>OY292376.1:25000-2918568 GCA_958496195.1 Timandra comae
CCTAACCTAACCTAACCTAACCTAACCTAACCTTTTTTTTTTTTTTTTTTTTTTTTTTACTTTGGGAAAATGCGTTGAATCGCATACCACCGGGAGCCGAGAACGGGAGGTGACTCCCAGGTGGTTATGTGGGGCTCTCCCCGCCTGAAGGGCGGGGCCTACCCACTAAAAACCCAAAGACTTCCGTCCGCGTCTCGTAGGGGGTGCCGTGGGATCTTGTAAAATTCCACCACAGGCACCCCGACGCTGGGCCCGCATTAAGGCGCGGGCCCCCTCCCTGAAAGGGGCATCCCCGGAAGTGAGGACGCCCCCCAGACCGTACCGCTAGCGGGCGAGGGCCCTCCCAGACCCCCGCCCACGGTATCGGGGCTAGAGAGTTACTCATCTAGCCCCCATCCCAGGCCCCCCTCGCAAAATAGGGGGGGCCGCGCGCGCCGGAGCGTGGCGCGCGCAGTCGGGTAACCCCTTTGGGGGTCCCGACTTGTTACACGACAGGGCATTGGGCCGCCCTATCTCGTGGCGCGGGGGGGAAGTCGTGCTGATAGCGCCTTCGGCGCCCCCCCGGCCTTCTCCTCCGCTGCGGGTCCGCGGCCTCGGCCTCGCGTGCCCGCTCGTTGGCCTCCTTCTGTAAGATGACCGTCTCACAGAAGGAGGCAACGGCATCCCACTTCCTCTCACTGTCCAACATTGCCGGAATTACGGCGGACAGTGAGAGGTCCCTACCGACTTCCGCCTCTAGGGCCCGTCTCTCCGGGCCCCAGGCGGCACATTCCGCGAAAGTGTGGCGCGCCGTGTCAGATGGCGCGCCGCACTCGTGGCAGGCCGGGGTTGCTTCCCGGCCCGCAATCCGGTGCAGGTACTCCCCAAAGCACCCGTGCCCGGAGAGTACCTGCGTGAGCCTGTAGCTCATCTCCCCGTGTCGCCGATGCACCCACGGGGAGAGGTGGGGGCGAATTGCCGCCACTGTGTCCTGGCCGGCGACCGGCGACAGGAGAGCCTCCTCCCACCGCTCCAACAGGGAGTCCTGAGCCGACTCCCTGAAGCGGCGCAGTTCACCCTCCGTCGGGCGGTGCCCGCGGGCTCTGGCATCCCCCCTGAAGCGGCGGACCGCCGCGAGGACCTCCGCTTGGAGATCCCAAGGCGGGTCCGCCGCCAGGAGGGTCGCCGCGGTCCACGAGACCGTGCGATACGCCCTTATCGCCCGCACTGCAATGACCCGCTGCGGCCCATGCAGCAGGGTCTTGTTGCGGGCGTTTAGGGCGTCCACCCAGATCGGGGCACCGTACATGGCCATACTCCGTATGACATTGGAGTACAGCCGACGGCACCCCGTTCCCGGTCCCCGAAGATTTGGCAGCAACCTCGCAAGGGAGGCGGCGGCTGCGACCAACTTCGGGGCCAACTGAGTAAAGTGGGCCCCAAAGTCCCACCTCCCATCCAACATTAGGCCCAGATATTTCATCTGGGCCTTTAGTTCCACCATTTGCCCGAAAAGGGCAATTTGCGCCCCCCTGGGCGGACCTCTCCACGGGCCGTGGAAGAGGAGGGCCTCCGTTTTCTCCACGGAGACCCTCAGGCCCAATGACTGAATCCGGTCGACCACCACCGAGACTGCGATGGTCGACCGGGATGCCACCTCCTCCCAAGTTGCCCCCCGGGCCGTTACAAGGGTGTCGTCCGCATAGCACGACACCCCTATGCCCGGGAAGAGAGGGCCCCTCAGCACCCAATTATAGCCGAGGTTCCACAGGATCGGTCCTAAGACCGACCCTTGTGGAACCCCGCACTGTACTTGGTGACGGTGCAGTGTCCCGTCTCCGCCTTCCCAAACAACTGAGCGGTCTCCCAAATACGACTTCAATAGCCTCCCGAGGTAAGGAGGCACTCCGTGGTACCGAAGTGCCTCCAATATTGCCCAGAACGGGAGGCTATTAAAAGCATTCTTTATGTCGAGGGAGACCGCCAGCACACAGTTTCCCTCCCTTACCGCCCCCTGCGTGAGGTCCTTGAGTGACTTCAGGGCGTCGATGGTCGATCGACCCGCCCTGAAGCCATACTGCACCTCCGCTAGATTGGGCCCAACAGCCTCCAAATGGTGGACGAGGCGGAGAGCGATGACACGCTCGAATAGTTTTCCCGCCTCGTCCAACAGCACAATAGGCCTATACGCCGAGGGCGAATCTGCCGGCCTTCCCGCCTTTGGGATAAGGCAGAGTCGCCCCTCTTTCCACAGCTGCGGGAATCGACCCGTACTTATGCACGAGTCGTATAGCTCCCGCAGCTGTATCCCCAAGTGTTCCGAGGCGATGTGCAAAACTCGCCTCGGAACGCCGTCCGGGCCTGGAGCCCTTCTGCCGCCTCTGATGCGGCGGAGTACCGCCTTCATTTCCCCGTCGGTGACGAGGGGCGGCGACTCCACCGCCACTTCTTCAGTCGGGGGGCACATCAAGAACGGGGCATAGGTCCCCGCTCCAGTGGCCGACCCGACGGCTGGGGGGCTGGGAAACAGTTCCCCAACCACCCTCCTCAAGAGCTCCGGCGGAAGGGACTCGGTGGCGGGGAGGCCCATGGCTTGGAGTTTTCTCCTAGCCGCCTTGTAGGGCCGCCCCCACGGATACCTGTCCAGTTCCGCCAGCAGCTCGTCCCTCGCAAGGGCCTTCGCCCGGCAGATAGCAAGCTGCAGGGCCTTTTTCGCTTCGCGATAGAGGCCCCGCAGCTGCTCCTCAAGCTCCAGGTCGAGCCCATTCCGCCGCCTGCACCGGACGTAAGCCCGGCGAGCTCTGTTGGCGGACACCCGGAGTTCGGCTATCTCCGGGGTCCACCAATAGACCGCCCGTTTTCGTCGCCACGGACGCGCCTTTGGCATTGATGCGGCGCAGACCCTTGTTAGGGCCCGCCGCATGCGGAGCGCCAGCGCGTCCGGGCTCAATTCCTCCGGAGCGGCGTCCGCGGCCCACCGCTCAACAATCGCCGCCTCCCGCGCCATCTCCCGGTCCAGCTTAGCCAGAGCCCAGCGCGGGAAGTGACTCGGGCCCCTCGGGGGGGCAGCGTCCTGTTGGAGGAGGGGAGACACGTCGAACCTTATGTACCTATGGTCCGACAGTGTCTCCACATCCTCCTCCACCTTCCACCCGCGCACTCTGCGCGCGATCGCGGGGGTGGCGAACGTTAAGTCCACCACGGACCCCCCACGCGACCGCACACAGGTGTGCACCGCCCCCCTGTTTAGAAGGGACAGCCCAGACTGGATCGACCAGACCTGGACTGCCCTTCCTCTCGGGTCCGTGGCTGGGTTGCCCCAGGCCACGGACTTGGCGTTAAAGTCGCCGAGGACAATTGTTGCCCCCGGCGACTGTCTAGCCACGGCCGCCCTGACGGAGTCGAGCCAGAGCTCAAACTCCACCAGGGGGCGATTGGGAGAGAAATACACCCCGATTAGGGTGTACTCCCCGAGCCCCACCACCACATAGCCCGAACCCCTCTCTTTGACTGAGAGGGGTGGGCCGTCCCCGTCCAATGTCATTACGGCCACCGAACCGTCCAAATCCCCCGCCCAATGAGAGTGCGGGGGGACGTAATAGGGCTCGGCGACCACCCCCACTGAAATTTCCCACTCCGCCATGGATTGCATGAATACATCCTGCGCCCCGGCGGAGTGGTTCAGATTTCCCTGAAGAACTTTGAGGTGCGCTGTACTTAACATTGCGACACCTCGAAGTCCATTGGCGCTTGGCGCCCATCCACGGTGGCGGAGGGGGCGGCCCGAGCCCCTGTTCCATCCTTCCCCTTGATGGAGGGAGGAGCGCAGCTCCTTCCGCCCATCACGTGGCCCGAGGGCCGCCCTGACTCAGCGCAGATTGCGCAGCGAATTTTCTTCGCCGCGCAATCAGCACCGCGGTGCCCCTCGTCGCCGCACCGGTAGCAAAGCTTGCTCCGGTCGGCTTTGGAGGGACACCTTGGCCATGTATGGCCTAGCCCCATGCACTTATGGCAGCGCATGGGGCGCTGCTCCAGTGCTTGGATCCTGGCCGAGCTCCACCCGACCAGGATCCGTCCCGCCGCTATCACGGCCTTCGCCGCGACCACTGGGCACACAACAATACATGTGCCCATTCCCCCCGGGCCCGTACCAATGGCCGTCACCTTAACCTGCTCCGCAGAGCAGGCTCCGGTCTTGGCGATGGCGGCGGCCACCATCTCCTTGGTGGCGGAGTCGTCTAACCCCACCACACGAATGTCCGCCGTTTTGGTGGGACAGGAGACGCTGGCCACCCCATCGAGGGCGGTGCGTAACCTGCCGGCCAAAACGTTGGCCTTCTCAGGACCCTGGGATTTAGGTATCTCCAGGATCCTGGACCCCATCGCGGTGCGCCGGATGGTCACCATACCGGGCCCCAACCCAACCTCTGACAGGTCGACCGCCTCTCGGGCCCGGGTCAGGACCTCACTGTAGGTGATCCCCCTAGTCGCAGCCTCCGGCTGCAACGTAAGGATCACCGCAGCGCTGTCCGGGGCCTTCAATGTAGGCTTCGCCTTGCCCGTCTTAGCCGGCGCGGCGGCCGGTTTAGCCGATGCCCGGGGAGCGGGTGTCGGCGCCTTCTTGGCGGCGGCGGGAGGGGAAGGTTTCTTCCCCTTCCCTTTGCCCTTTACTACCGTGGCCCAGGTATCTGGTGCCCGCGAGGGCCCAGCGACCGGCTCCATCGGCGGCGCACTCACTGCAGGAGCTGCAGGGGGCGGCGGGGGCACGGGAGCGGGAGGCGTTGCCTTCCCCTTTCCCTTCCCCTTCCCCTTATTCTGACCCTTTCCCTTACTCTCAGCGGGCTGAGAGGGTTCGGGAGGCGCCGGTTGGGAGGCCCGGGGGGCTGCCACCGGCTGCTCCTGCGCGGCCCTCTTCCTGTCCGCCGCCAAGGGCGGGCGCACCACCTTGTCCGGCAGGAGCCGGTGGTCAATCCCGTCGATGCGGGCATCGACTCGGGCGTTTACCATCGCCCCGACGGTGGTGGCGATGTATGCCTTTAAATCGGCCAACATCTCCTCCAGGTAGGTAGAGGACGGCGGGAGCGAGTCTACGCGCGCCGACGACCTGTCCTTGCGCATCGCCTCGAACTCCCGCCGTAACGCCTTGCGTTCCTGCCTAGCCAACTCCAACTCCCTACGAAGTCGGGCGTTGTCCGCCCATGTCCGCTTCACCTCATCGGACTCGCTACGTGACGCGAGAGCGTCAATTATGTCGCCCAAAGCCTCCACGGCATCTTTCAGGGCCCGCACGTGCGTGCCCTTTAAGTTGCCGGACTTTAGGGCGACATCTTTTATAGCCGTCATGTTCTGGCCGGCCATCTTCCGGAGCTCCAACGCGTCCTGGCGGGTGTCACGGACCTCCAACGAGCAGAAGTTCCTACCCGCCGGGACCACCGTAACCCTACCGCCTTCGCCCTCCTTAGGCGGGCGCGGCTTAAGGAACGTCAGTCGGAGCCCCTTTTGCGACCGACCACTCTCCACTGAACTGTCGCGCGAGCGCGACTCAACCCCGTCACTATCTACGGACAGACCCCTCCGTTTGACGGAGCTTCCGGTCTCCGTCTCAGACCCGCTGTCCATTGACGGCGGACGCGACCGTTTTGGGCGTTCCTGCCCCCCCTTACCCATTTTTATGGGAGTGGGGATGACACCCACACCCTTCCCCCCCAACGCGACCGAGCACGGCCTCAATCCCTCAGGATTAGAAGCCGAACTCGCCGCCCTTCCCTCCGGAATAGAACCGGAATCGCCCGATTCGGGCCCCCCCCCCCGGCGCGGCCTAAGCCGGCCCCCCATACCCCCCCCTGAAGGCTCGGAGCCAGGCTCCATCACCCCCAATAGGCCAGGTAGCCCTGCCGATATCCCGACCTACCGGTCTTGGACGATTTCGATGTCTATTATAATACTAACAGCAACGAAATCATCCAAAACCTAAAATCGAGATATCTCCAAAACTACGTGACCTAGACGCAATCCAAAGGCACCAACAATCTTATCTCGGCGAGACGCACAAGAAAGATTCCGGTCACTTTTGTCGTACATGCACTCCAACACCCTACATGAACGACACACCCTACATGAACGACACACCCTACATGAACGACACACCCTACATGAACGACACACCCTACATGAACGACACACCCTACATGAACGACAACCTAACCTAACCTAACCTAACCTTTTTTTTTTTTTTTTTTTAACGTTGGGAAAATGCGTTGAATCGCATACCACCGGAGCCGAGAACGGGAGGTGACTCCGGATGGTTATGTGGGGCTCTCCCCGCCTGAAGGGCGAGGCCTACCCACTAAAAACCCAACGAATTCCGTCCGCGTCTTGGATGGAGCGCCGCAGGATCCCTAGGGACTTCAACTGCAGGCGCCCCGACGCAGGACCCACACCGTGGCGCGGGCCCCAGACCGTACCGCTGGCGGACGAGGATCCCCCCAGACCCCCGCCCACGGTATTGGGGCATAGCCCCCAACCAAGGCCCCCCTCGCAAGAGGGAGGGCCGCGCGTGGCGCACGCGCAATCGGGCGATCCCCGAGGAGGGTGCCGTTCGCCGCCATGTCCTAACTTCCCCGTCTATCCCTGTGTTCCCCGTCTTTCGGGCCGTTCCCTGCGTCGCCCGCTGCCCGGCCCAAGGCTGCGGGGAGCGAGTACTAGGCCGTACTAAACCGGGTACTGGGAGGAACAGACAGGTACTGGGCGGAACGACGGGTACTGGTGGCCCCACTCCCGTGCAATGGGGATCGTCGGCCGCAGCCGCAACCCATGGGCTTTCGCCCCGTCCTTACGGACCAACGCCCGCCCGTCACTGCCGTCATCCCGAATACGTCGGGGACGCCAGCCGGGCCCGCCCCGCCTAGCAGTTGCCCGGATTCTCCGGGACCCCTAGCCGAGGCCTCTCCTCCGCTGACTTTTAGCCGTCGGCGAGCTAGTCTCAGTGACATAGCCCGCCGCCGTTGCCCAGGACGCACCACGAGGAGGTAGTCAGCATAGCGCCCCAGTCAGCATAGCGCCCCAACCTAACCTAACCTTTTTTTTTTTTTTTTTTTTTTTTAACGTTGGGAAAATGCGTTGAATCGCATACCACCGGAGCCGAGAACGGGAGGTGACTCCGGATGGTTATGTGGGGCTCTCCCCGCCTGAAGGGCGAGGCCTACCCACTAAAAACCCAACGAATTCCGTCCGCGTCTTGGATGGAGCGCCGCAGGATCCCTAGGGATTTCGACTGCAGGCGCCCCGACGCAGGACCCACACCGTGGCGCGGGCCCCAGACCGTACCGCTGGCGGACGAGGATCCCCCCAGACCCCCGCCCACGGTATTGGGGCATAGCCCCCAACCAAGGCCCCCCTCGCAAGAGGGAGGGCCGCGCGTGGCGCACGCGCAATCGGGCGATCCCCGAGGAGGGTGCCGTTCGCCGCCATGTCCTAACTTCCCCGTCTATCCCTGTGTTCCCCGTCTTTCGGGCCGTTCCCTGCATCGCCCGCTGCCCGGCCCAAGGCTGCGGGGAGCGAGTACTAGGCCGTACTAAACCGGGTACTGGGAGGAACAAACGGGTACTGGGCGGAACGACGGGTACTGGTGGCCCCACTCCCGTGCAATGGGGATCGTCGGCCGCAGCCGCAACCCATGGGCTTTCGCCCCGTCCTTACGGACCAACGCCCGCCCGTCACTGCCGTCATCCCGAATACGTCGGGGACGCCAGCCGGGCCCGCCCCGCCTAGCAGTTGCCCGGATTCTCCGGGACCCCTAGCCGAGGCCTCTCCTCCGCTGACTTTTAGCCGTCGGCGAGCTAGTCTCAGTGACATAGCCCGCCGCCGTTGCCCAGGACGCACCACGAGGAGGTAGTCAGCATAGCGCCCCAACCTAACCTAACCTTTTTTTTTTTTTTTTTTTTTTTTTTTACGGTGTGAAAATGCGTTAAATCGCATACCACCGGGAGCCGAGAATGGGAGGTAGCTCCCGGTGGTTATGTGGGGCTCTCCCCGCCAGAAGGGCGGGGCCTACCCACTAAAAACACACCGACTTCCGTTCCGCGTCTTAAAAGGGGGTGCCGTAGGATCTGTAAAATTCTACCACGGCACCCCGACGCCGGGCCCGCTCTGTTTTGCGCGGGCCCCCTCCCTGGATGGGGCATCCCCGGAAGTGAGGACGCCCCCCAGACCGTACCGCTTGCGGGCGAGGGCCCTCCCAGACCCCCGCCCACGGTACCGGGGCTTAGGAGAGTTGGTTTCCTCCCCCAGCCCCCATCCCAGGCCCCCCTCGCAAAATGGGGGGGCCGCGCGCGCCTGAACGTGGCGCGCGCAGTCGGGTAGCCCCTTTGGGGTCCCGACTATTTACCCGACAGGGCATTGGGCCACCCTGTCTGGTGGCGCGGGGGGGAAGTCGTGTTGATAGCGCCTTCTGCGCCCCCCCGGCCTCCTCATCCGGCGCGGGTCCGCGGCGTTGGCCTCGCGGACCCTTTCGTTAGCCTCCTTCTGTGAGATGACGTTCTCGCAGAAGGAGGCCACAGCATCCCACTTCCTCTCGCTGTCCAGCATTTGCGCTATGACGGCGGACAGCGAGAGGTCCCCACCCACTTCCGCCACCAGGGCCCGCCTTTCCGGGCCCCAGGCAGCACACTCCACCAAGGTGTGGCGCGCCGAGTCAGATGGCGCGCCACACTCGTGGCAGGCCGGGGTGTCTTCCCGGCCCGCAATCCGGTGCAGGTACCCTCCAAAGCACCCGTGCCCGGAGAGTACCTGCGTGAGACGGAAAGTCATCTCACCGTGTCCCCGGTACACCCACGGAGAGAGATGTGGGCGAATGCCGGCCACCGTTTCATGGCCGGCAACCGGGGACCGTAGTTCCTCTTCCCACCGCTCAATCATTGCCTCTTCCGCGGAGGCCCTGAAGCGGTTCATTTCCCCGACACTAGGACGGTGTCCGCGCGCCCTGGCATCTCCCCTGAAGCGGTGGACCGCCGCGAGAACCTCCGCTTGGAGTTCCCACGGGGGATCCGCCGCCAGGAGGGTGGCCGCCGTCCAGGACACCGTCCTATACGCCCTGCAGGTGCGCACCGCGATGACCCTCTGCGGCCCACGCAGGAGGGTCTTGTTGCGGGCGTCCAGGGCGTCCACCCAGATCGGGGCGCCGTACATTGCCATACTCCGGATTACTCCGGAGTATAAACGACGGCACCTCGACCCGGGCCCCCGCAGATTCGGCAACAGTCGTGCCAGTGCGGCGGCTGCCGAGACCAGTTTCGGGGCCAACTGTGCGAAGTGGGCCCCGAACTTCCAACGTCCATCCAGAACTAGGCCCAGATACTTCATCTGGGCCTTCAGCTCCACCGTTTCCCCCATCAGGGCTATGGTTGCCCCTCTAGGCGGCCCCCTCCAGGGGGCGTGGAAGAGAAGGGCCTCCGTCTTGTCGACAGAGACCCTCAGACCCAGGCTCTGAATCCGGTCGATCACGACGGATACTGCCATGGTCGACCGGAACTGGGTCTCTTCCCAACTCTCTCCCCGGGCTGTGACCAGGGTGTCGTCCGCGTAGCACAACACCCCTGTGCCCGGGAAGAGCGGCCCCCGCAACACCCAGTTGTAGCCCACGTTCCACAGGATCGGTCCGAGGACCGACCCCTGTGGAACGCCGCACCGAACCTCGTGCCTATTTAGGGCACCGTCCCCTCCCTCCCAGACCACTGTGCGGTTCCCCAGATAAGAGCGCAACAGCCTCACCAGGTACGGAGGCACTCCATGATAGCGGAGCGCCTCCATGATGACCCAGAATGGGAGGCTGTTAAAGGCGTTCTTTATATCCAGGGAGACCGCCAGCACCGAGTTTCCTCCCGAGACCGCCTCCGTCGTGAGGTCCTTTAATGCCCCCAGGGCGTCCATCGTGGAGCGGCCCGCCCTGAAGCCGAACTGGACCTCGGACAGAGGCGGTCCAACCCTTTCCAAGTGGTGGACGAGGCGGAGAGCGAGAACACGCTCGAACAGTTTACCCGCCTCGTCCAACAACACGATTGGCCTATAAGCCGACGGCGAGTCAGCCGGCCTTCCTGCCTTGGGGATGAGGCATAATCGCCCCTCCTTCCACAGCTGCGGGAACCGGCCGGTGCTTATGCACGCGTCATATAGCTCCCGCAGCTGTACCCCCAAGTGTTCCGAGGCGATATGCACGACTCGCCTCGGAACTCCGTCTGGGCCTGGGGCCCTTCGACCGCCTCTAATGCGGTGGAGCACCGCCTTCATTTCCCCGTCGGTGACGAGGGGCGGCGACTCCACCGCCACTTCCTCCGTCGGGGGGCACATTAGGAACGGGGCATAAGTCCCCGCTCCGGTGGCCGACCCGACGGTCGGGGGGCTGGGAAAAAGCTCCCCCACAACCCTCCTTAGGAGCTCCGGCGGAAGGGACTCGGTGGCGGGGAGGCCCATGGCTTGAAGTTTCCTTCTCGCCGTTTTGTAGGGCCGCCCCCACGGATACCGATCCAGTTCCGCCAGCAGCTCATCCCTTGCCAGGGCCTTTGCCCGGCAGATAGCAAGCTGCAGGGCCTTCTTCGCATCGCGATAGAGGCCCCGCAGCTGCTCCTCCAGGTCCGGGTCGAGGCCGTTACGGCGCCGGCACCGGACATAAGCCCTGCGGGCCCTGTTGGCGGACACCCGGAGTTCGGCTATCTCCGGGGTCCACCAATAGACCGCCCTCTTTCTCCGCCACGGACGCGCCTTGGGCATGGCGGCGGCGCAGACCCTGGTTAGGGCCTGCCGCATGCGGAGCGCCAGCGCATCCGGGCAGAGTTCCTCCGGGGCGGCGTCCGCGGCCCACCGCTCGACTATAGCCGCCTCCCGCGCCATCTCCCGGTCCAGCTTTGCCAGGGCCCAGCGCGGGAAGCGACTCGGGCCCCTGGGAGGGGCGGCGTCCTGTTGGAGGGGGGGAGACACTTCGAACCTTATGTATTGATGGTCCGATAGTGTCTCCACGTCCTCCTCCACCTTCCACCCATGCACCCTGCGCGCGATCGCGGGGGTGGCGAACGTTAAGTCCACCACGGACCCCCCACGCGACCGCACACAGGTGTGCACAGCCCCCCTGTTTAGAAGGGACAGCCCAGACTGGATAGACCAGACCTGGACTGCCCTCCCTCTCGGGTCCGTGGCCGGGTTGCCCCAGGCCACAGACTTGGCGTTAAAGTCGCCGAGGACAATTGTTGCCCCCGGCGACTGTCTAGCCACGGCCGCCCTGACGGAGTCGAGCCAGAGCTCAAACTCCGCCAGGGGGCGATTGGGGGAGAAGTACACCCCGATTAGGGTGTACCCCCCGAGTCCCACCACCACATAGCCCGAACCCCTCTCTTTGACGGAGAGGGGTGGGCCATCCCCGTCCAAGGTTGTTACGGCCACCGAGCCATCCAAATCCCCCGCCCAATGAGAGTGCGGGGGGACGTAATAGGGCTCGGCGGCCACCCCCACTGAAATTTCCCACTCCGCCATGGACTGCAGGAACACGTCCTGCGCCCCGGCGGAGTGGTTCAGGTTCCCCTGGAGGACTTTGAGGTGCGTTGTACCTATCATTGCGACACCTCAAAGTCCATTTGCGCCTCGGCTTGGCGCCCTTCCCGACTGACAACGGGGGCGGTCCGAGCCCCTGTTATGTCCCTTCCCTTGACTGAGGGCGGAGCGCAACTCCTTCCCCCCATCACATGGCCCGAAGGCCGCCCCGCCTCGGCGCAGATTGCGCAGCGAATCTTCTTCGCCGCGCAATCAGCACCGCGGTGCCCCTCATCGCCGCACCGGTAGCAAAGTTTGCTCCGGTCGGCTTTGGAGGGGCACCTTGGCCATGTGTGGCCCAGCCCCATGCACTTATGGCAGCGCATGGGGCGCTGCTCCAGTGCTTGGATCCTGGCCGAGCTCCATCCGACCAGGATCCTTCCCGCTGCTATCACGGCCTTTGCCGCTACCACTGGGCACACAACAATGCATGTGCCCATTCCACCCGGGCCCGTCCCGATGGCCGTCACCTTCACCTGCTCCGCAGAGCAGGCTCCGGTCTTGGCGACGGCGGCCGCCACCATTTCCTTGGTGGCGGAGTCGTCCAGCCCCACCACGCGGATGTCCGCCGTTTTGGTGGGGCAGGAGACTTTAGCCACCCCGTCGAGGGCGGTGCGCAGCCTTCCGGCCAGCACGTCCGCCTTCTCAGGACCCTGGGATTTGGGAATCTCCAGGATCCTGGACCCCATCGCGGTGCGCCGGATGGTCACCATGCCGGGCCCCAGCCCGACCTCCGCCAAGTCCACGGCCTCCCTGGCCCGCGTCAGCACCTCGCTGTAGGTGATCCCCCTCTCTGCAGCCTCTGGCTGCAACGTGAGGACCACCGCGGCGCTGTCGGGAGCCTTCAAGGCGGGCTTGGGTTTGGCCTTACCCGTCTGAGCCGGCGCGGCGGCCGGTTTAGCCGATGCCCGGGGAGCGGGTGTCGGCGCCTTCTTGGCGGCGGCGGGAGGGGACGATGTCTTCCCCTTCCCCTTGCCCTTGACCACCGTGGCCCAGGTATCCGGTGCCCGCGAGGGCCCGGCGACCGGCTCCACCGGCGGTGCACTCACCGCAGGAGCTGCGACAGGCGGCGGGGGTACGGGAGTGGACGTGGTCTTCCCCTTGCCCTTTCCCTTCCCCGTCCCTTTCCCCTTGCCTTTACCCTCGGCGGGTTGAGAAGGCTCAGAGGGTGCCGGTTGGGGTGCCCGAGGGGCTGCCACCGGCGGCACCTGTGCAGCCCTCTTTTTGTCCGCCGCTAAGGGCGGGCGTATCACCTTCTCCGGGAGAAGACGGTGGCCAATTCCGTCGATGCGGGCATCGACTCGGGCGTTCACCATCGCCCCGACGGTGGTGGCGATGTACGCCTTCAAATCGGCCACCATCTCCTCCAGGTAGGCAGAGGACGGCGGGAGCGAGTCTACGCGCGCCGACGATCTGTCTTTGCGCATCGCCTCGAACTCCCGCCGTAACGCTTTGCGTTCTTCCCTCGCCAGTTCGAGCTCCCGACGTAGTCGGGCATTGTCCGCCCATGTGCGCTTCATCTCCTCCGACTCGCTACGAGACGCGAGTGCCTCCACAATGTCGCCCAGAGCATCTACGGCGTCTTTCAGGGCCCTCACATGAGTGCCCTTCAGATTGCCGGATTTCTGAGCGACATCCCTAATTGCAGACATGCTGCGGTCGGCCATTTTACGCAGCTCCTGTGCGTCGGAGCGCGTGTCCCTAATTTCCAGCGAGCAGTAGTTACGGCCCGCTGGAACAACCTTCACTTCGCCGCCGCCGTCCTTCGGCGTATGCGGCTTCAAAAATGACAGTCGGAGACCCTTTTGGGTACGACCGCTGTCTGCCGAACTGTCGCGCGAGCGCGAACTCATCACCGGAGTTTCAACTCCGCTGCCTGCCAACGACAGACCCCTCCGTTTGACGGAGGATTCGGTCTCCGTCTCCGACCCACTACCGAACGACAGCGGGCGTTTGGGGCGTTCTTGCCCCCCCTTACCCAAACAGATGGGAGTGGGGATGACACCCACACCCTTCCCCCCTAATACGACCGAGCAAGGCGTCAAACCCTTAGGATTTGACGCCGAACTCATCGCCTTCCCCTCCGGAACAGAACCGGGCTCGCCCGATTCGGGCCCCCCCCCCCGGCGCGGCCTAAGCCGGCCCCCCATACCCCCCCCTGAAGGCTCAGAGCCAGGCTCCATCACCCTCTATAAGACAGATAGCCTCTGTCAATACCCCGACCCACCGGTCTTGAATGTTTCGTTGTCTATTATAATACTAACCAACAACAAAACATTCAAAACCTAGAATCGGGATATCTCAAAAACTATCTGTCCTATCCCCGATCTAAAAGCAGTTTCGTAAAGAACTCGTGAAAGCACACCAAAAAGGTTCCGAGCACTTTTGTCGTATCTCGCATCCAACACCTTACTAGAACGACACACCTTACTAGAACGACACACCTTACTAGAACGACACACCTTACTAGAACGACACACCTTACTAGAACGACACACCTTACTAGAACGACACACCTTACTAGAACGACAACCTAACCTAACCTAACCTAACCTTTTTTTTTTTTTTTTTTTTTTTTTTTTTTTTTTTTTTTTTTTTAACGTTGGGAAAATGCGTTGAATCGCATACCACCGGAGCCGAGAACGGGAGGTGACTCCGGATGGTTATGTGGGGCTCTCCCCGCCTGAAGGGCGAGGCCTACCCACTAAAAACCCAACGAATTCCGTCCGCGTCTTGGATGGAGCGCCGCAGGATCCCTAGGGACTTCAACTGCAGGCGCCCCGACGCAGGACCCACACCGTGGCGCGGGCCCCAGACCATACCGCTAGCGGACGAGGATCCCCCCAGACCCCCGCCCACGGTATTGGGGCATAGCCCCCAACCAAGGCCCCCCTCGCAAGAGGGAGGGCCGCGCGTGGCGCACGCGCAATCGGGCGATCCCCGAGGAGGGTGCCGTTCGCCGCCATGTCCTAACTTCCCCGTCTACCCCTGTGTTCCCCGTCTTTCGGGCCGTTCCCTGCGTCGCCCGCTGCCCGGCCCAAGGCTGCGGGGAGCGAGTACTAGGCCGTACTAAACCGGGTACTGGGAGGAACAAACGGGTACTGGGCGGAACGACGGGTACTGGTGGCCCCACTCCCGTGCAATGGGGATCGTCGGCCGCAGCCGCAACCCATGGGCTTTCGCCCCGTCCTTACGGACCAACGCCCGCCCGTCACTGCCGTCATCCCGAATACGTCGGGGACGCCAGCCGGGCCCGCCCCGCCTAGCAGTTGCCCGGATTCTCCGGGACCCCTAGCCGAGGCCTCTCCTCCGCTGACTTTTAGCCGTCGGCGAGCTAGTCTCAGTGACATAGCCCGCCGCCGTTGCCCAGGACGCACCACGAGGAGGTAGTCAGCATAGCGCCCCAACCTAACCTAACCTTTTTTTTTTTTTTTTTTTTTTTTTTTTTTTTTTTTTTTTTTTTTACGGTGTGAAAATGCGTTGAATCGCATACCACCGGGAGCCGAGAGTGGGAGGTGGCTCCCGGTGGTTATGTGGGGCTCTCCCCGCCAGAAGGGCGGGGCCTACCCACTAAAAACACACCGACTTCCGTCCGCGTCTTGAGGGGGTGCCGTAGGATCTCTAGGAATTCGACTACAGTCACCCCGACGCCGGGCCCGCATTAAAGCGCGGGCCCACTCCCTGAAAAGGGCATCCCCGGAAGTGAGGACGCCCCCCAGACCTTACCGCTGATGGGCGAGGGCCCCCCCAGACCCCCACCCACGGTACCGGGGCTTAGGAGATTTTCTCCCAGCCCCCCTCCCAGGCCCCTCTCGCAAAATGGAGGGGCCGCGCGCGCCGGAGCATGGCGCGCGCAGTCGGGCGATCCCTTTTGGGGTCCCCGACTGTGACCCGACGGGGCATAGGGCCGCCCTGTCACGGCGCAGGGGGAGGTATGGCATAGCGCCTCCTCCGCCCCCCTGGTCTCCTCATCCGACGCGGGTCCGCGGCGTTGGCCTCGCGGACCCTTTCGTTGGCCTCCTTCTGCGATATGACAGTTTCGCAGAAGGAGGCTACAGCTTCCCATTTCCTCTCGCTGTCTAGCATTGCCGCGATTACGGCAGACAGCGAGAGGTCCCCCCCAATTTCCGCCACCAGGACCCGCCTTTCGGGGCCCCAGGCGGCACATTCCACCAACGTGTGGCGCGCCGTGTCGGATGGCGCGCCACACTCGTGGCAGGCCGGGGTAACCTTTTTTTTTTTTTTTTAACGTTGGGAAAATGCGTTGAATCGCATACCACCGGAGCCGAGAACGGGAGGTGACTCCGGATGGTTATGTGGGGCTCTCCCCGCCTGAAGGGCGAGGCCTACCCACTAAAAACCCAACGAATTCCGTCCGCGTCTTGGATGGAGCGCCGCAGGATCCCTAGGGACTTCAACTGCAGGCGCCCCGACGCAGGACCCACACCGTGGCGCGGGCCCCAGACCGTACCGCTAGCGGACGAGGATCCCCCCAGACCCCCGCCCACGGTATTGGGGCATAGCCCCCAACCAAGGCCCCCCTCGCAAGAGGGAGGGCCGCGCGTGGCGCACGCGCATTCGGGCGATCCCCGAGGAGGGTGCCGTTCGCCGCCATGTCCTAACTTCCCCGTCCATCCCTGTCTTCCCCGTCTTTCGGGCCGTTCCCTGCGTCGCCCGCTGCCCGGCCCAAGGCTGCGGGGAGCGAGTACTAGGCCGTACTAAACCGGGTACTGGGAGGAACAAACGGGTACTGGGCGGAACGACGGGTACTGGTGGCCCCACTCCCGTGCAATGGGGATCGTCGGCCGCAGCCGCAACCCATGGGCTTTCGCCCCGTCCTTACGGACCAACGCCCGCCCGTCACTGCCGTCATCCCGAATACGTCGGGGACGCCAGCCGGGCCCGCCCCGCCTAGCAGTTGCCCGGATTCTCCGGGACCCCTAGCCGAGGCCTCTCCTCCGCTGACTTTTAGCCGTCGGCGAGCTAGTCTCAGTGACATAGCCCGCCGCCGTTGCCCAGGACGCACCACGAGGAGGTAGTCAGCATAGCGCCCCAACCTAACCTAACCTTTTTTTTTTTTTTTTTTTTTTTCACGGTGTGAAAATGCGTTAAATCGCATACCACCGGGAGCCGAGAATGGGAGGTGGCTCCCAGGTGGTTATGTGGGGCTCTCCCCACCTGAAGGGCGGGGCCTACCCACTAAAAACCCAAAGACTTCCGTCCGCGTCTTAAGTGGGGTGCCGTAGGATCCCTAGGGATTCCACCACAGGCACCCCGACGCTGGGCCCGCATTAAGGCGCGGGCCCCCTCCCTGAAAGGGGCATCCCCGGAAGTGAGGACGCCCCCCAGACCGTACCGCTAGCGGGCGAGGGCCCTCCCAGACCCCCGCCCACGGTATCGGGGCTAGAGAGTTACTCATCTAGCCCCCATCCCAGGCCCCCCTCGCAAAATGGGGGGGCCGCGCGCGCCGGAGCGTGGCGCGCGCAGTCGGGTTACCCCTTTGGGGTCCCGACTTGTTACACGACAGGGCATTGGGCCGCCCTGTCTCGTGGCGCGGGGGGGAAGTCGTGCTGATAGCGCCTTCGGCGCCCCCCCGGCCTTCTCCTCCGCTGCGGGTCCGCGGCCTCGGCCTCGCGTGCCCGCTCGTTGGCCTCCTTCTGTAAGATGACCGTCTCACAGAAGGAGGCAACGGCATCCCACTTCCTCTCACTGTCCAACATTGCCGGAATTACGGCGGACAGTGAGAGGTCCCTTCCGACTTCCGCCTCTAGGGCCCGTCTCTCCGGGCCCCAGGCGGCACATTCCGCGAAAGTGTGGCGCGCCGTGTCGGATGGCGCGCCACATTCGTGGCAGGCCGGGGTCGCTTCCCGGCCCGCAATCCGATGCAGGTACTCCCCGAAGCACCCGTGCCCGGAGAGTACCTGCGTCAACCTGTAAGTTAGCTCCCCGTGTCGCCGATGCACCCACGGGGAGAGATGGGGGCGAATTGCTGCCACCGTGTCCCTGCCGGCGACCGGCGACAGGAGAGCCTCCTCCCACCGCTCCAACAGGGAGTCTTGAGCCGACTCCCTAAAGCGGCGCATCTCGCCCTCCGTCGGACGGTGCCCGCGGGCTCTGGCGTCCCCCCTGTAGCGGTGGACCGCCGCGAGGACCTCCGCTTGGAGATCCCAAGGCGGGTCCGCCGCCAGGAGGGTCGCCGCGGTCCACGAGACCGTGCGATACGCCCTTATCGCCCGCACTGCAATGACCCGCTGCGGCCCATGCAGCAGGGTCTTGTTGCGGGCGTTTAGGGCGTCCACCCAGATCGGGGCACCGTACATGGCCATACTCCGTATGACATTGGAGTACAGCCGACGGCACCCCGTTCCCGGTCCCCGCAGGTTTGGCAGCAACCTCGCAAGGGAGGCGGCGGCTGCGACCAACTTCGGGGCCAACTGAGTAAAGTGGGCCCCAAAGTCCCACCTCCCATCCAACATTAGGCCCAGATATTTCATCTGGGCCTTTAGTTCCACCATTTGCCCGAAAAGGGCAATTTGCGCCCCCCTGGGCGGACCTCTCCACGGGCCGTGGAAGAGGAGGGCCTCCGTTTTCTCCACGGAGACCCTCAGGCCCAATGACTGAATCCGGTCGACCACCACCGAGACTGCAATGGTCGACCGGGATGCCACCTCCTCCCAAGTTGCCCCCCGGGCCGTTACAAGGGTGTCGTCCGCATAGCACGACACCCCTATGCCCGGGAAGAGAGGGCCCCTCAGCACCCAGTTATAGCCGAGGTTCCACAGGATCGGTCCTAACACCGACCCTTGTGGAACCCCGCACTGTACTTGGTGACGGTGCAATGTCCCGTCTCCGCCTTCCCACACCACTGAGCGGTCTCCCAGATACGACTTTAACAGCCTCCCGAGGTAAGGAGGCACTCCGTGGTACCGGAGTGCCTCCAAGATGGCCCAGAACGGGAGGCTGTTAAAAGCATTCTTAATGTCGAGGGAGACCGCTAGCACACAGTTTCCCTCCCTTACC
This sequence comes from Timandra comae, assembly GCA_958496195.1. NCBI lineage: Eukaryota > Metazoa > Arthropoda > Insecta > Lepidoptera > Geometridae > Timandra > Timandra comae. The sequence continues at coordinate 43,577 of OY292376.1, forward strand.
GCCCCCTGCGTGAGGTCCTTGAGTGACTTCAGGGCGTCGATTGTCGATCGACCCGCCCTGAAGCCATATTGTACCTCCGCTAGGTTGGGCCCAACAGCTTCCAAATGATGGACGAGGCGGAGAGCGATAACACGCTCGAATAGTTTTCCCGCCTCGTCCAACAGCACAATAGGCCTGTACGCCGAGGGCGAATCTGCCGGCCTTCCCGCCTTTGGGATAAGGCAGAGTCGCCCCTCTTTCCACAGCTGCGGGAATCGACCCGTGCTTATGCACGAGTCGTATAGCTCCCGCAGCTGTATCCCCAAGTGTTCCGAGGCGATGTGCAAAACTCGCCTCGGAACGCCGTCTGGGCCTGGGGCCCTTCTGCCGCCTCTGATGCGGCGGAGTACCGCCTTCATTTCCCCGTCGGTAACGAGGGGCGGCGACTCCACCGCCACTTCTTCCGTCGGGGGGCACATCAAGAACGGGGCATAAGTCCCCGCTCCAGTGGCCGACCCGACGGCCGGGGGGCTGGGAAATAGTTCCCCAACCACCCTCCTCAAGAGCTCCGGCGGAAGGGACTCGGTTGCGGGGAGGCCCATGGCTTGGAGTTTCCTCCTTGCCGCCTTGTAGGGCCGCCCCCACGGATACCGATCCAGTTCCGCCAGCAACTCATCTCTCGCGAGGGCCTTCGCCCGGCATATAGCAAGCTGCAGGGCCCTCTTCGCTTCGCGATAGAGGTCCCGCAGCTGCTCCTCGAGCTCCAAGTCCAGGCCGTTACGCCGCCTACACCTAACATAGGCCCTTCGGGCCCTGTTAGCGAACACCCGGAGTTCGGCTATCTCCGGGGTCCACCAGTATACCGCCTTTTTGCGGCGCCACGGACGCGCCTTTGGCATGGACGCTGCGCAGACCCTAGTTAGGGCCCGCCGCATGCGCAGCGCCAGTGCGTCCGGGCTCAATTCCTCTGGAGCGGCATCCGCGGTCCATCGCTCAACAATCGCCGCTTCCCGCGCCATCTCCCGGTCCAGCTTTGCCAGAGCCCAGCGCGGGAAATGGCTCGGGCCCCTGGGAGGGGCGGCGTCCTGGTGGAGGGGGGGAGACACGTCGAACCTTATGTACCTATGGTCCGACAGTGTCTCCACGTCCTCCTCCACCTTCCACCCGCGCACCCTGCGCGCGATCGCGGGGGTGGCGAACGTTAAGTCCACCACGGACCCCCCACGCGACCGCACACAGGTGTGCACCGCCCCCCTGTTTAGAAGGGACAGCCCAGACTGGATCGACCAGACCTGGACTGCCCTTCCTCTCGGGTCCGTGGCCGGGTTGCCCCAGGCCACGGACTTGGCGTTAAAGTCGCCGAGGACAATTGTTGCCCCCGGCGACTGCCTAGCCACCGCTGCCCTGATGGAGTCGAGCCAGACCTCGAACTCCACCAGGGGGCGATTGGGAGAGAAGTACACCCCGATTAGGGTGTACTCCCCGAGCCCCACCACCACATAGCCCGAACCCCTCTCTCTGACTGAGAGGGGTGGGCCGTCCCCGTCCAACGTCGTTACGGCCACCGAACCGTCCAAATCCCCCGCCCAATGAGAGTGCGGGGGGACGTAATACGGCTCGGCAACCACCCCCACTGAGATTTCCCACGCCGCCATGGACTGCAGGAATAAGTCCTGCGCCCCGGCGGCGTGGTTCAGGTTCCCCTGAAGTACTTTGAGGTGCGCTGTACTTATCATTGCGACACCTCAAAGTCCATTGGCGCTTGGCGCCCATCCCCGGTGACGGAGGGGGCGGCCCGAGCCCCTGTTCCATCCCTTCCTTTGATGGACGGTGGAGCGCAGCTCCTTCCGCCCATCACGTGGCCCGAAGGCCGCCCTGACTCAGCGCAGATTGCGCAGCGAATTTTCTTCGCCGCGCAGTCCGCACTGCGGTGCCCCTCGTCGCCGCACCGGTAGCAAAGTTTGCTCCGGTCGGCTTTGGAGGGACACCTTGGCCATGTGTGGCCCAGCCCCATGCACTTATGGCAGCGCATGGGGCGCTGCTCCAGTGCTTGGATCCTGGCCGAGCTCCACCCGACTAGGATCCTTCCCGCCGCTATCGCGGCCTTCGCCGCGACCACTGGGCACATGACGATGCATGTGCCCATTCCCCCCGGGCCCGTCCCAATGGCCGTCACCTTCACCTGCTCCGCAGAGCAGGCTCCGGTCTTGGCGATGGCGGCGGCCACCATCTCCTTGGTGGCGGAGTCGTCTAACCCCACCACCTTTATGTCCGCCGTTTTGGTGGGACAGGAGACGCTGGCCACCCCATCGAGGGCGGTGCGTAACCTGCCGGCCAAAACGTTGGCCTTCTCAGGACCCTGGGATTTAGGTATCTCCAGGATCCTGGACCCCATCGCGGTGCGCCGGATGGTCACCATACCGGGCCCCAACCCAACCTCTGACAGGTCGACCGCCTCTCGGGCCCGGGTCAGGACCTCACTGTAGGTGATCCCCCTAGTCGCAGCCTCCGGCTGCAACGTAAGGATCACCGCAGCGCTGTCCGGGGCCTTCAATGTAGGCTTCGCCTTGCCCGTCTTAGCCGGCGCGGCGGCCGGTTTAGCCGATGCCCGGGGAGCGGGTGTCGGCGCCTTCTTGGCGGCGGCGGGAGGGGAGGGTGTCTTCCCCTTCCCTTTGCCCTTTACCACCGTGGCCCAGGTGTCTGGCGCCCGCGAGGGCCCAGCAGCCGGCTCCACTGGCGGCACACTCACAGCAGGAGCTGCAGGGGGTGGCGGAGGCACGGGTGCGGGAGGCGTTGCCTTCCCGTTTCCCTTCCCCTTCCCCATATTCTTCCCCTTTCCCTTACTCTCAGCGGGCTGAGAGGGCTGAGAGGGTGCGGGAGGCGCCGGTTGGGAGGCCCGGGGGGCTGCCACCGGCTGCTCTTGCGCGGCCCTCTTCCTGTCCGCCGCCAAGGGCGGGCGTATCACCTTGTCCGGCAGGAGCCGGTGGTCAATCCCGTCGATGCGGGCATCAACTCGGGCGTTTACCATCGCCCCGACGGTGGTGGCGATGTATGCCTTTAAATCGGCCAACATCTCCTCCATGTAGGTAGAGGACGGCGGGAGCGAGTCTACGCGCGCCGACCTGTCCTTGCGCATCGCCTCGAACTCCCGCCGTAACGCTTTGCGTTCCTCCCTCGCCAACTCCAACTCCCGACGAAGTCGGGCGTTGTCTGCCCACGTCCGCTTCACCTCATCGGACTCGCTACGTGACGCGAGAGCGTCGATTATGTCGCCCAAAGCCTCCACGGCATCCTTCAGGGCCCGCACGTGCGTGCCCTTTAAGTTGCCGGACTTTAGGGCGACATCTTTTATAGCCGCCATGCTCTGGCCGGCCATCTTCCGGAGCTCCAACGCGTCCTGGCGGGTGTCACGGACCTCCAACGAGCAGAAGTTTCTACCCGCCGGAACCACCGTAACCCTACCGCCTTCGCCCTCCTTAGGCGGGCGCGGCTTTAAGAACGTCAGTCGGAGCCCCTTTTGCGACCGACCACTCTCCACTGAACTGTCGCGCGAGCGCGACTCAACCCCGTCACTGTCCACGGACAGACCCCTCCGTTTGACGGAGCTACCGGTCTCCGTCTCAGACCCGCTGTCCATTGACGGCGGACGCGACCGTTTCGGGCGTTCCTGCCCCCCCTTACCCATTTTTATGGGAGTGGGGATGACACCCACACCCTTCCCCCCCAGCGCGACCGAGCACGGCCTCAATCCCTCAGGATTAGAGGCCGAACTCGCCGCCTTCCCCTCCGGCACAAGTCCGGATTCACCCGATTCGGGTCCCCCCCCCCGGCGCGGCCTAAGCCGGCCCCCCATACCCCCCCCTGAAGGCTCAGAGCCAGGCTCCATCACCCCCAATAGGCCAGGTAGCCCTGCCGATATCCCGACCTACCGGTCTTGGACGATTTCGATGTCTATTATAATACTAACAGCAACGAAATCATCCAAAACCTAAAATCGAGATATCTCCAAAACTACGTGACCTAGACGCAATCCAAAGGCACCAACAATCTTATCTCGGCGAGACGCACAAGAAAGATTCCGGTCACTTTTGTCGTACATGCACTCCAACACCCTACATGAACGAACCTTTTTTTTTTTTTTTTTTTTTTTTTTTTTAACGTTGGGAAAATGCGTTGAATCGCATACCACCGGAGCCGAGAACGGGAGGTGACTCCGGATGGTTATGTGGGGCTCTCCCCGCCTGAAGGGCGAGGCCTACCCACTAAAAACCCAACGAATTCCGTCCGCGTCTTGGATGGAGCGCCGCAGGATCCCTAGGGACTTCAACTGCAGGCGCCCCGACGCAGGACCCACACCGTGGCGCGGGCCCCAGACCATACCGCTAGCGGACGAGGATCCCCCCAGACCCCCGCCCACGGTATTGGGGCATAGCCCCCAACCAAGGCCCCCCTCGCAAGAGGGAGGGCCGCGCGTGGCGCACGCGCAATCGGGCGATCCCCGAGGAGGGTGCCGTTCGCCGCCATGTCCTAACTTCCCCGTCCATCCCTGTGTTCCCCGTCTTTCGGGCCGTTCCCTGCGTCGCCCGCTGCCCGGGAGGAAGGCTGCGGGGAGCGAGTACTAGGCCGTACTAAACCGGGTACTGGGAGGAACAGACAGGTACTGGGCGGAACGACGGGTACTGGTGGCCCCACTCCCGTGCAAGGGGATCGTCGGCCGCAGCCGCAACCCACGGGCTTTCGCCCCGTCCTTACGGACCAACGCCCGCCCGTCACTGCCGTCATCCCGAATACGTCGGGGACGCCAGCCGGGCCCGCCCCGCCTAGCAGTTGCCCGGATTCTCCGGGACCCCTAGCCGAGGCCTCTCCTCCGCTGACTTTTAGCCGTCGGCGAGCTAGTCTCAGTGACATAGCCCGCCGCCGTTGCCCAGGACGCACCACGAGGAGGTAGTCAGCATAGCGCCCCTACATGAACGAACCTTTTTTTTTTTTTTTTTTTTTTTTTTTACGGTGTGAAAATGCGTTAAATCGCATACCACCGGGAGCCGAGAATGGGAGGTAGCTCCCGGTGGTTATGTGGGGCTCTCCCCGCCAGAAGGGCGGGGCCTACCCACTAAAAACACACCGACTTCCGTTCCGCGTCTTAAAAGGGGTGCCGTAGGATCCCTAGGGATTCCACCACAGGCACCCCGACGCCGGGCCCGCTCTGTTTTGCGCGGGCCCCCTCCCTGGATGGGGCATCCCCGGAAGTGAGGACGCCCCCCAGACCGTACCGCTTGCGAGCGAGGGCCCTCCCAGACCCCCGCCCACGGTACCGGGGCTTAGGAGAGTTGGTTTCCTCCCCCAGCCCCCATCCCAGGCCCCCCTCGCAAAATGGGGGGGCCGCGCGCGCCTGAACGTGGCGCGCGCAGTCGGGTAGCCCCTTTGGGGTCCCGACTATTTACCCGACAGGGCATTGGGCCGCCCTGTCTGGTGGCGCGGGGGGGAAGTCGTGTTGGTAGCGCCTTCTGCGCCCCCCCGGCCTCCTCATCCGGCGCGGGTCCGCGGCGTTGGCCTCGCGGACCCTCTCATTGGCCTCCTTCTGCGACATGACATTTTCGCAGAAGGAGGCTACAGCGTCCCACTTCCTCTCGCTGTCCAGCATTGCCGCTATTACGGCGGACAGCGAGAGGTCCCCACCCACTTCCGCCACCAGGGCCCGCCTTTCCGGGCCCCAGGCAGCACACTCCACCAAGGTGTGGCGCGCCGAGTCAGATGGCGCGCCACACTCGTGGCAGGCCGGGGTTTCTTCCCGGCCCGCAACTCGATGCAGGTACCCTCCAAAGCACCCGTGCCCGGAGAGTACCTGCGTCAGCCTGAAGCTGAGCTCCCCGTGCCGCCGATGTACCCACGGGGAGAGGTGGGGACGTATGGCCGCCACAGTCTCCCGACCGGCGACCGGCGACCGGAGAGCTTCCTCCCACCGCTCCAAAAGGGAGTCTTGGGCTGACTCCCTGAAGCGGCGCATTTCCCCTGCCGTGGGACGGTGCCCGCGGGCTCGGGCGTCCCCCCTGAAGCGGTGGACCGCCGCGAGCACCTCCGCCTGCAGCTCCCATGGGGGATCCGCCGCCAGGACGGTGGCCGCAGTCCAGGACACCGTCCTGTATGCCCTGATGGCCCGCACCGCGATGACCCTTTGCGGCCCATGCAGAAGGGTCTTGTTGCGGGCGTCCAGGGCATCCACCCAGATCGGGGCGCCGTACATTGCCATACTCCGGATTACTCCGGAGTACAATCGACGGCACCTCGACCCGGGCCCCCGCAGGTTCGGCAGCAGACGTGCTAGCGCGGCGGCCGCCGTGACCAGTTTCGGGGCCAACTGTGCGAAGTGGGCCCCGAACTTCCACCTCCCATCTAGTATCAGGCCCAGATATTTCATCTGGGCCTTCAACTCCACCCTTTGACCCATGAGGTCAATGGCTGCCCCTCTAGGCGGCCCCCTCCAAGGGGCGTGGAAGAGGAGGGCCTCCGTCTTGTCGACAGAGACCCTCAGACCCAGGCTCTGAATCCGGTCGATCACGACGGATACCGCCATGGTCGACCGGAACTGGGTCTCTTCCCAACTCTCTCCCCGGGCTGTGACCAGGGTGTCGTCCGCGTAGCACAACACCCCTGTGCCCGGGAAGAGTGGCCCCCGCAGCACCCAATTGTACCCCACGTTCCACAGGATCGGCCCGAGGACCGACCCTTGTGGAACGCCGCACTGGACGCTGTGCCTATGAAGGCTGCCGTCCCCTCCCTCCCAGACCACAGTGCGGTCCCCCAGATATGCGCGCAACAGCCTCACCAGGTACGGAGGCACTCCATGATAGCGGAGCGCCTCCATGATGACCCAGAATGGGAGGCTGTTAAACGCGTTCTTAATATCCAGGGAGACCGCCAGCACTGAGTGTCCTCCCGAGACCGCCTCCGTCGTGAGGTCCTTCAATGCCCCCAGGGCGTCCATCGTGGAGCGGCCCGCCCTGAAGCCGAACTGGACCTCGGACAGAGGCGGCCCAATGCGTTCCAAGTGGTGGACGAGGCGGAGAGCGAGAACGCGCTCGAACAACTTACCCGCCTCGTCCAACAGCACAATGGGCCGGTACGCCGAGGGCGAATCGGCCGGCCTTCCCGCCTTCGGGATAAGGCATAAACGCCCCTCTTTCCACAGCTGCGGGAAACGGCCCGTGCTTATGCACGAGTCGTATAGCTCCCGCAGCTGTACCCCCAAGTGTTCCGAGGCGATGTGCAGAACTCGCCTCGGAACGCCGTCCGGGCCAGGGGCCCTTCGACCGCCTCTAATGCGGTGGAGCACCGCCTTCATTTCCCCGTCGGTGACGAGGGGCGGCGACCCCACCGCCACTTCCTCCGTCGGGGGGCACATTAGGAACGGGGCATAAGTCCCCGCTCCGGTGGCCGACCCGACGGTCGGGGGGCTGGGAAAAAGCTCCCCCACAACCCTCCTTAGGAGCTCCGGCGGAAGGGACTCGGTGGCGGGGAGGCCCATGGCTTGAAGTTTCCTTCTCGCCGTTTTGTAGGGCCTCCCCCACGGATACCGATCCAGTTCCGCCAGCAGCTCATCCCTTGCCAGGGCCTTTGCCCGGCAGATAGCAAGCTGCAGGGCCTTCTTCGCATCGCGATAGAGGCCCCGCAGCTGCTCCTCCAAGTCCGGGTCGAAGCCGTTACGGCGCCGGCACCGGACATAAGCCCTGCGGGCCCTGTTGGCGGACACCCGGAGTTCGGCTATCTCCGGGGTCCACCAATAGACCGCCCTCTTTCTCCGCCACGGACGCGCCTTGGGCATGGCAGCGGCACAGACCCTGGTTAGGGCCTGCCGCATGCGGAGCGCCAGCGCATCCGGGCAGAGTTCCTCCGGGGCGGCGTCCGCGGCCCACCGCTCGACTATAGCCGCCTCCCGCGCCATCTCCCTATCCAGCTTAGCCAGAGCCCAGCGCGGAAAGCGGCTCGGAGCCCTGGGAGGGGCGGCGTCCTGGTGGAGGGGGGGAGACACCTCGAACCTTATGTAGTTGTGGTCCGATAGTGTCTCCACATCCTCCTCCACCCTCCACCCATGCACCCTGCGCGCGATCGCGGGGGTGGCGAACGTTAAGTCCACCACGGACCCCCCGCGCGACCGCACACAGGTGTGCACCGCCCCCCTGTTTAGAAGGGACAGCCCAGACTGGATCGACCAGACCTGGACTGCCCTTCCTCTCGGGTCCGTGGCCGGGTTGCCCCAGGCCACGGACTTGGCATTAAAGTCGCCGAGGACAATTGTTGCCCCCGGCGACTGTCTAGCCACCGCCGCCCTGATGGAGTCAAGCCAGACCTCGAACTCCACCAGGGGGCGATTGGGGGAGAAGTACACCCCGATTAGGGTGTACTCCCCGAGCCCCACCACCACATAGCCCGAACCCCTCTCTTTGACCGAGAGGGGCGGGCCGTCCCCGTCCAACGTCGTTACGGCCACCGAGCCATCCAAATCCCCCGCCCAGTGAGAGTGCGGGGGGACGTAATAGGGCTCGGCGGCCACCCCCACTGAAATTTCCCACTCCGCCATGGACTGCAGGAATACATCCTGCGCCCCGGCGGAGTGGTTCAGGTTCCCCTGAAGGACTTTGAGGTGTGCTAACATTGCGACACCTCAAAGTCCATTTGCGCCTCGACTTGGCGCCCTTCCCTGTTGGCGGCGGGGGCGGCCCGAGCCCCTGTTCCGTCCCTTCCCTTGATGGAGGGAGGAGCGCAGCTCCTTCCGCCCATCACGTGGCCCGAAGGCCGCCCCGCCTCGGCGCAGATTGCGCAGCGAATTTTCTTCGCCGCGCAATCAGCACCGCGGTGCCCCTCTTCGCCGCACCGGTAGCAAAGTTTGCTCCGGTCGGCTTTGGAGGGACACCTTGGCCATGTGTGGCCCAGCCCCATGCACTTATGGCAGCGCATGGGGCGCTGCTCCAGTGCTTGGACCCTGGCCGAGCTCCACCCGACCAGGATCCTTCCTGCCGCTATCACGGCCTTCGCCGCGACCACTGGGCACATGACGATACATGTGCCCATTCCACCCGGGCCCGTCCCGATGGCCGTCACCTTCACCTGCTCCGCAGAGCAGGCTCCGGTTTTGGCGACGGCGGCAGCCACCATCTCCTTGGTGGCGGAGTCATCCAATCCCACCACGCGGATGTCCGCCGATTTGGTGGGACAGGAGACTCTGGCCACCCCGTCGAGGGCGGTGCGCAACCTTCCGGCCAGCACGTCCGCCTTCTCAGGACCCTGGGATTTGGGAATCTCCAGGATCCTGGACCCCATCGCGGTGCGCCGGATGGTCACCATGCCGGGCCCCAACCCGACCTCCGCCAAGTCCACGGCCTCCCTGGCCCGCGTCAGCACCTCGCTGTAGGTGATCCCCCTCTCTGCAGCCTCTGGCTGCAACGTGAGGACCACCGCGGCGCTGTCGGGAGCCTTCAAGGCGGGCTTGGGTTTGGCCTTACCCGTCTGAGCCGGCGCGGCGGCCGGTTTAGCCGATGCCCGGGGAGCGGGTGTCGGCGCCTTCTTGGCGGCGGCGGGAGGGGACGATGTCTTCCCCTTCCCCTTGCCCTTGACCACCGTGGCCCAGGTATCCGGTGCCCGCGAGGGCCCGGCGACCGGCTCCACCGGCGGCGCACTCACCGCAGGAGCTGCGACAGGCGGCGGGGGTACGGGAGTGGACGTGGTCTTCCCCTTGCCCTTTCCCTTCCCCGTCCCTTTCCCCTTGCCTTTACCCTCGGCGGGTTGAGAAGGCTGAGAGGGCTCAGAGGGCGCCGGTTGGGGTGCCCGAGGGGCTGCCACCGGCGGCACCTGTGCAGCCCTCTTTTTGTCCGCCGCTAAGGGCGGGCGTATCACCTTCTCCGGGAGGAGACGGTGGCCAATTCCGTCGATGCGGGCATCGACTCGGGCGTTCACCATCGCCCCGACGGTGGTGGCGATGTACGCCTTCAAATCGGCCACCATCTCCTCCAGGTAGGCAGAGGACGGCGGGAGCGAGTCTACGCGCGCCGACGATCTGTCTTTGCGCATCGCCTCGAACTCCCGCCGTAACGCTTTGCGTTCTTCACTGGCCAACTCCAACTCCCGACGTAGTCGGGCGTTGTCCGCCCATGTCCGCTTCATTTCCTCCGACTCGCTACGAGACGCGAGTGCCTCCACAATGTCGCCCAGAGCATCTACGGCGTCTTTCAGGGCCCTCACATGAGTGCCCTTCAGATTGCCGGACTTCTGAGCGACATCCCTAATCGCAGACATGCTGCGGTCAGCCATTTTACGCAGCTCCTGTGCGTCGGAGCGCGTGTCCCTAACTTCCAGCGAGCAGTAGTTACGGCCCGCTGGAACCACCTTAACTTCGCCGCCGCTGTCCTTCGGCGTTTGCGGCTTCAAGAATGACAGTCGGAGACCCTTTTGGGTACGACCGCTGTCTGCCGAACTGTCGCGCGAGCGCGAACTCATCCTCGGAGTTTCAACTCCGCTGCCTGCCGACGACAGACCCCTCCGTTTGACGGAGGATTCGGTCTCCGTCTCCGACCCACTACCAAGCGACAGCGGGCGTTTGGGGCGTTCTTGCCCCCCCTTACCCAAACAGATGGGAGTGGGGATGCCACTCACACCCTTCCCCCCTAATACGACCGAGCAAGGCGTCAGACCCTTAGGATTTGACGCCGAACTCGTCGCCTTCCCCTCCGGAACAGAACCGGTCTCGCCCGATTCGGGCCCCCCCCCCCGGCGCGGCCTAAGCCGGCCCCCCATACCCCCCCCTGAAGGCTCAGAGCCAGGCTCCATCACCCTCTATAAGACAGATAGCCTCTGTCAATACCCCGACCCACCGGTCTTGAATGCTTCGTTGTCTATTATAATACTAACCAACAACAAAACATTCAAAACCTAGAATCGGGATATCTCAAAAACTATCTGTCCTATCCCCGATCTAAAAACAGTTTCGAAACGAGCTCGCAAAAACACACAACAAATATTCCGATCACTTTTCGCCTAACTCACATCTAACACCTTACATCAACGTCACACCTTACATCAACGTCACACCTTACATCAACGTCACACCTTACATCAACGTCACACCTTACATCAACGTCACACCTTACATCAACGTCACACCTTACATCAACGTCACACCTTACATCAACGTCACACCTTACATCAACGTCTACATGAACGAACCTTTTTTTTTTTTTTTTTTTAACGTTGGGAAAATGCGTTGAATCGCATACCACCGGAGCCGAGAACGGGAGGTGACTCCGGATGGTTATGTGGGGCTCTCCCCGCCTGAAGGGCGAGGCCTACCCACTAAAAACCCAACGAATTCCGTCCGCGTCTTGGATGGAGCGCCGCAGGATCCCTAGGGATTTCGACTGCAGGCGCCCCGACGCAGGACCCACACCGTGGCGCGGGCCCCAGACCGTACCGCTGGCGGACGAGGATCCCCCCAGACCCCCGCCCACGGTATTGGGGCATAGCCCCCAACCAAGGCCCCCCTCGCAAGAGGGAGGGCCGCGCGTGGCGCACGCGCAATCGGGCGATCCCCGAGGAGGGTGCCGTTCGCCGCCATGTCCTAACTTCCCCGTCCATCCCTGTCTTCCCCGTCTTTCGGGCCGTTCCCTGCGTCGCCCGCTGCCCGGCCCAAGGCTGCGGGGAGCGAGTACTAGGCCGTACTAAACCGGGTACTAGGAGGAACAGACAGGTACTGGGCGGAACGACGGGTACTGGTGGCCCCACTCCCGTGCAATGAGGATCGTCGGCCGCAGCCGCAACCCATGGGCTCTCGCCCCGTCCTTACGGACCAACGCCCGCCCGTCACTGCCGTCATCCCGAATACGTCGGGGACGCCAGCCGGGCCCGCCCCGCCTAGCAGTTGCCCGGATTCTCCGGGACCCCTAGCCGAGGCCTCTCCTCCGCTGACTTTTAGCCGTCGGCGAGCTAGTCTCAGTGACATAGCCCGCCGCCGTTGCCCAGGACGCACCACGAGGAGGTAGTCAGCATAGCGCCCCTACATGAACGAACCTAACCTAACCTTTTTTTTTTTTTTTTTTTATTTTTTTTTTTAACGTTGGGAAAATGCGTTGAATCGCATACCACCGGAGCCGAGAACGGGAGGTGACTCCGGATGGTTATGTGGGGCTCTCCCCGCCTGAAGGGCGAGGCCTACCCACTAAAAACCCAACGAATTCCGTCCGCGTCTTGGATGGAGCGCCGCAGGATCCCTAGGGACTTCAACTGCAGGCGCCCCGACGCAGGACCCACACCGTGGCGCGGGCCCCAGACCGTACCGTTAGCGGACGAGGATCCCCCCAGACCCCCGCCCACGGTATTGGGGCATAGCCCCCAACCAAGGCCCCCCTCGCAAGAGGGAGGGCCGCGCGTGGCGCACGCGCAATCGGGCGATCCCCGAGGAGGGTGCCGTTCGCCGCCGTGTCCTAACTTCCCCGTCTATCCCTGTGTTCCCCGTCTTTCGGGCCGTTCCCTGCGTCGCCCGCTGCCCGGCCCAAGGCTGCGGGGAGCGAGTACTAGGCCGTACTAATCCGGGTACTGGGAGGAACAGACAGGTACTGGGCGGAACGGCGGGTACTGGTGGCCCCACTGGTACTGGTGGCCCCACTGGTACTGGTGGCCCCACTAACCTTTTTTTTTTTTTTTTTTTTTTTTTTTTTTTTTTTTTTTTTTTACGTTGGGAAAATGCGTTGAATCGCATACCACCGGAGCCGAGAACGGGAGGTGACTCCGGATGGTTATGTGGGGCTCTCCCCGCCTGAAGGGCGAGGCCTACCCACTAAAAACCCAACGAATTCCGTCCGCGTCTTGGATGGAGCGCCGCAGGATCCCTAGGGATTTCGACTGCAGGCGCCCCGACGCAGGACCCACACCGTGGCGAGGGCCCCAGACCGTACCGCTGGCGGACGAGGATCCCCCCAGACCCCCGCCCACGGTATTGGGGCATAGCCCCCAACCAAGGCCCCCCTCGCAAGAGGGAGGGCCGCGCGTGGCGCACGCGCAATCGGGCGATCCCCGAGGAGGGTGCCGTTCGCCGCCATGTCCTAACTTCCCCGTCTATCCCTGTGTTCCCCGTCTTTCGGGCCGTTCCCTGCGTCGCCCGCTGCCCGGCCCAAGGCTGCGGGGAGCGAGTACTAGGCCGTACTAAACCGGGTACTGGGAGGAACAGACAGGTACTGGGCGGAACGACGGGTACTGGTGGCCCCACTCCCGTGCAATGGGGATCGTCGGCCGCAGCCGCAACCCATGGGCTTTCGCCCCGTCCTTACGGACCAACGCCCGCCCGTCACTGCCGTCATCCCGAATACGTCGGGGACGCCAGCCGGGCCCGCCCCGCCTAGCAGTTGCCCGGATTCTCCGGGACCCCTAGCCGAGGCCTCTCCTCCGCTGACTTTTAGCCGTCGGCGAGCTAGTCTCAGTGACATAGCCCGCCGCCGTTGCCCAGGACGCACCACGAGGAGGTAGTCAGCATAGCGCCCCGGCCCCACTAACCTTTTTTTTTTTTTTTTTTTTTTTTTTTAACGTTGGGAAAATGCGTTGAATCGCATACCACCGGAGCCGAGAACGGGAGGTGACTCCGGATGGTTATGTGGGGCTCTCCCCGCCTGAAGGGCGAGGCCTACCCACTAAAAACCCAACGAATTCCGTCCGCGTCTTGGATGGAGCGCCGCAGGATCCCTAGGGACTTCAACTGCAGGCGCCCCGACGCAGGACCCACACCGTGGCGCGGGCCCCAGACCGTACCGCTAGCGGACGAGGATCCCCCCAGACCCCCGCCCACGGTATTGGGGCATAGCCCCCAACCAAGGCCCCCCTCGCAAGAGGGAGGGCCGCGCGTGGCGCACGCGCATTCGGGCGATCCCCGAGGAGGGTGCCGTTCGCCGCCGTGTCCTAACTTCCCCGTCTATCCCTGTGTTCCCCGTCTTTCGGGCCGTTCCCTGCGTCGCCCGCTGCCCGGGAGGAAGGCTGCGGGGAGCGAGTACTAGGCCGTACTAAACCGGGTACTGGGAGGAACAAACGGGTACTGGGCGGAACGACGGGTACTGGTGGCCCCACTCCCGTGCAATGGGGATCGTCGGCCGCAGCCGCAACCCATGGGCTTTCGCCCCGTCCTTACGGACCAACGCCCGCCCGTCACTGCCGTCATCCCGAATACGTCGGGGACGCCAGCCGGGCCCGCCCCGCCTAGCAGTTGCCCGGATTCTCCGGGACCCCTAGCCGAGGCCCCTCCTCCGCTGACTTTTAGCCGTCGGCGAGCTAGTCTCAGTGACATAGCCCGCCGCCGTTGCCCAGGACGCACCACGAGGAGGTAGTCAGCATAGCGCCCCAGTCAGCATAGCGCCCCGGCCCCACTAACCTAACCTAACCTTTTTTTTTTTTTTTTTTTTTTTTTTTTTTTTTTTTTTTTTTTTTTTTTTTTTTTACGTTGGGAAAATGCGTTGAATCGCATACCACCGGAGCCGAGAACGGGAGGTGACTCCGGATGGTTATGTGGGGCTCTCCCCGCCTGAAGGGCGAGGCCTACCCACTAAAAACCCAACGAATTCCGTCCGCGTCTTGGATGGAGCGCCGCAGGATCCCTAGGGATTTCGACTGCAGGCGCCCCGACGCAGGACCCACACCGTGGCGCGGGCCCCAGACCGTACCGCTGGCGGACGAGGATCCCCCCAGACCCCCGCCCACGGTATTGGGGCATAGCCCCCAACCAAGGCCCCCCTCGCAAGAGGGAGGGCCGCGCGTGGCGCACGCGCATTCGGGCGATCCCCGAGGAGGGTGCCGTTCGCCGCCGTGTCCTAACTTCCCCGTCTATCCCTGTGTTCCCCGTCTTTCGGGCCGTTCCCTGCGTCGCCCGCTGCCCGGGAGGAAGGCTGCGGGGAGCGAGTACTAGGCCGTACTAAACCGGGTACTGGGAGGAACAAACGGGTACTGGGCGGAACGACGGGTACTGGTGGCCCCACTCCCGTGCAATGGGGATCGTCGGCCGCAGCCGCAACCCACGGGCTTTCGCCCCGTCCTTACGGACCAACGCCCGCCCGTCACTGCCGTCATCCCGAATACGTCGGGGACGCCAGCCGGGCCCGCCCCGCCTAGCAGTTGCCCGGATTCTCCGGGACCCCTAGCCGAGGCCTCTCCTCCGCTGACTTTTAGCCGTCGGCGAGCTAGTCTCAGTGACATAGCCCGCCGCCGTTGCCCAGGACGCACCACGAGGAGGTAGTCAGCATAGCGCCCCAACCTTTTTTTTTTTTTTTTTTTTTTACGGTGTGAAAATGCGTTAAATCGCATACCACCGGGAGCCGAGAATGGGAGGTAGCTCCCGGTGGTTATGTGGGGCTCTCCCCGCCAGAAGGGCGGGGCCTACCCACTAAAAACACACCGACTTCCGTCCGCGTCTTGAAGGGGTGCCGTAGGATCTGTGAAATTTCCACCACAGGCACCCCAACGCCGGGCCCGCACTAAAGGCGGCGCCCCCTCCCTGAAAAGGGCGTCCCCGGAAGTGAGGACGCCCCCCAGACCTTACCGCTGGCGGACGAGGGCCCTCCCAGACCCCCGCCCACGGTATCGGGGCTTAGGGAAGTTTAAACTCCCCCAGCCCCCATCCAAGGCCCCCCTCGCAAAATGGAGGGGCCGCGCGCGCCGGAGCGTGACGCGCGCAGTCGGGTAAACCCTTTGGGTTCCCGACATTGACCCGACGGGACATTGGGCCGTCCCGTTTACGGCGCAGGGAGTGCAAAGCGCCTTCGGCGCCCCCCTGGCCTCCTCTGGCGACGCGGGTCCGCGGCATTCGCCTCGCGGGCTCGCTCGTTAGCCTCCTTCTGCGACATTATAGTCTCACAGAAGGAGGCCACCGCCTCCCACGACCCCTCGCTGTCTAACATTGCTGACACTACAGCTGACAGCGAGAGGTCCCCTCCAATTTGTGCCACCAGGGCCCGTCTCTCCGGGCCCCAGGCAGCGCACTCCGCGAAGGTGTGGCGCGCCGTGTCCGATGGCGCGCCACACTCGTGACAGGCCGGGGTCGCTTCCCGGCCCGCAATCCTGTGCAGGTACTCCCCGTAGCAGCCGTGCCCGGAGAGTACCTGCGTCAGCCTGAAGCTGAGCTCCCCGTGTCGGCGATGCACCCACGGGGAGAGGTGGGGACGAATGGCCGCCACCGTCTCCCGGCCGGCGACCGGCGACCGGAGAGCTTCCTCCCACCGCTCCAGGAGTGAGTCTTGGGCCGACTCCCTGAAGCGGCGCATTTCGCCTTCCGTGGGACGGTGCCCGCGGGCTCTGGCGTCCCCCCTAAAGCGGTGGACCGCCGCGAGAACTTCAGCCTGTAGCTCCCACGGCGGATCCGCCGCCAGGACGGTGGCCGCCGTCCAGGACACCGTCCGGTACGCCCTTATCGCCCGCACTGCAATGACCCTCTGCGGCCCATGCAGGAGGGTCTTATTGCGGGCGTTCAGGGCGTCCACCCAGATCGGGGCGCCGTACATGGCCATACTCCTGATGACGTAGGAGTACAGCCTACGGCACCTCGACCCGGGACCCTTCAAATTGGGCAACAGCCTTGCGAGGGCTGCGGCGGCTGCGACCAGCTTCGGGGCCAGTTGAGTGAAATGGGCCCCGAAGCTCCAACGCCCATCCAAAATTAGGCCCAAATATTTCATTTGGGCCTTGACAACGACCGATTGGCCGCAGAGGGCGATTTCTGCCCCCCTAGGCGGGCCTCTCCTGGGGCCATGAAAGAGGAGGGCCTCCGTTTTGTCTACGGAGACCCTCAGGCCCAGGCTCTGGATCCGATCGACCACCACCGACACGGCGATCGTCGACCGGAACTTCGCCTCCTCCCAATTCTCTCCCCGGGCTGTGACCAGGGTGTCGTCCGCGTAGCACAACACCCCTGTGCCCGGGAAGAGAGGGCCCCGCAGGACCCAGTTGTATCCGAGGTTCCATAGGATCGGTCCTAAGACCGACCCTTGTGGAACCCCGCATTCCACCCTGTGGCGGTGGAGCGTGCCGTCCCCGCCTTCCCACACTACTGTGCGGTCCCCCAGATAGGACTTCAACAGTCTCCCTAGGTACGGGGGCACTCCGTGGAATCGGAGCGCCTCCAGGATTGCCCAGAACGGGAGACTGTTGAAGGCATTCTTGATGTCCAGGGAGACCGCCAGTACGCAGTCCCCCTGTTCAACGGCCTCCGTTGAGAGGTCCTTCAGGGCCTTCAGGGCGTCGACGGTCGATCGACCCGCCCTGAAGCCATATTGGACCTCAGCCAGATTGGGCCCAATTGCCGTCAGATGTTGGACGAGACGGGCGGCGAGAACTCTCTCGAAGAGTTTGCCCATCTCGTCCAGAAGCACTATCGGCCTGTAGGCCGATGGGGAGTCGGCTGGCCTGCCCGCCTTGGGTATAAGGCACAGCCTCCCCTCCCTCCACGTTAGCGGGAACTGTCCAACGCTTATGCAAGCGTCAAACAGCTCCCGCATTTGCACACCAAGGTGTTCCGAGGCGGCATGGACGATTCGCCTCGGAACGCCATCCGGGCCCGGAGCCCTACGTCCACCCCTGATGCGGTGGAGCACCATCTTCATCTCCCCGTCCGTGACGAGGGGAGGTGACTCCACCGCAACTTCCGCCGTCGGGGGACACAATAGAAACGGGGCATACGTCCCCGCTCCGGTGGCCGACCCGGCGGCCGGGGGGCTGGGAAACAGCTCCCCCACCACTCTCCTGAGGAGATCAGGCGGAAGGGACTCGGTGGCGGGGAGGCCCAGAGCTTGGAGCTTTTTTCTCGCTGCTCTATAGGGCCGTCCCCACGGATAGCGGTCCAACTCCGCCAAGATCTCCTCCCTGGCCAGGACCTTCGCCCGACAAATTGCCAGCTGCAGAGCCCTCTTCGCATCGCGATAGAGACCCTGCAGCTGCTCCTCGAGGTCGGGGTCCAGTCCGTTGCGCCGTCGGCAGCGCACATACGCCCTTCGGGCCCTATTGGCGGCCACCCGGAGTTCGGCAATCTCCGGGCTCCACCAATACACCGCCTTCTTGCGGCGCCACGGACGCGCCCTTGGCATGGCCGCGTCACAGACCCTTTGTAGGGCCTGCCGCATGCGGCGCGCCAGTGTGTCCGGGCACAGCTCCTCCGGGGCGGCGTCAGCGGCCCAGCGCTCAACTATCGCCGCCTCTTTCACCATCTCCCTATCGAGCTTGGCGAGAGCCCAACGTGGGAACCGGCTCGGGCCCCTTGGAGGGGCGGCGTCTGGCTGGAGGAGGGGGGACACGTCGAACCTTATATATTTGTGGTCCGACAGTGTCTCCACGTCCTCCTCCACCTTCCACCCTTGAACCCTGCGTGCGATCGCGGGGGTGGCGAATGTTAAGTCCACCACGGACCCCCCACGCGACCGCACACAGGTGTGCACCGCCCCCCTGTTCAGAAGTGACAGCCCAGACTGGATCGACCAGACCTGGACTGCCCTCCCTCTCGCGTCCGTGGCCGGGTTGCCCCAGGCCACAGACTTGGCGTTAAAGTCGCCGAGGACTATGATGGCCCCCGGCGACTGCCTCGCCGCCGCTGCCCTGATGGAGTCGAGCCAGACCTCGAACTCCACCAGGGGGCGATTGGGGGAGAAGTACACCCCGATTAGGGTGTACTCTCCGCACGCCGCAACCACGTAGCCCGAACCCCTCTCTTTTACTGAGAGGGGCGGGCCGTCCCCATCAAGGGTGGTAACGGCCACCACGCCATCCAAGTCCCCCGCCCAGTGAGAGTGCGGGGGGACGAAGTATGGTTCGGCGACCACCCCCACCGATATCTCCCACTCCGCCATGGACTGGAGGAATAAGTCCTGAGCCCCGGCGGCGTGGTTGAGATTCCCCTGTAGGACTTTGAGATATGATGTGCTTAACATTTGGATATCTCAAAGTCCATTGGCGCGGGGCGCCCATCCCTTGTGGCGGCGGGGGTGGTCCGAACCCCAGCTTCGCTCCTTCCCTTAATGGAGGGCGGAGAACAGCTCCTTCCCCCCATTACGTGGCCCGTGGGCCGCCCTGCGTCCGCGCAGATCGCGCAGCGGAGCTCCTTGGCCGCGCAGTTCGCGCCGCGGTGTCCCTCATCGCCGCACCGGTAGCATAGATTGCTCCGGTCGGCCTTGGAGGGACACACCGGCCATGTGTGGCCCAGACCCATGCACCGGTAGCAGCGCAAGGGGCGCTGCTCCAGTACGTGGACCCTGGCCGAGCTCCACCCGACCAGGATCCTTCCTGCAGCTGCCACGGCCTTGGCCGCTACGACAGGGCACACGACCACGCATGTGCCCATCCCTCCCGACCCTGTCGTTATGGCCATGACCTTCACCTGCTCCGCAGAGCAGGCTCCGGTCTTGGCGACGGCGGCGGCCACCATTTCCTTGGTGGCCGAATCGTCGAGTCCCACCACTCGCAAGTCCGCGGACTTGATGGGACGAGCGACGTTGGCCACCCCGTCGAGGGCGGTGCGTAGCCTGCCGGCCAGCGCGTCCGCCTTGTCCGGACCCTGGGATTTGGCCACTTCCAGGATCCTGGACCCCGTGGCCGTCCGGCGAATGTTAATGTCGCCGGATAGCGCCCCAACCTTTTTTTTTTTTTTTTTTTTTTTTAACGTTGGGAAAATGCGTTAAATCGCATACCACCGGAGCCGAGAACGGGAGGTGACTCCGGATGGTTATGTGGGGCTCTCCCCGCCTGAAGGGCGAGGCCTACCCACTAAAAACCCAACGAATTCCGTCCGCGTCTTGGATGGAGCGCCGCAGGATCCCTAGGGATTTCGACTGCAGGCGCCCCGACGCAGGACCCACACCGTGGCGCGGGCCCCAGACCGTACCGCTGGCGGACGAGGATCCCCCCAGACCCCCGCCCACGGTATTGGGGCATAGCCCCCAACCAAGGCCCCCCTCGCAAGAGGGAGGGCCGCGCGTGGCGCACGCGCAATCGGGCGATCCCCGAGGAGGGTGCCGTTCGCCGCCGTGTCCTAACTTCCCCGTCTATCCCTGTGTTCCCCGTCTTTCGGGCCGTTCCCTGCGTCGCCCGCTGCCCGGGAGGAAGGCTGCGGGGAGCGAGTACTAGGCCGTACTAAACCGGGTACTGGGAGGAACAAACGGGTACTGGGCGGAACGACGGGTACTGGTGGCCCCACTCCCGTGCAATGGGGATCGTCGGCCGCAGCCGCAACCCATGGGCTTTCGCCCCGTCCTTACGGACCAACGCCCGCCCGTCACTGCCGTCATCCCGAATACGTCGGGGACGCCAGCCGGGCCCGCCCCGCCTAGCAGTTGCCCGGATTCTCCGGGACCCCTAGCCGAGGCCTCTCCTCCGCTGACTTTTAGCCGTCGGCGAGCTAGTCTCAGTGACATAGCCCGCCGCCGTTGCCCAGGACGCACCACGAGGAGGTAGTCAGCATAGCGCCCCAGTCAGCATAGCGCCCCAATCAGCATAGCGCCCCAACCTTTTTTTTTTTTTTTTTTTTTTTTAACGTTGGGAAAATGCGTTAAATCGCATACCACCGGAGCCGAGAACGGGAGGTGACTCCGGATGGTTATGTGGGGCTCTCCCCGCCAGAAGGGCGAGGCATACCCACTAAAAACCCAACGACTTCCGTCCGCGTCTTGAGGGGTGCCGTAGGATCTCGAAAGAATTCGACTACGGGCACCCCAACGCCGGGCCCGCACTAGAGGCGGTGCCCCCTCCCTGAAAAGGGCGTCCCCGGAAGTGAGGACGCCCCCCAGACCTTACCGCTGGCGGACGAGGGCCCTCCCAGACCCCCGCCCACGGTATCGGGGCTTAGGGAAGTTTAATCTCCCCCAGCCCCCATCCAAGGCCCCCCTCGCAAAATGGAGGGGCCGCGCACGCCGGAACATGGCGCGCGCAGTCGGGCGGCCCCTTTGGGGACCCGACCAGTGACCCGACGGGATATTGGGCCATCCCGTTTATGGCGCAGGGAGCGCAAAACGCCTTCGGCGTCCCCCCGGCCTCCTCTGACGACGCGGGTCCGCGGCATTCGCCTCGCGGGCCCGCTCGTTGGCCTCCTTCTGCGACATTATAGTCTCACAGAAGGAGGCCACCGCCTCCCACGACCCCTCACTGTCTAGCATTGCTGAAACTACAGCTGACAGCGAGAGGTCCCCTCCAATTTGTGCCGCCAGGGCCCGTCGCTCTGGGTCCCAGGCGGCGCACTCCGCGAAAGTGTGACGCGCCGTATCTGATGGCGCGCCACACTCGTGGCAAGCCGGGGTTGCTTCCCGGCCCGCAATCCTGTGCAGGTACTCCCCGTAGCAGCCGTGCCCGGAGAGTACCTGTGTCAGTCTGAAACTGAGCTCCCCGTGCCGCCGATGCACCCACGGGGAGAGGTGGGGACGAATGGCCGCCACCGTCTCCCGGCCGGCGACCGGCGACCGGAGAGCTTCCTCCCACCGCTCCAGAAGTGAGTCTTGGGCCGACTCTCTGAAGCGGGCCGACTCTCTGAAGCGGGCCGACTCTCTGAAGCGGGCCGACTCTCTGAAGCGGGCCGACTCTCTGAAGCGGGCCGACTCTCTGAAGCGGATAGCGCCCCAACCTTTTTTTTTTTTTTTTTTTTTTTTTTTAACGTTGGGAAAATGCGTTGAATCGCATACCACCGGAGCCGAGAACGGGAGGTGACTCCGGATGGTTATGTGGGGCTCTCCCCGCCTGAAGGGCGAGGCCTACCCACTAAAAACCCAACGAATTCCGTCCGCGTCTTGGATGGAGCGCCGCAGGATCCCTAGGGACTTCAACTGCAGGCGCCCCGACGCAGGACCCACACCGTGGCGCGGGCCCCAGACCGTACCGTTAGCGGACGAGGATCCCCCCAGACCCCCGCCCACGGTATTGGGGCATAGCCCCCAACCAAGGCCCCCCTCGCAAGAGGGAGGGCCGCGCGTGGCGCACGCGCATTCGGGCGATCTCCGAGGAGGGTGCCGTTCGCCGCCATGTCCTAACTTCCCCGTCTATCCCTGTGTTCCCCGTCTTTCGGGCCGTTCCCTGCGTCGCCCGCTGCCCGGGAGGAAGGCTGCGGGGAGCGAGTACTAGGCCGTACTAAACCGGGTACTGGGAGGAACAGACAGGTACTGGGCGGAACGACGAACCTAACCTAACCTTTTTTTTTTTTTTTTTTTTTTTTTTTTTTTTACGTTGGGAAAATGCGTTGAATCGCATACCACCGGAGCCGAGAACGGGAGGTGACTCCGGATGGTTATGTGGGGCTCTCCCCGCCTGAAGGGCGAGGCCTACCCACTAAAAACCCAACGAATTCCGTCCGCGTCTTGGATGGAGCGCCGCAGGATCCCTAGGGATTTCGACTGCAGGCGCCCCGACGCAGGACCCACACCGTGGCGAGGGCCCCAGACCGTACCGCTGGCGGACGAGGATCCCCCCAGACCCCCGCCCACGGTATTGGGGCATAGCCCCCAACCAAGGCCCCCCTCGCAAGAGGGAGGGCCGCGCGTGGCGCACGCGCAATCGGGCGATCCCCGAGGAGGGTGCCGTTCGCCGCCATGTCCTAACTTCCCCGTCTATCCCTGTGTTCCCCGTCTTTCGGGCCGTTCCCTGCGTCGCCCGCTGCCCGGCCCAAGGCTGCGGGGAGCGAGTACTAGGCCGTACTAAACCGGGTACTGGGAGGAACAGACAGGTACTGGGCGGAACGACGGGTACTGGTGGCCCCACTCCCGTGCAATGGGGATCGTCGGCCGCAGCCGCAACCCATGGGCTTTCGCCCCGTCCTTACGGACCAACGCCCGCCCGTCACTGCCGTCATCCCGAATACGTCGGGGACGCCAGCCGGGCCCGCCCCGCCTAGCAGTTGCCCGGATTCTCCGGGACCCCTAGCCGAGGCCTCTCCTCCGCTGACTTTTAGCCGTCGGCGAGCTAGTCTCAGTGACATAGCCCGCCGCCGTTGCCCAGGACGCACCACGAGGAGGTAGTCAGCATAGCGCCCCAGTCAGCATAGCGCCCCAACCTTTTTTTTTTTTTTTTTTTTTTTTAACGTTGGGAAAATGCGTTGAATCGCATACCACCGGAGCCGAGAACGGGAGGTGACTCCGGATGGTTATGTGGGGCTCTCCCCGCCTGAAGGGCGAGGCCTACCCACTAAAAACCCAACGAATTCCGTCCGCGTCTTGGATGGAGCGCCGCAGGATCCCTAGGGACTTCAACTGCAGGCGCCCCGACGCAGGACCCACACCGTGGCGCGGGCCCCAGACCGTACCGCTGGCGGACGAGGATCCCCCCAGACCCCCGCCCACGGTATTGGGGCATAGCCCCCAACCAAGGCCCCCCTCGCAAGAGGGAGGGCCGCGCGTGGCGCACGCGCATTCGGGCGATCCCCGAGGAGGGTGCCGTTCGCCGCCGTGTCCTAACTTCCCCGTCCATCCCTGTCTTCCCCGTCTTTCGGGCCGTTCCCTGCGTCGCCCGCTGCCCGGCCCAAGGCTGCGGGGAGCGAGTACTAGGCCGTACTAAACCGGGTACTAGGAGGAACAGACAGGTACTGGGCGGAACGACGGGTACTGGTCCACTCCCGTGCAATGGGGATCGTCGGCCGCAGCCGCAACCCATGGGCTCTCGCCCCGTCCTTACGGACCAACGCCCGCCCGTCACTGCCGTCATCCCGAATACGTCGGGGACGCCAGCCGGGCCCGCCCCGCCTAGCAGTTGCCCGGATTCTCCGGGACCCCTAGCCGAGGCCTCTCCTCCGCTGACTTTTAGCCGTCGGCGAGCTAGTCTCAGTGACATAGCCCGCCGCCGTTGCCCAGGACGCACCACGAGGAGGTAGTCAGCATAGCGCCCCAGTCAGCATAGCGCCCCAGTCAGCATAGCGCCCCATAGCGCCCCAACCTTTTTTTTTTTTTTTTTTTTTTTTTTTTTTTCACGGTGTGAAAATGCGTTAAATCGCATACCACCGGAGCCGAGAACGGGAGGTGACTCCGGATGGTTATGTGGGGCTCTCCCCGCCTGAAGGGCGAGGCCTACCCACTAAAAACCCAACGAATTCCGTCCGCGTCTTGGATGGAGCGCCGCAGGATCCCTAGGGATTTCGACTGCAGGCGCCCCGACGCAGGACCCACACCGTGGCGCGGGCCCCAGACCGTACCGCTGGCGGACGAGGATCCCCCCAGACCCCCGCCCACGGTATTGGGGCATAGCCCCCAACCAAGGCCCCCCTCGCAAGAGGGAGGGCCGCGCGTGGCGCACGCGCAATCGGGCGATCCCCGAGGAGGGTGCCGTTCGCCGCCATGTCCTAACTTCCCCGTCCATCCCTGTGTTCCCCGTCTTTCGGGCCGTTCCCTGCGTCGCCCGCTGCCCGGCCCAAGGCTGCGGGGAGCGAGTACTAGGCCGTACTAATCCGGGTACTGGGAGGAACAGACAGGTACTGGGCGGAACGACGGGTACTGGTGGCCCCACTCCCGTGCAATGGGGATCGTCGGCCGCAGCCGCAACCCACGGGCTTTCGCCCCGTCCTTACGGACCAACGCCCGCCCGTCACTGCCGTCATCCCGAATACGTCGGGGACGCCAGCCGGGCCCGCCCCGCCTAGCAGTTGCCCGGATTCTCCGGGACCCCTAGCCGAGGCCTCTCCTCCGCTGACTTTTAGCCGTCGGCGAGCTAGTCTCAGTGACATAGCCCGCCGCCGTTGCCCAGGACGCACCACGAGGAGGTAGTCAGCATAGCGCCCCAACCTAACCTAACCTTTTTTTTTTTTTTTTTTAACGTTGGGAAAATGCGTTGAATCGCATACCACCGGAGCCGAGAACGGGAGGTGACTCCGGATGGTTATGTGGGGCTCTCCCCGCCTGAAGGGCGAGGCCTACCCACTAAAAACCCAACGAATTCCGTCCGCGTCTTGGATGGAGCGCCGCAGGATCCCTAGGGATTTCGACTGCAGGCGCCCCGACGCAGGACCCACACCGTGGCGCGGGCCCCAGACCGTACCGCTAGCGGACGAGGATCCCCCCAGACCCCCGCCCACGGTATTGGGGCATAGCCCCCAACCAAGGCCCCCCTCGCAAGAGGGAGGGCCGCGCGTGGCGCACGCGCAATCGGGCGATCCCCGAGGAGGGTGCCGTTCGCCGCCATGTCCTAACTTCCCCGTCCATCCCTGTGTTCCCCGTCTTTCGGGCCGTTCCCTGCGTCGCCCGCTGCCCGGCCCAAGGCTGCGGGGAGCGAGTACTAGGCCGTACTAATCCGGGTACTGGGAGGAACAGACAGGTACTGGGCGGAACGACGGGTACTGGTGGCCCCACTCCCGTGCAATGGGGATCGTCGGCCGCAGCCGCAACCCACGGGCTTTCGCCCCGTCCTTACGGACCAACGCCCGCCCGTCACTGCCGTCATCCCGAATACGTCGGGGACGCCAGCCGGGCCCGCCCCGCCTAGCAGTTGCCCGGATTCTCCGGGACCCCTAGCCGAGGCCTCTCCTCCGCTGACTTTTAGCCGTCGGCGAGCTAGTCTCAGTGACATAGCCCGCCGCCGTTGCCCAGGACGCACCACGAGGAGGTAGTCAGCATAGCGCCCCAGTCAGCATAGCGCCCCAACCTTTTTTTTTTTTTTTTTTTTTTTTTTTTTTACGTTGGGAAAATGCGTTGAATCGCATACCACCGGAGCCGAGAACGGGAGGTGACTCCGGATGGTTATGTGGGGCTCTCCCCGCCTGAAGGGCGAGGCCTACCCACTAAAAACCCAACGAATTCCGTCCGCGTCTTGGATGGAGCGCCGCAGGATCCCTAGGGACTTCAACTGCAGGCGCCCCGACGCAGGACCCACACCGTGGCGCGGGCCCCAGACCATACCGCTGGCGGACGAGGATCCCCCCAGACCCCCGCCCACGGTATTGGGGCATAGCCCCCAACCAAGGCCCCCCTCGCAAGAGGGAGGGCCGCGCGTGGCGCACGCGCAATCGGGCGATCCCCGAGGAGGGTGCCGTTCGCCGCCATGTCCTAACTTCCCCGTCTATCCCTGTGTTCCCCGTCTTTCGGGCCGTTCCCTGCGTCGCCCGCTGCCCGGCCCAAGGCTGCGGGGAGCGAGTACTAGGCCGTACTAAACCGGGTACTGGGAGGAACAAACGGGTACTGGGCGGAACGACGGGTACTGGTGGCCCCACTCCCGTGCAATGGGGATCGTCGGCCGCAGCCGCAACCCATGGGCTCTCGCCCCGTCCTTACGGACCAACGCCCGCCCGTCACTGCCGTCATCCCGAATACGTCGGGGACGCCAGCCGGGCCCGCCCCGCCTAGCAGTTGCCCGGATTCTCCGGGACCCCTAGCCGAGGCCTCTCCTCCGCTGACTTTTAGCCGTCGGCGAGCTAGTCTCAGTGACATAGCCCGCCGCCGTTGCCCAGGACGCACCACGAGGAGGTAGTCAGCATAGCGCCCCATAGCGCCCCAACCTAACCTAACCTTTTTTTTTTTTTTTTTTTTTTTTTTTTTTTTTTTTACGGTGTGAAAATGCGTTAAATCGCATACCACCGGGAGCCGAGAATGGGAGGTAGCTCCCGGTGGTTATGTGGGGCTCTCCCCGCCAGAAGGGCGGGGCCTACCCACTAAAAACACACCGACTTCCGTTCCGCGTCTTAAAAGGGGGTGCCGTAGGATCCCTAGGGATTCCACCACAGGCACCCCGACGCCGGGCCCGCTCTGTTTTGCGCGGGCCCCCTCCCTGGATGGGGCATCCCCGGAAGTGAGGACGCCCCCCAGACCGTACCGCTTGCGGGCGAGGGCCCTCCCAGACCCCCGCCCACGGTACCGGGGCTTAGGAGAGTTGGTTTCCTCCCCCAGCCCCCATCCCAGGCCCCCCTCGCAAAATGGGGGGGCCGCGCGCGCCTGAACGTGGCGCGCGCAGTCGGGTAGCCCCTTTGGGGTCCCGACTATTTACCCGACAGGGCATTGGGCCGCCCTGTCTCGTGGCGCGGGGGGGAAGTCGTGCTGATAGCGCCTTCGGCGCCCCCCCGGCCTCCTCATCCGGCGCGGGTCCGCGGCGTTGGCCTCGCGGACCCTCTCATTGGCCTCCTTCTGCGACATGATATTTTCGCAGAAGGAGGCTACAGCATCCCACTTCCTCTCGCTGTCCAACATTGCCGCTATTACGGCGGACAGCGAGAGGTCCCCACCCACTTCCGCCACCAGGGCCCGCCTTTCCGGGCCCCAGGCAGCACACTCCACCAAGGTGTGGCGCGCCGAGTCAGATGGCGCGCCACACTCGTGGCAGGCCGGGGTTTCTTCCCGGCCCGCAACTCGATGCAGGTACCCTCCAAAGCACCCGTGCCCGGAGAGTACCTGCGTCAGCCTGAAGCTGAGCTCCCCGTGCCGCCGATGTACCCACGGGGAGAGGTGGGGACGTATTGCCGCCACAGTCTCCCGACCGGCGACCGGCGACCGGAGAGCTTCCTCCCACCGCTCCAAAAGGGAGTCTTGGGCTGACTCCCTGAAGCGGCGCATTTCCCCTGCCGTGGGACGGTGCCCGCGGGCTCGGGCGTCCCCCCTGAAGCGGTGGACCGCTGCGAGCACCTCCGCCTGCAGCTCCCATGGGGGATCCGCCGCCAGGACGGTGGCCGCAGTCCAGGACACCGTCCTGTAGGCCCTGATGGCCCGCACCGCGATGACCCTCTGCGGCCCATGCAGAAGGGTCTTGTTGCGGGCGTCCAGGGCATCCACCCAGATCGGGGCGCCGTACATTGCCATACTCCGGATTACTCCGGAGTACAGTCGACGGCACCTCGACCCGGGCCCCCGCAGGTTCGGCAGCAGACGTGCCAGCGCGGCGGCCGCCGTGACCAGTTTCGGGGCCAACTGTGCGAAGTGGGCCCCGAACTTCCACCTCCCATCTAGTATCAGGCCCAGATATTTCATCTGGGCCTTCAACTCCACCCTTTGGCCCATGAGGTCAATGGCTGCACCTCTAGGCGGCCCCCTCCAAGGGGCGTGGAAGAGGAGGGCCTCCGTCTTGTCGACAGAGACCCTCAGACCCAGGCTCTGAATCCGGTCGATCACGACGGATACCGCCATGGTCGACCGGAACTGGGTCTCTTCCCAACTCTCTCCCCGGGCTGTGACCAGGGTGTCGTCCGCGTAGCACAACACCCCTGTGCCCGGGAAGAGTGGCCCCCGCAGCACCCAATTGTACCCCACGTTCCACAGGATCGGCCCGAGGACCGACCCTTGTGGAACGCCGCACTGGACGCTGTGCCTATGAAGGCTGCCGTCCCCTCCCTCCCAGACCACTGTGCGGTCCCCCAGATATGCGCGCAACAGCCTCACCAGGTACGGAGGCACTCCATGATAGCGGAGCGCCTCCATGATGACCCAGAATGGGAGGCTGTTAAACGCGTTCTTTATATCCAGGGAGACCGCCAGCACTGAGTGTCCTCCCGAGACCGCCTCCGTCGTGAGGTCCCTCAATGCCCCCAGGGCGTCCATCGTGGAGCGGCCCGCCCTGAAGCCGAACTGGACCTCGGACAGAGGCGGCCCAATGCGTTCCAAGTGGTGGACGAGGCGGAGAGCGAGAACGCGCTCGAACAACTTACCCGCCTCGTCCAACAGCACAATGGGCCGATACGCCGAGGGCGAATCGGCCGGCCTTCCCGCCTTCGGGATAAGGCATAAACGCCCCTCTTTCCACAGCTGCGGGAAACGGCCCGTGCTTATGCACGAGTCGTATAGCTCCCGCAGCTGTACCCCCAAGTGTTCCGAGGCGATGTGCAGAACTCGCCTCGGAACGCCGTCCGGGCCAGGGGCCCTTCGACCGCCTCTAATGCGGTGGAGCACCGCTTTCATTTCCCCGTCGGTGACGAGGGGCGGCGACTCCACCGCCACTTCCTCCGTCGGGGGGCACATTAGGAACGGGGCATAAGTCCCCGCTCCGGTGGCCGACCCGACGGTCGGGGGGCTGGGAAAAAGCTCCCCCACAACCCTCCTTAGGAGCTCCGGCGGAAGGGACTCGGTGGCGGGGAGGCCCATGGCTTGAAGTTTCCTTCTCGCCGTTTTGTAGGGCCTCCCCCACGGATACCGATCCAGTTCCGCCAGCAGCTCATCCCTTGCCAGGGCCTTTGCCCGGCAGATAGCAAGCTGCAGGGCCTTCTTCGCATCGCGATAGAGGCCCCGCAGCTGCTCCTCCAAGTCCGGGTCGAAGCCGTTACGGCGCCGGCACCGGACATAAGCCCTGCGGGCCCTGTTGGCGGACACCCGGAGTTCGGCTATCTCCGGGGTCCACCAATAGACCGCCCTCTTTCTCCGCCACGGACGCGCCTTGGGCATGGCAGCGGCACAGACCCTGGTTAGGGCCTGCCGCATGCGGAGCGCCAGCGCATCCGGGCAGAGTTCCTCCGGGGCGGCGTCCGCGGCCCACCGCTCGACTATAGCCGCCTCCCGCGCCATCTCCCTATCCAGCTTAGCCAGAGCCCAGCGCGGAAAGCGGCTCGGAGCCCTGGGAGGGGCGGCGTCCTGGTGGAGGGGGGGAGACACCTCGAACCTTATGTAGTTGTGGTCCGATAGTGTCTCCACATCCTCCTCCACCCTCCACCCATGCACCCTGCGCGCGATCGCGGGGGTGGCGAACGTTAAGTCCACCACGGACCCCCCGCGCGACCGCACACAGGTGTGCACCGCCCCCCTGTTTAGAAGGGACAGCCCAGACTGGATCGACCAGACCTGGACTGCCCTTCCTCTCGGGTCCGTGGCCGGGTTGCCCCAGGCCACGGACTTGGCATTAAAGTCGCCGAGGACAATTGTTGCCCCCGGCGACTGTCTAGCCACCGCCGCCCTGATGGAGTCAAGCCAGACCTCGAACTCTACCAGGGGGCGATTGGGGGAGAAGTACACCCCGATTAGGGTGTACTCCCCGAGCCCCACCACCACATAGCCCGAACCCCTCTCTTTGACCGAGAGGGGCGGGCCGTCCCCGTCCAACGTCGTTACGGCCACCGAGCCATCCAAATCCCCCGCCCAGTGAGAGTGCGGGGGGACGTAATAGGGCTCGGCGGCCACCCCCACTGAAATTTCCCACTCCGCCATGGACTGCAGGAATACATCCTGCGCCCCGGCGGAGTGGTTCAGGTTCCCCTGAAGGACTTTGAGGTGTGCTAACATTGCGACACCTCAAAGTCCATTTGCGCCTCGACTTGGCGCCCTTCCCTGTTGGCGGCGGGGGCGGCCCGAGCCCCTGTTCCGTCCCTTCCCTTGATGGAGGGAGGAGCGCAGCTCCTTCCGCCCATCACGTGGCCCGAAGGCCGCCCCGCCTCGGCGCAGATTGCGCAGCGAATTTTCTTCGCCGCGCAATCAGCACCGCGGTGCCCCTCTTCGCCGCACCGGTAGCAAAGTTTGCTCCGGTCGGCTTTGGAGGGACACCTTGGCCATGTGTGGCCCAGCCCCATGCACTTATGGCAGCGCATGGGGCGCTGCTCCAGTGCTTGGACCCTGGCCGAGCTCCACCCGACCAGGATCCTTCCTGCCGCTATCACGGCCTTCGCCGCGACCACTGGGCACATGACGATACATGTGCCCATTCCACCCGGGCCCGTCCCGATGGCCGTCACCTTCACCTGCTCCGCAGAGCAGGCTCCGATTTTGGCGACGGCGGCAGCCACCATCTCCTTGGTGGCGGAGTCATCCAATCCCACCACGCGGATGTCCGCCGATTTGGTGGGACAGGAGACTCTGGCCACCCCGTCGAGGGCGGTGCGCAACCTTCCGGCCAGCACGTCCGCCTTCTCAGGACCCTGGGATTTGGGAATCTCCAGGATCCTGGACCCCATCGCGGTGCGCCGGATGGTCACCATGCCGGGCCCCAACCCGACCTCCGCCAAGTCCACGGCCTCCCTGGCCCGCGTCAGCACCTCGCTGTAGGTGATCCCCCTCTCTGCAGCCTCTGGCTGCAACGTGAGGACCACCGCGGCGCTGTCGGGAGCCTTCAAGGCGGGCTTGGGTTTGGCCTTACCCGTCTGAGCCGGCGCGGCGGCCGGTTTAGCCGATGCCCGGGGAGCGGGTGTCGGCGCCTTCTTGGCGGCGGCGGGAGGGGACGATGTCTTCCCCTTCCCCTTGCCCTTGACCACCGTGGCCCAGGTATCCGGTGCCCGCGAGGGCCCGGCGACCGGCTCCACCGGCGGCGCACTCACCGCAGGAGCTGCGACAGGCGGCGGGGGTACGGGAGTGGACGTGGTCTTCCCGTTGCCCTTTCCCTTCCCCGTCCCTTTCCCCTTGCCTTTACCCTCGGCGGGTTGAGAAGGCTGAGAGGGCTCAGAGGGCGCCGGTTGGGGTGCCCGAGGGGCTGCCACCGGCGGCACCTGTGCAGCCCTCTTTTTGTCCGCCGCTAAGGGCGGGCGTATCACCTTCTCCGGGAGGAGACGGTGGCCAATTCCGTCGATGCGGGCATCGACTCGGGCGTTCACCATCGCCCCGACGGTGGTGGCGATGTACGCCTTCAAATCGGCCACCATCTCCTCCAGGTAGGCAGAGGACGGCGGGAGCGAGTCTACGCGCGCCGACGATCTGTCTTTGCGCATCGCCTCGAACTCCCGCCGTAACGCTTTGCGTTCTTCACTGGCCAACTCCAACTCCCGACGTAGTCGGGCGTTGTCCGCCCATGTCCGCTTCATTTCCTCCGACTCGCTACGAGACGCGAGTGCCTCCACAATGTCGCCCAGAGCATCTACGGCGTCTTTCAGGGCCCTCACATGAGTGCCCTTCAGATTGCCGGACTTCTGAGCGACATCCCTAATCGCAGACATGCTGCGGTCAGCCATTTTACGCAGCTCCTGTGCGTCGGAGCGCGTGTCCCTAACTTCCAGCGAGCAGTAGTTACGGCCCGCTGGAACCACCTTAACTTCGCCGCCGCTGTCCTTCGGCGTTTGCGGCTTCAAGAATGACAGTCGGAGACCCTTTTGGGTACGACCGCTGTCTGCCGAACTGTCGCGCGAGCGCGAACTCATCCTCGGAGTTTCAACTCCGCTGCCTGCCGACGACAGACCCCTCCGTTTGACGGAGGATTCGGTCTCCGTCTCCGACCCACTACCAAGCGACAGCGGGCGTTTGGGGCGTTCTTGCCCCCCCTTACCCAAACAGATGGGAGTGGGGATGCCACTCACACCCTTCCCCCCTAATACGACCGAGCAAGGCGTCAAACCCTTAGGATTTGACGCCGAACTCGTCGCCTTCCCCTCCGGAACAGAACCGGTCTCGCCCGATTCGGGCCCCCCCCCCCGGCGCGGCCTAAGCCGGCCCCCCATACCCCCCCCTGAAGGCTCAGAGCCAGGCTCCATCACCCTCTATAAGACAGATAGCCTCTGTCAATACCCCGACCCACCGGTCTTGAATGTTTCGTTGTCTATTATAATACTAACCAACAACAAAACATTCAAAACCTAGAATCGGGATATCTCAAAAACTATCTGTCCTATCCCCGATCTAAAAACAGTTTCGAAACGAGCTCGCAAAAACACACAACAAATATTCCGATCACTTTTCGCCTAACTCACATCTAACACCTTACATCAACGTCACACCTTACATCAACGTCACACCTTACATCAACGTCACACCTTACATCAACGTCACACCTTACATCAACGTCACACCTTACATCAACGTCACACCTTACATCAACGTCACACCTTACATCAACGTCACACCTTACATCAACGTCACACCTTACATCAACGTCACACCTTACATCAACGTCACACCTTACATCAACGTCAACCTTTTTTTTTTTTTTTTTTTTTTTTTAACGTTGGGAAAATGCGTTGAATCGCATACCACCGGAGCCGAGAACGGGAGGTGACTCCGGATGGTTATGTGGGGCTCTCCCCGCCTGAAGGGCGAGGCCTACCCACTAAAAACCCAACGAATTCCGTCCGCGTCTTGGATGGAGCGCCGCAGGATCCCTAGGGATTTCGACTGCAGGCGCCCCGACGCAGGACCCACACCGTGGCGCGGGCCCCAGACCGTACCGTTAGCGGACGAGGATCCCCCCAGACCCCCGCCCACGGTATTGGGGCATAGCCCCCAACCAAGGCCCCCCTCGCAAGAGGGAGGGCCGCGCGTGGCGCACGCGCAATCGGGCGATCCCCGAGGAGGGTGCCGTTCGCCGCCATGTCCTAACTTCCCCGTCCATCCCTGTCTTCCCCGTCTTTCGGGCCGTTCCCTGCGTCGCCCGCTGCCCGGCCCAAGGCTGCGGGGAGCGAGTACTAGGCCGTACTAAACCGGGTACTGGGAGGAACAAACGGGTACTGGGCGGAACGACGGGTACTGGTGGCCCCACTCCCGTGCAATGGGGATCGTCGGCCGCAGCCGCAACCCACGGGCTTTCGCCCCGTCCTTACGGACCAACGCCCGCCCGTCACTGCCGTCATCCCGAATACGTCGGGGACGCCAGCCGGGCCCGCCCCGCCTAGCAGTTGCCCGGATTCTCCGGGACCCCTAGCCGAGGCCTCTCCTCCGCTGACTTTTAGCCGTCGGCGAGCTAGTCTCAGTGACATAGCCCGCCGCCGTTGCCCAGGACGCACCACGAGGAGGTAGTCAGCATAGCGCCCCTAGTCAGCATAGCGCCCCTAGTCAGCATAGCGCCCCTAGTCAGCATAGCGCCCCTAGTCAGCATAGCGCCCCTAGTCAGCATAGCGCCCCTAGTCAGCATAGCGCCCCTAGTCAGCATAGCGCCCCATCAACGTCAACCTAACCTAACCTTTTTTTTTTTTTTTTTTTTTCACGGTGTGAAAATGCGTTGAATCGCATACCACCGGGAGCCGAGAATGGGAGGTGGCTCCCGGTGGTTATGTGGGGCTCTCCCCGCCAGAAGGGCGGGGCCTACCCACTAAAAACACACCGACTTCCGTCCGCGTCTCGAAGGGGTGCCGTAGGATCTCTAGGAATTCGACTACAGGCACCCCGACGCCGGGCCCGCATTAAAAGCGCGGGCCCACTCCCTGAAAAGGGCATCCCCGGAAGTGAGGACGCCCCCCAGACCTTACCGCTGATGGGCGAGGGCCCTCCCAGACCCCCACCCACGGTACCGGGGCTTAGGAGATTGGGTTCTCCCAGCCCCCCTCCCAGGCCCCTCTCGTAAAATGGAGGGGCCGCGCGCGCCGGAGCATGGCGTGCGCAGTCGGGTAACCCCTTTGGGGTCCCCGATTATGACCCGACGGGCATAGGGCCGCCCTGTCTAAGGCCCAGGGGGAGGTAGGGCGTAGCGCCTTCTCCGCCCCCCCGGCCTCCTCATCCGTCGCGGGTCCGCGGTGTTTGCTTCGCGGACCCTTTCATTTGCCTCCTTCTGCGAAATGACACTCTCGCAGAAGGAGGCTACAACTTCCCATTTCCTCTCGCTGTCTAGCATTGCCGCGATTACGGCAGACAGCGAGAGGTCCCCCCCAACTTCCGCCACCAGGGCCCGCCTTTCGGGGCCCCAGGCGGCACACTCCACCAACGTGTGGCGCGCCGTGTCAGATGGCGCGCCACACTCGTGGCAGGCCGGGGTGTCTTCCCGGCCCGCAATCCGGTGCAGGTACTCCCCAAAGCACCCGTGCCCGGAGAGTACCTGCGCCAGCCTGTAGGTGACCTCTCCATGTCGCCGGTTCACCCATTGCGAGAGGTGGGGGCGAATGCCCGCCACAGTCTCACGGCCGGCAACCGGCGACAGGAGTAGCTCCTCCCATCGTTCTATCAGGGACTCTTCAGCGGAGTCCCTGAACCGACGTAACTCTCCGACGGTGGGTCGGTGACCGCGGGCTCGGGCATCCCCTCTAAATCGGTGGACCGCCGCGAGCACCTCCGCCTGCAACTCCCATGGGGGATCCGCCGCCAGGACGGTGGCCGCAGTCCAGGACACCGTCCTATATGCCCTGATGGCCCGCACCGCGATGACCCTCTGCGGCCCATGCAGAAGGGTCTTGTTGCGGGCGTCCAGGGCATCCACCCAGATCGGGGCGCCGTACATTGCCATACTCCGGATTATTCCGGAGTACAGTCGACGGCACCTCGACCCGGGCCCCCGCACATTTGGCAGTAGCCTTGCCAAGGCGGCGGCGGCCGCAATCAGTTTCGGGGCCAGCTGGGCAAAGTGGGCCCCGAATTTCCACCTCCCGTCCAAGACGAGGCCCAGATATTTCATCTGGGCCCCAACCTCCACCCTTTCCCCAAATAGGGTAATAGCAGCTCCTCTTGGCGGCCCCCTCCACGGGGCGTGGAAGACGAGGGCCTCCGTCTTGTCGACAGAGACCCTCAGACCCAGGCTCTGGATCCGGTCGATCACCACGGATACCGCGATGGTCGACCGGAACTGGATCTCGCCCCAATCCTTCCCCCGGGCAGTGACGAGGGTGTCGTCCGCATAGCAGAGGACACCAATGCCCGGGAGGAGTGGGCCGCGCAGGACCCAGTTATATCCCACGTTCCAGAGGATCGGTCCGAGGACCGACCCCTGTGGGACTCCACACCTCACATCGTGCCGATGCAAGTTGCCATCTGGCCCTTCCCAGGTCACTGTGCGGCCTCCCAAGTACGACCGCAACAGCCTCCCAAGGTAAGGAGGCACTCCATGGTAGCGGAGCGCCTCCAAAATTACCCAAAATGGGAGGCTGTTAAAAGCGTTTTTGATGTCTAGGGAGACCGCAAGAACTGACTCTCCCTCTCCGACCGCCTCCGTTGTGAGGTCCTTCAGCCGTCCCAGGGCGTCCATCGTGGAACGGCCCGCCCTGAACCCAAACTGGACCTCTGACAGAGGCGGTCCGACATTCTCCAGGTGGTGGACGAGGCGGGCAGCGACGACTCGCTCAAATAATTTCCCAGCCTCGTCCAGCAGCACTATTGGCCGGTACGCGGACGGCGAGTCCACCGGCCGGCCAGCCTTCGGCAGGAGGCACAGTTTGCCCTCCTTCCATAGCTGCGGGAACCTTCCAGTGCTGATGCACGCATCGAAGAGTTCCCGCAGCTCTACACC
Organism: Timandra comae; assembly: GCA_958496195.1. Taxonomy (NCBI): domain Eukaryota; kingdom Metazoa; phylum Arthropoda; class Insecta; order Lepidoptera; family Geometridae; genus Timandra; species Timandra comae. The sequence continues at coordinate 79,541 of OY292376.1, forward strand.
CATAAATTCCGAGGCGAGATAGAGAACCCGCCTCGGAACTCCGTCCGGGCCCGGGGCCCGACGGCCACCCCTGATGCGGTGGAGCACCATCTTCATCTCCCCGTCTGTGACGAGGGGAGGGGACTCCACCGCAGCTTCAACGACCTCCGTCGGGGGGCACATCGAAAACGGGGCATATGTCCCCGCTCCGGTGGCCGACCCGACGGCCGGGGGACTGGGAAACAGTTCCCCCACAACTCTCCTTAGGAGATCCGGCGGAAGAGACTCGGTGGCGGGAAGGCCCAGGGCTTGGAGTTTCTTCCGCGCCGACTTGTAGGGCCTCCCCCACGGATTCCTGTCCAGCTCCGCCAGGATCTCCTCCCTCGCGAGGGCCTTCGCCCGACAGATCGCCAGCTGCAGGGCCTTCTTCGCTTCGCGATAGAGGCCCCGCAGCCGTTCCTCGAGGTCGGGGTCCAGCCCATTGCGTCGCCTGCAACGCACAAATTCCCTTCGGGCCCTGTTGGCCGTCACCCGGAGTTGGGTAATTTCCGGGGACCACCAATAAACGGCCCTCTTCCGGCGCCACGGACGCGCTCTGGGCATGGCCGCGTCGCAGACCCTGGTTAGGGCCTGCCGCATGCGACGTGCTAGCGCGTCCGGGCACAGCTCTTCCGGGGCGGCGTCAGCGGCCCATTGTTCAATAATCGCCGCTTCCTTCGCCAGCTCCCGGTCGAGCTTGGCGAGAGCCCAACGCGGGAACCGACTCGGGCCCCTTGGGGGGGCGGTATTGTGGAGAGGGGGAGACACCTCGAACCTTATGTAATTGTGGTCCGAGAGTGTCTCAATTTCCTCTTCCACTTTCCACCCATGCACCCTGTGCGCGATCGCGGGGGTGGCGAACGTTAGGTCCACCACGGACCCCCCACGCGACCGCACACAGGTGTGCACCGCCCCCCTGTTCAGAAGGGACAGCCCAGACTGGATCGACCAGACCTGGACTGCCCTCCCTCTCGGATCCGTGGCCGGGTTGCCCCATGCCACGGACTTGGCGTTAAAGTCGCCGAGGACTATGATAGCCCCCGACGACTGCCTTGCCATCGCCGCCCTGATGGAGTCGAGCCAGACCTCGAACTCCACCAGGGGACGATTGGGGGAGAAGTACACCCCGATTAGGGTGTACTCCCCCAGTGCCACCACCACGTACCCAGAGCCCCTCTCTTTGACTGAGAGGGGTGGGCCGTCCCCATCCAGGGTCGTCACTGCCACCGTGCCGTTCAGGTCCCCCGCCCAATGAGAATGCGGGGGGACGTAATACGGCTCGGCGGCCACCCCCACTGACGCCTCCCACTCCGCCATGGACTGCAGAAACACATCTTGCGCCCCGGCGGAGTGGTTGAGGTTACCCTGGAGGACTTTGAGGTGTCTTGTATTACTCATTGTGACACCTCAAAGTCCATCTGCGCCTGCTGTGGGCGCCCATCCCTAGTGGAGGCGACGGGGGTGGTCCAGGCCCCCGTTTCACCCTTCCCCTTCATAGCGGGAGGGGAGCAATTTCTCCCTCCCATAATATGGCCTGCTGGCCGTCCCATCTCTGCGCAAATTGCGCAGTGAACTTTTTTCACTGCGCAATTGGCGCCACGGTGTCCCTCCTCGCCGCACCGGTAGCAAAGATTGCTCCGGTCGGCCTTTGAGGGACACCTCTGTAGCGTGTGGCCCAACCCCATGCACCTATGGCAGCGCATGGGGCGCCGTTCCAGAACCTGGACCCTGGCCGAAGTCCACCCGACCAGGATCCTTCCCGCCGCCGCTACGGCCTTAGCCGCAGGGATTGGGCACACTGCAAAACAGGTGCCCAGACCCCCCGGGCCCTCGTTGATGGCCATGACCTTCACCTCCTCTATTGAGCAGGCTCCGGTCTTGGCGACAGCGGCGGCCACCATCTCTTTGGTGGCCGAGTCGTCGAGCCCCACCACGCGAATATCCGCGCATTTGGTGGGGCGTGCGATGCTGGCCACTCCATCCAATGCCGAGCGCAGCTTGGCGGCTAGCGCATCGGCTTTCGCCGTCCCTTGTGCCTTGGGCACCTCAATAATCCTGGCACCCGTCGCCGCGCGGCGGATGCCTAAGCCGGGGCCAAGGCCGATTTCGGTCAGGTCGACCGCCTCCCGAGCGTGCTTGAGCACCTCGCTGTAGGTCACCCCTTTGGCAGCCGCCTCCGGCTGTAGGGTGACCACCACCGCGACACTGTCCGCCTCCCTCAACTTAGGCTTGGCCTTGCTGGCCTTGGCCGGCGCGGCAGCCGAAGCAGCCCGAGCCCGAGGAGCGGGCGTCGGCGCAGCCTTGGTGGTAGCGGAGGGAGATGCCTTCCCCTTCCCTTTACCTTTCTTCACCACCGTGGCCCAGGTGTCCGGTGCCTGAGATGGCCCAGCAACTGGTTCCACCGGTGGTGCATTAACCACGGGGGCCACGGGAGGAGGGGTGGGCACGGAAGTGGAAGGCGTTGCCTTCCCCCTGCCCTTTCCCTTCCCGTTGCCCTTTCCCTTGCCCTTGCTCTGGGCGGGCTGAGAGGGCTCAGAGGGCACCGGTTGGGGAGCCCGTGGGGCTGCCACCGGCTGCTCCTGTGCAGCTCTCCTCTTGTCCGCCGCTAGAGGCGGGCGGATCACTTTCTCCGGCAGGAGACGGTGGTCGATGCCGTCAATCCGGGCATCGACCCGGGCGTTCACCATCGCCCCCACTGTGGAGGCGATGTACGCCTTCAACTCCTCCAACATCTCCTCGGGAGACATGGAGGAGCCGGCGAAAGCAGACGTCTTGGTCGCCTTCTTGGCCTCCGAGGCGTCCTTTTTCATGGCCGCGAACTCGGCTCTGAACGCCTTCCTTTCCTCGCGCATGAGCTCGACTTCCCGTCTAAGCCGGGTGTTGTCGGCCCATGCGCGCCTCAGCTCGTCGCTCTCATTCCTCGCCGTGAGAGCGTCGACGATATCGCCCAATGCGGCCACGGCGTCATTTAGGGCCCGCACGTGCGTGCCCTTTAGATGCCCCGACTTTAGGGCGACATCTTTGATGGCCGCTATGCTTGTGCCGGCCATCCTCCTCAATTCCCGGGCGTCCTGACGGGTGTCCCGGACTTCCAGCGAGCAATAGTTCTTGCCCGCCGGCACGACCGAGACTTTTCCCCCATCACCATCTTTCGGCGGTCGCGGCTTGAGGAAAGTGAGTCGGAGCCCCTTTGAGGTCCGACCACTTTCAGCCGAGCTGTCGCGCGAGCGCGAACTAATGCTCGGGGACTCCGCTCCGCTCTCCACCGACAAACCCCTCCGTTTGACGGAGGCCTCGGTCTCCGTCTCCGATCCGCTGTCTAAAGACGGCGGACGCGACCTTTTGGGGCGTTCCTGCCCCCCCTGACCCAAATTTATGGGAGTGGGGATGACACCCACACCCATTCCCCCCAACGCGACCGAGCACGGCCTCAATCCCTGAGGAATTGAGGCCGAACTCGCCGCCCTAACGTCCGGAACAGAACCGGATTGACCCGATTCGGTCCCCCCCCCCCGACGTGGCCTAAGCCGACCTCCCACACCCCCCCCTGAAGGCTCGGAGTCAACCTCCATCACCCCCGATAGGACTGGTAGCCCTGACAATACCCCGACCTACCGGTCTTGAATGTTTCGTTGTCTATTATAATACTAACCAACAACAAAACATTCAAAACCTAAAATCGGGATATCTACAAAACTACAAGCCCTAGACCCGTTCTGAGAACACTAAAATTCTCAGCTCGCCGAACTCAACAAATCACCTTCTATGCACTTTCACCGTATCTCTCATCTAAACACCCAACCTAACCTAACCTTTTTTTTTTTTTTTTTTTAACGTTGGGAAAATGCGTTGAATCGCATACCACCGGAGCCGAGAACGGGAGGTGACTCCGGATGGTTATGTGGGGCTCTCCCCGCCTGAAGGGCGAGGCCTACCCACTAAAAACCCAACGAATTCCGTCCGCGTCTTGGATGGAGCGCCGCAGGATCCCTAGGGATTTCGACTGCGGGCGCCCCGACGCAGGACCCACACCGTGGCGCGGGCCCCAGACCGTACCGCTGGCGGACGAGGATCCCCCCAGACCCCCGCCCACGGTATTGGGGCATAGCCCCCAACCAAGGCCCCCCTCGCAAGAGGGAGGGCCGCGCGTGGCGCACGCGCAATCGGGCGATCCCCGAGGAGGGTGCCGTTCGCCGCCGTGTCCTAACTTCCCCGTCCATCCCTGTGTTCCCCGTCTTTCGGGCCGTTCCCTGCGTCGCCCGCTGCCCGGCCCAAGGCTGCGGGGAGCGAGTACTAGGCCGTACTAAACCGGGTACTGGGAGGAACAGACAGGTACTGGGCGGAACGACGGGTACTGATGGCCCCACTCCCGTGCAATGGGGATCGTCGGCCGCAGCCGCAACCCACGGGCTTTCGCCCCGTCCTTACGGACCAACGCCCGCCCGTCACTGCCGTCATCCCGAATACGTCGGGGACGCCAGCCGGGCCCGCCCCGCCTAGCAGTGACCCAGGTTCAATACCCGGGACCCCTAGCCGAGGCCTCTCCTCCGCTGACTTTTAGCCGTCGGCGAGCTAGTCTCAGTGACATAGCCCGCCGCCGTTGCCCAGGACGCACCACGAGGAGGTAGTCAGCATAGCGCCCCGTAGTCAGCATAGCGCCCCAACCTAACCTAACCTAACCTAACCTTTTTTTTTTTTTTTTTTTTTTTTTTTTTTTTTTTTTTTTTTTTTTTTTTTTTTTTTTTTTTTTTTTTTTTTTTTCACGGTGTGAAAATGCGTTGAATCGCATACCACCGGGAGCCGAGAATGGGAGGTGGCTCCCGGTGGTTATGTGGGGCTCTCCCCGCCAGAAGGGCGGGGCCTACCCACTAAAAACACACCGACTTCCGTCCGCGTCTCGAAGGGGGGTGCCGTAGGATCTTGAATAAATTCCACCACAGGCACCCCGACGCCGGGCCCGCACTAGTTTGTGTGCGAGCCCCCACCCTGAACAGGGCGCCCCCGGAAGTGAGGGCGCCCTCCAGACCTTACCGTTTGCGGACGAGGGCCCTCCCAGACCCCCGCCCACGGTAACGGGACTCAATCAGTCCCCAATCCCAGGCCCCTCTCGTAAAATGGAGGGGCCGCGCACGCCGGAACATGGCGCGCGCAGTCGGGCCACCCCTTTGGGGTCCCGACTGGTTACCCAACAGGGCATTGGGCCACCCTGTTTGGGGGCGCGGGGGGGAAGTCGTGCTGGTATCGCCTTCTTCGCCCCCCCGGCCTTCTCCTCCGCTGCGGGTCCGTGGCCTCGGCCTCGCGTGCCCGCTCGTTGGCCTCCTTCTGTAAGACGACCGTCTCACAGAAGGAGGCCACTGCCTCCCACTTCCTCTCGCTGTCCAACATTGCCGGTACCACGGCGGACAGCGAGAGGTCTCCTCCAATTTCCGCCACCAGGGCCCGTCTCTCCGGGCCCCAGGCGGCGCACTCCGCGAAAGTGTGGCGCGCCGTGTCGGATGGCGCGCCGCACTCGTGGCAGGCCGGGGTCGCTTCCCGGCCCGCAATCCGATGCAGGTACTCCCCAAAGCACCCGTGCCCGGAGAGTACCTGCGTGAGCCTGAACGTCAGCTCCCCATGCCGCCGATGCACCCACGGGGAAAGGTGGGGGCGGATTGCCGCCACCGTGTCCCGACCGGCGACCGGCGACAGGAGAGCCTCCTCCCACCGCTCTAACAGGGAGTCTTGAGCCGACTCCCTGAAGCGGCGCAACTCGCCCTCCGTCGGGCGGTGCCCGCGGGCTCTGGCGTCCCCCCTATAACGGTGGACCGCCGCTAGGACCTCCGCCTGGAGTTCCCAGGGCGGGTCCGCCGCCAGGAGGGTGGCCGCCGTCCACGAGACCGTCCGGTACGCCCTTATCGCCCGCACTGCTATGACCCGCTGCGGCCCATGCAGCAGGGTCTTGTTGCGGGCGTTTAGGGCGTCCACCCAGATCGGGGCACCGTACATGGCCATACTCCTGATGACGTTGGAGTACAGCCGACGGCACCTCGATCCCGGTCCCTTCAGGTTCGGTAGCAGCCTCGCGAGAGAGGCGGCGGCCGCGACCAGCTTCGGGGCCAACTGAGCAAAGTGGGCCCCGAAGTCCCACCTGCCATCCAAGACTAGGCCCAGATATTTCATCTGGGCCTTTACCACAACCGTCTCGCCGAATAGAGCGATTTCCGCCTCCCTGGGCGGCCGTCTCCTTGGGCCGTGGAATAGGAGGGCCTCCGTCTTCTCCACGGAGACCCTCAGGCCCAGGCTCTGGATCCGATCGACCACAACCGACACGGCGACGGTCGACCGGATCTTCACCTCATCCCAGCTCTCTCCCCGGGCTGTGACCAGGGTGTCGTCGGCATAGCACAACACCCCTATGCCCGGGAAGAGAGGGCCCCGCAGGACCCAATTGTAACCTAGGTTCCACAGGATCGGTCCTAGGACCGACCCTTGTGGAACCCCGCATTGGACACTATGACGATGCAGCGTGCCGTCACTGCCCTCCCATACGACTGTGCGGTCCCCTAGATATGATTTCAACAGCCTCCCAATATAAGGAGGCACTCCGTGGTACCGGAGCGCCTCTAGGATGGTCCAGAACGGGAGGCTGTTGAAAGCGTTCTTGATATCGAGGGAGACCGCCAGTACGCATTCCCCCCTTTGTGTAGCCTCTTGGGTGAGGTCTTTTAACGACTTCAGGGCGTCGAGGGTCGACCGACCCGCCCTGAAGCCGTATTGCACATCGGCCAGGTTCGGCCCCGTTCCCTCCAAATGGTGGACGAGACGGGCAGCAAGAACTCTCTCAAAGAGCTTGCCCATCTCGTCCAGCAATACAATCGGCCGGTAGGCCGAAGGGGAGTCTGCTGGCCTGCCCGCTTTGGGTATCAGGCACAGCCTCCCCTCCCTCCAGGTTTGCGGGAACTGTCCGGTGCTTATGCAAGCGTCAAACAGTTCCCGCATCTGCACTCCTAGGTGTTCCGAGGCGATGTGAACGATTCGCCTCGGAACGCCGTCCGGGCCCGGGGCCCTACGGCCACCCCTGATGCGGCGGAGCACCATTTTCATCTCCCCGTCTGTGACGAGGGGAGGGGACTCCACCGCAACTTCTACTTCTGTCGGAGGGCACATCCGGAACGGGGCATACGTCCCCGCTCCAGTGGCCGACCCGACGGTCGGGGGGCTCGGGAACAGCTCCCCCACAACCCGTCTGAGGAGATCCGGCGGGAGGGATTCGGTCGCGGGGAGGCCCAGAGCTTGCAGCTTTTTGCGTGCAGCTCTGTAAGGCCTTCCCCACGGATACCGATCCAACTCCGCCAGAATTTCTTCCCTCGCCAGGGTCTTTGACCGGCAAATTGCCAGCTGCAGGGCCTTCTTCGCTTCGCGATATAGGCCCCGCAGCTCGTCCTCCAGCGCCGGATTCAGCCCGTTGCGTCGACGGCAACGGACATATTGTCGGCGTGCCCTGTTGGCGGACACCCGGAGTTCCGCTATCTCCGGGGTCCACCAGTACACAGCCCTTTTCCTGCGCCATGGACGCGCTTTGGGCATGGCGGCGGCGCAGACCCTTGTTAGGGCCTGCCGCATGCGGTGCGCCAGCGCGTTCGGGCATGTCTCCTCCGGGGCGGCGTCAGCGGTCCACCGCTCGACGACCGCCGCTTCCCGCGCCATCTCCCGGTCCAGTTTTGCCAGGGCCCAGCGCGGGAAGTGACTCGGGCCCCTCGGGGGGGCGGCATCCTGTTGGAGGAGGGGAGACACTTCAAACCGTATATATCTATGGTCTGAAAGTGTCTCCACATCCTCCTCCACCTTCCACCCGTGCACCCTGCGCGCGATCGCGGGGGTGGCGAACGTTAAGTCCACCACGGACCCCCCACGCGACCGCACACAGGTGTGCACCGCCCCCCTGTTCAGAAGGGACAGCCCAGACTGGATCGACCAGACCTGGACTGCCCTCCCTCTCGGGTCCGTGGCCGGGTTGCCCCAGGCCACGGACTTGGCGTTGAAGTCGCCGAGGATTATAACCCCCGACGACTGTCTTGCCGCGGCCGCCCTGATGGAATCAAGCCAGTGCTCGAATTCCACCAGGGGCCGATTGGGGGAGAAGTACACCCCGATTAGGGTGTACTCCCCGCATTTTGCCACTACGTAGCCAGAGCCCCTCTCTTTGATCGAGAGGGGTGGGCCGTCCCCATCTAAGGTGGTCACAGCTACCGCGCCGTCCAGGTCCCCCGCCCAGTGAGAGTGCTGGGGGACGAAGTACGGCTCGGCGACCACGCCCACCGATACCTCCCACTCCGCCATGGACTGCAGGAAGAGGTCCTGCGCCCCGGCGGCGTGGTTGAGGTTCCCCTGTAGGACTTTGAGGTGTCTTGTACTGGTCATTGTGACACCTCAAAGTCCATTGGCGCTTGGCGCCCATCCCTAGTGGCAGCGGGGGCGGTCCGAGCCCCTACTTCGCCCTTACCCTTGGTGGTGGGCGGATTACAGCTTCGCCCACCCATTACGTGGCCCGCGGGCCGCCCAGCCTCTGAGCAGATTGCGCAGCAAAGTTTCTTTGCCGCGCAATCAGCACCGCGGTGTCCCTCATCGCCGCACCGGTAGCAGAGCTTGCTCCGGTCGGCTTTCGAGGGACACGTCGGCCACGTGTGGCCCAGCCCCATGCACTTGTAACAGCGCATGGGGCGCTGTTCCAAGGCCTGGACCCTGGCCGAACTCCAGCCGACCAGGATCCTTCCAGCAGTCATGGCGGCTTTGGCCGCATTTACTGGGCACGTGACTACGCACATGCCCATCCGCCCCACCCCCGTCGTGATCGCCATCACCTTCACCTGCTCCGCAGAGCAGGCTCCAGTCTTGGCGACGGCGGCGGCCACCATCTCTTTTGAGACGGAGTCGTCCAGCCCCACCACGCGTATATCCGCGCTTTTTGTGGGGCGGGCGACGTAGGCCACTCCATCCAGGACGGTGCGCAGCTTGCCGGCCAACGCATCCGCCTTTTCCGGACCCTGGGAGTTTGACACCTCCAGGATCCGCGCTCCGGTCGCCGCACGGCGAATGTTGACCTGGCCGGGGCCGAGCCCAATCTCAGCCAGGTCAATGGCCTCCCGGGCCCGCGTCAGCACCTCCGAGTAGGTCACCCCTTTTGTGGCAGCCTCTGGCTGCAGGGTGAGCACTACGGCAGCGCTGTCCGGGGACCTCAGCTTTGGCTTCGGCTTGTCGGCCTTTGGCGCGGCAGCCGAACTTGCCGATGCCCGGGGAGCGGGCGTCGGCGCCTTCTTCGCGGCGACAGGAGGGGAAGAAGTCTTCCCCTTCCCTTTCCCCTTCCGTACCACGGTGGCCCATGTGTCCGGGGCCTGAGAAGGCCCGGCTACCGGTTCCACGGGGGCCACCGGCGGTGCGTGCACTCTTGGTGCAGGAGGGGTGTTAGAGTGATTAGGGGGGGAAGGCGTCGCCTTTCCCTTACCCTTACCCTTACCCCCCTTCCTATTCCCCTTTTTGGCGGCCGAGGTTTCCAGTCCCTGAGCGGGGGCCGCAGATGTCGGCTGAGAAGCCCTGGGGGCCGCCGGTGCCGGCTGAAAAGCCCTTGGGGCTGCAGTCGGCGCTTGGGCTGCCTGGGCCGCCAGACGTCTGTCAGCCGCCAGTGGAGGGCGCATGGTCTTTGCCGGGAGGAGGCGGTCATCGATCGCCTCGATTCGGGCGTTGACCATCTCGCCCACCTCGCATATAATGGACCGTTTTAGGTCCTCAATCAGGTCCTCTAGATAGGACGTTGATGGCGGGACAGGGTTGGCACGCATCTCAGTGCGCATCTGAGAATACTCGCGCCTGTGCGCCTTGACCTCCGCGCGCATCTGTTCGACCTCCTTTCGGAGTCTGGCGTTGTCGGCCCACACTCTCTTATTCTCGTCGGATTCGTTCCGACAAGCGAGAGCGTCGACGACATCCGCCAGCGCCTCCACCGCGTCATTTAACTGCCGGACGTGGGTACCCTTAAGGTTGCCAGAGCTCCGGGCGACCGCTTTGATCTGCTCCATGTTGGAGCAGGCGAGTGCCCGGAGCTGCTGAGCGTCCTGGCGGGTGTCCCGCACCGTCATTTCGGAATAATTTTTCCCCGAAGGGACCACCCTGACGGTTCCACCGTCACCCTCCTTCGCCGGCACCACTGGCTTCGGCTTGCGGAAAGAGAGGACGATCCCTCTTTGCGAGCCTTCATCCCCCGACGTCTCCCTTGAACTTATCGAGGGAGTATCAATCCCTCGACGCACCAATCCCCTTCGCTTCACCGTCTTCTCGGTCTCCGTTTCGGAGCCGCTGCCCAGCGACGGCGGGCGAGAACGTTTCGGGCCCCCAAGGCCCCCTTTTCCCACATTAGGGCTGAGGAATGAATCCCCCCCCTTCCCCCCCTTACTAGGACCGGGTACAGACCCAAGGTCCAGTCTGTCGACCACCACGACTGGGTCAGAGCCCGTTTCTGACGAAAAATCGCCAATTCGGGCTTCGTTCCCCCCCTTACCCATTTTTATGGGAGTGGGGATGTTACCCACACCCTTCCCCCCCGACGCGACCAAGCCCGGCCTCGATCCCTCAGGATTAGAGACCGAACTCGCCGCCCCAACGTCCGGAACTGAACCGGTTTGACCCGATTCGGTCCCCCCCCCCCGGCGCGGCCTAAGCCGGCCACCCATACCCCCCCCTGAGGGCTCGGAGTCAACCTCCATCCCCCCCGATGAGACAGGTAGCCCTGCCGATACCCCGACCTACCGGTCTTGGACGATTTCGTTGTCTATTATAGTACTAACAGCAACGAAATCATCCAAAACCTAAAATCGGGATATCTCCAGAACTATCTGACCCAGACCCGATCTGAAAGCACTTCTAAGCAGTACTCGCAGAACTCAACAAAACACCTTCTATTACTTTTCACGCTATCTCGAAAGAATCGCCTACCAAAACTTCATCGCCTACCAAAACTTCATCGCCTACCAAAACTTCATCGCCTACCAAAACTTCATCGCCTACCAAAACTTCATCGCCTACCAAAACTTCATCGCCTACCAAAACTTCAACCTTTTTTTTTTTTTTTTTTTTTTTTTTTTTTTTTTTTTTTTTTTTTTTTTTTAACGTTGGGAAAATGCGTTGAATCGCATACCACCGGAGCCGAGAACGGGAGGTGACTCCGGATGGTTATGTGGGGCTCTCCCCGCCTGAAGGGCGAGGCCTACCCACTAAAAACCCAACGAATTCCGTCCGCGTCTTGGATGGAGCGCCGCAGGATCCCTAGGGATTTCGACTGCAGGCGCCCCGACGCAGGACCCACACCGTGGCGCGGGCCCCAGACCGTACCGCTGGCGGACGAGGATCCCCCCAGACCCTTGCCCACGGTATTGGGGCATAGCCCCCAACCAAGGCCCCCCTCGCAAGAGGGAGGGCCGCGCGTGGCGCACGCGCAATCGGGCGATCCCCGAGGAGGGTGCCGTTCGCCGCCGTGTCCTAACTTCCCCGTCTATCCCTGTGTTCCCCGTCTTTCGGGCCGTTCCCTGCGTCGCCCGCTGCCCGGGAGGAAGGCTGCGGGGAGCGAGTACTAGGCCGTACTAAACCGGGTACTGGGAGGAACAGACAGGTACTGGGCGGAACGACGGGTACTGGTGGCCCCACTCCCGTGCAAGGGGATCGTCGGCCGCAGCCGCAACCCACGGGCTTTCGCCCCGTCCTTACGGACCAACGCCCGCCCGTCACTGCCGTCATCCCGAATACGTCGGGGACGCCAGCCGGGCCCGCCCCGCCTAGCAGTGACCCAGGTTCAATACCCGGGACCCCTAGCCGAGGCCTCTCCTCCGCTGACTTTTAGCCGTCGGCGAGCTAGTCTCAGTGACATAGCCCGCCGCCGTTGCCCAGGACGCACCACGAGGAGGTAGTCAGCATAGCGCCCCAGTCAGCATAGCGCCCCACCAAAACTTCAACCTTTTTTTTTTTTTTTTTTTTTTTTTTTTTACGGTGTGAAAATGCGTTAAATCGCATACCACCGGGAACCGAGAATGGGAGGTGGCTCCCGGTGGTTATGTGGGGCTCTCCCCGCCAGAAGGGCGGGGCCTACCCACTAAAAACACACCGACTTCCGTCCGCGTCTCGTAGGGGTGCCGTAGGATCTGTGAAATTTCCACCACAGGCACCCCGACGCCGGGCCCGCACTAGTTTGTGTGCGGGCCCCCTCCCTGAACAGGGCGCCCCCGGAAGTGAGGGCGCCCTCCAGACCTTACCGTTTGCAGGCGAGGGCCCTCCCAGACCCCCGCCCACGGTAACGGGACTCAATCAGTCCCCAATCCCAGGCCCCCCTCGTAAAAAGGAGGGGGGCCGCGCGCGCCGGAACATGGCGCTATGCGCAGTCGGGCCACCCGTTTGGGGTCCCGACTAGTTACCCAACAGGGCATTGGGCCGCCCTGTTTGGGGGCGCGGGGGGGAAGTCGTGCTGGTAGCGCCTTCTCCGCCCCCCCGGCCTTCTCCTCCGCTGCGGGTCCACGGCCTCGGCCTCACGGGCCCGCTCGTTGGCCTCCTTCTGTAAGATGACCGTCTCACAGAAGGAGGCCACCGCTTCCCACTTCCTCTCGCTGTCCAACATTGCCGGTATCACGGCGGACAGCGAGAGGTCTCCACCAACTTCCGCCACCAGGGCCCGTCTCTCCGGGCCCCAGGCAGCGCACTCCGCGAAAGTGTGGCGCGCCGTATCCGTTGGCGCGCCGCATTCGTGGCAGGCCGGGGTTGCTTCCCGGCCCGCAATCCGGTGCAGGTACTCCCCGAAGCACCCGTGCCCGGAGAGTACCTGCGTGAGCCTGAAGCTCAGCTCCCCGTGCCGCCGATGCACCCACGGGGAGAGGTGGGGGCGGATTGCCGCCACCGTGTCCCGGCCGGCGACCGGCGACAGGAGAGCCTGTTCCCAACGCTCCAATAGGGAGTCTTGAGCCGTCTCCTTTACTCGGCGCATTTCGCCCACTGTAGGCCGGTGTCCGCGGGCTCTGGCGTCCCCCCTGTAGCGGCGGACCGCCGCTAGGACCTCCGCTTGGAGTTCCCAGGGCGGGTCCGCCGCCAGGAGGGTGGCCGCGGTCCACGAGACCGTCCGGTACGCCCTTATCGCCCGCACTGCTATGACCCGCTGCGGCCCATGCAGCAGGGTCTTGTTGCGGGCGTTTAGGGCGTCCACCCAGATCGGGGCGCCGTACATGGCCATACTCCGGATTATACCGGAGTACAGCCGACGGCACCTCGATCCCGGTCCCTTCAAGTTCGGTAGCAGCCTCGCGAGTGATGCGGCGGCTGCGACCAACTTCGGGGCCAATTGGGCAAAGTGGGCCCCGAAGTCCCACCTCCCGTCAAGGACTAGGCCCAGATACTTCATCTGGGCCTTTACCATAACTGTTTCGCCGAATAAGGCGATTTCCGCCTCCCTAGGCGGCCGTCTCCTTGGGCCGTGGAAAAGGAGGGCCTCCGTTTTCTCTACGGAGACCCTCAGGCCCAGGCTCTGGATCCGATCGACCACCACCGACACGGCGATGGTCGACCGGATCTTCACCTCCTCCCAGCTCTCTCCCCGGGCTGTGATCAGGGTGTCGTCGGCATAACACAGCACCCCTATGCCCGGGAAGAGAGGGCCCCGCAGGACCCAGTTATAACCGAGGTTCCACAGGATCGGCCCTAAGACCGACCCTTGTGGAACCCCGCACAAAACACTGTGACGATGCAGCGTGCCGTCACTGCCCTCCCACATGACTGTGCGGTCCCCTAAATATGACCTCAACAGCCTCCCGATATAAGGAGGCACTCCGTGGTACCGGAGCGCCTCTAGGATCGTCCAGAACGGGAGGCTGTTAAAAGCGTTTTTTATGTCCAGGGAGACCGCCAGCACACATTCCCCTCTCTGAGTTGCCTCCTGAGTGAGGTCTTTTAACGACTTCAGGGCGTCGAGGGTCGACCGACCCGCCCTGAAGCCGTACTGAACCTCGGCCAAGTTCGGCCCCGTTCCCTCTAAGTGGTGGACGAGACGGGCAGCTAGAACTCTTTCGAAGAGTTTGCCCATCTCGTCCAGCAACACGATCGGCCGATAGGCCGAAGGGGAGTCTGCTGGCCTGCCCGCTTTGGGTATCAGGCACAGCCTCCCCTCCCTCCAGGTTTGCGGGAACTGTCCGGTACTTATGCAAGCGTCGAACAGTTCCCGCATTTGCACTCCTAGGTGTTCCGAGGCGAGGTGGACGACACGCCTCGGAACGCCGTCCGGGCCCGGGGCCCTACGGCCACCCCTGATGCGGCGGAGCACCATTTTCATCTCCCCGTCAGTGACGAGGGGAGGGGACTCCACCGCAACTTCCTCTGTCGGAGGGCACATCTGGAACGGGGCATACGTCCCCGCTCCAGTGGTCGACCCGACGGTCGGGGGGCTGGGGAACAGCTCCCCCACAACCCGCCTGAGGAGATCCGGCGGCAGGGATTCGGTAGCGGGGATGCCCAGAGCTTGCAGCTTTTTGCGAGCAGCTCTGTAGGGCCTTCCCCACGGGTACCGCTCCAGCTCCGCCAGAATCTCCTCCCTCGCCAGCGTCTTTGCGCGGCAGATGGCTAGCTGCAGGGTCTTTTTCGCCTCGCGGTATAGACCCCGCAGCTCTTCCTCCAATTCCGGGTTCAGTCCGTTGCGACGCCGGCAACGGACGTACTCCCGGCGCGCTCTATTGGCAGAAACCCGGAGTTCAGCTATCTCCGGGTTCCACCAATAGACAGCCTTCTTCCTCCGGAACGGACGCGCTTTTGGCATGGCGGCGGCGCAGACCCTGGTTAGGGCCTGCCGCATGCGACGCGCCAGCGCGTCCGGACACGACTCCTCCGGGGCGGCGTCAGCGGTCCACCGCTCGACTACCGCAGCCTCCCGCGCCATCTCCCGGTCCATTTTGGCCAGTGCCCAGCGCGGGAAGCAACTCGGGCCCCTTGGGGGGGCGGGGTCCTGTTGGAGGGGGGGAGACACTTCAAACCTTATATATCTGTGGTCTGAAAGTGTCTCCACCTCCTCCTCCACCTTCCACCCGTGCACCCTGCGCGCGATCGCGGGGGTGGCGAACGATAGGTCCACCACGGACCCCCCACGCGACCGCACACAGGTGTGCACCGCCCCCCTGTTCAGAAGGGACAGCCCAGACTGGATCGACCAGACCTGGACTGCCCTCCCTCTCGGGTCCGTGGCCGGGTTGCCCCAGGCCACAGACTTGGCGTTGAAGTCGCCGAGAACAATTGTTGCCCCCGGCGACTGTCTTGCCACGGCCGCCCTGACGGAGTCGAGCCAGAGCTCGAACTCCGCCAGGGGGCGATTGGGGGAGAAGTAAACCCCAATCAGGGTGTATTCCCCAATCCCCGCAACCACATACCCTGATCCCCTCTCCTTGACTGAGAGGGGTGGGCCGTCCCCATCTAGGGTGGTCACGGCCACCGTGCCATCCGAGTCCCCCGCCCAGTGAGCGTGCTGGGGAACAAAATACGGCTCGGCGACCACCCCCACCGATACCTCCCACTCCGCCATGGACTGCAGGAAAAGGTCCTGCGCCCCGGCGGCGTGGTTGAGGTTCCCCTGTAGGACTTTGAGGTGTCTTGTACTGATCATTGTGACACCTCAAAGTCCATTGGCGCTTGGCGCCCATCCCTGGTGGCGGCGGGGGCGGTCCGAGCCCCTACTACGCCCTTACCCTTAGTGCTGGGCGGGTCACAACTTCGCCCGCCCATCACGTGGCCCGCGGGCCGCCCAGCTTCGGAGCAGATTGCGCAGCAAAGCTTCTTTGCCGCGCAATCAGCACCGCGGTGTCCCTCATCGCCGCACCGGTAGCAGAGCTTGCTCCGGTCGGCTTTCGAGGGACACGTCGGCCACGTGTGGCCCAGCCCCATGCACTTGTAACAGCGCATGGGGCGCTGTTCCAAGGCCTGGACCCTGGCCGAGCTCCAGCCGACCAGGATCCTTCCCGCAGTGATGGCGGCTTTGGCCGCCTTTACAGGGCACGTGACCACGCACGTGCCCATTCCTCCTACACCCGTCGAGATCG
Source organism: Timandra comae (assembly GCA_958496195.1). NCBI lineage: Eukaryota > Metazoa > Arthropoda > Insecta > Lepidoptera > Geometridae > Timandra > Timandra comae. The sequence continues at coordinate 95,641 of OY292376.1, forward strand.
CCATCACCCTCACCTGCTCCGCAGAGCAGGCTCCGGTTTTGGCGACGGCGGCGGCCACCATCTCTTTTGAGACGGAGTCGTCCAGCCCCACCACGCGTATATCCGCGCTTTTTGTGGGGCGGGCGACGTAGGCCACTCCGTCCAGGACGGTGCGCAGCTTGTCGGCCAACGCATCCGCCTTTTCCGGACCCTGGGAGTTTGACACCTCCAGGATCCGCGCTCCGGTCGCCGCACGGCGAATGTTGACCTGGCCGGGGCCGAGCCCAATCTCAGCCAGGTCGATGGCCTCCCGGGCCCGCGTCAACACCTCCGTGTACGTCATCCCTTTTGTGGCAGCTTCTGGCTGCAGGGTGAGTACGACGGCGGCGCTGTCCGGGGCCCTCAATTTCGGGGCCGACTTACCGGCCTTTGGCGCGGTAGCCGAACTTGCCGATGCCCGGGGAGCGGGCGTCGGCGCCTTCCTCGCGGTGGCAGGAGGAGAAGTCTTCCCCTTCCCTTTCCCCTTTCGCACCACGGTGGCCCATGTGTCCGGAGCCTGAGAAGGCCCGGCCACCGGTTCGACGGGCGCCACCGGTGGTGCATGCGCTCTCGGCGCAGGAGGGGGGTTAGAAGGGTTAGAGGGGGAAGGCGTAGCCTTTCCCTTACCCCTTCCCTTACCCCCCTTCCTATTCCCCTTTCTGGCGGCCGTAGTTTCGAGGCCCTGGGCGGGGGCCGCAGGCGCCGGCTGAGAGGCCCTGGGGGCCGCCGGCGCCGGCTGAGGAGCCCTGGGGGCCGCCGGCGCCGGCTGAGGAGCCCTTGGGGCTGCGGTCGGCGCCTGAGCTGCCTGGGCCGCCAGACGTCTGTCGGCCGCTAGTGGAGGGCGCACGGTCTTTGCCGGGAGGAGGCGATCATCGATTGCCTCGAACCGGGCGTTGACCATGTCGCCCACGGAACAAATTATGTCCCGTTTGAGGTCCTCTATCAAATCCTCCAAAGAGGAAACCGACGGCGGAAGCGTGTTAGCGCGTGTCGCAGCGCGCATCTCGGTGCGCATCTCTGCGTACTCGCGCCTATACGCCTTGCACTCCGCGCGCAGTTGCTCCACCTCCTTCCTGAGCCTGGAGTTATCGGCCCACGCTCTCTTGGCCTCGTCAGACTCGTTCCGACAGGCCAGAGCGTCGACAACGTCCTTCAGCGCCTCCACCGCGTCATTGAGTTGACGGACGTGGGTGCCTTTCAAATTGCCAGAGCTCCGGGCGACCGCTTTGATCTGTTCCATGCTGGAACCGGCGAGTGCCCGAAGCTGCTGAGCATCCTGGCGGGTGTCGCGCACCGTCAACTCCGAGTAGTTTCTACCCGACGGAACTACTTTGACGGACTCACCGTCACTCTCCTTCGCCGGCGCTACCGGTTTCGGTTTGCGGAAGGAGAGAACCAAACCCCTCCGCGATCCCTCGTCTCCCGAGTTCTCCCTCGAGCTAATCGACGGAGTGTCCTCCCTTCGGCGAACCGAACCCCTCCTCTTCACCGTCGCCTCGGTCTCCGTTTCGGAGCCGCTGCCCAGCGACGGCGGGCGTGAACGTTTTGGGCATCCAATGCCCCCTTTTCCCAGTTTTTGGGTCAGGGATAAATCCCCCCCCTTTCCCCCCTTGCTAGGACCGGGGACAGAACCCATGTCCATCCTATCCACAACAACAACCGGGTCTGAACCCGAAACAACCAACACAGTGTCGGCACCAACTTGGTTGGTTTCGACCACTCCCGTATCAGCCGCTCCCCCCTTCCTAGGCCTAAGCCTGGCGGTTATACCCCCCCCTGAGGGCTCGGAGTCAACCTCCATAACCCCTCCTAGGACAGGTAGCCCTGCCGATACCCCGACCTACCGGTCTTGGACGATTCCGCTGTCTATTATAATACTAACAGCAACGAAATCATCCAAAACCTAAAATCGGGATAACTCCAGAACCAACTGACCTATCCCCGATCTGGAAGCACTATTAAATAGAGCTCCCGAAATCCCACAAAAAATATTCTATCGCCTTTCCTCGTAAATCGCATCTAACACCTACATTAACTCGCAACACCTTTTTTTTTTTTTTTTTTTTTTTTTTTTTTATAGAGGGAAAATGCATGACGCATATCCCGCCGCTCAAAGGGGGAGTGGCAGCGGGATTATGTGGGACTCGGACGTCTGAAGGACGAACATACCCACTAAAAACCCTCTTCGTGTCTTACCACGGCACATATATGTCGCGGCGATGGGACCTGCATCCGCAACACCATAGCCGCAACTGTGCTGACCTTCTCCAGGTCTCGTCATCGGGTACTTTGTACCCTGGGGGAAGTATTTGCCTCCAAATTCTTGTTAACGGGAGGTGTGTGTCGACACGTAACACGCACCATCACTCTGAGGCCTGTGTGTGTGGCGACAGTGCGCTCCCCCTCGAGCACACTGCCGCAGCCTCAATTAGGGTGGCTGAAGGGGATGAAATCCCCTGCGCCTCCGGGCTCTCCGGCTGCGGATCGGATCTTGTGAGAGGGACTCGCGTTCCCTCTCCGCAGCCTCTTTCTGCGAAAGAACTGCTTCGCAGTATTGGAGCATCGCTGCCCAGGAGTTCTCGTCTCCGACCATAGAACGAACTACGGCCGGAAGGGAGAGGTTATCGCCCATGGCTCTAACGAGCTCTGATCTCTCGGCGTCCCAGGCTGGACATTCCGCGAGAGTATGGTCAGCTGTATCTTCAGGCGCATCACAATGATGGCACTGAGTTGTCCGTTCTCTTTTTGCGACATGGCACAGATACCTGCCGAAACAACCATGTCCCGACAGGATCTGTGTCAGTCGAAACGAGAGGACTCCGCTCTCTCTGCTCAGCCACTCTTCGAGGATTGGAACAATCGCCTCGATTGTGCGCGTGCCGAACCTTTGATGTTCGAGCTTGCTCTCCCACAAAGCTAACATTTGAGCCCCAGCTTGTGCTCGCGCAGCTTCTATTTCCCTCGGTGGGGGATGTTCACCCCGAAGACGAAGGTCGACACGCCACTGATACATGGATGCCAGAACCTCCGCCTCCAGGTCCCACGGGGGTGATCTCGCTAGGACGCAGGCTGCCTGATGTGATATGGTCCTATACCCGCGGATCACGTTAATCGCCATTGCCCTTTGCGGTCGGCGCAATAGGGCGACAGTCTTTTCCTTGAGGGCGCTGGCCCAGACCGGTGCCCCGTAAAGTGCCATCGATCTCACGACGCCGAGATAGAGGCGTCTGCTGCTCTCATGCGGTCCGCCGAGATTCGGTAAGAGCCGCCTTAAAGCACCAGCTGCTTTCATAAGGCGGGGGGATAGCTTGCAGAAATGCTGGTGGAATCCCCATCGACTGTCCAGTGTCAATCCCAGATATTTTAGGGTTGAGCCGATCTCTATACGCACGCCACCGATGATCAGGTGTGCGCCATGCGGAGGTGCTCTTCGGGGCCCATGAAAATACATGGCCTCCGTTTTGGAGAGGGCTACCTCGAGTCCTAACCGGCGTATGCGTGAGACCACCTGGGCGGTCCCAGCAGTAGCCAGGAGGTTTGCTCCTCTATAGTCTTCCGATCTTGCTGTGACCAACGTGTCATCCGCATAACACGTGACGTCGACTCCACTTAGTGTTTGGCCCCTGAGAACCCAATCGAACCCTATATTCCACAGGAGTGGCCCGAGGACCGACCCCTGCGGAACGCCGCAAGTCGTAGGTTTCGACTTCAGACCTTCTTTGGTGACGTAGGTCACTGAGCGCTCGCCGAGGTAGGCGGAGATGATCTGGCGGAGGTAATGGGGCACTCGGTGGTAACGAAGCGCCTCCATTATGCACTCCCAGGGCAAGGTGTTGAAGGCGTTGGCAATGTCCAAGGACACCGCCAAAACTACCTCGCCCCGGTTTACTGCGTCCTCCGCCAGTCGCTTAAGCCTCATAATGGCGTCGATCGTTGAGCGCTCTCGACGGAAACCGAATTGGTTTGGAGCCAGGGATGGACCAACTGTATCGAGGTGGTGATTGAGACGGGCGGCGACGACCCGCTCGAACAGTTTCCCAACCTCATTGAGTAGCACGATTGGTCTGTAGGCCGAAGGAGTGCCTACTGGTCTTCCTTCCTTCTGGATGAGGACTACCTTTCCTCTCTTCCAGGAGACGGGGAAATGGCCCTGTTCAAGGCACGCACTGAACAGCCCTCTAAGTCTTGACCTGAAGTCTTCGACTCCGAGAGCAAGTACCAGCGCGCGCCCTGGGACGCCATCAGGGCCGGGGGCAGTGCTTTTTGGCGCGAGCCTCATCACCGCCGCCCTTAACTCTTCACCCGTCACCTCGTCTGGTTCCTCTTCGGCTGCCGAGGCTGCGGAGGGAACCTAACCTTTTTTTTTTTTTTTTTTTAACGTTGGGAAAATGCGTTAAATCGCATACCACCGGAGCCGAGAACGGGAGGTGACTCCGGATGGTTATGTGGGGCTCTCCCCGCCAGAAGGGCGGGGCCTACCCACTAAAAACCCAACGACTTCCGTCTGCGTCTTAAGGGGTGCCGTAGGATCTCGAAAGAATTCGACTACGGGCACCCCAACGCCGGGCCCGCACTAAAGGCGGCGCCCCCCTCACTGTAAAGGGCGTCCCCGGAAGTGAGGACGCCCTGCAGCCAATACCGCTCGCGGGCGAGGGCCCTCCCAGACCCCCGCCCACGGTATCGGGGCTAGAGAGATTTCTCTTCTAGCCCCCCCTCTTGACCCCCCCTCGCAAAATGGAGGGGGCCGCGCGCGCCGGAACATGGCGCGCGCGGTCGGGCGACCCCTTTGGGGCCCCCGACCATGACGTGACGGAGCGTGAGGCCGCCCCGGTTACGGCACAGGGGGGAGGTGATGGGCATAACGCCTCCTTCGCCCCCCCGGCCTCCTCCTGCGACGCGGGTCCGCGGCATTAGCCTCTCGGACCCGCTCATTCGCCTCCTTCTGCGAGACAACTGTCTCGCAGAATTCAGCGACTGCCGCCCACAGCCTCTCGCTGTCGAGCATGGCTTCGACCAGGCTCGACAGCGACAGCGTCCCCCCTCCCATTTGCGCCGCCAGAGTCTGTCTTTGCAGACCCCAAGCGGCGCATTCCGTCAGAGTGTGACGCGCCGTGTCAACCGGCGCGCCACACTCATGGCAGGCCGGGGTGCTTTCCCGGCCCGCTATCCGGTGCAGGTACTCGCCGAAGCAACCATGCCCCGACAGTACCTGCACCAACCGGTAGGTCACGACCCCGTGTCGTCGGGTGACCCACCGGGAGAGGTGGGGGCGAATTGCCTCCACCGTCTCATGCCCGGCAACCGGCGACCGGAGCGCCTCCCCCCACCGTCGGATCAGGACCTCGTCCGCCGCAGTCCTGACCCGACTTACCTCCGCCATCAAGGGCCGGTGACCCCGGGCCCTGGCGTCCCCCCTATAGCGGTGGACCGCCGCGAGAACCTCAGCCTGAAGCTCCCACGGCGGATCCGCCGCCAGGAGAGTCGCCGCCGTCCAGCTAACCGTTCGGTAGGCCCTCACCGCCCGCACCGCGATGACTCGCTGCGGGGCCCGCAGGAGTCGAATGTTGCGGGCGTTGAGGGCGTCCGCCCAAATTGGGGCGCCGTATAGGGCCATACTCCGGATTATTCCGGAGTAAAGCCGACGGCACCCCGACCCCGGACCGCCTACGTTGGGCAGCAGCCTGCCCAGCGCGGCGGCGGCGGATATCAGCTTCGGGGCCAGCTGAGTGAAATGGGCCCCGAAGTTCCACCGCCCGTCCAGTACAAGGCCCAGATACCGCATCTGGGCCCTGACCGCCACCCTCTCGCCGAAGAGGGTGATGCTCGCCCCCCTCGGTGCCCCTCTGCGCGGCCCGTGGAAGTAAAGAGCCTCCGTCTTTTCGACGGAGACTCTTAATCCGAGGCTCGAGATCCGGTCGACCACAACAGAAATTGCGATGGTCGCCCGGAACTCGGCCTCCTCCCACGAGCCGCCCCTAGCGGTGATAAGGGTGTCGTCGGCGTAACAAGACACCCTTATCCCCGGGAAGATTGGGCCCCTGAGGACCCAATCGTACCCGACGTTCCACAAGGTCGGTCCGAGGACCGAGCCCTGTGGAACCCCGCACGCCACCCGATGACGGTGCAGAGCACCGTCCGCCCCCTCCCAGGCCACTGAACGGCCCCGCAGGTACGCCCCCAACAGCTCCCTCAGGTAAAGAGGCACCCCATGGTAGCGGAGTGCCTCTTCGATCACCCAGTGGGGGAGGCTGTTGAAGGCGTTCCGGACGTCCAGCGAGACCGCCAGGACTCCGTCCCCCTCTTCAACCGCCCCCCTTGTGAGGACCTTCAGCGATTCCAGGGCGTCGACGGTCGAACGACCCGCCCTGAAACCGTACTGGGCCTCCGACAGGGGCGGCCCAACTCCCTCCAGATGCTGGATGAGGCGGGCAGCGAGAATCCTCTCGAAGAGCTTGCCCGCTTCATCCAGCAAGACTATTGGCCTGTATGCCAAAGCCGAGTCGGCTGGCCGGCCCGCCTTCGGCAACAGGCAAAGCCTCCCCTCCTTCCACAGCTGCGGGAAATCTCCGGTACGTATGCACGCATCGAAGAGCTCCCGCAGTGGCACCCCCAGGAACTCCGAGGCAAGGTGTAGTACCCGCCTCGGGACGCCATCCGGACCAGGGGCCTTCCGACCGCCCCGGATCCGGTCAAGTGCGTCCTCCATCTCCCCGTCTGTTACGGGGGGACGAGGAGCCTCCGCCCTTTCTCCCTCGACCTCCGGAGGGGCCATCAGAAACGGGGCGTAAGTCCCCGCCTCAGTGGGCGCCCCGGCGGGCGGAGGGTTGGGGAACAACTCCCCCACCACCCGGCGAAGGAGATCTGGCGGCAGAGTCTCCGTAGCGGGGGGGCCCTGGGCGCAAAGTTTATTTCGCGCCACTCTGTAGGGCCGCCCCCATGGATCTCTGTTGAGATCCGCCAGCATCTCCTCCCTCGCGTCGGCCTTGGCCCGGCTTATGGCCAGCTGCAGGGTCTTTCTCGCTTCGCGATACAGACCCCGCAGCCGACTCTCCAGGTCCGGGTCCAGGCCGTTGCGACGCCGACACCTCACATAGGCCCTCCTGGCTCTATTGGCGGACGTCCGGAGATCCGCAATCTCCGGCGTCCACCAATAGACCGCCCGCCGCCTCCTCCACCGACGCGCCCGTGGCATCGCCGCATCGCACACCCTGATGAGGGCCTCGCGCATGCGGCCGGCCAGGACGTCGGGGCTGGCTCCCTCACTGGAGTCGGCGATCCATCCCTCAAAGATCGCCGCCTCCCGCGCTAGCTCCGCGTCTAACTTTGCTAGCGCCCATCTGCGGAAGCCAGCGCTCCCGCCTCTACCCCTAGGGGCACCCTCTTGTGGGAGGAGGGGAGACACCTCGAACCGAATGTATTTATGGTCCGAGAGTGTCTCGACGTCCTCCTCCACCCTCCAACCCTGCACTCTGCGCGCGATCGCGGGGGTGGCGAACGTTAGGTCCACCACGGACCCCCCACGCGACCGCACGCAGGTGTGGGCAGTGCCCCTATTTAGGAGGGACAGTCCAGCCTGGATGGACCAGATTTGGACCGCCCTCCCCCTCACATCCGTGGCCGGGTTGCCCCAGGCCACGGACTTGGCGTTGAAGTCGCCGAGGACGATTACCATCCCCGGCGACTGCCGCGCCACCGCGGCCCTGACGGAGTCGAGCCAGGACTCGAACTCCGCCAGTGGGCGGTTGGGGGAGAAGTACACACCGATGAGTATGTACTCTCCCCACGCCGCCGCCACGTAGCCCGAGCCCCTCTCTTTAACCGAGAGGGGCGGGCCATCCCCGCCTGGGACCGCCACCGCCACCGAGCCGTCCAGGTCCCCCGCCCAATAAGGGTGAGCTGGGGGCACGAAGTACGGCTCGGCGGCTACACCCACCGAGACCTCCCACTGCGCCAGGGACTGCAGGAACAGGTCCTGTGCCCCGGAGCAGTGGTTGAGGTTCGTCTGGAGGACTTTCAGATGTCGGGACCTAATCATTCCGACATCTGAAGTGAGTCCTCCCGCGCCCTCGACGGGCGTCCGGCATTGGTGGCGGTGCGGGCGGTCCGTGCCCCCACCGTGCTCTTCCCTCTGGTGGTGGGTGGGGCGCAGTTTTTCCCACCCATCACGTGGCCCGCAGGCCTTCCCACTTCCGCACAGATTGCACAGCGTGGCTTCGCTGTGCAACTGGCGGAGTCGTGTCCCTCCTCGCCACACCGGTAGCACAGAGTGCCCCGGTCGGCCTTTGAGGGACACCTGGACCGCGTGTGACCGACGCCCATACACTTATAACAGCGCAGTGGGCGCCGGTCCAAGGCCGTGACCCTGGCGGAACTCCATCCCACCAGGATCCGGCCCGCAGCCAAAACGGCCTTGGCCGCCAGGACCGGGCACCCCACCACGGTGGTGCCCAGTCCCCCAGGACCCTCGACGATAGCCGTAACCCTGACCTGTTCCGCGGAACAAGCCCCGGTCCGGGCTACCGCCGCGGCCACCAACTCCCTGGTGACCGAGTCGTCCAGCCCCACCACGCGGAGATCCGCGCATTTAGTGGGGCGGGCGACCTCGGCCACTCCGTCCAGCACGGTGCGGAGCCGTGCTGTGAGGGCGTCGACTTTGTCGGCGCCCTGGGAGTTGGCAACCTCCACCATCCTTCCCCCCGCCGCTGTATTGCACAGCCTGATGGAGCTGGGATCGATGCCCAGCTCCCCCAGGCTGACCTCCTCCCTGGCCTTGCGGAGGACCTCCGCATACGTGATGCCCTTGGCCGCAGCCTCCGGCTTAAGGGTCATCACGATGGCGGCAGAGGTCGGCGCGGTCAGTTTGGGCTTGGCGTTGGCCTTGCCCTTACCGGACCCCGCTCCACTCTGATCGCCGGCCCTCCTTGGTGCCGGTTGTGAAGCCGGCTTGGGGGCGGGAGGGGGAGGAACCTTCTTCCCCTTCCCCTTCCCCTTCTTCACGACGGTGGCCCAGGATTCCACCGCCTGTGAGGTTCCCGCCGTTGGCTCCCTCGACGGGGCCACCGGCGGTGGACGTGCTACTGGGGCAGGGGGGGGCGCGGGAGGGGCAGGCGTAGCCTTACCCTTCCCCTTACCCTTCCCCTTTCCCTTCTTCTCGCCAGTTGCTGGCGGTGCAGGGCTACGTTGGTTGGCCTGGGGGGCCGCCTTTTGCGCCTGCGTCGCCGCCTTCTTGTCCGCCGCGAGGGGCGGACGCTCCGGCCTCATGGGGAGGAGGCGGTCGCGGTACGCCTCAAAGCGGGCGTCGACCGCCTCCTGTACCGAGGAAGTGATGAGGACCTTCAGGTCCTCATACATTTCCTGCGCCGTCAGGGATGATGCTGAGGGCGCGGGAGGCAGCGCCTTGGCGGCAGCTCGCATTTTTGCGAACTCCGCTCGATGCGCCTGCCTTTCCGCCCTCATTATTTCCACCTCGCGGCGGAGCCGGGCGTTATCAGCCCACGCCCGCTTGGCCTCCTCGGTCTCATTCCGAGCGACCAGCGCCTCCACCACGCCCTCAAGGACGTTCATGGCCTCCTTGAGGGCCCTCACGTGCGTACCCTTCAGGTGCCCAGATGTCCGCGCAACCATTTCTATGGCCTGAATGGACTTCGAGGCCATGGATTGGAGCGCCTGGGCATCCTGACGGGTACTCCTCTCTTCCATTGGGCAATGATTGCCCGCTGGTACCACCTTCTTCTTCCCCCTTTCGCTGTCTCCCGGCGGGGGCGGCTTTCGGAACGAAAGCACTATCCCCTTAGGGGTTGCGCCATCGTCCGATGAGTTGTCGCGCGACGGATCGCGGGACGCGTCGCGAGACATGTCGAACGACACGTCCCGCGAAGTGCGGCGCGAGTCCGCGCCACTGCCCTCTCGGGAGACTCCCCTCCTTTTAACGGAAGACTCCGTCTCCGTGTCGGAGCCACTCCGTGCAACAGGGTGAGAGCGCTTCCCACGCTCCCTCCCCTCCTTCCCTAAAACGGGGCTCGAGCCCCCAGCCCTCACTGAACGGTTCGCCGCGCCCGACTTCGCCGAAGACGATGTCGCCGCGGCAACCTTTTCCGCCGAACTGTTTCCGGGTTTAAAACCCGGAACCGCCTCAGGAACGGGTGTTGAACCCGTCCGACGACCAGCGCGCCAACGCCCAAACATCCCTCCAATGGACGAGTCGGAATCCGACCCCATCCCGTTAAAAAACCCCGCAATTAAAATTTGGAATTATTCAAGTCTCATGCAATTATGGATGATATGTTCGCTATTTTGAAACAAACCACGAACACATCACCCAAAACTGAAAAACCCGAACAACCCAAAAAGTACTTCCCGCACTTGCGATTGGAAAGTACCCAACAAAAGCCCTCAAAAAACTACACAAAACACCTCAACGCAGAAAACCTCAAACACATATAACTCCCACTGAGGGAACCTTTTTTTTTTTTTTTTTTTTTTTTTTTTTTTTTTTTTTTTTTTTATAGTTGGGAAACCCATTTACGGGTCCCCGCCGCAAGCAGCGGGGTATGTGGGACTCGCCGCCACCAGAGAGCTGAAGGGTGGCGGAATACCCACTAAAACCCAACTTCTAAGACGTCTCTGCCCGTTCGACCAGGGGACATGGGACAACTGCATACCGCATACTCCACATCCCCGGCCGCGCAAGCCGTTTCCGGCGACGTCTCGGCGCCTTGCGCCAGTCTTCGTGGCGTGCAGATGTTGCGCGCGCCACCTCGAGGTCTATGCGACGGACGGCCGACCGCACTCCTCGTCAGCCGCCCAGACCTCTGTCGCTAGGCTGGTGGAGCTTACGCCGCGCCACCTTTGCCGCGACTGGAGGACGGGCCAGGGACCACGACCTCGACCTCCTCGTCCATTTCCTCTACGGGCGGGACACGGACGGCTTTTGGCTGCCCGTTTATCTTCTTCTTGCCAGGGGGCAAAGTGCAGGCTTTTCCGCCCACTATATGCCCCGCTGGTCTGCCAGCCGCCGTACAAAGGCTGCAGCTAGGAGCTGCTGAACACAGCGCGGCCTTGTGGCCAGCAAGACCGCAGCGATAGCAGTTGTCGCTGCGGTCAATTGCAGAAGTGCATCTGCACTTTACGTGCCCACCGTCGTGGCAACGGTAGCACCTAAGTGAGCGGGGCTCCAGCATCTTAACACGTGCCGAAACCCAGCCCACCAGGATTTTGCCCTTGCCCGCCACTTTCTTTGCGTCTGCCACAGGGCAGCGCAGCCAGATTGTCCCGAGGCCCGATTTACTCCGGCGGATATCGCCGGTCTTTATCGAGTCAGTGGGGCAGCCGGTCTCTTTAGAGATAGCCGCCACCACGTCCCCGGGAGTCGCCGTCTCGTCCAAATCGACTACACGCAGTTCTGCGCACTTTGTCGGTCTGGACACCGTCACCTCGTCCTCGCTAAAGGCCTGTTTTAGGCTTTCAGCGAGGGAATCCGCGCTTGCCGAACTTGTGGCTCCGGGCACCTCCAAAATTCTGGCACCCGTCACCGAGCTGCGGATTTTTAGCCCTCCTGAAATGCCCAGGGTGGGCAGATCAATTTTTGTTTTGGCCGCCGTAAGTATTTGGGAGTACGTGAGCCCCTTTTTCTCGCCCTCCGGCTGCAGCGTAATAACCACTGCAGTGGAGCGAGGAGCACGTACTGTCGGCGCCTTCTCTTTTTTGGCGGGCTTGGCCGCCTTTGGTGTCACCTTTGGTGCTGTCTTCTTTTTCCCTTTTTTAACAACCTTCACCCATTCGCCCTCAGCTGGTTGTGGGGCGTCCGGGATCCGGTCGCTGGTGGTTGGGTTTTTCTCCTCCCTTCCCTTCTGTTTGCCAGTCTTAGACTGACCCTTCTTTCTTCTCTGTTTGCCCTTTTTAGGGCCGGTCTTCTCGCAGCCCTTTTGAGAAGGACCACTCTTGGGGTTGTCCGAGTGCACCGGAGCTTTTGGCCTTAGCGTCGGCCAGTCCTGCGCTGACAACTCCGGTGTCTCGACAACAATCGCTCTGTCTGCCGCAAGAGGTGGTCTAACTCGCGGTGCGGGAGGGAGTCGCTGCTCTACAGCCTCCCATTTCGCATTAAACATGGTCCCTACTTGGACCATGATCTCCCGCATGTCCTCATCGGTTAGGGTCCTTCCTTGCTGATTAGTCGCCCGGGGCCTGGGCGACCTGTCTGCAGGAAGTCCCTTGTCAAATCCGGTGTTGCTTCTGCCTTCCTCGCTTAAGCGACGCATGTTGGCCTGCTCCTGCCTTATCTCCTCCAGTTGAGTCCGGAAACTCGCCAGCTCAGACTTGAGCTTAGCGTTCTCGGCCTCTAACCTGGAGTTTTCTTCAGAGGCGGTCCGCAGACTTAATTTCGAAACTGCACCCTTTATAGAGCTAGCAGCTTCCTTAAGTCCGCGGACAAAGGTGCCCTTCAGATTGGCTGATTTGGCGGCAACGTGAAGAATCAGCTCTACGCTCTTCTGCACCTGCTCACAGAGAGCTGCCGCCGTCTTCTCGTCCTGTTCGGTGTCTAGGACGGACAAAAGTGAGAGGGAGCGCGCACGTGTCCGGTGCTCCTTCGCCATCTCAGCCACCTCTTTCTCAGCCTGGAGCCGAAGTTCCTCCTGCTCCAGGTCCAAAAGCGCTTTCTTCGCTTTTGCGAGGCCGACATATTCGCCCGTGGTGAGCGGACGGCCTCTGCCTCTCGAGGTCGTGGAGACCTTCGTCTGCGGATGGGAGTCGTCGTTTGACGACTCTGACATGGTCCTTTTTCTCTCGAGACGCGAGGTCTCCGATACGGGTTTCCCGTATGTTTTCGGGAGTCTTTCTAGGACGACTCTCGGACTTCGGGACGAAGTGTCCGAGCCTGAAGCCATCTCAACCTCGTACGTGCTCTCCAAACTCGTGTCACGACTTTCGCGACTCTCACAGCGGCCACTCCTGTCGCTTTGGCCCCTGTTCTCACCTCGGCCTTCTCGGCGTTCCCGGCTCAAACTTCTCATTCGGCGCAGAAGCGACCTGACTCTTGTGATCGCTCTGCCATCGTCCTTGACGGACCCACTCTCGCTGCTTTCGCCGTCCTTCACGGACCCTTCACATTCGCCGTCCATCGCGGACACACTTCCTCCGTCCTTCTCGGACACGACATCATCTCCGTCCTTCGCGGACCTTACGTCAGTGGTTTTGGTTTTTAATTTTAAAGCTTTCATTGTAGTCCCACGAGTAATGGAAGAATTACTTTCAACCCGGGCAGTGCTCCTTGCCAAACGGGAGGGTCTACATTTGCCGACACGGAGGGCGACAGGTATCCGTGCCGGAGGGGGGGCTTGCAGCAGCTGCACCAGCTACTACCCAGGCCCTCGCCACCCCCCCCAAAAGCTTAGCCTTTAGGGTTTTTTCCCTGGGGTACCTCCCCCGCGGGCCGGCCAATGAAGGCAAGCCCACCATCCCCGCGGCAGTCACGAAACATGACCGCTTCCTGTCCACGGGACCGGTTCGGCCGACGGTTGGCAAAAGCCTGTCCACCCGATCGAGACCTCTCGACCGGGCAGACCCGCCGCCCTCGCCCGTCACTGCCGTCATCCCGAATACGTCGGGGACGCCAGCCGGGCCCGTCTCGCCTAGCAGTTGCCCGGATTCTCCGGGACCCCTAGCCGAGACCTCTCCATCTCGCTGACTATTAGCCGTCGGCAGACCAGTCTCAATGACATGGCCCACCGACGTTGCCCAGGACGCACCACGTGGAGGTTGTCAGCACGCGCCCCCCACTGAGGGAACCTAACCTAACCTAACCTAACCTAACCTAACCTAACCTAACCACACTGTCGAAAACTGTGATGAACATAACCTAACCACACTGTCGAAAACTGTGACGAACATAACCTAACCACACTGTCGAAAACTGTGACGAACCTAACCTAACCAACTCGACAGTGTGGTTTGGTTAGTTTCGTCACAGATTTCGACAGTGTGGTTAGGTTAGGTTCGTCACAGTTTTCGACAATGCTGTAAGGTTAGGTTCGTTGCAGTTTTTGTCGGTGTGGTTAGGTTATGTTCGTCACAGTTTTCGACAGTGTGGTTAGGTTAGGTTCGTCACAGTTTTCGACAGTGTGGTTAGGTTATGTTTGTCACAGTTTTCGACAGTGTGGTTAGGTTAGGTTCGTCACAGTTTTCGACAATGCTGTTAGGTTAGGTTCGTTACAGTTTTCGACAGTGTGGTTTGGTTAGTTTCGTCACAGATTTCGACAGTGTGGTTAGGTTAGGTTCGTCACAGTTTTCGACAATGCTGTAAGGTTAGGTTCGTTGCAGTTTTTGTCGGTGTGGTTAGGTTATGTTCGTCACAGTTTTTGTCGGTGTGGTTAGGTTAGGTTCGTCACAGTTTTTGTCGGTGTGGTTAGGTTAGGTTCGTCACAGTTTTCGACAGTGTGGTTAGGTTATGTTCGTCACAGTTTTCGACAGTGTGGTTAGGTTATGTTAGTCACAGTTTTCGACAGTGTGGTTAGGTTAGGTTCGTCACAGTTTTTGTCGGTGTGGTTAGGTTAGGTTCGTTACAGTTTTCGACAGTGTGGTTAGGTTATGTTTGTCACAGTTTTCGACAGTGTGGTTAGGTTAGGTTCGTCACAGTTTTCGACAGTGTGGTTTGGTTAGTTTCGTCACAGATTTCGACAGTGTGGTTAAGTTAGGTTCGTCACAGTTTTCGACAATGCTGTAAGGTTAGGTTCTTTGCAGTTTTTGTCGGTGTGGTTAGGTTAGGTTCGTCACAGTTTTTGTCGGTGTGGTTAGGTTAGGTTCGTCACAGTTTTCGACAGTGTGGTTAGGTTATGTTCGTCACAGTTTTCGACAGTGTGGTTAGGTTATGTTAGTCACAGTTTTCGACAGTGTGGTTAGGTTAGGTTCGTCACAGTTTTTGTCGGTGTGGTTAGGTTAGGTTCGTTACAGTTTTCGACAGTGTGGTTAGGTTATGTTTGTCACAGTTTTCGACAGTGTGGTTAGGTTAGGTTCGTCACAGTTTTCGACAGTGTGGTTAGGTTATGTTCGTCACAGTTTTCGACAGTGTGGTTAGGTTATGTTCGTCACAGTTTTCGACAGTGTGGTTAGGTTAGGTTCGTCACAGTTTTCGACACTGAGGTTTGGTTAGTTTCGTCACAGATTTCGACAGTGTGGTTAGGTTAGGTTCGTTGCAGTTTTCGACAATGTGGTTAGGTTAGGTTCGTCACAGTTTTCGACAGTGTGGTTTGGTTAGTTTCGTCACAGATTTCGACAGTGTAGTTAGGTTAGGTTCGTTGCAGTTTTCGACAATGTGGTTAGGTTAGGTTCGTCACAGTTTTAGTCAATGTGGTTAGGTTAGAGTAGTCACATTTAAATAAAGTTGGGGTTTGTGGTTGATCTTATGTTCAGAACTATAATTGGGTTTTATTTGTAACATTTTTAATAATTTGATTAGGTTAGGTACTTTGTTTTATTTTAATCAGTTAAGGTTAGGTTAATACTTTTGTGTTAAATATCCTAAAATTTTATTCCAGGAGGTAATGCCACCGCAATAATTGCGATGACATTGACATCCATTTCGCAATTCGCATTCCTTATAATCTGTCTCCAGACTTCCAGAGATAATCTTGCTCTTGGGCCTCTTGGTCGTTCGTGTCGTGTCGTGATCCTTCTTCTATGGTCATTGGTCTGTGTTGTGTTGTGGTGTCAAATTGTCAATATGTGAACGAGTTTCAATTTCATGTTGTTTTTGTTTTGCTGATATTGTATTGAAACCGGCCAACTTCCGCGATTTTACCGACCAATCTCCATCGTTTATGTTGTCTTACGTCTACTTTGACACTGGCAGAATTGCAAGACAGCAGCAGCCAAAAAACTAAAAATTGAATTGATATTGTATTGAGTGGGTGGTTCATGTTGATGATGTGTGGTACTGGTGCGGAGTTGGAGGTGCGCAGCGCGCGCGCCGCCGACGAGCAGGCGCGGCTCGAGGTGCTGCAGGACGCCCTCAACTCCCACTTCCGCGACGCCTTCCTCTATTTCTACTTCCAGGAGGTATATATTATAATACTGGAGCTGAACACTGATGAAGAATGTTTAATTGTCAGGTTATTTCTTCCCTTTGAGAGATTCCGCTGCAAATATAGTTAGTTTCACAGATATATGAGAGAAGTTACACTGCATGTTTTTTATTCTAACCAAAAGTTTAAATTACTTATAATTATTGGAAAAGTATTTTTGACTTAATATTAATCCTTATCCAAATATTTTTTATCACCAGTTACTCTAGTTAGGCATCACATTTTATAAATAACAATGTTGCATGACTGTCATCTATATTGATACTAGCTGCGCCCCGCGGTTTCACACGCGTAGTTCCCGTTCCCGTTCCCGTAGGGGATGAAAAATAGATGTTGGCCGATTCTCAGACCTACTGAATATGCTCACAAAATTTCATGAGAATCGGTCAAGCCGTTTCGGAGGAGTATGCCAACGAAAACTGTGACATGAGAATTTTATATATTAGACTATGAAGTGGAAGAGTTTGTTTGTTTGGTTGAACTTGTTAATATCAGAATTTACTGGTCCGATTTGGAATTATTTTTTAGTGTTGGATAGTCCATTTATTTAGAAAACCTATACCTATAGGCTATATACAATCACATTAAGTAATACTAATATGAGCGGGACCACTAAATAATGTTTCAAAATTGAGCCTTTTCCTTTGGAAAGCTTCTTCTGCGGAAACTGTTGCACTAAAATAAAAGTTTGACAGTATTTTTTCTCTTTAAAAGTTCTAAATAAAAGTCTAAAAGTCTTAAGGCTCACTATAACATTTTTATGCTAAACAAACTTGTTTTGAAATAAAGGGTTATTTCTGTTATTATAGTTTGTATTTTCTCTCAACTGTATCTCACACCAAATATTTCGACATAATTGCACTTCAAATAAATTTTTGTGGTGTAGACTTTATAAGATGTCGACTGGACACTCACTGTGTGCCTGAACTTCTCAGTGTCACATTGTACATGAACAGGGACATAAATAAACCACAAAACAGATAAAGTCAACATAGTGTTTATTGTCATCCCTACATCACAACAGAATCTATACAATACAATGTCTATAGTATACAAAGAGCGAGTCAGTCTGACGGTATGTGTGTGTCAGTTGACGCTGCAGGGCGTGGTGCTGGCGGGCGCGGTGCTCTTCATCTTTTGCGGCGCGTCCGTGGGCGCGTGCTGCTGGCTGCCCGCCGCCGCCGCTGTCGCCGTCGCCACGGGAGTCGCCGCCGCGCACGCCGGCGTCGGCGCCGCGCAGCGCCGCCAACTCCGCGCCGAGCACGCCGGCTGGGTGGTGGAGCGCGCCGGCCGCCTGCTCGCCACCGCTTCCCTGCATCGCGCCGCGCCCGGCGCCGCCCGCCTGCGCGCGCTCGCCGTGCACCGCGACTGGCGGCGGCGCGGCGCGGGCGCGGCGCTCGCCCGCGCCGTACGCGCGCACGCCGAGCGCGCCGGGTTCGCGGAGTTGGAGGCGCGCGTGTCGCACGTGCAGGGCGCGGCGCGCGCGCTGCTCCACAAGCACGGCTGGGAGCTGCGCGCCTCGTACGTGCGGCCCGCGGCCACAGGCCTGCTCGAGCTGCCGATGGCGCTGCTCGGGCTCGACCTGCCGGCCGCGTGACGCGCGCCGCCCGCGCCCCGTCACTCGGAGATGTCGAACAGCACTCTCAATTTCGTGGCCGCGACGACCACCTGAAACGGAACGGAATTTGCGGGTGGAGTCGTTCCCTCCGTCGATCCTTCGGGCGTCGAACGAACGTGCGCCCGCACAAACCTTGAGCGCGTCCGGGCAGGCGTCCCGCGGGCGCGGCGCCGCCAGCGAGGCGGCGAGAGCGCGGCGGGCTTCCTCCGCCCCCGCGCCGCCCGCCGCCAGCGCCCGCGCCGCCGCTTGCAGCGCCACGTAGCGCGCCGCCGGCCCCCCGCCGCCGCCCGCTTCCCGCGCGCGCGACAGTCGCGCGGCAGCCGCGCGCGCGTTCGACCCGCCGCCCCAAAGCGCGTCCGCCAGCACCAGACGCGCCCGCGCGTCCGCTACGCCGGCGTCCAGGGCCGCGCCCACCGCGTCGGCGCCGGCCGCGTCCAGCACGTCGTCGAGCAGCGCGTGCGCGAGTCGCGCGGTGCCCGGCCGGCCGCCCGCCAGCGCCGCCGCCGCCCACAGCGCGGCGCCGCCCGCCTCGCCCGCCTCCCACGCGGAAGGCGCGCCGCCCGCCGCCACCGTCAGCGCGCGCTCCACCTGCGGGGTCTCGAGGTCGAGCGAGCCCATGCGTCACGGGGGCGCCCGTCGAGGACTCACCTCGTCGTCGAGCGCCGCCAGCGCGTGGTCGGGCGCCGACTCGGTGGCGCGCAGGTAGCGGCGCAGCAGACGCGAGGGCGGCGCCGGGAGGTGGGGCGCGCAGGCGGCGAGGAGGCGCGCGGGCGGCGCGGCGGGCGGCCGGCGCGGCGCGCGGACCCGCAGCGCGCCCACGGCGGCCGACAGCGCCGCCTCGCCCTCCGACCCGCTGGAGTCGGAGTGCGCCAGCGCCGCCACCTCGGCCTGCAGACAGTGTACAGTGTGAGTGTGTGTGGTGTGGGCGCGGCGTGCCGGGCGCGTGACGTCACTACCTGTGCGGCGCGGTGTTCCTGCCGCAGCCGCAGCAGCTGCCGCTCGCAGTGCGCGGCGCGCGCTCGCTGCGACGCCACCTCCTCCGCCGAGGGCATCGAGAACGAACTCTGTTGGCGAACGATACATGTTTATTGCTCGAATTAATATTTTATATGATAGTTAGTCATTGAAATTTTTAAATAAATTTTATATTTTTATACACAATTTTAATGTTATTATGTGTAAGTTAATGTTTTATTGTATATCCCTACTTTGTAATATGATGGGTATAGTATAGGTATATATTTTCCATCATCGCCTGTTATTGATCATTTCTACAAAGCTAGCTGGGTCCGTCCCTCCGCACGCTATGAACGGGACAGAGTAAAAATTTTGGTAACTTAATATTATTACAGTAGAGTCCGTTTATAATGACATCGAAAGGAATTGACAAATACGTCTTAATAAGCGGACGTCATACAAAGCGTTATGTGAAATGAAATACCTTTTTTACGTAAATATGTATGTACTTAAGTATTTTAATATAGAAACATAGTAATTACATATGTATACATATATATTAAATCAAAATCGAAATTGCACGTAATCAGCACATTATTATAATAACACATACAAGTGTATTTTTTACTGTAAGTAATCTGTAATTTTTGTCTGCTTTTGTTTTTTCATTGTATTGTAAAAACAGACTCTAATCCTATTGTGTATAGAAGACATAGATAGACATAGCCGTCATCGGGAATCAACGAACATTACCGAGAAGGTGTAAATAATCATGTCGGTCATTATAATCGAACATAATTTATTAAAAATGGGTCATAATAAGCGACATGTCACTGTAAGGGAAGTCATTATATCCGACTTTTATAAAGAATTTTATATGAAAACCAAACTTCGTAGTGCAATTCGTCATAATAACCGGTTGGTCAATGTAGGCGGAGTCATAATAAACGGATTCTACTGTACATAAACTTCTGTTATTCAGATAAAAATATGATTGAATTGTTTTATAATACAATTAATTTATTTTATTTATTTATTGATCACCAACACAATGTACACTTTAACAATGGTATAAAAATAAAGTTAAAAGGTCACAAGGTAAGTGTCACTGTAATTATAGGTGAAGACTGCATGCATAGTCCGAGTACAAACATTAGGTATAAAAATTCATTTGGTATATTATGCAAAATCAAACATAAAGAATACTTATTACATTTAAAAAATTGATACAAATAAAATTTAAAGGGTAAATAGGGTAATTTATGCAACAAAATTGTGCCCATGTATAAATTAATGTAAAATAAAATAATAAAGATTAAATTTAAGGTCTGGAGAAAATACCAATAACATAATCCCATAACAATACATAATATGTCAATTGCAACAACTAGAAGCGTACTGGTAAGTGAACCTGCATCCGTTGACAGTGGTTAGTGGTGGTCCAGACAAACAAGGAATACACTATGTGTAAATGGATTGATGTAACTTAATAACATTACTGATGTACTAATAGCTTCATTGACACTGAAACTTGACTATGGATGGCAAAAAATTATGTTGTAAACAATAGCTGCTTTGTTTGTAAAACAACAAAGTAGGCAGCTAAGTATGGAACTAATATTTTTATTCAAATAAATAATTTATTATAATAAGAAAACATAACATAATCATTGAAGGGGGTATCAGAAACTACGCACACACTCATTCAAACACACGCCCGGACCGAGACAAACATTAGTGATTCACCCCACACGGGAATCGAACCCGCAACCTTACGGATGGCAGTACGGCATGGGGACTACTCTGCCATCGAGATAAATAATCAAAGCTAAGTAGGTATAGGTTTTAGTTCGAATGTTTATTACCGAATCGCGAATGGAAGAGTTCACCGATATCGGCGGCAAATCGTCACATTCTTCATCACTCATAATATAGTAGTTTCCTAGTAAGTTATATAGCTATTTGTAATTACTTGATTGGTTATTATTTATGAACTTAGGTTAAAATTAAAAACTACAAATAACGGTCGGTATCAGTTCACAACGAATTAGAAAATCTTTTCGCGTCACAGTGAGTTTCATACACAGATCTAGGTTTCATATTTTCGTGAATGTGTTTTATTTATTATTTTATATTATAATAAATGATATAGCGGACACAAAACTATTTTGTTTTGATTTCAAATTATTAATCGTTTGTTTACATTTTCCATTTTTTAGCTTCTTTTCATTCATTCATTTAATCCATAGACTAAATTTTGTGACCATAGATAAATTAAAGTGTTGGCCTGGCTGGATACTGCCATAATTAACGTCAAATCATAAAATAAGGATCACGATCAGGCTTAGGGCCGATTTTTTCATCGCCAGATAACTTTTATTCGACGAATAAAATTGACGTTTGACAGATTTTGTGTGAAATAACTGTCAAAATTTCAAAGTTATTCGTCGAATAAAGTTATCTGGCGATGGAAAAATCAGCCCTTAAATAATCTATATATATCAGAGACCAGAGAGAATCTTGTTCGTGATCCTTATTCTATGCTACAAATAATAATAAATAAATTAGTTATATGTGCTTCAAAAAGAAATGTACAGTAAGTATCACACACACTAGATTAAAGAATTGTTATTCTTGACTTTGGAAATCTAAGATTTCTTTGATTAACGAACACTACTCTGCATGAACCAGTAGCCTGAACCCAACCTGTATACCTGTGTATACTCTTTTGCATTCCACATCGATCAGCTGATATCTGTCAGAAACCAAACTGTCAGTCTTTGTTTTGTTTTTGTTTCATCGTTCATTTGACAGACAGACAGAAAATATGGTATTGATTTTGTTTTGATCCTCAATCGAGGACCAGTCGGTACTATTGTCAGATGATTGAGAGCTCTTGTTTGTAACATTAAATTGATTGTGCATCGTGTTAGGTGCCGTGTGGGTGGCGGGTGCAGCAGCAACCATGTGGGAAGAGGAGGATGCCTTCACCGGCGAGGAGAAGAGTGAGGCGACGGACGTGAACCGCATCGAGGATGCGGTGTTCGCGGAGCTGATGCACGAGTGCCGGCACGGGACGCCAGGCGCGCGCCTCTCCGCCCGCGTGCGCAACGCGCTCGAGAGGTACTCACCGGCACACCGCCCGGTCTCACACCCACAACCACAGCCCACATTCACCTCACTGCCTGCCCTACACTCATGAACATGATGATTCTGATCAACTTCTTCGATTCTAGTCTTCCTTAGTCTACCGAATGATTTTCAATCAAAACGGGCTAATAAGAAAGAGCATAGTATTAGGTATAGTCAGCCCATAAGGTGCCGTTGCAAGGCAAATAAGGTCTCTTGCTCACTGATGATATAATTGCAGCAATGAGGACAGTTACATTATTGTAGAAAAAAAAAATAGAATTAAGTACTTATTAATATATTATATAGGTACTTATAGCTTTTTTAAATATTATTTTTTTGTTTTTACTATATAAGTTGTTTTTAATATTTCAATTCTTAGTTATTATTTGTTAAGTATTTAATTTGTGTTCTCAATATGTTTTGTAAATGGAACAAAAACAAATGAAAGACGCAATAAGTGGTACATGACAAATGTATTTTTATCTGAATGGGTGATGTGTCAGGCCAGTGCCATTTGGTTTTGGCCGCTGAACTCTCTTTGTTCTCATAATAAAGTGTATTAACAGATGTTTTTCGCTCCCAATGTGATGTATTTTATTATAAAACCTCCTCTAGCAACATTTGATGTTGTTTGTATTTTTCTGGTTAAAGCATTCCTGAGTTTGTGCCAAAAAAATATTGTTGAGTAAAAGAGTTTATTGTCCTAAAGGATAAATATAAATTGAATAATAAATTATTAAACTAGCTGTTCACTGCAGTTTTGCCCTCACTAGCATATCATTCACAAACAGGAAATAGGCACATCCTGTTGACAGTTGAGGGCACTCCTATCAAATACTATTTATATTTTTGAACCTTTATTATTTGTTATTAGTAATTTAATTAGTATTTTGTGTTATTTGTTATTAGTAATTTAAAGGTTCCTTTTGTAAGCTCAATAATGTTCATAAGTGTTCCTTTGGGACCATCTCCAAATAAATGGATTTGAATGTTCAAACAGCAACAATCATTTTTTTTATTATCAACAAATGGTGAGGATTCTCGATTCATTTTGTACTGTGAATAATGAGAGCAAGCTACATGATATTTAAGAAATTATCATTCATTTGAATATCATGCCCAAATACTTGATTTTCGTTTTAAAATCTAGTTAAAGAACTTACCACTTTCTGTGTATACTTACAATAAAATAATTATACGTAGAAGATGTTATTTGCCTATAAAGTATAAACATAAATGACCCATGATTCCATTTTGAGTTATTGTTTATATAAGTAGTTTATATTCTCCCTAGACAGAATTCAGTTCGTGATCTAGGAGTTTACCACGATTCAAAACTTTTGTACGATGAACATATAGATAATATTATCAAGAAAGCATCTAAATCCCTGGGGTTCATAATGCGCGTGTCGAAATCCTTCCACGAGATGAAAACCTTGAAAATTCTCTATTGCACTTATGTTAGGAGCCACCTGGAATATGCGTCCCAAGTTTGGAACCCAAACTATAATGTGTATATTGACCGTATTGAGAGTATACAAACACGTTTCTTTAGATTCGTTTGCTATCGTCATAAGACCCCATACTATTCAATGAATTACAATGAACTATGCAAAACATTCCATACTTTACCTTTAATTAAGCGTAGATACATTTCGGACTATTTATTTTTCTTGAAAATTATAACTAAATAACATTGATTGTATTGAATTGTTAAGTAAATTTTATTTGAACGTATCAAATAGATTAAAAAGGTTCTATCCGCCACTGAAAGTACCATTAACCTCAACGAACTACAGGCAAAACACATTTACCATAAGAGTATGCAGAACTGTTAATGATATTGTAAAACAGTATGATCTTGATCCATTCTGTGGCAGTGCGCTATCTGCCAGAAGATGTATAAGTCAATCTTTTTTTGATTCCTAAAATTTTCTTCTTGTTATTAACTTGATATTTATATTATTAATTAAGGCATTGTATTGTTATCACTATGTAATTCTGTAATCTGTCTCCTAAATTAATGTACCTAACTATCTCTATACGTGTAAACCTCTAATTGGCTTTCTGTCTTATAATATCTTCTCTATTCTTCTTTTTAAGCTGTTGGTTTACCCTATATAAATAAAAAAATAAAAAAATAAATAAATAGATTGTTGCTTACATCTGTGTTTACCATAAATAAATAGGGAAAAATAATGGGCCCGGAATTGATCCTTGAGGTATACCAAGTGATATTTTAATATAGAGTTTGGATATAACAATTGCAATTTGAGATTTGTTAGTTATTTATATTGGAGTAATTTAAATGAAGTACTTGAAGTGGCTACGTTGCAAAGTCTCTCTATGACATACTTAATCAAGACCTTCTTTAAGTCAATGAAGATCTGGCAAACATTTTGGCATGATTATTTGATTTAGGCCCGAAATATGTAATTACCTGTAGAGTCTGAAAGCTGTTAAGTAGTATCATAATATGTACATATTGTAATCTGTACCGAGATTTGCATTCGTCTGCTTGGACTAGAGTCCCGCCGAGCATAGGAGTGGTAGTGACCGGTACTTGTGTTGCAGGATGAGCCCGGCGGCGCGCGCGCGCGTGGTGTCGCGCACGGCGGACGGGTGCGCCGCGCTGCTGGTGGCGGCGCGGCGCGGGAACGTGGAGGTGTGCGAGTACCTCGTGCACGTGTGCGGCGCGCCGCTCGAGCAGCGCGGCGTGTTCACCGCGCCCTCGCCGCACGGCGCCGACGCCGCCGCGCACACCGTCACGCCGCTGTGGGCCGCCGCCGTCGCCGGCCGGGTGGCCGCGCTGCGCGTGCTGGTGGACGCCGGCGCGGACGTGAACGCGCCCTCCGACTCGGGCTCGACGCCGGCGCGCTCGGCGTGCTTCATGACGCACGTGGACGTGGTGCGCGAGCTGGCGGACCGCGGCGCCGACCTGCACCGGCCCAACCACAGCGGCGGCACGTGCCTCATCAACTCGGTGCAGTCGCCGCGCCTGTGCCGCTTCCTGCTGCGGCGCGGCGTGCGCGTGGACGCGGCCGACGCGCAGGGCAAGACGGCGCTGCACTACGCCGTGCAGGAGCACCGCGCCGACACGGCGCGCCTGCTGCTCGCCGCCGGCGCCGACCCGCACGTGGTGTGCCGCGCCGGCGACGACGTGTTGCGCACGGCGTGCGTGCGCGGCGCCGCCGCCATCGCGCACGAGCTGCTCTCGCACGTGCGGTACCCGGTGGCGGCGGCGGCGGACGCGTACGAGCTGCTCGGCGCCACGCAGCTCGACGAGCTCAACGACCCGGCGGCGGCGCTGGCGTCGTGGCGGCGCGCCACCGCGCTGCGCCACGCCGGCGGCGGGTACGTGGCCAAGCGGCCCGTGCGCGCGCCGGCGCCGGCGCTGGCGGGCGCGCGCGAGTGGCGCACCGAGGACGAGCTGGAGGCGCTGGCGGCGGACGCGGACGCGCTGCGCACGCAGGCGCTGCTGGTGGCGGTGCGCGTGCTGGGCCCGCTGCACAAGGACACCGTGTTCCGCATCATGTACCGCGGCGCCTCGTACGCCGACTCGTTCCGGTACCAGCGGTGCGTCGAGCTGTGGACGTGGGCGCTGCAGATCCGCATCGAGAAGGACACGCTGCTGCACGCGGACACGGCGCAGACGGCGTGCGCGCTGACGCGGCTGCTGGGCGAGGCGCGCGGGCCGCTGGACGTGTGCGGCGCGGCGCTGGCGGCGCTGCGCGCGCTGCTGGGCGCGCTGCCGGCGGCGCGGCGCCTGCTGGCCGTGCGGCCGCAGTGCCGCGCGCAGGCGGACGCGCATGATGCGTCGCTGCGCGCCGCGCTGCACCTGCTGCGGCTGGCGCAGGCGCACGCGGGCGACGCGCGCGCCGAGGACGTGCGGCGCGCGGCCGGCGCGCTGGTGGCGACGGAGGCGCGCACGGCGGCGGCGGGCGACACGCCGCTGCACCTGGCGTGCAGCCGGCTGACGGGCGGCGCGGCGGCGGGCGGCGAGGGCCGGTTCCCGTGCGCGGCGCTGGCGCGGCTGCTGCTGGCGGCGGGCGCGGCGCCGGGCGCGCGCAACGCGGCGCGCTGCACGGCGCTGCACGTGGCGGCGGTGCCGGCCAACTTCAGCACGGAGCTGGTGGAGACGCTGCTGGCGGGCGGCGCGCACCTGGACCAGCCCAACGCGTTCGGCGAGTCGGCGGCGACGCTGGTGGCGCTGGCGGCGAGCTCGCGCGTGCGCGTGCTGCGCCACGTGTCGCTGGCGTGCTGCGCGGCGCGCGCGCTGCTGGCGGCGGGCGAGCCGCCCGCGCGCTGCCTGCCGCGCGAGCTGCACGCCTTCCTCGACCTGCACCGGCCCTGAGCACGACGCGGCACGGCCCGACCGTTACCTAAAAATGATCTCTTTTTGTCATGCCGAGAGTACTCGTTCATGTATTGTACTCGGAACGTAATCTCGAATCGATGGAAGCTCATAAATGTATACATAAAGGTACTTTTGTTAGTATTTACACTGTAGTGAGAGTAGTTAGTTCGATTATTGTTATTCGATGTATTTTTTTATATAATATTAAATGTTAGGTGTAAGACATAAAATGTGTGTGTGCCCCCGCCGCTAGGAGGCTGTGCGGCGGGAGTCGGGACCGACCGGATCGTGCGTCGCGCGCGGCGGGCCGCTCCGGTACTTTGTTATAAATGTGTATCAGTAGGTGTAATATTAATTTATATACTCGTTGTTATCTAACAAGTCAAATAAAACAAATATATTATTGATTTGTATAAATGTTCTTTTATTTCCGAACGCCTCGTCTCATATTTACAATTACACATTAAAAACTAAATCAATATAAAAATACAACAAGCGAGATCTGCCCCGTGCCACCTCTGTAGTTCATACAGCGTGCAGCGGTTTGGGGACACGATGATTATAATACAAATAAGTAAGTACATATCTTGGATTACATTTGGTACACAAGAGACCAACATGATGTATGGGCGATTTCTGAAGGCCAGAGCGAATTGAAGGATTCTAGAGTAGAAAAGTGAATATACCGGATTCATAGAATCATGGTGAAGATAATAAATTATCGTTATCGTTATTAATATTAAGTATCGCACACACATTGCTTTTCATCCCCTCTATTTGCTGACGATCGAATTTTTATTAACATAACCAATTTAAAAGATTATATAAATACCTAAATTGTAATTTTAATATAAGTAAAAGAAATAAAAAATAACAATAACAATTTCCCGCGCATCACTTTTAATCCAATTTTGCGGTGGTACTTTTTTATTACCAGCCAGGATTCTATGGAAGAGAATCGCGTTAAATCTTTAAAAAATTGAATAGTGTTCCAAATTCAAAAGTCCCTGACGCCGAAATGATCTGCGTTCCTCAAGTGCCGGTTTTAGAATAGATGGGTTAAAAATTATATTCAGTCTAACCACACGAGCGAGTATATTAGGAATAGGTTCTTACATAAAGTATACCTAAGAACTAAGTAGGTAAGTACTTATTGGGGATTCATTGTCAACATTGATATAAGGAATACATTTAAGTACATAGGTACTTAGTGACTATTGTATTTTTACAAAATAAGACTTATTTACATATTTTAAAAATGACTTAAATATCATTTATAGTTGTGGTCCGAGTCGCGCCGTCCACAGTGCCGCCGTGAGGACGAGTGCGGCGCACGCCGACAGCGCCGGCGCCGCGCTGTCCCGGCCCAGCGACCGCTTGTGGCGGTCCACGATGAACATACGGCCGCCCATACCTGGACACACACACAGTGAGCGGGGGTTCGGGAGATGGGCACGGGGGGCAGGGGGGGAACGGGGTACTGACCGGGCGTCGTGAACGACTCGTAGTAGACGAGGTCGGGCCACGAGGAGTTGGGCGCGAGCAGCAGGCGCGCCGGCGCCGCCGCCGGGCACTCCCACGACAGCGAGCGGTTGTACGCGCGGAAGGAGGCGAAGGCGGCGTCACGGCGCGTGTCGCGCGTCGGGCGGCCGAGGCAGAGCGCGCCCGCCGCCACGGGGTGCGGCTGGCCGCGGCGCGAGTACTGCACGCCGGCCAGCACGCGGCCGCCCGCGCGCACCACCAGCGGGTGGTACGCGGTGGGCGAGTGCGGGTCCGCGCCGCCGCGCACCTCCAGCGCGTACTGCAGCCCGCGCCGCAGCTGCAGGTCGGGCGCCAGCTGCCCGTTCACGTACCAGGCGAGCGGCGCCGCGCCGGCGTCGGGCGCCCCCCGCGCGCCGCGCGCCCGCAGCCCGCGCGCGCCGCCCGCGCCGCCCACCGCCAGCCGGAACACGCGCAGCGCCGGGTCGAACAGCTGCGGCACGTCCCACGGGACCGCCTCCGCGCGCTCCGCCCTGGGACACGACACCACTCCGTCAGCACCCGTTCGCCTGCAGCGAGGCAGTATGGGCGCGCTCGCCTCGCACTCACTTGACGAAGGGGAAGCAGTCGTTCTGGTCTGCGGTGAGGTTGAGCTGCAGGTCGTGCTTGTGGAAGAGCCGGTGGAAGCCCGGCTCGCCCTCGGAGTCGAGCCGGCCGACGGCCCACACGACGAACGTGTCGCGCTCCTTGGCCCACTCGAGGTCCATGGGCTCGTCGGGGCGCAGCGACCGCCGGTACGACACGATGGTGAGGCCGTCCTCGCGGCGCGCCGTGAACACCTGGTTGCTGTCGATGCCGCCGAGCGTGTCGTCGCGGCACACGCCGACGCGCGCGTCCAGCACGCGGGCGCAGCGCGCGCGCGCCGTCACGTTGTAGTCGGCGGCCAGTCCGCGCTGCTGTCGCGCGTCGTACCGCACCACCGCCACGTCCGCGCCCATCATCGTCGACCGCTCCTGGCTGCCCGAGATGCCGAACGCCATGTACTCGTCCTCCGCAATCTGTAAACGACACTCACAGCGATAGAGGTAACGCGCGGCGGTCGTGCGAGGGGAGCAGACGGGAGGAGGGGGCAGTACCTGGGCGGCGAGCTCGATGGTGATCTGAGGTCCGAACACGTCCCAGGAGACCTGGTAGTGGTTGTGGAGCTGCCTGCAGCGCGGCAGGGAGGAGGCGTAAGGCAGGGCGCGCGCGGCGGCCGGCGGCACGTTGAGCGCCTCGGGCAGCAGCACGGCGGCGAGCGCGCGCCGCTCGGCCGCGTCCCACACCGCCACCCAGCTCACCTCGAACACGGTGCGCCCGCCCGGCAGCCGCAGCGTCACGTCCGCGCCATCGTACGCGCCCAGCGGCTCCAGGCTGCGACACATGCGCATGCGATCACACCTCCCTCTCTGACCCGACCCGCGGTCACTTGTACTCGCCCCTCGTATACTCACTATCCGTATTCATCCGGGATCTTGAACCCCTTGGAGGAGGGCTGCGGGCCGACGCCCGTCCAGAAGTACACCTCCCTGCCGCTGCCGTCGTACCGGAACTCGGGGATGCTGTCGGACGAGAGGGGTCAGTGAGTGAGTGCAGTGCAGGGCGGGGTGAGGCGGTGTCGGCGCGGGCGGTAGTTACAGGATGGTGTCGGCGGTGAGGACTTGCAGCGGCAGGCTGGAGAGCGCGGGCGGCGCGGCGAGCGCGGGCAGCGAGTGCGGCGCCGGCGGGTCGAACTCCTCGGGCAGGTATACGTCCGCGAACGCGTTCTGCGACTGGATGTCGTACACGGCGAACCACTTGAGGCGCGACACGCGCTTGTTGTCGGGCAGCCGCAGCAGCACCTCGGCGTCGAAGTAGCGCTCGAGCACGTTGGTGGTGCCGTGCGGGTCCGGCACTATGAACCCCTGTGGGCCCACGCGCCCCGCGTCGCCCGCCCAGAAGAACGCGTCCTCGCCCGTGCCGTCGTAGCTGAACCCCTCCACCAGCAGCGTCCACTCGTCCACCGCGTACACCGACCCCGACACCTGCACACACACACACATACAAGGGGTGCTACAACACAACAACAAGATAACACGCCGAGCGACACCTGTCCAGCTACTTTATGTTATTGCACCAATAGGTAAATAATGGGTGTCATTATTTAATGTTCGTAATTTACAACAAATGATGAAATATCCGTGCACCTTAATGTACTCAGTGTACCTATTATTGTCAGTATCTACTCGCTTCCTTATGTTTATTAGAGACAGTAAGTTCATATTATCTGACTAATTTATCACATTAACGTTAGTACCATGGAGCTTATTTTGAAGGCAAGTTACATTCGCAAATTAATAATAGTGAAAGCAGAGGTAGTGGTTTCTGAAGGTGGCTACTTACTACATAAGTTACTTCTGTGTTACACTTATGTTATGACGTAGAGACCAAAAATATCGAAGGAAGGACAAAGCTCTGTTGGGGTTGGTGACTGAGTTGGACTGAGGGCTTGATGTAATGTACAACACTGACCTGGTGGTGGTACGAGTTGAGTTTCCCGATGAACTTCCCGCGGTAGGGCCCCTCGTCCTCCTGCGCGCCGCCCTCTGGAACAGTCCATACACATTGAGAAAGTTCCGTGGCGAGTGGCGAGGCGACCCGCACCACTCGCACTCACCTGAGAGCAGCGCCAACACCGCCAGCCACACCACACGGGACGCACAGCGCGCTCCCGACATCGTAACGACAACACACTCAATACTATTATATTGTTATCCAGTTCATTTCCAATTGAACATACGTGATAGTGAACTTATTTCCGGCAGTAGTGTTCGAGTTAGCTTTCTGCAGTGAGTTATTGCTCAAGCGCAGGTCGCGAGTGAAGGTCTCACGCGCGATTGGTCGCCGCGGCGCGCGTCCGCCAATCACCGCCCGCGACTTTCACTTTTGTCGGTGTGCGTCAATGAGAGCGCGCTCCACCGCCACTACATACCACACCTGATACGTCTGACATTTAGGATTAACATTGCCAGGTGAGAAAAATAACTATTCATTTAAGTATGGCAATTTAATACTTTTATGAAATATGTATAACACATAATATCTCAGTACCTACAGTAAATAGTATACTTATAATATATTAATTAAATTAAGTCATTAGGTACTTACTATTTTTACTATTAAAGCATATATCAGTTGTATTCATTCTGGAATACTAGTATTCCAGAATATGATAGGGATAGGTACACACCCGCACGTAATACCTACATTACGAAGTTACATATTCACACACAAGCGCACTCACTCTCAAATTGCAACTTGTTACACTTCTAAGTTTAGCAAAAGCTTAACGAGCTAGGCTTTGTGGGAGTTTCGCTTCGCTCGCTGTAATTAGTACTTTTTTATATTTGATGTAATTGTTCAAATCACACACAAAATGTTCTTCGATCGTGTATGAAATGTTTTAATTTTCTTTTCTGAAACGCAGGAACCACTAGCAAGAGACCTCATACCTCGGTGTTCATAGATCAAACATTATTTTAGGGGTAGTCGGGGACGAGTCTATTTGATGACTAATATGAACAGTTAATAAAAGGTACTACATAATATGTGGTATCTTGAAAATACTATTTTAACGGTAGCAGGTGTCGAAAGCTGTTAGAGGCAGGTCCCGGACTCTCCTCCCTAAGATTAAGGAGGCTACACTGAGACCCCGTGTGCCTCGCCCGACACCCCGTGCCCAGACTGCCCAGTGCGCTCCCGGTGAGGACGGTGTGTCCGGTGGGGCGCGCACACGTCTCGTGCTCGTGTCACAGTGTAGTGAGTGGTGCGTCAGCGAGGACGCACAGCCTGTTGAGTGTTGTCGAGCGCTCGAGTGTCAGTCGCGCGCGCACCTCCGCACAGAGACGATGGGTCGCGACACCGCCCTCCCGCGCCTCCTGCTCGGTGAGTTTAGAAAGTAACCATAACGGTAGAACACGACACCGACATACACACGCCCGCGCCACCGCCCGCCGGGTGCGCTCCACTTACACACATCTACTACATTTACGTTTTTAATTAGCTAACATAATAATTACCAATGGGAAAAGTATTTCTCGGAGAGATGACCCTTGTGTAAAAAATTTAGTGTCTATTCAAACATTAAAGATGCACATTTTAATATCAAATAGTTAACAAAAGATGATAAATTGATTAATAAATGCTTAATACAAATTTAATAAATGTTATAATAATGAACTCTGCATTAGGGATGTGCTTTCTTTCCGCAAACACTTTGTGAACCGACCGCCGCCGCCGACTCAAACATTACCTGCATCTGCTGAGAAGAGTCTCTAACAATGACTAACCATCGGAATCATACAAAAATATTTCATGCCCGAAATGAGAATATATTATTATTTGAGACAAACCGACGCGTGCGGTGTCATACTGTTATTGTAAATATTAAATACAAACAAGATTTTAATTATTAATAACAAACATTGTGTTTTAACGTCTCTCTAGTAGATCAAAATATAGTTACTTTGTATGAGTATATCTTTATAAAAACCATTTAAATCTCCATAAGATTGCACTTTTTATAGTGGTATATTATACAAACTATGTCTTATTTTCCGGACAAGTCAGTTAAAAGTTTTGCTTCAAAGAGGTTTAATTCTTCCATTTGGTGGGTTTACAAGATCTCTAGCAATATCTGTACTTATTCGTATATCAAGTGTCGAGAGCAGCTCCCTCGAGCCTGTCCTCATCTCGGGATAGAGTCCAGAGTCGGTCCAATTATCACTCGACACCTCGATACCAAATGTTGAAAACGACTAATATAACATTTGGGTATATTGAAATAAAACTAAGTCGTGGTTATATTTTGTTTTACATTTGTTTTGGGTATATCTCAATTCAACAAAATAATCAATTGATAATTTGTATTTGCATAGTCCTCATATGATCGATTATTTCTAATTTCTAAAAACCGTAAACTTTTTGTTGGAGTTCCTCAAACGCACTTAATTATATTGTTAATACATAAGTAAGTACTTAGATATCCAATTGTATCGATCTACAATGGAGTTAAGAAAATTTGAAGGTTTACTATAATAAATGACTCTATGTTTGTAATTGTTTGATGGAGATGATGGAACTGATTGTCCTTTACTTATAGTTCATCATAGATCTAGTAGGCGGACTCATCTGTTTTCTTTTACTGAAGTACAAGTCTATTGTTATCCTTATTGGGACCATCAATACTCCATCATCAGAGTCCAAGCGAGTCACGTGTCGTATGTTTCCATCACAGTGTTGCATTACAGAGTTTCGTAGAGAATAATATTCGCGTTTCGTAAGTTTGTATTTGTTGTAGAATGTTGTTGATATTTGAATACATTAGTGTTGAAATGTTTGGTGTGATAATAATGGTCCGGCGAGCCGCGAGCCGGTCAGGGCGGGCGGCGCGCGCCGGTATGTTGGCGCCGGCGCCGACCGCACACACATACACACGTATTGTATTATTATTATAATGGCATCTAAACAACCGATACATCAATACATAATCTCCTCGTTTACACCAAAATTCTTAGCGAACATTTAATGAGGTGAATATTATTTTAGGTGTCATTGTTTATTGTTACGTTTCATAATAAGCGGTCGCCGGTTGGCACGCGGCGCGACTCGCTCATATTATTGTTATATTAATTAAGAAGATAAATATAATGTGATCTGTATGACGAACCCTTGTACCGCGAGAGTCCTCCGCTCACTGACTGACTGATCGTCTCGCGGAGAAAGTGGCTCGTTATCGGTTACGCAAACCGTTCAAATGGACGAATCTGTGCCGATAATGAGTGTCAGCCGGACGATAACAGACGCCCGCCGAAAGAGAGAGTTATCACCTGCACCGAATTACAATGACGACACTCCGACACCAATTGGATGTATAAACATACATACTTATATACTTGTTTTATTCGAAACTGGTGGTGGCGGCGAAAATACCCGTGCAGCAACGTAACCCGCGAGAAATTTGGGATAAAATGTAGCATAGCCCATGTCTTTTCCCAAGCTCTAGTATATCTCTGTACCAAATTTCACCAAATTCAGTTCAGTGGATTACACGTAAAAGCGTTACAGTCAGAGTTACTTAGCATAATATTAGCAGGGATTAGCAAACTGCCGTGTAATGGAACAGAAAATAGCCAAAGCTTAATTTCCAGTATTACACTGAAAGCAACTAATGTCGAGCGCACGTCAGACGCACGACACCGAATCATTACCTATTATTGGAAACAATTTGTTTTTATTTATTATTGGAAACAATTTGTCCGCGAGAGCGGCCGCGCGCGCCATCGTTCAATGATACTCGCCACAACATGCAACTCAAATTGCAATATTATTATAATGTCATATCATTTATTTACATAATTGTATGGTTTGATTCGCTTTGATTCGTTTTGAGAGTCGCTACTTTTCTCTATAAATTAAATAAAAGCATTTAGTTCTTATTGATAGTTCGTTCTGCCACGTCGAATGCAATTTGTATGCGAGTTGCACTTTGTATTTGCTTACAATTGTTATTGTGCTCCGAGATAAAGAACTCGAGCGAACTGCGATCGACTGAAGGATCTGTTTGATTTGAGTTAATTAGTTTCTTTTCTTCACAATTCAATGTAGTTCAATACACTATACTAATTAATCTTCTGAACAATGACATCTTTGAAAAGATCTTAGTTTATTTGATAGAAAAGAGACGTAGTTTAAGTATCTAACATCTAAATACAAGATATGAAGTAATATCT
Organism: Timandra comae; assembly: GCA_958496195.1. Classification (NCBI taxonomy): domain Eukaryota; kingdom Metazoa; phylum Arthropoda; class Insecta; order Lepidoptera; family Geometridae; genus Timandra; species Timandra comae. The sequence goes on from OY292376.1 coordinate 130,087, forward strand.
TTGCGTGATTATAATCTCTTCGCACTTGTGTCTTGTAGAGTCTCTTTGAAAGAATGTAACATGTAATGTAGTGCAGCGTCTAAGATCAGTCCTCATTGCATGTGTATTTATCTTGTAAAGATGACTAGTGGTCGTAACCAGATGGTTGGTTTTTTTGCTAGATGGCGCTTGACATGTAAACAATACAAAGTGATCGTCTCCGTGTTTAAAAAGTGTTTAAAAATAAATTCATTTAAAAATAGACACAAAATCAGTTAAATATTAATGCTTACCGTGTGAACTATAAGTGTTATTGAAATCGAGTGAAAGTACTGCGTAATCATCTCAAAAACTTAAAACAAATTCAATTCACGTAAAAGTTATAATATCAACGAAACAACATAATATGGACTAAAATTAAATAAAAACTAAGTAAATGAATAGTGAAAAGACATAAATAGTGGAAACAAATTATTTAAAACTGAATTATTAATGTAAATAATAGTGAAGAAGTGTTACGTTGAACAGTAACAATTTAACATTTTAATCAACAACAAATACCCTCCTGATTTTGCAAATATTTTGTTCCATTAGAAACTAACTTAAAATTTCGACCACTTACGATAAGACAAGTTAGCCCAACGGCCGATGCTAGCGGATTGAAAGGTAGCACTCCAAGTTCGAATCTCAGTACCAATATATGATTTTTTTTTCTGTTATTTTTTTTTTAACAATTATTTTACCACAAGATGGATAATATTAACAATATTAATAACATAACAATGAGAAGAATAAGACGATTTAACTCAGAGAGTGACCTGACATTTACTTTACATAATAGTACAATGGAAAATAATTCTGAGATTGTTGATGCATCAATGCGAAGTCTTCCTGATGTTTCGCTTTGTAATCAATCAAAAATAATTGATCTAGAAATGCAAATCGAAGAATTATCACAGAAAATAAACACAGCTAACGCAGAAGTTGATAGTTTGTTGTTGGAAAACAATATCCTAAAGAAAGAGGTAGAAAATTGTAATTTAATCATAAAGTCACTAAAAACATTACAACTGCCTGTTCCTGAATCGGCACGCTTTAAGTCACCTAAGCTCAAACAAAACGAGAGAAAGAAGGTTACATTTATTACAAAAACCAAAGACGTTGCTGTGCAAGCTGACATATATTCTAAAAAATCAGGGAGAAATAAAAATAGAAATATAAAACTTATTTTGAAAACAAAGAACAAGTGCCATAATAGAAATCTTTGTAGGAAATTGAGGACCCAGACTAAAAAAATTAAAAAACTTGAAAATAATCTGAGGAACTTGGATAACGAAAGAAATAAAATATCACATAAATTGAACGAAGTAGAACAGATAATAAAGAAAACAAATGATACAACTCGAACGGTGATTCAAGAATATAAAATGGACAAAACTCGGAGAAAACCGCGTGTATGTATTTTTTCAGATAGCATAGGTCGCGGACTGGGAAGCATGGTAATAAAACGGAATAACTCCTTAGACGTTTTCAATTATTGCAAACCTGGAGCTACCAGTCAGCACATTCTTAGTAACTTTAACAACAATACAAAACATTTAGTAGAAGAAGATATAGCTGTAATACTAATAGGAAATTACTATGAAAATAAACAAGAGCTATCTTATATAAAACTAGTTAAAGATCTTCTAAATAATCATGATCGCAAATTCAAAGTAATTCTAGGGTGTTTATCATATGATGGACACAACAACCAAAAAATATATAGAATAAATGAGGAATTCGCTCGTCTGGCTAGAACAACGGAAAATGTGAGATATTTGGATAGTAATTTTATTGATAAGTCACAAGTTAAATGTTTCTTGGCAGATGAGATTGGAGGAATATATGCTAGTGGTCATTTCAAGTCTTCTTCATGTCTCCAATTTGTTAAAACCACAAATGTTTCAAATTTTTTAGACATGAACCACATTATACAAACAAGATAAACATAGTGCATGCAAATATTCAAAGTTTAGGTAATAAAAATCTAGAAATTGAACTTTTAAATGAATACACAAATTGTGATATTCTTTGTCTATCAGAAACCTGGGCAAATGACATTAAATTAGAAACAATAAGTCTTGAAGGCTACATACTTGCGTCTTACTATAACAGAACAATTTTTGAACATGGTGGTACAGCAATTTTTGTTAAGAATGGTATAGCTTTTAAGAAACGTCGAGATCTCTCAAAATTGAGTTCAGAAATGAATTGTGAAGTAGCTGCTATAGAAATCAAAGATAGTAAATTAATAGTAGTCTGTGTTTATCGTCCTAATTATGATTATAAAATTTTTGAAGATATATTAACTAAAATATTAGAAAAATGTTTGAGGGATGAAAAGAAAATCATAATAGCAGGTGATTTTAATTTAAATGTAATTAGACCTAAATTAGAGACCAATGTAAAATGTTTTTTAAGATTATTAAATCAATTTAATTGTAAACTTATGTTAAACCAACCAACTCGTATTCACAAAAAGTCTGCTACGTGCATCGACAATTTTATTGTAAATAATGATGAGAGCTATCGTTACCATGTAGGACAAGTATTAGATACAAAACTGTCGGATCATAATGTTATTTCATTATCTTATGCTACTTGTACTAGCTGTAAAAAGTCAAAAAAAGATTGTTTGAAAAAGAGTTTTCGAAGTATGTCCAAACTTAATATAGATTATTTTCACTATTTGTATAATAATGAATTCGACAATGTATACTGCGCTGTTGAAAAAGCGTCGCATGCAAATGAAAAAATGAACATTATTATGGATTATTTCATGTATTGTTTTAATATTGCCTTTCCAATCAAAACTATCACACTTAACCATAAAAAAAAATATGTATTATCGACAAAAGGTATACTCACATCAAAATCAAATCTACAAAATTTGCAAATACTTCAAAATTATAGTCATTGTGAAGAAAGGAAAAAGAAAATTACGCTATATAAAAAGATATTAAGAAAAGTTTTACAAATGTCAAAAAAATTAAACAATACGAAACGTTTACAGAAAGCAACAAATAAGATTAAAATGGCTTGGAAAATCGTTAAAGAGCAGAGCAATAAAAAGGATACAAAAAATAAAATAAATAAAATTAAAGATATAAATGGGGATATAATTACAAACGAGAACGAAATAGCTAATACGTTTAATACTTACTTTAATAATATTCCTCAAAACTTAACTAGGAATCTAAAGATACATAGGCAAAATTACATGAAATATTTAGATAATGGAGTAATACCTGACTCCAAAATAATTTTTTATCCAGTTGCATACAACGAATTTCGAAATATAATAAAACAATTAAAAAATAAAACGTCAAAGGACATATACGATGTAGATCCCAAAATAGTTAAAGAATTGATTTTAAATAATAGGAACATGTTTAATGTAACTTTAGAAGTTCTAAATGTTTGCATTTCTCAAGGTGTATTTCCTACATCTTTAAAGATAGGTAAAATTGTCCCAATATTTAAAAAAGGGGAAAATCTTGATATTGGAAATTATAGACCTATATGTATTTTACCTGTTTTTTCAAAACTACTTGAGTCAGCTATTAAATCAAGAATGCTGAATTACTTTGAATGCAATAATATTTTTACTGCAAGCCAGTTTGGATTCAGAAAAAATAAATCTACGGAAATGGCTATTAAGAAAACAATATATTTTGTACTTGAGGCCTTGGATGGATCGGAAAAGGTACAAAGTATATTTTGTGATTTATCTAAGGCTTTCGACTGCTTAAGACATGAAATTCTTATTCAGAAGTTGAAGTTCTACGGACTAGAAGGTAAAGAACTCTCCATGCTAGAGACCTATTTAAAAAATAGATACCAAGTAGTTAGTATAGGGAAATCAATTTCAAATAAATTAATCAGCAATATAGGCGTGCCACAGGGTTCTATATTAGGACCATTGCTATTTTTAATCTATATTAATGATATAGTAAATTGTGTTCCAGATTGGGCAATCATTACCCTTTTTGCCCATGATACGCATGTAGGTATTAAGGATAAAACTAAAGAAGGTCTAGCAAACAAAAGTGATATTATTTTAAATATACTGAAATATTGGTTTGAAGCAAACGGTATTTTATTAAATGACAGGAAAACAAATATTTTAAGCTATAGTTGTAAGAAAACAAATTCAATAGATCATAATAATGATAAATTAGATAGCCAAGTAAATTTCTTAGGATGTGTTCTAGATTCCACCTTAACGTATGAAGCCCAAATAGAAAAACTTTGCAAAAAATTAAACAGCGCGAACTACGTATTATTTAAATTAAGGACTACTATTGACAGAAAAACTCTTATATCAGTATACTATGCTTATTGTCACTCTTTAATAAACTATGCTGTTGCGGTGTGGGGAAACTCTCCACATATAAGTAGAGTACTTGTTTGTCAAAAAAGATCGATACGAATAATATATGGTCTACCTAGATTAACCTCGGCAAGAGCTTTTTTCAAAAAAGCAAAAATAATGACAGTAGTCTCACTATTTATATACAACTCACTTCTAGAAGTACATAGTAGGAAACACGAGTTACCAATGAGGATGAACCAACACCACTATTACACGAGACACAGGGAAAAACTTCTGGCACCGAGAACACGACTCGTCAAAACATACCGTCTAGGTTTTAGTTACAAAATTGACATGTACAATAAACTTCCTCTCCAATTAACAAAACTACCTGACATTGAATTTAGAAATAAAATACGCATGTTTTTTGCAAATAATCCATTTTATAATATTTCCGAATATATGACGTGTTCATTTTTTGATTTGAATGACTAATTTTATATAAACGGGATTTGGCATTTTATTTTTATATTTTGATTTTAATGATTATATGCTTACATTTTAAATTCGAACCTATTTATATATATATTTTTTTTTAAACATGACTGTGAATTTTATATATTGTATACTTTAACTTTTATTAAGCATAATAATGTAATTTAATTTCAATAGATATGTGTAACATGACATGCCTTTATTATGTAACATAATTTTATGGTGAATAAATGAATTATGAATTATGAATAACCTCGTGCAATATCGTTCTAGTTCAGCACAAATGCTGATCTGTTATAAAATAGCCCACAGCTGGTTACTAAACACTGTTCAGTCATTAAGTGGTCGGTTGGTCCATCGCGTGTCGCAACATGAAGCAGATGAGTGTACCGTCAGTAGGTACACTCGGACAGATTGATATCCTTGAATATATCCGATCCGTTTGCCACACACTATTGTTCCAGTGATATAAAGAACATGTTAATCTTAGACGGATAAAGATTTTTTGTTTTCGAACGGAATAAAGTAGTAATTTGGTAGTAGAATGTGATGAAACAACTTTCATCTGTATTATGAAACATGAAATAAAACTAGTGCGACTGAGTGGTCGGCGGGGCGCTCCTAGCGGCTCGATGCGAGATGTGATCCAATCGTCTCGCGTTGGCTAATGATCGCGATAATTACGTAAAGTAGCGCCGCGGGATGGCGCGCTCTCACCACCCGACAATGTCGACATGGAACGACGAGATACAGACCAAACTAGAATAGACACATATAGCATTCGTGGGCAACAGGCCGATTTCGGGGACTCCATTAGACAGACAACAATATGTGTTGTCACAACCATCGCCCACCGCGTGCGCCCACGGTGACCCCGACACGGGAACATAACAGCGAGACGATGTATTCCTTTCTACTTTAATTGAGATTTTAATTCGATTTACCAATCTCAGAACACGATGACGGTGCAAAATTGATAAGCGGTTTACATAAGTAGTAAATCTGTTTAGCGAACTGGGCCGCTCGAACTTACCCGCAGGATAAGTAGACCTAATGCATGTTTTGAAATGGATAATCATCCGATTAATATATTTTACGATTTGTACAGTTATACAAAAAAAAGTGCCACTTATTTAAATTCAGTTTTGTGTTTAATAATATCACGGGTTGTTGTCGTACACCAGAGGAGAGTGTTTCCCCATTGAAGTTTAAACGCGAATCATGTAGTGTAATGTGAGATGAATGTGCACTTCAACGGGCTTAAGGAAAGTGCTACTTACAAGAGATGTAATGGTTTGAAAGTTGTGTCGAAAGTGTATTCCATGAGGTGAACTAGTGTCGGGTGTACAGTGTACAGTCTCCGAGTGTATAACCACACAGAGGTAGAGTCACGTTGAGTGCGCAAACCTTAAGTGACCCGGCGGTCAAATTTTGTTGGTCATTGTGATTAATGTCATTTAGACTAGATTGTTAGCCCAAAATGCGATTACAGCGACACCGTCACCAGATCAGATATTTTTGTGCCACCATAGGTACACGAAATGTTTATATTCCATCAAACTGAAATAAAAGTGATCGTCGTCCGCCGCGGCCGCTCTGTGGCCGCTCTGTGGAGCGCAGTCACACCGCGAGGACATCGCTCTTCGCGGAATGTCGTCTCACAGACATTTATTACACTTGACACAGACGGCGCTACTTCACAACATCTCCTTCAATATTACCATTCTGTTATTAAGTCTACTTATGAAATATCTGATGTAGTCTCAGCAGTAGGTATTATTGGAATCATTAACTTGAATAACTTGTGTGCCGCCGTTTGATATTGTCGTTTGAATCACGGGATCTTCAATGGTGATGAACGCTAATGTGGGGACGTCTAGGAATAAGAAGACATTAAACTTGAAATCAAAGGTACATCTAGAACACGTTTGGTTACTTGATAATATTTGAATTAAAATGTTCTCCTTGTATCATCTCAGGGTTTCCCAAACTCGATACAAATCAATAATATATGTATAAATCAACAATAGACAAATATTGTTAGTGAGTATGGTCGTAAACAACCGGCGGCCGATTGCATACTGATGAGACTAGCGGCCCGACCCTTGACATTTGGTGATGCGGCTCAGGCGACTCACCTGTGTGGGGCGGGGTCATGGGGTCGCCGCACACAGCCGCACTACACCTTATATACGATATATTATAATGAGTATAACCTGCAGTCGTCGGCGCCAATACAAATTCGACCAGATTCGTAGTTTATTGATATTTAGACTCAATGATGAATGGTGCAAGCTTGTTCTATTTACTCATTATCATAACTTCTTGCTATATGCGAATATATAAATTCAAGTATGTATAATGTTATTGAAGTCGCTCCGAGCGCTAAATGTTTCCATAAACTTAATATTCCGTAAAGGAGCTTACTCTCCACCGCGCTCGCATTGAACTACTTTCTTTGAACTTTCAAATGTGTTACTCAATTAGTTTAAATGTGCACAAAACAGGATGTCAACAACTCGGTTACAGTGTATCGTGTTATATAACACCGTTAGTTATTAATAGCGTTATTCTGGTGTGTCGGTTCCCATGTCGTGTAATAGATCGTGATGTGTGGCGTGTGATGCCTCCACACTCGTGGAGCGGCGTCGTGAGCGGAGCCGACCTTAACCCACTCACTGTGGGAACACTCGCCCGTTACACCGCGTCCATCGCCGGCTCAACACACACCACACCTTGTAGAACTCACTCGCAGCCAGCAGTGGGTGATGCTGTTATTGTACACGAGATACATCGGTGGTGCAACTCTAAAGCCTCTGTTATTGAACGGTACAGAGCCGCCGATGGAGGCGTAACACTCGGTGAGAACTGCTTGCTTCAATAACTTATAAGTAACGTTTGGCAATCACTTGATTACAGAGTCGGAGTGTCTCGGTGTATAATTGGTGAGACATTGTATGAACAGTAACTGTCATTGTGATTATAGAGAAGTGAAAGTGGCTCATCTCTATGACAACACAATTAAATGAGATAAATTGTAAAATTAAGATTAATTATGTCGATATGAATGGAAACGTACAGAACATACTAGAAGTATGTATTAACAAACCGTGCGTTAGATACAAACAGATACAACACAAACACTATTTAGATTGTAATATTGCAGCAAACGGTCAATTTTATGATAACTTATATTGAAGTATAACGCCAATTTTATAATTTATCTCTTTTAATTACTGCTATTGTCCGTATGACGTAGTGTGTGTGTGTGTGTGTGTGTGTGCGTGCGCATTCCTCGCAGTCAGTCAGTGGGTCACAACGGTACCCGCACCGGTCGCGGTGTGCCCGCGCCAGCCGGGCCCGCGCCCGCGGGGTGACTACTTCTCACTACCCCATACACACATACACATACCCTGCTATCACCTACAAGACCTTTTTTTTAAATATCTCTGTGAAAATGCATAGAGTTGCATACCAGACTCACGGTGGTTATGCGGGGCTCTCTTAGCCAGAAGGGCTTGGCCTACCCACTAAAAACACAGCGACTGTTACTTTAGGGTACCGTAGGATCCCACGGGGGATTACTACCACGGCACCCCAACGCCCGGGCCCGCACTAAAGGCGGCGCCCCCCTCACCTACAAGACCTGTCAAGTAATTAATTCACTGCTCTATTTATCAACTCTACACTACATAAGTAATAAACGCATTCGGTACCCAAATACATAAAAACGGCTAATATTATTAACATATTAACACAATTATTTTTGTAATCGACCCTTTTACTAGAGAATTCTAACAAAAAATAAAACGAATGTATTCAGTAGTATGACGTCATCCATCCTACAAGATGTCCACGGCCCTAGGCACAATAGTTTGATTGTGCTTATATGTCAGTCAGTTAAAGTTAATGAATATGTAGCTGATAATATCAGCAATTTGTACATGTGATGGAGACTGAAAAATCAAAAGTGTTTCTTTAATATCTAATTGCGCGGAGATAACTTTTCCAATCACTACGTATTATAATTACCTATGTTAATAACGTTATATTTATTTTATAACATCAATTAACTAAACAGGTGAAACACTAACTATAATATCTCCTATAGATATTATGTGTGTAGTCGGTGAGACACACTCACTCACAGAGACTCGCCGTTTGCTATAATTATTTAAATGTGAAACTTTAAATGAAAGCATTGAATTACTGCAAACAAGTCCGTCATACGAGTATGTAACTATTACCCTACTTTCAAAACTACGAATATCAGTTTAGGTGTATTATTTAATCTTTAGGCTCAGGGTAGGCTCGAACCTCCTGGTGGGTCAGTGCGTGCAGACTTAAAGCCACTTTGATACGGGGGAGGAGTGGGAATAGAATCTCCCATTCCAGTGCTTCTCCGATTGGAAGTCAAAAACATAAGCACTACGCTATCAACGTTTATGTAGGATATTAAAGAAGCGACTCTGCCCACATGGCATGTGATACTTTCATTACTTTCGTCCTTGTAGAGGTGCCACACACTCCTCTCACTCGTGACCCTCCGCACTAAGAGTACTCCATTGTATTGAACAATACCGACGTCCAATAATACGAGAACAATACACACAAAAACCTGTCTCTTGGACACAAAAACCTCTACTACGAGTATGTATTAATTAAATATATTTTCCTCTAATGTAGTTAGTCATAGTGAATTTGGTATTCGTAGATAATATTGATATAGTAAAATACTCGTATGTATTCGTAACTATTACAAAAATGAAATATTTGAACAGTGTTTTACAGTGGACGGACAGAATATCGTTCTCTTTTACTAGGAAATGTTATATTTTTGAGCAATTTCACATTTCATACGTTGTTTTTGGGCGACAGTCAGACAGCTGGCTTGGTGTACGTTTTGTTTTATGTTCATTTGGAGAGAAGAAAATCTCGATTGGATACCACTGAACACTCGCGTGTCAAAAGGATTTACAGTTTAAAATAATGATGTTAATCTAATAAAGTTTGGTCCAATGATATTAACTACCAATCCACAATAACTTAATAAAATCAATTAAAATACTTCTCGATGTCAGGATATCACTTGCTTACTATACTTACTTTTTATACATTTCAAGAACGATATATTTAGCACTGACCTAACACATACACCACCAGCCGGCGGTAGGGCGCGGCTGTCCCTCACACGTGTTGGCCGCTACCGCCACCACATAAGGTCCCCATACATAATGCATCAGATCACTCGCTCCACTCGGTCTGTGTCATGTAATGATACAGAGACAGTTACGTCACGAGCCCAGCAGAGACCTTACTCTATATACCTGAATCAATGACTACAAGTGTTTATCTAGTTCATAACTGATATGTTATTACTCACTAGCTGCGCCCCGCGGTTTTACCCGAATAGTTCCCCATCCCGTGGGAATTCCGGTATAAAACATAGCCTATGTCCTTTCTCGGACTATAAAATACCCCTGTACCAAATTTTAAGTAAATCGGTTCAGTAGTTTACCCGTGAAAAGGTAACAGACAGACAGACATACAGGCTGACAGTGTTACTTTCGCATTTATACTATAACAAGTAAGGATTAGTAAAGGAGTGTCTTTTAATTTAACTATTAGTGAACAGTTATTAGTTCTGTTACCTTCGTTCTTAATTAAATTCAATATTATAATTTTATTATTTTATTCGTGGAATTTATTTTAAATTATTAGTTTAGGCATATTGAATACCAATATGAATGAGTTATACGCAGTTGTTATTATGTCATGTTTCGTTTATAGTTATTATTAATTATTATTCTTAATGATAGTTCGGGTTGAATTCATTAATTAATATTGAATATCGGATATTGATTTCGGTATCAAATTACCGACCCATTAAATGTAATGCGTGTTGAAGACACCTGCTCGTGATGATATCACGAGTTATTTATTCCACACGATCATAGTAATTATTATTGATTATTATTTTGAAACAACACACATCCTCTGGGTTCGTTCGCCTCACCCGTGACGTGTGTACCTATTTAAAGTCAGACAACAGTCGAAGGAAAAAACATTTATTTGACACAAACACAAAACAATACATGATTAAACTTTTTAAATAATAAAACCTACTCGTAGTTTTTGTTAACTTGTTGGTTGTCACCGTTGGGTGATAATGTATGGTGATGTGATGCGCGCGCAATACGTCACTAATGTACTGGAACTCAAACTCAAACACTCGACTGATTTCACTAATTACAATTATTTATTAATCTTATGAACGATTCAATTCTTCGCGAATGATTACATTCTTTGGTCACACAATCTAACTTATCTAATATCTAAGTTAGTCCGCGTGTTGTGTGACATCGGCACCTTGTAGCTTTGTTTACTAAAACAATGCATATTTCCTGAACAACCTTAATAAAGTAATTAATAATGTAATATATTTCGTTTGTGATTCATAATGTAATCTGGTGGCCTCCCTCCGATCAGAGGTCCTCAGTCCTCACCAATCTAACTACTGCTCACAATGCCGGTGACCTCAGATTCATCAAATAGTTATCAAAACAATTGGCTGTGATAGTGTCTCCCTGCGACCCCGCTTGTGACCTTTCATTAGTAACGGTTCTTTACAGTGTTTCACACTCTATATTTTTAAGATTTTGAAAAATACTTTCAATTTTTCACCTCAACCGAAACTTGAACCTGGAACCAGCTGGCTGAGTCGTAGCACTGCTTGTGACCTTTCTGTTAGCTAACCACAGTCAGGGGACCGCACTAGTATACCACGTCATTTATAATTTGGTGTTCCGCATGTTACATGTTGTTGTGCTTCTTTCTATTTATATACAAATTAACAATACGATGACATTTTAATTATTTTATACGGGTAGTGCATACGTAATACAAGTATATAAGTAATAATAATTTTAACCTTTTTTTCACAAAAGAGTGTTATATAAGTGTGGTGTGTTCCCACGAGGTGTGAGTGTAGTAGCGGGGCGGTGTGAGTGTATCGCCTGTCAAATGTCATACGACAATTACTGCGTTACGCAAGTGAGGTCCACGTTCACTGACTGACTGACTGACCTCTGTATGTAATAGTTTACAGTTGTTTGTTAGATGAGTTCATTTGATAAGTCATTACTGGTTATTGTTACTGCTTGTTTCCTTTCAATTGATAACTAAACAAAGTTTTAAATCAAAGATTTGTATACCCAGATAATGGGTAAAGTTATAGAATAATGTAGTTTGGTTGATGGAGCAATGGGACAGTCATTGGTGATGATTATGTATCATTGTGTTTGTTTTACAAGGTATAGTTTAGACATTTTATTTAAAATTAAAAAGGTAAACATTTAGTTGATCTCTGACATCAGAGTCAGTACTGAATAGCTTTATTATAGGAGTGATCTATCTGTTGGTTGCGTAAACTCAACAATGGCTACACTACAATGAATGTTATCATCATTTTAATATGACCCAGTATTAAACTGCTGTAACCCAAAGTTAGATAATGAATGCATGGGTGGTCAACAAACATCCACCCATGCATTCATTGTCTAACTTTGGGTTACCACTCTTTCACGTAATAACTTCTGAACCAATTTAGATGAACTTTGGTACATATGCTCCTCATAACTAGGAATAACACTTAAGATATTTATATCGAAATTTCCCTAAAATGAGAATTTATAACAGATATACAGTTTGATACAGATTGTATAAGAGTATATTCCACGTAGATTGCGGCGCGCGGACGTTGTCCAACCGGCGGCATCCTGTGTTGGGACATATCCACATCTCGGGGCATTTGAATACTGGACACCCGTTATACCCGGTACACACTACTGGTATTGATTATACAACTACCAGAGAATTAGAAAAAGTGTTTGTTTACATAAAGTTTAGTTCATTCGAGATCGAGAACATTGAATGTACAATTTAACCCACTATTTTTGTATTTTTCAGACCAAAATTGATATAATTGTATGAAAATTGTTAAAGCAAATTGTTGCTTGAAGCGTGTGAACGTAGGCGATATTTGCATCTATACTATGTGAAAATTGGTACTACCACTGAACAAGTATGTGCTCACTTAACTGCGTTATGTGGGGGAGATGTATGTACTGCGGAAACTTTACGAGCTCGAGGTCAGTATGCTTCATTCAAACTAAGTGTCCCATCGAGATTGGCGGACAACGTTTTAGCACCTGAGAACTGGCCTGAAGATGTCTGCGTCAAACCTTGGCGGCAGTCCTTTCGTGTTACCCACAAACAGAAACAACAAATATAACTGCTACTCTCGGATCGAAGTTTACTATCAAAATGTTAGAGGACTTAGAAGTAAAACTACTACATTTCATAATAACATTTCTAGTTGCTGTACATCTGACATTATTGTATTAACTGAAACGTTTTTAAACAGCTCAGTTTGTGATGGTGAGCTTTTCCCTCCCGGTTATGTGGTGATGCGTAAAGATAGAGCTGGTGATGTCGGCTGGGGCGGCGTCCTGCTCGCGGTCAAGGACTGTTATTCTGCACGACTGGTGACAGATGTAGATTGTTTAAGTTATGATAAGGAGCTTTTATTTGCAATAATTACTAAGAAAAATATCAAATTGTTTGTTGTAGCTGTTTACTTACCACCTAATTATAATGATAAACAGTACCTTGACGTGTTAACTTGTATTGAAAACGCTATTTGTAAATATTCTTTATTAGATACGATTATACTTGGTGATTTTAACTTAAACTCGTGTAGTGCGAACGTTAAAATGCATTTTGACTGTTTTACTGCTTACTGTAATTTGACTCAACATAATGTCGTAATCAATGCGTATGGCGGTATGTTGGACCTAGCTTTAACTAACATGAAATCCGAGTGTGTTGACGTGACAGGCTGCGTGGAGCCCCTGGTGCCGATTGACGCTTATCATCCGCCTTTCACCGTTACATTATCACTACCACGGAAATCTATAATCAGTAGCAAGCCTCTTACTCCTCCCTCCACTTTCTCTCCAACCCGACCCAGCTGGAAATTTAAGCAGGCTAACCTCCTAGCACTATATTTAGCTATTTCGGAAATTGATTGGGTCGAAGTTCTAGTTCAAACCAATATAGACAGTGCCGTTAATATATTCTATTCCCAACTTTATAAATTGATTAATGACTATGTACCCGTTAGAACTTTTTCAGACACTCTATCACATAAATATAAATATCCTAAATGGTATACCCCGGACATAATAAAATACATTAAAACAAAATATTTTCATTTAAAACGTTTTAAATCTAACGGGCTAGAGTTTAATCAAGAAATGTTTAAATATTATCGAACCAAAGTAAAAGTGCTTATTAATAACGCATATGAGTGTTATATGCGATCAATTGAAGAAGGGATACGTAATAATCCCTCTTGTTTCTGGAAGCATGTTAAAAACATAAAAAATTATCAAAATAGACAGAAGAATTATTCATATAATGGTAACATTGTAGCGGAACAAGAAGCTGTAGACATTTTTGCGGAATATTTTAGTTCAGTATTTCTAAATAAAGCTCCAGAGTTGAATGTTCACAATAATTCCCATACAGACCAAGCTTATTCTAGGATATTAGACGTGAGTATTGAACATATTAATGTATCTGATCTGCGTAAAGCTATCAGTAAACTTAAGGCCTTTTCGGCTATCGGACCTGACGGTATACCTAGTTTTCTAGTTAAAGATTGTTCCCGTGCTTTTGAACAACCACTTCTTCATATTTATAATCTATCATTGCAAACCAAATCTTACCCTTCCATATGGAAAGTTTCCAGAGTGACTCCGGTACCTAAAGATCGCTCCTCTATTGAAGTGCAATCCCATAGACCAATTGCTGTACTCTCTGTCTTTGGGAAAATATTTGAAACTATTTTAAATCGTTACATTTTGTCTCAAATTAATAATCACTTAGATGATTCGCAACACGGTTTTCGACCATTGCGTTCTACAGTTACTAACCATACAGTATTTGTCGATTACGTAACAGCCCATATGGATGCAGGTTTGCAAGTAGATGTCACCTATTTTGATTTTAAAAAAGCTTTTGACGTAGTTGATAATGATATTCTTTTAATCAAATTGTCGAATATGGGGTTCTCTCACAATCTATTAAATTTCTTTGCTGATTATTTGAAAGACCGTAAGCAATATGTTCAATTAGGGTCATATTTTTCAAAGGAATATTACACAAGGTCTGGCGTAAGTCAAGGAAGTATACTCGGTCCATCTTTATTTTTAATGATGATTGATGATCTCCCTAAGGTGTTGACGACTGCAAAGAGTTTAATGTTCGCAGATGACTTGAAGTTGTTTACTACCATAGGAAGTTCATCAGACTGTATGGAACTACAACGAGACATTGACGCAGTGACTAGTTGGGCTAAAACTAACAACCTCTCGTTTAATACCCTTAAATGTAAGAGTCTCACATGTACTAGAGCACGTACCCCTATCACATTCCAATACCATGTAGAGCAGGATGCACTTGAGAGAGTTTCTCTCATTCGCGACTTGGGAGTGCACATTGATACTCAACTCAACTTTCGAGATCATATCAAGGGTTTATGTAAAAGAGCTAATAGAACGTTAGGATTCATAACCAGGACGGCCACGCAGTTTTCTAACCCCAACATAGCGGTTACGCTGTATAACGCGTATGTTCGTAGCGCACTCGAGTTCGGAGCTACCATTTGGGACCCTCGGGAGAAAAAGTATACTCTCATGGTTGAGAGGGTGCAACGTAAATTTGCCAGGTTCCTCTACAAGAGAGTTTACGGGTTCTACCCTTTTCTTTTCCCCTCTTTATTTGTATCAGGTATGGTTGGATTAGATACACTGGAACTAAGGCGTAAATTACACCTAGCTATCCATTACTGTAAAATATTGCGAGGCCGTGTCGATAATCCTTTGGCACTTCACAGGATGTCGTACAACGTTCCACCAAACTGTAACTTCAACAGTCGAAGGCGACGCAAACTATTCGCTCTCCCTTCAGCACGCACCTGTCATGCACTCAATGCTCCTACTGCGAGGGCAAGCGCCCTTATCAATAATTTCCTCAGCGAGGTCCAAGATGTCGACATACATTGTGACCCGATCTCATTAGTATATAAGTGTTTATATATGTACTTAAGTTACCATTAAGTTTAAGTTTTACCTTGTCTGTATTTGTTTTGGTTCTGTTAAGTTTTCTTTGTTTTTTATATTTTACATTTCTTTTATTTTCTATTGATCTCTATTTTTAATTGGTTTGTATTAAGTATATGTTTTATTTTTTATGTTATTTGTCTTTAAATGTAAGTTTAATATGTGTATATACTAGCAACTTAAGCGCTTTGGCATCTTAGCTGTAAGCTTATTGTTGTTTTTTTTTTTTTTATAATAAATAAATAAATAAATAAAAGGAAAATACATGTAGTACACTAAACTACTTAAAAAATAAAGAAACCATGAAAATAACCCATGTTTAGAAGTATAAAATAATTTAATCTTGATCGTGAAGCTCGGCGCGCGCGTCGATGTCTTTTGTATGGAACCGCCGCGTAACGAAACGTAGTGTCGTAGTAGGTGCTAGAAACAAGTGCTATGTTTATTTATAGAATATTATTTATATAGTTATCTGTTTATATTATATTTAAGTATGTTTAAATAGTAGTTTGTTTACTATAACATAAGTAAACAAACGATGACAGAGTGGTCACCATGCCGGACTGCCATCCTTAAGGTTGCGGGTTGCGGGACTATTAAAGAGTCCCGGTCTTTTGGAAGGCTAGTATGGGGCCAAAGCCAACACACGGAAGCCCTTTGACATATTTAATCTTGTTTATTATTATTATTAAAACATTGATAAGTATTTACACTATAAACCTCGGTTCGTACTCGACTACTCATACCATGTACCTTTTACTACTGTCGATGTGTGATTGAAATATACATTCGTTATAATTTTATCTTAACGTGTAATGACATGTACTTATATCAATCGTAGATAGTGAAATGAAAGTCAGTGTCTCAGTACTTGTATAGATACGGACATACGTATGTGTGTGTGTGTCTGTATGTATGAGATGTACGTACAGCTGAGAGGAACGCAAAAATGCGTGAAAGTGTGTTGTGTGTGCGCACACGCATGGGGAAAGTGATCCCGCGAGGTGATCTGCGCGAGTACAGGCACTGTGACGTACTCACTGTGAGCGTGAGTCACCGAATATAGTTAAGCAGTATTCGTGTAATTAAATCACTTCACTAATACTCGAAGTAACATCGTTTAACATCAGGCAAGAGGCAGTCAAATGTATGCGTATCTTGAATAAAGGCAACCTATTTACATTTCCATATTTATTTTATGTATAGACACATTGCAATGTATTATACAATATTTAATTCCGTATATGTAGGACATTGTAATATGTTTACCTACATAATTGTATCGATTGTCTCCAGTTATTTCAAAAGAATCAAATGTTCATATTACTTGTTACATATTTAGATATTATGTTACACAATACGAAATTAATAACTATTTAAATATTGTTGTACAACACACTAATACACCTGGTGTTGTTTGTAAACACGATGCCCACCTGATGTGTCCATTGAGTAGTTCAAATATAATCAATCAGTAGACGCGCGTCTGTCTGTCTGTACTACACTGTGTCTCTACAACGAGTACATATATTTGTTTATGCAAACCGATGAGCAATCAATGTAAACAAATAGATTCATTTAAAAATATTTCAACGTATTGTATGAAAGAAAGAAAAAATATTCTGTCACACATATTATGTAAATGTATGAACATTTTATGGTGTTGAAAAATCTTATTATAAAATCTTAAAATCTTACTATACATATACAAAATAATTAATAGCATGCAAACTTGTCAAAAGCTGGAATGACGCGCGATAAGCCGCGGAGTTTCACTAGTTTAGACTAAAGTTATAAAATTGAACAGTCGTTATCGATTCCTTCTCATTGTACTATATCGTCTGAACTCAACTACTCAGTATTAATTACTGTGAACTACTCAGTATTAATTACTGTGTGTAATTACTGTGAACTGTGAACAAATCAATAACAATAAAACTAACGTTAATATCAGTATGTATTAACAACTACATGTTACGCCTGACACAGGTCGGCTACGACACACAATTAACAGTGTAATAATAACAGAACTACTGCTCCCTTGTAATAGAACATACAAATATTTATTGCTAATACTCTCATGTAATTTTGGATCGTATTGTTTAGACATAGAGTCTAATGTCGATTGAACTGTTCTTATGCAAGAGTTGGCAATGCGAGATGCGCTTTCTTGTGTATTTTGAAATACGGAATTGCAGTTCAAGTAATGAGTGTAGTACATCATCCGAATGTAGTGTTACGAGCATCAAACCTATTAAAATACTTGCTCAGAGTAGTTAACGATTCAATTTTATTTTAATTGAGGCATTAAAATAAATACGAAGCCGTTAAGCAACATCGTTAGAATGAAATGAATGATTCGGTTCAATCGATCATCGCCCGACACTGACAGACAACACTCGATCAATGGAAGGCTGCGTCTGTGACTGCGGATGGACTCTCAAAAAAAAATTAGTTTAGAGAAAGTTTACAATAAAATGTGTAGTTATAGAAAGTACCGAGTGAGTGAGTGAGCGGTCAGTCTCACAGAGTGAGTGACGTATTCACCACACATTACTTATAATAATGTTACAGGTGGTGAGTGCAGGTGGTGTCGCCCTGTCACCGATATACCCAGCCATATTACCGTGACACTAACTAGTGCGAGGTCGACGGATCACGACTGCAGTGGCTAGTGACGGTGATAGGGACGAGAAACTTTAACCAATTATTACCACGACCAAAGTCCTCTACGCTTTTACATAGTATAAAACAAAGTTGCTTCCTCTATTTGTATGCTTATATATTTTAAATTATGCAACGCAAAATACAATTTCAGCAATATATAGAGTGACTTAAGAGGAAGGTTTATATGTATAAAAAATTCAACTCGGGTAAATCTGGTCATCATAATGACAAACATTTCTGTAATAAAGTAGTTTATAATAGTGACCTCTTTGTTTCAAAACAAATTGTGTTTTTATTACAATTATCAAGTCGTAGATCGTCCCGTGCGCGTGAGCAAGTGTGTTAACTGTCGGCGTTTGTTATTGCTCAGATACAGTTAGTGGCGGCGCGCGGCGTCACTCGGTCACTGAGCATCTAGTCTCTACCCACAAACGACGGTTCTGTTACTCATTGTAACTATTTATAGCACTCGTACTTGATGTTAGATGAGTTTAATCTTAAATCTTTTCATCTACTTAAAGTTAAAGACGTGAAAGTTTATATTTTCACCCAATTATAACCTAAATTGTTACCGATGTTTCTCCTACTTTTAACACAGCTTGTGAAACAATTCTAGGAATCGCTTTCCTCAAATTCCTGTGGGTTCAGCGAGTATAAGTTTCAGATACGACAAGCTTACTTATTAGATTTATATGACTGGATTCGAAAGCTCGGGCAAAAGGTTTTATTTTAAATGAGCATGCATTTGTTGAAGTAAAGAAGTTTTGGAAAATACGATTGAAATGAAATGAAATGAAATGAAATGAAATTGAAATGAAATGAAATTATTTATTCGTCAGAAACATGGTCAAACATAATAAGGTGTTAAGATTTCTGAATGTCTTATATTTTTGATCTTGGTGAGCTTTTTCTTACATCAGCTATGATCGTTTTGGAAGCCGATCATCACTCTGATGTTGATACTCACTTTGTAGATATACCAATAGCACGGATTATGTGTACATATGAGCAAACTAGTAATTTCAATATCAATGTAAAATAGATAAGAAAAGTCAATACTTACCATCCCATAATTTCGCTGATTTAAAAATAAGTACTATAAGATTAAGGAGGGAAAAAACGCGGAGCGTTCGGAGTTTTAAATAAATAATGTAAAAAGTGTTTTGTAATATTCCGTAATAGATCGATTTGTCAATCGGATATCCGTCATTAGAGTGGCCGCTTGGAACGGAAATAAATATAATTAAATTATATTTATGGGTTCAAAGAAACCATGAATACTGTCTCTATATAATTTATACTCATATTAAGACCTAGTCGTATTACAGTCACTTATATAGGTATAACGAGTTAGCTTTAGTTATAAATGATGTAGTATCACTTTCTCATCTGGGATGTGTTCACTTCAGACCGAGGCGACCTCTACATAGAACCTTTTCAAACTAACTCTACACGCAATTTATATAAATGGTTCATAAAGTTATTAAAAGTTATGTGATTAGAAATGGTTCTATAGAAAGTAGTGATAAACGTTTTACTATAAATTGAAAGTAAATTAAAATGAAATCTGATTGTCTGTATGTATGTGTGTGTACTCTCTCACGTGACGTCATTAGATGGAGTTACAGTTTATTGAAATAACGATGTGTTACTGATTTCTTAATTCACCTTTTCATGTTTATTTCCGTACCTATACTTGTATGTCAGAGGGTAATAGCGGTTCACAGTACACCAATACATACATACATTATAGTGTTTTACTTTATAATGTTTGTTAGACATTTCGACGATAATACTTAAGTACTACAGTGTACAAGGATGGGGAATTATTGATTAGTACTTTTTTGAATGACTGTATATCTTTTTAATGACATCAATTATATTATATACTTATATACACACAAAACATTAACACAACCTCTGTAAAGGTCACCTCAGACTGCCGGCGGGACGTAGCGGGGCAGGACGGGACGATTCACGTCCCGTCCCGACCCGTGACGCCCCGCCGGCTGTCTAAGGCGACCTTAAATGTTGACATACATATTCATTAATAAAAAAAATCGTGTAATATTTTCACTTCAACTGATTAACTAATGTGTACATTGTGTTGTCCGCAGGCGCCATCCTGAGCTGCGTGCTAGTGCAGTGCTCCGCGCAATACTTCGGCAAGGAGATCGGGTCCCTGAGCGAGCTGCACCACGGGGTCAGCGGCCGCGTGTACGCCATCGACTCAAGGACTATATTCATTAAGGACTTCACTTATGATGGAGAGGGACCCAGTGAGTACACTACACTTGTGATCAAGTATTGTATTACAACGGGGCGCGAGGGTAACGTGACGGGACGGTGCACGTCCTGCCCCGTTTCGACGGCCGGGGTTACAACTCGGGCGGGCGTGAGCGGAGCGCAGTGAGTTACGGGCGCGTTTTTTGTATGGCTTACATTACGATGCTGCAGGCGCGATGGAGCGTGATCCGTAGTGTGAACGTTCCCGTCCTGCCACGTCGCGCTGACGATGACGTCCCGACTCGTCACGCTCCGTTGGCTGTCTGAGGCGACCTTAATAGTTGTGAGGAATGGTGGTCCAATGGCATGTGCATCTATCTGACTGACCCTGAAATCTAAGTAAAATTTTTGGGTAGAGCAATTTGAGGATGTAAATATGTAATATGTTTCTGTTAGTTAATTTTTTTTTACCATTTCCAAAAAGTAAGAGGGTCCGGTTCCGATTATTGGGCTGACCAAATGTTTTATGAGATACAGGTCCAATTTGAGATCACCTACGCTTTAGGAAAGTGTGAGCATGCGCAAAATGTGCATCTGACTGTAAAAATCTGAGGCCGCAGGTTCAATTCTCAAGATGAGCATGTATGTTATTTTAAAGATACAGCTGCGATTTGCAAACGATGACACGCTTTAGAATAGTGTGGTGATTACGCCTATTCGTCTCCACTGTACTAATATCATCAGGTGAGTAAGATTTGATCTGCATTAGGACGATACATTTGTAACTCAAACTGGATAATAATGTCCTAAAGTGTTTTAGATTATAGAAACTGTCATGAATAGAATTAGAGTGTTAAAAGAAAATTGATTTGAAACTTTCAGTCCGCGGCGGGGTCTTGGAAACAGTATTATTGTTGGAGTGAAATTTAATTTGGAGTTCTGTAAACCCGAATTATAAAAATGCTCGTAACAATAATCTGTGCCCCCCGCGCCCCGCTCCCGCGCCCCGCTCCCTCGGTAATCGCAGATCGAGTCTCCGCAATAATATCGCGAACAAACTTATGCACTTAACTAAAATTCATTCTCATTGCTAACACAATAACAACTTTATCTCGCTGTACATTAGGTACAATTTATTTCGGAGCCAATTTTCTCAGATTTGCTTAAGAATTTTGTATTTTAAGGAGGTTGAGATAAGGTGTATATTGTTGTTGAGTAGTGTAGTTGAGCAGATGTGGTAGAGTAATGAGGGCGGCGGAGGCGGGCGGAGTCGCGGTATTGTCATAGTTGTTAATTTCGGGAACAAGGAGCAAGTGTAGCGACATCGGGTTATTGAAATTTTGTTTCATTTAGTTGAGAGGTCTCGCGGTGCGGTGCGGCGCGGTGCGGTGCGGTGCGGTGCGGCGCGGAGTGGCTCTACAGTTTGGGTTCTCATTTTAATTCATGAATAGAGTTTATTTATTCTTTGAATAGTTTCGCTCGGTCCTTTGTTACTTTTGAAATGTAATATCTTCATTAAGCAGAATATTCAGGGATGGAATAAACTTGATCTTATAATGACAGCAGTCTATGCGCTGTATTTGAGTTATTTTGGCTTAATTAGATGTTCTATAAATTAATCTTCTGTTGTGGTGCGACTTGATACAGAACGCGAACGCGATGAACTTGGACTGTATATTCTTAATTTGTTTGCATGTGTCTACCAAACCGAGTGTGTTTGAATCCCAGCTCGTGTTGTTGAAGTTCCATTCTTAAAATGTTCCAAACATAAGTGCAATTTCCCTTACTTATCTACAACTCCTCTACGTTTTACAGATTCTCCTACAAACACCCGACCTCATATTATCTTCCTAAATACAATACCTATGTAAATATGCTTCTATTTAGTTACCGTTGAAGTGACTCCTCAAACAGTTTACAGCACCACGTTTGTGTTCTGTATATGTAATAAGTAAATTTTGATACATAGATAATGTCGTTTATAGAATATAAGCTAATAATAAAATCGATTGGATCAAAGGCCTATCATTTATTAGTACAGTAAGAATGAATAGACGTAATCACCACCATCGTTCCATGCGTCTTGGTGAATTCAAACCCGAACCATATTTGGAAATTAGAAAACATGCATCACTTGACCTAAGGATTAAACCCGGGGCTTCAAACATGACAAGCAAGATCGCCATAACTCTGCCAACATCGAAAACAAATTACATTATGCATAAATTAATATTTAATATCACCAAGCTAGACTATGTTACTAAACTATGTACTATATAATGTACATACGTACAGAAATGTTGGACCTACTGGCGGGTGTATCGAGGTATGCTTTGTGCCCCGTCCGCGGCCGGTATGCGAGTGACGTCACAGGGCGGGCGCGCGTGCCGCACACAGCAATCCCTCTCACTCTGGAGTAATCACATTTGTAACGTTAAATACGGCCATTATTGTGTGGTTGGATTTTGGATATAACGCTTCATATCACTGCAAAATTAATATTAAAGTACTTATATAACGTTTTGTATGTTATAGACGTTAATCGGTTGTTGATTATCAGATCGGCACTTCTGGAATTCAATGGAAAAGTATGTAAAGTAGACGTGAATTTTGCAGTGATATTATTTGACGACCTCGACGGCGTTGTGGTCGCCATGCCGGACTGCCATCCGTAAGGTTGCGGGTTCGATTCCCGTGCGGGGTGAATATTTGTGTGAACCACAAATGTTTGTCTCGGTCTGGGTTTGTGAATGAGTGTGTGCGTAGTTTCTGATAACCTAGATACAAGCTCCAAGCTTAGTTAGGGGTCAGTTACTATAATGAGATGATGTAGTGAATGATTATGTTATGTTATATGATGATGCATATACACATTGATTTTAATATTACTCGTATGGTTCATAACCTGTATTTAAGTAAAGTACTTTTCGATACTTGCCATTTTTATATCTCTTTTAGTGCTTGAAACAGTTAATGTTGTTTCATTATTGACGTTCAAATACTTATCGATTCAAGACCCCTTTTAAAGACTATAAATATTTTATCGACGACGGAGTTGATTAATTGAACTCTACCAAACAAAAAAGTTTCGAAAGTTAATTCGTTTGTCTCGCCGTCACGCTCCGACTGGTCCATAGATAATAGTGTGGATTAGACGACAACTATAGACACATTATGTAATATTAAACATTAACTATTGATTCAATTGAACTGCATTCTCTATACATACATGCATGTACTTAGTTTAGCATTAATTAACGATGTGGTGATTAATAAAATGAACACGATTAACGTGCACGAAATAATATATTTAAGTTAAACCATTCGCCGTGCGATTAATTATTAATTTTGGAGTTAATTGTAATATTAACGCGGTCATTAAACACTTCGCTGTGAAAATGTCAGTGTCGAACTATCGAATGTAATAGGCGCGGGCTCCTGGACTACAATCAGTTTCAGAAATATATCAATATCAACGAATAATTGTTTTCATATAACTTTCTCAATACGTATTGTTGCATAATGGACCTTAATGCGTTGTAATAAGACTGTGGCCACTATTTTGTCGGGCTGGTATAATTACTATGTCGACTTTCGTTGACGTTGAGAGATAATTAATGAATCTAAATAATCCTCGTGAGTGTTCAAGCCCACTTCTACCATAAATGAATTACATGCATATTTTGTGATTAATTTCTAACACTATTAGATACGGTACAAAGGAAGAAGAAGTACGAGAAAAACTAAAACAGTACAGTCAGGGTCAGATAAATAGTACCGTCCTCTGGTACTGTACCGTGGGCTCGCATACCAAAGTGAGCATTACCGAACGGGGGATGTTTTATCTGACGCTGGCCGTACTATGTGACCCTTTGTTCAATAAGACAGAATTGTGAAGGCAAGACACCACTTTTGCCGTGGAGCTTTTAGACTTTCCCATAGCGGATGCAAGTGGAAATGACTGAGTATATTAACAGGTGTGTTTTGTTCCCACAGCGGCGTACTTCTACGTGGGCGCGTCTAAGGCGGTGAACGTGGCGGGCGCGTGGCGGCTGCGGGACGAGCGCGGCGGCGCGGGCCCGCTGCGCCGGTACCGCGGGGAGGGCGTCACGCTCTCGCTGCCCGACCACAAGACCTTCCGCGACATCCGCTGGTTCGCCGTCTGGTGCGACGAGTTCGCTGTGAGTACATACACGCATTCGCATTGAGTCTGGCGTCCACTACCGCAGAAACGTGTCTAATCGAAGCGACGATCAATTTGATTTGTTGTGCCGCGGCTCGTTGCTAATGGACGCAGACTAAGCCTTTACACAGCCTACGAGTCCCGCTATCGCACTCGATGGGAGCACCTCCGGGAAGACTACTGTTCATCAGCAACCCCAGATGATGTACAGTTAGTGTCAGAAAAAAGGTACCGTCCCTGGGTTGACTTATCAATCTGAATATATCCAAGGGGAGCGGTCCCTTTTCTCTGACACTGACTGTACATTAATGCTAGGGACCGGGGTTATTGACGCACACACAGCATGTTTGTTAAATATAAAAAAATATAAATAGGCAATATAAAAAGTCAGCCATCTCCCGTAGAAGACATAATACCGCTGACTAATTAATAACATTGTGATCGAGTGATTGCGGTCAGCGTGCGGTCGGCGGGCGGCGGGCGGCGGCCGTCTGCGGTTTGACTGACATCTGTATTACACCGGTATTGATAGGCATAATGCCTTCAATTATATCAATCAAACATGTTTTTACTGTAGTGATATTAAGCCACTGGGATTTATGCGGTTTTAGTTTTATATATCTACTGGTTTACATGTCGGTTTCTGTAACCACAGATTCGGTGAAGAGTTTACTTCTGTTTTGGCACCTTCCACCTCCCCAAAATCAGATAAAAATTTTACTTATTTGAAAGTACAGTCTTGTTTACAGTTACACTTAACATTAGTAATGTAAAAGAAAACATCAAAACCGCGAATCGATTCCATTTAAATTAGTTTTCTAACACTAATGTTTTATATTTTCATGCATCAAACAAATCAATATTTTTTGACCATACCATACTACACGTAAGGTCAAACTCCTTGTAGTTCTGGGTCAAAAGTAACATGCAATCGTGTACCGACATTTGAGTGTTGTTGAGTGTGAAGTTTCCAACACATACTCGTACTATTTCACCTGGAATTAAGCAATCACAGTGCACAGTGTAAATGTGACAGTACAGTAAGTGAGACTAGTAGCGTCACAGTGTGGCCGAGTGCGGTGAATAATCGCAGTAGGACTCCTGTCAGGTGTTCGCTACTAATTAAAGTTGCGCCCGTCTGTGTGTGAGTTTGTTTGTACGTGCTTTGTTCTTAGTTCAAACTTTGTCCTATTCAATGAGAACATGCACACTGCTTTTAATGACGTTTTTGCTCCGTACAGTGTGGAGCTCGTTTTATGTAACTAGTTGGAGATTGTCTTTATTTACTCAACGCTTAGTGATTACTTTAATGAAATAGTATAAAGCTTGTTATTTTGTATGTTTATCCACATGTATGTTCTCTTATAAACCAGTAAACTTGCGTCTTTATTACTCAGGAAATAGGAAGACATTAAAAACAAACTGTCTAGTTAAGTACTGATCATAAATGTTAATCCATGTATTATTTTCTCTAAATGAGGTAATGAAGGATGCCATTTGCCCAGGAGACGAACACTTTAGTTAACTGTATTTTTGTTTTAGTAATGAGTACTTTCTTATTTATATTTAACTAGCAGCGCCTTGCGGTTTTACCCCCGTAGTTCCCGTTCCCGTGGGAATACGGGAATAAAATATAGCCTATAGCCTTCCTCGATAAATCCCCGAAAGAATTTGTCAAATCGGACGATTACGGAGATTAGCGCGTCCAACGAAACAAACAAACTCTTCAGCTTTATATATGTATTAGTATAGAGGGTCCATATTGGCTCACCTAAAGTTCTTTACCCGAAAATGTTTTTCCTAACTACACACATCAAAAGTGTCTAGGGATCAAGCATTTTTATGCGGATTTCTTGAGATTGAGATGTGGCTTTGTAATAAATTTATGATTTTATAAATTTATATGGATCCTTTTTGGTGCATTTCATAATTTGAATCAGGAACTGTGAATCAAATTCGAGTAAAAGATGAAAATCAGCTGTCAATATTTTCCCTATAAAAACATACAACGCATTGAAGACATTATTAGTGCTACTGTTTCCCTACTACTGATTAAAACCAACGTTATTATGGAGCGGCGACGTCATTTAAGCAGGGAAGAAATGCTCAGAGCCGTGGGAATGATAGAAGCTGGTTCCCGGCAACGTACTGTGGCTTTAGCTCTGAATACAAGTCAGAGTGTTATCAGTCGACTTTGGACACGTTACCGAAGCACTGGTACCGTGGCTGAGCGCCATGGAGGACGGTATCGCTGCACCACACGGAGACAAGACCGATACATTCAAATCTTAACTCGAAGAGCTCCAACAATAACCGCCATGATGTTAGCCGTGCGGCTTCATCACTCTTCAGGGAACTTAATTAGCGACCAAACAGTCAGAAACCGCTTGCATGAAGTGAACCTTCATTCCCGAAGACCGCTACGGGTACCACCTATAGCAATGCACAATCGTAGGATTCGATATCAATGGGCTCTTGAACACAGAAATTGGGCAGAAGAACAATGGCGTTTCGTGTGCTTTTCTGATGAGTCTCGTTTTGGTATGAGACCGGATACAAGACGTATACGACACTGGAGAACCCCTGGACGCCAACAGCGATTAAAATCCTGCCAGGAAGTCCATCCTTATAGTGGTGGAACCATCATGGTATGGGCGGGTATTTGGATCGGCGGAAGAACTGAGTTGATTTGGATCAGAGGCAACCTCAACGCTCAAATTTATGCTGAGACGATTGTATCAGACGTCATCGTTCCTCTACAAGTGCAAATCGGTCCCTTATTTCAGTTAATGCATGATAATGCACGACCGCACACCGCAAGAGTTGTAAGACAGACTCTCGCTGCAGCTAACATCAATGTCCTGCCCTGGCCTGCTCAGTCGCCAGACTTGAACCCGATTGAGCATGCATGGGATATGCTACAGAGAAGAGCTCTGCCGAATATGGAGGGTATCCAGTCGCAAGAAGACCTTTTTTTGTTGTTGCAACGAACATGGGCGGCCATTCCACAGCGTGATTTGGATGAACTCATTTTGAGTATGCCAAACCGATGTTCTTGTGTTGTTAGTGTTCGCGGTAGAAACACGGATTATTAATTGTTTAAGTTACCCAATAAAATTTTAAAGAAAACTGTTATTTCAGTCTTTTTTTCGAACTTTAATGTTAGTGGTTCAAATGTCAAAAATCCCTTTATTAGGAAAATGGCAAATTTCTTTATTAATGCAAAGGTGACTTGGTTTATCGTTACTGTGACAAACGAAAACACTTTATTTGATGAATCCTTAAAGAAAATTTTAATTAATATCAATCAGGAGAAAAGTTATTGCAAAAATATATGTTGATCCCTAGACACTTTTGATGTGTGTATTTGTAGTCCGAATGATCATTCTTCCTAAAATTTTTCATCCTAAAGTTTTAATTCATACTATTTGTAGTGCTACCGACGATGCTCATAACACTGATGTGTCCGGAAATTTTAATTACTAACATCGTTAATGTAAACATATTTAAACTCCTACTGTTTTTTATCATAACGCTTTTATCCCTAAACATACTTACCATAATATTTTCACTCATGCTCAGAAAGAAACATTTACCAAGTGTAATAAAAAAATATATGTGGGTAGAAGATGATATTTATAGTTTTAATGATTATTATACGACTCGTTTACGGTTATGCTTATGGCCTGGGAGTTTACCATAACCATAACTAAAGGACCAATTCGGTTCTGGCACTTCGCCGGCCGCTGCCGCGGCACGCTCGCTACGCTCGCTCGGCTCGTGCGTTGGGGTCACAGTTCTAACATAACCTAAACCAATAATTAGGAATAGGACCGATTCGTTACTGGAACTTGACTGAATGATTGGAGCAGGACTCTGGTTTTGCTCGCTCGGCTCGTGCGTTATATGTTATACCTACATGTTATGTAAAAACAAAGTTACGAAAAATTTATGTATATAATATTGATTATAATAAATAAAAATAAATCTAAACAAAAAAGATATGACTTTGAATAATAGTATGAACGATGGTTATGTTGAGAAAATATAGGAAAACAAATAAAAGTGTAAAAGATGTTTATTGCTACTGACTTTATGCAGTTGAATGTTTCGGAATTAAAACATTAGTGACAAAGATTTTAGGAGTTGCGATTGTTAGGATAAAAAATGTTAGGAAGAAAATTTTCGGATTTCCAATTATCGGAGTTGAAATTTTAGGTGAACTTTGGCGAACCCTAGTATAGAGTATAGATGTTAAGTATTATACTTTGTGTGCAGGTGAACTTCGGCGACGTGTCGATCCCCTCTGGCCTGGAGTACCCGCGCCCGGTGAAGGTGGGCGCGCTGCGCGGCGTGCACGGAGTGTCCTCCGACGCCATCGTGGTGGTCGACGCGCAGACGCTGCTCGTGCCCAACTTCTCATACGACGGAGAGGCGCCTGGTCAGTACTTTAATATTGAATACCACTTCAATGGGTCTTCTTTTTCTTCGTATCAGGCGCTTCGTTTGTCTGCTCATTAGTTGTCTAAGGCGATCGCAGCATTGTTGGTGGGAATTAGGTCATCCAAAATGTAGGTGCAATGTAATGCAATGCAAGCGTTGGGCTAAAGTTCACACAGGTGAGTTGAGTATAAAAAGAGGCAGAAGAGAAGTCACATGAGGTAAAGTGAGACACTTACACATAGACAAAAGCATAAATAAAAAAAATTACTGACCATCCATCGTTTCTGCCAGTAATTTTAAAACCAAACAAATCAAAACAAAATCCATACCTCTACATGAGCTACCTGTCAGTGAGAATAAACCAACACATCGTCCACACGAGTCGTATACAGTCATAAGTCTCCCGGCCCGGTGAACGCGACTTGTGACAATTATAATATTTTAATTAAACGCCGTCCGGAGCGCACACACTGACTTCAACCAATATTATATTGTTGGCATCGCAAGCTCAATGACGTGGATACAAGTTAAATTGTATTTTGATTAAAGGGATTTATGGGAAATGGCTTTTGTCCAGCAGTGGACGACTGTGGTCAGACGATGGTGATGATGATAAAAGAAATTGATTTGATGTCGTTGGTTGTATGAATTACTTATTTGAACAGACAGAAAACAGCAATCTCTGAAATGTATGTTCATTCAAAATGTTTACTTCTGCACGTTAGTATTTTATAATCCGTGCTTCTGCGTACCAAGAACGCTCTAACTACACTGTAGCAGAACTGTAGCTACACTGTAGCAGTGTTTGATTTAAATATTCTTCCTTTTCTGGTTAAAAATAAGGTTAATTTTTTTAACATATCAATCAACTGTGATTAATATGTAACGTTGTAATTCGAGATATTTCCCGGTGTACATAATGTATTGTTTACCTGTACCAATACAAACACGCTGCCGTTATCGGGCGTCGCGTCGCTTCACCAGGATTAACGACCACATTATTACCGGTGTACACGTCATCGTGTGACGTACAGGGGGGCCTGCGGGGGGCAGGGGAGGGGTGTGACGTCACGGGACCAGCCGCGGAATTTAATTAATTTTGAACACATTACACTACAGAGTATCGATTCAGGGATGGATGCAGTGATCTGTAGTTAAAGTAAAACAATACTTCCGTTTCTTTGATATTCAAATTGCAGTGAAATATTATATGGGTTGAAACAAAAACTACATGGGTTAGATGAAATTGTTACAAATTTATAATTTAACCGGGAATAACCGGGAATAGCATAGTAGCATATTATAAAACCGTTATCTCATAGTAGAATAAAATTGAAATTACACGGACCGCAGCAAAACAACTCGTCAATACACTTCCTCACACATAACATTAACAATAAATTGCAAGTAGATGATTGTGTAACCGCAGTTACCTAATGGAGTCACGAATGCAAATAAAACTCATCAAAGACACAAAGAAATAATGAACCACAACACAACACGCGTCACCAAATGTCACCAACGCTCGGGAGACGAGAGATCAACAATAAATAAATTATTACACAAGTTTGGAGTCGGCTGTATACAATATGTTACTTTTCTCCTCTGAATACAATATCATCGACGTATAGTGGGAGACAAACAGCGGTTATGTAACATCGATGGGTTTGTTAGAGGGATACATTATTTATGGTATTAGTTGCGGTTTGCCTCCCTCTGTTTTGCACAGAAGGTTTTACAAAATTCAATACCATAATGTCCCGACAGTTATAAACAACAAAAATAATTATCTAAATCGATGCTCGGTGTATTGTTTCCAACATTTTTCTTTATAATATAATTTCAATAAAACTTGATTGTCAACTCAAACAAAACATTGCTGTAACATGTCTCGTGCTCGGAGCAATTTTTTACAAAACTTATTTCCTCAGAATATATATTTTTGTAGATAAACTTTAAAAATCCTCGTACAACCGAATATAAATTCAATCTAGAAATCATAAGACACCTTCCAAAGGTACACGACATCAAATATTGCTCACTTTAAGATATAAGATATTACGAGTACCTATAATAATCAATATAATCATTATATTAACAACCAAGAATGTCTTCATCCCGCGTCGCGTCCCAAGACGGGCTCTCCCGGAGGTGCACCATAAAAGGTAATTTGGTTGTACCGGGAACTTCCTCAAACAATGTCATTATCGAGGCTCCCATTCGCGATCATGGGAACATACGGCCATCGTCAGGTTTAACTGGAGTGGCCTTTGTGTTGGGAATTGGGAATATGCTTGTTTGTTGTATTAGCATAGTCTACAATGTTATAATATGTATACTTTACGATCTCGTTAATATTAATGCGAGCCATTAAATTCATCCATTCCCTTCAAGTTCGTAGTAAATTACTATTCCCTCCCAATATATAGTTCGATATTTCAGTATCAGATAATATGTAAGCGGCGCTATCTCACATATTTATAATATCCTGCCTGTAAGATATAAATATCTCTCGCATCACAAGTTTGCGTCCGAACTGGGCGAGTAACTGGCACTAAAACTTGAAAGGCCGCTCTCGGATGATGTACGAGGGTTATCCGGGCGAGTTGGCCGCTCCATCATGTCGCTAATACTCGTACTAGTTCATGTACTCGAACGCTGTGTCTTGTAATTTATAGTGTACACGAGTGAACTACTTTTACGTCTTCTTTAACTTTTTGGTAGTTGAGTAGAAGTTTAGGCATACAGTAGGTCTCAACAAATGTTAAGCGCAGGAAAGCATTAATTAGTAAGGATGAATTTCTTGTCATTTTGTTTCTATTTCCTCCCGAAATTAACAACACGAATTCCTTCGCTACCATATATTAACCTATATACACGTTTCCAGACGCGAAGTTCTGGGTGGGTCGCGGCGACAAGCCGTCCCCGCAAGGTGTACGCATCCCGGACGAGAACGGCAAGGAGGCCCCGCTGAGGAGGTACGACAGGAAGACCATCGTGCTCACGCTGCCAGGGGTAAGGAAACCAACATACTACCATATGAAAACTACGAATACAAAATTCCAAGAATCCCCCAAAATATAGACCACATTCTAGATCACTGACAACGAAAACCCCATATCATATAACGTCCCTAACAAACGTATCATCCTGCAGGAGCTGACGATATTCGACATCGGTCATTTCGGCGTGTGGTGCGAGGCGTTCACGGTGAACTTCGGCCACGTGACGCTGCCGCGCGCCCAGCTGCGGAACGTGCCGCCCTCGCTCAAGATGCTCGGCGTCTCGCCGCAGGTATGTACCGGGGGAGGAGGGAAGTGGACCCATAGGGGCATATACCACGCACTTGTTATACGAAAAGACGTGTGATAGTGTCCAACAGTGACATTCTGAAATTCAAATTCAATATGGCCGATGATATCATTGATGCCGAGCGTGTAGTAGTGCATTGCCACTGTGGGTTCGCTACTACCAATTAAAATTTTGTAAATATATTTCATAGTCTCCACTGCAATTCAATTTAAGTCTACATATACGGCTGCGGGCTAATGACGTCATTCATTAGCATTGTGTGCCACCTTTGGTCCGATACACTAAACCTGACGTCACACTACGTCATCAAATTATAATTCGTCCTAGGATTCACTTTCGTCAGACAACAATATTTGACGTCAAATTACATGACGTCACACGAGGTCTGGTCTGATTGTGATGCTAATAGTTCTGTTTCGTAGTTTAGTGTATATTCCGCATTGTATAGGATTAGATAGAGGTTGTCAATGAGTTATATGTTGTAATGTAGGAATGGGAAAGTCTTAGTTTTATTATATGGTGTAACGCAACGTAATCTAGTGACACTTAATATGATTGAGGATGACATAAAAATATGTAATTCATTTCACAAAAAACATAGTTGGCAATAGTTGTCTCAGCATATAAACTTCTATTATATTAATTACTAAGATGCTTCCACATGGTGATTAGTCAAACCGCGGATCATAATAAGAGGTGAAACTTATAAATCCCGGGCAGACCGGGATTTTGTCTCTAAGCCATTGGCGTTATTTTACAAGGTAGTAGGGAAACCCAGACTGACGAGAAGAGCAACTTTACTTTAAGTATAGGTACATATTATTTAGATTCACTTAATGCATGACACAATAACGAACATCTCAAGTAAAATAGTGTTGATAAACGAGCTTCGTAACTCCGTTGACGCCGCGCGACGCTCATGAATATATTCAAAGTATTACCAGGTGTGGGACTCATTGGAACTCATTAATGCCACGACTTTGGCCGGGATCACCTCCAGGAATCAGTATTCTAATTAAGGAAGACGAGTAATTTATGTAGATCTCTCCAAAATAAGTTCGCTTTTGGCCTGACGTAATAAATAATCATTAATCATTCATTCACTACATCATCTCATTATAGTAACTGACCCCTTACTAAGCTTAGAGCTTGTATCTAGGGTATCAGAAACTACGCACACACTCATTCACACACACACCCAGACCGAGATAAACATTTTGTGGTTCACACAACTATCCACCCCGCACGGGAATCGAACCCGCAACCTTACGGATGGCAGTCCGGCATGGTGACCACTCTGCTATCGAGGTCGTCAAATAGACCGCTGAATTAAATATTGAGGACGCCCGGTCTGGAGGTACTGACATAAATTACTTTTATGAGAGAGAGTCTGAATGTATGTATTTATACAGTTTTATACTAGTTGTGCCCTGCGGTTTCATGCGCGTAGAGATTTCAGGGTGAGAAGTCGTCAAAATCGGTTCGGGGTTTCAGATATTAGCCGGTACAAACAGACAGACACAATTGCATTGAAATATATTTTTTTTAATGTTCGGTTCGTACCCTATATTTTATACACTTTCATATGCATTTAGTGTTACAAACAAACCCTTCAGCTTTGTAACATTAGTAGACATTGCACTAAAGCTCATACAATATTCGTACGTTCGTCTGAAAATCGATGAACCATTGTTATTAGTAGGTATCGAGTTGTTTGTAAACGATGTTGATATAATCGGAGCAGATATCCGACGGCAAAGTTATGCAATACAAGTTAGTGTTGTGTTGTAAATAGTGATGGGACAGAGGGGTGGATTTACACATTTAGCAACAGTAGGCTATACATGTAGGTACATATTTTAGTACACTTACCGACTTCTACTTTGGATGTTTATCAATCTCTCTCTCTCCAAATTTACCAATCATTGTAATTTTATTTTGTACCCCTTATTACAAATTTGCCGTCTCCAAAATCTGCCGCCCTAGGCTCCAGCCTACTTATTACTTAACCATTCTATACATCATCTCATTGTAACTGACTCCTAACTAAGTTCGTAACTTGTATCTAGAAACTACGCACACATTCATTCATACACACACCCAGACCGAGATAAACACACAACAAGGGAATCGTACCCGCAACCTTACGGATGGTAGTCCGACATGGTGACCACTCTGCCATCTAGGTCATCAAAGAGCTAAGCCAGTAAATCTGCCTGCATTGGGGTCACGTTGGTGAGATGTAGAGATTAGCGGTGACGTCTCAGTGGCCATTGGGTGAGGTCCCGTGGGATATAGGGGTGTATAGAGTGAGCTAGTGTAGTGATAGTGTGAACTAATGAGACGTATGTTGTAATTGTGATACCGAAATGCTTAAAGACATTAAGTATAGCTAAAATGTACTTATATGTAGTATAAACTATTTAAACCCATTTATTTCCACATCTAATACAAAATAAAAAAATACTAAATAATGTATTAATATAAAAAGAAGAAACGGTTTTTTATTCTGTTAGGTAAATTATTCGATTAATTTAGAAGTTAGGTAATATTTACCAAATAAAATGTATTATGTTAGGCTTTTTGGTAAATTGAACGAGTTCATAGATTAGGTTAGGTAATAAGATGAATCCTAATAAATCTAAATGTGAAAGTTTGTTTGTTTGTTACGCTTTCGCGTCTAAACGTAATTCATTACGAAATTTTGCTTACGCTTTGTCAGAAGTAACAGATGAAGAGACTTTTTATCTTGAAATTCTTCAAGGATCAGTACAAATTGCAATTACGCGGGATGCTAGCTAGTTTAATTAACACCCTGTTACGTTATTAAAGGCATAGAGAGAGAGAATACTAAGAATATTACTTAAGTGAAACTAATAAGTTTATGAATAACTAGCTGTGCTCCGCGGATTTACCCGCGTAGTTCCCGATCCCGTGGGAATGTGTGGATAACGTTATATATAAAGCTAAAAACTTCCTCTTGAATTACTCTATCTATTACTGAAAACCGCATCAAAATCCGTTGCGTAGTTTTAAAGATTTAAGCATACATAGGGACATGAAAAGGCACCTTAACAAGTAACTGTATACATATATGTAAATACTTGTAAAAGACATTTTCTCCGGCCAGTGGTTGTAACACGATGTCCCAACTCTCCTCTCGAACTCATCATTGCAAACTATTTGAGATTCTATTACGAAAGCTACAAACTTCACGCCAATATAGAGCTTAAAGTTTAACATATAAAATTGGTTTTGCTTTGAACACACACTCGCTGAATGTTGCAAGATGAATTGCAAAAATTATAGAGTTATTGGGTAAGGTTCAGAGAGGTCAGTGACCTTTGGATTATACGAGCGTAACCGCGGGAACAGTGAGGTAACTGTGACGTCACTGGCCGGTAACATACAGCAACGGATATTAAAATACTAACTAACAAACAGACATCTATGTAAATTACTGAACTTGATATAAAAAACAGCTTAGTGAGTTTGTGACGTGTGACAGTCATTGTCTCTGCATGGAAAGCCAAGAAGGTCCCGGGTTCGATTCCTGGATATAGCGATGTTATTTTCTTAATATGACTACGGTATTACATGTTGCTACAACTATTACACCACTCTATACTAATGTCATCAGACAGAGCTTTTGTTGAGCTCTGCTATGAGATCTTACATCACAGACCGTCACCTACATAGGTATTATGTATAAAATAAATTGCGTTGCATATTCTTAACAATATTACAAATTAATGAAAAAGCTCATGAAAGCTCATGTCTTAATGAGAGGGTTTGTTTTCAATAGCTTATTTTTTCTACCTTTCATCATTTTGACGCTATTTGTATGTTGACATTGGTAGAGAGTTAATCATTTAAATATGTTGTTCATAATTTGAATTCGCCTATGATAGAGTTTGGTTTTTGGTTCGATTGATCTTTTAAACAACGTTTATGTTGTGTATATTCATAGGTCCCGTCCTTTCAGCAGTTCGTCTAACTAAATATTGTGTCGTATCGCAGTCGCGTCCATCGACACGACACGACACGACACGACACGACTGTCATAGACTTGCTCTAAACCAATCTCTGAACATTGTACAGTTTATGTTAGACTTTGTACTTTAAATTCATTTTGTATAAATGGGAACCTTAATTATCTAATTATTCGAGTAGTAGGCCACAACCTAAGACCCAAAACATACATGAAATTAAGAAATCATTTGAATTAAAGTCGAAACTTATATATCACTAATATAAAAATAATGAGTTTCAATGTCGTAGAAAAAGCTACTTATTTTTTATTACTATTCACTAAACAACCACGTAATATAGACATTATTACTTAATATTTCACACTACTTTACAAAAACATTTAAAAGCTACCATTCCACAAAGTATGATGTCGTAATTATAGAGATGCAGTGACCCGCGCTCACACCGAATCACATTCACCGAGCGAGTGCACACCGCACGCCCCACGGTGTAAACGTGTTCATCAGATAATTAACATTCGCGATAATATTGTGTATACTGGGAGTACTGCGGTTATATAATGTGTTTTCAGTGCAGTTATATGGATTATTAAGTAAACGTTTATATTTTTATATGGAGCTTGGTTATAGTTAATTGTTTGTCCAAGACAATTAGTGATGATGAAGTTTTCAAGACAAAAAGTTGAAGTCATTACGAATATTTGTAACAAACTTTTCAAATAATAGAAGAATATGTTGTCTATTCTGTCCCTAGGTCAATATAGATATAGTATAGACACATACACATGGGTATTCATTGAAATCTAACACTTAACATAACTCAAAGTAACTGTGTCGGTCGGTAACGCGAACCGTTCACCGATTTATTTTCCAAAAATCGCTTATCGCAGCTTAATCAAGTTTGCACACCGAAATACACCAGTTTAGTTCGTTAGGTCTAACAACTCATCGTTCAGTGTCAGACGGCCATTATGTGTACGGACACTCGATGTCGGTGTCGCGTGCGCTCTCGTGACGTCACCCTGATGACGAAGAGTGACGTCATCCGAAATTGGAATAGGGATATGTCCATCGATAGGATGGGATTTATAGAGCTCGTTATTGGAACTCAATATCTACACAAATACAATATCTGTCTCGCCAATTCTTCTCAGCTGATGTAGTTACTGAATCAGTGGTAGTAGAGTCACAGATTACTAAATAGTTAACTTATACTCGTATGTTGGAATGTGTATACGCAAAGCACAACTCAACTAAAAAAACTGTTTTTTCTATTCTATTTCAATTATTCCAAACTTTAAAAAAGAAAGAAGTTAAACTACATTTTCTTCTCGCTTTAATAAAAATGGTAATGAACTAGATATTCATTGAGAAAATAATATGTAGAGAGTTCAATATTACAATTTATAAAGGTTCTATTAGTGGCGCCGCCGGTGGTCAGTGGCCGGAAATAATTCATTGGTGACGTCACACGTCATGTCAGTGGACAGACCGCCCGGCCGCATTCGACTTGGTGACATTATGGAAATGGGTTTAATGTTTATTGAAATTTATTTTGTAAAGACTCCTGTCACCAGAATCTACCCCTTGTATTAGAATAGAAAAACACTTAAAGTTTTTTTTTCAAATGAGCCCAGTCGTTTTCGTGTATACTCGTAGCAAGAGGGATCAATAAATTCGTATAATGATTAGGGATATTATTATTATAAGAAATAAAAGACATCACGTATTTTTTATTGGCAACAACACTGCAGGCAATACTTCCATCAGTATGTATCTAGTTGTCGTATCCTACCTCCTACTGTGTAGTGAAGCAAGCCGTGCTGGTCCATGCCCCTCCCTGTATCCTGTGTGTCCTCCCGAGCCCGCACTGAGCGCAGGTTTCGTGTTGCAGAGCCGCAACGAGGGTCTGGCGGCGGCGGCGCCGGGCGCGGGGGCGCGCCGGCCCGCGCCCGCCCGCGGCCCCGCGCCCGCGGCGCGCCTCGACGCCACCACGTACCGCCCTCACCTGGCGCCCGGCGCCATCCCCCTCGCCGCCTTCCTCAATGACCCCGCGCCTCTCTCCCTGGTGTACCGCCGCGCGGAGACCACCACCACGCCCGCTCCCAACACGCCCCGCCCGCCGCCGCCCGCCGACCACGAGTACTTCATACACGACGACGACTACCACAACCAGAAAGACAACTATCAAATGCACAGAGACGATTACCAGAATGAGAAAGACGACTATCGAACCCAGATCACTGATTATATAAATCAGAAAAATGACTACGAAATTCAGAAATATCTAGTTGATTATCCAAATCAGAAAGATGTCTATAAAACGCAGGAAAATAATAATGGTAATCAGAAAAATGAATATCAAACGCAGAAAAATTACTATCAAATGCAAAAATATAACGATCCAAATCAGGGGAATGATCAACAAACGCCGAAAGATATTCCCGCAGTTAGATTTACGTATCAAACGCCGACATATGATAACCAAAATCAGACAGAGGACTACCAATCGCCGGCAGACGATTACCACAATCTGAAAGACGATTTCCAAATGCAGAAAGATGACTACAATGAAGAGCAACAAGAAGACGATCGTATCGTCAGTCATCAGTCGCAGACAAATCAATATCAACCGCAACCGAAGCAGACAACTGTTATAGATGACTATAAAGTTCAGCAGGATGACTATCCACAGCTGAAGGGTGTGCATGCATACAAGGCTACGAACCAATCGAGAGACAGTGGCGGCTTATTTCCAAAAACAACATTAATAAGCGGCCCGCAGACTGAGAAGTCCCCGCAGCCCTCGCTGGACTACCGCACGCCGAGCGCCTTCCGCGTGGGGCCGGAGCCGCACCCGAACGAATACTTTGAGCAGCAGCGCAGCCACGAGATCTTCCAGACGGTGGTGCAGGAGCCGCTGGTGTACCGGCCCGCGACGCCGCCCGCGCCCGCCGGCTTCTACGAGGTGGCGAGCCCCTTCCACGACTCGCAGACCTACTACAACCCGCAGATGCACTTCCACTACCGACTGGGCCCGATGCAGTACCAGCTGGTGCCCTACCACAACGAACAGCACTCGCGCGGCTTCTAGCGCGACCTTGGCCCACATACCGCCGAGTGAGGGGCGTTGTGCAACCAGCCCCGACCTCGTGACCTTCCCAAGTCCCCTCCTGCGCGTACGGCTTGTTTCATTTATGTTTTACGAGTGTGTTGTTGATGGGTATTCGTTAAGTATTCTCCACCGATCCTCAAATATTCAATAGTGGTGAGCCGCGACTCGCCTCCTCCGGCTTATAGCAAATTATAGCTCCACATTCGGCTTTCATAGTTATTATCAGTTTAACGTTTCTATTGCGGGATAAGTTTAGCAAACATTTGTACCGTTCAAACAACATTGATAGTCAAACACAAAGTGTGGTACACACAGTGTTGCATATCGCACTATAACGTCCCATAAATCTCGTTATTCCATCGCTTGGGCCGTAACTCAGGGCCGATCGCACTCGCGCCGCAAACGACACCGATACCAGAGATTGTCGCACAAAACTGTTTTATTGCGAAACTAAATGCGCATCCGATAGTCCCGGCCCTCGCGTCATGTGTTTACATGTGGTATAATAACGAGGGCTGCTTTATTGTGATCTTCCTAACATTTGCGGTGCAATCTGACAACCAAGATATTAGAAAAAACACGAAAAAAACACCGCAACTACTCGAATGATACTTGAAATCCACATCATTTTGAATGTAGCTTTTCTATGAAGAGATACATAATTTTGGCTTCATAAATATTATCTATTGTTTTTTAACAATGTGTTCATTAATTCTCGTCCAAATGTGTTCATCATATTCAAGTGAATTAAATATATTTTTTAAATTTTAACTATAGCTTTGTGATAGCTCTTGCCGATACCTAACCAATAATAACGTAGTATTTTTTTATTATATTTTATTACAAGTATTATCGCATTACAGTGAAGTTACCGTTAGTATTTAGGAATACGTTTAGTTATAATTATAATTATTGTGATATTTTATTGTTGGGACTAGGTATTGTACATTTTATTTTTTATATTTAATAATTATCAATGTTGCCTACATTCAGCAGTACA
The DNA here is from genome assembly GCA_958496195.1 of Timandra comae. Taxonomy (NCBI): domain Eukaryota; kingdom Metazoa; phylum Arthropoda; class Insecta; order Lepidoptera; family Geometridae; genus Timandra; species Timandra comae. The sequence continues at coordinate 171,042 of OY292376.1, forward strand.
TAGAGGTATATTATTGTGTGATCTATTGAGTATATTCTTGCCAGTATATAGTATTATGTCATTTTATTGTGATATGTTTGTTGTGATATTTCAATGGCCAGTACATTTATAGTTTATTACGTTTTTTGTATGAAGTTGTATATTGTGTATATATTGTTATACGCATGTATCCATTGTATTAATATTTAATACTTGCTCAGTACAAAGAGGTTTGACTCAGTTCAGTTTATAAGAAGTATTAAGGGAACAATAAAGTTTATATTTAGTTAATAATTGTTTTCTTTTTAATGTTTATCGACCTGACCTCATGCTGATTAAAAATAATGTTTTGAGAAAACACAATCATCATAGGGAAACTGCATTGAAAACTGTTTATGATTCTATCACCGATTCGGAAATTAAGTACCTACATCATCCGAGAAGAATCGACAAGAAACTCGGGAGGACAAACTATTTAGGAAACTTTATTTGAAGTGAAACTCAGACTAATCTGAAAATGTATAGCTTTAATAAATTATTACTTACTTCAGACTCACATTGTAGGCCAACAACTCTTACTGATTCTGACAACTGACGATAGTGGTGAGAAAAGTGCACAATGACTGCGCTTGGCTTATGGGTGTTGGTGATCTTAATAACGTGTCATATTTGAAAAACAACAATAATTAATATAAATAGTCATTATTCAAAATGTATACCAAAATATTGTTGAAACCAATAAATAACCATCCCCAAGACCGCGGGCGTGTCGTCGTTAAAACTTGCGTTAAACTTGGTTCAGCGCGCGCTCCATTGCTGCCCGCTAACTATTGTTATTTCCAATCTCACAGTGAGCCAGCATTGTATGACGACATTGTGTGTCACTCGCAATGCTAGGAACTTATTGCTTTAATATATTTGCTGGTTCTTAATATAACTTGCGAGACGCTATTTTTGTTGGGTATAATAAGTTTAGTCCAGAATACAAGTCGAATAAAGAACCTCCTGTTTTGTGGAAGTTGGTTAAAATGTCTGTGTGTGGTGTTCTGATTTTCAACTTTACAGTACGTACATACTTTTGGTGGTTTAGTATATCTGTCTTTCCTTTGTAGCCAAATCACAGAGCATTTTTTTAATGAAACTAAGATTGATACACAAAAACTTGACATTTTGTAAAGAAGGAAAATATCTAGAGGGATCACATTACATCCGAAGTTGTCTTAACTGGGTGAGGAGCTATCTGGTCGATGTATTTGAAGTCATCCATTACACGGAGTCGCCTTAAGCAAATGTCTAATGTACAGACAGCATCGAAAGTAACTTAATAAAAGTTAAAAATATTTCACCACTATATCTCTATCACTGGACAATAATATACTAAATAAGCAATAAGAAAATAAACTTTCTAAAAGTTGGTACCAAGTCTTTATAGTAATCATGGTTATTAACTAGAATTATCATGATTTACGGGATATTCACTTATATCATCACTACATAGTATAAAACAAAGTCGCTGTCGCTATGTATGCTTAAATATTTAAAACTACGCAACTGAAGGATTTGAATTTGAAGCGGTTTTCTTTAATAGATAGAGTGATTTCAAGAGGAAGGTTTTTGGTATAATTTTATCCCCGCAGTATTACGGGAGCGGAAACTACGCGGGTAAAACTGCGGGCGCTGTTAGTTTCATATTTATATTGTATTTCGATTATTATTTTAGTACCAAATTGTTGTAAAATTCATAGTGTGTAAACATACTGTTGGTACTGACTGTACCTAATATCTCCAGCGATACGATCAAAGCACCCCTAGTCCAGATTCCGTAGTTATTTTCCACTACATTGGGTCTCTGTAGGTTGTCTGGGAGACGCCGCCGCGGGCCCGAGGTCAGCAAATGACATGTTGTTATGGAGGTCAGTGTCGGTGACGTGTACCTGGACGGGGGTGACGTCACGGGAGACATAGGTCGACATGCATCACATAATACATATTAGTAATTGTTCCGTATATGGAATCGTCTTTATTTGTAGGTTATGAATAAACTTCGAGATATCGAAATATGGATCTAATAAGCTTGGTTTCTGAAATGTTTACCAATGGGAATTAGGACTACTTGACTTGACCTGGTATTTTGAAGATGGACCAAACAGTTACTGTCCCACTCTTAGGCAAATGCCTTCCTTCACCCACCTCGGTCTTGGCAAAGAGTGCACAGACAAGGCAGTGTTTTAATAAGTATATTTGACTGTACGCATGTGTTTGTTTGTCCATTCCTCAGTCGAAGTTGAACTGCGAGGTGCTTCACGACGAGCTGGCGTTCGAGGTGCGGTGGGCGGTCGCCGGGGACAGCATCGTCATGCAGCTCGTCGCCAAACTAGGTACGTACATAACATCTCATAGTCATACACACACACTCTCATACGCAAATAAACACCATCATATACACTTACAACTATACATACACACTCTCACTCACACAGTTTTGCTATTTACAACAAAACTGACTCCAAATATACATGGGGTAATGGTTCAGAAGAAAAAGAAAAACAAGAATAAAACTCTTTCACACGAATACACGTAAATACATACTAACACACTCACAGACACACACTCTCAACTCTCTCTTTCAAACACACACACACTTATTTAAACATCTACAAATTAGTTTATAATCAATCCTAACCTGTGTATATGATTCCAGAGGACGAAGAGTACATGTCATTCGGTATCTCGGGCGACCCACACCACTCGCAGATGGTGGGTGGGGACGTGGCGGTGGCGTGGCTCGACAAGGCCACGCTCAAGGGGTACGCGGTCGACTACTACCTGGATGCCAAGAGCCAGTGCGCGGGCGTCAGGGGGTCATGTCCTGATGAGCGGCTTGGAGGGGTGAGTACATGACATAAGCTACATCATCGTCTGTGGTTACGGCCATTGTGATATGGCCGGTGCGCAGAGGATCAGAGGTACCCACTTAGTTTTCTCGCAACCATAGCCGTTGTGACACGGTCAAAACGTAGAGTGATTAAGTTCCGCGTATAGTTATTAGAATGTTTAAATTGTGATTGTATAGTACAAGTATAGATAGATAGTGAAGTTTTTTTGCCTTTAAATCAACATTGATCATAAAAGTCACTTGAATCAGGCACCGATTCCCATAACATACAATAAAATAGGAAGAAATTCGCTGTTACTGCAATCGGATGGGACATGATTTATCGCCATTCATCAATGTCAAATAAGATTTATTTGTCAATTTTTTACTATAATAAATTCATGTAATATATTAGTTTTAAAGTCAATTTAATAACTTTCCTACCTAAAGTTCCTTAACACATAATAGCGTTCAAAGTGAGCAGACGACCCTAAAGTGCATCGCAGAATATTAATTGTCGTCATCGCAGAGGAGCTCACATAATTCAGTTGGTCGTGTGGCCAGCTAATTGGATTCCGCTGAGAGCGCTGCGAGGTGATGTGTCAGGGCGTGTGATATAGGAGAGTGTATAACACGGGTGTAATGTGGGGAGGGGCGCCGCGGGCCGACCGCTTGTAATCTCAGACAGATTGGGTCGCGGCAAATACTTGGTGCCTCCATCGATATTGGATGCTCTATGTTCATATTATGTAGTATACGGGGCTAGTATAGTTGATGATATTGCAGATTGGATGTGAAAATAAATTGTAATACAAACATGCAATATTTGTAAACGTGGTAAGCGTTATTGATTGATTGGGCTATCAATGCACAACTCAAACCACTCTAGATTGCGCTGAAAAAGAAAGTTATTGTGACGAAGGCATCTGCTAAGAATCAAAACGAAAAAGAAAACACGCGGGAAACCTCACACAGCTAGTGTTCTTATTAAGAACGGATTAATATGCAAATACACCGATTATATTACAACAACCTATCGTACTCGTACTCGTACTTGTAATCGTAAAATTTTCTGCAACTAGACCTCTCCAGTTTGGATCCTTTGTCAGCCTATCGTAATAAGTAACTACCTCATACCGTTTCCAATTGCTATACTAATTCCCCAGGAGAAAACGAACTCAGTGAAGCTGTTGAACGCGGCGTTGGTGAACGGATACTCGATCGTGACGTACCAGCGGTCCCTTCGCGCGGCTGACGACCTCGACCTGCCTGTGCTCACCAACGCCTCCCAGCCCGTCATCTGGGCGCTCGGACCTCTCAACTCACGGGATGAGGTCTCCTACCATCATCACTTCACTAAGGTATACTTCTTTTTCTTCTTCTTTGCGTGTCGTTCATTATGGAGAACCAAAATTCTTTAGGATTTTGAAAAATGCATTGAATTTGTTTGCCTTAGCCGAGCTTAAAACCTCTGCCACCGATATAGCAGTATCAATTATCTCGTAAAGATCCTCGCGTCTGCACGTCAAACACGCAGGGCAAGACAAAAAATGTGCCATTATGTGGGGTGAAATGCCACATAGACATGCGCTCTCGTAGCTTAAATGAGGGAAAACCTATAGGAAAATTAATCCTGATAATCAAAACTTTTTAAAATACGTATGTTTTGTCCATAGGGCGATAAGTTCATAGAGTTCGGTCGTCCGCCGGTGTGGAACTGCCCGATGCCGGAGGGCGAGGAGGAGGAGCATCAGATGCGCCCGCACAAGGAACAGATACAGGAGCCTGTTAGAGAACACGTGAGTGGACTGGAGTGGGTTTACTATTATTGACGATTCCACCGGCTTACTAAGCCTCGAAAAACTTTTTTTTTATTGTGTTTATGTGTGAATCTTTACAAAGAACTATAACATTATCAAATTCCAACGTGAGGATAGAGCGTTTGGATTGTAATGCAAGTGTTTGCGAGCGATCTGAACGATTATCGTTTTAGGAAGCACAAATCAAAGAAGTTAGCGGCTAAAGATTGACATCCATCTACACGTGCATAAATTATGCGTTTTTAGTGTTTGCATATGTATGTAAGTAAGTAGTTTAAGTAAGCGTGTTCATCCGGCATAATAAAGACCTGTTCGTTTACAAATGTTAGTATTTATTACGAAATCTCTTCCACCAGCCTCAATCAGTCATCAAGCCGAACCCCGTGCCGACCCCGAAGCCGGTCCCCCACGTGACCCCCTGGGAGATCCCCCCCATCCAGTGCTACGAACCCGCGGACGGAGTGTTGTACGCGCAGATGGGACCCACCGGCGGCAAGCAGGGGTACTCCGCTATTACTGGTATGAACTAGACTATCGTATTATTTTATGTACTAGGAGATTTTTAAGTGGGTAAACTACATTTGAATTTAAAAGAAATGGAAAAAACTGAAAGGAGTCAGTTACCAAAATAGACTTTGAGATTCTTTTCAGCATATTTTTTCTCATTTTTCAGTTTCGGATTTGGTCTACTAGGCCCACTAAAAAGACCTGTTTTTCACAAGTATTTCTTTGTTTGTTCTTTCCCTAAATGATTTTCATATAAATTGTTACTAGGTCACGTGGGCTGGGGTATATCCTGGTACATCAACGGCCTCCTAATCCCGGAGATCAACGTGGTGCGAGGCAAGAAGTACACGTTCGTGGTGGAGGGCGGGTCCAACCCGGAGATACCGGCGCGGTACCATCCCTTCTACATCACCAATGACCCTGTAGGGGGGTACCATCACAAGACGGATGAGGAGAAGAAGGTGAGACTTGTTTTGGATTTAAAGGTATAATGTCCAATAAGCGTTACCTTACCCTATTTGGAGTGTGTGGGAGACACGTGGGTACCTCAATATTGTTGATAAGATGACCTTAAAGCCGGGATGGGATCATCATGATCGTGATGTGTTTGTGATAACGAAAAGACCTCTTCTTCAGTGATACAATCCTGACCCTAATAATTTGTTCATAGGGTGTAGAAATCTACGCGGGAGTCCGTCGAGCTCGTAACGGCGAGTTGGTCCCCGTGGGCGTGGGCCGGCTGTGCAACTGGACGCCGAACACGCAGGGCCCCGAGGCGGACCAGTACCGCAGCTTCGGCGCGTACCAGCGCTCGCTGACCCTCGTCTGCGAGGAGGGCAGCCCCGGGGTCGTCACCTGGACGCCCGACGACAACACGCCCGACACCGTCTACTACCAGGTAACAGGAACACTCCTACAGGACCATCACTCTTACCATCATTTCTCTTTCGTTCTCATAGGTTTATACTGGTTTCTCAGAAGTACTTTGTAGAATTGTCTTGATATCTATTGTATGTATTTCATAAACTTGACTGATTTCCTTTCTTGATCCAAAGTTTGTAAATTATCTTATTTATCTTTACGAGTATGGTGAACGTTGTTTATATGTGTATTTAGTTACAAAACAAACTGTATTCATTATTGAGCATGACGGGAATTATTAAGTAATTAGTTATCATGTGCATGAATTTGTTTAGTAAAAGTATCTTCACTATGTATTTATTTTATACAAAGAATGACATCCATTTACGATTCTTTTCCTTTATTTTCATTCTTTGTATTCAAATCTTTAGACATTATATTTACTCTATGTACATAATCTTTCATCTGTTTTATGTTTCAGCCTTCCAAGTCTTCTCTGTGCATGAGATATCTGCATTCTAAACTTTGATGGTGATTGTAAAGTAACGGGGTCGCTTGTGGACTCGTTGTATAATGTTGATGTTATGTTTCAGTGTTTCACCCACCGCCATCTCGGGTGGAAGATCAACGTGGTAGACGAGTGCGATGCGGTGGAGGGCGAGGAGAGCCGCGTGATACAGCGAGTGGCTCTGCCCGAGGACCTGCAGAACGAGGAGTCGCTACAGGTACAGGCGCGCGTGCCCGCTGACAACTCGCTCCACCACCGCACCAAACTTGAACACATATCACATACGAATTCGAATTATGACAATTTCAGTAGCACAACCGGCCTTACGGGCGAGGTGTACACCAATGAGGACGCCCACTACGACGCACACGAGATTGAATTGCCGATATCCAATGGACAGATCAAGGAAGTCATACAGGCAGTCGAAAATATTGAATCCAAAATGAAAGATGACATCAAGAAGAATAACTCACCTCTGAACCAATACCAAGTGTACGAAGACGTGAAGGAGATGTTCGTCCCGGAGCGGCCCGTCAGGGAGGACGACGAGTACACGGTCGAGGCGGGTAAAGGTCCCGAGAGTTATTTCCTCCCTGCGAACCAAAAGCCTTTAACACTGCAGTCGGTGTTGAAACCGACCGGTCATAAGCCGGTTGGTAACATGAGACCACCGTTCAGGAGACCCGTCCCTCCGGAAATTAAATTGAGGAGACCACCGCCGATGTTTCAAAAAGTAAACAATGGATACCCGCTGAGCATGCCGAATCACGGTCCTCATACGATGCCGAAGAAACCGTTTAAACATAACAACGGCAGAGTTCCGGGTCACATGAACAGGCCGCCGGGGAACAACGCCCCGCCGATGAAGTCCGGGCCCCCGTTACACATGAAGCCTTTCAACCAAGGTCCTCAGAAACCACCACCTAAATTAAACGGCCCTGTACAGTCCATCATAATGGGAAAACCGATATCTGGTAACATGCAAGTGCCATTACCGGGGAAAAGTCAAACGTTGAGTCTCGGACAGACCGATATAATAGCTAACCAAGTGGTGAAGAGTCAAATCACGTTGCCAGGTAGCAATGATGCCCTCGGTCAGCAAAGCTCCCCTCAGTCTTATTTCAAACCTGGACAAATAATCCTCGGGAAACCGATGGATAACCCGATACCTTTAGACCAGCAGATGATACACAATAACCCTCATAATATTAGGACACATCCCACTCCTCCTCCGCACTACTTCCAATCAACCACTCTCCGGATAAAGTTGAACAACGAACAACCTACCTTCAACGAGATTAAATCTTCAGATTTCCTTGGAGAATCAGCCGAGACCTCGACGCTATTCCCAGCCGTTAATACTGGATTCAAACCAGATTCCATAGTAGTGGAGAGTGGTTTTAAGCCAATCATAAGAGAACCATTAATGGCTGCGGAAGACAGGATAGCAAATTACAACGAGGGAGAGACTGCAAACAGACGTGAAGACACAGATGTTGAAGAAGATTACGAGGAATCTCCTCAAATAATCACTAATCACGCTTATTCCAGTGAGAAACTGACTCAAACATTCGAACCAATGTTCATTCCTTCACCGCCCGATCACCTCCTTCCTACTAATGATAGAACTAAAGAAATATTCCCGAGCAATCACGCAAAGGAAGATCGCCCTCACCCAGTGTACGTAAAGACCGAGTCCGAACTAAACGCGTTGTTCAGTAAGAAAAATATGGAGAAAAATGTGCCCGACATGGTGATGGAGTCGGACCGAGTGAGTCCGCATTACTTACCTCCGGACCCAAAGCTGCCTAAGGAGCACTCCCAGAAACTAGCAATTGCACAAACATTTACTACTTACGATGGTAAAACGGTTTCCGCCGCGACGCTCACCAGTGTCCCCGAAGTGAATAAAACAACAACAAAACTCTTTTCATCAAAGCTTCCAGCAAATTCGGAGTTGTTGCTAAAAATGCCTCAGTTTGGACCGTTTAAGGGTGAAATCCCACCGCTAGTCGGTGCTCCCATTGCTGATTCAAAAGTGCCTAAAGTACCGAAAGTAGCCGATGACGGTAAAACAACTAAATTGAAACTAGTTAGCGTTCACGAATCGGACGAAGATGATAAAGATGAACTGAAAGCTGACGCAAGTGAGCTCGTGGAGGAGGGGGACTCCGAGGAGGAGGACGATAACGAGGAAGATGCCAAAAAGAGAAGCAAAAGGGACAGCAAGACGACGCAGTTTGAGAGAGGGGAGGTGGAGGCGGTCCACACGAACGGACACAGCCTCAGGAACCAGGTTGAATACGAGGGGATAAGCTCCGCGACTTCAATACGAAGATCAAGTTGGACCACACACATAGTATTACTAATGTTACTTCTGAAGATATTCTAAATTATAATATTAAATTATTTATTGCTACGATTAAGCCTTGCCATGAAATGCATTTGACCGTATTGTTGTATAGGGCTGTGGGTAAGACTTCGCGTTTCCGTATTTCAAATTCATTCTCTAGTGTTACCACTCACTGTGTCACTGCGACTGCATTCAATACTCCTCTAGTACGTAAGGAACTTGTAAATATATTTTTTATCATTATTCTAAATATTATTAAAATTAGTGTTAATGTTTGTTACTTGTTTTATTTCACTACTATTATCCATACAAACTCTTATCTATATCTGTGACTTGAACTATAACTAACAATAGAATACTTACGTATATTGCTATTGACAGTAACTTTTGCTACTAAAACACATAAAAAATCCTTAAAAAACACCAACAAGCGAGAATTCTTTGACTAAATATAGTCCACAACTAAAAGTATCCATAATACCACTTGTAGTCTATCATTCACGTGAGGTTGAGCATGGTGTTCAGATGGTGTATCTTCTTGGAGAGCCGCGTGAAGCGGGAGCGCGCCTTCTCGTGCGGGTAGTGCACGTCCACCAGACGGATGATGGACTCGCGGGGCTGACCACTGGGGGACAATAGGGTTAATTGTGGTTGATATGACAAATAGCATAGACTTCAGAAAACATTGAGCAAAAATTTGAAACTGACATGGTCACTTGGTGATTGACAATCCATCTGTGACCACAGTAAAATTAGCCATTCGTGGGCATAGTAGTGTTGTGTAAGTCTAAACAATAAGCGTCTACTGCGAGGTCTGCGAGATGAAGCTGGTAAGTATGTGAATGATATCTCACTGCCTGTTCCGGAGCAGCCTGGCGACGGAGGTGAGCGGTAGGCCGGCGTTATCGACCGCGTCCACGTCACTGCCGCGGGACACCAGCTCTGACACCACCTCATGTCGGGCACCCTGACAGACTGACGGACCAGGGGGATTAGGATTATGTACTTATCTGATATTGTAGGTATAAAATATAGTTATTTACTTTCTGAAGACTTGTATTATTGTTAACAAAAAGAACCCTTTCCCCACGCCCTGGAAAGCTGACGAAATACTGCAAAAAAGAGTTCGATTCCTGTGCAAAGGTAATTTCATGTCTAGTATGGTGTGCGTTAGGTTTAAAAGGTGTGCGTAGTTTCTAATACTCAAAACAGTAATAAACTTAGATAGGAGTCAGTTATTACATGAATATATGTATGGATAGAATAGCCGATTATATGTAAGCTGATGCTAATGAAGTTAGACTTATTGATAATGTGATATGTAAACTGACTGGCCCTGAAGAGCGGCGTCCACCCGTTGTGGTCCCGGGCGTGCGGGTCTCCCCCGCGGTCCATCACCATGCGCACCATCGCCGCGCGGCCAGACTCCACCGCGTAGTGCTCCGCGCGCAGACCGTTCCAATCACGAGCCTGCAAAATATATAGTGTAGTGATAGCTTCTGATCCAAGGCGGATAAAGCTAGATAGCTTTGGTGCATAGTCACATCTATTCAAGATGATGAGGTGGGGAATGACCTTTGAGTAGTGGGAATTTTGGCTGCATCTAAATTGACTAAATAAAATCTCCCCCTCTAAATTTGGGTAGCAGCAAAACTCTGGAGTTAGTATCACTATCACTGCACAATCGTTACTCAAATTGCATCAAAAATATTCAGTATGGCATGAGAAACATTTTGCGAAGTAGACCTTCTGGCAAAAGCTGTTGCAGTACATTGTACCTGTAGGTCAGCCCCTCTATCCAGCAGTAGTTCGACGAGGTCCGTGTCCCCCGCGAGCGCGGCGAGGTGCAGCGCGGTCTGCCCGGCCGCTGAAGGCTGCTCCAGGTCCGCGCCCGCAGCCAGCAGGCAGCGGATCATGGTCATGTCACCTGGACACGAGGACATCACTCTACGCTAACATGTTCATATCACAACTGACAACTCATCCGACCCCAAATAGACATGGGACAATGGTTCGAAAAAGAGAGAGATGATGTCCCATGTCTATTTGGGGTCGGTTTTCAGTTCAACCAGATTTGGCGGGATGACAGTATTTTGAAGCGAGTGCCATCACACCTTCACAACCTAGAGGGCTATACGACATTCTAAAATTTCGTTCCACAAAAGTCTAAAATTTGGTTAAACCAAAACCAAATTTTAGACTATTGTGGGCTCTAACTCATCATCATCATTATCATCAACTCATAAAATGTCCCTGCATAGGGGCTCGAGCATATCCTGAATTAGGTTGATCAACCGTCCCCTTAGTCAACCATGCTGTAGCCAGCAGGACGTGCGGGCAATTGGGCCTGTATTCTATAAAATCTTTCTTATATATTAAACACAAGAACTTTGTAAATGCAAATGACATTTTAGTTTTACAAAGATTGCGGTTTCTTTCGTTCAATATGTTTATTACTGTAAAGCTGTAATCTATGCTGTAAAGTAAGTACTGAGTTACGCACAGACCGACGGACAATTTGAACCCCACTACACGCTGAAGTGTTTCGGACGCATTTCAAAGTTTCGAGCCAACAAGTCATCGTAACTTTTGTAATAGGGTTGCAATGATATCTCCCCTTACGTAGGAGTTAGGAGGGTTAGTTCACCCTATACATAGGAGTATTATGAAATAAGTGAAATAAAAACGTATTGGTATGGAGTATGTTTCGTTTATGAGAATACTAGCAGCGCCCCGCGGCTTCACCCGCGTAGTTCCCGTTCCCGTGGGAATTTTGGGATAAAAAGTATCCTATGTGTTATTCTGATGTATAAGCAAGATTATTGTAAAGTTTCATTAAAATCCATTCAGTAGTTTTTGCGTGAAAGAGTAACAAACATCCATACATACAAACTTTCGCCTTTATAATATTAGTAGGATTTTGTTACGTAACACATAATAAATTATGACTACATTTTAAGAGTCTCAGCGGTGTTACGGTTCAGCATAATCCTAAGTTCATATAAATACCAGCTACCAGGCTAAAAAAATTTGAAAGTACGAGTATAAATAATTTTGAGAATTAATTTATTGGTCGACTCTATCTAGATTGAGAAACGTCTTTCATTTCGATTACTATGGGTCCCTAGTAAAAACAAAGGCAACCAACTTATAATGGCGCGATCGCGTATAAAGTTAAAACTTTGGGAGTAAAACACCTCTCAGAAGTGCATAATGAGTGCCGTAAATTGTGGTGTCATCGCGCGCAGCGTACTCGGAACTGAATTACGAAATTTTATTATTGTGCGCTGTTTAATTAGTGACTCAACGAAATATTGAAAGGTAATAGTCGCGTCTAAATGAATATGAAATACGACTTTACGGCCAGTTGTAAGTTGTAAGTAATATTTTGCAAACAGTTTATGACTGCCCGTTTACAGCACAATCATGCATTAAGTATTGTCCAAAAGCTTAGGTAGCAGAAGAGAATTATTCCTTGCCATTATCCATTTCATTTGATATGCTCAAATTTATTTCTGTGTGATGAACAAAATCAGTCTATGTTCACATAGGAATAGGGCCCCCACTGCGCTCAATACAGCCCACCTCCTGCAGCAGCCTTCCCAATTGCCTAGTCTTGTTATGTGATACCGACCTTGCACGATGGCGGTGGCGAGCGGCGTGAACCCGTTGTACGTGTTCACTAGCCCCACCAGCTCCGGACGCTCCTCCAACATACACTGCACCTGGATGGAATGGTACAACACGATATCACTCATAACGATGACGATACTGCTGTTATTGCCTATCGGTTGATAAATTATCGAGGAACTTTAGAATACGGAGTTTTATGTTGATTTATTATTGGAGGTTCAATAAAAGTTTCCTAGTTTTTGAATTAAACCTTCATAAATTACCAGCAATGACTGCTGAAATATTTTTAATAGTTTATCCAGTTTTAGAGTTTATCTATAAATCCAAACATTGCCTCTCTGTAGTATAAAGCTTTCCGTATCATCGATCAATATTATTTATACCCGATATACCGAGCTAAATATATGTGGTGACATTCTTTACAAGCAGAGCGATCCATACATAGCGGCGCGCGGTCGGGCGTCGGAAACTAATATATAAATACAAAATCAATATCCAGCTCCGAGAATAATTAATTTCCATCAGACGGCGCCCCTCCGCTCTCTCTCGACACAAATTAATATTGCTCCAATTCGTCTGCACTTTTTGTTGTCGACTGTTACCCAGAGAGGAAACGTGACGTCTCTATTTACAAATTGCAGTTGGAATGGGAGATATTATTATTTTGTGCTAGTGCGGTTGAGGAAATTAATTGGAATATTGATGAAATTTCAGAAATAGAATAGCTTAAAAAGGATATATGCCACTTTTTATCCCGAATATCCAAATTACAGCGTAAGTAAAATTTCTAAGGCCCGAAAGTTTCTGATATATTTATCGTAAAAACTATCAAATGGAAGGCAAATAAAACCTGCGAAGTGATTGCGATATAACCCGTTTACGTGCGCTATTCCCGTTGTTTATCGACGGTGATTTTCATGAGCTGTCTCTATTGCTGGTGCTCTGAGGGACGCGGCTGTGAACGGTTACTGCGGGCGCATCTGGTGCGACACTATCGGAGGCACTGGCAGCGTTTTATAGACAGTTTTGTAGCTTAATTTGATTGGTAATGCTACTTTAATACTCACTTTTTCAACTTCTTTGGATTAGTAATGCTACAAGTACGTTTAATGACTGAGATAATTTATTCATACACGTTTTGTCTTACAAATAGGTTAGACTCTAACCTAATGATTAAGCCAATTCTTCCTCTTTCTTATGGTCTCACAGGACCATATTTGACTGTAACTATAACAAACTACTAAACAGTTCTGTTTATAGACCTAGTTTAAAGTCTGTTGATATGAAAGACAGAGACGTTCCATTCGTCAGCAATTCGCGCGGGTGGGGAATCTGTCTACGGGGCGAGATCACTGCTCTTTGAGAATGGAGTGTTGATTTGAATTGTTAGTTGAGTGAATGACAGTAGAGAAGATGATAGTGTGATTGAAATAATGTATGAAATTATGTCTGATGTTTACCTGTTTGAGGTATTCGCACTTGACGGCCATACAGAAGCAGGCGGCGGAGGTGCCCACCGAGTCCGTGTTGGTCCACGTCTCCTCCGACCAGGCAGACTCCAGCCACCGGTGATTGTCACTGGGGATACGGATGATATTAGTACGGGAGTTATTAGACCATTTAAAACACGTGAGTCTGAGGAAATTGGTGATACTCTAAGGATTTTAATTATGGATTCATTTACAAGTCAAATAAATTTAGGTATTAGAGTCTGTTTGTGCGATATCATTCGAAATATATTCCAAAGTTTTCTATGCGATTTTAAAGTCAGTCAGTAGTTGTTTATTAAATTATTTTTCGAGATTTTCAATATCAAACGTTAAGCAGTTTAATCGCCAGCTAGATGAACAATGAAGAATTTAAGTGTGTTATTTCTTACCTCATACTATTCTTTTGATCACCTCCACCTTTCTTCTCTACACCATTACAATCACTATCTGGTTTTACGTTTTGTTGATCACTATAATCACCGGCTCCATTATCAACTTTATTTTCTCTTTGATCTATATGGTTTCCTTCAGAATCACTATCTTTATTAGAATCTTCTTGTTTAGCATCTTTATTGACTTCCTTACTATCACCACTGCTTTCTTTAGGTTTATTATCATCGCAATTATCACTATCATTACCAACATTCTTATTATCATCATCGAATTCTCTGTAAACTTCAGTTTCATTACCATAGTGTTGTAAAGCCAGTGCAGCTAGTCGCGGCACAGCCTCTGCCTTCAATATAACTCTGAGTCTGAACCGGTGAGGGTAGCTCGGGGGGAGGTCGTCTATTCTCTTCTGAGTTTTACCTCCGCTACAACCAAAATTTGGATAAAATTAGGTTATAGCTTGGATTATAGCTAAAGTAAATTAAAGCTTTGAACATTTTAAATTAAAAGCATCATAACTGAATGAATTTAAAAAAATAATTCTGTTTCAGGTAAAAATAACATTACAAAGAGTTCACCCGTTTAAGAGTTACGGTTACACACATACAAATAGACTCATTTCACGAGTTTCTTGCCGATCACGAGTTTCTTGCCGATTCTTCTCGTCTGATGTAATTTCCGAATCGGTGGTAGAATCAATTTTGACGTTCATAAGTGCCTCATTGAGGCCTTAACTGAATAAAGGATTTTTGACTTTGACTTCATGGCAGTCAAATTTATAACAAGTCTCTTAGTGCGTTTGTTATTCCTCAGGATAATTATATCGGTGAGTCATCCTACGAAATATATTTTTTGTAGCAGGACGTCATTTCATCAGTGTTAACTATTATAACACCTACCTATAAACCACGACCCACTTAGGTATCTTATTGTTCTTCTCGATCCTGTACAGGAGGTGGTCCCGGAGAAACCCGAACCGCTCCTGTCCCCACTCGAGGGTGATGTCTCCCGTGCCGCGGCTTACCACCGCAGGGGGTGATGGGTTCCAGCTCTTGAACTTATGGACTAGGAACTCTTGGAGAGACATTTTCTGGAAGTGATAGACACACGTGAGAAAAAAATATCTCCATTATTGCCTTACTCATGTTAATAGCAGACGGATCAAGTAAAGGTAAGTGATAAGAAGACTCTTCGAAGAAGAGGAGTCACGAGTGTATCGCATGACTTTTTAAGGGATCAGTTTGGAGAAGAAGAAGGAGAAGGAGGAGAGGGGAAGGGATTGAGCTCTGGATTTCTCATTCATCATGAAAAACGCATTAGCGTGAGCTGTTACTACACTTCGATGAAACAAGAGTGTCGTATTTTCTCAGTGGAACCAGTCGTGCTGTTACAGTTTGGCTCTATGAAAATAAAATATATCTAAGTAGCAAATTAAAAAGTAAAATGTTACTAATTGATTTAAAATTCATTGAATGTTTGTAAATTGCATAATTATTACATTTCCATTAACGTGATATCGTACTTCGTCGACGTGATTAAAATGTATAGCGCTGAGATATTGGAACTTTCTAGTAGCAAGAGTCTCGGAGACCGATACGGTCCAACAGATAATGATGAAACTACAAGACTGAGTTCCAAGTTTGGTACCTAAGATAGAGCTACCTTGTATCTCTTATAGCACTAGATTTTCGCGTACTGTCAAATAAAAATACTTAAAAGTAGAATAGTCTAAGTTAAGTGTACAGTATACTAATATAATAGAGTTCAAAGATTTCTTTGTTTGTCTGAACGCGCTAACCTCAGGAACTAATGTTCTGATTTGAAAAAATATTTCAGTGTTAATTTGCCTATTTATCGATGAAACATTTAACTACTTACTCCTTTATCAAAGACACTTTTGGTTTTAGTTAGTTGGTAATTTACGTGTATATCATTACGCCGAATAGGACCAGAGCCAACGTGGGTTAAACCGCGGGGCACAGCTTATTTTACAAATTCCATGCAAAACTAATTACATTTGATGAATTACAAATTACTTAAATAAATTACAAACAAAAATAAATAGACAAAACAAGTAAATAAGACACTCAATTAATGTTCCGCCTTGAAGCTCGACACAGTTATCGAGTTCCTTCCCAGAATTTAGAACAACGTTTGGTACAAATCGGTTTATTACAATGTACACAATCGGGTTTGGATTTATTTTTGTAACTAATTGTTAAGATTAGATATTGTTATACTAGTGTTTTCCAGTGGCTTCGCTTGTTATTGCTAAATACAAATTATGACGTATTTTATACAAACTTTCAAAAGTTATGAATCAGTAATAGCTTTAGGGAATAAATTTTCAAAAATCCCAATTAAATTATTATGTAAACTGAATTCTAATGCAATTTTCTTAGTACTAATCCTAGTAATTTAGGTTCTTGAAATAACAGTCAGACTGTTAACTTATACATAAAAAGAAACTTCATTATTTCTAGCAGGAAATGACCACAAACATTTACATTTACATCGATGTTAGTTTATGAAGACATACAATTAATTTTCTTTGTATGAAGTAGGTATGTGCGATTAAGTGTCGTGATTAGCGGGCTTCTAATACCGGGAAATTACTTACATAGGTACTCTTTATTTAATACTTACTGTAAACAATGTATCCGTCTGGAAAATTCCGCTACAAAGCAAAGGCCAGTTTTCACTTAAATTGTAAACTCTGTATGTACGAGGTGGCGACAAAAGTCTAATAATAAATGAGACTCTTAGTGGTGCTAGGACAGTGTAATATAGTAAGCTATCACAAATATATTAAAATAAAAATACGATTAAAGGTGTTTTATTAACTTATTTTGTAATTTTTATCATTTGAATTTTTCATTATGGATTCATTTATCTGAAATTAATTAATTTTTTGTTTTTTATTTAAAAGGTGTTTCTAATGAAAGTTATACCTTTAAACTTAATTTTATTGCCAAAAGTCTTTAAAAGGATTTTTGTGATTTTTAAAGTAAGTACTCCTATGATATGAATTAGCACTTGCAGTGGTTTTGCAGCCACCGTTTATACCTACATTAACATTCCCTCAGTTTCAGTCAACTGTATAACTTCGGAGTCATCTACGAAGCACTATAGAACTAATCTCTCCACAGTACACCATCGTCGCACCAAACCACTAAAGTTATTCACTCCATCGCTTGCTGTAAACTAAACTTGTGTCCAGGTGTAGTTTGATCGATTCCGTGTCCAAGTAACTTGTTCCATTAACTTGAGCAAGTCACTGTCCCGATTTACTTGCTGACTGTATCGGATTTTGTTTGAATAAGTATTGACTGGAGTTATACTCAGAGGTATTTACTTCTGTTTTCCGAACCTTTATCCCATATCTATTTGGGGTCGGTTTTCAGTTTAACCAGATTTGGCGGAATGTCAGTATTTTACGTGAAGCGACTGCTATCAGACCTTCACAACCTAGAGCAGTTCTCAATCTTTTTTTGTAACGGATTCCTTTTGGAAAGCGATATACTTGATGGAACCCTATTTGAAGTACACACACCGGAAACATTTGAATTAGAGGAACGTTAGTTCATTTGTGAAATTTTTCGGATTTTTTGTTATAATGTTGTTATATTTCTATGATTGAGTATTTGAATATACTATGATTTTTTTTTTTAATAATAAACTTCTTTAATGGGAAAAAATAAGATTGATATTTTACGGGGTGTCGTCGTCGAAAGCAAACGCCTGACAAATTGACGTTTTACGGATGACATCGTCCTTTTTGGCCCAACACATCAAGGAATGCTCCAAGAACTGAACACTGCAAGTTTTGGGGTTGGTCTTCGAATGAATCGGTCAAAGACACAAAGTCGGTCACATAAGAAAGTCGGTCAGACGGGGAATGTGGTCAGACGGGGATGTTGGTCAGACGGGGACGTTGGTCAGATAAGGAAGTTGGTCAGATGGGGAAGTTGGTAAGACGGGTAAGTTCGTCGAAGTCGAAGTGTTAAGTGTCAAGTGTCAAGTGTCAAGTGTCAAGTGTCAAGTGTCAAGTGTCAAGTGTCAAGTGTCAAGTGTCAAGTGTCAAGTGTCAAGTGTCAAGTGTCAAGTGTCAAGTGTCAAGTGTCAAGTGTCAAGTGTCAAGTGTCAAGTGTCAAGTGTCAAGTGTCAAGTGTCAAGTGTCAAGTGTCAAGTGTCAAGTGTCAAGTGTCAAGTGTCAAATGTTCAAATTGTCGAAGTGTCGAGAGTCTTGTGTCGAGTGTCGAGTGTCGAGTGTCGAGTGTCGAGTGTCGAGTGTCGAGTGTCAAGTGTCAAGTGTCAAATGTGAAATTGTCGAAGTGTCAAGTGTCAAGTGTCAAGTGTCGAGAGTCGAGAGTCGAGAGTCGAGTGTCGAGTGTCGAGTGTCGAGTGTCGAGTGTCGAGTGTCGAGTGTCGAGTGTCGAGTGTCGAGTGTCGAGTGTCGAGTGTCGAGTGTCGAGTGTCGAGTGTCGAGTGTCAAGTGTCGAGTGTCGAGTGTCGAGTGTCGAGTGTCGAGTGTCAAGTGTCGAGTGTCGAGTATCGAGTGTCAAGTGTCAAATTAACGAAGTGTCGAAGTGTCAAATTATCGAAGTGTCAAGTTATCGAAGTGTCGAAGTGTCAAATGTCAAATTGTAGAAGTGTCAAGTGTCAAGTGTCGAGTGTCAAGTGTCAAGTGTCAAATGTTCAAATTGTCGAAGTGTCGAGAGTCTTGTGTCGAGTGTCGAGTGTCGAGTGTCGAGTGTCAAGTGTCAAGTGTCAAGTGTCAAGTGTCAAATGTGAAATTGTCGAAGTGTCAAGTGTCAAGTGTCAAATTGTCGAAGTGTCGAGAGTCTTGTGTCGAGTGTCGAGTGTCGAGTGTCGAGTGTCGAGTGTCGAGTGTCGAGTGTCGAGTGTCAAGTGTCAAGTGTCAAATGTCAAATTGTCGAAGTGTCAAGTGTCAAGTGTCGAGATTCAAATTATCGATGTGTTGAATTGTCGAAGTGTCAAGTGTCAAGTTTCAAGTGTCAAGTGTCAAATTATCGAAGTGTCGAAGTGTCAAGTTATCGAAGTGTCGAATTGTCGAAGTGTCAAATGTCAAATTATAGAAGTGTCGAGTGTCGAGTGTCAAATTATCGAAGTGTCGAATTGTCGAAGTGTCAAGTGTTGAGTGTCAAGTGTCAAATGTTCAAATTGCCTGAAGAGTCTAGAGAGTCGTGTGTCGAGTGTCGAAAAGTTCAAATATCAAATGTTAAATTGTCGAAGTGTCAAGTGTCGAGTGTCAAGTGTCAAGTGTCAAGTGTCAAGTGTCAAGTGTTAAGTGCCAAGTGTCAAGTGTCAAGTGTCAAGTGTCAAGTGTTGAATGTCGAATGTTCAAATTATCGAAGTGTCGAGAGTCGTGTGTCGAGTGTCGAGTGTCGAGTGTCGAGTGTCGAGTGTCAAATGTCAAATGTCAAATGTCAAATTGTCGAAGTGTCGAGTGTCGAGTGTTGAGTGTCGAGTGTCGAGTGTCGAGTGTCGAGTGTCGAGTGTCGAGTGTCGAATGTCGAGTGTCGAGTGTCGAGTGTCGAGTGTCGAGTGTCGAGTGTCGAGTGTCGAGTGTCGAGTGGCGAGTGTCGAGTGGCGAGTGTCGAGTGTCGAGTGTCGAGTGTCGAGTGTCGAGTGTCGAGTGTCGAGTGTCGAGTGTCGAGTGTCGAGTGTCGAGTGTCGAGTGTCGAGTGTCGAGTGTCGAAGTGTCGAAAGTGTCGAAGTGTCTAAGTTGTCAGTACGGTCGACCAGAGAGGGGTGTTTTGTTTTTTTTTCTAAATTCTTGCGGAACCCTTACAGGAGCATCAAGTTAAACCAAATGTTAGGCTTTTGAGGGCTCTAACTAACCGTAATGACTGTCGAGGAGTACGACAGCCGGAACCGACGGCTTTACGTGCCCTTCGAAGCACGGAAACGCTCATGAAATTAAAAGACATTTTTAGTAATGACCCATCACAGTCATGACAGTGCCAGACGTTGCTTAACCGCACAGATCACAAGTGATCCGTGGGTAGCACTGGGCCATGAGCGCTTCGCTTATAGTCAGAAGTATTGCTTATTTAAATTCATGTGTTCGGTAAATAGTTTTTGCTGAATTTGGGATTTGTGAGTTGATGATTAATTGATGTTAGAGTCGTAGAGATAGCGTTGTCTATTGGTCTTTCTACTTTGGTGGTCATCTCTTCCCAACGGTTGTCCGATATATGGATGAATTCTATGCCTGCACTATATCAATGTAATGATTATTTTTAAACAATCGAGACAATATTTAGAGAGAAAATAAATAAACTTAATATAAAGTGGCACGTATTAAAAAGGCATATTAAAAACCTTCAGATAAAAAAAACTTCCTTTCTATTCTTCAAACCCACATGAATTACTTCATCTTGGATAATTATTTATCTATAAAAACGTCCGTTTAACTAAATCTTAGTTCTCCATTTAAGCCCATCTTGTAGGCCGCGTCGTCCGCCATCCCGCCAACATCGAATGCCAAATTACAGCCTTCAGTCCGACCGGTGCCAAGTTCTGTTCCCGATGCAATGGTTATTATTTATCGCTCTCTTTAATGGATCTTCTCGTCTAGAATAAAATTTAATAAAAGAAATGATACTTTTATAGTAGTCGCTAACTCTATTTGTATGACTGGGCCGTTGATGGTGGATGCAATCCGTTTCGAAATGTCAGGATAAAACTAAAATAAATAACTGGAGATATTATCAGTAAAAGTATTTTATTGTGTTGTATGATCAAACTGGAGGATACAGGCACAAAATTTTCCGTAAAATGGTAATCATTAGAATAGAACCACTATAATAATATACCAATACAAAGTTAAGTTATTCCAATAATGTAGGCTGGGTTTTATAGGAATTTTCCTACAAGAAACCTATTTATAAACCTGCGTCAAACAGGGGAACGCAGCTGAATGAAGATAATAGAAGACAAATTGGTATAATTTAAAGTGGATATTACAGATAAAATTTCTAGAATATTAAATTATCTGAACACAAAATGGTAAAACGCTGACTGTATATAACGGAACGGAAAGTACATACTATTGATAATGAAAGAGTTAATTAACAATAACGAACTGAATGCAAATGTTTGATCCGATTCAATGTACACGGAACGGAACGGAACGAAATATCTATCGGATGGAACAAAATTCAGGAAGGAACAATAAGTTGGTAATAATAATTACATTACTATACTAATAAATAAAATTGTCTGTTCTGTTTGTTCCGGCTTATCTCTGAAATGGCTGAGCCGATTTTGATTTTAATTGGCAGGTAGCTCATGTAGTAAGGAATACTTTTATATCTAAATTCCCACGGGATAAGGTTCTGCGCGGGTAAAACCGCGGGGCACATCTACATATCCTTACTATCCTTACTAATATAATAAATACGAAAGTAGCTCTGTCTGTCTGTCTGTTACCTTTTCACGGCTAAATTACTGAACCGATTGTCTTGAAATTTGGTACAGGGGTAGCTTATGGTCCGGGAAAGGACATATGCTATGTTTTACCCTGAATTCCTACGAGATCGGAAACTATGCGAGTGAAACCGCGGGGCACAGCTATTATAAAATAAAAATCAAATAGTCCGTGTACTCTACCTGTGGTAGAGTATGTCCAAACATTTAACGGACTTAAAAGAGGAGGGATTCTCAATTTGGTAGAACAAACAAACTGGAAAATAGGTAAGTATCTATTAAATACTCTGTCAATTTTGTTTTTTTTAATGTAGGTACATATTTAGATTTACAAATCAATTACAACTGATCATTTTACCTTTGCCTTTATTTATGAAGAGATTATTTTAATAAGTAGAGTCTATTTATCCAAGCAAAGGTAGAAATATACACGAAAATATTTCTATATTTCAATAAAATACCTATAAGTAATGTTTTTATGTTATCATTGAAATGTACCTTTAATACCTACTATGAATTTTATATTAGGTAGAGTTAAGCCATCCACAGCTGACAGGCCCCATACAACTGGGGACAATTATTGTCCAGTTTCAAGGTCGCACGCCTCACTCGACCATTACATTAACAGATATACCTAGTAGAAACTTTGAACAACAAAAATGGAATTATAATGAACAGAGCCACAGACAATACAGTTTGTTTTATTATTCAACAATATTTGTTAGTTTGAATGTTTGAATTGAGAACGCCGAATTTGTGCGATTGGTGTAAACGGAACGTAGCGCAGCAATGGCGGGAGGTATCGATCGACGCGCGCAGTCGGCGCCCGGCCCTCGACCGCGCCACACGTCCTCTCGCGTCGCGTAACTTACTCGCTGCCGTCTGCCGTACACCACGACTGCAACAGACACCCAGGTAACATAGCGATTAGTACACCAAACACTACTATAACTAGCCAACACATATAGAAATGCTTTATTTGTATGTTTTATATGGAAATTAGAGACAAACAAACGTGATACAATTCCGCCAATTATAAAAATGATTCACGTCTCTCGATCCAGCTGATCGTTTGGTGCAATACAATTTGGTCGGATTACATTTGTACGGTGACGGTAATTGCATTAGGAATTAACGTGTTTCCTGAAATATGAATTCGTTTCAACGCGGGCTCGTAAGGCTTTGTGTAAATAAGACATGGGTACATCGGGGTGGTGTTATGTGCACTCAAATATACACCTTATGTTCGAGTAATAGCCTGCCATTTCCGCTAACTTACTTTTCTTTGCTAGTTCGTGTTTATTACTGTGTGTGTATATAATTATGCTTATTTGTGTTGAATATTATTTATAATAATAACGTTGCCTTTGAAGTCGAGATCAGATAATACAATGTCACAATATGATATTGTTTCGCATCGTAATTATTCGAGTTCCCTTTTCATTGCGTCCTTAGTATGTGTAGTATAGAACATTGACCCAATTAAAGCAGAAATGTAGTGTAATTATAAAGGTTCGTGACGTCAGGTCTTAGGTTGAGCCAATTAGGTGGGGGCGAGGATTTGCATACAGTGGAGGGGCGCGGGTGAAGTGCCCCGGACACACGGACAGGCCTACAGCCAAACAATGTAGGTACACAAAAGGTACATACACACACCTGGGCCCACCTCTCTATACTTGGACTAGTAGACACACACTTTCTCTGAGAATATTAATTAGTTATACTATTTTATTTGTGATTTGATTAACTTCTAGAAAGGTTTCTAGCTACGCGGACTCTACTTGATAAAAAAGTACTTTTATTGGATTCATCATCAGCTGTCCCCGAGGGGCTTGAGCCTACCCTGAATTAGGGCGATCAGGTCTTAGTAGTATTATTTCAACATTTCCAGTATCATTTTGGAGTCCAACCAGATAAGAAAGATATTCCAGAAAGGAGCAAAAGATTCCAATTTAAAGGACTCTAGACTCTATTACTGCTTTGTAATAACATTGTGTAACAACGTTGGTTCTTATTTAAAGGGAATTACATGAAAAAGGTTGTGAGAACATTTTCAAGTTATCTAACAAAATCAACAAAGGTAATATTGTAAAGGCAGTACCTGATACCTGAACCTACCCATTAGGTATTTCTTTTCAGAAACCTCTCGGTAATCTGTGTACAGGCAAACGAGGTTGTCATGTTACACGAATCCCCAATTTTAAAGACATTAAGAGCCTTCGTCTCTCTTAGGGATCGCCTTTTTAAGATTAAATCTTTTTGGGTCCAAAAATATTTTAAATAACCTAATTAAATATTTGGGAAGAACTCTCGGAGACATTTTATTACAATTTTCTTCATTCAATTTAATTTTAAACATCTCGATCCTTTGATGGAACTTATTGGATTAAATATTAACTGCTTAATGTTGAGTGGTTGGGGAGGTACATAATTATTACATCGGTACCTACAAATTATACGAGTGGGTTGAATCGCCCGTTTCTGAGGAACCAGATCGAGTACATTAGTGAAACAGTTGGAAAGTACTAAAAGCACTTAATATGAAATGTTTATTGAAACTTTTCGAGTTGTTTTATCAAAATCTGAAATTTCCCTTAGAAGTCAAACAATAAAGACTTAACTTGGACGAGTAACGTTTACTTAACGCTGAAATAATATCGATATTTTGAAACGGAAAACTTTGACTCTAAACAAACATTGGGAGTGAGCTGTTTGTCTCTATTGTGGATCGATTCGATCCCATTCCCCTTTGTTACCTAATACACAATGATAAATTATCGAGAGAGAAGAGAAGGGCCGAATTATCTCTTCTGAATAATATATAGCGGGAAGAAAACCCAATAAGAATTGCGATTGTGTTACTTTGATCATATTGAGATCGGGAAATTGGGTATCCTTATCATAAATTGTTTGGGTCCGAGCCGAGACCGCCTTCGGTCCAAACAGTAATTTCACTCTAATTAGATCAGCCACTGACACCTGCTCGTCACTCGCAGAGAGGTTCCAACTGGCAATGAGAAGTGTTCTGAAGAGCCCTTTGAAGCGATTCATGTAACGGAATTATGTAACGTGGTAATGTAATATTTCATAAAACAACTGACGCGACGTTGAGTGTGCTAAACAAGAGAGGTAGCACAATACCTAACATGACAGAAGGCACCATATTCTGGTAATTCTTTAATTTTAAAGAATAATTTTAACTAGAATTTGCTAGTTTAAATGCTAGTCGTAATTTCATGGTAGATTTTAATCTGCTTAAACGTCATGATTATCCTTGGCAACGTTTGAATAATAATAAACATGCACAGCTCAATCTAGGAATGGGACCTGACTAGGTCAGGACATCCTAAGGTGGCGTTATCGGGTGATGAATTCCAATAAAACTTTAAACATTATGATGAAAAATTGCATATGCCATCTTTCAGGATGATTTGTTAATTTGTATCAAAGTCTATGAGCATCATACATCTACGCTAATATCATATTCCAAAATAAACTTAAAAAATAATTCATTTATCAGTTGGTTAACTCTGTGCACTTTGATCAGTTATTCCACATCACCGGCACAAAAGTTGTGGAAATCAAAAGATTTTTACAATCAACGGACAATTGTACGAGTGAACATTCTCCTCTCTTTTGTCTTTTGGGGGCTTTGTTAAACGTGTTATTTTTAGATCAAAGTTCTTTTGTCTCCAAGGTTCTAACCTGCATATGAAACGTTTATCGTTAAAGGTTATCATATTAAGGGTTTCGTTTCGCTTTTTAAGTATCATATTAATGGTTTTGTAGCGCAACATGCCTTGAATTTGATTGGCATGTTCATTACTTTCATATTCAAGATAATATTTTATTCAGTTTGGACCTCGGAAAGGTATTTTTTCATAATAGATGCCAATAAAACGTTCGGTAATACCATAGATCCGTTCACGTCAAGTCAAGGTCTTCCCGTCGCCATAAAACATTAGTATCAGTTAAGAATGCGAAGGGATGGTATTGGCAGTAACATTTATCAAAATATATCTGAACGAGAACCATTTGTCTCCATTACCTGGGAGGTCACCGGCGTGTTTGTCACTGTAAAACAAATAAATGGAGTTTTTATTTTAATTGCGTTTTAATGTTACGTCTTAGCTAGTTCATTTTTGATCGTCTTCAACTGAAGTGATTGCTTGTGTTTGAAACTGACAATTAATCAATCATTGGCTTTTACATCGACTTAGGATGATACTATAGGCTGAGCGTAAATAAATGGAGTTTTTATTTTGATTGTATTTTATAGTGGGTTATATCTATAGACGATCACTTAGCAGATACATTTTTGATCATTTTCATGTCTTCAAGTGAAGGGTTTGCTTAAATGTAGTTGCGATATCAAAGAAAATTCATTTTTGATCATTCTAAAATCTCCAACTGGAGGAATTGCTTAAGTTCAGTTGTCATTCAATCCTTGAAATAGAGCGCCAGCACTTTACATAATAGGATGTCTACTTCTACCTGAATTTCCGTCTGATTGACACTTTCCGAGTTTGAGATTAGTGATTTTAAATTGTGCGGTTTTACATTTTTGTTGGCTTTTAGTTGGATTGTTTTGCAAGAATCTATGTAGAGTACTTCTACATTTTCAGATATTATCTCTTCAATCAATCATTTATAAAGCATTATAAAGCTGTAAAGTATTTATATTGATATTTTATCATAAATTTCATCGTAATCGTCAACCGAGTTCATGGTAGAATACTTAGAGTATGTATGTGACTTGCAATACCAACTCAAAGGTAGCATGTGCAGGTATTCCGCTTCCCATAAAAGTTCTGACGTCCGTTATTTTAATATTCAGAAACTGGCGCAGAATAATTTGGCAAACTAACCAGAATGTGCGGAAAGTGTGGTCGTGGTATTCACGCCATTGTAGGTCTCTTTGGTCATGAAGTATTTAGGTCGTCAGATGATTAATCGTCTGTTGTAGTGGTAACATCCCAATTATGATTAAAATGGTTATAAAACTAGAACAAAATAGTACCTATTATTACCTCTAACAATAGTTACCAGGAATATGACGTGATACATGGTAGTTAATACTACAACGAGCTTTATTACTGGAACAGATTTCCTAAATAATTTCACCAACTGTATGTGATGTTTATTCCAATTTAATCCTCATTACCATTGATTATAGTTTTAATTCGGAACAACTCGAAAATCCTTCGCAATTACCCCGCAATATTAACTACAATTATTCCTGTAAATGCAGACCTGAAATGAGTCTTATTGCTATTTATTTAGGATTGGTTTTAGCTCGCAATGTGCTGCTCAATTGTAGGATTTAAGTTTGGTCGCGTTTGAGCCATGACTAGTGTAAGTAGACCTCTCGTTGAATGCAAATAGTGTGACGCAGTGACATGTTAAAATGGTCGGGTTATGTGTTTGCTCATTAGATAAGTGTGTTGGCAATTTATCAGTGCTTATATTTTAATGTTTTTGTGATATTCATAACGTCCAAGGGCGTGGTAAGCATATTGGAAAAAAGGATCTTCTGGCCTTATCCCATTTTTTTTGTGGATTCTCCAAATCCTAATTCTTTTAAGCTCTCTTTTTTTGTGTTATTCCTAGTTTTAAGGAACATCTGTACCAAATCTAATCTAAATTGACACAGTAGTTATTGTGTGAAAGAGTAACAAACATACAAACTTTCGTTTTTATATTATTACTAATATTAGTAGGATATACGATAGATAAACAACGGTGTACTTAATAAGTATAATTCATGTACCTATAATTTGTCTCGCATGGTTAATAAATAATGATATACAGACGATCAATTTATTAATTATATCGATTTTATAATTCGTGTGATCGAATGATACCCGACGCTTGGCGGTGACGATTGTACATGATTCTGATGAGAATGTTTCAATAAATATTATAAACTCGGACCACAATATCACGGATGAACATCCTGATCTGAAAGAGATTATTTTATCAAATTAAATTTCTTTCATATTTGATTTTGATACGCGAGGTCGTTAATACATATCCTAATTTCTATAGAGAAAACAGTTCGATTTTCAATTAATTTGAAGCTACCTTCTGCTTGGCATCATATGATCAACAAATTAAAACCCAAAGCACATCCAACAATTGTAAGACCTCAAGATATTGTCAGCTCCTTATAAATAAAAAAGCTGAATATAACAAAAAAAAAAAACTTTCTATATAAACGTCTTATATCTCTGTCTCCTGTCCACATTCTGATTGTGTACGTAGAAATTAAAACCACAACAAAAACCGTTAAAACAATTTTATTTTGATATCAATAGTTTATCAAACATTCGTCCATTACACCCTGAAGAGCAATATTGTCGGCCCATCGAGAAACTTCTATTTTTCCAACAAATGGACCCAAACTGCCAAAACACTCCCCCTAGAGTCAAACTCCAGTATCGATACCATTGAAATCGTTAATTCGAATATCATTCACAATCGAGAAATCGATATCAAATTGTTTAAACAACTCGTGTTCACTTGTGATAATCGAATTAAAACTTGTATTTGGAACGAATCGGTTACCGGACGATTACTTTTTTGTTACATTTGGACAAAAGTTTTTGGGTTGTTTTTATATTGGGAGGGTGGGACTCGTAACTGTCGTCTGTCGAGGAAAGGAAATGAATAGAGACAAATACATGAGGCTAGACAATGTCCCCACCGAGGTGCTCGAGTTTCCTCCATATGAGGGCGATCAGGCCTTAGTCAAGTGAGGGTTATTCGACCTAACTCGACTTTTTTTCTCAAAGCAAAATCTCTTTTTCGAATCTTCATCCCATGTCTATTTGGGGTCGGAAGGGGGGCGGTTTTCATTTTAACCAGATTTGGCGGAATGTCAGTATTTTACGTGAAGCGACTGCCGTCAGACCTTCACAACCCAGAGGGCTATACGACATTTTTTTAGTTAAACCAACTGTTAGACTTTTGAGGGCTTTAACTACCCGTAACGATTGTCGATGATGTTAGTACGACAGCCGGGGACTTTACGTGCTCTCCGAAGCACGGAAGAGCTCATGAAATTAAAAGTCATTTTCAGTAATGATCCACCACAGTCATGACGGTGCCAGACGTTGCTTAACTGCACAAATCACAAGTGATCCGCAGGTAGCACTGGGCTATGGGCGCTTCAATCTTATTTCATAGATAATTATCTATATTAATAAAATACAGATTCACCATCATCAGCTCATATGTGTAAGTCCCCGCCGAGGGGCTTGAGGCTATACTGAATGAGGGCAAAATACAAATTAGGTTTATAAAATTCAATAAAAAAGTAATTTTCAAAATAAATTACCTGGTATCGCGTCCCCTCCTAATGTACGCAGTAACTGTAGGTAGATGTCGCGAAGTCTTCCAATCGTATCGCCAATCATAAGGCTTCACACAAGTACATAATACAATATATAATATTACATAAGGAGCGCCTCGGAGACCGGAGCGCAATATCTTTGAAACATAATTGTAATTTTGCTAAGAAAATGAAGGAACACCCGCGGGATTTGTGGGAATTCATTTTCATTTATTGTACTTTCGTGGAGTTGACCGGAGAGTAGGGACGCGGGACCTACTACCGGTACGAACTGTGGTATTCTATTTTTTTGCTTCTTGTTCCAAACTTTTGTCTCATAGCTAATTGGGGTCGGTTTTTAGTAAAACTAAACTTGGTTAAATGACAATATTTTACGTCGAGTCAGGATGAAAAGTTTTGATATCAGATCTCTAGAAGACAAAAAAAAACATACGGCATTTTGTTTTTCAATCCTACAAAATGTAAATGACCAAATAAATAGTACGTTGCTGCAATCACTATTCACCAATTGGATCGGGTCATAGTTCAAATTATTCTGTCACTTGCTCTAATGGGTACAATTCACAACAAGATTGTCTTTACTATTTATAGCAAGTAGGTTTAGTAGAAAACTTAAAAGACTTTTTCTGTAAAGAGTAATCAATAGAAAAAACTGCAAGCGACTAAGATGACCGATGACTCTAAAACTATCTGGTTTTTATTGTCTTAGACTAATAAAATCACAAGACTCAGTTTTACTTTCCTTTTTATTTCCGTAACTTACAATGTGCTGACTCTTCACTTTGTACTTTCGAGTGAGTGATCTTATAGAACACTAGCTGTGCCCCCCGAACCCGTGGGAATCTTGGGATAAAACATAGCCTATGTCCTCCCCTAGACTACATATAATCGTCTGTTCCAATTTAAAGTCAATCGGTTCAGTAGTTTAGACGAGAAAAGGTAACAGACAGACAGAGTTACTTTCGCATTTATAATATTAAGTAAGGATTTTGTAATATTTTCTGATAGTACTTTGTTCAGTTTATCAAAAGTCCTACGAACGTATCCAAGTACAATATTACATCGCAAAAGGAACATCTCTCTGAAGTAGTTCATTTGAGTTGCAGTTCCGTTGGCGCGCTCCGCTCACGATCTCATCGATATCAGACGCTCGATGCATTTAAATATTAGTTTCTCTAAAAGCCGTTAAAAGTTCTCCGACTACATATTATATTTGTAAGCGCATTGCTCTCGTACAACCAACTTGAAGCTTGGAGCTCTCGAACTATCACTGCTTTTCATAAATTGCTTCTCGTATACTCGTACTGCAAGAAGTTGGAATCTCCCGAGATGTATCTCCAAATGATATTATTTGAACCATATTTTGTGTTGACATAAATTTGAATGTATAAGTGACTTAATGTTGGGGCTTCTGCGGGTAAATTATACGTTACAGTTTGAGGTATCATTGTACTTAAAGTGCTTTGTAAGTTTGTAATATGAAACAAAGCGAGGGAGCAGAAAGTACTCAAAATATTTAATTTATCTTAAAAAGTTGATCCCATAAACCGTAGTATCTCCCGAGTCGATAACATGCTTCGCAGATTAAAAGAACGAACAATGTCATCAAATTATCAAGATTTTTTTCTTACTTTGACAATATTATCGTCAGATCTCACATATCCGGCGTCGGCGGTATAACCCGGCCGTGCAGGGAAGTGGGCGCGGATCTTACCCCGGATCAAGATAAGAGGCACTTCCGAAACGGCGCGGGTAATACCCGCTAAGGAAGTCAGCCTCGCGGCGCATTTGCACGGGAAACCGAATTTATGCCGAAAATGTGTGTGTCGGTGAAATATATTGGATTTTGATGATGTTACCTCGAGGTATCTTGAACGCAGTACTCCGGTGATGTTTGGGAGGAAAACCTTTAGGGAAAATGATAAAGGACGCATCTTATGAAGAAAGGAGATTCAAACGTGACGCGATCATACGATACGTGTTAAAACATGTTGTTAATGATGGTAAATAGTTTATTTCTGTCTTTATACGGCATGATATATGAAATAAACTGTCAACAACAGCAATAGCCAACATTATATGAGGCACGAACTTCGGAAGCTCCAAAATAAAACAATAAAACAGAGAGACAGTGGAGCATATCGCGAGCGGTTGTAAAATGCATAACATTTGCAATAAAACGTCGTCACGTCGGCGACAAACAATATTATATTTTACGAGATGTTAGACATTGTTTCGCCGAAACTGGGCGGATTCGGCAAAACCAGAGTTAATCCGAAAACGTTCGGCCCGCATTGAAAACGGGCCTTTATGAAAATATTACGTGATTCGGTTTCAGATGTAGGTACATCGAGTTTCGCAAATACTCATTATATACACACCTACCTACATAACATAGGTATATAAAATATAAAGACGTATACAATATTCGGTTGTTTGTGCTGGCTTAAAAGCTGGGAGAGCTTAACGAAATTTTTCTTTGGAAATTGAACATTTTATTGGCGAAGTGTACACAGGAATTTCCTTTTGTTTCTTAAGATTAATAAAGTGCTTTCGAGAAACACTCGGCCGAGATAAAGTAATATCACTCTAGTTAGTTTACACTTCTAAAGGCGTTTTATAAAAATGTTAAACGGTTTTATTAGCTTTCGCTTTTTTCTGCCTTTTGTACGTCTGATGTTCTAATTCTATTTTACCCTCGTTTATTGAAGAATTCATCCAACAATTTGATTCATATTTTTAGATTTTATTTTCAAATTTTTTTTTTTAGATATTTGTACTTCCATCAATTCAAATTTTTTACCACTGCTGGTATTAGAACCCAGGCCCATGCTGAACCGTAGCACCGCTCTAAGCCAAGTCACACATAGATCCCACCTCATTTTTTTAATCCTACTACATAGTATTTCCAAGGATTTGTATGACAAAACAAACAAACTCTCCAGCTTACATAGTATAGATATTTGAAGGTAATGGTATCGCGCTGAGGTAAACTGCCAACGGCGCTAGACACCACTTATATCAAAGTAAATATTTGTGAGCCGTCCGCCCTCTTACACAATACAAAACCCTATATTTTATAGTAAATAGACATCGGTTACAACAATCCTCGATTAGCGAGACTGATTGATTTAGTCTAGACGAGTCTCACCCCTGTTGTTTTATCAAGTGAAAAATTGAGTCATTATTTATTTAAATATTTGGAATTGGAACACAGATACTACAAGATTTTTTCTCTTGGAAAATATATTTGTGAGTGAATATCCCGGCGCCTAAATTTGCGTGGCAACTATGAAATCGGTACTAAAAAATATAGTTATAATGTTTAAAACTTTTTTTTTGGTTAGATGAAATAGTCACCTATGTGAGGCACTAAATATTTCATTACTGGGATTAATAGGTACTCCAGAAAAAAATGTTAAACCTCGAAATCTTTCATCGCCGTGTCTGTCCACAACTCACCTTGATGTGTATTACACCTCCTTGATGAAAACCTATTGGTTGAATACATTGAAACCTAGTTTTATATGATACTTGGATAGTTAAGGTATTGTTACGGAATACACTTAATCAAATATTTAAACAATACATCGAATGGTTACTAGAAAAACATTTGTCCCAGAACTTCCTTTCATCGCCATGTCAAAAACATTTTTAAACATATTGTTCCAACTAAAGACTTGCGTCTCCTTCTCTGTGTGCTAAACGTTGCCCAATAGTACCGCCTCAGTGCTCGACGTGGAAGGACGTGTCCACGTGCCTGCGTTTTCAAGCTATAAATGTAAGTGTATCCCATTTTTGTTACTGGACATTTTTTCTTTCATCGCCGTGCATAGGTATAACTTCTATTTGAACAATTTTATACTCTTGATTGAGCATTCGATAGAATGCCCATACTATTCTGTTTATTTGTGAATTGTTTAGTTCTTAGGATACCTAATAGATTTTATGTAATTTTAAATTTTCGACTCGTTTCTCATCGCCATGCTTTCATTTCCGTGGTTTCCATAGCAAATATTTGCTATGGCAATGAAAAAAAAGACACGGCAATGAAAAAAATTTCATTGCCGTGTCTTTTAAAACAAATTACTTTCATCGCCGTGGCCAGGTCTTTCATTTCCGTGACTTATATTTTCATCGCCATGGTATGATTAGGCAAGGAAAACATATTTACCTGTGATACAGTGTACCGAATATTGACAGTACAGTACTCGTCAAGTAATATCTCTGCAATACGACAAAAGACTTAAGTACAGTAAATAACTCATTTGTATTTACTGTACTCCTTCTAGCTCCTTTTCTTGATTCCTTAAGATCGTGTCCGTTCTGATGCACTGTAATGGAGTCGTGTACCAGCCGTTCCACTCCGCTCTGTCTTCGGCTCTTCTCAGAGCTGGTAATTGAGAGCCCTGTTATTGCCTTGATCAGGTTTGGTCAACGGGTAGGTCGGGTAGGTCTACCTTTCCCGCCACAACCAGCTTGTCCAGGCTGTATGACCGTTATAGCTCCAAATGTGACCAAAGTAGGTCAGGACTTGTAGGTAACATATCGTAGACAGTCTTGTTTTTTCGTCAAGTAGTTCTAGAATAGACTTATTCGTATGTCTCGCTGTTAACGGTATGTGTGGCATCCTTCTCCAGCACCACATCTCGAAAGCCTTAATCTTTTTTCGATCTACAGCGCGTGGATAGACCAGGACTCACAGCCGTATAGAAATATCGAGAATACCTGAGATCTAATTAGTCTCATCTTTGTTACGTTTGGAGATGGTTTGGATATTCCAGATTATCAACATTTTGCTTATTGCTTGCCCATCTCCACACAAATTCGAATCTCTTTCTCGCAGCCTCTCTGATTACTGATCGTTCAGCCTATGTATACAAACTTGCTCATTAATTCCAGGTCTGACAATTCTCCTGTGCGTGTGATCTGTTCAGCTCGGTCAGTGACCATAACCTTTGTCTTCGACTTGTTCACCCAAAGTCCTACTGTCTCGGTTTTGCGTTCTACTCTGCTGAACATTTCAGCAAGTTCGTGCTCAGAGGATGCGGCCAAAGTAGTGTCATCTGCATATCGAAGGTTGCTGATCTTGTTCTTGCCAACAGTAATGACTCCTTCCCACCCTTTTAAGGCTCTGCTACCCATATAGTTTCTATAGTTAGTTATCATGGTTATTAGCACTCAAATTATTATGATTATACAGCGTTGAAATATTTCGAGTTTTCGATATTTCAACGCTGTTGCAAGCGCCATGATCACGGATGAACTCTCCTACTTATATTTCGTATATCCTATAGTATTCTCCATAGATGTTAAATAGAAAAAGGAACTCTTTTTCAGCCTGCTCATCCGGGATGATATGCAACATAATCTTACTGGCATGCGATTGCCCGAAGGGAAAAGTTCGTTTTTTGATCGACCTAGCCTCTCTTAAATACTGTGTCTCGGCCGCACTAGCACGCGGGATGGAAATGTAATTCTCTACAACTGTGCAATCATTTCCATACTCGTAGGTTCTGGGCTTTGGCAGATCATTGATATGCAACAGGAAAAGTGTTGCAATGAGTACTAACCCTTGAGGAACACCGGCATTAATCGCCATTTGATCGGACGAGCATCCATCAAGAACGACCCTTATCGATCGATCCTGCAAGAAGTCCGATATAAACCCACACAAACTAACAGGCAGACCGTATGATGAAAGCATGCTAATAAGGCACGTAATTTTGTGGACCCCTTCTTGAGCAGGGGGATCAAAAGCGATTCTTTCCAATCTTTAGGCCATATATCATAGGGGTTTTATGTTAATCTTATTAAGAAATTCGATCAATTATTATCATTCGATGTGGCGTAGATAACCCGTCTGGGGGAGTATGCCTCTCCTTCTCGGAGACAGGTGTGTGTATATTGTATGTTAGGATAATAAAATACTCATGTCAGTATATAAAAAAAATGTTTTATGTATGGATTTTCATTTCCGTGGTGATTCTTTCATTACCGTGGCACAGTTCTTTCATTGCCGTGGACGCTTGTTTCATTGCCGTGCACGCATGTTTCATCGCCGTGGCATGACATTTTTAAACTTGTGTTATTCGTTAGTTTTTTAAGTAATCAGCTTGATAATAAGCAAGAATACATACATTATCAAGAAGTATAATAAACGCTAATTATTTTTGAAAAAAACTTAAAAACAAAAAAATCCTCGGAAATGAAGATTTTTGGGGACTTGTTGAAATTCACTCTTGTTTTTCTTTAACTACTTATATAAAATAAATCCCTTATATATTTAAAAAAAAAACAAATATATCTTTGTTAACATAGTTTCATAGGTTTTATTGGCAGAAATAAATATTTCTTTAGTTATAGAAGAGTCTTCTCGTGACCACGATCAGTCAATTAAGGATCACACAACAATATAATACTTTAGTGTGATCTTTAAAATTGTATAATAAAATTTTAAAAACAGTGACAAATATACTCGTACTTAGTTATATTACATTTATCACTTAAAAGTTCAAAGGCCAATCTTTTCTATCTGATGACATTAGTACAGAAAGGAGATATAGCTACTTCTCTAGTGAAAAGCGAAACCAAACCATGTTTTTTTGGTTTATTAGTAAACGTTTTATTTTCTTGAGCTGCTTTTCACTTTACCTACTTCATTATCTCCACATTTTTTCTCGCATGTTTTCTGTCTCTAAAGTTAAGCCTGTCTTTGTACACGTATTTTCTTATTTTATTTTCAGTCGACTTGGAATTTTATTTTCTTTAATAATTAATGTCTGGAACACGCAATATGTTACGTTTACAAAGTAAATGTGTCCTTATATCACTCGTGAAAGGGTCTCATTTCCTTCGGCAGTATTAAACGGTATAGAAAACCTGTGAAAAGAAGCTCATTTACAAAATATGTGTCCTCGTCTCAATAGAGTAACAAACGAGGTATTTTCCCCAAAATTTACATTCACCTAAGACCTGGTACCGGCACGTGTTGCCAACACAAAAAACCTTTTAGCTCTCAATGTATTCGTTTATTTTGTTGGCTTCCTGTGTCTAGGCTGAGCCTATTCGATTATTTACAGAATATATTGGACTGAACGAGATTGGGTTTCATTATTTGTGAGGATTTCTGTCCGGCGTAATATTTGTACTGTATTTTGTTTGGATTGGGTGGGGTACAATATTTAAAAAAGTTACCTCTATCAAGATAGAAATATATATATTTTCTTAATCGGAATTTGAACCTGTGTCCGTGCCGTGGCAATGGCGTACCCAACTAGCTCGCTAGCTACATCTAAGTAGCTTATCGCGGATTTCCAAAATGTTATTTGAGGCATTTTTGAAGGTGATATCACAAAGTCTTTAGAATATCTACGACTACGGGAACCCGCAATATTATAAATTTTAAATAAGATACTATCAAAGGAAGATAAATTGTTAAATTATATTATTATTCCTCTTATAAATGTAATGTAAAATCCCTTTTCAGTAAAACACTGAACAGTTAAAATGTCTGTAACAATTTAAGCGTTCTATTTTTTTTCCTTTATGATAATTCTTTTCGCAATCTGTGAAGGTATTTAACGTTTTTTATGTTGTACATAAAACCCTTTTCTTAAACAGAATTTAATTACACTTTTATTTCGGGGTAGGCCGGGCATCGCGGGTATCGCGGGGTAGAGAGTTAGAGTTAGGTAATCGGGTACTGAGTCGGCACTCGGCACTCAGGGTCGCCATTGTATGAATTCACTTATTTTGGAAAGGTGAAATATCGGTCTGCCTAGTAACAACCACTATAGAACAAAGACCTTCCTCACATTGATGGATGGTGTTAGTACTGTGAGGAGCAATAGTAGCAATGACCACGCCTAAAGAGTGTTAGCGATTTCAAAGTCCAACTTCATTTATAACACTAGTTAGTTTGGAAACGTATCTTAAGTATATCAATATAAATTTTGGATGGGTATTTTTATGTACCCTGTTATATTGTTATCTACCCTGTAGGGGGTAGTTCAAGGTGACCGTATGTTTGGAAACTGCTGTGTGAGAAAGGCATTAAGGCTAGTGAATTGTACCATAGTATCCCCTATAGGGGTAATTCGAGGCTCGAGATATCCGTTGTGCGGGGCAAAGTGCTAAATGCAGGCGGGCGTCGGCACCAGCTGGCGGTGTATGACAAATGTACCGGTTTGATTTATAACGGAACTCGCGTTACGTAATCGGCCATTTGCAATCTGGTAAAACACCATTACGGGTTATTTTTACGATTTATGTATTCCTTATTACTGTTACTCTTAATTTGTTTCTAAAAGTTTCTCAATTTATGAAACGTATTTGAACTTGGATATGAGCTCGTTAATGGGTTAAGATATTAAAAATTGCTTACACCGCGGTTTTATCCGCCAAATACCTCGTGGGATTATTGGGGTAAAAATATCTTTACGTCTCAATCAATAAGGTCGTAGAAAAATAATAAACAAGACAGTTTTGACGTAAAGACTTACGTAAAGAGCAACAAAATAATCAAACATTTAATTTTGACAAGAGAAAATGCTAATATCGGTCTAGGTGAGCCTAAATACAGGTAATAATTTATGATTAATCGTATAATTTGGTATTATGTCTTGCTCTAGTTCAAATAACCTTTCCATAGATGCATTTGTATGTATGTAAGTACATCTCAGAGTAGAGAAAAAAGGTCTTCAGTTGAAACCCAGGTGCGATCATCACTGAAACAAATGTTTAAAATCCGAATAATAAATGACGTTGTTTATAATGGCGTGTCATCAGTTGTCCCTTTCTAATGGCTCGCGTTAGAGCGAGCAGGTGCTATACCGCGATGAATTAGCAAGTTTGGTTGTCTGTTGAATAATGGGTTTACTTGAATCTGTTTGTTGTTGATGGTTTTATAAAAGATTACCTCAAGTCTTAAGTGATGCTCCGAATTCATTTAACAATAAATAATATATTTGATTTATAATTACTTTTGTTTTTGTTGGAAATTGTTTTGCCTTAGTTTGTTTCTTTCTTTTATATAAAATATGTATAAAGCTGAAGAAAGTTTGTTTGGCTGAACTGGCTTACCTCAGAAATGCCTCAGAACTATTAGTTCAAATTAATTGTAGTGTCAGGTGTAACATACGTCCAGTATATACAATACTAGCGGCGCCCCGCGGTTTCACCCGCGTAGTTTCCGTTCCCGTAGGAATTTTGGAAAAATAATATGCTAAAAACCTTCCTACTGAATCACTCTATATATTAAAACATACCGCATCAAAATCCGTTGCGTAGTTGTAAAGATACAAAGGGACATAGGGACAGAGAAAGCGACTTTGTTTTATACTAGGTATGTAGTGAAGAGCAAAACAGTAGTCATTTACCCGAATGAATCCTTGGGGCACAGCAAGGAACTTCATAAAATCGTTCCCAATATTTCTTGTAATGTATTTGATTTCTATACTTTAGTCATTGTATTGAAATGCTTAGTTAAATATTATTGACTCTATTTACGAGTATATTCTTATTTCGATATAAAGATAACAAATTCAAGAGCACACAGTATCGAATCAAACTTGTTCTATAAAACACCGGATTATCACTATCTCTGTGTTATCTACAGATAGTGTTTGATTTGGTTGCGGTTCGATACCGGGCGTGAGCACATTGTTGTGTTTGTGTTTAGTGTGATAGCACGTGGTACTTGGCATAGTTAAGTCGCGGATCTAATGTGGACACAATGACTTTAGCTTCCCAATAATTGTTTTTAAATTAGTAGATATAGGGATATCTGTTAAAATATAGGATAGACTCTAATTTTATTAAAAGGAACGGAAATAACGAAGATAAATTCATGTTGTGCAATTTGTTTTTGCATAAATTTCAACTGAGACAAGAATAGAACCAACGAAACTTTTGTTTAAAAACAGTCAATATTTTAATGTAGTAATTTTGTGTTTATGTTTGTTTACTTCTTCATCATAGATAACATTTATCACAACAATTAATGTTGTTTCCTACAATGAAAACAATCGTAATATGTATGATACAATCTTATTCACAAACTGGTAATAACTAAATACAATATCGCTTATCTCGGGCTGTAATATCTAAGATTGTGTCCCCACAGCTGAGACCCTCCCCAGGTATTAATAAAAGTGTACATGTAGAGTAAAAGTATATAACTGTATTCCTTTTGAAGCAAAACTGTTTTTATTGAGAATAGAATGTAAATATACAATGCAATACAAAGAAGTTGCGAGTCCCATTTTCATATCAATATTCTAGGTATTGAAAACTTTGTAAACTGAATGCTGTTCTATGCATTTTAACAACAAAAAAAAGTTCGCCACCGAGAGGTGATGAGCTAAATCCT
Organism: Timandra comae; assembly: GCA_958496195.1. Taxonomy (NCBI): domain Eukaryota; kingdom Metazoa; phylum Arthropoda; class Insecta; order Lepidoptera; family Geometridae; genus Timandra; species Timandra comae. The sequence continues at coordinate 210,639 of OY292376.1, forward strand.
CACTCATTGCACTATTCACGAGATCTCACTCCAGAGACGAGCAAGACTACTGTTAATATGTAACCCCCATTGCTAGAAAGCTGCACAAAATCTTATTTTTTATATCGAACACAAAAGCGTTTTAACAAAAATATATGTAACATTGCCAAAAGCGATTCATTATAAAGTCATGTCAACTCGAGTTTTCCGCCATGTTGGTTCTGGAGTGACGTCATGTCCGCGACGTCACTGGCCCAGACGTCACGTCGTAATATCAAAGAATGAAATATCAAACATTATACACGACATTGCACGAAATTATTACAATATTTCAAATATTTGTGAAAAGGTATTCGTGGAACTTTCTCGAACGATTCCTTTCTATTTGAAAGAACGTTTTGTGAGGAATATCTTATGAATTTTATGAAGTTCTTTGATATTGTATTGTATCATCGGATGATGGCCGTCACCCGTACGATGTCATGGAGTTTAAGAAAGTAATTTGGGTAGGAATATTAAGGGAATATTATAAATACGATTTATGAATAAGTATAAACTTAGGTAATCACATCGATTTGTTTGACTTACGCAATACTTTATTTTTGTTTGAATAAATTCAATAAAGTGAATAGGTACAAATAATTCCACTTTTCGAAAGATGCACTCTCTAACTGGTTTATGTTTATAGGAACGTGGCTGAAATCGCGGTACAGAGCATGTAGAGCGATGCCACTCACACTTCTGCACACACGGCCTAGATAAAACCTAAACGAATTTTCCAAATCAGATCAGTAGTTCATGAAATCCAAAGTAACAAACAAACTGCTTCATATTAACATTAATAGAGACAATATATCGACTTATTCATCGACTTATTCAAACCACATCCTGTCACAAATGGCACATAATATATACGAGAAGTATATAATCAAATGCCCCTACACATTGACTGGACACCACACATCCCTTCATAATCATTATTATTGTGTTGTGTACAACGCGGAATTTCCACCCGCCGGCCACCCCGGTGACAGAAGGCAAGCGCTGTCACCGTGACAGAGAGCACCGCTGTCACCGAGTTCCTTCCTGTCAAGTGACGTGGTGTGACATTTGTACCGTAGAGGCGAGAGGATGATTTAATAACTAGAAAAGGGAGAGATGGTAATATTGGAATGTGATAGTTATTGGCGTGGCTTAAAGTTATATTTGCTTTGCTGCAAATTCTCATTGTATGGGAGTTTTGAGGTAAAAAATGTCTTATGATGTAAGCTGTTGTATTGTAACTCACCGTTTTCTATTCGTTTAGTTTGTCCCTTGGCTTTGGGTAGCAATATAGATATTAATATATTTTTTCAGTATGTGGATATGTAATATAACGATGATTTTGAAACTAGATATGTACAAGTATTGCATTGCAAGTAAGCATTGAAACAATTTATAATTGAAAACGTATAAGCGATAAAACTCAAAGAGACAAGCGCAGTGCAGTAAACCACAAACTGCAACAACAAAGCTATAATAACATTAAAGCAATACAAAGCAAATAATTTTGCGCGAGTCACAAGCCAGCTTCTAGACCACATAAACACGTTATTATGAAACTATGAGAACGTGAAAATAGTGTAACAGTAGAGAGAGACGTTTAATCCAATATCCGCGTTGTGAGTAATTAGCGACGGGCGTTGGGCGGGCGGCTACTGAGGGCGGGCGGCGGTAATTAATAGCCGCGACCGTAGTGCCTTACAATGTGCTCGCCACCGCCCGCGCGATAGCACGGCTTACCTTAGGTCGTGTTCAGACTATAGTTGTAAAAAACCCGTTAGCTACGGTTAATTAACCAAATTTTTGGTTAGCTACCAATAAAATGCGGTTATTAACGGTTAATTATCCGACTGCGACAACGAAAAAGGATGTATAATCTATTGGTTAGCTACCAATAAAATGCTGTTATTAACGGTTAATTATCCGGCTGCGACGAAAAAGGATGCTTAATCTGCATATCCGATGGATAAAAAAATCACAGGAACTTTGAAATCACAATAACTTTTATAAATATTTTTTATTTTTATACAATTTTTAATACTATTTTTTTAAAACTTCTATATTTTTTTTATAATGAAGCAAGCATCATCGCGTAACTCGCGAGTCGCGCGCGCGCGGTAAATATACACATTTCAAGCCGCTAGCGGCATCTAGCGGTGGTTTTTTAAAATGCGGTTAATTAACCGTTAAAAACGGTTAATTAACGAAAAATGCATTTTTAACCGCTTGGTTAAAATCGTTAATAACCGGCTTTACATCTATAGTTCAGACCAAACTGGCTGTTCACTGAAGACTGTGAGCAGAATTTTGAATGAAAAAGTGAACATGCATGGAAATGCCCCAGTGTTTTTGTAAAAGGGGAATGTATGAAATAGAATCAACTACGTAACGCTTGCTTACTTTCGGTGGCTAACAGTCAGTTTGATTTGAACACGGTCTAAAGCTTAGTGTGAAGAGGCCTAAGCCACCAAAGAGACGGATCGTATCGGGTCGAATCGCATCGCAAAAATCTTCTCTTACCATAATACCTACGACCGACTATGAATCTGCCGATGCGGCGGGGCCTGACTAGTATGGCGCGGCGGACAAAGTACGCAAAAATGCTCATCGCACCAGACCCACCTCAAACTGGCGCCGAGCTTTAGATGCCCGCTTGCCAACACCGCGTCGAGCCTGATAGCATTGGGGTGTAGTTCCTTGTTAGGATTTTTTAAGTTTTTTATATGGCTTTGTATTTTTAACGAGATTTTGAAGGAAAAACGGATAATTAGTTTTACGATTTTATGGTAGAGTGTAACTTTTTCTACGTCATGAAATCCTTACTTATAATTTAAATTACGTTCTGCGTAACTGTCGTAGATTTGCATGTAGCGTAAGTTTCTATTATGAAGATAATGTGTAAGTTTGTTACTCCTTAACCCTCAAATGACTGAATACTTTAAGCTAAAATTTAGTACACATATTTAATTTCTACCTATATTCAATACTAGCTGTGCCCCGCGGGTTTACCAAATCCCATGGGAATTTCAGGATAAAAAGTTTCCTATGTGTTATTCCTAGCTATAAGCAACATCTGTACTAAATTTAATCTAAATTGATACAGTAGTTTTTGCGTGAAAGAGTAACAAACATACAAACTTTGGTATTTATAATATTAGTAGGATTTAATGTGACACTGTCATTATATAATCGAATTTCGCTTGTTATAACCAAATTAGTGTTAGTTTGCGACATTCTAGATTCAGGTAATTAACGTATTGAGATCAATCGATATAATGAGACGATGGAGTGATTGATTACAGCCACTCGAGACAAAGGGCAGGCTTACATGTTAACGACACACGTATGTTATGTACCTAGAGAAGGTAATGGAGATTATTCAGATATGGAGATATTTAGTTAAATTAACAAGCTCATCATTGTTAAAGTAATAAATTCATATCTTCAATAAATTATGAAAATGTCTTTATGTTTTATGAAATTCATCTTTTAAGAGAAAGTAAATGTATAAATATTATGTAATTTTTATTCATTTAATTATGTCAAATATAACCGCAAGGCAGACCTAATTACGATTACAAGTGAAGTTAGCAGTCTTATGAAACTTTGATCAAACAGCACTCAGCGAGATAATGAATCATATTTTTACTCAGAACTGAAATGAGCCACTCGAGTCTATCTCAGTTCTCGTTATATCAGACCAGTCGGAGCAAATTAATTTAAAGCGAATCTTCCACAAGGTTTAAAGTAAATAAGAAATTAATAGCACTAGCGTTTCATAAACGAATAATATTCATATTTGGAACACAAAGTATTCAAATAAATGTCAAACCGAAAGAAATGCGAACCGTTTGGAATTACAGAATAAATATGAATTCTCAACTTTCATTATGGTAATAACGTCGAAAATAAGATAAAAAATTATTCGGTTCAATATTTGAAACCGCCGGAGCGAAACACTCAGCCAATCTGAACGGCTCTTAATAAAATAAGTCTTTGGGAAAAATCTTTTATCCGGACACGTCGGGTAAAACCGGTAATACCGGAGGGCAAGAGGGTAAAATGGGGGGTAAATTAATTAAATTTTCATCAAAGACAAGATAGTGCCGTGTGTGGGAATGTTCCTTATAATTAATAATGTTGGTTTTTCTATGTGAATACGAGGTAATTAGTGACACGGAACTCAAAGAGAAAGAAACGAACAGGCTTTATTGTACTGACGGCAGTGAGAACCAAATATACACCCCTATTTTGAAAATATGGGACTTATTAAAATCAGAATATCTTTAGCAGTAACTGAATCCATATATCCAATAAAAATATCAAAAATGATAGTCGATTACTTATCTTTAAAAAATACAAAATAAATGTCGTATTAGACACAATTGACTGGCACCGTGAGTTTGAAAGTAGAGATATCGAAGAGGCAGTATCTTTCTTTTACAATGTTATTTATACATTACGGGACAAATATGTCTCTAAAAAATTAGTTACTCCGACACTTAAATATCCCCTGTGGTACAAACCACCCCTCATTAAACTTTTACGTGAAAAGTGGAAGTTTCACAAAAAGTACAAAACGTATGGCAATTTATACGACCGTGACTCATTCATCGTACTGCGGGATAGAGCGCACTCTATGGAGAAGTCAATGTACGACTCCTACATGACGAATATAGAGAGCTGTATCAAACAGAACCCGCGCGCGTTTTGGTCATTTGTTAAAAGTAAAAAACAATCCAACTCGTACCCCTCTGTGCTTAACTACGGCAACCGCTCATCGGACCAGGGTGATCAGATATGTAATTTTTTCAGCGAATACTTTCACTCAACGTTTCTTGTCAGTCAACCATCACGTACCACAACGGACAATTCTTATTCATGCGATGGGGAATCCATCGCCGATATATGTTCGGTAGAAGTCACAGAAAGTAACGTCCTTAAATTACTCAAATCTGTTGATTTAAATAAATCTGCTGGCCCCGATAATGTTCCTGCGATTCTTATATTAAAATGTGCAAATAGCCTAGTTGTTCCCTTGTCCATGCTTTACCGTCGTTCCGTTACTGAGGGCACTGTCCCTAATATTTGGAAGTCTGCTTTTATTACCCCACTTCACAAGAAAGGTGCTAAAAACATAGTAGAGAATTATAGACCTATTTCCAAATTGTGCTTATTTGCAAAGATACTAGAAAAAATAATACACTCTCAACTGTACGAGTCTCTTAAACATAGCTTATCACCAGATCAGCACGGGTTTTTGAGAGGTAGGTCTACAACGTCTAATCTTCTATTATGTGCGGATTTTTTGTCTAAACACATGTCGGAACCGTCGCAAATCGATATTATATATACCGATTATTCTAAGTGTTTTGATCGGATCGATCACGTAGTCTTATTGCAAAAGCTTCAGCGTATTGGTGTCAGGGGTAATCTTTTCAGGTGGTTTACATCATATGTGCACAATCGGTGTCAAACAGTTGTTTTAGGTGGCTACTCTTCAATGCCTATGTACATCCCCTCCGGGGTTCCTCAGGGATCATTACTGGGACCTCTTTTGTTTACAATATTTATTACTGACATTTCCTCTTGTTTCACCAGTTGTAAAATACTTCTATACGCCGATGACATGAAAATTTTACATAAAATAGATAGCATTAATGATACCTTTCGTATGCAGGATGACCTTATCCGATTTCAAAATTATTGTGTTCGTAATAAATTAGACCTTAATGTATCCAAATGTTTTGTATGTTCTTTTTCTCGTAAACCTACTAAAATTATTTACAATTATAAATTAAACAATTGTTCTCTAAATAGAGTCGAGGTAATGAAAGATCTCGGAGTAACATTTGACCATAAATTATTGTTTGATGAACACATAGATTCTATCGTAAAAAGGGCATCACGGGCACTTGGGTTTGTTCTAAGAATGTCGTCGGAATTTAAAAATATAAAAACGTTTAAAATCCTCTACTGTGCATTTGTTCGTAGTCACCTGGAATACGCTTCTCAGGTATGGAATCCACAATATGATGTATACTCATTAAGAATAGAATTAATTCAAAAACGATTTTTACGATATCTACAATATCGAGCAAGAATTTTTTTACCCGACTACGACACGAGATGTCGTAAATTTCATTTCCTTCCTCTGTACAAGCGTAGAATGATAGCCGACCTGTGTTACCTACTTAACATCGCAAACGGCAGTGTCGACTGTCCTGAGCTTCTTGAACAGCTGGGCCTGCGCACCAACACTGCTGCATTGAGAAAACCTACTACTCTTTCGGTGTCACTGGCTAAAACCAAATATAGGCAAAATTCTTTTATTTTGAGAACTTCTAGTTCATTTAATTCCCTAGCTAAGGAAAATTCGGATATCGACCTGTTTAACACCACGTCAAATAAGCTTAAAAAATTACTAAGCGATAACTTCTTTACTTAAAGCTGGACTATCGTCCATAAACTGTTATTACTATTTTATATTATATTATTTGTATCAGTAAAATATTAGTAAGTAAGTACACTATTTGTTTTGTATTCTGCGGAAACTTGTAATTGGCCATCGCATGTATGTAACTAATTGTTACATGTATATAATTATTTTCTAAGTTTAATTAATTCTACCTGTAAGTTTTCCTAAAATGTAATAAATAAATAAATAAATAAATAAATAAAATTACCAGACGGCACACTAGCTATCAAGTATTCTGTGACGGCTCGGGTCGATGACCGCGCTCAGCTGTGTATCGCAGCGTTCGCCTGCTGTTCGTTGTAGAATAACAATAAAATTCGGCGGAATTTTGAAAATCTTTAACTTATCATAACTTTTTAAATAAAAGCAAAAGAAAAAAACTAACTTCACTATGATATTGTCACCCGTGGTTTACATTAGCTGTGAGATAAGGTATCGCAATTTCAAAATAAGGGTGTATAATATGAAACTATATTTGATTTACTTAGTATTTTGTAGAGTCACATGTAATTGAAAAGTTCTGAATATCTGTATAAAACGCGCCCTCTACACCTACATACATCACTCATTTCCACCTAGCAAATCCTGTACTATGGATTGAGGGTAACCCATAAACATACATTTTTTTTTTAAACCCCCACACCAAGACGATTAGCCATGTACAACATTGTTCACGTACACAAATGTTTGTATAAAGCAGGAATCCAACCCATTACCTTTAACATTGCAGGGAAAGTCACAAAGGGTGTAACTAAATATATCAACGTGAATAAAACCGCGGTACACAGCCAGTTGTATTAATAAAGGTATTAATGTATAAATCCACAGACACGCACATCCCGCTGTCAGGTAACAAACCAAATAAAATTAAATTCGCATAAAAATTGTTTACATTCGAGTGTTTTTTCGTGTACATTATACTCTTTCGGGATTAGGTTTGAATTTACAGGGTAATATAATCAACAGTACCCGTAATACCGTTATCAAGAATACCGGTATTCACAGGTACAGTGTAATACCGGTGAGGTATTGTTTAATTTCAGTTAGATATCGCACTGCATGGTAATTAATTGTGGGGTACTCCGTATTTTATGCCGATAAGGTACTGCGTACACAGGTAATACCGGTTTGGGTAAGGTCAGTAAAGGTTATAGAAAAACACTTCTCTGACCTTTGTCCTTTCTAATTTGGGGTCAGCGTTTTTGTTTTAACCAGATTTGGTGACACGAAAATATCTGACCTTTACAATCCAGGCTATGAGTTTGATGAGATGACATTTTAGTCAATCAAATATTAAACATTTGGGGGTTCTTACACTCTATATTGACTGTCTATGATGTTAGTATGACTTCCGGGACTAATGCGACTACTAAACTTAATAAAATAAACCAATTAGGACTTGGCCAGGGGCCACCCATCCCTATTAGAATAGTTCCAGACACTGTTTAACCGTAGAGATCATAAGCAATACATCATTTACAAACTGAGCTGTATGATTTACGTTGAGTAAAGACAAGTTATTAAAAGATAATGAAAGAGGATTATGTTTTTTTACCGGTATTGTGTGAGTCCAGTATTACGTTTGCGGTATTACCGCTGAGGTATCCGGTTCGCCGGTGTACCCGTGCGTGGGTTTGTTTAGTTCCGTTTTCGTTTTTCAATTAAAACTTTAAGCGTTTTTGTAACGTTATTTTGGTGTATGATCTATAAATAAAAATACATGTAATGTGGAATGAAAGGTGGTTGTTTATAATTTTGATAAAACTAGCGATAGCTAGTTATTGAAATATACACCGGAAAAATAGTATGTGTATCAATTTCCTAGATATATCTATCTATCCCAATAACGAGTGCATATAATGGTTTTCCTTTAAGTAGTTTAGACTTATCTGTAGAATCACATACAGGGTCTGTAGAAACGGGAAAATCTCGGATACAAATGTGAGGGTTGTGCGGCACAGATACATAGTTATTACACGCAAAATATCTGAACTGTACAGCTAAAGTAATCCAGTAGTTGTTGAATCCTATTCAATACAAATAAAGAATCTAATCTTTCCTCTTTACAACCTTAATATGAATAACATAACGTTGTATTGTTACAGCTGTGTTCGGGTCCGTTCTCCGCGTATTGAGGTGAGTGACTCAAGTAATAATACGAGTATGTAAGTACAGTCATGCTAAGAAAAGGTTTGTCACATTAAGACCTACTTTCAAGCGATAATCTGCGTCACCGACAGCGTATGATCTATTGCGTCGCTAGACGTAATTCAAAGGTGTTCCGGTGATAGAGTCGCTGTAATTGTATTTTTGGCTGTCAGATGATTGTCAGTGTATTGAAAATGTATACAAATGACATTGTAGACAAAATTACACCGGGACAGAAATGTTTGTGGCATTGTACACTATTTTGACCCCATGTTGTTTATGTTAGTTTAATTTTATACCTACGCTAAAATATGAAACTAAATAGTTTCAAACAGCACTAAGAGATAAGGAATGAACTTAAAAACTGACGAAGGTTTTCCTACCACGACTGTACATACATAAATACAAATATTTTCATGGATTTATGAACCTTATTACAACACAATACGGATTTTAATGTTATATTACGTTATTATTTCGTGAGTGGTTGTTAACTTTATTATTATACGCTGTAAGGAATATACTTACTTATGTGTATAAATTATGATGTTTATGTAATGATATTTTTTCCTATTTATTATTAAATACGGTTTGTTTGGAAGACGAGGGTTGCAATGATTAGTGGATAAAAAGTAATCTTTAAAAGTAATACTCAATTTTGATTTAATCTTTTATATTTATTTGTTTAACATAAAATCAATTGAAAATAAAAAAACCGAAAATAACATTATAAGAGGCATTAAACAAGAATATGTTATGACTTTCCGATACTCTGCGCGGTAATTATTGTTATAGGGATTAAATTTTAGATCACAGAAACACAAGTAAAGCTCCGACGTCCAAACTAAATGGAACAAAATGGTAGTTGAATATAAGACATTGTGATCAGAGAGACATTTCGCTCACTCTAGCAGGCCACGTCTCGTCACAATGGTGGCAACATTCACAGATTTCAATAAAGGTGACGCAAACACAATACCAAATGACAATTCAACTTAGATTTTTATGTTTTCGTTGTGTATTTTCGTTTTTCCTTATTTTTTTGTCTGTCATTGTCGTTTTGTTGTACGTTTTATTTAATTTTTTGGTAATGGTATTGGTTTCTTTTGTGGGTGAGAATGTAAATAGAAATGTTTGGATTGTGTGAGTGTGAATGGTCTGATGCTTTAGATAAAGATAATAAACACAAATATCCAGTTTTGCACAGTTATAGGTTTGATTATCGATCAATGACAATCATTTGTGTCATGAAAATGTTTTTATTTTCCATGTTTTATACAGGTTAAGCGTATTGTATGAAACTGGTCGACGGTTTCGACTAAAATACGTACGTACGCATAGCCCTATAAAGTAATTGAAGATTTCTCTCAAATAAAATAAGAATTCATCCTCGAATATCTTTTATGTGAATAATTAAATTTGTGTCAAAAAGAACTTTTCCAACTTAACTTTTTATCGACCCACATCAACTGGGCTCACTAACGCCACAGATTAAAATTTCAGCATTAAATTAGAGGCGGCGCGGCGAGCGCTATCGGTACACATCTCGGAGACCACTTTTATTACAACTTTCTCACTAACCACTCTACCTGACAAAGTTCCAGGCTCTTAATATCCCGGTATTTATGACCTACCATCGTAACTTGGTCTCCAGAATGTGAGGACTGTTCAAATGAAGGGTGAAAGACAGAGGTCGCACTATACTGGTGGTATATGTAGATGAGATACATGATTTGTGGTGCGTTTTGAAGCGAAATGAAATGATTTTAGAAGATTTATGTATATGCGGATGTTTGATGGTTGGTACATGTTACTTTGTGGCGGTCTTTTAAGAATTTTATACTACTTATACTAGATACAGAATAAATTAAAATATTTTCGTGTAAGATACCAGTGCAAGGCCATGGTGTCTTTCTCACTGATGATATTTGTTAAACGAGAGAGATTATGTTTAATTATCACGCTTGCCCAATGCTTTTTGCCGATTTCAAACTTAATTCAACTTTGGAAATTAGCAAATTTGCATCAATTGATTAAGGAAGTGAATGCGTGACTTCAAGCTTGGTAGGAGAGTGCACAATTGCACATGCCTTTAGAACGTCGAGGCGTCTTGATAAAGAATAAAAGATACAAATGGCGCAGTTTCCAATACGATATTGATAGTATCCGCTACAGATTGGTGTTGAAGCCCTTTACTGAGCCCGAATAATTCCCCCATAACGAGGTAATGCGATCGAGAGCCTCCAGAGGGCTTCGAGTCTTTCGAGACTTGCGAGATTTCCATTTCTGGGTATGTTCGAAGGGCGGTTGTTGACCCTGTGCTGAGCGATCGATGTAGTTGGCGCGCTGCCAAACTGACGAGTTGGCTCCTCGCCTCGTCTGCTACCCTGGTACCCGGGCCAACGCAGACCATCATAATATCGTGTTTTACTTACATCGTGTTTAACGCTTTTATTTACACAACTAGGTCAATATTATGTTAGCCAAGTGTACGGTATCGAGTGATATGTATTCTAGGCAGTACATAAAGATAGAAAATAGGCAACATTTGTACGTATATCTTTGATATTTCATGCTTTTAGACGATATGGGTTTGTGTTCGATCTTTGTCCAGTGTTCCCCACAGTTTTGAATATACCCTGCCTCTGTCTGATGGACGAGAATAGAGTTAAATTTGCAAATGCAGAGCACAAAGCCTTTATACCGGGTATGGGCTGTAACATAGGGGACAACTCGCCCTGTATAATGTACAACCAACCCATTCCTCAATAAACGGGCTACCTAATCATGAAACATTTGTTAGAATTAGATCCATTAATACTTACAACATTTTTAAGTCTAAACTTAAGTGTTCCATAATTAACGCACTACCAACTATATTGAGCATAATCAAGAATAAAACGTCATCTTAGTGTCTTTTATTAAATGAATGTAACGGGATGTTCGTACCTACCCCTTAAGTCACTAGTTTAATTTCGTTTTTAAGTTTTAATGTCGTAAGTTTCGTTTAATATTAAAATCTTAGTTTCTTGTCAAGCAAACCCATGCCTTGAAGCTTGTCTTTAAGGTACCTCAAGTTATCGCGCGTCCCTAATGTAAGGAGCACTTTTTTAAACCGTAACCCTCCGCTAAGAGCGCTGTTATTGGCCCAAGTCACGTCTCCCGCCTCCGCGACACAAACATAAAAACAGGATCTTTTACTTTTTATATACTTCCAGATTAATTAGTTTGTTTTGAGTTGGGTTTTATATTTATTTTCAAAGTTGGATGGTTTTAGGAAAGTTAATTTTGGAGTCAGGACGAATTCTGGCGACATTTCAATTGTTTATTTATTGTTATGTACAAAACATGTTACAACCTTTATACTACTAAAGGCAACCGTAACTACCTGGCTGACTGATCTGTCGACATAAAACTCAAGCCACTGAATGGGATGCACTGAAAATTATTAAACAGATAGTTATTGTGAAGATAAGGAAAAAAATGCGAGTAAAGTAGCGTGGCACAGCTAGTTTTAGAATAAAAGCAACTCTTCCATCTAATATTCTGCTAAATAAAATCTGCAGAAAACAAACTCACACAACACGACCCAATCAAATATATCTCAGTACAAGTACGAGTATAATCTCGTTATAAATTGTGTGGAAACTAGAAAATTTTACAAAATTGTCACAATCGGACATTGACAAATGTATCGCGAGAAAGTGTTTGTTTAAAATACATCACGTGCGGGCCTCGGAGGAGACACGGACGGGTCACGGACAGGACACGGACGGGAAATGGTCGGGACTCGGACGAGACACGGATGGAACACGGACGGGTATCGGACGGGATGCGTCACTCGCGATAATAGATAATTTGGATGTTAAATTACGGCGATATAAAGTAATAGTTTTAAAATGTTTTGTGTCTTTTTGGTGGTGCCAAGATGTTGTGGGTTATTGGACCATTTTGGGAAAGTAATTGGACATTGACACTTATGGATTCAAAATAATAAGGTTAACATGTTGTCTAGTACCCGTAATCCAAGCTTTGCTTAGTTTGGAACTAACATAACATAATTATTAATCATTCACTCCATCATCTCATTATAGTAACTGACCCCTAACTAAGTCCGAAACTTGTATCTAGGGTATCAGAAACTACGCATACTCAGTCACACACACACAGAAATAGGTCTCATTGTACGATTTTTTAGGATATTTATTAATATAATTTTCTAAATTTAATTTATTATTTCACCATCCTTTACCACCAGTCATTGTGTATCCCTCACGATGTCACTCGCCATATAAAAGCACACTCGAATAACTAAAGGATTCAATCTAAATCTAATCGCGTTATTGTTATTAAGGGCGCCGATATTGAGGATTGATTAGCCCCCTAAAACACCCCCGATCACCCCCCCTTGTGGTAAAGGGGTGGGAGCCACTTTAATAGTAGATCTCAACCCTGCGATAAGGGTGTCGCTACATTACCCATGTTGTAATAGTGTCATATCTTTGTAAAATAGATTAACTCTGTAATTTATGGTCTGAGGGTAGTAGTGTATTATGTCATTCCGATATTCAATATGGCGGACACGTTATTATTAATGAGTTTGTTTATTATTATGTTCGGGATTTAAATTGGGTTGTGAAATAACTGGCAGCCTTTAATTATAGATACTCATGTTTTATGACTTGATATCTAAATACATGGAATGTTTTGCAGGGTGGAATAAACTCAATATTTTGACTTTAAAGTTCGATATTCAGAAAGATCAAACTACGGAAACTACGGAACCGATTTCAAAAATACTTTCACTATTAGAAATATACATTTACCCTCAGTAACATAGGCTATAATATTTTATCCCTGTATTCCCACGGGAATGGGAACTACACGAGTGAAACCGCGGCGCGCTGCTAGTATGTAATTAATAATTACACTCAATTATTATTATAATAGTGTTGTAAGAATCCACTGCCGAGTGCAGACTAAAGACCTTACCTATGATATTAGTTAGTACAGTGAGTACCAATCTGCGGGATTACCCAGCGGAGAGTCAGCGGTGATCTCGCACCTGAGACATAATTGAGACATTGGGAAATAGCAAACATCCATCATTCGATGACATTACATACTCGTACAACATTTGGAAGTCAATAAACTATATTACAAACGCTTGTTGGATACCTTTTGTCAATTTAATTAGTTGATTGTAGTATTAATGGCAATAATTTTATGTTTATGTTTTTTACTCCTCCAAATCACAGATTAGAGAGAATAATTTGCGTCCAAATGTTTGAACGGAATTGTATGAAAGGTATACAAATGTATTTTATTGCCTACAATAAATAGGATTTGTATCCTAATTCTTTGAATGGCGATTAAACCGTAATAATATTATTTTCACTATTACACATGGTTTTACTTAAACTAAATAGTTTTTAAAATGAGACATTATAAATGTTATCCCACACCCTCTTCCCCTTTCCTCTGTCAGGTACTAATATCATAGAAATTGGTTCTTAAAAGTAACCTATTCACTATTCACAAACTACACTATTGAACCCACATATATTACGTATTATGAATTGAGTATTTGCGGTAAAGCATTGTCCATTGAAACCGCTATGACTAGCGTTCGCGGTCGACTCCGCTCCATATCGGTATTCATATCCGATCCCGTTTCAATATGCATTTGGAATATTGCTTTTTGTTTAGAAGTTGTATGAATGGTTTAATTATAGTGGAGTATTTATTGATAGTGGTTTTAAGAGAGGAGTACTTACTGTTTAGCTAATAGAGATCTATATTACTTGGTTTTATAGGGTGGTAAATAATAATCTAAGTATCTAGACTTTGTTTTAAAATATGTTTATAGATCTTTATGTTTTTATTTATCATTATAAGCTTAGTTTAGTTATTCCGAGTTATTAGAGCCGTCAAATGTCTAACAACTGGTTTCACAGGATGCACGAAAAATGAATATTAGACAGGTCTTCTTTTGGAAAACAAACTACATACTTACAAGTACACTATAATCGAACCGATTATGAAAAAGCTATTTTGCAAAGTCATGTAGCTGTAAAATGTAAAATTACGTATAAGTATTTCATTTGCTTCTTGTCAAATATTAATTCAAATCAAAACCAAATCTGATCCAATTTCCGTTCAATAAATACATCACAATTATAGTCAAAGAGCTCACTAGCAATAATTACACCCGAAACCGAATATAATCGAATAATCGTACGTACCGAATGATTCGCTAAACCGATACATTACGTGAAATCATCGGTTGTGCTCGCGGTTAATTAGATTACGCACGTACTCGGTCGTATCTTATTACTTGAATATTGATTGTGTGTTCAAAACGGGCGGTAATTGGTTATAAATTATTTCACTGGTTTGATATTGTACTAGTTAAGCATACAGATAATTATAATTGAATTAAGTTTTAAGTGATTGTAATACTTATAATTATATTACTTTGTTATAGTGTTTCATTCACTCCAGGTATTTTGTCCTGGGTTCAAGTCCCGACTGAAGCGAAAATATTATAAGTTTCTAAAAGTTTTTGATAATAATTTCTATTTCTCCATTTTAATTTCCATGATACAGTTTTATACTAGTATGGGAGGTAAAGTCTCGATAATTGCGCTAAATGTATTTTTATTGTAACAAAATGTTTATTAAATAAATGGGAATTGAAATTGAATTTACCTGACGCGAAAATAAAGAAAAAATAATCATCGTCCTTATTACAACAAAAAACGCAAAGAAAGTGAAAGCAAAACAGTCATTTCATAATATGCTAATAATACATTGTTTTACGGAAATAATCGCTTTACAAACCCCCGCGTTCCTTATGAAGTGGTGGGTGTGAGCGGCGACACACATTACGCAAATAGCCAGATTAGGGAACAGAGTTATCGCGGCGTTCTTTAAATATTGTTACCACGTTTTTCGAGTTATTGCTTTATTAACGTGCGTCTAGATTATAATTATCACATGTTTATTTACAAATGTTTTTTTCTTATTATTTGTTTAGTCTTTTAAGCAATAAACGAATTTTTATTTCTGTACATAGTATAAAAATTCGCTTCCCGCTGTCTTCTGCTTTTTTGTTTATGTTTAATTGCATGTAATAATTATTATTTTATTTTGTATTTCTGTTTCAAATGTTTGATATGATATATGTTCGTTTGACTGTGGTATCAAATACTTAAATCATTTATCTATCTATCTATCTATCTGTTTGACCATATGTATGCTAAGATCTTTAAAACCTCGCAACGGATTTTGATGCGGTTTTATTTTATAGATAGAATGATTCAAGAAGAAGGTTTTTAGTATAATTTTATCTCCGCATTCTCGCGGGAACGCGTGAAAAACCGCGGGCCACAGCGGGTCTTATACAAAACACGTCTACACTATCAACCATGTTAAATAACAATGATATCTTTCATGTTTTGTTACATAAACTAGACGCACCATAAGGAACATGTTTTCGAAGGCCGTCTCTTGCTCTACAAATAACAAAATGTCAGTTTGCATAAAAGAACATTGGCTACGGCATTGCGTGTAGCAGCTACGCGGCTACGGCGTAGTCAACAATTTATTCGATATTTTTCTATGATATTTATTATAGTTTGACACGGAAGGCCTATCGGTTGGTTGTTACCTTCCAATCAAATGACCGGGATTCGATAATTTATTTGTTAATTCTATGTTTATTGCGTCAGTAGCCGTGGACGCAATCGTAAACTAAATTTGATGGATGTATTTTTTGTTTTTATTATTGTTTTACCTAAATAGGTAGTTTCATTAGGTAAAGTAGAAATAAAATGGTGGTTGGAAACATTATTATAAGATAAGTAGTATTTTTATGAATTATCTACACAAGTTTAGTGGGAAACACACAGATACACGTCAAGTTTGTATTGAGGAGATTTCCAAGACTCTGTTTAGAATATCGTTAAAAAGGGTCGTCATGATTTTGTATATATCTATATATATTCAAATATATACAGGGTGTCCGGTCATCGATGTCGGATACTTTAAGGGGGTAAAATATGGTACTTTTTATCGACTAATCACGATTCCAATTTTCTCTAGCTACCTCCATTACAAAATGGCAGCCATTTTGTTTTTTTCAAATCGACGCGCGGGTGCTTGTACTGATTTAGTCATTGCTATCCATGTAAACGTCCTAGGGAGATGAAAGATGTTTTATTTGAAAGTTAATAATGTAAGGTATTATTGAATGTAAGATTTTATTCCATATCTTTATTATAAAATAACAAAAAATCATTACAAAAATAAAAATCAATATTTTTTTTCAGATTTTTTCTGCATTTTTTTATTTTTTGTTAAAATTTGACCTATTAACCTACGTTTTTCATCTTGTTATTTAATAGTACAGAATATTTACTAAAAAAAAATCATACTTCTTATAGCCTTATGTATGATAGTTCTACATATACGATGGTTTGAATATGATCCTTAGCCAAGAAAATCGTCTCGTATTGCGAGGAGTGCTCGACCTGCTCGTCCATGGGACTGCGTTGTTGGGATTATCTGACTTGGACTATTATTTAGTCCGTCTATGTGAAGGTAATTGATCAAAAAATGCTACATTTTTTTCCATATCTTTATCAAAAATAACATAAGAGGATGATAAAAACAAAAATCATTATGTGTTTTCGTATATTTTTTTAGATTATTTGTCTTTTTTCTTAAAATCTGACCCATTTGGCTAATTGTTTGTTGTTGTTTATTAAAAGTACAGGATATTTACTCAAAAATGAGTCGTACATTTTATAGCCCAATGTATGATAGTTCAAAAGTTACGGCGGTTTGAAAATGACCCTTAACCGTGAAAATCGCATCGTATTCTCAGGATTACTCGTCCGTGAGACTGTGTTGTTGAGATTATCTGACTAAGACTATTTTATATGGTAAATGTACGACTTATTTTTGAGTAAATATCTTGTACTTTTAATAAACAACAACAAACAATTAGCCTAATAGGTCAGTTTTTAAGAAAAAAGACAAATAATCTAAAAAATATACGAAAACACATAATGATTTTTGTTTATATCATCCTCTTATGTTATTTTTTGATAAAGATATGGAAAAAAATGTAGCATTTTTTGATCAATTACCTTCACATAGACGGACTAAATAATAGTCCAAGTCAGATAATCACAACAACGCAGTCCCATAGACGAGCACGTCGAGCACTCCTCGCAATACGAGACGATTTTCTTGGCTAAGGATCATATTCAAACCATCGTATCTGTAGAACTATCATACATAAGGCTATAAGATGTATGATTTTTTTTTAGTAAATATTCTGTACTATCAAATAACAAGATGAAAAACGTAGGTTAATAGGTCAAATTTTAACAAAAAATAAAAAAATGCAGAAAAAATCTGAAAAAAAATATTGATTTTTATTTTTGTAATGATTTTTTGTTATTTTATAATAAAGATATGGAATAAAATCTTACATTCAATAATACCTTACATTATTAACTTTCAAATGAAACATCTTTCATCTCCCTAGGACGTTTACATGGATAGCAATGACTAAATCAGTACAAGCACCCACGCGTCGATTTGAAAAAAACAAAATGGCTGCCATTTTGTAATGGAGGTAGCTAAAGAAAATTGGAATCGTGATTTGTCGATAAAAAATATCATATTTTACCCCCTTAAAGTATCCGACATCGATGACCGGACACCCTGTATATAGACCCATTACTGTATAACGAGTCCCCAAACTCTCGGAGCGTGAACATCATAGAAATCGGATTAGGATCACTATCCTCGCGTGTATCCGGAAATCTTCACAAATTAATGACGTCATACTCGGGGATATCCGGAGCCGGTTATTGTAACCGGATTTAACGGATCAACATTAAAATTGTCACATTATTATGTTATAAATAAATTATGGTACCAAATTGGATAGAAATAAATATGTAGCTTTTCGTATTTTTATGCATAACCAACGTTCCATGTATATTGAAGATTTTTTTATTCAACTTTTATGTTCTACATGTTACAGATTGTTGTTTTATTTTTCTGAATTTCGAACAAATTAGTTAATTCTCTCCTTCAGAAATACTTTTTCGTCGACTGTATCTGGGACAAAAAACTTTTATTCCGATGAATCCGTTATAGTTTGAATGAAAATCGGGTGCTCCCACCACGGGGGCTTCACACACCGGGGACATGACACATGGACTAAGTATAATTCCCAGTCTAAGTATAATTTTAATAACCAGTACTTATTATATCTAAAATTCACAAATAATTTGAAGAATAGCTTATTTATTAGACTTTGTTCAGTAGAGTACATAACTACATTTGTTATTTAATCAACAAGACTAGATACAAACCAATCTCTCAGAATAGACACTAATCAAATAAACCATACATTGAATACTATTGGAACAGACCGATGTCTGTACATACAATGTATTGAAGACGAGGGGTCTCTATTAGGTATCAAAATCAGATTATACGAAGCCTAAAGATGGCTATTGACGTGTCAGTTGAACTGATCAGTCCAGACATAAAACTGTGCGTCTCCAAAAGTTTTAGCCAACTAGATTTCCCTATTGCAATCTGGATCGATCCGGTAATTGACGATCATTATTAGATGGATGCCAGTTCAACTGATCAGTTAAACCGACTCAATGGCCACCAGAGCTATTTAGTTCTGTCAGTCAGTGAAAAACAACTGCCTTTTATAAATACAGACGAATAAATAGATATACATTATCTACCTTCTATACAAACAAATAAAGACTATATTTGTTTAAACTGTCTTGACATTGACAGCCAAGTGTACACGTAGAGCTATCTATTACAATATTTAAAAGCAATTTTCACACATATTTACATACAAATAAAGTCTAAATTACTGTAACGTCAACATTTACAGAGAAAACACGCTGTTTTATAATTTATTACCAAAGCAATAGAGACCATATTTCTTTAAACAACAAAATGTTTGTGTCCATAATATTAATGTGTACATAATGGTTAAATTGTAAAAACACGAGTGATTTATTAGATGCCATTTTCGCTCCAATGCCTAATAGCAATAAAGTCTATAATAGGTTGTCGATGGAGCTAATAAATTGCCTTACATTGTTTTGTTATTTATCTTAATGGAATCTATTCGCGTAGTTAGCTGAATGTATGTGAGTAGTAATTGGGTTATTTAATGCACGAAATTAATACCTAACGTTTTGTTTACTGTGCCTTGTGGTTTTACTTGCGTTATTCTAAGGATTTTTTCCTAATTTGATTTTTCAAACTCCTGTGTTAATTCTTTACCATATTTCATTCTTTACCCTTGTGTCTCCACTACACCCCCCCTTCCCCGTAGAGGTTGTGACCTTCGAAGAAGTGTGCCACGTGCGCTGAGCGCCGCACTAACCTACTTCCGACCTGACGTAGTCTTATTCGATACCGACTCGGGTCGGTAAATTGGGGTGGTCGAATATTTGAAGTTATATCTTTGCTACATAGAAGTTAAAAAGCAAAAAAAGATGAGAATTTTGAACGTACTAATTGGAAGAAAGCACTGCTGGTTCGAATTGAAAATTTATTTTAGTAGATAATAGCATATTTATCAAAAAGGGCGAATAACATCACGCGAGCAGTAAAAAAGGAGCAATAAGTGAAACTGCGGGACACAGCTAGTACAACATAATACTAAAAAGTAAACATTTACAGAAATAAAACTTTTGACGTCGAGCAAAAATCACATATCAAAAACTTAAGTTAAAGCGAACGTCGCTGTCAATATAAATATTTTTAAGAAAAATAAAATGTCACAAACAATTTACTAATAATATTGTTTGTTTGTTGGATATAATAGACGTCGATCACATTATAGAAGAATTTATTGGAGACGATACTTTGGACGATTCATTTGTTGACAACAGATTATATTGAATACGACATTGAATAGAGTAATTTCATTAAACATTTAAACTTATAAACAGTCAGCTGTGCTTCGTGGCTCAAACCACGGTAGCTTCGCTCCTATTAGCGCGTGATATTTTATAGCCTTCCTCGATAAATGTGCTATTATGTAACATAAAAAAAAACAAACAGCCAACGCTTCAGTATGTGTGTTATTTAGATAAGTTAAGTTGTAAATAAAAAAGTGGTGGTGTAAAAGTCGCGATTGTAGGTTTTCATTTGAACACAAAAATGAAGAAGATTACAATAAAACAATTAAAAAGCTAACAACAGATTTGCTCATTATAAAACGACGTGAAAACTACATGTTGTATAGTAACCATTTTAAAATACCAAAGTTGACCGACTCCGGCCTCCATTAGCGTTCTCGTTGAAACTAGCGTTTCGTTGAGAATGTTTTGAAACGGGTTTTAGTGCGGAAAGTAACTAACTGTAAATGGTTTCTAACAGCTTTAAGAGTATTAAAAACATCCTTTTATACATTATTTATGTTAAAGTTTTGTTGTTAACTAATCATGCTTAGTTGGTTGAACAAATTTTGTCTATTGACGTTTTTTAAACACAATAATCGTATTGCAGAAATATACGCTTTTCTTAGATCTTTGTTTAGATTTTGAATCATTCAACATTTTTGCCTCAGCCGGGACTTGAACCCAGAACCATGCTGAACTGCAGCACTGCACTATCCAATAAAACTACTTAGTTTTAAATTCAACTTCCATTAATTAAATAGTATAAAGAATAAGAAAGTCATTCGAGGAGAAGGTAATTGTAATAATG
The DNA here is from genome assembly GCA_958496195.1 of Timandra comae. NCBI lineage: Eukaryota > Metazoa > Arthropoda > Insecta > Lepidoptera > Geometridae > Timandra > Timandra comae. The sequence continues at coordinate 232,063 of OY292376.1, forward strand.
TGAATGAAACAGGGGGCACAGCTAGTTTTCATTAAACACGAATATGTCACTTAGTAAAAACAAACCGCTCCTTCCTATATATTATTTAAAACAAGTTCTTAGTTTAACAGAAGCTCTTAACCCAACTTAGAATGTACACAATATTAATATATTTAATTGTTTACTCAGTCCTTAATGTATAGTGTCAAGTAACTAAATACGGCAGAACACGTTCTACCGAGTTTCCCATCTCGCGACCCTTAACCCTCAAATTACAATTATAAATTTAATTACCAAAACACTTCGCTGTGTCACTCATAATCCGCGTCACATATAACGGTATATAACACCCTGTTTATAACGTTATATAACGCCCGGTTTCAACCCCTTGTCCAATATATAACGGTCTAAGTGACCCACCTTAGTGCCTTCGGTATAAATTGTGATGCTAATAGTTGAACTAAACTATTTATGGGTTAAAGCTCGGAGTACACGAAGCGAGTGAGATACACAGAAAATTAACTTAATCTAAACTTTTGTAAAGAGGAATACTCAAAATATATGTTTTGTTTATTTATTTATAAATAAAAGATATAAATAAATATGTTTTGTTTGCTATGAATGAATTTAAAACTACTTATAATAATGGAAAGCTACAGTATAAATTAATAAATTAGTCTACAATTTACGGCATTTATAGATATTTACTTGGATGGGTTTATTGATTTCCTGTAAATAATGTTCTATAAAAGCATGTACAGACAAGGAAAATAGAACCATTACACTAAACAACAGGACCTTGTTTATTACTAATCATATTACACTAGAAAACACAGTAACTGACAGTCACCCATAGAATTATAACATAACTATAATCTTTGATTGCCCCGCCAGTCCAGTAATCGTTTGGCCCGTATGAACTATAAATCGGGTCGGCCGCGGCTTGTCATCGCCCGAGCGGCCATAATGGCACGCGCAGACAATCATAAGTTAGACCGCCAACATTGATGTACAAAATACCAAGATGTACAATTCTAAAATGTAACACTCGAAATTGTCCGCATTTACTCACCACTACTTATGAAATTACCGTTATACTACTAGGCAGCTAAAATTATGGCTTTGTGCGCAAGATATCCAAACTCTGCATTTAGCCAAAAAACTATTTTTTAATGCTTGTCTGCACATCTTGATATGAATTGAAATAATTATGTTAAATATCGAATCCGGTAAGTGTTGTAGTTTTTCCGTAAAATGTATCACAAAACTATATAAATTGTTGCGTTAAAAGGGCTTCGCTTCGCTCGCCCTAATACACTTATTTTATTGCAAATTCAACCGCCGGTAGTTTAAAGTAAAAAAATACTGTTTGAAATGAGCGCACTGTGTTTTCTTTTTTGGGCACAATTTTGAAACGTTGAATGTACATCTTGTGTTGTTGTACATCAATGTTGGGGTCGTATTACTACCGGGCTTGTTCATTTGGAGGTCATTTCGGTATGAAATTATGTGTTTATGTCCCCGCTCGTTACCGGCCGACGTATGATTGCTCTGACTGCCCTAGGAGTGGTTCAACCGCGCCCTACTCGCACTATTACCGTACTATATGGTGCAATAGTAGTAAAGATGTGTCTGGAAATGGTTTTACATTTAGTACGGCAGTCAGGTGTTTGAAAAATATTAGATAAGTTATTTGTAAATAATAATGACTTAGTTATAATGCTTTAAAGTTGGAAAGTGGAAGCTCACTACGTCACCTTGTTGTGTATGAGATGTACTAAAACGTGAACATACTTCAATTCAATATATCTTTTTGAAAAAAAAACTCTACTCGTGAGAGAAAGGATATACGCGTTCAATAGTTTTTATTAATCTAGGACCTAGATTCTAGGTGATGGACAAAGAAAAAGTTTTTATTCCTATTTCAAATTATTTAGACTTCATTTGAAAACTTTCCCAAACTAAATAAAACTGTAAAATAAGCTGGGACAATACATCAAACCGCCAATGCAAAGTAGACTTAAAAGTTATTAGCAATTAAGTCTTAAATCGACCGTTAACTGTGTACTTAACAAAAGTCAGTAAGTTAGTGGCAAGTTTTACATAGATGGTGAAGTTTCAAGTCTGGAATTTATTTTATAGTCTGAAGGAAAATTGAGATAACTTCGTCTTGGAGTGAGAAATGGAAATATTTCGTGTTATTGGAATATTCCTTATCAAAATTTATAAAACTAAGTAATATGTGAGTTATGTGGTCTTTAAATATTTACAATCTGTAAACAAAATATCAAGTTAGGGATCAAATTGCTCTTTAAAATATATGGTTTGATTAAGTTTTTCTATTAGTGTGAACTAATACTATAAAAGCTTCTTTCAATTCTTTGTATTAATTGTAACATACTTTTTGAACTTTCGCGATCGGAATTCATTATTGCATAATTTACAGGTCTTAATCGCGTAAAACATAATTATTATTTTCCTCGACGTTTCGCCCGGGTTACACCGATCGTGGTCACGAGAAGGCTTCTCACATACTTTCATACAAACTGTTATCTTGGCTTACACAAGAAAATTCGCGGAACAAAATAAATCTAGTATTCAGGTTTACCTACGACTACATAACTAATACAAAACACAGCACAACATATAATAATGACAGACATTGATCATAAATCTCCAGCGACCGAGTGCCGATCAAAATTAAATTAATGTGTTAATTATACGGCGCTACGTCACACTACATACATACATACACACTTATATATGTATAGTTAATGAATCATGTGTCACTTTCAATTACATCGAGAGGGCGCGTGTGGAGCTGTCAATATTATAATCATTATATGATGAATATTTCAAATATTTCATTTGAAAAGCAATCGTTTTGTAAAAAACCTTTATGACAGTTTGTAAGAGATTACAGAGGGGATTCCAGGGGTGGCTCTGGGTGTGATATGTTTAAAATGTTTTTTTTTTTCATCTTTTTGTATGATTTAGCAGCATATCTGGCAAACATAAGGTCCGGGTTCAATTTCGGGGACTGCCGATGCATTTTTAATAACAGGGTTTTTTCCCGTTGTGGTATTTCGATCTAATAGAAATTTTGGTATTTTGGTAAAAATATCCCTTTAGCAATCCACGCAGCCTCTTTCAGTTTCCATCAAAAAACAATAATGTATTCCAAATTTTGTCTCAGCTGTTTATGTCTGAAAGGTAACAAAAACATGCAAATTTTCACCATTACAATATTACTATGATATATCTTAAGCTCCCGACAACCCTAATCTCTGATGATTGATGCCACTAGTTCCAAGCGAGTGATCACCTCAATGACACCTGTCAACTACTATACCCGTCTCCCTCACACACACAACCTAATATATCTGTCTCTTTCTTGTCTGTGAAATGAGGAGGTATAGGTAAATTGTATATAATTCAATTTTTGTAAGTGCTGTGATGAGGAAATGGTTTCCATTTGAATTTATTATTTCTTTGTATTTGTTTGTAGTTTATCCTGAAGTTATTGATAACTGTAATGTAAATAGGCTATTCAAGTTGTTAAATGAAAATTATCGTTCTGTCATTTCCCAATATTGACCAAAGGCTACATTAGATCACTGATAACTTTCGTACAGAGAAAAAGCGAAACCACTTTATTTGGTCAGCCAATCAAAGAAAAAACCTAATTAAAACTGTTTTAATTATGTGCAAACTTTGTTTTTTTAATATTCTCTTTAAAGCTTTTAAAGAGATTTTTACAAAATATGGTCCATGGTCTTATAGGCACCATTTATTTGACCAATTTTTTAATTCGTAAGTAAATGAACACCACACTCTGACGTCACAAATATGAGACTATCTATTATTAACTGTGGATCCCCCCACAGTTAATAAAGCCCAGAACAGATATAAGACTGCAAAACTTCCGTCAAACAATTATTAAAGTCCGTTACAATAAGTAAAGTATATCGGCAACTAATTAGAGCGCGCGCGTGACACGACTGCGTGGAACGGAACGTAAGAAACGTAATGAGATTAGAGTTAATACGGATATAGGAACGTTTTGTCCGCAGTAATTGGTCGGTATAATCAATAGGTTATATTGAAAAGAAGGATTTTCCTGCTAACTTAATTGTGTTTGATTTTAGGTGAAGGTCCCTTTATGGAACGAGGATTTTTATTTTTTATAAAGGGATTTTGAGGGCCTCAAAGTGACACTGTAAAGGCTTTTAAATGACTCTTTTCTTTGGTATTTTGGTACCTTTTATATTCTGTGATGGAAGGTTTGGGAATTGATAAGTGTAATGCATTTTCTTTACATATTTTTTTCGTAAAAGCGTTTTAGGAAAAGAGAACGTAAAGAGTGATATTCATTAAAGTTTTTAACAGATTTAGACAGGGTGGCATTTCCTTAACATAAATAAAGGGTTTTTTTATTGAAAAGATCTATATTAAAAGTTTTATGAATCAAACATTTTAAAGTTCAAAGTACTATCACAAAAACATAGACTAAACAAAACTTAAGGTACTAAATGTAGAAGTTTATAATTATATAGAATTTAAGTATTGTTTATACTTAACTTATTCCGTTTTACTAGTTGTCTTAAAAATAAAACGTCTATAAAAGCAAACGTTAATAGTATTTTTATAAAACCTTATTCAAATAAAGATGTTAACCGTTAGTAAATCTAGACTGAGCTAGACTAACTGTATTATAGTACGAGAGCCCGCGGCACTAGCAGTCGAGTCACGCGCGCTACTCCCCAACAAATGGACACGAGCTCCTCAACTATTCAGTAAAAAGTTTCTATTTAACTTGTGGTCGACTGTTTTGTATTCGGAACGACGTCGTTATGAATATCGTGATATCATATAGACTTTGTGCCAGTTTACAGAGTTGTGAGATAATCTTGTGAATAAGGGATATGAGTAACTTTAGTTCTGTAGGATGTGGGAAAGTTAACGCTTTTTATGTGAAAAAGGTTTAGAAATATTATGCTGTATTTTGTGGACTAGAATTTAAGACTTATTTTTGTGACGCGGAATAGGGGATGATCTTGTTACCCTACTGCGTTAGTAGGGTTATTAGGTATGATCTTGTGAGGTACCCAACTGCGTAACAAGGGAGGTTATGTTTCTGCATATATGTACCTATGTATGAGGTACAGACCACTGGACGTTAGCCATTTTTAGTTAGATGGATAAGGAATTCGTCCCTGGAATTAGATTACCTACTCTGTAATGGAGGTTTCTTTAACACAGCTTTGGTAGGTTCTAGAGTCTACTACTTGATGGTTTGCGACATATAAAGTGTCAGTGGAATCGTCTTAAATAATAATAGAAAGGTGACATTTTAATATACGTATGTACAAAATGAAACAGTATAACATAATAAAGATACTTTTCTTTGTAACATTCCAAGAATGATGCAAATAAATTCGTGGTTGTTGCAATGCGACGCGACGTCGTCGTTTTAACTTACTGCTGGATTATGCTACACAACACACCGAAGTCAAAATAAAAGTTATAGGTGAAATACTCTTTATTATTTAAGATTTCCCTTAATCGTCAAAACCACCAGTTAGTATATTTTTTATTATATATTTTAATAACATCAAAAACAATAGATGCAATGAACGCACAAAAATAACAAAGGCAAATGTGAGGAGACCTTCATTGTAAAGTAGCTTATCTTCACAAGTGAGCCGCGGAGCGCCCCGTGACGTCATTGTTCCGGGGTTTAGGGTTCCCCCGGGGGCCAAGGACACCCCCCTCTCACCCTCGCGCCCCCTCGCAAGGGATGAAACGGGAATTATTCCGCCTTTTTCCTTCCCTAACTTTAAAATAGCTGTTTGTCGCGAACACATCTTCCGTAATTTTAAATCTCCAAAGGTTTGCTTTTTACTCCAATTTTATTGGGTATTAAAGTTTTTGTTTAATGGCGTAAATAAGGGAAGTTTAATTGTATTTTTGTTACTTTGAAAGTAGCTAATAAGTTTGTTTTTAAGACCAATAAATTACGTCTAATTATATATACATATACTTTGTTTGGTTTGTCCCTTAATTCCTCTGAGAGATTCAATGAGTGAGTGCTAGATATGTGTAATGTATTATATTCAATCTGTGTGAAGTCTGGCCGGAGATAATCCATTGTAGTACCGTAAAGTGTTTCTTTATCCTTTCACACGTCGTCTCGGGGTAGACGGGTTGATGTATTTTTTGTATTGGATACAATGGGTTTAGATTGGTATATACAAGAATTATATTTGGTAATTGAAGTAATATGATAATGGCATCATAATTCTGAAAATAGATTTGTGTGTCTTTCGTTTTTAAAGGTTTATGTATAAGTAATCTTAAACTTAAGATCTATTTAATTTTACTCTTATATTGTTTTCTTCTATCGAATTTTTATCCCATGTCTAATTGATGTCAGTTTTCAATTTTACCATATTTGGTGGAATGTCAGTATATTTTACGTGAAACGACTGTCATCAGGCCTTTACTTTTCTAAAATCCATACCAAGTCTGATTGTCAGAACAAGTTAATTTCCAATATTTCATATCTCATTTAACCAAACTACCACCACTGAACTTGAACTCTCCCACTATATTATTTTACATACAATTCCCGTTCCATAGCCGCAGTTCCCGCGGGATTCGTAATGTTCCCGGCGAAGTGCAAAGGAAATTACTTCACACCCGCGGCCGCATATCGGGTTCATATTATTTCCTATACTTTCATCTCTGATATGAAAATCTTTTTTTATATTTGAATAAAGTTTTTTAGATTATTTTTTGGTATTTTGCATGTACGAGTACTTGTTTTATGAGTATTAGATTGAATTCTGTGTATAATCTAAATATAAAGGGTGTCCCGTAAGTAGTGGACCAACGGGATGTGGAGGATAGGGGAGACCGTTACCTACCAGAATCACCAAAATTTATTGTCCTAGGCCTCATAGTTTTGAAGTTATAACGTTTTTTAGTAAGTAGGTGAAATTATCGTACTATGTGCACATTTTTCTTAATTCTACAAAATCTATTACTTATTTTGATGTTATTTTTATTCAAGGGCGTTAAGAATACATAGGTTTTACCTTCGCGTCCAAACCATCGATTTGGGAACGTCTCATTCAAAAATTCAGTCACTTACTGTGAATAGTGGGCAGGTTCACCTTCGTACTGCAACATTCGTACGTGCTTCTTAACTTAACGAAGATGTTGGTTATGCACAAGGCCTGAAACTGCGCGGAACCACATACTCTCGCGTACTTCTTAACTTTATTCTAAGATGTTGGTTATGCATAAGGCCTGAAACTGCGCGGGAGAGAATGTGGTTGCAGTACGAAGGTGAACCTGCCCACTATTCACAGTAAGTGACTGAATTTTTGAATGAGACGTTCCCAAATCGATGGTTTGGACGCGAAGGTACTATTTCATGGCCAGCGATCGGCCATGAAATAGGCCACGATCTCCCGACTTGAATCCTTTGGATTATTTTCTATGGGGTTTCCTCAAAGAAGCAGTTAATGAGACAAATATTTCTGATAAGAAGAGAGTTATCACAAAATTTCAATCATGTTCCTGAATTGATAAAAAAACATCAAAGAGCCCAAAAAAGTTTTCAAAAAGACTTTATACGAAGATGTTTTAATGCACAAGAGTTAAAGAAAAGCATTTTGAACCCTTAATGTAAAAATAAATTGAGTAATAAACGAATTTCCATAATTAGCAATGAATTTTTGTTTTCTCTCAAAAGTTCCCTTTTACGTTGATATTAGTTAAAATAAAAAACTACTCATTTGAAACCACAGTGTTATACGTTTTTGTAATCTTTGTGATATGTAGATGTTTTTAAAATAAAGTGCCACAAGGCTACAATACATTTTTTTTACACCAGCTCAGCTCAAATACCACTTAGAGTATTTTGAAATTTAACAATTGCACTTGTTTTGTTGATTAATTTTAATGTTAATGATAACTACACTAAAAAATGATTTAAATTAGAAAAACCTATGTATTCTTAACGCCCTTGAATAAAAATAACATCAAAATAAGTAATAGATTTTGTAGAATTAAGAAAAATGTGCACATAGTACGATAAATTCACCTACTTACTAAAAAACGTTATAACTTCAAAACTATGAGGCCTAGGACAATAAATTTTGGTGATTCTGGTAGGTAACAGTCTCCCCTATCCTCCACATCCCGTTGGTACACTACTAACGCGACACCCTGTATATATAACTCAAAGGTGACTGACTGTCTGACTGACTGACATAGTGATCTATCAACGCACAGCCCACACCACTGGACGGATCGGGCTGACATTTGGCATGCAGGTAGATGTTATGACGTAGGCATCCGCTAAGAAAGGATTCTCACGGGATTGTGATATACTCAGGTGAAACCGCGGGGCACAGCTTAGGCATAATATTAACACATAGTGTTGTTTATTTTACAGTTTATACCTAATGTTAACTAAGTACCTTTAAAATCGAATGTATAGGACGATACAACCTAACATTAACAAAAGTAGGGCCAAATTGCTGGCTTAAATAAATTAATAGTTATTGTAATAAATGTGTGAAGTCAACCAACCCGCACTTGGTCCGCGTGGTCGACTAAGGCCTAATCACCCTTATTCAGGGTAGGCTCGAGCCCCTCGGTGGGGACATATATGAGCTGATGATGATGATGTCATAAATTGTCAACGTTCCCACGAAAAACACAAAAAATCAAGATAAATTAACTCATTTACTGAGTTAAGCTCGCCTTTGTACGTTTTAGTATATAAGATCCTATTGTAATTTAAATTATGAGTACAATAAATAATATGAATAAATATGAATAAATAAATATAGATTCATTTATATGTTAATAGCATTCAGTGCCGATATTACTAAACATCTAAGGTGACTTTTATCGGCGTTATTATCTAGGTAGACTGGAATACAGTCTGGATATTTGGAGAATTACTTTAATGAACTTTAATTCTTTAATAGGCACTTTAAAAGTTAGGCTTTTAAATTAGTTTTGTTATATATATAAAAATCTTTTAAATATAAACGATACTATTATTTAAAATATCTTTTTTAAGAACACTACGAAAATGTTTATCTTGAAAGATTCGTTTTTAACAGTACTGCTTCAGAAATTAAAGTGGGTATGCTCAGATGAAGTAGTAGAGGTTGTTAATCTACGTATATAAAAATCAATTGCTGTTAGTTAGTCTCACTAAAACTCGAGAACGGCTGAACGGATTTATCTTATCTTGGTCTAGAAATGTTCTTGGAGGTCTAGGGAAGGTTTAAAAGGTGAGAAACATTCGAATAATTGCCGGGAACACCGGAACGGTTACTATGCGGGTGAAACTGTGGGGCACAGCTAGTTTACAATATTTTTAAACGCTAGATATGGCCCGCGATTTCATCTCCGTAAATTATTACACATAAGCTCCTATTGCAACCTTCAACGATAAATAATAATAGGTGATCCCACACTAAATATTGTAATTCCTGAAATCAGCGTGAAAAAATATATCTATGAAGATATAATTATTAAGAAAAGAGCAACATTAATAATATTCCTTTTTATCTAAATGTAAATGATTGTTCGAGCAAAAAGTTAAGATCTAGACATCAAATGGAATTCATTAACTTTCTTTTCACAATTAACGGCAGAAGATAAGGAGATTATTATACCTATAAGCGGCTTACAGACCGACAATACTTTAATTCAATATTGGTATTAAATTAATATTTAAAAGTAAGAAATACCTTTTGTTCTTAATACTTTTAAGATTAATTAAGAAAAAGATATTGTAATAATTTCTAGATTAATTTTACTTTTAAAGGGATAAAGATTGGGAATATCCCAGTGAGTTTCTATATTTTAATCTGTGATATTCTGTCTGTCTTCTAAGTTTGTAGTTATATAGATAAACTAGCTGTGCCCCGCGGTTTCACCCGCGTATATCACAATCCCGTGGGAATCCTTAGCGGATGCCTACGTCATAACATACCTGCATGCCAAATGTCAGCCCGAGCCGTCCAACGGTTTGGGCTGTGCGTTGATAGATCACTTTGTCAGTCAGTCACCTTTGAGTTATATATATTTAAGATAAATGAAACCGATGGAAGGTGCTAGTTTAAAGATATTACAGAAATATAAACATATAGTGAAGTTTTAAATAAACTATGGACTGGCACTTCTAGTAACTTTCCTATTATTTTCGTTATAAAAGATAACGATAAATAAGTAGATATAATATATTCCTAAATACATTCTTATACATATGTATATCAGTGGTTATACACAGCTGTCTTCCTAGTTACACGGTGTAGGGGCCGCGTCATATTGTACAACATTATTTAACGGTCGGTGGTCGCGACCGATAGCTTTCGGAGGACACGTACAATGTCGGGTAGTGTGGCACATTGACAGTGTTTTGTATAAAATATATATTTTAACTGAAAGAAGAAAAATCTTGTGTGACTGTATGTACATATTAATACTTTTGCATTCTATGTACAATTGTACATGCACATAAATATTACGACCTCTCAAAAGCTTTCGACTGCGTTCATCACTCGACACTGCTTTCTAAACATGACTGCTATGGTATTCGGGGTCCTGCTCTAGGTCTTGTCAAATCGTATCTAGGAGGACGGCAACAGAAGGTTAAAATCAACGATGTTTAATCAAAGGGATCATTTTTAGAAATGAGTATGCCACAAGGCTCAATTTTAGGTCCATTCCTGTTCTTGTTGTATGTTAACGACGTCCCTTACATGATGGAAGACCTATGTAGTGCGGTTTTTTTAATTCCAATATTTAATACCGTACAAAAAAAAACGAAATAAGACCAAAAAATTCCCAGACTTTTTTCTTCCAAAAAACCAATACAAAAATCTTCAGGAATGTTGAATAATGACTGAATTAAAACCTAGACGGTATCTCTATCTAGTCCACCTTGTGGGTGACAATAAGATTCCGTACTCCGTAATATGGTTGTGTAAGAGAGCTATTGTGTGCGTTGACAATAGACAGACAGAATACATAGTAGTATGTATTGTAAATCGATCTATTTGTTAGTGATGTTGGAGGGATGTTATCGTGATGCTTTGAGTTCTTATGTTGTGGGTGCATTATTGGTGTGTATACTTAGATATAAAGACTAAGACTATCAAAGAAAGTAGCTATTTGCTGTCTGTATTTTGTAAAACATACTAAAGAGCTTAACGCCACGTAAGTTTTCTTTTTAACATTATTTCTGCTACACAGCCTCAGCCCAAACCACTTGTCGGATCGGGCTGAAATCTGGCATGCAGGTAGATGTTATGACGTAGGCATCCGCTAAGAGAGAATTTTTGGAAATTCGCCCCTAGGGGAGAAAAGGGGGGAAAACTATATTTTGTTTTCCCCCCTTTTCTCCCTACTGCCGGAAGTCGTTATTCCATGCGGACGAAGTCGCGGGGCCTTGCTAGTTTTACTTATATAATAATAATCATTTATTGCATTCCATAGGTATTTACATCATATCATCCGATAATTTGATTTTGAAATATCTTTATTACTATAAAGTATTACAATGCAGTACTTACAAACTACACACAAACACTTTTGAGGACACTTTATCAGGCTAAGAACACCTTTGAAAGTTTTACACAAATAATTACAAAATAGATCTTATTAAAACATAACATTAGCACAACAATACTTATTTTAAAACTATTATTACGCGATTTTAACTAGAATCAACGTTTATTACAATACGAGTATAGCGAGGGTATTTGTCAAAACGATACAAATTTAAAAAATGAATAGAAGCGACCAGTTACGCTAAGCGGCGAGAGCTACTCCTCCCCGCGCGTCCGCGCATGTTGCGGGCTTACAGGGGGAACTCGCTGCGGTAAGTGCGGATCAAGTAAAATGGTCAATGGTCATGCGCTTGCTTACTCGGAGCGGTGACGTTGGTCGTCTGGTGGGAACAATACGTAGTGATGGGGTAAGCGATAACTTCCGTATCTATCGACATGTGGAAGATCTGAAATATTTGTGTTACATATTTTTGATATAAGTGGATTTTTGTTACTTAAGTTTTTAGTGTAATTTTTTTTAGATATTTTTAAAATAAATTGTAGTAGTGTAGGGAATTTATTTTTTTCTTGTAAATTAAGTAAGTTAGTTTTGAATTTGGTATTAAAAGATATTTTTATGGCTTTATTTTGAATTATTTGAAGAAGTTGGTAATTAGTTAGGCATGTGCTACTCCAGACTGGGCAAGCATATGTTATGCATGGTCTGATGAGGACAGTGTATATTCTAAGTTTCGTATAGGAGCTAAGATTGCTCTTACGATTAAATATGGGACTTAGCGCGCCTATCGTTTGCGCTCCTTTGATCCTCAGAGACGCAACATGTTTGGACCAATTTAGCTTGGAATCCATAGTAACTCCAAGATACCGAACTGTCTTACTCCAAGGTATTTTATGACCAGCGATATTGAGGGTTCGTTTAGGTGGGTTCCGGTGACGTGTGAAAAATATAGCTTCAGTTTTCGATTCGTTCAATTTTAACTTCCATTTTATGAAATATGAGTGCAAAAGATCAATAGACAGTTGAAGTCGGTCAATAATGAGGTCATTATCTTCAGATGAGGTAAATGATGCTGTGTCGTCTGCGAAACAAGCGAGGCTTGTTCGCGGCTGTTTAGGAATGTCATGTAGGTACAAAATAAATAGGTACGGTCCTAGTATGGATCCCTGAGGAACACCAGCTGGTGCAAGATGATACGATGATTTGTTCCCGCCTAACATGACACTGAACATACGAGATGATAGGTATGACTTTATTAATTTGGCTATGTTTAGTGATAATCCTAATGTTACAAGTTTATGAATAAGACCTTCATGCCAGACAGTATCGAAGGCTTTTTCGATATCAAGTAGGTACATTCCGGTTGACTGTCTGATATTGAGATGATGAGTTATGTGTTCGGATACTCTAGCCAACTGTTGGACAGTAGAATGGCACGATCGGAAGCCAAATTGTTCGTCGGAGATTAAGTTGTTAGTTTCAGCCAATAACCGAGTGTAGATAATTTTTTCGAATAGTTTACCAAGTGCTGGTAGCAAGCTAATAGGCCGATAACTGGAGGGCAAGGAATTTGGTTTACCTGGTTTCTTAAGCGCAATAACTTTAGCTATTTTCCAAGACTTTGGAAAATAACCCAAGAACAAACAGCCGTTAAAAATTAGCGTAAGATAGACAATTGATTTCCGTGAAAAGTTTTTAACTAAAGCATTAGTTATACCGTCAGCACCAGGTGACTTACGTACTTTTAAGGCCTTGAGTGCTTTAACTATTTCACTTGGTCTCACAGGTTTTGATGTGGTAGATATCCTATGTTGGTCAATCAATCGTGATGAGTTTGAGATTTCAGGTTCTAATTCGTGAGTTATCCAGTTCGATGTAAGTGACATATTATTGACAAAGGAGAATGCTAAGGTTTCGCATTTCTCATCTTCATTTGTAATTAGATTACCGTTATCTCCTAAAAGATTAGGTATTTTTTGAGATTTTGGTTTTAGTGTTTGAGTTAGGCGCCAAATGTCATTACCAGGGTTATCAACTTTCGATAGTTTTTCATCCCATATATTATCTTGATGTAACCGCGAATACAGAGTAATAAGAGATTTTAAGTTATTAATTGTGAAACGAACGTATCTTTTATATTCACTGACGGGTAAAGTTTGGTCTAATCTACGTAGGTAATTTTTGTATTTAATGATTTTACATATGTGGGGGCGTAATTTAAAGATGTTTCCAGTGACTGTGCTGGTGGGAACTGAACGATTTCTTGCCATGAGTATAGAATTGTGGAGATGGTCAACGGCATCATCGATTTCTCTGGGAGATGTAAATTTGAGAGCCGTAAGAGTTATATTTGTATCAAGCACAGAACGGTAAAGTTTCCAATCGGCGTTTTTGTAGCAAAAACGTTGTTTCTTGCAGTTTACATTAACTATACCTCTAACCGTGAAAAACATTGGGTAATGGTTTGAAGACAAGGCTTCTATAGCCTGTACTTCGCTTATATTATTTATGTTTAGACAAATAACAAGGTCTGGGTTGGTAGAATTATGAGATGGGCAATAACTAATTTGAGTTGGTATATTTGGAGCATAGATATCGTATTCATTATTTAACATATGCCGAAACAAAGTTCTACCACGCGTATTCGTGTAACTACTGTGCCAGTAATCATGGTTTGCGTTGAAATCGCCAGTTATTATGACATGCTGTGACAAGCTAAGAAGTATGTCAAGATCACTATGGATTAACGGTAAGTTTGGTGATTGATAGACACTTATGATAGCATGTTCAATACCAGATAATTTAATGGATATGCCAATAGCTTCGATATTTTTTGTTACTGGGATGTCAATAATTGTATGTTCAATATTGTTTTTTACCATCAATGCAACACCTTGGCCTTTACCACTAACATGTTTATCCTGACGATAGCAAGCAAAACCTGTGGTAGGAAGAGAAATATTGTGAGTTAATCTTGTTTCACAAATGGCGATAATATCGACAGATACGGAGCGGTAAACAAGATCCAGAAGCTCATGAATCTTACCTCTAACGCCATCAGCGTTCCAAGAAAGCAAGCGTAATCCCCTTGAGTTAGACATAATGACCAAGGTGGGACAGTATAAGTGTTACTTTCTCTAGTTGAGATTTACATAATATGAACTGAGATTTAAGATTTCGAATAGTTGACAATATATTTAGCATTTCGTTGATAACATGATCGTCTGTTGAAGTTGAAGCTGGCCTGTCTGAGATCAGAGGAGCAGTTGAGGCAATATGGTCGTTTTTGCGGGCAGATGATTCTACCACCGATGCCCAAGACTGTTTAGACGTCAGTACAGTATTTTGTGCCTGCGGTATATGAGGTATCGGTGGTGGTCTCCTTTGGGTGAGATTTTTCTTCTGTAGGCGTTCGAGGTAAGCTACTCGGGCACTGCAGTTCCGATAGTTCGCAGGATGATCACCCTCACAGTTACAGCAACTAACAGGCATGCTCCTGTTTTTGTTTGGGCAGTCAGACGTAGAGTGTGCCTCTGTGCACTTTAGGCAGCGCGCTGGCATGTTGCAGTTCTTAGAAGAGTGTCCAAAGCCTTGGCACCGAAAGCATTGCGTCCCTTGCGAACGATTCGGTTTGAATTTTTCTATTGTAATGACACAGCTGAACATGTATTTAATCTGTCTGAACTTGTTGATGTCAGTCCCTGATTCAAGTTGAACCATGTAAGGGGGGTTTGATTGAAAGCTACCGTTCTTTGATTTAAGCTTGATTACAGAAAGTGCTTTAAATCCAAGCTTTTCTAATTCACTAAGAAGATCCTCTTCAATGGTACATGGCAATCCTTTTATCACAGCTTTTGGGGATTTTTCATCTTTGCGTGAGTAAGTAACAAACTGTGCTTCAGCTTTACGTAAACCATCCTTGACTGCTTGGTGGGCATCGGCTGTATAGCAATGTACAGCAACTTTGTTGCCATTTCTATATTGCAGATGAAAGCGATTGGTGTGACGACCTACCTTTTCTTTAATTGTGACATGAGTCCATTCTTTTTGTATCTCAAGTATAATAGGTGGAATGTGCCTGACCTTTTTTATTGTTGTAGTTGCAACACGTAGATGGCTGTTGACCTCCGACGCATTATCATCAATGGGTAATCCTTGGAATTTATTTTTGTTTGTTCGCTCGCTGCTATTACTTGGTTGAGGGCTCTTCTGCGAAGCATAACGCTTGGGCACTCGCCAATCATCCGTTGAGTCTTCTGCAGGTCTTTTTGAATTAAGACTACTAGTAGATGACGATCGCTCGAGATATTTTTCCATTTTACCGAATCCGGGATAATATCGAGTTCGATAAATTGAGTTGCGTGTCGCATCACTAGAGTGTATTGACAGCTGACCGGTTGACTTATTAGACAAGCGTACGCACGCATGCACCGAGCGCCGGACGCGAACTGATATCATCCGATAGAGAGTGTCCATTGGTCTACTCCACTTGAAACACAGACTCTACTTCCTCATTTAAGGGCTTATTTTACGACCTTCAAGTAAAGTTACTCACCAAGTACTTAGTGTTGTCTCTTTTTTACTTTATATCAAGTGACAAAGACAAAACTTGTGAGTAGGAACGTTACTTGAAGATGGTGAAATAGGCCCTAAGTATACGAGTACTAAGTATAACTTTAGTCCCAAGTACTAGTACCGAGTCGAGTATTCCAATACTTTGTAGTTGACATCAAGAGGCGGTTTACTTTGAAACATGATGGCTGACAGCCTCTTGACGTCACCGACAGTCACGTAGAATAACAAGCCTTAAGATCAATGTTACAAGGTTGAAATTCCTTTGAAATTATAAAGAAAATGTGGATGGATAAAGTAAATAAATTATCTTTTTAATATATTGGTATTTTTGTAAGGAATCCTTTGATGTGTGTATTGGAGAGACGGTCTCTGTAGGTAAGGGGATAGACAGAACAACGTGAAAGTCGTCTTGAGTCTGTTTCCCGGACTAGTACTAAATTCGTATCTGTTTCAAGATATTTTATTCGTGTTCTTTTCGATTTAATGGAGGGTTTTCATTTCACTACGAGATTACAAACAACATAACATTAAAATTGATGCAGTATTATTCTAGTTTTTCGAGAGCGAACCAGCGAACCCAAACAATCTGTTTGTTCTAATATTAGTACGATTAGATAATTCAATTCAATTATAATTTATTTATTTACTAGCAGCGCCCCGCGGTTTCACTCGCGTAGTTCCCATTCCCGTGGGAACACAGGGATAAACTATATAGTAGCCTATGTCACTCGCTGACAATATAGCTTTTCATTAGTGAAAGCATTTTTGAAATCGGTTCAGTAGATCCCGAGATTACCCCTTACAATTTAATAAACACACAAACTTTACTTCTTTATAATATTAGTATAGATATCTTCAAATGTAATTGCAAATTATTTGACGTTGTCATCGAGACATTACTTCCCGTGGTAGTTACAAATAAACTGTGTTACTACCACGGGAAGTAATGTCTCGACCACGTCAAATAATTTGTAACTACATTTGAATAAGCCTACTTTACCCCAATATACATTATGTCATGAAAGGGTTACGTAATTAGGCACATAAACCACAGTAACGCGTCATCAACAAATTATTATAACATACGAGTGTAAATTTCCTAAATCATATCACAAGCCCTCTCATTACCTCCGTACATCACTATCCCTCTAATGTCAATATTTATCCCCATTCTCCGGGATCATCCCTCTTTCGTAAAACTGTCAATTCGGCCATAATATGTTAACTAATATCATGGAGGTCTAATAACGCTAGCTGAACTGTTTTGATACTTATATTTATTGGTACTATTAGTGCAAGGGTCTGTCTGTTCGTTACGCTTCCAAGCCTAAATCACTGTAGTGATTTGATAACATATGGCTACATTTAATCCAAAATGTCCCACGGAATTTTACGCGCGGGTAAAACCGATAGTAAATCCATATTTATCTTCTTAAACTTATATTATATAAGATAAATATATAATTTTATAATTTGTGACGTTGTGGGGGGTAATCTCAAGACCTACTAAACTGATTAAAAAAATTCTTGTATCAGTACAAAGCCACATTATTTGTAAGTATCCTAAGCTATATTTATTTATCCTCCTATTCTCAAGGGAACAGGAGCTCGAGTGAAACTGCATGACGCTGCTAGTTTTAGATAAAATGTTGATGCGACTATGTACGTACATATATGTGACCGATATAAGTTGACCCCGGAAGATATAAACGTGTCATAAACTCTTCGTATTCCGGTCCCCAAACTATAAATATCTTATAGCCTTTGTAGAAGGCGCATATATTTGGTACGGACAAAGGTTGAAACCCATTTAGCTGTATTCTTCTATCAAATGTGACGGATGATATTGGTGTCAGAGGCGTAAGGCTTTAAATTACATATTTACTAGATAAAGATAAGCGAAAGCGAAGCGCTCATGGCCCAGTGCTACTCGCGGATAACTTGTGATCAGTGCGGTTAAGCAACGTCTGGCACCGTCATGACTGTGATAGGTCGTTACTAAAAATGACTTTTAATTACATGAGCGTTTCCGTGCTTCGGAGGGCACGTAAAGCCGTCGGTCCCGGCTGTCGTACTAACATCATCGATAGTCGTTACGGGTAGTTAGAGTCCTCAAAAGTCTAACATTTGGTTTAACCAAAAAATGTCGTATAACCCCCCGGGTTGTGAAGGTCTGATGGCAGTCGCTTCACGTAAAGTACTGACATTCCGCCAAATCTGGTTAAACTGAAATCCGATCCCATATAGATATGGGATAAAGGTTCGGAAAAAAATACTAGATAAAGATACTTATATTCCGCAGTTTAGCCTTTCATATTTTTTGATTAAATTCACCTTGTGTTTCGCTTTTTACGCTTAATCATTCGCACTGCACATTCATCAATGAGAGGAAGGCCTGTACCCTGCTGTGGGTTCTTATAGGACAATACTCAACTGATAAAAAAAACTCAAGTCATCTATATACAGGGTGTCCCGTAAGTAGTGGACCAACGGGATGTGGGTATGATATATAAAAATCAATTGCTGTTAGTTAGTCTCGCTAAAACTCGAGAACGGCTGAACGGATTTATCTTATCTTGGTCTTGAAATGTTCGTGGAGGTCTAGAGAAGGTAAAAGGTGAGAAAAATTTTAATAATTGCCGGGAACACGGGATTGGGTACTACGTGAGTGAAGCCGCGGGGCACAGCTAGTATATAATATAATTCTCAAAGAAACATTAAAATAGGCTCACAATTATCTTAGAAATCGAATAACATACTACACAAAAACAACATACGAATTGAGAATATCTTTTAACCCAGTTAAAAGGGTTTTAACCTTTACATGAAAAACATATTCTCAAATAGAATACATAACAATACAAAAACAAAAAGTAACATAATTGAAACTACGTTTTTGAATGGCCTCCTCTCGTAGCTCATAAAACTACAATTTGAACAACAATCAACTACTTTTGTAGTTGCAATTGTGTCCAGTGTGCGGTGACGGGCGTGCAGCGCAGCGGGGCGAACTGCGCCGCGCGGCGTCACTAGTGCGACGCAAATTGAGTTTAACTTTGACCGCAGTCGGCTGTTTGGTTCTACTGTATGAGTGTTATCATTCCACATGGTTCTACTGTACATACAGTACATACTTTTTGTTACATCACTACATAATATAAAACAAAATCACTGTCTGTCTCTATGCATGCTTAGATCTTTAAAACTACGCAATGGATTTTGATGCGGTTTTTTAATAAATAGAGAAATTCAAGAGGAAGATTTTTAGCATATTTTTATCCCCATATTCCCACGGGAGCGGGAACTACACGGGTGAAACCGCGGGGCGCCGCTAGTTAGTACCTGGATTCCAGTTTATCTCGTCTTAGTATTGATTGATTACAAATTTTCTTACACGATTTCCTTCATTACAAATTGATATTGAACTTCTTACTCAAATGGAGCCTTTTCAGTGCAAGGGCCTCCAATGGGTGCAAAAACTCTTGGGTTCGAACCCTAACTCAACTTCTCGGGTTTCGCAGATTCAAATATAGAATGTGTGTAATTGATTGTGTTAGCTAGCCGCTACTCGTGGTTGTTGATCGATGATAGAGTATTTATAATATGGATGTCAGGAGACCGGTGCTACTAGATCAGACTCCTGTTTTCTAATTCAAATAAACATTATTCTTATTTTATCATATTATTAATTACCAAAAAAGCTTTTCCAAAATCTGTGATCTTAGCGGATCACTCACTAAGTACGTCAAAACAAAGAGGGGAAAAACGTTGTTTTTAACGGCTCCCTTTGAATACGAAATAAGGATCTTACGTGCACGTTTTTAATGTTCCCTCCTTTGAGGAGTGCTGATTTTTACCGAATTTACAATGAGGACAGATCGATAGCTGACTTTGTATGTTGAAGAAGTAAAGTCACTTCAAACACGTATTTAATGTCTTTGAGTGTATCCAATATAATAAGACTTTACACATATTTTGAATATTCTATTTGAGTCTATCAAATAAGGTTTTACCTTATATCATATGTGCCTCGCGATTTTACCCGCATAGTTCTCGATCCCGTGGGAATTTGGGGATAAAACACATGACTTTCCCCGAATCATAAGCTACTCCTGTACCAAATTTCAAGTCAATCGGTTCAGTAGTTAGCCGTGAAAAGGTAACAGACAGACAGAGAGAGTTACTTTCACACTGGTCTGCCGCCCACTTTACACGGAGTGCGAACAGTGGTAGAAAACTGGGAATATGCGGGCCAAATCGCCATTGTTATAAAACCTATAAAGTACGGTAGTAAACTCGACCTATTATTTTTGACGTTGAAATCTTGTTAAAATCTCTGTTCAATAAAATTAAACGTATTTCCTTTTTAATTAGAAATAATATTCTTAGAAATAATAAGAAATTACTGCCGTAACAGGTTCTAATTAGTGCGTGAGGTAAAGTCTCGATAATTGCGTCAAATGTAATGAACCTATTGTAACGAATTGATGAAAATATATTGAATTGAAATTCTAGAGAGAATCAAGATTTGTATTGTTTAAAAGTGTGCTACACTACACTTGTATGCTACGAATATTATTTTCCGTAGCATACATTTGCCTCCGTAAATTCATGTTTGAAAATACCTGTAATAAGACAGAAAAAGATAACTCTCATTATCACAGAACGTTTTAATTTTTTTTATTGCATCCACATAATATTATATTTCACAATAATACATATATGGACCCTGTGAATAGGGCGCAGCAATTTATTTCTTTGCTACTTAAAAATTTTGACAAAAATACCCATCTTAATACAGAATCAGAAAAAACCTCTTATATCAAGTGATGTTCAGGAATAAAAGAGAGACCAAATATTAGGTATAACGAGTAAGTGGTAATACTAATAAGTAAGAACTGAAGCCCCTCAAAGGTATCCTTCCATTATTGCCGCCGAGTGGTCGTGTACACTGTAGAGCCCTCCCTTTGATCTCTATTTCCTATTTGGACATAAATTCTCGTTATCATGCAGATTTATCGGGGAATTTGACTTTTAAATTGGGTCACGGGGGCCCTTGTCACAGTAACCGCGCGCGCCGATAAAGAAGGAAGTAATTGAGATGTACTTGACATGTTAGGTGGACAAGGTTCCTGAAACTTGGGTTGGAGCAGGGGTTCTTTTTTATTTATAGAAAAAGTTGGTGCATATGAAGTATGGCATAATGTTAGTAAATTCAGTTTCTTATGGAAAATAAAAAAGTGAGCGGCATTTTGGCGACATCCACTGAAATATAACTTTGTGAGTCTAACTTTTAGGCAAGACTTTTTAAAACAACTTTTGGCACAGTCGCAGCGTAACTGTGACATTTAACAAACACAAATATTGTACCACTAATCCGTAAAACAATCACAACTTACAATAATCGAATCACGTTCAAAATTGGACTCTAAATCGTCCCAAACAAATTTCAAAATGGAAACTTTTTAAATAAATTAATAAGTTAAATTCCATAACCTTCATTCCGTGAAATATATGCAAAGTAAAGAGGTCATCAATTAAACGAGTTACGGTACCTAGGGGTCGCAAGTTCGATTCCGACCCACTGGCTCGGGCGAATTTTAATTTATTGCCCATTCTTTATTGAGTCGACGGAACCGAACACTCTTTTCACGAAGTTGGTTTAATTGTAAAAGTTCGGAGTTGCCAGTATCGAGTTTAATGACAGACTGCCTCTCATTGGGGCATATTACGTATGTATACGTGACGTTTTAGGGTGATTTTGAACTGTATCGTCGGCAATGGAAGTTGATTTACATATTCAAGTATTTTAAATGTTCTATGGGTCTCTAATCTAGGAATGTAAATCATAAATCATAAACTTTATTTGCATTACTAAGTGTATATACATAAAGTTGTTAACATAATATACAGGCACTTAAAACTTAGTAGCCTTTGTCAGGCATAACAAATTTAATGTAAACAATAAAAGTTATTAACCAAAGAAAGTTATAGTACATGCAAAAACTTAATGTTAGGTAATTTAATGTTAAGTATTTATACTGATTAAGAATTAAGGGATTGAGATACAAATTAGAAGTGAAGTAACAATATCATAAAAAAGGGTTGAATATTTAATAAGACTTTTGATGTTTCCTGTACAAAAAATGTTACATGTATCCACATGTAACATTTTTTTAAATAAAATTATCTTTATACTTTCTTTAGAGGACTTTACTAAAACATAGATGTATATTCCGTGATTTATAGAATTCCTTGAGAACTTTGGGATAATATGAAAAACTTGCCAATTTTAATCAAACTAAGAATTCAAAGAAAATGAATCCACCACAAAATGATACATTGGATTCTATCCTAACGAAGCGTCCCCGTTCGCGTTGCATAACATCAAAGTCCCAGTCATCCCTCAAAGCTATATTTAAGAGAAATTCTTTACGAAGAAACCCATACACGAACCAACCCCTAATTTAGGGCTCCTTTGAATATTTCAACTTCATATCTCTGCGTGTATAAAATTTTATTTCTCTGTTCCGATGTTCGGAGCTCTAATGTTTATTTAATCATTTGGCCTAAATTATTTGGGTGGGGGGTAAAAGTGGGGGTGAAATTTAGCGGGGAGGTCTTGGGGGTGAATTCTATTGTAATGTGAGACGTGTGAGAATTTGATGGTTAAGGTGAATTAATCTTGTGAGTGTTTTAATAAAGATCTCGAGTGGTGGTGAGGTTAGGTGTCACGTGGTATGAGGGTGAGGGATGAGGGAATGGTTTAAGTTGTCTTGTGTAAGTTTCTCTGGAAAAAAAATGGTGGTTTGTTCGATAAATAAAATAAAAAATAAATAAAAATACTTTTATTGACAAAAACACAAAATAAAAAAAACATACAGTGGCTTAAAATAATATTTTTTGACAACAGGTGATCAGCTCAGCTATACCTGTACCAGTACTGGGGTACTGGACAGCGCTGGTTTCCAGCTGATAGAGATACTTGTTTTGAGGACAAATGTGTATAGTACATTTTTCGGTTCAAAACCAACTTATTTTTTATATAAGCCCCGTTGTTATATTGTTGCGATATTGTGCGAATTTTGGAATTACAAACATACCACTTAATTATTGGTAGGATTTCCAAATTCATATCAAAACATTCACATAATTAAAACGATAGTAGTAGATTCAAAATTTAAAAGCACTGGCTATTAAATTATACAAAATATCACACTAACAATTAAAGCCAATGGTCTGTAAACAGTCTATTAGAATACGTAAGTGTAGACTCCATTACAAATGACTCGATATCGACATTCAATATCGGCCAGTGGCGCGAGTGGGGCGACAAACTGGAAATAATTCATTTTACACAGACACCGGGTTTTTGCCTTCGTTTTTTCAATTTCGCACCACTGTGCGCGCCATTAGTTCCCTTTTTGTTAGATTGGGACGCAGACAGACCACTGGGGTTTTATCTTTTTTTTAGAACTCTTTATTGATTGGTGGTTTAATTGATTAGTTTGTAGATTGATCTGCGGCTAAATGTTTAAAAATAGATAGTTAAAACATACCTATAGCATTGCAAATTATGTTTAAAAATGTACTTATCTAATTTTTTTTTCATTTTTAACAAGGTGCCCCGCAGTTTTACCCTTATAATTCTCGATCCCAATAATTTATATCCCGTAATTTTGAGATAAAACATAGCCTATGTCCTTCCCCGGATCATAAGCTACCCCTGTACCATATTTTAAGTCAATCGGTTCAGTAGTTTAGCCGTGAAAAGGTAACAGACAGAGATACTTCCGCATTAATAATATTATAGTAAGGATTTAAAAATCGCTACATCACTAACTAAAAAAATGTGGTTTTCAGGATACAGTCATATCTAGTTTCATAAATAATACAAATATATGGTTGACTTTACTCTTGAACTAACCTACGCGAAAATAATAATATACTTATTGAGTTTCCCATTTGTTGTTTTTAACGTGAAAAATAACAAACAAAAATATACAAATACGTTTGGTCTCGTATTTTTCCATTGTTTACATTATTCCTGTCTTGTTTTTTTTTTCATTTTATACTTTTTAGATATTTGTGTGATTTGTTTTTGTAGATATTAGTAATGGCTGCCATAAAGCTAATCTAGTAATAACGTCTTTCGTTAGCTAGGGAATGCTCTTAGCATCAGTATCATCATTAGCTCATTGGGTTATGGGTTCAAATTCCAGCTAAGGTAAATTGTGAATGTATAAATCTCCAGAGTACGATGTAAAACTCTATAAAATTTAAGCTTTAGTACCTTTATTTTATTAAAAGTTCCCAGAAATATTAAGTACCATAAAACTAATTGTACTTTATTATTAGGAATACCTTCAGAATAGCGCACCGTAAATATTATCATCAAATGTTTGTAAATGTGTCTGTAAAACTGGTATAACTATTAAAATATAGGGCCCGGTGTTATAGTATCTGAATAACGACCTCATTTTAATTCGTCCGGGTTAAAACTTGAACAATTCTGATGATTTCATTAAATAAATGAACGCGAAACATTCGGGACATGAAGCGAGTAATAAAATAAATTGTAAAATTAATACTTTCTCCATTGTTCTGCCGCCCTGGTACTCGAGTCTCGCAGATGTTTATATGTGCGGGTTTAACGGCGTATTATGTATTAAAATAATTGACATTTTGTGTGTTTGTAATTGCTTTCCCTGTAGAATTACGTGGGACTAGTGATTGTAGCTGGGTTTTTCTGTTATTTATTTATTAATGACCATCTTATAATAAGAAATACCTTATAACTGGAATTTATATTTAACTGACTTAAACACTTGTGAATGTTATTTACTCGCACCATCAAAACATAACTTAATAAGTAAATGAAAAAACAAATTGCAATGTTCGTAATTAAATTACTAATTAAATCATAATTACAAAAGTAACAAATGTTCTTTATTACTACAAAATGAAGTTATAAAAATGTGGAAACATATTTATTTGGTAATGAGTTCCATTTGTTTGCGTTAGTGAGACATCCGGCAGCCATTTTGTAAACGTATGGCGCGAGGAGAGACCCTTTAGGAATTCTACCCTCAATTTTCTAAATGATCTAATGAGGAAAATCTTTTAGTGAAATTTTTTGGTGACTTTGTTAGGCAATTACTATTTTCTTAAAATTTAAGTATCTGCAGTTTCTCTTTCTTTCTTGAATACAGGGTTTCTTTGGATTTGATATTGGTCTAAAAATTAATGGAAGAAACAATTTTTTTTAAGTTAACATTGTTTTTACATTTTCATCAGTAACCTTAGATCAGTATTTTTTTTGCTTTAAAACATTATTTTAAAATAAAGATATGTATATGTCACCCTATTCTATCTATTATTTATTTATTCTTAAATTCGACTTTTCTAAAAAAATTGTTCCATGATCAAAAATCTCCATAAAACACAATATAATTACTTTTCCCTCAATTTATTTAAGCGACCCCGCCGGGAATCGTCTTGGTTTTTTATAATAATTAAAACCTTTTTTAATTTAGTAAAACGTCATCCAATCAGACAAATTGAAGACGATTACTTCAGCTCTCCTGGTACGGTACAGGCGAAGATAGATACAGAGGGAAGGGGTTCCGTACATAATGGGAATATTTATTCTTTGTTCAAGTATTTTTCGTATACTAGTGAATTTTTATTGTACTCGTATGTTCAAGTTATTTTTTGATCTTAATTCTCTACGATGATCTATTTTCAAACATTATTTGTCACATGTATTGAAAATTTACAGTCATTCACATATTCATTACAGTCGGATAAAAGCCGCCTGTTGCTCACTCACTACACAGGTACTGCCAACTAATGGAGGTACTTTTTATCTGACGCTCACCGTACATAAGTTTATGAGTTCTTTAATTTAAGAAATAATTTTGTCTCACATCAACGTCCCCGCTGAGGGACTCGAGGTCTCGAGCCTACCCTGATTAGGGTGATCAGATCTTAGTCAACCACACTGGTCAAGATATTTGTACGGTCCAGATAGGTTTGAAAAAAAAAATATATACATTCGTGCAAATTCGGGACATATCCTTAATACTTCATAAATACCAAATACTATATCATAACTGTCAAATCCGCCATACATCACGATCATCTGTCTCGAGGGTTTTCATATTTCGGTGTCGCGTGGCGGAACCCCAGATCATTGAAATTCTACTCCCGTCGGAGCGTGTGACGTAACCACTGATTTACTGACATAACGAGCGTAGATTATTAATTTTGTTTGTATTTTTTTATTTATTTTGATGTGTGAAGCCTACGAAAATATAACAATAAAGCGTTGGAAGTGCTAGTTCATATCTTATTTATTTAATTTTATTTTGTCTAAATATCGCAGGAAACAATTTACTACCTGCGTTTACATTTTTAAGATTATATCAATTTGTATAATTCACAATAAGTAAAATTTAATTTAATGTATTTGTTTTGTTTCAGGTAATTACCGCTACACCTATCACTGCTCCACTAGACGCGCTACTAGTAAGAAAACTTAAGTTAACAACATAATATATCGGTATCATACAGGATTATTCTTCCATGCATAATTATTGTGAAGAGAAGATTTAAAGGACATCCTCCGCCTTTCATGAATTTTTGACCCTAAAGAAAAAAGTGCTGTGTTCTGATAGAACACGTCCACCACTTTTCTTTTTTCTGCACACAATTTTAGAGACAGATACTTACAATATACTAGTTTTGCCCGTGAATTCGTCCACGTGGAATAATGAATTCCGGAAGAATTTGGGTTCTTCCCCTATTTCTCTCCCTAGGCGGGGAATTTCCAAAAATCCTCTCTTAGTGGTAGCCTACTCCCCCCAACAACCACACTTGCCAAATTTCAGCTCTCTACGACCAGTAGTTTCGGCTGTGGGTTGTCTGTTAGTCAGTACATCACTCAGTAACGGAAGAGTTTTATACGAGTATATACAGAAGATTATACATACAGATTAGAGAGAGGATCCATCTGCACTTACTTATCAATAATTCGGGCTATCATCCCCTAAACACCCTTTACACAGACAATCAAACCAACCCCTATATTTATGTGCGGCGCCGTACGACTGATTAATTCAGTCAAGCGAATCAAAACATAACCAATCCGCTATCAAACAAACACTGTTAGCAATCGGTTGTGGTGAATAGCAAACATTTGTTTGTAACGATTGGTGTATCATTATTTTGTTGGTATGGTAATAGTCACGTACCTAATTATGGTACTTGTGAGGTAATCTTCATATTGTGTAGTAGTTGTGGTGGTTTTTCCTAAGGATTAATATTCTTATAGTGTTTCAATTGGGTATTCTGAGAATTGTTTTACCTTAGCTGGGATTAGATCCTAGGATCATGCAGCCGTAGCATCGCTTCCCAGCCCAGCTGAAGTATTTTTTTATAATTTAGAGAGTAGAGTTAGAGTACTCCTTCAGTGTCTAGAGTAATGTATTTAGAGCCAAATTTAACTAATTTCAATTATTATATTATACGATCAGATATAACAGAGTGAGTAGGTATGTTTTGTTTAAAATAAACTGATTCGATTTATGGTTAACATCAGGTTAGCATAATATTAAATCTGAACAAATTATTTTAATATTAAATTTAGTGAAATACACATTGATAAATTTAATCGATTATTGTGCTAAATGAAACTCGATTGATATTAATATTATATCGATATAGGCTAATATCGTTCAGTTAATAAAACTTGTTTCAAAGTCTCCATTAATTTGTGATCGAGTGAACTGATTGTGACTCAATTAATATTTGTTTATTGAAAACATAAACGTTTGGGCTTAGTGGTTATACGGTCGGCTTCTGTTTTGGGAGTTTAGGTTTGAGTAGAAATAATGAGAGTAAGAAAGAGATATTTTTAGACTTATTTGTCGGCGATAGTATCGTTTTGGTACTATTCCACAATTTTGTAATGTTTTAAAAGTATACTAAGGAGTCCGAGAAATTGAGAACCTACAACTTTTTTGAAGTAAGTTAAAAATAAATTAAAACCTTATAGTTGTATAGTGCCAAAAGTATATTTAACAAGAAAATCTAATTAAAACGTCCGTAGAAAATCCAATTATTTTTATTATTTGTGGTTGCGAGTGCAGAGAAGTTGTAAAGTTAAGCTTTTAAGCGCTTTCTCGAGGTTAACGTGTGGAAGCAAGGTTAGCTGAGTCTTAAAATACACGTATTGATTACTACACCTACTTTACTTACGTAGTTCTTTATGGGTCATTTGATTGTAAAGCAACTTTCTTCGTACATGGACTGGACAACATAAAAGTCGCAAGTTGCGTTGTCAAGCTTTTATTTATTTATTTATTAAGGCACATCAACAGGATAACAAATATTTAACATTTACAGAATTAGAAAAAAAAAATACAGTTCTAATATGTAATTATATAAATGCTTTAAATGGATAACAGAATATTAGGAAATTAGGATAACGTGACGAGCTCGACGCTTTCTGCCCTTACTGGTGGGATGAAGCCGAGGACCGCAACTTGGAAGACAATAGGGGAGATGCCCAGCAGTGGGATAGTATAGGTTAATAAAAAAAAAGTATAGGGTGTTCTGTTTCGCACTTCCCACTACACCCTGCGAAATACAATATCTCTTACTACTTCTTCTTCTACAGCATGTGTTAGCCAACAGCGGAACATAATGCCTCATAATTCACATAATTCATCTCCATACTTTTCTGTCACTGGTACTTTCTAGACCATGACTGTTATTCTTTCTCTTACTACTTGACTACTAATATTGTACTACCTTCATAAACCCAGCATATTTTCGAACCAAAAGTTGCCTGTAACAATACAAAAAAATACCTTAAAATTCGTATATAAAGTACACACAATAACATAATCTTCAATACGTACATAACTAGAACACAATAGTCTTCTTCCATACTATCTTACTATAATCCATCATAACAATATTTTCACGGCCCTTACACTCAACAATAGCTCTCACAAAAGTACCATAATGTAGGAGTAGGTACTGTGATTGCGGAGTAACCAAACGTAATGTTATATTAATATTAGTAGGTTTTGATACAATTGTAATATATGTTACTATTTTTTTGTGAATAGTAGTCGCAAGGAATAATGGTTTTGATACAATTGTATATGTTTGTATTTTTGTGAATAGATTTTAAGTGGGATGGAATAAGATGTAAGTGTAATACAGGATGAGCGAACATTGGAACTGAAACGAATGCGTCCCTCCAAAAGTTTTAGGTCAACTAGATTTCCCCACTGGAATGGACGCCAGTTCAACTGATCAGTTAAACTGACTCGTCAATTACCATCTTTACTGCTACAAATTGATCTACGAAAATATAGGATTTTCGTAGTACTGATGTCGATACGACTTTCGCTGGGATACCTTATGTTTAGGCAACCTTTTACACCAGAACCTTCATCAAACGTCTCGACAGTAGTCGACAGCCTAGTGGTCTTTGTTTCCAGTTATTTTTTTAAACATGTCTTGAGTTTAGGATTACCCAACATGCATTGGGCAAGCATGGTTAGTGCGCTTAAGTCTCTTTACTGTACCTCTTTACTGTATCATCAGTGAGAGAGGCTTTTGGTCTGCAGTCACAGGACTTAGATCAACAGAAACGGGAATAAGGTAAATAAAATTATTCTAAACTAGGTCTATTTCATCGTTAACACTTACTTAAACCACCTAAAATCACAACTCAAACCGCGGCCCTTCCCATTTAAAAATAAATAATGAGCTAAAAATCGATACCTGATAAAACATTAACCAACTTTACGATACAAATTAGTCGCTGAAACTTCTCAATTTATATTTAATTTGGTGCAAAAATGTAAACTAATTTATATTGACGGTAAGAGGCGAGGACCGAATTAATAATGAGAGAGTTGGCGCGTCAAATATCGAGATGAATCAATAGGGAACATCTGACGGGAGACGGCTTGTAATTACACATACTTTTATTTATACTAGCCGTGCACCGCGGTTGGACCCGCGTTTTCTCTCTTTTTATAAGGGATGCTTACGTCATAATAACTATTCCCAACAAATAACATACCCTATCATGGGACGGAACGAAAAGGTCATCATTCAAAACATGTTTCATTATTTACTGTGCCATTTAAGTTTTTGTATACTTACTTAAAAGTATTTCCGTTATTTTATGTTGGGAATTTAAAATCAAGTAAAATCATCGCCTATAAGACGCCCACTGCAACACAAAGCCAATAATAAAATTATTACATTTTATTTCCAAACCCAGTTACCCTCAAACTCGCAGCCGACTTCTCACCACCTAACCTAAGTCACCCGTGAATCGATCGCAGCTATAAATAGAGACAGCCCTGACTCGCGCGTTAATATTTGAGCGCAGGGCTGCCGCGCGCCAGTTGTACATGAAATGTTGATGTCAATAAGGCCGGAAGCAAGCCCGTGTAGTTTTTTTTTGGAACATTCTGATTTGATAACCGACAACGAAGGGAAAGGTTATGTTTTTATGGGATTTTGTTTGGTGTATGTTTTCTGGTAGTATTTTTTTGGATTTGAAGTTAGATATAAACGTAAGTTAATAATAAAAGTTTCGGTATAAAGTAAGCTGTTGGTGCCCGCGTAAACATCCGTATTGTTTCTATTAAAGAATATTTAAATCCGTTGCAAAGTTTAAAAGATGTAATAGTACATACAAAGAGACAGGTGCATAGGTGGCGGGAAGTGACTTTGTTTCATAATACATAATACTTTCTATAATAAAATTGTATAATCAAAGCTATGGTATCTATTTACTTCGTTTATAGTAATTTTATTTCAATTACTTTTATTTATTAATAAAACAATGTTATAAAATAACTTTTTTGTAGCCTTTGCGTGTACAGTTTGATTAAGTACCATTTAATACATATTGTAGCAGATTTATGTTTTACGATACTATACTGTATGTTTAGTAACATAGGTATGTAAGTACTTGTAAGTTGTCAGATTTCCGCAATAAGACTTTTATCATTTTTAATTTGTTTTGAGTAAGTACTGCAATATAATTTAACTTATTTTGTGCATGTTAGACATTTTTGATAAAACTTTTAAGGACTCCAACTATTCATCTATACTAATATTATAGAAAAAAATATTTTAATGTTTGTTTGCTTGCATTGAATGAATAAGCTTCGAAAAAAGGTAGCGGATGAAACCACGGGGCGCTGTTAATAGCAATATAAATACACTAGCAGTGCCCCGCGGTTTTACCCCCGTAGTTCGCGTTCCAGTGGGAATACGGGGATAAAATATAGCCTCGATAAATTTTAATGGGCTATCTAACAATGAAAGAATATTTCGAATCGGTCCAGTAGTCCCTGAGTTTAGCGCGTTCAACAAAACAAAGAAAGAAACTCTTCCGCTTTATACACCCCTATTTTGAAATTACGGGACTTATTAAAATCAGAATATCTGTAGCAGTAACTGAACCCATATATCCAATAAAAATATCAACAATGATAGTCGATTACTTTTCTTTAAAAAATACTAAATAAATGCCGTATTATCAGACGGCACACTAGCTATCAAGTATTCTGTGACGGCTCGGGTCGATGACCGCGCTCAGCTGTGTATCGCAGCGTTAGCCGATTGTTCGGTGTAGAATAACAATAAAATTTGGCGGGATTTTGAAAATCTTTGACTTATCATAACTTTTTAAATAAAAGCAAAAGAAAAAAAATAATTTCACTATTATATTGTCACCCGTCGTTTACATTAGCTGTGTAATTAAGTATCTCGAATTCAAAATAGGGGTGTATATTAGTATAGTATAGATGATAGCGTAATATTACATCATCATTATATACCATAAAACTACGAAAAAAAATCATAAAATCAAAAAATCCTATGATAAATGAAATAAAGAAATGTCTTAATAATCTAGACGTGAACAAATGGTGACAGCCCTAGGTTGGCCATTAATATAACATGAGTAGGGTTGGCACGCATTCGTCAAGCGACCACTGACTTGACACGGACATACGGACAATAACACAGCCCTATTCATGACGAACTGACATCAAAACGTTACCTTCAAAGATATAGAACTCATTTAGAATACGAGTTTTTCATTCAAATAATGAAAGAAAAGAATTGGCCAAGTGCGTGTCGCGCAGTGGGTTCCGTTTAACTTATTCTAAGTATTTATTTTAATAACAAGAGCTTACCGTATTAATTTAATTTATAAAAATATTGAAATAGCCCATCATTATTTTTTATACAATGTTTTATGCAATTGTTCTTTCTAAAAAATCCCGTGCGAATATCGAGCGTATTTCTTAGTCATAATGAATATCTGTTCCGAAAACCTCAATCAGTTCTATACTTTTTACCGGAAAGACTAACAAACATCCATACAAACACGTTAATAGTACAATAACTAAGATTCTCTACCATAAAATGCCCTACGGCAGCCCGTCCCTACTAGACTCTGATATTAATAGCTCCACTTGAATTATTTAGGGATCGCTCCGTTTAGAACAAAGCCTTCCTGTGTTGTTATAGGGAACGCGTGCTATACATAGATGGGAACATACTAGTCTTTGTAAGGAATAGGTACCGCAAAGTTCTAGGAATAGGTATCTCATAGTCTTGGATAGTTTAGTCTATAAGTCTAGTTATAATGTGAGGATAGTATCAGTTGTTTGGTTCTAGTTATACTTAAAAAGCGTTCTTCCTTTGAACTATGTAAGATAAAAAATAAGTTGGTAGATTCATTGACCTTCATAAGTGCCTCATTGAGGCCTTAATTGAATAAATGAATTTTTAATTGAAAATAGCTGTTTATACAGGGTTACTGGTTAAGTCGACCTATTCCCGTCAAGGGCGTGTAGTTTACATCGTTTCCGACTGATTTCACCATGAAACACCCTACCCTAAACCTAACCGTTTAAGAGATATTTCAATTTATCTGTTTTTATAAAAATCACCGGATCTTCGCACATCTGCCAAACAGGTGCCATATCTTTTTTTCTAGATATCCTTGAAAGAAAAATAAACTTTCCGATTGTTATTATTTTTTAAAAGTTTTAATCGTCTACAACTACTTATTTATTTATTTTAGGTACAATATTGGTTATTGGGGTCACAAAGCACCTTATTATAAACGTAAAAATCAAGTAATAGTAATAATAAGACATGTGCATTTGAAAATATCCAAGCTTATAGCCGAAGATCCGGTGATTTTTATAAAAACAAATAAATTGAAATAT
This sequence comes from Timandra comae, assembly GCA_958496195.1. Taxonomy (NCBI): domain Eukaryota; kingdom Metazoa; phylum Arthropoda; class Insecta; order Lepidoptera; family Geometridae; genus Timandra; species Timandra comae. The sequence continues at coordinate 265,509 of OY292376.1, forward strand.
CTCTTAAACGGTTAGGTTTAGGGTAGGGTGTTTCATGGTGAAATCAGTCGGAAACGATGTAAACTACACGCCCTTGACGGGAATAGGTCGACTTAACCAGTAACCCTGTATAAGTATGCGTATCACTTTACTCTTAGTTGCTACAGTGTAATTGCTAACAGAGTTTTTCAAAAGTATTTTTAATTCGATCAATTTTTTAAATTAATACTTTTACTATATTAAATCAAATAAGGAAAACAGAGGATTTTCATGCTGGCGAGAATCCGCTCCAAATAAAACGAATCCGATAAAAAAATATAGTTTATGGATACTTCGATACATCAAACATTTTAGTGATTTTCCTCAAAAGAAAAACACGATACCACTATTTTCGTGTTATTTTTGTACATTGTATCCGTACTCTTTGTATGCAACCTTTTTTAAACTAACAAAAAAACCTCAATTTGAATTCAGAACGCGAATTCTACGAAAGTCAATCTCGATACACATACAAAGAGCTGAGTTACAGCAATTTGAACCTTAGCGCTTGCAATTTAACGTGCACTTTACCTTGAAACAACCGTTGAATTATGTAAACTGTCGAGTGCTTTATGTAAATGTTATAACTTCTTGTGCATGTGTGTGTTAGACGCGAGCGTGTGTTAGCTAAATTGAACTTTGACGTTTATGTTATAATGTTGAGATTGGTTTAACAGAATTTATGACCGTGATTTTCTTTTGCTATTTTCTTAACTACACACATCAAAAGTGTCTAGGGATCAAGCATTTTTATGCGGATTTCTTGAGATTGAGATGTGGCTTTGTAATAAATTTATGATTTTATAAATTTATATGGATCCTTTTTGGTGCATTTCATAATTTGAATCAGGAACTGTGAATCAAATTCGAGTAAAAGATGAAAATCAGCTGTCAATATTTTCCCTATAAAAACATACAACGCATTGAAGACATTATTAGTGCTACTGTTTCCCTACTACTGATTAAAACCAACGTTATTATGGAGCGGCGACGTCATTTAAGCAGGGAAGAAATGCTCAGAGCCGTGGGAATGATAGAAGCTGGTTCCCGGCAACGTACTGTGGCTTTAGCTCTGAATACAAGTCAGAGTGTTATCAGTCGACTTTGGACACGTTACCGAAGCACTGGTACCGTGGCTGAGCGCCATGGAGGACGGTATCGCTGCACCACACGGAGACAAGACCGATACATTCAAATCTTAACTCGAAGAGCTCCAACAATAACCGCCATGATGTTAGCCGTGCGGCTTCATCACTCTTCAGGGAACTTAATTAGCGACCAAACAGTCAGAAACCGCTTGCATGAAGTGAACCTTCATTCCCGAAGACCGCTACGGGTACCACCTATAGCAATGCACAATCGTAGGATTCGATATCAATGGGCTCTTGAACACAGAAATTGGGCAGAAGAACAATGGCGTTTCGTGTGCTTTTCTGATGAGTCTCGTTTTGGTATGAGACCGGATACAAGACGTATACGACACTGGAGAACCCCTGGACGCCAACAGCGATTAAAATCCTGCCAGGAAGTCCATCCTTATAGTGGTGGAACCATCATGGTATGGGCGGGTATTTGGATCGGCGGAAGAACTGAGTTGATTTGGATCAGAGGCAACCTCAACGCTCAAATTTATGCTGAGACGATTGTATCAGACGTCATCGTTCCTCTACAAGTGCAAATCGGTCCCTTATTTCAGTTAATGCATGATAATGCACGACCGCACACCGCAAGAGTTGTAAGACAGACTCTCGCCGCAGCTAACATCAATGTCCTGCCCTGGCCTGCTCAGTCGCCAGACTTGAACCCGATTGAGCATGCATGGGATATGCTACAGAGAAGAGCTCTGCCGAATATGGAGGGTATCCAGTCGCAAGAAGACCTTTTTTTGTTGTTGCAACGAACATGGGCGGCCATTCCACAGCGTGATTTGGATGAACTCATTTTGAGTATGCCAAACCGATGTTCTTGTGTTGTTAGTGTTCGCGGTAGAAACACGGATTATTAATTGTTTAAGTTACCCAATAAAATTTTAAAGAAAACTGTTATTTCAGTCTTTTTTTCGAACTTTAATGTTAGTGGTTCAAATGTCAAAAATCCCTTTATTAGGAAAATGGCAAATTTCTTTATTAATGCAAAGGTGACTTGGTTTATCGTTACTGTGACAAACGAAAACACTTTATTTGATGAATCCTTAAAGAAAATTTTAATTAATATCAATCAGGAGAAAAGTTATTGCAAAAATATATGTTGATCCCTAGACACTTTTGATGTGTGTATTTTCTGAGGTGTGGTGAGGAAAAGTTATATAATAATATATTTAAGGCGTTAATGTAGGCGTGTTTATTTCCTCTTTTTAACGTTGGAATATAGTGATAGATTTATGTAGTTTAATGCGCAGATATAATCTAGGACTCAAAGACGAAGTAAGATATTTAGGAATTCTATTTATTTTCTTAAATAATAATAAAAATAGCGGCAACGGTTTAGCTTTACATAGGATTTTTTTTTGGTTATGTTCGTATGTGATACGTTTGGGTGAATGAAAATTGGAACTTCACTTCATAGTACACACATCAAAAGTGTCTAGGGATCAACATATATTTTTGCAATAACTTTTCTCCTGATTGATATTAATTAAAATTTTCTTTAAGGATTCATCAAATAAAGTGTTTTCGTTTGTCACAGTAACGATAAACCAAGTCACCTTTGCATTAATAAAGAAATTTGCCATTTTCCTAATAAAGGGATTTTTGACATTTGAACCACTAACATTAAAGTTCGAAAAAAAGACTGAAATAACAGTTTTCTTTAAAATTTTATTGGGTAACTTAAACAATTAATAATCCGTGTTTCTACCGCGAACACTAACAACACAAGAACATCGGTTTGGCATACTCAAAATGAGTTCATCCAAATCACGCTGTGGAATGGCCGCCCATGTTCGTTGCAACAACAAAAAAAGGTCTTCTTGCGACTGGATACCCTCCATATTCGGCAGAGCTCTTCTCTGTAGCATATCCCATGACCAGACCCTGCTCAGTCGCCAGACTTGAACCCGATTGAGCAAATCGGGTTCAAGTCTGGCGACTGAGCAGGCCAGGGCAGGACATTGATGTTAGCTGCGGCGAGAGTCTGTCTTACAACTCTTGCGGTGTGCGGTCGTGCATTATCATGCATTAACTGAAATAAGGGACCGATTTGCACTTGTAGAGGAACGATGACGTCTGATACAATCGTCTCAGCATAAATTTGAGCGTTGAGGTTGCCTCTGATCCAAATCAACTCAGTTCTTCCGCCGATCCAAATACCCGCCCATACCATGATGGTTCCACCACTATAAGGATGGACTTCCTGGCAGGATTTTAATCGCTGTTGGCGTCCAGGGGTTCTCCAGTGTCGTATACGTCTTGTATCCGGTCTCATACCAAAACGAGACTCATCAGAAAAGCACACGAAACGCCATTGTTCTTCTGCCCAATTTCTGTGTTCAAGAGCCCATTGATATCGAATCCTACGATTGTGCATTGCTATAGGTGGTACCCGTAGCGGTCTTCGGGAATGAAGGTTCACTTCATGCAAGCGGTTTCTGACTGTTTGGTCGCTAATTAAGTTCCCTGAAGAGTGATGAAGCCGCACGGCTAACATCATGGCGGTTATTGTTGGAGCTCTTCGAGTTAAGATTTGAATGTATCGGTCTTGTCTCCGTGTGGTGCAGCGATACCGTCCTCCATGGCGCTCAGCCACGGTACCAGTGCTTCGGTAACGTGTCCAAAGTCGACTGATAACACTCTGACTTGTATTCAGAGCTAAAGCCACAGTACGTTGCCGGGAACCAGCTTCTATCATTCCCACGGCTCTGAGCATTTCTTCCCTGCTTAAATGACGTCGCCGCTCCATAATAACGTTGGTTTTAATCAGTAGTAGGGAAACAGTAGCACTAATAATGTCTTCAATGCGTTGTATGTTTTTATAGGGAAAATATTGACAGCTGATTTTCATCTTTTACTCGAATTTGATTCACAGTTCCTGATTCAAATTATGAAATGCACCAAAAAGGATCCATATAAATTTATAAAATCATAAATTTATTACAAAGCCACATCTCAATCTCAAGAAATCCGCATAAAAATGCTTGATCCCTAGACACTTTTGATGTGTGTATAAAACAAAGTCGCTTTCTCTGTCCCTATGTCCCTTTGTATGCTTAGATCTTTAAAACTACGCAACGGATTTTGGTGCCGTTTGTTTTAATAGATAGAGTGATTCAGTGGGAAGGTTTTTAGCATAATTTTATCCCCATATTCCTACGGGAACGGGAACTACGCGGGTGGAACTGCGGGGCGCCGCTAGTTACAAATAAAATCAAAATGATGCAGTAACATTATAAAAATACCTCTTTGGGTATCAATAAAATATTTGTCTAAACGTCAATCCCTGTGATATAACATATTTAAATGAAATTAACTTCGTTATTCTCTGAATAAAACCACTGAAATATCAATTTAAATCCGTGTGATGTCACACGTTGGAACCAACGTTGTCGAATGTTTGATTGAATTGACGCCGAGCGACGGCCAACTTTATATGTATATGGAAATTGATTAACACTATTGACTGGTGGTATAAATATTAATATTTTATTTTTATGGTGAAATACAATATTTTAATAGTCATATTAAAAGGAAAAGCACGATTTTTTTGATAATTTAATCAATCATTTCATATATAGTCTACCATAGCAGCTGATCTCCAACTGTATTCATGTATTTTGGGTATCAGAAACGCGTAGTTTTTGATACTTAAACACACAAGAAAATATAAAAAAGGATGGAAGAAAATGAGGCTTGCTGACGACTCGGACACAGTGTCCGAATTGACAATTTTGAATTTCAACTTTTTTAACTGACAATTCGGACATCATCAAATTTTAGTACAGTCCGATAAAAAAAAAGTTTTAAAATATAATAATTATGTTTTTTTTTTCGCCAACTGGCAACCCCACGAGAAAGTTGTCAAAATTTGTAGCTCCGTATTTTAAATTATACTTCATTATTTTTATTGTAATTAAACCATAAATTAGTAGTATTGTTTGATAAATGATAAAAGTTTTAACTAAAACCATTTTAGGATGGTGTTAAAGCGATATATTTGGTATTAAAATGCTTCGTAGAAAATAAATAAAACAGTCATCTTACCATAATCGCTCGCTCATATATGTCCCCATCGAGGGGCTCGAGTCTACCCTTTCACATACACACATAACCATATAGGTACACAAATATTTTCAATCATTCGCCAGAATAATAATATGATCTAAACTGATGATTTTATTATTTGGCTGATTGATTTTATCATCCAATCACCTATTCCTACTTGACTTATTAAATATTATTACACAATATTTTTGACGACCTCGATGGCAGAGTGGTCACCATGCCGGACTGCCATCCTTAAGGTTGCGGATTCTATTCCCGTGCGGGGTGAATATTTAAAATGTTTGTCTCGGTCTGGGTGTGTGTGAATGAGTGTGTGCGTAGTTTCTGACACCATAGATACAAGTTTTGAACTTAGTTAGTGGCCAGCTACTTACTATAATGAGATGATGTAGTGAATGATTATTTTTCTCAATAATTTTGCCCTTTACTCCGTATAATAGAGCCATAGTAACAAGGCGGGTGGGCGTTGTGGCGCCGGGCGGGCGGCGGCGGCGCGACGGGATGACGCGCGTAAACAATGTCACATAGAAATACTTAACATATTCAGATTGGTGAGGAAATTATGTTACGTGGTTGGTTGAATATTATATTTATTTATATTAAAAGCGTATCGGTGGGTGCAAAATATAATCTATCTGTATCACTACACAGGACGAGTATAAAACAAAGTCGCTGTCGCTGTCTGTCAGTCCCTGCGAGTGCTTAAATTTTTAAAACATCACAAAGGATTATGAAACGTTTTTTAATAGATAGAGTGATTCAAGAGAAACGTTTTTAGCATAATTTTATACCCGCATTTTCACGGCAGCAGGAACTACGCGGGTGAAACCGCGGGGCGCTGTTAGTGTTTTTTTATAAAAAGCAACCGGAACTGACTGATCTATGAACACACCGCTCAAATAATTGAATGGATTGCACAAAATTTGGCTCGCAGGCAGAAAAATGTTACTAAGTATCATCACACGCTGCTTGAATTCGTCTTGCAAGACGGAAAGGACACTGATGAAAACAATATGATAAATTAAATACAATGTAATACGGACTAGAAACTCTCTACAAATAAAAAATTATCGTTGCTCGTATCATGGCCGTTCCAAGAATTTAGTTACAAAGCATTAAAATAAATAATATTTAAACCAATATGGCGACGTATTTGCTGACAAACGGTCCGTCACTAATAATATTCATATCTGGAGAGCTGTTCAAAAATACAAAGTGGAATTGTGATGCAAACAATCTCGTTGGGGTTCGACGTCCCATGCTAAGTCCTGTGTCAAGGGTCTGTAGAAGGGCATAGGCGGAGCGATGAGCTGAGCGGGTAGCGGGTAACTAACTATAAACAATAAACTTCTAATAAAAATATAGTTGAAGTACCTAGTCTATAAAATCTTACGTCAATTCATGAAATCACGCAGTTATAACTGATATTTAAGTTTATTACTGTAGCACTATTAACGTGTGTGAACCCACTCCAGATAAGCATACTAAGCTTAATTTGAGGGTTAAATGGCAATTCAACACACATTGCTAGTAAAAAATCCAAACTTAAGACGACTTAATGCATTGTTATTATATGTAACGACTATTCTCGCATATAGCAAAGAAAACTATATTTTTGTTAAGATTTTAATCTCAAAATTTTCATTTTATTTTCCGCTCTTCCTACTAACATAACCAAGCCCTCAGTCTGGTCGTCTGCTGTCGTCCACTCCGCGCATCGTTGCATACTTCGTTCGCAAATAAAACAGTCCTTGGTTTACTGGAATCCTTTATGTCTTTAAGAACAATGCTTGAAACAATAATATACTTACTCGACTTTGAATTCTATTTTATTAAACATAAAATACATTTTTGTATGAATTGCAATGAGAGCTCTGTTTTGATTCATTCAAATGTACATTTTATTTCTTGTTATATAAGGTTTATAGTGACTTGCACTGTAAATTTAATTTGCAATGAGTCTTATTAAGTGAATACTGGTGTTGGTTGAGAATTTATTTTCCGACAATTGTTTAGTTTCTGCTGTGATATACTGAGTTATTCCTTCGTATGAGATGCTTAACTTAAATTTATGTATGAATATGTTAAGTAAAGTATAAGTTTGTGTATCTGTGTTACTCTTTCTTCTTATGTGGCATACAGATAGATAATATGACGTAGGCATCCTACGTCATGATATATATCTGTATGCCGCAGCCCAAACCACATCCAGGTTCTTCTCCCATCTAAGGTAAAATAAAAAAGTAATACTTTCAAAATACCTTACAAGTTTAAGTACAATGTTAACATCCCAATTATTATTAATTCCTTTTAACGAAACTATTTCTAAACTTCTCTCATCTCGAGCTAAGTATGAACACATAACACCAACTTCCTCAAATCGGCTAAATACTTAAGCACAACACATAACAGTGAACATGTACTTAAGCCAAATAAGTTGTGCTAAGAGCCCGCCCGGCCCGAATAGATCCAATAAAGTTAATTTCATTTATAGCCCCACTTATTCGGTTCACCTTCACTTTAAATGCGGTGAAATGCGAGCAATGTCGGGTGATAACGCTTAGTCTTATTGCGGGTATTAACGGGATCACCACTTTGTTGGTTTTTATTGTTTTCATTAATGGACGGAATGGGATTTTTAATTGTTGTTTGAATGTTGTATCTATTTTAAATGATACATAGGTGTTTATGTAATGTAATGTATTATGTAATAGAAGAATTGTGAAGATATGCGTGAATAGCAACGTTTCTAATTAATAAAATATAGTGAGTTCTTCCTACAGCCGACCTAATCATCACTACACATACTGCACCTCCCATAATTGATCACATTAACATTCCGCTGACTGATTGACTGATTATTATCTATTAGCTGATGTGTGTTAAGAGCGGACCACTGAGCTGTGAATACATTATGGTGAACCTCTGAGTGGCTGCATTAACTGCTAAGATTATATAGGATAACCCTCACTGATAAATATTTGTATGAGCGTCGATGACGTAGTTAAAGTCTTTGACTTCCACTCGGAAGGTGCCTTGTGTTTTCGAAATCATATGTACGTTTATTTGACGTCCTAATGGTGAAGGAAATCAGGCTTGTTCCAATCTGTCCACAGTTAGTTCGATCGTCTAACTACTTGGACAAAAAAAAACCAAATAGTCCGACAATGAATTTTACGATACATTCAAGTGAGAAAAAGATCTGCCCAGTATTCACGTCATGGTACTTCACATCCTGCACACACCTATGAAGAAATTCTTAATAAGGTTGTGTGTGACGAGGCTCTCGCTCTGTGGTTGACTAGGCCTGATCGCCCTAATTAAGGGTAGGCTCGAGCCCCTCGGTGGGGACGTATACTATGAGCTGATGATGACAACGCTAGCTCAACGCATATTTGATAACCTCCGTAATTTTTAGAAACCAGTAAACAATATCACTTGTCTCAAAAATTGAACCGAGATACCGGGATTTCTGGTTTTTTACACTTTTACTTAGATCTTTAATACTACGCAACGTATTTTGATGCGGCTTGTTTTAATAGATAGACTGATTCAGTGGGAAGGTAATCGTAAAGTAGCAATTTTATCGCCATATTCTTACGGGAACGGAAACTATGCGGGTGAAACCGCGAGGCGCCGCTATTGTATTATAAAACACCGGGATACAGCCTAGCTAGTAGTTTCAAATCAATTCAAATAACAAACAAACCGAATCTATTTTCACTTAATTGCGTTTGAATTCTAAGTATTGACGTCACAACTATTATTAGTCTCCTCTATTATAAGTCTATTGCTATATTAGTATCCTATAAATAAATAAGTACAAAACTCGAGGGCCTTATAATAAATAGTAGAATACGATTAATTAGTGAAATGGTCCGTCGAATGGCCTATTAACGAGTTATTACATTAATTATTAGAGTGACACGCGCTTGAATTACACTTAATGAACGGTATCGGTCATTAGGTCTTATTTATGTTTTACAAGCTGTGTCCCGCGGTTTCACCCGCGTAGTTCCCGACCCCGTGGAAATTTTGGTATAAAACATTGCCTATGTCCTTCCCCGGACCATAAGCTACCCCTGTACCAAATTTCAAGTAAATCGGTTCAGTAGTTTAACCGTGAAAAGGTATTAGTGATTATTTTTTTTGGGAAATTTTTGGTGATATTATTAAGTGGTGATATTTATAAGCACAGATCTGGGAGTCCTTAGGACTTCCGTTCTCTTTTCCCTATGATTGTATCACATCTATTTTTACTTCTCTTTTCTCTCTGGTAATAAGTAACTCTATTTGTATATTAATAAGTAGAATTTGATATTCATAAGATTAGTTACTTTTTGTTTGTGTGAAAATGACAAACTATAAAGTTTTTATTAGTTGAAAATGGTACATATTTCATTATATAAAATGTTATGGGTCTGTGATCACAGCTTTTGCAATATTGAAATAACAAATAAAATATTTCCAAAATATATCGTTACTCGTAGGAATTTATTTAAGTATTTGATTAAAAAAAACCCAATTTGAATTAAATAACATTGTAAAAATTCTATTAATATAACATAGCAATGGAGTTGGAATTTATTTACTTAAAAGCAAAAACTACCAAAATCCAATAACGTATTTTAAAAACACAGTTTTTCCATTTTGTAAAAACTAAAGTTTCGCATTTCGAATTCGTGAGTTCATCAAAATACTCGGAAATGTTTTCGTGAAAGTTTAAAATTTCCTGCAAAGCATTCCGGACAACGAACAGTCATACATACATACAAAACTACTATGTAGTATTTTTTGTACATTTTCTGAGCTTAAACTCGTAGCTTAATATGTTCATTTTTTATTTACCTGTTTCGCTGTTGTTGCATAATCCTTTAATTACTATATCCCTACTAATATTATAAATGCGAAAGTAACTCTGTCTGTCTGTCTGTTGGCGTAATGTTAAATGTTAAATATTGGCGTATATGTTTTTCGTAAAATTACTACATTTTCCATCTGTTTGTATTTTTTTTACCGTATTATTCAAGATAGTCTTAGTTCTAATGTGACAATTATCAAGCTTTTAATTAGATGTTATTGAAAAAAAACTAAAAAGTAGACGCCATTTTGGATTTGGAATGACGTCAATTTAATAATAGCGTTTCGCTAATAATTAAGCCCCATTGATACCCGTATTGTATAAATGAGTGAGGAAATTACAAATCGCCATTTTGTGATGGTCACCGCATTACATTACAAATGAGGGTATTTATTAGATAGACGCATTGTTACGACAGCCTAACAAGTGCCAAATTTGGGCTTAATCGGTCATCGGGAAATGGCTCAACTTCAATTCAATTGCAGACAACGGAATATGTGAAACAAAACATTTAATTAAGAGGTTTACAGTGATAATATCCCTGAACATTCAGGGAACAAACAGATCTAGGTAATATGAAAATGTGCAGAAATACCCTGCCCCCCTAGCATGACTGTGCGTGATAAAATATATAGACACTACGAAATAATATCGATTTCGCGAGCATGACCAAATGTTATAAAATTAATCACGTGGTAAAATTCAGTATGGCGGGTATTTTTATCAAATTTTGACAGTTGGATGTCAATAAATCGCTGTATCTATCGCGTTTTCGAAGTCATGCTAGCCTAGCTGCAGCTATACACGCCAAACAAGCAAAAAAATGTTATAAAAAGATTTATATAACTACAACAAACATACAACTAGTAACACTACTACCACATACATTACCTAACCATTTACACCCCCCTCCCAATCTCCCCCGCGTCGCTGCAGATGACTATTCTCAACAGGGCGTCATTCGATTACCACTTAATAGTACGACTGAGTGCAGCCCGGTCATCGCTCGACATCCTATACGCTTACATGACTGGACGGAGTGAATACATCCTACTATGGGCTTTAATATTTCACTGAACGAACTGAATACTATAGGTGGCCATAGTTTAACTGATCAGTTAAACTAGCGTCCATCCAAAAATCGTCGTCAATCACCGCAGCGATTACAAATACCAATGGGGAAATCGAGTTGGCCTAAAACTTTTAGAGTGACAGTTTTATGTCTGCACTGATCAGCTCAACTGATTCGTCACTGGCCACCTTTAGGCTCCAATACGTCACTGAACGTACTAAATACATCCTACAGCCTTCAATACGTCACGAGTGAAGCCTGAATGAATGGGTTTTAAATACAACGTGAGGTTTAATTGATTTCTATACGGACGGTAAAATGACAGATATACAGACTTTGTATCCATCAGGAAGTTCATAGATAGACCGAACATTGGGCACGTCCGTAATACACTTACGGACAGTATTCAGTAATATACAGTGATGTTAGTAGAGAGACGATGGTCAAATGTCAATAATAATCTGCGTGTCAGTAACATAATGCAAATGGTTTTGTACGACTTGTCATGTTATTTTATTAGATACGAGTTGAAATGCGTTTATTGGTTTGGAAAGTGTAACGTTTAATAGTTTCTGATGTGTTTCTGAATCAATCAGTAGAAAAAGTTTTTAAAAATCCATCGATTAAAGATATTTAAGAACAAATTAGAAAAAAAAGAACTTTAAGCAATTTTGAATTAAAACTGAAAGCTTTAGAAGTTGCTTTACTATGCAAAATATTTTGTAGCGAAGTTCCCTTTCACGCGTTATGAAAGGGGGCTATCGGCTAGTAAGACCAAAATTTTAAAGTCACGACACATTTCTATTCTAACGACATTTAATTAAAAAACAGCGCCTTTATTTAATTTAATTCATATTTCGAACAGCGCGTTTATTTTATAATATAGTTAACATATGGCTAACTCGTTTGAGTTAAAACTTTTTTAAACTTTCAACTTTTTTTTTAACTTTTCGTTCCATCTGGGTGTCCCTGGACACATCTCAAGTTTGTTTAAGTTACTAAAGACTTCCTTTAATATAATTACAATTGGTCTTTATTTTCGCTTTTTTTGTTAAAATATACCTGTAAACCATCACTGCTACTATCTCAAACATTATTACATTATCACTACCCTGTATAAATTTCAAATGAAAAATGTCACCCTATGAAAAACAAAATATAACCACGACGAATATCCGTTAAGGTAGTTTTATTTCAATGAGTGTTCGTGTAAATCAAAGAAATTAATAAATAAAGAAAGTTTTGTATCCGTCGATTAGCAAGATCACAGATAGATTGAATATTGGAAACGGCCATTACTGTGTGTCCGTGTGTATTATCACGACGACCTACATTGATATTACCGTTTGCAGGCATTACGGCAGTGTCTATGGAGTAATGAAGTCATATCTACGTTTATGTTATAACTGTAATAATGGGTTAGTTAACAAGATTATGTTCGGAAGGTAATAGGTTAATGAATAAGAAAGATTATTTACTTTGTTGCCAATCCTAATCCTAACTTAATATTATAAATGCGAAAGTAACTCTGTCTGTGTGTCTGTTACGTTTTCACGGCTAAACTACTGAACCGATTGACTTTGTACAGGGGTAGCTGATCCGGGAAAGAACATAGGATACTTTTTATCCCGAAATTCCCACGGGAACGGGAACTACGCGGGTGAAACTGCGGGGCGCTGCTAGTAATTTATAAATTGTACTGTTATTTCTTGTAAAAATGAAGGTTTTGAGTTCGAGTAATGAGCAGAGTGATTTGAGTCTTTTAAAAAATAATTGAGTTTAAGAACACTAGCACTCATTAGGTAATAGTGGTGTTTATGTCTTACCTTTCTAACTGTAATATTATTAGCGATAAACAAACCTTAACGGGATTAATATAATAAATTATATATCTTAAAAAAATAGTTAAGTAAAGTACTTTTTACAGTGACTATAAAAAGAGTGGCGCATTTTCAAGATTACAAACACGCTTATCCAAAAACAACGAAACTTCACAGCTTTTAAACCATCAACCCAGAGACAATCCCTCTATCAACTACAAACCTTGTCTATGGCCGGTTGACAAATGTAACAACTTTTGACAAGTGTCCGGATTTATCCGTGTTATTGGTCCGGGTTATTTGTCCGGATTGTATCCGGTCATTACCGGGGCGGATTAGTGGCGCCACCTACCGGGATGAAACGATTACACACAGATGTCGGGGCTTGATTTAATGGGAGACATTTTAAGAGTAACTTTGTTTTCTAGATTAGTTTAGGTACTGACAAATGTATTAGGCTTTTTTCTTTGATGAACATATTAGAATTTAAATTAAAAATATGTAATTATTCATTTTATCTTTTGTGTTTATTGGCCGGCATTCCCAATCGTACCAATGTTCCAGTTCCAGTATGTAAAGTTTCTGGTTGTGTGTGTTGCACATTTTGTATTTAATTATTCTCCTTACATTCAACCACATACTTTTATATAAAAGCAACGTATCTCTACATGTAAAACATACAAAATTACAATTTAAAACCGCATATAAATGTGCAATAAGTGAGCGTACACACAGAGCGTTACTTAGACGGGCGGCGGGCGCGCCGCACTGACGCGCGCGCTCTCGGCTAATTGTGCGGACAAGCACCTGCGACCCAGTTACAGAGATTAAGGGCCGTACACGCGACGCGGTAATGCCGCGCGTAATTAACGCTACATACTTCACTTTGTGTGGACCTGCTCTTATAATGATTGTAAGTTTCTGATTACTGACTTTGTGAATGTAGTTTTGTATGAAAGTAATTTAAAATGTCATTTTATTTTTTAGTTTCTAAGTATCGTATCTTTGGTGAGCTATATAATTTTTTTTATTATTATTCAGCCACATATTTCATTTACTCTACTGATATATATCTTGTATTATAGATATAAGACACTAATATAAACTATATTTATATTCTTTTTGTAAATACTTACTTAAATAGATATAAAACACTTTGAATAGATACTAATTTATTACATTCATATTGTAATAAATAAACTAAGTAACTATTAAGTATACCAATAACATTTAGTGTCACTCAGAGTACAGTTAGTTCCGTATATTGAGGCGTGTACACACGGAGCGTCACGGGCGCGTTACGACCGCGTCGTGTGGACCGTTAGGTTTTACTGTTATTGTCACTTTATATTTACTTGATGGTACTGATTTAGTCGAATAAAACTGTTCTTATATTCTAAAATAATAAGTAATATAAGACAATACTACATATTGTAATTTATAAACTAGCTGTGCTCCGTGGTTTTACCCGCGTGTAACTCAATCCCATGGGAATTTGAGGATAAAAAGTATCTTATGTGTTACTCCCAGTTATAACGAACATCTGTATCAAATCGGTTCAGTAGTATTTACGTGAAAGTGTAAGAAACATCCAAACTTCCGCATTTATAATATTATTAGGATTCAAAAATAATAAGTAATTCTCTGTGTACTAAAACATTGTGTCATTTGTGATAAATAATATGACCATTTAGGTCATAATAATGCCACCATCAGCACCTTTAAAAATAATATTATAAATTAAAAATATTTTCCAAAATATCAAAAGCTCATACCGATAAAAGCTAAGAGAGCTAAAGTCTCACGTAAACCATAAATTCTGTATATAACTTCCGCGTTTCTTATCTGAGCTTTATGCCGCTAGACTGGCTCAATAAAACAGCTTTTATTGGGGAGCTTTAGTGCTTTCGCCCATTCTAGTTGAGCTTTTAGATATTATGATGACCATGTAGTGTAGTAAGCTGAACTGAAGGTAGCTGGTTCGATTTCCGGTCATTGAGCTATATTCAGATATTTTGACTGGCGAGAGGTGTAGTGACTATAACTGTTATGGTGAAAGTTAGGGATTCGATTCCAGCTCAATACAAATATCGGTGCTTGAAAGTGGCGTGGTTACAGTGGATCACTACAACTACACGACTTTCATGTACCGATCCTTCTATACCAAGATCACGTGTTCGATTCCTACTCCAGACACATATTTGTGTGTCACATTTTCAGATATTTTGGCTATGTGCTACATTAATACGCCTTTAAAGGAAAATTATTGAGAAATTCTGCTTATTTTGGAAAATATGTTTCCTATGTAGGTTGTAGGTGGATTTCTTAGAAATATAGTACGCTGTTGATATCCTTGGTGATGATATTAATATTTATAAGATTCGTAGTGTAGGTGCTACGGCGTAGTAAAACTACTACGGCGTAGTATTTCGTAGTAAAATATTATACTTTAGCATAATAATATTTACCTTTGGCTAAAGTTAACAGAAAAGTTAATAATTTCGTTGATATTTTCATAAATATGAAATAAATTGTAAAGTTTTTGCTGAAAATGTAAAATATTAATTTAATTTGTAAAATATTAAATTGACCTACATTTTGCTGAAGCAGTGTTTACTTCGTAACAGATAGTATTTGCGGTTTTTATTTAAATAACATACTTTGAATGCAAATTTAATTTAATGAAATTAGTAGTAATTAAATCAACAAAACCTTTTTATCGAACCAGTAGTGTGTATACTTTAACTACATTAAACAATATTATTTGGAATAAATTACGTATTTTGATGCGGTTTTCTCTAATAGATAGAGTGATACAAGAGGAAGGTTTTTAGTATAATTTTATTCCCGCATTCTTACGGGAGCGAGAACTACGAGGGTGAAACCTGCGTTGCTAGTTGTTATAAAAACACGATGATTTCGACGTAAGCACAGCAATAAAAACACGTTCACTCCAATCATTCGTTCACCAAAAACATTCGTTCACTCCAATCATTCGTTCACCAAAAACATTCGTTCACTCCAATCATTCGTTCACTGAAATAAAACTGAGAAAATGTTCCAATAGTCGATTGTGTTGAAAGTCCGGTATTCAATTAACATACTCCGTGGGCTTTTCAGGAGGACGGGAACCATTTCAGGAGTGTGGGGCCTCTTACAGGAGACGAAGTTTTGTAGGTGGGTTTTCAGGGATGGTACATGGAATTATAATGGACATGGTTTTTGGGGATGAAATTTAATTAATTGACATGTAATAATTCCCTGTAGTATTATAATAAAAAATATTGTTTTCTAAGACAAATATAACCCAAAGTTTTCCAAACTTTTTATCAAACTAAAACCAAATTAAAAAAATATATTTTCCCAATATTGAACTTCACCAAGACTAAGAAACAACTTTTATATAAAATGAGTTGCATTATTAAAACCACATAACTTACAGCAACCATAAACTCTTTCACTCGGTCCATTAAAAAAGCAATTAAAACCATTACAATATTATACAAATAACTCAGATTGCAATTCCTCAACAATGCCATTCAAATTTGTACGTTAACTTTATTACATAAGATTGAAGTTCGCATGCAATTAAACCCTATCTCAGTACGTCGAAGCTTCTGTTTCTCATATTGCAACTTTACAATGCCATTCAATTTTGTGCGTTAACTCCATTACATAGGATTGAAGTTCGCGTACAATCACTCCCCGTCAGTACGTTGAAGCTTCTGTTTGTGTTGAACTGCAATTTTCCACTCGTGTAACATGTGCAGCACGTTTCATTACTATGAGTAGTGCTGTCTCTTTCTCTCCCAGGTGAAATTGGGTGTGTTCAGCTGACGGAAGTCCTGAGTGAGAAGTTAGATGGTCTGACTTGCTGAGTTAGATGGTGGCCACTTTATAGTGTCACAAATTTATCTAACTCGGAGATGGCGTCGCTATAATCGTATTTTTGGTTTTCAGACGATTTTCAATTTATTGAAAACTAGCTGTGCTCCGCATTTTTACCCGCATAGTTCCCGATCCCGTGGGAATTTCAGGAGAAAAGAAATTATAAGTGAATTCGTTCTGTAGTTAAGCCGTGAAAAGGTAACAGACAGTTAGAGTTATTTTGCATTTATAATATTAGTAAAGATATGTATACAAAATGACAATCTAAACGTAATGATTTCATAATGTTTAGCTCTAATTATTTCTACTGAGTCGGGCAAGTTTGTGGTACCTTCGTGTGTGCGTACGTAATTTTGACAAATAAACAATAGGTTATGATACTGAAAGGTAGCGTGTCCTGGCCGCAACTGACTGCCGTAAAGTCAGACCATCTAACTTAGATATTAGATGCTCAGGACTTTCGTCGGCTGAACGCACCCATGATGAGTTTAAAAGACAGTGACAGAGCGATGTTTGTATATGAAGCTCAATCGACAGAGCACGGGCTCAGAGTGAATGAGTTTACAAGTTACTTTTATTTATTGTATGACTAGCGGCTCAATCTGACTTCAATTAGGCCCATTCCCATTTTTTTGTGGATTTCCTAACATTTTTGTTTAACATGAATTCTGTTCTGGCTGTAAAATATACGAAACATCAAAATATACCTCTTTTGATATTACATACTTTAAAGATAAACTTGACTTGACTCCAAATTGCAACTTGACTCTACTACACCTACACCTATCACTATCACCCAATGGTGATAGGTGTAGTCAAGTCAAGTCAAGTTTATCTTTAAAGTATGTAATATCAAATTAATATTGTCAACTGTGTATGAATTTTGTTGCAATTGTGGAACCAAATATTTTTTTATCTATCTATCTACTGCTTTCGTAATAGGGCTGTGTGGTATGTGTAGGAAAATAAAGACAAAAAATTTCAAGTACTTCTTTGTCATTTAAATTAAATTACATAATTGTTAACACAGCTTAAATGACTAAACAAGATAAAAATTCCTTACAAACAACAAAGCACTTGAAAATATTTATCGCCTCTCAAATTAAACATTAATAAGGACAAAATATTTTTGCACCAATTTCCTCTCAACTCGAAATTCTCGGCAGACATCACTTAATGAGATGTCGAACGTTGTTTACAAGATAACTCGATGTAAATACATAATTTACGGAGTAAAATACATAATAAACAAAATAAATTTATTTATTGAACGAAAATATTTACTCGAAGGTAGTTTGTGAACCAATTTTGTGATACGTTTAGAAGAATAATGCCGTCTAACTTAATTTGTTGCTGTGAGATGATTTAAGCAAACAAGTTATTGTTATCATACTAATATTATAAAGGCGAAGTTTGTTTGTTACTCTTTCACGTAAAAACTACTGAACCGATTTAGATGAAATTTGGTACAGATGTTCCTTATAACTAGGAATAACACATAGGATACTTTTTATCCTGAAATTTCTACTGAATTGGGATTTAAGGATGTTACCCTGCGAGGCGCAGCTAGTTTTTAATATTTACTTGTGGAGCTTTGCGATTTTACCTACTTTCCCGTGGGAATATAGGGATATAATATAGCCTTTGACACTCACTGATAATGTAGCTTTCCATTAGTGAAAGAAGTTTTAAAATCAGTTCTTTGTTTTAGATCTAGACTGTCGCGAAAATTTTGAATGTAAATAAAAAAATAACTTAAACTAGTTGCAGACCAAAAGCTAAGCTAAGTTAGTTATAATAGCTGATGAAGTTTTCAATAGTTGTGTGCAAACTATTGAAAACTGCGTCAGCTATGCAAGCTAAGCTACTCTAACTTAGCTTCGCTCTAGATTAGCTACCGGTATTAGGGTATTGATTCATAACTGTGTATACTCATAGATATTTTAAAATAAAAACGTAATTTTAAGTAAGTATCCACATTTAGTAGGCAATAAATTATTCAGTTTGTCTCTCAAAGAAGCGCTAATGAGCGTCAAAGAGATTAATAACTTAATTAATAAGTATTATTATTAACACTCGAATATAATATGAAAATAAAATATTAAATGCCCAAATCTTACATCAAAGCTAACTATCATTTCACAGTGAATACCAAAAATATTAAACAACTTTTCAATTTTAATATATTTAAACTTTTAGTCACGAAAATCAGTAATATTATATTCTATTCCATTAAAGGTTAAAAAGTGGAAACTAAGCTTCATTTAGCCCAATCTTTCCGCTTACGCCTCGTAATTCTGTAAAATGTTATTTTCTATTTATAAACAAACAAGGAAACTGTCCCTAAGTAAATTATTCAACAATTAATATTCAAAACAGTGAAGTAACTGAAAAGAAATGATACAATATTAAAAGTTGTCGCGAACTGAGATGTAGGGTGACCATGTTTTGTTTGCATTTATACTAATTATATAAAATGTAGACTTTTATTTATAAGTTAGATTTAAATGCAAACGGAAAACATCATGAGAAGAAAACCTTTAATTACTCGCGAAAATTGTAAGGCTGTGTGTGAAATTGAATAACCTGCACTCGGCCTATGGTTGACTAAGGACTGATTGCCCTAATTCAGAGTAGGCTCGATTCGATGATGATTATACGTAATCATTTTATTGACATTACTATTGAATTATAAAATGAATATCAACTTTTTTCATTCTACTTATTTAAAAAAGTATTCGTCTACATTTATAGAGCAATTCACAAATAACTTCCATCCATAAAACAAGAAATCTAAAATAAGTATTTTCTCGTAAAAATATTAAATATTTATTTATGTACGTTTCCCGAGTCACCTCCGAAACCTTTGTCCCGCAGCTAAGTGGGGTCGCCTTTTTGGTGTAATCAGATTTGACGGAACGTTAGTATTTTATGTGAAGTGACGCCACCAGACCTTCATAATACGGAATGCGATATGACGTTATTTGATTACAACTGTTTGACTTTTAGAGGATATATTTTTAGGTAAATTCGACAGCGAACATTGTGCAGTATCTCCAATGTATTTTAAATTTTCATTTAAATAAATAAATATCCGGACACATATCACACATCTAGTCCAGAACTAAACAAAGCTTGTGTACTATTGGATAATAAACCACAGATAAATTGTATAACTTGTTTTGCGATCTACCATGAGAAACATACATGTTACCCACAAATGTTTGTTTTCATCGGGAATCGTATCCGAAACCATCGCCATAGCGGACAACCTGTAATTTATGCAAACAAATGTTTATCTTGAATGAAAATCGAACCCAAACCACTAGCATAGCAGGGTCTAGACCAACTACAGCCCTTGCGCGTTCAAATAAACATGTTAGTTTTACAAAACTATGGTAACCCTAATCAATGAGAGATACTTCCAGGGCATGTCAGACGCACAAAGAAGTGTAATTAGCGTCACTCGGCGGCTAATTGTTATTCTGGTCGCGACAGGAGACGGCCAGGGGACGGTAGGGACGGCAGGGGACAGCGGGGACAGGGGGCAAAGGACAGGGTACCGATTTATCTTATTCACTCACTGGTTTGAGATTAGGAAACCGTTTTTATTTGATTAGGTTTTTTGTCTTTTTGTTTAGTAAAGGTAGGTATGAGATATGGCATAGGTTGGTTTTTCTAAGGTTAATTAATTAGTATTGTTTTGTTTTATTGAATCTTTTTGATGAAATGTTTTTAGTTAATTAGAACAAAGCTATTGTCAGACAGCTTTACATAGATTATTTTGGAAACACTATAATAGTTAGCTCACGTTTTCAGAGTAATTAAATTGATTTTGACAGACCTTTTTACAGATATTTTTACGGCAGTATTTTTATTGGTTAAACCCCAGGTATATAACAATTGTCGAATGTATATCAACTTAGAACGGCTGCACCTAAATGGCAGTTTGGTATTTGTCGTGATCGTTTTTTATATCAATTTTTCGATAAACCCTAATCACAATTGCGCTTATGAAAAGCCGGAGCAGTTTTTTAGTTACCAATACATTCAATATTAATTACTAAAGATGATTAATTATATTGACTTGCATGTCACATGACAATAATATAACAGGTAGTATAATATAAGAACATGTGACACCCCGTAAGGGTGCTTGCAATCGGAGGGCTACTACAGTAATTAATTAGAAGCTAATAATTAATTAGTTACTTAAGCTAATACAATTAACTTTTTTCAATAACAATTTTCTTATTACTAAAACACAATTTAACAATTTTCCATTTATCATGTACATTTCCAGTAAATGCAAGTATTACATACGTATTCACATCAAGACAATATGGCGCGATCCTCTTACTGAAACAACAAAAGAACCGTTTACATATTTAATAACGTTTCCGTATCGGTCGACGCCAACCTGAATTATAGATACAACCGATACCGGCATGGGATAGGAAATATTGGTTTTGGAATATAAGTACTAGGTTTTTGGGTGTGTATGAATAATATGACTAGCTAGGACCCGAGTTTTTTTTTTTCTTTTTTAATGGATGAGTACGTCAAATACGTCATAATTATTTATCTGTGAGCCAAATTATAGCGCAATCCGTTGGAGCTGTGTAATTGATCAGTCAGTCAGTCAGTAACGGTAGTTCAATTTTTTTTGTATGATCGTCTCCCTCGATGTTTTATGAAACTTAGAACAAATATGACGTATAACGTAATATGTATCATCGCTATCGCAGATTTCAATAAACGATCTTTGATAAAACTCTGATCCATTTTACAAGGTTCATAATAATATTTTAGGTTTATCATCTACTATATAAAAATAAGTCGGGTTTTCCTTCCTGTCGCTATAACTTGAGAACGGCTAGACCGATTTGGCTAATATTTTCTTTTGTAGTTTTCTATACTCTGTAGAAGATACTTATGTAAAATAATCTGGAAAATCAACGGGAAAATTGGACCCGTGCGAAGCCGGGGCGGGCCGCTAGTTGATCATAAAAAATAATAACTTTTAATTTAAAACATTTTTGTCACAAAAATACTACCTCCAATCCCGTCATTTTCCTTTTTCATACAAAAAACCCCTTTCTCCCTTACCTTAATAAGTTAATCAACCCTCTAACCTCAGAGGTCTAACGCACCCTCAACCCTTCCACAAATCAGGATGATGTATCCATCTCATTTTCTCCAAAGAAGTCACGAACGTACGCAATGACAATGTCATAGCACGTACCATCCCGTGGGATAAACTGTCCCGCGAGAATGCTGACAAATGATTCCGGGGTCTCTTTCTTTCGTATTCTGGGTCATTTTTTATGGAAGATATTTTTTGGAGGTTCAAACGGTTTTTGCGAAGAATGAGTTATGAAGAGTTTTGTGATGGTGATTTATTTTATATATACATAGTAAATTAGCTTTGCGGTTTTAAGGTTTTTAAATATTTGTGAGTAAAAAGTATCACTATGTAAGATCCGACTGCAGTAAATCATCTCTCTCACTGATCGTATAGTACTAATGCGCTGAATAAGGAGAAGACATTTTTATTAAGGTTTCTATTTATTTGAACTAAAAGCTACAGGTGAAATCAAGATCATTTTTACAATAAAATTTTCAGCTGACGAAACGCAAGTAAAACCGCGCCATACAACTAATAGTTTTTAATATTTCAAATACGTATTTTAATATGGTTAACATAAATCCAGTAATAATACTCAATCAACACAAATCATTAACATCACATTCATAATCGAAATCCACACACTAAAACCCGGCTTACCTCGTAGCACAAGCTTACCTGACGTAGCTCGTAGTCAATACTCGTAGTCACAACTCGTAGTATGATATCTCGATATAATAATCACCAGTAATGTCCGAACGATATAATCCTATACAGAGAGACAGACAGAACAAGAGCATACAGCATGGACGAACATAACATAGCATCATTCACTCCAGTATCTAAGTTAGAAACTTGTGTCTAGGGTATCGAAAACTACGCACACACACATACCCAGACTGAGATAAACATTTGTGATTCAATAATATTCACTCCACACAAGAATCGAACCCGCAACCTTACAGATGGCAGTCCGGCCGACCACTCTGCTATGGAGATCTTCAAACAGCATATTCGAGCTCAGATACAGCATATTCAATGACTGTCTATACAGCATATTCAATTACGGTTTATACAGCATATTCAATTACTGTCAATCAATACACCGAATATTATTCCATTCGCCGAACTGCCGATGGCGATATCCATTGAACGCTGTGGTTGAACCGAGTCAATAATCGTTTGAATATAGCCTTCAATGTAGCGATCGAGCGTCGCTCAGTCGAATGTAACACAGATCGGGTGATAGAGGGATCGATTTAATTTAATTTTGCGTTTTGTTTGGAATATTTATTGATATCCGTAATAATGAGATTGATAAAAATATAATGGGGATTGTGTTTGTGTTTTAGATATCGTGCTTGACGGTAATCAGTGGTTTGGATTTGTTTTTAAATTATACTTTAAGTAGTTACTAATGTTGTAGTATTATAAAATATTTAAAATCCAAAAGTAACTACAACATAATATATTTTATGTAGTTTCTGATACCCTAGATACAAGTTTCGAACTTAGTTAGGGATCAGTTACTATAATGAGATGATGTAGTGAATGATTATGTTATGTTACGTTATATATTTATAGATATGTTAGTTATCTTAATTAAATATTAGAAGTTGATGCATAGTTGACTTTTCTGGGATAATATTTCAGGTATGGCCCATGACATTACTCTTCATTATGAAATATCTATGCTTCAGCAATAAAACTTTCGATTATTTTGGACTAGTAGAATTTTTCCATTCCGTTTCTAATAAAAAATCAATAAAAATTCTCCACATCCAACTTCAAAAACGAACATAAAAATTCAATTCCACTCCAAGAGATTCTTTAAACAAAACCAATCTGCAATTGAAAGGGTATCAATAATATCTTGAACATGTTGAAGCAGAAAATTTAATTCCATTCAACCATAAGTCAATTCAAGTGGTTTCTATTTGTCAGTAGTCGAGCGCCGGTTGACTAGCGGCAGCCTATGGCGGCACCACCCATTGTGTAGAGTTAATTCTTTTCTTTATGCAGACAGCCTGGTATTGTGCCACTCTATGGTGTGTTTGGAGGTTTATTATAAGTTTTATTAAATGTATGTGTCTTTACTTGATTGGTGTGTGGTATAGTTTTAATTGATTCACCTGGGTCTTGCTCTGATAGTCCTGTGCTAGTGACAGCGTCGCTGTAATCGCATCTTTTGGTTGTCAGTATATTGAAAACGTATCCAAATGAGATTGGAGTCAAATTGACAATAGTAGCTTCCAGTTTTGGCCGCCGGCACAGAAAAGATTGTGACTCAATGTTTGATTGTTGTGTGGTATTGTTTTAATTGATTAATCTGTGTCTTGCTTTTTATACATATTAAATATGATTTAATTGTAAAATTCTGATTTACATATGACATCTACAATGTCACGGCTAATCTACAATAGCATGTCTTACTTAAAAAGCTTAAGGTTCCAGATTCAAATATTAATCAAGTAATGCATTTTTGCTTTTTCCAAGCATGGCTCTAATTTGAGATCACCAACACGCGATAAACAAGTGTGTTGATTATGTCTATTTCATCGTAAGTCATTTCAAGTGGTGTCTATTTGTCAGTAGTTAGAGTCGGTTGACTAGCGGCCGCACCCATTGTCACTGTACCAGTCCATTGTGCCGTAATTCTTTCCTTTGTGCTGCCACTAGATTGTGTTTTGTAAACGTTTTCTGACACTCTGTGGTATCTTTGGAGATGTATAATGTTCTTAATTCTATTAATGCATGTGCCTGTACTTAATTGATTTCTGGTATTGTTTTAATGTGGTCACCTTGGTCAAAACATTACACTATATTTTGTGGTCTTTAGTTGGTGGTATTTAGTATAGATGAAGCATTTTTGATTACTTTGACCATGTGTTAGTTTTTGATACACAACTCACAACAACAAACACTACTTGCTCCACATCAGACCCTCGTTAAATCCAAACCGCCTGGCGCCCGTTAACTTCCACATAATTAAACAAAATCCATTATTGCATTATTAACTTCAGCAAACAATGTCAATTGGCTTTCTAACGGATAGCGAACATACTCCGGAAACTTCGCAACTTGTCCCTACAGGAATGCTTCCCGGAATCCCGGGGGATTGTCTTGGATACCCGGGAATTTGGGAAAGTCCCGTGGCCAAACATTCGGATACAACTTAACAATGCGAGTTGAGTTTTGGTGACGGATTCAATTTTGATGTTGGATGTCTGTTTAGTTGGGGAATATTGTAATAAGGGAGATCACTTTCCATAGTTCAATAGTTGGTAGCTTTTCGTCCGTAGTTTTATCCGCATGGAATTTGGTTGTATTACACTATTTAAGCAGTGATAGTTCAGTGCATTTTTTTGTCCTGAAACATATTGTTTTGAGGCAGCCCTACTCAATATTTTTTCTACGTCACATGATAAAAAATATTTCAGTGCTAAAAATATTTCTTTCTTATTTAAATTCATTATATATCCATTTAGCCATCACTAAAAGTAACACACAGACAATTATTTATATTTATGACCCATTTAGGCGTCTAAAGTAACAAACACATTTTCACATTCATAATATAAAGACTTTATTTAAAAACGTGTTTTATCGTTACCATTGTATTATCCGACACGTTTCCAAACAGATTGCCCTCCCTGTGGCCGCGGGCTTACTCATAAATAACGCGAGAATAACCTTCCTTTTAACTACGAAATATTGTGCTCTAATCGTGGAAGTTTAAAAATATTTTCTTCGTAAATAATTATTTTAAGTGTGTGTTTCAGAAATAAAACATTTATTTATTTGAGTCAGAGGACTGGACCTGATTGTGTTTATCTGTGAATTAGTTACTGTGTAACTTTGTTCTTTATTATAACGTTTTACCACGGGCTACAGCTCTGATAGTGCATGTCTGTGTGGCATTTCTCCTCAAACAGTGGCCCATCTTCGAACTTGCCGTGCGTGTTCCTACACACGTGAGGACCTTTACAAGGCCACTGATAGTGCCATATCGGTGACAGAGTTCTGGTCCTCAAAATATGAGTCGATACGCGAAGAAGAAGAAGATAAAGTTTTATCCGAGAAACATTTTATTATTTTAGTGAAACTACTAATAATTTTAATCATTATTATGATTTTATTTTTGTCATAACATTTACAGTTCCGTTGGCTTTTAGTACATCTACAGGCCTCAAGTACTTAACGGACAAGTCACGTTCATGTAATTAAATACTTTTGTTATATAAAACAACGGAGGAAAATCTTGGTACAAAAAATTGGGACACCAAAACGTTGTTAGTTTTAAAAACACAACCAGCTGCGTCAGCGGTCGGCTCTGTACTAACGAGTTCGACCCTCGGATATTTACGGTACTAAAAAATGTACCAAAACAACAAGCCGCCTGAAACGTGAGCAGGATTACATTAAACTGGTAACTACTTACACCGTTCTGAATAAATTACGTCTAATTCGAGCCATTATACCTCTGTGTTGGATATTAAACAAACAATTGTCTAGCCGTCCTCACAATCGAGACTTATTATCACAAAATTTACATTTGAAACCGACTGTTTTTGGTACCAATTGAACAGTATTGTGAATACTAAACCAATGTTTTGTGTTTTGAAACAATTTAAACATGGTTTTCATGTAAATTAAAAGCAAAAACGGGTATTTTATTGACAATTAAGCCTAGAAATTTAAATAAATAAACTCAATTATCTAGTTAAGCATCTGTGCTTAACTTTAAATTTCCAACAACAAGAGATTATCAAATGAAATATTTATTTTAGGGTAACAACCAAATTGAACTAAAAGTAGAAGTTTTATATTATATTTTAGGTATCAGGTGACCAAAACTGATTTATAAACGTCGTTCTATTTTTAGCTCACATTTACATATTGCTAAGCTTTACGCCCAGAATACACAATGATATCATCTAGATAGCTGACGCATGAACAAGAGTATCGTCTGTTGTGATCAAGTTGACAGCTGGAACACAATCGGAGGCGGCGTTCAACCCGATACGATTCCGCTGTCCCACTTTACTGAATCAATGTACAACAAACTTTTGTCTTTGTATGTCCTTCGGGGAATAGCTGATTTGATGAAACTCCTGTCACAAGTCTTGTGTGGAGAATTAACTGTTCACAATTGTCTGCTAGTTTATTGTTGTGCACTTTAGTTAATTGTTAAGTTGAGATTTAGTTTTAGAATTATGGAAGATTATTGTTTATTGGTTAGTCTGTCTTGTTCTAAATTGATGTATTTCAATTGAACAAATATTTAATTTTAACAGTATGGTAACTAGTCTGTGTAAATAGAGTTTATCGGAGGAACAAAATATCCTTTTATTTGATATTTTTTCGGAATCCCCAATAACCCAATTCTCACAAACAACAGTATCATGTTTTGTTTACACAGAATGAATTCAATTTATCTGTGAAAATGTAACAAATTCTAAATCTTTATTGATATGTTTAGTTTTATTTTCATTCTCGTATCTCGGTAGCCTTTATTTTCCAATTGCTCGCGCGATGTGATGGAATGCTAACAATTTATTTTGTTCATTCTAAATAAAAAAGGGGTTCGAATAGGAGTTCGCATGAAAGCGCTTTTGTGCTGAATTCCTTGAGATGTAAACAGTTTTCTAGCGCTTTGTTGGGTTCAATTTAATTTGGAGGCTTCATGTTTTAAGATCGTCGGCGTGTGGGCGTTCGACACGATTTTTATTTATTTTTCACGCTACTAGATAGTGTGTTTGGTTTTTTATTTCTTCTTTTAGTGTTTCTCTCTCTCTCTCTTTCGATTTTAATGAGACACTAGGTTTAGTAGTTTGTTGTGAGAAAGAAATTCAGTTGCAAATCTTTAGTTTAAAAGCTTTGAAATGTGTTACTTTTTGCTATTAAAACTTTAGTATACAACTATGATGCAATAATTAGGAGTATTACATTTTATTATAAAACATTTAACAAGTTTTACAAAGCTAAGCAACTTCACGTTATCATTACACAGAAGTACCTCATTACTTTAAAAATAATCTTCTTCATATCTTAATAAAGCAACAAAAGTTAAGATTACGTTTTATTCAAAACAAGAAAAGTTTGTGATGTTGTCGTTATGAAAACGTCACAATATAATAAGTTGTTTGTATTTATCTCGAGCCGAATCTCTTTGTGAACATTCCGTGTTATTTAACATGAAACTTTGGCGCGTCATTCCCGAGACGTTGAAAGGGTTCCCTACTTTATGTTTTAGGATTTTTGTTCATCAGTCTGTGTTATTGCGTTTTGGGTATGTCTTAAACTTTCTTCTTAGTTTGTTTGGGGATTTCAAAGTGCCGAGTTGGAGCATCTGTTTTCTGTTTCATTTATATATATATATTCATGTATCTACTCGAGTTTCAGTCTCAAACATACTGTGTCATACATTACTTCTGCTAAAGTAGTTGGCTCGTTAACTTTCCCAGCCAAAGTACTAAATTTCACAAAGATCTTCTGTAAAGATATTTTTCCTAACAAAAAAGCCATCAACCGCGAGCTTAGCAGCATGAAGGTTTAGTGCCCTTATCTAGAGCTCGGTAGGATAGCACAAATTATGCGTGACGGCCCGGGAGCGATAAGTATCGCTTTATGCCGATGTATCGAGAGTTTATGTAACGGGTTACCGGTACAGTAATGGTTATGAATTGGAGACAGTTTTGGGAAGAAATAGATGATCGGATGCGATATGGGAAAAGTGAAAATGAAAAGAATCGATATATATTTTTATCAAAATTATTATCGTTATCTTTGTGAATTGTAGTTCCTAATCAAAAGATACAGCAACTTTATCAACTTTAACTTTACTTATGAACAGGTCGAGATAACTCACTGATGCCAAGTTGGATGTCTATAAAATATAACTTTACAAGTGATAACATCACCAAATGTGCCTATGTGCGCAAATTGAATTTCCTAACTTAGTCATTTTGTAAATATGATTGGCAGGCTCGATATTCATATCACATTTACTCATTAAACTTTCGTTTACAAATCAGTTTACTCGTCAAACGTTACAGTATTGGTTTACGTCAGGAAACATCTTGACGTTACGACTTTTATGAACTACCATATTGATTCAAACAAACTTCACGCGAAACCGACCCCAATTCCACACACAAATAAGACATAAATTTCTTTGTAATGTATCTGACAATGAAATGGATTCGTACTCACACGTTTGAACTTTAACACTTTTGTTTTAAAGTAGCTTTTCGTTTGCAACTTCTGTTCGTATTGGATTTTTCAAGCAATGCAAATAGAATTGGTTGGTTTTTTCGTTTGAAGATTTCTCTTGTTTGTTGGGGACTTAGTTTTGTTTTAAAAATGTAGATACTTTCAGATGAACAATTATATCTTTATTTACTTTGAGAATGGCTGTATTAATTCTTTTACTTTTAACTTCATATAACTTAGCTTTATTAGCTTAGGTGTAACCCGCGGTTTAACTTGTCTTTTTTCTTTCCTAGCGGATGCTTACGTCATTAATATCTATTTGCGTGCCAGATTTTAGCGCAATCTATTCAGTTTCATCTGTATTGATATATCAGTCAGTCAGTCAGTCAATGACTGTAGCCTTTTATATACACCTAGAACATTTAGGTATAACTTAAAGAAACCTAAAGAAACCTTTTAGGTTTCTTTAAGTTATACCTAGTTTACTATTTGTAGTTGCATTCACTTCGAAAAACACCACCTTCCTTGTTACACCTGCATCAAACTCTGTTACAAAGTAATAAAGTTTAAATTCGGTTAGCACAACACAACCGCTCCAGCCGAACTGGTACATCCGTGTTCTGGCAAACTTCCACATACTTGTCAATTTAAATTAAACTCTATCTGTAACACAATAGATAGTACATTCGCTTGGCTGTTCTCTGTAATTGGTTGTTGATTCGAAACTCGGCGAAAATAGATTTTAGTTCGTCGAATTTTGACTTTAAACTGAAGGGGAATGTTTGACGCAACGGGATAATTAAGAGATTTACTTAGTGAGTAAATAAAGTTTTGATTTGTCAATAAATTCAACTACTATGGATTATGTTGCCTTCTATATCTAATTAAAATCTGTATTACTATAGTATTATTGTTGAATTTGTTTGTCTGGACGCGCTCGTTTTAGGAATTACTAAATTTATTTGAAAAATATTTAGCAAATTAATTATATTCGAATAATAGACTTTATCTTCAATTTTAATAAAGTAAATAAAAAGTTTCAAGATAACCCCACTCTTATACTGATGATATATTAGAATAGTGAAGAGGAATAGACGTACTTGAGGCATACTGAAATATGAGACAATAGAAATACCAAATATGCATCTATCGAGGAATCACGACGACCAATCACGATGGCAGAGTGGTCACCATGCCGGACTGCCATCCGAAAGGTTGCTTGATTCCCGTGCGGGGTGAATATTTGTGTGAACCACGAATGTTTATCTCGGTCTGGGTGTGTGTGCGAATGAGTGTGTGCGTAGTTTCTGATACCCTAGATACAAGCTTCGAGCTTAGTTAGAGGTCAGTCACTATAATGAGATGATGTAGTGAATGAATGATTATTTATAAAACCCGGGTACGTTCCTATAGATCGTCGCGCTGCCGCTGTTTCGTCAGTAAACCCGCGGTATACACCAGAATTACAGAAAGCGTTTAATCAAATAATATCAAATCCAAATAATAATTAAGTTTCAGAACTAGTGACTCAAACTAATCTCACTTCATTATGATTAGTTGAACTACCAGTATAAGAAGACCTCTTAGTAGGTCCTTTATAGAAGTAATGATAGATCTTTTGTAATTGGTCCTTAGTTTAGTTCAAGATCTGCGGCAGATGTATAGCCTTAAGTGACGTTTTAATAATGATTAATGTTAGTTAGGTTTTAGTAAAGTGTATAATAACTTTTGTTTGATTTATAAATGCGGAATGTCTTTCTAAGACGTAGATTTTTAAAGATTATCACACTAATATTTACAGTAGATTGGGATGGTATGGGCATGTGTTGAGGAGGCCAGAACACCATATTGCTAGGAAGTCAAAGTCAAAGTCAAAAATCACTTAATCAGTTAAGGCCTCAATGAGGCACTTATGAACGTCAAAATTGATTCTATCACCGATTCGGAAATTACATCAGCCGAGAAGAATCGGCAAGAAACTAAGGAGAACTATGGATCTGTGTGTGAAAGGAAAAGTTGGTAGAGGGAGGCCAAAGAAGGGTTGGATGGAGTTTGTGAACAAGGTTATGAATATGAAAGGAGTGAATGAGAGTATGACGAGTGATAGAAGCGAGTGGAAGAGGAATACATATTGTGCCGACCCCACTTAAGTGGGACAAGGGCTGGGAGATGATGAGGACACTAATATTTACAGTCTCACCGTGATGTATAAATGATTCTATCCCTACATATTGTACTTTTCCTTTTTTAATAGAATTTATTTTTATTGTGTATTCACACAATTTTGTAGTATTTCGAAAAATGCATTTAAAATGTTCGCGTCAGCCAGAATTTGAATACGGAAGCATACATAATAACCGTAGTACTTTAGAGTTAAAATTCTGATAGGATCAGGATTTACACGAGTAAAACCACAGGGCAAAGCTATCAGCTATTTATTATTCGTTTATTAAGCGCTATAACGTCCGTGAGTGCTTTTCGGAGGCCCGAACTGAATAAATAATTAGAATACTTAACAACATTTCTCTGATTTACTGAACACAACGCGATGGAAATTTCTTTTAAACATAATAAATTGATTGTAGACGTTTTACACTTACATCATCCCGTAGTATAAAACAAAGTAGCTGTCGCTTTCTGTCCGTCCCTATTTATGCTTACATCTTTAAAACTTACTCGTGTGTAAAACCTACTCCATAATATGGGTTTATATAGCCATTTTCATTATAGTAAAACTAATTTTGTAAAGAAGCCATAACTTATAACCAAAAATTTAAACCGAACTTCAAACTACTTTCCAATACTTAAGACTTAATTAGTAAAACTAAACCAACTTCATAATGAACTTGTTAATGAACTATTTGGACCGAGTTCTGTTAAAATATGAACGAAAACCTAACCCGTTCGCATTCTTCAGGCGTTCATTTTGACCGGACCTTAGTTAAGGAGATACGCGAGGAATTCCATTAGGTGAGGGTCAGTTCGACCCTTTGGCCCAACTATTACCGACCACTTGTCTGCCTCTAGTATGTACACACATACATTATGTACAGTCGTGGCAAGAAAAGGTTTGTCACCATAAGATCTACTTTCGTTTGCTCAATCTTAATTTATTCATTCATTTTATTTCTTCTTCTTCCGAAGCTTTATCCCATGTCTATTTATTTTGTCATTGTCATGTTTATTTGGGGTCAGTTTTCAGTTTAACTAGAGTTGGCGGAATGTCAGTATTTTGCGACTGCCATCAGACCTTCATAAGCAATTTTTTAGTTAATCCACTTGAATATGACATACTACGTCGCTAAACGTAGTACATATAAAGGTTCACTATTTTTAGCCCAATTTTCATGCTCTGTTAGTATAATTTTATATGTAGGTGTCTGCCAAAATGTACTAAGAGATAAAGACATACAGAGGTATCAATTTAAAACCTGACAAAGGTTTTCCTACTGTGACTGTACCTCACCTATCTATATGGTTATGTATGTAGAGGGTAACATACGTAAGCGGTCTTAAACCTTTACTTAGGTAGCATTTAATTTCCTTCTTCTAAACTTTTGTGCTGTCAGTGGGTCTTTTAGGGGTCGGTCTTTTGTTTATCTAGATTTAGGCGAAATGTATTAAAAAGTAAACCTTTTCCAAATAAAAGATTTTAAAATTCTATCAATTTAAAATCCTGATAACTAACTTATTAGTTATTACCATCGTCATCGCCTACCTACCACGGTCCATTGCTGGACATAGGCATTTCCCAACATACATCACTGAGCCCAATATTTGTTTTATAACTATGTACATCTTCCAAACTTTATCCTAGATTAAGTTAACTTCGACTATAAATGTGTCAGTCAGTCAGTCCAGACATAACCTTTATATGTACAGTCTCGGAATGAAAAGGTTCGTCACCTTAGAGTTGGTTTTCACTTGCACTAGTATTGCAAGAAACAATTATGCCAACATACAAATGTAAGAAACAGTGATGCTAACATTTAAATAAATAAAATGACGTTTGCCATCGAATAAGGTTTTGCTTGATTTTTCTATCCTTTTTTAAACACTGCCTTGTGCGCGCGGCATATAAAAACCTCTTTGATATTTTGCAATGATGACATTGACCGATTGACAACAGTTTAACAGAAAAAATAATGGCAGGTTGAACCAACAAGAAGGTTTTAGTTTATCAAAAATCTTGTTGACAAGATATTTATCCTGTCAAACAACACTGATCTGAATAATTTTGAACGTTATTATCGAGCAGTAGAACATTATTTTCCCTAATCAGAGTCTATTCTGTACCATAGTTTCAAAAGGTAATATGATTTCGCGACACATTATACGAATCAATTTGAAAATTGACGAACCTTTTCATTCCGAGACTGTACGAGTATTACAATATAACAAATTGAAGAATAAAAATGGAATTTCCACTTCGAAAGAAATAAATAACTTTTAATATTTCCAATGAAACAATGGTCGAGCAATAAAAGCAAAGATCTAATCGAATCTAATGTCAAACGGACAAGCAATATTTCTCAAAGAAAATATAAAAATACTTTCAACTCCAATTGTTACAGGCTAGTCCGTAATACAACGGAGTAAGATTCAAAATCGCGTATTTCTGTACGGGCGTTGCATTAGGGGAATTCAAATCATATTAGAATAGTAGTAGACAAATGTTAAAGTTTTATACAATTTTTAAGGAAAAAGAAAGTTTTGCTTTTGGAATTGGGATTATATTTTATTAGGACTGTGTATATGTAGTAGTTATATTTTAAGTTAAATTACTGGGCACACGAGACGAGACTCACCAACTGATGTCTCGGGGTGATGAGCGCAGTACAGTGTTGTACACTCTGTCTGTAATTGGTAGGCGTGATGCTTACCAGGTGACCACCTCGCTTGTCTCGTCACTTGATCACATAGCTTGATCACAATAAAACACTATTTATTTATAATATCAAATTACCACTGACGGATACCATATAAATCGCAATACTCTATAGCCAGAGTATTCCGATTTTTATGACGGATACGAGTCTAATAATTCCACTGCTTAGCAAAGACATTTTTAATAAAAGTTAAAAATTCAAATCCCCATGTACCAGGCAAGCAGAAACCACAAAGAAGTATACCAAAACAAACCATTAATTACCCACATTCCACGCCCGCTATCAAATCGAATCGTTGACAATACATTGCGTAATTTGTAGGATTTGTTCACGGAATTTACGGCTTCGACCAGCAATGTACGTTGTGTGGGATGTCTGGTCGCAGTAGTGATGTGACGTGGGTAAAAGAAATTAAATTTTATTTTGTCAGTCAGTCAGGTAATACATAAATATTAGACACGTACTTTTTAATCTAAATTTTTTTAGGGACTTTTACACCTTTTGTATTACTAAAATAAAAAATAATTAATTAGTTAAAACGCATTGAATTTGAATCGGAGGTATTTACGTCATAAGTTGCTATAAAATGTTGCACGGCATGTCTTGCGCTATTTCAATTTATATCTTGGTAAATTTTTCTTTACATAAAAAAAGAAAAATATTTATAAGAATCCAAGTAATGGAAATAGGTATCTCAGTAACTTTATTGTTGTTGTACTTGTTTACGTGAAAAAAAAAATTGTCTTCTGTCTAATATTTTTTAAGAATATACCTGACGGACAAAAAGAAACATACACATCCCTATCTATTCTTCTATACTAGTAATATTATTTTCTCTTTATAATATTACTAGTATAGAAGAATACATTGATTGTTTTATGTAACGAATAGGCTCCGAAACTACTGAA
The DNA here is from genome assembly GCA_958496195.1 of Timandra comae. NCBI lineage: Eukaryota > Metazoa > Arthropoda > Insecta > Lepidoptera > Geometridae > Timandra > Timandra comae. The sequence goes on from OY292376.1 coordinate 300,524, forward strand.
CCGATTTTAAAAATTCTTTCACTATGAGAAAGCTACATTCACCCCGTGTACAATAGGCTATATTTTATCCCTGTATTCCTATAGGAATGAGACCTATTCGAGTGAAACCGTGAGGTGCTGCTAGTATAGAATATTACAGAGTTACTTATGTGCATCGTAGTAAGAATACTGAAATAGTGCTCAAAATAACAAGAGGTAAGTAAGCCCTAGGCTTAGAGTCGAGACAAAGGCTCAACAGTCTGTATTGTTATATAAACAGTTTATTCCAGTCGTCTATGAGACTCTTTGTGTGATAATATTTCATTCGGCATTTCTTAGCTTTGCAATGAAAATTGAAGATTTTACAAGCTTTGTTTCTAATTGAAAAGTTTTGTAACTAAATCAGTTGAAATAATACAATTGAATGCTGGTTTTCTTTATTATTAAAATCAAAATATGTAGCAGTCTGTGCTTACTAGTAAAAGGTAAATAATCGAGCGATACATGTTTGTTTTAATTTGAATGCAGCAAGAATGTAGCATGTAGCTTCACTATTATAATTCTAATTTGAATTATTTCGAGAATTGGTTCGAGATTAAGCCAATTGTACCAACACACATTAAGCCACTCTTTCATAAATTACTCAAAACCGTTTCGATAAAGGTTTCACTTCGAAAAATATAAGTTTTATAGTTACCATGGTTATTAGCACTCAAATTATTGTAATTAATGGGATATTTACCATGTATATTATTTATTTCAAGTTTCCGATATTTCGACGCTGTTGCAAGCGCCATGATCACTTCGATAAAGCTTAAAAACTCGAATACATTTTAATGATAAATTAAAATACTAGTAAACCATAGGAAACAGCTTTAACAAAGGATTTTAATATAAATTGTACTTATAGATAAAACCATGAGACCCAACCAGTACAAAAATCTAAATAAAGACTAAATATGAAAACAATCTAGATCCCTCAACAATGACTACCCTAGCCATTATTCCTAATAAAAAAATCAAATAAAGAAAAAGGGAAAGGGAATACCCCTATTCTTTCTATTTTCCTATTCTTCACCCCCCTTTTAAAACCTAGAGGGGTTGCTTTTCTTCATCCCCTAAGTCTAACCGTAACCCCTAAATTACCCCCGGCTATTGTTCACAACGACCAGTAAATATGGATAATCTCATACACTGAGGCGAGTTAATTAATCTTTTGTGTATTTGAGCTTTTAAATAAATTAATATGTGCTCTAGATAAAGATAATGTGTTTAATTTGGCTTAATTAAAGGAGCTATTTTGTATTTTATGTAGTTGGGATAGAACTTATTTTTGTTTGTGGGACTGAGTTTGATAATTAAGAGTTAAAATGGAAATACTTTGTAATTTTTAAGACGGTTTTATATCATAATCATATTAACTATTTCTATAGTTTTGTTGCAGTAAGCTTTCCTAAACTGCTTTTAGTAAGTTCAAGGCACAAGAAACTATGGACACATTTATTTAAATTCAATATAATCTATTCAATATCGGCAGAAAAACTCCATTATATTGGAAAACCTACAAAAAGAAAGGGTAGAGTATCATCCATTTAGATTTCGGCTCACACACTTGCAAAGTTATTATTTGCCTGAATTTGACCAACTTAAAATGTAATGACAATACTGAACTCCGGTCTTGTGCATTTGTAATTCGTATAATGAACGTAAAATGAATGGAAAGCGTCTGGAAGAAATCATTATCAGAATACCAAAAAATCGTTCCAAACGCATTTCATCCGTTCAGTCATTTGACATGTGAAATGACAGTTCAATGAATGTTTGAACTGCGATTTGTTACTGGGATACCGCTGCTGAGCCAATATCTTGAAAAAACTCAAACTTATTATTCTACAAAACTTAAAAACCGCATTTAACCTTAACTCATATCGATTAAGCGATTAATCATCCGAACGTCCATCGTTATAAAGAACACTAAAATCGTTTCAAACTTCCATTACAAAGGACTGAAAGTTTAAAACTTTATACCATCCTTCAAATTATAACAATTTATGACATTTATTTGATTTAATTCATAGAGAGACATTTAGAAGCTTCGTTATAGTCATTGGACAGAGTAATGCTACGATTCAGCATGTTTCCGGGTTCAAGTCCCGGCTGAAGTAAAAATTTTGAATGCATTTGTCAAAAGCAAACTTTTTAAGGTGTCACAAACTTATCTGATCCGATGATAGCGTCGCTGTAATCGCATTTTTTTAAAAGGTACAATGACAATGTAATATACAAAATGACATTGACAGTATTAGTTCCAGCTTTGGCCGCTAGGTCAGATGTGTTTGCGGTACTACAGTTGAGTCTTATAAATAGAATGCAGCTGTTTTTCACTGACTGGCTGATCTATTAATGTACTAAACTACTCAAACCATTGAATAGATTACGCTGAAATTTGTCAGGAAGATAGTTATTATGATGCACATAGGTAAAGAACTATAAAATAAAAAAACGTGGGTGAAATTGTAGGGAACAAATAGTATAATAAGGTTCAATATTCGAGGATTCTTTCTGTTAATAAAACTACAAAAATCAAAAATTGTATCTCCGAACTCCGTACCGGGTTATAACTGAATTCAAAAATGGCGTCCGTATTGCATTCCATTCGGAGTGAAATCTCAAAATAATTGAAATACAAAGAATTTCCTACAGTTTGCTGAATACCAGTAGGTCTGTGCGAATGCGAGGGAAAATATTCTCTTTTTTATAAATTCCAACGGAACAATTCCTTTCATGAGCGAAAGGCCTCGGAATGTTACGAGTTAAACTTTGTACAAGGAGTTAGTTAAATTATATTATGATACGAAGACGACTTCAAAAAGAACGAAATGTTTGCAACAAACGAAAATATTTTTAATTTAATGTTTTTATTTATGATGCTTTTAAATGACTCATAGCTTTTACAAAAATTGTTTTCTCATTTGTTTAAAAGACATCAAAAGCGAGAGTGGTGTTTTGTTTGTATGGACAATCTTATTTACTTTCTCATAATAATATTTACCTTATACGGATATCAAGCCAACAACCACACGTAATTAGATCATCTGGTGTCGTTTGGATCGTCAAAATACAATTTATAACTTTAAATATGTGGAATTTCTGTACTAAGCTAGGTATTAAAATAATAAAGAAACGAATTATACATTCATTGCCAACATCATACGTACAACAACTCACTCAGTGATAAAATAACAAAAACACGTTCACTTTTCAAGTGTTATTTGTCTGAATACGTGATGCGGGTGAACTCGTGACGTTTGACATTTGACGTTTGAGTAACACTTGACAGATACGGAGCCGCCATACTTGTGATGTGACGTAGACAATTCGAATTTTAAACAGAAACGTTTGAAGATGGAATACTGTTTTATATTGTTTTTAGTAAAGATATTTCATTGATAGATTATATTATTTGATTAGCAACTGCTTTAATAAGATACTAGCAGCGCCCCGTGGTTTCACCCGCGAAGTTCCCGTGGGAATACGGGGATAAAATAGCCTATGTCACGCACTGATAAATTAGCTTTCCATGAGTGAAAATTTTTTTGAAATCGGTTCAGTAGATCCCGAGATTACCCCTTACAATTTTTAACAAATTAGTATAGATTCAAACTAGCTCCGCCGAGCGTATTTCTTGAATCACTCTATCTTATGCTAAAACTGTACATAGGTAAATCAGTAGCATAGTTTAAAAGAAACAGCAGGACCGACTTTAATACCATCTATATAAAGGGATTAATGACGCCATTTTCATTCGATATTCCAACGAATAATATAATATTTAAATTAATCATTCGTTAATTAAAAACAACTTGATAGCCCCAAATCGATGGCTAACACAAAGTTAGCTGTCAGGTGTACCAAACGAAACCCTTTGTGACTATTGTTCCGTCCCAATCCTTTGTGATATTGAATACATTCGGAGTTCATTTGAAAATGACATTCGTTTAGTTTTATGCGGGTAGTTCTACATTGTATGGTCCGGCGAGGTTTGTTTCAATTATTAGATTGTTTTGTAGCGAGGTTATTTTGTGGAAATGATTAGAAAATATTCTATTATAGTATCATCATCATCAGCTATTATAAATGAGGGGCATCGAAGGGCTCAAGCCCACCCTAAATTAGGGCGATTAGGCCTTAATCAACCACATTGGCCAAGTGCGGATTTTCCAAATATTCCACATAAAAATATTACATTATTTAAAATAAGCTAGAGCATAGTTTGTATTATTATGTGTACTTTTTGGCCCCTGGACATGTCTATGCTAATTCATAATGTAATGAATGCTCTTTGTTCATATTGTTCAAAATATATTAATGAATTATTTTTGTTTGTTTCAGGTGAGCTAGAAAGACGATTGAAGCTGATTACGTAAGAAACTATACATAAGATAACATAAGATACATATAGACTAAGAATGCCTTATATTATTAACATCAACAATATATTATACTGAGAGTAGAATACACTGACTCATAAATTATCAACTAACAAACTTAAAGTTTATACACGAAATTAAATTAAAAGGTCAACTTTTACGGCGGCCATTAGTCATACATAACCTATGATGACAATATAGGTTTTCAAATTTAATGTGATTAATGTAGAATTTGAAGTAATTAAATAATAATAAAAATAAAAATCATATTTCGAAACTCTATATTATCCCTATAACTACGACTCAATCAATACTATCAATAATGTAGAAATCCAGCAAACCATAACTAAAACTGAATACAAAATTAACTAAAAACAAACAACTAAAAAGTAAGAAACAAGCAAAACATCAGTAAACTAACACTTTACGTGGTAGTACTGGTAGTATCACGTAATGTACGTGTTACGTTGGAACAGTACAAATAACAAAAAAAAAATATAAATAAAAATAAATAAAATAAATAAAACAACCGCGGAGGTTCTCAGAGATTTACGTCGGTGAGAGAGTGCTGGTGAAATGTGGAGTATAGTATACTAGTGGTTCTCGACTGGAAGTCGAATTGGGTTAGGAATTAATCTATATTGATATTAAAACGTTGAAGAAAATAGCTGTCTGTTTAATTGGTTTAACGTGAACTCAGAAATTATCGGTTTAAATTGAAAAACTAATATTGTAGTGTTTAAATGCTGTTGAAATGAGTTAAAAACGTAAATGAATTAATATCGCTTATTATAATATGTGATTAATTGTTATAATAAGCAATAGTTATTAATCACTCTATCAGATGAAATAAACATTTATAGTTCGCAAAAGATCACATATGTAAGTACATAACCTGGGCCCTGATTCTCTAAACTATTAAGCTGTGATAATGCTACTCAAATGTATTTTAATATCAACATTATGGCCGTTTTTTTTTTGCATTTGTTGTCATTTTGGTATTCTCTTAATGCCAACTATACAGCTGAATCAATAGCTGGGGTCTGTGCTATGAAGTAATTAAATTGACTTTCAATCTAAATAGATTGAATACTGAAAATAAAAGCCAATTGAATTACTATACATAATTAAGAAATCTTAGAAAAGCAAACTGCAAAAATATTTCAATTATTTTTTAATCATTAGATAAAATAAATCATTTTCTTATATTTTTAGACATCCACAAAATAAACAAATATGTATTATCTAATAATTCCCTGTCAAAGTAACATCAAGCTGTCAAATTGAAATGTACAAACAATTTGTGAACTCGGACCCGCGACCACAACATAAATATAACATCTCAACATTGAACAACTTATATTTCTTGAAAAACATCTTTATTTTCATCCTTATTTTCATAATTAATAAAGTTTCTTTTCAATTGTCTGTTTGCATATTTTTTATGTTTTCTGTTTTTGTTTGCGTTGATGTAAGAGGTTTTGTATTTGATCTTGAATTTATTTTTTATTTTGTACGTGTTATTCTGTTCGATTGGCACGGTGCGACGCCCACGGTAAATGTAAAATTGATGATTATTTTCTTCTTCGTTTAGTTTTCTATTTAAAGTAATGCTTAAAACATTCACTTTTGAATTTTTTTTAATACTAAGGACTAGCAGCGCTCCGCGGTTTTACCCCCGTAGTTCCCGTTCCCGTGGGAATACGGAAATAAAATATATCTATAGCCTTCCTCGATAAATGGGCTATCTAACACCGAAATATTTTTAAATCGGACCAGTAGTTCCTGAGCGCGTTCAACCAAACAAACAAACTCTTCAGCTTTATATGTATATTAGTATAAATTTTAATTTAACTAGCTAAAACCCAATAATTATTCAAAAACTGATACAACAGTTAATCAAAAATAAAACTACGAGTTGTTAACTCAAGTTGAGTGATTGAAACAAGACGCCCTACAATCAGCTACATCAAAGGAACCTTCACCCTTTAAGATGTAACAACTTCGGAAGTTCGCCAAGTACTTACAAGTTCGCTCTCGACAAACGAGGTATATTTGTACGTATTAATTTTGAAGTAATTACGATTGATATGTTTATTTTAAGTAGGTTGAAATCGCGGTTTTTACGGTATTGATATAATTTATCTTTCTATTGAATTACTCTAGATATTGATGTAAATAGCACACTTAGAACTTTTAAACTACGCAACAGATTTAAATTGCGTAGTTAAAAAGTTCTAAATGTACAAACATAAGTAGAGACGGCAATAGACCGCGTTGTGTGCTGGGTAGAGACTAGCTTGGTATATGTATTGTTTATTTATTATATAAATCGCCTAAGAAACCTATAAGGCGAGAAGAAATTCAATATAAGTACATGTAAAAACTTAGTAAGTTTTTCTTTTCCTGTAGAGAAGCACTGTATTTTATCAAGATCGGTTTCACCCGCGTAGTTCCCGTTCCCGTAAGAATATGGGGATGAAGTTATACTAAAAACCTTCTCACTGAATCACTCTATCTATTACTGAAAACCGCATCAAAATCCGTTGCATAGTTTTAAAGATCTAAGCATACATAGGGACATAGGACAGAGAAAGCGACTTTGTTTTATACTATGTAGTGATGAACAATTTTCACTTACGTTTAAGTACTCGTAATATATTGTATCATATTTGACTATTATTCTAGACAGTTCTTCTTGTGAAGTTATTAAATTACCTACAAAATATAATCTTCGTTAAATAAGAACAAAGTTTCAGTAAACAGATTGAAACATAATTACAAACAATTTGTTTTTAATGATTACATCAGAAAATAATCTCAATATAACTTCTTGAGCACAATTGAATAACTTCTCCGAACAATATATTTACAAGACGCAGACAAACTCGAAACATAATTAGTTTGTAAATTAAACATGTTTGCACACAATTTTATTAATAAGTGAAACGTACGAAAGAAGTTTTTAAATTATTACTAACAGGCGCCCCACGGTTTCACCCGCGTTGTTCTCTTTCCCGTGGGCACACCGGGATAAAATAATAAATCGCCTGTGTTAGTCCCTGAAAAGTAAACTATCTAATAATGAAACAATTTTTCAAATCGGTCAAGTAGCTGTGAAGTCTAACTCATTGCAACAATCAAACAATCAAATCTTTGCTGTATCCCGAAATTTTACTCGCGTGGAATCTTATTCCGAAAGAATTTCGGGATACAAAGTATCCTATGTGTTATTTCTAGTTGTAAGGAACATCTGTACCAAATTTCATCTAAATCGGTTCAGTAATTTTTGCATAAAAAAGTAACAAACTTACATAGTCACTCACTCACAAACTTTCGCATTTATAATATTAGTTGGATTAAAATTTTCTCACTCAATTCTCGAAATACTAAATTCGAGTTACAATAGTAAGGGATTAGAGCCAATATTTCAAGTCGTTTAGTTGCGCTGTACAGTCGGGGTAGAATGCACTTGAACACTTCACGGGTAGAATATATTGAAATGAATAGGACTCGCTTTTGGTGTGCTTAATGTGTCTTGAAGTTTGGCCTTGTCAGTTTTACTGATTGCTTTCGTGTGTTGTTTGTTTGTTTGTATATTCATTCAGTATAGTGAACAGCACAGGTACAAACTTGTAATAAAGAGTAAGGTTTTGATTACCTTTCTATTCTTAGGACATAAGTAGAACATTAAATTGACTATTAAATAAGGAGGTATGAAAGACATAAGTAGAACAGTAAAGTAAGGCTTAAGTTTCAGATCCCCAATACGCACTGTGATTATGCCTATTCTTTTACTTACTATTATATTTATCTATGAAAGACCTTTGCTCTACAACCGGATCTTACGACAGAGGTTAATATTTAAATTAATGAAATATGAGTGTGTATGTAGTTTAGATCTGTTATAGGTAAGTAAATCGATAGCCAAAATAATTATGAACTAGCTAATATATTGCTTTATCGAGTAACAAAGCCACCGAAAACACACGAGTATAATTGAAAACAATATTGTAATCCAAAACAATTATTTATGTTTATAAAATCCCACAATTCCATCAACAGTAATAATACGTTAATTAATATGAAAACCACAGCTCGAGCGCGCACTAAACATGAGTTTCAAATTAATATTACACGTTCTGGTTAACCGATATTTTCCACGACTGTACGCAAGTACAAACACTTTGTAATTCCATATAGCAATATATGGAATTACAAAGTGTTTGTGTGTGTGTGTGTACGTACAGGTGCCGTGGTTAAGAACTATGGCTTAATAAGGTGGAAGGTGCTAGTTAAAGATATGTTTGCAGGAGCTATTTTTAATTAAAACTACTCGCCCCTTCGTAAAATTTTTAGATGGATTTTCCAGAAATTTTCTTTGCCACAAACCTTGACCAGGCCATTATGAAAGTATGTGAAAAAAATACTCAAATAAGTGTAGTCGTTCCGAAGTTATGCGCGTTCTGAAGTTATACACACATTTCAGCGATTCAGTTTTATTTGAATAGATCACGAATGGAAACCGTACCACAGATTTAAAAACTATTACGAATACTTGTTTATTGATTTACGCGAACATTACATATTAAAATAAAATCCGAAAGTAAAAGAAAAGATATATTATAAAAAAATGACTACACCTTTTAAATTAAATAATATGTAACCTCACAAAACATAAAACCTTTTCTTAATCCGGTCCAATTTAAAACAAAATACCTTTAATTTACACCCAAAGTAATTCACAGATGTGTTTTGATATAACCAGTAAATAACAGTCGGTATCGGCTCAGACACATCACAACGTATTGTTCTTAAATACGAGGATAAGGGCCTTTGTGTGTAATTTGTGTGCAACCAACTTTTATCCCGACTGTACTATCGGCAAAAAAGTTGATTATAATGTTTATATTTTACGACGATAACTATCACTTAATTCTTTATTTCTTCTCTTAGATACAAGTTGTGCCCCGCTACTTAAGTAGTACAGCTGACTTTTAACTGACTACAGTACGCAGTGTAGCAAAAGAAGAGAAGTGCTGTTCGAATAAAACAACAAATAATTGTTAATGATCATAAGACCATTTGTACAGTCACGGAATGAAAAGGTTCGTCACCTTAGAGTTGGTTTTCACTTGCACTCGTATTGCAAGAAACAATTATACCAACATACAAGTGTAAGAAACAGTGATGATAACATTTAAATAAATAGAATGAAGTTTGCTATCGAATAAGGTTTTGCTTGATTTTTTTATCCTTTTTTTAAACACTGCCTTGTGTGCGCGGCATATAAAAACCTCTTTGATATTTTGCAATGATGACATTGACCGATTGACAATAGTTTTATAACAGAAATAATAATGGTAGTTTGAACCAACAAGAAGGTTTTAGTTAATCAAAAATCTTGTTGACTAGATATTTATCCTGTCAAACAACACTGATCTGAATAATTTTGAACTTTATTATCGAGCAGTAGAACATTATTTTCCCTAACCCGAGTCTATTCTGTACCATAGTTTCAAAAGGTAATATGTGTTCGCGGCACATTATACGAATCAATTTGAAAATTGACAAACCTTTTCATTCCGAGACTGCACATAGTCATTTCAGATGTCAATATTTTCATGTTTTGTACTTTTAGAGCGTTATATTCATCATATACCTATCATTAATTATTTAAGCCCCTGAAAATTAAAAAAAAACTTTATTATCTTATAAAATCAGTTACATTATCATGTTGGAGCCTCTTTTAAGTAAAGCAATTTTACTTGTGTTAGAGGTTCCGCTCTTCCTAGGGATAGCATTGCATTCTTTTATTTTATAATAATAATAATTTATTTATTTAACCAGACTACAATAGGTCCAAATTTTTGTTAGTAGAACACAAAATATATGGTTAGTAGACATAATATTATATTTAATTAATGAAAACATGAGTATTAGTGAATTATTGAATAGTTAAGACGTGAAAGCGTAATACCCATACTCGTATTTGCGATATCAGGAAATAAGTCTCAAAAAAAAATGTTATAACAATCTTGTGTTGTTGCTAACCTTACTTTCTTACCGTCCAGAGTTATGGCCGCGGCGAAGGGCGTGTCTGTTTGTGTGTGTAATTTGTGAACTACCCTCTAATAAATAGTTGGAACAAAGGCAGCTTCTTTTTTCTTTTTAGTTTTGTTTTTCACGATAAAAGTAAAATTGTTATGTAACAAAGGTCTCTAATAAATTAGTATAAAATTTATTTGAAAACTTACTTTGGGATTCGCGTCACTAACATGCTAATTAGTGAAAATCGTAAAGTATTGAATTTCTATTTTGATTTTTAATCGTTCTAATTTTGTTTTGAAATACTTAACTGTACATAGTTATTAAACTAAATATGAATTTGAGTCATTGAAAACGAAATCATCATCATCATCATATCGGCCTTATCGTGTTCCATTCTTGACGATAGATCCATTCTAGAAAATCTATTTAACTGCTCACATGACAAAATTGTTTTAAGTGCTAAAATGCCAGACACAAACCCGTATTTGCCAGACACAGACACATTTCAAATACTAAAAAAAGATTTTTAGGAATCACACATTATAAATAATTCGCTCATTAACAATCCCAAATTTACTCACAACAAAATAAACTATTAAACGCAGCCCCGTTTACACCAAACAAGCATTCTCCATTCGAAATCCATGTCAGCCATTTTGGAAATACGAAATCTAAATCTAGGCTCCAAGTAAATGGCAGTAGGTCGATGGGCGGGTCTTGGCCTCGAATTGGGACAGTGGGGACAATAAGTGGCCCAATTATGAGACCAGATAATTCACTGACTCGGTTGTAATGGACGCTTTGACCTGATTATTTAAATGGCGCTTAGTGCAGTAATTGTGTTACTGTCTTTGGCACTTCGCTATTGTAATGTACAATGTACATAGCTTTGAGATGGTGCCTGCGAAATACATTTTGTGTATATTTCAATGTATAATTATATAGGTTTCAGCAAGAGGCGTCTGCAGATTATATTTTTTTAATATGACGCCACTTAACACTAAAATTAAATGCAAAGTTATCAAAACTAAACATTATCTTTCAATCATTTGTCGCATGTCGAATTAAATTGGTTTTAGAATCCACCATATTTGGCCATGTCACGAAGCAAATACTGGACAAATGACTGGAGTAAACATCTGTCCTATTTCAAGTACAAACATCACATTAAAAAATATAATAAAAAAATATGATTCTCGTTCCTATAAACATATGTCCTACAGACCGCAATATAATTTGCGTATCGATTGTCCCGCCCGCGCCATAAATCATACGTGAAACTGTCGTACTTACTTAGTTGTTCTAACAAACAAAGTTATACACTGTTGTTATTGTATTACTTTTAACCAACTACTTAAAGTGAGGTTCTATTTCCCTTTTCGAAAATTGTTTTACCAAGAATTTGATCCTCTTTTGGTCAACAAAAATAACATAATCATTCACTACATCATCTCATTATAGTAACTGACCCCTAACAAAGTTCGAAACTTGTATCTAGCTAGGGTATCAGAAACTACGCACACACTCATTCACACACACACACACACCCAGACCGAGACAAACATTTGTGGTTCACACAAATATTCACCCCGCGCGGAAATCGAACCCGCACTCTTACGGCAATCCAGCATGGTGACCTTTATTAAGGTTTCACAATTACTTAGTCGAGTTGTAAATGTTTCCTATTTTCCAAACATAGCTCGGACTTCAGATCACCAACACGGTGGAGTAGGAGCTCACTAGCATTTACTTTACTATGGAGTACATCACTACACAGTATAAAACAAAGTCGCTTTCTCTGTCCCTATGTCCTTATGTCCCTATGTATGTATGCTTAGATCTTTAAAACTACGCAACGGATTTTGATGCGGTTTGTTTTAATAGATAAAGTGATTCAGTGGGAAGGTTTTTATTCCCATATTCCTACGGGAACGGGAACTACGCGGGTGAAACCGCGGGGCGACGCTAGTATACTTATAAATGTTTAATGTTGATTTACATTATAACAAATAGAAACTAACTTAAACCCCAAAGTAAGTTAGAAATCTTTTCTTATTAATATTTACTTGAACGTGTGGAATATTTCGTGTGAATGATTAAGTAAGAAATACTAAACTGCTGACGTAATCTATGTAACCAAGTGTTACTCTCGGCGTGATACTGCAGTAATCCGAACTCTATTAATACCGCAACGTTGGTTTCTTATACATACATAACGCAAATATTTAGTAGTTTTCTTATCGATCCTGAATCCCACATAACTTGCCTATCATAATCCATCCTGATATTTAAATATCACGGACGATACGATACGAAATTATTTATTGAATACCAGAATGCCTTATAAATAAAAATGAATGATACATATTACACGACCGCATATCACACATTACGTTTTGTGTGATCTAGATATGTTTATCTAAATCTGGGTATGAATATAAATGAGTGTGTGTGAAGTTTTTGATACCACAGATACAGGTAATGAACTTAGTTAGGGGTCAGTTAGTATATGAAGACGATAAAATGGTTAATTACAAACTCCCATAACACCACAATTATCCTTACTTCCTTACTAATATTATAAATACGAAAGTAACTCTGTCTGTCTGTTACATTTTCACGGCTAAATTACAGAACCGGTTGACTTGAAATTTAGAACAGGGGTAGCTTATGGTTTAGAGAAGGACATAGGCTATGTTTTATCCCATAATTCCCACGGAATCGGAAACAATGCGGAAAGCCGGTGAGCACAGTATTATAATAAAACAAGAACATAATTTTACTTATCCAATTTGTAACGTTAACCAAAACCCCACATCTTAAGATTATAAAAACTACTGAAACTTACCAAATACAAGTGGTGCTGCCGGGTATCGATCGCGGTACATTTGGCTGGCAGCCAGCACCGACAGACCGAATGTACTAAACGAGCGACGGTAAAGTGAATTTAGTTCTTGTTTCAGACAAAAACGGTTGTAAAAACTATTGTTTTCTATTCTGGGAAGCGACATTTGTATGGACAAACTTGGCTAATTCGTGACTGGGCTAAAAGTATTTTTATAATTTTTCATACATTTTACTTACTAGCTACGCCCCGCGGTTTTACCCACGTGCATCCCAATCCAATGGAGATTTCGAGATAAAAAGTATCCTATGTGTTATTCCTAGTTATAAGGAACATCTGTACCAAATTTAATCTAAATTGATACTGCAGTTCTTGCGTGAAAGAGTAACAAACATACAAACATTCGCATTTATAAAATTAGTAGGATATATCTATACTAATATTATAAAGAGGAAAGATTTGTTCGTTTGTTTGTAATGAATAGGCTCCGAAACTACTGGACCGATTTCAAAAATTCTTTTACTAATGGAAAGCTAATTTATCAGTGCGTTACATAGGCTATATTTTATCCCCGTAATCCCACGGGAACGGGAACTACGCGGGTGAAACCGCGGGGAGCTACTAGTTTATAATAAACTAGCAGTGCCCCGCGGTTTCACCGGCGTTATAGGATGCACAGTTTATGCTAAAAACCTTCCTCTAGAATCACTCTATCAAAATCCGTTGCATAGTTTCAAAGATGTAAGCATACATAGAGACAGACAGCGGGAAGCGACTGATGTGTTTTATACTATGTAGTGATATTATTTTCCCGTAGAAAATAAGGGATAATCATATTATATCTCTCAGGGATAAGTGACATTTGTTCTTAATCATCAGCCTCTAAGATACTGCTAGGCAATTAAGCCTCCTTCACACTGATGAAATTAGTTTAGTTTGAGTATTAAAGAAGCACTTATAAATGTCTAAGAGCTCAATTAACAAGTTTTGAGATTAATTTAATTCTAGATAACACTTAATAATTAAATAAAATAAACTTTACAGCAAGTTAACCCATTGGTAATCTATCACCTTCGAAAACTTCGATATTACATTTAACATAACATAATAATTCCCTCCATCATCTCGTTATAGTAACTGACCCCTAACTAAGCCCGAAACTTGTATCTAGGGTATCAGAAACTACGCACACACTCATTCACACACACACCCAGACCGAGACAAACATTTGTGGTTCACACAAATATTCACCCCGCACGGGAATCGAATCCACAACCTTACTTAAATATTGTCTCATCTCTCCGATTAAAATAAATGTCATTATTAAGATGTCAAAATTCTTAAAAAAATACCTCAAACAAAACCTCTTTGATCTCACTTAGCGGTGCCATTAATTCACAAAGATTTCCGTCAACAATAAACAAATCAACGAATCAAATAAATACAAAGTAGAAAATACAAAGAAATAAACGTAGGAAATCTTAAGGCCCATTTTAATTAAAGGCGTGCGCGAAAAAAGTGTAAAAAAGTGCCAAGTTCTAGTCGGATTCGCGCACGAACAGTCCCATACCAAAAACGACAAAAAACACGTTTGTTGTATGTTTTTTTTGTATTTAGTATTTGTTGATATAGTGGCAACAGAAATACATAATACATAACTAGCTGCGCCCCGCGGTTTCACACGCATAGTTCCCGTTCCCGTGGGAATTTCGGGATGAAAAATAGATGTTGGCCGATTCTCAGACCCACTGAATATGCTCACAAAATTTCATGAGAATCGGTCAAGCCGTTTCGGAGGAGTATGGGAACGAAAACTGTGACACGAGAATTTTATATATTAGATTGTAAAAACAACTGTCTAGCTCTCGCGGTTCTCGAGACACAGCCTGATGACAATCGCGCGGACGGACAGCGAAGTCTCAGTAATAGGGTCCGTTTCACCCTTTCGGTACGGAACCCTTAAAAGAGTAACAGAGTCCAGATTTTGCCCTTTGGATACGGCACTTTGATCCGACGAATTGAGAACCTCGTTTTTTGAAGTCGGTTCATAAGGGATGAAAAATGTGTTAATCCTACTAATATTATAAAGGCGAAAGTTTGTATGTATGGATGTTTGTTACTCTTTCACGCAAAAACTACTGAATGGATTTTAATGAAACTTTACAATAATCTTGCTTATACATCAGAATAACACATAGGATACTTTTTATCCCAAAATTCCCACGGGAACGGGAACTACGCGGGTGAAGCCGCGGGGCGCTGCTAGTAATAAAATATTGAGTTCGAAAAGGGGTGATTTGGGGGTGTTATATCGGGGACCTTTTGTGAGAGTTATCAACATTATATATTATTTAATTGAGTGCGGTTTGACAGCTCGCTTTGAAAGGGTTTAGTGCTTGCAGTACTCGGGTTGTGATTTAGCGATTGGTCCCGAGGGTTTTAGTACTTATTATAAGGTTTTTTTAATATGAGATTTTGAAGGTTTTTAATTATATATGTTAGAAATAAGTGTTGTTTGTTACTTAGCATGTTTTAAATAAACTTAGGATCAATTTATACTTGCGCGGTATCGAAGCGTATCGAAGCGTCGCGGCCATAACTTATTTGCCACTTACTGTTATTATCGTCTAAGCATGATTTAATAAAAGTTTAAGCACAATATAGTTTAATCGAATTTGTAATAGTAACAATAAATCATCTTCATTCATCATTCACTACATCATCTCATTATAGTAACTGACCCCTAAGTTCGTAACTTGTATCTAGGGTGTCAGAAACTACGCACACACTCATTCACTCTCACTTATACTTATGTGCCTAAGATGATGTTGACAACCTTTATACCTTTCAGTGGTTTGAGCTGTGTTTTATAAACATTCAATCCATGATATTTTTCCCAACAACATGATGATTATATTGATATCTTTGATTTACACGAACACAACACATTGAAATAAAACACTTAAACGGATTTTTGTCGTGGTTATATTTTGTTTTACATTTTCTGACGTTTCAACAACATGATGATTCTGAAAACAAAATAAATTTAATTTTAGAAATGTATGTCAGCACAAACAACCTATTGTAAACGACCACTACTCTACGAACACTATATAAAATGCAAATTTTAATAACCCTCGCAAACGAACCTAGTTTGAAACATAATAATATTTATTTAAAATTCTATTTCCATACAAAACATAGTGCTTTGAGTCTAAAGTTGAATAAAACATGTTTGTAGCTTGCTGGCGTTAACTTGCAATTTCTCGGCTTTTAACGCTTACATTTCTTTACTTAGTGAGTCTTCAAAGTTTAAGACTAACAAGGTTTTATTAAAAATGTGTTTTCGCGCGCTGAGAAACGTTTTTATCGCTAATGAAACAGCTTTTGATGAATTTAAAAGTATTTTTATTCTCTAGTATCCATAAAGCTTACTTTGGGAGTAGATGGTGATGTGTGACATTCTTGAACTTTACATATCTGAAACTTTATTTATTTTGTGTTCGGATTACTTAGTTTTTAGTGCCCCGCGGTTTAATCCACATAGTTCCCAATGCCATGGGAATTTTGAAATAAAACATAGCCTATATCCTTCCCCGGACCATTAGCTACCCCTGTACCAAATTTCAAGTCAATCGGTTCAGTAGTTTAGCCGTGAAAATGTAACAGACAGACAGGCAGAGTTACTTTCGCATTTATAATACAAGTAAGGATTTATACTTTGACTGTTCTGTTAATACTTTTAACTTAATCCTAATGTTAAGTCTCAAATATGCATACAAAAGCATATTCAAGGCTTAACATAAAAGTAATAATGTTTAAAGAAGCCGAGTTTGAACGCGCTAATCTTTGGAACTACTAATCCGACTTATATTTCTTCGCACTAGAGAAGTTAGTGTAAGTAAGGGAAATTTGTTGAAAGAAAGTTAGGTTCTTGGGTTTATTTTTAACCCCCGACGCAAAAAGAGGGGTGTTATAAGTTTGACGTGTCTGTGTGTGTGTGTATCTATCTGTCTGTGGCATCATAGCTCCCGAACGGATGAACCGGTTTCAATTTAGTTTTTCTTGTATTAAAGGGGACTTAGACATGTTTGATGAAAATCGGTTATCCCGTTTAAAAGTTATGGGGGTTTAAAAGTAATTGTGTTGGGGGTTTTTAAATTTTTAATTTAATGTTCACCTTTTTTATTGGAGTACTAGCAGCGCCCCGGGTTTCACCGCGTAGTTCCCGTCCCCGTGTGAATACAGGGATAAAATAGCCTATGTCACGCACTGATAAATTAGCTTTCCATGAGTGAAAGAATTTTTGAAATCGGTTCAGTAGATCCCGAGATTACCCCTTACAATTTAACAAACACACAAACTTTACTTCTTTATAATATTAGTATAGATTCCTGAGAGCTTTCTCACATGTTTTAAATGTTCACCGAGTAAATCTCAATCTTCCAGTTCATCATTGTAAGCTTATATTATGTCCCCATCGATGGGGCTCGAGTCTACCCTGAGTCCTGGTTGACTTCACACACAACATTCAGAGTTTCTTCAAAGGTCTATGCAGGTTTCTGAACGATGTTTTCCTTCAGCGTAAGAGCACCGAATAAACGTACATATTTATTCGAAAATTGAAACACATTGGTACGTTACGGGGTTCGAACCAGGCACCTTCCGATCGGCAGTCAAAGGCATTAACCCCTACGACGCTGAAACTCTAAAAAAAGTAAATAATGCTAAACTTAAAACTAAAGATAAACAAAATTACATTCCCCATTCCTTACCCTAATTAGGGTTGCCCCAAACCCCAATTTTCTTTCATCTCCTAAATAGTTGAAGATCTTTAAATAAAAAACCCACTTAAAAGCGATATAAAAGCTCTCCCTAATGCATTCACAGTTGAGTAAACTTTCACGGATGAATGAGCTTTATGTTTCGGCGGTGACGTCACATTTGGGTGCCTATAAAGTACCGGCGGTTAGTTAGTTGATATTACACTTGGTTTTTATAATAATACCCTCGTAAAGTTTGGGGTAAATACCTCTTGGTCAGATGGGTGAGATTAAGGTAATTTACTAGTATGAGAAGTTCTCTATTGGTTGAGAATTATCATTAGATACTGCCTCCATGGTAAAACAATGTGGAATGTTTTCTATGATATCTAATCGTTCGTTGGTAGGTATAAAACTAACAGCCGCACTCAGAGTCGTTTAACAATTATTTAAACTAATGTGCCACAATATTTCTATGCCGGCGGCCAAAATTGGAAGTTACTATTGTCTTTTAGACTTTTATGTCATTTGGATACATTTTCAATACACTGACAACCAAAAGATGCGATTACAGCGATGCTGTCACCGGCACAGAAATATTTTGGCACAATTGTTTAAGTATTCGTTAAACGTCTCTGAGTGCGGCTGTTAGTCGATTTCCGCATACTATATCTCTGTATGTATTGTATTACGCTGAGTAGGATCTAATAAAACGAAGCAACTTGTTTCAATACGGTTTTCATCAAAAAATAGAACAGTCATATAAGAGGATTTTCATGTGTACAGCAGCAGGATACAGCAGCAGCAATTTAACAATTTATTAAAATTATAAAATCAAAAGAATTTAAAATTAATATTTCAATAAAATATTGCCACCATCCGAAAAAAGTCCAAAAAGTCCGAAGCGACCTAAAAGTTCCCCGAACGGAACCCCGATAAGGTCCCTAATTAAAAATTAAATATATCAAACTTACTCACAAATTTCGGGGTAAAAATGTTGGCCCTAACCTCCTCGATTACGTAACATAACACGGGGTAACCCCGTATAAATCACTGTTTAATCCCCGCCGACCAGAGGGTCGTCCTTTTAGACCCCCTTTTTACCCCTCTTCTACCCTCAAGAGGTCAGCTGGGTCACAAACTTAGTACGAGTATGATAATTAGACGTATTTGTTTAGTTTAATTGTTCTTAGAGTAGTTGCTCGTAGTTTGTAAGGAGTGGACTGTCCGCTGGTCCAGACTTGGTCCGTTACATTTATTTTTGGTATAAAGGTAGGGTCACAAAGGTTTTAGTTTGTTTGTGAGAGGGTGAGGAGGTCTTTGTGTACGTAGCTTTATACATTGTTTTAAAGGTTAGTGTGTAAATTAGGTATACAGTTTTAGAATTTAAATATAGTTTAGATCATTGAGTCTATTCAAACAGGTTTTATTTGAGTTAATGCTTACTATTTTCGATTTCTAGGTTAAGTGTTTTCTTCCAGCTGTACCTAATTTTGTAAAGGTAAATTGAAATCGATGTCGATATTTTCAATATGATTATTTTCAAATAAAAGAAACATTTACTTAAATTGATAGACAGAATATTTTTCTTTGAATAACCTACAAACGTATTTGAGAAAAAACAATCTGTTATTCTGACAGGTACTTATTTTATTTTGTACTACCAAACAAACACCTAAGTATATAAAAAACAGATATCAATCGTATTCTTTCCAATAAAACGGACCAACCATCCCAAACTAGGGCACTAAAACGCCGCATATAGATTACTAATTCCTACCTCGCTCCCTTACTGAGTAAGTATTTCCACAAACCGCTGATTCACCTTACAAATGGTCCGCGACGGATCGCCCCGGCGACATTTTAGTGGCCCCGATTTGTGAAAAGATAAAATTGATTTATTAGTGGTCTCTATTCGACTCTATCTAGGATTCATGAATAAGTTTTTATGAAAGATTTAGTGGATCTGGATACATAGGTTTTCGAATGGAAACTATTTCTCTGAGCGGTTTTTGTAGTATGAATTCTATTTTATACAATTTCCGAGAAGTGAATTTATAGTTTATAATCTTTAGTTACATAATTAATTGAAATAAAGTCATTCAAACACAATATACTTATTATCACCATACATTACGAAAAGTTGTGCGGCTTCAATTTCCGGGCGAGGTAAATATGTTTAGAAGGGGTCCTCAACCTAATCAATATATTTTGTTATAGAACTAATAATAAAATAATTGTACATAAAACAATAATACACTTGACCAACTAAAAACACATCAATCAACTATCCCTTTTCATCCCGTTCCCTACCATACAAGTGAGCACAAAACTCCATTTCAGTTCAGATCACGACAAACCGAGTTAAGTTGGAGACAATCCAATTTCGACGAATCGCAACTTCCAATCATTGACGAGAAATGAACCCGCACTGATTGGATACACAGCCGTGTGTTGTGTCACAACACTATGCTGACACGAGTACTTCATTATATAGGACGACTAGCTTTTGCCCATGACTTCATCCACGTAGAATAATGACTTCCGTCATACAAACTTTCATCCCTTATTTTACCCTCTTGGGGGTAGAAATAATCAAAATCCTTGCATTTCTTAGCGGATGCCTACGTCATAACATCTACTTGCATGCCAGATTTCAACCCGATCCGTCCAGCGGTTTGGGCTGTGCGTTGATAGATCACTATGTCAGTCAGTCGGTCAACTTTTTGGTAGTTTAGGAAGAGTAATAAATGGATCTGTCTGTCAAAGTTGAGGTCTTGGATTCGGTTTCTAGGTTTAGTGGTCATGTTTGTTCTAGCTATGGGTTGGGTTTGAGATCACTAACAGTTATATAAGTTAATCGTAGATAGGCCTATAGTCTTCTTCACTGTTCTTATATATCTGCAAATTGCAAATAAATTGTAAAAAAGCGATTGTGCAAAAAAAATACAGAAGTTTTTATAATTTTATTGAATCCCACAAATCTTCCCAAATTCTCTCTATCCCTATCTTCGATCAAACGTACCGATATAATACCAAAAAATAAAAATATAACTCAAACATACAAGCTCTCCATAAAACGTGGAAACCTCACGAAAAGCCCAAGTAAAACGAAAATCATAACACAACTGAATCCGACTCAATAACAACAGCGAACGTATGGATACAGAGAAACGGGCAAGTGCGAGTCGGACGAATGCACGAAGGGTTCTGTAGCATTTATACTTTAGGAGAGAGAATCATCTAATGTTTTTTTAATCGTAAAGAGTCACATTTGGTAATTTGAAATAAATGAGATCAATTTAAAAAAAAATAGGCATTCAAAAAGATCTCTAAGGATAAGCCTCTACGAATGTAAAACATTCTCCTAAAAATGTTACCTATTTAATTTATTGTGGAATTGATACAATTATGTTATTGAATCATTAGAGGATTTCAGCAACAGAAATGCTACATTAATACATATAAATAAATACACCTTTTTAAGCCCGCAGCCTAAAAGAGTCCCGTTTTTACTCTTTGACTACGGAACCCTAAAAAGTATACGTTTCAGACATGTTCGTATAAAAATAAAAATAACAAACACTAGGGCTGGGATCCGGTAAATCCGATATCGGCAGGTGGGCCTTATCGGATAACCGGACAAGTTCGCACCACTGCACTAAACAGACGGATACTACTTTATAAAATATCGCCCATGTTTACTTTCAATTTATACAGTTTGGGGTAACTGGATTTGGAATTTGTTTGTAGTTGGGGAGTGAATCCAAACTTTTTATTGGCTATATTTTCATTGATGTAGCGTAGGCTAGGTAACATCTTTTTATTGATACAAAAAATTAAATTAAAAATTTCATTCATTAAAAATTCCAACACAATTACTTTCAAACTCCCATAACTTTTAAACGGGTCAACCGATTTTCATCAAACACTAAGTAAGTCACGTAACACGTAAGTCCGCTTTAATACAAAAAAAAACGAAATTGAAATCGGTTTATCCGTTAGGGAGCTATGATGCCACAGACAGACAGATACACACACACACATAGACACGTCAAACTTATAACACCCCTCTTTTTGCGTCGGGGGTTAAAAAATGAGATTTCTCTTGACCATGTTCATCAAAAAACAAGAATTAGTTTCATCCAGAAGTAGCCTCGAGTTTTAAATATGACTGGCCTTTATGTCGATCGCTTATTCGTAGCTATTTCATTAAACGTAGCGTTAATCACAGAAGTCGTAGCAAAATCATAGTAAAATTTAAAAGACGTAGTAAAAATTATTGAAGTCCTAAACAATGTCTTAGTTCCATATATATTTTCTCATATAAAAAAGTACCCTCACTTTGTAATAAAGTAACTTGTACCACGTTGAGGTGTGTCTGCGATCCATTTAATCCACACTCGGGCACACTTTGTAACCCGACTTGGTACTGGGTGCATCTTGATTACACAAGTTTTATATAGTTTGGAGACGGCGGGGAAATTGTGCTTGGATGGTTCAATGGAGTAAAGAAAAAATCTTGTTATTTTTAACTTCGAAAAAATAATTAGTAATTTTTTAAAGAGTTTTGAAATAAGAATTAGTTTTCGGTTTTTACATACATATGGAATTGTTTATTTATAACGACAACTCAAAAGACAGTGTTCACGCCGGGCTACCATATAGAAGGTGGCAGGTTTGTTTCCTGTGTAAGTTAAATATTAACGTGATCCATAAAATGTATATTCCTGTATTATAATCATCACGCAGTGTGAGGATGAGTGGAGGAGTTTTCTCTTCCACTCATCATCACACTACTTGATAAATTAGTTGTTCATTTTAGATTTGAAGTATTAAACAAAAATAGTCGCGCTACAACTATTTCATTCCATTGAATTATAAAAACCATGTTCACAACATCTCATACACATTAAAAAGCTAACATTACATAAAACACACGATTCGTGAAACGGAACGTAATATTTCACTATTTTTATAGTCACGAGCGGTGTAGCGTTCCGTTCTACGCGGTTTTACGATGTCGTCGGTTTAAATGTATGACTGTACAGGAACGTTAAACGATCGAATTAAATGTTTTATGTATGGCGATGTATGATTTAATAATACATTTGTTTTTACGGTCCAAATTGAATATGTAAGAAGTTGTTCGTCACGTAGTTGTTTAAAGGACATAAGTCCAATGTGATTTATTTATTTATGTTTTTTTTATTTATTATTGTTTTGTTTCCGTTTTTGCAGAAGGTAATTTTGTAGAAACTTTTGTGCTTTTAAATCCTGTCTTTCAAACATGTGTAATTCATTAAATACGCGAAAACGTGGATTATCCGTACCTTAGTTATTCGTGTTAATAATAATTTAGAAACCCAAAATGTATTCCCAGAAAACGGTGGATTATCTTTGCGGAACAAAACTTAAATGTGGAAATAATTTAAAGGTTTTTATACAAACGAGAAATATATTTCTAAGAATTATGGTTAATAGAACACGCTGTTTCGCAGAAGTTACAATATGTACGCCTTATCTTGTTATTTTATTTATAAATTGGAGAATATCAAATAACGATAACAATGTTATATTATTGGTTATGTTACATATTTTTTGATGCGTGGGTAGTTTGTTTGTAAGTAAGTATAACAAACATCTGTAAGTATCTAATTTCATACTTAACTGCTCAATTATTGTACTTTTTAAACTTTCGCGATCGAAATTCATTGTTTGCATGGTCTTAATCGCGTATAACATAATTATTAAAATAACCTCGACGTTTCGACTGGGTTACACCGATCGTGGTCACGAGAAATCAGTCTTCTCGTGACCACGATCGGTGTAGCCCGGTAAATCATGCAAACAATGCTCAATCATTGGTTGACACTAACATAGTCCAGCAAATTTTTGTTGCTTGATAGATTTACAAATTACGTTACCACGAAGCTTGGATTAACATAGGATGCCACCCTTTCCTTCCTTGTAAATAACATAAGTTTGTGGGTTTTCTTTTGAGATGAGAGAAAAAAAGAACATAAATATAAAATCAATCACTCTATCATCTTCCTTTTATAGCAACTGATCCCTAACTGGGTCTATAATCTGTATAAAAGTAGGTACCAGAAATAGTGTACGTCGCGTACACACAAAACATAGAGAACCAGTACAAACCCAGTGTAATACTTACACCTAAACAATATTTTATTTCACTATTTCCCCACATAAAAATGCCGTGAAACCGCACACACTACACTACTAGTAAACTACAGATTAAACTCGGTAAACACGAGATAACTTCACTGCTAACGTCGGGTTCAAACATTAGTTCAACGTTAACACAAAAAGGATTTCGTATTTTGTTAAGTTAACAAAAACAAGTTATATTTACGGGTTATATCCTACTAATCCTACTTATATTTAAAACTCGAAAGGTACGCGAATGTGTGTAAGAATGGATCATACCTAACTATGTTTGTTACTCTATCACGCAAAAACTGCTGAACAGATGTTTAAACCTTATGACTGGGAATAATACATAAGATACTTTTTATCCCAATATTCTTGGGATTTACTTGGGTAAGACTTATTTTACTAATATTATAAAGAGGAAACTGGAGGAAATATTTGATTGTTTGTTTGCCTCCAAAACTAATAGACTGATTGGAAAAATTATTTCACCATGAGCCCCGCGGTTTTACCATCGTGAATCCCAATCCCATGGGAATTTCGGGATAGAAAGTTTCCTATGTGCAATTCCTAGTTATAAGGAACATCTATACCAAATTTAATCTAAATCGATACAGAATTTTTTGCGTGAAAGAGTAACAAACATCCAGACTCACAAACATACATTATTCGCATTTATAATATTAGTAGGATTAGATGGTTTACTTTTCACGAAGTAACATATGCTATTTCATCCCGGTATACCCGCGGGAACGGGAACTACGCGTGTAAAGCCGCAGGCACAGCTAGTAAAACTTAAGTATACAATAAAATTGTAAAATGATAACATATACCCTCTGTACTGGATTAAACCAGTAATAACCAGAATAAACCGGTATTTTCCGAAACAAAATTGTAATATCACGTTGTGCGGTTTGGCAAAATTTAATTTAGACAATATTGTTTTCTATTTGTCCCAATATTGCGTATTTAGTTGTGTTTGTTAATTAACTTTCGCAATTACTTTAATAATTGGTGATATCGTTTTATTAAATAATTCGTTTTAATATAAACACAAGTTTCGAACTTAGTTAGGGGTCAGTTACTATAATGAGATGATGGAGTGAATGATTATGTTATGGGCCTATTTCACGATCTTCAAGTAAAGTTCCGAGTAACAACTCACAAGTTTTGTCTCTGTCACTTGATATAAAGTAAGAAAGAGACACAACTACCTTCACTTGCTGATTATCTTTACTTGAAGATCGTGAAATAGGCCCTAAGTATTATTTGGATGAGTCGTAAAATTGATAAAATGGTCTCTCTCGTTGATTAATATTAGTACAGTGTAGTATAGATGGGTCCATATTGGCTCACCTAAAGTTCTTTACCCGAAAATGTTTTTCCTAACTATTTGTAGTCCGAATGATCATTCTTCCTAAAAATTTTCATCCTAAAGTTTTAATTCATACTATTTGTAGTGCTACCGACGATGCTCATAACACTGATGTTTCCGAAAATTTTAATTACTAATATTATTAATGTAAATATATTTAAACTCCTACTGTTTTTTATAATAACGCTTTTATCCCTAAACATACTTACCATAATATTTTCACTCATGCTCAGAAAGAAACATTTACCAAGTGTAATAAAAAATATATACGGGTACAAGATGATATTTATAGTTTTAATGATTATTATACGACTCGTTTACGGTTATGCTTATGGCCTGGGAGTTTACCATAACCATAACTAAAGGACCAATTCGGTTCTGGCACTTCGCCGGCCGCTGCCGCGGCACGCTCGCTACGCTCGCTCGGCTCGTGCGTTGGGGTCACAGTTCTAACATAACCTAAACCAATAATTAGGAATAGGACCGATTCCTTACTGGAACTTGACTGAATGATTGGAGCAGGACTCTGGTTTTGCTCGCTCGGCTCGTGCGTTATATGTTATACCTACATGTTATGTAAAAACAAAGTTACGAAAAATTTATGTAGGTATATAATATTGATTATAATAAATAAAAATAAATCTAAACAAAAAAGATATGACTTTGAATAATAGTATGAACGATGGTTATGTTGAGAAAATATAGGAAAACAAATGTTTCGGAATCATAACATTAGTGACAAAGATTTTAGGAGTTGCGATTGTTAGGATAAAAAATGTTAGGAAGAAAATTTTCGGATTTCCAATTATCGGAGTTGAAATTTTAGGTGAACTTTGGCGCACCCAGTATAGATGAATAAGCGTAATCACCATTGCCTAATAGGAGTTAGTGATTACTAACATGTATCACGTTAAATATCTTAACCCAGGTATCGAACCTTGCACTTCCTTCTTGTAAGTTGTAAGCAAACCGCCAACGCTTGCTAGCTTAAAGCTTCATTTTAGATTATGGCTGCTCTTTAAATTACGTTACTCTATTTAATGCTATCTCTAACTTAGATATATTACTTTACTTATAGATCAAAGTCTTAACCTAATTAAATTATATGTTCATTATTTAAAGCTTAGGTTTACTCCACACATACTACAATTAACTCTAACTCAATTACCGTCCCGAACTTAATTAAACTATTGATTAATGTATAACGTATATTAAACACAAACCAATTAGACTAATTATACACAGTATAAAATTATACTCGATTGTTATACCAAATTGGCTTTTAGTAAATTTATTCCGATTAAAATTCGCTTAGTGGAGCTGAAAATAAACTCGGGCTGGGTGAGGGCAGCGATTTTAAAAGATCTTATTATAAAAAGAGACTCCTTACCTAACACTTATCTATACTCTAACTAGCTTTTGCCGGCGACTTCGTCCGCGTGGAATAATGACTTCCGTCATACAAACTTTCATAAAATCATCAAATCCTCTTATAGCGGATGCCTACGGCATAACATCTACCTGTATGCCTTTCAGCCCGATCTATCCAGTGGTTTGGGCTGTGCATTGATAGATCACTATGTCAGTCAGTCAGTCACCTTTGAGTTATATATTTTTTTTTATATTTAGTATAGTTATAGTGGAAGAAAATTTTAAGTGTTACGATTAACAGATATGAAATAGACTTTTATTCTACATATAAGTATTTACTTTATTTTAAATTATGTAACTCCGCTTCTATTAGTTTTAACGCGATGTTTTATAGCACATAGCCATTTTGGGTAAATAGGGTATCCAGCACAAAATACTTTTTCAATTCGAGCCAGTAGCGCATGAAATTAGCGCGTTCAACCAAAATATTGTAGAAAAGATTGATGAACCCAAAATATAAAAAAATCTAAACGAGAATATACCCTAAAACATTATGTACTTACTTAAGTATTAAGAAAAACGGGTTTTTATATTTTTATACATTAGTAGTAGCGTCCCGCGGTTTCACCCGCATAGTTCCCGTTCCCGTGGGAATACAATATAATAATAGCCTATGTCACGCACTGATAAATTAACTTTCCGTTGGTGAAAGATTTATTGAAATCGGTTTAGTAGTTTCGAAGCCTATTCGTTACAAAAAAACTAGATTTAGTGTAGATTACTATGATTACGAGTACATAATATTTTACAGCAATTCTATAAAAATAAATTCATTATTCCATGTCTGCAGTATTACGTAACAAAGAAATGATATTTTCCCATAAAACATGTTATTTTCACCCCCGCGCGTCTAACGGTGAGGGTGTTGAAAATGAAAAGTGGAACTCAGTGATCTTTTGATAAACGACGCATACCGGAGATGTATTACGATTTCTTTGTGTTGAAGAATTTTAATATTTTTTTGATATTATTTTTCGTAAATACTAAGCTTGACCCGCTGCTGCGCTGTCTTGCTCGCGTTATTATTTATCACGTTAAACATAAATTTTGCCGATAATTAATTTATTACTTTTTTGCTTTCGAAAATGATTATGATTGCTTATAATATGCTGTAGAAAATCAATTATTTCTAAATCACATATTCAAAATATTTACCTCTATTTAATTATTCTAAGACCTTGCTGAACCGTAGGCTGCCTTTAAAATACTGATTTTAAAATGGAAATTTTATTAATTAATCCAATATTTTTCTCCCAAACCCGCAAATGTGTGTCGCGGCTAATTTCCGAAATAACACTCCCAACCGAAACCATTTCACGTCCATTTCTTTTATTTACTGAGGATCGTTTGCACTTCATCCCTTATTTGTAACCCCCTTTCATCCCCCGTACGCTTCACACCTCCTATTTCATCCCTCTTCTACCCCTAGGCCCGAATACTAACCTAAATCGCTTTCTTGATTTATTTTACATCGCCAACCGGATAATCTTAGCCACGATAAAATAGAAAAAAATCCCTTCAACATTGACAAGCAAATACACACCTTTTGCTAATAAATTTAGAGTATATTTTGGCTTGTACGTAATAATTGCCAAAGTTTATACGATAACCAATTTTCAGTGTTACAAAATAAAACACATTTTTGATTGTATTGTTAAATCGGCGGGAAATATTGTAAATGTATCCCCAGGGCAGGTGAGGCGATCAATCTCGGGATTTCCTTATTGTTGTCTCTGTCTATTGTTCGTGTTGAGGTGGTGTGTGAAAGAGATGGAGATACAGAGTGATGAGGAAATAATAGAGAGTTGTTGTCTGTATGATGTATGGAGGAAATTCGGTCAATTTTTCATTTTTATTTTGTTCTGATACTTCTGATTTTTGTTGAAGATCGCTATTTAATAAACGACCGGTTGGCATGAAACAATGTGTAAAGGAAAAGCGAAACCACAGTGGGCTATTTCCTAACAACATAACATAATCATTCACTACATCATCTCATTATACGAGTAGTAACTGACCCCTAACTAAGTTCGTGACTTAGAAACTACGCACACACTCAGTCACACACACACTCAGACCGAGACAAACATTTGTGGTTCACACAAATATTCACCCCGCACGGGAATCGAACCCGCAACCTTACGAAACTGAGGTTTTGTAAGGCCTTGACTGTCTAGCTAGTGGCATGAGCAACTGCCTGCCAAGCCTGTGGTCCCGGGTTTTATTCCTGGGTGGTGTTTCAACAATGTTCTCTGGTTATCCAGCGTGGTTACTTTATTTAAAGAAAAGCCACCAACTTTTGAAGACCCAAATGGCAGAATGATCCCAGTCTACCAAACTAAGAGTTACGGGTTCCATTTACTGGCTGAGTATATATTATAATATTAGCGGCGTCTCGCGGTTTGACCCGCGTGGTTCCCGTTCTTATGGGATTAGGTATAAATAGCCTACGTTACTCAGGGTAAATTTATATTTTCTAATGATGAAAGATTTTTTGAAATCGGTTCAGTAGTTTCGGAGCCTTTTCGTTACAAACAAACAAATATTTCCTCTTTATTATATTAGTGTAGATAATATATACCAAGGCGGGCCGGAGTATTAAAATAAGAAATGGAAAATAGAATCAACAAAGAATGTAAAATGAACTCATTAAAACATAATTAGTAACACTTATTTAAAACAACATTACGGTCGATCTGCAGATACTTATCTCAAAAGATAAGTTAAAAATAACTCTAATTAAACAAAGTAACAAAGTTCACAAACGAAATTAGTTAAAGTTAAATATAAGTTAACTTTTCGTTAAATTTTAAACTTGATTAAAAAGTTCTAGTACAAGTAGCGAACAAGTTTCTAGAATAAGTTTTTTCATTATTAAATTATTATACAAATTTTAATTAGTACGAGAAAAGTAAAAGTACTTACTTATATTAAATACATTAATTAATTTAGTCCCTATTCAATTTATTTACTCATTAAATTGCATCCGTGCAAAGCCCATAACAGGTAATTGTATAACAAATTGATAATATTGAAAACATCCTACAGTATAAATAAATGTATCACTCGTAGATAGATAAACACATTATTGTACAACAATACAATAAAATATAAGGAAATGTATACAGGAAATCCCGAATAACTTATCCAATAAAATAAAGCGAGTTACATATTAGCGCCATCTGTTATCATTCCCGTACAACTTTTGCATTATAGTGTCAATTGGTTGCGAACTAACACGATAGATGGCGTTATCATGCATTATTTAGGTTCGCGCGCGTTTCTTCGGCTTAGTGCTACGTGTAAGTGACGGGCTTTACTTGCAAAGTGCTGCCTGAAACCTATTTAAATGCTAATATTGTGACCCTTTCGCTTGTCCGTATAGCGTTTGGCACCAAATGGGGTAGTAAAAGACACCCCTTACTGTTTCGGGGTAAATTTGATGCGTCACATTACTTTTATTGGCCGTGTATGTAAAAGTTTGCACCGATGTGTTGTGTAATCCTAATTTTATTAGTGTACTCGGACCTTTTTTCTTAATAAGATCTTTATGAAAATTTTATGTGCGCCATTTCAATGAGTGTACGTTATTGTCCGCACTTTGGGATGAGCGGAGTTTATTGTAACAAGGGTTTTATTAAACTTTACTTACTGTTGGTATTACATATTAAAATACGTTATATACACACATCAAAAGTGTCTAGGGATCAAGCATTTTTATGCGGATTTCTTGAGATTGAGATGTGGCTTTGTAATAAATTTATGATTTTATAAATTTATATGGATCCTTTTTGGTGCATTTCATAATTTGAATCAGGAACTGTGAATCAAATTCGAGTAAAAGATGAAAATCAGCTGTCAATATTTTCCCTATAAAAACATACAACGCATTGAAGACATTATTAGTGCTACTGTTTCCCTACTACTGATTAAAACCAACGTTATTATGGAGCGGCGACGTCATTTAAGCAGGGAAGAAATGCTCAGAGCCGTGGGAATGATAGAAGCTGGTTCCCGGCAACGTACTGTGGCTTTAGCTCTGAATACAAGTCAGAGTGTTATCAGTCGACTTTGGACACGTTACCGAAGCACTGGTACCGTGGCTGAGCGCCATGGAGGACGGTATCGCTGCACCACACGGAGACAAGACCGATACATTCAAATCTTAACTCGAAGAGCTCCAACAATAACCGCCATGATGTTAGCCGTGCGGCTTCATCACTCTTCAGGGAACTTAATTAGCGACCAAACAGTCCGAAACCGCTTGCATGAAGTGAACCTTCATTCCCGAAGACCGCTACGGGTACCACCTATAGCAATGCACAATCGTAGGATTCGATATCAATGGGCTCTTGAACACAGAAATTGGGCAGAAGAACAATGGCGTTTCGTGTGCTTTTCTGATGAGTCTCGTTTTGGTATGAGACCGGATACAAGACGTATACGACACTGGAGAACCCCTGGACGCCAACAGCGATTAAAATCCTGCCAGGAAGTCCATCCTTATAGTGGTGGAACCATCATGGTATGGGCGGGTATTTGGATCGGCGGAAGAACTGAGTTGATTTGGATCAGAGGCAACCTCAACGCTCAAATTTATGCTGAGACGATTGTATCAGACGTCATCGTTCCTCTACAAGTGCAAATCGGTCCCTTATTTCAGTTAATGCATGATAATGCACGACCGCACACCGCAAGAGTTGTAAGACAGACTCTCGCCGCAGCTAACATCAATGTCCTGCCCTGGCCTGCTCAGTCGCCAGACTTGAACCCGATTGAGCATGCATGGGATATGCTACAGAGAAGAGTTCTGCCGAATATGGAGGGTATCCAGTCGCAAGAAGACCTTTTTTTGTTGTTGCAACGAACATGGGCGGCCATTCCACAGCGTGATTTGGATGAACTCATTTTGAGTATGCCAAACCGATGTTCTTGTGTTGTTAGTGTTCGCGGTAGAAACACGGATTATTAATTGTTTAAGTTACCCAATAAAATTTTAAAGAAAACTGTTATTTCAGTCTTTTTTTCGAACTTTAATGTTAGTGGTTCAAATGTCAAAAATCCCTTTATTAGGAAAATGGCAAATTTCTTTATTAATGCAAAGGTGACTTGGTTTATCGTTACTGTGACAAACGAAAACACTTTATTTGATGATTCCTTAAAGAAAATTTTAATTAATATCAATCAGGAGAAAAGTTATTGCAAAAATATATGTTGATCCCTAGACACTTTTGATGTGTGTAGTTTGAAAGGGTCAGCTCTTTTCTAACAATAACATAAGTTCTTACATTGATTATTAATTCTAATAACATATTTTATCTATTAAATTTTCAACTATACAAGTTACTTACTTAAATGAATAATAGATGGCGCCACCAAGCCTTCACTCTTTATTATACTGTGCTAAGAGACTACTTAATCACTCACAAACCATTTAAAATTCAAAAGAACAAAGGAAAAAATATGTGTGAACCGTTTGGACCTCTCTCAAAAAGCTGTCAAAGAGTAAAACCTTCCAATTAGAGGTGCAGAGTGGAAACTATGTTGACCTAGTTGAGCGGCGCGGACCGTGGAGGCCCGGGCGGCGAGAAAATAAATTCTGAACACAAAACATTTCGGTAGATAACACGGGTGACACATTTTTGTTTTAATTCTTTTGTATGTAAATGTTGGGATGAGTTGTACCAGACGGCGAGTGTATCACATATTTTTACATTTTTGACATTTTCCGGCGGCCATTTTTTGACGCGAGTTTCTAAATTTGGATACGGTATTGACATGTGTGTTTTGGACACGCAAATGAATCAAAGATTGTAATGATGCAAGGTTTTTTTATTAGAAGTATCTTTTAACACAGCATTAGAGCTATTGGACTTTTGTTGACATGAAAATTGATTTAAAAATAAAGAAAAATATAGAATATTTATCATAGGTAAATAAATAATTAATACTTTGTTATTTCATTTTAATTAATTAAACGAAAACACATACGGGTTGGTAGAATCCTAAAAGCTGCCCAAAAATATCGTAGCACTTTCAATGGATCCAAATTGGAGATATCTAATGGCGGACAACTGACTGACTGCGTAACAAAATACATATTTTACATATCGCCTTCAAGTTCCTTACTTAGAAAAACATGTTCAAAACAAATTGTTAGTTGATTTTCATTAAGACAGTTTCATTAATTACTTCCAATATTCCTACAAATAATACATACATAAAATACTTCATTTTATACTCTATATTTTTATCGAATACACAGTGGTAAGCAAATAAAAATTGGTAATATTAATATTCGGAACGGGATTGCATCGCGTTTTACGTTCATACATTCGTTCATACAATAGTATGTATTTATATTGAATATTGGGCTTGTGTATGTATATTATGTATGTACAAAACGTTTTGCGGATTGAATCCCGCTGATTGAATGCGGTACCATGTTGGAGCTATAAAAGCTTTTGGTTAAAAGTTGAAATGAAAACATGGTGGACACTCGCCCGCAAACATTTATAATGCAAATTTTTGTATAACGTTTATAAATATTGAGTTTTGTTGAGTGGAATTTTATTGAATTTAGATTAACAGTACGTTATATTAGTCTATCTTTATCACATGAGAAAAAATATTTAATCATTCACTACATCATCTCATTATAATAACTGAGTTAGAAAATTGGATCTAGGATACCAGAAACTACGCAGACACTCATTCACACACTCAACTAGACCAAGATAAACATTTGTGGAACCTTTCTTCTTCGAGGTCGTCGAAAAAAAAATCAATATCTTTGGAAATTAAGTTATTAAATGATGGTATGATAGTCCAATTTATCTATCTATATCATTATATAAAAGGCTTTGTCCTGAATGACTGATGGATCAACGCACAGCCTAAACCGCTGATTGTAGAGACCTGAAACTTGGAGGGTGTGTTATTTGTATTACGTAGGCGTCCGATAAGAAGGGATTTTTGAAAATTCATCCTCTAAAGGGGTGAAAAGGGGTTGCAAAGTTTGTATGGGACAACGATATTCCGTGGTCTGATTAAGTTCAAACTTGGCATAAATGTTCTTCAAAAATATTAATTAAATATGTGATACTCATTTTTCTTAAAATCATCACCTAACATGATTAAAAAGGGGTAAAAAGTTATTTTGGGGTTGATTTGCGTCGATATTGATATCAATACTCCTTTGACATGTGTTTCAATTTGTAATTTGACAGCTGAATGACAAAATGGCGGCCTAAAATAATTTGACGGAAAATGAGGCAGCGTATCAAAACTATAAGTACTTAAATAAAAAAAATACCGTATTTTTACTTATTAATAGATATTTATCAATATTCTTCACCCCGCATTATAAATCTAGACATTAGTTTAAATAACTATTTCAAATATCAAATCTGTAGGTGAAGTAGTTTTTATAAGCTTTTTATTAGCTTCACCTGTATGTTTGTTTGTAACCGACTTCTTTGGGCGCTATTTTGACCCACTTTAAACGGCCAGATTTCGTTCAAACTTTGTAGATTTATTGAGGACCGATGACAATACACTAATTTGATAAAATTATTCCATTTTTCAATTTGCAAAATATGATTTTTGTTAATTTATATAATTTTCATCTATAGTAATAATCCAAACTAAAAAGTAGAAAATAAATTATAGTTTAAAAAAACTAAAAAACACGCTTTTTATAGAAAACCGAACTAAAAAATAGAAAATAAATTTTAATGAATTTAAATTAAGAAAATAGTGTTAAAAATTTCAATGAATATAAATTAATAATAGTGTGAATAAAAAAAAATATATTTTATTTTAAAAAAAGCGTGGGGTGCATGGTGTCAATAGTTATAAATATTTTATTGACAGATATGAGTAGAGTGATTATCATTTCGATAATATTTTAAAAAGCACCCCACGCTTTTTTTAAAATAAAATATATTTTTTTTTATTCACACTTTTATTAATTTATATTCATTGAAATTTTTAACACTATTTTCTTAATTTAAATTCATTAAAATTTATTTTCTATTTTTTAGTTCGGTTTTCTATAAAAAGCGTGTTTTTTAGTTTTTTTAAACTATAATTTTTTCATAAAATGTACCAAATTGTTGCGTTACAAGGGCTTCGCATTGCTCGCCCTAATTAGATATTTTACTCATAATTTGATTTCTGCTTATCATATCTTCAGACATTTTCGATCTAAAATATTACTATACGAAAATTATTATTCATGTGCGATTTATCGATTTTAGCTTTGTGATATGAAATTAGTTAAGTCGAGCAGGGTTTTTTTATAACTAAATCACCCACTTATTATAGATACATAGATTCGCTTAATTACAATCCAGAATCTTTCCAGAATTTTTCACAGAATCTAAAACACTTTCCAATATAGAACGCCGATTAACCGAATCGCCAATTATCCGAATCGGTCCTAAGTTACTATGTAATGTACCTCTATTAATTGTTGTGATTTATTATATTTTGTACTAGCTGTGCCCCGCGGTTTCACCCGCGTAGTTCCCGATCCCGTGGGAATTTTGGGATAAAACGTAGCCTATGTTCTTTCTCGGACCTTAATCTACCCCTGTACCAAAATTCAAGTCAATTATTTCAGTAGTTAAGCCGTGAAAAGGTAACAGACAGACAAACAGACAGAGTTACTTTCGCATTTATTATATTAGTAGGGATTTTCGTTAAGGCCCGCTGGGATTGCAACTTAAATATAAATAAATAAAATAAAATAACTTACTCTGGATCGAGATGTTTAAGTGAGCTATAGATATTGTAGAACTGTGTTTGTTAAACTTATTATAGTTTATTCTACGTGTGACATCGTTTTTAGAGTTCCGTTCCCAAAGGGTAAAAACGGAACCATATTACTGAGACTTCGCTGTCCGACCGTCCGTCTGTCACCAGACTATCTCAAGAACCATGGACATTGGACGTATGATATGAAAGAATGATGCATATTCAAGGTCAAGAACGGTGAAAGCTAAAGCTACACTTGATGATGTATTTCTATTCTATTGCCGCTATAGGAAAAATTACATAAAATAAAATAAATATTTAAGCGGGGCTTCACAATACAACAAACGTGTTTTTTTTGTCATTTTTGGTACAACCCTTCGTGCGCGAGTCCAGCTATGTGCAGTCTATGTGCGATAATCCGAATTTTCGATTATCCGAATGGACCCCGGTCCCAATTAATTCAGATAATCGGCGTTCTACTGAATATGTATTGTGTAATGAAACGCCGACTCTTCCGAAGAAAAGATGAAAAAATGGGATGGAAGTGGTAGTGGGGTAGAAGGGGTAGTGGCGTGGAAGTGGAGTGGAAATGGGATTAGTGTGGATGTAGGACGGTGTAATGTAGAGCGTCGGTGGCGTAGGGGTTTAAGGCCTTTGACTTTCGATCGGAAGGTGCCTGGTTTGAACCCCACCACGTACCAATTTGTTTTAAATCATCATAACCAGTTCATTGATTTCCCTACCGAGGGTACAAGACCAGAAATAAGTAATGATGAGTGATGTGGAAGTAGGAGCGGTGTGGAAGATGTATTAGTGTGGAAGGGGAGTGGAGTGGAAGAGGTAGTGGCGTGGAATTGATATTAGGGGGTCAGTATCAGCTACCTAAGGAGGGGCTAGGGCCTGTCCTGAATGATATCTAATAGGGGTATATTAATTATGTAGTGCACATAAAATATGAAAGTTTACCTAATTTATATGTCACTAGCGGCGCCTCGCGGTTTCACCCGCGTAGTTCCAGTTCCCGTAGGAATATGGGGATAAAGTTATGCTAAAAACCTTTCCACTGAATCACTCTATCTATTAAAATAAACCGCATCAAAATCCGTTGCGTAGATTTAAAGATCTAAGCATACATAGGGACAGAGAAAGCGACTTTGTTTTATACTACATATGTAGTGATAACGAATAATATAGGCGTGTTTATTGTTTAATTTTAATCTCGACTGCCAGACCCACATATTGATTAAAGTTATTTTATTACATCGATATTTAGCGTTAGCCCAAAATAACTATTCTTCGCGTACGAAGTCGCGGGGCAGAAGCTAGTATGCTATATAACATCACGCTAAGCTACAACTAATAGAAGGGGAGCAAAAGCGAATTAAACCGCGGAATACAGCTAGTTTATAATACTTGCTATCCTGAATTTCCCACGGGATTTCCCAAGACGGATATAACGCGAGGTTTTATCGCTTCATTTATCTTTGTTCATAGTTTTATCTCAAAAATATTACTATGTCTTAAGTGCAACATAGTAGCTTCTAGAACAGTGGTGGCCAAACTACGGCCCGCGGGTCAACTCCGGCCTGCCAACGGTCCTTCGACATGAATAATATGGCTTGCTATAATCATATTTTGACGGTCCAGAAGTAAATCAAATTCTACCTACTTGGTCGAATAACAGACGCATGGGTAAGGCTAGACAAGCCGCATATTTCATGATGTTTCGGGTTAGTTATGAGATACTTCGATAACCCGTTTTTTAATTTCCCGTATTTTCGGCCCGCCTCCGAAATTTCTTAAGTTTTCTGGCCCTCCGTCAATTAAGTTTGCCCACCACTGTTCTAGAAAATTAATTAGGATTGCATAATTAAAAAGCTGCAACAAACTATTTAACAAGATGCTTGAGACATCTGCAACTAATAAAATTTCAAAAAGAAACGATACTTTGTAAGAGTATTAATTAAGATTGAAAATAATCATACTAGAAAGGTACTTTAAAAACGTTTCATAAGTATTAATTATTGTTGAAATTCAAAGCATGCAACAATTAAAAGAAAATTTAAGTTTTTTCACGGAAAATATCAAATTCTCTTAACGATAGTCGTTAATTAAACTACATAATTGCTTCGGACGTCCCGAGTTCGAAAAGTTTTTATTTTCTCATAAAATTTGAAGAGATTTTTTATTGGATTCGTAATTCTTGGAAGTATTTTTTAGTTTAGGAATAAAAGTCTTTTATGGATATAATTTATTGCTTTGTTTTATTATGCTGACGTAAGAAAATATTACTAAAAGTCGAAGAAATTAAAATGTACGTTGTATGTAGGTTTCTATGTACCTAAGTATGTGTACCGTTTTTACGTAATCAGGCTCTCCAATTAGTCTTCTTACAAAACATAACGTAACATAATCATTCACTACATCATTTCATTATAGTAACTGACCCATAACTAAGCTCGAAACATGTATCTAGGGTATCAGAAACTACGCACACACTCATTTACACACACACCCAGACCCAGACAAACATTTGTGGTTCACACATTCATATTCACCCCGCACGGGAATCGAACCCGCAACCTTACGGGCAGTCCAGCATGGTGACCACTCTGCTATCTAGGTCGTTAAAACAAATACTAACTCCTGTTTTCCTAGATCTAGAATAGAATAATCCCAATATTACAAAATCTAGAATCAGCTAGCCCGAAAACGTCACAAAAATAGAGATATGAAAATCTTACTTCTTTTTAAATATAATTTTGTTTAGGAACGGCTTTAAAAATGTTAGTTTAGTGTCCATTGCAGCATTATAATACAAATTCAGCTTTATTCCAATGTGATAGCGTTCAAATTTGCATACAACAAACAGCGGGTCGCGATAAAAAGACCATTTTGTGCTAAACTTATTCTTTGAGTCAATTTGCTTCCTATTACCGTGAATGGATATGGCATCTCTAACGCAAATATAATGCGAAAGTTTTTTAAAGTTCTGCACACAAATTGTCGTATTAGACTACATTTTATTTAAGTTAACTATTTTGAAATGGGGTTTTATCTTTTGTTG
Source organism: Timandra comae (assembly GCA_958496195.1). Classification (NCBI taxonomy): domain Eukaryota; kingdom Metazoa; phylum Arthropoda; class Insecta; order Lepidoptera; family Geometridae; genus Timandra; species Timandra comae. The sequence goes on from OY292376.1 coordinate 339,399, forward strand.
TAGCTAAGTTTTTAAATTTTAGGAAAGAATAAATAAATTTATCAGTAAGTATTTACTATAGTTATGATAAGAGAATGATTCATTTTAAAACACCATATCCGTTGCAACAGTTTTTTTTTACATTAATGTCGGTAACTATAGTAACTAATAACGAAGACAGTAGCGCCACGCCGATACGGAATTCTTCGAGACTATTTGCTATCTTAAGATATCACTTCGTTTAACTTATCTCCAAGAGATGGCGCTAGTTGTATGTCATAAAGTTTATTTGTAGTGAACCATTACAGACGTTATTTTGTTTGTTTATTATTTGAACATGTTTAATTAAGAAGTACTGCTTTTTAGCACCAATAATTACAAATTCATTTCCTCTCTCTTAATATAGTGAAGAAAAGACGTTCAAATAATTATGATGTTTTCAAACCCGAGTAAAATGTTAAAATTGCAAAAATGCTTGAAGCAGGAATCAAATCCGTGACCTATCACACATACGCCTCTGGATCGCCTCGTTGTAATACAATACATATAATACAACACATCAAATATTAACACAAATCATGTATACTACCAATTTGACCACTGGTAATGACCACCAGACCAGTATAATCGTCACTAAATGTAATCTAACCTGCTAACTGCCGAACATCTGCGCTAACCGTTTGTAACGTCATTAACCGGATCAGAACCGGCTGAAACCGGTTAATAACCAGTATGAAGCGGTTTCACGCCGCTTATAACCGGGTAAAATTGGTGTTTATGAAGTTTTGATGCAGGTTTAGTAAAGATGACGTTGTTTTTAATATGAATATATATTTTTTATTGAGAATTTAGGTTTATTGAACTGTTAGTGGAGGTAAAAGGATTGGGATAATATTTTGTACTCCTATGATGCTTTTTTACTATGAAAATAACACACTTTTTGTTATTTACTATGTGATTCGTAGGACTTTTACATAAAAAAACATTCTAATTTTCTATCAAATGAACTTGTAATTGAAGCCAAAGTTCACTCGCCATTAGAAATTAATCAACCGAGCTTAAATCAGTTAAAATACTAATCAATTTAAAGTTTAAAATTGTAAGGTCAGCAAGATCACAAAAATATTAATTTATGTTTAAGTTTAGTAAAAAAAGTTTCAAAGAAAGGAAATATTTTACCAAGTAAAGACGCATCCGCAGTCATAATGCCTTACAATGATGATCATGATTTCTTTATTCAATACTAGCGGCGCCCCGTGGTTTAACCCGCGTAGTTCCCGTTCCCGTAGGAATATGGGAATAAAATTGCTAAAAACCTTCCCACTGAATCACTCTATCTATTAAAACAAACTGCATCAAAATCCGTTGCGTAGTTTTAAAGATCTAAGCATACATAGGGACAGAGAAAGCGACTTTGTTTTATAATGTATATACTTAATTATAACACAATAAAGATAGAGCCAAACACCCCAAATAAAACCTTGACTTAATTATTAAATAAATTCATCACTAATAAGGTTTACCCGGTTAACATTAACAAACATTTGCCAATTTTCTGTTGCCAGCTGTACCCGGGTATACCCGGGTATTGTAGGTCGAGTCACGTAACGATCATAAATAAAATACTCCGTGAAACTTGCTCGATATAATTTACAGGAGCAGTCGAGGCTGATACTCGGAACATTTATAATTTACTTTAAACTTTGGCTTGTATTAGCTTGAAAAGAGGATATGGTTTTGGTTTAGTTGGAAATTGAGTAGCGAGTGATGAGACTAACTTAAGTAGCCAAATTAAGTTGTACTAAGTACAGCGTAAAACTGAGTAAATGTATAAGTTGGTAGCTGACTGCGGACAGCAGCAGCAGACCACACGTCGATGCGCCACTACTGGTTTGTATGTATTTCTATGAAAATTTTCTTCTTCGCGTCGCCGAGCAGCAGACGGCGAAGTGTCATGATGTCGTTAGGCGGCGACGTGTAGTCTGCTGCTGCTGTCTGCAGTCGGCTACCTATTTAACTTGCAAAGGTTCTAAAATGACACAGTATTTACCTTGTTCTGGCATCTGTTTTCTAACATTTATGATGTACTAAAGTACTGTAAAAAGTGGAGTGCTAAGATACTCCTCACTTGCGAGAGGTAGGCATTTGTACTATATTGGTATACTAGCTTTTGCCCGCGACTTCGTCTGCTGTGCGTTGCCTGTCAGCCAGTATCGAAATGAAATGCCAGTATGTGGCATTTCTCCCCAAACAATGGCCCATCTTTTGACTTGCCATGCGTGTCCCTACACCTGTACACGCGAGGACCTTTACAAGGCCACTGATAGCGCTATATCGGTGGCCGAGTTTTGGTCCTCAAAAATTTGAGTCGATACGCAAAGAAGAAGAAGAAGAAGTATCGGAAGAGTATTATACGTTATATATAGATTGTAATGAATACCTTACCCTTTTCTGCAATGAAAAATAAAACAATATATGAATTCATTAATAAGTAGTAAGTGTCAGTATTGTACCGGGCTCAAATGACCCGCTCGCCAGAAAGAGGGTTAAGATTAAAATCCAATCAATCGTGATGAATCGCAGTCATTAAGGGGATCGCTGAGTAATTAACGGGGATCTATGGAGACCGCAGTTTGATGTATTTTATTATCTACAGATTAATTTAGAGTAAATTATTGAAATATTTGATTTTATTTGACGAAGTCGATGGCAGAGTGGTCGCCATGCCGGACTGCCATCCGTAAGATTGCGGGTTCGATCCCGTGCGGGGTGAATATTTGTGTGAACCACAAATGTTTGTCTCGGTCTGGGTGTGTGTGTGAATGAGTGTGTGCGTAGTTTCTGATACCCTAGATACAAGTTACGACCTTAGTTAGGGGTCAGTTACTGTAATGAGATGACGTAGTGAATGGTTATCTTATTTTATGTAATGTTGTTTAACCGAAACGTAGGATAGCATCGTAAACAATATAGGTACTTACATAATCCTTTAGATAACCATCCTAAACATGATTTGCTAGTTAATACCAAAACATGTTTTAAAAGATCAATCTATATACAGTCCCGGATTAACCCTTAATCAAATTAAGCTATTGCCTAGGGCACCACGTCTGGGGGGGCACCAGAAGACACCCGAAAGGGCACCAGAACACATAAGGATAGGGGGTCCCAGGGGCGTATACTATGTAACAACTCCTTTACAAAATATATATACCTACCCAGTTTAGCCTGTTAAAATCTAATGTATGATGTTTCCTTGTTTCAGTTGAAGAAGTAAATCCAAAATGGCGGCTTTTGTGGCAAAACAGATGGTTGGGAACAAACTGAGCGCCGTCAAAGGTAAGTTCACACTACACATATACATAGTAAATATTGAGACAATTCTGGTTAAATTGTCTTAAAATAAATATTAGAAACTATTTAAAATACATAATTAAAAAGTTAACATACCTACATATAAAATGTTGCCACTAAATTTGAAAAAAAAACAACGATTTTGAAAATAACAAGGAGATAATTAGTTTCTTTTTCCGTGTAAGGTACTTACTTGCTTAGGTACTAACAATGAAAATAAAATATTTTTAGTTCTAAGACAAGAGGATTTTTCCTCTTTGCACCATTAAAACTGTAAAAAATTAACAAGAAAAATACAAATTGATTTAATAAACACTTTAAATTTCTTTCCCATTTGAAAACGTCTTCAAAAGATTTATAAGACCGTCTTCCAAAAATAATTTTATATTTAAACATTTTAGGACGTATGTACTAGAATAATCCAGATAGGTATTAAAAACTCTAAAAATATATATTTTTTAAACTTTAATAATTTCTACAATATTCCTATAGAAAGAAACTAAGTGCTCCAATAGTCGAAGATACAACTAACTCCGTGCCGACACCTTTATTGGACCAATTACAGTATCGCTAGATGGCGCTGATCGCAATCTGACGGTGTTCTGACATCGCGGGATTTTTAATGTCATTATTTCGATATTGTCTAGTCAGATGGGAAGAGAGAAATAAAATTTTGTGATAGTTTTCTTTTATAATAATGTTGTGAATTGATTTGCAGTTTTGTTGTCAAAGTGTGGTTTTGTATTTGGATTCAAAACACTTTGTATACTTTTGGGAAGATATTTTACGGTTTTTTTTTTCAAACAAAAAGAAAACATACTTACCTATTTATATTTATTTTTTCTTGAATCATAGCTCAGTAAACCTTCAGTCATACCTATCTTTCAAATTAATTTACACTCAACCAAAATTAGTTAATTTTTAGAGCCATGATAGGTACTACAGATAGAAACAATCTTACATAGTAATATTATGAAGGTTATCTCCTAAAATAATAAGTAATAAAAATTACCTGAAGATACCATATGTATCCAAAACAATAAAATTCTGTACAATTTTATTTAATTAAAAAATCTTAAAATAAATTTTATGGCACATTACAATAAATTCGATTACTATCCGTAAAATAATAACTAAAAAAGTCTTACATTTCATTAAAATAATTATCCTACATTACACATACAAGTACAAAAGTACACAAAACTAACTAAAATCCATAGAATACTCTTTATTTTGAAATAAACTGATTAATACTTTCTTTCTCATTCCCCCTCGCTGGTCGGGGCTATAGCTGTCCTTGTCACACTCTTTCACGTACGCTCGTTTTAACTTCTCGCTCGAGTCCGGGACGAGCGTTTGTTTCCGCTTTTTCGCTTTTCTCGCTTGTATCGCTCGCTCGGAGTTGCGTGTAAAAGTTCGCTCGGTCGGACTGTCGGCCATTGGTGAATGGAATAACTTTTTACTGATCGTTTGTGTACACGGCTTTCTTAATGGGGAATCTGTTTCCATCTGAAATTAAAAATACATTGAATTAAATACTGTTTTTTTTATGTTTTCTATATGTACTGCTTAGTTTGTAAACACTTAAAAAGTACTAAAATAACTAGGAAATAACTAAATTCTAATTTAGGATATTTTTATTATCATTATTTTTAAAGAATTGGGTCATAGATCTTTGCCCACCAGTGTTTGACGAAATAGGTTTAGGTCACGTAAAAAACTGTTTTACTGATAATATTATTTAAAACTCGACCTATGTTTAGGAAAAGAGCACAAATCGACCCAGGAGTTGAACCCGGAACCTTCAACTTGAAAGGCAGTTTCACAACATAACTCACAAGATCGCGGGAAACGTTGTTACTAATGATGCATTTTAAACATTAAATGGGACGTCCGTCTTTGTACCTGTTACCAACTGATAAAAACCAACACAGTTAACTATCTCACAGGTAGTCCGATTAAGTTATTTGGAACCTTTTTGCAATCTGACCGGCACATTCCTACGTCCAAATAACCATGAACATTGGAAGTTAAGAATAAAATTCACTTTTAAATATTTCCATAGAAACTTTAAAAATGTTTACATTTTAATACTATTAGGTCTGTCAATGTAATCTGTAATCTGTTAGAAAAAGTCAATTTATTATTATTTTTTGAATAAATTGACTTTTTCTAACAGATTCAATCTAAAAGAAAGAAGTGTCGTTTGTTAATCTCAAATGGAAGAATAGCACTATCTCTAGGCTTATTTTATTAAATTGTGCCTAAACAATTGATACAGCCCATTAACACCAGAAATAAATCAAAAATATTTTTTAGTTTTACTTTTTTTCTTGGGTGATCTTAGGTACTTATCTATTCTCACAAAATATTTAAGTAATTACCTATATTCGAAGTATCTAGTCGTCCAGCGACTTATATAATCTTATTCATCCGACTAGCGAACGAATGACATTATATTAAAAGTCCATTCTAGCGGACGGCTAGCAACAGCCAATTATATTTTACTATCAAAAGTATACAGTAACATATGCGTACCAAACTAATAAAAATATTCATTTAAAAATACACAAAACATCCTCTCCATCTTACACTATTAGTAAAATTACACTTAAACTATAAAACCTCAAATCACACTTACCAAATCACAATCGGAATTAAAATCAACAGAATTATTTAAAACATTATTCATTATTAAAACTGTCAGATTGTCTCTCGATATTGTGTTTATCGGTGTTGACACTTCCTCCGCCATTTTAACGGTTATTTCAAATTAAAGATGGCTGCTTTGCGCACACGCACGCTTCGCGATAACTTGATTGTGACTGGGTATGTGAGTTGAGTTCGTTCAATGAACTTTGAGTTGCGTAGTGACAGATAATGTGTAGTGGAATGAATGAGTGAACGGTTTATGAATGAATGTGGAAGATGTAGAGATAGATTTTAAATGGTATGAAGTTAGTTACGGTTGCGTGGTCATTTTAATTTGCGGTATCACTAAAAAATCTGGCACAATATTAATAAGCATGCGATAACTATTTTTGTATTACCTAGTACAATATAGGTATATGTTGGTTATAATTAATACATTACTACGAATGCTCTTCGTAATTAAAAAAATGTACTTTTAATATTAGTGAGAACTAGTGAGAAGTTAAGAATGTACTGTCTTATAAAATTACTAGCTGTGCCCCCCGGTTTCATCCGCGCAGTTCCCGATCCCGTGGGAATTTCGAGATAAAACGTAGTCTATGTCCTTTCCGGGATCATAAGCTACCCCTGTACCAAATTTCAAGTCAATCGGTTCAGTAGTTTAGCCGTGAAAAGGTTACAGACAGAAAGACAGACCGACAGAGTTACTTTTGCATTTATAATATTATATTAGTAAGGATGGATAAGGATTAATTTAGATTTGTTTGTTAAGACATTTCATGGACTTTGCAGAGTGAGACTGCGGGATAGTAATAAAAAAAGAATTAAGGATAATTTATTTAATAAAGTAATATTTTAGTTCCACAATGTCAAAATAAAAAAATATTTCTGCGCTGAGACATTATAATTTTATTGTCATACATCGTATGTCGTACTTATTTCTAATTTATAAACATATACTTTAAATACAAGTACATATTATAAAAAATCTTAAAAAATAAGTAAATATAATAATCTAAAAACAATACAATATATTTTCGTTTTTTTAATAGGCGGTTTTGTTAATTGTATTAGGAATATAAACAAAAACACTTGAAAAACAATTTTATAAAGTTATGTATAAAATACTTCATGAATAACGATCCATGTACTAATCTTTCAAAATACCTACGAGTATATATCCTGATATATAAAAAAAACACTTAGTTTTATTGTTTGGGTAATTAGGAAGTCTATTATGGTACAGCTAAGGTATTTTATATCCCAGGATAAACATTTTATTTCATTATTTTAGTTATGTATCATATCGTTTTTCGACAACATATCATCAGTAGTTATAAAATTTTAAACGTTTTAGGGTTAAAAATGTTTCCTAATTATGATTAAGGATACCTAATTAAAATTTGATTTAGTTTTTGTACACAATATTACAAAAATGGCACAGAGGTTTCTATGAAGCGTGTTATATGAAGTTAAATAATAAAATTGGTTTTAAAAATAGTCGAAAAATACAATAATTCGATCATGGGTGCTAAAAAGGTGATTGTTCTTCTACTGGCAATTCATCTTATGGTTGAAATAGGATGATAGCAATTCACAATAATAATATTATTTTATTTTAAATAAAATAAATAGGTACTTATTATATTCGTAAGAAGGCATCTTTGGAAGAATTGCATTAAATACAGTAACATTTTGTTCAATGTCTTGCATTTTGTGCCTCATATTATGAAATGTCAATAAAGTGAACTTTTATCACATTAAATTATCTGATACAGTTATAGAAAACTTCTTTACAACACACTGTATTAAAACCAACAAAGTTTTTGTAATTGATCACATAAATCATCACTAAGTACATACTCGACTACGAGTATCACTACATAGTATAAAACAAAGTCGCTTTCTCTGTCCCTATGTATGCTTAGATCTTTAGAACCACGCAACGGATTTTGATGCGATTTGTTTTAATAGATAGAGTGATTCAAGAGAAAGGTTTTTATCATAATTTTATCCCCGCATTTTCACGAGCGAGAACTACGCGGGTGAAACCGCGAGGCGCCGCTGGTTGTATTATAAATCATTTTTTATAAGTATTACAATAAGTATTAAGTACTTACTCTCTTATTCAATGATAAAATAATGATAGTTATTGAAGTACCAAAGAAGTATCTATAATATCATTTAACCAACTGCCCACTTACAAGTTTCCATTAGATGACATTAGAAACTACATATAAACTTATTCACTATATCTAAATAAACTTTTTCCATATAATATAACTATTAAAGTTTAATATAAACATATAAAATTAAAATCAAATTTTCGTCAATACAGAGATACATAATCTCAGTCAAATACTTACAACTAAATTAGGTTCTAGTCACACTATTCCTAACTGTATCTATACTATAATTGTTTGTTAACCCTTTCCAATACAAATTAACAGCATCATTTCTCATATCTCTAGTTAACAAAGTTATTTTCTTTCTATTAGTCATTCCGTCTGTCAGAATAAAGTCCAAAAAACTCGACATGTTTGAGTAATTCTTCTCCATCTGCAGTTCGTGTTGTACCATTTTTCTTTTTATGTAACAAGCGGCGTTATTCAAAGTGCATTTAAGTTCACATTTGCTTGCGTATTTATTGAATTCTTCTGTGAATTTCGGTAGTGGTATGGAGTACGTTTTGCAGTAATTTTGTATTAATTGACTGGTTTCTAAGATATCTTGTTTGGATACTCCCTTGTATTTGGGCGCGTTGAGTTCTAGCTTGGTTAGTACGTCGTTTTGTATGTCCTTGTGTAACGCGGCGTGTTTGAGGTTCTCGACCTTCTTCATGTACTGCTGCATGGTGATGCTCTGCGTGTAGAGGTTGGGGAAGGTCTTCTTGAGGTAGGGGGAGGTGGGGGGCGGGGTCGTGAACATGTTGAACTCGTGGTACCGGCTCGTGGTGCGGTACTCGCCGGGGAGCTTGTCTTCCTGCAAAAAATATAATAAATAAATAAAATAAAAATAATCTTTATTTCTATTTTTTACAACTTAACTTAAAACAACACAAAAAATAAGGAGGAAGAAAAAAAAAACAAAAATAGTGACTTTAGCTTGACGCTGACTAATGTAAAAAAAAAGAAAAACGTATGTGGTTCACATACGATTCAGTCAGCGCTGTATTTCGGTCATGAAATGGACATAAATAGGGTTGATACACAAGAAACAAAAGTTAACTTTAATTTTTCACTAGATTTTACCCGTAACTTCGCCTACGTTAACTTATGACGACTTCTATCAATTAAGTTTGTCACCACGATATAACCGCCCCCCAACTACCCCAAGGGCTAAGCCCGAGCACCTCTTGGATCATTTTACCGTAACACGACTTCTTATTTTTATTTCTTCCGAAAGTCCTACTCAACCCCCCGTTGAGCTTTGACTCGTGGGCCTCGAGTTTAAAGTAACTTCTTCCTTAAGCCTCCCTCCCCCCTCCCCCAACCCCTTTGTTTATAAAGAATCAACCCCAGTACATACCAGCCCCTCCAACCGATGGTAGTAGTTACAGACGTCTTTAAACGAGTTCTTCTGCCCGCAATGCATCCACACTATGAACGCACGCTGCACCGTGCTATTACTGAAGGAGGGAGTAGCGGCCTCTAGGAGCTGGTGGCTGGGACCTTCACGGGTTGACATTGTCCTAAAAAAAATATTATAATGAACTAACTGTGCCGATTCCGCGGGAAATTTCGAGATAAAACACAGCCTATATCCTGCCCCGGACTATAAGCTACCCCTGTACCAAATTTCAAGTCAATCGGTTCAGTAGTCTAGCCGTGAAAAGGTAACAGAGTTACTTTCGCATTATCTGGATATCATATGTTAATATCTAGTTTCACACACAAAGTACTATGGACACTTGACAACGGATACACGTACATATAAACTAAAATAACATAACATAACCATTCACTACATCATCTCGTTATAGTAACTGACCCCTCAGTTCGAAACTTGTATAGGGTACATTGACAACCTACATAGCCTGTCTATGGTAGGATACTACGCCACGGAAGTCCTAAGATGACTCCCTGATCTGTGGTACTACGCACACACTCATTCACATACCTAGCTAGGTAGTTATATCTTTTTTGGATATAAATACTTTCGAGTAAATAGAAAACACCCAGAAAAACTGACATGACGAGACCGAGACACACAAATCTTTGTCTGGAGCGGGTATCAAACCCGTATCCTGCAGTATAGCAGGCAGAGGCACTATCAGCTACTTCACTAGGTTGAAAATTTTAACCAGATATAAACATTAAACAGACACTATTTAAAATTTGATTTCTACTTAAAATATATTAATACAATCCTTATTAATATATTATACAAATAGTTTCTCAATAAATAAAATCAAAACATACTCACCCCATTAAAACACAAAGAAATAACAAAAAATACTTAAATAAAAACGACTTACTAAAATGTTAACCTAACCTATGTTAAATGTCTTATGAGTTTGAAGGTAAACCTAGTACTTAGTTACTATTTTTTCGATAGTTTTAAACTACCCGCGATAAAATTTATAATTTCGTTCGAAAACCATCTAATATGGTTTCAATTAAAGCGAATATTATAGTTTTCATATTTCTCAAAACTAAGCATTTTTCTTTATTTCTTACTAGTTTCGAATTTTACCTACCACACAAATAAAGTACCACATTTTACCCAAAATAAAAGTTGATATTTATTATAATCCACCAACAAAAGAAGAAGAACTTCTGAGATACAATTCATTACATACAGTTCTTAGGATAAGGAATACTATTGTTCAATGTGAAGCCCATTGCCTTAATTTTATTGTTTTAAGAAAGTCCTTTTTTATATTTAATCTTTTATGGCACAGAAAATGGTATGTATTTGTAGTTTAGTGTGAAAGTATCTTTAACAAAGTGGGTGGTAATGGAAATATTTACTAGGGATGTGACGCGTGAATTCCGGGGAAACTGGGTATTAAAAATATCCTAAGCACACAAATTGTGTTTCTTAATTGTTAAAATATAATACTTAAAGAAATATACTCAAATAAAAAACGCGTTTGTGTCACTTAATTAATATCTTTAATTTTAAAAAATACAATTTCCATCAAATTACAATATTTCAGGTTATATCAAGTAAGTACCTATTTATTCCAAAATAAGTTAATAAAAGTTTAGTAAACATTCAAATTAACACGTTTATTTTTAAAATACATGAAAAAATCATCGACACTATTCCTCTCCTTTTCAAACATCATACGAATTACATCTTTCTCTTTCACACATTTAAAATCCGAACTCCAAACGGACTTCGCAAACGGCGGCCATGTTAGATTCATTTTATTCAACACTGTTTTAGAGATGGGGTAACGTTTGTATTTATTTATCGAGAATCCAGCAATCGAATTTCGAATCCATGTTTCAAATTCGAATATCGAATTAGTTTTCCATTCTGGGATCGGTAAAGTATCGGCCGGGGGAGATCGGAAGTCGAAGATACCCGAATCTAAATCCGAGTTATGGCAACTCTCGAAAGATATGACGCTGTATGCTCTGTAGTCAGGACAGCGGCATTTGAGCTTGTTGCACAGGTAACACTCAGTGTGAGGGTACTCGTCTAGTAGTTGGATTAGATCCCGTCTAATTGTTTGTAGGTTCAATTCCTGGGGAAAGAAAAAATGTGTTATTTTTTTGTCGACACACGACGTCATTTTTATTAGTTTTACAAGTAATCTAACGAACTGGTTATGAATAGTTGTTACATTTCACTTTACTGATATTAAACGTGTTTTAATAAACACTGCTAACTAATTAATACTTATATAAAATACTCTTAGATCAAAAATATATACGACTAAGTATGTTTCTACATCGCATAGGTATGTTTTATTTTTCATTACTATTACTGGCAGTAATTATGCGAGAAATAGTAATAAAGAAACACGAATTTTATAAAATTTTCAATAGGTACATTAAAAAACTGCTAGACAGCGCCCACAATAATTTCACTAGACATAATAAAACAATAAATAAGAGTCTGCAAATAAACTTCCACAAACTCACCAATTGAAATACAATATTATCCTCGTCGTCTGCAGAATGTAATTTGAACATATCCATTGAAAATATACACTTTAAACACTAGTTTATTTAATCCATAATCTTTGGCACTTTAAATTTAAATACTAACTGATATTTAAATTAAATTAAAATTGGTAATTGGTTAATTTATTTTTGAATGGCTGACTGACTGATACCAGTGGGTACAGCAGTCGAACTAATAGACAGACAGACAGACACCCAAAAAGTGTACCTTACCCCACTACATTTTAAAACAATAGCCAAAACCCATTGTCTAAAACTTAAGCACATGATTAAGTAATGAAGAAGAAATTACAAAATATTTTTGAGAATTTTGTACCTGTTTATCTTTTGTCCCTTTCTAACGTATTAGAAGAAAGAGAGGAAAAATTGTTGGTGTTATTTTTGAAGTCTTATTTTAATTGTTATACGCAGAAATGTTATTGCATAGTTTCTGTGAAATGAGCTTAAAGTTAAGCCGCTCGGTCGATGTGATAACTCAACAAATGTTAGCGATAAACAAGGTGGTATGCTTGTTAAACTGTGAATAATATACTTTATTTGCTTTGTGTTGCTGTGCTGTGCCGCAGTTTTACAAGTAAAAATATAATCCCGTTGGAATTTGGAAAAGTACTCAATGTTAAATCAGGTTCTTAAGAAACTACGTGTGTTTTTAATCTCAGTCTCATTACACCAACCCCCCTAGCATGACTGTGCGTGATAAAATATATAGACATCACGAAATAATATCGATATCGCGAGCAAATTAATTATGGCTGATTACGATATGATAAAATTAAATATGGCGGCTATATTTATTATATTTTGACAGTTTGATGTCGATAAATAGCTATATCGATTTCGAGAGCATGACCAAATGTCATAAAATTTATTATGTGGTAAAATTAAATATGGCGAGTATTTTCATCATATTTTGACAGTTGGATGTTAATAAATTGCTTTATCTATCGCGTTTTCAAAGTAATGCTAGCCCAGCTGGAATAAAAAGTTTCATAAATTTCCTGGTTCACCCTAATACAGGTTATATTATGGTCTGGAACCTCTAGATGGGGGCATAAATGTGATCTAGTACAGACAAACATTTGTACTACTCGTATCATTTTTAATTTAAACCCAATCAGTCCAGTAGTTTTTGAGCTAAAGCCTGACAAACTATGGTGTCTTCAAGCTTTATTTGATTGATTTAATTAAAATCTAGGTCATTAATATTCGCATCTCATTATACGTTCTTCAATTTAAAATACAGCAATGAAATGCCTTGTCAAGCAACTCCCTAACAATGCCGATCACCGCCGTTTATAAAAAGGCCCTTTCAAATAATTACAAATCTCTTTCCCTAATCACAATTTTCTAAGGCGTTAACTTAAAAACCTCTCTCGGGCGCCATATCTCCATTTTCCGATTCAATAAACTTAACCTCTTTACAAACCCATCAAAAGACCGATCAGATCGATATAAAATTCACTCCGTCACTATCCGTCCGCATTGTTCTAAATACGTTCCGCTCCACGCAGGAATGCGATCGGTGTTAATATGCGGCGAAGAAGACGACAAATATTGGAGCGAACGTCGAACGGAACGCGAGGAATTCCGCTGAGAGCTTTAAGGAGCAATAGTGATGGGAAACGCGCGCAGTAATTGAGATATCGATATTACATAGGAATTTTCAATAAGTTTAATTGATGTTCATGTCGAGACTAACGATGGTTTTGTCTGTAATGGGTAATGAACTAATGAATCTTATATTTAAAGTAATAAAATATTTGTTGAGTTATATGTTATCTTATATTTTTCTATTAAATATTCCAAATCAAATAAACAGATACGTAAACAACATTCTTTTTATCCTTCAATAAAATATGTGAAGCATTTCTATCATATTTTCTATTTGTTGGGAAATAAAATTTCAGTGCCAATAATTTTATAGACGCCAGTTATTTAGGTCACGCTGATCCGTTGTCACGCTCTACGGCGGGACGCATTCTTACACGCGCCATCTTGGATCGAGCCTTCAACTTTTATGAGACATCAAATATTTTGAGAATACCCCTTTTTGGGTATATTAAATTGGTGCGAACTTCCACAGAAATATATTAATGAGTTTCTTGGGTGTGATGTTGAACACCTATTGATATTAATGAGGAGTAAATATTGGATTTTGAAATAAAACTAAAATATTTTATTTATCTATGACGATTGGTTATATCATGCGTCTGAGCGAGCGTCCAGGAGGCGAGTGCTGGACTCCCCGGAGAGCTGGCGGGCGCCTGGGCGCACCTAGGACCCTTGAGCTCCGCTGACGTCATGCGCGCGCTCCGACGCTTACCACCCAAACGCTCAGTAGGACTAGATGGTATCCCAGCCTTCGTATTCAGGGACTGTAGAACTACACTAGTTGATCCATTATTGCACATATTTAATGCTTGTATCGAAAGTGCAACATTTCCAGATTGTTGGAAGCTCACTCGTGTCGTACCGGTACCAAAAGGTAGCGGAGGAACTAACGTAAGTGACTATAGGCCTATTGCTATTCTATGTACTCCGGCGAAGGTATTCGAATCGACCATTCACAATTACCTGTATCCACAGATAAGTTCTCAGCTGTCGGACGCACAGCATGGCTTTCGTCCTGGGCGTGGGACAAACGGGAATCTGTTAGATTTAATGACGCGCCTCGTGCCAGCCGTGGATGCGGGAATGCAAGTAGATGTAGCGTATTTTGACTTTAAAAAAGCCTTCGACACCGTAGACAACGATGTGCTCTTACACAAGCTGGCACGCGTCGGCTGCACTCCTCACACACTAACATTTTTTGCCAGCTATTTAAGGGAACGGTGTCAGTTTGTAGACTGTAACGGAGCTTACTCCGACCCCTACCATACACGATCCGGAGTAAGTCAAGGTAGTAATTTAGGGCCTTTACTTTTCATAATAATGGTTAACGACTTGCCTAGATTTGTACATAACTCTACCCCGTTGTTGTTTGCTGATGACCTCAAATTAATATATGAAACACAAGACAAAACCATCTGTGAACCACTTCAGCGTGACATCAATAGTATTGTTAAGTGGAGTACCGATAACAAGTTATATTTTAACGTTAGTAAATGCTCGATACTGTCATTCACAAGGTCGCGCACTCCAAGTCTTCATCAGTACCATATGAACGGGGAACCAATGCAAAGGGTAACAACTGTCAAAGATCTTGGTGTGCGCTTCAATGCTGATATGAACTTTAGAGAGCATATTACTAACGTTTGCAAGAAAGCTTACCGCAACTTAGGGTTAATGTTACGTTTGGCCAACCATTTCACCAACATCGGGGCATTGAAAAGTTTATATGAGGCACTTGTAAAAAGCCATTTAGAATGCAATTCCATGATTTGGTCTCCTCATGAGGCTAAATATAAAAGTATGGTTGAAAGAATTCAAAATAAATTTGTTAGGTTCTTGTACCTTAAACAGTATGGAGTGTATCCAGGATACCCTTTACTGTACCCTACATTGTTTTTGTTAGGTATGGTGGGGTACTATAAGGTTGAAGCGAGAAGGGAGGTAGCTCTTGCTATGTATTTAATGAGAGTAATAAGGGGGAAGCTACACAACCCCAGACTGCTGGAGTGTGTATCGCTGTGTGTCCCGGACGAGTTCGTGGGGCGCCGCCGCCGCCCGCCGCTGCTGGCGGTGCCGCGCGCGCGCACCAACCTCCTACAGCGCGCGCCGCTAACGCGGGCGCTGCGGCTCCTCAATGACATGTCGGGGTACATTGACATATTCTCTTGTTCTCTGAGTGAGCTCACAAGGACGGCCTATTTATGTGTCAAAGATTAATAAGGTTTTTTTATTTTTGTTTCTTATGATTTTTATTGTTTGATTGATAGGTTTTATTTTTATTGTTTTTAGATTTTTATATGATTGTTCTTTTTATTTGTAAGTACTTTTTTGTGTGTATATTTTGTATTGTTCATACTAGCTCTTTTTTATAGTTTACTATATTCTATCGCATTAGGGCAACCCTGTAATGATAGATATAAGGATTTATAAATAAATAAATAAATAAATAATAAATCATATTATAATTACTTACAAGTCGTACTCTTACTATTAATGTCTGTGAATAGAATCATCAATTGATTTGGTACATCAAATATTCATGTCTTATTTAATATGGCTCATATAATTCTTTTTGGGATATTGACCTCAGCTATTTAAATTACTCTAACGAAAAATGAGATTTAAATCTATGGGTTCACACATGATGCGATTCCATGATAACTATTGTTAATTCAGGATAACAATCACGAATAGACTATATAAACTACATCAAAACAAACATCACATAACCAGAAATGAGATAGGATACCCATTACCCAGTATCACAAACATATTATATTTCAAAACCGTGATCTTTGTCACTTAAGAACAACATACTCTCAACAATACATGTCTCGATAAACAACATTAACAATAATCAAATTCCACAGACATATCGATACATTTATATCGACATACAATGTATGTAGTAGGTGCATCACTATAACGAGGGGTGACCAACGTGTCGTCGTCATGACAACCAGACAAGATGGTGGTGACTATTTGAATTTATATTGTCACGATAAATAGAGAGGTTTCAATTGAAATAGTTATTTAAAACAGATTTTTTTTTGCTTGGAAGAGTTGTTTGAATGTTTATTGCTTTAAGCTGGGACATGGCTGTGTCTTTTATTTTTTTAATTCAATCTGAGTTTAAATCAGGCCATTTATTAAGGTTTGATCACTTAAGTACATTAATTATTAAATATCAAAGTCGAAATGCTTACAAAAAAGGATTTAAAATTAAATTTAATTGATAAACAAAATTCAACAAAGACTTACGAGTTATTTTTTGTTAATCCACTGATTATCGTACTAACATCACCAACAGTCGTTACAGGCTCAGTCTAACAGTTGGTTTAACGAAATATACCACAGCAGAATTAAAGGACCCTGACTAGAGAGATAACGTTATGGATATTGGACAACTTTCAAAAATCAGCAGGCAGGGCAATCTGGGAGGTCAAACTAGGAAAGTTAAACTATGGTTAATTTAGAACTAAAAGACAATAAATTCAATTTATTTTACAACATGTTTATTGATAACCCGCACAAATATTTATTTATCCAATACCGTACAATAATAATCTAAAGAATAAATAAAAAAAGCAATTTTGAAGTGAAAAACAAAGGCGAGAGATCGGGAAGTGAACGATAACAATTTAAGGATACAATAATCGTGATACAAATCCGACCGTATTCGCGACGCGCGACGCCCGCTGTATACCGCGTAGGGTCGGCACTACATATTTTGTGTATTTAAATCAAGAGACAGGAGGTCAAATTAGGTAGGCTGTATTGCCCTCCATTATAAATATCTTACAAACATTAGTCTTATATAATAAGTACATAAATTTTTATCGTAAATTTAAACTAAATTATAATCTATTATATAAAAATGAAACCCGTTTCCCGTTGTCACGCCATAACTTGAGAACGGCTAGACCGATTTGGCTAATTCTTTTTTTGCTGTGTTTGTTATTGACAGGAGGTTCTTAGGTAAAAAAAAAAACTGGAAAAGCCAACGGGAAACTTGAACCCGTACGAAGCCGGGGTGGGCCACTAGTTAAATTATAAAATTTATTTAAAACCTATATTTAAATCTAACATCTGTAGTAGATTTATCGGCTTGATTGTTTACACTGCTGAGTAAAAGCTTCTCTCTCACTGATGCGATGATATTAGATCAGTGAGGAGAAGTAGACTTTGTTGTAAAGTTTATTCAACTAATTTATCTAACAGCACTGAAGAAGAAATCTTTACTGCAGTTTTGACTTCTTTCTCTTAAAATTCTGTGAATCAATTCATTATTCGCTCACTGATAATATCAATGTAGTAACGAAGAAAACATTGAATTGTGTACACCAAAAATATTTAAATTTATCGTGAAGAGATTAAGTTCTCGTTTCACATTTCATTTTACATTTCACAAACTGAAGCTGAATGTAATCCGATTACAGTATTTGTTAAAATGTTTTTAAAAAGTATTAAAATATTTACTTTCAAAACGGTGTCGGAAAAATGTGTTTTTGTTCGCATATAAAAATTGTGATTGTGAAAATATTGATAAATATAAAATTTATTGAAGGATATTAATAGAAATATGTATTTTTGACTGCATTTAAAATCCTTCATTTTTCGTTGTGTTCATAATTGTTAAGATTTATCTTAACTGAATGTTTATGTGACAGAAAACTTAGGAAAATTGCACGAAAACTAGAATAGGTAGCAAGAAATACAATTTATAATAATTGTTCAGTATTTTTATCACACTCGTTAAATACTCTCCAAAAGGTCTTCACAGGGCTTCCAAGTTCATGCTTGTAGGAGGAGTATAATATTCTGATCCACATTTTATGCAACATATTTTTTATATCTTTTACTAAATAAATAAAGTCAATATTGTCACCCCTAACGCGAGTAAGTGTAGTAGAACGCATTATACAGGGTGTTGATCCTTTAACGCCGCTTTATGGCGCTGGATCGACCCTGTATACATATTGTATCGACGGATCTAAAACAGATATATCTTCCGACATTTTTATTATCTTACTATATACGAGGATATACGAGTATATACGAGAATATATACTTATTCTTATATTGTTGGAAAACTTAAATCAAGCAATTTTTGTTAATAAAAGTTCAAGTTATCAAGATATTATTGAGTTTAGGGGTTTACATTTCGAAGTGTTTATTCATCTGACTACCGAACGAGTAAGATTATATTAAACATCCATTCTAGCGGACGACTAGCAACAGTTTATTTTTAGAGTTTCCGATATATTTAACTGTTGCAAGCGTGACCTTAATAACTTTAAATAAAATTAACACTTCACCTCTTTGAAGATACTTATATCCACAATAAATATTCTACACTACATTACACTACAAAAAAAATGTACCAAGACACGAATTACAGCAGAAATCAAGTGAAAATAAAGAAAAACAGATAAAATACATCGATGTAATTTATCAGATATATGAGTGTGTGTAATATATGTGTGTGTGTAATATCCGAGCCGTGGCAGCCCTGCGGTCAGTGAGGCGCGCAGGGCTGCCACGCGGCGATAGCTCCGCTCCGGCGAACTCCAATGTGACAACCCTATAGGCAGTGTTATTTACGTAGCCACAATAATTAGGTTTGTAAAGTTATCGAGACTATGGGTGGTTGAACTTTTTATGTATGTACTTATTGAAAAATTGGGGATTTTACAAGCTTTTAGATTTTAGTGTAGTTTCACCTGTCCCGTTGTCTGTAATTATTCAAATTAAATTAAATAAATCTTGCAAGCCATGTGTCGACCACTTCTGGTTATCCGATTGGGTTGAAAGGCATACTTATGTAAGTCCCATGACAATAAAGCTAAAGCTAAAAAAGCTTGTTTTTAAAAACGTGTTTCTTTTTAATTTATTCTTGTTTATGATCATTTTAAAATGTTGGGTTAATTAATATCCTATGTGTACTTCATTTCATTCCAATCCGTTTTCTCTATATATTGTAAGTATGTATTTAAAAGTATATAAGTATGTTGGTCCGTTGTCCAGTATCCATAGACAAGGGTTGTTTAGTTTTGAACTAGAGCGCGATGATATTGATGTCTTTGATTTACACATAACGGATTTTTGTCGTGATTGTATTATGATTTACATTTTCTGACGTTTCGGATTCTTTACAGAACCTGTGATCACAGAAAAAAGATAGATGGCGATGTCATATCACACTTTGCAATCTTATAGCGAAGGGTTGACAAGACTACTTCTTCTTCTTTGCGTATCGACTCAAGAAATAAAAAAACTGAAATTAGTCTACGATTTTGTTCATTCAATGAACCATATAATCTGCGCTATCGTTCCAAATCATCCAGATTAACGGGTTATAAAACCTGGTTTAGAGAGCCAGACTAAAAATGCAACGCTAATAATAGGGTTTGATGTTTGAACATGTTCATAATCTTAAAACATACGAACATATTGTTCCGCCCGACATTACTCCACTCTCCCAGTACAGTACACAGGACCGCAGTACATAACAGACAATTTGGGCGTCCCCGGTCGGTACCGAGATGAAGGCAATTTCCTTCCAACGCCGACTTCCTACTGCATTTGACACCATCAAGGACCTCTTTGACTCAGTAATTGGACCACTTCGCGTTAATATTCGTATTTTTGTTGAGGAAAAATGGAATATTGGCAGTCTTTGTTCGAGGGTACTCGCCTCTATAATGGTTAATGAGATGTATTGTTGTCTGGCTGCGGTAATGTATTGGTGGATGAATAGTATTAAATAGTAAGTATTAATGTAGTAATGAGTGTTGGTGGGATCAAGTTTTGTTTTTAATAGTGGTGGTAGTTTTGAAGAAACTGGGATAATACTTAGGAGTGGTTCACAAAAAGTTTTGAACTCAAAAATCTTCAAGTGTTCTTTTTTAAAAATAATTTTCGAACCGTTTTAAGTGTTATTGAAAATAATCTTTACACAAAAGTTCTTACTGAAACTAAAGCGCTATTAAAATAGTTTATCTCACACGCAAATCGAACCCGCCACTCTTTGTTTGGCAGCCCAACGTGGTTGTAAATTATGTTTTTTTTTGTTAATATCATAAAATTGACAAACCACAATCATACTCTCTGTCATAGGCTTTTAACTTTTTTACTTTAATTACTAAAATCCCTATAAACGCCTATAGACGAATTATATTTGCGGAATCATCCCCATTATTCCTCAGGGATACGATCATCAGAGCCGATATTTAAGTACGCCTTTGTACTTCTGAGATACAAAAAAATGAATAAATTTTAAATTTACAAAGAAAAATATAATATCTAGTATAATTGAAGAAACCAATAATAAAATTGGGCGTTGGAAACTTTAATAAAAATTAAAATGAAACACAAAGATAAAATAATAATTCAATTTTAAGTCCAATAGTACTCGAAATTATTTCCTTCCTAAGAACTTCTGTAGAAATTTATATACATGAATAGGCGTATTAAAATTCACAGATATTCCTTTCAATGAATAATAAATAAAATTAAATATTGAACCTAAAATGTTGAGGAAATTGTACAAAGTAATATATAAAGGGGTGTTCTCAACGATTGATAACTAAGTAACGTTCACAATAGTCAAGTCGGATTGTACAGTAACTAAATCAAACGTTTCATTCAACTGGCACAAGTCGAGTTTCGTTGTCATTAACCTCAATAAATCTGTGAGTGAAGTATTAAGGAGCGTTTGAACTGAACAAGTTGGTCTCGCAATCAATTAATTAGTCAAATGAATTAAATGTATTTCGGGGAAGTATTTTGGTGCTGTCTTTCTCTGAAAATAAAATGTAAATAGTTTTGTGGTTCTTAGGGTTGATTGGATATATTTAAATGAAACGTCAAAACTTCTTAATAAAATAATGATCAACAATAAATACAAAATTTAGAACATTTCTTTCAGCAATAGTCTGTAATACAAGAGAACTACAATATTTTGTGATCACCATTTCCCACTCCCTCACCACGGATATTACCGGATATTTAAATAAATAATTATAAAACCTATAATCAAAATAAAAATAAGACACAATCTAACATCATTTAAAAACACTACATCACACACTTTCGATAACATAATTAACCAACCAGCCTACAAAATAATCTACTAAACTGTCTTGACAATTGTCTGTCTGAGCAAGTAGCCGGCCTGTTTCAAACAGGGCAACTGGATGCTGGGTATAATGAAATTAGTCGAGGCCCGAGTCGCTTTAAAGACTATGATTTGCGTAATCAAAGAGCGTATAATAAGATTTAGTTTGTACTTGCACCGTTTGCGCTCCCCTTAGTAGTACTGGCTTTATTAATATAGGGTTTCTTTACTTTTGACACGATTTATTGTTATTGTGAAGTATTTCAGAGTTGAGAAGGTGGTTGGTTTAAAATATAACTTTTATAATGGTCCTGTCATGTCAGGTCGTCCTCCCATACGCTGGAGGAGAGATTCAGATGTTTTTGACGGAGATTGGAGAGAGCTGGCTCACGACAGAGACAGATGGAGGAGACCTTTGCCCAGAAGTGGGACGATTCAGATTATTTAAAAAAAATGGTCCTGTGAATTTTGGTACGAAATAAAACTTTTTGTTCTTCCCGACTTTTCCTTGTCTTATTCTGGTTGATTTAGAACCACTTCGGACATTCTTTTAGTTTCTACTTAAAAAAGCTTTGATTCCCTTTAAATGATACATTTATCTATCACATTAAAACAAACAGTTACCTTTACCCCATTAAAATCGTAGTCAAGTTTACCCCGCGGTAAGTGAGTATACATGTTCACTAGCTCGGGGTAATTAATTACTGAACAATACATCACTGCCACTACGAGCGGATACCGATCACCCACAACCATAATAATGTAAGGAAATACTTTGGTTTTTGACTTCTATTTCTTTTATTTTGTTACTAATGTAATCAGTCAAACTATAAACGAAGGAACTTATACAATTATTCTTAGTGTATGAGTGTGTAATTGAACAAAGAAATACTTAAATTATAATGATTGACGGGATAACTAATATAAAAGATGAAGTTTGTTTTTGTTCTAGTACTACAGATAACGTATTAGGTTTAATCTTTACATAAGATAATGAATCTATTATTTCCCTAGTTGCTCACCCCTTACTTTTTCATAAGTATCATAAACTACACACGAATAGAACGAAATTTAGAGTCACAGAAATATTTAACTGGTACGGAAATCAAACACGCAATTTGTTTGGCACTCTAGTCATGGTCACTACTCGGTCATTTTAACCATTAAAAATATTAAAGTAAATATAAAAATACACACTTCACTAAAACAAAAAACTGAAAGACAGACAACACTCAAAAGATTACAATAAAACTAGAATAAAATGTAAAAAGTCAAATTGCATTGAAGTGCGGCCGTACACGTAGATATTACGTGATATTTCACGGTATTATCTTTTTGCCCCGTAGTTCTCATTCGGTCGAGTCTCGCGACGTTATTAGGAAAATTCTAACTTATTGCTGCAGTAGTGCTTCCTAGGCGGCTCTTATTGTGGTACAAGGGAATCGACTTACGGTATTACGACCGACGGGGTATTTTATAACATAAGTTTCTTATTATTTTAGATAGTTCTAGAATGTTCATTATTTGAATAAAGAGGGGGACAAAAACTTTCTTCCCTTTCGACTTTTTGTTGTTAACTGTATTTGTTTAGCTTACTTTAACCGATTCTTCCACCTCGACTCTACGGCAAATTCCCATAACTTGCCGTACGTGTCCCTACAGCTACACACGCGAGGACCTTTACAAGGCCACTGATAGTGCCATATCGGTGGCCGAGTTCTGGTCCTCAAATATGAGTCGATACGCTTAAAAGACGAAGAACTGTATTTGCTCTAAAAATTGTATGTTTGAAAAATGAACGTTTGTGTAAAATTTCTTTTGCATGCAATTTATTGGAGTAAATTCGTGGCCTAGATTCCACGTAACATTTTAAAATATATTTTGTAACGATAGATGCAAAACATATGTCCGATTCCATTTCACTATTAACTACATAAAACAACCTACCTCTCAATGCAGTTCAAACTAACAAAGATGTATAAGAAATCTAAAATGTTATATTATTTGGTCCGCTACCTCTCGCCTTGAGTACCCCACACCGACTCGTAATACGTCTGGAAAGAGTACCGACGCGGCGACGTGCCGCGACGCAAATCCGCCCTCGGTCGCCGCGCGCTCACGCCTATCAACAATATGCTTTTACACTAATGTTAACTTCACATTTATTGTAAAGATAGGTTTTATAATGAAAGAATGTAATAAAATATAATAATTATGGTTTGTCATGTCATGTTATGAGGCGTACTGAATACTTGATAGTCAATTTAGTATAAAGTTTTATTGTTTTTAATTAAGTTATTTTGTTGTAATTAAGACGATTTTATGTGACATAAGTCCAAAATATTACTCATTTAATTATTAATCAAGTTATCTGCTTGAGAGTAAGATGGAGTTTAGACCGCTTCTTACGTGATTATCAAATAAGTATATATGATTTAAAAATAGTAATTTCTAGAATTACCAGTGTTTTTTGAAAAGAACACACCAAAACACAGTCACAAACGAATAAACTATCATCTTGATTCACCTATCTTAAGATTTAAAAACATAATTATAATTCTATGCATACTATAGTTTAATAGATCGAAACCTACATAGTCGTAGACAAAGGACCAAACAAAGGTACTTTTGTCTTATACTATGTGAAGAAGAATTTCTTAATACATACATCCCAGTACATACCACATATCTATCATTATATACAACACATATTGTATTAACACAACTAACGAAATCAATTCATGTGTAAGTCGGGTAGTACAGTGACTCCATAATGTATGAACCGTCCGTTGTTCGAATTAATATGTATGTTCTTACCCCGGCGCGGGGCAGAAGCAACTCTTGGTGTGATTTGATGGGGCAATAACATTTACCAGAGTAACAGGTTCGGTGCAAATGGAAAAGTAATTAGACTTTTTATTTTGTGCAAATAGTGAAATTAACGTAGGGGTAGTTTGAACAACATTTTTTTGCCACCGGCGCGGGCGTATCGCACTCATCCTCCTGATAATGGCCACCGGACGTGGCTGAAACTAGTTGAGAAATTTGACTTAAATAAGTACGTACGAACATCCCGTTGTTTTACATATATTTAATGTCGTACGTTTCGTTTAATAATAAAACATTTTTTTTTGTCAAGAACGTCTTAATTTGTATTATTATTTATCGAATTGGATATTAATATAAAACAATGTAGCTTTCTGCCCGCGATTACATCCGTGTGGGTTTCATTAAATCGTTCTGAATTCTCTCATCTCGAGTCTCAAACGCGGTTCAATAGTTAAGGTGTGTCATCACAACAGACAAACAGAGTTACTTTCTATTTATTTTTGGGGACTACAAATAAAAAAAAATGTTTTATGATGCTAGTAGTTTTGCTTTGCAACTTGTCCACATAAGTGTATAGGTAGGCCTGTCCAATGTCCATTGATCTTAGCTCCTACCCTCGAAACTAATTTCAAATCGTGTATTGCGGGTAGATCTTCCCGTTTTTCGGTCGAATCCAAGATGGCCGCCAATCTCCGGTCGCGCCATCGCCCGCGGCTAACTGTTACACTCCAACATTAAGTTTTTTAACTTCTACCCGCAAAATTTGTGGAGTTGTTAAAATTTTAAATCGGTTCGTGTTCTTTGGTGAATTTTGTTTAATTTTAATTCTGTACAAATTTTATGTTATTTGATTAAACTTATCTTATTTTTGTTGTAGATTATGATGTTATGACGAACATATCGTATAATTCTACACACTACATGCATGGGTGAATGTAATTCGCATAATAGAAACCACAATACATTTTCTCTGTAAGTTAATTTGTACGTTCAAAATAATTTTGATATTTAAAAATAATCCACCTCAATCAATCAATTCAATCATCAACATTTATCGTTCACTTGTTCATTCGTTCACCGTTCACTCAGCACGCATACCGACTCTTATCTGCAAAAATACATAAAAATAAATCATGAACATAATAAAATATTACTGAAAGGTTCAAGGAAACTAAATAATTTATCGAATGACGTCGGGTTATGTTCATTAAGATGAATGAACGAAGATCAATCTTGGAATGAATGATTGTTTCGTTCTTTGGAAAGGAAATATTATATTTAACCCGTTTGGGGTAAAGTGGTTTATTATTAAATGAGTCCCGGTTTATGCCGAGGTTTATGTTATTCAGGTAACATAAGGTATGGTATAGCTAGTAAAATATAAATGGAAAAATTGTTGTTTGTAAATCCTTCACACAAAACTACTAAACTGATTTTTACGAAATATGATACAGATGTTATGTGTGTTTATGACCATCAACATCACATAGGATACCTTTCTTTACCAGAATCGCCGCGCATTTAAAAATAATTTAACTTAGGTATATTTTTTATTTAACGAAAACGTCACTAAGGTTTTTATAAATTTAAATACTACTGTCTTGCCTGATATTTAGCGTTGACGTAATCTAAAATGGAGCCTTGCTTTGAATGCATTTATTTATCATTTGACAAAAATAAGGACAATGTATGCTAACCGAATCCACCAAAATATTACCCCATCAACTCTCAATCTAAAATTAATTGCCCAAGAACGAAACAAATACACGTACCCCATACCACGTAATTCAAGCTACTCTAAGAACATGTGCAAATTAATGAAGTACACATACAATGACTGTCCGGTCCCCATTGAGCGCCAACGAGCCTTCACGCGGGTAATGGATGCTGAATGACTCGAACATATCGATTGTTTTAATTAAATGGTGCAAGGCGAGCATGATTTATGGGGTGGTTTTGGTTTATTTATATTTAATTTAAACTTTGTGGATATAAAATAAGCTCTAAATACTTGAATCAGTCTATAAAGTGCTTAGTGATAATATAGTTGATTACCTAGAACTCTACTACGCCTACATGGCCGGGCTAGCATGACTTCGAAAACGCGATAGATAAAGCGATTTATCAACATCCAACTGTCAAAATATGATAAACATACCCGCCATATTTAATTTTACCACGTAATAAATTTTATGACATTTGGTCATGCTTGCGAAATCGATATATCTATTTATCGACATCCAACTGTCAAAATATAATAAATATAGCCGCCATATTTAATTTTATCATCGTACCACGCCATAATTCATTTGGTTATGCTCGCGAAATCGATATTATTTCGTGGTGTCTATATATTTTATCACGCACAGTCATGCTAGGGGGGCTGAAGTCCTGGATTCAATTTCTGTTCCATGTTATTTTACATGATTCAGTTTATTAAGATCGCAAACACATTAGCCAAGCTTGATGATAACTTGTTCCTCTTCACTGTACCTATATCATTAGTGAGAGACCTTTGAAGCGAGGTCTTACTAAATAGTTTATTACAATATAATGATTATGATTTTTAGATAAAATAAATATAGATACAACCACGGATTATACTTAAAATTAATTAACTATTCAGAAGTTAATAAGATTAGTACTTCAGTATCCAATTTAATTTTATTAAATAATATTGGACGAGCTTAAAACTGTTAATATAAAGAATATTGTATCAACCATTTTGCTCCACTTAAAATTCCAACGAAGCAATTTGCTCCTCTATCGGTGGTTACTAGGTATTTTAAATATTAATTAACTAGCTGATGCCAGCGACTTCGTCCGCGTGGAAATTGGTTTATTTATTTTACGTACCTAATTGACTTTTTCAAAGTTATCAAACAAATTCTATACCGGATGTTAAAATTATTTTAATCATATGTAATCATTACGAAGAAAACAATTATTTTTCTATAATAAAAAATATCAGAACAATAATACTTGGTTATGTAAAATGTCTGTTTTAACTCCTCGAAATGATCAAGCATGTGCAATAAATAATGAAATACTGTCGCGTATTCAAGGAGGAAGTCGAGAGTATATCTCTATCAATAGTATGATGGATCAAGAAGAATCCACGAACTATCCGACAGAATTTCTGAATTCATTAAATGTTCCTACATTTAATGAATTAATTCCGATAGAATTTCTGAATTCATTAAATGTTCGGATCTATCCCTCACATACAATAAATTTGTAAATCGGTGTTTCTATAATTCTTATTCGTAATTTAAGTCCTAAACTGTGCAATGGTTCTCGATTAAAGGTCAGAAATCTACAACGTAACATAATTGAAGCAGAAATTTTAACCGGTTGTGGTGTCGAAGAAACCGTCTTGATACCAAGAATACCACTCATCCCTAACAATTTTCCATTCCAATTCAAGCGCACCCAATTCCCAGTCGTGGCGTGCTTTGCTATGACGATAAATAAATCCCAGGGTCAGACACTAAAGGCCGCTAGTGTCGACCTAAGGTCTAATTGTTTTTAGCATGGCCAACTACATGTGGCCTGCTTACGGGTCAGTAATTTATTTATTTATGTTAGCCCCAGAAGGCAAAACCATCAATGTAGTTTATAGAGAAATTCTTTGAATATGAACTATCATATAACAAAGTTTTGTACATGATGCAAGCACACAAAGACAGTGAACAATAATTTAAAAGCATTTTTTTTGTCCTAAAGTATTTATAGATGGATATCACAATTTTTGCTTGATTTAACAAAAAGAAGGTTGAATGCACCTATATATTTAAAACTCAATACTGCCAACCTTTGTGTAAAGAATATCATAAATTTTAGGACCTTTGCACACTGCCTATTTTTCACTCATAGATAGATATATACATAGATACCGTGACGGATTATACTCGACAAAAAAATTAATGACCAATCTCCATCGTGTTGTTTTACGTTTACCTACTTTGACATTAGCAGAATTGCGCAGTTATAGCAGCAGTAGCCAAAAACTATTTTGTTTATTGAATTGATACCTTGACGGCGCTGTAGATATTTTTTTTATGTCTGATGCACCATTTTGAGAACTTCAGTATATTACGATATAATCTCCTCGGTAGCTCAATTGAATAGAGCAGTGCTACGGTTCAGCATGGTTCCGGGTTCAAGTTCTGGCTGAGGCGAAAATTTTGAATGCATTTTTCTAAAAGGCTAATAAGTTATTTTAATTAAACTTAAACTATTTAATAAAATATTTATGTTAATAATGTATCCATCAGCAGTTTTCTTATTGTTTGTTATTAAGGGAAAGACACTCAGTTGATGTTTCTTTAACATAATACGCACGTACTGCACTTTAATATAAATAGTCTATACTATTTTTTTTTACGCCTGAAAATCCGCTATGTGCATATGCCCTTTAAGCATTCGATATTGAAGTATTCTACATTCTGTCAAATTTGATATCTATGAAATATTATTATACAAAATCCAAAATGTAGTATTTTTGTCAGCAATGTTTTCTCGTCAAAAGGAAGCGAAGTGTTGATAAATATATTTTTTGATTGAAATCAGAAGACCGAAGATCAACAAAGACTACGACTCCTCCCAAATTTTAAAGAATATCTCAATAACTTAGAACTAACTAAGTTGGTAAGTTGCGCGATATAAACGGATATTACCCAAGCGATGTCGTCGGCGGAGTATTGTTTATTAAATTCAAAACAACAAAATAGATTTTTATTGATAACTTTTCTTTTCGTTATTCAAATGAGATGAAACAAAGCCTATATATTGCGCCAAATTAAGCTTAATCCATATGTGGAAACGCCATGAAAATCCGTTCAGTACTTTCTGAGATTATCGCGAACAGACAGACAGACAGGCAGACAGGAAAGAAAGTCGAAAATTGATTTTTTGTGTTCCTTTGACCTTCTTTTATCCCCCCTATCAGTTTCAGGTAAATTTATTTAGTGTACAGACACGGTGGTTCTACTGTTTTATTATTAGTATAGATTTTCACTATTTAAGTGAAAATCTATACTAATTTTTGAAATTGAAATTTTTGAAAAAGCAGTAGTTTTAATTAAAAGAATTTTCGTTAACACTTTTCTAGTTTTTGTAAATGAATCCTTCTGAAAGTCTGAATTCGATATTATTTCGGATCGTATGGCTCTTTTCGGAATTTTTAATATTTTTCATTAATTAATTTGTTCCAATATATTTATAGATATATTTGAAAGTAAGTGCAACAATTTGAAGTTTATGAATCATCATCGTCTCAATCTGACAGTGTTAAAGAAAGAATTCTCAGAGTTCATAAAAATAGTTTCCACAACCTCACTACTGCCTCACAAATCACAACGAAACCCGGATCAAAACCCGAATAACAACCAGAAATCAATTCAATTACATCAATAGTGTATCATTTACATATTCTTACGATTTCTCGCCAAAAACCGGGCATTGAAAAATGCATGCCCCGTCACGTTGATTGATCCGGATAAGGTAGGAAACCGGATGATTTATACCGGATAAAATGGCGGACAGGTAAAAAGATTGTTTGTATTAGTTACGAGCGGGTGTTGATTTAAATTTGTGTGTGATTTACATTTCTGAATACGAATCCGGATAAAATAGTAAGACTAATACTGCCTTATTTGCGTTGCATTTTTAGTCTGGTTTAGCACTAAACCAGGTTTTACAATCAATATTGAATACTGTCAAAGTGACAGATTTGACTGACAAGGTGTCAAATGCTTACCAGGTTTTGTTAAACCGGACTAAAAATGCAACGCAAATAAGGCAGTTGGTGTTTTATCCGGGTTAACTTTTACTAACAGGTAAGGTGTAGGAAGATTTGACGACAAGTTTACGTAAATAATTATATTTTAATATAAACTTTAATATTTTTACCCATATTCTTACGAGAAAACCACATTAGATGCATTTTTATATTAATACATCTAACACATAATTAAATTAAAAATATATATGAAACACAAGAGAGCTCTATAGATAACGTCACCCCTGTCAGAGACAAAAAGGATGTCACAGTATACACGGTAGTTAGTGCAGTGAGTACATTTGATAGTGCCACAGTGCAACCGACGTACGACTTTATCTTACTCTGTGACTAGCCTTTAATATTTTACTAGTTTTGTGCCGAGTTAAGATGTTTCTTATATAAAAGTGTCTTTTCTCGCAAAAGGTCTTAAATTCGGTATATACCATATTGTATCCTACAGGGTGAATGATGTATGTTTCCTATTTTTAACGTGCATATCAAAATTACATCCAGATTATATAATAATGTATATCGTTAATCAATCAACTGTACGAATTTTGACGGAATTATAACAAACAGATATTTTTTTTTTTACTCAAATTTCTCTTTTACTTACTTCTTGAATTAACTCGAGTGAAACCGCAGAACAAAGCCACTTAATAATTACTACTTATAAATTAAAATAAGTAATAGTTATTTACTTATCACTTAACACTAATATGTCTTAACTGACATTATTGACTAATAAACCTTCTTGATTAGATATATTAAATTAAGATCATCCCTCCACACAGACAGACGGACAGATTAAATAAAGATAGTAGTTAGTAGGTATAGTGATGGATTGACAGCTCGATCCGCCGGTGGAGTTAGAGAACTAAGTGCCACTTAGGGCCGTGGGCCACTCACTTAGTGAAAGAGGGGAGCGTTTGGCAAGGTAAAGTTTTAATAAATCACTACATAGTATAAAACAAAGTCGCTTTCTCTGTCCCTATGTCCCTATGTATGCTTAGATCTTTAAAACTACGCAACGGATTTTGATGCGGTTTGTTTTAATAGATAGAGTGATTTAGTGGAAAGGTTTTAAGCATAATTTTATCCCCATATTCCTACGGGCACGGGAACTTCGCGGGTGAAACCGCGGGGCGCCGGTAGTAAAATAATAAATAAAACGTTTATTAAATCTCACAAATACAAGAGTTTTACAATAGTTCTTAGTTATAAATTGAAATTACATAATTTTGTAGTTGTGAGACTCCGGTGTCTGAAATAGGTTGATACATATAACCTGTCATACAGATCAATGCAAGTATTTGTCAAATTGAGACTTAAAACAAAAGTAAATCGATGTATGATATAAATAAACAATTAATGCAAGAAAGAAAAGCAAAAAAAACACCACAAAGAAAGTTTAAATCAATAAACTTTTTATTGCAAAATACTATGTAACTAATTGCATTTTTTTCTTGGTATCCCAAAACATTTCCATACTATTGATACACACGATTGGCCAATAAATAAATAGTCTTAATCGCTTCCTCTTGTCACTGAGTCTCACCCTCACGTCAGATCACTCATTGCAGACAGACACTCTGAATGTTCACTAATGTACACACCACAGCGATACTGTTTGTTTGTATCAACATTAAAACCGTACCTAATACTTTCGCGTAAAATGGAAGTTACAGATCTTTTACAAAATATCGGAAAAATAAATTAATCGGCGTGATTTTTGCATAACATTATTATAGATTATTTTTAGTGGTGGTATTTCTTTTTTATATCTCAAGTTGCTGTGCCCCGCGGTTTCGCCCGCGTATATCACAATCCCGTGAGAATCCTTTCTTAGCGGATGCCTACGTCATAACATCTACCTGCATGCCAAATTTCAGCCCGATCCGTCCAGTGGTTTGGGCTGTGCGTTGTTAGATCACTATGTCAGTCAATCAGTCAGTCACCTTTGAGTTATTAAAGATATCTCCATGGTTTAAGTATTAAACAAACCTAGCAATGCCAAGGTATAACAGATGTCCTATAGTCTTGCTACGAGATGACTACTTCACGTAGTCTGGCTACAAAAATGCTACTACGTCTTGTTTTGCTACTGAAATACGATGTCGTGTAGTTTTGCTACGAACTTACTATACGTCTCGTAGTCATTAATATAATTTTTATCTCAGATTAAAAACATAACATAATCATAATCATTCACTACATCATAGTAACTGACTCCTAACTACGTTCGAAACTTGTATCTGAAACTACGCACACACCCAGACAGAGACAAACATTTGTGGTTCACACAAATATTCACCCCGTACGGGAATCGAACCTGCAACCTTACGGATGGCAGTCCGGCATGGTGACCACTCTGCTATCAAATTCGTCTAGTTTGGTCCTTTAGTTTTCTATTCTAAGCTTTTTACAAACCATTTTCCACGGTTAATCAAAAAATATCCTTTATCCTGACACCTGACTTTGGTTTCGAAAACGGCCAAAGTGATTAAATCACACAACAGCAATCAAAGATTTTTATATACAACTAGCTGGGCCCCGCGGTTTCACCCGCGTAGTACTCGTTCCCGTGTTCCCGGCAATTATTCGTTTTTTTCTCACCTTTTAAACCTTCCCTAGACCTAAAGAACATTTCAAGACCAAGATAAGATAAATCCGTTCAGCCGTTCTCGAGTTTTAGCGAGATTAACGAACTGCAATTGGTTTTTATATATACAATTAAATAAAATCCTATCAGTTAACAAATCGTTCTCCAATCAGCCACGTATCACATTCCCTACTATTCTAATAAGTACCACAAACACGGCGTACGTGTGTCTGTGTGTCTGTTGGGGATGACCTCGAGGGTGTGTACTCGGGACCGCTCGGGGTGTAACTTTATATGGAAGTGCTTGTAGGGGTGACAGGGAGGTTTTTACGGAAATTAATAGTGCACTATCATTATTTATTTTATTTTGGAAGAAAATGGTTCAATGCTATATTTTATTATTTATGAAAGATACAAATACAAAAACCAGTGAAATTTTCATTGTGAGAAAATGCTAACTAATATTATAAATGCGAAAGTAACTCTGTCTGTCTATCTGAAATTTGGTACAGTGGTAGCTTATGGTCCGGGAATGAACATAGGATACTTTTTATCCCGAAATTCCTACGGGAACGGAAACTACGCAGGTGAAACCGCTGCTAGTTTTAATATAAGCAATTAAAGTTTCCACTTGAATATAATTTTGCGTATGTTACTCTACTAGCTGTGCCCCGCGGTTTAAACCGTTTAAAATGTAGTGTTTGTATAAAATAGTAATCATAATACATATTGCAATTATTTTTAATCTTAATTAAATGGCGGTTTCCAATTGAAAATTAGTAATAAGCTAATTAAATGGAATATCAATTAACTTTTTCTAGTAAAAACTTTCCAAAGAAAATACACCTCCTTACTTTAGTGTGGTAACCCTGTGTTGTCCATCGCCGCCCTCCGCTAAGTATATCAAATGAATTGTAAATGAAATCAGAGCCGAGTGCCGCCACCGCCGGTTTATCGCCATCGCCCGCCCGCGCTCTCCACACTGACACATACACCGGGCTTGAGTACTGTCTTAGAAACCCAAGTTACAACAGTGTAAAGTAACTGAACGTTTTTAACTTGTAAAGTAGAGTACTTCTTGTTTTATATAACTACTTTGTTGCTATCGGTGAAAACCTGTAATTGGCTCATCTGAGACTAGACTCAAACAATGTTAATCACTACATAGTATAAAACAAAGTCGCTTTCTCTGTCCCTATGTACATATGCTTAGATCTTTAAAACTACGCAACGGATTTTGATACGGTTTGTTTTAATAGATAGAGTGATTCAGTGGGAAGGTTTTTAACATAATTTCATCACCATATTCCTACGAGAACGGGAACTACGCGGGTGAAACCGCGGGGCGCGGCTAGTTAAATATAATGATTTTCCTAAACAATAAATAAATAAAGTAATAAAACTAATTAATTTTAGTTGAAACGTCAAGAATGGTAAATAAAATAAGTTTATCGCCGCCTGCTCTATACACGCTGACACCAACACCTACCAGCTACTACCCCGGGCTGGTATACACGGATTGAAAGCCTTCCGATGGTTTACAACGAGTTTTGTAACTTACTAGTAGCGCTTTCAATTTTCTGGCTCAGTTTGGTACTAAATGGCGATTGTGATATGTGTCCGAATATAATTAATTTATTATTTATTTTCTCGTGCCCCTCGGTTGGGACAATGTAATGAGCTGATGATGATGATGATTATTTATTTATATTCATACAAATATTATTATGTATTGAAATACTACGAATCCGTAGTCGCCTACGAGCTACGCTGCTGCGTAGGCTTGCTACGACAGTGTATTTAGATTACATTTTTAGCTGTGAATAATGAAATTATTCATGTTATTTATTTCAAATACATCATATTAATATAAGTAAACGATTTAGATGAAAAATATTATAAGAATTACCAGAAATATAAATAAAATAGTGGAGGGATTCGATAGCTCATAGCCCGTAATACAACAAAGAAAAACGAAAAACGGTTTTAAAAAAAAACGTTTTGTATATGAGTTGGTATATTTTTAAAACATTTTTTTTAAATAATTTACAAATCCGCTAAACCACTACGAGCAAATTGGGTCAAAAACCATACATTTAAACAATTTCTTATTAGAATCACGCGTCACCAAATCTAGCAAAAAATCACTTTGGTCGCAAAGTGGTGAGGGAGATAAAACATGCGGAAGTCCACGGGTGCGAGCGAGATAGCGATATATTTGAAAGCGTACGGTCGCCGTAAGAGGTTTTGACTTTTATTTTTACGGTAATGCGTAGTTTCTTTGGCGCGAGTTATTGGGGAGGGTGTGCATTCGAGTGAAAATACCCAGAAAATAATCATTTGTATGAACATTGGCCACTTTCTGAGGTTCAATTCGGGTTTTAGGAAGTTTTTTTGTTACTTTTGAAAGTGTTTTTTACTCTAAAAAGTGTTGCATTTGGTAGGAATATTGTTTTGAGGTCTATAGGGAAGACTTAGGAAAGTTGAAGTCAAAGTGGTAAATAGTTTGCGAATGAAAATTGTGATATAATTTTCTTCAAGTTAGTTTTTTACTTTAAGACTTATGTTTAAGAGATTAGATGTCATCATATTGGTTTGGTAATTGAGTAATTAAATATATCAAATGCAAGAATAAATACATGCGAAATATCGTCAATTCTAATGATAAATATCCAAAAAAATAAGATCCAAAATTGTACCATCCAAAACAGCTTACAACAAACAAACAATTATTTCATCTCCCTATATCATTACTAAAGCTTATAACAAAAATACAATTAATTTCATCTTCCTATAACAAAAGCATATTACATTAATATACTTACGACTACATTAACATCATCGACCTCAAACAAATAATAAAATAAAAACGCAATAAAATCCATTATTACATAACAATTATCCGGGATGATATTACAGAATTCCCTCCACGTACTCCCCTCATACAGACACACGTACATATATTTGTGTATACATACATTGACGGTTTAATATAATATTCAAATTGAGTGCATCGTTGTGAGCAAGCGATGTATGAATGTTGATTACGGATTATTGTGCCGTTTATACTTGGTATGGAGGTTTGGGTAAAGTTAGGTATGTTCTTTCTTTGTTCTGTGTAATGAAGATGTTAGGGAAATTAATCGTTTTATATATACATTTTTATAGCTTACATTTCATTTTGGTTTAGTTCTAAATCTACACTAATATTATAAAGATTTGTATTTTTGTATGTAACGAAGAAACTCAAAAGTACTAGACCGATTTTAATAATTATTTTTTCATTAGAAAGCTACATTCACCCTGATTAACATAGGTTATATTTTATCCCCGTATTCCCACGGGAACGGGAACCACGTGGGTGAAACCGCGAGACGTCGCTAGTATTGAAATAAAACTGTATTAACTAATTTTATGTTATGTTATGCTTATGTTAATTTTTGTCGTGGTTACATTTTGTTTTACTTTTTCTGACGATCCAAAATTAAATAGCAGTGATCACAGAAGACTGGTTCTAAGTAGTTTTTTTACAGCTTATTCTGACAAAGGGCAATGATTTCAATCAGAATTTACTTTACAATATTGGATGTTGATAAATGGCTTTATCTATCGCGTTTTCGGAGCCGTGCTAGCCCGGCTGGTATCTATTACTAAAATATAAAGCAGTATTTTACATTTTCTTAGCAATATTTTCTCAGGAAATATTTCCGAAGTCGCTACGACATCGCCTTAGTTTTTGTCGTGGATCGAGCTAAGTAACTACCATCACCGAGAAGTAGAAATATGGTATCGTATCCATAATGTTTTAGTAATCCCTACTATATAATATTATAATGCGAAAGTAACTCTGTCTGTCTGTCTGTTACCTTTTCATGGCTAAACTACTGAACCGATTGACTTGAAATTTGGTACAAGGGTAGCTTATGGTCCGGAAAAGAACATAGGCTACGTTTTATCCCAAAATTCCCACGGGATCGGGAACCACGCGGGTGAATCCGCGGGGCACAGCTAGTAAGTCATAATAATAACAAATGAAAATTTTATTTTAAACTAATAACGTGAAAAACGTTTGAGTTGGTGCGTAAAAATGAAAATGCATTTACAATTGATTTCAAAATATGTTTCACAATTAAAAAATGTTGTTATTGACTTACAAAAATATATTTCTGATACAAAATATTTGGCTTTTACTTTGTTTGAATTCGCATATAAACTTTTGTTGCAATTTATTTTTGTTTAATACATTTTCTATTAATGAATCTTCCGCATTTTACAAAATAGAACTATAACCGCATTTAAAAAGTACTCGTATATGAAAATTTAAAAACCCCTCACAATCGCAAAAAAAGTGAATAACGCATGTAAAGAAAACGAACGCATAGATTTTCCATCAAGTATTTTGAGAGCTTTTGATAACTTCCGTCAGATTCTTTGGGAAAATCTATATTTTGTAATCATATTCAGTTTTCAGGTCACACAGTAGCTTGTGGATAATTGTCTTCACTTTCAATTGGCAAAAACAAAATGTTCTCCCTAAAACATTAATTGAGGTCATAACTTAAACTCTTACATCAAAAGAATAAAGATCACATTACATTATCAGTTGGTCTTAGTAAAAAGACAGAACTAATATGTTTAAAGTAACCAATAAAGTTCGGTAAGAATGTAGACGGTCTCGCAAACAATGGCGATCCTAAATAAATCTAATGTTGTGTCGATACAGGCCGTATACAGCCGCCGCCTCTGTCAAATGCATGCCATAATACTAAATTACTTAATGCACCGACCTATAAAAGATTTAAACACACACACACATGCAACAAGCCACGCCCATACACATTGTCTTACTAACCACACACATGCGCAAACCGCCCCTGTCTGTGTCAGTTAAGGCGAAAGATAAACTCAAGCAATTATTCTTTTCACAATTTTATATTTACCGCTTCAAATATCTTACTTCAAAGATTACACTTTTCAAAAAGAAAATTCTCTAGAGAACGCTAAATCCACGAAAGCCTCAATAAAGATAATTACTACAATTATTAAGTA
Organism: Timandra comae; assembly: GCA_958496195.1. Taxonomy (NCBI): domain Eukaryota; kingdom Metazoa; phylum Arthropoda; class Insecta; order Lepidoptera; family Geometridae; genus Timandra; species Timandra comae. The sequence continues at coordinate 377,519 of OY292376.1, forward strand.
GGAAAAATTGAAGGGAATCAATTTTTCCATTTCCTATTAGCGAGTGACAATGGATCGGGAGCATTCCCTGCGGGCTCTTAAGTGCGGGAGCGAGATGGAGCGACGTGTGCGAGTGTGTGCGAGCATACGGTACTGCATAAATAGCGGAGCGGGGCGCTCAGAACGGCATTCGCCCTCCGACGAGCGAGGTGGACGGGCGTCTCGCGGCACAATGTCATAGCCTTCGTAATTTAAATCCTCTTTCTTCTTCTCTCTCTTTCTAACGATACGTATCATGTATTGTCTAATGTAATTTTGGTGCTCAATAAATAAAGTATTTTTATATTCGGACTTATTGTTATGGGTAATCGTTATTAGGTATAGGGCATAGTTTATTCGGTAGGAGCGTGTAACCAAGACTTCAAGATGAATTTCATTGGTGAGTTTAGTTAAGGGGTTTCTTTGTTTTATTTCTTTATTTAATTAAAAATATTAAGGTTTTCTTTGTGATGACGTTATATCACAAACTGTTAACAAAGGGCTGTCACAAACACACTCGAGTGGTTTGACACTGAAGTACTGCGGATGTTTCTCGCCTCTACACTTTCTTTGATTTCTTTTCTTATAACTTAATTTAAACTCTGTATTTTAGTTTAATTTTGTAACGTTTTTCCAAAGTACTTCTATATAAAATAAATGCTTAAAAAACTTCTTTTAAAGTATTAATTTCAAGGCTTAAATTTTATTACATGTACTTTTTCTTCTATTCATTTTCTTCAACTTTGATTTATTTATTGTAAACCTTCATACATTTTCGATGGAACGGTATCCTTATTGAATAAAAAAGGAGTCTTGTAAACTATAACTTTTGGTGCCGCAGTACTGCAGCGAAAGGTTTTACAACCGGGTTTTTTAATTTACTTTTAAAGTACTTTGAATTCAATATTGTGAATATTTCTCAGTCTACAGAAATTGAATTTTATTTTTATATCCGAACACGTCATTAAAACTGAAATAAAACAAACGGATTTCTATCACGTTTTAAATTTTTGTTTTTCAGTACGTGTCGAGTTCTTAACATTTTTCTTCTTGACATTATCATAGAAGACTTCTTTTAATTGGATTTAAAATTTAAAATTTTGTACTTTCTTTTATTAAGACTTATACATTCATACATACTTGACAATTTAGATATAAGACATCTTCATAAAATTATTTCTAAAATCTTTAAGGACTTCCAAACCAACCTCCTTGTATGCCGCAGTGCTAAGGGGGATGTTTTATTTAAATGTGTTCCCCGGGGTCCGGGGTTCGACCCACATATTCAAGGCTACGAGTGCTGGCACGGTGCCAACTGGGTTGTCGGCTCGGTGCCTAACTAATGTCCCACCATTGTTCCACAATACCCGACAGTTTGGATTCAATCTTGGGTTAAGTTATTTTATTAGGATTTGCTGAACGAATTTTATATTCTAATTTATTAGAAGTAATTATAGAATTTCAATTTAAATAGTCCGATACAAAGAAAATATAACTTCAGTAATTCTGAATTTTATAGAATTCGCAATACAATTGTAAATGCGAATGAAATACTTACATCTAAAATTACTTTTCAATTTGAAATCTTTGCGTAAATAAAAGAAACCTATATCTCATACAGTTACTTCAATCCGTGCTTCAATCCCATTTCACCCGGGAAATCTAGTTGCATATAAAGTATAAAGCTTTACTTAAATATCTAGTATGATTGTCTATGATTAAACCCACAACTTTTTTAAGCCAGAGACATCAACTCCTGACCATAAAGTAAACTTCCAACTTCTCGCTCACTCGATTCAAACTTTACATCATCAAAACTTATTTATTAATCGAGTCGTGACTGGCATGGGGCCAGTGACTGGCAACTGGCACCCAGCCCGGTCATTACATTATCCGGAACACCCGGTAATTCACTTTGAACCGGATCCCGACGGTGATATACCGGATAAGATACGAATTTTTATCATACAAAATCCGGATGAGTTACATTTGAATCCGGGTGAGTTACACTTTGGTCCGGATATGTGAGGAAATTATCCGTTTTATCCGGGTCGGTAGGGAGCGGCAATTTGGGAGTTATATGCTAATTTCAAAAGATCAGAATTATCTATGGTAATGTATAAAGTTGTTGTGCAGTGAGTGCAGTCTCGCGTTTCAACTTAGATAGTTTCCATAATTTTATTGCTGTTCTTAATGCAACACTGCAGTTCATATTTTAAACAATTCATTTTACTTAACGAATACAAATGAAGCTGAAAATTTAATTATAAACTTGAATCTTTAGACTAAATATGTATAAAGAAAACGTGGTTTAACTAAAATGTAATTACGTTTTTTTATATTATTTCGAAATCAAATCAAGTAATAGGTACATAATATTCCTTCATAGATAAAGATGCCTGTTGCCCTGTTAGCTTAACAGACAAAAAAACAAAATTATTTTACAAGAACAAATAAAAATCTAGACAAAATGCCAAAAGACTCTCTTAAATACGTTGTTAGCAAAAACTACGACTTTATACCGACTAAAAGCTCACAAATATCAGAAGGAAACTTTTACTTGAAAGAAAAGTAGATTCCTAAAACGAACCTCTTTAAAAAACCGGAGTTTTATTAGTTAGTAATAAAGACTTCTCCCAAAGGTTTCCAGACGGAACTTATTTAAATTTCCTCAACATAAAAAAGCCTAAAAACTTTATGCTCCAAACTTTTTACGGTAAAATATTTTTATCTCTTTTCTTTGTGTGCGGTCAGAAGGGGATAGGTAGATATATTCTTGTACAAGAATATGCTTTTAGCCGGTCCATGGGCGGTCATATTAAACATTATAATGGTATCAAGTATACATCACGTACGGGCATTCAGAGTATGGGGGCTCATTCTTATTAATTTTAACTCGTTTAGTAAAACTTTTTTAGTTTAAACCTTATTTGAGGGTTGAATTTATGATAGAACAGTTTTGAATTCGAATTTTAGTTTTAATTATAATTTTATTAGAAACAGTTACGTCTTATTTTATTATACTCGTGGAATATTATTTAAATTTGAATTCGATATTTGAATTTCAATTTGAACAATATTAACGATACAGGTAATTTTAAATTTAGAAGTATTTATTACTCGAATTATTCGTCATGGCAATGATCGAATCAGTGCCTTCTGATTGGACATCAAAGGCCTTAACCACTAAACCATCGACGCTCTAAGACCTAATTAAAACAAATTCGTCACATTTTTCCTCAAACTTAGCTATTCAATGAATTAAGTCCAAATACCTATCGGCCATTACGGCTTTTATTTAAGTTAATTAGTAACCAGTCGTAATCAGAAACCTAATGCTCTAGTTTTAGGGCTGCGCGTAACTCTGCACTTGGTGTATGAGAACTAGTGATGTGCTGAATACCCGAATTGGCGAAGAAAAAAAAAAGATCCATAGTCATTACATTTTAAACGGATCTTATACGGATTGTTTACCTTCATAATTATTAAGAAATCGATTTAATTATTTAATGCTGATGAGGTGCATAGGTAACTATACAATTCTATTAATACAAGTACATATATCAATAAAATATTTTCATTTCATTTAAGTAAAAATCAAATATGGCATCTCAATATTGCAAACATTCATTCAAGTGCCACCAACTATTACACTTTTTAAACTTTCGCGATCGGAATTCATCGTTGCACAATTTACAGGTCTTAATCGCCGTAAAACATAATTATTATTTACCTCGACGTTTCGACCGGTTACACCGATCGTGGTCACGAGAAGACAGTCTTCTCGTGATCACGATCGTCGTGACCACGAGCCACCTATTGTTTCAAAGTCATACACTCCAACTCAATATTAAGATCCGGAACCGCATCCATATCCGCGAATCTTGACACCTATGATCCGTATCTAAGTCCGTAATAGCGGATCTTAAAGCCAGAGATCCGTATTAGCGGATCTTAAAGCCAGAGATTCGTATTAGCGGATCTACATTTCAATCCACCCGTCACATCACTAAAGAACTAAAGCACTAAATCTAAACTGAATTACTTTGCGCACAAACGCACTGCCGTCTAATTGGATTAACTCATTTACATTTCATACAGACATACGTACGTACATGTCACGTTATGTGCTGTTTTACATATATATTGTACATATGTGACATGTTTGTTTTATTACTTTGTGTGATAAATTGTTGAGTTGTGAGACGCAGGACATAGGCTTTTCTCTCATTGGTGATGAGTGGAGTGAAGATGATTAGACATAATCATCAATTTTGACTCAATTTTTGTGTGTGATCTTAAAGTATATTGAAAAAATGGTACACCTGCTTTAATCGAACCTGGGACCTCCGACTTAGCAAACACTAGAATTGTTATGTATGTTAAAAAAGATTATTCAATAAATAGACACTTTGAATTTCATATACACATATGTATATATAAAATCAAATCAAATCAATTTATTTATAAAGTTTTTGTTACAATAAGTAAATTTGAGCAATTATTGAGACATTGCCTCCCGTGCTAGTTAGAAAATGTGTTACGGCAAGGTATATACATACATACTTCAAATATCTTAATTAAAATAATATCTTCAAAATAAATTATACGAAAGAATTTTTAAACTAATAATAGGAAAACCGAACTAAAAATAAGTTTAAAAACTAAGCCATCGTACTTATTAAAAAATGTTTTTTTTATATAAACGATGGGAAACTACATCTGTTCACAACATGTCACTAACATTCATTTCTAGGAAACCTAATTATAAAAGCTATTATAGAATGACCCACTAAACAAAGTTTTAAATAAATATTAGTATTTTACTGGATTTTCATGAAATCATACTTGGTGACAACGCTACCTCATATCTTTTTAAACAAAAAAAATTAAAATCGGTTCTTGACGGAAATATTGGTGAATATATAATAATACTAGCAGCGCCCCGCGGTTTCACCCGCGTAGTTCCCGTTCCCGTGGGAATATCGGGATAAAAGGTATCCTATGTTCTTTCCCGGACCATAAGCTACCCCTGTATCAAATTTCAAGTCAATCGGTTCAGTAGTTTAGCCGTGAAAAGGTAACAGACAGACAGAGTTACTTTCGTATTTATAATATTAGTTAGGATATGGTTTTGGTGGCTACTCACCCACTATAAACTGACCCACTGGGTGAGTTTCTACCTTGTTATATTCTTAGTGTCATCTCACCCAGTACTCTAGCCTTTGTGGGTGAGACAACTACTCCAAATTTTCGGCATCGTCCTTTCACCCACTATAATATTAGTTCAAAAAATTCAAAAATCATTAAATCAATTTAAGCCTCAAAAGCACATTTCCATATGAAAACGGTCAAAAGTCGAACATTAGAACCTTTTTTAACTTGAAATAACCACTACCTCTTTTTGAAGTCAACAAAAAAACAAATAAAATTAATCCTTATTGTACAGTCACGGAATGAAAAGGTTCGTCACCTTAGAGTCGGTTTTCACTTGCACTAGTATTGCAAGAAACAATTATGCCAACATACAAGTGTAAGAAACAGTGATACTAACATTTAAATAAATAGAATGACATTTGCTATCGAATAAGGTTTTGCTTGATCCTTTTTTTAAACACTGCCTTGTGCGCGCGGCATGTAAAAATCTCTTAGATATTTTGCAATGATGACATTGACCGATTGACAATAGTTTTAACAGAAATAATAATGGTAGTTTGAACCAACAAGAAGGTTTTAGTTTATCAAAAATCTTGTTGACAAGATATATATCCTGTCAAACAACACTGATCTGAATAATTTTGAACTTCATTATCGAACAGTAGAACATTATTTTCCCTAACCCAAATCTACTCTGTACCATAGTTTCAAAAGGTAAATATGTTTTCGCGACACATTATTCGAATCAATTTGAAAATTGACGAACCTTTTCATTCCGAGACTGTACAACAGTCGTGCCATAGTTATTGATTTAGCTAAAAAAACAACGACCTCTGAACTGTTGTTTCGACCTGACACATAGAGTTGAAATTACCATTCATAATCATGATATTCAAATAACAAATTAGACTCTATGTCATTGTATTAAAGTTGAATATGGAATATCTATACCTAAATCAGCATAAGCTATTTTGAGCTCTATTGTTAAAGAATTAGAGGGTTTATCGGTTGATTGCTAACATTTGACAATCGACTGTATAGCTTAGATAATAAGGTTGAGAATGGATTGGCTATTATGTTCTTGTTATGTAGGTTTAGCACGCGAGTTGTGGAATTATTTATAAGTTGGAGAAATATATTGACTATTTACTTGTTTGTTTGTTCGTAGTAGCTAACGTTTTTAATGGGACTTCGTGGGAGTTATATAATTTAAAAATCGTTTCATTGATGGTATAAAATAGTAATTCTAGTAATATTATAAATGCGAAAGTTTATGAGTGAGTGGGTGAGTGTTTGTGTTACTTTTTCAAGTCTAAACGGCCGGAGCGATTTATAAGTGACAGATGTCCCTTATAACTAGGAATAACACATAGGATCTTTGCTGTCTTAAAATTCCCACGGGAGAAGGTTCCGCGCGGGTAAAACCGTTGGTAAAAACCACTCCACCACTCCAGTCTACTAACTCTTTCTCCAAATCTTCATCACTACACATCACTACATAATATAAAACAAAGTCGCTTTCTCTGTCCCTATGTCCTTTTATCCCTATGTATGCTTAGATCTTTAAAACTAAGCAATGGATTTTGATGCGGTTTATTTTAATAGATAGAGTGATTCAGTGGGAAGGTTTTTAGCATAATTGTGTCCCCATATTCCTACGGGAACGGGAACTACGCGGGTAAAACCGCGGGTCACAGATATTATTTAATAATCACCACTCTATGAATCCAATCTACTAACTCGCGCAATTTTCATCACTGGTACATAAGATATAACTATCCTGGTATGCCGCGGTCCATAGCTGGAAGCTGCAGATTAATGATCCCATGTATCTCTGTGCGATTACATGGACGATGTGAACGGGATAAGGTTCTTGTTATTAAAAAGAAACTTAAGTGAAAGAATTTGATTTGAGAAAGTTTTTGTTTTATGTATTTGTATGTTGTATTTTTATTCGTATTGAAGTTGATTCCACACACAAATCAGAATAAAATTATATACGTTACTTATTTATAAAAAATATCTTATGTGTACAATAAAATATTTATCCTGAAGGAAAATCAGGATAAAATATCGCCTATAAATACAAAGACTTCTGAAACATTACGTAGAAGTTTTAGGCAGAACTGAAGAGAATAAAAACATACAAACATTTTCATCCTTCTAATATTACTATACATAAAAGTTATACCGGATAAAAAGCATAATAATACCTAATACTTCATTTCAAACGGAAGCCCCAGGTGTTAAGTAAAGCTAAATCATAAATAAAAATAAAAATAATTGTATCTCTCTTTAAAAACAATGTTGTGAAAATATTGCCATTCTCCTTAATAGTCGTTTTAAAACATTGCCATGTTAAAATAATGTATAGCTGACAATTACTGTGTACGCTTGCAACACTGATAGTGGGGATTTATGGCAACTTGCTACATGAATACACCTGTATTTACACGAGTTATTGTTTAAGTTTTTCATTGAAAATTATTATATTTAACCAACTAGTGGATAATGAAAAATGTTCTTTCCTTTCTTCTAAACAATGAAACATTATGTTTTTTTTTGCATTATCTAGCCTTTGACTTTTTATTTTACTATTTCTATTATTATTTTAACTCTAGCTCTTTTACTTACGAACCTTCATCCCATATCTAATTATCGTTGGTTTTCAGATTAACCAGATTTGATGGAATGTCAATATTTTATGTTAAGCGACTTCCATCGGGTTTGCATAACCCAGAAGACGATACTTACGACATTTTAAGTCCAGTTCTGTAAAATTAATGTTATTCAATTTGATATTAAAAAGACAATAAACTTATTTTTTTCTCAAAGATAAATAATATTATTCGTATATTATTATACTTAGGGCTGATTTTTCCATCGCCAGATAACTTTTATTCGACGAATAAATTTGACGTTTGACAGATTTTGTATGGAATAACTGTCAAAATTTCAAAATTATTCCTCGAATAAAGTTATCTGGCGATTGAAAAATCGGCCCTTAAAAATTCAGAAACTTTTTTTAATCCGCGTAGCACAAACAACTTACTACGCCGTAGCATTCTGCCTCGTAGTACTACATCGTAGCATTAGTACGTTTGCTGTGAAAACATTTGGAAATTAAATGTTCTAACAAATTGTTGTAATAATTCCAAGTACTTGTATAACGATGTTTGTGGAGCTTTTAACAAAGCTTATTATACATGTTTGTTTAACATTACAAAGCTTTTCGTGTTGGTATTTTGAAAAATAATTAGAGTTTGTTAATTAAAATTGTTTTTGAATAAAATGTTTTTAACGGATACATTCTTAACATAGATAATTATATTTTACTTAAAGCTTATAGCTATAAATAAAATAAAACTTCGGCATGTAGGATCCCACCGTAACAGAAAGCTCTGCCTCTGATGATATTAGCAAAAAAAAGATTCCATTAACTTTGACTTTTATTTTTATTTTCTTTAAGGTTTTTTATGAAACCAAAAGTGAGTCTTTTTCGCTTTCACATCTTAACTACTAAATAAATAAAAAAATAAGACATATTTACAGAAACAAATGCAGGATACAGGTGAAGGTCTGATGGCAGTCGCTTCACGTAAAATACTGACATTCCGCCAAATCTGGTTGAACTGAAAAACGACCCCAAATAGACGTGGGACAATGGTTCGGAAAAGCGAAGTGAGATATCCCAAAACTTCAACAAAAACTACACCAAAAGAACAAAACCTTACTTATTAAAAAACAAAACAATAGATTGTACATTTATTTGTACAACACAAAACAGTCGACCATTTTAACAAATCACGAACAAACTTTACTATCTAATAAAAAGTTATACAAGAGTCGCGTGTTCGATGCCCGTTTATCGACAAGTTATCGATACTGTAACACTGATTTTATTATTAATAGTTCCCGTTCCCCTGGGAATACGGGGAAAAAAATATAACTTTCATATATAATGAAGATTGAATTCATTCATATGAAAGGGTTGCGAGTTCGATTCCCGTGCGGGGTGAATATTTGTGTGAACCACAAATGTTTGTCTCGGTCTGTGTGTGTGAATGAGTGTATGCGTAGTTTCTGATACCCTAGATACATGTCACGAACTTAGTTAGGGGTCAGTTACTGTAATGAGATGATGGAGTGAATGATTATGTTATGTTATATTTTTTGACGTTTAACTTGGCTATGCTCCACATAAAAAAATCTTTAAGCCGCGGATCCACCGCCACGCACGCTACGCCCACAGTCCACGGCCATGCAGCTCAGCTATGTTGAGCTATAGTCGAGTCAGGCACGAATGTATCAATGACGTTTCGTGCGTAGCGTGTGCGTGTACTTCGGTGGGTTTTACCTCATACATTTTCATAGAAAGCGAAGCTGAGTACACGTGCGGAGCATGTGCGTATACGTCGGTGGGTTTAAGCCTTTAACCTCAATCGTATGTATCAGGATTAAATATTAATATTGGTCGTTAAGTTCTTACGCAAAACCCATATAGAATAATTTAAATATAACACCGATGTTACAGTAATACGATTACACGAGCCAATCCGAGTGAGACAGTATGTCTATTAATAGAAAAATCAATATCGGTTACTGTTTGACATGCGGCTGTCTGTTAGTCACAGTAATATTTAATTGTATATAAGTATATTATGTAATGTTATGTTGTCTACTAAGCTGCATGTTCTGGGTTCGATTCTTAGAGCAATATATTTTTGATATTTTTTAAATATGGGTCCGATTTGAAGTGAACAACCTTTCTCAAGATTGTGTGATAATGGCGATTCCTTCTTCCTGAAAATATGTTCAATGAGAACGACTAGTGTAGATTTGTAGTCTAAATTCTAATAGGAACATAATATTCCTGACTTATCCCAAGTGAAAACAAAGGACACAGCTGTGTGACACACTGACTGACTGATCTACACACAGCTTACACCACTGAACAGATTCCACTGATATTTAGCTTTTATTTTTATTCATATTTTCTTCCGCTAAAGTAGGAAAAACAGTTAAATCCGCAAAGCACAGTTATTCTAAATTAAATGTTAAATATAACTCGAGTCAATAATTCCCTCGTTATGTTAATTACTCGTTCAAGTAACCGAGTCGAGTTCAAAACAAAGTTCACTTTGATAACATAATGTCTTTTCATGTTTTGTGGAGTTCATCCCTTGTTGCTGTTTGTATCCCGCGGGAACGGGAACTAAGTTACGGGATAAAGAGTTGGTTGTATGGTATGGGGATTAGGTGGAACGGGATTTATATTACAGATAGCTGTTTTATTTTGTTGTAAGTAAAAGTAAAGTATTAATTGATAAATACATATTACAAATAAGCTTTAAGGATAGATATTTAAAATATTCAGTGAAGACTTTTTAGATAAAAAAGTAATTAAGCCCTTACAAATAGACAAACAGCACAATTAAAAAACAATATTCGTTACACATTGAAATAAAATTACTACTTATTTTTTAGAAGATTTTAAAAGATTTTTGTCACAGCTCTCTTTATAGGCAATCTTATTACAATATCCCAAATATTATTCACAACTCACATTCATTATCGTTGTACGAGTATATTATCCCAAAATTTTATCTCCCTCCCTCTTCAACGCCATAACTCCCCAATACAGACGAGTAAGTACTTAATACTTAATAAGATTCCAGTAAATTAACGTTCCGTTTAAGAATCGTCCACGTAAACACGCTCGTAAAACACGCTGTTATTATAACGTTACGTAAACAGGAACGTTAAATTAATTGATTCCCTTATAGGATGTGATTGTAGAATATTGATCAGGACGTTGACCTGGGCTTGAGATGGTGTGTTCCATTTGAGATGAAGAACGTAATTTATTGAGGGTTTTCTGTGAATTCAGTCTTATTTTATTGGGTATTGAATTGAATTACTTACTAGATATCAATTTTAATAACTTTATCCTTCAATGGGAGAAATTTTTACACAATATTTTCTTTTTTTTTCGTTTTCATTACGGAATGAGTATTCTTATACAAATCTAAGAAAAAAAGGAACCAAATTGGAAGCATCCATTTTTTTTAAACTGTCACATCAATTATAACTATATAATACAACGGGATGTTTGTACGTACTTATTTAAGTCGATTCCCTCGACTAGTTAAGAGACTAAGGCCACGTCCGGTGGCCATCATCAGGACAAACATCCCGTTGTATTATATAAGTAGTTATATATAATGACGAACGTTTCGTTTAATAATAAAATTGTCACATCAATTATCTGTATATTTAAAAGACAGCCATTACTAACCGATATAACACAGCTACACACGGCTCAAACCACTGACCACGCTAGAAGACATGGCAGACAGATAAATATTATGACATAGGCATCTGCCTAGAAAGAAAAACTTGACCTAAACCACAGCTTTTTATAATATTCTTCAATAAAACTAACATCAAACTTCACCAAAGCGAATCAAACAACACAATAAGTATACTTGCCATCTCCACTCCACAGACTGTATCACAATTGAATTACATTGAAACCTTATTAGTGGGAGGTGCACCGATCAACCGAGCTACACTCACATCCAATACTACCTGCTTATGTTCTAGGTTTAGTGTTCCCAGAGATGAGAATAGGTAATAGATAACTATAGGCTAATTTTGGTTACAGCTATTTATATACTTTTTTTTCATCATTCACTACGTTATCTCATTATAGTAACTAACCCCAAAATAAGTTCGAAACTTGTATCTAGGGTATCAGAAACTACGCACACACTCATTCACACACACACAGACCGAGCCTAACATTTGTGGTTCACACAAATATCCACCCCGCGCGGGAATCGAACCCGCAACCTTACGGATGGCAGTCCGGCATGGTGACCACTCTGCCACTTATATTATAAAGCTCGATGAACGCGGTAATTTCAGGAACTACTGATACGATTTGAAAATGTTAGATAGTCCATTTATCGAAAAAGGCTATACACATCAAGAAAAGTAGCTAACGAGGGTTAACAACAACTTTCGCATTTATAATATTGTTTTGATACTATTACAAAATTCATTTTTTATTCAATTTGAACTCAAATGACACACTTAAAAGCTCTCTAATTATTTGCTTATTAATTTTGAAGCCCATTAACTTGTTAAATCAATTAATATTTCATTCCTTAGAAGCACAAACTAAATTAAACATATTTTAATATAAATGTTAATTAATAAGAACTATTCCCTTTTCCAAACAAATTCTTTATACAATAAAGAAAACAAAAATAAGAATAGAATAAGTTTGAAAGCTTGTCCGTGGTTCGACTTAGGAGGAGTAAGACTGAGCACTTTTTGTTGAGTCGGTTTGAGAGGTTCTTGACTAAGTTTGTAGATAAAACAATCTTTACAACTTATTATTTGTACAAAAGCATGTTATGTAGACTATTGACCGAGATAGGAATTCTTAAGATTACATGATAATTTTTTCTTTAAATGAAGTATAAACACATATTTTACCAAGCTCCGTAAAAAATGCCAAAAGAAACAAAAATTCGGAATCCCAAAAATATATTTGAAATATTTTTAGTTTTAAAAATATGTTACACATTCTATCATGCCAGTATCAATAGAAACGAATATTCCATATTCAAAAAACAACATTCTAAACTATATTCAAATATTTCAGTTTTGGAACGCAGTCATTTCCTTATTCGATATGAAATGTACGCTCCGCAATGTCGGGAATGCTCCCTGCATTCGTCGGCGGTCCTAATAAAAGGAATTCTTTCACTATGACGCCTCAACAATTTAATTTACCGCCAATACCGCACCCCATTAAGAAAAAGGCGCCCGAAAACGAATACCGAATACCGAAACGAATAATCAATTCGATTTTAATCGATTACATGACAAAGAATTTTTTTTTCCTTTTTCGGTAGACATTTTTTTAAATTCAATATTCAGGGTTCTATATTTGAATTTTAATGGAGATGTAAAATCGAAATCGTTTTTCCGAGTTGATGACTTTGGGGGACCCTGTTTATTATCCCGGTGTTTTGTTTACTTTTGAATATAAAAAGGAATTTAAATTAAAATAATATTGAGTATCAATCAGCTGGAAAACTAATAAGGTTGATAAGATATAAAAAGGTTGATAAGATATAAAAAGTGAAAGGACCTGCTTTGTGCAGAAGTAAGTAGATGGAATTGCAACAGTTGACTTGTGGAAATTTTGCGATAGAAATATTCCTTATGGAACTGTACCGAACAATCTAATTCGGGTCAGTTTTTTTCGTGATAGAGTTACAAATATTATATTCATCGTTCGCGTTTATAAATATTAATAGAATTTAATTATAGATTAAATTAAGTATACTTATACTTTACACCCCCGTATCACACCAATACAAAACGCTTATTGTAAAAAGCGAGCTATCAACATAATGCGGGTACTTCCAGTTTCCAGTGGCGTGCGTTAGACGCGACAAATGCTCAGATTGACGTGAAATGGATTTTTGAATAGCGTCGGCCATATTGGATCGCGCACTCGACCGGACGAAACTGGTATGAACCGGTTTGAAGCGGCGGTAACCGGTTGGCGGGCGGTGTGCAAATGTGGCCCCCTAATTCGGTTTGGAATCAATTGTTTTTAATGAATAACCGTTAGCAGGCGATTGATGTTGTGTAATATGGGTGGTTTTCTGTTTTAGGCATATGTACCTATGTTTTCGTAATTATGTAGTTACTAAGTAACTTCTTAAATGCGGTCTACTGTCATGTGCATTCTTACCAAACCTGAGGGCCCACATTCAATGCCAAGTTAAAGCGATACGTATAAGTTAACCAAAAATGGCTTTTATTTCAGATCCCCCCCCCCCCCCCATATATTCTTACTGTACCAATACCATTAATGGCTAGTTCGTCCATTAATGAAAGTCTGTCGGCTACATACTTACTACACAGACATAATTTTGCTTTTAAATATAATTTGTTACTTAAAGTATAATGTGACCTGTTTAACATGTATTCCTTTGAGACACACATTAAATAATTAAGCTCTATAAAAACAAAGTGTTAATTATTGTTATAAATAGAACTTTATATCTTTAGGCAAGTAAATGTTTAATTAATTGCTCCGTATTAATTATCTCACTTAGTGAATGTAACCTTTGTACTTGAAAGTAAACCTGGCTCTAAACAAATTATGTTATTATGTACTGCTACCTATTTGAGTTGAGTTAATTAATGTTTCCAAGAATGAGTTATGCCTTATTTTATTTTGTCTTTCGTACTTAGAACACTAATACTTCGTTTACAATTGCAAACAACAAAGTTATTTATTAACAAGAGAATGGAATAGAATATTTTTTTTTTAATAAAATTAAGACCTCAAAACAGTTTAAAGCAGATAGAGAAACAGAATACATTTGAAGTCATAAATACATACACTTAGACATCATAATTCTCCTTTTGTTTCGCTACAATCGAGTTTTAAACCAATTCCAATTAAAATAAGACGTTTAGGACGTCTTGATTTATTAGATAGGTTAGGTTAGAACCATGACATAACAAGGCGAGCGAGCGAAGCGAGCATACCTCGGCAGCGACCGCTCAAGCGCCAATAGGCTTGTAATATTTCGACTTTTAAAAGACCAAATACATTGCCTAGGTATGATATTAAATACCTGATTATGAATAATCATGTCTTTGTGTGTATAAACACTATGCATTATAATCAAAATTACAGTATAAGTTCCAATAATTTCCGCTGGGTCAGTTAAGTTTATGGCACTAGAGTAGATACCGACCGGATGATGATAACTGTTGACAGCTAGTGACAAATACTGACGTGATGATGTTGTTTGTCCCCAGGTGCGGTTGGTGGTGATGGTGATGACAGCGACGACAAGGAGAAGGAAGAGGAAGCAGAACGCGAGAGACAGGAGGCGATCCGCGAGGCCGAGGAGCGGCGCAAGGAGAAGCACCGCAAGATGGAGGAGGAGAGGGAGAAGATGAGGCAGGAGATCAGGGACAAGGTATGTGTAGCTCAGAGGGAGGTGGAGTTAGCAGGAGGCGATCTGCGAGACACAGGAGGCGGTCCGCGAGACACAGGAGAAAACCTGCGAGGCACAGGAGGAAAGGTGGACTTCCTATGTATTAAACAGCATATTACAGGAAACACGGGCTTTCTATCTATAGGTATCTTCAAGGCAGGCGTGCTCCATCGTAGACAACATCTCTTGACATTAGGTGAGTTGAAGAAAATGTTAGCCTATTTTAAAATCAAACTTTTATAGCATATAAAATATGACTTTGTAGACACTATTGAAGGAAGAATAAAATTATAAGAATAGACTTTACAGCAGACGTAGATTTTTCCGTAAACACACATATTTGAAAATTTTATAAAGTTTTATATTTTACAAAGGACTTTTCCAGAATTTCTCAATATCCGAAATAAATATTTCATTCTCCTATTCCTAAACTGTCGAGAAAATGATTCATAGGAACGTAACTTTGTTCTGTACGTCAAACAATCGGCGCAGTGAACGTACAACGCAACAACTCACAAAAACACATAAATTCTACTCCAAACGGGAACCATATGCAAAAATAAAAGCAATTTAACAACACAAAGCAAAACTGATCCAATGATCGTATTCAATCTTGCGCCGCTCACAAAGGTTCGTTCAAACGCGTCGACAATTAAACCCATGGAAATGGGTCAAGCCCTCTTTAAGGCTCACTCCACACGCGACGGGTAATTTGTTCGACAGAGTAGAGTGTCGTTCACGCCGCGCTTGGAGCGGGCGTAATTTAATGTACCTACAGAGTTTTATGTCAGTTTTTTAATGATGGAAATTTACACGCTCATTCGCGCACATGACTCGTGTCGTGCGTACTCTTGGCGGTAAACAGAATTTATTGCCAGTATCGAGCGTTATTTATTTAGGTATGACGCTGAACTTGGGGTTGCTAGTATAAAAATATTTGCTTAGGTGGTGTTATTATGAGGCTTTATGTTGACTGATGAAATTACATTTGAGGGTATATGAGGTCTACCAACACGAGTAACTTGTGAAGGTGACGAAACCAAATTTTTATATTTGGTAACTAACTTTGCTTTGCGATCATGTTCTTAGTAAGACAATATTAATGTAGTTTTTCTAAATCGCTCGCACGCATCATTTCGGTACTTCCAATGATTACTTCTTGTAAAACAAACAAAACTAACTCTCTTATTATCTCTTCTCTCTTTTATATATATCTTTATGGTTAAAAAGATGTAGTAAAAAAAATGTGTAAACAATTAATCAATGTGTATACCTAGTCTCTCGTCTCGGGACCAATCCTTCCCCAACTCACAGTACTTACTCTAACAACCGTAATTAATCTGCGCACAGAATAAAACGTGGCACATCTTTATTTACCAAACAAAGCGCCGCCGAGGAAAATTACACTTAGTTTTAATTAAAACCTCTAATAATCTCCTTCGTTCAAATATTCATAGAGCGTAACGGACATTTTCTTTCTTCATTTTTTATCATTTTTAGAGTTATATCATTTTGCGCGCGGCGGCTCGATTTCATTCCGCGTCACGTTGGTTAGTTTTAATTATTATCGTGAATTTTTGAGTTCATATTTTAAAATAATGTTTTGATGTCTGTTTTTTTAGTTATTAACGTGAAATCAATTCCGAATGTTATGTATTTCTTTTTTTTTACTACATGAAAGATTTTTTCATCATGTTTTTCACCCGAACTGTATTATGAAATAGCAAACATGTGTTGCTCGACCCAGGAGCTGATCCTGGTACCTCAGGCTTGAAAGATACACATGCCTACCACAAATATGTATAACTACAAACACATTTTATCTATAAAAATTGCAAACGAACCAACCAAAAGTGCATTTACTAAACTTAATAAAAATGCATAGATTTATTATAAATTTCATTTGATCATTCCATTTTGCGGTAAAACCTAAAACATGACCGACCGCGGCCGCCACATTTCAGTGCCACTAAAAGCCTGTTCCAGACTAAAATGCATCTAGATTATTTCAGGATTACCTGAAAACTGTTTCAGATTAACATTTTTAAGCTGGAACTTTCATAACACTAACGCCGGGTATTTATTTTTAGTTAAAAACGTTATTAAAATGTTTATGTTAGTTTTTTTAGGTGCTCATTTTTTAAGCTGAAGAGTGATTCAAAAGTTTATGTTGATTAAAAAATACGTATTTTTATAATGCATTAGATAGTGCATTTTTCTACTTCGATATAAATTTAAGTAAATGTAATTAATTACTTACTGCTAAGACCCGCATTCAATACCTGAGATTTAAGTTTGCTATCCTAATCCTAACTAATATTATAAATGCGAAAGTAACTCTGTCTGTCTGTCTGTTACCTTTTCACGGCTAAACTACTGACCCGATTGGCTTGAAATTTAGGTACAGGGGTAGCTTATGGTCCGGGAAAGAACATAGGATACTTTTTATCCCGAAATTCCCACGGGAACGAGAATTACGCGGGTAAAATCGCGGGGCGCTGCTAGTTTTTTTATATAGCTTAGGTCTTGATCACCAACGCCAAAACTAATAAAGCAACAACACTCCTCTTTCTTGTCACAAGGTTTCAATCCTTAATTGTTTTGTACAGATATTCCTTATAAATAGTAATAAAACATACGCATATTAATTAATTTGTATCTGTGTAAAATACTTTTGATACTAACAGTAGCAAATAACAACTGATTTGTGTAAACAAGTGAATTTCATTATGAAATGGTCAGTCCGTGGTTTGTGTTGGGAGAGCAATTTACATATTGCAATTATATTTGTACTGAGTTGTGTGTGTTTTGGTAACAACCGTCGATATGTGCCACAGATTAGTTAATAGTTAGTATTGATATTTAGTCAATCACTTTGTAATTTTAGGTAATATCTGTCGATAGCTAGGTTTATTACATTTATCTATTAAGAAACTACATAATTTATTTTATTTTATTTTATTTATTTATAAACCTAGACCGAGACAAACGACGATAAGTATTTACTTTTCCCGGGATTCGAACCCGCTACCTTATTTTGGCAGGCTGGCAAGGATCGTTAAATAAAATTGCAATGTAGATTTGTAATTTCAATATAACATTTTTCACTAAAATAAATTCTGTGTAATTTTTTAAAATGGACTAAAGGTTCTATGGTTTTTTTAAATGCTTTCCACAACCTGTAATTTTTTCTTGTAAATTGCTTCCCACAGTTTACCACACTATAGTTACAATATTAAAAGTTGTCAAACTCACACACCACTCTTTTGACAAACTATCGGAAACTATACGTTTAAACCAGTTCGCGTTACCCCGCTGCAGCCTGTGAACTTGGCCATTAGGAGGCGGACGGCGCGACTGAGTGACGATAATAACATTTGCTCCTAAATGGTAGCGTCAAAGGAACTCTATTACACAGGGAGTTTGACAGGCAGCGTCTAATTATTGATTCAATTTAACTTATTAAACTTTTGTGTGGCTCTGTTATGGGGGTTTATTCGCTTAAGAGTCTATTTCGTGAAATCGTAGATCGTGATCTTCAAGTAAAGGTACGCACCAAGTACAATGAGTGTTGTCTCTTTCTTACTTTGCATCTAGTGACAAAGACAAAACATGTAACTACTCGGACGGAACGTTACTTGAAGATGGTGAAATAGGCCCTAAGTGTAGGATAAGGATGGAGTATCTTCTCGATTATTATTTAGTTTTTATTTAAAGGTAATCCAAATCTGTTACCAAAAAGAAAAGCGAAAAATGTTAATAGAAATGTCGTGTCCTATTTCACTAAATAATACCCTTAGCCTGAAATCGAACCGGTTGATTTTGAAAAAATCACACTCTGTATTATGATACCATCTAGTAAGTAATGATTCAAGTTCTCTTACAAATTACTGCTATTATCGAACATTCATTTATTGTTCTTGCATTATATACGAGGG
Organism: Timandra comae; assembly: GCA_958496195.1. Classification (NCBI taxonomy): domain Eukaryota; kingdom Metazoa; phylum Arthropoda; class Insecta; order Lepidoptera; family Geometridae; genus Timandra; species Timandra comae. The sequence continues at coordinate 396,675 of OY292376.1, forward strand.
TAAAAACGCGGGGCACTAATGACACCTAAAACATAAATAAATAGAAGAAAAGATCTCATTTAAACAATTCTACCCACGAACGCGTCCAATGTCTCCAGCTAGTCTCAACAGAGTACCCTTAAAACGAGTCCAATAAGACACAAAAGTCCCGTCATCCCCCGGGACAATTAAAACTTACAAGCGGAACACTTTCCCTACTTTGTGATAACTTTACCCCGTGACGTCATTAACCGGGGTGACGTCACTCATTTGTTCGAAATAATTATTGTTGCATAAGAATTTCTTTTTGGATAACTTTTGTCAGACCAATAATTATTGTAACAATTGTCGGGTGTCATTAAAAGTTTGTAACTTGAGTTGAGGGAGCTATGTAAGTGACTTCATTTTAAAATATCTTACATCAAATTGAGGTTTTGTCACGGTGCCTATCAAAAGCAAATATTTTATTGAATGTGAAACGTGAATTTGATCCTGGTCTGACCGTATAATATTACAGCGCGTGATATTTAGTTTAAAGGCAATCTGTTTGTTGAACACGCGGAAAACTGCACGATCACGAGAACACACATCAATAAAAACTACTCATCTGATTTGAGACAATATGACTGCATTAGATAGCGCATTTATTTATAAAAACCCGTGTTATGTGCTAATACTACCCGAGAGTCAATTAAACGCGATTAAATCTGCGAGGCATAACTTTTATATATACATAACTAGCTGTGCCCCGCTTTCGATCTTTCTTTCGATCCCGTGGGAATTTCGGGATAAAACGTACCATAAGCTACCCCTGTACCAAATTTTAAGTCAATCGGTTCAGTAGTTTTGCTGTGAAAAGGTAACAGACAGAGAGAGTTACTTTCGCATTTATAATATTAGTAAGGATAGTGAGCGGGGTAAAAATAGTTAGATACTCGTATAATGTATAGCGTAATAGGATTAAAAACTCATACCTCGTAAAGGTAATTTTCATTCTGATATATTTGATTTACACGAACACTACACATTGAAATAAAACACTTAAACGGATTTTTGTCGTAGTTATATTTTGTTTTACATTTTCTGACGTTTCGGATTCTTTTTCCGATTTCTTTTTCCCGTGATCACAGAAGGTCTTCTGTGATCACGGGTTCTGTAAAGAATCCGAAACGTCAGAAAATGTAAAACAAAATATAACCACGACAAAAATCCGTTTAAGTGTTTTATTTCAACGTAATTTTCATTTATCAAAAGGTTTCATTTGTATTCAATATTGAATAATATTTCAATACAAAAGTTCAAAGCTTTTCAGCTCAACAAACAATACGTATTCATTTTATCAAAATAACAGGTTTAATCTGATCAGTATGTGCGTTCGTTTGTATAACTATATGTAACCAATCAAGGCAAAGCTTAATCTGACAAACATACAAATATGTTTTATGTGTGTGTTGACGTAGTTTTGTTGCCAATATTGGGATTGGGTCGGTATATAAATAATTACGATAAATTGGAATTGGATGGGAGTTGTTTTAGGGCTGAATTGTGAATAAATTGTTATTGTAGAGATTATTTTATTTAAGTTAATAAAACTCGAAAGACTTTGGTTAGAAAGGGAATAATGTGGACATGAAATGAAAATACCATTGTCGATGATTAATAGTACCTAACGAGGCCACTGATAGCGCTATATCGGTGGCCGAGTTTTGGTCCTCAAAAATTTGAGTCGATACGCAAAGAAGAAGAAGAATAGTACCTACTTAGGTTTATATTTATACATCACATATCAACAGTTTTAAGAGAAATTAAAAACATGGGATTTAAAACATTAAAGCGGGGTAAACGTACTCGTACAAGAGGTAAACGTGTAATGCTGTATATACTGTATATCTTTGATTTACACAAACACTACACATTGAAATAAAACACTTAAACGGATTTTTGTCGTGGTTAGTCTTCTGTGATCACGGGTTCTGTAAAGAATCCGAAACGTCAGAAAATGTAAAACAAAATACAACCACGACAAAAATCCGTTTAAGTGTTTTATTTCAATGTGTAATACTGTAGTTCTTGTTTGATGAGTATTTTAGTACTAAAACAGATCTAATATAAAAGTTATCACCAAAAGTTATTAAGGTTAATTCTTCGCTCTAACCCCGTTGTCAATACTTCACTTTCCGCCCCTAAGTGAGGGGTGAAATTGCCGCAATTTGCGCCTAAAGAGCTAGTGCACTCGAGTTAAAATTACCCCACCAAGTGGCTCTTTCCCTAACACGATATTACGTCATTACCCCGCCAGTTCCTGTAAAAATCCTGTGAATTGTTCTGTATTACTCTCTTTTAGGTTATAACGTCGAATGTTATATTTATAAGATTTTTATTATGTTCTCGATTTTATTAAGAGTCGGTTGAAAATATTATAGTTATTTATGGTACAAGCGAGGTAAGTTGGTGATTACTTCCGAGGCGCTATTGAGGCCCGAGCCGTCAGGCGAGGGTCAGAAGATAGCCGAGGATAGTAATCATCAATACACGCGTGTACCATACAACGTTTTTCAACACACTTGCGAAGAAATTATCATTTTTCGCTAATAAATAAACAGTTTTTCTATTCGCGCGCATCCAACACAACAATGGTGATCGGCCAAAGACTAAAAAAAATACTAATTAAAAAAAAACGAATGAATGAATGAATGGAATCGACCATAGACCTACCGAAAGTAAGGCAACATAGTTGAAGTTTGTTTTTAAAATGTATGGACACAATTTTTTTGGTATTGAAACTTTTTTAAAAACAAAGCAATTTAAAAAAACAATCTATAACTCACTAGTGAATCAAGCGTGTCATTATTCAACTGTTTTTGCACAAATAAGAGCCCCTTTATGAGCAAGTGTGTTGAAAAAAGTTTTTTTTACTATTGCGGCTTATTTTTAAATTAATAAAAGACTTTTTGTCGCTTGGATTTGACACAACTTACACTTCACCAAGTGTAGTGTTATACCTTTTCGTCTCACAATACTAATATCACCAATAAGCCGTTACCCTGCAGTAAATACTTCACTTACCTCCAAATAGAACTGGACTAGAAACCCCAAAAGTCGAAGCCAAACACTTATTTAAAAGTGAAAAACTATTTGCTCAGAGTCCCATCTGCAGCGGACAGACCGACGGACAAACACTATTAGCGGGGCAAACACTCGCCCGGGGTAGGACGGACAGACACACAGATTAATGGGCCTATTTATTGACCTCTCGTGTGTACCTACCCTTACGGAGATAAATGTTAAGAATGGAGTAAATTATGTACTGACTGACACATGTTTGGGAATAACTGTGTGTAGTGTGTACTTGTAGGTATATAAGGCTGGAAATCATAACTGGGGATTGCGTGGGTTAAGCAACGTCTGGTTTAAATGATGGGTGGCCGTTTCCGAAGTGGCTTTTAATGACATTAGTGCATCCAATTAGGGGTAGGCACGTTAATCCGTTACTTTCAGTTAGTGCCTTTATAAAACCAAAAGTATTGCATCAACACTCATTATTTATCATTTTCGTAACATTTCTGAAACTAAGCACACACTCACATGTTAACTAAAAAGTCTACTCTAATTAGACATAAGAAAAGGTTTGCAAGAAGAAGATTAGTCTATTGAAGATACAGAAACTTATTTACAAGTTGCGAAACCAGTTGCATGAATAAATAACTAAGAAAAACACAGAAAGTGAGTGTTAACGTTATTTATTCGGCCATTTATTCAGGTTAATGGTCCACCAATTATATTTGTGTGAAAAACTTAAGTTACACATTCTGGGTCAGGCTGTACCGCGAACCCCATTAAGTGGGTGCATTATAAATCAGGGTTTTTCTAGCCCCGCGCCCACACAGGGACGTAATTAAGGACGGAGAGATGAGGGCAATTCCCACCGGTATTTATTGTAAGTAGGGATGTTCTGTTGTGGGATTAAAAGTGGTTGTAAAATATTTTTATGCTAGGAAAGATAATGAGTTAGGTAATAAAAATATATATTAAGACAAAGAGTTATTAAAAATGTAAAAAATAATGATAAAATTTGAAGCAAAATTATTAATCTAATACCAAAATGATGTCTAGATATTTTTTTTAATTTAACAAACAGATTTTGTCGTGGTTTTTAATACTGCTTTTAGTCTTCTGTGACAATCCAGTAAAGAATCCGTTAAAGTTCTATTTCATTGTGCTGTGTCCACTGAAATCACACAAATCAATATTATAATGGTAGGTACAAAACTTTTAATAAAAAAAAACTACATTTATTTATTTATTTAAGAAAGATACATTTACAGTAATGCATATAATATACAGATATGAAGTATTATAAAGGTGGTTTTGTTTTTATATGACTACCAATAACAAATGTACACAACATTGACAATAATTCTCTCTTTTCCGAACCTTTTTCCCATGTCTATTTTGGGGTCGGTTTTCAGTTCAACCAGATTTGGCGGAATGTCAGTATTTTACGTGAAGCGACTGCCATCAGACCTTCACAACCCAGAGGGCTATACGACATTTTTAGTTAAACTGAATGTTAGACTTTTGAGGGCTCTAACTACCCGTAACGACTGTCGAAGATGTTAGTACGACAACCGGGACCGACGGCTTTACGTGCCCTCCGAAGCACGGAAACGCTCATGAAATTAAAAGTCATTTTTAGTAATGACCCATCATAGTAATGACGGTGCCAGACGTTGCTTAACCGCACGGATCACAAGTGATCCGCGGGTAGCACTGGGCCATGAGCGCTTCTACAATAATTACACAAGACAAATAAAATAAAATAAAAAAACTATGGATATAAAGGTTACGTGGTAAAAAAAACACATATATATTCAAAAATATGTTTGCCCACTCCCCCACTTCCTCAATCCGTCCCCTTCAACTTTGACTGACGTTTCAAACAGTTCGCGTGTCCCATTATACACTTATATATTACCCTTTCAGGTACACATAGGTCTATGTAATACTTTATTACCTAACTATTGAGTGAGGAGGTTGTGTGTTTACCCTTAGCAACGAACGCGTTGACCTAGATTGTCAATAGTAGGGGGTTAGGTGATAGATGTTGTTGGTCATCGACAGGACAAATAATAAGAAATAATTGGTAAAGAATTGGTCTGTTAAATGTCATTACAAGACAAAGGACTCTCCCTCTTTCTCACCGATGATACTTGTGTAGTAATGTAATATAATAACTTAATACCTAAGTGTAATAGGCAGATAGGTTACTATGTGGACTGTCGCTAAGGCTTGCAGGTTTAAGTAATTTTTAAGTGTTTATCTGATCAAAACATGAGTATCTTACTTTTTACACACACATCACAACTATGTGAGATCCAAAAACAAACATTAAAAGTGTTTCCACAAAAACTTTAATAGATATCGAATCTTAGACTTCTTGCATTCGTGACGGTTATAACCACTTAGCTTACTCGTCTTATACACTCACAGACTATGTTATACAACACGATTTATATACAAAACATTCAAAGAACAAAACTTTTTTTATTACAAATTGTCATTTACATAATTAACTAATTTCAGTATCTGATTGCTCTAATTACACGCACCGCGATATAGTGCGATAATTAGTTTCAGCGGTTACTCAGTGAGGGCTTCAATTATTTATTGATATTTAGTATTTACTAACCAGTGGCGTAGTTTGTTACCCTGTAGGTGCGGGATAGATTCTCGTTAGAGATTTGTACAAATATGTCTTCTGATCTGTGTAGTTTATAACTATTTTAAGTATTGTTGAAAAGTACTCTAAAGTACGTTAAAAACTAAGGTTTCATTTGCGGTTAAATTTAACATACTTTCCTTTTGACTCACTATATTTTAATAATAACTGCACTAAAATCCGTTGCATTCTTTAAAAGATCTAATCGTACAATTGCAGGAAACGATATGCACTGCCACTCAACACTAGGTTAATTAAATAAAAGTAACCAAAAATTCAGTAAAAATTGAATATTTCATTCAAACAAATAGAACTAAGAACTTCTTTTATAGTAGTTAGTTTTCCTATATACTATAGTCAGTGAATCACATTCAATGTCGCATGCAACAACTAACTCTCAGTCTATCCGTCAATACACGACTGTAAACATAAGTAGATAAGTTTAGCTTGAAACGGGAACAATAAAAATCAATATCCCTAGTGCGGTACGGTGCGCAAAACAAACTGTGTATGTACCGTCCGCAGCGAAGGGAGCGTTTCCGATACATTAGACTAGGTAGGGTTGGCAAATAAACAAGGAATAAACAAGAAATGTGTTTTTTTATAAAGAACTTGGAATATATTTTTTTGGCGTTCAAAAAGATATTGTTAAAAAATAAATAAATTAAAAATAAATACTTGAATGAAGTGGATATCGAACTCGCATTATTAAATGAAATATCGTAAAAGCCTCAGATCATGGAGTCAGTTTAACGTTGGGAAAATGCGTTGAATCGCATACCACCGGAGCCGAGAACGGGAGGTGACTCCGGATGGTTATGTGGGGCTCTCCCCGCCTGAAGGGCGAGGTATACCCACTAAAAACCCAACGACTTCCGTCCGCGTCTTAAGTGGGGCACCGCAGGATCCCTAGGGATTTCGACTACAGGCGCCCCGACGCAGGACCCGCACCGTGGCGCGGGCCCCAGACCATACCGCTAGCGGACGAGGGTCCCCCCAGACCCCCGCCCACGGTATTGGGGCATAGCCCCCCACCAAGGCCCCCCTCGCAAGAGGGAGGGCCGCGCGTGGCGCACGCGCAATCGGGCGATCCCCGGGGAGAGCGCCGTTCGCCGTCATATGCCATGTCTTCCCCGTCTATCCCTGTTTTCCCCGTCTTTCCGGCCGTTCCCTGCGTCACCCGCTGCCCGGGAGGAAGGCTGCGGGGAGCATAGTACTTGGCGGTACTAAACGGGTACTAGGAGGAACAGTACGGGTACTTTGACAAGCTCACGACGGGTACTGGTGGCACCACTCCCGTGCAGTGGGGATCGTCGGCCGCAGCCGCAACCCTTGGACTTTCGCCCTGTCCTTACGGACCAACGCCCGCCCGTCACTGCCGTCATCCCGAATACGTCGGGGACGCCAGCCGGGCCCGCCCCGCCTAGCAGTGACCCGGGTTCAATACCCGGGACCCCTAGCCGAGGCCTCACCCCCGCTGACTTTCAGCCGTCGGCGAGCTAGTCTCAGTGACATAGCCCACCGACGTTGCCCAGGACGCACCACGAGGAGGTAGTCAGCATAGCGCCCCAGGACATCCGTCCTAGTAAAAACAATACAAAACACTTAAAACAATACTCATTCTATAAAATACTGCAAATACATAGCTACATATATGTTAGCACATCAAAAATAAGGCAAATGAAACAAAGAATTTAATCAAATAAATCACATGTAATCGTTTAAATCGTTCCATGCGCAACGGAAACCAGAATCAATAAATATTATACGCAGTAAAATTTCATTTTTCGATTGCATACAAGATACATTTTTATTCAACTTCAATAAGTACATAAAATATGGTTTTAAATTACATTTTCCAATTAAATACGAGTAAATATCAATTTTATTTCAGAAAAAAATTGTTCACATATTGCTTTACGAACGTATTTCAATTATTTTATTTATCTTACAATTTTATATCTTTTTTAAGTTTATTTAAACCCAATAACAATCAAATAAATCGATTAATCGTTTACTAAATTAAAAGCGTTATTTGAAACATGAAAATTTGATATCATAAAATTATCCTTCACAAAAAAACGCTCCAATCGCGTGGACACATCAAACGGCGATCAAAGTTTGTTAAACCCGCTTCATTTTTTCCAATCAAACTCGTGAATATGATTGATGTTTCTGCCGTCAGTACGGAAAGCATTTGACACATAATTCAGTTTTCCCCCTGGCGTACCCCTTGGGCCAGGGATGGCAAACTGTTGGTATGAGACACAATATTTTTGGCATAAAGTTCATTATGCGCTGAGAAAATGAAGTGAGAATAAGTAATACTTTTTATATAATGAAGAGTAAACGCAAATCCTATATGCGAGTGTTCGAGTATGGTTCGTGAGGTTATAACAGCGGCCTTCGGAAAACGCCGTTAATAGCTTATTATTTATAAATTATTGCTTTCAAATAATCTAAAGAATTCCGATCGCGAAAGATTAAAAAGTGTATTAACATAGTTCATCCGTGATCATGGCGCTTGCAACAGCGTCGAAATATCGGAAACTCGAAATAAATAATATACATGGTAATTATCCCGTTAATTATAATAATTTGAGTGTATTAACAAAATCATCGTCATTACTTATGGCATTTATCCTGCGAAGATCAGATTTCAAATGTCAAAATTATTTGACGTCACATCTATGGCACCATTAAAAATATCTTTAGCAATATGGCACATTAATTCATATTATTTATAATACACAAAGGTTGTCCTGCCCTGCCCTGCCCTTCCCCCGGTTCCTGCCGCCGGCCCTGTGTCACACCGTTCGCGACAATTTTCCACCGCCGTGAGCGACACTGCACATTATTCCGAACATTAAACACGATTTACATACGCCCGTCATCGAGACATCGGCAGCGTCTCGTCGACAATGTAACACAAAGACGGGTTAAAGGATAGTGTAGTTTAGAATAAGTTATGTAGGACTTGTAGTGTATGTTTTGTAGGGATTTTTTAATGTTAATAATGATGTAACTTAATCGGGATGTTATTATATCATCTAATAATTTGGTTTTTAAAATACAGGGTGGCGCAATAGAACGTGCATTTTTAAAATAATTATTAAAAAATAAATACAAAAGGTATAGTTAAAATAAAACTAAGCAATTATTAAGTGATAACTGAAGTTTATTTTTTAAAAATAACATCATCTGAATGATGACCCTCTCTACGTTGGCACTCCTCTAACCGCAAACGGAAATTACCGAAAACTTTCTTAAGTAGTGCTGGTGTGATTGCTGCCATTTCACCACGAATATTCTCCTTGAGCTGACTGATGTTTCTCCGATTATTGGTGTAGACTTTGTGTTTGAGGTATCCCCACAAAAAAAAGTCAGGAGGCGTCAAGTCTGGACTGCGCGGAGGCCATGGGATATCACCTCTTTTCGAAATCAGTTTGCCAGGGAACATCTGCTTCACAACCGCCATGGAGTCATTTGATGTGTGACTGGTAGCTCCGTCTTGTTGGAACCAAGTCCTAGAGTTCTTTATTCTTGAATTTTCAAGTTCTGGGGCCAAAAAACCTTCCAACATCGCAACATAGCGTTCGGTATTAACAGTGATGTTTTGCCCCCGTGCGTTTTCAAAAAAATAAGGACCAATTATTCCTTTGGCAGATATTGCGGCCCAAACTGTCACTTTAGGGCTATGTAACGGTTTTTGATGTTTGAGTCTGGGATTTTCACTATTCCAATAACGACAATTTTGGCGGCTTACGAACCATTCATATGAAAATGTGCCTCATCAGAGAAAAGGATGTTTTCAAAATTTGAAAACCGATTGAGCATTTCATTAGCAAATGTGAGCCGTGCTATGAAGTCAGAGTCTTTCAATTCTTGAGTTAATTGCAGCTTGTATGGATGCAATTTAAGATCCAAGTTTAAAATTCGTTGCAAACTTCGTCGCGATATGTTTAGGACAGACGATCTCTTGCGAGTAGACATTTGTGGATCTTCTCGTACCGACTGCTTAACACTCTCAATATTGTCTTCGGTCCTAGATGTGCGTGGACGACCTTTCGCGTGTGGTTTAAACGTAGATCCAGTCTCTTCAAAACGCTTTATCCAGATTTTAATTAAATTAGCACTCGGAGCCTCCCTAATTTGCCGTACACCATACTCAGAACAAAATAGTCGCCTGACAACTACGTACGAACGAGAGTTTTCGTAAAATGCGCGCACGCAAAATGCGCGACGCTTCCCGTCGAAGTGACTCATAGTGACTAAAACTTTATGAACCGCGCTACCCAACGATATCGGTCTCCCCCCGCCCACGCCCCTTCTACCACGCAAAAAAAGATGATGCAATATGCACGTTCTATTGCGCCACCCTGTACTATCTATCTATTGGTTTGAAAAAAAAAATATTTTTCGTCCTAATATTGTATAAGAGGACATTTGAAAACAGTTTTTTAGTTCAACAAGTTTTTATGGAACTAGTAAAGTATTACATGAAGCGAGCAATCCCCCACAACCTAAACCTAGTACTCTTTATTATTCTGTGCCTAAACGTGATACATTTTTAGTTGAACCAACTGTTACACTTTTATGAACTCTAGCTACCCGTAACGACTTTAATATCCAGCCAAGACCGACAGCTTCACGGATAATTGTTTATTTATATTCATCATCATGAAACAAGATTGAGTAAAGTTCAATTTTGGAGCGAGATGGGCAATTAAAATTAGCTTGTCGCAATCTCGGGCAAATTGGAAGCGGACGGTAGGAGTAGACGAGTTGTTGGCAACTTAATACTGTCAATACTTGGTCTTTTAATGGGACTAGCTAAAAGTAGATTTTGTAAATGCTTGTACTATAACATTATTTTTCTTATACACTAATTAATTAATTATTCCCTACATCATCTCATGATAGCAACTGACCCCTAAGTTCGTAACTTGTATCTAGGGTATCAGAAACTACGCACACACTCATTCACACACACATCACACCAGACCGAGACAAACATTTGTGATTCACCCCGCACGGAAATCAAACCACAACTTTACAGATGGCGGCCTGGCATGGTGACCACTCTGCCATCGAGGTCGTCAAAAACATAAATAAGTAACTTCATTTTCATATAAAACCAATAAAATGTACTCTCTCAAATAAAGAAAAGTTTGTTTGTTGCTACAGTATATTCTTCTTGTTGAGTCTTCTCGGTTAATGTAATTGAACTGACGTTATATATTGTTTACGGAAAAAAGATGTGCCATTCCTGCTGTGAAGTTTGTCCTTTTTAACCCCCGACGCAAAAAGAGGGGTGTTATAAGTTTGACATGTTTGATGAAAATCGGTTGACCTGTTTGAAAGTAATTGTGTTGGGGATTTTTATTTCATTTTATCAAAATTGTATATTTGTAGGTTGATTTTATTTGAAGGCTTCTTTTGCTAGATGTAAGCAATGATTGTCACTGAGAGACTAATTAGGTAACTGGTTGTGTCCTATTTTCTCATTTAATAACCTAGAATTAAATAAATAAAACGTTTATTAAATTATTAAATTAGTGTGTTACAATTAATTAGAAAAGTAATTATATGCATTTATATATCTAAAGAAAAACAAGAAATAAAGAAGAACAAGAAAGAAGAATAAGTCAAAGAAGAACGAAGCGTAGCTCATTGATGTGAAATTGACTCTAGTAGGGAGTCCGTATTCACACGCGACTCCCTAATCGAGTCAGATTGACTTCCTTGAGCACTAACTACGGTAGAGAAGAATATACAAGAACGAAGAAGAAGAGTTGAAAATTTTCTAAGAACTTATTTTGTAGAAACTTTGTGAACAAAAAATGTATATCCTACTGCGCTCTGCAATGTTGCTCACGTAAATATGTATAGTTCCCTGAATGTTGGTATAAAAAGTTTTATGAGTTAATTTAAGTAACAAAGTATATGTGTAAAAAATTTCATTCAAATCCATTTAGCTGATTTGTAAAGTTTCGCATTTGAAATGTCGATGAAATTCGTTTTTTTTTTCCCTAGTTTGCTTTATTACGGCAAAACTACCGTGCCGATATTGAACAAAAAATATATAAGAAATTGACATTTTATCCCTCAATACCTTGTAAACGAAGCCACAGAAAAAAGTCAATTTTTAATAAATTTAAATCCACGAATAATAAATTAAAAGTCGTCCACAATAATCTCCGATACGCTTTACCGCCAACCGCCATGTCTGTCTCGCTCGCCACACTAATGAGATCTCAAGAGGGTTGCCAGCAGAAAAATGCTTTTAAAATAAAAATAAATCCATCGCTGTCCCTCTGGCAACTCCAAGACTGCATCTAATCAATTTCAGATTAAAAACGAAAGAGGATTGCTATGATATTCTAAGATGTAATTTACATTTATTTATATTAAGCTTCTTTACGGAAAGATGGCTCCGCAATTTAATTATGATATTGTTATTTTTATTGAAGTCTGTACTCTGAACATTTTATGACGTTTAGTTTTTACAAAGTGTTTACATACTTATAAGTCCTAGAAAGTACTTTCAAAACTCTTATCAAGAATTTGAACTCACATGAATTTTTTTATTTAATTATTGAAGTTTTTACTTATATCTAATATACGTTACGTGTACATAATACGATTTACAAGGCAGGATAGGATTTTGCATATAGTTTGTGATAATTTCTGGAAATCAACATTATCATGCATGAGACATTACCTTGTGCTAAAAGTTGTCGTTTCATCGTTTGCACTTTGTACCTCTGAGTCTAATAACTTGAAATGTATGTAAATATAATGGTCTGTAACACAACAAACAGCGATTTATATCTACAAACAAACAATAAAAATGATACAAAAAGCCTTCATAAATATTTCCCCAGATATCTGTTTACCCTATAAACGTACAAGTTATAAATATTGCCAGATAATATCGCACAACTCCCGAGCGTACACCGCAAACCAGAAAGCGGCGACCGCTGAAAAAATGCATTATTTTCTTTACAGCCTTCAGTATTTACAGAAAAAAGCACCCAATTTATTTGATTGTGGCAACACTGAGCGAGGAGCAATCGGAAATCAGTGCCTTGGGGTACCTTGGGGAAATTACTGGCAACATTGGAGGCGAGCGCTCCACAGTAGCTTTGAGAGCTTTATAAATTGCTGTACTCAACTCATACATTGATCTTTATAAAATATGAATAAACTAGCAGCGCCCCGCGGCTTCACCCGCGTAGTTCCCGTTCCCGTGGGAATTTTGGGATAAAAAGTATCCTATGTGTTATTCTGATGTATAAGCAAGATAATTGTAAAGTTTCATTAAAATCCATTCAGTAGTTTTTGCGTGAAAGAGTAACAAACATCCATACATACAAACTTTCGCCTTTATAATATTAGTAGGATAAACGGTTTATTAGGAAGACTTAACAGTAATTGGCTTTTGGATTTATCTTTTAGATATTGGGATCATTTTCTAGGGTTTATCTTTATTATAATACTTAGAATTCTGGACAAACAACAATTTAATACTTCATCGAATTCTGTCAGGACCACTATTTATCTTATTTATTTATTAAGTAAAAACAAACAGTTACTTTAAAACGTTAACATTAAGAAATCTTATACTAAAATATTAATTAATTAATATAACGTTACAAAAACAGTTTGAAAAACAATTCAAGGGATCAAATAAATAACTTAAAACATTTTTTCATATTACAACTTTTTTTAAATCTGACTTTGAATCTAATGTTGCCCTGTTATAAGTTTTGGTAATTATCATAATCATTATCATTCACTACATCATCTCATTATAGTAACTGACCCCTAACTAAGTTTCAAACTTGTATCTAGGGTATCAGAAACTACGCACACACTCATTCAGTCAGACACACACCCAGACCGAGACAAACATTTGTGGATTTTAAATGTGTTCACATACGATAATGAAAAACATAGTTTAATTGTTTTCTTTTGTAAATCTTTTGACAAAAGGCTCAAACTGAATAACAATATAATCATTCACTACATCATCTCATTATAATAAACTAGCAGCGCCCCGCGGTTTTACTCGCGTAGTTCCCATTTCCGTGGGAATACAGGGATAACTATAGCCTATGTCACTCGCTAACAATATAGCTTCCCATTAGTGAAAGAATTTTTGAAATTGGTTCAGTAGATCCCGAGATTACCCCTTACAATTTAACAAACACACAAACTTTACTTCTTTATAATATTAGTATAGATTAATTAATGTGATTACATTATACATTATAATAGGTACATTTTACAGTCAACATTAATCATAATTATTCCTGAAATGATCTCCGTTTAATAGCTGTACTGAAATTAAAATTACACTTTGGAGAAAACCACTTGAATTGTAAACGTTTATGACAATTCCGAGTTTAATTTTAGAACTTACAACTGTTACATAAGTCTTTACAATGTAAATGGAAGATTGAATTGTGTTTTGTTAAATAACTTTATGAATACTTAAGGTGTTTAGGTTCGATTTCAGGATCTAGTGATGTTTGTTTATTTACACTACATATTAGGTTAGGTAGATATATGATTACGTAAACAAATTAGCGAGTGTAAGTCTAAGTAGTTTATCTAAACTAATATTATAAAGAGAAAAGATTTGATTGTTTGTTTGTAACGATTAGGCTCCGAAACTACTGGTCCGATTTCAAAAATTCTTTCACTAATGGAAAGCTAATTTATCAGTGCGTGCCATAGGCTTTAATATTTTATCATATCAGGTTTTAATATTAAAAATGTACTATCATCATCAGCAAGTAGTGCCTGCAGAGAGATTTTATACTTAACTTTTTTAAACCAAACAAAAATCTGTTTTGTACATACTTGTATACTTTAGGTTTTTCTAATACCTTCAAATATTCGGTATGGTATAACTATCTATCACCAGCGATTAAGACTCCTGTGCCCTGCAATCTGCATTAGGATCTCTCACTTTCTTCACCATAATTAGACCTTCTCCCAGTTACATCCCACTAACTCCCCTCTCCTGTGTGTTCCAGTACAAAATCCCGAAGAAGGAGGAGGTGGTGGAGCAGCAGCAGGCGGAGCCCGACAACCCGCTCATGAGGAAGAAGAAGACCCCCGAGGAACTGGCCGCGGAGGCCGAGCTCGAAGACCAGGACGAGTTCACTAGTCAGTATACTAGATATATGTTTGAGTAGACCATCGCATCTTTACCGGTCGTTACCAATATTCGATCCATCTTTGATATGTCATTTTACCGTCCCAATAACCATATCAATAGTATGTAGTCTTGTCTTACGACTGTGTCCGCCATCCAGACCGAATTAACTAGGTAAACCATCACAACTGGCGAGATGACTGAGAAAGATTGATTGATGATTATCGTGCGTTATACCTTAGTAGACCATTAGATATTATTCCATCGGCGAGCTCGAAGACTAGGACGAGTTCACTAGTCAGTATTATAGCTTCAAGTTGAGCATCAGAATTTATACCATCATCATCAGCTTATCTCAGGACGTGGGCTTGTAATGTACATCATTGTTCTAATATCAACTTTTCATTGACATGGATCTCATTAAACAATATTTATTTTCGTTTTTTATAATTTTCAGAATTGAAAAACACTATCGAATCGCAAGTGAACGAACTTAAATCTCAAATCGAGAGCAAGTGCGTGATGCAGTGAGCGAGCGAGCGCCGCCATCTTGTCGGCCGATCCGGTCGGCCCGATTGGGTCGGCCGACCACCGCCAACATGTTTATAATATTAATATGAATACATGATGTAGCTGTGCTCAGTTGTTACGTCTCACCGACCGATTGTTAACACACCCACCCGTTATATAACAAAACCCGGTTTATTTAACAATTTAATACAAAAACGATCATGCGCGCTCAAAAAATTCGTAGGAGAGATTTGAATTCTAAATTTTTTTGGAATGTAGTTGGCTAGTGGCGCCTCGGTGCTTGTTAATGAGCAATAATATTTTTATACATTCATATAAAACGGTTACGTTAGCAGGCTCGGCTCAGCGGGCGTACGACCGCATCGCACGACCGAGTCGGGTCCGACCGGGCGACGACACACGATCCGATATCACGATATATGTTGACGCTTGTGATATATTGTTATTTAAGTGTAAATGAAATAATATAAATAGAACGGAACAAACTGTATAAACTGTATGGGTCAATGTATGTAGTGAGGTGTAGCACGCGTGTCTGTGCTCTGTGGCGCCCGCGCCGAGCGGTGTTTCGTTACATTGAAATAACAATGTACACGTTTGTTCTCATCCAAATTCCGACCGGCTTCGCGGTACACTCGCTTCTCTTCGACTGTCGCCTCTGAATCTTTTGCATGCGTGCTTTAGCGATGTTTAACATTTAAATCTGTGTATTTAGGATAATACTACATAAACCTAGCCTTAATTCCTACATCGAATAATAGTTAAAATATAAATATTGTTGTTGTGGGACTGCGTCGAACGTCTCGTTACATATAGAGCATGTCTCGGTCAGTGTTAGAGTAAGTACTTCACAAGTTGTTTTACAATCGGTATAATTAACGTAGCTGTTTCAATTTGATGTTAAAGCTTAGGATATATAATGTAAATTAATAAAAAAATACACGTTGTGAGCAAATTATTCGAGCGATTAACGACTATTTGTTGAAATGTGAAAACATGCGAACTGTTAATGGGAGTACACACGAACACACTGTTACATAATGTTGTATAAGTAGATATGATACACAACAACAAACATTAACAAATAATTACTAAACAAAATAAAGTTATTGATAATATCATTAATTTACAAAATGTTAACAACAAAAACTGCCAGTATTCTATAAATAAGTAGCGAAAAATCACAATAAAGTTACTACAAAAAGTCGATAGGGTCTTAGACAACATTTCCACCGTAATGTATGATAAATTAACTGTAACGTACGAACGAATACCCAAACAGTTCAATTAAGAATAAGCACCTACTTCATCATGTAACGAGTGATCCTTACTTGATCGTGTAAAGTAGTGAGACGGGTCGTTCAATAAATCGCGTAATTGTTCGAACAATAGTGTCCACATTAAAGCAGCAAATGCAAAAGATTTGTTATTCGTCAAAAGCTGTGATATAATGAATATTGTAACAAACGTTGGAGGCCGCTGGGAGCGACCAGCGACCGCCGCGCCGCGCCGCGCGTTTTCTTCTCGCTTCTACTTGCCTGTCTATAAACACCTATTTACTCTTCTTATATAATCTCGAACATCTTCAAAACATAATCAGCACATCATGTATTTCAATTATATTTTAATTATGTGTTAATAAGCTTCATCGTTCATTTGTTCCTAATTATAATTTCATATATTTAGGTCAATTATAACTACCTTCACTCCCACACATCCTGAATATTTAAATGTTTTATTTGAATTTAACGAGTACATTATTTAGTATTTACTTACCTATGTTCCATAAAAGTATATATTTAAGTAGTCAGGATGACAAATGTACTATTCTATATACAAATGTGTATATACAAAATAATTTCTGATTGTTTTCGACAAAGCTACACTATTTTTCTGGTATATAATTAAACAAATATATAACGATATTTTTTCGCACTTGTACTAGCACACGATCGTATATTTTCATAGCTTGTTTGAACAGGAACTTATTTTCGGCACGCATAGCTATCCTATATGATATATCGGTACATATAATACTTAATATTAATGTCATAATATTAGTACTGTACGTGAGTTGGGGTGCCGAGATCGCCCGTCCGATGTCTCGCGCGTTTCTCTCTCTGCATAGTTGTTGTATAATGCATGACTTTAGCGACGGTTGTTTGTAGTGAAACAATAGTTTATAAGGTTTCAGAACATTTACAATATAATAAAATTAAAGTATTACCACGACCAAATGCAATACAATACCATCAGTGTGTGTTAGTTACCTAACTCTATGAATATCTCTATCTATCTCTCTCTATCTCGATAATTATCTTATCTTGTAGCGTCTAGCTGTCCCCTTCGTTGTTGACTCTCATAGTACCTAGTGTAGTAGATAATGTATATGTATAGGTAATGTTATGTTGGTATGTAGCGCGCTCTATAACTTTCCAAATTCATGTTTGAGGCTAACTGTCACTGATTTTTAAAACGATGTTATTATTGTGTTATTGTTATATTATATGACGCTCTGGTTACAAATATATATTGTTATATACACTGTAATATTCGTGAGTATTACTGCAGTCGGTTATATAGCGTATATGACATGACATATAATATACATCTTATATGATATGATATATAAAATATACTGTATATGGCATGTAATATTTGTGTACCAGAGCGTGGTTTGCATGTGAAGTTGTAAAGTGTGTGAGGGCTCTTGGCTGATGTTCGGTGTCGTCTCTTCGTATGTTTTTAGTTTCATTAAAATGTGTTTAGACGCTTCGTGAAGCACTTTGTGCAACAGCTTTCGATGTTCAGTAATTATTGTAATAATATAATTAGATATATGCTTCATATGGCATTCGAGGAATTTGGGTGATAATGACATGGTTGTTATATGTTCATTCATATATATTACACTATATTACGTTATATATCAATATTTATTACATATTCACAGTCTATATGTTAATATTCCAGTTTGATATACGTTTGTTTATTATATTAATAATATAAAAGTTTGTAAGGAGGTTTATACAAGGTAGTTGAGTAGAATAGAATTAATAATACGTTATTAATTAAATATTACAAAACATTTGATTAAAATACCAAAAATATATTATGATTTTGACCGTAGAAATAATTTTAAGGAAAAAATTCAAATTTTTGACCAATTTTTAGATTTTTCCCTATTTACTTGTATCCCAGTGATCTTATGACTTTCAATCTCAGGGTAAATAATAATTATATGAATAGCTACTTGTTGGTTTCGTTCAATGTTTGTGACTTAACGCCTGCGGCGGCTTCACGGCGCGCCTCGTTCTACAACCAGATCCTAACTCATGTTATCCTATCCTTAGAGTGATTTGAAAAATTAGACTTTATATTACACACCTTGTTAAAACATTATAATAATCTAGCCTATTGTTAGATGCACTAGACTTATCTAGGGGTTACGATGTTACGGTTTTTGGGTGATATCACTGTATTATATACACGATATACTGTTATATGACATTCTATATCACTGTCGATATATGCCATATAGCTATTCTTATTAGACGCGCATTGTATTCTGCCTTCTCAAGCGTATATATCATGGCATACGTGTATATAATATGTAATATAGTTTATCGGTATATAATATAATGATCACCAACTTGTTGCAAAGTCTTGAGGCATCGATTGTTTAATATACTGCTGTAATAATTATATACGTAATTCATTTATATTACTTTAATATTACAAGTTATATAATGTATAAATATTATTGATTATATAAAACTTTAAATATATGTCACTCAAATAATACACATTTATTTACTATTTACACTTATCTGTGCACTTTACATAATATAATTATATGAGTATATATACTATATTTATCTGCACGTTATACAAGTTCAGTTATTATCCAATCGATGTATAAATGTATATTTATTCTGAACATTTACTATCGTTATGTATGACAGAATAAGTATAATTTTGGAAGTATAAGTTGGGATAGTATATAGTATAACTTAGAGACAACGACACACTCACAAGAGCTTTCAAACACTTTATTAATCCATGATAATTAATTATACAAAATATATGTATCATTATTATATAATATATAAAACGTTTAGTTGTGTAGATAGTATAGATTTTGACATAAAGAACTGATGTTTAAGTGCCACGGAAGCAATATGATATTGCGTGATGGTTTTGTTTTCTATACATACATTATATAATAATATATAAAATCTATACTGTCTTTAATTTGTATTTATATAAAAGTACACTCTATATAAATATTGTTTGTAATATTCGGGAAAATAAATTTTATATATATAATTATGTATATTCTCTCATTGTTTTCTGCCAATAAATTGTTGTGAATGATTAAAAAGATTTATTTTCTCGGATATATGTTGTAATATGATATATTATTGATTGTTTTTAGGATATAAATGATTATCGGCCAAGACACACTATAGAGCGTTAGCTTTTTATTGTTAGTGACATTATAGTGTCAACGCAGCAGAAGTAACATAAGGATGATGGATATAACCATGAGTTACCGCGTCTAGCAAGTACGGTGTATTGTTATAAAAGTTAGTAGATTATCCACGATTACATTAAATTAGATTATGAATGATAAATCGAAAAAAAAGGTTATTGTTGAAAAATGTTTTAGATAATAAAATTGAGCTTCTATCACGTATTGTTGATAATTTATGTTTTATTTCGCGGTTCCGGCCCTGGTGCGAGTGGTGCAGTCTCTATCTCTATGAACATAAGGTTTACTTTCGTCTGTATAACTTCACACTAGTTACCTATGTCTGCTTGTTCGCTGTCTCGTTTGCGTTCTCAGTAATAAGCGTTGTTATATATTATTTTTCGAGACCCCATTAGTTACGTAATGAAAAGTTTAGAGATATCCATTTTCATGTGGATTGTTATATGTGAAAATGGTGTATCTAACATGTTGTTAATTACTAAACTACATTGTACCACTGTTTTGTGTTTCATTTACTGACAAATACCTCTCTGCTTCACTAGTATGGGTGTCTGGTACTGATTCTAAATTAACATTGAAGTCAGCGTACTTCACAAGCATAAAGTTTTTAGACAACACTGCAAACGAAAAGTCGTAAGTATTATACTATTTCACATACTTAGGTACCTATCGTACTCTGAAATATATACTTACATTTAATATTTTCTCACCCCAGCTGGTATTTGAACCGAACCTTAAATCAAATTCATTCATTCATTCTTTGTGTCATGTTCATCCATCCAACACAAGAACTTTAAAATGTCAACTATAGTGCTAAGTTAAATAAACAAGCTAACAACCCTAATATAAGTTTGAAGGATAATTTTAACAACAATATAACTGACATAATGAACTTATATTTTCGTATATTCTCTACTATAATATCTGTATGAAAATTCTAACTCATATGTAGGTATGCACCCCTACCTAGAGCTCGAGCCTTTCCTGACTAGGCCTTAAGTCAACCACAGGCCGAGTGCGAGTTGGTCGACTTCACACACAAGAATTTATTCGCAGGTGTGTGCAAGTTTCCTAACGGAAAGATATTATGATCTCTATTAAGAATGGACAAAGAAAAACTAAGAATAAGCAAACAAAAAACTTGGATAAAACTGTGGGACACAGCTAGTTTTAAAAAGGAATTCGAAGCATAAATAAATAAAAACTACTATACACTTACACTAATTTTATTAAAAATTAAATAAGTCTAGGAATAATCACTGTAATTTGCTTCGTCTTCAGTCCAAAATATGTTGTATCTCGTGTTGAAAGCCTCCAGAACGTTTATTAAGTTCTCAAATGTATCACTTATCACTTTACCATTGAAGATGCCACCTTCGCCAAAGATACCAGAGTCTTCGGTCGTTGTAATGATCTTTGTTTTTTTTTTCTTACCTCCTTTCGTCTTTTTCAATTGCTTTTGTACTTTCCTTAACATCCTCAATAGTTTCACATTTTCTTCATCAGACAAATCTATTTCGTTTTCAGGTAACATATTTTCAGTTGATTCGATTTCAGGAGAAACGTTTTCAGTCGTTTCTTCAATACTGCGACGGTTTCTTACTTTGTTTTCTTCTTTGTCATACGAACTTATTTTCTTAGAATTCCGCCTATATTTCCTATTTTTACTCAAAATGGTTTGCCTTAATCTATCAATTTTGAACGGACGAGTGAAGTTTCTTTTACTGAACTTAATACTTTCTAGTATTCTTTTAGGTGTCTTTTTTAAGAATTTGTTCCTTAATTTTGTTAGTTTGTTTCCTCCGTGTTCTATATCACGTTTCATTCTCACTTCATTGCCTGTTTCTTCCATTTTTGCATTATGAAGACACTTAACTCCTTCTTTTAAATGTTTGGTACCTGATGTTTCGATTTCATCATTAAAGTCTACATTTATATCAGTTTTGAAAATATAATCTTCAATATTAAGCGAACGTTTGGTTTTTACGTTATTATCTGCCTCATTCGATTCATATCGTTCTCTTTCATGACTATGTTTCTTGATGTGTTCAACTTTATGATTGCCGTCACATGCTTTCACTTGAGTGTTAGCGAGCACCCAGAATCCAAAGGATTTTGGCGGTAAGTTAATAAGTAAAGACTTGTATGGACGGACTCTCTTGACAGTTGGCTTTATGTCACCTTCGAAGTACATCGGTCGGCCATTGACGACGATGTTTCTGGAAAGATATTGAATATGTATAAGCTTATAATGTAAGTATGTGTCGAAGCTGTTGATTGAAATACCAATGAAACCAGTAAGTTTTAATAATATTAAGTCGCACAACTTGTACGAGTATCAACAACATTTAAGGATCTATATAAAGAAGCTGGGTGATTAATAGACCGCGCCTCAGGCACAAATAATGTTTTAAATGTCACAATGTTCCAACTACAGAAGTAGTCGCATGAGATCTAAACAGTTGGATACTAGGTGTACACAATCTTCGTATAGTTGAGATAACCTGTTTCAGCAATCTCAAATAAGTAGGTAAGTATAAATAATATGGCAGTTCAAAAAGAATCATAAGTATTTTCACCACCTTCTTCCAAGTTTACTTTAATTCCGAACAAACTTACCCATCACTTCCATACCCCAGCACAAACTGCATGACATCACCTCCTTCCTCCTCCTTCGACAGTTTGATCAACAATCTAGCCGGTTCATCATCCATGTTCGCTCCATAAAACGTCACTGCACCTGGCACTGCCTTGTGACGCAGCGATGTGCAGTGCGCGAATACTATGGCTTGTTCTGACTCCATTTCGAGGTCGAGAACATTCTCACCGACCAGGTTCTTGTAGAGGAGGGCCATGTAGAAACTCTGGAGATGGAAATTGCTTAAAAATATTTTAAAAATTTTGAGCTTAAGTGGGATTGGATCCAGGACCATACAGGAGCAGCACTGCTTTTATGATTACTTGATTAAGAAAATGAGTTCTTGAGAACCTTTGTCTTAATAATGTGTGATTGGGGTCGATTTTTTTTTACGTGGAGTATCTGCCATCAGACATCTGCGATCCAGAGTGATGCGACATATTTGATTAAGACTTTTGAGGGCTCTAACCATATTTTTATTTTTTAGTTGTAAGTATAAGCTAAAAATATTAAATTAATAAGCTTATAAAGACGCGCTACGACATATAGAGACAGTAGTAAGTAATTAATTCGAGTTAAACTGCAGGACACAGCTACTTTATACAAGTAGTTCCACTCACCAAACTAGGCTGATACATTTCAGCCTCACTCAGCTCCCTGAAGTGTACCGAGAACCCATTCCGAGCCGCATGGCCCAAGCTGGTGAGCCAGTCCACAGCCCGAGACAGCTCCTCCAAACCCTCGCTCGATGACTTCTCACTCAGCCAGAGAGGAGTACTACTCTCACTGAGGATCTTGAGTAACTTGAGTCTGTCTCTCTCTGACATACGCTCCAGTTCGTACGTTGATGAGTTGCTGGAAAGAGATGAAAAGATTATACTGGATATCTTATGATGCTACTTACTATTTGGCTTCGTAATCACACTGTTGAACTGGACATCAGAATGCAGTAACATTAGATGGAGCTATAAGATATTTATCCGTATTAATTAACTTTTGACGACCCAAGGTGCAGAGTGGGCATCATACCCAACTGACAATCAAAGGGTTGCCGGTTCGATTCATTTTGAAAACATTTAGATATATTTACGAGTTGGGCGTACGTGCTGATTTAAGTCGAATTAATCGATAAGTTTCAGCCACATACGGGGGCTTTAATCAGGAGGAGAAAAATCCTTAAATTATTTAAGTACTCAAAATTACTAACCCGTTAAGCACAACAGCATCCAACATATCAGACGACAGCGTCACATAATCCTTGAAGTCACTTTTGGAGTCGTGTTGGAGACAGCCGGTGACGTCACCGCCGACCACCCTCCACTTATGGGGAGAGGGGAACGTGTCTGTGATGACGCGGAGGGTCTCCAGGTCATTCAGGTATTCCTCTATTGTTCTGTTTGTGCATTCTGGAAAGGGGAAATAAGACGTAATAATAACTTCAGGATATGGTTTGTCACTAACGTTTTTCCGTGCTTTGGAGGGCACGTAAAGCCGTCGGTTCCGGTTGTTGTACTATCATCATCGACAATCGTTACTGGTAGTTAGAGCCCTCAAAAGCCTATCATTTGATTTAATCAAAAAATGTCGTATAGCCCTCTGGGTTGTGATTGTGAAGGTCTGATGGCAGTCGCCAAATCTGGTTAAACTGAAAACCAACCCCAACAAGACATGGGATAAAGGTTCAGAAAAAGAAAGATGGTTTATTCACTAGCGGGTCCTTATGAAAGCCATCCCACGTGGTGTTTGAGCAACCCAGCCACACTCGCAGGAGTCTGATCGTTATCAAAAATGCTTGCGTAACTTTTAAAAATAGTATCAGTCTGTAAAAAGTATTGAAGTAGTGTAGACTAATAAGCGTTGGTCATCTCACAACAACCATGTTTGGAAAATAATTAACATTATAACATGTTTATTTGTTTTGGGTTGAGATCATTAACACATTAGGCATAATAGACAAGCGTGATTATAGAGAGAGGCTTACAGGCTGATAAAGAGCCCTAGGGCATAGGGCTCTTTAGCCACGAACAGAAATGTTCTATCACGAATTGTTCAATCACCTGACGCCACCTAAATCATCTTATGTAGATGTATGATGACAGGCTAATAGATTAGTTTAACAAAAATTAGGGTAAAAAACCCAACTAGGAGGTCTAATTGCACTATCTGCCCACTTTTATGTACAAGTACATTATACTAATATACCTAGATGGATTTTTGTTACTCTTTCACGTAAAAACTATTGTACCGATTTAGATAAAATTTACTACAAAATTTTTACAGAATCGGGACTAAAGCTGCTAAACGCGGGTTTCAAGTAATATCTATTGTCAAGATAAAAAAAATCAAAATGTATAATTTATTGTAACGGTCCTATTAGGTATCTCTAACAGTATGTCAATTATACTATTGAAATAGGAGACACCATAATCATCTTTCATTACACTACCTATCACCTATGTTCAACTCACCATTCCCAAGCTGCCAGACCATTTCGTTGATACCATCCTTGTCAGCTGCAGTAAGTATATTCAACGCTGAATTCGGGTCCCACAACCCGCTCCGCATCTTTTCATCATAGTTCAACGCGAACACCAAATCGAAACCGTTCTTCTTAGCCCACATAACAAAACTCTTCCACTTCTTATTACTTATTTCAATATTCCTATAATCCCTTTTGAATCTATCAAAAAATCCGACGCTTTTCTTCTTGAATATATCGTCAATAATTGAGAAGTTTTCGTTGAAAATGTTCTTGAATTTCGACGGCTTTTGATGGACTTCTATGCTGGTTTCTTCTAAGGCTATGGTGGTGTTTCGGAAGACGAGCAATGATGTAGAAGGGCCGGCGATGCGAAGATACGCTGGCGATAATGAAGATGCCATGCACATGCATTCTTTGCTGAAATATAGGAAAGTTGTTAAAGGCTGTTTATTAAGTACTTAATAATTTAATTCAATTCAATTTATAAGTCGATATTCTACGGACTACCCGACTAAATGTAGACCATTTCTGAGAATAAAAAATGCTACTGATGACCTCGACGGCATTGTGGACGCCATGCCGGACTGCCATCCGTAAGCATGTGGGTTCGATTACGGTGCGGGGTGAATATTTGTGTGAACCACAAATATAAACCACGGAGCACAACTATAAATATAATATAATAAACTATATCTCAATAAATTTCATACCTATAAGTTTTAGTTTTAAATAACATAACATAATCATTCACTACATCATCTCATTACAGTAACTGACCCCTAACTAAGTTCGAAACTTGTATCTAGGGTATCAGAAACTACGCATACAATAAGATTGTTTTAATTAAGATATTTTCTTGTAACATAACTATGTACTTAGTGACTAGATAATAAATAAGACAATTCACTTACTTTTTATAATTCTCGTTACTCGAAAACAGATACTTGGGATCAATAGTAAAACTCAGAAACCGTTTATCTACCACATTAATGTGTTGTTCACCACTTATTTTGATCCTATAAGTATCGGCACTTACTAACAATATATTTAACTGTATAAAAATTAATATTTTCAAAATGGTGTACATTTTGTGATGAAACTCTTGGCTAAAATAACTATTGTGCACGCATGATCTAATATTTATTGTTTAAGAATTAGGAAGTCTTTCATGTAGCAGTTTGAATGTTGATTCACGTATTTTTGCGTGTTAACCAAATTCTAGATTGTTTATATTTACTTACCTTTGAATATATACATGTAGTATATCAACCTTCCATTTTGTTTTTGTATTTATCTAAAGTTTAAGTGAATAAAATTAGGTAAGTTAGTAATTAAATTAGGTAAGTTGATCTATTTTATTTATATTGTAATTCGGCAACTACCATTAGCTATGCCGACGGCCACGATACAGGCCTAGAGTCTAGACTCCAGGCTCTAAAGGTTACAGATTACAATCATCAACCATCAAATCATCGCCACATTGTAATCTGTAACCTTTTTGGAAATAAAGATTATATTTATAGATTAATTAAGTACTTATAATGTATTGTTTATTGGTCAGCACTTTCTAAAAACGTGTGTAATTCCATAACTTAGCATGAGACTAGGTTTTCATCCAGACCAATATACTTAGATAAACATTATGATTCGCTATCTCGCTCGATAATCGAATCTGCAACTATTTGTTAGCAGCCCGACATTGATGGAGGTCAGTCTGATTTGAGTCATCTGTTTACCCCTATTAAATAACATAACATAATCATTAATTACATCATCTCATTATAGTAACTGACCCCTAACAAAGTTCGAAACTTGTATCTAGGGTATCAGAAACTACGCACGCACTCATTCACACACACACCCAGACCGATACAAACATTTGTGGTTCACACAAATATTCACCCCGCAGCCTTACGGATGGCAGTCCGGCATGGGGACCACTCTGCCATTGAGCTCGTCAAAAAACAAATATATAATTACTTTATTTGTATCTCCTTCATACTTTATTTCGTTTCGCGTTATTGACTACAACATGCCTATACATTGAAATTCGCGCAGTAAGCAATCACAATATTTGTTGACATTCCGACGTGCTTACAGCATCATTACTAGATAGGCACGTTCCTAATTCATTTCAATTATGGTAATTTCTGTGTATTATGTAAAATTAGATAATTATTGCAATTTATTTATAAGTAAGTAGATATTAATCAAGAATACTTAGGTACTATTTGTCAAGATTTTTTATCTCTCAATTAGTACAGTCAGAATACTTATACTTAAATTAAAAACATAAATTCTGTAATGTATGGATAGATGGAAGGTACCTGTGTAGGTACTTATGTAGTAAGTATAGTACGTTATATATCCACTTCTTAAGGTAAACGTAAAATTATTACGAAGGTAGCTAATACTTAAGGCCTATTACATGACCTACAAGTAAAGTTACTCACCAAGTAACGCTAGATTTGTCTTTGTCTTACTTTATATGAAGTGATAAAGACAAAACTTGTGAGTAACTAACTACTCGGATATTTACTTGAAGATGGTGAAATAGGCAAAACGTACATAAAGGTAAAACGAAGTCAAGATGTTTCTGAAAGTCTTTTTTTAATATTATATACCTTTCAGCAGCGCCCCGCGGTTTCGCCCGCTTAGTTCTCTTTCCCGTGGGCACACCGGGTTAAACTATACCCTATGGTACTCCCTGAAGAGTAAACTTAGTGAAAGGATTTTCCAAATCGGTCTAGTAGTTTCGAAGCCTATTCAATTCCAACAATCTTTCAAACAAAATCTTTCCTCTTCTTAATATTAATATTATTATGGAAAAATACTTAATAAGACATCAACAAAAGTATTTGTATAAAATAACAATTATTATTCCGTTTAATATTATTGTTTTAAACTCATTACAAGGATTTGTTTTGGCCATGGAAGTATTAATAAATGTAACTCAAAAATATTCTGTGGCTACTTACCATGTGACCTTGAATTTGACAATAGCTGTCAATTATATTTGAGTGATGGGCAATAACTCAAATTAATAATCGATATCTTAAGTAATATCGTATTTCTTACCAACTTAATTCGAAATAACGCTGTGCTCTGTGATCTAAATAATTAATTTAGTTGACAAACTTATCAAATCTGATTGTAACTAAATGAAATTGAGATGCAGGAATCGATGGACATTACGCATAATAATTAAAGCAGTAAAGAATCACATCCGAAAAGGGAACGATTGAAATAGTTTTAAAAATAATTATAGTTATTAGCAAATAATTGTATCCTTTATTGGCAGGCGTGTTGCTTTTGTGTTCTATAATAACTACTTAATAATCGAATGTTCTGTTCAATCGAACTTTATTCGATAATCGAATAATTGGCGGCACAGCATGCAAACGTGACTGCACATCACTATTTGTTATGACAATTTGACATTACTCATCGCGTAAATTGTAATTGTATTTCCTATTTATCTATAGAATATCTGGTTTTATCGCGTTATCTTTCCGATTCGCATGTATCCAGATTGCGAAATCGTATTCATGGATTAAGTGTATAAATTAGGAACTTTCTATGGATTAAAAATGTATCAAAATGTGAAATAAATTGTGCAAAAGTGGACATCCGTATTATTGTGATAATAAATGGTTAAAATGGATGAAAACAGTGAAAAGAAGGATGAACAGAGCGGTCAGAAGAAAGAAATACCTCCTGGTATGCAGAAAATATGTTTAGTTTGCGGCGACAAGGCTCTGGGATACAATTTCAACGCGATATCTTGCGAGAGCTGTAAAGCGTTCTTCAGACGCAACGCGTTGGCCAGCAAGGAGTTCAAATGTCCATTCACAAACAACTGCTCAGTCACAGTAGTTACTAGAAGGTTTTGCCAGAAATGTCGACTTGAGAAGTGTTTGGCTGTGGGTATGGTGAAAGAGTTTATCATGTCCGAAGAAGACAAAGCGGAAAAGAGACGCAAGATAGAGGAGAATAGAGCTAGAAAGAGACAGATAGTGGACATGGAGGATGTTGTTACTAGCTCCAAGATGCTGAAAAGAGACGAAGAGACGAGCAACGGGTATGTTCCTGTGCAAGAGTCAGTTACGCAGTATGAGATGTTGAATAGTACAAGTAGTGGTAGTCCTAGCAGTACTGTACAATCCCCTTTGAGTACAGATCTAGAAACTTCTCTACCTCCGTACAACTACCCTCCAATGCCTCAAGCTCAAAACCCCGATAACCAATACACAATGAAAGTTTACCCGATTGATGAAAAGTCGGTGATTAATAGAGCTATTTACGAGCAGCGGATGGTTGATACTTATAATGTGTACGACAATGTTGATAGTAACATGTACGGGGATCCCCCGAAACAGAATAGTATAAGGTGAGAAAGTTTTAAACTATTTAAAGTTGTATTATAAAGAGGAAAGATTTGTGTTTTTGTTTGTTTGTAATTAATGGGCTCAAAAACTATGGATGGATGTATAGCATGGTATGTGATGTTTCGCCAGTAACATTTATTATTCCCAATTCCAATGGGATTCAGATAAACAGGGTAAAACTGCAGGGCACTGGTAGTATCTAATAACTTTAAGTATATATTAGACATTTAGAATTGATACTTAATATTAAGTAACTTTAAAATTGAAAACTCTAATAAAAAAAGTATATTTTTCTGAACTAAGTGTGTATTTTATACTCATCTATACTAATATTATAAAGAGGAAAGATTTGTTTGTTTGTTTGTAACGAATAGGCTCCGAAACTACTGAACCGATTTCAATAATTCTTTCACCATTAGAAAGCTACATTCACTCTGAATAACATAGGCTATATTTTATCCCCGTATTCCCACGGGAACGGGAACCACGCGGGTGAAACCGCGGGGCACAGCTAGTTCATAATACATATAAAAAGAAAATAAAAACCAAAAAGTCTATCTGTATGATTATATTATCTAGTGTATGATTAAAATTATGTATTTCTTTAATTTACACCAACACTACTCAAAAATAAAACTTTTATTGTTGATCTTTCAAGAATGTAAAAAAAAGTTACAACCACAACAAATATCTTATTGTTTTATTTCAATGTTGAAATTTTATTTGAATTGAAACTAACAATTTGTACCTAAAATATGTAGAACCATGATGGCATGTTATTGATGATATAATTCTGCGGTTAAATATTAGTCATGTATAGTTAGTATTTCTGTTTTGTATTTAGCATTTTGTTTTTACAGGAAAAATATTTTATTATCCTACTACTTAACGATTAAAACATGTACCATGCCCTCACATAATGCTGAAAAGTATTTATGTGAAAAAAGAAATAATAAATATAGAAATCTATTTTATTTAAATACAATATTTTCCAACATATAAATCCTGCAGGCTCATTTAAATTATAATACACTAGCTGTGGCCCGCGGTTTCACCCGCGTAGTTCCCGATCCCGTGTTAATTTCGGGATAAAACATAGCCTATGTTCTTTCCCGGATCATAAGCTACCCCTGTACAAAATTTCAAGTCAATCGGTTTAGTAGTTTAGCCGTGAAAAAGTAACAGACAGAGTTACTTTCGCATTTATAATATTAGTAGGGCCTACTATCCCTACTAATATTATAAATGCGAAAGTAACTCTGTCTGTTACTTTTTCACGATCATCCACAAGACAACATCGATTACACATTACAAAGTACCTAATTGTGCCAAACTAGGCCGGATTGCTTGTTTATGTCTAAATTACTGATACTATAAGAAAGCCAAGTTGGTTTGTCTGAAGACCCTATTATCATGAATGAATAATCCAAGATTTAAAGAAAACTTTATACATTTTTATTGAGAAAATACCCAGACCAAGACAAACATATAATTTTATATACCCTCGTCGAGGGATTCGACTTATAGGTACGTGTAAATATCCCGTAAAAAGATATTAATTATAAACAATGACGTAGGTTTTGTTTAATCTAATATATAAAACTCTCGTGTCATAGTTTTCGTTGCCATACTCCTCCGAAACGGCTTGACTGATTCTCATGAAATTTTGTGAGCATATTCAGTAGGTCTGAGAATCGGCGAACATCTATTTTTCATACCGAAATTCCTACGGGAACGGGAACTACGCGTGTGAAAGCGCGGGGTGCAGCTAGTAATAAAAATATAATTTTATGTTCATGCACAAAAATATATTAAGCGGTAATTGAACCCGTAACCCTTGGTATACCAGGCAAGGTCACTATACCCAACATAACCACTATAATTTTATCATCAAACCCCCCCAGATCGATCCTAACAAACGGTGAGTCGGTGATATTCCGGGAAGCGAAGCCGCAACACGTCTGCGAGGAGATGCCCTCCACCAGCACCGACGCCGACGCCAACAAGGCGCGGGAGATACTCGAAGACGTAGAAAGGTACATTATTATAGTTTTTTACTAAGTTTTTCGTTAATAAAGCACCTAGGAACAATGAACATCGCGGTTCGTAACGACATACACACAGCTTAAAGTTGCAAACAAATATGAACTTAAAATCCTTTGTATAAACTTCATTTTAAATTGCAGTAGATTTCGTCGTAAGACATCTGTAAGTTTCACACCAATATGAACTTTATGTTTCATATCAATATGAAATTTATGTCCTTCATATAAGCTTCAATTTCAACTGCACTTCATTTCATCGTAAGACATCTGTAAGTTTCATACCAATATGAACCTTAAGTCCTTCATATAAGCATCAATTTCAAATGTACTCAAAACGATATATTTTCCTTTACCCAAAACAATATCAATTAAAGGTATCATTCGATTTTATTTATCAAGTGTGACGTCATCACTGTTATCAATGACTCGATAACGCGATGTAAGAGAAATGTTGTCAGTAGGAAGGTTAATTAGTTTAATTAAAGTTAAAAAGTTGTTTCTATTATATTTTTTGTTTATTTATCAGTATTCTTATCTTATATTGATCTATTATGATTCATAGTAAATAACACTTGTGATATCTCAGATTTTAAAAGCAAAGGTTGATTTTGTAATCTGAGTGTAATATGTTTACCCTCTCTTTGCTTATACAAAACTAACTGTGTCCTCCTTTTGATCAACTTCTTTTGGTGTAGCCTGCTTCGATTAGGACTTAAACTAGAGTCGTCCTATTTGCGTTCAGCTTTTAAATTTAGTTTAACAAAGCCGGTTTTAAGGTTAAACTTGGTTTTAGATATTAGCGTTCCAGAACTAAAGTTAGACTAAGAAATCCAAAAAACTTAAATTAGTCTAGTTATATGTTCATTCAATGAACCATATAATCTGTGATATCGTTCCAAATCATTCCATTCCATGAAAGTACAAAATGTTTAAATATGAATATTTTTGTATTACATTTTACAATAATATAAAAAAAAGATAGTCTCTCTAATAAAAAACTCTACTTTAAAAAACTCTCCATAAAAATATATTTGTTGTACAGAATAGAACCGAACTCGATGGAGTCGATCCTGTGTGAGGCGATCAAGTTGGAGTTCGAGGCGTACTCCTCCGTCAACCCGTGTAGCGGATCCTCCAGGGAGCTCAATGAGGTAGGGACACGGTTTTGGATAATGTAATCTATGTTTAATTAAATTAAAGTAACGGGATGTTCGTGCATACTTATTAAAGTCAAATCTCTCCGTTAAACACACATCCCGTTACTTTCATTTAATTAAACATAATTTTATTTTATTTATTTAAACACAATACAAGTTACAATCAAAACTTAACTAAGTACAAGCAAATGGAGAGGATTAAAACTGGATTGGAACTCAAATTTTGTGTCGACTAACTAAACCAGGTAAATTTTACAGTTGGTCAAGCAAGATATAGGGTAAGTTCGCCGGTTCGCGTCCATGTACCGGTTCGCGTCCACTTTAAGGATCTCCCTTTAAAAATAAGTAAACTAACACACCAATTAAACAAATAGACATTACTGCTAATACCTCTATGTATAAGGAGCACATACGCATGGACAAAAGGTCCGTGCGACAAACCAATCCCGTAAAAAAAAATATTTAATCTGACTGGTCACCAAGGGAGGGCGTTTGCGCGGGATTTTTAGGAAACAAGTAGTGTGCAGCGGCGCGTTCGATGGTAAGTTTTTAATAGTTTTATGTGAATTTTAGGATACATAGCTGTTTCTAGACTTTAATAATGAAAAAAGGAATAATATTATTTATGAATTTGCTAATGTTTTTCATATTAAACGAATAAAATAAGGTGGACGCGAATTGCTACATCGAATATACAAAATTTCCGGTTTGCGCCCGCAATGGACGCAAACTACACCTACAGGTGATAGTAGTAAACCAAATTGCGTCCACTGTTTTCGTCAAATAAATACGATTGACTTGCTATATAATTATAATTTAAAATG
Source organism: Timandra comae (assembly GCA_958496195.1). Lineage (NCBI taxonomy): Eukaryota > Metazoa > Arthropoda > Insecta > Lepidoptera > Geometridae > Timandra > Timandra comae. Next base: position 430,102 of record OY292376.1, read on the forward strand.
TATTAATTATTCATATATTCATTTATTTTGTTATATCTTAAGTTTTTATAATATAAAATTAATTATTACTGTATTTTTTTATGAAGACTATGTGTTTATAATTATTTTTTTAAATAAAATGCGTAATATCTTTAGTTTTTTTTCTAAATAGAATATATCTCTCTCTTCTTGTCTCCAAAGAACTAATTTTAAATAAGATGAGTCATCAAGGAAGAACTCATCTTCAATAAGATGAGTTCTTCGGAGAGAAGAAAGAAGAAGTACATTCACAGAAGACAAGTTAAAGAAAGCGTTAAATTAATTTCGAGAGAAGATTAAATCGATAAGACACATATGTATACTATTCCCAAGACCACAATATTGAACAAAATCAGTGGGCGCAGACCAGATGGAGTAAAGAAACTGGGACTATTTGGACAGTATTGGAAGATGCCATCGAACTCTTGAAATAGAAAGAACTTGGCATCAACATCGCCTTCACCTTCCATTTGCCAACGACATCGAAGTCATGGCAGAATCGGTGGAAGACCTGGAGGCCTGGGACAAATTCTCGCTGACTTCGACGGAGTTTCTCATCAGATCAGCCTTAAAATAAACATGCAAAAGACGAAAATCATGTCGAATGTTCATGTTGCGCCGAATTCTATTCTGAAGTTGATGGTGAATATATCTACCTAGCACAAACGGTCCAATTAGGTAAGACAAGAAAATGGTCAATCGTCGAATCTAACTCGGCTGGGCAGTGTTTGGGAAATTACGAAGCGTCTTCTCGTCCAAAACACCTCAGTTCCTAAGGACGAAAGTCTTCAACCAGTGTGTGTTACCAGCGATGACCTACAGAACTGAGACGTGGTCTCTTACTATGGCCCAATCATAAATCTCAGAGTTACTCAGCGTGCTATGGAATGGAGAGGGCTATGCTTGGCGTTTCCCTGCGTGGTCGTATCCGCAATGATACGCAGGAGAACGAAGGTGCGACCACCTTTGTTCTCCTGCGGTGACAATGGGCAGGGCACATAGCAAGGAGAACTGACGGCCGATGGAGCAGCTAGTTTCTCCAACAATGGAGACCACGTACTTGGAAGCGCAGTGAAGGAAGACCGCTTACCCGATGGACAGACAACCTGGTAAAGTTTGCCTGCATTGCATGCTGACTGTAATCAACCATCCCCACTGGAAATCATTGGGAGAGGCCTATGTTCAGAAGTGGACAAACATAGGCTGATGATGATGATTGGACAGTATGGAAACACGATACAAGGTGGAAGAAGGAAGAGTTTTAGTGAATAGTATGCCTCAAGAAAGTTACTTAGACGGATCAGATCTTATTATATTATTAAGTGGTGATTGTAGTGATAATAATGTTTTTAATAATAATAATATCTATTCAATATTTTTATTCTTAAAGAAATTGTTAAAATACAATCTTTCTTTACAAATTCATATAAATATCACCCCTTTATTCCTTTACTAAGCTAGTGGACGCAAACCGGTTCATAGGTGGACGCGATTTGGATTTTTTGGACGCAAACCGGCGAAAACGGCTATTTCTGATATTTCTCTATTTAACAAAAAAGCCAAAGATATATTTAACAAAACTAAAAGTTAATCTTAAAATAGACTATATAACGAACATATTAAATATTTTTCTACATAGAAATAGTGCTGGGATATTTTTATAATCGCCGTCAAACTCGCCAACTGCACTAAATGGACGCGAACCGGCGAACTTACCCTACGAGACAGGGGAACAAAAAATTTTTTTTACAAATATTTAAGTAAGGTACATGCCAAAATATCAAACTAAGTAAAAGTTTATACAATATAATATCATCAATCTTCTTCTAAAATACAGCTGTATTAATATAAATACAGAAGAAAAAAAATTAAGAGTAGATTAATTATGAATTGAAATTTTAGACTTTAATAAAATAAAGTAATAATAAATTAATTATGGATTGAAATTTTAGACAATAATAAAATAAAGTAATAATAAATTAATAATGAATTGAAATTTTTAACAATAATAAAATAAAGTAAGGTACAACAATAATAAATAATATTATAGGGATAGTCGCCGGATTGTGCATCCTTTACACAAGATTAAATATGTCAAAGGGCTTCCGTGTGTTGGCTTTGGCCCCATACTAGCCTTCCAAAAGACCGGGACTCATTAATAGTCCCGTGAATGGAAAAGACATTTTTATTTATTTATTTTCATCCACTTACATCTACCATTACAGGTTAAAAACCTAATGCGATAGAGTAGCTATACAATTAAAAAAAAAATACACTTAACAATACATAACAAAATCAAATATAAAGAATACAAACAAAAAAATAAAATAAAAACAATAAACAACAAATTACATTTTGTAGGATACAACATACAATGATGCATTCAAAAAATCAGTATCAGTGCAACAAAGCAAATCAATTTCGTGAGCAATTTTATTGATAGTGCGGAGTGCGCGCGTCAGAGGTGCCTCGCTCAGGAGATTGGTCCTGGCTCGTGGTACCAGCACTAGCGGGGGCCGCCGGCGCCGCCACACATATCCATCCGGTACACACAACTGTATCTGCGCTAACACACTGTCATTGTATATCTTCCCTCTGAGTACTTTGAACATATAATAAACGAGTGCGACTTCTCTCCTGACCCTCAGTTCATTATACCCAACCATCCCCAAAATAAATAGAGTGGGATACATCAATGGATAAAAGGGATATACTCCATACTGCTTCATATATACAAATCTTATGAACTTGTTCTGTATGCGCTCTAGCATAAGAACATATTTAGTTTCATGTGGCGACCAAATTACTCCATTGCACTCCAGTTGACTCCTAACTAAGGCATTGTACAAGGCTGTAATAGCTTTTATGTTTGAGAAACCACTAGACATACGGAGAATAAAACCTAAATTCCTGTAAGATTTCTTACAGATTCTAATAATATGATCTCTAAAAGTCAATTCCGAATTAAATGTTACGCCCAGATCTTTTACCTCTCTTACCCTAGCCAGCGGTGTCGCGTCAATGTTGTACGCATACTGGGTGGGGTTGCGTGCTCTAGTGAAAGTAATTGTTGAGCATTTGGAAACATTAAATTGCAAAAGATTTTCTTTGCTCCAGGCTACTACTCTATCTATGTCGTCTTGGAGTCTCTTACAATCATCCTCCGTTTTGATCGCTAAAGAGAGCTTTAAATCATCTGCGAATAACAAACACCTGGAGTTTTTTACAACTGCCGGTAAATCATTAACCATTAGGATAAATTCTAGCGGCCCTAGATTGCTCCCCTGACTAACTCCAGATCTAGTAAAATATGGTTCAGACCTATGTCCCGAATACTCTACATATTGTTGCCTATTTGTCATATGGCTGGCAAAGAAATTTAAGAGGTGCGGAGTAAAACCAATACCTGCAAACTTTTTTAATAATATACCATTGTCCACTAAATCAAATGCTTTTCGGAAATCAAAGTATGCGGCATCGACCTGACCCCCACTGTCTACCGTTGGTATCAGATCAATCATATGACAAATGAGATTACTGGTGGTGCTTCTAGTGGCTCTGAACCCATGCTGAGCGTCAGATAGCTGAGAACTAACCTGTGTCGATATGTTTCTATGAATCGCAGATTCTAAAATTTTTGCCGGTGTAGAAAGGATAGCTATAGGTCTATATTCTTGCACATTTGTTTGTGATTTTCCTTTTGGAACTGGCACGACTCTTGTAATCTTCCACCTTTCCGGGAACTCTGCTAATTTAAGGCAAAGATTGTATATATGAAGCAGCGGCTTAGCAATGACGTCCCTACAGTCTTTGAATATGTATGGCGGTATACCGTCCGGACCCGCTGATTTTTTCGGCTTTAGTTGTCTAATAGCACAGTGAACGTCATTCAAACGTAGTCGGTCTAAGTGCACGCGCGCCGCCCCATTCGCGCCCCCCGCGTCAGAGACGGCCACATCTACATCTAAATTTGCACGCTTTGTACTGTACACAGAATGAAAATATTTGGCAAATTCATTTGCACATTGTTCATTAGAAATAACTTCACCGTCCTTTAGTATCTGTCGCGGCCTTCTACTCTTTCTTTTAGATTTAGTGTAATTCCAAAATGATTTTGGATCTTTTTGTAGTTGGCTTTGCATGTTCATTTTATATATTTTTTCCGCTAATAATATATTATTTTTAACCCTAGTCCTACATTCAGCATACTTTTTGTAATCTGTATCTAATTTACTTGACTTGAATCGCTTATGTAGAGCATACTTAAATTTTATATCGTTTATTATATCTGCCGTGTACCACTCAGGATACACATACTTTGTATTCAACCTACTTCTTTTTTTCGGAACAAATTTATCTATTATTATGTTAATATTATAATAAAAATAATTTAAACTCTCTTCTAAATCTAACTCATATATCGGAGTCCAATCTATCTCCGCTATTGATGGATATAATAAAAAGAAATTAGCTTTATTAAAGTTATAACTATCGTTACCTACTGTTACTCCCGTGTCGTCGACGGATGACCCGACGGCGGCGGCGGTGCCGGCATTAGACTGCTGGCGCCGCCGCGGCAGCCGCACCGTCACCTCCAACGGCGGATGATATGCGTCTACCGGCACGAGAGGCATCTCCGCCGCGCAAACACTCACACTATCGAGATCATTCTCCGCAAAAGTACTTAACACTAAATCTAATTGCCTATTTTTGCAGTTGACTACTTTGTTACTCTGAATGAATCCACAGTACGTTTGAAGATATTCAAAATAATTACTAACATACGAAGAACACGAATACAAATTAAAATCACCTAATACAATTACTTCTTTGTAGTTATTACAGTAATCTTCAATTATCTTAAACAATAACATATATTCATTTTCAGTACTGCGAGGGGGTATATAAATAACTAATAATAAAAATAAAAATCTGTTATGCAAGTACACCGAGCTACTGACTAGTTCGAACACTTGATTGTCAATGTTTACACCGGCTGGCGTTGGTACACTCCTTAGGTCGAACCGTGATGTGGCCACTATACACACTCCGCCCTGCTTCCTGCCGTCTGCTCGATCACACCTAATTATTGTGTATCCCGGTGGTATTATCTCTGCATCATGTATGGATTCATTGCAACCTGTTTCCGTTAAAGCTATTAAATCTGCAGTAGATATTGATACTCCTAAGTTAAAGTTATCTAATTTCGTTCGCAACCCTCTAACGTTCTGGTAGTATATAACAACTTTTGTATCTATTTCTTTATTGGTATTTCTCACTTTGTTTTGCATGACGAAAGGGCTGCCTCCACGGTTTAACACAAATATCAGTCGCCCAATTTTCAGGATCCATTATACTGTCTGCTAATCTCGAAGGGATATCTAGTTTGAACGAGGCGTAGTTACCGCGTGCTTTGAGCGCTTCCACTTTGCAAGTGTTATCCCCACAAATACCATTTAAATGATCACGTACTTGAGTCTCGGTGGTGCCAACTTTAACGTAATACAAATGTAACTGCCGCCTCCGCTCGGCTGCCTCCAACATTGTCACACCCGGTGCTGCTGCTCCTCGTACAATACCAACAGGCACCCTGCGAGCGCGTATTGTAGACATATTGGCTCTCTCAGAGCTTGCAAGGTGACTTATATTAGGTTTCATACTTATTTCGCTTACTTCCGGAATTTCTGGAGCGTTCGATATGGCTGTAGCGGGCTCCACATCCGTAATATTCGATGCGCCCATGATTTGTAGATCTTCTCCTTTGTATGGTTCTTTTTTCAGTCGGATCATCTCATTTTCTAACGTATCAACTCTATTGGTAAGCTCCGCAATTTTTTTGTTCAAAGGCAGAGTAACTTGCTCTGTTACTATCTTCGAAATTATGATTGATATACGTTCATCAAAGAAACGCTCAAACTCTTCGCGTATAACAAACCGTATATTATCCAAACATCGCGTATTTTCTGCGTATGAAGTATTTAATACCTGTATGTCGTCTCTACTCGTACTAGGTCCGCTTGCTCTAATAGTTACGTTATCAGTGTCGCTTTTATTCAACGTAAAGCTTATCGGCGGACTCACCATTCCGCGGCCTGCCGCGCTTTGCGCGGGTCCTACCGGAGTATTTAGGTTGTTTGTTTTTGGCTGTTTGTTCACGCAACTCGGACACTTCCATGAGTTTTTCTTGTCTTTATTCATGGCGCTATTAAATCGCACCTCTGATATATTGGCACATTCCAGGTCGTAAACCAACTCACACAGACAACAGATCAAGTGGTATTTACTCTTTATGGTGCTGCGGCAGCCCGCGCAATGAAGTAATATTTTAGATACTTTTGTTGCCATTGTCGCAGTTGTAAACAGTTCGCGCTCTCGAAACTACTTACAGTACACAGAATACGCAATAGTAGTCGTAGAATCTGCGTTCAGTACACAGATTACTTAGCAGTAGTCGAGGCGACACACGTTCAGTGAAGAAGCGCGTTCCAACAAGAGGCACAGACAAGCACAGTGTTCGTCCGTTGGTTGATTACACCTTCAGTTTCAAACTTTATTTCTTATATAACTTTTTACTCTAATGAAAAATCGAATTTTCGAATTCACTTTCGTATCACTTAAACTTATTTTGACAGATATTTACACTCAAACTGGGCACAAATACACTTTAAGCATTATTTGCATTTATTTTGTTACGAGTGAAAAAAATAACGTCTGGTCATTTCAAATTTACGCGACATGACAATAATAATATTATAGTGTTATACAGGGATAGTCGCCGGATTGTGCATCCTTTACACAAGATTAAATATGTCAAAGGGCTTCCGTGTGTTGGCTTTGGCCCCATACTAGCCTTCCAAAAGACCGGGACTCCTTAATAGTCCCGTGAATGGAAAAGACATGACAATAATAATATTATAGTGTTATACAGGGATAGTCGCCGGATTGTGCATCCTTTACACAAGATTAAATATGTCAAAGGGCTTCCGTGTGTTGGCTTTGGCCCCATACTAGCCTTCCAAAAGACCGGGACTCCTTAATAGTCCCGTGAATGGAAAAGACATAAAATAAAGTAGTAATAATAATGTCGTACGTTTCGTTTAATAATAATGTTATCTATGTTTTTACAAATGTTTGTGTAATTTTATTATTCATCGAATATATGTGGAACTTTATCATACAAATCAGAGATGGGTCAAAAAAGATCCAACCAAAAACTGTATAAAAAATGTATTATACCAAATGTCTTGGAAACTACATGTGTCCAGTCCACTTTGAGGTTGGGGGTTCCGTACAAAGAAATGTTTATGTAACTCATAATAAAAGTTCTGTTAACTTAAGCCACAACTCTGTCAATGTCTCATAAGATGCCAAACCAATAAAAGTGCAAATTGGAAAACTAGAATTTTTAATTATCTTTTTGCTTGACCAATCCTAACTCCACCACTTACCAGCGACATTGTATACAGGATGGGGTAGCCTAAATATAACGGTCAGTGGGGGAAAGTCTGAAACTATAACATATACTTATAAACAGTGTTTCTGTCCGTATGTCTAGGTAGAGCGCGCGAAGCTAAACGAGCTGATAGTGGCGAACAAGGCTCTGAACGCGCCCATCGATGACGATATGTCCATGCTGGTCGGAGACAACGTCAACGTCACCGGTATCACGGTATGACACTGACACATAACACTGACACTCGACACTGGCACATGACACTGACACACGACACTGACACACGACACGTGGTACTGACACACGACTGACGCATGACACCCATACATGACATTTACATGACACTCAATGACATTGAAACTGACATATGACACTCACACATAACAAGATAAAATAAAATTATTCATTTTACCCATGAAGTTAAAGGTAAAAATGGAGTCCACACTCCGAATACCTACTTGAAGCATACCTATATGTATCACTATCGCGTCTCTGTGCAGGCTCTTTCTTTCTAACTAAGGTAACCTCTAGAAAGAGGTCTGACTAAAAAGAGAGATCGGCCCACAGAGACGTAGGTATTTGACTCAAGCTGTTGTTCCAAGTGTGGGCTCCATTTTTTACCTACAACTTCATGATTTTACCCTAATTCAGGGTAGGCGTGAGCCCCTCGGTGGGGACGTATATGAACTGATGGTGATTGTTTTCGTTGTGTAGGAGGGCGCGGACGGGTCGCACGACCCGCGGCTGGTGACGATCGTGAACCTGACGGCGACCGCCATCCGCCGCTTCATCAAGATGGCCAAGAAGATCAACGCCTTCAAGAACATGTGCGAGGAAGACCAGGTACATGTATTGCAGGACTGTTTAGCTAGGGGATGGCGAAAAATGTGCTCTGGTGGAGAGTTTATGGATATTCTTCTGCGTTTTGTTAGTCTACTTGGGTTATTCTTCCGCATGATTTCTGTTATGTAATCTTTTTAAAACCTTAAATAGGTATAGGTAATTTTATTTAGGTAATACTTCGTATTTTTCTGGATTTTGTTAGTTTTCCACATACATATAATATAGTTAATTTTCCGCATATGGTTAGACTTTCACCTAATCTCTAACACCCGTATATGATTTTAGATAGCGTTGCTGAAGGGCGGTTGTATTGAGATGATGGTGCTGAGAAGTACACTCAACTACGATGGACAGCAAAATCAATGGAAGGTTGGTACTATTTTCTTTTTCTTGATTAGGTGTTCCTCTCTGAAAGAAGTCCTAGGAAGTCTCCCCTCCCCTCGCCCTCCCCCGCGTGGTGCCAGACACCACAGTCGGCCAGAAGAAGGCCAATACACTTAATAACTTCTTGTCGAGCATGACGTCAACCGTGTTATCGACCCAAATGTCTATATATACCGTCTGTATGCACCGTGTATTGTCGCAGATCCCGCACAACAAGAAGGTGGCGTCGATCCGCGCGGAGGTGCTGAAGCTGGCGAAGGGCAACGTGTACCAGTCGCACCAGGCGTTCATGCGCTCGTTCGCGCCGGCGTGGCGCCGCGACGAGCTGCTCGTGCTGCTCATGTCCGCCATCGTGCTGTTCTCGCGCCGGGCGCGGGCCGTGCACCATGACGTCATCAAGCTCGAGCAGGTACACGCACTCACACACACACACTCACACCGCGACGAGCCGACGTATGCTGCTCGTGTCGCTCAAGTTCGAGCAGGTACACGTCAGCGAACTGACAGGTACAGTGTACGAAGTCAGCAATCCACTCATACCCATATTATGACTTTAGAAAAATAAACTCAATACATCCCGTTGACACCCTTTCAGCAAATCACATTCACACTATTCGTAAACATTTCAGAACTCATACTACTATCTCCTGCGGCGGTATTTGGAGAGCGTGTACCCGGGTTGCGAAGCTAAGTCCACGTTCCTGAAACTCATCCAGAAGATCCTTGAACTCCGGAAGTTGGCTGAGGATATCACGGGAGTGTACCTCGACGTGAACCCCATCGAGCCACTGCTAATGGAGATATTTGACCTTAAACATCACGCGGCATGACCCACAGGGGGACAAGTTAGTCTACCATAACGATATGTTGTTGACATTGACAGTTACATTCAAACAAATGTCAAAGTCATATTTTTATTTTTTTTTATTTTTTTTTCATATCCCAAAACTTAAAATTTGAACACATATCACATCATATTGATTTCTTTGATCTACGCGAACACTACATTGTTTTAATTTTAATTTAGTTACAATCCGAAACATCAGAAGTATAACAAAAATTGAAACCACGGCAACAAAACCGATAGTCTTTTTTATCAAAATAATACAAATTATGTATGTATGTAACTGTCAACTTGACACTTAATTTTAAATGTCAATTAGTTTTAAAACTAGAGTTTTTAAGAAACAGGTTGGGAAAGCAATTGTTGTGATTGAATGGAATGTTTAAATTATTAAATATTTTCTTATTTACATATTAGATATTACATACGTTTTATAAATATAAGACATACAAATAGAACTATAAACAGACATTATGGTCCTTAAAAACTTTATATATTTTTAAATCAGAAGTAATAAGTATAAAAATGGATATATTTTTTCCAATTGTTGTTGATATGTATTTATTTTTAGTTTATAATGTAAACAATAAAATATAAGTAAATAATACTAAACTTTTTAAGATAAGTACATAATGTATAAAATTATATTTTTATTAACAATTTTTATTTTATATTATGCTTCGAAAAGAATACTATTGTATTTTATTATTTATGCCAAAGAAATAAATTAAAAAGATCGTTTAACAGTTATGTCAAGTAACACAGAAAACGTATTGAACATTTTTTGTTGCAAAACATAAAAAAAATGAAGAAAACTTATTTTTTGTTCGTTGTAACTTTATTTTTGGTAAGATTACAAAAAAAATACAACAGGCCTTCAAAAAATACATATTTCAAGTAATAATTACTATTACAGAGGGCCTATTTCACGACCTTCAAGTAAAGTTACTCACCAAGTAAAGTTAGTGTTGTCTCTTTCTTACTTTATATCAAGTGACAAAGACAAAACATGTGAGTACGTGTAAACGTTACTTGAAGATGGTGAAATAGGCCCATAACCTAATTTAATTAAATATGGAGCTTAAAATTTTTGTCATTTATATTTTTAATACTGAGGGAAGGTCAAAAATAATCGTGCCAATATAACATATAACAAAATCATTCACTACATCATCTCATTATAGTAACTGACCCCTAACTAAGTTCGAAACTTGTATCTAGGGTATCAGACACTACGCACACACTCAGACCGAGACAAACATTTGTGGTTCACACAAATATTCACCCCGCACGGGAATCGAACCCGCAACCTTACGGATGACAGTCCGGCATGGTGACCACTCTGCCATCGAGGTCGTCAATAAGTTTTAAAGCAAAAAATGTTTTTGTAAACATATATATTGTTTAGAAATTAATTATAAACTAGATGTACCTTGTAGCCCATTTTGGGATACAAAGTATCCCATCTGTATTATTCCTGGTTATAGGTCTATACCAAATTTCATACAAATTTCATCCTAATATAAAAAACCCCCAACACAATTACTTTCAAACCCCCATAACTTTTAAACGGGTCAACCGATTTTCATCAAACATGTCTAAGAAAACTCGCACGTAAGTCCCCTTTAATACAGAAAAACTAAATTGGAATCGGTTCATCCGTTCGGGAGCTATGATGCCACAGACAGACAGATACAAACATACACACACAGACACGTCAAACTTATAACACCCCTCTTTTTGCGTCGGGGGTTAAAAATCGTTGATTTGTATGGACAAACGCTGTATGGAGCTGCATAAATGTGTCTAGTCCCTTATATTATTTTAAAGTGAAATTATATATTTTTTAATCGTTCAAATAACACATCACATAATAATTATTTATTTTAATAAGTTTAACCTTTTTAGTATTCAATATTGCTTTTCAAATAACTTTTTGTTTTTGATCAAATTTTTTTGTTATCACATTTATGAAATGTCATGTCGTCTTTACATTAAGAGCCTATTTCACTATCTTCAAGTAACGTTCCAAGCTACTCACATGTTTTGTCTTTGTCACTTGATATAAAGTAAGAAAGAGACAAAACTAACTTCTTTGGTGAGTAACTTTACTTGAAGTTCGTGAAATAGGCCCTATTTTAAAAACAGTTTTCTAATTTAGGGTCCAAATTACTGTTAATTTAACCCAACATACTGTCCAAATCAGTCAAATGCAATAAATTTTAAATGTATTAACTTGTGGTACTATTTTTAACTAACTTATTTACTTGTAGCGCCCACATTATATAATAATGTTATATAACATTTTATTGTTATTTACTATATTTAATAAGTAGTTTAATAACTTCAAATAGAGATTTGCCCCTATTGGACTTTTCCCGCCATTTTTGACATTTGACGTTGACATAAAGTAGTATTTTTCCATTTAAAATTTTATTAAATTTAATAAAATGTTATTTAATGTGGACTCGCCATAATTTAAATCATATTTTAGATGTAAGTGATAATATACATAAGATTTTTGTTGTTAAAAAATACAAATATTTTTTTAATCGAAATCAAATTAAGAATATTTTTTTATTTTAGTTTTTAAAAGATAGTGCAATAAAATGTAAATGTAATATTCAAACAAAATTATGTATTAAAGTTTGTTATAAAGCTATTCGTTTTATTTGTTCAGCCACGAAGATGTTATTTCCTTTTTACTAATTTCCTATTGGTCATTTCTCCAAAGCTGGCGCGAGCAACACATAGACATTTTACACACGTATAATATAGTGTCTGTGAATGTCACTCAAAGTGATGTCGCACGTCACAGTCATCATGACAAGTCAGTGCGTCCCTCTCGCGCGCGGTCAAACTTCAGTAGGAACGGGGGACAGTGTACTAGGATTTGATTTTGGTATTTAAAAATACAGTTCGATTTCATTTCATTCAATCAACTTCAAAACTGGTTAAGACCCTAAACTCGATAATTGACGGTTTTTGTACTTTTTGATCTATTCATATTATATGAAAAGCGTATTTTATAAACATGCTTTTAGGTAATAATTAAAGGAAATATTGTCATCTAAAAAGTACTCAGAGAAAAACAATATTATACAGAAAACTTAAAAAATATATCAAGAAAACTGAACATATGTTTTCTGAATTTCACTTTTAGCATTAACTTCCATGCCTTCGGATTCTAGTAATTCGACCAATTTAGCACTAAAAATTACACAAACTTAAAGTCCAGATCCTTATTAAGCAAACATTCAGAGGAAAATTTAATTGTTATTATAATTATTAATGAAATCGAAAAAAATATAAAGTTAGAATTTGTAAAAATCACAGTCAAGAAAATCGTAATTTACGTTGATAAATGATGCTCAAAACGTTATTAAAATTACCTCAAATAATAAAAAAATATTTTTTACAACAATTATACTAAAAAAAAATCTCTAAATCAATTTGTCTTTTTTTCTACAAATATTTTAAAATTATCATAAAACTACTATAAAATCGGACGCACGAAACAATTCAAATCAGTCTGCCGCGAGGCTTTTTAGAGAGAGGATGTATCGCTCCTACCGAGCGTTTGACCTTTGCGGCGCGTACGAATTTTATGCGATAACTCATCAACATGTTTTGATACTCGATAATAATTTACGTTTTATAATTTGAATTATTTATTAAAAAAAAAATATTAACATTTATGATAACAAATAATGTTTTAGAAATAATGAGCAATAAAACAACATTATTTTAAACCGACTTCCAAAAAGGAGGAGGTTCTCAATTCGGCCGGTATGTTTTTTTTATGAATATGTTCAACGATATCTCCGTCAATTCTGTACCGATTATGATCATGAATGATGACATTCTAGAGAAATTTAGAGGAACTTTAGAAAATCGTAGGGTGATTAGTGCATTTGTTAAGTTTTTCGTTAATTATCTTAAAGCATTATAATTAAATGAAGGTTTGAAGTCGATCTGATGATGGACCTGGAAGATAGTCGAGGGAACTCTTCAACGACTAACAGCAGTTACCTCGTGTTTGGGCTTGATTAATTTGTATCGATGAGACCTTTACAACCAGATAGGTTGTGACACTCAAAAGTAAAAAAAAACCGACTTCAAAAACTGAAAAGTATGAAATAACAAATATTTAATTTAATACACCTCTTATGCGATGCTAATTAATACCTTTGTGTGTATGTTACCTATTGATAAGTGTGAAGTCGGTGCCAAGCCTTAAAGAAATAAAACTATTAGAAAAATAAACTACAAAACTATAATTCGAGACGACCGTTAACGAACGTTTGCCCGCTTGGGTTGGTCGCATTTTTATTTTATTTATGTGCTACATCGCATAAGAGGTATTACATTAAATATTTGTTATTTTATACTTTTTAGTTTTTGAAGTCGGTTTTTTTTAACAAAAGCGGAAACGAAATAATTTAGAAAGTCCTGCTTTTAGCGCTAAAAGGTTGTCCCGATAATATATGTTGTACATATACAGAGGATGCATTTTTCAAGTAGGCGTGGTAGACGATATTCGAAACTACACACATCAAAAGTGTCTAGGGATCAAGCATTTTTATGCGGATTTCTTGAGATTGAGATGTGGCTTTGTAATAAATTTATGATTTTATAAATTTATATGGATCCTTTTTGGTGCATTTCATAATTTGAATCAGGAACTGTGAATCAAATTCGAGTAAAAGATGAAAATCAGCTGTCAATATTTTCCCTATAAAAACATACAACGCATTGAAGACATTATTAGTGCTACTGTTTCCCTACTACTGATTAAAACCAACGTTATTATGGAGCGGCGACGTCATTTAAGCAGGGAAGAAATGCTCAGAGCCGTGGGAATGATAGAAGCTGGTTCCCGGCAACGTACTGTGGCTTTAGCTCTGAATACAAGTCAGAGTGTTATCAGTCGACTTTGGACACGTTACCGAAGCACTGGTACCGTGGCTGAGCGCCATGGAGGACGGTATCGCTGCACCACACGGAGACAAGACCGATACATAGAAAAGTTATTGCAAAAATATATGTTGATCCCTAGACACTTTTGATGTGTGTATATGGAAAGGAATATCGAAAATTGCTGGCGATTTTAATAAAAACTAAAACTGCAATTAGTATATGAAAAATCAATACCCCATTATGGCAAAAAATCAATTATTCACAAGTAAGTTATAGATTTTTTTTTTACTCGTATGTTGCTTTGTTTTTAAAAAGTTTCGTTACTTACCAAAAAAAAAAACATGTCTTATTTTAAAAACAAAAAACTAAGTATTTGTTTTATTCATTATTCCTTGTTGTGAATAATGGAATATCGAATCGAAAGGTATTACGTAAATTATATCTAATCATATACTACCTACTACGAATCGTAAAAAAAAATATACTCGTATTTTTACTTTTGTCAATAACTTTTACACAATTTATAATTTCCAATAGATCAAAACCATTCGGCCGGAGCATTCAGAGCGAGCGCGCCGTCACCACATAGACAGTGAGCATGCGGACACGCGTGCGCGTCTGTGTGAGTGAAAATTTGAGTTGTCGCGCGGCAGATGAACCCTCTTAAGTATTCTCTATTTGTATAAAACAAACGAATTTATTTTTAAACATGGCGCCAGATCTGGGGAAATTACCATTATAAAAACTATTAAGGAGTAGGGAAAAGCTTTACGTACTTATAACTTAAACCAATAAAACAAAAGTATATATTTATGTATATTTATTAATTACAATTCGATTAACAATCTCCATTCATTCAGACAATAAAATAATGAACTCATTACATAATATAATCCTCGCATACTGATATAATTAATACACGGCTTATACAAATTGTGCGAAGAAACGCGTCACATACACAACATTAATTACAAATAATATAATATAAATTATTGCTTTCAAATATCTTAAAGAATGGAAGAACGAAATTAAAATGTTGTTTCGTAATCTAATAATAGCGTAAAATTGGTTTTCTAATACAAATTCTGGGTAGATTAGGCGCGAATATACAGCTTTATAATGAAGAATTTTAAGAAGTGTAGACGCGAGTATAAATATTGCTAATGGCCGCATCGACACAATATTTATTATCAAAATAGCCTGATTTTATTGAGCCTGGATTTATTTCCTGTTTTTTTTTTCATTCTACCATATCCCATTTTAATTAACCAGATATACATTATACTTCTTAAATGTCGCAAGTTATCCTCGCCTCTACACTTCATACAACCCCTTCATTTGACAGCTAAACCTGTCAATGTCAGTCACATGAAATAAAAACATGCTCTCATTGACGATATTATTAGATAACAAGAACACAATTAAAAAAACAATATTAACAAACTACGCACCAAAATTACATAAAGCACACAAACTAAACATTTGTATAGTAAACTAGTAATATCTATTTATAATGCATTGTTCAGAGTGCGGGTAAAAATATTAATTTCTGTTTGCGCAAAGCGTTGGTCCCAATTTCATGAAAGAAAATGCATTATAAACTTGATATATTAACATTAAAAAAATACTTAGATAATAATTTGTTTAATGTGTTTGACAGTAACTTTGACGTCAGTGTTTGACAGCTGTCAGCTTGTCAAAAATATACAAATAAAACACGACCTAGAATAAATTGAAGTATAGTTGAATATTCATTGTAATATTTATTACAAGGCTATAATTCAACTTGCTTTGTCAGTTAAGGTCAAATTTTGTAACTGAATCAACAGTTATAGTACATGCACAGCTGGTGACGTCATTTTAAATCCAATATGGCAGACTAACAATGATGGCGGACTAGTAATTTGAATGCACCCCATGATATGGGTTTTAATTAAAGCTTTATTCTTTTTTACAATGAATTTAAGTTAAAAATAAACCCATATAGCGACAGTAAATGTTAAATGTGTTATGTTAAAGAGCAACTTTGTCAAACCACACTAGCGCCAAAGTTCCATTACAAAAAGTGACATTTAAAAATAAAACCCTAACTATTTATGACGATATAGTACTAAAATAGCTGCCTTATACACAACGAAATCTGAAAGGAATGGAATTAAATGCAGACAGAGAAAATCACCGAAACATTAGTTAGAAACATATTGCTTATATTATCCTATAGTCAAACTTCTTTTAGACAAAATTGTAAGCCGTTAGTTATACAAAAATAATGTGTAACCAAACTAAACTACATACAAATAATATCTATAAATTAAGTACATACATAATGAGTTGTTTCATGTAAATGATTGTGTATTTAATATTATTTATTGTCAACAATATTCAGTTTTTCGAAATGACGTAATGGAAATAATTGTAATCAAATTAATGAACACATTGGTTAACGCACGCTTAAAACGGCAGGTAGAGCATTTCATCTTTAGCTAACGTAAATTGAAACTTATTTGGTAGTAATAAGGTAAAGATTCATGCTTGTGTGAATAGGATGGTACAAATAAATAGTCACAAGACTAGCGGGTCTGAAAAGGGAACATTTTGCAATTATACTTGCAATTTATCTTATGATTCAGAAACAGCATTGCACATTGTAGCAATTCTACATTAATTCAATACTTTAAATTCAATTTATTATGTGTTTCACTTAGAGTTTCATATTATGATTTACCACTTCAGCATACACAAAGCACCCAAACAAATTACAAATTCACATTAAATAAAGATGAAACATTCCCCTACTCACCCAAGTCTACGTTAACCTTCACAAATGAACATCTAATCCTTCCACGCTCGTGCGACCGATTGCCACATCAACACTTAGACATATAACAACAACACTAACGTTTGACACTACTTGTTATATTCATATTATATATACTGATATTACGGTGAGCGGCGTTTACATATGGTGGGTTTATTATTTATAGTGCCGTGAACAGCGTACAGGCGTAAACATGAGTGCTGGCTTATTGTTCGCGTTTTGAACCGACTTTAAAGCGAGATCACGGTGTGAATTCACGGTACTGAGACTTTAGAAAGAATTGTTTTGTTTGTAATAACAAACCATTTTTTTTTGCCAGTATAATGCTATGGTTATTGCTGAGTAGAAGCTTTTACCCTGACTTTGTATGAAAATTCAAACAAAACATTGAGAAAGGTAGCAATTAATTTTAATTTTAAATTTCTTCTTTAAATTATTTTTCTCGAATGAAACCAAACAACTTTATGACCGTCGAAATCTTTATGAAATCCGCTCACCGCCAAATGATTTACGTAATATTAATTATCTACCATTAGAAGCGGGTATAAAAATATTCTATGTTACATTATTACATTATTTTAACACCAAAACTCAACAATTATCTAACTTCGCTACAACCTTGGTTATTGATACATGAAATACAAATTTATTTTAATTTGTTATTGTTACCCGCCGATACTAAATTATTTACAAATTATACACTTTTTTAGATTAATGTAAAACGAAACGTTTTTTTGTTAAGTGAAACGAAACGTATAGTATAAATTCATGATATATTTTTATATTACTATGTAGGGTTGTGTGTTTGACAGTTTGTCACGATTTACATAAAGAAGGATGGAATGACAATATTTAATTTAATTACAAATATGTATCATATCATTAGTGAGAGAAGCCAAAGTTCTGACACTTCTTGTTTGACAGCTGTCAAACGCACTACCTTACAATGCGTTTATACAAATAAAATTATAACAAAAATATTAATTTTGGAAATTTTACAATAAAATATTGGAACTAATAAAATTATTTTATAATAATTTAATACAGTTATCGTTCACTGTGATGTAAGTCACTGTCAATTTTGACATTTCTTTATAGAAAACATCATGATATAGAACAAAAAATAAATATTAAATTTCAATTTTAAAATATATTTTCATAGAAAGAAATACTAATTTGTAGTAAAAACCAAATTTTGTTTAAATAAATGTTCTATTTTGAGGGTATTCAATATGACTTGCGCATATAAAATCAGCCCAAAAAATCTCAATAAAATAACCACCATCAAAACGATACCTGTATAATATCGATAATTAACATAATAAATCTTACATATAATTTTACAAATAGCCTAATTTTGAAACAATACTTTAGAAAGATTTTTAGAGCGATGCAAACATAGCATCTTATAAAATATATTTGTTTATTTTATAATATTAATAAATAAAATAAAAGGGCGGAAAGATATTTATATTTAAATTAATATATTTTAGTCAAAACTTTAAAATGAAGAGGAATGTAAAAATAAAATGAGCGTTTATCCTAATTTAGATACAACTAACTAATATAACTTTATAGGGGGTGGTACAAATGAACGTCAAGATGAGAAAGGGAATAATATTATCCCTTTAGACTGTATTAAGGGACACCCTGATATAACTATAGATTAAAAAAAACGTTGGAAAAGGTGACAAACGAGTATAATATCAATGTGATTCTAATATGATATGCATATAGTGGCTCATG
Source organism: Timandra comae (assembly GCA_958496195.1). NCBI lineage: Eukaryota > Metazoa > Arthropoda > Insecta > Lepidoptera > Geometridae > Timandra > Timandra comae. Next base: position 449,128 of record OY292376.1, read on the forward strand.
CTCTGAGCTCACGATATGGGATTATAAATATAAAAAATCGTATAGAAAATGCCCACGTTTTATTTTCACTACGTTTCCGGAGCAATGATGTAAAATACATTTAGTGAGCAATATATTTTTTATACAAATCATCAATTTTATTTCTGTTGCGATCTCCATTAACAGCAAGTCGTTTGACAGATGACATTGACAGATGTCAAAACAAACGATTAAATAGACGTTTCATTCGACGGCATTCAAACAACATTTTTATACGGACTACGATCGCACCTAGATCATAGATCGACAGCTACAATAAAGATACACTTCCAAACCGGTGACGTCTGACAGACGTCAATTTTGACATTTAAAATTAAAACGTTACATACGGCGGGGATCATTGCATGAAGGAGTTGCGATCGACGAAGGGGCCTCGCTGGTGGTTGTTGTTTAAGAAGTTATTGTTTAACATCGCGTACGGCGGGACTCCTGACGCCATGGGGCCTGCTTGAGGCGTCATGGGGCCCGTGGGGGACATGAGCCCCGCGTGCGGCGCCAGCGGGCTGGGTCGGGCCGCCAGCGGGGACATGGGGGACATGGGGGACTGCGCGGCCAGCGGGCCGGGCAGCGAGCTCAGGGAGTTGAGGTTCCGTGCGGGGCTGGCGGGCGCCGACTGCAGCTGGTTGATGGAGGGCTGTGCGCGCTGTGCGCGGCCCGCGCGCACGCCCAGCAGGTTGTCCACGTCCAGCACGGCGCCCGCCTCGGCCCACGTGGCGCCCAGCTTGGCGGCGGGCGGCGCGCGCGGAGCGTGAGCTGGCTGCAGCAAGTCGGCGGGCGCGGCCTGTACACCTGCAGATCATATTCTAGTTAAATTTCTCCCGCATCTCTAGTTGAGGTGAACGCAGACTCGGCCGCGCCGCACGCAGTAGCCCCGTTTCAGTTATTTTGTATCGAGTTCTCTGCGACATCGACGAACGAAAACGATGTCTGCGACGCGTGCGGTGCGGCCGAGTCTGTGTTCACTTTTATATGATTTTTGTAACGTTCTTCTAGTTTTGAACAATGATTGTGACAATACTTTCTGGAGCGATACGAGTGAAAGGCTCGAGTCTAATTTTAGCGCCGGTTAGCAGCCGCCTCGAAAAAAATACGTGTGACTGTTGAACTTACCTGTTCGATCGGTTGTCTATGAATTCAAAACGGACAAATCGGGGTTGAGAAATGAAATGTTTAAAGGACGGGGCGACTCGACGAATGACGTTTTGAAACTTTCGAGTTAAAGTTGTAAGTAACCGGTATAAGAATTAATTCGCCAAGTCGCTCCGGCCTTCAAAACCAACAGTAAGATTCAATAACATTTATTCAACGGTGGGCTACTACGATTACATAAGTTGACTTAAAACTAAAACTAATCGGTTTCCGACAATCCCTTATCTAGGAGACTTAACACTTGTCCGGCAAACACGCCTAATTCTGGCTTGGGACCGTCCAGACATAAGGTCAAGTCGATGTGTGCCAGACAGTCGATCAGCCAGGTTCTTATTTCCAACATCGTGTCGAAGAATTCCATCCTCAAGATACTATTAGGCAGCACTATCACAACTGACGCTATGATAGACACCACGCACATCTGTATCTTCGGATCCGACGTATACCTCAAAGGCATCACCATTTGCAGTATCTCCCAGCAGTACTGGGGACATTTCACACAATTCTTCGTCGCTAGAATCACGTTGCCAATAACACTCAGATATTTGTAGAATAAAATGTTGTCTATATCTTGTTTCGTGTTGTGCTTGCTTAATGACAGCTGTCGGTATCCGAACCCTCCTATTAGCGGGTAGAAAAACTTATCTGCGATTGGCGAAAATTGATTTCGCCTCGCTTTTGAGAAGGGATGAGGTCTGATCGTGTGGAAATATTTAGTTTTATTGATCAGGCGTCTTCTAATGACCTCTTCGGCGCATACTTCCTCGTCTCGACAAGTGATGTCGGCAGTTATTTTAGGTTTCGTATCTGCTTTGACTCTGACATCGGCTATACGGTTGACAGCTTCAGAGAAAACATCCAACATAAATATCTTAGTAGCAATTGAATATCTGCCGACGTCCACGTGGATCTCTTTGCAAAGATGTTCGGCTGAAACGACTGGTTGGTTGCAAACTATGGCAACGCATATATTGAACTTTACACTCTCAAAGTTATCTATAGCGAATTTCTGATCCAAATGTATGAATAGATCGAGTAGTTCAATGGCTAGTTTCGCGTCTTCGGACTTCAGCTGTTTGGTGACCAAGTCCTCTGCAACTGTGAGGCATCCTTCGAAGGATTCTATATCATTACTCTCGCCTAAAGTAGTTATTAGCTCTCTCAAATATTTAGGCCTAGATTTAGCATTCACAGACTCGTCGTTACTCATATCGTAAGGTACCAAATCGTCATCAGAATCCAAGTCCTCAATAACCGGGTTCCTTTCTCTCTGCAAAGCGTCAAGTTTGACAGATATAATAGTTTTGACAATCTCTTTGGTTTGCGCAGGACTTTTGACAGCGCACGTCACTAATGTGTTATGAATAGTCTCAGTGTTCGTGTCTGTCACCCGATCGGCGATAGTGTTTAGAGCCTGTGTCAAGTTTAGTTCTTTAGGCTTATGTTTCTTGGGTATTTTTCTGGATTTATCTATGAGACATTTTCGCATTAAGCCTTTAAATATGTTGTGTATTTCGACGCAAGTCTCCCCCATTTCTGCGTAATCGAAATTCAAATCTTTCGCTTCTTTGTCCGACTTGTCAATGTCAGCCAGTATTTTCAATGCTACCTCGACGGTAGCCATCCCTACACACCTGTACTCTTGAAACCACACATCCAAATGCTTCCCCATCCCTTTAAACAGTAAGTTCCTTAGCTCATCTGTGCGCCACACAATTTTATCCCTTAATACTATGGACGTGCGATACTTAATTGCTAGAATCAAAAGCTGCGATATATAAATATGTTGTATTATGTTAGACATGTTAGTTATTTTGACATCCGACCATACTCTGACAAGTCTCATGATCAAATCTTGAAGGACATCTTTTCGAGCGAACGAGAGATAGTAAATGAGATTTTCTACAATATTCGTGTCTTTGTAGTTTTTCGGTTTGAAGTAGAAAGGAACTTTTTGAGTGAGAATATCGGCCCAGTCCTTTGAATCGTCGTGATTTGAGCCGAGCACTTGGCGAATAGCTTGTTGATCTTTCTTGTAGCGAATCGGACATTTGTCGAGCAGTATAATGGACAGACACTCTATGGACTGCCGACTGAGATGGTTCAACATCGTCTGAACCAGCTTCCTTTTGACAAACATACAAGGTTCATCGTTCCCTTCATCCGTCCAAATGATCAAAACTTCCGCAAACTTTATAATAGCTGTCGAGTTGCCCCCCATATTGTAGTTAGTGACAGTTTTCGACACCAAATGGGAAATGTAAGACAGATCAAACTGTATACCGTCATGGTAATTGCATTTGGACATAAAATCGATACATCGAATAATATGGAATATTAGATAGAATGAAAACGATTCATGTGATAATTCCTTAGGGGTCTCCATTTGTAGTTTATTAGCAACCCTCTCGGGCAATGTGACCAGTATCTGCACGTAATTCTCCCACTCAGCTTGACGCACACACCTGTCAACGTCATCGTATAAGAACGAGCTGCCACAATCGACGACAGCTGCCATGATAGCGTCACTTTTAATGTATTTCAACAGCAAATGTGTTACGACTTTGAGTGTTTGCGTGTTTGTCTCGTTTTTGAGGTACCCGCACAGTATAGTCAGTATTTCGTTACTTAAAACGTAGCTTTCCTCTAGAACGAAGAGGTTTATAATTTCTTCTTTGAAAGCCGGCCATTGAGGGACAAGATTCCTGATGACGGCGTTCAGTAAAGTGGAGTAGTTACTGATGAGGTTGTCGTCCAGCGCGACCTCGTCTATCTTGGTGAGTTTCTGCACCGTGAGCGGGCCGGGCAGTATGCCGCCGACGCTGTCAAAACACCCTTTGACAGCTGTCAGCTGGCTGTCACTCTGAATGCGCTCAATCGAGTGGAGGGTGTCGACGAAGTTAGTGATGATGGTCGCCTTGTGTTGGTGGCGGAGGGACGATATCTTGATTTCTGAAAATGAAAAATACCTAAATGTGCCCAAAACAGTTTATTTTTTATCCATAATCACATTTATTGTTTAAGCATGCAACAGTCACATGTATTTTCTTATAGCGTATACGTAAACTGAATGTTGTAAAGTAAATAAACAGAAATTGGTTGCATATAATAATGTATAAGTAAATATAATAGCTGAGTCCGGCATGCTTTGCGTCGTGTTTCCTTTACGAGTGGTTAAATCACTAGGTTTCAGTTATTTTACCGTACTTAGTGAGAACTAACACATCCTTTAGGAAAATCGGGATAATAAGTAGCTGGTAACACAGGGATCAACGTAAAATAAAATAATAATTAACCAAAAATGGTGTATGCATTACATGTGGTGTAAACATATAAACAAACATTCAAACAAACACAAACATCCGTGTACAATTGTTAACAACCCTGTCCGATTTTGGAGGGTGTAAAGTTAATATAAGCAAGTAAAAATTTTTAATTTTTTTTTTCCAATTATTTACCTAATATGTGTTAAAATCTTCCTTATTGGTAAAACTTGTCAAATAACACAATCTTTTCTATGAATGTCGCCGAAGCGTAGTATTGATAAAAAGTCAGTCTTGTTGCCGAAAATTAGGGAAAACTTAACATTAACATTAGGTATGGTATGCTAACGTAAAATACATCCTGAAAACATCGGACAAGGTTTACGTAACACGTTGTGTAAATAACAGTAACTTATAAATAATAATTGTCAATTAAATATCATTTCAACGTCTAAAAGTTACGGCTTGGCCAAACAGTACGAGTATTTATTTGGCGCAAGTAAGGATGATGCTAAATTGGTCTCAATTAAAAATTATAGTTTCTTTAAATGATATGCCAATTTTATATGATATGATATTTTATAAGAATTTATAACTCCGCAGTATGTCTCGAAACTGTTTGACCTAGCCTAGATTTTCGAGTTAAGGTATAAGTTGGCAGCCGACTGCAGACTGCAGCAGACCACACGTCGCCGCGCCACTACTGGTTTGTATGTATTTCTATGAAATTACATTCGTAGTGGGCGACATGAAGCTAGCTTCGCGTCGCCGAGCAACAGACGGCGAAGTGTCATGATGACGTTAGGCGGCGACGTGTGGTCTGCTGCTGCTGTCTGCAGTCGGCTACCAACTTATACCTTTAAGCATGATTTATATTAGAACAGACTGTGACGTGTATTTGACACGTTGCATACATTTCGTATTAAAGTTTATATTATAACGAGCGAGATTTGTGCCCTGTAGGGTCACACACGGCCCAAGCTAATATAAATCACATCCTTTCTATTATTTGTATTTTATTAATTAAACTATTGATATTTTAATTTCTTTATACGGATTATGCCTACGTATTGATGTGGAATCCCGCGACTAGTTTCAGCTACATACGATGGCCATCATCAGGAGGATGAGTGAGAGAATGAAGGGTTAAATCATCGCACTAGTTGAGGGATTCGATTGAAACATGATGAGTAGTATATGTAGTATAGAGTATGTGGTTACCCTGTATGTGCGTGGGCTGCAGCGTGGTGGCGGCGAGGTGGTGTGTGAGCGCGTCGAGCGGCGAGTGCGGCGCGGGCGGCGCGGCCGACAGCGCGCTCAGCAGCTCCAGGTTCGACGCCCGCGCCGGGGGGGCTGCTGTTGGTGCTGGAATCGGAATGGAATCATTTAATTTAACCAAGGGCTTTATTCGACGAATAATTTTGAAATGTTGACAGTTATTTCATACAAAATCTGTCAAACGTAAATTTTATTCGTCGAATAAAAGTTATCTGGCGATGGAAAAATCAGCTCTAAAAGAAATATTTTTTTAAAGTTTTTTCAAGTAGTTCATTAACAGTTTGTAGCGATAAAATTTTGGATAATATTTATTTGGTGTCAATAGTCCTTTATCGATCCGATCAATAGCATGGCATCGTGGCCAAGTGTGTTGCAGAACCCGACTGTACCGGGGGCGGAGCGCCAGCAGGGTGCGCCGGGGGCCGTAGAGGTACTACGGATGGAGCAGGGAGACAGGTGGTCAATGATGTTACAATATTTTTATAAATTATTCGTTTAACGACTCAAATGTTTGTACAATAATAGGGTACCGCGATCTTCTCTCTCTTTCTAACCATCGGACGTTCCGCTTACAGGTAGCCGTATGCCTTCCCTACCATATATATAATACCTCTATGGTTCTACACGTTTCCGCGACATCTGGCTATCATAAACAATAACAACAACCCGCGGTCAAATAGTTTTCGTCCTCGAGGAAAGTCGGGATAAAATATAGCGATTTTCACTCGTTGAATAACTTTCAGAAATCTGTTCAGTCGTTTTTTCAACAAACAACGAAATCTTTTCTCTTTATAAAATTAGTATAAATAAATGACACTTACACCCAATCAAGCTGTTATCGAGTGGCTGTGCGTCGGTGAAGGCGGCGGAGAAGTCGGCGAAGTCGTTGTTGGAGGGCGGAGCGCCCGCGAACGCCTCCGTGAACTCGCCGAACTCCTCCTTGGGAACCGACGGCGTGGGGTCTTCCGCTCTGGAGAATACAAACAAACATTACATATCTAATTTCTACTAATACTTATAACCACAATAAAGTAGATTTTGTAGTTCAACCCGCGCTTCGCCTGTGGTTGATAGGGAGAACCCGTTGTATGGGAACATAATATGAACTGATAAAGTCTCGATAATTGCACTAAATGTATTTCTATTGTAACAAAAAATCAGCATTACATGTCGAATTTCAAAGCTAAATGTTCAGTTTTTTAAGCTGTATTGATAGTCAGTAAATGATTGCCTATTTATAGAAATATTAAATATTACATATAAAGTATCTAAATATAAAAAGTTTAGTACCTGGGATCAAAATCATCTTCCAATGTGAGTGAAGCCGGGCGTGGAGCAGTTATAGTGGGCGAGCACGTCTTGAATAAGTCATCGACCAGGTCGCCCGTGGGGGGGGCGGATGTGGGAGGGGAAGGGATTTGACCATACGACGCTGCCGCACCTGGGTACGATAGGTATTACATTTAAATATTATTCCAAAGACTAGGCGCTGTGACAAGTATATCAAATTATACAATAAAGCAACAACATTTTTGAAGCAACAAATTTGCCCCCACATTATACGAGAAAGAAATATAAGCATACCGTACAGGTTGAATGGGAGCTTAATATTTACAATAATTGTTATACATTTTTTTCCATCAAAGTTCTTATATATTATTAATCCAGTTTCCATATTTGTTAAAAAAATCTATCTCCCTCAGAAACAACGAGTCGAGCGGAACGAAGAGTAAATTGACCAATCACAATCTTCGCATGTGGAAACGCACCCTTAAACTAATAATGATAACTCCATACCTAAATCGATCTTCTTGGAAGGCGTAGCCGGTTTGTTCCGAGCCGGGCTCCGCAGGCTGATGTTGAGCGGCTTGTTGGCGGCGGCGGGGGGCGCGGGGGGCGCGGGGGGCGCGGGCGAGCGCCGCGGGGGGCTCGAGCTGATCACCTCACTGTCGCGGTAGATGTTCTCTCTGGGGGGGGGGGGGGGGGATAGGTTAGTTAGGAGGTGTGTGATTGTCTTCCGACCATGGTTTCCCAAGACCTAGCCTTTGTGAAATCACGGTAGATCTACACTTGACTCTCAAAAATGCTTCTTTACAGCAAAACAAAGCAATTATGTATATTGGTCCTTAATAAACACATCACTCTCTACATCCTTGCACATCTCTAGTGGAAACGCAAGACTAGACACCTTTATTCAGCTCCATTCAGCGTTCATACAAAACAACGATTTTGTATGAAGACGATTCAGCTGATGATATTAATAAATGTGTCTAGTCCCTAAGTGTTCATTTAAGTTCAAGATGAACAAATAATGTTGTATGTGTGTGAATGAATGTTTTTAAATTTGTATGTACTCACTTCTGTGGTTTTCTGTACCCGTAGTCTCCGTCGGAGTCGTCTTTATCGTAATCGTCCTCGTCGTTACGCTCCTTGGGCTCCTCTGAAATATACAACAATAACATTTCAAACAAGTACCGAGACAAGTAATACTGTGTGTTTGTATGTGTGTGTGTGTGTGTGTGTGTGTGTGTGTGTGTGTGTGTGTGTATGAGAGAGAGAAAAAGAGAGATTGTGTATTTTACACAATCGGCGACTGTATGTTTTTGCTGTCTAGATTATTTTGGCGAAATGTAAGTACATATTTAAATTCATTTATTGCTACATGTGTAAAAACGAATGTGCGTGTGTATTTTGTTTGTATGTGAGTGAGTACGTACGCATGTTTTATATGTATCGTTACGTGACTATACGTGCGTAAGAAATTTGTTTTGTAAGTGATTGTATGTATGTATATCTGTATTTGATTGTGCATGTGTCTGTATGCACACGTACCCCAGTTCCCGCGGTCGCTGTACTCGCCCCAGCCGGCGGAGGCCGAGCGGACGCCCATCACCGCCGCCTCCGACGACATGCCTGCAACCACACACGACATGGCGTCATACTCGAGTCACCGTGCGATCCGGTGTTACTTATCATCATTTGGCTATTACATCTACTCGAGATGTCTTAGGCGACGTCAGTTTTTAGAATAATGTAAGGTAGAACATTTATGAAAATCAGCAAAATGCCACAACATCATATTGTGCGACAATTTTTGACTTACGCAAACATATCTAAGTAATTTCTTTATTGTTTTGTTTCTTTAATGGTCAGTATGTTTATCATTTTCTTATTGTGTTTATTCTTTTTGTTTTTGATTGACTTTTATGTATGTGTGTTAAAATAAATCATTTTTCTTTCTTTATCTGTAACATTCGCCAAAAACGTGCCCGCATCTGTCCATCCCATTTACGCCTCTTTACTTAAAACCAATACATTCCATCTCACTCTCCCGTAGTACTGACCGATATACTTGTCCTTGTTCTTCTTGGCCTTCTTCCTCTCCTCGCGCAGTTTCTCGTCGTCCTGGATGAAGTCGATCAGCTCGCGCACCTTGTGACGCACGTTTATACCCTGCAAATAATAAATGGTAGGAAAGTTAGGTAGGTTGAAAGTTTTATTTCGGTTGGGATTTGTAGTTTTTTATTTTTTCCTACAACTTTGCAGTAACGTTTATTTTGCTAGTAATAATTACTATTTAACTGTGTTCGTTAATGTAAGGACAAAGACAAAACAAAGTTTGTGTAAATGAGCAAATTGGAAAGTGTAAGGAAAAAATGATGCTCGAGCGTAACTGGGGTAGACCGCTAGTAAAGAAATTAAAAAGATTTTTTTCAAATTGTACTGGTAATAAATTTGGATGTATGCATTCAACCAAACAACAAAATCTTCACTTTTATCATTTTTATTCTTTCAGTGTTAAATAGCCTATAGCCTTCCTCGATAAATATCAAGGAAGGCTAAAGGCTATATTTTATCCCTGCTTTCCCACGGGAACTACGTGGGTAAAGCCACGGGATGTTGCTATAAGTATTAGAATAAACATTGTCCATTACGTACCTGATCCTTGCCCACGTCGTCGACGTAGGAGTAGTTCTCGAGCGAGCGCAGGTCGTAGATGTGCTCGCGCGCCGACGTCACCACGCGCTCCGACCCGTTACGCACCAGGTAGCTCAGCAGGAGGAGGCACTGACGGGGGATGGAGATGTTATTTATTAGTATTGTTATTTGATGATTATACTACTATAAGCAATTGGCCACTGGTTACATCAGAAAGAGAAAGCTGGAAACAAATGGGAGAGACCTTTCCGCTCAGCAGTGCCAGTGGGACAACGTAGGTTGATATATATATTGTACAAGATTGCTAGAAGATATAAATGGCAGAAGTCATGGAGCGGATTGTCAAACAAAAATAATCGAAAATTGGTCCAGGCGTTTTCGAGAAATAGTGGAGCATACAAAAAAATATTCCTTTAAAACAACCTGCTTTTAAAAGTGTTGAAAATGTTTTCTTTTTATGACATAGGGAGTAAATGACATAAGTCCCAGTATGGTCACTTGTACAGTCTATGGACATTATGTCTGCTGGTCTGCAATTACTCGTCAGGACCACAATTGTGTTGTTAAACCTTCAGAAAAGGTTCAAAGCAAAAGAAAAATAGTAGAAATCGTGGTTGCTTAACATCAGAGAGAAGACCTTGATTGCGAGAGTCGCCGAAATCATTCACACTGTGAAGGACACTAACTAATTAAAGGGTAATGATGACTTCCAATCTTCACTAGTATAAATAGTACCTTAGGATTCATCATCATCAGCTCATATATGTCCCCACCGAGGGGCTCGAGCCTACTCTGCATGATTATGCCTTAGTCGGCCAAGTAGGGGTTGGTCGACTTCACACACAAGCTTAGAATTTCTTTACAGGTGTGTGCAGATGTTTTCCTTCACCGTACCTTATAGATTAATAAAAACATATACCTTATAAGTCCTCCGCCAATGCGACCGATTGTCATGTAACATCCGGCGCCAAAGCATAGACATGACTTCCGGGAAGTGTTCGTAGGTGAATGTGGCCAGTGCCAGCTCCTGCATCTGCTGTCCGGTGGGGCCCCACGCCTCGTCCGAGGTCGCCTCGCGCACCTTGCCTTCTACCTCCGTGTAGTTCATCACTACGTTGGTCCTGGAGGTAGGAAAGTGAGATGTTAATAGGGGATTTTTTTCTTTTTTGTTTTAAGAGGATTAGGTTTTGAAGATTTTCAAATTATACAAGTCTTTATTATAAACTAGCAGCGCCCCGCGGTTTCACCCGCGTAGTTCCCGTTCCCGTGGGAATTTCGAGATAAAAAGTATCCTATGTTCTTCCCTGGACCATAAGCTACCCCTGTACCAAATTTCAAGTCGATTCATCGTCAATTGGTTAAGTAGTTTAGCCGTGAAAAGGTAACAGACAGACAGACGTTCGCATGTTTAATATTAGTTAGGATTAGGATTCTTTAGGTGCTATCTCCAAATGCAAGTTGGCTGTCGTCAAGAAAAGACTTGGTTTTAACTTTGTCAAAATTTACAAAATGGGTGAAACAAGGACCCACATAAGCGGGTCATTGTTTTACCTCTTCTTGTTCCAAAGCTTTTTTACAAGACCAAAAAGTGATAAAACCAAATCACATGTTTTTATGAATTAATATAGCAAAACGAATATAAAATTGTGCTAAAAATCAACAAATTATTCCAAGGTGAGCATTAAATTGAATATGTTTCTTTATAAAATAAATAGCCAATCATATAGAGAATGTTGTATGGTTATGTAATCCTCATTGAGTGAGTGGATTCAAGGTCCATTACCAATTGGTCAATTGGATGGTCTTATGTACTAGATCTTTTATTTGTATATTACAAGCTGTGTCCTATGGTTTTGTCTGCATTTACTCTCATTTCTAATGTTTTAGGGCAAATTTTTCGTCAGATAACTTTTATATGAGGTTTGACATTGATGTTTGACAGTTTTTATATGAAATAACTGACAAGTTATTCCTCAAATAAAGTTATCAAACAGATGAAAAATCAGCCCTTGGTGGTTATTTTCGAAGTTTAAGTTAGTACTTATATGTCAGCTATCAATCAGTGAAAATTGCATCATAATAAGTCTAGTCTTCTTTTAAATCAGACGGAACAAAGACATGAAAGAGAAGATAAGAAGAAATGCATAACATAATGCTACAGCCAATAAGGGAAGGTTCATAGAAGGTTCGTCGAGCGTATAATCGGTTGAGTGTGAACGGTCAAGTGTTTTTCTATGCATTTGTCTGTTCTGGCGTTACGCGACCGATAATACGCGACGCATGTTCCGTCAGATATGAACCTTCCCTAAGAGTATCATATAATCAAAATAGTAATTAACTCAAGTAAAACTGCAAAGCATTCAAGTCAATACCATAATTTATTAAATAATAATTATAAAATATACAAGGCTTTGCCAGTCAATTAAAAATTTAATTAAGTATCAATTAATAATAAACAGTAACCAAGAAGATATTTGTCAAACACATGTAGCACAAAATAAAACAAATAAAAATGATTAATAAAACATTGCACTAAATGATAAGCCGACACTTGACACTTATCATCGGGACAAACAGATAAATGTTTACATAATGTTATGTATGTATGTCATAGAAAGAGTTATATAGATAAGACTACTATAGGGGACCTAACCTGAAACCTGAAACTCAAATATAGGATTTACTAGCTGTGCCCTGTGATTTAACCCATGGGTAACCATATCCCATAGGAATTTTGGGATAAAAAGTGTTATTCCTAGTTATAAGAACCCCCTGTACCAAATTTCATACAAATCGGTTCATCGTTTAGATGTGAAGAAGTAACAAACATTTACACTTATTCTTTTTATTGTACGAATATTATTACATAGTATAAAACAAAGTCGCTTTCTCTGTCCCTATGTATGCTGAGATCTTTAAAACTATGCAACGGATTTTGATGCTGTTTGTTTTAATAGATAGAGTGATTCAGTGGGAAGGTTTTTAGCATAATTGTATCCCCATATTCCTACGGGAACGGGAACTACGCGGGTGAAACGGCGGGGCGCCGCTAGTAATCAATAAAAGACATGAGCCCTGTAGTGGGATTTTAAACTATCTTGCATATCAAGTTTGTGAAACTATATTGTTGATTAGTTCAATGGTCTCTATTGAAGAACAACTGACAACAAAATGAGCAGGATTGCCTTCTTGTGATTATATTTATGAAACATTTTATCATTTTTGATTGAATCTGTTACTTTGTAATATGCTTTATTACTCAACCAATGTTCCTCTCAAACTATAAACTGAGACTTATCTGTTTATTTAAAACTAGCTGTGCCCCGCGGTTTCACCCGCATAGTTCCCGATGCAGTGGGAATTTCGGAATAAAACATAGCCTATGTTCAGTAGTTTAGTTTAGTGAAAAGGTAACAGACAGACAGAGTTACTTTCACATTTATAATATTAAGGTGGGATTCAATATGTATGAAAATTTAACTTAGAATAGTCCATTTCCATAGAATAGTCCAATTGTCCATTTCATCCAGTCCATAAAGTCCATTTTTTTTACTTCACTAAAAACCAATTGCAGTAATGTTTTTTTTTCAACAACTTAATGTTTTTAAATGGGTATTTTAATTGATGAGGACCAATAACTAAAACATTATTTTAATAACTTCACACCAAACCCCACCAAAGTTCCAATAAGAATGTATAAAAATAAGTTAATTACTCAATCAATGTAAATATCACAAAAAAAACAATGATTATAACCTTTCATACAACATGTTTATTAAATAAAAACTGATTCAATGGGTTATTTGTAAAACATACACACAGTACAAATACCATTTGTCATTGAGGGTTGTATGCTACAATACACCATTTTATAATCATTTTAAACAGGTATTTCGCCCGAAGATATCTTCACACTAATTACATTTATAATTATGATCGTTTATCTTTAGTCACGGCTTAAATCGTAATAAGTAAAAAACCTAGGGCGCGTTCTGGGTATAGAAATGTAGAGGCGTCAAATTAATATACACATAAACCGCCCAAAAACGAAGAAATACGAACTAACTCTAACCGAAACATTACAATACGAAAACTGTACATAAAATGATACAATTCTACATGTGAAACGATATAAATCACAGCAATAAAGTCACACAGATGCTGGTAATTTGCATAAAAATTAGTCGAAAATGTTAACTGAACTTACACTTTGTCCGCCAACTCTCGAACTTTCCACATACTTATAAAACGATCCATTTTCTTTGTTAACTTTTAAAACGATAAATAAAACACAAAATCACACCAATAAAATGAGAATTAACATAAAAATTAACTAAAATCTCGTTCTGATGATTTGGCTGACATTCTTGCAAAATGGCGAGAAGAAAGAGTGAATGTTTGATTGAATGAATTACTGATTAATGTTGCTATCAAAAACTCATATTTATTTTAAAATGTTGCTCGCTTTTTTGTTTTATTAAAATCTGCGATCCTATATTTTTTTTGTAAAATAAAATTAAGTTTATGAAAATTCTGCGCGATTATACTTTTTTTTTGTTACTATAAATTATTAGCCACCCTTTGCAACTCCTGCTGGGCAGGAATCCAAACCTGTGAACAGATGCCTGCGCGGGCAATTTATATTTGCTCAGCCGAAGATCTAATTATTATTGGTGTAATTAATCTACTCTCACAGTTACAAATTTTATGTGTCCTGTCCGGAAATTTTACTGACAAAATTCCCGTTCTTTAAAAGATTTAAACCACTTCTTTAATGCAATAATCTTGATAAGAGAATTATTCAAATCGGTCGAGCAGTTTTCGGAATACAATAATACAAGGAATACAAGGGAATAAAATAAACAAACGAACTATTTATAATATCATAATTTATTGCGTTTTAGCTTATTTACAAACACATAATATTCATAGCTGCACAATCTGCCTCACCTTTACAATTTTGCCGAAAATCTTAATTTAGTTAACAATAACAATTTGCATAAACTTTACATTATTTGCGACATACTTAATTTAGTTCACTATATGCATTTAGTAGCCATAATAACAGTATGCATATTTTATTTTCCAAAATCTAATTAGCCAAAAACAATATGCTTAATCTTAATTTTTTCCGAAAGCCTTAATTTTTTTTAGTTAACATTTATTTTTTTCGAAAATCTTAATTTAGTCCACTACAAATTCAAATTCAAATTCAAATATATTTATTGCGAATAAAGGTTACAATATGGTGTTACAATTAATACTTAAATTAAGAATCTCTTTATTCTACCTTACATGAGGCATGCAATATATTTTAGGTACTTATATAAATATTTATATACATAAGTAATTAGGCAACTTAAACAATATTAATTAATACAAAAGTAACAAAATTTAAACAATCTTAATAAACAAAACAAATAACAACAATCTTAGAAAATCAAAAATAAAACAAACGCTAAAAAGACAAGGTAATTTAAGGTACTTATAAATTTATGGGAATTTATCATTTACATAATCAATAATACTATAATAGGCCTTACTCATTAGAAAATTTTTAAGTTTATTTTTGAACTTAGCACTGCTCTGTTCTTGTAATATGTATGTAGGCAAGTGGTTATATATACGGGGAATCATCAGAAAAATACTATTATTAAGCAGAGAAGACCTATTAGAAATACATTTAATTTTATGACAATGCCGTTTACTGCTCAACTTATCAAATAAATTTAAATTGGCTCTAACAAATGCAGAAACTTCGTAAATATACAAACATGGCAACGTCATTAATTTATACTTTAAGAAATAGGCTTTACAACTGTCCGTCTGTTTAAGACTAAATATAGCTCTTATACATTTTTTTTGTGCTTTAAATGCCGAAGTTTTCTCAACTGAGTTACCCCAAAAGATAACTCCATAACGCAAAGCAGCTTCTACATAACCGTGATAAGAAGTTAATACAGCAGAAATATTTACAATTTTATTCAAGTGATACAGCGCATACGAGAATTGAGACAACTTTGAACACACACTGGCGACATGCTCTTTCCAGTTTAAGTTGCGGTCTAATGTAAGGCCCAAAAACTTTGCTGTAGTGACCTCTTGAATAGAATCACCATCATGTTTTATTGCCAAATTTAGACTTTGAGTTCCTCTGTGAGTGAATGGCATTACATTAGTCTTTTTTATATTTAGCAATAAATTATTTGATTCTAACCATCCTACTACATCTACGAGACTCTCATTGGCACTGATTTCCAGGGCTTGTTTATCTTTGGCAGAAAACATAATGGTACTGTCATCGGCAAATAAGACCATTGGTTGCTGTACAGATCTAGGGAAATCATTAATATATATTATAAATAAAAGGGGTCCCAATATGCTACCCTGTGGGACGCCATACCTAACGAGACGATAACCAGAATTGTATGTCATTTCTGTTTTTGTGATTGGACATATTCTAGTTATTTGGGTAGCCTGTTGCCTGTCGCTTAAATATGATTTTATTAAATTAAGGGCATTGCCTCTGATACCGTATATTTCCATTTTTTTTAGAAGTAAAGTATGGTCAACGTGATCAAACGCTTTTGTGAGATCCATGAGCAATGCGCAAACTTTATGGCCATGGTCAAGATTAGTCATGATAACTTTTAAAAAATGATATATGGCTATATTAACCGACTTGTTCTTTCTGAAACCTTGTTGCTCGTCAGTTAATATATTATGCTTTTCAAAATATGTATAAAAACAATTATATATAATCTTTTCAAATATCTTTGACATAATAGGTATAAGGGCAATTGGTCTGTAAGATTGCATTTCTTGTTTATTGCCTTTTTTAAATAGCGGTTTAATAATGGTGACTTTTAATTTTGTAGGAAAAACTCCTTTACCTAAACAAAGATTAATAATATGACACAAAATTGGTGATATAATGGGAGCAACTAATTTTAGTATATTTGTGCAAATACCATCATAGCCAGTGCTGTTAGTATTCTTTAGTGTTTTAATAGTCCTGAGGATGTCAAATGGAGTAGTAGGATTAATAAATATAGAATTAAAATTGTTAGAATTAAACGTTACAGGTTTATTATTTACACTTATGACAGATTTTACCTGATCAATAAAAAAGTTATTAAAGGACTTTGCTATGACAGAAGGGTCAACAATAGTTTGATCGTCTACAATTATGTTATGTATGTCATTATTTGGTAAATTCATTTTATTATTATTTATAATCGACCATGTAGCCTTGGACTTATTAGGAGCTGTTTTAATGAAGTAATTATTATGCGACTTTTGAGTCAATTTAATAATACGGCTATATCGTGCTGAGTATAGTTTAAATGCTTTTCGTGTTTCTTCATTTCTAGTTATCCTATATTGCCATAACAGTTGCCGCTTGCGTTTTGAACAAACTTTTATTCCTTTACTGACCCACTTCGGTCTCTTATGGGTAGTTATTTTAATTTTTATCTTAGGAAAACATAAGTAATAAAATATAGAAAAGTCATCGTAAAACAAATCAAAAGCTATCTCTGGATCAAACGTACTGTAAACATTATCAAATTTAAGGGCTTTAAGACATTCTATAAATTTAAGTATATTCTCCTGACTATAATCCCTTCTTTCAATATACCAGTATTGTAGAGAACAGTACTTTTTAACTGGACATGAAAGCAGTTGTGCTGTGTGGTCTGATAGAGCTAGTTCAATTACTTCAGCATTACATGATCTAAAATTGTGTAAAAAGTTATCAATACAAGTTCCACTCGAGAGGCGTGTGGGTTCTTTAAAAGCAATTTTTAGATTGTGATCTTTCGAAATTATTTTAAATTTTTTCGCATAAGTAGAGTCTTTCAAAAGATTGATGTTAAAATCTCCGCATATAACAACTTTCTTATTTAATTGACTTAATTCTTCTAAAACCAAATTAAATGAATTGAAAAACATCTCAAGCTCTGATAATAGGGTTTTTGGAGGTCTATATATACATATTATAATTATACCTAATTGCGTAAGCTCAATTCCACAACACTCCATATACCTTGGTACACTTAGTTTATTTATTTGAGAATATTTCTTATATTGATGTTTGTTATTAATAAGTATACACGCACCGCCATGTCGAGTTTTACGTGTGTACACTGAACCAAGTTTGTAATTTGGAATGGTGATCTCAGATGTATCCGTCTCTATCATGTTGTGTTCAGTTATACACAGTACATCTATCATAATACCTTTATCTAATATATTATCTAAACTTACACTAAGGAGATCTGATTTAGTCTTTAAGCCATCTATGTTTTGATGTAAAATATGTAATAAGTTAGAGACGAAAAAAGCTCCGCGATGGCTGTTGAACAGATACCGGCGTAGAGGTTATATTATGGTTAGACTGTGCCAGTGAGTGTTCATGTTCAATGTCATAACTTATATTATACATTATATTTTCGTACATATTTTTAATACCAGAGCTATTAATTTTACCAGTTGTATAAGAAAGCATACTGTAAGTGAGAGTTCTATTAATATCATAGAGATATGCATATTTATGACATTGCAGATCTAAACATAATAAATTGTTAAACATTTCTACACGATAATTATAAATGGGGGATCCTTGGACGTAGCTGGGTACACACAATATTATATTAGTATGTGATAATTGCATTAGGCACTCTCTAATGTCCTTTATTAGCTCTATGTAGTTGCTATTTTGTCTAAAATCAGACTCACCAATTATAACTATACAATAATCATTTAAATTATAATTACTTAATTTATATTTTAGGTTAGGTAAAAGTTGTCTGAAGCCAGCATCAGGTGAGGAATAACGGCAGTAACTGTTAAAATGCTGACAGAACGTGTCTTCAATAGTATGTAGCTGTCCAGTAAATCTTTTGTTACTGATAATACATAATTTCCGATGTTGACGGTTTTTTGAATGTATATCTGTTGTTGGTTCTGTTGCGTTCCTTATTTCCTGAGTGTTCTCTGTATCTTTTGTAGATATTGGTGTTTGCAGACAATTATTATCAATAACTTTTTCGCTTTGCTCGCCTCCAGAAGGAAACAGTACCCGATTCTTGGGGTCAGTGTTTTTGGTTTTCTTTTTTTTCTTCGACGTTTGGCTTGATTTAGGGGTGCCATTTGATACTACCTGTTGTTTATAGGTATCAATGATTTTCTGTGATTTACCTAAATCACATTTGAGTGCTTCGTTTTCTAAGCTGAGGTCTTCAATTAACTTATGAGCTGTTTTTAGTTCTTCTCTTAAGTTTTTTATTTGTAGCGCTAGTTCTGAGCCTGACAAGTTCATATTGTCATTTATCGAGCTATAAGAGAGACTCTTCGTGCTTGTGTCAAATAGTGTAGTGTCGTGTTGTGATACACTGTCGGAGGAGTGTGACCTTTGCAGTTTTTGTCGACATCTTAGAGTTACAAATTCTGCATTTATAGAATCCATATTGTAATAGTACTACTATATATTTTGGGATTTTAACTTCTGGCTTCACTATAAATGTCGTAATTATGATGTAGGTATATTATTACAATTCACGACAAACAAAAAAAAAAAAGAGAAAAAAATAAAATAAAAATAATCTATCTTCCTCTCGTGTGGATTTGAATCACTGATCTCAGGATCGTAAGGCGGACGCGTTCACCGTTGTGCTACGCTTCTCGTACCGGAAAGGTCGAAAGTATCAGTCTTATTTCACTATTGCAGTTTGCCGATTTGGCGGTTAACTGTTTACATTCGAATTTGAAAAATTGAACACAAACACCTTCACTTGATTTTAAAAATTGTTTTTGTTTGTTTATTATTATTGTAAAGTATTATAGTTGTGGTTATATTTAGCACTCGTATGAAGAAAATATTGTAGTTTTTTGTTCTTTAAGGCACTTTTAATCACTGAATCTATTTTTTTTTGCACTTTGTTAGTATTTTTGGGAACTGTTTTTAATTCGTATTTTATTTAGTTAATAGTTCTTTAAATGTTACACCAACATTAATCGAGCTTTATTACAGCCTTATAAAGTTAATTATCACTATTAAATTACTCTGTAACTATATTTACTATTTTTAATAAATTAAAATATACGGAGCCGACTTTACTTCTAGGACGGTGGCGCCCTCTTCCCCTAATATACATATAGTATATACATATAGTAGCCATGGCCTTAACAGTCCTTGTACAATACACATACACTTTTATTATTTTTCCTTCTAATGAGACGCTCCCATTAGAAGGTCATACATCATTTCTTGGCCAGTTGGTCGTTCTGTGGTTGCGCTCCGTAGTACTGCCACAGATCTATTGCTTTGTTCGCTACTAGTTCTTCGCATTGTTCTGAAATCTGGAAATTAAAGAATTGAAATTAGTACTTATTTATTTTGAACAATTTTTTTTTTAACTAGCTGCGCGCAGTTTTACCCGCGGGAACCCCAATCCCATTGAGAATTTCGGGATAAAGAGTATCCTATGTGTTCATTCCTAGTTTTATGAAACATTTGTGCCAAATTTAATCTAAATCGATAAGTACAGTAGTTTTTGCGTGAAAGAGTAACAAACATCCAAACATACTTTTGGGTACTACAAATTTTTTTATTTGAATACATTTTTAATTTCATAAATATTAATATTTTTACATATATGGTAACACCATTTTTTATCAAATCATAAATAAAAACAATTGTTTACCTCAGAAACACATTTGAGCACTTCTTCAGCATTTTTCGCCCTCAGTATATTCCTACGTATTGTAATGACTAGCATCACTGCAGCGAATGACAATATTTTGGGAGCACCACTACATAACTTGTCCCATAATCTGAAAAAGAAATAATAATTTTCAGCTCATACACATGTTCCTACCAAGGATCGAGTTACCATATTTATTTGAAAAATTGACAAGGTTTTTTTTATATTTTTAATTATTATTCAAAATTCAAAAATTATTTATTCAATTAAGTCCTCAATGAGGCACTTATGAAGGTCACTAAATCTACCACCGATTCGGAATTACATCAGCCGAGAAGAATCGGCAAGAAACTCGGGCTTTATTCAATTGATTTTGTATTATTTAGATATAGGTAGCAAATGAGTAGACATGTCAACAGAGATGTCAATGAGTGACTATCGCCGCTTACCCATGGACATACATAAGTGAAAAGTCACAAATGCGATGCCGGCCTTTGAGGTGGGAATAAGCTCTTTTCTTGAAGGTCAAGAGGAGTCAAAATTAAGTATTAAAACTTACTTAGCGAGTGAGTTTTCGTCCAAAACAGTGGCGAAGCAAGTGTTGAACCATTTGGTTAGCGGCAGCACTTCAAATGAGTTGATTTCTAACAGGTGACTGGAACAAAATTAAATAATTATAATCAAATTAATATAATTAAATTATTTACAAATTATATTTATGTTTTGAAATAAGTACCCGCAAATGTTATAAAACTTTTTAACTTGCATTTAATTCATCAAGTTAATCCAGTCTTTTAATACCTCAGACACTCGCCTCCCTTTGACCCTCATCAGGCAAGGTCCTAGGTTCAAATCCCATTGAAAATTTCAACCTAAATAATTTCAGATTACATAGTCAATAGCTATAAAAATTGTAATCTTAATGACAAACTACAATACTTACTTATAAACCTCCCCATCCTCCTTCTCGAGCATGGTGCTGAACGCCTCCTTCATCTTGTGGATGTCCTTCTGCATGTGGCGCACGGCGTCCGTCAGGCTCTTGGCGAACCAGTACACGTCCACCTCGTCACAGTACAGCTCCTGGAGGGCGTCGCAGATCGGGATGAACGTGTCGGCTGACTGCAATTGTAAGGTTATTGTAAGTTTTTTTATTAATCTATATTTATTTTGGGGCTTTTCCGTGTATAAGGTACGCCAGCCCCATTATACCCTAATCTAATTAATAACAAAATACTAAAATATATTAATTAGCATTAGATCCTTCCTATATCTAGTAACATGTGCATGTTTTTGTAAGATAAATTAGTAAGTAAAATATTCAGAAGGGCTCCAGGGGTCAGTAACTTTGGATAAAAGCTGTTTTAGAATGTGATTAAAAGTTAAAGAATGAACGAATAGAATTTTAGTAGTACTAATTTATTAGCAATCTGACTAATACAGGAATCAATAACTGTTTATCAAAAATAAACATCTGAATATGAATAATAATTGGTTGAGATTGTATTTCCAAAGATGTTATTAACACTTTCACAGCGGATCACGACCTCAGCTCGGCATTCATATTTTTCTCTAACGCGCGAATCACGAGTAGCACTCGTGACCGCCTTTCAAATGTTTATTAGAAAATCACGACGTCTTGTCGTGATCCGCCTTGTACACGTTTGTAGCTTAGTTCATAAGCTACACACACATATACAATGTTTGTATGTAGTAAGAACGCGATAGCTACAGTTCGCGATCGCCCGCGCCCACTCAGTCGACCGCCGGCGAGAGTACGGAGCGAGTGTGACTGTTTTTGTCTGTATGACTTTTTTTTTTTTATAAAAAATGACCATGTTTACTTTACTCGTATTAAATTATTTTATATACTATAATTTTTTTTTATTTATTATCCATAAAATATAAAAGTATATCTTTTAAACACAAAAAGAATTATCCATATACCCCTATCCGTTATTTTTCTATGATGTTCACAATTATGCAGAAATACGCCCGCGTACCGTATCAAGCGGCGCTCTAAACGCTCCGCTGTGAAAGTGTTAATGGTGCCAATCTAGCAGTAATGTTTTACTAGTTAGGGTAAGGCCTTGGTAGCTCAGTTACTTAAGTCAACAAGCATAAAAAAGTATAATTGTTAAACACATTACCGAATAACCAGTCTCGGTGAACACAGGGGGGCTCCGCGCCTCATTCTCCAGTAGCCACATCTCCATGAGTATCTTGCTGCTTGGTGCCTTCATGTCGACCATCTCCAGCATCTCGACGGCATACATCAGGTCCTGGTACTGCTCTGTGCGCTGCTCCATCACAAACTGGTGCGAGTCCGGGAAGACGGGGAGGATGTCTGGGGAAAAATAAATAATGATATCACATAGTTGTGCAGTTCATTTGTTTCATCTTTTTTGTTGCTATGAAATGTTATATTATGTTTTAATTACTTAATTAGAGTTTTATGATTAAGATAAATATAATAGATATTGGTGAATTGTATTATCTAGTATTGGATAATTTGTTTTCTAAATAAATCAAGAATTTACTGGTATATTATTGCACACTGTCATGACTTAGTAATCACACTGAGATGAACCTTTGTTTTTCTTCTTTAATTAGATACTTAAATATTTTAAGTGTACACTACATTTTAACAATAAATAAATAATCCTCACAAACCTAGCAGCACCTTCCAGACTAAGTTCCTATACGCGGCCGGCACTGTGAACCTCAGACAGAACTGTTTCAACTTCACTTTATCCCACGGTTTCTCCTTCATCAGTATCTCAAGGGATTTCTTCTCCTCAACACCTCGACAACCGACTTTCTCGTAATAAGACGAACGAAAGTTCCTCTCGTCCGACATTTTTATACTTTTGTCCGGCATTTGTATTTCTTCTAGAACTTACATAAGAAAATTAAGTTAATTTTAAAATTGTCCGGTGTTTTTCCTCTACACACGTGTAATAATATTGATTTTATATATCTTTTTGTCCAAGACAAAACAAACCAGCTGAGCTGAGTGAGCGAGCGAAGGCCGGAGCAAAGCAAAGATGGAAATTGACAGCTGTCAATCAAGACATTTTTCATGTTGACAGTGATCGAAACAAGACGTATTTTTACGATAGAAGAAGTAAAGTTACTCACAAAACTATGGAGGGTAGATATTTATTAAAGGTAGCATAGGGTAACAGTCTACCCTCTATAGATGGTTTTTAAGAATATTCTAACTAGGTTCAAATGCTATATAATATAAGCAGTTTTTTAGCATGCACAGAGATGTGCATGATAATTTATGTAGGTACCTAATTACTTATGCAATACATAGGGTAACATCATAAACATTTTACAAAATATACTAAGACCATGGAATTAATAAGTCCCATATATATAATCCTCTTTAGTGTTTCGATATTGAACTCATTACATCGACCAAACATATTGACTTATCTTGGTTGGCATGGAAATAAACACGAACTAAAATAATAGCTATGCCATAATTTTTACGCAAGTCTTGTTTGTGTAAATTTATAAAAGTTAGTATAATGGATGCTACCGCAAAAGGTATGAGTGCTTCCGAAGAGTATATAGAAAAGAAACGTGAAGAGTTGCGAATATTTTTTAAAGATTTGAAGCTTGCCCCTGAGATACTGGAGCGGACCATAGAAAATGAATTGAAACCTCTAAAGGAAGGTAAAATACCGTACATAGCAGCGTCATGTTCCGGGGACGTTCAATCCGAATATGAGGTAATGACTGGACAGCCTTTTACAAAAATAGGAGAACACAATCACCCCCTAACTGTAGAAGAAATAAAAGAAAAGCTGAAAGATGACCCGATAATTGAGGAAAAAGCTAAACAAATACAAATACTCACTCATAATGACGATCGCAAGGAAATAGCTGTTCCTTTTGAAGATATACACATGTCTGACTATGTGGACATCAAGAGAGAAATCGATTCATGCGAGGGTAATAAGGAGCAGGTTAATAAAGTTAATTGCAGGCACATGCAGTCTCTGGCAACGTCACTTAACAATTTCCAAGCAAAATTTCCTAGAAAAGATAAGGCAACAGAAGAGAAATCCGAGTCAGATGAAAGTGAAGACAATGAAGAGGAATATGAAGCGATTGAAAAAGAAGTTAGCAAATACACTGATAAATCATACGAGACTCGTTACAAAGAAACACAGGAAATGCTTCTAAGAATGGCTGACGATTTTGAAGATGAAACTGGCAAAGATAAACAAAATGCTAATAGAGTTACAGCCAGCAAGAATCCTGCTTTAAAAGACTCGTCTGTACATCTCGTCAAAGGGCAAAGACGTCGTAGCGTTTTCCAGGAAATAAAGGACAATTATTCAATAAATGAGTCAATACAAAATAATCCTATAAAATTGAATCTTAGTGGAAACACAAAAGATGTAATGGCTGAAAATCTGAAAAAGATAAAGCCAGTTAAAGATGAGGAGATAGCGAACGTTGAAGAGGTATTTCCGAAGACTTTTGAAGCAAAACTGAAAGACACTGAACGGGCTTTAAGAGATATTAACTCTATGTTGGATGATAATAAAACAGTTCAGGATAACACACAGCAAAAAGAGGATAGTAAAATTACAACGAATACAGAAGAAGATAACTTGATTGTTACTGCCGACGAACAAAGTGAATGCCAAAACGACAATGAGCCAAGCAATCGTCAAAAATTTGATGAGAGAATGGAACAAACCCTACACAATGCTCTTGAAGATATATTTGAAATCAACAAAAACGACGAAAATAATGAAAACAAAGAAGGAAATGACAATAAGGATATGGAATTTAAAGAAATGAAAAATCTTGCAAGGAACATTGTGGAAGGAGCAGAAAATTTGAGCACATTGATACGCGAAGATATTACAAATAAATTAAATAGTATGAATGAATTACTCAACGATGTTAACGAGGCATTAGAAAATTCTAGAAAATCTAATCTTGCTTATCAAAAAATTAAAGAAGAGAACGAAATTCTTCGCCAAGATAAAGATGCAGTTACAATTAAAGAAGGAGATGAAGAAAACACGGAAAAAGCATCTGGTGATTTAGTGAGTAATGTCTCTACTACCGATATCAATGACATACATTTTGCGATCGGTAAACTGAATTCAGAAATTCTATGTCACGAAGCAAGAATCAATCAAAGTAAAGACAGATACGAAAAAACTAACAAAGAATGTAAATCTTTCATTAAAGAAGTAGATGAGATACTGCAGAAATCTCACGAAATTTTACATCCTGTAATAGACTCCAGTGCGGAACTTGCTAAAAGCTTAGATGACAAAGAAAAGAAAGAAAAAGAAGAGGCTGAAGATATTAAAAGGGGAGAAAAGATACGCAAAGAAGCATGGGACCTCAACATTGAATATAAAGATGAGCAAAACAAAAAGCTAGCAGAATTTAAACAACAGGAATTGGAAAGAAATAAACGGATCAACGATCTTCTTTTCGATATCAAAGACAAAATGAAGGATAACAAAGAAGTCTTAAGATTAGCAAACAATTTGTTGAGAAAAGAAGAGAGTAAGAAAAAAACACAAGATACAAACACTGCAAAAATTAGCGAATTGCCCGCATTGGAAACCGATTCTAGAGCACAGGGCGACCATATAACTGAGGAAGAAAAGAATGCAAAGAATAATTCTACGGAAGTTACTCCGGAATGTCCGGAATCTGGTAAGTTTAACTTTTTAAAAGATTTTTCATGCAATATGTAAGTACTACTACGTAAGTATTTTAGATGATCCGTGGTACAACACATTTTATAAAGGTACTGCGCGACATCTACCATCATATTTAGAACTAACATGTAATACATACGAAATTAAACTTATTCTTTTAGTACCACCAACAATGCATAGATGGCGCTAAACTAAATTTAAATTATTTTATTTCTGAAACAGTTCTTACAAAAGTACGAAATGAACGCGAAAAACGGAAGAAAGAAGAAGCTGAAAAAGAGAAACAGAGACAGAGAGAGTTTCAGATAAAATTGGAAAAGGAGATGGAAGAAATGAACAAGGCTCCTCGTATGACGAAGGAATTCATAAAGAATCATTGTAGGCAGCACAAACTTTATTGTACGCCGTATTTGAATGATATTCTTTATTTACATTTCAAGGTGAGTTATTTTTATACATACATTGTATGTAACTAGTGTCACAATAAAAAAATACAAGTAAAAAAACGTAAAAAGGTTTTTAGCAGAGCGTGGTTTCGATCCACGGACCTCTGGGTTATGGGCCCAGCACGCTTCCACTGCGCCACTCTGCTCTTGATAAAATTGTTGAAATTACAGTACACTATCTATGTCACGACAAACTGTTGTGATAAAATTCAAGAAAAGTACATTTCTAATTATCTTTCAGGGCTTTGCAAAAATAGAGAACTTAGAAGAATACACCGGTCTAAAGTGTATATTTCTTGAAAATAATGGCATTCAGCGTATTGAAGGTTTGGATACACTAGCAGAACTGAAATGCCTATATCTCCATTACAATGTACTTAGAAAGATCGAGAACCTCAGCGGGTGTCCAAAGTTGGACACTTTGAACATAGACCATAACTTCGTGTCTAAGATAGAAAACTTGGAAGTGGTGCCTGACTTACACACGCTGAGTATTGCACATAACATGTTGACGACTGTTGGTAAGATTATTTCTTGTTCTTTATACACTGTACGTCTAAGCGAGGTCCCGAGATCGAATTTGTTATTTATTTTCTATTTGAGATCAACAACACGTTTCGTGGTGATTGTGTCTATTTCACGCACTGTAATAATCTAATTAGGGCATCATGAAGTCTTAATCCGTCACTGATCTAGGGTATCAGAAACTACGCACACACTCATTCACACACACACCCCTTTAGCTATTTATTGTACTGTTCCCAGAGGACCTGGTGCACCTGAAGCTGTGCCGCAACCTGTCGGTGCTGGACCTCTCGTACAACCGGCTCGAGGACCCGCTCATCGTCGACGTGCTCTCCGACATGTTCATATTGAAAGGTACCGCCGGGTTCATTCAATCATCTTCAGTAGATTGCCAAATGTATTATAAAGAACTAGCGGCCCGCCCCGGCTTCGCACGGGTCCAATTTTTTCGTTAATTTTCCAGATTTTTTTTTACATAAGAACCTTCTCCTGGCAATAACAAACACAACAAAAAAAGAATTGGCCAAATTGATCCAGGCGTTGTTGAGTTATGCGCTTACCAACACATTTTGCGATTCATTTTTATATTATAGATTTTATGTAGGTTGGGATTTTGGTGTCTCTTGTGTATAAAAACGGCCTACTTATCTTGTCAAAACGTTGACGTTTCGCTCGCTTTGCTCGCTCGGTCAATAAATAACCCTTCTCCCCCAGTACTGGTCCTGACCGGCAACCCAGTGGTCCGTCAGATCCCGGCGTACCGCAAGACGCTGACGCTGCGCCTCAAGGAGCTGCTGAACCTGGACAACCGTCCCGTGTTCCCGCGGGACCGCGCCTGCGCGGAGGCCTGGCAGAGGGGGGGAGTGCAGGAGGAGATCGCTGAGAGGAAACGGTACGGGTTTACTTTTATCACCTTACGAGCAGCGCCTGCGGTTTCAGCCGCGTCAAATTTCAATCCCGTCCGTCGAAACGAACAACGTTAAACCACTTGAGTCACTGTTATCTATTACCGCTGCTTTATCTAGGTACTCCGTTGAGTTGTTTCAAAGATGTAATGTAGGTGAGCTAAGCGATCAAACAGTGGCGGTCATTTTACGCTTTCTAAAAATGGTATCGTCTTACTACTGGACACTGATCTCACTGAAATATCCCTATTTTCACAACCTCCCATCTGTTAACGACGGTCAGGAACCCCCGCACAATTTAATGGTGTCACTTTAAAATTTTCATAATCTTTTACTTTTTCAGTAAGTACTTAATTAGAAAATACAGTTATCATAATGTTTAAATAACACAATTTCCCTGTCCACCTTCCCCAGGTGGATAGCCAAGGACCAGGAGAAGGTGATGGCGAGCGTGCGGTACCTGATCCGCATGAGGGACGAGAAGCGAGCCATCCGCGACGCCAAGGAGCGGGAGGAGAACGAGAAACTGGGCATCGAGACTAAGGTTTGGGACTAACAAACATAACATACTTAGTTGTAACATTTAATCCTTTTACAACACAAATATTGAGAACTACTTAGCGGCTCTCCGCGGTTTCACCCGTGTACTTAGTTCCCGTTTCCGTAGGAATATGGGGATAAAATTATGCTCTAAAGTCTAAACCTTCCCACTGAAACTGAATCACTCGATCTATTAAAACAAACCGCTACAAAATCCGTTGCGTAGTTTTAAAGATCTAAGCATACATAGGGACAGAGAAAGCGACTTTGTTTTATACTATGTTGTAGTGATGATAGTGAAGTCTGTCTGGGTGTTATGCAATCACGCATAAACTACGGAATCATGAAAAAAATAATTTGGTACCGAATTACACTAGTGCTTAAGAAAAGATATAGGCTACATTTTATCCTAAATTTCTCACGGGACAAGTTTCGGTGCGAGTAAAACCGCGGGGCAGCTAGTCAAATATAATCAAGCAAATAATTGCGACTAATCATCAATTTATTTATTTAAAACACACCAACAGTATACAATACACATATTTATTATATCAATCATATTTTCTCTGGATTCTCAGGAAGACCAACAACCCACTCCGAGCCAGCCGTCCCTGACCGAGGTCGAGGGTCCCTCCACCCTCGAGGAGAAGTTCGGCAAGGAGGTGACCACGAAGGAGGGCGTCGTCGTTGACATGCTCTCGGGGTCGGAGGAGGACTCCACCACTGACAGCGATAGCGGGGACTCGGATAAGGATGGTATGGATACAATTGACATAATTTAAGGAAGGGTTAATATATAGGATACAATGTTTGTAAGGTAAGTTTGTAAGGATGTCTGTTAGTTTTTCGCAAAACCTGATTGATTTTTATGTTATGGCTTCTGCAGATTTAGCAATTCCGCCAATGTCAGTTTTCGTAGGCAAAGACAAATTGGAGATTGGTCGGAGTCGTTTGGCTGGTGTATTTGAAGGCACGACCGTGCAGAATTGTCTAAAACAAGACAAGACAAACACAATATACATATTTTAAATATGTATTTATGAATAACACATGGATATATAGAAAATCTAGCATTACAACTTCACAAAACACAGAAAATTATATATACAGATTTAATTAAAACCTACTGAACCTATTTAGATGACTTCCTGGATAAAAGACATCTACCTATGTGTTTCAAATAAAAATAATGAAGGTACAAATAGACCTAGCTTAAATAATCCATCTAAGATTATTACTACCTAATAACCACTGACTTCTCTCACTAGAGTTAACCAAAGAGATCGAATGGACCAAAGCGGACAAGGGCAAGCGTTTGGTCCAGGAGATCAAAGAGGAACCACAACCTGACCGTAATGTGACCACCAACGATTACTGGAGCGGTTACACCGGCGCACTGCAACCTAGCAGCGAGGCAGAGAAGTAAGTAGTTTGTAATTACTACTATTATAAAGCGAAAGTAACTCTCGTCTCTCTGTAACCTTTCCACGGCTAAACTACTGAACCGACTAACATGAAATGTGGTACAGTGGTAGCCTATGGTCAGGGAAAGGATATAGACTATGTTTTATCCCGAAATAAACCGCGGCGCGCGGGGCGCTGCTACTAATAAGGAAAATGTATCAACATTTCTCAAAAGATGGCGCTACATAACAGTACTAAAAGCTCTCAATAGATGGCGGTGTATAAAGTTGAATCGCGCAAACGTTTTATTCCGAGTTTAGACAAAACCCGCCGCTGGGCAATCATTTGTTAACTCTGGTTTCCCTTCAAAACGTACAAATCTTTCGCCTTTTACTAAAGATTTCCGTGGAGGGGGACACTCAAATGAGTCTATAACATTTTTGGAATGCCCTACTTCGGTAGGGCTTGTAATTCATAATCGTTCATCGTCAAATATTCACCAAATATACTATCTGCATCATTGATTACTTGGCGAAAATTTATGTGTATATATGTTACTTCTTCACGTCTAAACGGCTGAAGCTGTTTATAATTATGACCTTAACAAGAAATTACACAGGATACTTTTTATCCCAAAAATTCTCACGAGATAAGATTTCGCGCGGGTAAAACCGCGGGGCACAGCTGGGTCAGCTAGTCTATACTAATATTATAAAGAGGAATTAATGGAAAGCTAATTTATCAGTTTTATCCCCGTAATCCCACGGGAACGGGAACTACGCGGGTGAAACCGCGGGGAGCTACTAGTATTTAATAATGTGCCAAAGGTCACTTACAAAGTTAGGGTAACATCCAAACTTTTTAAGACGTCTTGTTTATTTTTTATATGAGTATTACGCAGTCGGATTTTTTAATACTTACCTAGTTATTTATGGTACAAGCGAGCCGTCAGGCGAGGGTCTGAAGATAGCCGAGGATAGTAATCATCAATACACGCGTGTACCACACACATACAACGTTTTTCAACACATTTGCGAAGAAATTATCATTTTTCGCTAATAAATAAACAGCTGTTTTTCTATTCGCGCGCATCCAACACAACAATGGTGATCGGCCAAAGACTAAAAGAATATACTTATAAAAAAAAACGAATGAATGAATGGAATCGACCATAGACCTACCAAAAGTAAGGAAACATAGTTGAAGTTTGTTTTTAAAATGTATGGACACAATTTTTTCGGTATCGAAACTTTTTTAAAATGAAAGCAAATTAAAAAAACATAATGTATATGACGGTTATTTTGAAATAAATTGAAAAAAAAAGGTAGCACTCCGGGAGTGCCGGCAGAAGTGAAAACTTCAATATTAACGTTGTGTTTAATTATAAGTATAAAAGTACTATCATTTATGAGGTAGAATACAATGTTTGTTTCTTACTTCAGTAATCATAAACGTCACGTGATGCTGATCTTACGCTTTTTCGATCAGCATCACGTGACCCTGACGCGAGTTTGAAAGTTTTTACCCATACAAAAAAGTGCTCAGCGCCGCTAAAGAAGTTTTCACTTCAAAAATAGGAAAAATCTATTTATATAATAAAATCGATTAGTTATTTTCTTAAGAAAATTCGATTGTTTATTAATCGATTTTTCATCTTTAAAAAAAACCGATTAATTAAAAATCTATTTTTTATCTACAATGTCACATCCCTAGTTTTTACGCAGTTTATGCAGGTTTTATTTATTGACCTACCTCAAGCATGATACCAAATCAAATGAACCATTCGACTCGTCATGATGTTTTTGCGAGACAGGTTCTATTAATTAATTCGTCATGCATACGATGACACAAAAAGTGTCATTTGTAAAAATTTCATCCTTTGCTTGCAATCCTATAATAAGATTACTATGTCCTATAATAAGATTCCTATGCTAATCAAGTTTGACTTAGATTTCAGAGGCTGAAGCTGTGTGTAACCTATTTTCCGCGCATAAAACGTTTGCGTGTTTTAATTTTATGTGTGGCGCCATCTGTGACGTTTTACATGAACTAAGTAATGAAGAGCTTTCACGGTTGAACGCGCTAATCTCAGGAACTACAACTGGTTTAAATTAAATATGGAGAGTGAGAGAGACCATGGGGGGAAGGGGGGGGGGGGGGGGCAAGCCAACTATAAAATGTGTCCAGCAAGTAGGGACAATAATGGGAGTCAGTTTAATAGGCTGTATAGTCATCAAGTAGTGCTGGCGCATGCAACATTCAATACATACATACATAATTCATATATTCCTTTGTAAACATGGGTATAGCAAAAACAAAGTGGAATGAAGTACATATAGTGCTGCCATGTTTTACCAAGCAGCATACTACTTACTACACCTACGCACAAGTTTAAACTGAAAATTAGCCTCGCGGTTTCACTCGCGTAGTTCCCATTCTCGTGGGAATACAGGAATAAAATAGCCTATGTAACTCGCTGATAATATAGCTTTCCATTAGTGAAAGAATTTTTGAAATCGGTTCAGTAGATCCCGATATTACCCCATACAATTTAACAAACACACAAACTTTACTTCTTTATAATATTAGTATACATTTCTTCACATGCGAAATGGCGAAAAAGCTCTCCATAATTTAGTTCATGTAAAACGTCACAGATGGCGCCACACATCAAATTAAAACACGCAAACGTTTTATGCACGGAAAATGGGTTACACAGCTTGTGCAAGATTGCCAAGTAGTTGTGTGATATATAAATTGTAAATTTTTAAAGAATGACACCCCTTTGTTTGTGTCATCGTATGCACCCAGAATATTAAATACATTTAAATTACTTACTGATGAATTATGAATGCTGCAGATGCTGAATGGTTCATTTTTAACAAGTTTTTTAATTTTATTTTCTACCTACTTACTCAAGCAGGAGTAAGTAGGTAGAAAATAATTAAAAAACTTTAATTTAAAAATAAACAAGAGAGTCAGGTTTTCTTAAATATTTACCTACTTAAGCAGGATACCAAATGAACCATTCGTCATATTTTATGTTTTCGAGACAGGTTCTTTTTATTATTCGACATGCATACGATGACACAAAAAAGTGTCGTTTTCAAAAATCTATTTGTTTACAATCTTCCATGAAATTTGATTTTACAAGATGCGTGTGGCCTCTTTTCCGCGCATAAAACGTCTGCGTGTTTTAATTTGATGTGTGGCGCCACAGCCTATACTTAAACTGACTCTCTCACTATTGTCCCATTTTATAGTTGGCAGCCCCCCCCCCCCCCCCGTACTCTCCATATTTAATTTAAATCATTTTGTTATTGGAACCAGTTGTAGTTCCTGAGTAGCGCGTTCAACCGAAAAAGCTCTCCATAATTTAGTTTATGTAAAACGTCACAGATGGCGCCACACATCAAATTAAAACACGCAAACGTTTTATAGGTTATTTTTACTCCAGACAGAGCGCAGCTTCACCCAGCGCAGCACAGCATGCTTTGATTAAGATACAATAAGATACAATCAAAGCATGCTGTGTTGCGCTGGGTGAAGCTGCGCTCTGTTTAAAAACGCAGTAGTCTCGAGCGAGGCGCGCTGTGCTATGTTTTTCAAATATGGAGCACGCCCTCACGTCTCTTTCACTCTCGTACTCCCATCTCGCTCGCACTAGGGTGTCGATTGACATTATTAAAAGTAAAACTAACTCGTGACCTGCGATTTTGCTCGCTATATTCTTGGATGAAAATTTTTGGCTGTATACCTTCGTATTTTAATCGAATTCTGTTCACAATTCATGGGTTTCAGAGTATAAAAAGGTCCAGTTTTTTAATTTGTCAATACACACAGAAATAAACCTGTACCGACAAAAAAATAAACATCATTTTTGGTGCTTATTATATTATACTTATTGTACATAATCTTCAGTGCGTTTCCATAAACTTTTAGTAGTTTTTAGATATTACAAACAAACTGCACCAGATTAGTTTGTATAGATATTTTATAGACAGTATAAACGTCAGTCTCTTTTCTCGTTTTTACAGATTTATTTTGATTTTGTTAATTTTCTAAAAAGTTCTTATACCTTTGTGGTTATAAAAAAGTTTTGTTATAAAATGATAGATAAAAATTATAATTATAAATTGTAAATATGTATTGAAGATTTCGTTTATTGTAAATTATTTTTTACTTTTTAGAGCAGAAGTCGGTTTCTTATTTTTTTAAATTAACTTTATTTAAACCATCATTTTATTACAAAACTTCTTTACAACCACAAAGGTATAAGATTTTTTTAGAAATTAAACAAAGTCAAAATAAAAAAGAGAAAAGAGGTTGACGTTTATACAGAAACGTAGCTTCAGAAACACAGCACAGCACGCCCAGCGCAGCATAGCTCGATGTTGATTGTTAAAAAAACCTAGCATCAGAAACATAGCACAGCTCAACCCAGTACAGCGCAGCACAGCTCGATGTAGATTTGTCACCCATAGATTGTTTTTTTAAATTGCTTTCATTTTAAAAACGTTTCGATACCAAAAAAATTGTGTCCATACATTTTAAAAACAAACTTCAACTATGTTTCCTTACTTTTGGTAGGTCTATGGTCGACTCCATTCATTCATTCATTCGTTATTTTTTTTTAATTTTCTAATAAAATAATCTTAGATAAGAAAATAATATTCTTTTAGTCTTTGGCCGATCACCATTGTTGTGTTGGATGCGCGCGAATAGAAAAACTGTTTATTTGTTAGCGAAAAATGATAATTTGCGATAATGTTGAAACGATAATGTGCAACACATTATTTTTCATCCCCCCTCAGCGAGGAAATTACTAAATGGGAACATTGAACAATCACAATATTAAATGAATAGAAAATATCACGCGCAAAGCTATTAAAAAAAAAAGTAAGTAAGTCTTGTACACCAAGAAGGTTCCGAGTTTGAATTTTAAATAATAAAAAAAAATTGTATGATGGTTTGTGAATTCAAAACGGTTTATTCCTATTTTGGCACCTTCCCATTTCGGCACAGGGAACATAGGGTAGATATTGTTGAGTTACAGTGTCAATTAAAAGGAAAAAATATGTGGCATTGAGTAAATCGGTATTTTTTTACCAATGTGTAACAATGAAATATGTGTACAAACAGCATTCGTTCTTTTTTGTCGGTGACCGTACCTCCGTTTATCGACGTCATAATTTCATGGGTGCCGAAATGAGAATAAACCTTCAAAATGTCATCACACCCAGTGCACACGATGTTCTAAATTCAAATTTACTTTACATAACTATTCCGAGCTAGTGGGATGAAAATAACTATTAAAAAATCCGACTGCGTAATCTATATCTATATCATCTATATCATTATACATATAAAAGGCTTTGTCCTGAATGACTGATGGATCAACGCACAGCCTAAATCGCAGATCGTATAGACCTGAAACTTGGAGGGTGTGTTATTTGTATTACGTAGGCGTCCGATGAGAAGGGATTTTTGAAAATTCCTCCTCTAAAGGGGTGAAAAGGGGTTGCAAAGTTTGTATGGGACAACGTGATTCCTCGGTCTGATTAAGTTCAAACTTGGCATAAATGTTCTTCAAAAAGATTAATTAAATATGTGATACTCATTTTTCTTAAAATCATCACCTAACATGATTAAAAAGGGGTAAAAAGTTATTTTGGGGTTGATTTGCGACGAAATTGATATCAATACTCCTTTGACATGTGTTTCAATTTTTAATTTGACAGCTGAATGACAAAATGGCGGACTAAAATAAATTGACGGAAAATGAGGCAGCGTATCAAAACTATAAGTGCTTAAATAAAACAATACCGCATTTTTACTTATTAATAGATATTTATCAATATTCTTCACCCCGCATTATAAATCTAGACATTAATTTAAATAACTATTTCAAACATCAAATCTGTAGGTGAAGTAGTTTTTTCATAAAATGTACCACCACATTGTTGCGTTACAACTTCGGTTTGCTCGCCCTAATTAAATATTTTACTCATAATTTGATTTCTGCTTATCATATCTTCACACATTTTTGATCTAAAATATTACTATACGAAAATTATTATTCATGTGCGATTTATCGATTTTAGCTTCATGATATGAAATTAGTTAAGTCGAGCAGGGTTTTTTTATAACTAAATCACCCACTTATTATAGATACATAGATTCGCTTAATTACAATCCAGAATCTTTCCAGAATTTTTCGCAAAATCTAAAACACTTTCCAATATAGTAGAACGCCGATTAACCGAATCGCCAATTATCCGATTCGGTCCTATGTTACTATCTAATGTACCTCTATTAATTGTTGTGATTTATTATATTTTGTACTAGCTGTGCCCCGCGGTTTCACCCGCGTAGTTCCCGATCCCGTGGGAATTTTGGGATAAAACGTAGCCTATGTTCTTTCCCGGACCATAATCTACCCCTGTACCAAATATCAAGTCAATTATTTCAGTAGTTTAGCCGTGAAAAGGTAACAGACAGACAAACAGACAGAGTTACTTTCGCATTTATTATATTAGTAGGGATTTTCGTTAAGGCCCGCTGGAATTGCAACTTAAATATAAATAAATAAAATAATATAACTTACTCTGGATCGAGATGTTTAAGTGAGCTATAGATATTGTAGAACTGTGTTTGTTTAACTTATTATAGTTTATTCTACGTGTGACATCGTTTTTAGAGTTCCGTTCCCAAAGGGTAAAAACGGAACCATATTACTGAGACTTCGCTGTCCGACCGTCCGTCTGTCACCAGACTATCTCAAGAACCATGGACATTGGACGTATGATATGAGAGAATGATGCATATTCAAGGTCAAGAACGGTGAAAGCTAAATCTACACTTGAAATTTTCACAGATGATGTATTTCTATTCTATTGCCGCTATAGGAAAAAAATACATAAAATATAATAAATATTTAAGCGAGGCTTCACAATACAACAAACGTGTTTTTTGTAATTTTTGGTGGAACCCTTCGGGCGCGAGTCCAGCTATGTACAGTCTATGTGCGATAATCCGAATTTTCGATTATCCGAATGGACCCCGGTCCCAATTAATTCAGATAATCGGCGTTCTACTGAATATGTATTGTGTAATGAAACGCCAACTCTTCCGAAGAACAGATGAAAAAATGGGATGGAAGTGGTAGTGGGGTGAAAGGGGTAAGTAGTGGCGTGGAATTGGAGTGGAGTGGTGTGGATGCGGGATAGGCGTTGAAGTGGTAGAGATGTGGAAATGGGATTAGTGTGGATGTAGGACGGTGTAATGTAGAGCGTCGGTGTCGTAGGGGTTTAAGGCCTTTGACCTTCGATCGGAAGGTGCCTGGTTGGATCCCCACCACGTACCAATGTGTTTTAAATCATCATAACCAGTTCATTGATTTCCCTACCGAGGGTACAAGACCAGAAATAAGTAATGATGAGTGATGTGGAAGTGGGAGCGGTGTGGAAGATGTATTAGTGTGGAGGGGAGTGGAGTGGAAGAGGTAGTGGCGTGGAATTGATATTAGGGGGTCAGTATCAGCTACCTAAGGAGGGGCTAGGGCCTGTCCTGAATCATATCTAATAGGGGTATTTTAATTATGTAGTGCACATAAAATATGAAAGTTTACCTAATTTATATGTCACTAGCGGCGCCTCGCGGTTTCACCCGCGTAGTTCCCGTTCCCGTAGGAATATCGGGATAAAGTTATGCTAAAAACCTTCCCACTGAATCACTCTATCTATTAAAACAAACCGCATCAAAATCCGTGGAGTAGATTTAAAGATCTAAGCATACATAGGGACAGAGAAAGCGACTTCGTTTTATACTACATAATATGTATGTACATACATATTATGTAGTGATAACGAATAATATAGGCGTGTTTATTGTTTAATTTTAATCTCGACTGCCAGACCCACATATTAATTAAAGTTATTTTATTACATCGATATTTAGCGTTAGCCCAAAATAACTATTCTTCGCGTACGAAGTCGCGGGGCAGAAGCTAGTCATTATATAAAAGGCTTTGTCCTGAATGACTGATGGATCAACGCACAGCCTAAACCGCTGATCGTAGAGACCTGAAACTTGGAGGGTTTGTTATTTGTATTACGTAGGCGTCCGATAAGAAGGGATTTTTGAAAATTCCTCCTCTAAAGGGGTGAAAAGGGGTTGCAAAGTTTGTATGGGACAACGTGATTCCTCGGTCTGATTAAGTTCAAACTTGGCATAAATGTTCTTCAAAAAGATTAATTAAATATGTGATACTCATTTTTCTTAAAATCATCACCTAACATGATTAAAAAGGGGTAAAAAGTTATTTTGGGGTTGATTTGCGACGAAATTGATATCAATACTCCTTTGACATGTGTTTCAATTTTTAATTTGACAGCTGAATGACAAAATGGCGGACTAAAATAAATTGACGGAAAATGAGGCAGCGTATCAAAACTATAAGTGCTTAAATAAAACAATACCGTATTTTTACTTATTAATAGATATTTAACAATATTCTTCACCCCGCATTATAAATCTTGACATTAATTTAAATAACTATTTCAAATATCAAATCTGTAGGTGAAGTAGTTTTTTCATAAAATGTACCAAATTGTTGCGTTACAAGGGCTTCGCTTTGCTCGCCCTAATTAGATATTTTCTTGATATTTTACTCATAATTTGATTTCTGGTTTATCATATCTTCAGACATTTTCGATCTAAAATATTACTATACGAAAATTATTATTCATGTGCGATTTATCGATTTTAGCTTTATGATATTAAATTAGTTAAGTCGAGCAGGGTTTTTTATAACTAAATCACCCACTTATTATAGATACATAGATTCGCTTAATTACAATCCAGAATCTTTCCAGAATTTTTCGCAGAATCTAAAACACTTTCCAATATAGTAGAACGCCGATTAACCGAATCGCCAATTATCCGATTCGGTCCTATGTTACTATCTAATGTACCTCTATTAATTGTTGTGATTTATTATATTTTGTACTAGCTGTGCCCCGCGGTTTCACCCGCGTAGTTCCCGATCCCGTGGGAATTTTGGGATAAAACGTAGCCTATGTTCTTTCCCGGACCATAATCTACCCCTGTACCAAATATCAAGTCAATTATTTCAGTAGTTTAGCCGTGAAAAGGTAACAGACAGACAAACAGACAGAGTTACTTTCGCATTTATTATATTAGTAGGGATTTTCGTTAAGGCCCGCTGGAATTGCAACTTAAATATAAATAAATAAAATAATATAACTTACTCTGGATCGAGATGTTTAAGTGAGCTATAGATATTGTAGAACTGTGTTTGTTTAACTTATTATAGTTTATTCTACGTGTGACATCGTTTTTAGAGTTCCGTTCCCAAAGGGTAAAAACGGAACCATATTACTGAGACTTCGCTGTCCGACCGTCCGTCTGTCACCAGACTATCTCAAGAACCATGGACATTGGACGTATGATATGAGAGAATGATGCATATTCAAGGTCAAGAACGGTGAAAGCTAAAGCTACACTTGAAATTTTCACAGATGATGTATTTCTATTCTATTGCCGCTATAGGAAAAAATACATAAAATAAAATAAATATTTAAGCGGGGCTTCACAATACAACAAACGTGTTTTTTTGTCATTTTTAGTAAAACCCTTCGTGCGCAAGTCCAGCTATGAGCAGTCTATGTGCGATAATCCGAATTTTCGACTATCCGAATGGACCCCGGTCCCAATTAATTCAGATAATCGGCGTTCTACTGAATATGTATTGTGTAATGAAACGCCAACTCTTCCGAAGAACAGATGAAAAAATGGGATGGAAGTGGTAGTGGGGTAGAAGGGGTAGTGGCGTGGAAGTGGAGTGGAGTGGTGTGGATGCGGGATAGGCGTTGAAGTGGTAGAGATGTGGAAATGGGATTAGTGTGGATGTAGGACGGTGTTATGTAGAGCATCGGTGGCGTAGGGGTTTAAGGCCTTTGACTTTCGATCGGAAGGTGCCTGGTTGGAACCCCACCACGTACCAATTTGTTTTAAATCATCATAACCAGTTCATTGATCTCCCTACCGAGGGTACAAGACCAGAAATAAACAAGAGGAAAGATTTGTTTGTTTGTTTGTTTGTATGTAACGAATAGGCTCCGAAACTACTGAACCGATTTCAATAATTCTTTCACCATTAGAAAGCTACATTCAACCTGAATAACATAGGCTATATTTTATCCCCGTATTCCCACGGGAACGAGAACCACGCGGGTGAAACCGCGGGGCACTGCTAGTCTAATATAAATTAGGTAAACTTTCATGTCACTAGCGGCGCCTCGCGGTTCCACCCGCGTAGTTCCCGTTCCCGTAGGAATATGGGGATAAAGTTATGCTAAAAACCTTCCCACTGAATCACTCTATCTATTAAAACAAACCGCATCAAAACCCTTTACGTAGATTTAAAGATCTAAGCATACATAGGGACAGCGAAAACGACTTTGTTTTATACTACATATGTAGTGATAACGAATAATATAGGCGTGTTTATTGTTTAATTTTAATTTTAATTTCCACTGCCAGACCCACATATTGATTAAAGTTATTTTATTACATCGATATTTAGCGTTAGCCCAAAATAACTATTCTTCGCGTACGAAGTCGCGGGGCAGAAGCTAGTACTCATATAAAAAATAAACAAGACGTCTTAAAAAGTTTGGGTGTTACCCTAACTTTGTAAGTGACCTTTGGCACATTATTAAATACTAGCTGACCTAGCTGTGCACCGCGGTTTTACCCGCGCGAAACCTTATCTCGTGAGAAATTTTGGGATAAAAAGTATCCTATGTGTTATTTCTTGTTAAGGTCATATTATAAACTGCTTCAGCCGTTTAGACGTGAAGAAGTAACATATATACACATAAATTTTCGCCAAGTAAAACATCAATGATGTAGATAATTTACTTGGTGAAAATTTGACGATGAATCATTATGATTTACAAGTCCTACCGAAGTAGGGCATTTCAATAATGTTATAGACTCATTTGAGTGTCCCCCTCCACGGAAATCTTTAGTAAAAGGCGAAAGATTTGTACGTTTTGAAGGGAAACCAGAGTTAACGTGTGATTATCCAGCGGCGGGTTTGGTCTAAACTCGGAATAAAACGTTTGCGCGATTCAACTTTATACACCGCCATCTATTGAGAGCTTTTAGTACTTTTATGTAGCTTTTATCTGTTGAGAAATATTTTTTTATTATAGTAGCGCCCCGCGGTTTTATCGGTTTTTTCGCGAATAAATTATTTTTAACTTTGAATATAAAGAGGCAGAGGCCATAAAGCCGTCGGTCCCGGCTGTCGTACTAACGTAATTGACAGTCGTTATGGGTAGTTAGAGCCCTTAAAGGTCTAACATTTGGTTTAACCAAAACATGTTGTACAGTCCTCTGGGTTGTGAAGGTCTGATGACAGTCGCTTCACGTAAATACTGACATTCCGCCAAATCTGGTTAAACTTAAATCCGACCCCAAATAGATATGGGATAAAGGTTCGGAAAAAAAAGAATACTTATAAAAAAACTGCAGTTTTAGTCCAACGGGCTGATCTCAGGCTATTATTATTTTTTCAGATTCAAATCAGACTTCGATGCCATAAACAACTTATTGCATGGCCAGCCTCCACATACAGATAGGGGGAATGTTACCAGGATCCTTGAAGGTCTGTGAACAATTAGTTTTGGTAAACAAAAATGGTAATATAGGAAAAATATCCAGTAAAGTTTTAAATTTGAAACAAACAAATTACACATACCGGCCATCCGTTACTTAATTGAATTCAACAAAATCATGATCATATTATGACTAACAAGTTAGGTCAATGGATCTCCCGGATATTCAAATCACAAAGCCAATCGACAGTAAAGTTAATATTTGAAAACAGTTGCTCCCAACCATTTATAAATAACTAGTCCAATAAAATTATGTTTTTATTACCTTCTATTTATAGAGTCAAAGAACAGAAAACAAAAAGCAAAGATAACCGAAGTTGAAGACGAAAAATTAGAAGATGCAGCCGAAAAGAAACCCCTAATTGAAATAATCGGCGATTACGAAAAGAAAATACAGGAGTCCAAAAATGATTCTAATTTCAAAAGCAATAAGGTTCATTTTAAAGCTTTAACTGGGACTGTAGAAGAGGGCAATATGATAATAGATCATGATAAGAAGACGATTACAAAAAAACAGAGTAATGAAAATAGTAAGCCTTTGAAAAAGATTATTATTAAAGAGTTAGAAATTACTAAGGCCGCTGATAATGACGAAAAGAAAGATAAATCTGATGATGCCAAAGAGGTGGAAAACAAAAATGGAAATGATAATGATGAAGGAAGTACTACTAAGCAAGAGAGTGAAGTTCAAGATAACAAGCCAAGTGATTCAAGTGTTAAGAGTGAGGATAAAAGAACAAACGGTAAATGTATTGACACATTTTTAATTTGATCCTACATTAATGATTACTAGTAGAACTGTTAAACGTTTGTATGCCGTATAAATTATCAAAGAAATACAATAGTGACGCATCACTGGATGTAAATTACTAGTCAGGTTTCATCCCGCTTAGTTTCCGTTCCCGTGAACATTAATGGGATAAAAGTATACCTTATGTTACTCGCTGATAATGTAGCTTTCAAATTTGAATTTTTCAAATCGATGAAAGCGTACCAATTTACAAACTCACTTTTACATTTTTAATATTAGTAGTTACGATTAATTTAAATTAGGACTAATTTTCATCATCCCAAGCTCAATCCGACGGCGATGGAGTAGCCCTCATTAACTACATGAGACAGAGTATGAATGAGGATGGCAGTGATGACGA
This sequence comes from Timandra comae, assembly GCA_958496195.1. Lineage (NCBI taxonomy): Eukaryota > Metazoa > Arthropoda > Insecta > Lepidoptera > Geometridae > Timandra > Timandra comae. Next base: position 491,892 of record OY292376.1, read on the forward strand.
TTTGAAGCCCAGTGCTGAGGACCTGGAGATATTCGCTGAACTGGACAGAGAGCAAGAGGAACGCGAAGCTAGGATTGCTAGAGGGGAACCAGCTGTCGACCCTATGGTGAGTGGAATAGGGTTGAAATTACTGTAGTTGTAATCTATAGTTGTAGGTTGAAATTACTGGTAACCCTTCTTGCCTCGACGGTCTAATGGCATGTGCACCTCTCTGCCATTGGTAAGCCTGAGACCCCGGTTTCAATTTCTGAGTTGAGCGAGCACGGGTTTGAAATCACCAACCCACAAGAAGGTAAGGTGACTTGGACAAGCGTAGTGATTACGCCTATTCCTCTTCACTGTACTTACTAATAGCAGCAGTGAGAAAGAGGTCTTTACCCTGCAAAATAAAACCAAACTGGTCGAATTTAAACTGCCTTAAGAACCAGATCATCATCAACTTCAGAGCTGTTGCTCTTGTCGTTGCAACATGTGCAACTCGCTCCACCTGCCCTATCCAGTGCAGCCTCCGTCACTTCCTTATACACGACAGCGATCTTATCCTTAATCTGGCTCATGTAACTTATTCTTGGCCAAGGGGTCGGTCAAGAATAAGTTAGACTCTTCTTTCTTCCAGCCTCTTCTTTCTTCTACTTTTCCCTAAAAGAAACTGATATAAAAACTTATTTTATAAGTACTTCAAATATGTATTAGTTCATCCCATTATTTTCCAGAAACTATACCACGCGAAGACAATGGCAGAGTTCTACAAGGACGACGAACATGTGCCTGCGCACGAGGTAGTGGAGAAGCAGTACTACACCACCTACAAGAAGGACAACGCTTTCGATAGGATCGCTTTGAGTCAGCTCACTGGTGGAGATAAACCGGGTGAGGGAGTTATGGTAGCTTTTTTGGAAGCTACGGTTTTCTTAATGGTAAAAGGCAAGCTTGCATTGGTAGATATACATACCTAAATACATGGACAATCGTTGCGGGTAGTTAGAGCCCCTATAAAGGATGATTTGACTTAAACTATCGCACAAGTACAGATGTCTAATTGCAGAATAATGCTTAGTATAATACGGCACAAGTGATTTAGAAGAAACATTAAAGTTGACTTTTAGTTTTCATTCATGTTTATGACACCTGGCACTAACTGTTTAACATCCCAGTTAGGCTTAAATATTGAGGTCTTCATAAGATTAAATAGGTTATGTGTACCTAATTCTAATCTAAATCATTTCAAGACTCCGATATTGCTAGTCTTCCCATTGTATAATTAGCACACATAGTACTTGCATAAATAATAGTCCTCCACCTTAACACATAGATGATAGAAAAGTTAAACTACAGTACATCCCGGGTGCAATTCGGTATCAATATATTGACAGTCAAGCACCAGCTGAAGTGCAGTATGAGATCGGCGAAGAGAAAATGGATTCCCCACGTAAGAATATTGCACAGTATGAATGTTGGATTTTTTATAATAGAGACATCGTCGATAGTAGTAGAGCATACTGTGATAGTACTGTAATGTACCTGGAACATAGCAGACTCTCACAGAATGTCGGCTTCAAGCAGCTTTAAGCTACTGCGTATCATAGCCTCCTTCTGATGCCCTATAATCCTTAAAAACAACTTATGACTCTTCAAAGTTGGGTGTCGGCAGTTCCTTAATGTATCCCTTTTGCAAGGAACACGATTTGTTTTAATAGAAAACTTCACCGTACTTGGCGATTAGCAATTTTATTAATAAGTTCCTACTTAATCATTTACCCATTCAGAATCATCAGGAGACACAGTATCTATAGTGATATCAAGCGACTCGTCGAGCTCAGATGATGAAATCGAAGTTATAGTTCCGAAAACTAGCAGGCCGAAGACTGCTTCAGCTCCTAAAAGATCTACGAAAGTAAATGAAGCAGGAGACAATGATATTGAAAGTGACAAAGAAAAGAATAAAGGAAATGATAATGAACCAAACAGTGGTGTCGGCGATGGTAGACCAACGACTTCATACGATGTTATGACGACCGTCGACCGAACTGAAGCGAAGAGATCTATCATCAGTGCTATAAACTCTTATGAAGATGATCGTTTCCCATCGCAAGGTATGTTTTTGCTTCTGCAATTTTTAAATTTTATTAATAATCTTGTTGAACCCTCCAGTTACACTAAGTATGTTTGTGGGAGTAGGTTTATTACAATAGTGCAATGGATGGGGATCGAATTCATGATCTCTCTATCGCTAAACCGAACGCATCTTTATAAATAACCTTTGCTATTTTTCCACAGGTATTAACTATTCAGATTTGAACGAAAACGCAGAAATAGACCAGTCTGTGGCTAATGAGATCCTCGATCGCACGCTGCAGTACGAAGAAAGGGAGATTTACAGACAGTACGACGAGATGACCAGCCAGGCTGGGAACATTGAGAACAGGACTAACGCTATCATAGAGCATATTAGCGATCAGCTGGATAATGAGTATACGGTATATACCATCGACCTATTATACAGGGTTATTGGTTAAGTCGACCTATTCCCGTCAAGGGCGTGTAGTTTACATCGTTTCCGACTGATTTCACCATGAAACACCCTACCCTAAACCTAACCGTTTAAGAGATATTTCAATTTATTTGTTTTTATAAAAATCACCAGATCTTCGGCTATAAGCTTGGATATTTTCAAATGCGTATGTCTCATTATTACTATTACTTGATTTTTACGTTTATAATAAGGTGCTTTGTGACCCCAATAACCAATATTGTACCTAAAATAAATAAATAAGTAGTTGTAGACGATTAAAACTTTTAAAAAATAATAACAATCGGAAAGTTTATTTTTCTTTCAAGGATATCTAGAAAAAAAGATATGGCACCTGTTTGGCAGATATGCCTAAAAATATCTACGTTTCATCGGCTATCCAACGAGTTATAACAACCTAGGGTTTTATCGAAATTTTGTACAAAACATGTAGTTTTATAGGCTACCGGGGAGGTTAAATAAAACAATAGGTCAGCATACAGAACATGTTACTAAACTTATTAAACTTTTAAGTACTACACACACCATTTTTGAGTCTAAATTTCATGTTCGACATGTCGGCCCCTGCATTGTACACATCTTCACATTATTTTGCGAAGACCAGTTTTCACTACACCAGTAGTTAATTTTGTTCTTATTTCATTGGCCGCATTAATGATTCTGTCTCTCAGTACTTCAATTGATGAAATTGGATTGGGCTCACTGTACACGAGACTCTTTATGTACCCCCACGCATAAAAATCCATGAGGGTTAAGTCCAGACTTCTTTCAATATTGGTAGTTGGGGTCACAAAGCACCTTATTATCAGGGCCGAGCCGACCTCCCACAGCGCCTGTGTGCAAAACCTATGAAGCGCCTTTTTTTTTTCACGATGGATACGTTGTTGTGGTAACAAAAATAATTTCGATGGCGGCCGCGGCGCCCCTATTATCTTGGCGCCTGTGTGCGCCGCACACATCGCACATATGGGCGGCTCGGCTCTGCTTATTATAAACGTAAAAGTCAAGTAATAGTAATAATAAGACATTTGAAAATATCCAAGCTTATAGCCGAAGATCCGGTGATTTTTATAAAAACAAATAAATTGAAATATCTCTTAAACGGTTAGGTTTAGGGTAGGGTGTTTCATGGTGAAATCAGTCGGAAACGATGTAAACTACACGCCCTTGACGGGAATAGGTCGACTTAACCACCAATAACCCTGTATATTTAGTGATATACCATCGACCTATTGTGATAGGAATATTATAGTTAGTTTAGTTCAAAAGTATAGAGAGGAAAGATTTGATTTGTTGTCTTGAATAAGCTCCAAAATTATTGGATCGGTTTAAATGAAATTTGACTATGATGTTTCCTGTAAATAGAATATTTTAATCACGAAATTCCCACCTGATTGGGATTTATATCAATGATTTTCTGGTCACAGTTGCCCGAAGTTTCCCGCCTTCTCGAAGACCACATCGACGCAACAGAACAAAGATGGCAGTCCGAATTGGAAACTACACTTGACGACAACGAAACTACCCTCACTCCCGACATGTCACTTGAAGTGACATTGACAGATGATAAGGCGGGAAAAAGTGACGTAGCGAATGAACTTTATGAGTCTATGAATGATGATGAACGACTGGTGAATGAGTCTGGTGAAGGTGATGAAGTTTTCGAAGATTGTGTTGATGATACACCAGATACAGTAAGCTTAGTTCCAGATTCTAGAGAGACTGAAAGGGTTAACGAGACTTATTCGATAGAAATGAAGTTAGCTTTAGGCATTGAGAGCACAGACGATTCGAAGAAGTGAGTTTATTTTTAATAATATTATAGTTATTAGTTTAGCACTGGCTGGTTTAAATATTTAGTCTACACTGATTGGATGTGTGTGTGTGTGTGTGTGAGAGAGAGAGAGAGAGAGATAAAGGGTGATAGATTAATAACCACGGGCATTTTAAAGCCAAAACGGGCAACAATAACATTCGGGAGCTTTTCTTACAGCGATTCTGGGAGCTTTTCTCGGTCTGCAATTAATATTGTATCAAGTAATGTTCGGATTATGACTATAACTTATTTTAATTACATTATGTACAATTTTATTTACTGTCTAATTTATATAATTAATAACGTAATTAAATTGTTGTTAAGGTCGCAAGTAGTACTCGAACTTGGCCACTTTAGTTTGTCTATGAATGATATTATTTTTATTTACTTAGTTCAATTTTAATATGTGCAATAATTATGTAATAAAATGTGAATTAAACAAATGTTTTTATTTATTTTTCCTGAACTTTGTAGACGTAATGTAAAGCTTAATTAAAGTTATCTGTCAAAAAACCTTTTTAGTTTGGGATAATCAACTTTTGAATATTGCTGCTACAAGGCGTCGGCCGCCGCTTGGTGGCGCTAGTGGACACTTGACCATAGAAAATTAAGCTAAATGGCGGTAACATAGAAGGATCACGACCATGAAGTTGTAGGTAAAAAATGGAGCCCACACTTGGAACAACAGCTCGAGTCAAATACCTACGTCTCTGTGGGCCGATCTCTCTTTTTAGTCAGACCTTCTCTTTCTAGAGGTTACCTTAGTTAGAAAGAAAGAGCCTGCACAGAGACGCGATAGTGATACATATAGGTATGCTTCAAGTAGGTATTCGAAGTGTGGTCTCCATCTTTACCTTCAGCTTCATGATCACGACCAAGATTCTCTGGTCAATGGGCGGGAAAGTGAAAAATGTGGTAGGTAAATTACTATGTAATAAATCAGTAAGTACTTATTAAAATTCGAAATCTGAAAAAAATGTTATTAGTCTGATTGACTAATAACAGTTATTCAAGTTATTATTTACACACGTAGAACTTGAAATTAGGGCGTGCGATTGTAATGCAACACAGTTTTGTGGTAAATTTTATGGAAAAAATAGAACACCAACAGATTTTAATAATGGTGCCAGGTTGATAAAATAAAACAATATTATAAAGCAATTAATAATTTATTCGTGAAAAATTGAGCGCTTAAAAACAGCCTAAACGAAATATTATTAATTAATGTAAACATAAAAATTAATTAGAATCATTGTCATTATAATAATTATCTTAAATTAATTAATTCATACACATTTCATATTAATACTGAAAATAAAAAATAAATATTACCAGAAATTCAGTCTTAAATTATATTCAGAAATAATTGTGGAATTTTATAAATCAATGGAATTATAGAAGTAACTAAAGGTATAAGTTGGTATCCCACTGCAGACAGCAGCAGCAGACCACACGTCGCCGCCTAACGTCATCATGACACTTCGCCGTCTGCTCGCGACGCGAAGCTAGCTTCATGTCGCCCACTACGAATGTAATTTCATAGAAATACATACAAACCAGTAGCGGCGCTGCGACGTGTGGTCTGCTGCTGCTGTCTGCAGTCGGCTACCAACTTATACCTTTAATCATTCATAAGTTTAAAAAACTAAAAATTGACAATAGTTCTTATAATTATTACGTAAAGTACCTATGTACTTAAGGTACCTGTACGTAACAATAATAAAAGTTATGTCAAATTAAATGTTGACAGGTAAATAATAAAATTGTGGATCATTCATATAATGAATTATAATTTAAACATAAAAAATCAGATCCAAATTTAAATGGAGGGAATCATTTCTTTATTATTATTTTTTAAAGTTTTTTGTTAAAAATAGAGAGCAATTTCTAAGTGGGAATACAGAGAGACAGACATTAATTAAAATACCCACTTTCACCAATATTGGTTATCACTACAATGTATGCTCAGATCTTTAAAGCTACGCAACGGATTTTGATGCGGTTTTCTTTAATAGATACAATTATTCAAGAGGAAGGTTTTTAGTTTTATCCCCGTATTCCCACGGGAGCGAGAACTACGCAGGTGAAACCGCGTGGCGCTGCTAGTACAATATAAAATGTCAACGCGTCGTTCAAAGTGAACAAAAGTAACCGCGCGACAATATCAAACGTATGAAGCTGCTTTACGCGATTAAGCGAGCGAAGCGCGGGGCGACAACGCTAATTCCTATAATTTGAACAATTTATAGCTATTTGTGTGATTTTAAATATTAAGTCTTCTTTTGTAAGCTCCTTGACATTTATGCGTGCTTGATTGAAGTTCAATCTTGAAATTGAATAGTTCATGTAAATAAAAGTACAAATAGAGAGGCGAAGGGTATTTTATAAATTTTTTAATAAAGGACTGATGAAAGGCAAGACAGGCCCACACAAGGCAACCTTCTCTGTTGAGAAGAAACCTGTGTCCAGCAATTAGGACGTTGTGGATAAAGGGAAAATTACGCTTAGGGCCTATTTCACCATCTTCAAGTATCGTTCCGAGAGTTACTCACAAGTTTTGTCACTTGATATAAAGTAAGAAAGAGACAGAACTACCTTTACTTGGTGAGTAAGTACTTGAAGGTCGTGAAATAGGCCTTTAGTATATCCAAATTATGCGTTTAGTGTTGTACGGCTGCGATGCAGCAGCTGTGTGTTTGACGTACTGCCAACGTTCGGTTTTAATAAGTGCGCGGCGCGATAGCCGTGCGGCGAACACACATGTATGGACGTATGACGCACGGCTGTGGCACCTTCACGAAAGTTCACTGGAGATTCACGCTGTTGCAAGCGCCATGATCACGGATGAACTGTTCATGGCCCTTGCAACAGCGCCGAAATATCGGAAACTCGAAATAAATAATATACATAGTAATTATCCCGTTAATCATAATAATTTGAGTGCTAATAACCAAACATTATAAAAATTCTGGAGATTCATTTAAATTTTTGCTAAATTAAATTATTTTTGCACGTATTCTGGTCTCATTTTATTAAGTTCTGGATTCAATTCCTGCTGATATTTTACTAATGTTCATCTCAATGAATCTGTGGTTCTTGATACTGGTAATAAAGCTAGTTCTAGCCTTAATTAATGTAAAATAATAAAAGTACTTAACAATATTTTGGCTATTATCAACCGGAACATGTTTACACATTGATAAGCATAAAGCAATAAGCCACGGTACCATAGCGGCACACAGTATTACAGAACCAAAATTGTAGAGAATTTAATTTGCACGAACGACGAATAATTTGCCCGATTAACTATTCGCCGTTTTTACAAGATGGCGTCCGCGAGGCAACGGTTGCCACAATACTAACTTAGATTCAACTTTCCACCTACCCTCCCATCCCTACTAATATTATAAATGCGAAAGTAACTCTGTCTGTCTGTCTGTTACCTTTTCACGGCTAAACAACTGAACCGATTGACTTGAAATTTGGTACAGGGCTTATGTTCCGGGGAAGAACATAGGCTATGTTTTATCCGGAAATTCCTACAGGAACGGGAACAACGCGGATGAAACTGCGGGGCACTGCTAGTAACATCTAAAACATAAAATTGCTTGCTTTAATTTTAGTACGGCCAGCGTTAGATAAAAGTTGCCTCCTATAGTTGGCAATACCAAAGTGAACATTACCAAGGGGTTGTAATTTCTTGTCTTTATCAGACGCTCACTGTACGCTAAGACAAAAAATAAGACTAAAAATGGAGGTGTCATATGCCGCTATGGGGCCGCAGCTTCAATTCTACTAACTAACAAGCTTATTTTAATAGTGTTGTGTATCGCAGATTTAAAGTAAAGCTTTCGATTATATTATTTAAAGGTTTCATGCACCTTCCATACGAGATTATTTAATTTTATAAGTATAAAAATGTTATAAAGCTGTTTGTTTGTTTGGTCTACTGGTTCGATTCTTATTTTATGTCAGGAACCACTGGTTTTACTTTGTTTTTTTTATTTAACTTGTTATAAAAGTACACATTTATTTTCTAACGCTGTAAGGTTAGCAGAAAAGTCTCTTAAAACTTTTATTGTTCATACTTGCTTGTCAAAGTACAGTAATACCCCGACTTACGCGAATTCGGAGTTACGCGGTTTTTCTTTTTGACAACTTACGAAATATTTTAGCATGTTGTAGAATAACGACTACAATTCCGTAAAACACTACGCAGTGTATATTCGGTATATAACAAGTGTCGACATGTATACACCCCTATTTTGAAAATATGGGACTTATTAAAATCAGAATATCTGTAGCAGTAACTGAATCCATATATCCAATAAAAATATCAAAAATGATAGTCGATTACTTATCTTTAAAAAATACAAAATAAATGTCGTATTACCAGACGGCACACTAGCTATCAAGTATTCTGTGACGGCTCGGGTCGATGACCGCGCTCAGCTGTGTATCGCAGCGTTCGGTGTAGAATAACAATAAAATTCGGCGGGATTTTGAAAATCTTTGACTTATCATAACTTTTTAAATAAAAGCAAAAGATAAAAACTAACTTCACTATTATATTGTCACCCGTCGTTTACATTAGCTGTGAGATAAGGTATCGCAATTTCAAAATAAGGGTGTATAACAAGTGTCAGAAAATGTAAAACAAAATACAACCACGACAAATAATCCGTTTAAGTGTTTTATTTCAATGTGTAGTGTTCGTGTAAATCAAAGATATCAATAAGTTTCGACATTGAGTTATGTCAACTAAAAGACCAAAAAAATTGTCGAATTGTTGTACCCCGACTTACGCGGATATCTCTCGATCCCACCTATCGCGTAACCCCGGGGTATTACTACAAAACTCTGTGTCTGACATTTTACCGTCTCAATAACCATATCAATGGTGGACACAATCACAAGACAAGAATACATACCATTGATATAAGCATAATCATTCACTACATCATCTCATTACAGTAACTGACCCCTAACTAAGTTCGGAGCTTGTATCTAGGGTATCAGAAACTACGCACACACTCAGACCGAGACAAACATTTGTGGTTCACACAAATATTCGCTCCGTACGGGAATCGAACCAACATTACGGATGGCAGTCCGGCATGGTGACCACTCGGCCATCGAGGTCGTCATATGGTTATTGGGACGGTAACATGACAGAGTTTTGTATCCGTTGACAAGCAAGATCATAGATTTTATTCTCAAGATTTTATTTCCATTGTTTTCATTTTAATCTAACGTGATATTTTATGTTATATTTTAATTCTTCGCATGTTTGAAAGTGCATTTAATTTTTAATTTAGTTATTTAAGTTTTTATTTATAAGATGTAATGTAACTTTCACTGGTCGTCCTAAATAAATAAATAAATAAATAAATAAATAAATAAATAAATAAATAAATAGATAGATTGAATATTGGGAACGACCGTTAGATTACTTCCGAAGTTATTTTAAACCGAAGTACTTCTGTTTACTTAAGCTTGTGATGACAAAATAGTTCATACTATTCTTACTAATATTATAAATGCGAAAGTAACTCTGTCTGTCTGTTACCTTTTCACGGCTAAACTACTGAACCGATTGACTTGAAATTTAGTACAGGGGTAGCTTATAGTCTGGGAACGAACAAAGGCTATGTTTTATCCCGAAAATCCCACGGGATCGGGAACTACGCAGGTTAAACCGCGGGGCGCTGCTAGTTATAGTATAAAAGTATAATTAGTGTAAGTTCGTTTAATTTTTGTTCTTAGCGAGTATAATTCAAATTGAAATTGTTTTAGTTTACGTTTTCACCAGAATAATTAATTATTTTAATATTGGGGCGTTTAATAATCAATTATTGAAATACATACCGAAGTTTTAGAGTAAAAAAAATATGGATTTTTTAAATCATCTTCTTTTGCTATCGGTACTTTTTTAAATGACTTTTAATATACTTTTATGTAATCTGGTGAAAACATCATATTTAAGGCACTTGTACAATTCAATCAATATTTAAAAAAAAACATACATTCATTCATCTTAAATTAAAATTATTATCATTACATTAAAACAATAACTTAATAACTAAATCACAATTACTCTAAAATAATAACTATCATTCGATTGGGAATCATTAAAATTAGCTCAGTATCATGATTGTAATATTAATTTAAACTGTTCTTTAAGACTTTTTTTTTCTCACTGTACTAATATCATTAGTGAGAAAATTTCGCATAAGGGACCTATTCATTTAAGTATTTACTTTTTGTTTTTTTTTTATGATGGTGATACAGGGTGTTTAAAATTCACCACTTGAAAACAACACCCTGTATATAAAAAGTAAAACATTCCAATAATTATAACTTAAAGAACAGTTTAAAGTTAAAAGCAAAAAAATAATAATTCGTTGTTAAAATTAATAATTTTAAAATAATATTGTCTTTCAGTTCAATTTACTTAAATAATAGTAAAAAATATTATTACAATATTATGCTGATTTAAAAATAATAGCGAAATTACGAATTATTATTTAAATTAAATATATATAAAGCTATTTACTTGTCCGTTCATATAATTATTACATACATCGTGTAATTTAAGATAAGTATATTTATTTATAGTTACTGGGAAACTACTGGTCCGATTTGAATAATTCTTTCAGTGTTAGATAGCCTATTTATTGAGGAAGGCTATAGGCTATATAACATCACGCTAGGGCTTATAGGAGAGGAGCTTACGCAGGGTAAGCCGCGTGACATCGTTAGTCGAAGTTATTAATAATTATTTTGAATTGTCAAATCTTAAATTACAAGATATATGTAAATTACATAAAGGCTATTACATAAAGCCTCTATATACCTAAAATCAAAATATACAAATTATATATTTCAATATTACATAGAACATACTGAAACGAACAAGTTTTTAAGAGATTACGATTTAAAACTCTACATACATTATTTTAAGGTACATTTACGAAGAATTCCTTTTGTGATGAACTACTATATTAACTTTCGTGCGATTATGTATAAAAATAATTGTTTGTGTGTATGTTTGTTTGTTGCTTACTTGACAGCTAATTTGATTAAAGCGGCGTTGGTTTGTCTTACGATAGGGTGTCTCATCTGTAATAAAATATCATTTGATGTATTCTTGAACCAAGATTGCGTATTCGGTATTTTTTTTAAATATAGCGTTTTCTTATTATAACATTATTTTGTATTTTTTTTATTTTGTATTTGATGTGGAAATAAATGGTTTAATATCATCAGTGAGAAGCTTACAGTCTGCGGTAGCATTTTCCCTATACTTTTGTTTGATTTGTTACCTAATAAAAAAAACTAAAAAAAAATGTTTTTCTAAAAAACAAACATGACTGAAAGATAAATAAGTCGAAGATGATGACAGAAGACGAAACTTGTAAAACCCGGTCGTAATTCACAGAGAATATCGTACGTTGACTTGTAGCTATCTATCTCTGTCGTACCTGCGAGCGGGTCGAATTATACAATACAGCTAGGCTAGCATGACTTCGAAAACGCGATAGATACAGCGATTTATTGACATCCAACTGTCAAAATATGATAAAAATACCCACTATATTTAATATTACCACGTGATTAATTTTATGACATTTGATCATGCTCGCGAAATCGATATAGCTATTTATCGACATCCAACTGTCAAAATATAATAAATATGACAGACATATTTAATTTTATTATATCGTAGCACGCCATAATACATTTGGTCATGCTTGCGAAGTCGATATTATTTCGTGGTGTCGATATTTTTTATCACGCACACGATATAGCACGCTCGTGAGCTGCCCCCGTAGCATGACGGGGCAGCTCACGAGCGTGCTATAACGAGTATCGGAAACTACGAATAACAATAGTATTCAGTTGATCCTCACCCAGTGTCGTATATCAATTTTCCCGGAGCGCGTATATGATGCTCTCGGGCGTCTCGGAGACGGCAGTGTAGTTCTTGCTCTCGAGGAAGGCGGTCGTCTTGTTGCGGTACGCCGGCTCCGTCATTAGGACTTCTATCATCTGGAAATAGTTGAAATTAATTTATTATAACAACAGTACAAACAGAAATATACTTTAATATTCTTTAGAATTACTCTTATTTAATAAATTTATTGAGTACTAGCTGTGCCCCGCGGTTTTAACCACGCGAAACGAAACCTTATCCCGTGGGAATTTTGGGATAAAAAGTAACGTATGTGTTATTCCTGAGAAACATCTGTACAAAATTTCATTAAAATCCATTTAGTAGTTTTTGCGTGAAAGAGGAACAATCATCCACACATCCATACATCAACACTCACAAACATTCGGCTTTATAATATTATTTATTTATATTTATTTTATTTATTTATTTAATTCGGAAGACCAACAGCTAATGCAATTATACAAAAAATATGAATAGATACAGAAAGCCAATTACAGGTCCTCGCTTATAGCTACAGTACATACATTTTATAAATTCTCTAGTTAACAAAATATAGAAACATAAAATAAAAACATTGCCAAAAAGATGAAACAAAATATGGTAAAGAAAAAAGCAAATTTTTTTTTTTTTTTTTTACAACAACACAATAATCAATACAAAAAACTTGAACTATATATTGACTACTATAGGTTAAAGAATTCTTCTGTTAAGCACCGCCTTGCCTTGATAACACTTGTATTAAAGAGATCTATGTCATATTTCTTACAAAAATCATTCACTGTTCTACTCGCTCGAACAATAAAAGAATTATGTCTGTAATTAGTCGAGGTATTCGAGACACAAATTGGAGGATTGAACCTAAGCGATCTACTAGGTACATTAAAATTAAGTTTGGAAAGTAAGTCCGGACAATCAATATTATTATTAATAATTTTTAATATATATATAAAATCAGCTATATCACGTCTAGATTTCAGTGGTAAGAAGTGGAATTTTTTACATAAATTAATGTAGTTAGATGATTCATATGTAGTTCTCGTCCTGTAACACAAATATCTAAGAAAGCGCCTTTGGATTCCTTCAATTCTATCAATATACGTGAGATAGTGCGGGTTCCAAATCTGTGACGCATACTATAAATGGCTCCTTACAAACGTGCAATATAATATTTTAAAAGTTTTCACATTTGAGAAGTTCTTAGACAAACGAGTAATAAATCCCAATGACTTAAAAGCTTTACTGAGGATTTTTTCAATGTGAACATCAAAGAGCAGTTTAGAGTCATGATGAACCCCAAGATCACGCATACAAGAAGTTTTAGATAAGACCTTACCTTGTAGACTGTAGTTAGAAGTTAGAACATTGAATTTACGGGTAAAGGTAGTGACACAGCATTTAGATGTATTAAGATCTAGCTTATTAGTACTGCAATATTCTTCCAACCGATTAAGATCTGCCTGCATAGACATCACGTCAACTTGTGATGAGATTGCAGAAAAGATCTTCATATCATCAGCAAAGCAAAGAAGATTAGCTGATTTGAAACAGGATTCTATATCCCCTACGTAAATGATGAACAACAGTGGCCCTAAAAGAGAACCTTGAGGCACTCCGCTTGGTACGGGAACCCAACTGGATGTATAATTGTTTAGAACAACGGCCTGACATCGGTTATGAATATAGGACGTAAACCATCTAAGAAGATCCCCATGGATTCCCACTGAAGCAAGCTTACTGACTAGAGTAGCGTGATCGATTCTGTCGAAGGCTTTACTATAGTCAGTGTATATTACATCTACTTGTTGACCATCACACATAGCTTTAGTAAGATAATCGTACAAAATAATAAGATTAGATACAGTTGATTTACCTTTCAAAAAACCATGCTGACTCAGACTAAAGGTGTTAGATAAAGCGGTATAGACTTGTCTGTAGACGATCTTTTCGAAAATCTTAGCAATTATACAAAGTTTAGATATAGGTCTATAATTCGTTATTTCAGTCTTTGCTCCTTTTTTTGTGGATAGGCGTGATAAATGCTGATTTCCAAAGTCTTGGAACAGTGCTACTGGACAGAGATTTTAAAAATAACAAAGATATGGGGTACGCAATCTCCGTAGCACATTTGATCAAAAATTTTGAAGAAATATAGTCAGGTCCAGGAGATTTGGATGGGTCTAACTTGGTAAGTAAATTAATAATTTCAACGAGGTTTATCTCGATATCGAATATGTTAATATTGGTTTCTTTAGCAGCATTGCAAGAACTGCTGAGTGTGACATTAGATTGAGCACCCCCATATAAAAAAGTAGATTTAAAGAAATTAGAAAAAGCGTTGCAGATAGACTCACCACTTGATAAACAGGTATTATTATATGTCATGGAATTGGGAATAGATTCTGATTTCTGTCTTTGCTTAACGAATGACCAAAACTGTTTAGGATTTTTTAAAATTGCCGCTTCTGTTGACTGTAAATACGCTTGGTAACATATCCTTTCAAGGGAATTAACTCTGTCACGCAATAATTTAAATGTGGATTCATCTGACTTGTTGCCGTATCTTTTGAATTTAGATAGATATTTATACTTTTCCTTTATAGTTCTTTTCAAAGCCGAATTGTACCATACGGGATATGAATTAATTTGAGTAATTTTAGATGGTATATATTGCTTATGGAGATCAAGAATAAATTCATTAAATATATTAACACATTCGTCAATAGAATGCATTAAAAATAGAGAGTTCCAATCGACATCGAGAATAGCATTATTTATAGCAACATAGTCGCCCTTATCATACAAATAACTTATACGTGGAGCACTCTTAAGTAAGCGTGTTACATATGACTGAACGCGCAGTATTAAGACCGGGTGGTAACCATCAACGGTTGGCGTAAGAGGATAGTGGCAGCCAGACACCATTACAGGAGTATTTGAGAAGACAAGGTCGAGCATTTTATTATGGTTGTTGGAGATACTATTGTATTGACCGAAACTTAAAGCACTCATCTCATCTATTAGTAATAACTCGTTACAGGAGTTTACATTATTTGGACGTAAGATACTACAATTATCATAAGGTAACCATTCGATACCACTGAGGTTAAAGTCTCCAACAACAAAAAGATTTCGTCGGGATTATCTGAGACGATGCAATTCAATTTATTTATATAATTATCTAATTGACAGCTAAAAGAGAGTCCATTTTTTTGTTCACACAAGTATAATACGCATAAGTTTAAGTTTATCGATTTACGTGAGTTTATTTGATTAATGCGAACGCTAATCCAAAGATCTTCAGCCGTAGAATTAAAATATGGTAATGGTTTAACTTGCAAGTCTTTCCGTGTAGCAATCAAAACACCTCCTCCCTTGGTCTGACCTGTCAAAGAATAATCCCTGTCTCTACGCCAAACAATGTACCTATCATCTAGGAACTCCGAGTTGGATATACCGTCAGTCAACCAGGTCTCCGTGAATAAAATTATATCATATGACTCTAAACAAGCTCTTCGGTACACTTCGTTAGTTTTCGTTCTCAAACCTCGCACATTTTGGTAGTAGATCAGTAGGTTACGACCAAAATCTTTAAGATTAGACATTATGAATAAAGTAAAAATAGTTATTGAGTGAGTGACATGGTAGAAAGTGAATCGATATTGTAGGCGTGTATAAAATTTTGTTGCATATAATAAAAACTAAGCGCAAGGCAGGGGTGCGTAGCAGTTGGCGGATTAATATGATAACAACTACATTGATATTTGACATTAAAGTATATATAAAAATTAAACAATGGCGCAGATAGCATTCTAAACAATTTTGTTTAAATCATTCTCATTTTTAATTACAATTACTTTGGCAGTATCGTCGTGACGCATATGAATTTTTCCGTGTTTAATCCAGACATACTTGAAGTTCTTCTCACGGGCTAGTGTCTTCGAAGCCGTTAAAAGTTTCTTATGATCTGCACTCAGATGGTCATTTATGTAGATTCTGCCACTAGCACCTAGCAGGCCGATATCAACTCCTGTCAATTTTTCCAATCGCGCCGAGACCATAAAGTCTTCCTTGATGTATCTATTGGTAAAACTGACTATAATCAGTTTCTCTTTCGAGTTATGCATGGGAAATCGCGAGATATAATTAATTTGAGATTTCGGTACAG
The DNA here is from genome assembly GCA_958496195.1 of Timandra comae. Lineage (NCBI taxonomy): Eukaryota > Metazoa > Arthropoda > Insecta > Lepidoptera > Geometridae > Timandra > Timandra comae. Next base: position 508,360 of record OY292376.1, read on the forward strand.
GGAAGTTAACTTTACTGCTAATTTTATCGACAATTGAATATAGGTTTTCATCCTTTTTCACGGGGACTCCCTTTATTTCTACATTATTCAATCTCGATCTCAGTTCCTGAGCCGAAAGTTCTTGCTTGGTCCTGGCTAATTCGTTCTGAAGGCTATGCATAGTGTCTTGTACTTTTTCTAATTGGGAAACTCGCGTTTCAACGTTATTAAGCCTACTCCCAAACTCATCAATCTTCTCGCTCGTGTAGATACAGGTATCCTTGAGCTCTGAGAGTTCTTGACGTATTGCCCGCATGTCCTCTTTTAGACCAGACATAACAGACAGTTGGCGTTTCATGTCCCGCAGCTCCAACATAATAGACTCGAGAGAAGCAGGTGCATCGACTGGTGTAAGTGCTGCCGGCGAAGGCGCACGGCACGGGGGGCATCTCCACACAGATCGTTTCTCAGGCCCATACCGTCTCCAGGAATTTTCGGAGATAAGGGCACATCTAAAATCCAAGTGTTTCATGCATACGGAACATTGAACCCCGTCGTTAAAGCTTTCATTACAAATAGCGCACTGCATTTTACTCAAAAAGTTGCGTTAAATACAATTACGAGTCCAGTATACAGTACACAACAAAACACTATTGACGTTTAAAAAATGTTCTAGTAGCGAGTTCGCGAGAAGAACGTCGTAAGTGATATTAGTAGGATTAAAGTTTTTTTTTAGTTAGGATTCAAATTTCTCAACACGTTGAATGAATGCCATGATTGGCATGTAGGCGTAGTTGGCGGTCATACGCTGTCCGACACATTGGCGGTCATACGCTGTCCGACACATTGGCGGTCATACGCTGTCCGACACATTGGCGGTCATACGCTGTCCGACACATTGGCGGTCATACGCTGTCCGACACATTGGCGGTCATACGCTGTCCGACACATTGGCGGTCATACGCTGTCCGACACATTGGCGGTCATACGCTGTCCGACACATTGGCGGTCATACGCTGTCCGACACATTGGCGGTCATACGCTGTCCGACACATTGACGGTCATACGCTGTCCGACACAACCCCGATACTTCGACGGTCATACGCTGCCCGACACATTGGCGGTCATACGCTGTCCGACACATTGAGGGTCATACGCTGTCCGACACATTGAGGGTCATACGCTGTCCGACACAACCCCGATACATCGACGGTCATACGCTGTCCGACACATTGACGGTCATACGCTGTCCGACACATTGACGGTCATACGCTGTCCGACACATTGGCGGTCATACGCTGTCCGACACATTGACGGTTACACGCTGTCCGTCATAACCCCGATATATTGACAGTCATACGCAGTCCGACGCAGCCTCGGGACCCCACACGTTGTCAGCCATCCGCTGTCCGACTGGCGCGCTGGAGGCAGTCAGCTCGTACCTGGAGGTGCACTTGGTCGTAGGGCACGTGCGTGAGCGCGGGCAGCGCGGGCGGCGCGGCCAGCAGCACGTAGTGCGCGCGCGCGGCGCCGGCCGCCAGCAGCAGCGTGTACAGCGGCAGGCACAGCGCGCGCGACACGAAGCCGGCGGTGGCCTCGCCCACCTCGCGCGGGTGCGCCGAGCCCGACAGGCAGGCGTGCGCGGCGCGCGTGCGGCCGCGCAGGCGCAGGAAGTCGCGCGCCGACGCGCGCGCCGTGACCCCGCGCCAGCCGCGCGCCGCCTCCAGGAACTCGGCCGCCGCCCAGCGCGCGCCGCCCGCCTGCACCTCCACGAACGTGCCGTTGTACTGCAACACACACCACGAGCTATTGAGCTGACGACTATGTACGATACCTTGACCATTTCAAGGTATCGTACATAGTAGTTACCTCTAAAACAAGTCTTTTTCAACCGATTTGAAAAAAGGTTGAAAAAGGTTCTCAATTAGGACCAAACTGTGGCATATAATTTTCAATTTAGTAGAAGTTCCTTTTTTTACTCTATTACGTGTACATTATGTATACGAACGAGTGAAGCTTGCAAAGCCTCGCCCTCTATTTTCTATAAGATCTTGTCAATGTCACTTTGTTGCGAAAAGCATGTAGAATAAAACCGTGATTATCCCAGTTCAATCAAACAACATTGTCCCCAGTACAATAAACATATGTAAATACGGACTTGGGCGACAAATATAATCAGGCCTGTCCGACAAAAAATAAGACTCGATCAAACAATTTATAGCATTTGAAGAATTAAATCATTTCAATTAAAATATATACTCACAATTTCCCCATACAATCGGTCCATGACTTCAATAGTATGCGTCGGCTCGGGTATCGTAGTGGTCACGTATTTGTCCGGCGGCGGGGCGAGATGCAGCTGGCTGACGTACGCTACCAACATGGCGGACGATTGGGGAATGCGCGCCAACTCGTAGTCGCGGGACATGTTTAGACGGAACTGCTGGGCTCCTAGAGCTGGGACAAAGAAAAATAAATCAACATCATCATCAAAATCTATATACAGTGGTGGTCACATAATTAAGAACGATTTGAAATTCCATATATTTTTTGTCTAAATCATTTCTTGTGTAGTTATTTATTGCTTTTGGCAGTAACTATTTACGTTATGAGATAGCTACGTGACTGGGGCATACAGGATTATGAATATAGAATTGAAAGGTCAACTATTTTTTTTACAAAATTCTTTAGTTATCTATTGTAACGAATTTAGTGTACCAATGAATCTGGAAAAATAATTAAGAACGATTTATTAAACTGTTCAAAAGTTATTTTATATAAAACTGAGATTAAATAAATGATATTATTGTGAAATTAAAATATTAATTTATTGTATTTTAACTGATATTACTAGTTGGCAACATGTTTACGACTTTTAATTACTGATTTACCTATACCGGGCGGCGACGCATTGACTCAATCAGTTTTTGACATTTTGTAAGAGATACAGAATTCCATTCTTTTGAGAAAATATCATTACAGCTCTCTTTAAATTGTCATATTGTCCATTTAAAATTATTCTCTTGACTTCGCACCAAGAATGCTCGATTAGGTTTAGCTCTAGGCTGTTAGCTGGCCAATTTTAGACAGAAAATAATTGCAATGTGAGATATTCCTTAACGGTGCGCGCATTATGTTTTGGGTCATTGTTGTGCTGGAATGTTCAAATTGACCAAAAACCTAAAGGAACGTTTTCAGCTTGAAGGAATATAGCATTTCCATTATATTCTTTGTCTTGGAATTGATCCATGTTTTCTTGTGTCAGCTTCACAGCTTCAACGCCGTATTCAAAGAAGCATCCAAAAATGTCATATTTATTCATTATGCTCTAATGTCACTTTTGTGTACTTAAGGTCGAATGATTTATTCGGAAGATGTTGTAAATTATGTTTTTCACCAGAAAACAACCTAATTAATATTTGTCTCGTCAGAAAATATATCATTTTCCACTGTCTTAGTATCCAGTTTTCACACCTTCTTGTAAGTGCCAATCGGTATTGCCTATGGCATCGTTGCATGATGGGTTCCTTCTTTGTTATTCTTCCGTGCACATTTCCTTGTACCAAAAACCTTCGTATAGTCTGTGCCGAGATTGTTGGAGGAGTTGTTTCTCCCAAAATATTCGTTTCTCAGCACATTAAACCCTTTCAAATTATTTTCTTTCCCCAAACTAATGTTTTCGATCATCTCGACGTGATGACTTTTTAGGTACTCAACACACACCAACCATTTGAAGTAAGTCTGATATGTGGCAAAATGCTTCACAGCGTGAAAAAATATTGTTTTTGAGCATTGTAAAGTGTCAGATATCTTTTTGTTCGACCAAATTCTTTTCAGGAAGTTTTTTTATCATATACCTTGTAGATTTGTCAAAACTTTTATTTTTCTCCATATGAATTCATATGAAACAATCACTTTTAAGACCTTTACAGAACTAAATGGGATCTAAATAATACGAATAGTGACTTACAACCACATAGCTATGGAGTGTTCTTTATGAAAACTTGAATAAAAAAGTTAACTATTCAGCGTTCTTAATTATATGACCAGCCAGTATGTAGTGATATTAGGTTTAGATCTAATGTATAAAGTTTATCTTTTTATTTATTAGCCAATCGTGTGTATCAACTGATGTATCGATACTATGAAAATGTTTTAAGGTATCAAAAGAAATACTAATAAATACATGCAATTAGTTATACATGCTATTTTGAAAAAATCGTTACGTTAAATAAGCGTTCTTAATTATATGACCACCACTGTATGTATTTAAAAATCAATTGCTGTTCGTTAGTCTCGCTAAAACTCGAGAACGGCTGAACGGATTTTTCTATCTTGGTCTTGAAATGGAGGTCTAGGGAAGGTTTAAAAGGTGAGAAAAAAACGAATAATTGCCGGGAACACGGGAACGTGTACTACGCGGGTGAAACCGCGGAGCACAGCTAGTAATATATACTCACAAGTGTTGTCTTTGTCACTTGATATTAAAGTAAGAAAGAGACAAAACTACATTTACTTGGTGAGTAACTGGTTTACTTAAAGGTCGTGAAATAGGCTCTTACCAACATCTCAACAAACTTCCACATTTATAACATGAATAAGATAATATCTTTGTCCTTGAAAATATGTTATAAACTGTGGCATAGCTCACAATCTATAAACAGTAACCTTGAACTTGCCCTTACTAAATATTTCAAGTCTAGAAATCAACTAAAGTAGCACATAAATCAATAATATACTATTCTTATACTGCCTGTATTTCATTTAAAAACCTTATTTGTTTTTTGTAATTCATAATAATAAATAAATATTTCATATTTTCATAATAATGTTTCTGCTTTTGTTCATACATAATACCTAGGATAAGTAGTAGATAGATATTATAGGTATTCAACCTTAGTAGATGTCCATTATTGACAAACATCAATTAAGACTGCTGTGCCCCACGGTTTCACCTGTATTAATCCTGATCCCATGGGAATTTTGGGATAAAATATCACTAGTACAGTAATACATGTAATATAAAAAATATAACATGCCCCGCGGTTTCATCCGCATAGTTCCCGTTCCCATGGAAATTTCGGGATAAAAACTATCCTACATTCTTTCCCGGACCATAAGCTACCCCTGTACCAAATTTCAAGTCCATCAGTTCAGTAGTTTAGCCGTGAAAAGGTAACAGACAGACAGATAGAGTTACTTTCGCATTTATAATATTAGTTAGGATTAGGATGTTATTCTTTATCAAAATAAACATCGGCATGTCAGTACTTTTACATGAAAGTGTATAAAACACATCCATTACATACTTTTGCATTTATTCTTTCTACATAAGTATATTAAGTTTATATAATTATTCAAAGCAAATACAATACAATTTAAATGTAGTCAATATGAATTATTTATAAATAAAATTATAATACTGGTAGAATAATTTAACATTAAGTACTTACCAACAGTATCCATATAAATGAGCAGCATGGTCATAACAGTTACAAACGTGAGTACAAACAGGACTGCCGGCAAGAGCTTCCGGTACAGATCATTTGGAGGCGTCTTCGTGAAGCTCGGTATACTGAACCGGGAGGTTGGCGCCACGGGCAAAGGGATAGGCTCGGGGACCTTGTCTTCCGTCTTCGCCATGTCTTTGGGTTTAGTTGGCTCTAGGTGCTCTTCGGGCAAAGGATTCTCTTGGATTTTCTGGAATATTTGGTTTTGGTTAATAGAAGTGTAATTTGTTAATGTTTGTCGCGGTGTGGGTGTAGTTTTTGGTATCATAGGTACTAGTGATAAATCTAGTTATGGGTCATTTGCTATAATGAAATTGAAGGATTGGTCGTTATAATTATGTACTTGAAATAGCATTTAATAAATGTGTCTGTAGTTTGTTACACCATTCACAAATCAGCAATGTAAGGGGCCAGTTGAGTCAGAGCAATTGAAAATTATGATGTAACAATGTTTTAAGTATGTATTAACCCAAAAATAACTTTTAAGTAGAGAAAAAGCATGTAATACAGAACAAAACTATTGTTTACAATCAACTTACATACATAAAAGCATTAAAACACAAAAAAACAATACTAAAACATAATTACAAGAACAAATTCACAAATAATTTAAACAAACACAATTAATTTTTATTATTTTACATTAGCTACAACTTGGAATTTCAGTATTAGCACCAAAAGGAAGCCATTTCACTTGACATCAGAGACAGGTGTTTTTTTTTTTCATACTCTTTGAGCCAACCATGAAGTATGGTTTCGATCCAAAAAGTTTGTATAACACCTTACTTTTGTAACAGGGTTTGTTTATTTGTTTATTATTAGGACATAAATTAAAGATATTGTTTAATTTACTTACTTTTTCAGCCATCCTCTCGTTTGCTTTGTTAAATTGTTTCAAGATCGTATCAGTGTAATCAAACAACAAACAAATGTAAGTCAAAACATTCACTTTTCGTTTGAAGAAGATTTATTATCACTTCAATTATTAAATTCTATGTAATTCACAACTTACACTTACACGAATATTGTTAAAAATTTGTTAATAAAAAATAAACAATTGTGAAAAACTTGAATGAGTCAGTGACCGCATCTTTCACCTGGCGTGTTATGTAGTGCTGCCATGTTATGATGAGAAAATCTACTAAATGGTAAGGAAATTTAGTAGTAAATTTCGAAATTATTTACTTATTTGTGGCTTTTGCAGGTGAATGTTAAGTTTTTAATTCTTATTTAATTGAGTCCAAAAAGAAATTTCTAGTGTCAGTTACTCCAACAAGTCCAGTCAATGAAGATAAAATAGGGCTACTCATTACATTATAGGGAATCATGTCAAGTATTTATTGATGGTATTTAATTTAATGTGGTTGGCATAATAAAATAACACCTATTCCTCCCCACTGTAGTACATCATCAGTGAGAGACAGGCCTTGCTTTCCTTTTGGCCAGTGGGATCTTATAGTCCAATATTTTACAAATTAAATCATAATAAATAAAACACTTACTTATTACTTCATAAAAGATTTATATTGACATAAGTTTAATATAGAAATGTGATGTAACAAAAACATTAGGAATGCTTTAATAATTAAGTATTTAGTTTTAAAACTATGCAAAAGATACTTATATTTACAATGAGTACGCTTAAAGAAGCGTTTATTTGTTAGCTAACTCTTTTTCTTTAATTAATTATAGTAAGTATGACATCAAACTTAAAAATCATATTTAGAAACAAATATTGACTGTACAATGATAAGTTGTTTATTTTAAAACACGCATAAAGTCATCTTACGCATGTGACTTTTACAAAAATCTTGATTGGTCATCTAGTTTTTGTCAAGAAGTATTTTAATTTAAAAAATAGAAACAAAAGAAAGACAAATCCATATTTTAAGAAAAAAAAAATTTATTGTAACAACTGGATGTCCTATTTTAAATTATAAGCATTTGTGATTGATTTTATTATTTCGAAAATTGTTTAAGTATACAAACTTAATCAAGAATATAAATTTAATTTATATAATTTTAATTTAATTACAGTATAAATAGAGAAATATTAAGAAATATTAACAAAATACAATAACAAAAAAAAAACGTAATATAAAAAAAATATTATAATAATTAACTTTTTATTATTTAACAATTAACTCGCATAATATTAATTATTGTCTGGCATATTAGATTACAATTTAAGAAATACACAATTAAGCGTAGGCCTATGATATTAATTGCACTGTGAAAAATTTGTAATAGTTAACCACAATTTATTAAACTCTATAAATATCTCAAAATTAACATAAATTTTGTGCACCAACAACTACGTCTACGATGTGCTTAAATTATTTTCAATAACGCTATAATAAATTTTACTAATACTTAGTTATTTTTGTTATTATGTAAGAAATACTTTTCACACTAAATTTTATTGTCATTTATTATCATCATATTTTATGGTAGCCAACATAACCATTATTTTTTAATAATTTTACACTACTATAATTTCGTAAAATGTCTTGATTTTATTGTCAAACATTACGCTTATAATATCGTTTATTATTTCTACCGTATTAAAAGTACATAAGTATATTTTAAAAACAACAAGAAGCCTATAATTTTAAAAGTATATTTTATTAATCGAGCAAAGTATTTTCTCAATATTATTCATTAGTAACAGATTTTACTGACAGAATATTTTTTACAACAGACCTTCAGAAATCTAGGGATACTAAAGACATTATCATTTTCTTAGACTGAAATATGGAGGGTAGACCCTCCACAGGCTGAAATAGACATAATTTAAAAATATTGCAACATCATTTGCAAAATGTCACATAGTTATATCAGTACAGACAGCAAGAAAAATTATGAAGTTTTATTATTTTAATGTGTATCGTTTGTGTAAATCAATATGATACGTATATTTTATAATAAGGTATTGTATAATGTATAACACATATTTTTGTATAATAATATCCCTTTTAGACTAATCACTTGGATGAATATACCCTCAATAACCGATCTCTACCAGTTCCAATATCCAATCAAATCTATATTATAGCTTATAGAAACCATAACGTCGTGAATTATTTTGTTGAACAAATGTATATCATAAATAATTACAACTATTAAATATGTTTTTTTCCATTACGGAATAAATACAGATTATTTTTTTGAAAATTCAACTTTTAACATTTTTAAATCATATTTTTTGGTTTATATTCCAAGCCATCTTATAAAATTATTGAAATGTATAATTACATTATTACTAAGAATAATACAAAAGAGACACAATTATTGTCAATCGTAGAACCTCACAGATACTTAATTCATTAACCTTATCCTATTCAATATATTTTAATAAGTTCTATAATGTGTTTAGGTAAACAGCCCAAAAGAGTATATAAAATTCAAACATTTTATTGTCAAAGTTACGAAAAGCACATTATATAGATTTAAGTACTTTATTATTAAACTTCAAATTATTCATTGTTTCTCGTTTTAAAACTTACTTTAGTTAATCCTATCTAAAAATGAGGACATTTATTGTCAATCACGAGGCTATGACATGTCAAACATAAAATGTCTCCTAAATACATACATCAACAAGTTTTTTAATTTTATGAAATGTCTATAGGTAATCCAAAAGTGTTAACGGTCAATTATTTTTTTCTAAAACTGTAACGACTCAAGATATTTTCATTTTAATCTACTAAAGACTGTAAAAGCCTAAAATTTACAAAGATAGCTCAAACATTTACACAACTGATATGAAATTGATATTTGTATGTTTGATTGACATTATTTACCCATTATTTTATTATAAATATTTATAAACTGTACAAATTACTCGAGCCCCGCTTATTACAAAATGTTTTACCAACAATATTATCACAATTCCCACTCGAATGACAACGATTAAAAACAATTTTAAATCAAAACAAAATTAATTATTATTAATTAAAAATAATATTTTTTTTGTGGACTGTATTTTTATCGTGGTAGTAATTTACTGTAGTAGAAACAAATATTAATGTAATTGGCAACACCAACAGAACACAACGCGCGCGGCGCGAAAAAATGTAAAAAAGCAAAGTATTGTTTTTTCAGTTTTGTTTTGTTATGGTTGTAAAAATATTTATGTGTAAAGTAACTAATCAATTATAAATATTGTGTAATAATATTATTATGTAATAATGTTTTGTGCGTTAGTCTTTCTTGTACGAGTGCAATTTATTACGTAAGTATTTATGTTTGGTAACTGTACTATTTACGGATGATAATATTAATATTGTATACATATATTCTAGGTAAATATATAGATTGAATGGTAAAGTACTTATCCTAAGTATATATTATTGTTATTAAGCTATGCTTGAAGCAATAATTGAGTTTTTATTTCAAATGTTATTGTCATTATGTTCCGAGTTGTCCATATTTAAATAATCTAAATAATTCTATTAACTTAAGCAGATCAACCTGCATTAAATATTATATTAATCATTGTATTTATTATGGTCATACATTTAACGATTCATCACAAAGTTATGGAAGTGAGATGGTACAATTAAAAATACCATTTCACTAGAAAAAATAGTCCATATTCTAAATATTACCGACCACAGACTAAACAAAAGTCCTCCATGTTTAAAAAAGTTTCAAAAACACGACCGCTAGATGGCGTTGGCACCGTCTAACAAAACTTTCCAAAATCAGTCGCTAGATGTCACTGTTACAAATACATTCTAAATATAAATACTGTAAAATATGACGTCACCGAGTAGAGAACTATCTTGATGGGGTATTGATATTGTATGCGGAGCTCCGTGCAGTGCGTTTATCTCATAAAGATGTTCCGTAGCACGAGCAGCAGCAGCGGTAATGGCGCGGAGTGCGCGAGCGCGGCGGGCGAGCGCGTCTGCGGGAAGGGCACCACCGTGCCCGGCTCCACCACGTGGATCTTCCAGCCCAGGTTGTTGTGGGTGTAGCACTAGAAGTATTAAAATTAAAATTAAAAATATTTCAAAAGGATCTATGTACGAGTATAGGTATGTACTTATATTTGTTGGACTAGTCGGGCCCTACGATCTAATAGTTCCCCTCCTATCGGGTATAGTGTGATGTTTTATAGCCTATGCATAACTCGAACTGCTTTATATGCCTACCTAGAAATATCCTCGATTGCACCTTCATCGATCTGCCGTTATCTTTTCAGACTCAGTCATAGTGATTTTCGGTCATTTTGAGAAAAAATAGTTTTTGGAATTCAGGTGTATTTCACTCCTATCATCACATAAGATAAGCGGCGAATCAATCATTCTCCTCACCTGATAGTAGACGAGGTCGGGCGTCTCGTGCGCCACGTTCCAGGTGAGCAGCGCGGGCTCGCCGTCCGTGCAGTTGAGCTGTAACGTGGTCATGTACTGCTCGAACGTGTCCGACACCGCCGACTGGTCGATAGTCTTGTGCGTCCACTCGCAGTAGCGGCCCGCTGGAATGGGGATGGCCAAGTTTAGATAAGTCGAGTTAAGGCTAGGAGATAACGGAGACTTTCCAATAACGGTCACAAGTTCATCATCATTTTATTTTCATTGCCAGTGTCCTACGACTCAACACAAGCAAAAGTTGAGTTTTAGGTTTTAGTGTCAAAATGCTACCTGACCAATCACATCACATCGTTCTTAATGATTCACGTTATAAAGTCAGCATTTCATAAAGCATCCGTTTATTTCGTTCTTAAAATTAAAAATTATTTTATGGCAACCGAGTGAGAGTGCTTCTTCTAAAATTCTATCACTAAAAGACTTTTGGAATTTTGGTTTGCACCAATTTCTTTAATATTTACCTGCAGTAGGGTACGGATATCCCTCGGTATCGTAGGCGACTCCAGCAAACACGCGTTGACTACGTCTCTCCTTTTCTAACTTTTGGCTGAATCCGCCTTCGGGCGAGTCGCTTATGTAAAACGGATGGTATCTGGAAATTGGGTTAGAAGAAAAGTATAAATACTGATGTAGCCTAGTGGAAATCGGAGCGGATTTTGGATTGCTTCCTATATAAGGGAAGTTGAAGGAAAGGGTTTATTAACTAGCTGTCCGTTGCGGTTTTACAAGAATTATTCCTTTTTTCTTTATACACACTTTGGACTCCGTTTCCTTCTCTTAAGGGATGAACTTTGTAAAATCCGTTCTTAACGATTACATCCGCCATAATATCTATCTGCGAACTAAATAACTTAATTCAGTCAGTAGTTTGAGTTGGCGTGTGTAGATAGATCAGTAATATAACAGTTGCCTTTGTATACAGATGAGATAATGATAGAAGCTATTTACCTAGCACGGTTAGTGTCATCATTTCCTCCTTCGACGATAAAGTTGTATGTCTTGCCTCTCTCGACGTAAAGTTCAGGAATGAGCAGGTCGTTGATGTACCACGCAATGCCCCATGATGGGTAACCTGAAGATTCATACAAATAAATGTTAAACAACTGTTTTTTGTTTGACTTGGAAGATATTTTCTTACTGCTGAATGCTTTAAAAGTAACATTATTCAGGATTTTTTTAAAATACATTCAATATTTTTGCCTCTTCCGAGACTAATCTACCGATGCCTTATTTCGACTGGTTGGTAGATCATAGAGGAAGCTTTCAGCATGAAAACCGTACGATGTATAATTTTGTCTACAAGAGAAAATATTATCATTTTATTGCTTACCAGCTCTGTAAGATCCATCGCTAATTTCATTGCCTGCATGAAATAAATGTGACGAATACATAGTTAGTGAAAGACTAAAGCGTTAGACATACTCAAGGCATACTAACCAATATCTAAGAGTCGATTTTCATCTAAAAAGAGTTTTAAACCTTATTACCCAATGATCATCAACATTGCTTTGTAGCATTATTCCTGTGTGAATCGGATCTACGTCCAGATTATGTAGCCAACTTGCGGACCAGCAAGGTGTGAATTTGCGAGCAAAATAATGGTAAACAACACGCCTGCCCATAACCGACACAGTGTAGTTACGACACTGTACTGAGCTCGTCACCCCGAGACATCAGTTGGCGATTCTCGAGATTGGACTTCCTATATTTTCCCTTGTTGGTGATCAGTTGCTTCACAAAAACGATAGTAAGATCGAAGTATTTACCAGTAATAGGAGTGTATCCACGATGTCCCCCAGTAGGTCCAATCCGCGCAGTAAAGTTGGTGACGCCGTACAGCGCACGCGGCGGCCACGGACGGGATGAGGATGACACGGAGACGAGACCCTCGCAGGTGTTGTCGTTCTGAGGGTTTAGGATAGTTCTGATTTTTCTTAAATTTTGGTAATATTCTAAACGTCGACTATGTTTAATACATTGGAAGATATCGAACAGAGAATGTTGCCACAAGAATTTAATAAAATACTTAGTGGGAAAATTTCAACCAAATATAAATTAAAAATCGATTTTAATTGGGCATGGGACAAACAAATGTAATGAAATGATTTATGGGTCCAGAAAGAAGAACAATTAGAATTTTGGGAAATCTGCACTAGATAGAGTATGTATACCTACGACAAACATATTGTATACGCTTACCATAGCCCCAAAATCGATCTGCACGTCAGTCCTAGTAGTGTCCATGAAGGAGTGCGCGTTGGCCTCCCGCCGCGAGTTGAGGGGCCCGAAGGCCGCCACCACGGACTGCGCCCGGGACGGGGCCAGCGCGCGGTCGCGGGGCTCGCGCGCCGCCAGCGGCCGCCGGTACGTCACGGACGTCACGCCGCCGCGCTGGCTCGCCGACACTGGGGGGAGAGGAAGGTGAAGTGATGTATGAATAACATACACAGTGGTCAGTGGGTTGGGAATACTGTGACTGTATAATGTATACAGGGACTAGCTGTATAGGGACTAGTGTGAAGGTTACTACTATATCCACTGAAACAATTGAACTAAAACATGTAAAATGAATACATAAAGAAGCATCGGTTATTTATGATTATTGCAAGAATAAGAACCGGAGCCCGAAGCACTTGCCCAGTGTACTCAGTAGATAAGTGAAGCCTAATTATATACCGTATCCAGAATTTCCTATGAGTTAAAGATACACCTGGATATGCGATTGCACAGCATCGCCGAAGAAAAGCAAAATTGTGGCTTAGTAGCTGGTGCAATAACTCTTACCAAGCACTACATCGTCAGATCCCCCCACTCGCTGGTCGGGACACACTCCTTGTTCTCCATCGCACTGCGCCAGTTGTGTTATGCCGTAGTCGGACACTTTAGCCTGCCCCGACCTGGAAATGTAAGGAATCTCGATAAACATATCTTGCAATACTCTTCGATTACTTTGTTCAAGAGACAATTCATCGCCGACGAGAGCGACTATTATAGAGGTATTTTGATGACCTCCTCCTCATTAACCCTTCTTTAACCATTTCACTCACCCCCTCTTATCTGAGCATTGATAGAATTTTAGAGTTAGATATGGCTAAAGGAAGTTCTACGTGAATCCCACGAAAACCATCAACACTTACCTTAACCCCTTTTCGCAAAACTTCACGGCACTAATCACCCACCAATATAAATCCAAAAGAGAACTTAAATAATTCAAGAACCAACTTACTTGGTATCCCAATAAGCGACTGCGACATCAGCCCCTAACATAGCGGGCCTGCCTTCAGCGCCAGATAACCCGAATGCCATGTATTGTTCGTTGCGGAGTCTGGCCGATAATGTGATTTGGACGTGATCACCCTGTACAAGGAATAGCCGGTTTATAACATAGTCTCAGACTACTCAGACCATACTATAGACAGGTCTGTAAAGCTAGAAAGGTTATTTGGGCACATCACCGTCGCACCAAGACATGATCGTGCTTGGAAAAACTGACGGATTTTGGAATAATTGTTTGTCGTTTCTCCAACGTTTTCTATTTTGTATTTCCATTGAAATAGTGAGATACACACAACATCCTTTTTTAATTATGTTTTAATTTTTAATTCATTTTAAGTCATTTGTATAAATAAATAAATAAATAAACATCTGCTCCGATGGAGCCTATAATCAGATTTTAACAACAATTTCCCGTTCCTCCCATCAGGCTTTGTACAGTCAGCGTCAGATATAACGTTGGCAATACCAAAGTTACTAACGGAATGAGGAGGGGTATCTTTTATCTGACCGTACCACATTTTTTCCATTCATTTGAGGGACAATTATTTCTTACATAGGTTTTTTAACAAAAGGTCTAGTTTCAATTCGCAATATATTACCTTTATAAAGTTCTCTCTATAAGCTTGGGAAATAAAGAAAAGAAAATACGGTAACGGTTATTCACTTGTTGAAAATCCAAAACATTGTATGCTTGAAAGGTATCTTCATTAGCTTAACTATATTTAACACAAGTTACTAACTACTAATCTAATATCTAAAACAAGAAAAAAGAAGTTCTCAGCTGGGATTTGAACCCAAGACCATCCACAGTACTAGTTTAAAATATCTTTGAAACAACCCCTATCTAAACTATAAAGTATGCACAAAAATACGCCTTATTTGTACGTAATAGAGTATATATTTACCTGTAGTTCCCATCGCACTTGCAACCTTTTGTCAAGCAATTCCTTGCAGTTATTGAAAGCGCTATTAGGTGTTTGGGAAGTTGTTGAACTTGTCTGAAAGTTTATTATAAGTTAGTAACGAGAATATAATTCATCAATATTTAGTTTAGAATAACATAACATCGTTAAAATCACATATAAAGCAACTGACTAACATTTAATTAGGTTTGTTTTGTTACCTGTATCTAGCTAGCTAGCGTATCATAAAATAGAGCCACATTCATTCCTTACACACACACACACACACCAAAATAAACATTTATGGATCAAACTAATATATTTATCTAGCAAGGGAATCGAACCCACTTTGCCACTTAGCCTCATACTGATTCTGGTTTATTAGAAGGAACTAAGCACACATTAATTCTTACTCATTTCTACTTGAGCTAAACATTATGTGAAAGAATGTTCGAAATTCGTCCAGTCATGTTGAGATTACCTCTTTGTTATACAGATTTTATCTCTCTTGACCATTAGTCGAGATTACATTATTATACGGCACCCTGCGGTTTTACCCGCTCGATCCCGTGGAAAACTTGGGATACAATGTAGCTTCTTAGTAGGATATGAATAACATTATTAGTATAAAGTTAGTACAATACTTACAGGATTATACCACCAAGCAGGCTGTAAGACAAATCCGAAAGGAAGCAGAAACAAAATGGCGGAATGATTAGTGTTAATACATAATTATTTATTAATCACAAAGTAAATAAAATAACATTAAAATCCTTTGGCAGTATGTAAAAATACAATATTAATTAGTATACATTATGTACTTATAAAGTATTTATATAAGTGGAAATAAAAATATTTGTGCAAGTACCCTCAATTTTTCTTAACTTAAAGTAAAATCAGAATATTTTAAGTTACTTACTAAAATAATAAATTACCCTATTTTTAATTCCACTTTAAATTATTAATTAAACAATAATAAATAAATAACATTAAAATGAGAACCACTGTGAAAACCAAGATGGCTGATTAATCGTATGTTTAGATATAAGTTTCTGTGACTTGTTAGGTTTTGATGGTTTCCTTTTACCCTGAAAACGTTAAATGAAAATAGAATTTGAAAATTAATATTAAAATACACACATCAAAAGTGTCTAGGGATCAAGCATTTTTATGCGGATTTCTTGAGATTGAGATGTGGCTTTGTAATAAATTTATGATTTTATAAATTTATATGGATCCTTTTTGGTGCATTTCATAATTTGAATCAGGAACTGTGAATCAAATTCGAGTAAAAGATGAAAATCAGCTGTCAATATTTTCCCTATAAAAACATACAACGCATTGAAGACATTATTAGTGCTACTGTTTCCCTACTACTGATTAAAACCAACGTTATTATGGAGCGGCGACGTCATTTAAGCAGGGAAGAAATGCTCAGAGCCGTGGGAATGATAGAAGCTGGTTCCCGGCAACGTACTGTGGCTTTAGCTCTGAATACAAGTCAGAGTGTTATCAGTCGACTTTGGACACGTTACCGAAGCACTGGTACCGTGGCTGAGCGCCATGGAGGACGGTATCGCTGCACCACACGGAGACAAGACCGATACATTCAAATCTTAACTCGAAGAGCTCCAACAATAACCGCCATGATGTTAGCCGTGCGGCTTCATCACTCTTCAGGGAACTTAATTAGCGACCAAACAGTCAGAAACCGCTTGCATGAAGTGAACCTTCATTCCCGAAGACCGCTACGGGTACCACCTATAGCAATGCACAATCGTAGGATTCGATATCAATGGGCTCTTGAACACAGAAATTGGGCAGAAGAACAATGGCGTTTCGTGTGCTTTTCTGATGAGTCTCGTTTTGGTATGAGACCGGATACAAGACGTATACGACACTGGAGAACCCCTGGACGCCAACAGCGATTAAAATCCTGCCAGGAAGTCCATCCTTATAGTGGTGGAACCATCATGGTATGGGCGGGTATTTGGATCGGCGGAAGAACTGAGTTGATTTGGATCAGAGGCAACCTCAACGCTCAAATTTATGCTGAGACGATTGTATCAGACGTCATCGTTCCTCTACAAGTGCAAATCGGTCCCTTATTTCAGTTAATGCATGATAATGCACGACCGCACACCGCAAGAGTTGTAAGACAGACTCTCGCCGCAGCTAACATCAATGTCCTGCCCTGGCCTGCTCAGTCGCCAGACTTGAACCCGATTGAGCATGCATGGGATATGCTACAGAGAAGAGCTCTGCCGAATATGGAGGGTATCCAGTCGCAAGAAGACCTTTTTTTGTTGTTGCAACGAACATGGGCGGCCATTCCACAGCGTGATTTGGATGAACTCATTTTGAGTATGCCAAACCGATGTTCTTGTGTTGTTAGTGTTCGCGGTAGAAACACGGATTATTAATTGTTTAAGTTACCCAATAAAATTTTAAAGAAAACTGTTATTTCAGTCTTTTTTTCGAACTTTAATGTTAGTGGTTCAAATGTCAAAAATCCCTTTATTAGGAAAATGGCAAATTTCTTTATTAATGCAAAGGTGACTTGGTTTATCGTTACTGTGACAAACGAAAACACTTTATTTGATGAATCCTTAAAGAAAATTTTAATTAATATCAATCAGGAGAAAAGTTATTGCAAAAATATATGTTGATCCCTAGACACTTTTGATGTGTGTAGTTTTAGAAAACAGACATTATACGAAAATTAAGTAATTTTTAAATTGAAAACTTCCATTGGTAAAAAGTATTTAAAATCTATACCAATAAGGTTTATATTAGTACAATAAAAAACATGCTCAGCCTGGTATCCCCTCAGCCGTTAATTTTAAATACTTTTATAATGTGTAATATTCTAATATTATTAGAAGGTAATTAATTGATAATGATATAAAGAATCGAATCCCGATAGAGCTGCATGAATATTAATTAGGGTTAGTAAACAAAACACATAAGGATGTAGTACAGTCAGTTCTTCTTCTTTGCGTGTTGACTCATATTTGTGAGGACCAGAACTCGGCCACCGATATGGCACTATCAGTGGCCTTGTAAAGGTCCTCGCGTGTGCAGGTATAGGGGCATGCACGGCAAGTTAGGAGATGGACCATTGTTTGGGGAGAAATGCCACACAGACATGCACTATCCGAGCTGTAGCTCCACCTGTGTATGTCCTCCTGACTTCGGCCTACTTGACTCCGCAGTCTATGACGATATCTGTGGTACTAGTAACATCTTACCGTGATCTTAGTCTGTCCCAGCGCGGGTGGCACATCTAAATCCTTAGGTATGTACACATGTCCGAAGTTGTGCCTGTATTCTACGCACCATACTGCAAGCCAGTCCACGTCATAGGCTGTCAGTCGTCCTGGGAGCTGGATCTCTATGTCTTCACCGAGATACCCTCGTAAGGGCTGCAGCGAGTGCTGTTCGTTTGGTACCTGAAGTTTAAAAAGGTGTTGGATTTATAGAATTACTATAATCTTAATTGTAAGGTTGTGTGTAAAGTCCACTATATCCCATTCGTCCCCTGAGGGGACAAGGCTGGTGGTTACGAATGGGACATAACCCACCAATCCGCACTTGTCTAGCGTGATTGATTGACTAAAGCCTAATTCAGAGTAAGCTTGAGCCCCTCGGTGAGGACATATACAATGTAAGAGGTGATGATGGTATTATGGAACATTTGCATGAAGAAATTCAGATAACAGTGGAAACTTCACTGGTTAAAGTGTTAGCTTAAGTACATTATTAATTGTTAAATATAGTACTGTTTGTTTCCCAAATAAAATAAAATAAAATAAAAAAATAAAATAACATTTGTACGGGACTACCGCGAAAGTATACAATGCGAAGGCATCTACACAAATTGGTCCAAAAACATCGGAATTATCGGTGTACTATACATGCATTGGAAAAATAAGCATGGAGTGTCATCGACTGTTTAATGCCATTTAAAACTATTCCACGCTGATCGGTATCAGTATTGTTAACAACAAAAACATCGCAGATATTTTTGTTGTGAAGTAAACAATCTATTATTTAGATACAATATTGCATATGCATTAGTACGGGTCATTGTAACAGAAAACATACAAATTGTAGAAGTTAACAGTTAGAACGTATTTTTATTTTTATGCAGTAAATTCGTCATAAGAGCGTCGGTGGCTCAGGGGTTAAGGCTGTTGACTTCCAATCGGAAGGTGCCTGGTTCGAACCCCACCAGTCCCGCCACGTACCAATGTGTTTTCAATTTACGAATTCATAAGTACGTTAATTTCGACGCTCTTACGGTGAAGGAAAACATCGTGAGGAAACCTGCACATTCCTGGGAAGAAATTCTAAGGTTATGTGTGAAGTCGACCAACTTGGCCAGCGTGGTTGACTAAGGCCTAATCACCCTAATTCAGGGTAGGCTCATGCCCCTCGGTGGGGACAATATAATGAGCTGATGATGATGAAATTCGTCATAATATAAATTATTCATCTTTTTTCCGTACAGACAGCAGAAGAAAAATATAGTATTTGTAATCTATAAAACATAAGTAGCAATTTTTTACTTTCCATTTATGAGGTATACTCGTAGGAAAACCTTATTTCTAGCAGTTTCTAGATATCCATAAATAAAAATACAAAGAAAAATTTATGTGTATCTGTATTCTTTTTAATAATTTCTTCTTCTTTGCGTATCGACTCATATCTTTGAGGACCAGAATTCAGCCACCGATATACGAGTAGCACTATCACTAGCCTTGCAAAAGATTCTCGCGTGGCAAGTTAAGAGAAAAATCATGAAATATTTTTAAAAAGCTAAAGAGTTTGTACGCGCTAATTTCAAAACGAACTGACTTTTGTTTTGGTTAGGATTAATCTAAAAAAGCTCCATAGAACATCATGCTACGGCCAATAGAAGGAGAGTTCTATGTTCTATTTTAGCTAGCATTAGTTACTTTATTTGCTAAACATACTTATAAACATTGTTATTTCAACGCGTTGAAAAAATATTTTTAGAAAACAATCGAATTTTGGATGCCTTTAAGCCGTACCAATACGTGACACATTGTATTTTGGTACGGTTATTTCAAATTTCATACATAATACAAATAAGTAGGTAATTTCTTATGAATACTAAAAATAAAAATAAAATATAGAGATAAATACCGACATTATGAATCTTAGTTCAAGTAAACTTTCTTTGGTGAGCAGTCACAATGATTGTTTCGAAAAATAATATAATTTTATTAGGATTATGGCTGGTCGTAGCAGAAGTGCTACCTTTATTAAGAGTGGATCCTTTAGTGGAAACTGAAGCTGGATTAATTCGCGGATTAATGTCTGATGATGGAACATACTCCATGTTTCTGGGTATACCATATGCTGTAGTGAATGAGAGTAATCCTTTTGGGGTAAGAGCTGCGATTTTATTTAATTCTTTTTTTATTTTAAACAAAAAATAAACGGAGATCCCGATTTTGAAAAATTGTGTCAAATATATCATTATTATTAATAAAATAAATTGATTGACTGATTTTGGATTCTTTCAGGTATCTATCTCTCATAAAGGTTTTGAAGGCGTATTTGAAGCGTTCGACGACTCGGCTATATGTCCACAAATTAAAGAGTTCAATAATACTGTAACTGGATCGTTGGATTGTCTTCATATTAACATCTACGTCCCTAATACTGCATCTTCTACAAACCGTCTTCCTGTCCTAGTATGGATCTACGGGGGAGGTTTCAGAACCGGATTCTCTGGACGATACCTCTACGGCCCAAAGTTTTTTGTAAGACACGGTATAATTTTAGTCACTCTCAATTATAGGCTTGGACCTTACGGATTCATGTGCTTAGATAATCCTAAAGTTCCCGGCAACCAAGGATTGAAAGACCAGCAGTTAGGTCTGAAATGGATACGAGATAATATAGGCGCTTTTGGTGGTGACCCGAACCAAATAACTGGGTTCGGAGAAAGCGCTGGAAGTATGTCAGTAGATTTACAACTTATGTATAGTAAAGAAAAACTGTTTGACAAAGTAATCATGCAAAGCGGTACCAGTCAAAGTCACCTGTCTGTTATGGAGGCAGATAGAGAAGCCCCTTTAAAAATTGCAGAAAACCTTGGTTTCATAACAGATGATATAGATACTGCACTAAATTATTTATCGAAAATTGATACAGATCTCGTTATTGCTGCATCTACACAAATAAGTTTTATACCTTGTGTTGAACAACAGTTTGAAAATATCGAACATTTTATAGACATACATCCGTTAAACGCTAATCTGCCGAAAGATAGAAGTGTGCCTGTTCTAATTGGATATAATGATGACGAATATATATCGTTCTTGACTGATTTTTTTGATGCAAACAGACCAAAATCACATGACGGTATCTTCACTCAAATTCTGAGTGATGCGTTTGATTTTGATACTCATCTCAATGAGATGAAAGATTTAATGAGACGTTTCTATGTCGGTGATGAGGAATTAAACGATAAAACGATGTCGAATGTAATAGATTTCGGATCTGATATAGCTTTTATTCATCCTACTGTAAGAAGTATAGAGAAATTTAAGCAGAATGGCGCTACTGTATACCATTACGTGTTTTCTTATGTTGGTGGTAGAAATTTTGTGAAAGATAGATTAAATATTAGCTTGGGTGGAGCAGCTCATGCTGATGAGATAGGATATCAGTTCGATGTATCTTATATGGGAGAACCATCTTATGAAGATCAAATTATTATCGATAGAATGTCTACTCTGTGGAGTAATTTTGTTAAATTTGGGTAAGTAAACTGGGTTAATCCACATTTTTATAGTATGAATATTGCAAGACATTAAAAAGAACAAATGACACATATATTAAACTTGCACGGGAATTGAACCCAGTACCAATATTTTCACGTTGCCAATTGTATCATAAGTCCAGACTAAGAAATACTTTTTAAAGTAATGACAACAATAACTTTTTTTCAGAAACCCTACCCCAAAACTATCAAACCTGATACCCCTGATATGGCCACCAGTATCCGAAGAAACACTACACTATCTGAACATTGACTCTGATCTGAGCATGCGTAAGAGACCTTTCTACCAGAGAATGTCATTCTGGGATCTGTTTATGGACACAAACTTGAAGTATAGGAGAGGATACGTTTATGGCGATGCGTTATACCAATGAATATGTATATGGTTTAATATGGATTAATTAGCATGGTCCTGTGTACTGCAGAACTCGGGGTAGACAATGGATGACAAAACCAAATTAAAAGAAATAACAAATTTTCTTCCTTATAATGTCGTATAGCCCTCTGGGTTGTGAAGGTCTGAGGCAGTCGCTTCACGTAAAATACTGACATTCCACGAAATCTGGTTAAACTGAAAACCGACCCCAAATAGACATGGGATAAAGGTTCGGAAAAGAAGAAGAATTTTTCTTCCCCCATTTTGGCGGCACCCCATGTTTACGTCCAATAGTAAAAAACTCGACAAAAAGACTTTTAAATAAAGAAAAACGTGTGCCAAGTTGCGTCAGGATTAGTTAAAAATGTGGATTCTGTCCAGTCACATGAATTTTCATGGCGGAACGTATTTGCATGAATTTTGGTACATAAACTATTTTATCTAGGATATTTGAATCTTGAATATTCTATGGAGTCGGCAGAAAACGAAGAAAACGTTACAGCTAGTTTATAATGAATTTGAACTGATTGAGGTTGCAAACTCCAATTTTGAGCAATACAATATTATTTATTTTTCTTGGTCTATGTATTTACAAAATCCTTCATAAAACCAACCTTAGTCCCAAACGGATTGGGTTCAGATCCGTTCCCAACCCAGAAGTATGCGTCTGGACCAGCTCCGTCGTAGTGTAAGTTGGGTATGTAGAATGTCTTCGCGTCCAGCACACTAATGTTGCCAGACCGCAGGCCGTGGGCCAGACGTTTGAATTCTGGCAACACTCGGGGTCTAGGCGGGTCCAGGGATTGTGGGATGAATACGTCGCCGAAGTTTACCTGGAAAATGAGATAGGATGATTTATAAGAGGTTTTTGTTATTCTACTTTTGTGTATTTTATTTCGTAGATAGTAGCACAGCCGAGGGCATTTTGGAAAAAATATTGTATAATTTGTGGTTATTCGTAAATCAATAGTATTATTTTGACTTGCTCTTTGTAACCCATTAATTGACACCTACTTTAAAAAATGAAGTTTTTTTTAGTTTGTTGTAAAATGCTCAAATCTTATGTAAGTAAGTACTTAAAATAAGAATTAATGTTTCTAAATAATATAATGTCAACGCAAAATCGCTAAGAAGTAAATACAAAAGTTTATTATTTAAAAAAACCTCCCAAGGGAAATATAAATCCATTTGGTGTATCTAAGGGATTCTTGCAGGACCAGTAAAAACGGTAATAACGCGAGGCAAACCGCAGGATCCAGTCAGTCATCTTTATGTTTCATCATAAGTTGACGCCAAAAAAACAAATGTGTTTTTTAATTTGTTAATCCGCTTGTGACGTTGACTGTACTTTTTTTAAAGCCCCAACGAATATTACGTAAGTACTACGTTATAAATAGGTATTTGGGTTAAAATATGCTAGTGAAGAATAAAAGAAGTATTAAATCAATTTTTAGATGACCATCATCAAAATCCAAAGCAGTTTTTTAAGGAATTAAACTCGAAAAAAACATCTACAATAGTAAAATTCCTTCGAAAAACACCCTTAGTGGGCAAAGCAAGGTCTTAATTCCCTTAATTCTCCTTAAAAAAGATATATAGGTATCCAAACAAAATAGTAAAATTCCCTCAAAAACATCCCTAAGCCGGCAAGGTCGAGTAGTAAGGTTAGCGTCAACATGGCGGCCTGTCAAGTTTTGGCGCGAACCGGTGCACATGCGCAATGACTTTAATCGATATTATTTGGCACTTTCCGGTGTCATTGGCCGGAGGAAGAATGATACATTAACTTTCCATGTACGGTTTAATAAGATTTTATAAATCGTATAAATGTAGGTGGGGAAACAGGAAGAGGGGTAATAATAATTGTTATTTTGTCTACATACTCGTAATGATATTTTAATATTCATCTGAGGGGTGTAGTTGGTTGTTATAGTTACACTACATTGAAGTTTTCTATTCAAACTAAAATAATAGCATGCGAATCGACTACAAAAAGATGTCACGTTTCGCCCGATAAGTGAAATTCGTGCGAATCGTTGAATAAGCCGGCGTTTTATGGGCTCCTTTAGGATAAATACTTAAAAGATGTCAACATTTTTGTTAAACCAGTTCGTTTTAGACCACAAATTAATAGTTATTTATGGTACAAGCGAGGTAAGTTGGTGATTACTTCCGAGGCGCTATTGAGGCCCGAGCCGTCAGGCGAGGGTCTGAAGATAGCCGAGGATAGTAATCATCAATACACGCGTGTACCATACAACGTTTTTCAACACATTTGCGAAGAAATTATCATTTTTCGCTAATAAATAAACAGTTTTTCTATTCGCGCGCATCCAATACAGCAATGGTGATCGGCCATAGATTAAAAGAATATACTTATTAAAAAAAAATCGAATGAATGAATGAATGGAATCGGCCATAGACCTACCAAAAGTAAGGCAACATAGTTGAAGTTTGTTTTTACAATGTATGAACACAATTTTTTTGGTATCGGAACTTTTTTAAAATGAAAGCAATTTAAAAAAAAATCTATGACTCACTAGTGAATCAAGCGTGTCATTATTCAACTGTTTTTGCACAAATAAGAGCCCCTTTATGAGCAAGTGTGTTGAAAAAGAATTTATTATTTTCCATAAATATTTTGAGTACGTATCTTAAGGAATTAACTCAAAACAGGTAATTACAATAGTTATAGCTGAATAAAGCCAATTTCAAGTCATTATCATCCAGACTTACTCGCATTACCAAACTAACGCAAACATCTCAAAATGAGCATTACATATTTAATGCTAAAAACAAATGTAAAGCCACATGGAATGTAATAAATCAATCCAAGTACAATGGTCCAAAGGAACAAATAGTCGAAATAAATGTAGATGGTAATGTTATAAATAGTTCCCACGAAATTGCTCAAGCTTTTAATAAATATTTTACTACCCAAAAATCAGAGTCACCTAAATTTAATCCTCATAATAAATTAAAATTTATAAACCAAAATCATAATTCTGGCTCCTTTTTCATGCCTCCTACAGTTTCAAAAGATATAAATAAAATTATAGTTAATTTAAAAAACACAAACAGTACCGGTTATGATGACGTATCTACAAAAATAGTCAAGAAGGTCTCAATATATATATCAGAAGTATTAAGTCATATAATAAATTTATGTATTTTTTATGGTACATTTCCGGATAAATTAAAGAAAACAATAATAAAACCATTGTATAAGAAAAATGACAGAAATGACTTATCTTCTTATAGACCTATAGCCCTGATACCAATCTTCTCTAAAATTTTCGAAAGAGTCATTTATGATAATTTATATTCTTACTTTGAAAATAATGGTTTATTTGCTAATGAGCAAGTGGGATTCAGGAAAAACAAGTCTATAAACATGGCTATATATAATTTACTTCATTCTGTTATGGGTAGTATCGATAATAATGTAACAGCGTGTGCCCTACTAATGGACTTAACAAAAGCATTTGATCATGTAAATCACAAAATTCTGCTTCGGAAACTAGAGTCATATGGTATAAGAGGTAATATATTAAATCTTCTTGAATCATACCTTACAAATCGTTCACAGGCAACACAAATCACAAAAAATTGTCCAATATTAAAAAGAGAAGTAACAGCTTTGTCTAATTGGGAAAATGTTACGACTGGAGTTCCTCAAGGCAGTGTAATTGGACCCTTGCTTTTTAATATTTATGTTAATGAATTACCCACTATCTCAAATCACCATACTATAATGTTTGCCGATGATACCACCATTGTATTTAAAAGTAAAAGTAAAGCTTTACTCGAATCTGACATCAACAAAACTCTTTCTCTCATTATTAAATGGTTAAATTCAATGGATTTAAAAATTAATTTAACTAAAACTCATTTAATGATATTGAGGAACAGAACAGTAAAAATAAGCGATATTTGCGTAAATTATATGAATAATCCCATAGAAACTGTTGAGACAACAACATTTTTAGGATTGCATATTGATAACGATTTAAAATGGAACACTCACACAGAAAGTTTATGTTCTCGACTAAATCAATACTCGTATGCTTTACATATGTTATCTAGGGTTGCAAATAAGAATACTCTTCTGACAGCGTATCACGGCTATGTAACATCGATACTCAGGTACGGAGTTTTGTTTTGGGGCAACTCCACAAACAAAGATATCGTTTTTAAAGCACAAAAGAAGTGTGTAAGGTCTATTTGTAAATTAAAATCCACCGATAGTTGTCTTCCACATTTCAAAGAACTTAACATCTTAACTTTACCATGTCTGTATATATATGAAGTATCACTATTTGTAAAGACGAATCCCAATCTGTTTGATGTAGTACGAAGCAAGCGTCATTGCAACAAAATACGTTGTCCACAACATAATAGTGCGTGGTACAACAAAAGTTTATTCTGTATGATGTCACGCATTTATAACAAATTACCAGATGCTATTAGGAATTTAAGCAATATTGATGTATTTAAGATGCGGCTTAAAAAATTACTACACACAAAGTCGTATTATAATGTCTCATTATTTTTGGAGGATGTGTTAAATTAATTGTTAATTATTATTGTTTCTTTATGTATAAGTTTAATTTTGTGTTTCATCATTTATGTTTTTATTCTATTATTTTAAATTTTATTGTAATTTTATTAATAGTAGGATGTAATAACTGTTTTATTATTTGTATGCTGTAACAGCGGAATATGGCTGATACAATTCAACCACCCAACATCTTTGTAACCCATTATTCACAAATAAATTATTTGATTTGATTTGATTTGAAAATTTTATAAATGTATATACTATAAAAAGTATTTAAGTCTATCAATTCTACTGACCCTGCAGTAGATCAAAGCTCTTACTGATGATGTTGTACAATGAGGAGGAACACATATTATAACTACACTTGCCTAAACGTGCTGGTGATCTTAAACCGAAGCCATGTTTAGAATATAGCCAACATGCTTGACAGCCTGACTATTAGGTAAATGATCAAAACAATGTACTTAGCTATAGTTATCTACGGAACCCGTACAAGGATCAAAACATGTTTATAACCGTAATCCCATTCTAATGATATAACCAACATCAGTTCAAAAAACAGATAAAAGTAAAGGTCAACTTATTATTTGATTTTTATGTAAATATTGACAAGGATTTGTTTTTTTAAGTATTTGGAAAACTGAGTTGAATATAGCTCATAAGACAAACTTTTATAACAAGAAATAAGTAACCGATTAGATGAATTTTGATAAACTACTTCTCAAAGTTAGATAAGAAATTTCCTTTTAATTTGCTCAAATTTAGAGGTGTATCTAGTAATAGATAGGAATCAATTCCTGCCTAGACCTACTGAATAAAATTATAAATATAATAAAATAAAATTAATAAAAAACGGTCTAGCCATTTTGAAGGAGTTTGTTTACAAACACGAGAATTTTCAAAAATATTAAAAAAGAGACTTAAAAATAAAGTAGTATTTAACTCACAGTAAACCGCCGGCACCAGACGCTAAGCCACTTGATGTCTCGCAGCCGCTTGCCAGCTGGCAGCCGCAGCAGGATGTCAGAGTTCTGGTGAGCTGACAGTATTGGCGGGTCTCTGAAATGTCACAATATAGGATTTACTAGAAAATAAGTAGAAAGTTTTTCTTCACGTTTTGGGATTAATTTGTCTTATTGTAGTTTTGAAGTTTCCGATTAGGGAAATCACTACATAGTATAAAACAAAGTCGCTTTCTCTGTCCCTATGTATGCTTAGATCTTTAAACCTACGCAACGGATTTTGATGCGGTTTGTTTTAATAGATAGAGTGATTCAGTGGAAAGGTTTTTAGCATAATTCTATCCCCATATTCCTAAGAGAAGGGGAACTATGCGGGTGAAACCGCGGGGCGCCGCTAGTCTATTATAGTGGCACTGTTCCGTCTAGCCCACCGATAGCCACTGATCTCAGAAACTCTCAAAAGAAGATTCAAGTCTATACCTTTTTGTAACATAGTCACTACATCACTGCATCATCTCATTACAGTAACTGACCACTAAACGGTTCGTAACTTATATTTAGATTATCAGAAACTACGCACTCATTCACACATATACACCCAGACCGAGATAAACATTTTGTGGTTCACACAAATATGCACCCCGCACGCGAATCAAACCTGCAATCTTACCGGTATCCGACTTACACTATAATAAATAAACACTTTTTTAAAACACATTCAAATAAGTTAATTGAAAATCCATTAACAACACATAAATCACTAAGTACTTCCTCCTGGGGTACTTCGCTACTCATTTACAAAGCCATCAGACAAGGGGAGGCACAATTTAACGATCATTATCAAAATATGAATAATAAAAACAAATTTTCTGGGATTGTAATTAAATAAACATAATTATTTGGGGGATGGTACCGTTTCTTAGAGGGTGCATGTTTTTAAAGGTTATTGGGGGATTTTTAATATTAGTTTTTGTATAATGTCACACATAATTAACAATAGTCATCATCAGTTCATATATGTCCCCACCGAGGGGCTTGAGCCTACCCTGAAGGGTGATTAGGCCTGTCATAGTAGGAAGACTGTTTCTATTATACATTCAACCACGCTGGCCAGTGCGGGTTGGTCGACTTAGAGTTTCTTCAATCAATCCGAAATTTCCGTGCGGGGTGAATATTTGTGTGAACCACAAATGTTTGTCTCGGTTTGGATGTGTGTGTGTGTGAATGAGTGTGTGCGTAGTTTCTGATACCCTAGATACAAGTTTCGAACTTAGTTAGGGGTCAGTTACTGTAATGAGATGATGTGGTGAACGATTAAAAAAAATATTTCCCTGATCTTGATCTGAACTTTATTTTACATATAGTTTATCTATTGTTTTTTAAAGAAACGTTAAATAAAATAAAGTCAAGAACTAATTTTTAATGGAGTTTACTTAGTAAGTAGGTACGTAATAATATTGAAGATCACGGAAGTGCAAAAGGATCTAAAGATTTTATCATTCAACATGATATAAATATACCTACATAATTAAATCATTTAAAGTAAGTACACATTAGATCATTTTCTATATGTAATTTTAGCTTGTAAGGTATTTATAGTAAAAATATATGTATTCTAGTCTATAAGGTATATAAAATGGAGTTCAGGAGAGTCATAGCATACGTTCTATCTAGTTAAGGATCCTGTATCTTTGAATTAAAATAAACATTATTTTTTATTTAGTCGTAAATATTTTGTAACAACTTATGCAGTTGCATTTTACCTATTAAATAAATAAACCCGTTAAACACTGACGAGTTACATATATTGAATTTAACCGTTTAGAGTTTATCAAAACGTGGATGGAATACAATAAATTAGGCACCGTTAAGGGAGGTAGCACCCCCAAAGATTAGCATTCAGAGTAAGTATACTACGGATAAATTGTTAGGGTGGGTGATGGATGTTTTCTAGTCAGCGTTTTAGTGAAAATGAGAGAGGGAAAAAATACGACGTTACTAAATAGATGTACTTATACCTTTTGAATGTGGAGTTGGAGAGTTGCTTTGGGAGGGAAGATATTAATTTGTGTCCGAGTTTGTCGTCTGTTTTGTTTTTAATTAGGGACTATGTAGAATATATGTATGTACATGAAGGTATCTCGTCAACGGAGCTGTTTTACACTACGTAGAATTTGCAACGCAATATAACTGCAAAGCCGTAGTTTGAGGGTATTTTATTTGAAAAAAATTCTTAATTTTAAAATGGTTTTAAGATGTTAATATGTATGTAAAAGAAAGGAGTAACTAAATTAAGTTAAACTAGAAAGATTTTTTGAGTAACATTCATTTTCAAAACCGTTAATGTGTCGTCTTTTGCACTGTGCACAGAAGATCCTCCAATACCCTATGTAATGTATTCAATTACAAATATACCAAGGCAAAAATTCGTAGATATATGACTTGAATCACAAGTAAAGGTAGAAAACCTTCAATTTCTTTTAATTAACCCAAAAAGTTCCACTGTCCCATAAAAATTGGACCAAATTTTCCATCAATTATCTCTTCCAAAGCCCGCCAAGGACATTAGAATTACCAAGTAACGTTTTTGAAAAGGCAAACGAACGACCTTATTGATGGCTGATGTATTTCCGAATCTGTGGTTAATTCACCATGTACTAAAAAACTATATTCAAGACTAGCTTTTTCGCGTGACTTCGTCCGCGTGGAATAATGACTTCCGGTAGAATTTGGGATTTCCCTTTTTCTCCCCCTAGGGTAGGAATATCCAAAAATCTTCTCTTAGTGGTAGCCTACTCCCCAAAACAAACACACGTGTCAAATTTCAGCTCTCTATGACCGGTAGTTTCGGCTGTGCGTTGTCTGTCAGTCAGTCAGTACATCATTCAGTAACGGAAGAGTTTTATAGGTATAAGTATACTTGTAGATAAAGGTGATAAACATTTAACATTATTGATATCTTTGATTTACACGAACACTACACATTGAAATAAAAGACTTAAACGGATTTTTGTCGTGGTTTGGTTGATGTAAAACAAAAAACAACCACGACAAAAATCCGTTTAAGTGTTTTATTTCAACATTTAACATTACTTTGTTTAGGCATCTCAGTCTACTGTGATCGTCAGAAAACGTAAAAGCAAATTATTGTAAGCACGACAAAAATCCGTTAATAGTTTCATTTCAATGGAAACCTATGTCCTATGTGGACTTCGTAATCAATAATCGCATGTCGAATGTCGTATTGTATTGTCCAAACGATATAAAATACATGTCATGTCATGTTAGTAGTCGGAAACATTTGAAATACCAGGGTTTTACCGGGGATCATCATGAAACAATGATATATATATGGTATAGGTATCTACAAATAGAGTATTCAGATTTCTATGAGGCACAACGTTGTGGATTTCCATATACATTTGTATGGACCTAATGGCGTACGAATTTATTTTTATGTGTGTTAGAATGATTGTTCAAATGCGTAATTGATGGATGTGATCAACAAAATACTTATGTTGTTTCGGTGTATGTATGATAATAATGTTCATAGTTTCTGATACCGTAGAGTTCCTAGATACAGGTTATAAACGTAATTAGGGGTCAGCTGCTTTAAGGTGATAGAGTACTTTTATTATGTGAAGTCGTTAATGATGTAGCTTTTAATTTCATGACCGTTTCCGTGCACCATCAGTTCATCACATGGTCCTCAAAAGTACCTGCTTTATCCTGATTTACGTATAAAAACTTACAAAGTATTTTAAAACCATTGTTTTATTTAATCCTATCATTCTTCTTTGCTAATTAGATAACTGCTAACAGACCACAATTCCTCTCTTTGGGAACGTATATGAGCTGATGAAAGAACACTACCTTCAAAACATACCTGGTAATATAATCCTCCGGATACGGCACCAGAGTCCCTTCTGGCGAGGGTTGAGGAGTATCCCCCACCCAGAAGTAAGCATCAGGCCCGGTGCCATCATACGCAAAGCCTCGTATGAAGACTGTGCTCTCGTCGACTGCGAAGGCAGTGCCCTTGATTCCGTGGGCGTATTGGGTCAGACGCCCGATTAGACGGCCGTAGTACGGCTCTGGGCGACGGGATGAGACCAAACCTGGGGGGCAATGGAGTGGTTAGAAAGAGAAAAATATTTTTGACAGAGAATATGTATGTACCAGCGCTGTCCGCGGTACTACCGCGGTATCCCGTAGGAGTTTTGGAATAACAAAAGTACTTCATGTGTTTCTCGTATAAGGAACATCTGTACTAAATTTCATTTAAATCGGTGCAGTAGTTTGGGGTGTATAAGGACCAATTTTACATCCATCCATCCAAAAAAATACTACTATAAAAATATTGCTTACGACTGAATCCAAGAAACAGCTCTATATATTTACACATGTATTTATTTTTATTTCCATTTGCCATAACGATATTCGTGGTGGAATGTTTCCACCTTTCAACCTAATCTACTAACAATCAGTTCAGTAGTTTTTGCGTGAATAAAACCAACTGTAATTACTCGACGACGTAATATAGATGGTTATTATGGACATGTATCCTCAGTCCTCACCAACAACTTTCACATTTTTATGTACGATTTATAAAAATACGAGTCTAAACTCTGCCTGCCTAGCATGACTGTGCGTGATAAATGATATAGACACCACGAAATAATATCGATTGCGCGAGCATGACCAAATGAATATGGCGTAGTACGATTTGATAAAATTAAATATGGCGGCTATATTTATTATATTTTGACAGTTGGATATCAATAAATAGCTATATCGATTTCGCGAGCATGACCAAATGTCATAAAATGTATTACGTGGTAAAATTAAATATGGCGGGCGTTTTTATCAAATTTTGAAAGTTGGATGTCAATAAATCGCTGTATCTATCGCGATTTACAGACATTATACAGCCTACGCCCGTTGGACTTACAATCCCGAAATTTGGAAGTATCTTAGATTAATTTCTAAAATTATTTTCAAATAAAGCTTTGAGCATTTTGAGTTTATCTATACTAATATTATAAAGAGGAAAAACGTGTTTGTTTGTTTGTAACGAATAGGCTCCAAACTATTAAATGAAAAAAAAACCAAAATTCCAAAAGCTACATTCACCCTGAGTAACATAGGCTATATTTTATCCCTGTATTCCCACGGGAATCGGAACTACTCGAGTGAAACCGCGAGGTGCTGCTAGTTATTCAATACAGTTATTATTTTGTAAGGCAAATCTTATCTAATACTTATATAAAATTCTCGTGTCACAGTTTTCGTTGCCATACTCCTCCGAAACGGCTTGACCAATTCTCATGAAATTTTGTGTGATTCAGTAGGTCTGAGAATCGGCCAACATCTATTTTTCATCCCGAAATGGGAACTACGCGTGTGAAACGGCGGGGCACAGCTAGTATAAATCTAAATATAAGTTATAAAATCCACATATTCCTCTAACGAAAACATTCTATATTTAGCAACATATTATTCTTGATACATTCATGAACCTTGACTATCGGAGCATCCTTCCCTTTTAATTTTCCACACTTTTAAACAGATACATTGTCAAAGTCGCTTCTACCGAGGGAAGGGCTCATTAAATGTCTCCTATAGCCGTATCCTGGCAACACCCTGACACGATTTTATCTGCCAAAGCTGGCAACACCGATATTTTTGTTCAATTAAAACCTTTAAAAGTTCGAGGTCAGTATTTCTCAACTTCTTTGTGTCCTTATAAAGGATTTTAAACTTTTAATCGCTTCTTAAAGTTTTTAATAATGTAAAGTTTGTATGTGTATTATTTTCTTCTTGTGATCAGGGTCGGTGATGACGTCAAGGCTTTTTTTAATTACTCGATTGAGGAAGGTATTTTATTGTTAATAATAAAATCTATGATATCAATTGTTTGTAGTTAATAGATACTTCTACTACACGAACACGACTGTTGTTAATTAATTCACATCACTACATAGTATAAAACAAAGTCGCTTTCTCTGTCCCTATGGTATGCTTAGATCTTTAAAACTACGCAACAGATTTTGATGCGGTTTGTTTTAATAGATAGAGTGATTCAGTGGGAAGGAAATTATTCCCATATTCCTACGGGAACGGGAACTAGTAATCAATCAGTGCAACTTTTTACCATATAAGTAGGTACGAGTATATCAAAATCATCACAGAGCGCTACATGTCTCTTTGAAGCTTTCTTTAGCCCATAGCGGGATCTTTCAGACAGGACTTTTTGTAATGCAGAAGAAGGGGGGGGGGGGGAGGGGCACCAGAAAATACCAGAAGAAGCACAAACTTCTTAGTTGACATAAGGATAGGGTTTTTTTTCGCCGTGCCTCAAATTCTAGAGCCCAAAAGCTTGGATTGCTTAGGACATCATGTAGTCTTAATCCGTCACTGTGCGGAACCTGGGTTTGATTAGTGATTACACACACCAAAAAACACGAATTTTATTATCTAAGAATGTTAATTGACTTTTTATACACACCATTAATGTAGAGTTAATTATAATTAAATAATTAAAATGCTTTTTGTAAGTACTTATGATTGATTTCCTTTGATATTACTTACGTCAATTAATCCACAAACTATCTGCTTATAAATAATTTAATCGTTTAATTATACGTATGAGATCATATCATATTGATTTTCCTCTGTCTGTATTTATGTGAACCGTTTATGATTTTCTGTTTTACATACTGTGCTAAGATCAACATTTTCTTAAAAACTACTCCGATTTCCATAAGGCTTTCGATATTCTTCTACTTTCTTAGGTCACTAGAGATGAAACAAAAAATATTAGAATAAGTTACTAGCTGTGCCCCGCGGTTTCACACGCACACGTTACGTTGGAATTTCGGGATGAAAAATAGATGTTGGCCGATTCTCAGACCTGACTAGGTCTGAGAATCGGCCAACATATATGCTCACAATTTCATGAGAATCGGTCAAGCCGTTTCGGAGGAGTACGGGAACGAACATTTTGACACGAGAATTTTATATACACCCTTATTTTGAATTCGAGATACTTAATCACACAGCTAATGCAAACGACGGGTGACAATATAATAGTGAAGTTAGTTTTTTTCTTTTGCTGTTATTTAAAAAGTTATGATAAGTCAAAGTTTTTCAAAATCCCGCCGAATTTTATTGTTATTCTACACCGAACAACCGGCGAACGCTGCGATACACAGCTGAGCGCGGTCATCGACCCGAGCCGTCACAGAATACTTGATAGCTAGTGTGCCGTCTGGTAATACGGCATTTATTTAGTATTTTTTAAAGATAAGTAATCGACTATCATTTTTGATATTTTTATTGGATATATGGATTCAGTTACTGCTACAGATATTCTGATTTTAATAAGTCCCATATTTTCAAAATAGGGGTGTATGTTTTCCTCACGCGGGAATCGTGCCTACAGCCTTGTTTGGTAATCTAGTATGTCGATAACTCTGTCACTTGGGCCTACCCACCAAAGGGATTCGAATTCGATTCCCATGTATGATCAATATTTGTATGTTAATTTAAGTATTCCACTAAAAGATATCTGCTATAAGATGATTTAAATTTCATTTAAAGGTATAGGTCTTCGACCATATAAGACCATTAGTGCAATAAATGATTGCATTTGAAAGTTGTTAAATATAAGTACTGTCTGGTGCGGGGTACAAATGAGTATCGAAATGCTGAAACAAAACTGTAATACAGTCCCGAGAGGGTCGCACCCTCCGGTAGGGATGATAGGGGTGGTACTACAAGTATCACTTGGCAATATATTTATTTATTTAAAAGCAAAATATATGATTGTTAGGATAAATATTAGTGTACTTAACTTATATCAGAACCTTATATTTTTTAGAGGTAAATTTGAAAATTCGATCCCTTAAGGCAGTGAAAAACGGGTTGAAAAGTCCTGTGTGAATATGGATCTATGAAGCTATGATATAAATATAACAACATGACACATAAATAACAAGGGTGAATTAGCGGGACCGAAAAAAAGTGTTGTTTAAAGGATACTAAAGAGTTTACCCTAATATCTTACTTACCATATTTTGTCCATATTTTGATTCGATTTCATATTTTTACGTTTATTAGATGTACACCAACTGCCTTATTTGCGTTTCATTTTCAGCCTGGTTTAGCACAAAACCAGGTTTTACAAATCAATTTGGAATACTGTCAAAGTGACAGATATGACTGACAAGGTATCAAATGCTTACCAGGTTTTGTTAAACTAGACTAAAAATGCAACGCAAAATAAGGCAGCAAGAGTTTTATCTATCTTTATTACTCTGTTATTTTATCTACAAACAACAACATCTTTAAAAAACAACCCCATCTTTCGTTCAAGTACCAACCCTGCAAGCCAACCCCCTGGTCCGGGGATGTCAATCAAAATATCCGTTAATGGCGTCTCGTTCGAGGATATTAGATAATGTGCCGCTCGACACTACCTTACGAACGAATGTATAATGTGATCATTATTGTATCTATTTCTATATTATTGTCACGTACTTACTGACTGACTGACAGTGGTAATGTGGGTAATTTATAGATTTGGTGGCAAAGAGAGATATTTTATACCCACTACCAATCAATGCATTAGATTCGGTCGTACAGCATGTGGAAATATTACATACTTACTAGCAACGTTCTGAAGTTTTTTTCCGCGTTAATTTTAAAACAAGAGTATCCCATGTATAATTTTGGCGTAAAAATCAAACATGATATTTTTATAATTTACATGCGGTGTGTCGGAGTTTTAAAATTACCTATTAGATGAATTATGGAATTCGTTCAGTCATTAATTCTCAAACTTTTTATAAGAAAAATAATAAGAAAAACGTCTACTTTCCTTCCCCAAACTATTTGCCAAATAACACACTTCTCCCCACTCAATAAAATCACTTCTAAAGAATTCCCCCGACGCCCCAAATCATATGCACCCTATCCTATCCGAGGCACCCCGTGGAGCGCGGTCACCTTAGTCGTTATCGTAAAATTATACGGGAAAAGATAAACGTACGAGTACTCCATGGAATTCGATGGGATTTCACGGCTTTACAGATAATTAGATTGATTTTTAACTGGCATTCCAAAAACGGAGGTGTAATTAATTCGACATGTACTCGTGTGTACGTAATATTGGTAGAATTGCAAGGGTTTTGTGTGAAATACAAGTAAAACAGTTTTCAGCAATCGATAATAGTTATTTAAGGTATAAGCTAGTAAAGTTAGTGAATACTTCTGAGGCCCTAGCCGTTAAAAAAAACAAATGAATAAATGAATGGAATCCTACCAAAAGTAAGGAAACATAGTTGAAATTTATTTTTATAATGTATTTTTTTGGTATCGAAACTTTTTTTAAAACAAAGCAATTTAAAAAAACAATCCATAACTCACTAGTGAATAAAACGTGTCATTATTCAACTGTTTTTGCACAAATAAGAGCCCCTTTATGAGCAATTGTGTTGAAAAAGTCATTTAAAACAAAGCTAGGTTGGTAAAACTGTGGCACAACATAACTAATGATATTAGTTACCTAATACAATACCTAGAACATATCCAATATCCATTCGTATTTGCTACCGAACTAAAAGCACGACATAAAAACAAACGAATACAGTTCACAAGCTTTCCTAAAAGAATACAATTAATAATTATTGTTTTGAACAAATCCTTAGGAAGTACTGTTTTACTGAGATTACCAGATTAAGCGGGGGTGGACTCACCCCCTAACTAGGGGTGGTAATATTCTATTGTGTACAATATAAGTAACTGTTTCGTGTTTAGGGGTGCAGTTATTTCACGTGTTTGGAAATGTATTATTTATGGAACTGGGTTTTAAAATGCATTCAACAAAATAACTTAAAACATAACTGTATAATCTAAACTTTTCGTGAGCTTTTATATGAGTAAGATTCCATTACAGTTCAAATGCTATTCTCACGGATGATTTTGATATAGTGAGGAAAAATTGTGAAATTATAGACTCAACCCAGAAAACGTTGCTCGAGAGCTACCAAATTTCATCTGAATCAAAAGTCTTTTAATATGAAGATACTAGCTGTGCCCCGCTGTTTTACCCGCGTGGAACCTTATCCCGTGGAAAATTTTGGGATAAAAAGTATCCTATGTTTTTAGGAACATCTGTACCAAATTTCATTAAAATCCATTCAGTAGTTTTTGCGTGAAAGAGGAACAAACATCCACACAACTATACATCCACACTCACAAACATTCGGCTTTATAATATTAGTAGGATAGTAGGAGTAGGATAGGGATATCAAACACATACTTTGCCTTTAAAATAATAGTGTAGTCCCCACGGGAATCGAACCTATTTGTTTGGCAACTCGGATGGTGAACACTCTACCATTTGGGACGTCTTTGGCCGCCATAATGGTTATCGTTCTTACCCACACTTTTTAGCTAGTGTTGCCGCTCGATAGTCCACTATCGATATTTTTCGATAGTATCGATGAATGACGGTCGATATTATCGATATGGCGTTTTTCGATTATAACTATCGAGCGTAAAATTATCGATATTTCGGTATCACTACTTTTTACACCTACATACAATACATTTCTCTTTACTGCGACACAGTTTTTCTTAACTTCTGCAGGTACCGTCGTTTATTATTTTTGAAATTGTTTGTGTTTCTGGTTCCTCAATAAAGATTTTTTTATTATTATTATTTCTGTATTTTATATAAGTACTTACTTACAATCTTCAGCTTTAGAGTGATCTTAAAAACCTATAACATTACCTACCTATTCACCAACGTTTTGTAAGCCCAACGATACTGTGATGCGCCTCCGACCTTGACGCGACCGCACTCAGGATCTAGTTTTTGCGCCATGTTTTACGTAAACCTCATTGTTTAACTTCAACGTTTGTCAACCAGAGGGTCAAATTGAGAACGCTTTATATTGTACAATAATGCTTTGGTTCTTTGTTTGTTAGTTAATTTGGTTCACAGATCTTGTTTTGTGTTTTTTAGATTGGTTTTTATCGAATTTGGAACTGGGAATCTACATTTATATGTTTAAAAAATAACATAAAAATGCTTTATAACATAACTTATCTAGTATTTAACATCTATACCTGCTCTACATACAATGTAGAGCAGGTTTGTGCTGGTTTCCCCACAATGTTAACATCCTTACTAATATTATAAATGCGAAAGTAACTCTGTCTGTACGTCTGTCTGTCTGTCGGTCTGTTACCTTTTCACGGCTAAACTACTGAACCTATTGACTTGAAATTTGGTAAAGGGGTAGCTTATGGTCCGTGGAAGGTCATAGGCTGTTTTATCCCAAAATTCCCTCAGGCTCGGGAAATACGCGGGTGAAACCGCGGGGCACAGCTAGTACTTAAATAATTTTCAAAAATGTTAAACACAGGTACGAACGGAGTACGAAGATCGAACCTGAAACCATCCGGATGGAAGAAAGCCTTTCTAGTACGCCATCAATCCTCTCATTTTTGTATGATGTTAGTACGTTGACTAGGATCAGAGACCAGAGAGAATCTCGTCTTGATGCATGATCATGGACTAGGAGGATAGACGTGCCCTCCGGATAAATATAGATAATCCTGCAAGGTTTAAACTAAAGGTCAACCTGTTAGTTATATTTACTCCACTTATTATCACCTGACATTTCATACATTATATTAATAGTCACACTATTAAATGTCTAGGTTTTTAGATGACCTAGTTTCAGGCACCTATTTATAAGACCTTATGTGAGGCTGACTTGTTTATTATAAGCTTTGAATATCATATATTCATTGTTAGGTAAGACATTAACTATTACCTATTACCTTCATAATGGTATATAATATACTATTCATATTTATATTATACTTACTAAAGACATCTTTTAAATACTTATTAGACTAATATATAAAAAAAATTGACTGAGTGAGTCTGCCAGGCTTAGGCTAGGCTAGTTGGCTAAATAACCTAGATGAAGAAATCTGATCCACGCAGGATTAATTAGATTGGTGACAGATGGTGAAAGAGGAGGCATCTCCTGATGAGAAGATCCTTGAACATGACATGCAACACAAACAACAAATCTGCTAATAGTTGATGACTGATTGCAGATACGCATAAAAAAAAAATAAAAAAAATGTCATAGACAATGATGATTGCTACCAAGTTGGACAGTCTAGAAGAGGGAGGCCTTAGTCTAGCATTAGGACATTATAGGCTGTAATTATTACATTACGAGTAAGTATAGCCTTAAACACTGGTTGCTTAGGCCACGCTGCTATAGGTGGCATTGTCGTATATAATAGGTACACGCGTGTATTGATGATTAATATCCTCGGCTATCTTCAGACCCTCGCCTGATGGCTCGGGCCTCAATAGCGCCTCGGAAGTGATCACCAACTTACCTCGCTTGTACCATAAATAACTGTTAATGGCCTTTTTAAAATATTATAAAATAACTAAAATGAATAAATGTGTAATATAAATTGTAAATTTTGTAATCATATGCTATTTCTAAAATAAAAATTATTTTTAAATTTTCTTTTGTAAGCTTTGTGACGTGCGTAAGAACGTCTATTGTTATGACAAAATTTGTTTGCGTACTTCTATACAAATTCAAGTTATTTTTAAGAAAGTTTTGTAACTTTTAATTGTTATTCTTATTTTTAAAAGTCTGCAATACTCTTTGATTACTTGATACCATTTTATAAATATAACATAATGACGTTATTCTGGACATCTTAAAATAATCTTAAGGTGGCCGATGACGAGTCAGTTTAACTGATCAACTGGCGTCCATCCAAAAATGGTTGTCAAACACTGGAGCGATTCCAGATTCCAGTGGGGAAATATAGGGAAATATATATATCGTTGGCCTAAAACTTTCGGAGTGACGCCACAGTTTTATGGCCTGATCAGTTCGACTGACTCGTCAGAATAATTTTAGGATTTACATAATGTCAGAAAAATACGACTACGAATTAACCTTAACATTACAAATATAAGATAAAAATAAATAATGTATACAGTAAACTGGAAACCAGTTAACAAACTATACGATGTGTTATGCAATAATATGTTTTTACAAAATGTTTGGCAGATGTAGTAAGTGGTCCATGGACATAGTATCTTAGCATTGGAGAAGATACTGAGGCGATGAGTCCTTTTTAAATCTGTACTCGTCTTTTTGAAGGACGCCAAGTCAAAATAAAACGAAATTATGAAAATGTCAGTAATTACCAAAGATTTGGAAAAAGACATTCTGATTAAATATCAGAAATAAAAAAAGATTTTATTTAAGTAAGTAATAAATTCTAATCGGTACTTAATATTAATATAAAATTGATATTATTAAAATGTAAAATTTCTATTTTTGGAACGCTCAAAACCAGAATTTAAGCAAGTACCTATATTTATATCAATTTAAAAAAAAACTATATTTTTGTTGTATCATACCTTATACTTATACAACAAAAAAGTTACCAAGTTTCGGATCGGGTCTACTAACATGCAGAATTTGGTAAATTTACTCTGTACCTATACTGTACCCTATATTCATCATTAGAAAAAGCTAAGGAAAAGAATGCAAAGGGGACAACTGGTGTTATGTACTTATTCGTAAACTTGTATATTTTTTAGTTAGACTTTATAAATCCACTCTAATATTTACCTTAAACTATAAAAGATAGATGACGTCTTTAATAAACCATAAACAAAAACCTTATAAATCGCAACACCATATTAAAATTCAAATTCTCTTACTTAATCAAAACCCATTGCGTAAAGTCCACCAGCGTGCTGTATATTGCCTATCAGCATTACGAAACTACATCAGCTACATCTTGTTCAAAGCAAATGTGATATTATAACATTTATAAGTGTTATAAAAGACGTGAGACTCACCGGGGAGCGCCAGGAGCGCGAGGCACAGCGGCATGAGGCCGCGCGGGGGCGGACACTTCACCCTCATTGGACGAATCCTAGGGGCGGCTTTTCCTCAATACAACTAATATACAGCCTTCCAAAAACCTCACACCACGCGAACTTCACTTTTTACCCGAATTTTTTCTTTTTCACTGATTTTTGTTAACACTTTATTCGAATTTCAAATCGATTTTGTTTAGTTGAAGTTTTAACACTTTTTTTGAAATTGGAATCGATTTTAACTCATATTTTTATAGTCTGATTTTGTATTATTTTCAATTTTTGCACTTAGAATCTCAAATTTATTTTTTATTGTATTTTTTTAATTCGCGCGTTTTTTCCGACACGTTTGATGTAAGCCAACGCGCGTATTATACTGCCACTTTCACCATTCATCCATTATAGCGTTACGTTACAATAACACTTGTACTTTCACAAATTTTGTTATTATTTATTATTAAATAAGGTTTGTAAACGAATAAATATATTATTTTTCTTATAATTAATTATTATTGTCGTCATTACACACCAGTCTTAAATACTTTTTGTGTTATTTCTTTTGTGCTGTGCTGTTACTGAAAGAAAAAAAAATACATATATAAATGGCATTTAATTAATCAATATTCAAAATTGTACACAACATAACATTAAACAACCTGGTGCGTCTTTTTATATTAAAACAATCATTTTTTTAAAGAAATATCTACCTAAACTTCTTTTACTAAGGTTTAAAATTTTTAAGTCCTGTGATTGTATGGGAACGGCCCTACATCATTATGTGACAATCAGACAATGGAAATATTCAAAAACTGCCATTTTTAAAAAGTACTTATATCGAAATTAGCCAATGTATAAAAATATCGAAAAACATAAAAATAAAATAAAAAAGTCTACGCACAAATTCACGCGAACTCTACTGATTTATATTTTATGTTTCACAAAAGGAATCGTCAGAAATGTGAAAACGAAATTAATCCGCTAAAAATAGTTTCATTTCAACGTATGTACTTATTGGTATTTTTAAATAAAAACTAATATTATTATTAATGTCCTTAGTATTGTGAGCCATTCTTGAAAATGTCAAATCTAATAAAAAAAACCATTTCAAAACATGTTAATTCAAGCCAAGCAAAGCATTATGATTTTTAAACTAATTTGCATTTTATGAGTCTAATGACCACAGTTCACTATTAGGTATTAAAAATAATAATATCCAACAGCTGTGTGACCTCAGTTCAATTTCCTCGATGGCAGAGTGGTCACTATGCCGGACTGCCTTCCGTAAGGTTGCAGGTTCGATTCCCGTGCAGGGGAATATTTGTGTGAACCACGAATGTTTGTCTCGGTCTGTGTGTGTGTGTGTGAATGAGTGTGTGCGTAGTTTCTGATACCCTAGATACAAGCTCCGAGCTTAGTTAGGGGTCAGTTACTATAATGAGATAATGTAGTGAATGATTATAATAATTGGTTTGAAGCGATGCTACAGTTCCGCACGATCCTGAGTTCAAAACCCAGATGGGGTAAAAAATGT
The DNA here is from genome assembly GCA_958496195.1 of Timandra comae. Taxonomy (NCBI): domain Eukaryota; kingdom Metazoa; phylum Arthropoda; class Insecta; order Lepidoptera; family Geometridae; genus Timandra; species Timandra comae. The sequence goes on from OY292376.1 coordinate 551,609, forward strand.
TAATCTGGAACTAATATTATTTTTTAATTGGAAAAAGCATTTATGCATTAGGTAGCTCCTTTCTTGAAGAAGGCTAAGGTTATTTTAACATGGGTGAAACTGTGGGACCAGTACTACAGTATACAGGGTGTCCCACAAACATCGCAGACCCAGATATGAATTGGGAAAGTATTCATAGAAAACTAGCTATGCCCTGTGGCTTTAACCGCGTTTGGCTTGGAAGAAATTGCTAGCAGATGATGTACCTCATGGAAAAGAGAACTAGGCATCTTTTTCTGTTAGAACGGATGTCCTAAACTGGCTCCATGATCTGTGATGTACCTACATCATAGTATCTAAGTACTCAAAAGTGTACCAACCCAATATACAAAAAAATAGGTCTAGTTATTTTTAAACATGTTTTTTTTCTATATAAAAGGCTTTATGAAATTGAGTCCTTCAGTTATTTATATCCGTCCGTGGGACGATACCCAACCGAGGTTGGCACCCACGCCTTAACTATAATAATAAACTTTATTTATTATGGACGTCCCCTTTTGATGGATTGATTTTAAATACTTTTCGGAGGATTTATGTTTAAATGAAGACGATATTATGATGTTGTTAAGACTTTTATTGAAGAGCTAGAATTTTATTGCGAAACTAATATTATAAAGCTGATTATGAGTAGGTTTGTGTGATTAAATAATGTCAGATGCTAGTAGTTTAATTTTTTTTCTATATATTATACATTTTCACAGTTTAAGGCCCAAGGGCCAACGGCACCATAGCATAAGTCAGAAGGAAAAATAAATTTAGCAGGAAAAGAAAAGGAGTATGTATTCACAATTCAATAAAATGTATATCTTATTGTCCATCGGTGCTTTCGTTATGGTTATAGACCGCTTAGGAGGTTCTAGTGACCACGATCCAGCCGGGCTAGCAATGACTTCGATAGCGATTTCGATCGACATCCAACTGTCAAAATATGATAAATACAGCCGCCGTATTTAATTTTATCATAATGTATTGCTCATTTGGTCTTGCTCGCGAAATCGATATATATCGTGGTGTCGATATATTTTATTATTTATCGATACGCACAGTCATGCTAGGGGGGCTGAGTAGGTAATGAGGAAACGATGAAGATCTTTGTTGCGAAAATTAGATTCATCATTTGATCCTGTGATTAGCGCTACTAGTAGGTGTTTTAAATGATCTGTGGTATTAGGTGAGATGAGAGGCATAATATGGGAAGATATCGAAACGACTAAATGAATATTACAGAAGCTCATCTTAATTATATCTACACTAAAACTAATAACTGAACTACAACCTAAGGTATTACATAAAATCTAAACTAATATTATAAAGAGGAAAGATTTGTTTGTTTGTTTGTAACGAATAGGCTCCGAAACTACTGAACCGATTTCAAAAAATATTTCACCATGTAGCTAACCACATTCACCCTGAGTAACATAGGCTATATTTTATCCCCGTATTCCCACGGGAACGGGAACCACGCGTGTAAAACCGTGGAGCGCAGCTAGTGTACAATAAATAACGTATTTCCAATAGTTGCATATTAAACTTAGCTCACGGAAATTAAGAGGTTGCAACTACGAAGTTATGTTACACTAATATGAACTTTGTTACAAGTGAATTTGATTTAAACTTGCATGTACTGCTTTTCAGTTTGTTGTAAATCAATTTAGTATTTAATATTAAACCTAGTTGTTAACTTTGACTTGTCGAAGCTATCTTATTTAACTTGAGTATTTAATAAGTTAGGTAATAAATATACTCGTACATATGATCCTACTAATATTATAAATGCGAAAGTTTGTATGTTTGTTCCACATTCAGGCAAAAACTACTGTATCGATTTTGATTTTTGGTACAGATGTTCCTTATAACTAGGAATAACACATAGGATACTTTTTATCCCGAAATTCCCATGGGATTGTGTATAACTAATCGTATGTTTTATTGTAACTTTTTGCAGTCACAAGCCCTACCAATAGATGGCGCTGTTACTTAATTTTTTAACACACGATGGTGAATTGTGCCGAGATCTGGGGGCACGGCAGTGCCCCCGCCAAGTCGAGCAGTGTGACCAGATTTAGTATTTTAATACTTTTTCAGTATATTTCATCGATTTTTCCGAACATCAGTATATTTTCAGGTATATTGCTGGCAGTCAGTATTTTTGGGTATATTTTGGTTGAAGTTATGGCAACACTGTAGTGAGTGATCGTCTTTGCGCCAATGTTTGCGGAATTCCCCGGACCGGAACGCGAACATTGGGACTTTCCCGGATATAGTTTATACTCATACATGTTATCTATGAGCAAAGATGAGTAAGTTACAGATATGACAAGAAAGACGGCCGTTGCCGGCGTTGTAGTATTGTAATACTACATATACAATTATCAATCAATACATAGTATTAATCAGACTTGCAGAATGTATGTTCGCCTTCAACTTTACTACTGCTGGACCGATTTTAATGCGGTTTGCACTATTCGATAGAGCGTAATTTCCAGATTGCATACATTCAAATTCTTTGTGTTTCATGAATATCAGTCTACCCGGACAAATTCGGGACGGACCGCTAGTTTATCTATAATTTTCAAAACAACGTCTAGTTTTTAAGTTTTCAGTTGCATGAATAGGTAGTAAAATGAATGAATAGGTAGTAAAGGTAGTTAAACTTAAAAGATACTTTATTACTAGTATCAAATCGTCTAATACGGTTCAAGTGAAATGATTGTCTCTTCTGCATTCAACTTATTCTTTGAGGACTTTCTTTCGATAATTCGGGAATTTCCCCAAAATAGGAGATGTTTTTGTCATCATATAAATAGAACGCGATTTTCGTTGTTTTTATTTACTTAGTTGCATTCATTCGGACAGCATGTCTAGTTTTCAGCAAAGTTATTTAGCGAAGTGGGAACAAATTCCGGAATTTTCTTCGTGACTTTCACGTTACAAAGATGACGAGTTCACCGCATTTTGCAAAGCATGCAATGCGAAAATGCAAAGTAGATTAGCATCTATAAAACAGCATGCAAATACTGAAAAGCATAAATTGAACTTGATAAAATATAAAGGACAGTCAAAGGTAAGCATAATTCGCTTTACTTAACTAGTTCAAGGCGTTCGGATATATTTTAATTTAATTAAAGTTAATCATCCTAGTTTTGTTTCTCAAAACCAGTTAGGTAACAGCTATGAAATGCGGCGCTATTATAAAAAAAAACTAATCAAGTATTTTAAAATTTTCAGGTTGATACATTTTTCAAAAAGGCCCCACTGAAAGACGAAGTCAAGAAAGCTGAGCTGCGTTTATGCAGTTTTCTGTCGGAACACAACATCCCATTTAGAGCAATGGACCATCTTAGTGATGTTCTAGTGAAGTGTTTTACCGATTCCGATATTGCGAAAGAATTTTCCTGCAAGAGATCCAAAGCAGCCGCTATAACTTATAATGTTTTAGGACCCAATTTCGAAAAAGATATGATTGAAGACATACTTGGTACTGCATCTCCTTCAGGTAAACCAGTATATTCAATTATAATCGATGAGAGTACAGATGTTGCATCAGTCAAAGTATTGGCAATAGTAATTAAATACTTCTCTGAAACTAAATGTACTGTACAAACCAAATTCCTTGATTTAGTTGACTTAAGTGGTGAGACCGCAGGTCATTTATTTAATTCGTTGTCATCAAAATTATCGGAATTAGGTTTAGAAATAAAATACTTAATAGGATTCGCTGCTGATACTACGAATGTGATGTTCGGTCAACATTCTGGCATTGTTGCAAAAATTAAAGAAGTAAACCCAAAGTGCTTTTTTATAAAATGTGTTTGTCACTCTGCAGCATTAAGTGTTAGCCACGCCTGTAAAATACTGCCTAGAAATTTAGAACAAATAGTAAAAGAAGTTTATGGATATTTTTCTCAAAGCAGCAAGCGTCAAAGAGAATTTGCTGAGTTCCAAAATTTCACAGACACTGAAAATCACAGAATTTTGCGTCATTACGACATAAGGTGGCTTTCACTTCATGCCTGTATTAGTAGAATAATTGAGCAGTGGAGGGCATTGCAACTGTTTTTTCAAGACCAATACTTGAGTGATCGCAATATGTCATCAGAATTTTTATTTAATTCTTTTACCACTGATATAAACAAATTGTACTTTTACTTTTTGGACTACATATTGCCGATTGTAAACAAATTTAACATAATTTTTCAAGGCGACTATCCGTGCATTGATAGACTGTATGATGATGCATCTAGTATGTACTTGTCGATTTTGGGTTGCTTCATGAAAGCTAGTTACATCAAACGTACGGACAATGTATTTACGTTAGACCCAAAGTCTAATGTAAATTATTTGCCATTGAAAGATATGTACTTAGGTATTCAAGTAGGCCAAGAATTAATCAAACACAGGGAAAACATAAACATGAAAGAGCAAATTACTGAGTTTTTCAGAAGGTGCCAATCATTTTTAATTGAGTTGAGCATGCAATTGAAATCACGTTTGCCTTTTGAAAATCCAGTTTTTCGAGAACTGAAATTTCTTGACCCACACACTGCCGTGCATAAAGAATTTCGCAGTTTACGAAATGTGATAGAAACTTTCCCATGCGAAGTACAGCCAGAACAAATGCAGTTAATTGACGAAGAATATAGAACTCTAAAGTTTGATCGCGAAGTAAGTGATTTGTTACAATCTTCCAGCACTGGCTCACCCATCTCGTGTGAACAATTTTGGGTGAAAGTTGGGAAAATTTCTAACAGTGATGGCATGTTAAAATACAAAAATATAACTAGTTTTAGTAAATCTCTTCTATGTATACCGGTATCGAATGCTGCATGCGAGCGCATATTTTCACAGATAAATTTAATAAAAACGGACCAAAGAAACAGATTTATAAACAAAAATGTGTCAGCTATTTTAAAAACAAAGCAAGGTGTTAAGGATGACGGAGGTTGTGTAAATTTTAATCCTTCGAAAAGGATGTTAAAATATAACTCTAACATTTATTGTGAAAATGAATAAATAAAACGTGTTAAAAAAATCAGTATTTTTAATGGTATATCTGTCCTATGTAAGTCGGTATATTTCAGTATTTTTTTGAGGTGCCTCGGTATTTTCGTAAAATTTAATCTGGTCACACTGAAGTCGAGCGCGAAGCAAACACTGCCGTACCATCCTTTACAGGAACCCTTTCGCCGCATTTTCAGGCCCCTATTTGAGAACCTTTGGATAAACCCAGAGCACTGAAATTTTCGTCATCCAGTAAGCTATACAATCACATACTTAAAATAAAATTTCAAGTCTGTAGGTCATTTAGATCCGAAGTTAAGCGAATGCAAAGTTTCGTATTTAAGACACTCACTCACTCACTCATGATCATCAAAATAGAACTAGTACTTCCCATAAACCTAGAGAGCTGAAATTTGGTACAGAGTTAGGGTTTAATGACCACATAAAGGGAAAACTATAAAAACTAGGATAATCGAACGGGAACGGGAATTATACGGGAATGGGAACGGGAATTGTAACTCAAGAACGGCTGAACTGATTTGGCTGGAAATTGGTGGGGAGGTAGCTTAGAACCAGGAAAAGGACAAAGAATAACTTTAATCCCGAAATTCCCACGGGATTGGGAACGGGAATTTAAAAATCAAGAACGGCTGAATTGATTTGGCTGAAAATTGGTGGGGTGGTAGCTTAGAACCTGGAAAATGACGTAGGATACCTTTAATCCCGAAATTCCCACGGGATTGGGAACGGGAATTTATAACTCAAGAACGGCTCAACTGATTTGGCTGAAAATTGGTGGGGAGGTAGCTTAAAATCTTGAAAAGAACATAGAATACTTTTAATCCCGAAATTCCCACGGGATTGGGAACGGGAATTAATAGATCAAGAACGGCTGAATTGATTTGGCTGAAAATTGGTGGGGAGGTAGCTTAGAATCAGGAGAAGCACATAGGATTGTTTTTATCCCGAAATTCCCACGGGAACGTGAACGGGAACTACGCGGGTGAAATAGCGGGGCGCTTAGTAATAAAATACTACTCCTAGAAAGAAAAAAATGTGTCAAATAAGAAAATCTAATAAAAAAACAATATAAACACGTTTCAACAAAAATAAATGAAATCCCACCAAAAACATTCTGTAAAAAACTAGCCAAGTCTCGATGGAGCTGCTTGTTTATCTCTAAAAAGTAATGAAATCTAGACAAAGTCGTGCCAAGTGTAAGGTTCCTTACTGCGATTTCTTTATTATTATAGTTAATGTTGTGTGACCTGGCCGTTGAAGGTAAATATATAATTTTAAGGCCGTGTTTCTTGATAACATACTAGAAAAAAATGTTTTTAGATTTCGAAATAGTACTGTATTTATGTTTGTAAGTATTTAAGTATCGCCTGTAAGGTTAAGATTCTACCGCGGGATAAAGACCTCTCTCTTATTAATGATATTAGTGTAAATATAATGTAAGTACATAAGTGTCTGCTTGTAAGGTTATCAAAGACCTCTGTCACAGTGATGAGATTAGTGAATATTTTTTGATTAAGTATATACTTACCAAAAATATAGAATTTAAAATAAGTAACCATATTTTTGTTGTTAGTTAATACTTAATAAGTTAAAAGGCTTGAAAGGTTAAGATCCCTCTTAGAAAAGATCTCTCTTACACTGAATATTAAGGAGGTAAATGAAAATTAAAGGCAAAGTATATTATATACCTACTCCATTTTTTAAATAACTTTTTTTAAAGGAAAAAGCTCTCTCTCACCCCGGTTCCTATATTTAACCATAAGTACTATTTTAGTAAAAGTCTTCTTTTAAAACCTCTTTGACTTTCGTAAGTGCTTTTAAAGGATGAAACAGAATTGATATTGAATTTTTACTTAACTACTCTGTACCTTTTGTTTTTAATAAAATAACTTACTCGTAATTTTAGGAATTAATTCGTATTCTAAGTTCTTAGACATTCATTAGCGATTCTCTGATACCGAATCAATAAGTAAATGATTTCGATTTTCGTACTTATATTTTTTTTAGAAAAAACTCGGGTTTTTCTCAACTACTTAAAACAAAGTATAATTACCTTTTCATTAATGGTCAGAGTGATTCAAGGGGAAGATTTACATGGAAAGTAAGCTTTTATAAGACGCGGATGAAATGTAGTTACTTATATGATTTTCGGTTATTTTCACGTATCACATAAGTACCTACTTAAATAAAAAAATCCTTAACTACTGTTACAACTATATTTTTGATTCAACTATTAATTTCGTAATTATTTAGTGTAAGTTGTGGTTATCTAATAGTGTTTTTTGCACTATTAGATTAGCACATTTTATACTAAACTACGGTGTCACTATATGCGCGTAATAAAAAATCTTTAAAAACACGATTTAGCAAAAATATTGAACAATATTTTCAGATACACGAAAAACTAACGATTATCACCAAAATTAATGTAACGACATAAAAATTTGAGACCTACAATATGCGCTTTATTTTATTTTTATCCGGCATAACCAACACATGAAAAATCTCACTGCACTCAATATTAAAGCTAAAACACCACCACCCCCGCCACAACCCTTTAAACTTAAAAAAGCTTCACCCCAAAATTCCGTATAATCCGTAAAACCACAATGGCTAAGGAAAAATCAATCTCAGCGATGTATCGAAACTAAATTGCGGAGAATATGCATTTTACACTATATTCCTTTAAAATTTACACACCAGATTGTTTTATTTACACACTTTTTTGTGTAAAGTGTAATTTTTGATAGTATTTTTGTGTATTTTATTACATTTGATAGTGTTGGCAGCGTGCAGACGCGCGGGTGCCGCGTCGCGGCGCAGAGGGTACTAAATGTTTTCAAAAGGGATACTGTGAGGGAAAAATTTCCCGGAAATAATGGGAAATTAAACGGTATGATTTGGGTCGGGAGATTTAAATTTGTTGTTGTGATTAAATGTTTGTGTGAATTATTTATTTATTTTTGTTTTATTTTCTGTATGACATATTTTGTGTCAATTTGTAAAGTAAATAATCACGTTAGATACTTTTAGGAATTTTTTATATTATATGTACCTATGTGTCAATAAAGAAGAAAAATGTATTTAAAGTAAGCAATAAAATATTGAATAAGTATTTATATGAGTATTGCTTTTGACCTTAACGGCCTATTTCACGACCTTCAAGTAAAGTTACTCACCAAGTAAACTTAGATTGAGCTACTTGGAACGTTACTTGAAGATGGTGAAATAGGCCCTTAGCTTAATATTACGGTAAGTACCTACTTTAAATCAATTATTTATTTTTCTATTCTTGGTTTCATAGAAGTGGTTTGTTTAAAATGTACTTTCTGAAGAATAAGTAAATGTAATCATGTATCCTTTTCGCGAATACAATGTATCTTATTAATTTATTTCCTGTACGACCATTTCTCTCAAAGTTACGGCCTGTTGAAAACTACCGAAAATTTTGGAATTTTTTTTTGATCCCTTAATTTTTTCCAGTAGTGTATTTCTTTGAAAAATTTTATTCACATAAGCAGAGATCATTTCTTTTTTTCACCTCTGTTTTGAAGTGATTTGGATTTATTGTAATTTAATAGTTTGAGCATAATTTTTATTTTAGTTATTTTTAGTAAAAACAACAATAAAAATACTACAAAATTTATAATTGTTAAAGACGTTAACGTTTCTTCAGTTATCATTATTATTTTTTTCACAAATTATATAAAAAAAAATATCTTTTTCCGTAAACTTTTAGTCCCAACCTGGCAACACCGCTACGCTGCGTAGCGGCGTAGACCCCGCCCGCTACGGCGGCGCTACGATACCTACTCGGGATATACCTACCTACATACAGATAGACATGAAATGTATGTTATTATGTTATAAATACATACTTATGTATGTATTGTACACTGTTGTTTAGCTTTAACGAGTGTATGTCTGTACGTCGTAACGCGAGTTCAAGTAGGTACTTGGCAAGCATTATACTTAATTGTCTTGTTAATGTAGCTAAAATGTTATCTATATATTTTAGTTCATAGTTTTGTGTTTGTTTGTTTTCAATAAAGGGTTCGAATTTAAAGTCATTGATAGTTTGGACCTCAATGAAGCACTTATGAATGAACGTCGAAGAGCTTACGAAAAACTAAAAATAAATAGAAAGAAAGAAAAGAAAATAATTTATTTAATATTTCTAATTCTATGAGAACATACGGAAAGTTATATCCTTTCGGAAAAATCTCTCTCATCATCATGATAAATCATATAGACTTCATAAATGACGGAGTTATGGTAATAACTCTAAAAAATACAACCGAATTGAGATTCCCTCCTTGTTTTGAAGTCGGTTAATCTTCTGAAATAAAATTATTCCCAAATAATTATTTTTCATAGTATTTAAGAATTCGTTTTTTTTTTAGCTAAGTATCGAAAATAGTTGAAAAAAATCTAGAGCTGCAGGAGCTTCTGTTTGCGTTTAATAGCCTAAACGATAATTGATCTTTTGACATGATTTTGATGGAGCTTTAAACTTTTAAATCTATTTTTATCTCAAAATCCCACATAATGCATCGCTTGATTCAAGGATCGAATTCATAGTTATTTATGGTACAAGCGAGGTAAGTTGGTGATTACTTCCGAGGCGCTATTGAGGCCCGAGCCGTCAGGCGAGGGTCTGAAGATAGCCGAGGATAGTAATCATCAATACACGCGTGTACCATACAACGTTTTTCAACACATTTGCGAAGAAATTATCATTTTTCGCTAATAAATAAACAGTTTTTCTATTCGCGCGCATCCAACGCAACAATGGTGATCGCCAAAGACTAAAAGAATATACTAATTAAAAAAAAAATCGAATGAATGGAATCGACCATAGACCTACCAAAAGTAAGGAAACATCAGAGACCAGAGAGAATCCTTGTCGTGATCCTTATTCTATGGGCAACATAGTTGAAGTTTGATTTTAAAATGTAAGGACACAATTTTTTTGGTATAGAAACTTTTTTTAAAACAAAGCAATTTGAAAAAACAATCTATAACTCACCAGTGAATCAAGCGTGTCATTATTCAACTGTTTTTGCACAAATAAGAGCCCCTTTATGAACAAGTGTGTTGAAAAATGTTTTTTGTTTGTTTGGTTGAATGCGTTTATTCCTACCTTTTATTATAACTACCATTTAGCCACATCTAACTGGTTCTAATCGAAAAGATCATTGATGGTGGAAAAGTCAGTTTATCGACTAAGGCTAGATTGTACAACATGCTACCTACGATAGCGATCTACAAGTGTTTCCAGATTTACCTCATGTTTAGATCTGTTTAATTTAGTATTTTTCTTCCCTCACGTAGACTCGAGCCCCTCGAACGTATAACAGCTGATGATGAAGATGATGTATATGTAATTAACTTTAAAACCTTACTTTTCCCTGTCACATTAACTATTGACATAAATATTGCATGATACAGTGTGTGTATACTTTGCGGAAAATATCGTTACAAACACCAGTTATTAACGTCACGAAAGTATAAATCAAGTCATCACCTCGTAACGTTCACGATAACTTTATCTGCGACACACCTACAGAATAATCTACCCTTATACAATATAATATGCATTAAAATAATCGTCAAAGCCACCCCTGTTCATCCCTATCCTTGGGGAGCACAATACCAGGGGTGCAACCCTAGTTTTCACTTGAGGAAAATTGCTGCGTTCAACCCGATGTGATTTGTAATGTTTAGCTTCTAGACGGACGTTAATCGGCGATATTTGGAAAATATTGGTGTTTATCTTTAAAAATATTGATTGTAAGATAATCTTATTTATTAAATATAAATCGCTGTTTATCATTAATTCGGATATAGAGCAGAAGAAAATAATCAGCAAGAAACACGGGCTGGAAGCTTTCTATTCCATCTTATAGACTCTCTTTAAAAAAATACTTTATAACTTTGAGCCAAACATCACTATGACTCTGAACTATTTGTCTTCGGTCAAAATGCTCCTTATTTCAGGTACCTAGGATTCCTTTAGAGAGGAAGCTTTTCATCCCAATTTTTATTACGGGATTAACGCGGAAAATCTAGAGCACTGTTTTGTTTGTTTTTTTTAATTGCAATCAAATCACACATCGCCACTGTTTAGAAGTACTACTTAGATCTTGATTAAAAATAAGTAATGACCAGATAGGTATGGACACGCACACAAATATTTGTCTAAAGCAGGAATCGTACATTTAGAAAAAAATGGATATGAAAAGGAAAAGGTCCTTAGCATCTGCTGAGGAACATCTTGACATAAGAACCTTTGCATCTTATTTTGTAAATAGAAACCCTATCCTGCTCCTCAATCTCAATGATGAACAATGCACCCGACTTGCGTCTGTGTCTGAGGGATTCTTATTAAAAAAAACCTTTGGCATTGCACGTAGTGTCCCTAACTAAACTCGTTCAAGTTAAACATAGGTTTTAGTCCCCTTCACAACAAAATTACAATATCTGTGAAACAATTTAATACCTCACTCTAACCCTCGGATCTGTTTCAAAACGTTCCGGGCGCTTCCCAGGGGAACGTCGCTAAATAAAATAGGAGTGGACTGCATTATCTATACTTACTAATCAAAACTTCCAAACTAATATTATAAATGCGAAAGTAACTCTGTCTGTCTGTTACGGCCAAGCTACTGAACCGATTGACTTGAAATTTGGTACAGGAGTAGCTTATGGTCCGGGAAAGAACATAGGCTATGTTTTATCCCGAAATTCTCACGGGATAGGGAACTACGCGGGTGAAACTGCGGGGCACAGCCAGTCTATAATATAAAAATGAATCACAAAATGTGTTGGTAAGCGCATAACTCAACAACACCTGGACCAATTTGGCTAATTATTTTTTTAAAACGTTCGTTGAAGTCCAAGGATGGTTTTCATGTCGAAAAACGAATTGCTGGGAACACGGGAACGGATACTACGCGGGTGAAACCGCGGGGCGCAGCTAGTATAATCTATACTAATATTATAAAGAAGTAAAGTTTGTGTGTTTGTTAAATTGTAAGGGGTAATCTCGGGATCTACTGAACCGATTACAAAAACTCTTTCACTAATGGGAAGCTATATTTTCAGCGAGTGAAATAGAATATAGTTTATCCCTGTGTTTCCACGGGAATGGGAACTACGTGAGTGAAACCGCGGGGCGCTGCTATTAGGTATAAAGAGGTAAGTAAGTGGGTTGTTTGGACGCGTGAATCAGGGAATTCCTTTTGTATATTAGATAGCCGGTTTATTGCGGAATGCAAGAAAGCTTTTATAACTCGCGGTTTATCAAGCCTTTCATAGGTAGGTTTTTAAATAAGAGATATTATAAGTACCTAAATAAATTGATAACTAACTGCGCCCCGCGGTTTTACCCGTACGTGAAACCTATCCCATGGAAGATTTGGAATAAAAAGTAGCCTATGTCCTTTTCCAAGCTCTTGTTTGTTCGTAAATGAATAAAGTCAACATCTCTAGAACCGTGCATTAATTAAAAAACGTTTCTTCAATTAATTTAATAAATCTTGCTAATAAAAACTAAAATGTAGTCAACCTGGATTTTACGATACATTTTTTATTAGTGATAGCTTTTCATTTTTGTAACAGTACTACTACTGCCATCTATTGAGCGCCGCGGAACTAATGTAAGCTAATCATGCGGAACTCCGGGTATTCGGTTTCACTTCATTTGCTGCGAATTTGGGTAATTAATAAACTGAAATATCGCTAGATGGCGCTACCAGTTCATAAATTATTTAAAAAATAAATTTGATTGATGACATGATTAGTGATGTCCATTTTTAGAAATTGTTTTTTAACGATAAATAACTAGATATGAAAGTATACATTTATTAATTTGAAATTATTTAATAGTTATATATTTATTAAAAATATCCTCTAAATTAAGACAAAATGTTATAAATACCAAAAATATATTTTGGTAGAATTATTATTTGGGAGAGGCCTATGTCCAACAGTGGACTAATACAGGCTGTTGATGATGATGATGATGATGATTATTTTTGTTTTTACCGAAAAACTAATAATAATTTAATTTTACCTTATATTATTTTACCCGAAAAAAATATCATTATTAGGTAAGTAAGTATTTATTTATAGCAATACACAAAATTATTATATTTTTGTTACGAAAAAAGTTTTTTTAATGAATTAAATCCAATATCTTACTGTTTCTAAAGTTTATTCGATGTGTAGTAATTAATTATGAAACAGACGATGTTATCGGTGAGACGGGGTCACGTCTCGGCGTGACTCATTCAATATTATATTTCATTCTTTGTTTATTTGTATTGTATATTTATTTTATGTTAATAAAGATTTGTATTGATGTTATTGTTATTTTTAACTGTGACGTTATTACGTAATTGACTAATTTTAAGTTAATAGATATTATACATGCAAATGAGTTTGTTAATCCTTTGATATCTGACCGATTATCATGTAATTTAGCACACATGATGTCAAGTAGGGTTACATTCTTTATCCCCAATTTGTATACACATGTAAACAAAATAAAATGTTTTTCTTTCTTTCATAAATACGACCAAGAATAACCAAAATTCGGACGAGGTCAAAAATTACTCAAAAAAACTGTTCAATGGGAAAATTTACGTTTATATTATTTATGAGAAAACATTTAAATTCAAAGAAAACAACTAAAACATGCAACGAACTACATAATCTTATAACAAAAGTCCTTTTAAACCTAAGTACCTACTTAGATCCAACAAAAAATGCAAGAACAAACGCAACCAATGGTTTCAAATCATTCAACGAGATCGTTTTCAAAGGAATAGATTTGTTCATTTCTATATTTAGAGTGATTTTAAACATTGAATCTCATTGTTTTAGTTCGAGACCATTAATGGGTAAAACGTGCATACAATTTGGTTAAGTCGCGCTGTCGTGCCGATAAACTACAAATGGATGTCCCAACTTGGTCGGGGCGCCGACATGAGTACAACTACTAAATATGTTTTATGAATACTGGTTTTACGGCGTGTCATTGATTATTATAATATCTATTTGGGGGAGACCTTTGCCCAGCAGTGGGACAATACAGGTTGATTAAAACTATTATACTTAGTAATATCTGTTAATAAGACCGTTCCACAATGGCAAAAAAGTGACAATGCAAAATGAGTCCATAAAATGGTCATTTCGATAAGTGAATACCTGTATATTCACATAAAAGCATTAAAACACATTTACATCCTTCTAGTATTTACAGTAACCAACTAAATCCGTGTAAAAGTTCCAATTTGGTCGACGAAGGCACCGACCAAATTGGGACATCTGTTAGTATGTAGTTGAAAAGTGTCTGTGGTTAAGTTATGGTGACGCAAATTACGCTTCAAAACGCGTGCCTTTTTATTTTTTTACCATGGATCATAAAATACTAACTTATTACTTATACCTACTGTCTGTTAAAGACCTCTGACACATACTTCGATATAATTCTTAATATGAATCACCAGTATTTATGTACAATATTGTTGCTGAGCCAAAGAGGATGAACAGCGCATTTTCATGAATTCAGGACAGGCCTAATTATATCTTACTTATTTTGACATTCAGATTTTCATGCGTTTTTCTTTTGAGTTTGCTTGTCTCTGGCTGATCCCGTAAAATATGAAATTTAATTAGCGAAATACGTCATTCTACGAATACATTCATCTGAGATTAGAATCCAGTCCGTGCCTACTGAGCTACCAAGACCTAGATAATGAATGAAAATAAGATGATGTAGTGAATGATTATGTTATGTTATGTTAAATTTAATTAATCGTTTTTATCTCATCTCTTCGTACAAAACACATAAAGTTATATCTCCACTTTTCTTAAAAGTATGCAACTTCAATTTCAATAAAACACTTTTATTAAAATTGTGTACGGTTATGTATTATGAAAGGTCCGGTGACAGACAGAATCACAGAGTTATTTTATACATATTATGTCCGTAAGGTTGCGGGTTCGATTCCCGTGCGGGGTGAATATTTATGTGAACCACAAATGTTTGTCCCGATCTGGGTGTGTGTGTGAATGAGTGTGTGCGTAGTTTCTGATACCCTAGATACCAGCTTCGAGCTTAGTTAGTACTATAATGAGATGATGTAGTGAATGATTACGTTATGTTAATTATACCAACGTAAAATAGCAACAACTTATCATAGAAAGTCAGACCACATAACTTAGATACTTAGCACTTCCATCGGCAAAACGCACCTGATTATAATTAGTAAGACAAGCGGTTAACTAATTAATGTTTATTTGTGATCGTTAAAGTGCGTTAAACAGGTGACTCATTCAGTTTAGGAAAATTGTTACTAACATTAATTTTGAGGTAAAACAGTTTTACGAGTTATATGAGCAATGTTTATGAATCACTATTTTAATATATTAAAACAGAATTTGTCCAAGTAAACAATGTTAAATTAATTCATTTATTCTTTTTAGGTAATAAGGAAAAATACTTATCATGATGATGAACTAAGATTCTTACTAAATGATATTTTAAGAACTAGCTACACCCCTTGGTTTTACCCACATTAGCTGCGCTCCTTTTGGTCTTAGGGCCTATTTCACCATCTTCAAGTACCGTTCCGAATTTACTCACATGTTTTGTCTTTGTCACTTGATATAAAGTGAGAAAGAGACAAAACTATATTTACTTAACATACCATAACATAACATAATCATTCACTACATCATCTCATTTTAGCAAATGACCCCTAACTAAGCTTGAAGCTTGTGTCTAGGGTATCAGAAACTACGCACACACCCATACATACTTGGTGAGTAACTTTACTTGAAGGTCGAGAAATAGGCCCTTAGCGTGATATTTTATAGCCTATAGCCTTCCTCGATAAATTCTATCCAGTACGACAAGAATTCAATTCAAGAAAGGGAATCAATTTAGTTGTTTCCAAGATCGGTGTGTTCAACCAAATAATCAAACATATAAGTAATATAAGTATAAATAATTTATAATGATTTTAACCCCCGACGCAAAAAGAGGGGTGTTATAAGTTTGTCGTGCCTGTGTGTATGTGTATCTATGTGTGTCTGTCTGTGGCATCATAGTTCCCGAATGGATGAACCGATTTTAATTTGGTTTTGTATTAAAGGGGACTTAGGTACGTGCGAGTGTTCTTAGACATGTTTGATGAAAATCGGTTGACCCCTTCAAAAGTTATGGGGGTTCGAAAGTAATTGTGGTGGGGTTTTTTTAAATTTTAAATTTAATGTTATTCCTTACCAAGAAACAGAAATATATCTATTTGTATAGTCATTAATTTGGCTAACGGATCCTTATCCGTTAGTCGAGAGCTAATATTTTCATGTCAATGACGTGATTATCTACAAATACTAAGTATTTACTATCTTATCTACTTAATTATGTAAACATTATGGAAGATAAATAGACACACTTAAAGTGTTTAAGAAACTAAAACATCTGGTTTGTAGAGATAAAGTTTGTTCTGATAAATTACTTGTAAATGGTAGATATATTGTCAAAGTCGAGATATCACTATTCACTACAAAGTCAGGTTATTGACACCATTCAAGAACTGCTGACCCGATAAAATTCAAAATTATTTATTCAATTAAGGCAATGAGGCAATTATGAACGTCACTGAATCTATCGAATTACATCAGCCGAGAAGAATCGGCAAGAAACTCGGGCTGGTATTTTTTTTTAAATAAAATTAAATACAAATGTCACTTATAACTAATGTCAACAATAAAAAACATGTCAAAAGGTATATAAAAAAAATCTAGCAGCCTTACCAATAAAAAATACCCACTGTGTATATTCTTGATATAACGAATTATTAATTCGTTATTTCAAGTATATACACAGTGGGTATTTTTTATTAGTAAGGGTGTTAAAATATAGAAGTAAAATAATTACATAGGTCAAAAACTAAAAGTAGCATACTGATATTAGTGATATTTACATTTGTAGCTAATAACCCGGAATAGCATAAACTACCTATAAGTAAATAAGTAGAATTAGGGCCTATTTCACGATCTTCAAGTAAAGTTCCGAGTACCTACTCACAAGTTTTGTCTTTTCACTTGACATAAGGTAAGAAAGAGGCAATACACGGTTTAATTGGTGATTAACGTTACTTGAAGGTCGTGAAATAGGCCTTTATACTTAAATTCGTACAGGGTCAGAAAATGGAAAACACACGTGTAAAACATGCTCTAAAAACTATTTATTCTTAAAGAAAAAACGGGATAAAACTGCGGCACTAAGCTTGTTACATTATTTTCGTTACCAATCTAATATAATTGAAAGTGTGTGGAAATTAACAAAGCTAGTTTATCAAGTAATTGAATGTCAATTGCCTTTAAACAAGATTTTCCTTTATTGTAAATCTATTAACTATTAATTAACAGCAATTGTTTTAAATCATTGTCTTTGCTAATTCTCGTCTAGACAATCTATTCGCCCACACTCGGCTATTGTATGTCACCATTTGTTACAGTGGATGTGACTTTAACTTGTTACCATGTACTTTGCTGGACAAAGTCACGAGATGTTTTGTTGTTGTTGTTTTTGAGTTAATTAACTACTTAAATTTACCTTTTTTAATAAATGTCTGGACACAAATATATACGGTCACTAGTCGTCAGATAATTGACAAGATTAAAAAATATTCCAATGAACTTCTTTTTGAATAAAATACTTTTGTTTGAATAAAAAATAGACAGGAATATGTATCCTTTTCCTTCTAAAAATCAATCGATTCGTTTGGTACATATGACTCTAGGGACACAAATAAACTTAAAAACATAAAAATACTACATAGGACATTTTGTCAAAACGCTGTCGAAATACCTACCTGTCAACCTTAACCCATATTTTTGAAATAAAAATATGGATTTTTTTTATAAAAAAAAAAGTTTACAAAGTCATCAGTCTCTAGTCTCGAGGATTTATAGGGTAGACGAAAAGTACAAAGCAAATGTTGTAGTTAAAATCCCAACGAGCTCAAGGCATCGGCATAATAAAATAGATATCATACATAAATAGAAAAAACTACATTAATCTAAGATTATACAGACATGCCAGTTAATTGAAATTGCGAATGGTGTTGCTAGAATCATTTAATTGGTCTCAGTTGACACCACTTGACTTGGCATTTGGAGAAATTATAATGTTTGTCCCTATGCTTAAGAGGCAAATCTTATCCAACACAAGCTCACATAGCTGGAAAATATTTTAATTCTAATGTTAGTTTACTAATTACCTATAAGAAAAAAATGTTAACAATTTATTATTTATTTATTATTAGCCATAAGTTGTCCCACAGTTGGGCAAAGGCCTCTCCCTCCTCTAACAATTTATTTACAGAAAATTTAAGATAAAAAAATATGTGCGCGATATACTTTCATAAAGGTTAAGTCAAACTTTCATCCCACATTTGAATCCTCTTTTCCAATACTCATCTTTTATAGAGATTTATTAAACAACATGACCAAAGGTTCTGTTAAAATATTGTATCCAATATATATATATTTTAGAAAGCAGCCCAATAAAATATTATACGTCCAATTACAAGTAGTACCTATCTATTTATCTAATTAATTATATTTTATTTATTACGGACAAGACTATAATTTGAACCCGTGTTATATTAGTCAGATCAAAGTTATGACATTAATAACATGGTCGTCACGCAAAAGGAAAGTGGTATCGTAAAAATACGATATTGTGTAACGGAGAGAGATAAAAAAGGGATATTCGCATGTCCGTCGAATAATCTCTAGGTCATAAACGAAAAAAGAGCTTTTACGAGCTCACAGTCAGGATAACAAAGTACCTAAAATAGGTTACTTCGGTTCAACGCACCGTGATTCTTATTTATGTTCATAAAAATATTATTTTCTTAACGCCAAACGCGTGTCCGGAATCAGGAAGCCATGTTCAACACGTGAATTCATTATCCGTTTTTCATTCGTTAAAATAACGTGATTATTTTTATTTTAGGGATGGGACAGATTTGGAAAATAAGAATTAGATTTTTTAATTTTAGTAACGTTATTTTTAGGGATGGTACAAATAGAATAATATTTTTTTTATAAAATGAAGTACATATATTTATATTTTTTACTTTGCTATAAGAAAGTATGTGCGTTGTATATTATTTATAGCAATCGTATTTTTTATAATTTTAACCTCATTAGACACTAAAAAGCGACGTAAAAGGCGTTGCCCATTTTTATTTGCTAATTGAAGTATTGTCGATAATCAAATAGCGATAATGGTTGTATGTCCATTCAAGTAGCCACTAACGGGTATGCCAAACGGGGCCGCAATAACTCTTTACAAAACTATAGTGCCCAAAAATGCCTCGGGCCAACCCGGCTCACTGCAAAAGGCACGGTTTTGAGGCCGTCCGGTACATTCTTTACACATTTTCAATTACAGTTTTATTTTCGGTGTTCTTACTTAAATGGCTTCAGTTGGCTGTGGAGTGGAAGTTTTATAAGTATTACGTCAAAGTAAAATGTTTAAAGTATTCTGTGATGAATGAGTTTTCCATTTTGTAATGCTGTTGAAAACTGAGTTTATTATTTTTTTAAATATGTTTGACCGCTGTAGCCAAAGGTTTCCTAAGACAAACATTTGTATTCACGACCGAGCATGTCTGTTTGTCTTGATCTGGTCGTTTTCTATAATAAGTATGAATATTTACACATAATTTTTCAGTTTAAACATTGGTAATATGCGATATGTGTTCAGACTTCAGATATTGACTTCATTAAATTAATTATTATTTTTACATATAGGTAATTATTTTGTTATTATACTTAGATACTGTTACAATTGTGTATACTTTCCTATGCCATTTCTTTTCCGTACACTTACAAAACCATTAACAGGGATGTTATTTGATCAACATCCTATTCTTTAAAACAAAAATAGAATAACTGTTATGAGAACCAAATCACTACCACCTACGTGCTTGTACGTATTATTACGAACGTTCAACTTATAATTTCTATCTATCACCCACTGGCATGAAAGATGAATGTGTTGCATCGCTACTGACAATTAAATCAGTTTACAAGCATCGCCCACATTAGTATAGTCGTGAGTCGGTCTGTTCGCCTCGTTTCTGAGGAATGAGATAATTTTAGAATATCCGTTCGTCCCTACTTGGCCAAAATGTGTTAACTCAGTTTGCTTACTGGACTTTGACACGGTGCTGTGTGATTTTGTGCGTGCTTTTTAGTTTTTTTTTTCATGTTGTGTGTTGTGTAAGTGTTTAATTTGTTTTTATTTTGTTTTGTGTGTGTTATTTAATTTTTTTATCGAGGTTTTAATTTTGTTTTAGTTTTTTTTATATTCGATAAATCTATATTGTATCGTACAATAATTAGATTGTGCGAAAAAGGATATTTCTCGCTATTTATTAGTATTTCTCAGTTAAGAGATAAATCAATTTCTGTGTACAAAAATACCAAGAATCTTATCTTGGTATTTTTATACACAGAACTTTATTTAGTTTCTATAGAGTGGTAATTTAATGTTTATATCCAATGAATCTTAGCAAAAATAATTATGAAAGTAACGACCGGTAAGATCCCACTGCAGAGCAAAGGTTTCCCACTCACTGATTATATTAGTACAGCGAGGTGAGGATAGGCGTAATCACTATGCTTGCATAATTTGTGTTTGTGGTCTCAAATCCTTTAATTAATTCAATTAAATCTTATAAAATATAATTTTGAATTTAAAATAATATCAAGTAAGTACCTAGGTACTTACTTAATACGCACCTTTGTAACAATTATCAGGAACTATAATTGTCTATAATCTAATCGGTTACCTACTTATCTGGAGTTTATTTTTTATTTAAAAAAATATATAATTCCGATGTATGCTCATATCTCAACTAATACTTAAATACTATAATATAATAAATAACACAAGCACCAGTACAAGAATCTACCTATAACATCCCAAACGAAATACCTAAGTTACCAATATGTATAAAGTTCTCGAAGAATAAAATCAATAACAGCCGATAAACAAGCCGCTACGACTACCTTTATCAATTACGTCTACGCGTATAACAACAAAGCATCACATTCAGTACAATTTAAGTTAAATAAATAATATTATCAAGGCTTGCAGTTTCGCTAATGAAACGATAGCATATCGATAACATCCATGCATTATGATAACATAACATCTAATAGGTTTCTAAGAAATACAATGAGTATGATCCAGCTGGCTATGATTGATGCCTACATGTAAACAATAAGCGTCAACGAACATCTATGTCGAATGACTCACAATGACGAAGTTTTCATTATCATAATATCACAGTCACTCGCTTACGTTAACCTTTTAGTACCGACCCGACATTCGACCACAATTTACGGCTACATCGCGCTTCTCACATTCAATTTTTATTCGTTCCAGCCTCGCAGGACTCAAGGCTACATTATCGAGTGAACGCGGTTGACATAGTTATCGCGCATATTAAATCCGCACGTATTTTCCTCAACGAGAACAAAGAAAATTTATTTTCTATCAAGAAATCACTTAAGATCGACGCACCAGCCTGTTGATCTAACACGTGTCGAGTGCATACGTGAAAACGGGAGGATGCGAGCGCTCGACGCGCGCGATTAATGAAAATTGAATGCAAAAATGATTAAAAGAAACGGTGATAATGTATTTGCGATCGCGTCGAACAATCAGTGTCAGGGCGCGCGGAGCTCCGTCCCGCTCTGGCCCGGCGGCGGCAGCGGTGGCGGCGGCACGAGGATACCGCGAGCCTCTGCCGTGAGGATGACGCCGCCCGACGCGCACCACAACACCAAAGAGGCGAATATCGCGCTCTCTACTTACGTTGAAAAATGGAAAAACAGATACGAGGAGGCCGAGCGGAAGCACAAAGCCTACCTCCTCAAATCAGAGAAAGGTCAGTACTGTCTAACATCATTTATAACTAAAATCTTTAAATGTTTTCCCACTATAAATGTCGTTTCTTTTGCGCATGCTCCAATATTTTGAGCGTATGCAAAACGAAACACCAGTTGTTTGAATGCTTTTCTCGTATTTGCGGATTATAGTAGATAACCTGTTGCTTACCCTTACATTAATTCCTGAAATCCTCCAATGCCAGCTTATATGGATTAGGTTTTGTGTGTAGAATGCAAGTTTTTGTCGGTGTAAATGCAATTTAAAATGTACATGGTGATATACGTCATGTGTCATTGAAGTGCGCAATAAACAAGTTAGCTGTGTGGTGTGTTGAAAGTTGAAACCTTTATGGCGAAACATTCGTGAATATATCGTTATTTTTGGTAAAAAATTAATATTTCATTAAAATATTCTAGTTTCCCAACACTATTGAACACTATTTTTTGACAGACTATTGTTTTGAAATTGGATGTCAAACAACAGCTGATTTCGAAATGCTTGCATTTTTCTGTTCTTTTCGATAAATTAATTTAAAAATATTTAGGTATTTAACGTAGTTTTAATTTACTTTATAAGTAAATTATTTAATTTTAAAAAAGCTAGTTTCTCCTTAGAAAAGTGTTTATAAAGTTTTTCCCTTTGTGTGTTTTGCTTTGTCCAAGTATTTGTAATTTAACTCAAGTCAAGCAATTCAGAAACCACGAAAATATTAGTTAATTTATAATTACTTATTCCTATTATTATCCTTGTTATTCTATACTAATTTCCTGAATAACCAACAAGGTTTACATTACATTTGATATAGATTTATCAGTTTAATGAGCACCTAAATACATTTGTAAAATTTATCTATTTTTGCAAAGGTTTATTGGCATTTAGCGTTTTTAATATTTTAATCATTTTATCCTTAAGGATTTCAAGATATAAAGTTCTTAAGTGTTATTCCTAGCTATTAACTGTGCTATTAAAGTATTATTCAAATCTGTTCACCTTTTTGACATGAAAATGTAACATAAGTTTTCATTTTTTTTTTCAAGTATTGGATTGTATGAATTTCAAGGGCAAACTGACACTGATGATATTAGTACAGTGAGGAAGAATTTGTGTAATTTGACACACTTGCCATCCTGCATCGCCAACTTAAACTTGAGCCAAGTCTTTTGTGAAATTTATTAGCCAAATTAAAAAAGAAAGACATTCTATGTTCCTCTGTACCTATATATTACAAATATTACTTTCTAATTTATAAGCAAACATTAAAAAGAAAAGATTGTTCAATTTGACAATGTATTTTTATTTTAAAACATTACTGTGATATTTTCAATTGTAATAAAATACGTCTCTCCCTCATCCCCAGCTAAAAGAGAATATGATGACCTCCAACGCCGCTACAACATTGTTGCGGAGGAGCGGAACCACCTGGACTCCGAGCTCCGGGAGCGAGAACGGGAGCTCTCCCGGTTGAAGACAGTGTCTGAGAAGCTTTTCACAGAGTACCAGCAGCTGAAGAACCAACATGAAGTTGATAGCGGTGTTATGCAGAAGTAAGTTATACAAGATACAGTTTTTAATTGAATAGGATTGATAAATACATTATTTATTTGATACCACAGTCAAAAACATAAATCATATCTAAAAACATGAAACAGAAATACAAAATAATTTTATATGCAAACATAAAAGAAGTATGTTTATGTGGTTTTTTAATGAATGGAGTGATTCAAGAGGAAGGTTTTTAGCATAATTTTATCCCTGAATTATCAAGGGAGCGGGGTGTACGCGGGTGAAACAGCGGGGCACTTCTAGTTTTAATAAAATAAGATTGCACTTGAATGTACCTTGCCTTAGAGAAAGCTATGATACAGCCTATGGTAGAGTGTGCTCAACTCGAAGGTACCTATTCACTTGTGACTTAACAAGACCGAGATCGTGTTATTCATCATCGTCAGACAACCTCAGTCCACTGTTGGACAATAATATGCCAATGATTTTAATCATACCGCCACATACCAATGTGTTTTCAATTTACGTCATAAGTACGTTAATTTCGACGCTCTTACGGTGAAGGAAAACATCGTGAGGAAACCTGCACACACCTGGGAAGAAATTCTAAGGTTGTGTGCTCCGTGACCAACCCGCACTTGGCCAGCGTGGTTGACTAAGGCCTAATCACTCTAATTCAGGGTACGCTCGTGCCCCTCGATGGGGGACATATATGAGCTGATGATGATGATGCCAGTGATTTTAATTATCTCCCAAAATACAAATGATCTTGTTTTATCAAACTCATTTGAGTTCTTTAAGGAGAATATATCAATTTTTAATGTCAATGTAGTTTAATAGCCCCCAATTGGGGTCAAAGTGATTAGGTCCCAATATTATGTAGTGTGGGTGTTAGGTAGCGTTTATGATATGTGTAATTAAACTATTTATTTTGTAGGTACATAATTAACATTCAAATTCAATACTTATATTGAACTAGTGGCCCGCCCCTGCTTCGCGCGGGTCCAAGTTACCCGTTGGCTTTTTCAGGTTTTTTTAACAAACACAGCTAAAAAAGAATTAGCCAAATTCTAGGTTCTATTCTCTTTCAAGGTCTAGCCGTTCTCAAGTTATGGCGTGACAGCGGGAAACGTGTTTCATTATAATATATATAGATTTTCAAAGATGGTGATTTATTCAACAAATAAATGTTTTAGGTATCCCAGAAAAAATTATGGATAATGTGTGTATAACAATATTATTTTATGTAAAGTTCTATTTTAATACACTTGTCATTGCTATCATCAGTGTTTTCGCGTAACTAACGCCATCTATTATACAAAATTATGAACTAAATTGTATTCTCAATATTTCCAGGGTTATGCAACAAGCCGGCGAGTGGTACAAACAGAACAAGCAATTGAAGCGTAGAAGTACAGTGTTACTGCAAGCGTTACCGACCAAGGGGGTTGATATTGACTTCACTGATTCTACTGATACAGGTGTGTTTAGATATCATCATCAGCTCATATAATGTCCCCACCGAGGGGCTCGAGCCTACCTTGAATTAGGGTGATTTCGCCTTAGTCAACCACGCTGGCCAAGTGCGGGTTGGTCGACTTCACACACAACCTTAGAATTACTTCCCAGGTGTGTGCAGGTTTCCTCACGATGTTTTCCTTCACCGTAAGAGCGTCGAAATTAACGTACTTATGAATACGTAAATTGAAAACACATTGGTACGTGGCGGGACTGGTGGGGTTCGAACCAGGCACCTTCCAATCGGAAGTCAACGGCCTTAACCCCTGCGCCACCGACGCTCTCAGATATGTGTTTAGATACGTGTAAATAATATTATACATAGTTTATACAGCTGCATTAATTGTTGTTAGTGTTGTCCAATAATAGAGAAGATTGTGTATATTGAACTAAAATACCAAAATAAGCAGGCATGTTGTTGTTCATATGTGACAGTAGAATATTTGTTTTGTGCGGGAATCGAACCCGTAACCTTTAAGCATAGCAGGCTGGGTCAATACTACTACCAGCTACACATCTTGATCCTCAAAACTTCCACATTTTTTTTACCTTTCTTTCAAAATTTTAACAAATTTTATATTTTTGTATACTTACCTACTAATACCAAAGCCGAATGTTTGTGAGTGTGGATATGTGGATGTTTGTTCCTCTTTCACGCAAAAACTACTGAATGGATTTTAATAAAACTTTACAATAATTTAGCTTATACATACATCAGAATAACACATAGGATACTTTTTATCCCGTAATTCTCACGGGAACGGGAACTACGTGGGTGAAACCGCGGGGCGCTGCTGGTTTAATACATATATTTAATACCAATAAATCTCTTTGTCCCCAGCATCAGACACAAGCAGTAACGAGGAAGTGGAGTTCTTGAAGCAGACGGTGCAGGAGCTGAGCCGGCAGGTGGCCGCGCTGCAGACGGACCTCAACACCGCTAAGCTGCAGGAGTTCGAGGCGCAGGAGGCTAATGTCGCTCTTACACAGGTGAGGGAGATTTTATATGTTTTAGGATTTTTTGTTTGGATTAAATGCTTGTTTCAGTGACATTGTTTACAATTTGGGAAATTTAATATCAAAGTAATGAGTACAATTTCTTTCAATGTTTCTTATATTATGTAGGTACTAACTAATATTATCATTGAGAGAAAGGCCTGGGGCCTAAGTCTGCAATTTGACATTATTGATCAGACAATAATTGTGATATTGTGGCACCATAACGAGAGTGTCAGAAATTTGGTATTCTGCTAAAATTTATTCATATAGCTATGGTGTCTCAGTGGTCTTTATTGCATATAAAATTTTTGACAAATAAACGTTCGTATACTGTTTCTATGACAACCATCTAAGTTTTATGGAGCCATTGAGTCAGCGGAGTAGTTGTCACTAAGAGAATACCAAAATGACAACAAATGCCAAAAAAACGGTCATAATGTTGATATTAAAACACATTTGAGTAGCATTATCACAGCTTAATAGTTTAGAGAATCAGGGCCCTGGACTGGACTGCAAACTCACTGAATAACCCCAGGGTTCCTTTTCTTATCACTTTTTAGTTAAAAATCAAATATTATGTATGTAGATACTTACTTATTGAAATAAATACTTTAACGGATTATTGTCGTGGGTATATTTTGTTTTACATTTTCTGACGAATGAGAAGTAATCACAGAACTTACTTACTTATTTTTTGACTGTACATACTTTTTTTCTGTAATAATTTTTTTATTATTTTTTCTCCAGGAGCTAGAAACCACCCAATCCCGCTGCTCGTCCCAGGAGAAGCAGCTCCTAGAGCTCCGTTCCCAGCTGGAGCGGCTGGAGAGGATGTCCGCCTTACTGATAGACGAGGTGAAGGCGCTCAAGGACAACGCCGACAAGGATAGGGAGATGGCTGCTACGTGAGTAGTTATTTTCAATTATCGTTCTGGTTTTGGTTCTCGTTCTTGTTTTGGTTCTCGTTCTCGTTCTTGTTGTGGTTGTCCTCCTTATTTTGGTTCTCGTTCTTGTTCTGATTGTCGTTCTTGTTGTGGTTGCCGTCCTTATTTTGGTTCTCGTTCTTGTTCTTGATCCATTTGTCGTTTTCATTTTAATATTAAATTCAATTTATTTAATAAACATAAGTTTTTTTCCTCTGAAGATTAGAAACATAAAGTACACAATTATCATTATAATTAACTTAGTATGTGTGTGCGTGTGTGTGTTTGTGTGTGTGTGCGTATGTGTTACATATTTGGGTTATAAAAATTATATAGTTCATTGAAGTAAATCAGGAACATCGTTGGCAACGGCGGATCCAGGGGGGGGGGGGGTCATGGGGGTCATGACCCCCCCCTGAGCCAGTCCCAGGACTTAGGTGGACCACTAATTGAACTTAATGATTTTATTTATAAAAAAAAATGTCACCATACAGAGGTGGTCACATAGTCGTGGTCACGTCAAGAACTTATAATTTAATTTTGATAACAATATACCAGTTGTTTGGTAGAGGGTTAACCAAACGTGGTGAGCGTGTACCTGGGCCTATTTGGGAGATACAGTAAGGCCAAAAATTTCCTTGTTGTTAAAATTAAAAAAGTATCGCTAGAATTGACAATTTTTTTTTCGAAATTCCGTCTGTTTATCCCTACAGCTTTTTTGAGCTGGTTTCCAGTCAAATTTTTTGATTGGTTATGGTCTCAGATATGACCTGGTCTGCTTACAGCATTTTCAGACCCCTACAAGGTCTAAATAATTTGTTAGAATTGGTCACACTTCTTTCTTTTCTTATCCAAACCTTTATTCCATATTTTACGTGAAGCGACTGCCATCAGACCTTTACAACCCACTTTTTTGGTTAAACCATATGTTAGACTTTTGAGGGCTCTAACTACCCGTAACGATTGTTGATGATGTTAGTGAGATGCTGTAGTGCAGACTTCCGTGCTGCAGAATGATTTCGAATCATCAAATAATCAAATCATGCGTGAATCTCTTTTAGTACGTAATCTAGGTAAAACATTTCGCCAGCATAGTAAAAAGAATGAAAAAAAAAGCGTGTGTCACACCACTGGATGTATTCTTTACCCTTTAAGGGATTGCCAGAGTGAAATCTTGATTTGGTAGCAATATCGTCCTGTCATTGAGATAGACCATTGTACTTGTTTTAAGACTAATTATTTTCTGATAAAGTCACTACAGCATCTCAGTATCTTCAGAAGACCTCAGGTAAATCCAAATTTATACTGTGGCGTATTTAAACCAAACTTGGAATTTGTTTTTAACAGAATCCTATTATTTTTCTTCTATTTCCACTTTACACCAAACATTTTAACAAGTTCTTTTGTAATACATGTAGTGTACCGTTGAAATAAGGAATAAACAGATAAGTTTTTAAATTCTCGGTTCCACTTAGTTTTCGTTTTAATTGAGTTGAAAGATCCCCTATAAGATTTCTTATTTTCATTTTCCTAGCATTAAGTGGTCATAACAAATTATTTAGAACTTGTAGGGGTCTGAAAATGCTGTGAGCAGACCAAGTGATATCTGAGACCATGAGCGCAGTCCGATTTATGAAAACGTTACAAACGGTACCAATAGTGCACACGCGTGAACCAAATTGAAATGTGCGCTATGTGCGCTGTTTGCGCGCTATCAAATAGGACCAGGATTGTATGCGTACGTGTGCGCAAATGTCAAAATTAGAGTTTCGTATTTGGCATTTCGAATGTAAGATTCAGAAAATTTTTGTTGTAATTAGTAATTGATAAGAATGCAATATTTCATAAATATATTAAGTTTAAGCCATTGTAAACATACATGTTTAATAAAAACCTAAAACAAATCAAATTCTAAAACGTCAAATTTTTAGTTTGACATTTGCGCACACACTGCACAACCTATTTTCCATGAGCAGCGTTTGCATGGCTTAACGTCACTGACGACGTCCCATTACTTTCGTTGGTGCGAATACGCTCAATTCGGTAAGCGCGCTATCGATACCAAATGCGCGAAAAAGCGCATTTAGGACCGCACGGTATATAATCAATTAAAAATTCAAAAAGCTATAGGGATAAAAGGTCGCAATTTGGAAAAAAATATTAAAAACAAATACAATTTTGGCGATATTTTTTTAATTTTAACAACTAGGAAATTGTTGGGCAAAGTGTATCACCCAAATAGGCCTAGGTACACGCCCACCACATTTAACCCTCTACCAAACATCTGGTTAGTATATATATAGTTATCAAAACTAAATTATAAGGTCCTACTCCTTGACCACGACTATGTGACCCCCCCCTGGCGCGAAAGCTGGATCCGCCCTTGATCGTTGGACTGAGCACACTACCTTGCGGTACACTGTCATACTCGTAGTTTAGCAGGTTTACTAATAAGAACGTCTATTTTAATTTCTTGATTTCTGTACTGTAAGCTTTTAAGTAATATCAGTTCTGTATGTCTTACGTCTATGTCATTAAAAGTGTTGGGATATGAACCGTGTCAAACGCCTCTTTAAAGTCTATAAACACGGCCAGTCATTTTTGTCCCTTATTTATTTTATGGGCTAGCTTTTGCCCGCGACTTCGTCCGCGTGGAATAATGATTTCCGACAGTATTTGGGTTTTCCCCCCTTTTCTCCGCCTAGGGGGTGAATTTCCAAAACTCCTCTCTTAGTGGTAGCCTACTCCCCCCAACAAACACACGACCAGTAGTTTTGGCTGTGCGTTGTCTGTCAGTCAGTCAGTACATCTCTCAGTAACGGAAGAGCAGAAGATATATTTCAGAGAGTTTTTCTTTAATGCGAGGACTGCGTCTCGAGTTGATAAACCTTTTCGAAAGCTTTACTGTGATGGAATATTTTGTCTCCTTCATTTACCGAGATACAAGTGTGTCTTGTGATTTATATTAGTATGGGTCATGCCCGTGCCGTGTACGTGTCTCGGATTTTAACATGTTTCAACGCATTTTATATTACTCTGTGTTTGATTCGTGCCTCGTCTGGACGCGGACTACTCTCAGCTATACTTTGCGGCATTAATGCTTAACACCGAAATAACAATTTTCACCGTATATTTATCGAGCTGCAAATGTATCTTCGGTGTGCGTACTATGAAATGTATGGGGGCAATAATTGCTGCCTGCAAACATTTGTTGCTTCGGTGCGCGGCCGGGTTAAGAGCTATCCTACATTTCCGCCACCCTCCCCAGTTACAAATCCGAAGCCCGCCTGGCCAAGAAGCGCGTCAAAGAGTTAGTGCACCAGTCGGCGCTGCTGGCGGGCGACGTGTCGCCGGGCGGCCGCCTCCAGCTGCTCATGGACGAGGTGGAGCAGCTCAGTGCGGCGCTCGCGCTGCAGAACGAGAGGCATGTGGACCAGGTCGAGGAGCTGCAGGTGGGTACATCGCCGGTGATATATATAATCATAATCATAACATAATCATTCTCTACATCATCTCATTATAGCAGCGTTTCTCAAAGTGTGCTCCGCGGAACCCTAGGGTTCCGCGGGACTCCTGTAAGGGTTCCGCAAGAATTTAGAAAAAAAAACAAAACACCTCTTTCTTGTCGACCGTACTGACAAGGCGCGGGTAGCAGCGTCTTAGTTCCTAGCGTTGACATTCTATAATTTCGATTATACCTAACTACCTACTTATTACCCGTAATTTGTAACGTACTAAGATTACAATACGTAAACCACACACACCGGAAAAATTAGAGGAACGTTAGTTCATTTGAAAAAAAAAACGGAATTTTTGTTATAATGTTGTTTTATTTTTATTATGATTAAGTATTTAAATATTTAAGGTAAGCGGGGAATAATCTTAAGTAATTTATCCATAATAATAAAACAAAATTTAAGAGTTAGGTATGAATGAAAATTGTTGTTAATAAGCTTGTTTTTTGGAAAAAAATAGAAATCCTTATTTTTGATGTATGTACTTCTTATGTGAACTTTACAAAACTAAAGAATTGTTTAAGGTCAAAAGCGTGGACTCATTTCTGGTGATCTCACTGGCCAGTCGATTTAGGTAATTTCTTCTTCGTTAAGGTACTTACGTAGCATTCCATTTAAACCATTTATTTCTACACCAAAATACATAAAAAATAAAGTCTAGCTGTATTCTCTCTCTTTTCTGTATTTAAAACAAAAACGTTGCCAAAAAAGCATTTCATGGAGTTCCAAGATATCGGTTATGTATCGCGGTGCGGTCGGGGATCATTTTCGATGGCGACCAGCTCCGTGCGTGCTCCTGAACATATGCCACCCCATACCAGAATCTCCACTATAAGCGACAGTTTCGGAGAAGTACATCTGGTTATAACGATCTACTCTACATCTTTTCAAAAAGAAATTAACACAAACAACAACCATCACTGATCAAAACTCACCTCCACACATCAATCAAGTATTAGTGTAAACGAGAAATTCTAATCGAGCTTCTCGGTGGCCCACCTCGAGTTTTGGGGCTTTGGCGGGTATGTACGACCTCAAATCAACTTCATTTAATCTCCTTCTCACTGTTCGTTCACTCTCCCGGCTGTTGCGCACTTCTTCCAGGCGATTTCGAGTCTGAACAGCAATTTAAAGACGATTTTTCAGTGTTTGTATCCTTGTAAAACTGTCATCTATGGCACAATTTGCGCGATTTCTGCCTTGTCTTCGCCTCCGCACGTAAAATAACACGTCTGTCGATAACTGTGACCTTATTGGAAGAACTGTAATGTTTCGAAACCGAAATTGACTTTGATTGAAGAGTGGCAGAATATGCCCCATGGGACCATGCATGACATCAATTGAAGCTTTAGTAAGCGTATACAGACACTCATTTGAGCACGGAGAGGCAATACACGCTTTTGACCTTAAAAATCGTTAATTTCGCAAAATTCACTTAAAAAAATAAGGATTTCTTAATTTTTTCATTAAACAAGTTTATTATTAATTTCCATCAAATATTTACATAATCATAATAACAAAAAATACGAAATTTTCACAAATGAACCAACATTCCTTTAATTTTGCCGAGATGTGTGAACTTCAAATAGGTTTCCATCAAGTATATCGCTTTCCAAAAGGGTTCCGTTACCAAAAAAGATTGAGAACCGCTGCATTATAGTAACTGATCCCTAACTAAGTTCGAAACTTGTATCTAGGGTATCAGAAACTACGCACACACTCAGTCACACACACAGACCGAGACAAACATTTGTGGTTCACACAAATATTCACCCCGCACGGGAATCGAACCCGAAATATATTACTCTAGAGTTTACATCATCACTTCTTCATCGTTATAGTTATCATGGTTATTAGCACTCAAATTATTATGATTAACGGGATATTTACCATGTATATTATTTATCAGAAACTCGAAATAATATACATGGTAAATATCCCGTTAATCGTAATAATTTGAGTTCTTCATCGTTCCCTCATTACTGAAGACCGTGGTCACTGGAACCCCCCCAAACGAACAATGTGCCTCCGTCGATTTCGACCCAAAGTAGCTGGTAGAATTTAGAAGATCTGGCTTCTTTCACTTGGTCAACCCATAGTGTTGGCGACCGGCCCCGTGTTCTCTTGACTTCGGTTTTACTAACAACTAGCTGTGCCCTGCGGTTTCACCCGCGTAGTTTTTGATCCCGTAGGAATTTCGGGATAAAACGTAGCCTTTGTCCTTTCCCAGACCATAAGCTACCCCTGTACCAAATTTTAAGACAATCGGTTCAGTAGTTTAGCCGTGAAAAGGTAACAGACAGACAGAGTATTAATAAGGACAATATTAGTAAGGAGTTTGTCCGTGTGTGCGCATTCTCCTGCCATCAGTTGCCAATTACTTTAATACGCGTCCAGCCTTTACATTTTTCTGGTTTAGTTATAACATAACATGGTATAACTAAATACGTGATAATTATTTTTTACAGTTAAAATTAGCTGAAAAACACGAAGATACAGACATACTATTATGGGAAGAGAAGATAAAATTAGCAGAAGAGGACGCTCAAAAAGCGATCGAGCGAGCGGAACAAGCGGAGCGGAGACTAGCGGAACTACAAAAGACAATAGCGGAAAACAAAGAAAAGAAAACTACAGCGGAGGACAAAATGACATCGACAAATAACATGACAATGACAGCTGATACGCTGACAGCCACAAATAATGCCACAGATGACAAAATGACAGATGTCAAACAGACAGTGACAGATGTCAAGTTGACAGATAAAGTGTCAGATGTCAAAGAAGAAAAGTTTAGGCCCCCAAAGAGGTCGAATTTGATGTCTAGGATATGTTATTTCGAAAATGGTTGCGCTGAAGTGAAAGATGAGAAGGTAGAACAGAAGATAGAGGAGAAAACAGAAGATAAGACTGAAGTAAAAGAAGATATTGTTGTGGTTCAAGAAACGAAAGGTAAATTGAATTTTATTTTTATATGTTTAAAGTCTACTTTTAAATGAAAGCAATGAACTTTTTGAACATGATACTTGTACTTGTAAGTGGGCATTCGTCCGCTACTAAATCTCTCTAGCATCCTGTTTATTTTAGGTTATAAGGAACATGTATAACAACTATTACGTTTCATCTAATTCGGTGTAGTAGTTTTAACATGATAGAAACATCTACTTACATAAACTTTCACATAAGTAGGATAATACCTAGTCTGTATAATGTACTATTTTTTCTAAGAACAAGCTTCTAATATACACTCATTTTCTTTCCAGCACCCGAAGCCCCCCCTCCTCCCGCCTGCCCTCCCCCTCCCCCTCCCCCGCCTCCCCCGCCGCCCCCTCCTATGGCGGCTGCTTGTCAACTAGTACCGGGAGTGGACATGGCGACGATGTTAGCGAGCAAACAGGGCACGCTCAAGAAGTGTGTGCAGAATGGAGGTAAATATGAGATTGTTGTGTGTTTTTATAAGTGTCAAAATGACAGATGTCACATGATATGTGTTGAAAAGTCAATGTGTGTGTCAAACAAATGTCATAAACATTTGATTCTGTATTTAGTCTCAACTAATATTGTAAAGAGGAAATTAATGATAGTTAAAATAATGATAATAAAAATATGATGATTAAAAGTTGGTTTGGTTGTATGAACATGGTAATCTCAAAAACTACTTGGTCTGAATAGAAAAAAATTATAGTGTATACACCCCTATTTTGAATTCGAGATACTTAATCACACAGCTAATGTAAACGACGGGTGAAAATATAATAGTGAAGTTAGTTTTTTTCTTTTGCTGTTATTTAAAAAGTTATGATAAGTCAAAGTTTTTCAAAATCCCGCCGAATTTTATTGTTATTCTACACCGAACGCTGCGATACACAGCTGAGCGCGGTCATCGACCCGAGCCGTCACAGAATACTTGATAGCTATTGTGCCAACTGGTAATACGGCATTTATTTAGTATTTTTTAAAGATAAGTAATCGACTATAATTTTTGATATTTTTATTGGATATATGGATTCAGTTACTGCTACACATATTCTGATTTTAATAAGTCCCATCATTTCAAAATAGGGGTGTTTAGGATGGCCTATACAAAGAAGACGGTCCATTTAAATACTCATAGATTCAAACTACCGCCAGTAGGAACAGAGCCAATGTGGGTTAAACTGCAGGAACTTTTACTTACAGTGTGCATAGTGCCTCGCAGTATTAGTCTCGTCTAGATTAGATTAGATTATAACTCCTTATTGTAAACACCTCAAAAAAAAAATTACAAAATTTTAACTTATACTAAGTGCCACAATGGGCGGCCTTATCACTAAGAGTGATATCTTCCAGGCAACCTTTGGATGGAGAGAATTATGAAATAATGAGCGGGGCGTGTATAATATTATGTACTTACTTAATATGAAAATAATAATATATTAATTTAATCAATATACATACCTACTTAAATATCTTGTTAAATATACTTAAACTAAATACAATACCTAACAAACATTCATACATATATATTTAAATATATACATATATATAGAAAGGAATATGAAATGCTAGTCTATTGTAATTCATAGCGTAGATAACTTTTCGATTAACTTTGAGCCTAGAATGCCCAGTTAATAAAACTGACTTAAAACATAAAAAAATATATCATTATTTCCAATTCAGGCGGAGCAATAGACGCCATAGTAGACCAGATTAAAGGCGGTAAGTTCCACCTCAAGTCCACGGAACAGAACTTCGCCAGCCGCAAGCCCCGCGACGAGCAGCCCGAGGCCGTCAAGGAGATGCTCGCCATCCTCGGCACGCTGCGCAAACGGCGGGTCCACCGGCACAGCGTGGCCAGTGATAGCTCGCTCTGAATTATAGGGTAACGGCGCCCCAAGGTTTCTCCCGCGTAGTTCCCGTTCCCGTTGGAATATGGGGATAAAATAATGCTAAAGACCTTCCCACACACACTCTATCTATTAAAACAAACCGCATCAAAATCCGTTGCGTAGTTTTAATGATCTAAGCATACATAGGGACAGAGAAAGCGACTTTGTTTTATACTATGTAGTGATACTTTGGTATTTAATTTTTGAGAATAGCTGTCTTGAACTTGAACTTGGGGGTAAATTCAAAAGTTTAAATGAAATTCGAGGGATCACACTTAGTAGGGTAATGTTTGGAAATTGTAGGGTAATTTAACCTATAGTAAGTAATATCCAATTTTGACTACTCTCTCTGAAATATAGGGTAATACTTAAATCTAATCTTTGACTACTCTCGAAAGTTGGGGTAAATTCGAACTTTAAATTCGAATTTTAAATTATGAGGTCAACAGGCACAGTGTTGCCAGTGATACAGTAATTTAGGGTAATGTCTGGAAATTCTAGGGTAAATTACTTAATTATATTTATATCCATGTTTTGAACTCAACTATCTCTGAAGTTTTAGGTTATTAATGTAATTTCATTTCTATTTTTCACTCCTCTCTCTGTATTTTAGGGTAATTTTACCTAATTTTATAAGGAATTGATACCGGTATGGAATTGATAAAACTGTGCGATTTTTCGTGATTTTTCATGACATATTTTCTTACTCTCTTTTGTATTATATATGGAGTTTAATTGTTTTCAAAGGGTAAATTCTCTAAGGGGTAGGTAAATAGGGTATAAATAATAATATTTCCCTATAATAATATTTTCATAAATATATAATGTGTGGAATTGAGTATACAATATCAAAATTGCATTCAAATATCTCAAAAAGTGATATAAAATTTTACATAATCACATCGAAATAAGAAATTTTTTATACAAGTGACTTAGTAATTATTTTTTGTAATATTTAATATAATTATGTCTTCCTATATTAGTTTTATGACTAAATAAATAATAATTATAGTGTTACCAGTACTTTAAAATGCTGCCATTTTGAAAAATTGCCAATTTTAAATAAAAATAAATATATTTGTGTTGTAAACGCTAGAATAGGTCTATAAAAATATTGTATTATTTTTGATAATACTTTTAGGTACAGATAAGTTAATATTTTGAGACTTAGGGCCTATTTCACCATCTTCAAGTAAATGTTCCGAGTACGTACTCACATGTTTTGTCTTTGTCACTTGATATAAAGTAAGAATGAGACAAAACTAACTTTACTTGGTGAGTAACTTTACTTGAAGGTCGTGAAATAGGTCCATAAATGTGTAAATACTGAATACTCGTTTTGGTATTGGGTTTTTAAGCAAAATATTTTGGAATTTAAATATAGATGGCGTAAGTAGAATAAGAGAATAAAAATGTTATCAAGATATTTTTTGAAATCACACATTAAAAAAAATATGTATGTTTAGAATATTACTTCAGCTGGGATCTGAACCTAAGACAAGTATAACGCTCTTTGACTCGCATAATTCGATTGTTCAAACTGTTGTCCCCTACCTAGGTTCAATTCCCAATTACGGTAAAAATTTTGACTGTAAAATACTTTTAATTATTACTGAGTGATGATAGTTAAAATATATAGATATTATAAAATAAATATATTAGTTAAATACTCGAATAAATGTGTATAAGTAAATATATTTATATAAATGAGATTATATATTTTTTCAAAACGTTACCGATGGTGCCATTAAAATGTTAAATTGTATAAATTAAGACAATAAACGAAAATTGAT
Organism: Timandra comae; assembly: GCA_958496195.1. Classification (NCBI taxonomy): domain Eukaryota; kingdom Metazoa; phylum Arthropoda; class Insecta; order Lepidoptera; family Geometridae; genus Timandra; species Timandra comae. Next base: position 588,782 of record OY292376.1, read on the forward strand.
GCATTTTATTGTAAAGTATTATTAGACATTTTTTTTTAAATAAATACCTTTTTTATAAAAAAACTTTCTTTTTAAACCTCTCTTGTCCCACGGCTGTATAAAAAGGTCTGTCCTAAAAATTTTCAAAAAATCGTCCTTAAAATATTTTTTTTCAACACACTTGCTCATAAAGGGCCTCTTATTTGTGCAAAAACAGTTGAATAATGACACGTTTTACTCACTAGTGAGTTATAGATTGTTTTTTAAATTGCTTTCATTTTATAAAGTTTAGATACCAAAAAAATTGTGTCGATACATTTTAAAAACAAACTTCAACTATGTTTCCTTACTTTTGGTAGGTCTATGGTCGATTCCATTCATTCGTGTTTTTTTATAAGTATATTCTTTTAGTCTTTGGCAGATCACTAATGTTGTGTTGGATGCGCGCGAATAGAAAAACCAAAAATGATATTTTATTACTAATTTCTTCGCAAGTGTGTTGAAAAACTTTGTATGGTACACGCGTGTTTTGATGATTACTATCCTCGGCTATCTTCAGACCCTCGCCTGACGGCTCGGGCCTCAATAGCGCCTTGGAAGTAATCACCAACTTACCTCGCTTGTACCATAAATAACTATTTCAACACACTTGCTCCTAAAGGGGCTCTTATTTGTGCAAAACCAGTTGAATAATGACACGCTTAATACGCATCAAACACACGCTTCAAAGGGTTCAGTTTTCATTATTCATACGGGTTACGCACTTACCGAATGTAGTCGAATCTTTCGACCAGTTTCAGTCTCGTGCGTTGTCTTCGGGAGTGCGAAAGTACAGAAAGACATTGTCGCGAAGTTAAGTTGTGACCCCTTAGGGTTACAACTTAACTTCGCTAAGGCAGTAGTCCGACCGCGGGCGATGAGCGAGTAGCGAGTACTTACCGGGCGTGTGACGAATACTCGCCAACTCGCTGAGCTACAAAACTAGTAGAGCGAGTAATCGCCGGCGGTGTGAACAGGCGAGTACCTATACATAATAAGTGCATCTCTTTCTTTCACACGGAATGTAGGTATGTTCACTGTCCCTTTCTTGGGCGAAAAAATCGCCGATAGTTCATCGCTCACTCGCCCGCGGTCGGACCACTGTCTAAATGAGAGCCAAAATAGCGAGCAATATAATATAAGTATCAATATATGACATTACTCGATCCTTTAATGTATTTCAATAACTTCCATTGGCCCGACGAAGAAGTTTTTCGTCTCAACTACTATACAAATAGAAACAAAATCATAATAATCTATTGTAATTTGTATACACGTATATAATACATATTAATATAAATGATTTCGGGGACGATGTAACGCTCCCACTACCGCTCAAACTGAGATCTTCTCTCTCGAAATCTCTGGAAAAAATAATAATTTGTCTCAGACTGAGTGTGTGTATAAGTAAAGAATGGAAGAAAAAACATATTATAGCATTTCTCGTATAAAAATATTAAAATGTCTACCTCCGTTATATTAATAAAACATACTGTAATCCATGTAGTAATTACTCATGGCACTACCATTAGTGTGACTGAGTACAGGAGAGAGACAGGAGTCTATCTTTGTAGTGTGTTTGTGTGTGTGAGCGCGTGCGTTGTGTGGCTGGTGTGTGTGATTGAGTATGTGCGTATATATATGCTATAGCGCCACAAACGTATCTGACCTCTGACCAGGCGGAAAAAAATGGAACTAACACTGTCAATGTCATTTTGTAAACATTTTTAATAGACTGACAGCTAAAAAATCGATTACAGCGACGCTGTCACCGTGTCAGATATATTTGTCGCACTATATTAATACCTACCCTAGCTAGATAAATACAGGAATGAACTTAGGAGTTAGTGTTATATGATGATTGATTTGTGATTGTGTAAGTCTTGAAAACATTAAAAAAGCTGTAATTATTATAGTAAAAGAAATAAAAATAAATAGAAACCATCATTGCCTTTGTGCTAGTCGTCCTTCATTTAAAATATAACAAAAACTAAAATAAAAGAAAAACACAAAAATAACTTAAAATTCATTTATTAATAGATAAAATAACAATTGCAACAATTGTTATCAATATACAATTACAAGACTAATATTTACGGACGGATTTGTTCATAAGAAAACTAAACAATAATAACATAAAAAAAATAATTTGATTTGAACATTAAATAATAATTATTAAATATAAATTATGTCACATTTAAAACAATATAAAATATCGCTAAGGAGTTATTTTACAAAAAATAATGGCCTATAAATAAAATTAGCTTTTAATATAAAAATATTATTGTAATGATTAAAATATGCTTTTATGGTATTTTGAGCCCTATTATAAAATTATATTATTTAAATGAAATTTCAAATAAAAAATAATGTAATTTTGTGCATTAATATTTGAAGATAAACTTTATTTTATAAGTTGGACGGTATGGCTAACAAAATCTATGAAAATGATCAATCTTGATTAAAATTCTATTACCTTATAAAAAAGTTATAAACATCAAGAAATAACTAATCTTCTTAATCGTAGCTTAAGTTCAACCATAAGGGCCCCGTTCTTAGGGGGCCCACACCTAGGCCCTCAAACTTACTGGGACCTCAAAAGACTGATACTATATAAGTATTTACATTTGAATAAATTACTTATTTAGTTAATGGGCCCATATGCGCCTTTGTTAGGCTAGGCTAGGGCCCTTATTAGGCTAAAGAGGGCCCTAGACCAAATTAAGAAGATGAAATTTTTTAAAAAAGATGAAAAAGTTCTAGGACCTAGTCTAGGTTATACTTGTACGGCGCAAGGCTAGATATATTATGTATGACGACTATCGCCTTCATATAATTTGGGTGAGTCAGCCATCTTGTCACTGGCTCTAACGCAGGCTTACTACATGTGAAGAAAAATAATTAATTGTTAAAAATGTTTTAACTGGGATTTTAAAAAAAGATATTTTTTTTCTTTAATTGCTGCAAAGGAAATTATTATGTTTTTTCGTGGTAAATTCTAGTTCGATATCTGGCAACATTAATTAGAAGGGAAGAATGGATGATGTCTAGAAGGGATACCGGAATAAAATGACAATTAACTGATAAAAAAGGGTAGTAAATAAAATTATAAAAAAAATACAAATACTTACTTTGTAAATACGTAAAAAGCTATTATTTACAAAAGCTATTTGATTTTAATCACAAAATACTTTTATTTTCACTACTGGTAACATCTATTACAAACTGTACTAAACTTGCAACACTTAAAAAGGCCGTTATTTTTCCTTGTTAATTACACTTTCTTGTTACAATTCTACATTTATTTTTAAATAAATACGTCAAAATATATTTTTATAAATTAAGTACATTACGATTCTATATAATAAATAGTTTATATAATAAATACTGTTAAAAATTAACAACAAAAGCGTTTTTTGTAGCCGTCAACATTGTTTCTTGGTCCCAAAAACATAACTGTGTACTTGAATATTAAAAAATACTTAAAAACTTTCGAAAACCTTTACTATCGCTTGGTATGTTGGGAAAATATTATGTTAAAGTCAAGTCAAATCTATACTAATAGATATTTAATAAAATACCTATATTCAACTTCTTTGTAACAAATCTATTAAAATCTAATCCAGCTCTGCACAAATATTTCAACATGTACACTACCGCCATCTACATTTGTAAATCACACACTATCACGTCCCAACATAGCCAAACTTAGTTTCAGAGGCGTATAGCGCCACAAACTTATCTGACACGGTGGAAAAAATTGGAACTAATAATGTCAATATCATCCTGTACAGAGTCACAATCTTTTCTGTGCCGGCGGCCAAAATCGGAAGCTGTCATTGTGACTCTAATGTCGTTTGAATACATTTTCAATAAACTGACAACCAAAAGATGCGATTACAGCGACGCTGTCACCGGCACAGAAAAGATTGTGACTCTATACACATTTTTAAAATATTGACAACCAAAAATGCGATTATAGCGACGTTATCACCGGATCGAAATAATTTGACCTAATACAGTCATTTCGTTTAAAACTTATTTTTGTGTACATTTTCAACAAAGTGACAATCATTTGACGGCCAAAAATGCGATTACCACCGGAACAAATAAGTTTGTGACACATGTTTGTGGCTTGCGTGTATCAAAAACGTCACATGGAATGTGCATTGTCAAAAATAATTCATCGCTTTTGGTACGTAAAGTGTTCATCTTACAAAGAATATTCTCGTAGTTTCTCGACGACATCGTCTCTGTTCTTGTTGATCCAGTCTATGTTGACGCGTGCTTTTTCTATGGCCTGTTCGACAGCGAGAGTCGCCTCACTGAGGTACATTTTGTTGTCTTCGCGCCATTTTAGGAACTGGAATTATGAGAGTATTAAAAGTTTTGGGTTGTTGCTTCTTCGTGAATTACGTCGCATTTCACATAATCAAGGCAGAACGGGGTCAACCAAGTGATGACAAGAGGCCTGAAGGTATCATTTAAGTGTGCCAAGAGGTATGAAGGGTGTGACAGAGAAATGTGACACGGAGCAGGAGATGATGAACAAAGTGACAAGAGGTATGAAAGGGTCAACAAATTGTGACATTTATTGACAAAGACTTTAAAAGAAGAAAGCCTAACTGGTCTTAGCATAATATTATTGTTTAAGTGATGGAACACTGAATAAAATGACGACAAGATATTATGTTGTCAAAATCAGAATGCTGGTAGCTGATATCTTAGTTCAACGAAAGCTAATGGGTACTTATATATTGTTACCTCGTCGAGTTCCCGCTGCGTGGTGAACTGGTTGAGCATGCTCTTGATAATGTACCCGAGACGACGCCCTTGGCTGTTGAAACTGAAAACAAAACATTTGTAATTAGTAATATCTTCTTATGAAAATAATGGCTATGATAGAATAAAAATTTACTTGAATCAAAGAGTCTTGCAACCCACAGCTGCAAAACTTGTATTACATGGGCATATCAGGATAAAGAGTATCTCTTGTTTCCTGGCTACTTCTTCTTTCGAACCTTTTTCCCATATCTAATTGGTTTTGAGATTACCCAGATTTGGCGGTATAGATATCCCGTAAGTAATGTGTACATACGTATGCATGCCGACTGAATATCATGAAACTTACGCCCTATAAATATCGCTAATCCGGGAGTACACGAAGTCCTTCCCGACGTAGTACCCCACCGTGGAGCGCAACACGCCCGTGATGACGGACGCGGCGTCCTGAGTGCGCACCTCGGAGCCCTCCGTCACTGTCCATTCCAGGTATCTGGAAAGAGGAAATGGGAGAATGGTAGTCACAATCAAGCATAGGTTTATTTTATACTAATTTTGGGTTTAGGAGCAGATGCTATATTTTTTAAGAAAACAAAAAATGGACGAAGAAAGCCACAGAACAATAGTGTTCTGTGGCTTTCTTCGTCCATTTTTTAAAGTGGAATACTATATGAGCACTTCTGTGTTTTTAATACATACTTGTAAGACTCTTTCAGTGGCGAAACCTGCATCATAAGTAGGGATAGTTATGGATTTGGTTTACCACGCCCATTTGAAAACTTCCCGTGTATATTGGGTGCAGATCTACTTGAATAAAACTGCCCAGTAGTTTCCCTTTAGTATATTAAAATTCCAAGTATCATGTTGTACTCACTGGTTAAGTATCCAGACCTCGCGCGTGCAGGTGAGCGCGTGGAGCAGCGCGTCGCGCGCGGCCGCCACGTTGGAGGCGCGCAGGCGGGACAGCGCGAACCGCCACTCCGACACGCTCCCGCGCGACACGCCCGCGCAGTACACCGTGCGCCGCAGGTCCAGGGGGATGCTAGGGGGGACACGGTAGACAGAATATGTATATGGAATTAGTTAAGTCAAGTTAGGTTTATACGAAGCCAATTATAGCTGTTAGTAACATTGACATGTTTTTCTTATTGGCCTCGAAAATTCTTTTTTTCAGACAAACAGCGCTAGCTGTTAGCACTGGCGGAAATCATCATATCAGCCATTAATTGTCGACTGCTGGACACAAGTCTCCTCCATTTTGACTTCCCAATAGATCGACCGTAAGCGACATCCAACGCCTTCCTGCGATCTTTTTAAGGTAGTCTTCTCCACCTTGTGGCTGGACTTCCCACGCTGCGTCTGCCGGTCCACTCGAGAACCTTTCGGCTAATAGAAGGGTATATCTTTTAGGGCCAGTGACCTCCGCCCGCAGGTGGCGTAGGACGCATGTAGACACATAATTTAAGCAACATGGGCTGGCATGTCTGTGGCTTCGTATAAACTCTGCATTATTCCTATCACTAGCACTTCCAGAAGTTTAAGTGTAAAAACAAATTAACAAAGGCTCTGATCACTAAAATTATCTCGTATGACTCACGGGTTGTTCTCGTCAGGGTTCTCCGTGTCCATCCAGCTCTTGAACAGCTGGATGGCGTTCTCCTCGCACCCTGGGACCTTCATACGACACGCCCAGCTGCTGGTCATAAGCTGGAATACAAAAGGTAACAGTGAAGTGTCAGTATGTATATATCCGATGCGTGAGGGGCAAATAGGCTACGATCCCGTCCAATAATTGATAGACCTTATTAAATCCCAGTGAAAATTCAATTCAATTCAGTGGTCATCATGGCTCATTTAAATAATGCAGATATTTTGTGACAATTTTTCGCAAATTTTAAAAATTAAAAAATTAAAAATTAAAATTATTTATTTCTTTAAAAAGTTTACATATATCTTATTATTATGTTGGAATCTTCTTTTAAGCGTATTAAAACACTTGTGCCAGAAGAATTCCGCTCTTCCATAGCCATCGCTGTATTATAGGAATAAATATTTTAAGTGATGAGAATGTTAGTATGTTAGTAATGTTAGTAAGAACAAATTGAGACAAAATTTTTGGTTACAATTTAAAAATTATGAATATTAAAATTACGATTTATGTTAGTTTTTTTATTAGTAATAATAGAGTTTATATAAACTTATCTTTTAAAACTTAGGTAATTGAATTTTAAACAATATTTTTGATAATCTTATTTTGAAATTGAAATTGATTTGTTTGTACATGTTTAGATAAATTCTACTATAGAACAAAAGTTAAAAGTTAACAATAATTGAATATAGAGAAGATAATTAACAATTTGTACTATATATTGATTATAAACAATGTTTCAGTTTCTTCGTAATTTAGTTTCGCTAACCAATCAATAACAGTTTTTTTACGGGTCGTGGGGCATTTGGGACCGGGACCGCGGTCCAAACTTACACCTTTTAATTTTATATTATTTTTGAGTAGTATTTCGGGACCACAAGAAAAATGAGTTTAAAGTACAGTTAACAAAAAAAAACATATTGCTGTGTTCAAAATAAACATTACGTATAAGAAATTTTACAATAATTTATTTGAAATACCAGGAGAACAGAAATGTAGAAGAGGTCTAAAACTTTGTTAAATTGATTCACAATATTAAATAAAGTAATTGGTCTTGGTCTTGGAGAATTTATTATTAGAAGTACCAGGACAGCATAACCTTAAAACGTTATTTTTTAAACAAAAATTCTTATACTCTTAGTAAGTATATTTAAATACATATATTAAGTCATTACAACAATAATATATGTTTGAAACTAAATTAAGATAATATTTACTTTCATTGGAATACTTCAATAATTTCAAGTATCTGTGACTTGCGAGGTAAGCTTGTGAATAATAGGTGTCATTATGTGCCTGATTGCGAAAAAATAAGAGCCACTTTATGAGCAAGTGTGTTGAAAACTATATTATAACTATACAGGATGAATTTTTCAAGTAGGTTTGGTAGACGATATCCGAAACTACTTATAAGGAAACTCAATAATAGATTTTTCAAAAATATTATGATGTAGTTTTTGTTTTTATCAAAATAGGTCTCGAGACTTCTTTTAGCATTTTTTCGGATTTAGTCTACCACGCCCACTTGAAAAGTTCACTCTGTAGAAGAAGATATATTTATATTAAATTTATTTGCTATGTTTTTGTTAACTGTACTTTAAACTCATTTTTCTTGTGGTCCCGAAATACTACTCAAAAATAATAAAAAATTAAAAGGTGTAAGTTTGGACCGCGGTCCCGGTCCCAAAAGCCCCACGACCCTTTTTTACATTCATAAAAGGAAAGAGAGCAAATGTTGACATGTTTGTTGATTTTATTGTATATAAATATGGATCTATTTGTAAATTGTCTACTTGCAAAAGAAGTCTTTATGGAATTGGTTGGTATAATGTTTCTGTTTCTTTTAGGGTTTTTAACTTGTATAGAACCAGATAAGATAGACTTATGCTTCTTTGTAATTGCGTGCACAATGTAGAGTTTGCGTATAGAGAGAACCCCTGACTCTGAGTAGAGTAAATATGTTGAGTAATCCCGAGCTTTCAAAAACATAACTTTGAGTAAGGACCTCTGAGCTCTTTCAGCTTCTAGCATTTTAACTTTTGTTGCACCACCCCACATTGAGATACAGTAACTAATTATACTTTGCGCAAGAGTTTTATAAATATATATAATAAGATCTCGTGAGGCAGTATGTCTTAGATTCCTAAATATCCAAATAAACTTTCGTAAGCGTTCGCTTATAAGATCTATCTGTCTATGCCACGATAGTCGTTGATCGATGATAACACCAAGATACTTTAGGGATTCTACTTTGGCAATTAAAGGACAGTTGCATATGGATAAATTTTGGCAATTATCATGCATATGAATACGGAGTTTTAGATCAGCGCTTGGTTGAGTTTTACTAGTGATACTATAACAAATATAGCTCGTTTTTTGTGCATTAAGGGTAAGGAGATTACTATTCAGCCATTTGGCGATTTGTGTTAAGCCCTCCTCAGCTTTCCTATGTACATCCAACCAACTTGACCCTTGAAACGTAACAGCAGTGTCATCAGCGTATGATATTATTTTGGCACCTGGTATTTGAATATTGCATAAATCATTTATGTACACAAGGAAGAGAGTTGGTCCTAAAACGCTACCTTGCGGAACGCCAAAAGAAATAACAGTTTCATCACTCAGATAATTATTAACTTTAACTTGTTGCAAGCGGTTATTAAGATAATCACTAAGTAAGAGAAGTGGTTTGTCTCTAATACCGATGCGTTCTAGTTTTTGTAATAGTATAGGAATGGAAACGGTATCAAACGCTTTTTGAAGGTCTAGAAAAACCGTAAGACATTTCTTGCCTTTGTCAAGGTTTTCAGTAATTTGTGTCGAAAGATATTCGACTGCGTCCTCTGTCGATTTTCCCTGCCTAAACCCATATTGATTTTTTGATAGGATGTCGAAAGCATTTAGGTACTTCAAGAGCCTTTGGTTGATGACTTTTTCAAAGATTTTTGATATGGCAGGGAGAATACATATTGGTCGGTAGTTATTAACGTCACACTTTGTGCCATTTTTATAAATAGGAATAACAATAGCCCGTTTTAAAGAAGATGGAAATACACCTTTTGCAAAGCGTACGTTAATAAGATGAGTTATAGCAGGAACTACCAAATTATTCGCTTGCTTGAGAAAAGAGTTTGTGATACCGTCCCATCCAGCAGTGCTCTCTGATTTCAAGCTCATAAGAATAGAGTTAATTTCTTGAGGATCTGTATCAAGAAGGACAAATGAATTTACTTGGACATTTATAAGGTTAAAGGAAAATGCTGAATGTTGTTTGCAATTTCTAAGGATATCTTCCGCAAGGTTCTTTCCGTTTTACTCACTCACTTGTTATTTTGTACAGGTTATTTCTTCATATTTCCCAAAATGACCTCGAGATTCAATTCTCCATCCATCCTCTCACAATAATAGTATTCCTAGTGTGATATTATTCTTACCTGCATCTTAACGCTGTTCAAATCGTTCTCATTCAAGATCTTCTTGGTGGCTAATCCCCCGACTTTCTTGTAAGTGCTGGTGATGATCTTACGGACGTATTTCTGGAAGGCGCCGAAGTATGGTGACCGCTTTAGAACATTCTCGATCTTGGAGAGAGCGTGGAGACCGATCTCGAGTGGAATGTATTCTTGTTCTTGTTGAAGGTAACTTGCCAATCTGTTAGGATGAATTGTAAATGATTTATCTGGACATATAACTAAAACAATCTAGACCCAAAAGAAGCAAATCTTGTGCTATGGATACTAGATAATAGATGAACAGACTTGTAAAGAATAAGGAAAAAAAATGTTTGACCAAATTTTTGACTTGTACTCAAGCAGGTAGTGGTCCACCACTACGTCGCTTGGTAGTCTAAATATTAAATTTGACCTATTTCTTGGGTTTTGGTGAAAAAACCCTCCAGCCTTGTGAAGGTCCTCCAAGAGTTCCAAGACCAGCATCTTTGAGGATATAATCAAGCAGAAAACAACTCTAGAAAACAAGTTAACAAAGGTTAATTTACTACAAACTTACTGAAGCGGTATAGAATAATCAAGTCTATTGGTCCAGGCCAGTTCGAAAGCGTCAGACAGCAGCTGGACTCTCCCCAACGCCGGCACCTTCGTGTACCCCGGACTGCGGAGCGCGTTCACCAATAGCATCCAGTTGCGTTCGTCATAGTTCACGCGGTATGGCGCTGGGGAAGGAATATTAATTTAATAATAGTTTACGCAGTGGATTTTAGATTAGGAAACGCAGAAACCTAGTAGCGATGGAGGGGAAAAAAATATTCGGGATCTTATATCTGAAAGAGAAGAAGTGGTTTTTCGTGTACAGTTTTTGACCAAGCGAGCGAAGCGTCAACATACCGACAAGATTTGCTTTTAACTGTGTGGACTATGTGTATGTCTGTATCACTTTTTTATTTCTGTTCCGGGCTAGAGGCTACCTTTTTAAGCAATCCTGATGAAATTTGGCACGCGTTCCTTGATTTCAATGTTATTAGTATGTTTTCATGTCAAGAACAGCTTCGATCTATCCACAGAACCATAGCTAAACCAGTCAGTACCACTCACCAATCATATCTGTATTAAACAGCACCCACTGTTCCGAATCAGCTCCATGCTCAAACCGCTGCACCTCAGTGACGCCCTCGTCTCTCGCCAGCCACTGTAACGGGCGCGCCGCGTCCGCTGCGTCAGTCTCGCACATCACGCTCAGGGGGACCCACCACGAGGAGCGAGTGGTTGACTTGGCTCCGAGGGCTAGGTAGCGTTTCTGGAACGGGGAGAAAATTGGATGGATTTCTGTTTAAAAACTGGGTTTTGTAAAAACTGGGTTGTAACTGGGTAAATGAGCAGACGTCGCCATGAACTTTTAATTTAAGAGACACTAGTGAACTGCCTTTTGAAGGTCTTTTCGAGGTATTAGATTTGGAGGACTTATCGCTCTAGAAATACAGTAAGCGACACAAAAAAATTACAAGTTGCTCTACAGATCGATAGAGGCTTAAAGATTCTTAAAGAGCAAACAGTGGTTGAGCGCCAATTACTTATCTAAAAACGTTTAATAATTTATTGCTAGTCATCCAAATTATGGAAATTAACCCGTTGAACGTTGGCAGAAAGATACAATGATTTCCACAACCTCAACCCTTACTTAATTCTTAAAAACCATCCCAAAATATCATTTCCCGTACCTGCGTGACAGTAAGAGAAGTGGACCCAAAGTCTCTGGTGACCGTCAGTAGCGGGTACCCAGTCTGCGTGGTCCAAGTGTCCATCACCTCCTTGACAGTCACGTTCCGCGTCAGCGCAGAGTACTTACGGCTGACAGCTGTCAGCTCCGCCCATAGGTCGTCTTGTTCCGCGTTCATGTACGAGTGTTTTACTAGGTAGCTGGAAAATGAACAAGAGTTAACTTTGTGAGGACTGTAATCTTCAATCGTATGGCTTAGGATTGAATATTAATATTAAATGGAGATGGCGGGAACTCGACAACTATCTCGTCAATTGGAAAGAAGTGGCCCAAAATCGAGGTTCATGGAAGGAGGAGGGAGATACCTTTGCCCAACTGTGGGACAGCTATGGCTAAAATAAATAAATCCTTACTTATATAATAAATGCGAAAGTAACTCTGTCTGTCTGTTACTTTTTCACGGCTAAACTACTGAACTGATTGACTAGAAATTTATTACAGGGGTAGCTTATGGCCCGGGGAAGGTCATAGGCTATGTTTTATTCCAAAATTCCCACGGGATCGTGAACTATGCGGGTAAAACTGCGGGGCTCAGTTGAAATTAATATTGGGCGTTAAACTCTAGTTTGCAAGAAAACCGGTGCTGTCATACTGTGACCGTAATATAAGTGAATGACGTCACTAGAACGTATACTACGTAAAAAATGACGCGGTCAGTAAAAGGATTTGATACGCTACTTTAATTGTTTCTTTGCAAAATCAGGTGTAACAATAATTGAAGTGTTTTAATTAGAAATCGTTACGTATAATGTGGCAAAACAATGAATTCGATCAATGAGTTTGTTAGTATCGAAGTATATTAGCTGGAAGAATGGTTGAAAATTTCCTTTTCTGACACTTTCCTTTTTTATACAAAAATCTTCTTCTGCCAAGCTTTTAAGTATTCCATTTCTAATTGAGATAGGTTTTTAATTAATTAATTTATTTAAAGAACATCAACAAATTGACAGTTACAGATGATATAGTTTAATTTAACCAGATTAGGCGAAATTTGCATGAAGCGATTGTGATGGCAAACGCATCTACGACCTCTAAAACACAGAGTAACTACGATTTTTTTAGTTACAGTAAATGCCAAAGGTACTTTTGAAGGCTTTAACTACCCGCAACAAATTGTCGATGATGGCCGTATGACAATCGACGGGTTTTTATCGCGTTTAAAAACAGTTTAACATGATTTACATCGACGTTTCCATCAAACCCGACCGTGACAACCTTACCGTGACTAAGGACACGATTAAGACGTGTGTAAATTAAGTATATCGCGGGTATACACGTGTTATGCGATGACCTAACTAATACGTAATAATCTTAGGTAATAATTGACTTTGGCCGTCGTCTTTAATTGGAGAAAATATGCGGGTATATGTAGTTATACCTGCCTGTGGCTCTTTGGGAAGTTTTGGTAGACAATTAAAAACGAATGCTTTGTCACTTATCCTCGCAGCATCTTCTACTATCCCAATTTATTCATTATCATCATCATCAGCTGCAATATCCTCACCGCCCTGGGTGAGGATAGGGGCCCGACCGTACCCTAACTTAGGGCGATCAGAGTCTAATTTCAAGATTAAGTTTCCGTAGTTAAAGTATTAAACCTCCTTACTTATGTATAGCCTCCTTAAACACCTTGTTCCCGAGGAACATGGTCATCATCCTGATGAGCGTGGACCCCTTGCGGTACGAAATTTCGTCGAATATCTCCGAGATGCGCTTCGGGTTCTCGATCGGGACTGACACCTGGATAAAATGGAGGAGGTTAGTCAGGTTTGTGGGTAAAATTGTAGGGTGTAAGGCTGTATTTTATTGGTGTGAGAGAATGTGTGTGAGTGAAGATACTTGGTGTAATGGATTCTTTGATTCTTGAGCTGTTCGGTGGTGTAATTAAAGGATGGAAATGACTGACATGTAGCGATTTGCAACATCGAATTGTATCCCCTAATTTTGTTAGTAGTTTTTGAGATTAGCATTCAAATAAACACATAAATAGTGCCTGGTTTTAAGTGGGCAGGTCTCGCTCTTCGTGCAGGGAGAGGCCAAAAAACAGCCTAGAATCTCTTCCCATCTAAGACTCCAGAAGTGAGTTTCTATGGGAATTCAGGTATTTTATCAGCAACGAAAAAGACTATATTAGCTATAGCTACCTTTCCACAAACCACTTACCGGATGAGAAGACTCCAAGGCATCCAAACTCAGTACAGACATGATATTGTCTATAGCGTACATCTGATCTGCTTTCCACGTCGGCTCGACGGCGGCCACTCCTACCGAGGCGGCGAAGGTGGCGAAACCCTCGTTCAGCCAGAGATCGGACCACCATTTCATTGTGACGAGGTTACCGAACCACTGGTGGGCTAACTCGTGGGCTATTACCTGGGGTTACAAGATTTTTAGGACATTGAAGACAGAGTAATTACCTAATAGGCGTCAAGGATTAATAGCGGTATTCATTCTAACTGAAGTTTAAAACTCTTTGTTTCATGCAACACTCTAATCAAAACAAAAGAAATGTCATCCAAAATGCATCGCACACCCAGTAATTGAATCTGGGCTTTTTGTTATTTCTATAAATAAAAAGTCTTTTTATTATTACGGGAGTATACTCCGACGGCTTCTTTATAAATTTACACATAATATAAATTTCGAAATATCTCAGAAACGACTTTTCTTCAAATCTTAATTTCAAAGTATCCCAAAAACTTCCCGATCCTACCTCAGCCACCCTCTCCTTGTTGACAAACGAGGATTGTTTCTTGTCGTAGAGCAGCGCAGTCTCCCTGTACGTGATCAGGCCCCAGTTCTCCATAGCGCCCGCCGAGAAGTCCGGGATGGCGATCATGTCTTGTTTCGGGAGTGGGAAGGACACGTTGAACCAGCGCTCGAAATGGGAGAGGACTTTTGGACCTACTGTTGCTGCGTAGGCGGCCTAGAATCGATGAAAAACTTATTAAACCCGTGTTTTATTAATTTTATCCCAGTGTTGGGGTGCTGGGCAAAAATCGCCTTCGAAAATAATAAAAAAAAACTCGGTGCCTTGATTTCATTATTCCCACACTTCCCCGTTTACTGCCAGAAAAGTGAGCTGGAAAATAAGTGAAGCAAAATGCACGCCAATTTTGACGCTTGACCAATTTTGCCCTAAAATGATTGAAATAGATTCGAAATTTTTACCTGAGCTGGGACTTGAACCCTGAAGCTGTGGATACTAATGATACAATTATTGAGGTCACGTAGTTCCTAACTAACCTGATCAATAGCATCGATCCGGGCCCAGATCTTGAAGAGCGTGTGCGACAGTTCGGGGGGGCTCTCCACGTACGCGAACTTGGAGATGACGAACGCCACCAGGTACGTCGACATCGGGACCGAGTCCTCGAACACGCTGAACGTGAAGTCCGACGGGGGTTTCCTGGAAAGAAGGGTTCATTCATTCATTCATCGTGTCTTGTTCATTAGCTTGGTCCACACATGAAGATCCACCGCGCTCCGATTGCGCGCAAAAAAAGTAGCTAACCCCACCGGTCTACAGGGATTATATATAATTGGTGAGCCGGTATTTATCCAGGTCTCGATTTTTGGGATATAAAGTAGCCCACGTGGGAGTCCTAGTTACCAGGAACATCTATACAGTTATGTTATTTTTACGTGAAAGAGCACCAAACACATAAATTTGAATAGAATAAAACTTTATTTAATTAGTTGAAATAAAACACATGCCGTGGTTGTATTTTGTTTTACATTTTCTGACGTTCGGATTCTTTACAGAACCCGTGATCACAGAAGACTAAGATGGAAGACGTCTGTACAAAGTAATGTAAAAAGTTTACTACCTTCAATATTTTGAATATAATTTTAAATACATTGTAAATTTACCACAGATTCGGAAATACATCAGCCGAGAGTTTATTTAATTAGGTTTTTAGTATAAAGTTCTAGTTTTTAATCTGTAAGATAGTATAGCTTTTGCATTTATAATAAGTATTAGTAGAATAGGATTGAGGGAGCATTATGCCCAAAAGTGAGGTCAATTTAAAGGTTTTACCGCTGCATTAGTTGACCAACCAAATGACACAGAGGTCACCTACATAATGTACTTGAGGTAAATACATGTGCGATCCATCCGCAATTGTTTGTGTACCTTTAAATTAGTGTATTCGTGGTTGTTGATAGTGATAAATGTGAAAGTGTCTGTTTACTATCTTTCCACGACTAAACTGCTATCTAAATAAAATGGCATTAACATCCCAAAATTGAGAGATTTCTCTAAGAAAATTCAAAGTAAAATTACTACTATTTTAATGTGTAAATGAACCTTATATCACTGACCGTAATTTTCTATAGCACAAATATAAATTGACGGTCACCGAGTTTGCTTGTAGTGAGGTCACAAGAAAAATACCAACAAACATGACGAAATAAACTCACTTGAATGTAGACTTGACGGTGTTCCATGACCAATGAGATTTGAGGAGGCTGGAACAAAAAAGGTTTTTAAGTTATTCTTTTTAATATAGGTACTGCTAAAAAAAAAAGCATGATCCTGAGGCTTGTGGAGTCGGGTAAAAACTGTCATTCGTTTGGTTAATAGGATGTGACAGACAGACGCACACAACAACGGTTAACTTTTTAGCTTTTTAGCTTGCAACCTCAGCTAGGCTAGCATGACTTCGAAAACGCGATAGATACAGCATTTTATTGACATCCAACTGTCAAACTAAAATAAATATAGCCGCCATATTTAATTTTATCAAATCGTTCTACGCCATATTAATTTGGTCATGCTCGCGAAATCGATATTATTTCGTGGTGTCTATATCATTTATCACGCACAGTCATGCTAGACAGGCAGGTTGACAAAAAATCTTTTGTTTCTCAGCCAATGCAAGAGGCATTGATGATACAAGACTACAAGTACAGTGAGGAGGAATATGCGTAATCACCACGCTTGTCCGTTCCGTGGCTGTGATCTCAAACACGTATGAAAATCTTTCTCACTGATGATATTAGTACAGTGAGCAGGAACATACTTTATCATCACGCTTGCAACGAATCATGCTCAACGCATGTTGATTTTTTCCCTTGCCTTTGCCCAGCCGTGGGACATTATAAGCTGTTAACAAATTGATAATAATTAAATAATAATCATACTTTTCATCATAATCCTTCCTCAGAGGCATGTTGGAGACGGCGACGTAGTCATTGTTATGGCCCAGGGTGATGGTGAACCGCGCCTTGTACATGGGCTCGTCGAAACAGGGGAACCCTTTACGGGCCGAGATCGCCTCGAACTGGGTCGCTATTAGGTATCTGGAACAATAATACATATTATTTATAAATGTTTGTAGGGTTTTTAAGAATATCACATCCTATCTTCAAAATAAGCTTGAACTATGGACACTAGACAACGGACACAAAATTACTTACATACTTTTTTGTGAATGCATACTAAAAGATAGACAATATCCTTCTCAAGAAAAATAGACTTGTTCATGTAAAATAATATTTGTATTGACCGGGAATTGAACCCGTAACCTTTGGCATAGTAGGCAAAACCCATGCATTATGGGAGGAACTTGCACTTTTGCCAGTACGTAAGTCTAGAACATGGAACTTTTCGACCAATACCGGCGTCATTTTGCCGTGCTATCATCATCATCAGCTCATATACGTCCTCACCAAGAAGCTCGAGCCTATCCTGAATTTGGGCGATCAGTCAGTCAAAACCACAGGCCGAGTGCGGGTTGGTCGCCTTCACACACAACCTTAGAATTTCATCGCAGGTGTGTGCACTTGTGCAAGTTTCCTCACGATGTTTTCTGGATATTTAACCAACCCTTTACTAAACTCTAGAAATCCATGAACTACTTACTCTTTAGTCGAAGTCTTCTTATTAACATACGAGCTGATGTACACTCCGTCCAGGCCTTGCTTTAAATTGCCGTAGAAAGGTATAGTCAGGTTATAGTCCACATTCTCATTGAGTGGCTGGTCTAAGGTCAGAGTGAGAAGGTTGTAAGTCTCATTGAGGTTGGCCCCGGTCACACTGGGGGTGTAAGACTCACTGACAACCGAGATTTTGTCGTAAACAATATTGTAATCTTGAGCGTGAAGAACAATTTTTGTTGTCGGTTCTTTTGATTTTAGCTGTGAAAGAAGAACGTAAATTAATGTCCTGACATATCATAATAGATTATCTATATATATACATACATATATAAAAGAAAGTCGTATTAGTAACACTATTAATAACTCAAGAACGACTGAACTGATTTGGCTGAAAATTGGTGGAGAGGTAGCTTAGAACCAGTAGAAGCACATAGGTACTTTTATCCCGAAATTCCTACGGGAACGGGAACTACGCGAGCAAAACCGCGGGACACAACTACTTTAGAATAAATAGAAAACACCCAGACCAAGACTAACAAACATGTTCATCATCATCATTGGTCTATACATCTACTTATGATGATTAAGGTGGCGTCAGGTGATTGGACAATTTGTGATAGAACATTTCTGTGCATGGCTAAAGAGTCCTATATGTATACTCGCATGTTCAATATTCATACACGCAAATATTTATCTTAAACGAGAATCGAACCCGTTAAAACCGTTTAAAAAGCCATACATACACAGTGGACACTTAAAATAAACTTACGTAATAAATACAAAGTTATCGATCGGTGGGACAACATTTAAAACTGTATTGTGATTGATTACGACATACTACATTACAGAGACACACAGGTCACTTTAGATTTCTAGATTTCACTTACCAAGGCTGTTTTTTTAATATTATTGACCCTAATATGACAATAGGGGAGTTCTTATATTTCGACATAAGTAATTTAAAAAATGAAATTGGGTATCGGAGTTAAATTAGTTTAAAACTAAAAGCGTGACTTTGTGGGGGCACGCAAGATTTTGGAACACTGTTTTTTACCTGCGGCATAATATATAAACCTCCTTTTTATTTCTATTACAAAATAATAATTTAATAATTTTCTGCATATCTATTATAGACATGAATAGAAAAAACTATGTAAAATATCAAATCTGTAGGCGTTGTAGTTTTTCCGCAAAATGTACCACAAAGCTGTATCTAAATTGGTCAATTTTTTAGGAAAATGCATATTTCATTGTTTTTTCCGTATATCTACTTATATCCAAATACAACTCAACAGCTTACTACTATGTATATCTATAGAAGTGAAATACGTAATTAACCCATGCAATCACAAAGAAACTGTGTATGTATAGACAATAGAGAAACTAAAGGCATGTCATCAAGTGGTGTGTACGCGCTGAGCATTATTATACATGATTGTGTGATCAATCAAGGTTTACCTCTGTTCACCTTAGAGGTCGACACTTATTTTGTGTATAATCTATACTAAGTACTAATATTATAAAGTTGAAGAGTTTGTATGTCTGTGCTCAGGAATTATTGGGCCGATTTTTTACCCCCGACGCAAAAAGAGGGGTGTTATAAGTTTGACGTGTGTATGTGTGTGTGTGTATCTGTCTGTCTGTGGCATCATAGCTCCCGAACGGATGAACCGATTTCAATTTAGTTTTTGTTGTATTAAAGGGGACTTACGTGCGAGTGTTCTTAGACATGTTTGATGAAAATCAGTTGACCCGTTTTAAAGTTATGGGGGCTTGAGTGTAATTGTGTTGGGGGTTTTTTAAATTTTTAATTTAATGTTATAATAATAACATACAATACGAAAGCAAAAACATGCTATCTTGTCGAAAGTCGACGCTTCGCCCATTCGGTCAACTCGCTAGTGCTTATTAAAATTAAAAAAAAAACTATAGCCCATTTATCGAGGAAGGCTATAGGCTAATTAGGCTATAATATCATCATGCTACGACCAATAGGAACGGAAGATCACAGGTTAAACCGCGAAATACAGCTAGTATGTTTAAAAATTGTATAGGTATTAGCTAACAAAAAAAACATCCTCTTTAAAAGGAAAATTAAGCTTATCCAAGGATTTATTTAGTGTCGTTTTTCTATGATTACCTTTAAGTAGTTTTGCCTAAGCGATTACGGGTCAGTCAAAACAATGTAAAATAATTACGTAATAATATATTTGAACGTAGATATTTTCATACTACTTAGGTTATTTTCTTTTCATTTTAGTTGGTAACCTTATGCACAGTTAGATTTTTATCTATCTCTTCAATATTGTGTTAATGTTTTGTGTATACATACTGTTGATCTCAAATTATTATGATTAACGGGATATTTACCATGAACCGTGATCATGGCGCTTGCAACGGCGTCGAAATATCAGAAACTCGAAATAAATAATATACATGGTAAATATCCCGTTAATCAAAATTATTTGGCTTATTCCAATCTGTCCGCCAAGTAGTTCGATCATATAACTACTTGGACAAAAATATTCCAAATAGTCCGACAGCAGTAAAGTACAGTCAAATAAAAAAGAAATAACAAAATGGCTCTGTTCAAAATAAATTATGTTTTAAGAAATTTAACAATAATCTATTTTAAAATACCAGGAGAACAGAACTGTAGAGGAGGTATTTTCAATAAATAATCTTAGTTAAATTAATTCACAAAATTAAATAAAGTTATTGGTATTTCTATGGAGAATTATTATTAGAAGTACCAGGAGAGCATAACCTAAAGCGTTATTTTTTAAATAAAAACGTATTTATGTTTATTATTCATATAGGCTATAATATAATTCTAACTATATCTCCTTCACCTTGATGCTTCTCTGGTACTTTCATTGCAAAAATCTTAAATAATGACTTCATTTCGATCTTTTATTTTAAGTGGTTCTTAAAAGAGGATTGATATATAATATTATAGGTTTTTATATGTATGTGAAGTACCATGACGTGAATACTGGGCAAATATTTTTCCCACTTGAATGTACCGTAAAATTCACTGTCGGACTATTTGGAATATTTTTGTCCAAGTAGTTCGATGATCGAACTAATTGTCGGACAGATTGGAACAAGCCAATTATTTGAGTGCTAATAACCATGATAACCATAAAAACTATATTGTACAGTTGATGTATCATTATAAAAACAAAATAAAATATTTATACTTAATTTATTTTAGTAAGTTTAAGTAAGTGAACATTTATCCAAATTCAGACCTTTGAAATTTTTGGTTAAATAAACCAATTGTTATAATTTTGACAGCTATAACTCCCCGTAACGATTGTCGATGATGTTAGTACGACAACCGGGATACAGACAATCGGTCTGTTTGTGTGTGACTGTGTGTAGTTTCTGATATCCTAGACACATGTAATAAAACCTAGTCAAAGATCAGTTAGATACTGTAAGGAGATGAAAGAGTTACCGGTTATATGTATTAAGTATGTTGTATGTTTACGAGTCGATACGGTCACAAGAAGAAGATTATGTTGTAGAGAATTTGCGTTTTAATTTATGTTGCAAAGAGTTCCCTTGGAATATGAAAATTTCGTTAATTATGTCTCATATTCATATATTTCATTATGACTTTGAGAAAACCAGTGTAATGAACGAACTCATTTTATTTTGTTAAAAAAAGTCATTATTGCAGTCTATTGTCTTTAAATTATGTATGTTCAGTTGCCATTATGATTGTATATGTATTTTAAATTTGTATATACATATAAGTATATTGTGTTTATGTAAATGACTAATGGACCATGTAACACAACAGTAAGTAATTGTTATTTTTTGCGAAATAACTCACAGATCCGCCTGAAGTTTCATTGGCGTTATTAAATAATAGGTAAATCGGTACATAGTGATATTCCTTTAAAAGCAAGAACAACCATAGGATAGTATTTATCCCAAAATAACAATGGGATTGGGTAAAACTATGGAGCAATAAAAATAACAAAGTATGTAAGTATATCAATAAAATATACGAATACCTAGCCAAAATATATGTGTGCATAGCTTCAGAACGTTGCACCAAATTGGATAATACTATTTTTCAACACACTTGCTCATAAAGGGGTTTTTATTTGTGCAAAAACAGTTAAATAATGACACGTTTTATTCACTAGTGAGTTATAGATTGTTTTTTTAAATTGCTTTCATTTAAAAAAAGTTTCGATACCAACAAACTTCAACTATGTTTCCTTACTTTTGGTAGGTCTATGGTCGTTTCCATGCATTCATTCATTTGATTTTTTTAATAAGTATATTCTTTTAGTCTTTGGCCGATCACAATTGTTGTGTTGTATGCGCTTGAATAGAAAAACTGTTTATTTATTAGCGAAAAATGATAATTTCTTCGCAAATGTGTTAAAAACGTTGTATGGTACACGCGTGTATTGATGATTACTATCCTCGGCTATCTTCTGACCCTCGCCTGACGGCTCGGGCCTCAATAGCGCCTCGGAAGTAATCACCAACTTACCTCGCTTGTACCATAAATAACTATTGTTGTTAGTTATTGTCAAATCAGGATTGATGAAAGAAAATCTAAAAAAACACGGGAATTTTGTTACCATGCGAATTCACGAAGGATCACAAGCCCATTATAACAATATAAGTTTCCTAACAATGCTTTCGTCTTTTGAAGGGAAAGTTCAGATCAAAGGTCACCATTTACTTACGTCACTAGAGTTAACTAAGTAACTATATAAGAGTCATGTTACCGTTAACTCATAAGACAAGGGGGAAGGGGGAGGTTGACAAGAAAAACCTTTTAGCAGTAAGTAACTATAATAGTTATTATAGTATGATGATGTTATAGTAATATTTTGGTCTTTATTTTCAAGTAAATAAGGTTTTTAATGCCATGCCTTTTTTAATTTAGTTAGATTGGTTTGTGTCATATGAACGTTAACTGATTAGGTATAACCGTTATTATTTTTGGTAATATTTACTTCCTGATTTTAACGCAAATTAAATCTACAGGTTGTAAACCTAGTTAGCGGTTAAGTAGTTACTACATGAAAATGATAGAGAAAGTAACTATAATTAGATAGTTACATACTTATATCAATTATGTTATATCTATTAGATCCAAAAAGTATTTACGAAAAGAAGGCAGTAAGTCCCTATATTAATGAATCTTACAATTTTATTTTTAATTTAAATCAATTTCTTTGTCGTACAAACTACAATATATTGAATTTTTCAACAAAACAAAAAATATATACTCACAACAATAGTAACAACTCCATAGAAGCTGTAGTTGGTCTGCGGGTCGATGTCGTAGAGCAGCTTGACGTCATAGTGCACTGGTGTGACGTCACCGGGCAGCAGGTACTCCTGGGAGCCCGCCGCCAGCCCCGCGCACACACACAGGAATAGGAGGTATAGCATCGTCACTGTGGAACAAAATAATATTTATAAATATATGTAGTACTAGCAGTGCCCCGCGGTTTCACCCGCGTAGTTCCCGTACCTGTAGGAATTTCGGGATAAAACATAGCCTATGTTCTTCCCCGGAACATAAGCTACCCCTGTACCAAATTTCAAGTCAATCGGTTCAGTAGATTAGCCGTGAAAAGGTAACAGACAGATTGACAGACAGAGTTACTTTCGAATTTATAATATTAGTTAGGATTAGGATATTAGTTAGGAAGTAGGGATGGAGTCGGATATCCGATTAAACTTGAGTCAAACTATCTTTAAATCAGAAGGTGTATAAGTGCCAGGACACACACAATTATGATGGTGCTGTATCGGTGGCCGAGTTCTGGTCCTTGAGTCGACACGCAAAGAAGAAGGAAAAATCACACAATCACTCCGATGGTGAAGGAAAACATCGTAACGAAACTTGCACACATCTGCGTGTTTTACCCGCACTCGGCTTGTGGTCTGTGGTTGACTATACAGGCCTGATCGCTCTAACTCAGGGTAGGCTCAAAGCCTGAGTTGGGGACATATCTAGCGGTTCACTTACAATTTGCGCTAGTGCAAATCCCGTGAATTTTGAAAAATACTGAACCGATCGCGTTAAAGCTTGGGACGCAGAAAGTTTAATAACGTAGGCATCCGCTTAATCCTACTTCCTACTAATATTATAAATGCAAAGTTTGTATGTTTGGATGTTTGTGAGTTTGGATGTTTGTTCCACTTTCACGCAAAAACTACTGTATCGATTTTGATTAAATTTGGTACAGATGTTCCTTACAACTAGGAATAACACATAGGATACTTTTTATCCATAAATTCCCATGGGATTGTGTATAAGTAATCGTATGTTTTATTGTAACTTTTTGTAGTCACAAATCCTACCAATATGATACTACGAGCTACGCATTCTCACGGGAGCGGGTACCACGCGAGTAAAACCGTGGGGCGCTTCTAGTAAAATATATTTTCCAAAAAATACACCTTCTAAGGCTATGAGACTATTCCTCCTCACTGTACCAATATCATCAATGAGAAAGGCATTTGCCCCGCAGAATCATACAAATCAATACAATTTCAGCTAATTACAAACACCTTCGATGATTCGGTCAAGGGAACACGTTGCATATTAATTATGAGCACTGTACTTATGTAAACAACTCGTTAAAACAGAGTAATAGTGATAATACCCCGCATCTTTAATTAGGTAATAATTACGGCAGTCAATAAAATATGTAATTTCTTACAATTACATGAAAACTATTATGTAGGCCGTGTTTCTGTGTTTATGTTACGGAGAAATGTGCGTTATTTGTAATAGTTATAAGGGTGATAATTGCATTGTGAATTGTGAAATGTGGGTACTCTATAAAATAATTACGTTATTAATGGTAAATTGTGTTATATGAAAACATAAACTTACAACTTCTAGAAATGTTTAAAGAAAATATCATCAACAGGAGTTTTCCTCGCGGAAATTAAATAAAAAGTATAGTGTAATTATATTTTTCTTTGTTTTTATTCACACCGCTCAAATTACGCAAACATTTTAAATCACAGTAGCCGTCACACGGAAAAATAACAATAAAAGAAAGAAATAAGACATGTTTAAAGAAAATATGTTTAATAAATACAGTGAGAACCAAGTGGGCCAAATATGTACATAGATCGGTCAGTGGGGGGAAGTCTGAAACTATAAGAGATACAAAGATCTGTTCATAGAAACCATATCATCAATTTTAGTAAAAACAAAAACTGCATTCATAGATTTGGAAAAAAGCTATTACTTACTACGGGAATCGAACCCGGAAGTTTTGAAAAATATAGCGTAGTACTGTTCCTAGCTTGCCTTTTATACACATAAATATATTATTACCTAGATAAACCTAGTTATTAAAACCACGTGGTATCCGTTTATTGATTGAATACATTAATTTATTAATTCTGTAGTCGAGTATCGCGTGTTTGAACGTAAATATATGTCGCTTGGGGCAGCCATTCGATTTATAATATTGTCTTTTAACTTTAACAAAGAACAAGTATATGTATAAGTACAGTCTCGGAATGAAAAGGTTCGTCAATTTTCAAATTGATTCGTATAATGTGTCGCGAATTCATAAAACTATGTTACAGAATAGATTTGAGTTAGGGAAAATGAAGATCAACGCTCATTAATAAAGTTCAAAATTAATCAGATCAGTGTTTTTTGACAAGATTTTTGATAAACTAAAACCTTCTTATTGGTTCAACCTGCCATTATTATTCTGTTAAAACTATTGTCAATCGGTCTATGTCATCATTGCAAAATATCAAAGAGGTTTTTATATGCCGCGCGCAAAAAGCAGTGTATAAACAAAGGATAGAAAAAATAAGCAAAACCTTTTTCGATAGCAAACGTCATATTATTTATTTAAATGTTAGCATCACTGTTTCTTACACTTGTATGTTGGTATAATTGTTTCTTGCAATACGAGTGCAATTGAAAACCGACTCTAAGGTGACGAACCTTTTCATTCCGTGACTGTACATCCATATTTAGACATCATTCAAAACTTTTCTCTTGAAGTACTGTATCGATGGATGAAAACTGTATTTATTGCTGCATATTACAAAGGTATTGTTTTTTTTTGATGGATCGCACAAATCTTTGGAAATAAGGTTACAATTTTGGAAATTATTTAAATAACAGAATGTCAATATAAAGAAAGACTCACATGGTCAATCATCTTATTACAACAACTGACCGCCAACAACAATATTACTTGTATCTAAGTATGAGATACTACACGCACACATTCAGACCCAGATAATTATTTAGGGACCACACAAACACTTATCTCGTACGGGAATCGAACTTGCAAACCTTGGATGAATTTTAGTATCAAAACCCTTCAGTATAACTATCGTTATAGTAGGATATATTTGGTACAGGACAAAAATTCTGTTTACATTTATCATCAGATATCATGCCCCCATCGAGGGGCTCGAGCCTACCCTGAATGAGGGCTATCAGGCCTTAATCAACCACAGGCCAAGTGCGGATTGGTCGACTTCACACACTACCTTAAGGTGCTCCTTCACCGGGAGCATTCTCGTGTAATGTAACGTTACAGATTCGAGCATTACATCAGTGAAGGAGGAGAACCGAGCATTACAACGCGCACCTTGTAATTTATTAATTGTAATTATTACACGCGAATGCTCAAAGACGAATCTGTAACGTTACATTACGCGAATGCTCCCGGTGAATGACCTTTAGAATGGTTACTAAAAAAAGATTATAAATATATTTAGCAATTTTAGTTTTTACTTACAGTAGTTTTAAAGCGTAATATTATGTGAACTGCCATCACAAATGTTTGATAAATAAATAAAATAATAATAAATCACTCTTCAACATGCATCCACAATAATAACAACACATAAAAATTGACATTAAGTGATCACAGACAACAGTTTATATTTTATGTCGCCATAAACAATAGTTAATTAATAGTTTTACGAAAAGAGGTTGGTTATTACGAGTATTTAGTTGGTCATAAATATATTGGATTAATAATTAAATTAATCGTTTATTCCCGATGTCCCCCACTATTTGTCCACCACTGGTGGACATCGATAAAAACAATTGCTATATCCACCAGTGGGGGACAACGCTAGTGAAATCCTCCCGTTGCGTTGGCCCCTAGCGGTGGACAACGAGAAGAAATGATTTGCTCTGTCCCTCAGTGGTGGACATTCAAACCAATAATGGATTATAAATCATAGCTTTTAGTTCTTTTTTATTACACATTACAATGCAATATTTATTTATTTATTATTAAACCTACCTCTCAATGTGCATCGTGCGTCATTTTTGCGTGTTACGATGCTATTTTATAGCCTTTTGAGACTTTAATAACACAACGACTATGCATCCCGAAGCAGGAAAACACCTATGGTTTCAATAGTTAATAGAATTATTTTAAGTTTAGTAGTGAAGAAGGAAAAAAATAACTAAGCGAGGGAGATGTTTTTAAGCTGCATGTTTTTTCCATCCTGTGAATTTTCATACACAAAACTTATGGTTAACTAGCTGTGCCCCGCGGTTTCACCCGCGTAGTTCCCGCTCCCGTGGGAATTTCTGGATAAAACATAGCCTATGTTCTTCCTCGGACCATAAGCTAACCTTGTACCAAATTTCAAGTCAATCGGTTCAGTAGTTTAGCCGTGAAAAGGTAACAGACAGACAGATAGAGGTTTCGCATTTATAATATTAGTAAGGATACATTCTTGTTACGCCCGCGGTTTTCAGCACGAGAAAAGAACCCGCAACCTTTGTTTGACAGTCCGGCATGCCGACTACTGTGCTACGCTACGTGTGGGTCGTCATCATAACTGCATATAAAAACTTTGATTTTTATGAGGTTTTCTTTAATTTTGATGCGGTTTTTTATATAGAGTGATTTAAGAGGAAGTTTTTGGTATAATTTTATTTCCGCAGTCTTACGGGTAAAACCGCGGGTCACAGCTAGTTAGTCATAAGTTTGTAAAGTTGTTACTATTTTTATACAACACAATACACTAGCACCCGTTTGTGCTGACCTCATAAACAGGTGCCCTTAACATTGTAATTAGTATGCGTCTCACGTCCCATACAAGACCAACCGCCACACATCGAAAGTTATAGCTCATTTATACTTCACTTGACACGAAAAGGACTCAATACGTACTGTTATTTAAAGATTGGAGTAGTTATAGGCTTTTTTAACCGACTTCCAAAAAAACAGGATGACTCCAAAAGTTACTAAGTAATTATAAATTGTAAATATATATTGAAGATTTCGTTTATTGTCAATTATTTTCTTACTTTTTAGTGCTGAAGTCGGTTTCTTATTTTTTTAAATTAACTTTAATCAATGGCTGCGATCCGCGGTTTTCCTGCTATAAGTAGTCTAAGCTTGGTTTCTAAACGGGCTTTCTTATTATTTTGGTCTGCATGTTTTATTTTAAACGGGCTAAGTATCTAATCATACAAAATTTTGGTTTTCTATCTATTCTAAGTATTTAACTAGGTATAAGTACGAGTAAAACAAAGTATCTGTGCTACGAGTTTTGGTATGTTTTGGAGTAGATGATAATGTGTGATAATATGTGTCCGAATATTAGTTAAGTCTATTTTCTTTTAATTCAAATTTTATAACTGAGATATAGTATATAAAACAAAATATAGGTTACACCCATCGTAATTCACCTTCATATACTTATAAACAATTTATTTTTATTTATTTGTTACAATATTGTTGTATGTAAAATGTTTTTATGAAATTATACTGTACAATATCTGCTTCATTACTAATTTATTATCTCCATAAACAATTAATCTTATTATGTACCTACTGTTTATAATATGCAGATCACCGTTGAAAATGTATAAAATGTATCAATTGATATAACTTTAACGAAACAGTCATTCAACCAAAGAAAACACCTCCCTAAGTTAATCGTCTTAAATATTTAATTTTATGAGTGTTCATTAGTCAATTATGATAATAATACGAATTGTCCTACAATATATCTTTGATAAAAAAAATATTCGATATTACACTCATGCCCATTATTCATAATAATTAATCGTTCACTCCATCATCTCATTATAGTAACTAACCCCTAAGTTAGTATCTTGTATCTAGGGTATCAGAAACTACGCAATTAAATACTTTTTTTTTGTCAACCTATGGTGTCCCACTGCTGGGCAAAGGTCTCCCCCAAACATAAATACTTAAGTACTTAAAAATAACTTCTCATTCCCAAAAGTCAGTTCAAACCGAAAATTCTTTCAAACAAACCAAAGAAAAAATATTTTTGAAAATGCCAATGAACTTTATAAAACCAGATTTGGGTGCCTATGGTTCCAACGAGAATAAATTATAATATATTAACTGGACTTTTAAGAAATATTCAAAGTATTGTTATATTATTCTGTTAATTGTTTGAATAACAGTTATTACAAAACAAAGGATATACTTAGTTAACTGTATTCTTACAACTTATCTTGGATACAGGTTAAGCTATTGTTAAATTAATATGATTTGCCGTAAAAATATTTTTGTTGCATATCGGTTCTACATTATGACCATGAGGTGGCCAGAACACCATATTGCTAGGAGAAGTATGGATCTGTGTGTGAAAGGAAACATTGGAAGAGGGAGGACAAAGAAGGGTTGGATGGAGTGTGTGAAAAGGGATATGAATATGAAAGGAGTGAATGAGAGTATGACGAGTGATAGAAGCGAGTGGAAGAGGAATACATATTGTGCCGACCCCACTTAAGTGGGACAAGGGCAGGGGATGATGATGATCGGTTCTAAATTAAAATATAAGTAAGTACTTATTAATTTTGGTATACATATTTATGGTATATATCTCGTTTATATTCTAATTCATATAACGCGAACACTTCACATTGAAATATAATAATTAATAAGTAACGGTTTTTTTCCTTACTTTTTAATTTAACTGGCGTTTCGGATTATTTCCATAAAAAATATTGACGGTGGATTTAGATTATTTTGTTTTTGTTTTGTTGCATTATGGATACTGTAAGAAATGAATAAATGAAAAACAAAAATAATGTATTGAGTATGGGCCTTATTAAAGAAGCTTCCACGAGCTTTCAAGACGAAAATTTGTTAGTGTTTATAAATAACATAATCATTCACACCATCATCTCATTACAGTAACTGACCCCTAACTAAGTTCGTTACTTGTATCTAGGGTATCAGAAACTACGCACACACTCATTCACACACACACCCAGACCGAGACAAACGTTTGTGGTTCACACAAATATTCACCCCGCACGGGAATCGAACCAGCAGCCTTGGGATATATCTCAAAATTATCTCAAAATTTCCGTAGTATCCAAATCGCGAATCTCCTATTCCATAAATAGATACAATATTGCGATTCTCGTGTTGTAATATTAAACAATCAAACGAAGATTGCTAAACTAAAAATAATCAATTTCAAATTACTCAACATGAACGTCCTAGAATGGCTATATTTCACAGAGAGCCATAAACTCGATTATCTTTAGTAACTGCCTTTTGACAAACGATTGATGTAGTTGGTAGCCTTGCCTGCTACTATCTATGCGGGTTTGATTCCATTTCGAGACAAAAAGGTTAAAAACTATCCCAGTTCCTGTAGCATGTGTGTTTTACCATAAGTACATTTTTTGTCTTGAACGGAATCGAACCCGCCACCTTACAAGCAGCTCGCACAAAGAACCCAAACTGGAGAGGTCTTGCCGCGAAAAGTAACCACTTACAAAAATGTACTTTACTAGAAGCGCCCCGCAGTTTTACCCACGTAGTTCCCTTTCCCGTGGGCATACGAGGATCAAATAGCCTATGGCACTCGCTGATAATATATCTTTCTATCAGTGACAGAATTTTTGAAATCGATTCAGTGGCGGCGGCGCCCCGCGGTTTCACACGCGTAGTTCCCGTTCCCGTGGGAATTTCGGGATGAAAAATAGATGTTGGCCGATTCTCAGACCTACTGAATATGCTCACAAAATTTCATGAGAATCGGTCAAGCCGTTTCGGAGGAGTATGGCAACGAAAACTGTAACACGAGAATTTTATATATTAGATAGTACTTATAGTATAGATTAGCAGTTTCACTCGCTTAGTTCCCGCTCCCGTGAGAATTTCGGGATAAATTATACTAAAACCCTTCCTCTTTGATCACTCTATCTATTAAAACAAACCGCATCAAATCCATTGCATAGTTTTAAAGATCTAAGCATACATAGGGATAGACAGCTACAGCGACTTTGTTTTATACTACATAGCAGCGCCCCGCGGTTTCACCCGCGTAGTTCAAGTTCCCGTAGGGAAATAGGATATGCTTAAAACCTTTCCACTGAATTACTCTATCTATTAAAATAAACCGCATCAAAATCCGTTGCGTAGTTTTAAAGATCTTAGGGTACATAGGGACATAGGGACAGAAAAAGCGACTTTGTTTTATACTATGTAGTGAAGTATAGACTACACACGCATCATGCGTGCGTTACAGTTACTTAAATTAAATAATACAGTGATTGAATGTGTTACGTTATATTCATGTACATACATACAAGTATAATTAAAAATATTACACAATAGAAAACATAATGTTTGTTTGTAATAACTACTTATTACTATAAATAGTTATGTTCCTTGAAAAAGTATAAAACATATCTACTACATAATTTTATTATGTATGTATGTACTTTCATGTAATATACAAATGTAACCCTATTACATGTATGTATGACATGTAATATAACGCAAGGTAAATCGATATTATTGATTATTTAATGGCACTGTAACATTATGAGCACCGAGAGTTCAAAAACTAACTTTTTGTCGATAAATTAACTGTATCGTCGCACTTAAAAATACTTATTTATTTATTTAGGACATAAGTGAAAATTACATTTTTGATAGTTTATAAAATGTGGCTAAGGGTAAACCAAGGATATGCTTCTCTTTTCTGTTTTAGTTTTTATTAAAATTGGCTTCGAGATTACTTCCAGCATTATTAATTATCTATACTTATACTAATATTTTTGCTCAAAAACTACTGAACCGATTTCAAAAACTCTATTCTCACGGGAATGGGCACTACGCGGGTAAAGCCGCAGGACACTGCTAGTTCCTTATAGATTTGGTCGCAAGCTCTTATAGTTTAAAATTTTGTCTACAACACCCACGACAACAATTCAATCAAATCATGTTCCTAGTTACATCGCTGATCGCTAATAACCGCTAACGCGCGGAGGGCCTTATTTCCATCGCTAGTTGCGCGTACAGTGACCTAATCACGGTGATGTCATGACTCACACAATTAATAACATATATTGACATTAGGAGTTTACCTTTGGTATTTAACCAGACAACTCTTATATCATAAATAAAAATTTGATAAATCGTTTTTTTTAGTAAGCCTTAAAGATTTTTTTTTGTCAACCTATAGTGTCCCACTGCTGGGCAAAGGTCTCCCCCAAACATTACAAAGAAATAAATTAAAATTCAAAATAGTGTTTTTTTTGTTTGGGCGTTAAAAAGTACTTATGAGTCGAATAGAAGCCTTTATTTTATTTATTTGAAAAGTAAATCGATATTCTAAGGTCCGTAAACATTGAATCGTTATTTAATATTTTTGAATGTAATGTTTTAATGCTATTGGTGTAACTTATTAAATAAATAAATAAACATATCTTAATCTTACGTTCAATAACGGGTTTAATTTAATAAATAACATAATATAAGTGGTACATATTATAAAAATCGCGCTTATCTCAGGAACCAATTGAGCCATTCTTACAGTCTGAGATAGGTACCTACTTAGCACATTTATCGAAAAACTTTTTGTAATTTTATGATAAAAAATGAACCATGATTTTTAGTTTTCTTTAAAAATACATAAGAATATTATATGTACTTTGTTTTTGTAGTTATTTATCTTTAAATTAGATCTTAACTAAATCTAATTTTAAATCAAAACAAAATAGTGCCCAAACCTGCTTTTAAGTAAGGTTCAAATAACATGTTAACATAATTTAAATATGGAAATAATAAAGAATTTGACCGAAGCCACAAGACAGTAATCCTACTAATCCTACTTATATTATAAATGCGAAAGTTTTTTGTTTGGATATTTGTGAGTTTGGATGTTTGTTCCACTTTCACGCAAAAACTACTGTATCGATTTTGATTAAACTTGGTATAGATGTTCCTTATAACTAGGAATAACACATAGGATACTTTTTATCCCGATATTCCCATGGGATTGTATATAAGTAATCGTATGTTTTATAGTAACTTTTTGTAATCACAAATCCTACCAATAGATGGCGCTGTTACTTAATTTTTTTACACACGATGGTGAATTGTGCCGAGATTGTATGATACTACGAGTTACGCATTCTCACGGGAGTGGGTACTACGCGGGTGAAACCGCGGGGCGCTGCTAGTTAACTAATAAATGAAGTCAATTACATACATCTTAACTTGTAACTAAGAGCGCATTACACAGACTATTTGCAGCGGATGGAAGCGAAACGAAAGTGAATGTTTTTATGTAATGATTGTGACAGTGACCGGTATTTGTTTTACGAGTGTAATAACTATAAAACTGATCGAGTTCTGATAACAGGAACTGAAATCAGATATTACTTTTATGGTGCAAAGTATTTCGGAACTTACTAAACTTATAAGTTACTCATAATAGGATAAAACATTGTATTTTTTAAGCTATTGCATAGCTTCTATCGAGGGCCTTGAGCGCGGGGACCGAATTCAGAAATTCCGTAACGAAAAAAACCTCACGTTTCTTTTTTTTTATCGAAAACTTTTTTTTTGTAAATTTTCCAAATAGTTTTTATAGTAATGTAGATAAAGTTTTTATTGTATGAAGTCCCAAGTACGACATCAAAATTTCTAAGGTTAGGATTGCAATACAAAAATAAAAAAAAACAATTAGTTGATAAAATTGCTATGCAATAGCTTTACCGCGGCAGTCCCCGAGTGCCACACTTTTTTTTTTCAATAAACGAGCTATCTAGTCATCATTATTAGCTCATATATGTCCCCACCAATGGGCTCGAGCCTAGTCTGAATTAGGATAATAAGGCCAACAAAAATATTGTTTGAAACCAGCTTAGTTTCTTAAGATTAGCACATATTTACAGAGTAACAAACTCGCCTCTTTTCCAATATTCGTATCAATTACCTACTTAATTATAGATTCTGTGTAAAGCTTTTTATAATTACACACATCAAAAGTGTCTAGGGATCAAGCATTTTTATGCGGATTTCTTGAGATTGAGATGTGGCTTTGTAATAAATTTATGATTTTATAAATTTATATGGATCCTTTTTGGTGCATTTCATAATTTGAATCAGGAACTGTGAATCAAATTCGAGTAAAAGATGAAAATCAGCTGTCAATATTTTCCCTATAAAAACATACAACGCATTGAAGACATTATTAGTGCTACTGTTTCCCTACTACTGATTAAAACCAACGTTATTATGGAGCGGCGACGTCATTTAAGCAGGGAAGAAATGCTCAGAGCCGTGGGAATGATAGAAGCTGGTTCCCGGCAACGTACTGTGGCTTTAGCTCTGAATACAAGTCAGAGTGTTATCAGTCGACTTTGGACACGTTACCGAAGCACTGGTACCGTGGCTGAGCGCCATGGAGGACGGTATCGCTGCACCACACGGAGACAAGACCGATACATTCAAATCTTAACTCGAAGAGCTCCAACAATAACCGCCATGATGTTAGCCGTGCGGCTTCATCACTCTTCAGGGAACTTAATTAGCGACCAAACAGTCAGAAACCGCTTGCATGAAGTGAACCTTCATTCCCGAAGACCGCTACGGGTACCACCTATAGCAATGCACAATCGTAGGATTCGATATCAATGGGCTCTTGAACACAGAAATTGGGCAGAAGAACAATGGCGTTTCGTGTGCTTTTCTGATGAGTCTCGTTTTGGTATGAGACCGGATACAAGACGTATACGACACTGGAGAACCCCTGGACGCCAACAGCGATTAAAATCCTGCCAGGAAGTCCATCCTTATAGTGGTGGAACCATCATGGTATGGGCGGGTATTTGGATCGGCGGAAGAACTGAGTTGATTTGGATCAGAGGCAACCTCAACGCTCAAATTTATGCTGAGACGATTGTATCAGACGTCATCGTTCCTCTACAAGTGCAAATCGGTCCCTTATTTCAGTTAATGCATGATAATGCACGACCGCACACCGCAAGAGTTGTAAGACAGACTCTCGCCGCAGCTAACATCAATGTCCTGCCCTGGCCTGCTCAGTCGCCAGACTTGAACCCGATTGAGCATGCATGGGATATGCTACAGAGAAGAGCTCTGCCGAATATGGAGGGTATCCAGTCGCAAGAAGACCTTTTTTTGTTGTTGCAACGAACATGGGCGGCCATTCCACAGCGTGATTTGGATGAACTCATTTTGAGTATGCCAAACCGATGTTCTTGTGTTGTTAGTGTTCGCGGTAGAAACACGGATTATTAATTGTTTAAGTTACCCAATAAAATTTTAAAGAAAACTGTTATTTCAGTCTTTTTTTCGAACTTTAATGTTAGTGGTTCAAATGTCAAAAATCCCTTTATTAGGAAAATGGCAAATTTCTTTATTAATGCAAAGGTGACTTGGTTTATCGTTACTGTGACAAACGAAAACACTTTATTTGATGAATCCTTAAAGAAAATTTTAATTAATATCAATCAGGAGAAAAGTTATTGCAAAAATATATGTTGATCCCTAGACACTTTTGATGTGTGTATTTTTTGTAGAGATTACACCTATAATATTATTTAAATCTGTCGTTATGGAAAAATACTAATAATACTTATGTTTTACCCGACTAGACAAGGCAAGGTTCTTTTAAATCAACGTATTCATAAATAGTATAGTGTTTACATCAAAATATTATATTCTTTAAACTAACGCGCAATAAATAAGCTGTTTACTTTTTCTTATATGTTTGTCTGTCAGTTGCGTTTTTTTTTAAGTTGTAGTTAAAAAAATAAGTATATTTTATTCAAAAATTAATCGCTAGTTTGAGTGTAAGAAAATTTCGGAAAACGCGCGGGAAAATGGATTCATGTGAAGCGGTCTTAAATATTGTTCTATTAAAAGTTTAGTGTCAGTTGAGGGTATAGTGTCATAAAAAACCTAGCTCGAGCGTAAGAATATTTAAAAATCCGCGGGAAAATTGGACTAAAAAATTAAGCAACACAAATCATTCCCAAAAAAATTATAAGTACCTTCCTTTATCTTTAAAACTATCACAGAAAATCATTAAAAATATCCAAATAAGTTTCAAATATCACTTCATCATAACTATATCTATTTAAACGCAACCGGTAAAACCTACCGGGGTATTACCGCACAACAAACACTCGTACAAACATTAATTATTACGATAATTAAATATAATTGAATGACTTACGTGCGTCTCTGACGACGGCCGGTGATCGACTGACGCCATCATTACTTTTATGTAACACCAAGTTTGTTGTTGAACGGTGACCAATTACTTTTAGAGTTCACGACACGATAAATAAATAATCGAGTCAATGTCTGATGGTGAACGTAACGTAATGATTTATAATCATAACCAATTCAATCACCATTTTTAATGTTTCAACGGGCAACCCGTTATCTTTCTCCATGCGCCAAGAGACTAGTAGATAATTAGTATTTTATGATCCGCGATAATACTTACTATAATTATTTTTGTGTACAGGAAGAAGTCGGATGGTAACTAACACTTAATAACGGTATGGGTTCCCGAAGGAGGGCGTCGTCGGGTCGGCTGAGAAAGCGTTGGCGCGATGATCTTGTTGCCTTCGACAGTAGCTGGTGGGATGCTGCGAAGGATAGGGAGAGTTGGAGATGTTTGGGGGAGACCTTTGCCCAGCAGTGGGACAATGTGGGTTGAGAAAAAAACAGGAAGAAAGCCTGTACACTCTGTTTTTAACCCCTGGCGCAAAAAGAGGGGTGGTATAAGTTTGACGTGTCTGTGTGTGTATCTGTCTGTCTGTGGCATCATAGCTCCCGAACGGATGAGCAGATTTTAATTTAGTTTTTTTTGTATTAAAGGGGACTTACGTGCGAGTGTTCTTAGACATCTGAAAATGTGTTCTTAGAATCATGAAAATCCGTTGACCCGTTTAAAAGTAATGGGGGTTTGAAAGTAATTGTGTTGGGGGTTTTAAAAAAAAAATTGTGCAATCTGTTAAATAAATAAACAAGATATTACATTATTTTTATGAATTACTTACCTAAAATTAGTTTTGTCTCAAAATGTGAGAGCTCCACTCGTATAAGTTGGTCGTAGCGTGATGGTATATACGAGTATACCTTCCTCAATAAATTACTATTACTTAATTAATTCTTAAATCCGTTGTTTCTGATACAAACAACTCTTCAACTTTAACAAAATAGTATTCTTCTTCTTTGCGTGTCGACTGTCGAGGTCGACTCATATTTTTGAGGACCAGAACTCGGCCACCGATATGGCACTATCAGTGGCCTTGTAAAGGTCCTCGCGTGTGCAGGTGTAAAGACACGCACGGCAAGTTATAGTATTAAAAGTAACGTTTATCGTATAGTGTAAATGTGCCTCAAGATTAGTTTTCTCGGGTCCATTAGCAGATTCATAGTTCGTAACTTAAGGCCATGACTTGGCCACGTCACATTTGAAAGTACAGTTTTTTACCAAACTATCTGGTTAGGATAGATTGATCTTGGACACTTTTATTATTTACTACGGGCGCCCCGCGGTTTCACTCGCGTAGCTCCCATTCTCCTGGGAATACAGGGATAAACTATAGCCTATTTCACTCGCTGACAATATAGCTTCTCATTAGTGAAAGATTTTTTGAAATCGGACCAGTAGCTTCGGAGCCTATTCGTTACGAACAAACATACAAACTATCAAATCTTTCCTTTTTATAATATTAGTTTAGATTTAGATTTATTATTAGTTAGTTAGCTCTGCAATACTTTTTCCTAGCTGTGTGTGTATCTAAGTATACAAATGGTATAGTTGGTAGTTTGGTAGTATTGTGACCCTGAGTGCTATGCCAAGGGTTCGATTCCCGCAAGACAAACATATGATTATGTTTGTTTGCATATAAACATGTGTGGTTTGACTTGGGCTGGACATTTTCTAATTTTATTTTTTTTAAATTGTATTTAGAAAATAAATGTTTATAAACAAATTAGCGGCGCCCCGCAGTTTCACCCGCGTAGTTCCCGTTCCCGTAGGAATATGGGGATAAAATTAAAAATAAATGCTAAAAATGTTCCCACTGAATCACTCTATCTATTAAAACAGACCTCATCAAAATCCGTTGCGTAGTTTTAAAGATCTAAGCATACATAGGGACATAGGGACAGAGAAAGCGATTTTGTTTTATACTATGTAGTGATATAGATACTTAA
This sequence comes from Timandra comae, assembly GCA_958496195.1. Lineage (NCBI taxonomy): Eukaryota > Metazoa > Arthropoda > Insecta > Lepidoptera > Geometridae > Timandra > Timandra comae. The sequence continues at coordinate 626,849 of OY292376.1, forward strand.
TTTTAGGCAGGGATACTTTGTATGGCACGCGGGAAAACGAAGAATCCTAAAGGAAAATCCGAAAATAAAGAAGAAAATAAATGATAAAATAAATTTCTTCGTATTTTTCCTTAAAACACAGTGCAAAGGAATGGGAAGGAGTTACAAAAAAATACGGAATTAGCGTTCGAGTGTTCCCCTAAAAAGAAGTGACAAAAAAGACTTCCATAATAATATGTTTGTATATTTATTTATTTTGTGTATTTTCGTTTTCTTTGCGTTTGCCACACCTTTGCTACCCATTCGGGAATTAGCGAGACATCTCCAATACAATATCTCAGATTACTTTTTGGGCCTCACCATAAATTGTAATCGAGATTTTTGTGAATTAACTTTTCATGTATGTATGGTACAAATCTTGCAACAGAATTTTAAGTAGCTACCAATTTGACAGTTTAATTGTAAATTAACGTATTGTAAATTAACGTATTGTAAATTAACGTATTTTATGTTATTTTATATTATTATTGTAAATTAAGCTAATTATTACTATGTTCGCGCAAATAGTACCTAAAATAGGGTAGTTGACTAAAAAAAATTATTAGGCCGTCTTATTCGTCTTACCGTCGAACTTCTAATTAGTCCGTCAGATAGATTTCCAAAAAAAATTGGACACGTATTTTTTTATTTTTCATGTAAGACGACATAGTCGAAAACTCGTGCAACGTCACATGCTGCAATTTTAAGCAATAGTTGACGTCACAAGCCTCCACTCCTAAACATTAATGCGTTATAACTAAGTCGGTTTTATTAATTCGATGAAACAAAAAAATACGTGTCGCAAAATCTATCTGACGGACTAATTAGAATTTCATAGACCCTGACTATGATATCGACATATCTCGTGATAACCTCAAGTCTTATAAAAATAAACTTTTGAATTGCTTTAATAATGACAATAATTTAACAGTTTAATTATGCATATAATGAACAATTTTTTGCATTCTTTTTTTAGTTTCTCTAGTTTTTAATTGTTTTTTTTTTTTAATGTGCCTAAGTGTTCACTTAGATATCTCACTTATAATAATTATAAGTGAGATATCTAAGTGAACACTTACAGCTAATTATTAGCTGTAAGTTTTAATATTCAATGTTGATTGCGCCTGTAAAGGTGTTGCACACACAGGTGTTACAAGTCCTAATTTGTTATTTTATATTTTTAAGATTGTTTTGTGTAAACGCTGTTGGTGTAACATAAATAAATAAATAAATAAAAATGTTGTTTACCCAGGAAACTACCCTATTGGTGGGGATTGAACTCGCTACCTCGATAAGGAAAGCCCTTCGGTGGTCTTTATGGTGACTGTTCTCTGAGGTTAGAGTTCGATTATTTAAGCCACAGTTTTTTGGTAATTATTACCACAAATGTTTCTCTCGGTCTGGGTGTGTGTGAATGAGTGTTTGCGTAGTTTCTGACACCCTAGATAAGTTACGAACTAAGTTAGGGGTCAGTTACTGTAATGAGATGATGGAGTGAATGATTATGTCATGTTATAATTTACAATCACGATACATACTTCTTCACTGTGCTATTTTTTCGTAATATAAAAAACAAGCCTTTGCCCTGTAGTCATATTACATGGCTTGTAACGGACTATACTACCACATGTATTAACATAGCCAGATACTTTTTTAATCTTACCTGAACCCAATTTAAATAAAGCTATAAATTACATATTTTTGCGTATACCTAATATGGGTCCATCGACTGATACAGGATAAGAAATAAATATGGATTATACAGAACGGATCGTGTGACAATGATATATTAAAAGTATTGAATTTCTTTCAAATATTTTTCTTAATGTTCCTATCCTATTAACATTGTATAATTACAAGATGTTTGTTATTCTTTCACGTAAATGCTACTGAGGCTAAGGGAACTTTAAGGGAAGGTTCATATCTGACGGAACATGCGTCCGTCCGAACCTTCCCTTAGATACTGAGGCGATTAAGATAATTCTGTAGGACCATAGAATAATATCCATGGATTCATGGAATTATGAACTAACGTGGCGCAATCATTTTTGAGTATGACAATGATATATTAAAAGTATTGAATTTCTTTCAAATATTTTTCTTAATGTTCCTATCCTATTAAGAGCCGTGATCTGGCGCGCGACAACTCAAATTTTCACTCACACAGACGCGCACGCGTGTCCGCATGCACACTGTCTATGTGGTGACGGCGCGCTCGCTCTGAATACTCCGGCCGAACGGTTTTGATCCATTGGAAATTATAAATTGTGTAAAAGTGATTGACAAAAGTATGAGTATATATAAAATCAAGTCTAAAGTATAAAATACATACTTATGTAAAAAAATCGTTGCGTAAGATATGATTAGATATAATTTACATTATACGTTTCGTTTAGGTATTTCATTATTGTATACAGAGTGTCCGGACTTCGATGTCGAATACTTTAGGAGGGTAAAATATGATGCATTTTTTATCGACAAATCACGATTCCAAATTTCTCTAGTCACTTCTACAAAATGGTATGGTAAAATATACAGGGTGTCCGGGCATCGATGTCGGATACTTTAAGGGGGTAAAATATGGTATTTTTTATCGACAAATCACGATTCCAATTTTCTCTAGCTACCTCCATTACAAAATGGCAGCCATTTTGTTTTTTTCAACTCGACGCGCGGGTGCTTGTACTGATTTAGTTATTGCTATCCATGTAAACGTCTTAGGAAGATGAAAGATGTCTCATTTGAAAGTAAATAATGTAGAGTATTACTGAATGTAAGATTTTATTCCATATCTTAATAATAAAATAACAGAAAATCATTACAAAAATAAAAATCAATATTTTTTTACAGATTTTTTCTGCATTTTTTAAACTTTTGTTAAAATTTGACCCATTAACCTACGTTTTTCATCTTGTTTTTTGATAGTACAGAATATTTACTTAAAAAAGAATCATACATCTTATAGCCTTATGTATGATAGTTCTAAAGTTACGATGGTTTGAATATGATCCTTAGCCAAGAAAATCGTCTCGTATTGCGAGGAGTGCTCGACGTGCTCGCCCATGGGACTGCGTTGTTGGGATTATCTGGCTTGGACTATTATTTAGTCCGTCTAAGTGAAGGTAATTAATAAAAAAATGCTACATTTTATTCCATATCTTTATCAAAAAATAACAAAAGAGGATGATAAAAACAAAAACCATTATGTGTTATCGTATATTTTTTAGATTATTTGTCTTTTTCTTAAAAACTGACCCATTAGGCTAAATTTTTTTTGTTATTTATTAATAGTACAGGATACTTACTTAAAAATAAGCCATGCATTTTATAGCCCTATGTATGATAGTTCAAAAGTTACGGAGGTTTGAATATGACCCTTAACTGTGAAAATCGCCTCGCATTCTCAGGATTACTCGTCCGTGGGACTGTATGGCTAAGGGTCATATTCAAACTGTCTAACCTTTTGAACTATTATAGATACCCTAAGTAAATATGCTGTACTATCAAAAACAAAGAAAAAAGTAGCTTAATGGTCATTTTTTAAGGAAAAGACAAATAATCTAAAAAAATTACGAAAACACATAATTGTTTTTGTGTTTATCATCCTCTTTTGTTATTTTTTGATAAAGATATGGAATAAAATGTAGCAATTTTTTATTAATTACCTTCACTTAGACGGACTAAATAATAGTCCAAGTCAGATAATCCCAATAACGCAGTCCCATGGGCGAGCACGTCGAACACTCCTCGCAATACGAGACGATTTTCTTAGCTAAGGATCATATTCAAACCATCGTAACTTTAGAACTATCATACATAAGGCTATAAGATGTATGATTCTTTTTTAAGTAAATATTCTGTACTATCAAAAAACAAGATGAAAAACGTAGGTTAATGGGTCAAATTTTAACAAAAATTTAAAAAATGCAGAAAAAATCTGTAAAAAAATATTGATTTCTATTTTTGTAATGATTTTTTGTTATTTGATTATTAAGATATGGAATAAAATCTTACATTCAATAATACCCTACATTATTTACTTTCAAATGAGACATCTTTCATCTTCCTAAGACGTTTACATGGACAGCAATGACTAAATCAGTACAAGCACCCGCGCGTCGAGTTGAAAAAAACAAAATGGCTGCCATTTTGTAATGAAGGTAGCTAGAGAAAATTGGAATCGTGATTTGTCGATAAAAAATACCATATTTTACCCCCTTAAAGTATCCGACATCGATGCCCGGACACCCTGTATATAATGGTATTAATAAAGTATTTATTTAAGAAAGATACATTTACCCCAAAACGGGGTAAATGCGTCAAAAAAGACAATTAAAAAGAAACAGTGAATTTAATATATATTTAAAACTCCGGCAAAAAAACATCCCTGGTACTTTATACAAAAAAGCCATAGTATGGACTACAGTTTAAAAAAGTGCATAGTGTCATAATTTTGCTCATAATAGGTATGATGTTAATTTAGAGTGATTGAAAAATGGTACGCAACAGCCCCGGTTGACCTTATCTATTTTTTAACGCGGTGAAAATGCATAAAACTGCATACTAGGTAGTCATTAATTAAAATTATCTATAATGCCTCGTTACATTACACGGCTTCTCGGAGTAGGTACGTTGCCGCCCGGCCGCGCGGCCGAATCGGGGCGCCCGCGCCGCCGCCCGCGCGCCGACAAAGCGACAAAGGACCTAGGTACCTAATCTCCATTCACGTCGTATTACAAACATAGGTACAATATTTCAGCACACGCGCGCCGTTACCGCTTTTGTTTCAGGACTATATTATGATACAGTTTAGTGAACTGATATTTGCAAATGGTGTTCTGATTTGTTATAATTTTCGTGCTATTTTGTTAGATTTTTTAAAAATATTTTTAAAAAATTACTCGCATACAATAAAAAATTAAAACACTTATAATATTAGTCCATATATGTAGGACTAATAAGTTACTCCTACATATTATATGGACTAATATTATTAGTGTTTTAATTTTTTATTGTATTTTCATCTCCACGTTGTATAAGTAGAACTAGTAGGATAATAATAATATATATATATTGACCCGCAGGGCACCTTTGAGGCGGGGTGTCGGGGAGTAGCGACCCCGCGGACCTGACGCGCTCCCGGGGGAGGTCACCATTCCTCACCTCCGCTCGCCTTCACTGGCCGGCGGAGTGAACACTGACGAGGAACAGGTCCCCCACCTCCGTGCTTGCCTTCACTGGCCGGCCGGAGTGGAGCCCGCGAGAGCACTTTGGTGCTCGGAGAGTGAGAGGCGTTGCGTAAGTGGTGAGTTGGCTTAGCATGAAGCTGGACCCTCGGGCTCAGTGGATCGCGGTTTAAAACCCAGGGCGTCTTCTCCACTCTCAAAGCCGCTCGTTTCATGTTGCCCCCATGTTGCGACTCGAGCGACTTGTTTGGGGGGCCCAGTTATAGAGCTGGCAAGTCTCCATCCGCCACTTCGTACATGTTTATAGCATTGTATCGGCGGGTGTCATAGTCCCCATAGTTCCCCAATATCCAGTCCATTAAACATCCCATTCCCATAACCCAGTCGTAGTTTTCCATATATTTGCAATAGTCCCAGCAGAACCGGGGACTGTCCTTGGATGCATTTTATAGTGTTATACAGGGATAGTCGCCGGATTGTGCATCCTTTACACAAGATTAAATATGTCAAAGGGCTTCCGTGTGTTGGCTTTGGCCCCATACTAGCCTTCCAAAAGACCGGGACTCCTTAATAGTCCCGTGAATGGAAAAGACATAAAAAAAATATATATTGTAAAAACTTAAAAATTAAGATAATTAATGATATGATAATTATTAGTTACAAGATTAAGAAGAATATTGAAATATTTGTTACGTATGAGTATAATATAAATTTTCGGTACCAACCTTTTAGCTCTTGCTAAAGCCAGACTTTCTAAATTACATCCTTTCCTTTTTTTGTTTAAAAATAATTTTGTTTTTCTACCCATTCTGTCTGAAATATTTACAATCATCAATGTTAATATTTAAAAAAAAAACAACAAATAATATAACAAAAAAAAATACGTACCAAGTATCAAAATGTGTTTATGAGTTACTTGCATAAAATTCGTACGCGCCGCGAAGGTGAAACGCTGAGTACAAGCGATACGTCCTCTCTCTAAAAAGCCTCGCGGCAGACTGATTTGAATTGTTTCGTGCGTCCGATTTTATAGTAGTTTTATGATGATTTTAAAATATTTATAGAAAAAAAGACAAATTGATTTAGAGATTTTTTTTTAGTATAATCGTTGTAGAAAATGTTCTTTTATTATATGAGGTAATTTTAATAACGTTTTGAGCATCATTTATCAACGTAAATTACGATTTTCTTGAGTGTGATTTTTACAAATTCTAACTTTATATTTTTTTCGATTTCAATAATAATTATAATAACAATTAAATTTTCCTCAGCGTATTTCCTTAATAAGGATCAGGACTTTAAGTTTGTTTAATTTTTAGTGCTAAATTGGTCGAATTACTAGAATTGGAAGGCATGGAAGTTAATGCTAAACGTGAAATTCCGAAAACATATGTTCAGTTTTCTTGATATATTTTTTAAGTTTTCTGTATAATATTGTTTTTCTCAGAGTATTTCTTAGATGACAATATTTCCTTTAATTTTTACCTAAAAGCATGTTTATAAAATACGCTTTTCATATAATATGACTAGATCAAAAAGTACAAAAACCGTCAATTATCGAGTGTAAAGTCTTAACATTGTATAATTACAAGATGTTTGTTATTCTTTCACGTAAATGCTAAGGGAACTTTAAGGGAAGGTTCATATCTGACGGAACATGCGTCCGTCCGAACCTTCCCTTAGATACTGAGGCGATTAAGATAATTCTGTAGGACCATAGAATAATATCCATGGAATTATGAACTAACGTGGCGCAATCATTTTTGAGTATGTATGACAGTTTTAAGTTGACATAACCAAACACTCACTCACCAAAATACTAGGACCGAAACCAAAACATTTACCATTTACTGTGTTAATATAATAAAATTGAAACAGGCTTTGAATAATGTTTTAATCCGTACTTAACTAAATTGAGAAATAAATAGTTAATTTTTGTTTCAAGTTGTCTTACTAAATACATAATAATGATTGGAAAAAGTTATTGTAATATGATTGAAGTGTTTTTATTATGTAAGTTTGTTTGATATCAAATATCTACCGGCGCTTTCTTCTTTAGTATATGTACAGGATTGTAGATTAGCAGTTTTGGGTTCGCATACTAGCAGCAAGTTTTGTATGTGTATTTATTATAATTTGTAATATCATCAGTGAGAGGCAGGGTGCGTAATAGATCTTCGGTACAAACTTTTTTTGACAGATTGTCAAATCATACATAGACAAAAGTTTCTAAAAATTGATTAAGTTTTATTCAAATAGGTCAACATTTTGGTTAGGTTATGTTAGAACTGCGACCACACAACGCGCGAGCCGAGCGAGCGAAGCAAGCGTGCCGCGGCAGCGGCCGGCGAAGCGCAAAAAATTATATTTACGGAGTTATTTTAGAAATTTAAAGAAAATTATTGTATATGTGAACGAATTGAGTGACTGAATGGTGTAAATCGAAAGGCTCCATATTCTGTGATTCTATGATTTGACGACATAATCTGTGATCTATGGCAATATCTGTCAAAATTGCTTGATTTTTACGTATTTCCATACGATTTTATTTTTGTCATAATTAATGTATAATGCGTTTCTTACTATAAAAACAGTTTATAAGGGTTATAATAAGCCCCTTAAACACCCCCAAATAAACAGCATCATTTAATTCAGGTACCGGAGATCTATAGTCTTACCGAGAGGCATATTATGATCTGTAGTACGATCTCACACGACTAATTCCTTAAAACCAGTAAGTTATCCCAAAAATTGCGTTTGTAACGAATAAGGCTTAATAAATTTGGGACCTTTTAAACTAATAAAATAAAAAATATTAGAATTATGCAGTGAAAACTATACAGTTTTATAATAGAATTCCCGAGAATATGTACGAAGCCCCCCATATAGGTGGACAGGCGACATAATGAGAGTCGCGGTGATTGATCGGTGAGGGAGTCGAGTGAGACATGGACGGCAAATGACCGCAAAGATGACAGCCTTTGCAGACAAAGGAAAGATACCAAATCCCAGATTAGAAGAGTAGCAGTACAATATCTACAAACAGATGTTTTCCCGCCGCGCTGTCAAAGAAGATATTAATTTGTAACCTTTTTGCGTTAGGAACCTACTTAAATGGCCATGTTTAATATCCATAAATAATAAGTCACTGTTATATGTCTTCCAGTTTTGCTCCTGATAACGAGAGTCTTACCAGTAGCGGCCCAGGAACTCTCCCTGCCAGACTACCGCCTCCCGCGGGAAATAGTCCCTTTTCACTACAACGTGAGCATCATATACGACATCGACCCTCAGAGCAACTTCAGCTTCTTTGGTGTAGTTGAGATTAAGGTAATTTTTATACAGAATATCTAATGAAGAAATTAGTGTAGAAATTAGTACTAGTTAAGGCGAACACGCTCAACTGTAGTGTGATTTTTATCATCACATTCCATCAGGCGAGTTACAGTCAAGTACAAGCCTATTTTAAGTTTAGGAATGGGAGATCACCATTTGAAAAGGGAGGATCCTCCGACCAGACGGGTGTTATGTCTGGTGGGCGACGATTGTAGTCGGGCTCTCGTATACATAGTCAATTGCACTGTAAATTTCGCTTGCGCGATTCAGGACTCTTTTAGTTTATTTCCCTCAGTTGCGGATAGATGTCGCTGTTAGTAATTAAGTATTAGTAAGTTCCTATGTGGCGTGTAGATGTCGCCACTTATGTAAACAAAACTTCATCTTCAGCTCATATTTGTATGTCCCCACCGAAAAAGCTCGAGCCTGCCCTGAATTTGGGCGATTTGGCCTTAGTCAACCACGCTGCATGGCCCAGGACGGGTTGGTCGACTTCACACACAACCTTACAATTTCTCCGTATGTTCCATCACAATGTTTTCTTTCACCGAATGTACATTGATTTATTATTTTAATTATTTTTTTAACCCCCGACGCAAAAAGAGGGGTGTTATAAGTTTGACGTGTCTGTGTGTGTGTGTATCTGTCTGTCTGTGGCATCATAGCTCCCGAACGGATGAACCGATTTCAATTTAGTTTTTTTTTTTGTATTAAAGTGGACTTACGTGCGAGTGTTCTTAGACATGTTTGATGAAAATCGGTAAACCCGTTTAAAAGTTATGGGGGTTTGAAAGTAATTGTGTTGGGGGTATTTGAAATTTTTAATTTAATGTTATCTTTTCAGATTCTTGCAGTGATACCGACAAACAGAATAATTCTCCATGCTGCAGATTGTTTCATTAATTACAAAGACATCACTCTGTCTGGCCGCGTTAGTTACGTAAATGTTCTCGACGCGCGCGTCGACCAGTATCAGCGATTGATACTCCAGTTCGAAAAACCAATTCCTTTTAACCGTAATTTTACTTTAACCATACCGTACTTCGGTAACTTGAAGTTAACTAATTCTGAAGGAGTAATTATAGCACAATATGCTAATAAGACTCATTTTGTTAGAGAGTAAGTATCTTCTTCTTTACAAAGTATAAAAGTAAGTAGCTCTCGATGTTTTTACGCTTCGATCTTTTTAAGTACGCACCGGAATTTATTGCAGTTTTTAGTAATATATAAAGTTATGTAGTAGGAAGTTTCGTTTATGTAATCTCTATCTAATATATAAAATTCTCGTGTCACAGTTTTCGTTGCCATACACCTCCGAAACGGCTTGACCGATTCTCATGAAATTTTGTGAGCATATTCAGTAGGTCTGAGAATCGGCCAACATCTATTTTTCATCCCTAAATTCCTACGGGAATGGGAACGGGAACTACGCGTGTGAAACCGCGGGGCGCAGCTAGTAATATATAAAAATGAATCCCTACTTCCCTTGGTCACGGAATCACGCGTGAACGACTGGACCGATTGACTTGGAAATTTGGTACAGAGGTAGCTTATGGTCCGGGGCAGGACATAGGCTGTTTTATCCCGAAAATTCCACGGGATCGGGAACTATGCGGGTAAAACCGTGGAGTATAGCTAGTAAATAAATCTCAACGCGGATGAAATCGTGGCGTGTTTTTTAAGATCACCAATACGCCTTAGGGCGTGATTACGTTTTCTGTACTAATATAAATCCATCAGTGAGAGAAGCCTCTGCATTGCTGTGAGATCTACATACCTACATTGCTTTTTTAACCCCCGACGCAAAAAGAGGAGTGTTATAAGTTTGACGTGTCTGTGTGTGTGTGTATCTGTCTGTCTGTGGCATCATAGCTCCCGAACGGATGAACCGATTTTAATTTAGTTTTTTTTTTGTATTAAAGGAAACTTACTGTGTTCTTAGACATGTTTGATGACAAACGGTTGACCCGTTTAAAAATTATGGGGGTTTGAAAGTAATTGTGTGGGGGTTATTTAAATTTTTAATTTAATGTTATATTATGTTGCAGATATCTATTAGCAACTCGTTTCGAGCCGACATTTGCCCGAAAAGTGTTTCCCTGTTTCGATGAGCCGACATTTAAAGCGACGTTCACATTCGCGCTGTGCCATGAGAAGGACTTCACACCCATCTCAAATATGCCTTTGGAAAATAGTGTATCAGGTTATAAGTAAGACTGTTAAATATATTTTAATATCATTTGATTTCTCCATTTTTAACCCCCGACGCAAAAAGAGGGGTGTTATAAGTTTGACGTGTCTGTGTGTGTATATACGTGTGTGTGTGTGTGTATCTGTCTGTCTGTGGCATCATAGCTCCCGAACGGATGAACCGATTTCAATTTAGTTTTTTTTATATTAAAGGGGACTTACGTGCGATTGTTCTTAGACATGTTTGATGAAAATCGGTTGACCCGTTTAAAAGTTATGGGGGTTTGAAAGTAATTGTGTTGGGGGTGTTTTAAATTTTTAATTTAATGTTTTTATGTATTTGTTTCTTTTTAAAAGACAAACTAACAATTTTCAAATTCAATTCTTTTATTATTGCGAATAAAGGCAGTACATAGTTTGGTGTTGGATACAGTGATAAGTAACACTCTATTCGGCATTACACACGAGGCATGCAATATTAGACCAGCATATAAAATAGTATTTAATAATTCCGTCCAATAGGTAGTGTAGTGACCCAATGTTTATAAGGTTCTATTCCCGCTCAAGACAAATTTTTGACCGTGTAATATTTGTTTATCGTAATCTGTGTTAAACACTATTAGCTCCGGACTATTAGCTAAGTTAACTTTTTAAGGATTTAGTAAGGATAACTATTACTTACAATTTTCAGTTTAATCGAAGACCACTGGCCTTGGTATAAAGTAAACGAAAAATTCAAGTGAGTATCCTATATATTAAGTAAACTACTTAACGGATTTTAATGTAGTTGTTATATTAGATAGCGTAATCTTATTGATTTTTTCAAAGGAAAGACATGTCTTTCTTCGTGTGGAATGTATTTGCGAGTACCCAACGGATGTCGAGCTACATGTTGGGGTTTGTCATCTGTAAGTTAAAGAGCAGCAAGACTGGTTCACAGGCATGGTTGAGGGTTTGGACGAGACCAGAGTATGTATTACAGGTATGTATACTACGATACAGCGTCATCATCTGCAACAAAATCATCATCATCACTATCATCAGTCTAAGTCCACGTGTCCACCGTAAGAAATTTGTATTGCCTGCTATGCTAGCATGACTTCGAAAACGCGATAGATACAGCGATTTATTGACTTAATTAAATTAACTGTAAAAATTTGTTAAAAATGCCCGCAAAATGGGCTTTTTTTAACAAATTTTACCACATGATTAATTTTATGACATTTGGTCATGCTCGCGAAATCGATATAGCTATTTATTGACATCCAACTGTCAAAATATAATAAATATAGCCGCCATATTTAATTTTATCAAATCGTACTTCGCCATATTCATTTGGTCATGCTCGCGAAATCGATATTATTTCGTGGTCTACATATATCATTTATCACGCACAGTCATGCTAGGCAGGCAGATTCAGATATGATAAAAATATTCATATACTAGACTTTTCCTTGTTTGAAACAGACAAGAAATTACGCTAAGTACGTTTTGTAGTCTCCACACTAGGACTAATCTGCTCCAGCGGTTGTCGGTCCAGCGGCAAATATGTCCAGCTCACTGACTTGAGTTAGCTAATCCGATGAGCCATGTCGATGTTATTTTGGGTTTCTGATGAATAAAAAGTAGGGGGTAAATTGTTGCTTCGAAGTGTGGTCAGATTTTGTTGTAAATTGTATATGTATGTATCTTCGAAATAGAAAATGTTGTATATTGTTCCAGACCGATTACGCCCTAGGATCTGCTGGGGTTCTAGTCACTCACTTTGAGAAGTGGTACGATTACAAGTTTCCCATCCCCAAACTGGACATAGTGGCTATCCCACAGATCACACACGCCTCTATAGAGAACTGGGGTCTCCTTACCGTGGCTGAGAGCAGCTTGATGGGCAGCGACAAGTACATGTCGATTATTGGGAAAGAATTTGTGACAAAGGTTTGTATGTTAATGACATGATTCCTTTTTTATTGCGATGGAGTTATAGTGTCGAGACGAGCGATGGTGTCAACTGATGGTAAGCAGCACGCCTGCCCATAACAGACAGTATTGACTCACACAGCTCAAGACAAACATTTGTGTACATGTATATGTCACTCGCTGATAATGTAGCTTTTCAGTAAAGAAGAATTTTGGAAAACGGTTCAGTAGTTTTTGAGTTAAATAAAACAAACAATAAAATCTTTCCACGTTGTAATATTAGTAATATATTTATCCGGTGTCCCACAGATGTTAGCCCACGGAATAGCCCACCAGTGGCTCGGCGGTATAGTTACTATGGAGTGGTGGTCTGACGTGTGGTTCTTTGAAGGGTTCGCGTCCTACGTAGCGAAGAGAGCAATAGAAATGATGCATCCCACGTGGAAGACCATGATCCAATATGACGAAGGGACCAGTATCGTTGCTTTTCTCGACAGCGATGCGAAGGAAACTGCTCAGTCGGTAAGCTTTTCTTCTTCTTTGCGTGTCGACTCATATTTGTAAGGACCAGAACTTGGCCATCGATATAGCATTATCAATCGCCTTGTTAAGATCCTCGCGTGTGTTGGTAGGTAAGTCCTGATGGTCTACTTGAAAGTATGTATAAGACCCGATTCTTTTGAATAGTTGCGCAAACGCCCTTATTTAGGGTAGGCTCGATGCTCTCGGTAGGGATATGTATAAGCTGATGATGAAATGCAGTAAACAAACTTCAAAAGAACTTTTGCCATGCATTTTTTGCCTTATATTCAAATGACAGAGTACCAGACTGCGAGATAAAAAGTTGCGGCTTTGATTCCCTTCTAAACCTCTTTCTTTTTTTACATTTGCTTTACCCTTGGCATGCCTGGTGGCAAAAAGTAACACGGTATGCCTGGTGGGTTTGACAAACCCGAATTTTGAAATTGTTGTCATGGGTACAAAATTTATTTAAATCGTTATTCGAATATTGTAATAACAAACTAAGGGATGAATTATTATGTTAGTTTCAATTAAAAAGTATTACAAATTGACTTTTATTGCTCAATTTTCAAATTAAAGTGTGGTAATCTTTTTAAGCAAGAAACTAGACAACATTTAAACGTGGTCACATTCAAGTTGCGATCACACTTGTCACACTCGTGGTCAGATCACATTTGTCACACTCGTGGTCGGATCAACTTGTCAGACTCGTGGTCAGATCACATTTGTCACACTCGTGGTCAGATCACATTTGTCACACTCGTGGTCAGATCAACTTGTCACACTCGTGGTAAGATCAACTTGTCACACTCGTGGTCAGATCAACTTGTCACACTCGTGGTCAGATCAACTTGTCACACTCGTGGTCAGATCAACTTGTCACACTCGTGGTCAGATCAACTTGTCACACTCGTGGTCAGATCAACTTGTCACACTCGTGGTCAGATCACATTTGTCACACTCGTGGTCGGATCAACTTGTCACACTCGTGGTCAGATCAACTTGTCACACTCGTGGTCAGATCAACTTGTCACACTCGTGGTCAGATCACATTTGTCACACTCGTGGTCAGATCAACTTGTCACACTCGTGGTAAGATCAACTTGTCACACTCGTGGTAAGATCAACTTGTCACACTCGTGGTCAGATCACATTTGTCACACTCGTGGTCAGATCAACTTGTCACACTCGTGGTCAGATCAACTTGTCACACTCGTGGTCAGATAAACTTGTCACACTCGTGGTCAGATCAACTTGTCACACTCGTGGTCAGATCAACTTGTCACACTCGTGGTCAGATCACATTTGTCACACTCGTGGTCGGATCAACTTGTCACACTCGTGGTCGGATCAACTTGTCACACTCGTGGTCAGATCAACTTGTCACACTCGTGGTCAGATCACATTTGTCACACTCGTGGTCAGATCAACTTGTCACACTCGTGGTAAGATCAACTTGTCACACTCGTGGTAAGATCAACTTGTCACACTCGTGGTCAGATCACATTTGTCACACTCGTGGTCAGATCAACTTGTCACACTCGTGGTCAGATCAACTTGTCACACTCGTGGTCAGATAAACTTGTCACACTCGTGGTCAGATCAACTTGTCACACTCGTGGTCGGATCAACTTGTCACACTCGTGGTCAGATCACATTTGTCACACTCGTGGTCAGATCAACTTGTCACACTCGTGGTCAGATCAACTTGTCACACTCGTGGTCAGATCAACTTGTCACACTCGTGGTCAGATCAACTTGTCACACTCGTGGTCAGATCAACTTGTCACACTCGTTGTCAGATCACATTTGTCACACTCGTGGGAAGATTATTTTGTCACACTCATGGTCATATCATATGTCACACAGATCGACCGAGATGATATCAGATCACACTTGTCACGCCCAAGATCAGATCATTTTGTTATTTTCGAGGTGAGATCACCTTGTCATTTTGCACTCGTTTTTCACACGAGAGCTCGTCCCTGACTTAGGTAGCAGGTGCAGAACATCGAGTAGTTCATAACACTCAGCTACTAAGCGTGGGTACGCACAGAATTCAAGTTTGGACGTAGGTAATTCGACGGTTTTACTGCTCGGGTGGGTCTTACAGACCCTACCAGGCATGCCGAGGGCTAAAATCTCTGTTACTTATAACATTTGCTTCAAAGTCTCCATCTATCTTTATATTTTCACTTATTCTTTATCTTTCTTTTGATTTGCCACAGTTGTTAACGATAGCGGCGGATCCAGTACAAACAGTTCGAGAATTTGATGAAATAACATTAATCAAAGCAAGTACGCTGATTAGAATGTTAGCGATCATGTTTGGAGAGAAAACTTTGGCGAGGACATTACATAAGTAAGTTAACAAAATACACTCGTGAACGGGTGTCACTCGACAATAAACCTCTCTAACTAATATATATGTATTTTTTAATTTGAATCTTTTGTGCGTGTTACGATATTTGGATAGAGGGGTCGGCCGAAAAAGCGTTGGACGATCTCGCTCCGTATTTGGTGGGAGGCTGCGAAGTATAGGGATGGTTGGAATGGTTGGATGTTTGGGGAGACCTTTGCCCAGCAGTGGGATATTATATTTGAAGGCTCACCGTAACCACTATCTATGGTGTAAATAATTAAATTAATAAATAAATAAGTGTGCCTTTCCACCAAAGCTATGCTATGCTAAGTTGCTATGGATGCATTTGACATCCACCGATCATCATCACATCACATCACATCTTTCTTTCTATTGGTGGATATCGAATGCATCCATAGCCACGTAGCATTACATAGCTCTGGTGGAAAGATACCCTTAGCCCCACTGACTATAATTTCTCATATCAGATACCTGTTCTATAATCTCTATACGAATTTTAACCACGTCCAATTTTGGTCGGCATTGACTATAACCGCCGAGAAGAACCAAGTTATACCACATAACTTCACCGTCACGGAGATCATGAAGTCCTGGGTCACGGAGCCTGGGTACCCTCTGCTGACCGTCACCAGAAGTTACATAAATATTAAATCATTCAACGTAACACAGGTGTTTATACCTTGTATATATTTTTCTGATCTTACTTATTAACAATGCCTAAAACGGTTCTCAAGGTTATACCGAAACTGTAGTAAAATACACAGTCAAAATCGTTTATTATTTATGATTAATACAATCACGTATATTCAAATACTTAACAACTAAATGTACTATCTCTACATTATTGAAACTTAGAACAATACGTCTACATTATCAAACATGTTATACGATCATATATTACACGTTTTGCTACATACTCTAAACGCACCTTATATAATTCTGTCCAGACTAGGTACCTAAGTGACAGAGAGTTCACGTTACGTGCTACGTCATCATCATGGTGGATTCCCATACGAGTGAGATGCCAGAAAGATGACGCCGACAGCTTCCGAGAACTCAAATGGATTACCGACCAAGAAGGAGTTACGCAACCAAAGATATTTGCTCACAAATCTTTAACCAATGAGTGGGTGTTGTTAAACCCGGATATGATTGGTGAGTGAGGGTAGTTATTCTGTAAAAAATAGCTTAAATAATAAGCCTTAAGCTCTGGATTCCTAGGGTAGCAGTGCCATCATATAGCGGCCGTATACAGCGGTGAATAACGTCACTACAACATTGTGTAAGTAATACGTTCTAGTGGCATCTTTCACTGCTGAATTGCCGATACGGTAAAGCCACGTTACGACCGCTTTATGATAGCACCACTAGCCTAAAGAACCAGAGCTTTGGAAAATGTCATTTGTGATCGTAATATGCTATCTTCAGCGCCATACCGCGTCAACTACGACGAATGTAACTGGATGCTTTTGGTGAACGCGCTCCGCAGTCCGGCGTACACGAGGGTACCGACCCTGGGCCGAGTGCAGCTGCTGTCTGACGCCTTCGAACTGGCATGGAGCAGAAGGCTCAACTACTCAATACCGTTGCAGTGAGTAAGCTATCTTTCGTTCTTTGCCTGCCTTTCTCCCACGCTATGTATGGTCGGCACTAATTTTACTTTTCCACTTATTCCTATTGGCCTTCAACGCTGTCATCAGCAGGCGTTGTCTTGTTCACTTTTTTATATTTTTGTACTTTTTCACAGTCCATTCGTCTCGTTTTGGCTCTCCTGTACTGAAAAATAACTCTCCAAAGACATGCTTATTACTATTTCTAACCATACAAGATACTACAATCATTTCTTCTCATAACATGATCGTACAAAGCTTCTCTTTTACTTATTAACTTCTATAAAATGAAAGTGAACTTAGCTGTTGACTGAACTGAACTTAACTGACCAATTACAGTTAATAAGACTTTTGTTTTTCGCCTGTTTCTCCACAACAGAATGGCGACTTACCTGCAACTGGAACAAGAATATCATCCATTGTCTACCGGCCTTCAAGCATTGGCCAAGATCGAAAACATACTGAAACGCACCGAAAATTACACTGTATTCCAAAAATACATCAGTAGCATTATTGTAAACACTTATAATAAAGTAGGTGGTCTGGCAAACAAGACAATGTACCATAATAATGATTTGAAAAGTGTCAAAATGCAGGTAACATGTCCATGGAGTAAAATAGTGAATTATAATATTATTCTCTTTTATTGTACTTAGTCATTTTGTTGGGCAGATCCTGTTGAGCGAATGGGCGTGTCGTATGGACGTACCTGGTTGTAGTGAGAACGCCAGGAGTATGTTTGAGGAGTGGATGCATAATGGACACCCTGATATGCTCAATCCGTAAGTGATAGACGTTTAGTAGTAGTAATATGAACTCTACTTAAGGTTTGGATCAAGAGAAGGGCTATTATGGAGTTCACCACCTTCTCTACAATGGGAATAGGTCGACCATTTTTCATCTTCTGCCAAACCTTTATCCCATTTCCATTTAGCACCTGTACCTAAGTGTAGTCAGTAGTGACCTTACCTGCTATACTCAAAGCATAATTGTATAAATCCATCATGTCATGCGTGTAATGGAGCTGGAGCATCATCATCTATCATCTATAATGTATTCATTTGGCCGTGAGACAAAATGTAAACAAACCATGAAAAAGGTTATTTTGTATGTCATGTTTTATCAATAATACATAGAGTACTCCCTACTGACTACTTGATATTTAATTAATCTTTGAAATATAGAATATACTAGCTAAAAGCGTGGCTTTGTTTGGGCTCGCGAGTTTTTTTTATTAGGTATTCTAAGTTTTACAGTACAGTATTTACCTATTTGGTGAATAGACCACGTATAGACTGTAGGTAGACTATGCTTCCTCAAGATTATATTAAGCCTGAGCCTGAGTTGTTAATCCTTGTAATGCTTTAATTTTTAAAAACATATACCAAATACCTATGTTAGGCCAATCTCCAATGTCCACCACAGCTTTATCTAACGTCACGTCCTTGTGACTTGTGATTGCGAAAGCTTATTGTATTGTTTCCTGGAACATTTAGTATTTCCACTTTTCCAATATTTAGTTATGGTTGGTATTGTATCGGGAGGACAAATCCATTTTCAACCCAAAGGAGAATAGGCGTTCCGTCCTATAGGTTGTAACTCGTTGTGCCCTATGTCATTTGAAAGCTCTCGGTGACTACAACAACTTCTTGTACAGGCTGAAGTCTGTATCTCGTGCAGGGAAACTGCTAGGGCTGATTAACTGACTCTATGAGGTATCGTCCTGGCATGTTGTAACACCTATGTCATTTGAAAGCTCTCGATGACTACAACAACTGTTTGTATGGGTTGAAGTCTGTATCTCGTGTAGGGAAACTGCTAGGGCGGATTAACTGAGTCCATGATATGTGAATCTGAAATATTTCTCGAAAAAAGTTTCCATACAAAAATATATTCGCTTAAAATAAGAAACAATCAAAACCAAAACTGCCATCTTCATACATCAATATTCACTATCAGAAAGTTTGAAAAGTCGTGTAACCTTACCACTCAAAACTGATTGATAAATAGTTGAGGGTTTCGACTAAAATCGGATAGGTACGTACTCGTAACTTGTACGGACATACGGATAACCCTTAAAAAAGAAATAAAATATTTACTTCGTAAAAACTGTATGATGATCATCATCTCCCTACCCCTGTCCCACTTAAGTGGGGTCGGCACGATATGTTTTCCTCTTCCACTCGCTTCTATCACTCGTCATACTCTCATTCACTCCTTTCATATTCATATCCCTTTTCACACACTCCATCCAACCCTTCTTTGGCCTCCCTCTTCCAAAGTTTCCTTTCACACACAGATCCATAGTTCTCCTAGCAATATGGTGTTCTGGCCTCCTCTTCACATGCCCATACCACCCCAATCTAGCACTCCTTATTTTTTCTACAATCGGCGCAACTTTCAAACTCCCTCTGACATACTCATTCGGTATCTTGTCCATCCTTGTTACCCCACTCATCCATCTTAACATCCTCATTTCTGTAACATGCATTCTTTGTTCATCCTTCTTCTTCATAGCCCAACATTCAGACCCATACATGGCGACAGGTCTGATGACCGTCTTATAAATTTTTCCCTTGAGTTTAAAGGGCATTCGTGGGTCAGAAGTTGTTCCTGAGACCTGTCGCCATTTCATCCATCCCGCATTCATTCTGTTCTTCACGTCTCGGTCGATGTCACCGTCGTTTTGGAAGAGCGATCCAAGGTAACGGAAGTCGGAGCACACTTAGCAAAAACTGTATGATGATCATTGTACCTAAAATCGCTATCGTATTCGGAGTTGAGCCAAATACTCTGTAATGTGATACCTACTTTAGAGTTCTTTACTCTAAAATATTTTTCGTTAGGTCTTCTCTGGCTGGCTTTCCTTTACATCGACCATCAAAGAACTATTAATTTCGTGTCCGAGGAGGCCAGTTAACGTGCGTTTTTGTGGCACTTTATTATAACTTTCCTTGGGTAAATGTAACTTTCCTATAAATTTTATTACAGAGATGTTTATTTTTTTTTAACGGGGGGGCTCTGCCCCCCCAACCCCCCGTTTCTCTTTTTCTCTCTCTAACTTCTGACATAGTTTTGCCACAAGGTGAACATTATGCCACGAACGCAATTGGATTCCACATCTCGAGGTCTTCTCTGACTTTCTCTTACATCGTCCATAAGAGAACGGTTAATTTAGCGTTATAGGAGGCTATAGTTTGTAAAATTTAGGATGTGACAGCTGACAGTGAAAACCCGCCCATATAGTTCTGAATTTTTTAGTACTACAGTCAGTACATATTATTGTCATACTTTATGGGCATGTCGACCTGTTTAGTGATGGGCGATGTATCATCGTGACCACGAACTATAAATTATCGATATTTTAAATAAAACTCTATTTAAATTCCAAGTGTATTTTAATTTTGTCGTATATTTTAATATCATAATCATAATTTACATTTGATATAAAATAATAGTGAGTAAATAAAATCCAATTTCTAACTTACTCATATAATATTCCATCAGAAACTGATTCAGATATGGATTGGGTGTACCCCTATAGGAGAATATTTGTTTTTAAGTAATTAAAATATTCGTTTAATATAGTGCCTAGCGTTTAATCTTAATATAATTTAACATTAACATCTTAGATAGTCAGAAACATCGATAATTTCTATCGACATAGATTTAGATCCTGCCAACCCTATGAACGAAAGTTTCACATATGTCACAGAGATCATCCTAGATTTTACAAACTATAGTTACCCGCTCGTGGCCCAGTGCTACCCGCGGATCTCTTGTGATCTGTGCGGTTAAGCATCGTCTGGCACCGTCGTGACTGTGAAGGGTCATTACTAAAAATACTTTTAATTTCATGAGCGTTTCCGTGCTTCGAAGGGCACGTAAAGCCGTCGGTACCCGCTGTCGTACTAACATCTGCGATAGTCGTTACGGGTAGTTAGTGCCCTCAAAAGTCTAACATTTGGTTTAACCAAAAAATGTCGTATAGCCCTCTGGGTTGTGAAGGTCTGATGGCAGTCGCTTCACGTAAAATACTGACATTCCGCCAAATCTGGTTAAACTGAAAACCGACCCCAAATAGACATGGGTTAAAGGTTAGGAAAAGAGAAGAGGAGGCTAGTTAACGTGCGTTTTTGTGGCATTTTACTATAACAACTATTATCATTTCGAAATCAGTATTAATTTTATTTATTATATTAAACTTTCTTTTTATTTCTATCATAGAGATGTTTGTTTTTTTTTAACGGGGGGGCTCCGCCCCCCCAACCCCCCTTTTTCTTTTCTCTCTCTTATTTTTGACATATTTTTGCCACAAAGTGAGCATTGTGCCACGAACTCAATTACTACATCTTCTCTGACTTTCCCTTACATCGTCCATTAAAGAACGATTAATTTCGCGTAACGTATGTTTTTGCGGCATTTTACTATAACAACTATTATCATTTCGGAATCAGTGTTCAAACTTTCTTTTAATTTCTATCATAGAGACGTTTGTTTTTTTTTAACGGGGGGGCTCCGCCCCCCCAACCCCCCGTTTTTCTTTTTTCTCTCGGCCTCCTTCGATGACACATTTTTTTAAACCGATAAAATTGTAAACACAATCTATTTCACAATGTATAAATCCATTTCTTTTTATTTCGTTTTTTTACGGCATTAGAAACATGAAACCTTCATGCTCGAAACTGGATATCAACGCCATCTATTGTGTGCCGTTTGACACTAAGTCGTAATCGTTTGACATTTAAATGTCATTTTAACCCCTATAACCCGGCTAATTTGAGAAGTATTTATTGTTAATATGTTTATAGGTAATCAATGTATATTATTTATAGACGTGTTGTGTTACGCATCCATTTTATTTCTCGAAATTTAAAATTTGTTTGCAAAATTGTTAAAACCTTTTTCTTTATTTCATTTACAAAATGATATAAAAACCATTTTCTGCACATCTAGACATGAATTGAAATAACTCTGTTAAATATCAAATCTGTAGGTGCTCTAGTTTTTCCGTAATATGTACCACAAAACTGTAAAAACTGTTGAATTAGGAGGGCTTCGCTTCGCTCGCCCTAATAACATACTAGCATTAGCCCTCAACTTCGTTCGCGTGTAATAATTATTTTAACACGCGACTTCATTTATGTAGAAGGTGAAAAAATAGTTATTCTGTGCCGCCGTGCACTAGCCGGGTCGCCTTGTCGTAGTAACTATTTAGTAATCTGTGGCCTTGATCATAATTTTGCTGTAATGTTATTTTAAAACTAAAATATCTTCTAAGATTCTTATTGAAATCAAATCATGTAAAAGGCAAATGTCTTTTAGATTAAATACTTTTGCAATGTAAGCGCAAAAAATGTGTTTTTTACGACATCACATTAGAAACTCCTAGATTTATCGGTGTTTCTCTACAATATCATGCATGTATTATACATATAAACTTTCCTCTGGTATCACTCTATTAAAAAACCGCTTCAAAATCCGTTGCGTAGTTTTAAAGATTTAAGCATACATAGGGACGGACAGACAGCGACAGCGACTTTGTTTTATAAGTACTATTTAGTAACCATAGATGAAAGATTGGTTAGATACCGCGATACCTGATGAGATACATATATTATTAATAGTTACTCGCATGTTCACTTCACACTGCCAGCGAGTAACTATTATGATCACGGATGAACAGTTCAGTTCATCCGTGATCATGGCGCTTGCAACAGCGTAGAAATATTGGAAACTCGAAATCACTACCTTTGAGCAATTGGTAGGGAATAAGACACTTTGGCCATAAAATACCTGGAAATTTAATGAAATACCGATAATGCGTCTCGGAGATTTTTTGTCGAAGCATATACAACAGCCCGAATCAAATGATTGACATACGTTACGCGCGTTTTTTAAAATATGCAAAATTAAATGTATTTTTTTATAATCTAACTGAGATATTTTCTTAATTTTTTTGCGGAAGAACATTCTACAGTCTTAGAAAACTACAAAAGAAAAAGCCAAATCGGTCTAGCCGTTCGCAAGTTATGACGTGATAACGGCAAACGGGTTTCATTTTTATACACACATCAAAAGTGTCTAGGGATCAACATATATTTTTGCAATAACTTTTCTCCTGATTGATATTAATTAAAATTTTCTTTAAGGATTCATCAAATAAAGTGTTTTCGTTTGTCACAGTAACGATAAACCAAGTCACCTTTGCATTAATAAAGAAATTTGCCATTTTCCTAATAAAGGGATTTTTGACATTTGAACCACTAACATTAAAGTTCGAAAAAAAGACTGAAATAACAGTTTTCTTTAAAATTTTATTGGGTAACTTAAACAATTAATAATCCGTGTTTCTACCGCGAACACTAACAACACAAGAACATCGGTTTGGCATACTCAAAATGAGTTCATCCAAATCACGCTGTGGAATGGCCGCCCATGTTCGTTGCAACAACAAAAAAAGGTCTTCTTGCGACTGGATACCCTCCATATTCGGCAGAGCTCTTCTCTGTAGCATATCCCATGCATGCTCAATCGGGTTCAAGTCTGGCGACTGAGCAGGCCAGGGCAGGACATTGATGTTAGCTGCGGCGAGAGTCTGTCTTACAACTCTTGCGGTGTGCGGTCGTGCATTATCATGCATTAACTGAAATAAGGGACCGATTTGCACTTGTAGAGGAACGATGACGTCTGATACAATCGTCTCAGCATAAATTTGAGCGTTGAGGTTGCCTCTGATCCAAATCAACTCAGTTCTTCCGCCGATCCAAATACCCGCCCATACCATGATGGTTCCACCACTATAAGGATGGACTTCCTGGCAGGATTTTAATCGCTGTTGGCGTCCAGGGGTTCTCCAGTGTCGTATACGTCTTGTATCCGGTCTCATACCAAAACGAGACTCATCAGAAAAGCACACGAAACGCCATTGTTCTTCTGCCCAATTTCTGTGTTCAAGAGCCCATTGATATCGAATCCTACGATTGTGCATTGCTATAGGTGGTACCCGTAGCGGTCTTCGGGAATGAAGGTTCACTTCATGCAAGCGGTTTCTGACTGTTTGGTCGCTAATTAAGTTCCCTGAAGAGTGATGAAGCCGCACGGCTAACATCATGGCGGTTATTGTTGGAGCTCTTCGAGTTAAGATTTGAATGTATCGGTCTTGTCTCCGTGTGGTGCAGCGATACCGTCCTCCATGGCGCTCAGCCACGGTACCAGTGCTTCGGTAACGTGTCCAAAGTCGACTGATAACACTCTGACTTGTATTCAGAGCTAAAGCCACAGTACGTTGCCGGGAACCAGCTTCTATCATTCCCACGGCTCTGAGCATTTCTTCCCTGCTTAAATGACGTCGCCGCTCCATAATAACGTTGGTTTTAATCAGTAGTAGGGAAACAGTAGCACTAATAATGTCTTCAATGCGTTGTATGTTTTTATAGGGAAAATATTGACAGCTGATTTTCATCTTTTACTCGAATTTGATTCACAGTTCCTGATTCAAATTATGAAACGCACCAAAAAGGATCCATATAAATTTATAAAATCATAAATTTATTACAAAGCCACATCTCAATCTCAAGAAATCCGCATAAAAATGCTTGATCCCTAGACACTTTTGATGTGTGTATATATAGACTAGCGGCGCCCTACGGTTTCACCCGCGTAGTTCTCGTACCCGTAAGAATATGGGGATAAAATATGCTAAAGACCTTCCCACTGAATCACTCTATCTATTAAAATAAACCGCATCAAAATCCGTTGCGTAGTTATAAAGATCTAGTTTTTTCACGCAAACTGACATTTTACTACGTATTATGTTCAAAATTTAATAAAACATTAGGAACATACGCCTCACAGATAGCTTGCAGTGTGACTGGCTTGGATACGCCGGGTATGTACGTGTAGTATTTGTTGCCGCATTTGACTACGTCGGCGATACCTACCAAACACAGCGAAACCAATTCATCATCTAAGGTAGTAATAGTAATGACGATGATAATTGACATTACTAAAACCTAAAAATGCTGTGAATCTCAAACTATGGATACATTTTAATACTACTAAATGAAGGTGAACAGTCATTTTAAGTAATGAAAGTAAAATTAATAGTTTTCGTATTTAGCCGGATTGTACCCGTCATTTTTACTCTTGATCAACTTGTTGACGTGAGTGTTTTCTTCCCGATTATATAGTAAAGTATATTGTAAATTTTTGATAATTCTTTGTTTAAAGTAATTATTGTATTATGTTTTATATTCAGTTATCGTTAAATTTCTGATATCTGAACGTTGATTTTGATGAAAATAAGTGAACCTGGTTCAAACAGCGCTTGCACTTTTACTTCGCCGAAGATCCAAACATACACCAAGGTGTTATTAATATACTTATTTAAATATGTAGAAGAGACTTGGCCAAAGATTCGTATCCCTACAAAAATTCTAGTGTATATAACGACTTCACGAGCCTCCGTTTACCGATTTCTAAAAGAAAAAAAGGAAAATCCATGTTGGAGCTCTTCTTCTGAGGATCACCAATAAATAGTTGTTTATTTATTTTGTAGTAAAACAATTCAGGTGCTAACATGAATCTGGGGGCACGGCAGTGCCCCCCGCCAAGTCGAGCGCGAAGCAAACACTGCCGTACCATCCTTTACAGGAACCCTTTCGCCGCATTTTCAGGCCCCTATTTGAGAACCTCTGGATAAGCCCAGAACGCTGAAATTTTCGTCATCTAGTAAGATATACAATCACATACTTAAAATAAAATTTCAAGTCTGTAGGTCATTTAGTTCCCAAGTTAAGCGAAAGCAAAGTTTCGTATTTATGACAGACACTCACTCACTCACTCACTCACTCACTCACTCACTCACTCACTCATGATCATCAAAATAGAACTAGTACTTCCCATAAACCTAGAGAGCTGAAATTTGGTACAGAGTTAGGGTTTAATGGCCACATAAAGGGAAAACTATAAAAACTAGGATAATCGAACGGGAACGGGAATTATACGGGAATGGGAACGGGAATTGTAACTCAAGAACGGCTGAACTGATTTGGCTGAAAATTGGTGGGGAGGTAGCTTAGAATCAGGAAAAGGACATAGGATAATTTTAAACCCGAAATTCCCACGGGATTGGGAACGGGAATTTAAAATTCAAGAACGGCTGAATTGATTTGGCTGAAAATTGTTGGGGAGGTAGCTTAGAACCAGGACAAGAACATAGAATACTTTAATCCCGAAAATCCCACGGGAATGGGAACGGGAATTTATTACTCAAGAACGGCTGAACTGATTTGGCTGAAAATTGGTGGGGAGGTAGCTTAGAACCAGGACAAGAACATAGAATACTTTTAATCCCGAAATTCCCACGGGATTGGGAACGGGAATTTATTACTCAAGAACGGCTTAATTGATTTGACTGAAAATTGGTGGGGAGGTAGCTTAGAACCAGGACAAGAACATGGAATACTTTAATCCTGAAAATCCCACGGGAATGGGAACGGGAATTTATTACTCAAGAACGGCTGAACTGATTTGGCTGAAAATTGGTAGGGAGGTAGCTTAGAACCAGGACAAGAACATAGAATACTTTTAATCCCGAAATTCCCACGGGATTGGGAACAGGAATTTATTACTCAAGAACGGCTGAATTGATTTGACTGAAAATTGGTGGGGAGGTAGCTTAGAACCAGGAGAAGCACATAGAATACTTTTAATCCCGAAATTCCCACGGGAATGGGAACGGGAATTATAATTCTAGAACAGCTGAACTGATTTGGCTGACAAATTGTGGGGAGGTAGCTTAAAACTATTTATCTATAGATACTTTTTATCCCGAAATTCCCACGGAAACGCGAACGGGAACTACGCGGGTGAAACCGCGTGGAACTTAAAAATATAATACTACTCCTAAAAAAAAGTGTGTCAAATAAAAAAATCTAATAAAATAAATCAATATAAACAAGTTTTAACAAAAAGAAATGAAATCCCACCAAAAACATTCTGTAAAAAACTAGCCAAGTCTCGATAGATCTGCTTGTTTAAATCTAAAAAGTAATGAAATCTAGACAGACTCGTGCCAAGTCTAAGGTCCTTACTGCGATTTCTTTATTATTATAGTTAATGTTGTGTGACTTGGCCGTTGAAGGGTACACGTGTATGTACACAAGGGTACAAAACTAGGTGCTCCATGACGCTATTGCACCAATCTTAAAAAATCCAGAACCTATCCATTGACGATAGAAAATTAGCTTAATTATAGCCACTTGAAAAATGTTGATTCAATATCCAGTCAATTATAGGCTTGATAAAGCTGCGTATTTTAATAATGTTATAACATTACGTGTAAACAAAATTGACGTGTACCCACTACTAACCTTTTAAACAATGTTCAACGGCCAAGTCACACAACATTAACTATAATAATAAAGAAATCGCAGTAAGGACCTTAGACTTGGCACGAGTCTGTCTAGATTTCATTACTTTTTAGATTTAAACAAGCAGATCTATCGAGACTTGGCTAGTTTTTTACAGAATGTTTTTGGTGGGATTGTTTTTACTAACTCATCCTGTTTATTACCTTTTTATTGATTTTTACACTAAACTAAATTAATAGACGACTTATCAAAGATGCCTACTTAGTCTTATTTTACTTTCATATTTATAACTCTAAAAAAACTATATATTTTTCGCCTAAAAGAGCTAAAAGTTTAACAACCAGTATTTCTTTGTTTACATTTTGTCTCACGGCCAAATGAACAGACTATAGCTAGGTTGTATCATCGCTTTCCATCAGACGGGTTTCAATCAACTGCAAACCTATAGTTATAAGGTTTTATAAAATACTATCAGCGGCCTGCGGTTTCACCTGAATGGTTTCCACTCAAGTAAAAATGCAGGTATAAAATTGCACCAAAACCTTTCTTTGTGAATCACTCTATCATTTAAAGAAAATCCGTTGCGTAGTTTTAAAGATTTAATCATACATAGAGGCAGACAGCGGGTAGCGACTTTGTTTTATACTATGTAGTGATGTTACAGCATCCCAATAGACCTTCGGCCGACGGTGTACTGCACTGCAGTGCGCACAGGCGGCGCGGAGTACTGGCAGTTCGTACTGGACCGCGTGCTCAATACAACCGGTGACAGCGCCACCAACACACTGCTGTACGCTCTGTCTTGTACCAAGAATGTCACCTTGATTAATATGTGAGTTTTTAATCGTATAATAAATATAATGTACGAGGATAGACGCAAATGTTTGGATGGTGATTGTTACTCTCATGCAAAACTACTGAACTGATTTAGATGAAATTTCGTATAGATGTTTCTTATTATTGGGAATAATAAATGGTAATTTTTTTTATTGAAATTCGCACAGTATTGGAATTTATACGGGTAAAAGCTGAAAATGGGTGCGCACTGCTCAGATTGGTATCATGACGTAGGCATCCGCTGAAAATTGGTTTAGAGGAGGGCTATGGTTCAAGCCCCAGTTAAAGCTTAAAACAATTGAAAGTTTAAAAAACACATCTTTAGATTATCTAAATGTTTGAAACAATATACATATAATTCTAAAGGTGTTTTTAACCCCCGACGCAAAAAGAGGGGTGTTATAAGTTTGACGTGTCTGTGTGTGTGTGTATGTGTGTGTGTGTTTGTTTATCTGTCTGTCTGTGGCATCATAGCTCCCGAACGGATGAACCGATTTTAATTTAGTTTTTTTGTATTAAAGGGGAGTTACGTGCGAGTGTTCTTAGACATGTTTGATGAAAATCGTTTGACCCGTTTAAAAGTTATGGGGGTTCAAAAGTCATTGTGTTGGGGGTATTTTAAATTTTTAATTTAATGTTTTTTCTTTTAGGCTATTCGAATTAGGAATGCAAAAAAGGATATCGCCGACAAGCCTACAGACAGCCCTGAGCAATGTGATGCGCACTAAGGAGGGCTTCACCGCTGGAAAGGAATTAATGTATACGAAATTTAGAAGCATTTACTCACTGTAAGTCCACAATTTAATGTACGGGCAGCGAAAATGTGCCTTAGTTAGCAGTACCAAAGTGAGCATCGAGTATTGAGCATTGTCAGATATTCTGCTGCTAAACAGTAGTGCATCAACATTGTGTTCCAGTTTGAAGGGCAATGTAGACAGTGAAATTACTGGGCACACGAGACTCACCAACTGCTGTCTCGGGGTGATGAGCGCAGTACAGTGTTGTACACTGTGTCTGTAATGGGAGACTCACCAACTGATGTCTCGGGGTGATGAGCGCAGTACAGTGTTGTACACTGTGTCTGTAATGGGAGACTCACCAACTGATGTCTCGGGGTGATGAGCGCAGTACAGTGTTGTACACTGTGTCTGTAATGGGACACTCACCAACTGATGTCTCGGGGTGATGAGCGCAGTACAGTGTTGTACACTGTGTCTGTAATGGGAGACTCACCAACTGATGTCTCGGGGCGATGAGCGCAGTACAGTGTTGTACACTGTGTCTGTAATGGGAGACTCACCAACTGATGTCTCGGGGTGATGAGCGCAGTACAGTGTTGTACACTGTGTCTGTAATGGGACACTCACCAACTGATGTCTCGGGGCGATGAGCGCAGTACAGTGTTGTACACTGTATCTGTAATGGGAGACTCACCAACTGATGTCTCGGGGCGATGAGCGCAGTACAGTGTTGTACACTGTGTCTGTAATGGGAGACTCACCAACTGATGTCTCGGGGCGATGAGCGCAGTACAGTGTTGTACACTGTGTCTATAATGGGAGACTCACCAACTGATGTCTCGGGGTGATGAGCGCAGTACAGTGTTGTACACTGTGTCTGTTATGGGAAGGCGTGTTGCGCTCCATCAGGTGACCACCTCGAGAGTCTCGTCACTTGAGTGCAATAAAACGGGGGGTACCTATCTCTTATCTGACGTTGACCGTACTTACACTTAATATTATTCTCCCGTGAACTAACTTCGGTTTCAAATTGATTAGATCATAGCAAGTTTTTATTTTTAAATTTGAATAAAAATTTGTTTTTTTTTTGTGTATTTTTTATTTATAAATGTGTTTTTTCTTATTATTAATAGAATTCCAAACCAAATTGGAAAAGTTATATCTGTGATGGCGGAACAATTTACGACGTATAATGAACTCCAGGAGGTAATCTTAATTTTATTTAAAAAAAATTATAACTGATTAAGATTTTGGACAACGGTTCAGTAGTTTTTGAGTTAAATAGTAACAAACAAAGAATCAAATCTTTCCTCTTTATAATATTACTAGCAGCGTCTCCAATTTCATCCGCGTAACTCCCGCTCCCGTAAAAATGTGGGGATATCATACTAAAAACCTTCCCCTTGAATGCTCTATCTATTAAAGAAAACCGCATCAAAATCCGTTGCGTAGTTTTAAAGATTTTAATTCGTTAAAAAATATATTGAATTGTACACACAAAGAGACGAAGTACCATCTAAATACTCCATAAGACACAAGAACAAGCTCGTAGTCCCAACTGCTCGATTAAATTTATGCTCTTCAAGTACTTACAATATATCAGTTAAAATTTATAATAAGCTTCCTAATAGCCTAAGAGGTGAAAATAATAAATCTATTTTTGTAAAAAACTTAAAAATACATTAATTGAAAAATGTTACTATAGTCTTCAAGAATATTTAGAGGACAAATTATAATAACTTAATATTGTTTTAATGTAAATGTAAGTTTAAGTATAAAAGGACGTGTCCTCTCTACCTAAAATTCTTAGATTTTAAATATTGTAATTCCCAACAGGGTCCATAATTGATACTTTAATTATATTATCCTTTGTACAACATTATGGTAACAATAAATATTTGAATATGAATTTGGTTTAAGCATACATAGAGACGGACAGCGGGAAGCGACATTGTTTTATACTATGTAGTGATTATTAAATTTTATTATTAGTACTTACTTATAAAATATATTCTATTTATTTCCAGTTCAACGGCTGGTGCGTAATTAACGCGATATATTTATCGAACCTCACTGCGGATATAAAGCAAGGAGTGGCAATAGCCCAGAGTAACGTCAATTGGCTGAGCGATCACAAAGACATCGTGCTCGGCTTCCTCAAACAAAATACTTTGTGAGATACAGTTTTTGACATTTAATTTGGCAGGTTTTATAACTGTCAGCTAGCATGACTTCGAAAAATAGTTAAAGCGATTTATCGACATCCAACTGTCAAAATATGATAAAAATACCCGCCATATTTAATTTTACCACGTGATTATTTTTTTCACATTTGGTCATGCTCGCGAAATCGATATAGCTATTTATCGACATCCAACTGTCAAAATATAATAAATACAGCCGCCATATATAATTTTATCATATCGTCACGCCATAATTCATTTGGTCATGCTTGCGAAATCGATATTATTTCGTGGTGTCGATATATTTTATCACGCACAGTCATGCTAGGGGGGCTGGTGTCTGTATTTACCGAATACAGACACCAGCCCCCCTAGCATGACTGTAGATCTGTTAAATCAGAAGTCCACACTTCGATTCATATTTGGAAAAATCATGGCTGTTTTCCAAGCAAATCTTGGATTCGAGACTTAGGGCCTATTTCACGACCTTCAAGTAAAGTTACTCACCAAGTAAAGTTAGTGTTGTCTCTTTCTTACTTTATGTCAAGTGACAAAAACAAAACTTGTGAGTATATTTATCTGTTCCGGTGACAGCATCGCTTTAATTGCAACCTTTTATTATTAGATGATTGTCAGTGTAATGAAAATGTATAGATATGATATTAAAGTCAAAATGACTGTAGCTTCCAATTGAAGGGTTATTTGGAAAAACAACCAATGTCAAAAAATAATCGAATTGATATTTTGATGTCTATGGTTTCTTTATAAAATTGCCTACTAAACGTGAATCACAGTTTTTCGTAAAAGTGACCTAGTCGTGAGATATTACTCATTAAACTTTGTTTGATATTTGGAAAAAGAACCAATGTCAGAATGGTTTTGGAAGAAATGCCTAAGTCAATGACAAAGGTTATTTTTCGAATAAAATTGGCAACACTAGCTGTCGCTGTCATCCATCAAATTTTTTTTCTACGTTTTCGCGGTTTTGGTCTTTTTTGTTAACATCTTGTTACTTTTGTGCTGGTTTTACTTAAAAAATAAATAATGAACAATAATAACATACCAAGAGACAATTCAAGCAGTGTACAATGGATGACTAAAAGGAAGAAGAAAGTTTCAAAACGAGAAACAATAAAAAGACGCAAGGTTAGCGGTGAACCTCACATTGATCACGTTGGCCGTCCTAGAAGTGGTGTTTTAACAGGACCTGACTGCAGGTAAACCAGTGTTTTATCATCTCTTCCAGTCTTCATTGCTTACAGATGATGTGTGTTCATAATCTTTGTAATTTTCAGATGTAAAAGGTTACAATGTTTTCAAAGGTTAAGTGCTGAACAAAGACAAGAGATACTAAAAATCTTCTATAAATACGAGAGCAAAAATGATCAAGATGCTCATCTTCAAGGGCTTATATCATATAAAAGTGTTCAACAAAGGAGACCCAGACTTAACCGCAATGAAGAAGATGATTCATTCAGCCATGATTTAGCATACTATTATAAAGTGCGGACAAATAATGAAGAGATTCCAATATGTGCTAGAGCGTTCATGAGTTTACATGGGATCACCAGAGGAAGGCTGCGTACAATTCAAGCTAAAGTATCATCAGGTCAGTTACCCAAAGATGGCAGAGGTAAACATGCTACAAGACCTCATGCAGTACCACCTCCAGTATTGGAGTTAATAAAAACACACATCAAAAGCTTCAAAGGGAGGCAATCCCATTACTCATTACGTGACAACCCAAATGTGGTATATTTGCCAGAGGACTTAAGTGTAAAGAAAATGCATGAGTTGTTTATGAAGGAAATACAAATCAATGTTTCTTATATAGTATACTACTCAGTATTTACAAAACATTTCAACATTAAATTTGGCCTGCCGAGATCTGACACTTGCAGCATATGCGATGAATTGAATTTGAAAATATTAAGTGAGACTGATGCTACCAGAAAAAACGAACTCAATATTCAAAAAACTTTACATTTACAAAAAGCTAACAAATTTCGAGAATTGAAAAATACTTACAAAGAAAAGGCAAAAAGAGGAGAATGTATGTTACTTTCTTTTGATTACATGCAGAATCTTCCTTTACCACACATTAAAACGAGTGATGTGTTTTATTCACGCCAAATGTGGTATTATGTATTCGGGATCCACAACTTGTCAAACAATGATGCAACAATGTACTGTTACACAGAAGTTACAGGAAAAAAAGGCGCTTCGGATGTTACTTCACTTTTATTACATTATTTAAATAATAATGATATAACTTCAGAGAACCTTGTGTTGCTGAGCGATGGATGCAGCGGTCAAAACAAGAATCACATAATGGTATATTTTCAATACTTTCTACTAATGGAAAAAATTAAGGGATCAAAAAAATATTCCAAATTTTTCGGTACTTTTCAACAGGCCGTAACTTTGAGAGAAATGGTCGTACATGAAATAAAAAAAAAGGAAATTGTAGCTCCAAGTGTCTAGTTTTTGGATTAGAACTTCAAAATTTTGTAGCCTCCGCGGTTTTTGAGTAATCGTAGAAAAACCAGCAACAAAAAAAGGATAGGATCTGATACTTTGTTCATTTAGCTTTAATTTCTTTTTTTAAACACCCTGATACGTCCACTCCTCGCTGAGATATCGGTCTTCAAATGGAAAAGGATCTTTTTGTCTTTGATTATCGATATCTCAGCAACCAATGATCGCACAGAAAGTTAAAGGTGGGTTTCAAGCTCACGCTAATTTTTCCAAGCTCGTAGACCAAAAAAAAAACTAAAAAAAATTTGAGATTTTTTTTGTTGCTGGTTTTTCTACGATTACTCAAAAACCGCGGAGGCTACAAAATTTTGAAGTTCTAATCCAAAAACTAGACACTTGGAGCTACAATTTTCTTTTTTTTTATTTCCTGTACGACCATTTCTCTCAAAGTTACGGCCTGTTGAAAAGTACCGAAAAATTTGGAATATTTTTTTGATCCCTTAATTTTTTCCATTAGGTAGTACATGTTCTGAAGCTGTTTAAAACTGTAAAACATATATTCCCCGTGAGAGGTCATACATATCTCCCTAATGATGCAGATTTTGCATTAATTGGAAAGAAAAAGGGAGTGTGCTCTCCTGAAATACCAGCTGACTGGGATAAAATCATTGAAGCAGCAAGAAAATACCCGACCCCATTCAAAGTGGTTTCTGCAACACAAGATCTCTTTTTTAATATGAAAGAGGCTATGGCTCCTTACTTCCTTAAACTTCCAAGACTAGCACTTAGATTGCGTCAAGTACGTATTATCACAACTAATGAAAAATATCAGCACATAAAAGTGAAAGAATCATTTTCAGGACCGTCAGGATCATTACACGCTGTGAAATTCGGAAAAAAGTCAGGCTGCCATCGGAACTTGTACTTAACCCTCTTTACGTGGAACCTATTAAAATGACTGCAGGTAAAATAGCTAATTTACTAAATCTCAGTAAATATTTAAGCAAGCCAGAAAATCGCGATTTCTACCGTCAAATTTGTAGTGAATGTGATGATGATTTTGTTGATGTCGACAACGAAGTTGATGAAGATGATAACAGTGATGGTTGTGAGTAAAAATAAACAAAGTTGTAAGGAATATATTCAATTTGTTTTATTTTTTCATACTTAAATTATTTGAAAAATAGCCTTAGTCAATATTTTATTTGGAAAAACTGCCTATGTCAAAGTTATTTTTTGTATTTTCATGGATTTCTTATTAGTATTTTCAATGACTATAATCTAGAAGATTATTATAAATTATTATTGTGGCTACTGGAACAGAAAATATTGTGGCATTATAAGTGGCGTAGTTACCCTCCGGCCACACATATCGCGATAACGCGAACATTTGTGTAGTCGCGACACGTCTGGCCAAGAATTCGTCCTATCGCGAATCAGTTCCGCGAACTCGAATGCCCTTAAACCATTGACATAATGCCTTAAACTCGCTGTCGGTAAATTGGCGCACAATCAAAGGATTTTGTCGCCACACTTTCGCACGACTGTGTAGCCCTAAAGTTAGTGGTAACTGGTAACCCTGTCTGTTATGCCAAATCAAATCAAAACAATTTTATTTTTGTTCTAATATCATTATTGACGTTTCACGACACAAATTATTTGACGTGGTTACAGAGACATTACCTCCCAAGGTCACGTGTTCGATTCCTCCTTCAAGATTAACATTTTTTAGTGTCATTTAATATAGTTTTTATAGTTATCATGGTTATTAGCACTAAAATTATTATTAACGGGATATTTACCATATATATTATTTGCTTCGAGTTTCCGATATTTCGACGCTGTTGCAAGCGCCATGATCACAGATGAACTAGGTTAAAAACAAATAATATACATGGTAATAGTCATTTATTTCTTTTCAGACATGTAAACGAGAAAAAAACAATCAAAGTATTTTTAAAGTCAGCACCATTATATAATCAAGAATTCGTACCTAGAGAAAGAAATATCAAATCACACAAGGACCAGACCGGACCAGACCTTAGAACGGTGATCATTGCAATAGTTTTAACATTATTTTATATGTTTTCAATATAATTTATATCTTTTGTGTTATGGTTGTTTTATTTTTTTTTAAGATTCTAAGAAGTTTAGTTAAAATCTGATCTAAAAATATCTGGGTCTCTACCAACCAATATGTGTTTGACACTTTCATTCGAAAACTAGCAGCGCCCCGCGGTTTCACCCGCGTAGTTCCCGTTCCCGTATGAATACAAGGATAAAATATGTCACGCACTGATAAATTAGCTTTCCATGAGTGAAAGAATTTTTAAAATCGGTTCAGTAGATCCCGAGATTACCCCTTACAATTTAACAAACACACAAATTTTACTTCTTTATAATATTAGTATAGATTTAGTCTTAAAGTATTTGGGATTCTGGTAATTTTTGAGTCTCCTTTAGTTGCATTGTTTCTTTTAATTGCATAGGTAGTAGTAGGTAAAAATAGGAAGAAATCACTTTCTGCTGCCTACCTGCGCAATCTACATCTATTAAAAAAACCGTATCAAAATCCGTTGCGTAGATTTAAAGATCTAAGCATACATCGACACAAAGGCTACTACTTATGAAGTGAAGTTCTATCGATTTAAATGTGGCTCCTCAAGACACCATTACCTCTAGAAAACCTTTCAGAAACTACACACAAACAAAAATTCAAGATGTCTTTGATTTACACGAACACTACTCATTGAAATAAAACACTTAAATGTAAAGAATCCGAAACTTCAGAAAATGTAAATCAAAATACAACCACGACAAAAATAAAAAAATAATTTTTGAATTTGAATTTATTACAAAAAGTCAAGACCTTACTTTTACACGACAAATTGATTGAAGATAATGCTTGATCAGTTAATTTACCAGCCGATAGAGCTGATGCATTTCTACTGTTATCACTTGATTTACGTATGACGCCATTGAACGCATGGACGCTTTGCTTGTGATTGTAAATAGTTAGGTAGAGAGTGGGAAGTAGAACGACGCGAGATTGACCGCCGGTGTGCAAGGTTGGATATAGTCATCAAAATTCAAATATTCAAAATTCAAAAATTATTTATTCAATTAAGGCCTCAATGAGGCACTTATGAACGTCACTGAATCTACCACCGATTCGGAATTACATCAGCCGAGAAGAATCGGCAAGAAACACGGGCTGGTATAGGTTGACCGCTTGTCCCGTGAAACGGCAGAAATTGGAAACTCGGTGACAATGTCAAAATGGCATTTATTTATTGTCAGTGTCTTTAGTATCAAGTGCTCCGTGTTTTAAATCTTTATTTATAAATTTAAAATATTAAATAATCTAAAAGCATGTAAAAGTGATGCCCCACATACTATTCTAAAGGGTGACTAATGGATTATAGAAAAAAGTAAGCAGCTGGTCACTTTATTTCCTTAAAACTAAATACACATATGGATTTTGACTGTTACAGGTTTGTGTTGTCAGTTCTTAGTTAAATTCTCGACATATTTTTCATTACAGTAAATTAGGTAAGTTAATAATAAAAAATAATACCGTTTGTAATGATTTAAATAAATAAAAATACTTTTATTGTCAAAAGCACAAAATATAAAAACAACATACAGTGGCTTAAAATAATAATTTTTGACAAAAGGTAAAGGTGAATTTACATAACTTATCGAAGTTCGTGAAATACCCAATAACAATTCTTGATTGACGACCGAGTCAAAGACTACAGTGGTGTATTTGGTGGTAACCCTGCCTGTTATGCCGAAGGTTACGAGTTCGATTCCCGCCCAAGAGAAACATTTACTTATATTTGATTAACATAAAAGGATTATTGGGGGGGGAAAAACCTACAGCTTGTCAAATTTTACATAAGTAAGTAAAGATAACTTCTTTTTTTTTTCAGATTATTTTTAATTGACAGAGGAGCAAGCAGATTTAAATGACATACAAGTTAGACGGTGTAGTGAGACGGGTTAGCAAAGGGTGTACAGTCTGGACCGAAATAATACTGCGTATGCACTATCCAAATCTATGACTTATTTATTTCACTATATGTATTTAATAATAAATTTATAAAATACCATTTTTGTGTTTTTATTTATTTACATAAGTATGGTACTGAGAGCACTATAGTCTATCTTTGTTTGTGGGTAATGTTTTGAAACAATATAATTAGGTTTCTAACGATATAATAAAGCATTGAATATTTAATAGATTGTGTTAGTCAAATTAAACGATTATTTTTTGCCTATATTAAAGCAAGTTAAAGTGTAATGGCAATACATGAGAAAGAGATGCCTAGTTCTCTGTTTCATGGAAACCAACGGTGGCGGTCCCCGTTGTTTCACGACTGCGTTGGCTTGTCTATATTTTTTTTTTAAATAATATGAAATACAAATGTCACTTATAACTAATGTCAACAATAAAAAACATGTCAAAAGGTATATAAAAAAGGTCATATAAGTCACCGAGAGGCTCGAGCCACGCTGGCCAAGTGCGGGTTGTTCACACACATCTTAAGAATTTCTTGGCATGTGTGTGTCGGATGTAGCCATGATATTTACCTTTACCCTAAGACCATTACCCACTGCATCAACATGAGTAGATGTTGTGAGTTACGGCCTTGATGATGGCCATGCGATGGCCATTAAGCCATCGACCATTATATCGATTGCGTATGGTAGATGCCAGTCATACCAAAGCACTGAATAAATGAACATCAGCTGCTAACAAGACACAAATAACTAAGTTCCACAACCCCAAAACACATTTCAATTTCAATTAAATATCTGAAACCGCTGTTTCCTCAACGCGGTTTGTACCTTAACAAACCAACGCTTATTAACTCTGCACTTTCGCGTGTAGATAACAAAGTTCATTATGTGCTCATATGAACAGGAAATACAGTGGCTTGTTGGTGATCAGTGAGTGTCTATTTTGTTTGTAGACAAATGCTGTGCCCAGCTAATCAAACCAGTGTCCTACCGAAATCCTGGACAATAATATCTAAATAAGTCTATACTAGCTGAGCCTCGTAGTTTTACCCGCTTAAGTCCCAATCCCATCGGAATTTCAGGATCAAAGTACTTCTATGTGTTATTCCAGGTTTTAAAGAACAACTTTACCGAATTTCATTTAAGTAACAAACCATACAAACTTCCTAATTTAAAATTCTTATTAAAAATTCATCATCAATCATTTACTTACTTACTTAAAAAACATCCAATGTTGCAGTGAAATTAGTTTGGGTAATAGCCATTTGTGCAATATGCGTGTCTATTGCTGAAATGGTCCATGGAGCACAGTCAAAGTACCGCCTGCCTGGCAACGTGGTCCCATCGCATTATGACGTGCGACTGGTGTACGATATGGACCCAGATACCTACTTTAGCTTCTACGGAGTTGTCAACATACAAGTAAGTTTAAAGGAAATCAGAGATGTGGCTGATATTCATCATCAATTGTAAGAGCGGTGCTCTTGTCGTAGTAACAGGTGCAACTCCCTCCATCTGCCCCTATCCAATCAGCTTTTTTCAACTCCTTATGCGGCACGACAGCGACCTTATCCTAGATGAATCATCGTATATCGTCCACTGCTGACCATAGGTCTCCCCCATCAACTTCCACAGCGACCGATCACACGCGTTCTGCATCCACGACTCCTCTGCGCCCTGCATATGGTCATCTATTCATCTTATTGGAGGGCGTCCTACGCTTTTTTTGCCAGTCCGTGCGTCTCTATTCAAGAACTTTTCTTTACACCTAACGTAATTGTTTTAGATACGTGTCAAAAAACCAACATCAAAAATAGTACTTCATGCCGAAAAGTTTTCCATTAAAAACAATGGCATCAGCGTCTCCAACGGAAAAAATTTGGTTCGTTTGCTTGATGTGAAACTCGACGATACTGTTAACTTGTTCACTATAAGTGTGGACTCGGTTCTGACTGCGGTTGAAAAATATAACTTGACCATACCTTTCTTTGGTCAAGTGTCGACAACAGACATGTATGGTGTTTACGTCAGCTATTATGATGATATGAAAACCGGCGCTAGAGAGTGAGTAGTGGATCAATGTTTAAACATATAAATTGAATAATTACTAGGCTTTCTTAATGATAAATCATGACTATTTCTTAGGGAAGATTCTTTCACATTCAGGAGGTCACCATCAAGCATACAGCACTAAGGTGACAGCAAATTTAATATTCACACTACATACGTCAGTATTGTGTGGCCACAGGATTTAATATTGTATGCACTATGCAGTTCGTCATCAGTACAATTCATGTCATTTTCACTTCTAGATATTCAATATCAACACAGTTCCAATCAATATTCGCGCGCAGAGCCTTCCCGTGTTTCGACGAGCCTATTTATAAGGCCACATTCGAACTGACCCTGGGACACAACAAGGAATACCTCGCCATATCCAACATGCCGATCGACAAAAATTTCAATTCTAAGTAAGACGAGAAAATAACTTCGTTTTCGATAACACTGGTCTGTCTGTTTTACTTTAAACCTACGTTTTATTTTTAGCCCTTTGCTGCCTCATTGGCCGTGGGACTTTGTGAAACGTACATTTAAGTAAGATGAACATTGTCTTTCGAAGGTAAGGAGAGAATAATCAAGACCTTTTGAATCGTTAATCCACATTTTATGTTATAGGAAGGAGCTGGTAGATTTTGCATGGGTTAAATTCGAAAATTCAGTGTTGATGTCCACGTATCTGGTGGCGTTTGTGATTGGCAAGTTTGTATATAGAGAGAGCACGGAATTATCGAAATGGAAATTCAGGGTTTGGGCCAGATCAGACGTCTACGATCAGGTCAGTCATCTGACTTCTTTTAAGTCAGCAGATAGAAATTGTACGTTCAGCATTCTAATACACATTTCTGATTCCACAGACTGAGTACGCGTTGTCTATTGGCCCCAAAATCCTGAAACGTTACGAGGAGTGGTTCAACATATCGTATCCTCTCCCTAAATTGGACATGGTTGCCATCCCAAACTTCCCGGAATGTGGAATGGAGAATTGGGGATTGACCATATACGGCCCCAGTTACTTGTTGTTCGATAACTATTCGTCGTTGATTGAAAAAGAAAAGATAGCTATGGTGGGTTAAAGACCATTAACAGTATTTTTTACTTAACTAAAACAAATTACTAATTGACGACCTAAGTGGCAGAGCGATCATGCCGGACTGCTTGGCCAAGGGTTGCGGGAATTCGATTCCCGAGCGAGGTAATTATTTGTGTGATCCACGAATATTTGTCGCGGTCTGCATGTGAGTATAAATGTTTGGGGAGTTTGATTGTTTCTGGTACCTTAGGGTACACCTAGATATTGTATGTAGGCTTACCATCAGGTGAGCACCTCGCTCGTCTCGTCACATGATCTTATAAAAAAGGTAATATTCCTAGTAAAAATCATTTGCTATATGAAGATGCGCTAGATTGATGCTATAGATATACACCCCTATTTTGAATTCAAGATACTTAATCAAACAGCTAATGTAAACGACGGGTTACAATATAATAGTGAAGTAAGTTTTTTTCTTTTGCTTTTATTTAAAAAGTTATGATAAGTCAAAGTTTTTCAAAATCCCGCCGAATTTTATTGTTATTCTACACCGAACAACAGGCGAACGCTGCGATACACAGCTGAGCGCGGTCATCGACCCGAGCCGCCACAGAATACTTGATAGCTAGTGTGCCATCTGGTAATACGACATTTATTTAGTATTTTTTAAAGATAAGTAATCGACTATCATTTTTGATATTTTTATTGGATATATGGATTCAGTTACTGCTACAGATATTCTGATTTAAATATTATTGAAATGATGGGACTTAAAGTCCCATCATTTCAAAATAGGGGTGTATAGGTTAAGTTTAAATCCATCATTTAATTAATGGTATTTGTAGACGATAGCCCATGAACTAGCTCACCAGTGGTTCGGTAATCTGGTCACAATGAAATGGTGGTCCGACCTCTGGATGAACGAGGGTTTTGCTACTTATATTAGCGCCTTAGGAGTCGCGGCCGCTGAACCGAAGTGGAAATACGCTTTTGAAGGGTACGAAATGGTTGATATTCTCCAAAAGGATGCCTTGGAGACTTCACAACAAGTGAGTGGATGTATTTTGTTTGTTTAATTATGATGTCGAAGGATCGGGAGAATTGGAGATGTCTGGGGGAGACCTTTGCCCAGCAGTGGGACAATGTAGGTAAAAAAAAAGTGTGATGCATGATATGTAAGTATATTTTTCCTTCAAAGTAAAAAGGGTTTTTTTTAAACATTTCCACAATTTATGCATACATATGCCCCGGGCAAAAGGCGTGTTATAATCTTAGTCCTCACAAAGCTACACTTATATCCTACTAATATTATAAAGGCGAAAGTTTGTATGTATGGATGTTTGTTACTCTTTCACGCAAAAACTACTGAATGGATTTTAATGAAACTTTACAATAATCTTGCTTATACATCAGAATAACACATAGGATACTTTTTATCCCAAAATTCCCACGGGAACGGGAACTTCGCGGGTGAAGCCGCGGGGCGCTGCTGTAATACCTATATAGGTATTACATTGTCATGCCATCCGCTCGGCTCGTATACAGGCAGTACCACTTGTCTTGTGGTAATTTGCCTTCGCTCGCCTCAGCTCGGCTAACGTGTATAGGCTGCAAACGCTAACTTTGCAAAATATTTTAATACCAGTCCTAAATTTATAATGTTCAATTAATTTAATTTTTTACAGGTTTCTATGGATATCGTAGATCCAATGAGCGTAGTGGGAGTTTTTGACTCTATTACTCATACAAAAGCAAGTGTATTGATTAGAATGTTAACGATGATTCTCGATTATGATATGTTCAAAGAAGCGATACACAAGTAAGTTTGCAAGTGTAGATATATTACAGCACACCATACGCACAGAATACCATTGAAACCTTTTTGATACGCACAACCTGCCACTCTAAGGTTAAAGTCTTTGCAGTTTGAATACAGTTGACTTGACTACCTATTGAGTCGAGTCAACTGCATTCAAACTGCACCTGAACTGCAATTTGCCGTTGGGTTGCAGTCCGTCTGTCTAGAGCCTAAGATACTGATTATAAATGTAAAATGTTTTATGTCAGTATCTATACGTAGCATTAGAAAACTCTAGACTAATTTTAGCCACATACTGAGGTCTTCAACGGGAGAATATGGATTCGACTAAAATCGATAAAATTTTATATATTTTACTGACGTAATCCATACTAATATTATAAAGAGGAAAGATTTGTTTTTTTGTTTGTTTGTTTGTTTGTAATGAATAGGCTCCGAAACTACAGGACCGATTTCAAAAATTCTTTCACTAATGGAAAGCTAATTTATCAGTGCGTGACATAGGCTATATTTTATCCCCGTAATCCAACGGGATCGGGAACTACGCGGGTGAAACCGCGGGGAGCTACTAGTAAATAATAAAATAAAAAGATATTTGCTTTTCATAGTTATTTATTGAAGTACTCGTATAATAACGCCGATCAAGATGATTTGTGGACGCAAATGTTGGTTGTCAGTCAAAAATACGAGGTTCTGCCAAAGGACATGTCCATTAAGAAGGTGATGGACTCGTGGACCCAGCAGCCTGGATTCCCGCTCCTCACTGTCACTAGGGACTACAGCTCCAACTCATTTACAGTCACACAGGTAAGCTACTTCTGGCTGCTTTCCTCATTACACTTGACTTACTCAATAATGAATTTTCAACGGGACCATGTACAATTTAGGAATAAGAAGGCTGCGAAATGGATTCCTTCTTTATAAAGCATTTTCCTGTAGATGTATCATTAATAATAATAGATTTCCTTTTTACCATACAAATAATAATCCTAATAACGTACGTGTTTATAGCATTGTATCGGCGGGTGCCATAGTCCCCATAGTTCCCCTATATCCAGTCTATTGAATATCCCATTCCCATAGCCCAGTCGTAGTTTTCCATATATTTGCAATAGTCCCAGCAGAACCGGGGGCTGTCCCTGGATGCATTTTATAGTGTAGTTATGTCGCCGGATTGTGCATCCTTTACACAACATTAAATATGTCAAAGGGCTTCCGTGTGTTGGCTTTGGCCCCATACTAGCCTTCCAAAAGACCGGGACTCCTTAATAGTCCCGTGAATGGAAAAGACATGACAATAAGGCAGACAAATCATACCAGTAAGGAGCTATGTAAATTGCCAGTCCAATCGAGATATAGTCAATCTGATTTTAACCCCTTGAATTCTGTATATGCAGACTCGCTATTACCAAAAGCTACAAAACTCAACAGACGACTCTGCCTCGTGGTGGATACCTCTTGGAGTGATGAGCGAGCGGCACGCGACAAGAGATTCGCAGCCTCTTTACTGGCTGGCTCCAAATGAGGGAAAGAAGTGGAAGGAGCAGAAGTTCCAACATGCGTCCACAAATACCCAGTGGCTCTTGATCAACGCGGATATGATAGGTGAGTATAATGAGGTCGTTATAGCGGGTACACACGACACCAACTTTAGTCTGCACAAACTGTTGCACAAACAAAAGTTGGTGCTAATTTACCGTGTGGACGTGAAGTTTGTGTTATTTTAAAATTTGCGCGGAAGTAGGTGCTAATTTGTATCTTGTATCAAAAAGCTGCCGCAAACTAGTCATTTCACTGTGGGCAGCCAATGTGCCCACAGTGAAATGACTAGTTTGTGTCTCACGATCACGCTCGCACAAACATTTGTTTGTGCAACAGTCTGTGCAGACTAAAGTTGGTGTCGCGTGGACCCGTTATTATAGTCGGAATCAATGCGAAGGTTGTGTAATCGTTGGTCGATCCCCAGCTCCGTGCCGCG
Source organism: Timandra comae (assembly GCA_958496195.1). Taxonomy (NCBI): domain Eukaryota; kingdom Metazoa; phylum Arthropoda; class Insecta; order Lepidoptera; family Geometridae; genus Timandra; species Timandra comae. The sequence continues at coordinate 671,539 of OY292376.1, forward strand.
TCAATTACGATGATACCAACTGGATGTTGTTAGTGAAGGTGCTCCGCAGTCCACAGTTCATAAAGATACCGACCCTTGGCCGAGTGCAGCTGCTCTCAGACGCCTTCGAGCTAGCTTGGACCAACCGACTCAACTATTCAGTAGCATTTCGGTAAACCTCACTTACAAACAGCTTTATTTCTACATTGAACAATTTCGTAAAATCCTGGTCCTTCACAGAATGGCAGGATACCTTAATCAGGAAGTACGGATGGATCCGCTATTGGTCGGCCTGCGTTTACTGTCCAAAATTTATAAACTCTTGCAAAGGACACCGAACTTTGGTATTTTCGAAAAATATATGAGAAAAGTTACTACAAATAGATACTTTAAAGTGGGAGGGTTACACCCAAATTATATCAAGCATGACAATTTGGAAAGTCTGAAAGTAAAGGCAAGTATTTATTGTAGTTTCAATCGATTGATGTGAATATGACTTATTCATTAACTCCATAGTAACTCTCGTTAATGCAACCAGATATTGTTAGTCGGATGGGCGTGCGATATGGAACTAACTCATTGTGTGGACAACGCTTTGGGACTACTTCATAGTTGGATGAGCATCGACAATCCTGACGACAATAATCCGTGAGTTTTTGAGACAAATTATTGGTCATGATTGGTGTGTGGTGTGTCTTCTGGACATAAAGCTTTGGTTTCTTAGGATACCGGCGCCGTCATATAGTAATTCAACGGTGAATGAGGTCCCTGGAACATTGTCTAGGTAAAAAAGTGGGCGATTTCCTAGAGAGAGGCATGTTGCAGCATCCCGATAGACTTTCGGTGGACAGTGTACTGCACGGCGGTGCGTCGCGGCGGCGACGACCATTGGCAGTTCATACTCGAACGCAACCGCCGGTACGAAGACCTTGGTGGCAAATTCACTATGTTGAAAAGTGCACTTTTTTGTACCAGAGAAGCTTGGAGACATAGCCAGTGAGTTTTCTTGATATAATACTACTGTTCAAATACTTAAGTTAAACACAAATTGACTAAAAAATATTGAAAAATTAAAACTCGATTCATGTGATCGATACATATGACCAATCTCTGAATTTTACTATGATAAATATTTTCTTATTTCAAACTTTTTAGAGAGTTAATTTTGTCAGTAGTCTAGTTTCAAATTTCTTCAGCTACCATTAATTGTGGACCAATCAGGAAACTTTTCGATTCCAAAGGTTATAGATATAGAAGTCAAGCATTTTACAACATCTTTATTGTATGTGTAGTTATCGGTATTCGTTTAAAGTCAAGACAGAGTTTATTGCAATCAAAGGTATAAAAACCACATTTATTTTCCCTTCAGAATGCTGGAATGGAGTTTAAACACAAACGAGTTTTACCACTCTCATCCTCAAGAATTTTATGGCACTTTATCCAATATCTTGCAGTCCCCTGTGGGTTACTTCGTTGGAAAGGAGTTCATTTATACCAGATTAAGGGGGACTTATATAGAGTGAGTAGTAAAATGTAGTATTTTAAAATGATACAATGTAAAAAATGGTTTCAATCGCTTCACTACAGATTTATATAACGTCTAAAATGAATCACGTGATGCTTATGGAGTGTTCTATGACTTATCTAAGGCGTTTGATTATGTTGCATTTTCGAATAAGAAGCATTATGCGTATTGAAATTCAATACAATTCAATTTGTTACAATAAGGGCCTATTTCACGATCTTCAAGTAACGTTCCGAGTAGTTACTCACATGTTTTGTCTTTGTCACTTGACGTAAAGTAAGATAGAGACAAAACTAACTTCTTATTCTTTTATCGTATCAATGGCCGCAAAATAATATAAGTAACATATAACAAAATTTTTCCTCAAACTTTACTTGAAGGTCGTGAAATAGGTTCTAAATGCATTGAATTATATGAAGATGTAATAATAAATAACGTAAAAATATAATGATATTCTTTACGATATTTATTATTACCTCAATAGTAAATAATAATTTGATAGTTTAGCAGCTATAGTGATAGGGGTACCTCAAGGTTCTTTTTTGGGGCCGATAATGTTTCATGTCTACATTAATGACTTTACTCATCTTGTGAGTGACAATTCCGATATAATTTTGCTTGCAAATGTTATCCCTTGTAAAAAGACAGCAATAGTGATTGATCTAAAAAGTGTTTTCTGGAAATTCTGGATTAACGATAAGGAATGAGTGTCTTCTCTGTCTGTAAATGTTTTGAATTAATATAGATAGTTCTGTAATTATGTTACTGCAAAGGCTCTTAGTAGTTTATATATTTTTTCAGATTGCCCCCGGATTTCGGAAAGATATTCACGATACTTTTGCAACAGTTCACAACACAAACAGAACTGGATGAGGTAATTGACGTTATTCCAATACTTATATGACGATAATAGAATGTAGAATCAAATTTTTAAAACCGCCATATTTGTTTACTATTTTATCGTCGGTTGGCCACTTGGCCTACTACTCGTACTATCGGTTACTAGATAAATTAGGGTTTTCCTCACTAACAACCCTTTCCTAATGATAGAACATAGATTACAGACTGTAGTCAATATGATGGACAAACCTAAAATATGTTTTTTTAATGTATGGTGTTTTGAAAAAAGAATAATAGAATGTCAGAATTCTAAAGTTAGGTATTCCAAACAGTTTGAACAAGAGCTAGTTATCAATCATCTGGGCTGATCCACGACCCAAACATTTCATGATATCAATTGTCTCAATACATGTTTCAGTTCATGGAATGGCACGAGCTGAATGCTGATTATCTGAGCAGTGCCAGTCAGGGAATAGAGAAGGGGATTGAACAAGCTCGCTCTAACATCGAGTGGACACAGAATCATATGGCGACTATTGTACAGCTGCTTGAAGCGGAAGTAAACTAATTTTAGAGTAGGAATCTTAAAGAAAAAAAAACATTTTATTTAGTCACATAATATTAACATAGGTACCTGAAAGTATAGAAATAAAAGTTAAGTAGTGTAGTGAATGATTATAGACTAAGTACCTAGTAAAATTATTATAAATATATTGATAAATAAGTACTTTTTTTAAATTATTCCTTCTCCATCATTCATATCATAATTTTAGTACTTATAAACGAAAGTATTGAAATACCAAACAAGCAAACAAACTCTGCGGGTTAATATCTTAGTAACTATTAAAATGTTGGTCAGCCCATTTACTCAGGAAGGCAAATAACATCACAGTATGAATAGAAGCAAACGCAGGTTCAACCGCGAGCTATCACTGCTATGTATCACTGTAAACAATATAAGTAGGTACAGAAGAACGCCGATTATCCGAATAAATTAGGACCGGGGTCGACTAGGATAATCAAAAATTCGGTTAATCGGACATAGACGAATAATGAAAGAAAAACGAACTGTCACACATAGATAAAACTTTGATAAGTTTAAAAAACACAGTTCCACAGTAACGCTTACTTGAGAATCTCGATAAGAGTAAGATACAACCCTTTAAGGCCTTAATCAAATTACAAAATGTAAAATTCACAACAATAATAGGGGCACATATTAGTAAAAAATACGCTTCGGACCGATTCGGATAATTGGCGATTCGGTTAATCGGCGTTCGGATTATCGGCGTTCTACTGTAACACATTTTTATTTGTTAAAACATTAAATACCAGTATCTACACCTGAAAGGATTAAAAGAGATAATCATTTACAAAATATAGATCATGGTAGAATTACTATACTACTGTCCAGCCCCCCTAGCATGAGCTAGGGGGGCTGGACAGTAGTATAGTAATTCTACCATGATCTAGTTAGTATAGACTGTGCGTGATAAAATATGTAGACACCGCGAAATAATATCGATTTCGCGAGCATGACCAAATGAATTATGGCGTGGTACGATGATAAAATTAAATATGGCGGCTATATTTATTATATTTTGACAGGTGGATATCGATAAATAGCTATATCGATTTTGCGAGCATGACCAAATGTCATAAAATTTATTATGTGGTAAAATTAAATATGGCGGGTATTTTTATCATATTTTGACAGTTGGATGTCGATAAATCGCTTTATCTATTTTTTTCTCTATCGCGTTTTCGAAGTCATGCTAGCCCGGCTGATAAACTATGTATTCCTATCTAGGTACTACTAAACTCACAAATATCTTCAAAACTCTTATATTTAACATTTACGGAAGTCACAAAGCACGGAAAGTCGCGTTTACTTACCTCCATCGATTATTATTACCTTTACGCATGTCGTGTTGTAATTGATACCATGTTACTGGTTTTATCTTTCACTTCAAACATAACTCAATTAGTTTATAACGCCTTATTGAACTATGGCTAAAGCTTATGATAAGTTTTTAATTGTCAATGTGGGTGGCAGCGAAACCCGACGTGGCTGCAGATGTCCTAGGAGTGACAATTGGTTGGATATAGTGGGTGACAGTAATTCCAGGGCACTATCGGTCATTCCTGTACACTGTTTTTGTAATGAGCAAGCGTGTTGGTGACCATCAGGTGAGGTGATAACCTCGCGGGTCTCGTCACTCGATCACAATAAAAAACTCTCAAGCACATTTTATAACTCAATTTAATAGAAATCACTGTTTTCTAGACACGGTTCGTACCCTGACGAATCAACAGTTATTACTTCTGTACTTTCGCGTGTAGATAACGAAACTCATTACGTGCAAGAATACCCATCAGTAAGTACTTATATCAATATTTATCTTTTAAACGTTGTTTCCGTAGACCATGATTATCCAGATTATATAGAGTACCATGGTTATCCTAGTAAATACAGGAGTGGATGCGGGGATAAAGTTATGGTAAAAATCTTCCCCTTAAATCTCTCGATCTATTTAAAGAAACCGCATCAAAATACGTCACGTAGTTTTACAGATTTAAGCTTAAATAGGGACTGACTGACAGCGACAGCGACTTAGTTTTATACTATGTACATCTTATTATTATATTAGTGACTAGCTTTTGCCCGCGACTTTGTCCGCGTGCAATAATGACTTTCGGCTGAATTTGGGTTATTCCCCTTTTCTCCTCCTAGGGGGAGATTTCCAAAAATCCTCTCTTAGTGGTAGCCTACACCCCCCAAAAACACACGTGCCAAACAGCTCTCTACGACCAATAGTTTCGGCTGTGCGTTGTCTGTCAGTCAGTCAATACATCACTCACAGTTTTATACAGGGTGTCCCGTAAGTAGTGGACCAACGGAATGTGGGGGATAGGGGAGACCGTTACCTACCAGAATCACCAAAATTTATTGTCCTAGGCCTCATAGTTTTGAAGTTATAACGTTTTTTAGTAAGTAGGTGAAATTATCGTACTATGTGCACAATGCACATTTTTCTTAATTCTACAAATTCTATTACTTATTTTGATGTTATTTTTATTCAAGGGCGTTAAGAATACATAGATTTTTCTAATTTAAATCATTTTTTAGTGTAGTTATCATTAACATTAAAATTAATCAACAAAACAAGTGCAATTGTTAAATTTCAAAATACTCTAAGTGGTATTTGAGCTGAGCTGGTGTAAAAAAATGTATTGTAGCCTTGTGGCACATTATTTTAAAAACATCTACGTATCATAAGGATTACAAAAACGTATAACACTGTGGTTTCAAATGAGTAGTTTTTTATTTTAACTAATATCAACGTAAAAGGGAACTTTTGAGAGAAAACAAAAATTCATTGCTAATTATGGAAATTTGTTTATTACTCAATTTATTTTTACATTGAGGGTTCAAAATGCTTTTCTTTAGCTCTTGTGCATTAAAACATCTTCGTATAAAGTCTTTTTGTAAACTTTTTTGGGCTCTTTGATGTTTTTTTATCAATTCAGCAACATGATTGAAATTTTGTGATAACTCTCTTTTTATCAGAAATATTTGTCTCATAAACTGCTTCTTTGAGGAAACCCCATAGAAAATAATCCAAAGGATTCAAGTCGGGAGATCGTGGCCTATTTCATGGCCGATCGCTGGCCAGGAAATAGTACCTTTGCGTCCAAACCATCGATTTGGGAACGTCTCATTCAAAAATTCAGTCACTTACCCTGAATAGTGGGCAGGTTCACCTTCGTACTGCAACATTCGTACGTGCTTCTTAACTTAACGAAGATGTTGGTTATGCACAAGACCTGAAACTACGCGGAACCACATACTCTCGCGTACTTCTTAACTTTATTCGAAGATGTTGGTTATGCATAAGGCCTGAAACTGCGCGGGAGAGAATGTGGTTGCAGTACGAAGGTGAACCTGCCCACTATTCAGGGTAAGTGACTGAATTTTTGAATGAGACGTTCCCAAATCGATGGTTTGGACGCAAAGGTACTATTTCCTGGCCAGCGATCGGCCATGAAATAGGCCACGATCTCCCGACTTGAATCCTTTGGATTATTTTCTATGGGGTTTCCTCAAAGAAGCAGTTTATGAGACAAATATTTCTGATAAAAAGAGAGTTATCACAAAATTTCAATCATGTTGCTGAATTGATAAAAAAACATCAAAGAGCCCAAAAAAGTTTACAAAAAGACTTTATACGAAGATGTTTTAATGCACAAGAGCTAAAGAAAAGCATTTTGAACCCTCAATGTAAAAATAAATTGAGTAATAAACAAATTTCCATAATTAGCAATGAATTTTTGTTTTCTCTCAAAAGTTCCCTTTTACGTTGATATTAGTTAAAATAAAAAACTACTCATTTGAAACCACAGTGTTATACGTTTTTGTAATCCTTATGATACGTAGATGTTTTTAAAATAATGTGCCACAAGGCTACAATACATTTTTTTTACACCAGCTCAGCTCAAATACCACTTAGAGTATTTTTAAATTTAACAATTGCACTTGTTTTGTTGATTAATTTTAATGTTAATGATAACTACACTAAAAAATGATTTAAATTAGAAAAATCTATGTATTCTTAACGCCCTTGAATAAAAATAACATCAAAATAAGTAATAGAATTTGTAGAATTAAGAAAAATGTGCACATAGTACGATAATTTCACCTACTTACTAAAAAACGTTATAACTTCAAAACTATGAGGCCTAGGACAATAAATTTTGGTGATTCTGGTAGGTAACGGTCTCCCCTATCCCCCACATCCCGTTGGTCCACTACTAACGGGACACCCTGTATATACTTATATAGATGTAGCACAATAATTTTCGAACTAAATAAAATCTAATATTACAGTGAAATTAACTTGGGTAATAGTAATCTGCACAATATGCATATCATTTGTGGAAGCGGACCACCGCGCGTCTCCAGGGTACCGGCTGCCCGGCGATGTGGTCCCATCTCATTACGACGTGCGACTTCTGTACGACATCGACCCGGAAACCCACTTCACCTTCTACGGAGTGGTCAAAATACAGGTAAGTTGAAAGGGAATAAACACAGGCGGCGGGAACAAGAGTAGACGGGAGAAGAAGAGCTGATCCAACTGTCAAGTCAGGAGGGCTCATATAGTCTTGGTCAGTTGGAGTGTTGGTAGGGGAAGCAAATTTTGCAGAAATGTTTCTAATAATTATTGATAATTCTGTTTTTTAACTCCTACTCCTTAAAGGGAATAAAGTTAGTTAACTAGTAACTTGTTCAACTCAATCCCAAGGGAGGGGTCGATGATGAAGGTCATGAATCTCGAGGTCGCCACGGGCAGTCGAGCAGTGGTGCTCACATAGAGCACCACTGCTCGACTGCCCGTGGCGCGCGGTTGGAGTCTCCCCTGTCTTCACGCGTGTAGGAGAAAAACTGATGGATTTTACTGGGTATTCCACTCTTTGATTCCGGAGTGGCGAGTCCCATATACCCCGCCCCCGCTTGCGGCGAGATAGGTTAACCTATTTTTAATAAAAGGTTCCATGTATCCTCCCTTGCGGAGAATTCTTTGTAGCTAATATATTGATTGTTTTAGATACAAGTGAAAAAACCAACATCACAAATAATACTTCATGCAGAAAAGTATGCCATTAAAAGCGATGGTATCAGCGTCTCCAACGGAACACTTTCGCATCGCGTGGTTAATTTGGCGCTCGACGATTCTGTTAACTTGTTCACCATAAGTCTGGACTCGCCTCTCACTGTGGATATTAAATACAACCTGACCATACCTTTCTCTGGTAATCTGTCAATGACGGACATGTATGGTGTTTATGTCAGCTATTATAATGATAAGAAAGCTGGTGCCAGAGAGTGAGTGATCTTAACAATATATTTTAGATTTATACCAGGTGTAGGTACCATATTCTCGCTTGCTAGCACAGTAAATAGAAGTACGGAAACAGTCTCATAAATAAGAAACTTTCAAGACTTTCTCAGCCTCAGAATGAATGAAATTAGCCGTCAGGGAAAACACGCAAAAGCTCATTGTCGTCAGCTATCTTTGCAAGTACTTAAAATGGTGACAATTCACGTAATTTCTTGTTCCCAGATACTTAATATCCACACAATTCCAAGCGATATTCGCGCGTAGAGCCTTCCCGTGTTTCGACGAGCCTATTTATAAGGCCACATTTGGCCTGACCCTGGGACACAATAAGGGCTACACCGCCATCTCCAACATGCCCATCAGTGGGAGTTCTAATGCTAAGTAAGACGTGGTAACAACATCAATTTACACATAATCTTTTAAGTCACGAGTGAATAGGTACCTTCTATGCGAGCACGCTCCATCTTTGGCTGTATCATCGCTTTCCATCAGGCGAGTCACAGTCAAGTGCAAGCCTATTCCGGGTAAAAAAACAACATTTTTATTAGCTGGTCATACACGGAGCAATATACCAGGCAGACCTCATCGATGCTGCCCCTGTAGATGTGCTTGATGGGATGTAGATCCGTTGATGACCAGCTAGTAACTCACCGACATTTGGATATTAATCCCACGTTTATCTTTCAGCGCCCTGCTTCCTCACTGGTCGTGGGATCATATGACAAAAACGATCAAGTAAGATGTTAAACGAATTAATTTATTTGGAAGGTAAAAAAAAGAATCAAGAAATAACAGAGTTGTTAATGTCAACTTTATAATATGTTTTAGGAAACCACAGTCAGATTTCGTATGGGACAAATTCGGCAATTCAGTGATAATGTCTACGTATCTGGTAGCGTTTGTGATTTCAAAAATGCAACATAAACAAAGTACAGAAACAGCAAAATGGAAGTTTAGAGTTTGGGCCAGACCCGGCGCAATCGAGCAGGTCAGTAAACTGACTCTCATTAAGTTCAATGATACAAATCATACGCTGAGCATTCTAACACACATTTCTGTTTCACAGACTGAATACGCGTTAGCCATTGGCCCCAAAATCCTCAAATACTACGAGAAATTGTTCAACATGTCATTCCCTCTCCCAAAACAAGATATGGTTGCTATTCCTAACTTTTTCCATGGTGCAATGGAGAATTGGGGAATAACTACTTATAAGGATACTAGTCTGCTATTCGACAAGAAGGAATCGTCGTTGATTGATAATGAGAGAATAGCTATGGTCAGTTTGGAGAAAAAATTACATGTACTGTCAGATAAAAGATACCTCCCTTAGTTGGCCATACCAAAGTGAGCAATACCACGGGGGGCACCTTTATCTGACACTGACTGTACCTGCCATTTGTAATCATTTTCTAATAATTATTGTATTTGTAGACGGTTGCCCACGAACTAGCCCACCAGTGGTTTGGCAATCTGGTCACATTCAAATGGTGGTCCGACCTCTGGCTGAACGAGGGTTTCGCTACTTATATTAGCACCTTAGGAGTCGCGGCCGCTGAACCGAAATGGGAATATGGTTTTGAAGGTTATGAGGTGTTTGAAGTTCTTGAAATGGATGCCCTGGAGTCTTCACATTCAGTAAGTGGTAACAAAGATGTACTATTCTCTTAATACCCGACTACGGCGAAGTAGGAAGGACAACTATCAATATGGACAATTATAGCGTCAGTGATGTCGTGGTGTCATACTACCACAGAATCCCCTGAACTGTATTATGTTTTATACTTTATAGCGTTACGTTTACCAGACATTACTAGTAGTCGGGTTTTAGTTTTAGAACTTATTTTTTATAAGAATTAAGATTTTCATTAACTCTCTCAATTCAAACAGGTATCTATGGATATCGTAGACCCAAGTAATATAATGGAAGTTTTTGACGCTATTTCATATCTCAAAGGCAGTGTATTAATTAGAATGTTAACAATGTTTCTTGGAAACAAAATATTTGAAGAAGCAATACACAAGTAAGATTTTATCGTAGTTTAGTGTGTGTGAATGAGAGTGTGCGTAGTTTCTGATACTTTAGTAGACCTGGTAATAAACCGAGTTAGGGATCAGCTGCTAATGAAGATGACAGACATTTTACCAATTATTTTTCTGTACAGTTACTTAGTGAAGTACTCGTACTGTAATACCGATCAAAATGACCTATGGGAGGAACTGACAGCTGTCAGTCAGAAGAACAACGTCCTACCAAAGAACATGACAGTCAAGCAGGTGATGGACTCATGGACCACGCAAATTGGATTCCCGCTTCTCACCGTCACCAGGGATTACAACTCCAAGACATTTACAGTCATACAGGTCAGTTAACTTCTTCTAATTGCTTTCCATTTCCCTTGACTAGTAGTAGCGTAAAGATGGAGCGGTATGGTCCGTGGTACCATGACAAAATTCTATCCCGGAGATAAGTTATGCATTAAAAGGTCAAAGTGGAACTTCAGTCTTCATTATTTTGCCATTTTAAGTGGGAAGGAGGAGGCAGTGCTCAATTAAAACTGCCTCAGGTACCATGTTAAAAATTTGGCACGCAGATGGCTTTAAGATGTCAACATTCGCTAAGAAAGAAAAAGCGGCAACTAAGCGTCTTAACAGGCTTCTTGACCCCTATTTTATAGGCTCGCTACCTGGCCAGCAACCCAAAAAATTCGACATCATCCTCATCGTGGTGGATACCGCTTGGAGTGATGAGTGAGCCTGAAGCATTACGTCAATCAGAGTCTATGCATTGGCTGGCCAGCGGTAAGGGAGTCACTGAAGGGCAGAAGTATGAACATAAGTCAAAATCTAACCAGTGGATCTTGATCAACGCGAATATGATGGGTGAGTATCAGAATGTTGGTTATAAATAGATATATAGAAATACCTTATTGTACATACACACACACATAAAGAAAAAGAACAGAAAAACAGGTTACAGTTAGGTGTAAATCAACGCAAAAGTTTTGCCGCTTTCCGCCATTGTTCAACGCGACATCCCCATCATCTGATCGTAGCCAATCACAGTACATTCCTCTAGAAACTTGCTCTATCTTGTGGTACACACTGTTGCCCGCAGTATACATTTCCGGGCCGATGCGACCTCCAAACCTTCATAAAACGAGCGTACTCCCATCTCAAAAGCCAGCGTATTTGTGACTCTAGAGTTACACATATCCATGGGCTAATAGCCACCAACAGGAGATTCGTCTACTCATTTACCCCATACAACATTATCTTCGGTCCTCAGCTCCGTACCGTGTTAACTACGACAGCCGTAACTGGAAGCTGTTAGTGGACGCGCTCCGCGGCTCGCAGTTCAAGAACGTGCCATCCCTGGGCCGTGTGCAGCTGCTCTCAGACGCCTTCGAGCTAGCTTGGACAAATAGGCTCAATTATTCTACTGCTTTACGGTAAGCCTGAATTGTGATCAACTTAATATGATTTGCTAAATCCTTCTTTTTCACAGATTGGCAAAATACCTCCAACAAGAGACACAGTTTGCTCCACTAATGGCCGGCCTGCGCGCATTATCCAATATAGACAACATTTTAAAAAGAACATTAAACTATGGTGTCTTCAAGAAGTTTATGCGCAATATTGTCACAAATACATACCTTAAATTAGGAGGTATGTCGCAGAATATCGTTCATAAAGATCACTTGGAGAAAGCGAAAGTACAGGTGAGTACTCTACAGTCAATTAGTTTAAGTAGTATCTACATAATAAATCTCTTTGATACCATCAGATATTGATAAACGAATGGGCGTGTCGCATGGAAGTGCCTAATTGTGAAGAGAATGCTATCAGATTATTTAAAACTTGGATGGACGTAGCCAAACCTGACGAGCACAACCCGTGAGTATACTTAATGTATCTTCATCATCAGCTCATAATATATGTCAAGCCAGCCAGCAATGTATGTCGAATTAGTCATTTAGCTACACTGAATTCAACATAGTGGAAAGAGCGCATAAGGCCTGATCGTCCTAATTCAGGGTAGGCTCGAGCCCCTTAGTGGGGACATATTATATGAGCTGATGATGATGTTTCTATAAAATGTATGGAGTTAAAGGCATTAGTACTTGTTATAGCATCCCGTTGGACCTGCGACGGACTGTCTACTGCACAGCGGTGTCTCGTGGTGGAGAAGAACATTGGCAGTTCATGCTGGACCGCAAAAGACGATCAAACGTCGCCATGGCAGTCGAGATTATGCAACGCGCTCTGTCCTGCACTAAAGAAGCTTGGAGACATAGACAGTGAGATCTGGGATTGTTTCTATCTAACTAATAATCAGAATGTTTAAATTGTTTAAAATATTTTTTGCTAACAGCAAAATAGAATATTATTCAACCTTTACGTTTGTAATATTGGTCAGGATTGCGCAATTTTTGGACATGTTATTCTATAATAGTGTTTGCCTATTTGATCCTCCTAAACATAACTTCTGGAAGTTCTGCTCCTATTAGAAAACCGACATTCTTTCCTTTCGTACTTCCAGAATCATAGAATGGGTTGTAACATCGACGGAACAATCTGAAGTTCTCCCCCAAGACATAGTGGAAATAGTGACCAATACGCTGGAGTCTCCTGTGGGCTACTTCATCGGGAAAGACTTCTTGTACACGAGAGTGAGGACGCTTTACAAAGAGTAAGATATTTTATTTCATCCCTATCATAACTTACAAACTAATCTCCTTGTGATATTTGAGTTTTTCAAAATAAATAAACCAGGAAGTATTGACGATTCCAACAGCAAATTGGTGCTGGTAAAGTCAAACAAAGGGTTCTCGTTACGATACCCATGCGAGGTATTTCTGTTATATGAGAAAAAAGTTTGGCTTTGCAAGCCATATCAGAGCTCACGACCGAGCTCATTAAGCCGAGGCTCGCCGTTGACGGACACGTCAAGAAGGACGATCTAATAAATAAAATTCTCGTGTCACAGTTTTCGTTGCCATACTCCTCCGAAACGGCTTGACCGATTCTCATGAAATTTTGTGAGCATATTCAGTAGGTCTGAGAATCGGCCAACATCTATTTTTCATCCCGAAATTCCCACGGGAACGGGAACGGGAACTACGCGTGTGAAACCGCGGGGCGCAGCTAGTATACCTATATATTTGTGTTATCCATAAATGTTACCTCGATATGGGGGTATGTTGGAGTGCTTGAGCGTATATTTGGATACCCTTAAGGTAGAAAATCTGGATCACTTATGAATGTGTTAATGTGGATCTGATTCATCTTTCGAAGATTAAAAGTTTCTAGTGTTCGCGTTGTTTAGAGACTTTGTACAAATATTCGAAGCCTACTATTTTATGGTTTAAGTGTTAGACTTTTAGAATAATCTTTGATATATTTTCCTAGCACGCCACCGCTGTGGTTTGGACTGGTGATAAGCGAGCTTTTGAATCGGTTCATGACACAATCGGAACTTGACGAGGTAACACATTTAAATTCAATTCAACTTATATTTAATATTTTAAAATAATAGATTACATTTGACGCAATCGTCGAGACTTTACCTCTTGTGCTAGTAAAAACTGTGTTTACGGCAAGGTAAGGTTTCTCAAAATATTTGTTATTATGTAACATACTTATTTGTTAGGTAGGTACTTATATGTAATAATTTTCCCCAAAAACATCCGACTCAACGTGCTCTAACCCAGACTCAAACATTCTATAAAATTCCCAGTTCCTGTCATGGCGAGATGAAAATCTGGACTATCTGAAATCTATAAGCATGGAAGTGCAGCGCGGGATCGAACGCGCTCGCGTCAACATCGCCTGGGCTCAGAACAATATGGATAATGTCGTGCAACTACTAAAGGCTGAGGGGAATTAATTAAAGAATACCCATCGTCTTTGTATTAATTAAGTACCTAAGTATTAATTTCTTTGATATACACGAACACTTCATTGAAATAAAACTGCTTTAACGGATTTTGTCGTGGTTATTATGTACAACAAAATATAACCACGCCAAAATCCGTTAGTCTTATTTCAATACCTAGGTATGGCTGTAAAGAAGTACCTACTAAAGTAATGTCCTTAAATATGTAAATCAGTGAATAACCTTTATTTATTATAAAAACAGAATAATGATAAAATATTCAGTCAGAAAACGTTTTATTCACCTTATTTCCTCTCCTATCATCCCTTGCTAAGAACTATTCCAAGGTTGAAGAATGTTCACAGTATTTACTACCCCTTACATTCACTGTACATCCGCTTTGCAGCCTTTTGAATTAAAATTTTAAACACCCCCCAACACAATTACTTTCAAACCCCCATAACTTTTAAACGGGTCAACCGATTTTCATCAAACATGTCTAAGAACACTCGCACGTAAGTCCTCTTTAATACAAAAAAAAAACACTACATTAAAATCGGTTCATCCGTTCGGGAGCTATGATGCCACAGACAGACAGATACACACTCACACATATACACACACACACACAGACACGTCAAACTTATAACACCCCTCTTTTTGTGTCGGGGGTTAAAAATGATGACGTAGGTACATCACATCACTCATCAATACTGATAACTACATGTATTTTTATTTGTATATCGTAATTATTTCCAACCGATAGTTTTAGTACATTGAAGTGACTTTCATTATTTTCACCCAATTTGTATATAACGTCATTTTATTGAGCTCCGTCTGAACGCATCGACGCTTTGCTTGTAATTGTCAATCTTAAGGTAGAGAGCATGTTGCGACGAGACGCGACTCGACGTTGACGGTATAAAATACAACCGTTATTTTCTGGCGAATCTCCATCACCATTCTAATCACCGTTCAGCAAACAATTTTTTAAAGAAAGCAGCAAAGAAATAAAAAGCGGAAAGCTAAACAAAAGAGGATCGATTCCCGTACTTCGCAATCCCGTACTATGAAAATGTAGAACAAATAAACTATATCTGTACCAAATTTAATCCAAATCTGTTCAGCCACTCACACACACAACGTGATGAAGTAATAAATAAACACACTCATAAACGTATCTAACAAGTGATGCGCGGAAATCACCAACTATGCGCAATTCTTTCTCAAGTAGTCTCTACCTTTATATCGTTGCATTTTGACTTTATGATTTCATATCGTACGTTATCGAGTTGGTCAAGCCATCAGTAAGTATGTTTTAAGTATTAAAAGAAATGCCTATTTTTAAATCTTAATATATAAAATTCTCGTGTCACAGTTTTCGTTGCCATACTCCTCCGAAACGGCTTGACCGATTCTCATGAAATTTTGTGAGCATATTCAGTAGGTCTGAGAATCGGCCAACATCTATTTTTCATCCTGAAGTTCCTACGGGAACGGGAACGGGAACTACGCGTGTGAAACCGCGGGGCGCAGCTAGTTAATGTTATAAATAAATAAGAATTAGAAATTAGAATAGTCCAGAACGCTGCTTTATAGCAATAGTTTTACCATTTCTACTCGAAGCAAAAGGAAATGTTTTGGGCCTGCATATATGAATGTACTTATAATAAATTATGTATGTTCACCTTTTAGGGGATAACCGTGTTTGTGTGGCACCTAATGTCCATATTTATTTGACGAACCAAATGGCAAAGTCCTCACCATGCCACATGGGGTTGCGGTTTCATTCCCGTGCAACATATGTTTGTTTGTTTGTTTGTGTGATTCACAATTAAATGTTTTAAGTATTTCGGTAGTAGAGACTGTTTGTGAACATGTAAAATCGTATCCCTTGCTTCGCCATATTGGAGTTAAAACACTTGAATCATTCCAGTGTTAGCAGTCTGGTTACTGGTACTAACATACTCCACGCGGTACGTATCGACGGTACCCCCAGAGTACCGGCTGCCCGGAGACGTGGTCCCGTCGCATTACGACATTCGACTGCTGTATGACATCGACCCCGGGACTGGCTTCAGCTTCTACGGAGTAGTATACATACATGTAAGTTGAATTCATCATGTAAACGGCAAAAGTGATTGACTGATAGATCATCTATCAGTCAATCACTGATAGATAATATATGTGTAAGTAAGCCCTTAGGGCTTAACTTAAAATTTCGCACACGTATTTCCTCTTATAAATTAGGCATCAACTAAGGAAGGTGCTTTTTTCAAAATTCAAACCCCAACGGGATGAAATAAATTGAACACGGAGAAGACCGCAGCGCACGGATACTAATTATTAACATAAGAATAAGTACTTACATTACTTATCTATCTATACTTATATTAAAAGCTGAAGAGTTTGTTTTGTTGAACGCGCTAATATCAGGAAGGCTCAAGAATTTTTGTGCAACAACTACAAGATTTAAATGGGTCCATATTGGCTCACCTAAAGTTCTTTACCCGAAAATGTTTTTCCTAACTATTTGTAGTCCGAATGATCATTCTTCCTAAAAATTTTCATCCTAAAGTTTTAATTCATACTATTTGTAGTGCTACCGACGATGCTCATAACACTGATGTTTCCGAAAATTTTAATTACTAACATCATTAATGTAAATATATTTAAACTCCTACTGTTTTTTATCATAACGCTTTTATCCCTAAACATACTTACCATAATATTTTCACTCATGCTCAGAAAGAAACATTTACCAAGTGTAATAAAAAATATATACGGGTAGAAGATGATATTTATAGTTTTAATGATTATTATACGACTCGTTTACGGTTATGCTTATGGCCTGGGAGTTTACCATAACCATAACTAAAGGACCAATTCGGTTCTGGCACTTCGCCGGCCGCTGCCGCGGCACGCTCGCTACGCTCGCTCGGCTCGTGCGTTGGGGTCACAGTTCTAACATAACCTAAACCAATAATTAGGAATAGGACCGATTCGTTACTGGAACTTGACTGAATGATTGGAGCAGGACTCTGGTTTTGCTCGCTCGGCTCGTGCGTTATATGTTATACCTACATGTTATATAAAAACAAAGTTACGAAAAATTTATGTATATAATATTGATTATAATAAATAAAAATAAATCTAAACAAAAAAGATATGACTTTGAATAATAGTATGAACGATGGTTATGTTGAGAAAATATAGGAAAACAAATGTTTCGGAATTATAACATTAGTGACAAAGATTTTAGGAGTTGCGATTGTTAGGATAAAAAATGTTAGGAAGAAAATTTTCGGATTTCCAATTATCGGAGTTGAAATTTTAGGTGAACTTTGGCGCACCCGATTTAAATACATTCCTTTCAGATAAAAGCAAAAGAACCGACATCCAAAATAATTTTACATTCACAAAACAATTATGGAAAAATCAACATTTCTGGAGAGACACATTCACCTAGTGTGGTGGAATCAAACCTCAATGACACTTTCAACTTGCTGACTATTGACTTGGACTCACACCTGGATGTTCACGATACATATATACTGACGATACCTTTCTCTGGTAACGTTACTACGACTGATATGTTTGGCGTTTACGCCAGCTATTATGATAATAAGAAATCTGGGTCTAGAGAGTGAGTGATCTTTACAATTTAACTTCTTCTTTCAAATATTTTATCTCTTTATCTAGTTAACTAATAATTACAATTCTTGTTTTTCCGGGCTTTTGTCTTACCTCTAATTGGGATAGGAATTTAGTTAAACCAGATTTGTCGGAATGCCAATAATTAGCGTGGAAAGACTGCCATCAGACCTCCACAACCCAAAAGGCAACACGAAATGTTCTAGCGAAACCAAATAGACTTTTAAGGACTCTTACTGCCGTCTTAGTAATGGCTGTCGATGATGTTAGTACGACAACCGGGACCGACAGCTTAACATAACCTCCGAAGCACAGAAACGCTCATGAAATTAAAAACTACATTGGCAACGGTTACTCATCACTATTAAGACGGTGCTAAACGTTGCACAATCGCTCAGCTCAAAAGTAATCCACGATAGCCCTGAGCTTTGTAAATGTACGAATGTATACGAGTACACGTATTTTTTTACTTCTAGGTATTTCATTGCAACTCAATTTGAAGCGATCTTCGCGCGTAGAGCCTTCCCGTGTTTCGACGAGCCTATTTATAAGGCCACATTCGGACTGACCCTGGGACACAACAAGGGTCACGTGGCAATTTCCAATATGCCGATCAAGAAGAGTTTTAATTCTAAGTAAGTGAAAAGAAACAACATCATATAACCAACCACAAATGTAGTTAGGGGTCAGTTACTATAAAGAGATGATGTAGTGAATGATTATTATATCATTGCAATTGCAATTTGCGGTCCACTGCTAAACAAGTCTTCCCTGAACATAGTATCATCGCTTTCCATCAGGCGAGTTGCAGTCATGTGCAAACCTAATTAATGTAAAAAAAAAAATTCTTATCGCATTTTTTAACTTTCAGCGCCTTGTCGCCTTACTGGACATGGAATCAAGTTACACGAACGATCAAGTAAGGACCTATTTTACACTTAATTTTTAAACAATATTATACTTTATCCACATTTTATTTCAAACCCCAGTCATAAAACAGGAAAACCTGGAAGGAACTGAAGGCAAGATTTGCGCTTTATAGACAGGTGCAATGGACATTCGTTTAGTAATAATGCTCAAAGACATTGTAAGAAGAAAACTATTAAAGCTCAAACCCACCGAAGTACACGCACACGCTACGCACGTGTACTCAGCTTCGCTTTCTATGAAAATGTATGAGGTAAAACCCACCGAACACACACACACTACGCACGAAAATGACGTCATTGATACATTCATGGCTGACTCGGCTATAGCTCAACGTAGCTGCGTGGCCGTGGACCGTGGGCGTAGCGTGCGTTTCGGTAGGTTCGCGGCTTTATGTTTTATATAAAGTTCAATTTACATTTCCCTGTTTTAGGAAGGCTCAGTCAGAGTTCATATGGGATAGATTCACTGATTCAGTGGCGATGCCTACCTATCTGGTAGCGTATGTGATTTCAAAGATGGCTTATAGAGAGAGCCCGGACACTTCGAAATGGAAGTTCAGGGTTTGGGCCCAACCTAACGCAATCGATCAGGTCAGTAATCTCTCTACAAGTACATACTTTTATTCCAAATGTTCATCATTTGATCTCAAGATTTTCATCATCAGCTCATATAATGTCTCCACTTAAAGGCTCAAGCTTACTCTTAATTATATCCTAGAATCTAGGTCCAAATTTTCAGAACCCTTCAGCCATTTACCTAAGTGTAAAACACATCAAACATTTTAGTCGTAGCAAATTATTAACCCCCGACGCAAAAAGAGGGGTGTTATAAGTTTGACGTCTCTGTGTGTGTGGTTGTGTGTATGTGTGTGTGTATCTGTCTGTCTGTGGCATCATAGACCCGAACGGATGAACCGATTTCAATGTAGTTTTTTTTTTGTATTAAAGGGGACTTACGTGCGAATGTTCTTAGACATGTTTGATGAAAATCGGTTGACCCGTTTAAAAGTTATGGGGGTTTGAAAGTAATTGTGTTGGGGGTTTTTAAAATTTTTAATTTAATTGTTTTAAACAATGTATGTTGCACATTGCTGTAGGGGATTGAACTCCGACCTCTCGATCACCTTAGCCTTGAGAATTTAAGTCTCAATTTTTACGGTTTTAAACCGACTAAGTTATAGGGTTAACTTACTTACTAAAGTTATAGGGGTTTGAGAGTAATTGTGTTGGGGTTTTTTTTTTTTAATTAAAAGTTTTACTTACTACTTTTTAAATTCACATTTCTACTTCTTTCAGACTAAATACGCGCTAACTATAAGCACCAAAATCCTTAAATACTACGAGGAATGGTTCAACTTGCCGTTCCCTCTGCCAAAACAGGACATGGTAGCCATTCCTGATTTTGGGGAAGGAGGAATGGAAAACTGGGGATTGGTCATGTTTAGAGCATCGAACTTGTTATTTGACGAGAAGCAATCCTCGTACGTTGAAAAAGAAAATATAGCTATGGTAAGTTTGGAGGTAATTTATCATAATTATATGGATGTCTGTTACAACTTCATGCAGTAGTTTTATCTACTGGACCAAATGTTACTTGTTATAAGCCATATTTCTATCTATCCCTATCCCTGTATTCTCGAGGTATCGAAACTTCGCTGCTAGTCTATTTTTAACCCCGACGCGAAAAGAGGGATGTTATAAGTTTCACGTGTCTGTGTGTGTGTGTGTATGTGTGTGCGTATCTGTCTGTCTGTGGCATCATAGCTCCCGAATGAACCGATTTCAATTTAGTTTAAAAGTTATGAGGGTTTGAAAGTAACTGTGTTGGGGGTTTTTAAAATTTTTAATTTAATGTTTTATAAAAATGAATCCGCAATATACTTTTAAGCGCATACATAACTCAACAACGCCTGGACCAATTAGGCCAATTCTTTTCTATTGTGTTCGTTATTGTCAGAAGAAGGTTCTCATGTAAAAAAAAATTAGAAAATGAACGTGAAAATTGGTCCCGTGCGACGCCGGGGCGGGCCGCTAGTCTATACTAATATTATAAAGAGGAAAGATTTGTTTTTTTGTTTGTTTGTTTGTATGTAACGAATAGGCTCCGAAACTACTGAACCGATTTCAATAATTCTTTCACCATTAGAAAGCTACATTCACCCTGAATAACATAGGCTATATTTTATCCCCGTATTCCCACGGGAACGGGAACCACGCGGGTGAAACCGCGGGGCGCTGCTAGTTATCAATAAAATGACTGTGTTATCTATGAATTTCTTCTGATAATTTGTATTGTTTGTAGGTAATAGCCCATGAACTAGCCCACCAGTGGTTCGGTAACCTCGTCACAATGAAATGGTGGTCCGACCTCTGGCTGAACGAAGGTTTCGCTACTTTTGTCAGCACCTTAGGAGTCGCGGCCGCTGAACCGAAGTGGGATTATTCTTTTCAAGGATACGAGATTATTAGCATTCTTGAGATGGATGCCTTGGAATCTTCACATCCAGTGAGAAATTTTGTGTTTTCTTTTGGGTCCCTTTATCGTAGCACATATCCACCCATTGGGTAGGTTTTCTTCTTCTTAGCGTGCCTCCTCGACCAGCAAAGGTTGGTACACTCTTCCGTTACTGAGTGATGTACTGATTGACAGACAACGCTCAGCCAAAACTACTGGTCGTAGAGAGCTGAATTTTGACACGTGTTTTTGTACGAGAGAGTAGATTATTAGGGATTTCTTAAAATCCTCTCTTAGTAGTAAGAGAGGATTTTAAGAAATCCCTTCTAGGGGGGGGGGGGAGAAAAAGGGGAAAACCCAAATTCTGCCGGAAGTCGAAGAAGCAAGTTTGCTATAAAACTTGTATTTTTAGAGAAAATAGTTCGTAGCGCTCGTTTTCACCATCTGATGTTGCGTTACCAAGACTTGTTGCTTTGAATGACTTATCTTTCGTCCACTGTAGTATGTTTTAATGTATCTACACTCTCATAATGAAACGACCTATTAGCCAACATGACATTATGTACTGACCATCACATAGCTAGGTCATATTTCAAATGTTATAAAAATATCAAGTAGGTACCTTCGTGATGTAACTCAAACTATACTTCTTAGGTATCATTAGAAATTAAGGACCCAGCAGATATAATGCAAGTTTTCGACGCTATTTCATACTTCAAAGGAAAAATATTGATCAGAATGATAACTATGTTTCTGGGAAACAAAATATTCAAGGAAGCAATACACAAGTAAGTTTTGTTAGCATTGTAATGTAGATGCTTGTTAAACAATTACAAAATATAATTTATGAAAGAATGAACATTAATTAAATTCTCCCCACCCGGGTCTTCATTCTCCCCACCCGAGTCCTCCTTCTCCCCATTCGGCTCCTCAATATCCCTCAATACCTAGGTCCTCCTTCTCCCCCCCGGATCCTCATTGTCCCCACCCGGGTCCTCATTCTCCCCACCGGGTCCTCTTACTCCCCACCCAGGTCCTCCTTTTCCTCACCCGGGACCTCACACTTCCCACCCAGGTCCTCCTTATCCCTATCTGGATCCTCATTCTACCTACCCGGAGCCTTCTTCTCCCAAATCGGGGGACTCATTCTCCCCACCCGGGTCCTAAATATTCCCAAGCGGGTCTCCATTCTCCCCACCTTGGTCCTCCTTCTCCCCATCCAGATACTCATTCTACCCACCCGGGTCCTCATTCTCTTTAACCAGGTCTATATTCTCCCCGCCCAGGTCCTCATTCTCCCCACCCTGGTCCTCATTCCCCCCACTCAGGTCCTCATTCTCCCCAACCGTGTCCTAATTCTCCCCACCCGGGTCCTCATTCTCATCAACCGGGTCTATATTCTCCCCACCCGGGTCCTCATTCTCCCCACCCGGGTCCTCATTCACCCCACCCGGGTCCTCTTTCTCCCCACCCGGGTCCTCATTCACCCAACCCGGGTCCTCTTTCTCCCCACCCGGGTCCTCATTCACCCAACCCGGGTCCTCATTCACCCCACCCGGGTCCTCATTCTCCCCAACCTCGTCCTCATTCTTCCAACCCGGGTCCTCATTCTCCCCACCCGGGTCCTCATTCTCTTCAACCGGGTCCTCATTCTCCCCACCCGGGTCCTCATTCTCCCCATCCAGGTCCTTATTCACCCCACCCGGGTCCTCATTCACCCCACCCGGTTCCTCATTCTCCCAACCCGGGTCCTCATTCTCCCCAACCTGGTAATCATTCTCCCCAACCGGGTCCGCATTCTCCCCACCCGGGTCCTCATTCTCCCCACCCGTGTCCTCATTCTCCCCACCCGGGTCCTCATTCTCCCCACCCGGGTCCTCATTCTCCCCACCCGGGTTCTCATTCTCCCCACCCGGGTCCTCATTCTCCCCAACCGGGTCCACATTCTCCCTACCCGGGGTCTTCATTCTCCCCACCCGGGTCCTCATTCTCCCCACCCGGGTCCTCATTCTCCCCACCCGGGTCCTCTTTCTCCCCACCCGGGTCCTCATTCACCCCACCCGGGTCCTCATTCTCCCCACCCGGGTCCTCATTCTCCCCACCCGGTTTCTCTTTCTCCCCACCCGGGTCCTCATTCACCCCACCCGGGTCCTCATTCTCCGCAACCTCGTCCTCATTCTCCCCACCCAGTTCCTCATTCTCCCCAACCTGGCAATCATTCTCCCTACCCAGTTCCTCATTCTCCCCAACCTGGTAATCATTCTCCCCACCCGGGTCCTCATTCACCCCACCCGGGTCCTCATTCTCCCCACCCGGTTTCTCTTTCTCCCCACCCGGGTCCTCATTCACCCCACCCGGGTCCTCATTCTCCCCACCCGGGTCCTCATTCTCCCCACCCGGGTCCTCATTCTCCCCAACCGGGTCCACATTCTCCCCAACCGGGTCCTCATTCTCCCCACCCGGGTCCTCATTCTCCCCAATCGGGTCCTCATTTTCCCCAACCGGGACCACGTTCTCACCACCCAGGTCCTCATTCTCCCCACCCGGGTTATCATTCTCCCCAACCGGGTCCTCATTCTCCCCACCCGGGTCCTCATTTACCCCACCCGGGTCCTCAATCTCCCCACCCAGGTCCTCATTCTCCCCACCCGGGTCCTAATTCTCCCCACCCGGGTCCTATTTCTCCCCACCCGGGTCCTCATTCACCCCACCCGGGTCCTCATTCACCCCACCCGGGTCCTCATTCTCCCCACCCGGGTCCTCATTCTCCCCAACCTGGTAATCATTCTCCCCACCCGGGTCCTCATTCTCCCCACCCGTGTCCTCATTCTCCCCACCCGGGACCTCATTCTCCCCAACCGGGTCCACATTCTCCCCACCCGGGTCCTCATTCTCCCCACCCGGGTCCTCATTCTCCCCACCCGGTTCCTCATTCTCCCCACCCGGGTCCTCATTCTCCCCAACCGGGTCCACATTCTCCCTACCCGGGTCCTCATTCTCCCCACCCGGGTCCTCATTCTCCCCACCCGGGTCCTCATTCCCCCCACTCAGGTCCTCATTCTCCCCAACCGTGTCCTAATTCTCCCCACCCAGGTCCTCATTCTCCCCACCCGGGTCCTAATTCTCCCCACCCGGGTCCTATTTCTCCCCACCCGGGTCCTCATTCACCCCACCCGGGTCCTCATTCACCCCACCCGGGTCCTCATTCTCCCCACCCGGGTCCTCATTCACCCCACCCGGGTCCTCATTCACCCCACCCGGGTCCTCATTCTCCCCACCCGGGTCCTCATTCTCCCCAACCTGGTAATCATTCTCCCCACCCGGGTCCTCATTCTCCCCACCCGTGTCCTCATTCTCCCCACCCGGGACCTCATTCTCCCCAACCGGGTCCACATTCTCCCCACCCGGGTCCTCATTCTCCCCACCCGGGTCCTCATTCTCCCCACCCGGTTCCTCATTCTCCCCACCCGGGTCCTCATTCTCCCCAACCGGGTCCACATTCTCCCTACCCGGGTCCTCATTCTCCCCACCCGGGTCCTCATTCTCCCCACCCGGGTCCTCATTCTCCCCACCCGGGTCCTCTTTCTCCCCACCCGGGTCCTCATTCACCCCACCCGGGTCCTCATTCTCCCCACCCGGGTCCTCATTCTCCCCACCCGGTTTCTCTTTCTCCCCACCCGGGTCCTCATTCACCCCACCCGGGTCCTCATTCTCCGCAACCTCGTCCTCATTCTCCCCACCCGGGTCCTCATTCACCCCACCCGGGTCCTCATTCTCCGCAACCTCGTCCTCATTCTCCCCACCCGGGTCCTCATTCTCTTCAACTGGGTCCTCATTCTCCCCACCCAGTTCCTCATTGTCCCCAACCTGGCAATCATTCTCCCTACCCAGTTCCTCATTCTCCCCAACCTGGTAATCATTCTCCCCACCCGGGTCCTCATTCACCCCACCCGGGTCCTCATTCTCCCCACCCGGTTTCTCTTTCTCCCCACCCGGGTCCTCATTCACCCCACCCGGGTCCTCATTCTCCCCACCCGGGTCCTCATTCTCCCCAACCGGGTCCACATTCTCCCCACCCGGGTCCTCATTCTCCCCACCCGTGTCCTCATTCTCCCCACCCGGGACCTCATTCTCCCCAACCGGGTCCAAATTCTCCCCACCCGGGTCCTCATTCTCCCCACCCGGGTCCTCATTCTCCCCACCCGGTTCCTCATTCTCCCCACCCGGGTCCTCATTCTCCCCACCCGGGACCTCATTCTCCCCAACCGGGTCCACATTCTCCCCACCCGGGTCCTCATTCTCCCCACCCGGGTCCTCATTCTCCCCACCCGGGTCCTCATTCTCCCCACCCGGTTCCTCATTCTCCCCACCCGGGTCCTCATTCTCCCCAACCGGGTCCACATTCTCCCTACCCGGGTCCTCATTCTCCCCACCCGGGTCCTCATTCTCCCCACCCGGGTCCTCATTCTCCCCACCCGGGTCCTCTTTCTCCCCACCCGGGTCCTCATTCACCCCACCCGGGTCCTCATTCTCCCCACCCGGGTCCTCATTCTCCCCACCCGGTTTCTCTTTCTCCCCACCCGGGTCCTCATTCACCCCACCCGGGTCCTCATTCTCCCCACCCGGGTCCTCATTCTCCCCACCCGGGTCCTCATTCTCCCCAACCGGGTCCACATTCTCCCCAACCGGGTCCTCATTCTCCCCACCCGGGTCCTCATTCTCCCCAATCGGGTCCTCATTCTCCCCAACCGGGACCACGTTCTCACCACCCAGGTCCTCATTCTCCCCACCCGGGTTATCATTCTCCCCAACCGGGTCCTCATTCTCCCCACCCGGGTCCTCATTTACCCCACCCGGGTCCTCAATCTCCCCACCCAGGTCCTCATTCTCCCCACCCGGGTCCTAATTCTCCCCACCCGGGTCCTATTTCTCCCCACCCGGGTCCTCATTCACCCCACCCGGGTCCTCATTCACCCCACCCGGGTCCTCATTCTCCCCACCCGGGTCCTCATTCTCCCCAACCTGGTAATCATTCTCCCCACCCGGGTCCTCATTCTCCCCACCCGTGTCCTCATTCTCCCCACCCGGGACCTCATTCTCCCCAACCGGGTCCACATTCTCCCCACCCGGGTCCTCATTCTCCCCACCCGGGTCCTCATTCTCCCCACCCGGTTCCTCATTCTCCCCAACCGGGTCCACATTCTCCCTACCCGGGTCCTCATTCTCCCCACCCGGGTCCTCATTCTCCCCACCCGGGTCCTCATTCTCCCCACCCGGGTCCTCTTTCTCCCCACCCGGGTCCTCATTCACCCCACCCGGGTCCTCATTCTCCCCACCCGGGTCCTCATTCACCCCACCCGGGTCCTCATTCTCCCCACCCGGTTTCTCTTTCTCCCCACCCGGGTCCTCATTCACCCCACCCGGGTCCTCATTCTCCCCACCCGGGTCCTCATTCTCCCCACCCGGGTCCTCATTCTCCCCAACCGGGTCCACATTCTCCCCAACCGGGTCCTCATTCTCCCCAATCGGGTCCTCATTCTCCCCAACCGGGACCACGTTCTCACCACCCAGGTCCTCATTCTCCCCACCCGGGTTATCATTCTCCCCAACCGGGTCCTCATTCTCCCCACCCGGGTCCTCATTTACCCCACCCGGGTCCTCAATCTCCCCACCCAGGTCCTCATTCTCCCCACCCGGGTCCTAATTCTCCCCACCCGGGTCCTATTTCTCCCCACCCGGGTCCTCATTCACCCCACCCGGGTCCTCATTCACCCCACCCGGGTCCTCATTCTCCCCACCCGGGTCCTCATTCTCCCCAACCTGGTAATCATTCTCCCCACCCGGGTCCTCATTCTCCCCACCCGTGTCCTCATTCTCCCCACCCGGGACCTCATTCTCCCCAACCGGGTCCACATTCTCCCCACCCGGGTCCTCATTCTCCCCACCCGGGTCCTCATTCTCCCCACCCGGTTCCTCATTCTCACCACCCGGGTCCTCATTCTCCCCAATCGGGTCCACATTCTCCCTACCCGGGTCCTCATTCTCCCCACCCGGGTCCTCATTCTCCCCACCCGGGTCCTCATTCTCCCCACCCGGGTCCTCATTCTCCCCACCCGGGTCCTCTTTCTCCCCACCCGGGTCCTCATTCACCCCACCCGGGTCCTCATTCTCCCCACCCGGGTCCTCATTCTCCCCACCCGGTTTCTCTTTCTCCCCACCCGGGTCCTCATTCTCCCCACCCGGGTCGTCATTCACCCCACTCGGGTCCTCATTCTCCCCAACCTCGTCCTCATTCTCCCCACCCGGGTCCTCATTCTCTTCAACTGGGTCCTCATTCTCCCCACCCAGTTCCTCATTCACCCCAACCTGGCAATCATTCTCCCTACCCAGTTCCTCATTCTCCCCAACCTGGTAATCATTCTCCCCAACCGGGTCCTCATTATCTTCAACCGGGTCCTCATTCTCCCAACCCGGGACCTCATTCTCCCTATCCGAATCCTCATTCTCCCCAACCTGAATCCTCATTCTCCCCAACCTGGTCCTCATACTCCCCAACCGGGTCCTCATTCTCCCCATCTGGGTCCTCATTCTCCCCAACCGGGTCCACGTTCTCCCCACCTGGTTCCTCATTCTCCCCACCCAGGTCCTCATTCTCCCCACCCGGGTCCCCTTTCTCCCCACCCGGGTCCTCATTCACCCCACCCGGGTCCTCATTCTCCCCACCCGGGTCCTCATTCTCCCCAACCGGGTCCACATTCTCCCCACCCGGGTCCTCATTCTCCCCACCCGGGTCCTCATTCTCCCCAACCGGGTTCACATTCTCCCCAACCGGGTCCACATTCTCCCTACCCGGGTCCTCATTCTCCCCACCCGGGTCCTCATTCTCCCCCACCCGGGTCCTCTTTCTCCCCAACCTCGTCCTCATTCTCCCCACCCGGGTCCTCATTCTCTTCAACTGGGTCCTCATTCTCCCCACCCGGTTCCTCATCCTCCCCACCCGGTTCCTTTTTCTCCCCACCCGGGTCCTCATTCACCCCACCCGGGTCCTCATTCTCCCCACCCGGGTCCGCATTCTCCCCACCCGGTTTCTCTTTCTCCCCAACCTCGTCCTCATTCTCCCCACCCGGGTCCTCAATCTCCCCACCCGGGTCCTCATTCTCCCCACCCGGGTCCTTAATCTCCCCACCCGGGTCCTCATTCACCCCACCCGGGTCTCCATTCCCCCCACCCGGGTCTTCATTCTCCCCATCCGGGTCCTCACTCTCCCCATCCGTGTCCTCACTCTCCCCACCCGTGTCCCCATCCTCTCCACTCTTTGATGGCAGACATATTACTAACATCCAAGACAAAATAAAATCGTGACTTCACCAACAACCTTAGAATTTCTTCGCCGGTGTGTTCATTAACATGAACACACCGGCGAAAAACATCGTGAGGTAACCCTCGCGATGTTTTTCCAAAATCGAAAGCGTCTTTCGAATAGACTCAGGGATCCTTAACCACTACGTCATCTACGCTAAAATCTGAAACTAACAATACGGTATTTCTACTTTTCTTTATAGTTATCTGGTGAAATACTCATACAGTAATGCAGAACAAGATGACCTATGGGCGGAACTGACAGCTGTCAGTCATAAGTACAAAGTTCTGTCGAAGAACGTGACTATAAAGCAGGTGATGGACTCGTGGACCACGCAACCTGGATTCCCGCTCCTCACTGTCACAAGGAACTATGATACTAAGACTTTAGCAGTTACCCAGGTGAATGGTTATGTGAAAACGTGCCTTAACTCCTTGAATCTAAGTCTAGCTTTGCTAAGTGGAACCAAAATGAAAAATTAAAAACAATTTATTCAAACCCTTATTCCCCAAAATTATTATGGAATCAACAATAAATTCCAGACATTTACTTATGTCAATCATTCTCGAAATTTGAAAGCTGCCTTTTAATTTCACAGGCACGCTTTCTAGCTATAAACAAAAATAATATCACGTCATCCTCAGCGTGGTGGATTCCTCTCAGACTGACGTGTGAGCCCGATACATCGCCACAAGCACAGCCTCTTTATTGGGTCGCGGACAATGAAGGAATCACTAAGCAGCTGAAGTACGAACATGCGTCATCACCTAACGAGTGGGTCTTGATCAACTCGGATATGATTGGTGAGATTTGATGAGCTAGTGAAAATTCGACATTCAAAATTTCCAACCTTAATTGGGATTAGAACGTATGCTGAACCGTAGCACAACACTAACCATCCGCAATCGTGATGATAGTCATTTAATATATTTTTTCTATATTAATTTATCGGTTCTCAGCTCCATACCGAGTCAACTACGACAACCGCAACTGGATGTTGTTGGTGAAGGCACTCCGCAGTCCACAGTTTATGAAGGTGCCAAAACTGGGTCGGATGCAGCTGCTTTCTGACGCCTTCCAACTAGCTTGGACCAACCGGCTTAATTATTCTATAGCATTGTCGTAAGTAACATACCTACCCATATGATGGCTATTATGATGGCCCGGTAAAGGTTGCTGGAAACTCTTGGTTACAAGGACAACACTATCTCCGCTGCAAACAATTAGGGAAGGCTTATGTTCGGCACAGGCACAAAGTCGTTCTTGTTGGAATCAACTAAGAGAGGCCTATCCCATTCAGCAGTGGACAAATATAGGCTGATGATGATGATAAATTACCAATAATGATAGTTAATATAATCGCTGTCCGCACTGCCCCTTAAGCTGTAGATCCTCAATATGTACAGGTTGGCGAGCTACCTTCAACAAGAAGAGCAATATGGCCCTCTAGAAATTGGTCTGCGGGCATTGTTCAACATTCAGACTATCTTGAAAAGAACACAACACTATAGCGTTTTTAAGAAATTCATGCGCAAAATTATCACAAAGAGATATCTTAAATCAGGAGGCTTGGCTAGCAAGAAGATCGTTAATGGTGACAATTTAGAAAGTGTTAAAATGCAGGTGATTTACCTACTACCTATTCTTCTATCCCTCGTTGTAGATTTTATTTGAAGTAAATCTGATATTTCCATAAACTTTTACTACTTAGACATTGTTAAGTCAGTGGGCGTGCCATATGGAAGTTTCTGGTTGTGAAGAAAATGCTATCGAGCTGTTCCAAAGATGGATGGACACTAAGAATCCTGATGTAGAAAACCCGTGAGTGAAGCCCAAAGCATTCAAGTATTTTTTATTATTAAACCAAACTTACGATGTAAATATGCGATGTAGTCGAATCCCGCGACTAGTTTCAGCCACATACGGTAACCTTCATCAGGAGGATGAGTGAGATGCGTCGGCGCCAGCGTCTCGCCCCGCCCCGCACTGCTAGACGAATGAGAAATGGTGTTGCAAGCTAATAAAACCTGTTACAGCATTCCATTGGATTTGCGATCAACGGTATACTGCACGGCAGTGTCCCGCGGCGGCGAAAAGCACTGGCAATTTGTGCTGGACCGCAAACGGCGAGCCAACGCCGCTACTGCAGCCGAAACATTGCAACAAGCACTTTCGTGTACTTCAAAAACTTGGGTTTATATGCAGTGAGTATTATTCTTTGCTTAATGTTGTCAAATCTAAAAAGATAAATACCTCCAGGCATTATGAATTGAGTAGCCTATTAACCTTTAGAAGTTGTTAAGGCCAGAGGCTAAGGCCAGTCAGTTCTCTTCAGTTTGAACAACGCCTAATCTACCAATGCTAATAATTTTATATTTCTGATTCCTTCAGAATGTTGGAGTGGGTTCTAGCTGAAGATTCTGAAGTGCGGGCACAAGACTCGGCGCACCTAATATGTGATATACTTCAGTCTTCTATTGGTTTCTACGTAGCGAAGGATTTTGTTTATACGAAAACAAAGGAACTTCATAATGTGTAAGTACTTACTTATAGGGTAAATAAGGAATTTCCTATCCTGATATGATGATATTAATATTGTGAGGTCACGGAATGTCGAAATATATTACGTGAAAACTACTAGCTCAAGACCTTTCTCTTGAATGACAAAACTTGAAGGGACAAAACAAACAGTGTGAAGCAACTTTGTTTTATACTCTGAAGTAATTATTATTTTTCCAGCCTCCCGACCGGTTCCTTAGGACGTATCGCAAGTGTGTTATTGGACCAGCTCATTACACAGAAACAACTTGACGAAGTAAGCCATATTATTTATTGAAGGTCTTAACTTCAATAGGGGTAGTCTCCTAGTCGGTGGAAAGCCGTATTCTCTGTATGAATATCTCTGCAACGGACTCTTGATAGAAATCACAACGTCAAATCTTCTCGCCTCGAGACAAGCAGCAAAAGTATTGTGATGATACCCACGTTTCCCAGCTGATATGTGACCTATAACCATTAGCCAGCAGTTTGAACTTGCCAAAGTGAGCACATTACTGGAAGTTATGTAATCCTTTCTATTGCTTGTCTGAAGTGGGTTTACGTCCATAAGCCATTGAGTAGGGATCAAACTTCTCTTGATAACCAAACCAACGCGACGACGCTTTAGCTATTGGACTGTTAGAGCACATGACGGGGCGCAGCGCTCTATTATCGACATTGTGTGCTTTGAAATAACATCGAAAAACAACCTTACTGCTTTTATAAGTATCTTTCCAATTTAATTCACAGTTTCTAAAATGGCGAGACGAGAACGCGCAATACTTGACCAACGCCAATCTGGTGATAGAACAGGGTATTGAATCTGCCCGCGTTAACATCGAGTGGGTAGAACATAATATGGATACAGTCGTACAAATGCTGAAGGATGCCGTGGAGTGAGTATGGAGTATGTATAACTTTTATTTTTATTTTTTTTAAGTTTACAGTCAACGTCAGATAAACGGTAATGCTCTTTGGTATTGCCAACCAAGGGATGGTACCTTTTATCTGACGCTGACTGTACATCTCAGACTTAAAATATAAAGATTTTTAGTACAGTTAGCAGCCGTCCGTAGTATTTTTAACTACTTATATTTCTGGTATTCTAAATAGTAATATTTACTGCATAAGACAAACGATTTGATTTCTAGATAGAAATAATGTGCGTTTTATTTTTCTTATTTTACAGAAAAAAACATTCAAATGAAGGTAATAGGAGACCTCTGGAATCGTGTGACCTCGTGTGGTTAATATATTATGTATATATTGTGTGTTTGGACAAAATAAACCAATAGATTAGATTACATTTTGTATCTATTTATTAACTACCGCCCTGTTGCTAGCAAGGATGTCTGTTAAACTGTTGTTGTGCCTTTTTCATTAAATAAATAAATCTGTTATAGTTTATTATGAACATATGTACATACATCAAAAAAACGAATTAAGAACCTCCTCCTTTGCAGTCGGTTAAAAATGTCTATCTGTGTATATCCTACTTAGATTAATTCTAAAATTATGATCATACAATTTATACAAAAGGCAACATTACTGCCCGACTTATCTCTCACACCTCTCGAAACAACACACCGATTGCGCTGAAAAGCTCGCAGATATAGGTATTATGACGTAGGAATTCACTAAGAAACGCGGGTAAAACCACAAGGCGCAGCTAGTATTATAATAAAATCAAATACCAATAAAGAATCGAATTGATTTATTAACAAAAAATATTTTCCAATATCATCTAATGTTACCATTTCAAAATATCTATAATTATTTATACCATTAATTATTTTACATCAATCAATCAAGCCGGCTTGATGAGGTCTGCGTCAAGCACACGTCAAGCATCAGTTATGCTTGATGCAAAGCGCATCTTTGAGAAATTAACCAATTAATACTAATTTTCACAATTATTGAATTCAAATCAGAAATAAAGAAAAATATGATATTCCATAGAGAATAAAAAAGGAAATTTATTTATTTTTATTTTATTTATGGCAATTTTATTTCGGTGGTTATGTTATGTCATGTTTATAGTTTCATTTTGTATTTGGGTGCTAATAAAGAAAATAATATTCGAATTTTAAATTCTATTCACATTAAATTGCCCGCATTTTTGCTGTCAATGAAAATTTAGTATGATGAAAATAAGGTTTGGCTATAAAATATGGCCATTATCATTATATCTAACTTTATTAAGTAATTGGACTTATCTAGTAAAGCCATCTAGCGAATATAAACTATCTATATGATAGAATATACACCCCTATTTTGAAAATATGGGACTTATTAAAATCAGAATATCTGTAGCAGTAACTGAATCCATATATCCAATAAAAATATCAAAAATGATAGTCGATTACTTATCTTTAAAAAATACCAAATAAATGTCGTATTACCAGACGGCACACTAGCTATCAAGTATTCTGTGACGGCTCGGGTCGATGACCGCGCTCAGCTGTGTATCGCAGCGTTCGGTGTAGAATAACAATAAAATTCGGCGGGATTTTGAAAATCTTTGACTTATCATAACTTTTTAAATAAAAGCAAAAGAAAAAAACTAACTTCACTATTATATTGTCACCCGTCGTTTACATTAGCTGTGAGATAAGGTATCGCAATTTCAAAATAAGGGTGTAAAGTATGATACTTAAGTAGGTATAGTTTTGTAGTAATACAATTTTTTAAAAACCCTCTCTGTGCATTCTTCATATATGAATATTAAAGGATCCTTCCCTAATTACTGGTCAAAATTTAGGGATGTTTGCACTATTTCCTTAGTCTTTATTTACTTTTTAAGGTTATAATTATGTAATTTATAAACGGGAATGAGTTTAAGGGCGCGAACCCACCGCCACGCACGCTACGCACGCTACACACGGTTACGCGGCGCTGCCATAGAGATATTTCAAGCGCCGCGTGGTCGTGTGCAGCGTGCGTAGCGTGCGTGGGGGTGGGTTTGCGCCCTAAAAATCATTATTCATGGTAAGAAAAAAAAATATATTTAGGTAAGTCATCATCAACTGTCATTTTAAAAACTATACCTACTTACGTAACAGACACACTTATACGCAATTATTGCTATACATACACGTAGGGTAAGTTAGTACACAATCAATACAATATTAAATTAAAACTCTTCATATAACCAAAGCTATTCCTATTTATTAGTTGTCGTAAAATGCACAGAAATGCATGGAGTAGACATGATTGATAAATTCTTATTTCTTTGGAAATACACGGTTTATAACTAATTACAAGTTTATAAGGCCCATAGTTACTTTAAAAAGGAACATGGGTGGAACTACTGTTTTATAATAACATTTTAGGTCCGAAAATACTAATTTTGATTGATTTATTATTCCTTTGAATGGTAATACCAGTAATATTGTCGTAAAGCCACAATCTTAAATCACTACATAGTATAAAACAAAGTCACTTCCCGCAGTCTGTCCCTATGTATGCTTCAATCTTTAAAACTACGCATCGGATTTTTTTAATAGATTGGAGTGATTCAAGAGGAAGGTTTTTAGCATTTTTTCCCCGCATGCTCACGGAAGCGTGAGCTATGCGGGTAAAACCGCGGGACGCCGAAAGTATTATAATAACAGCAGTTCTTAACCTAATATACTTAAACAAAACAAAAAGGTCATGAAGTAAAATAAAACTTAAACTAAAGTCGATTTTTAAAACACATTTACCTAATTGGGTAATTTATGACATGTAGGATATACTTGACAATGTTTTTTCTTGACATGGGATATACTTTTATGGCGTTTCCCAATATTTGCTCTGTCTATGATCTTGCCTGTCGACGGATACAAACAGAGATAGCTAAGTTTTACATGTGAAAACATTTAAGTGGTTAAGAGTTATTACTTAGTTTTTATTGTTATTATTAAAACTGTTTGTTTTCCTTTAAATAAAAATAAAATAAAATAAAATAGTACACATAGAGCAGGGAAGGCATACGGCTGCCTGTAAGTGGAAACGTCCTATGGTTAGAAAGAGAGAGAAGACGCGGTACTCTTACTGTCTCTACTGACGCATGCGCAGTAAAGGCATAGAGGTGACTGGGGGTGACGCGTCTGCTATGCTAATTTTCCGCGCCAACTGCGCATGCGTGAGTAGAGGGAGACAGATAGGGGGCGGCGATCGTCTCTCCCTTTCTAACCGAGGGACAACTGGAGTTCTGGCTCCCCTGCTCTATGTGTACCATCTCTATGGATACAAAACCATGGAAACTTTTAATAATCTGTTATTTTACCTACATTTATGATAGATATACAAAGTTTTGTATCAATTGACAAGCAAAATCAGAGATAGATAACGGTTGTTACTAGATCGGATAGTTTTTTAACTAATGAAATCCATTTTCAATTATTTCGAGGTGTAAACAAACATTTTTACAGTACAAATATATTTATATAGAAAACTTGAAGATGGCCAGACAATACAATTTATGCATTTTCTTTTTAATTTTATTTTGATTATTTATGTATTGTTTTAAGAAAATTTTATGCATATTTGAAGCCATGTTTTACAGATTTAAGAACACAACCAATTTATTTCAAAAATACCAAAAACCTAAACATAATTTTTCATATTTTTGATTGGAAAATAAAAAAATTTCTTCCTTATTCGAGCCTTAAAGTACAAAAGCAAATTTAATTACAGAATTTTATCGAAATTGCACAATATTTTACTACAATAATTCTGATACAATAAATTCAATGATTTTATAATTATCTGAAAAATAACCTGAAAAAGTGAATAAGTATTCAAATACACTTTTCTGTGCCGGCGGCCAAAAGTATAAAGAGAATATTATAAAGAAGTAAAGTTTGTATGTTTTTTAAATTGTAGGGGGAAATATCGGGATCTACTGAACCGATTTCAAAAATTCTTTCACTAATGGAAAGGTAATTTATTAGTGTGTGACATAGGCTATTTATCCCTGTATTCACACGGGAACGGGAACTACGCGGGTGAGACCGCGGGGCGCTACTAGTTTTCAATATACTGACAACCAAAAGATGCGATTACAGCGACGCTGTCACCGGCACAGAAAATATTGTGGTTCAATACCAGAACAGATATCTTTGTGGCAGACCTTCAAAACTTGTTGAACAACATCAATTAAGTTTTGAAACATATATGACTGTACTGAAACCTTATGATCATAAGATTACGAACACATTTTCAGATAAAAAGAAAACCATTAGTATATTTTAATTGTCAAAAAAGTGACAATACTAACTATAAACTAATGTATTTGTATAGTACATAATAAAATCTCTTATAATTAATATTTAAACCAAAGAAAACATCATTTTTTGTACAAATGGAATCGAATATACCTCCTTTGATAAAGGTAAGTGGGATATTTTAGTTATTTTTGTATCGGATTGTGGTGGGATTTGTAATCTCTTATGAACACACATTATAATATGATTATGTTATCAGCCAAAAGATACAAAAAGTCCTTAAATATTAAATTATCTCAATATAGTTCTTTTTAACCCCCGACGCAAAAAGAGGGGTGTTATAAGTTTGACGTGTCTGTGTGTGTGTGTATCTGTCTGTCTGTGGCATCATAGCTCCCGAACGGATGAACCGATTACAATTTAGTTTTTTTTTGTATTAAAGGGGACTTACGTGCGAATGTTCTTAGACATGTTTGATGAAAATCGGTGGACCCGTTTAAAAGTTATGGGGGTTTGAAAGTAATTGTGTTGGGGGTTTTTTAAATATTTAATTTAATTGTTTTAAACCAATGTATGTTGCACATTGCTATAGGGGATTGAACTCCGACCTCTCGATCACCTTAGCCTTG
The DNA here is from genome assembly GCA_958496195.1 of Timandra comae. Classification (NCBI taxonomy): domain Eukaryota; kingdom Metazoa; phylum Arthropoda; class Insecta; order Lepidoptera; family Geometridae; genus Timandra; species Timandra comae. The sequence goes on from OY292376.1 coordinate 708,439, forward strand.
AGAATTTAAGTCTCAATTTTTACGGTTTTAAACCGACTACAAAAATAGTGGAGGTTCTCTATTCGACTTGTATTTTTTTATATTTATAAAGCAAGTTGGCTTGATAACAAAATCATACTACACGAAAATGCGACAACTTTACAACGAATGTATATTTTAAAAATATACTTGAATTGAACACTGTCAGTGTCTTAACATTTTACTTTGGTTCAAGTAAGTAGGCATGTCTATACATTATATTATGATCATTTATAACGTAAATACTGATACATTTTGAATATCAAGTTGTACTATATTTAATGTGTACAATACATTATTTAATGTATGAATACAACCAAGCTCTTCCATTATCCCTTCAAGGGAAGTTTTTTGGAAAGCCTTTTATTTTAGCTCGAGTTTCAGATCACCGACACGTATTACCCAAGCGTGGTGATTACGCCTATTCCTCCTCACTGTACTAATATCATCAGTGAGATATAGATTAGGATTTTAATCCTTTAGGATCGTATCTAACTACAATATCAGCAAGAGGCTTTTGTCTTGCAGTCTTACTGATTGATATTCTAATACCAGTAAGAAGGCCTTTGGCTCTGAGTGGAATCTATAAGCTTTTTCTTTTTTCAATTATTTATATCCAATTATTTTGTTTCTAAGACTGATACTTCTTTTATCTTAATGTAACCCAATCATGATTCTAAACAAATCATTTTGTCATCTATATCCATGATTCCAAAAACCTCGATAATACAATGTAAAGCCATACCTACTTGTAACACATTGAGCCTTACATCACGATACACCGCTTGTCTTGGGTTGGTGTGGGCGTGGGCGACAGTGTGGGCACATTGGGCGGTAGTGTGGGCTGTGTGGGCAACGTGGGCAGGGAGTCTGGCTTGAGGGACTCGGGGTCGAAAGTGGACGCGGAGGCGACTGGAGCTGTGAGCGGCAGGTCGGTGTTTATACCGACGATCTGTAGACCAAAAAATTCATTATTTACATGGTCTGTAGGATAAATATGATACTTACTATTGTTGTTCGAATATGTGGTTATGTTTTCGTTGTAACTTGGTTAAATTGATCTAGATTTTTAATTCTGAACAATGTGGCGTTAATGTGGGACTCAATTATGATAATGTTATAATACTAATTTGTTACTTATCCTTATAAACGTGGTATGGACCAGTAGTTCTTGAGATTATTACATTTATGTAAACTTTTCAGATTTAGAATATTATTATATACGTAAGAAAGGTATTACCAAGTTCGACAACATCTTTGTCTATATAATTTATTCCTCTAATAACATCATAAGCCCAGTGCAATTAAGCTAAGTCTTCGTCAACAACTGACTGACGATATGTTATATCAAGTCCAGTCTATAATGTATTTATAGTCGAGGTTAGGCAGACAGGATCTCATATTGATATCTTTGATTTACACGAACACTACACATTGAAATAAAACACTTAAACAGGATCTCAAATTCGGTATACCCTGTGTTATTACTATCTTGTTTGGTTTTCAGTTTCTAAATTTAAATAACGATTTATTTATTACCTCCGCGTTCCTCCTTGGCAGACTCCGCCTGAGCGAGCCGGTGATCCTGTCCAACAACCTCATTCTCTTGTGCGCGGGCGCCGCGAGCGGGCGATGTTCTTCAGGGTCGGCGGATTCAAGTGAAGGTTTGCGCTTACGGCCCACGACTGTGCCGGTCGGACGGGACACGGGCTCGGACGTTAGGGCTGCAAATAGATAGTTGATTTATTAATTATATTTATCACAAATTACTACTTGTAAATGGATAGTTTTCCGCAATGAAATATTCTAACAAAGATGTAAAATGTGAGAATTTGATTTTCGAACTCATGTGTACGTTTATTTCGACTCTTTTACAGTGAAACCTACGTAGGCATACACCTACTATGACATTCCAACATTCCAAGGATGTAAGTGCAGTCGATCAACCCGCACTCGGCGCATGTTAAGGCCTAAGGCCTGATTTCATTCAAGAGAAGGGAGATCTGATCTCAGTTAGAGACCAGAGGGATATTTTTTGATTCCAACCGACTATGACTTTCAAAGGCTAAGTACCCGGCTTGCCATGCTGTCACTATGACCACTAAGCTTAGACCGGCTTAACATATGATTATACGTCTTTCCGTCTCACCTAACTAACATCATGCTGGTACAGTTATGTCTAATATGATTATTTGAATACTTACGCGAGCTCTGCCTCTTCATATGCTCCTGCAGCAGTTGGTGCAGCGAGTGTGCGTGCGGCCTATAAGAAGCCCGACCCTTTATATCTCTGATCCCGCGGAGGAAGCTGGAGTCTTCAGTCGCCTCTTCGGCCACGGATATGGAAGATTCCGTGATGTCCATCTCCATTGTAGTGTTGTTGCCTGGCGTTGGGAGATTATGAAAATATTGTCTTTTAATACTTATTTGAAGTTTCCAGCGATTTGTGGTAATGGTTTTGTTTCACATTTAAGCATGAGCTTAAGTGTGAAACAAACGCAAGCTTTATATGCTAAAATACAATAGGACGATGTCAGTCAAATAGTATCCTTTAGAGATTCCTCGACCGACGGTAGTCGTGAGCGGTCGTGTCCAATAGTCTCCAAAGTCTATCTATTTGTTGTAAATAACGGGACAAGCCAATATATACCTTAACGTGGTGGACATAAAGTTCAAAAGCTATAACTACAAATCGTTATCTTTAATCTACTTCGAACAGTACATCAAAAATATAATAGACGGAACATGATGCAACGATCACCGGCAAGCTCGCCCCAAACTGAACTGACTCGGAAAACTACAATGGATACATTTGTGTCTACAAGAAAAAGGAAAGACAGAGCAGAAGAAACCGAGTTGTCAGATATAAAACAATTAATTTTGAGCCTGAAAACTGATCAAGATTCTAAGTATAAAACTTTAGAGGAGGTTTTTAATACTATGAAGTCACAGACTGAAGATCTAAAATGTCAAAATGAAGAAATTATAAAATCTAATTTAGAAATCAAAACCGTTTTGGATAATTATACCGAATCTTATATGGAACTTAAAAAAGGAATGGAATCTATGGCACAGGAACTGCAAGAGGCTAAAATTACCATTCAAAACCTCAACTCTCAAGTTCAACAACTAGAAAGGAATCAAAGGTCTTCGATGCTTGAAATAAACAACTGTCCTATATTGAGTGACAACAAACTCCCTGAAGCTTTACAGTTGTTACACCAGGAGCTCGGCACCACACAAGTAGAAATTCGACAAGCATTTCAATTCAAGAAATCTACTAAGAAGACCATCCTAGTTGAATACAACAATCCACAACAATCACAAACTGTTATTAAGGCAGTGAAAAATTATAACAAGAAAAATCTAAAGGAAAAACTTAACACGAAAGCGATGGGTATACTTGAAAACAAAGCACCCATCTATGTCTCGGAATCCTTAACACCCATGGCGAAAAATATATTTTTCATGGCTAGACAAATACAGAAAAAACATGACTTTAAATATTGCTGGACGTCTAAAGGTTTAGTGTACATGAGAAAAACGGAAGATACACCTATTATACAACTAAATAATAAAGAAGCTATGGATAGCCTTATGAAGAAGATAGAAAGCGATGGTCAGTGACTATATGGATTAACAAAGTATAAAAAAATAACTAAATATCAAGTAACCCATGGCATGAAACTAAGCTGCATGGTTGTGTTATCTATATGGTTGATGAACTTTACTATTAATTATTTTGAAATCTTAACAGTATTATTATATCATATTTACTATTTATTTTACGCAATAACTAACAATATATTTATAAATATACACAATTATATATATACAATAATAATAACACACCAACACAAACAAATCTACATATTATGTGAAATGACTTTGCCTTGTCCGATACATTTTTACAACAAAATAATATTAAAAAATGGTTAACCATCAGAACATTTGTACAGATCTGGATGAATTGAATAAATCGGGCAAGGTAATAGTCGCACAGTCTTTGGAGGAATGTGACTCTCATATTAATAAATCTAATAACATAAATATACTTACACAAAATATTAGAAGCATTAAAAAGAATTTTGATAGTTTTTTAACTCTATTAATAAGATTGAATTTCCAATGCGAACTTATAATTTTGACTGAATGCTGGCTTATAAAAACACCTATTCTTCCAATCTTGGATGGCTATATCTCGTACTGTACAAAAAAGAATATAAATCAAAATGATGGCGTAGTTGTATATGTCAAAAATAATCTTGATGTTATAGTAAACGATCACATAGACTCTTGTGAATTCTCCTGCATGGTGGTTAAATTTAATAATAAATATGCATTTATATGCATTTATAGATCACCTTCTTACAAAAAAATTGAGCCATTTCTTATATCTCTTGAGAAAATTATAATATCTTTAAAAGACATTCCGAACATTATTATTTTAGGAGATATTAATATTGATATATCGATAGATACCAATGATGGCAACGCAAATAAGTACCTTAATTTTCTAGCTCATTACGGTTTTTTTCCATCTCACCATATGCCTACTAGAGATAAAAGCTGTCTGGATCATTGCATTGTTAAAAAAAATCTTAAAGTAACCACAATAATTTGCGATACCACAGTTACAGATCATTCATTGATTATATTTTCATTAACCAAAACTATACATTCAACAAAATCTATACATAGCACACTTAAAATTAATTATCTTAACGTAATACAAGAATTGAGATGTATAAATTGGGGGGAAATTTTCAAATCTAATAATCCTAACATAATAATAAATTTATTTATAACGATATTAAAGACATTATTCGAAAAACATGTAGTTAAGAAATTTTACTCAAATAGGAAAAAAATACTAAAGCCATGGATAACCCCAGGACTCATTAGATGCATGAGAAATAGAGATAGGCTGCACAAAAACCTCAGAAATAATCCGGGTAACCTAATCGTTAAAATAACTTATCTTAGATATAGAAATACTTGCAACAAATTACTAAAAAATCTTAAGAACTCATATTATAAATTAAAGCTTGAAAAAAACAGTAAAAACTATAAAAATCAATGGTCTATTATTAAAGAAATATGTTATCTTAATCAATCTAAAATACCCCACACAAAATTATTAAACCTAAAAAGTAGTCAAGAAGAGTCTCTAAATTATATAAATAACTTTTTTGCCAACATCGGGAATGAATTAGCTTCAAGTATAAAAAGTAGAAATCATACCACAGATAAAGAATTAGAAAATAAGATACTTTTGAATCCTGCACAACAGTCATTCTTTCTCTCACCAGTCGATACTGAGGAAGTTATTAAATGTATAAACCAATTAAAAAAATCTAATAGCAGCGGCTGGGATGGTATATCTAATAACTTTCTTAAAATGGTATCAGAATATATCGCACAGCCTATTGCTTTTATATGTAATGCATGCTTTGATTCTGGAGTTTTCCCAGATGAGTTAAAGCGCTCGGTAGTTATTCCGATTCATAAAAGTGGAGACAAAGAAAATATTACGAATTACAGACCAATATCACTTTTACCGTCCATTTCTAAAATAATAGAAAGACTCCTTAATGCAAGATTGAAAAGCTATATTGAAAAATACAAACTATTAGCGGACAACCAATTTGGATTTCGATCAAATAAATCTACGTCGGACGCTACAGAACATCTGATTAATTTCATAGTCGATTCTCTTGACAGAAAAAAGAAATGTCTTGGTTTGTTTATTGATTTGAGTAAGGCATTCGATACCGTTTCTGTTTCACTATTATTAAAAAAACTTGAAGTTATGGGTATCCGAGGTTTGCCTCTAAAATTATTTGCAGACTATCTCACAAACAGAAAACAATCAGTGAAAGTGGGAGACTCGATTAGTTCCGAAGTAAACATTCACTACGGTGTTCCTCAGGGAAGTGTTTTAGGTCCTACCCTCTTTTTAATCTATATAGATTCTCTCTGTAGGCAAAGTATAACAAATTCTCAAATTACCTCCTTCGCAGATGACACTGCAATAGTTTTTAAAGGGGACACGTGGGAAGAGGTTACGGAGCTGGCTGAAAAAGGATTAACTCATCTTGCTACTTGGCTTGATGATAACTTGCTAACGTTAAATGTGATTAAAACAAAATTCATCCCTTTCGCCATACGTAAAAACACAATACCACGTGAAATTACTCTAAAATTACATAAGTGTTTAACTCGTCGCTCTGATACTTCTTGCAATTGTTATATTATTGAAAAAACCTTAACCACTAAGTACTTAGGAATCTATGTAGACTCTCAATTATCCTGGAATAGTCAAATATCCTACATAAGTAATCGTGTCAGAAAATTAATCTTTATATTTAAAACTCTCAGACACATTTGTGACCAAAAGTTAATTATAACAATTTATTATACTGTTGCTCAATCGATTATGTCATATTGCATGACTGTATGGGGAGGTGCTAGCAAAACTGTATTAATCACTCTGGAAAGAGCACAAAGAGCACTACTAAAAGTAATGTTTTTCAAACCATTCTACTACCCTACCGTAAACATTCATAATGAAGCAAAAGTATTATCTGTGAGACAATATTTTATTAAAACACTCATTCTTAGCCAACACCCTATAAAGCCCAACATAGATATAAAATCTAAGCGTCGAAAAGATATAATATATATTGTACCCAAATGTCAAACAGCACTAGCACAACAATTCTTCCCATTCTTAAAGCCCAGGTTATATAACATAATAAACAAAAAACTCAATATATTTAATCTTAATAAATTTAAACTGAAAAAAATATTATTTGAATACTTACTACAATTAAACTATGAAAATACAGAAGACTTACTTAATATTGTTAAATAACATGACGAGTCACTTTCAACCACACACATTCATATTGTACACATTCACATCACCCAAAATAATATATAATTATTTATAAATACAAATATTTTACATTATTTACCTATATGTACTACACATGTATATAAATGTATTATTTATACATAAACAATTTAAATGTTACATAATAATATACCTAAGTAATTAAAACATAAATAAGTATTATAAATTAAAAATATTAACATACCTACATTATATAAAAAAAAAAATGTAATAATTTAAAAATAAATAAAATTTTAATTTGTATTAGTATGAAACTTCTACAGCAATTGCATCTGATTGTTTTTGCTTGTACTATGCATCTGTGACGTGACGTGACGCTCACTATTGTTTAAATGGTACGTTCGAATTTGCGCTAGCGACCGGTACGAAGAACCTAGCCGACCGTCATACAGTTTTACAACTAGTACGGAGGGTAGATGACTTAACTGACGCTGCGAACATTACGACCATTGGTAACGGAATATGTATATGTTTGTGAATACAAATTGTAATAAGTATTTATTCATTATTGTCACAAAATATAATTAATTGTACATGTAAACAAATTGTAATTAAACGAATAAGCACCTACTGTAAAATATTTCGTTATTAGTGCACATTATTATTTATTGTAACAGCGATTTTTATGAGAATAAATGATTATGATTATGATTATGATGATAGTATATCGGTGCGACTTATTCATACAAGCATGAACATAGTGAATATAACAGACACAGTAGCATAATGAATATAACAGACATAATTTGTATAAGTATCTAAAATATATTGAACTTCATAAAATAGTAAAACACCTGAACTTCATATTTTGACGTGAACGTTTTGCTGCCAAGCTCGCGTAAGTGACGACATCGAATGAAAATTATTATCCAAAATCTGTCACACTCTTGATTGTAATTAATCCCCTAAGCAATTGAAATAGTGGATAAAATTGTGCTGACCCAACATTTACAAAGCACATGAACCTTTATGTTCATTATAACTATAACTAGCTGCGCCCCGCGGTTTCACACGCGTAGTTCCCGTGGGAATTTCGGGATGAAAAATAGATGTTGGCCGATTCTCAGACCTACTGAATATGCTCACAAAATTTCATGAGAATCGGTCAAGCCGTTTCGGAGGAGTATGGCAACGAAAACTGCGACACGAGAATTTTATATATTAGAAGATGTTATATGTTACCTGTGTAATTCGCCATCACTGATGTGATGGTCTGATCCAGCTTGGGTTGGCGCGTGTACGGCGATACTCTCGCACGAGTCTTGCCTCGGGTCTCCGCTGGAAATATATCATCATTTAGTTTTATTTCTTTTTTTTTTTACTTTTGTTCTATAACTGATTGAGGACTCGTTTGTTTAATCAGATTATGAAAGAATGCCAGTATTGAAATAAAACACTTAAACGGATTTTTGTCGTGGTTGTATTTTGTTTTACATTATCTGACGTTTCGGATTCTTTACAGAACCCGTGATCACAGAAGACTAAGATGGAAGACGTCTGTACAAAGTAATGTAAAAAGTATTGAAAAATATAAATATTTATTTAATTATTATTTTTAATTATATAAAAATATTGAACGTAGTAAACCTTCAATATTTTGAATATAATTCTAAATATTGTGAATTTACCACTAAAAAAAAATCAAAGATATCAATAATGCCAGTATTTATTAATCACATACACATAAATTTTATTTTTTAATTATTAATGTGATTACAAAATATATAGTAAACCTTCTAAGAAGATAATTTCTGGATCTACTGAACTGATTTTGACAATTCTTCAACCAATAGAAAGCCACAATATTTGTGAACGGCATAGACTATTAAGGGAAGGCAAGTCATTATTAGTGTATTATATTTTCAAAACCGTCAAAACTACCTTCATTTTTAAAGACAAAAACAATCATTATACTTACTCTCAATAGCGTCAACATCAATAATAATTTCGACATCCTTCTCTTTCTTATCTCCCTCTTTCTTCTCTCCGTCTCCCTCTCCCTCCCTCTTCTCTTGGGCAACTTTCTGTTCTAACGCTTTCTTGTCCGGTTTGGGCGAGTCGGATGAACGCAGTTTACGATCGGACGGCGGTGGTATGTCGCTCAGTTTTAACACTTTGGATTCTTTTGACTGGAATTTGAGAGGAAATATTTTAACCCCCGACGCAAAAAGAAGGGTGTTATAAGTTTGACGTGTCTGTGTGTGTGTGTATATATATCTGTCTGTCTGTGGCATCATAGCTCCCGAACGGATGAACCGATTTCAATTTAGTTTTTTTTTGTATTAAAGGGGATTTACGAGCGAGTGTTCTTAGACATGTTTGATGAAAATCGGTTAACCCGTTTAAAAGTTATGGGGGTTTGAAAGTAATTGTGTTGGGGGTTTTTTAAATTTTTAATTTAATGTTTTGTTGATATAATGTCATATGACAATATTGACACAGTAACGTGCTATAAGATGATGGAGTATTGAGCAGTAGTGTCGGTTTATCTCACTCGCTTTTAACTCAGATAAAGGTATAACCGATTGAGACGCAATTTATGAAGGCAGTACGTTAGTAAATAGTGCACATCGTCCTTTAAAAAGAAGGAATCGGCTAATCTCGGCTTCATAGACCTTTATTTCTGGCGTAGGTTTCAAATTAGTATATTTATAGATTTTTTTTATATACCCTTTGACATGTTTTTTATTGTTGACATTAGTTACAAGTGACATTTGTATTTAATTTTATTTAAAAAAAATACCAGCCCGAGTTTCTTGCCGATTCTTCTCGGCTGATGTAATTCCTAATCGGTGGTAGAATCAATTCTGACGTTCATAAGTGCCTCATTGAGGTCTTAACTGAATAAAGGATTTTTGACTTTGACTTTGATATCTAGTTAGTATCAACTACTACCGCATTTGAACAAGACTGACAAATGCACAAAAATAGATCTATGTAGCCGAAATTACCATGTAGAAATATGTCAACATATATTATACACCCCTATTTTGAAATGATGGGACTTATTAAAATCAGAATATCTGTAGCAGAAACTGAATCCATGTATCTAATAAAAATATCAAAAATGATAGTCGACTTATCTTTAAAAAATACTAAATAAATGCCGTATTACCAGACGGCAAATAAAAGCAAAAGATAAAAACTAACTTCACTATTATATTGTCACCCGTCGTTTACATTAGCTGTGTGATTAAGTATCTCGAATTCAAAATAGGGGTGTATATCAGAGAAATAAGGTTAACAGAAATTTCACATACAAGTACTATCATTAGACAGTACTCACGTCATCGTTATCCTTGTCGGAGGCGGGCCGCGGCGTCTCGGGGGTCTTGGTCGCCTTCACCTGGGAGTAGCGCGAGGGTTATACGAGTAAGGGATGATGGAGTTATGTACTAGGGGGTTGGTTAGTTCAATGAGATCAAAAAACATCTTTATTGAGCCACAATCTTTTCTGTGCAGCAGTCAAAATTGGAAACTCCTATTGACATTTTTACTTTAATACATTTTCGAAAGATGCTATTACAGCGACGCTGTTACCGGCACAAAAAAGATTGTGACTCAATAACTGATATAATTATCTACTGTAAAATCGGCACACAGTTAGTTGTTATTGTATATCCAACACCCATGCCCTGTCACACAAACCCAAACCATCACACCACAATGTTCATTTAGCAACCCCTAACCGCTATATCATACACAACACACAAACATTTTTTTCAACCTCCACAACCACATTCAATCGTATATCAAACCCCATTTGGGGATGGAACAGAGTGTATTGTTCCTCCCCATTGAGTCGGGAGGATCCTCCGACCAGGCGGGTGTTGTGCCTGGTGGGCAGCTGCCCGACGGTTGTTGTCGGGTTCTCGTATATAAGTGCAATATCTCGGTAAATTTGTGTTGCGCGATGCAGGACACGTCAGTGTAGTTGGCACGTGGCTCCCCGTACCTGCGAGCGCCTCGTGTGGCTCCGGCTGTGGGCGTCGTCGTGGTCGCAGTCCGAGGTGTCGTCGTAGCTGAGCTCGGGGAACATGGCGTCGTCGTCTATCATCAGCGAGTCGCCGTCCGAGTCGCCGCTCCCGGTGCCGTTGCCCTCGCCGTTCGTGTCCACACCGTTCTGTTTTGACGGTTTCGGCTTGTCCTGAAACGTTTTGTTGTTAAGACATTGGGCGTTTTACTAGTAGCCGGCCCGGCCCGGCACCGGTGCCGGGGAAGCAAAAATTTATGAAAATGTCTGGCTCGCCTTTCCACTTGTTTCTGGTCCCTCAAGACCAGAACCACTGGCAATTAGACTTTTACATATTAAAACAACAATACATCTCTGCCAATATAATAGTAGCAGAAAATCAAGCATATTTTGTTTTTGCCAGTAGCGTGGCTGTGAAAAAAATATTTAATTATTTCCATGTGTAAATAAAAAGCATGCTGTTTACCTTTCCATTCTTCTCGACTTTTCCGTCATCTTTCTTCTCCGTCTGTTCCGTTTTCTTCTCCGCTGGCTTTTCTACTTTCTTATCTGCCGGCTTATCCGATTTCTTTTCGACTTTATCCGATTTTTCTACTTTACTGTCGACTTTATCTACTTTTTTCTCAACTTTACTGTCTGCCTTTTCAACCTTCTTTTCAGCTTTTTCGTCTTTCTTAGCTTTTTCTGCCTTATCAGCTGATTTGTCAGATTTATCGGCGTTTTTATCCACTTTTTCGGGTTTGTCTTTTTCTGCAACTTGCTGTTTTTCTTTTTCGGCGTTGGCGGCTATTTTCTTCTTCATTTCTTTGCTTGGACTGTCTGTTTGTCTCTGGAATTAAATGTTGTTTTGATGAATAAATAAATGGTACAAAAATAATTGTCCTGAAAGTCTGTTCCTATTTTTTAGAAGAATTAATTCTAGAATCACTAATTAAGCCAAAGGATTGATAACTCATCGCTAATAAAATAACCGATGATCGTATTAATCAGAGTTTATCTTATTTTAGTATTATATTGAATTAATTAGTTGTATTTATAATAATTAAACCCTTAAATATTGAAATAATAATTAAATAATGAATACCTTTTCCTTTTCATCACTCGTCGCCGCATTTTGTAACTTCCGCGTCACTTTTTGACTCATATTTATCTGAAACAATGCAATAATATACTAAATTATCTAATAAACTTAACATACATTAAAACTATAATTAAAAATATAAATTAATGTTTAAATGGAAGCGCTCACAGCACTGGAAATTAAACTACATGAAATGTCTGGCAGTGTCTTACTCATAATAGTGATGGATAATAGTTTTACCGAAGCGGACTTTTATTAGTGAAAGATTTTTTTAAATCTGTTCAGTAATTTAGGCGCGAAAGCGTTTCAAGCAAACACACTTTCGCATACCTATATTTCGTAAGTAATGTTAGGATGAAACCGAAACAAATTCATTTTAGCATTATAATCCATTCATTTGGCCGTGAGACAAAATGTAAACAAACCATGAAAAAGGTTATTTTGTATGTCATATTTTATCAATAATACATAGACTACTCCCTACTGACTACTTGATATTTAATTAATCTTTGAAATATAGAATATATAACATACTAGCTTTAGCCCTCAACTTCGTTCGCGTGTAATAATTATTTTAACACGCGACTTCATTTATGTAGAAGGTGAAAAAATAGTTATTCTGTGCCGCCGTGCACTAGCCGGGTCGCCTTGTCGTAGTAACTATTTAGTAATCTGTGGCCTTGATCATAATTTTGCTGTAATGTTATTTTAAAACTAAGATATCTTCTAAGATACTTATTGAAATCAAATCATGTAAAAGGCAAATGTCTTTTAGATTAAATACTTTTGCAATGTAAGCGCAAAAAATGTGTTTTTTACGACATCACATTAGAAACCCCTAGATTTATCGGTGTTTCTCTACAATATCATGCATGTATTATACATATAAACTTTCTGACTGGCTTGGATACGCCGAGTATGTACGTGTAGTATTTGTTGCCGCATTTGACTACGTCGGCGATACCTACCAAACACAGCGAAACCAATTCTTCATCAAAGGTAGTAATAGTAATGACGATGATAATTGACATTACTAAAACCTAAAAATGCTGTGAATCTCAAACTATGGATACATTTTAATACTACTAAATGAAGTTGAACAGTCATTGTAAGTAATGAAAGTAAAATTAATAGTTTTCGTATTTAGCCGGATTGTACCCGTCATTTTTACTCTTGATCAACTTGTTGACGTGAGTGTTTTCTTCCCGATTATATAGTAAAGTATATTGTAAATTTTTGATAATTCTTTGTTTAAAGTAATCATTGTATTATGTTTTATATTCAGTTATCGTTAAATTTCTGTTATCTGAACGTTGATTTGATGAAAATAAGTGTACCTGGTACAAACAGCGCTTGCACTTTTACTTCGCCGAAGATCCAAACATACACCAAGGTGTTATTAATATATTTAAATACGTAGAAGAGACTTGGCCAAAGATTCGTATCCCTACAAAAAATTTATTGTATATAATGACTTCACGAGCCTCCGTTTACCGATGTGTAATAGAAAAAAAGGAAAATCCATGTTGCTCCAACATGGATCACACTAAGTGCTACAGCACTTGGAACTCCTTGCATAAAGTAGGCATATTTTTTTTTTTAAATGGCTGTAACTTTTTTCTGCCGGGGAATTCGGCTTCACTCCCGTAGAATCATTTGTTCCTCTTAACGATACCTATCGAATGATGTACCACACTAAGTGCTACAGCACTTGGGACACACTCCATACAAAGCTGCCCATTGTCCTTTGACATAAATGAGAATGATAACTGATATATAATTTGTGATATTTTTGTACAATCTAGATATTAAATGTTTGGTTAGTCTAGATATTAATAAGTGAAAAAAACGTGTTTTTTTAGTAACCATTTGGTTAACACATTTGGTTAGATAATGTTTGTTTTTTTGTTAATAGTTGAAAAGTTTGTTTGAAATATTCCAATGCTAGGCGTCACTAGTTTTAGATTTACGTCACTGAATGAAGGAGTGCATCTTAGGGAATTCCTATAAGGCTTGTATAAGGGCCTATTTAACGATCTTCAAGTAAAGTTCCTAGTAGTAAGAAAGAGATAAAACTAACTTTACTTGGTGAGTATATTTACTTGAAGGTCGTGAAATAGGACCTAAGACTACTTTTTTAATATTATGTAAATAACAAACCAAATTGGCACCAAATAAGTAACTTATTACATAGGCTACAAAAAAAACAATAGAATTAATTTGATGTGTATATTCCATTCAATTTAATTTTAACTGTTAGCAATTCATTTTACATAGTTTTTATGTGTACACATGTCACTGGACTACAATCCAGCACTGTAACGCAAATTTTATATTATGTAAATATCTTCTGTTGGTTGTATTCTGTGTTTGTGTATAATAAAAAAAATAAAAAAAAAATAAGACCAAAACCGCAGTCAAATCTTTAATCCGCTATCACCTCATACCATAACACTAACACATTGAAATCAGTACAATCGCCAAGGGCTCTCTCGTACATTAGCTGAGAGACCACATGCCGACAGTGCGTCCATCAAATAGTTCAAGTTTACGCATTGTAAACAGAAATATTGATAACTAGCGGTCCGCCCCGGCTTCGCACGGGTTCAATTTTCCCATTGATTTTCCTGATTTTTTTACATAAAAACCTTCTCCTGACAATACCAAACATAACAAAAAAAGAATTAGCGAAATTGGTCCAGGCGTTGTCGAGTTATGCGCTTACCAACACATTTTGCGATTCATTTTTATATTATAGATGGAAGTAGGTGTTGATGTTTTTAATTGGGAATGATCGTAAAATATTGATAAACTTACTCAAAATGTAGGTAAAATACGTATTGAAATGATATAGTATATTATATTACATAAGCTTACACCTGCCGCTATAAGCTGGATTCATAACCTGGGCATTCAAATCTGATCCTCGCAGGATTAATGCCATAAGCAATGATGATATAAGATGTAGTAGTTAATTCTTCTTCTTCTTCTATCGTGTCAATGGCCACAAAACAAGTAAAGAAAATAAAAAAATAAATAATACTAGATTAGATTTTCCCGGACCAAAATTCAGCTACTTCCACACCAGCGCCATTTGCCTCCATCAGGTAGAAATAATTAGAAATATAGGTAAAATGTAGTTTGAAAGGTCTTTTTTGTTTACTACGACTTTTAATTTCATGAGTTTTTCTGTGCTTTGGAGTGCACGTTGAGACGTTAAGTCGCTGTTGTTGTAATAACATCATTGACAATCGTTACAGGTTATTAGAGCCTTAAGGATGGACAATGGACCCAAATCAGAGTTCTAATAGATCAATTCTTTACATAAATTCCGTGGAAATACAAAACATCAGGAAGAAAAAATACACAAGTACTTATCTTGTAAACTTCTAAGTACTTAATATGAATTTCAAAACGATTTGTCTGGAAACCTTGGAGTTTAACATGAATTATGTATTTTTATAGCGTAGGAGATTTTTCAATTTATGCGTTAACCAATTTATTCTATTTTATCTACTTTAACACAACTTGTATATTTTAACTATGCTATCAATCTATGCTATCTATTCTATAGAAGTTGCAATAAATTTCTCGCTTTTATTTCAGAAGTCATTTATCGGAAGACACCTAGGACACAAGGACTGTTTTATGTATGAAACTAGAATCTGTTCCAATTTTATAGAGCTGAGGCGATTGAGTCTCTTTGTTGAACGTGCTATTTGAAAAATAACCCTTTTATCAAGGAAGGTAATACAGGCAATAAAACATCACGCTACGACAAATAGGAACAGAGCAATTGTAATTAACGCGACTTAGACCGCAGGACACAGCTAGTAAGAAATAATATCTCCAGTACACGATAAAAATAAGATAAGCATCACAAACTAAAACTAAAGATCAAATAAGATCTTATATAATACAGTATAGAGGCCCATCTAATCGAGTTATAAGACGAGACATAGTTTTAGCGCGGCAACTCACGATATCGACCTTGAATTAAACAATTAGAGGGGACGAAAAAATATTTGTGTTACTAACGTGTGCCTTTCAGGTGTAGGTTGAGGTTATATATATTATGTTAGTACTTTTATGTAATGTATGTACTTATTATATTTTGTGTTTGTCCATAAGTGTCACCAATGATCCTCTTATGTATCAACTAATTGACCGACAAATATCTAGCCTACCGATCAAACTCCTCTGTTTGTTATTCAACAAATAAAAATAGGTACTTCTTCTTCTTCTCGTCTTCTTCTCGACTCATACTTTTGAGGACCAGAACCCAAACACCGACATGGCGCTATCAATGGCCTTGTAAAGGTCCTCGCGTGTGCAGGTGTGCAGGACAAGCACGGCAAGTTATTAGCCGGCAATAAAAATACTGGACACTGGCGAAATTGCGACGACAGCCAGCAGAAGCCATAATAAAGGAATTGAATTGAATTGACTTCCTTTTATATTAGATAGGCTTGCACTTGACTATAACTCGCCTGATGGAAAGCGATGATACACAACCAAAGATGGAGCGTGCTCATAGATTTACTCGTAAGACTCAGATAGCATGTTTCAGGGAACAGAGAAGCTGGCAGGGAGTTCCACACCTGCGCAGTTTGCATGATGGAAGTGGATGTGAAACGCTTCGTGCGAGCTCGAGTGTGATTATCAACAACATTTTAGCTTTAGAGGAACAGGCCATTCTTTTTTGCCCTTCCTTCTTTTTCTTGAGATTCCTTTTTCTACTAATTTCTGCGTTTTTTTTCCAAACAATGCTCGGGTTTGAGATCAATAAGCATAGGGCAAGTGTGTTGATTACGCCTATTCCTCCTCATTGTACTAATATCATCAGAGAAAGAGGCATTACAGGCCGATACTTTACTCTTCCCCTCACTGCTTCTATTAGATTCCTTTCATTAAAAACTCGCTTTACATTTGTATAAACACGTTTCATCTATACCCCCTTTTTAAAACTACAGCAATTACATTAATTACCACTTCGCGTAAGACCGAGACAAAGACCAACAGTCTCGAGATAATATTTGGGTGAGCGCCATACAAAGGTTATTGCACTCAAGCCATTATGAGAACATTACGATGATGGATTTTTGATCGTATCTCGACTGGTATTCGTTAGTAGTAAGTGTATTTGTAAAAGGTGATGAGTACAATCTATTTTGATGCTATAAAGCTAAAGAATTTTTTGGATTGAACGCGATAATCTTAGGAACTACTGGTTCGAATTGGAAGTTGTTTTCGTGTTGGATTGGATAGATACATTTAACGAGGAAGTGTTTGCTACGTGATAAGTTACACTGCATTTGATGAGGATGATGAAGACTTTATTACACTGATGCACATCCTATCTACGCTGTGGGCCTACAGCTTTTTCTTAGATATAAACATACATTTTTTGTCAACAAACTTTTCGGACTACTATCCTTCGCAGCCTCTCAACTACATTCGGACGAAATCATCCCACTAAAGCTTTCTCAACCTACCCCGACTATGTATATTAATATTTCCAAAAAAAGAACGTTAAATCAGTTAACAATAAACATAATGACATTATATTGTCAACAATCGACTTCCGAATACGGTGGACATTTGCATTATAATACTACAAAGAGGTTTACAATACCATAGGCGCACGCGCATGTCGTATGAATAGTAATGGCGCATGGCGGTAGCAATAGGAAAGTGTTGAGGAAATATTTGTATGAGTAGTTAGGTGTTTTGTGACAGGTAAAATGTTTTGCTTTTCAATATATTTAAATGTTAATATCTGTATTTATCTGCATTTACCTTACGAAGTTATTTTACGTTATTATTATTTTAATTTGCTAATCATTGTAAAATTGTAAAATGCTACTCTGAATCTTATAATATACCGTCAAGCTACATTGAGGAAATTAATAACTATTAGGTATAAATCCTATTAGTTATGATAATACATAAATCAGGAAAATATGGGATTTATTAATAGTACAAATAATGATTATACATATTCTTATACATTCAATTGTAGGCTTGCGCTTGATTGTTACTTGTCTAAGGGAAAGAGAGAGAAAATAAGATGGAGCATGCTTGCTTATCAGATTAAATTATAAGACCTATACAAAAATATTATCAAAAACCTTTTTTAAAAACAAGCTTTTTTTTAGCTTTTATTGCATTGTCATGGGACTTACATAAGTATGTCAAATTTCAGCTCAATCGGATAACCAGAAGTGGTCGAAAAATGGCTTGCAAGATTTGATTACAGACAATGGGACAGGTGACACTAAATAAAAGCTTATAAATTACACTAAGTTGGGCGAACTTATCGCAAACAGAAACTTCTTCCTAACAAACTTTGGACCTTGGAAATATATGAATGTGTTTACTGACTTTCTTGGCTGACCATACATAAATAATTCATGTACAAAGTGATTGCAAATACAAAACATATTATTGTAAAGTAAATACATTTGCTAAGATTCAAAAGATGACTATTTTGCAAGTATAATGAGCGTTGTTTGACCTGCCTAGATATTCTTTTGTTTGACATAACAATGAAAGTTTAAAATCTAGATATTTAGCAGAGAAATCTGTCTTCTCTTTACAGGACTTACAAATGCGGAAATCTTTCGCCTATAACTAATCAATTGATTAGTTAGGTACGGACTTGTTTTTTTTTTGGTAGGTATTTTGCCCTAAAGTTCTATCTTCCAAGACTAGTGAAGTTGCCAAACCTGGCTTGACTGACATTATTTAATTTAATAAATCACGCTAATATAAGTAATTTTGTCGAAAATTTGTATGTTTGTGTTTGTTCTCTAAACTCAAACAAACAGATTCAAATGAAACAGCTATGTAAAATTTGGATATAGATTATAACTTGGATTGAAACATAAGATACATTTCATCCCTAAATTGGCTTAGAAATTTGATTATTTTAATTTTACATGTCCCATAGACTATGAAAACTTTCATCACCATTTTATTCACAATAAATTAAACCATTTTACTATCACAAACCAGTATTTCACCAACAAATAAAGCAATAACAATCCCTAGCAGGATACAGTCCCTACGTGCAGTGAAGTGTGTCGGACCAGCGATGCGTGACACTGGCCGTCGTAACCTGAGTGTATGGTGTAACATGATAGGACTTGGTTTATGTTTTGGTGTGGATTATTATATTCTATTACTTAAGTAATGTTCACTACATAGTATAAAACAAAGTAGCTTTCTCTGTCCATATGTCCTTATGTCCCTATGTATGCTTCGATCTTTAAAACTCCGCAATGAATTTTGATGCGGTTTGTTTTAATAGATAGAGTGATTCAGTGGGAAGGTTTTTAGCATAATTTTATCCCCATATTCCTACGGGAATGGGAACTACGCGGGTAAAACCGCGGGGCGCCGCTAGTATTATAATATAAGCAAAGATTTGTTCATTATAAATTGACTCAAAAATTACTTGACAAGTATGATTACAAGTTCTTTCACTGTAACAAAGTAAGGCTACATGTTTACTGATATTTTTTCTATTATTTATTGAATTTCCTTATTGGTCAACCAATGCTTGTTAATTCACCATCTTCATATTCAAATCTTTTGATCAGATCTGCAGATCAAAATTCAATCTGTACCTATAGTTCCTGTCCTGATATTAATGTGTTCCATCACAAATACAAACTTTTCAAAACAAGCTTTAATAATATAGATTGTGAGTTATAAACAAAATAGCTAAGTGATAATAATGTTATTACAGCCAAGTAAATATTTACCACAAAAAACTCGCATCTATTTGGTCACACATACCTATAGAATACCACATTTTTAACATCGCTAAATCTATAAACTGGATCTACGACAGCTAAATTCACGAATAATGATTTTAAGGTCAACATTGTGAATAAAAAATGTAATTTATTCACTTCCTAGTAGTTTCGCGGTTAGTTTTATCTTTCTTACATTTATGTTGTAATATGATAAGAAATAATGGTTGGACGAAGTATTAGCATAGTAAGCACATAGTTTACAACTAATTATAATTAGATTACATAGGTACTAGAGTGTAAACTAGGAACGCTAGAAATACAAAGTACTTACGAAGTACATACTCAAGTTTCAGTAGTTTAACCTATCTTTACCATGTAAATATTCGACAAATAAATGTACAAAAGTAAAATGAAATCATAGAAAACAGTATTTACAGTTGTTTTGTACAATTTATACGCAATATTAGAATCTATTTACAAATAGAAAATGTATTTTATTTCATGGCGGGCGGCGTAATGGCCGTTTTGCGCGCGACTTGTAATTTAAGAATATAATATTATGATTAGTACTCACATTTTTGTAAATTGCTAAAACACTGGAGAAAACACTAAATATTCACCACTTATTTCACGTTTTTCACACAAACAAAAATAAAAACTGCTGAAGCTAGAGCGTCGCCGAAGCGCATCATTCGTTTATTTTTTTTCTTGAACAGATCGGTGTTGCCCTCATCTCATAAAAAAGAGAACTAAAATAAAATAGAATCCTTGAAACAAAATTAATAAAAAGAAGGACATACTTGTAAATTTTATTGTAAGTAGACTTATAAGGCTTATAAAATTGCGTTTTTAATTAATACTCATATCTTATAAAAATTAAAGAAGGAAATTTTATTTTTTTATGTATCATATACTGACATTCCTTGTAATACCATAGAAGATACTAATAGGAAGGAGGACATTTTAGTCCTACTTTTAATTTCCCTAATAATATTATTCTCTAATATAATATGATTAAAAAAGAGATATAGTAATCTCCACTCCAGTTTATTTTCCTATCTAGATAACAAAACTGTATTCAATCTTTTTTAAACTAAGAAGGTGTATATTCCTTGGTACAATATTTTATAAAAATAACTTATTGTCAAATGCTTCTGTAACTCAACTTCATAATCAAAAGAATTGTCATTGCCAACGGTACCCTCGCACTCATGTCAAAATTTAACCAAACAAAATCAACAAAAAATCGCCATGTGCGCTACACGCACTGTACAGATTTCTGCATAATTTTTATAGCAGAAAGTGTTTTTATTGTTATAAAACGGCCATGGATTACGTTGTCGGAAGTGTGGCAGCTTTAATATCTGGTAACGTGACACCGAACCGTCCAAAACTCATCAGAAGGGCTCTGACGCCGACAAAACACCAACAATCACCTAACGTTACTCCGAAAAGTGAATTCGTTGAAGATAGATCTATTTTTCTTTCACCAACTTTGCAGAAAAAGAAGGCCATAGTCAAGAAGTCTCCAAAGAGAATATTCCAGAACCCAGATTTGGATACTACGGAAAACGAAAACAGTAAAAGTCCTCAGGCAGACAAAGTTAAAAAACATTTGAAGGACGATTTAGAATCAGATGAAATGGGTAAGAAATTAAAATCTCCGAACAGTTCTCAAGAAAAGTCATTCGATGCAGATTCTCCAGCCTCTAAAAAAAGCAAAAAACTGAATAGATCGCAAGACAGTAATGAAAATATACCTAAAAAGAAAAAGAAGATAAATTCTATAACAAATGTTGAAAATATTGAAGAAGTTACTGTTGCTAGTCCAGTAGTTGAAGTAAGTAATAAAAAAAGTCCTAAAAAGTTATTACAAAGACGAAAGTCTACTACTGAAACTGAATCTACTGAAATACCGACAGAAACGAAATTATCAAAGAAAAGTAAAAAGAAACTACAAAAAAATCAACTCGAAGTCTCTGAAAACTTAACTGAAACCACAGAATCAAACACAGTTACTAATCAAAATAATGAAGGTAAAAAAAAGAAAAATAAGAAGAAAAACAAAACTAAAAATCAAGTAAACCAACCGGAATCTACGAATGACAATAAAGAAAACAAAAAATCTAATAAAAAAAAGAAAAATAAGAAATCTAAAGTACAGGAAAATATTGATCAAATTAAAGAAAATATTGATCAAGATGAAGATTCGGACGCTGATAATGAAATAACGGACACACCAAATCCAAATGCTATCACAGCAATGGACACAGACTCCGAACATGGATCTGACGATGAAATAGACTCGGAAAACGAAGAAATTAACAAAGATTTACTACAAACAGAAAACGCAGACAGCTCCGACGAAGAAGAAGAACAACAAAAACCAGAAAAAAAGAAACAAGAAAAGAAAGAAACAAAAGTCAAAGAGAATGAAATAGATTTCGAAGATGAAATTAAAAGGACAATTTTCGTTGGTAATGTGCCGTTGAGTCAGAAGACGAGGAAGGAAATTAAGAAGATTTTCAAAAAGTATGGGGATATACAGACTGTTAGGTGAGATATTTTTTCAGTTTTTCAGTTAAAAATGTCTTCTTCTAAGATTTTCTCATAAAAGGTCTGTTTCTCACTGTTGATATTAGTACAGTGAGGTAGAAAAGGTACAGCTACATAAAAAGTACTAATTGATAGAAAACAGCAACTTCTACTTCTAAAAGCAATTGAATTCTGCATCTGCACTTAATTTTACTCATTCAAAATGTAACTTATGACCCCCAGAACTATTGAAATCATTTTGTTACATAAATATCTCATCAATACTAAAAGTGTTGCATGTTTTTTTTTTCATTTAAATCTATTAATTAATTCAATATGTATTGTAAATATTCCAGGATTCGCTTTGTGCCAGTGAAGGACGCCCGGGTGACTCCCAAGATGGCGGTGATCAAGAATGAGCTCCACCCGGAGCGGTCTACAGTCAATGTGTATGTCAAGTTTGCGGATGCATCCAGTGTGGAGAAGGTATTACAGCTTTGTTAATATAATTTGTATGTGTGGAAGGATTTTTGCAATCAGTAGATAGATATCAGCCAAGATTTTAACCCACACAAATCCTGGATGAGACGAAATTTAAATAAGCGGGGTCCAGTTTATTGAAGTATTTGAAACACCTGCCTCACTGATAAAATATTGTTACCATGAGGAGTAATAGTTTGTTCCTACATAACCTTGAGTGTTGGTGATCTTAAATTCCAAACCATGTTTGAAAAACATCAAATATATGTTACTCAGGAATTGAACCCAGAACTACATTCTTGAACTCACTAGAGCACTTTTTAACCCCCGACGCAAAAAAAGGGGTGTTATAAGTTTGATGTGTCTGTGTGTGTGTGTATCTGTCTGTCTGTGGCATCATAGCTCCCGAACGGATGAACCGATTTCAAATTAGTTTTTTTTTTTGTATTAAAGGGGACTTACGTGCGAGTGTTCTTAGACATGTTTGATGAAAATCGGTTGACCCGTTTAAAAGTTATGGGGGTTTGAAAGTAATTGTGTTGGGGGTTTTTTAAATTTAATGTTTTTTAAAACTTATTTCTATTTATAAAATTTTCTATCATCAGGCGCTATCAGAAAACAACACAGTGCTGAACGGTCACCACTTGCGAGTGTCCCGGAGTGGCAGCACGGGGGCGGAGCACGACCCGCGCCTGGCCGTGTTCGTGGGGAACCTGCCCTTCGGCATCGAGGACGATCAGCTTAGAACGGTGTTTGACAAGTGCGGGGAGATACACTCGGTCAGGATTGTCAGGGATAAGAAGACTAATGCAGGGAAAGGTATAGTACTAAAATTATTTTATTTTAAAGTTGTAGGTTCGATTCAATTTGTTATTTTAATATTACTGAAACAATAAATATGAATTAAAAATATATAAGTTTTGTTTGTATCCTAGTTGGAGGAGCGGTATCATTCTGACACAAGTATTTTTATACTTAAAAGGATGTACCAACCTTTGTGAATTAATGTAAACTTTTGAAGTGAAATATACTTATTTATTTATTTTATAAATGTCTTCTTTAATCAGTGACCTGGCTCTAGCCAGATGTAATTTTCGTTTTAGTTACTAAGAAAATATATTTCATAATTACAAACACAAGAAAAAATAATTGACCAAAGTTGTTTCTTGATAGAAAACTTTTGACAACTTTACTTCCTCGTCATTTTTGCCACACAAAACCTGACGGACAGTCTTGACTCTTGATAAATATTAATAGCGATTCTCGGTCATTATTATTCCTTTCTTTATTTTTAACACCTAAATTTTTAACTAAAAACGAATTTACACTTGCAGGTTTCGGCTACGTAAACTTTGCATCAAAAGACGGAGTAGAACTAGCCCTAAACCTCGCTGAAGAAGATCTTACAATTAAGAACAGAATCCTTAGAGTTAAGAGGTCTACACAGACATTGGGGCAGGGGGGCAAACGGCAGGGAGAGCGGCAGGGGAAATTCAATGGACAGGGGAAGAAGTTCCAAGGACAGGGGAGGATACAGGGAAGGCCAGGGCAGGGGAATAGGCCAGGGCAACATGACCAAGGAGGTAGGCCAGGGCACAATACCCAGGGAGGAAGACCAGGGCACAATACCCAGGGTGGTCGTCAAGGTCATAGCCAGGGTAATAGGCAAAGGCAACTAGGACAGGGGAGGCCGGGGCAAAACAGCCAGGGGGGAAACTGGCCGCGAGGACCAGGCAAGGAAGAGGGAGCGCAGCGCAGGATTATGAATAAGAGGAAGTTCCAGGTGAGGATAGTTGTAGTATTTATGTGTAGATTCCACTGAGTCTCCGTGATAATATTGGTATAGTGAAGTGAAAGTAGGTGTGTGAGACTAGTATTTGTGTATTTATTTAACCTGTAGTATTTATGTAACCTGACCCACTTACACTTATTAACTGCTGGGCAAAGGTCTCCCTCAAAGATATTAGTATGTATAACTTTTATCATCGTATTCTAACCTGTTAGGTTTCATTATCCTGTCTCACTGTTACAGAGAGGACTCATCCAATACCTTCCAATCAAAATCGATCACGACTTAGTGTCATTCGGCACACAATAGATGGCGTTGATATCCAGTTTCGAGCATGAAGGTTTCATGTTTCTAATGCCGTAAAAAAATCGAAATAAAAAGAAATGGAAACTGGAATTTCATCAGAGTACTTAATTTTTCATAATGTGGCTGTGTCATCCCTCTTTCTAGCCTTACCTCTTTACAAAAAATATAGCCTAAGTAATCATAATTATTTGTGTTGTATCCCCAGGAGTCGTCAGACGGTCCCCCTAACAAGAAGCAGCACCTCAACCAGCCGAGCAAAGAGAAGAAACAGAGGAAGGAGTTCGTCGGAGTCACCGCTGACAAGAAAAAGGTAATTCGATATTGTTATTTATGATATTTTCGTCAAAAGATTTATCTATGGCTATACTAATATTATGAAAAGATAAAGGTTGTCTCTGAATCTATTGAACCGATTCAAAAGGACTTTTATCAACAGAAAGTCACATTAATGTGTCCTAAGCTATATTTTATCCCTGTTTTCTCACGGAAACGTGAACTACGCTGGTGAAACCTTGGTGAATATTTCACGAAGGTTTCACCAGCGTAGATAAAAATTGCGCACGGGAACCATACCTGCTATAACACGGTCGTAATTCACATGGAATATCGTACGTTGACCTGTAGCTATCTATCTCTGTCGCACCTGCGTACATTGTAATGCGTCCCGCTCGCACGGATGCAATGGCGACGCATTATAATTTACGCAGGTGCGACAGAGATAGATAGCTACAGGTCAACGTACATACGATATTTACTGTGAATTACGACCGGGCTTTACCTAAGATTTAGCAGTATGCCATAATGACCACTTGTAACTTGTAGATTAACCTCATAGCGACCACTCTGGAACATGGGTAACTTTATAGAAATAATTTATAAAATGTTTTTTTTTATTTCCAGAAACAAAAATTCAACAAAGGTTTGAAGAAAAAGAAGGTTCTGAGTGAGATTCTGACGAAGAAGAAAGTGTGATAATGTTAGCGTAAGTCTATTTTATTATTAAATGAATTTTAAGTTTGAAAACTACGTTTTATTTGTTTCCACCAACTGAGCTTGCTTTTTAGTCTTAGAAAATTGTATTTTTTTTTATATGTATTGTGCCTTTCAATATAAGGCTGTATTTAGTTATTATTTATTTACATTTTAGCCCAGTGGTCCCAACACGGGCGAGTGAGCGATGAACTCCCATCGACTAACTATTAATATATGCACCTCTTTCGTTAACGCGGAATGTACATTCACTGTCCTTTTCTTGGGAGAGAAACTCGCCGATAGAGATAGATGTACCTAAAATATTTTTTGGGTTGAAAAAGTTTTTTTTTAACCCACATCGTCCCACTCCTAGGCAAAGGTCTCCCCCAGACATTTCCAACTCTCCCGATCCTTCGCAGCTTATGTTATAATAATAAAATCAAGCGTAGTGACACAGCACCGCAGGTCCCAGTTATCCTTAACATATAGGTCAAAGGAGGTGAATAAAATACATAATATTATTTGGTACAAGTATTTACTGTATAATGTCATTACAAAAAATGTCAATGTTAGCAAAAATAATCACAGTCTCACACTTTAATATGTACTTATTTATATTATATAGATTTATATGAACACGGCATAAGGCTGAAAGCATTCCATTCACTATTTTTAATTTTTCTACACTAGCAACATTCGTACAAAGTTGCCAGTTAACAAAGGCCAAAGAAATTATGATTACAAGCAATAAAACTTAAATATAATTTAACTAAATTGTATAAAAAATACCGCATTCATAAAAATACCATAAACTTAATCCACTAAATTAACTAAACCTACCATTTAATCCGTATCTTACTTACTGTACAATTAAAAACTATATTTAAATGGACCATCGACAAATCAGTTTCTGACCAAAGAGGTTTCACAAGATGGCGCGAAGATATAGAACGTATTTGTTTATGGCACCATCTAATTATTATGGTAACTCATTCAGGTATAATTCATTAAAATCATTTATTTAAAATACAATACGTATCAATTATATATCCACTACCGATTATTAAAACGTTTTGTGCACATTTCGGTCAAGTATTGCCAGAGTAAAGAAAATGTTGCCACTAAAAAATATTTTTTGAAGAAAAAAAAAACAAAAATGCGCACAAATCAGTGATGTTATTGTAATATTTTATGTAATTAAATTAACGTACGTAAGCGTTCGACCTATCATTATTGCTAACACCCAATAAACCTTAGTACATACGTACTTAACATAAATACAAGCTACTATTTACAATGCGACTACAGATAACTACACTAGTCAAACAGTTTGTTCTGACGGATTGAGCAAAATAACATGATATGATTACTGCCCCGTCTCTGTGGCATGACAATAAATAGAAAATACGTACATTTTAGACAAATATATAATTTTTTTCAATAAAGAATGATATTATATCAATTTATTTCAATAAAGAGAGATATTTTCTACAAAATTGTGGTCCTAAGTATACATAGGAGTTGATTCGGATTAAATTTTCAAAGTATATATTTACGTTTTTTAAATTGTGGTCATACAGGACAATTCGGACAATGTTTTCAAAATTATTTACGTCATAAAAATTGTAATTATAAAATTGGGTAAACGATACGTATAAATCGGAGTCGATTAGAATTAACTAGATATTTATTTAGGGTCAATATTTATAGTCTTAAGAGTAGAGGCCGGGAGGGATCTGGGAGGGATTTTCTAGGAGGTTCCATGTTGAGTCATATTGTACTTTTACTCATTGATTGTACTCAAATGGAACCCATAGAGGATATTCGAAAGAAGGGTGGAGGGAAGGCGTTATTTGGACTTAATGTTGATTTTGTAGTCTTAAAAAAGGTTAGTTGGAAAGGGTATTATCTGGAAAGCTCCAGATTGGTAATTTTACATTTACACGTCAGTATTGAGTAAAATCTAATGGAATCTTAAGGAAATACTAAGACGGGAGGGCCAATTTTACAAACGGGGAAAAAGAAGGATTAATTCCTCTTAAATTTGAGGAAGGAGATGGTATTGATCCCGGCACTCTTAAAAAGGACACAAAGAAAAGACGACTTCCACAAAAAGGAAAAAGAATCTTAATTCCTCTTAAACTTGAGTATAGTAATAGTGAGTAACAAGAACAGTGCGATCCAGGCCAACGTGGACACGAACCCGAGATACACGTCGGGGTCCGTGAGCGGCCAGCCGCGCGTCAGCACGGAGCGCAGCGCGTTGGTCGCCAACGTCAGAGGGAGACACAGAGATACTCCACGTAATGCCCACGGCATGCCCTCGATGGGCCAGATCACCCCGCTCAGCAGTAAAGTGGGGTAGAATGACCCGAGAGCCAACTGGATCGCGTTACGCTCCAACTCGCACGCCGCTGAGATTACGAAGCCGAAGCACATTCCGCATAGACCTGAAGACAATGTTTTGTTGGTTATTTGATGTCGAAATTAATGTGTATTTAGATGGAATTTGGTATAAGTACTTGGATATTTCTTTCAACTAAAAATATAATAAAGGAAATGCTTTCTTTGATTGAGATTTATGCAAAAAAAGCTGCGAGGTGCTGCTTGTTATTAATTAAAACACTTTATTCTCATGTGTTTATTCGCATCGGATAAGATTTTGGCACCAAATTCTTTTTTTGAGAAAGTCAATAAAGAAGGAATATTTCAATTTGCTTATCGATTCTTTTGATGACATTACAGTCTAAAAATCGATATTTTATTGCTCACTCTATAGTCTCAAATTGTTACCTTAAATTCAATAAAGTAAAAATAAAACTCACCTTGCAACAACGTAAGCATGATCACATAGAATATGTTTCCGTTATTCTTGACTCCAAACACGGATATCATGAATATGAGTACGAGCGCGGTCTGTCCGCACATGACGACGAACTGCGTGACGACGTGCGAGAACAGGATCTCCCCGGGGGACACGCCCGCCACCCACGAGCGGTCCAGGAGCCCCTCCATGCGCTCCACGATCAGGGCCGACGACGTCAGCGCCACCGCCAAGAAGAATACGATCCTGGAATTGGAGAATAGATGTGTTGTAAGTAACTGAAGTCGAATTTCATTGGATTTTAAAGAACCTGCTAGTTGTAGCCATGATGGTATTTTATCGATTTCAAAAGTTTTGAAAAGTAGGAGCTGACTAAAATTTTGAATCAAAACCTTAAGTCAATCCAAGTCAAAAAAGTAAGAGAAGTCTGTTAAGGAATCTTTATTGTTTAGGATTCATATTATAATTATGTTAAAATCTTAATGATAAATTGGTCCTGCCTCTCGTTTGTGAGGTTGCTTTTGATAGCAACCAAAAATTAGACTATACCGCATTCATTTGGCGGTGAGACAAAATGTAAACAAACCATGAAAAAGGTTATTTTGTATGTCATGTTTTATCAATAATACATAGAGTACTCCCTACTGACTACTTGATATTTAATTAATCTTTGAAATATAGAATATATAACATACTAGCTTTAGCCGTCAACTTCGTTCGCGTGTAATAATTATTTTAACACGCGACTTCATTTATGTAGAAGGTGAAAAAATAGTTATTCTGTGCCGCCGTGCACTATCCGGGTCGCCTTGTCGTAGTAACTATTTAGTAATCTGTGGCCTTGATCATAATTTTGCTGTAATGTTATTTTAAAACTAAGATATCTTCTAAGATACTTATTGAAATCAAATCATGTAAAAGGCAAATGTCTTTTAGATTAAATACTTTTGCAATGTAAGCGCAAAAAATGTGTTTTTTACGACATCACATTAGAAACTCCTAGATTTATCGGTGTTTCTCTACAATATCATGCATGTATTATACATATAAACTTTCCTCTGGTATCACTCTATTAAAAAAACCGCTACAAAATCCGTTGCGTAGTTTTAAAGATTTAAGCATACATAGGGACGGACAGACAGCGACAGCGACTTTGTTTTATAAGTACTATTTAGTAACCATAGATGAAAGATTGGTTGGATACCGCGATACCTGATGAGATACATATATTATTAATAGTTACTCGCATGTTCACACTGCCAGCGAGTAACTATTATGATCACGGATGAACAGTTCAGTTCATCCGTGATCATGGCGCTTGCAACAGCGTAGAAATATTGGAAACTCGAAATCACTACCTTTGAGCAATTGCTAGGGAATAAGACACTTTGGCCATAAAATACCTGGAAATTTAATGAAATACCGATAATGCGTCTCGGAGATTTTTTGTCGAAGCATATACAACAGCCCGAATCAAATGATTGACATACGTTACGCGCGTTTTTTAAAATATGCAAAATTAAATGTATTTTTTATAATCTTACTGAGATATTTTCTTAATTTTTTTGCGTAAGAACATTCTACAGAGTCTTAGAAAACTACAAAAGAAAAAGCCAAATCGGTCTAACCGTTAGCAAGTTATGACGTGATAACGGCAAACGGGTTTCATTTTTATATATATATAGACTAGCGGCGCCCTACGGTTTCACCCGCGTAGTTCTCGTTCCCGTAAGAATATGGGGATAAAATATGCTAAAGACCTTCCCACTGAATCACTCTATCTATTAAAATAAACCGCATCAAAATCCGTTGCGTAGTTATAAAGATCTAAGCATACATAGGGACATCAGGACATAGGGGGGTGCGCCAAAGTTCACCTAAAATTTCAACTCCGATAATTGGAAATCCGAAAATTTTCTTCCTAACATTTTTTATCCTAACAATCGCAACTCCTAAAATCTTTGTCACTAATGTTTTAATTCCTAAACATTTGTTTTCCTATATTTTCTCAACATAACCATCGTTCATACTATTATTCAAAGTCATATCTTTTTTGTTTAGATTTATTTTTATTTATTATAATCAATATTATATACATAAATTTTTCGAACCGAATTGGTCCTTTAGTTATGGTTATGGTAAACTCCCAGGCCATAAGCATAACCGTAAACGAGTCATTAAAACTAAATAATAAACATAAATATCATCTTCTACCCGTATATATTTTTTATTACACTTGGTAAATGTTTCTTTCTGAGCATGAGTGAAAATATTATGGTAAGTATGTTTAGGGATAAAAGCGTTATGATAAAAAACAGTAGGAGTTTAAATATATTTACATTAATGATGTTAGTAATTAAAATTTTCGGACACATCAGTGTTATGAGCATCGTCGGTAGCACTACAAATAGTATGAATTAAAACTTTAGGATGAAAAATTTTAGGAAGAATGATCATTCGGACTACAAATAGTTAGGAAAAACATTTTCGGGTAAAGAACTTTAGGTGAGCCAATATGGACCCGGACATAGGGACATAGAAAGCTACTTTGTTGTATACTGTTTTTGATGATTACACGAAATTTGTTTCTTGAATTATTTTTACACAGTTTCACCACGCAAACTGACATTTTACTACGTATTATGTTCAAAATTTAATAAAACATTAGGAACATACGCCTCACAGACAGCTTGCAGTGTGACTGGCTTGGATACGCCGGGTATGTACGTGTAGTATTTGTTGCCGCATTTGACTACGTCGGCGATACCTACCAAACACAGCGAAACCAATTCATCATCTAAGGTAGTAATAGTAATGACGATGATAATTGACATTACTAAAACCTAAAAATGCTGTGAATCTCAAACTATGGATACATTTTAATACTACTAAATGAAGGTGAACAGTCATTTTAAGTAATGAAAGTAAAATTAATAGTTTTCGTATTTAGCCGGATTGTACCCGTCATTTTTACTCTTGATCAACTTGTTGACGTGAGTGTTTTCTTCCCGATTATATAGTAAAGTATATTGTAAATTTTTGATAATTCTTTGTTTAAAGTAATTATTGTATTATGTTTTATATTCAGTTATCGTTAAATTTCTGTTATCTGAACGTTGATTTTGATGAAAATAAGTGAACCTGGTTCAAACAGCGCTTGCACTTTTACTTCGCCGAAGATCCAAACATACACCAAGGTGTTATTAATATACTTATTTAAATATGTAGAAGAGACTTGGCCAAAGATTCGTATCCCTACAAAAATTCTATTGTATATAACGACTTCACGAGCCTCCGTTTACCGATTTCTAAAAGAAAAAAAGGAAAATCCATGTTGGAGCTCTTCTTCTGAGGATCACAAATAAATAGTTGTTTATTTATTTTGTAGTAAAACAATTCAGGTGCTAACATGAATTGTTTTTACTTGTACTCAACTCATCCTTTTTATTGATTTTTACACTAAACTAAATTAATAGACGACTTATCAAAGATGCCTACTTAGTCTTATTTTACTTTCATATTTATAACTCTAAAAAAACTATATATTTTTCGTCTAAATGAGCTAAAAGTTTGACAACCAGTATTTCTTTGTTTACATTTTGTCTCACGGCCAAATGAATAGACTATAGAATATTTATAAACCAAGCTATTTGGCGTATTTGGCCTGTATTTACGTGTATATAAATCCAATGGTTATTTATTTATTAAGGACGACCAGTGAAAATTACATTAGATCTTAGAAGTAAATACTTAAATAACTAAATAAAAAATTAAATGCACTTTCTGTTATCGCCATTTGACTAAACATTATTCTTTGAAAAAGTTTTATCATCTAGACTAGCCTATAAGACTTGAACAGTATAATATACTCTTACATACAGACCAAAATAACTGAGAAATGAATACACTTCTCTTAAATATATAGTATCATAATACTCACGTAAGAATAACCCCGGGCGCGACGAAGTCCGTGAATGAGGGGTTCTTGTTGCCGTAGATGGGGTCCATGAAGTCGATCGGGATGTCGCCCAGTTTCGGGTTGTATTTGCACGTCTCCAGCAAGTCCTGTGGGAGAAAATATATTTTAGTGGATGTTTATATATGTATACTAGCAGCGCCCCGCAGTTTTACCCGCGTAGTACCCGCTCCCGTGAGCATGCGTAGCTCGTAGTATCATACAAGCTCGGCACAATTCACCATCGTGTGTTAAAAAATTAAGTAACAACTCCATCTATTGGTACGTTTGCGACTACAAAAAGTTACAATAAAACATACGATTACTTATACACAATCCCATGGGAATTTCAGGATAAAAAGTATCCTATGTGTTATTCCTAGTTGTAAGGAACATTTGTACCAAATTAAATCAAAATCGATTCAGTAGTTTTTGCATGAAAGTGGAACAAACATCCAAACTCACAAACATCCAAACTCACAAACATACAAACTTTCTCATTTATAATATTAGTAAGATACCTACTACAAACTTAGTTTCAAGAGAAAATTCATCTGCATGCTGGAGTTTTATCGTGTCATTCATCATTAACCTACGTCAGTCAATTGCTGCACACTGGTCTATCTTTCTCGTGTCCATCTCATTTAGTCCCGTGGCCTTGTGATGTTATCAATGTATTTATGTCATAACCGGTAAGAATACCGGTAATCCATTTTTTACCAATCGGTTCAGTAGTTGTTGTGTGGTTGATAAAAAATCATCTCAAGTAAAATTAGAGTAAGCGATTTTTGTAGGAAAAAAACCAAGGCCAAAGCTGGAAATTGGACAACATCATTCATCTAAATCGATTTACCGAAACGTGATTACAAATCCTCATCATATAAAATATCAAACAATAAACTAAGAATACAGAAATTCCAACCTTAGACCTTCAATAAATCAAACCATCACATACCTTAGCGAAGTCCCGGTACGAGAACTGTATATCCCTGTTGAGCATCAGTCCGATCTGCTGGTTGGACATGTCGAGCCACACCTGGACTTCGGATGAGGTGATGGTTTCGTTGTCGGCGGTATCGGCTGTAATAAATAAAAAGTTATTATATTAAAATACAGATATACACCCTTATTTTGAAATTGCGATACCTTATCTCACAGCTAATGTAAACGACGGGTGACAATATAATAGTGAAGTTAGTTTTTTTCTTTTGCTTTTATTTAAAAAGTTATGATAAGTCAAAGATTTTCAAAATCCCGCCGAATTTTATTGTTATTCTACAGCGAACGCTGCGATACACAGCTGAGCGCGGTCATCGACCTGAGCCGTCACAGAATACTTGATAGCTAGTGTGCCGTCTGGTAATACGACATTTATTTTGAATTTTTTAAAGATAAGTAATCGACTATCATTTTTGATATTTTTATTGGATATATGGATTCAGTTACTGCTACAGATATTCTGATTTTAATAAGTCCCATATTTTCAAAATAGGGGTGTATAGATGGATATTGCCAGCTGATGATGGATAATTTTATTTGCCATCGCCTAAAAACTAGGTACTACCCTAGGCTATAGCCAGCCAATAAATCCGCTAGAAAAAGGAACATACATAAAGGCAGATGTTTTTTTTTGAAATTCCAGCATCTGGCCCATATTTAGCGATGTTATTATTAAAGAGACATCTTAGCTTTTTACAAGATAACATTTCTAATCAAGGTATACGACACACATAACATTGCTAATCAAACCAACAACCCAACTCACCCAAAGCAAGTCGAGCGACCAGTGAATCCGTGTAGTTCTCATTGAAGTACAGCGCTCCCCACGCCTCGCCCGCCCTCACCGCGTCCAACGCTCCCGATAGATCCGCGTAATACTCCTTCTCCGTGTGATTGCGCAGATGGTGCAGGTACCGACAGGACAGGTTCTTCATACTGCACGAGGAATTGTAGATGCATTCGCCGTTGTAGAGTTGTACGTCGTCGTTTACTATAGCCTGGGAAAGGTAGATGATGGTATAGTGTCAGGGTGAAAATAGTAGCTAAAGTACAGGAAAAATATTTTTTAAAGGTCGTTTACGGCAAGAGAGGAATAATTATAAGCATCCTTAGAAAAAGATTTTATTAAACATATTTTAAGGAAGAGATGAAGTAATCTACATGACATGAGCCAGATAAAAGATAGTGACTGTTTTTTTTTTTTGAAATGAAAGAAGCTGCTTTTTCAATCAACAAGTGGAGGCAGTATTCTTTAATATCATATATTGAAACCAAGACATCGTAATAAACATTATCTGTCCAACCAAAGTACACTTACCAATTTAAGTCCACTGGGATCCCGTCCGATGGCCAAACAGAACAGTATGACCTGCATCACGGGCAGCACGAAGATGAACAGCATTACACCGATGTTCCTCCACATCCGGAGGAAATTCTTCTGGATCAGAGCCTTTATCTTGCCGCGGGATGTTAACTGGAGAACCAGAGTAATTTAGGTTAGTAATATTGTTATTAGTCTTTAGTGTCGAAGAAAAAAAGTGAACTTGTTTCTTAGTTCTGGAACTTTCTGGATACTGGTATAGATTGGAAGATTTTTTGTCTGAATGTCTATACAAACGACAATAGCTTATTGGCTAAAGCGTCGGCCTGGCAATCGAAGTTGTGAGTTTGATCCCCACCTATTGCTCTATTGAGGTAAACCCTCTTCAGACCTTGCTTAGTTGGAGAGAACAAGACCACTAACCATTTAAACAATGCAGAATTATTTATCTTCAAAATCTATGTGGGATTCAAAGTCTGCTAAATGCAAAGAGAAAGGTGCAGTAATAATAAAAGTGTACTCACGTTAAGACATCCGCTGCAATCGTCACATTCAGGCGTCAGGTCAGTCGGGGGGACTTTACCGGGAATCTGGAACACAGGGAGAACATACACATTATTATCTATACAACCTTTAATTTATGTTAAACTTAATCCATTTCCGTAATATAGGTACTACAGTGTCTTTGTCGCCTTTCTAAGGTAAATATTTTTGTAATCCTTGATCCTGCCAAAGGACTTAAAAAAATAAGTTACTCAATTCCAATTCCGTCATTTGTGAATCGATTTGGGAGATTCCTTTTTGTTTGTGTATTTGACGGATTTTGATAGATAGAGCGATTCCGCGGGAAGATTTTTAGCATAATTTTATCTCCATATTCCATCAGGAACGGGAACTACGCGGGTGAAACCGCGGGGTGCCGCTAGTGTAATCTAAAAAAGGCATATTAAATAAACAAAACCACTGACATCTCCATTGGAGCCGACTCCGTTATTATCCAGTATGAGCACCTCCTTGCTCTGGTGGAAGTTGAGTCCTCGCACTTGTTCGTCCTCGGCCGCGTACGGCGCCTCCTCCCGCTTCGACATCTTGTTCAGCCCTAGGGCTCCGCCTGTCACGTTCAGTTCTACTACTTGGTTGGCTTGACCTGTGGATTAAGGGAGATGGTTTGGTAAGTTGGTGCTCCTTGAAAAGAGGTTAGGTAAATTATTGTTTCTTTAAAAAAATATAAGTACTTATAAGTAGAATTATACTTATAAGTAAGTCATAAGCACTATATGGGTGGCTTATAGTTCTGGTCTTTAAAATATGAGTCGATAGATAGACATAAAGAAGCACAAGTACACTTAGAAAAAAAAAGGAATGAAGAACGTTTCTCTTTCTCGCTTAATAACTTAAAGTTGTACTCGTAAACGTGCAGTTTTCGGCAATCAGACTGGTTAGCCTTTTGAAGGCCCGAAATGACTGTCAATGATGTAAGTTCGATTATAAGTACGGAAATAAAAAAATCGTCTTCAATAGAGTAGTAGATAGATACAATAAAGACCCAAATTATAGAAGTATCTAATTACGGAAAAATCTGCCCGCTTATGAGTAGGTACAATTATAGTTTTATTGCTCAGTGTCTAGGGTAAAGATACTCATATCAAGATCATCTATAAATAGAACAAAGACGAAACTTCCTCCTCACAAATATGCGACACCAAAATGTCAAAACGTAGCAGGTATTACGAAAACTCACTTTTCCTGCTTTAAAAAAATACGTGCATAAACGTGTTTAAACTGCTTGCAAGTATATTAATAAATGTTATTTAAATTACAGTTATGGAAACTTCCACGGCAATAATATCTCGGAAGGCAAGTAACCTCGACCCTACGACTTGGGTCGACTTTGTTGGCGTCAATTTAAACATCATTGTTCATAATTACTTGAGACAAAGCCAACACTAGGAGGTTTCATCACGCCATATTTGGTCAACAGTTATCGTGGCTTAAGTTAACTTGAAATTTTACTTATGTTCTTATAAATCTTGCATTGAGTAACATTTTAGAACTTATATCTTGTTGAAAATATTTACTTATGGATTTTTTATACGACAATGTCTAATATCGCTCTGATTTCGTTGCAAGGAAAATTCCTCTGTCTACGCGCTTTTCAATGGGTAGTTTTCCGCAATTATACCTATATTTATACCCGTAACGAATGTCGATTTCAATACGACCGGGACCGTTGGCTAAACGTGCCTCGGAAATACTTATACTGCTCTCTAAAATATAAATCCATTATGTAGGAATACGCAAAATCACCACACTTATCTGCATGTTGGTGATCTCAAGCTATTACTAATTACGCAAAACATCTACTAAGTAAGTATATACAAGCAAACGTCACAAGTCCGTTACAAAATCAACAAGTAACTTCGATCAAAGACATTAGTTGACGAGTAGACGCCAACCTTGCATTGTGTGATGTTTCGCAAACCGCCTTGGCACGCGACTTAAAGACATTATCATTGAATACCATCTTTGGGGATCCGTAGGAAATCCGGACTGTTTTAATGGTGAATTTGTATAATTATAAGTTTATAAATCTTTTTGGGGTTGTGCTCTAGAAACTGTGCTAAGATTTGTTTGTATATATTTTAAAGATATTGGTTTATTTTTAAGAGGATGTTAAATTCACAGGGACTTAAGAATAATGTAGCAATAAATGAAACCGCGGGGTACTGCTAGCAGTACAAATACGTACTTATATAAATAAAAATAACATAACATAATCATTCACTCCATCATCTTATTATAGTAACTGACCCCTAAGTTCGTAACTTGTATCTAGGGTATCAGAAACTACGCACACACAAATGTGCTTCATTTCGAAAACATAGTGATTCACCATCTAGGTATACAAAACCTTGTAAACTATGTTATTAATATTTCAATAACTAAATTCTAAGAAAGTCTGTATTTTCTTTATATAAATTGTGATTTATTTAAGCCTATCAAATGATAGACTCAGGTGTTTGGCAATAATAGAATAATTAATACAAATTGCCTAATTATGTACAAGTCGTTAATTTAGCTATAAAAATATAAATGGATTTTTGGAAATAAAATGTTATTTAATAATATTACCTAAGAATAGAATTATTAGGTAATTTGTGTTAATAGAGAGTACTTTTATGGTTTGTCATTGTTTGTTTAGAATATCTAGATTTGTGATCGGAGCTAGGAGTAGCTGAAATTCAGGGCTACTTATTTGATATTTGTTTTCAAAAGTATCATGCTCAAGTTACTACCTTTAGACGTATTATTTTGTAATTTATATGAACTTAATAGGTAAGTACATGTTTTCTGATATTTATGGTAATAAATATTCTTATATTTCATTTATTTTTTAATAAACTTAACCTTTCTTCATACTAATATTTGAAATTCGAACGTGACTTTCTTTTTTTGTTATTATTATACAGATTTATAATTTTGTACGGAACCCTTTAATTTAAATTGAATTGTTACTACAATTGACGATTTATTTAAAATGCACGTCGAAACAATAGCACGATGAATAGGACATCCATTTGCTATACACTACTAATTCTGTAATTTGTTTATTCAAACACATAAACAATATCAATACAAATAAACAAATCGTTATTGTTAATTTTTTTTAAATAATTAAATGAAGAAATTCAAATTCGTAATTATTTATTTACCTATACGCTTGGTACAATTAGTTTGAGTCTTTGCAGTTCAGTATTGGGTTCTATAGAAGATTAGTTATTCTCCATAATATCTTAACTGAGATGCAATTCAATGGTGCCTGTGCAACTAAGTACATTCATACAAGTATTTTTTTACCTACTAATCGTTTTTACAGAAGCATTATAGGTAAGACCCATGAAGACTTTACATACTTGTTTAAAACTAATGAATATAAGATAACGTTAAAACAATATGAAAATTGTTGCGATGTGCCTTCTTTCCGCCAAGACTTTATGAATCAACCGATT
This sequence comes from Timandra comae, assembly GCA_958496195.1. Lineage (NCBI taxonomy): Eukaryota > Metazoa > Arthropoda > Insecta > Lepidoptera > Geometridae > Timandra > Timandra comae. Next base: position 747,384 of record OY292376.1, read on the forward strand.
AGAAAATTACATCAGCCAAGATGAATTGACACTGAGTGAGCTTCTATTGATTGAACCTGATTTTACGAAAACCGGGACCGATAGCAAAGTACGGAACCCTCATGAAACTAATTGAAATAAAAATCGCGAGGTGATTCTAGGGTGATTAATTGATTGAGTCGTCATTGGTTATCTTCAAAATATTAGCTTTAATTAATTCGTTGTTACTAACAAGAAATAGTTAATCACAAGTTGAACCTCACAAACTGGATTTGAACCAAGTTTAATGGCTTCACATATTGAATATTATAAAAAATAACTCGTTTCTGAATTCCATCAATTGATTTAACTTATTTTTGTATAGCCGCAAAAACGTGAGTTTAAGCTAAACAAAAACATTTGATTTACATTTACATTGTTTTTAATTAATATCATAGGTATAAAAAATAACTTTTTCAACACACTTGCTCATAAAGGGGCTCTTATTTGTGCAAAAACAGTTGAATAATGACACGTTTTATTCACTAGTGAGTTATAGTTTTTTTTTAAATTGCTTTCATTTTAAAAAAGTTTCGATACCAAAAAAATTGTGTCCATACATTTTAAAAACAAACTTCAACTATGTTTCCTTACTTTTGGTAGGTCTATGGTCGATTCCATTCATTCATTCATTCGATTTTTTTTTAATAAGTATATTCTTTTAGTCTTTGGCCGATCACCATTGTTGTGTTGGATGCGCGCGAATAGAAGAAAAACTGTTTATTTATTAGCGAAAAATAATAATTTCTTCGCAAATGTGTTGAAAAACGTTGTATGGTACACGCGTGTATTGATGATTACTATCCTCGGCTATCTTCAGACCCTCGCCTGACGGCTCGGGCCTCAATAGCGCCTCGGAAGTAATCACCAACTTACCTCGCTTGTACCATAAATAACTATATCTACATATGGCGACAGACGAAATATTATTTTGAAATATCTTCCTAGTTTAGTTCCTTACAAGCTAACTATCTTTTAAACCTTTCAGACTCATATTCATAAAAAAAAAACATATCAAGGGGTATCTAACCCTTTGATATTATCTTATTTTTTTTTTTATTTACACCGTCATCTCGCTATAGGAACTGATCCTTTGTATCTAGGGTATCAGAAACTACACATACACACCCAGACCGAAATAAACATTGGTAATTCACACCAATATATTTTGTAGAGTTAGAGTTGTACATACCTTGTCTCCTGGAGAGCTTAAGGAAGACATCCTCGAGCGAGATGCAGCTGTACATGGTGAGGAGCGCCTGTGGAGACTCCTCAGCTAGCAGACGACCGCTACGCATCAGACCGATCTGGAACGAAAAGAATATGTTACTGTTTAATCAAGGATAAGTATCATCTACGCGAGCACGCTCCATCCTAGAACTTGATTTAAAACGGGCGGACCAATCTGAAACCAGAGAAGTACGTTCTGTACGTGATATGCTCCATGTACGCTCCATCTTTGGCTGTATCATCGCTTTCCATCAGGCGAGTTAGAGAAAAGTGCAAGACTATTTCAAGTTAAAATAAGAAGGGTTTCGTAAAGGTACGGTAAAGAACAGAGCAGATATTTTCTGTAGGATAACTAGTTTTCGCATTAAAACTTTTAAAACGCTTGATGTACTTGTTTATGGATAAAAAACAATATTTCGGTTGTTTATAATTTCGGGATTTTATCTACCCATATCACTAACGTAAGCATTAGTTAAAACGTCGAAAATAATATGTTTGTTTCCCCTAATGACGAGTTTGTTCAATTAAATAAATGGGATTAAATGATAATTTCGTTTTAATAAATAACTTTCATGTAGGTCAAAGGTTTTATGGTATTACAAAGTAATTGAACAACATTAATATTCTTAATACACTAAATAACAAAAGGGTTTTCTAACAGTTATATGAAAAGATTACACTAAATAGTTTATAATTACTTAAACGCATTAATATTTTTAAGATTATTAATATTAATATTTTTAAATGATATTGTAATGGACTTTTAATGTTTCTTTTTTACGAATACTAATTACTTACATTAATTAAGTTTTTGTATTGTATCTGACTAATTAAACATACAAAAGATCCGTGAGTAAGTAAATTTAAGATTAATATGACGAAAATAACTCCTATTTAAAAATCTTCGTGAAGAATCACATCATATCACATCACCATATTCGTTAGGTGATGATATACAAATGGACAAATACAGACATGGCTCGGCTTTAAGATCACCAACACTCATAGAGCAAGCGTGGTGATTACGGCTATTCCTCCTCTATATCATCGGTTCTAATATCATCAGTGAGAAAGAAGAGGCCTTTTGCCTTCAGTGGGATCTCATGGACTGTACTTTTCTTTTGATACAATAATCAATAAGACATTTTGGGTGTTCAGGTACTATTTGCGAAGTTTCTGTTTATTATAAAGTTCTTTTACGTAATTAAAAACCAAAAGAATCATCAAAAATTTGATACAAATCGCTAAACGTGTTAAACAGTTCAAGATAATAAACGAATCATGATCAACAATAAAACATAATTTTGAGGCAACAAAATTAACGTTTAGGTATTACGTGTACACGTGAATGTTGAACACACGTGATTAGATCATGGGGTTACACGTGATGGCGTACGTTGGTTGTAGTGTACTGCGAAGGGAATCTTGAGTGTCCGGTTTGATCACATTAAGGGACATACCCATATTAACGACCACGTGACCCGTTGAGGGGGCTCCAAACATTCCAAACTTGGTTACGGAGGTTTAAAGGAGACGTTGCATGGGAGTTAAAAAAATAAAATTATAGATAGGCCACGTTGTATTGGTACTGCTACTTAGTAAATAATAGTAAATAAGTAAGTGAACAGTACGTGGTGACTAACTTCTTATAGCCCTAATTCAGGGGAGGGTCGAGTGCCTCGGTAGGATGTATATGAGCTGATGATTATAAGTAGGTAGTTTTTTCGCAATCTTCTGTTTTTTGGGTCCCATGTGCGTGATGATATATTGCGTGTCCCTACACTTGCACACGCGAGGACCTTTACAAGGCCACTGATAGTGCCATATCGGTGGCTGAGTTCTGGTCCTCTAAAATATGAGTCGACACGCAAAGAAGAAGAAGATGATATATTTTTCGGGTAATCTTTTTGAGGGCTCTAACTACTGTCGATGTTTTAGTACGGTCAGCGTCACAAAAGATACCTCCCTAGTTAGCACTACCAAAGTGAGCATCACCAAGGAGGCGTACCTTTTATCAGACGCTGACTGTAGAACAACCAGAACCGACGGCTTATTACTTAGTTACAAAAAGAAAGTAATTTAACATAATTATTAATTACTCAACTAAAGGAATTAATTAGCAGACCTAGGACTGGTTATTAATTAATATGACCAACTAACGTAATAAATTATGGAAACGAAAGCAACTATATTTATTACGCTTTCATGGCTACCACAGTATTGATTAAAATGGAATTTAATATTCATCCTTGAACTGTACTCCAAGAACACTTTAAATATTCAACTCTAAACTAAGTAGGTGTGTTCCGTAGTTTCTCATTTTCTAAAACCATGTCAGTTTTAATATAAGAAGGATAAGTTCCATTTTAGGGTTCCGCACCCAAAGGGTAAAAACTGAGATTTCGCTGTCCGTCCGTCCGTCCGTCTGTCACCAGGCTGTATATTAAGAACGGTGATAGCTAGACAGTTGAAATTTTCACTGACGATGTATTTCTATTGCCGCTATAACAACAAATACTAACAATAAAATAAGATAAATATTTAAGGGGGGCTCCCATACAATAAATGTTCTTTTGTCGTTTTTGGTACGGAACCCTTCATGCGCGAGTCCGACTCGCTCTTGGCCTTTTTATATACCTGTCAATATGTAGGTATGTAACATTTTATGATAATCCGTTTAGTAGTTACGGCATAAATGTTGTAATAAATAATGTCACTTTCGCATTTCTAATATATTAATTTTTAAACACTTTGTACCCTAACTATATTAAATTTGTATGACGAAATCAAAATCCGCTTGAATGCCTCTTGAAAAAATGTATGAAAGTGGTTTTGCTTTGAAACAAACATACGCAAACTGAATCCATAAGTTAAAACATAAATTAATAAACTAGTAGCATAATCTTAGCCTTACTCAACATCCAAATTATTCTTATTTAGACCAACAAAGAACTGACTAAAATTAGTTTTTATTTATACTTATAAGACATTAAATCTATGACGGTTTCCATGGTCCGACAAAAATTCCTAAAACAGATTAAGTTGATATTTCGCAACAAGCATAAACTAGAAGGTCGTCCAACCACCGTGTGACGACATCTCAAACCAGGCGACGAGAACCGATTAGGCTCAAACCACACATACACAGCGAAGATATGGCCGTTTAGCTTCTTTAAAGCTATTGTGGTTTTATTTTTGATGAATTATGTCGTGAAATTGAGAACTATGTTTGCGATGAGAATTTGCGATAATGCTTGCGAAGTGTTGAGTGGACAAAGATATAAAATGTAAATACTTTTTGAACGAATCTATCTATTTAAATAAAACAAATCTAGCTGGTTCTTACGAAAGTCAAATCTAATATCAGACAAACCGAAAAATCTAATTAAATTTGCCATATACACAATAGGTCAAATCAATATACAGTCATAAAACATATTATATTTGGAATTCTGATATGACTTGTTTTACATCTAAATATATAGTATGTATTTACTTAAATTATAATAAAACATTAATAATTACAGAATGTGGTTTTACGTTTCACATCTCTCATAATTGGATTATGAGAGCGATACTTAAGAAACATAGCGTCGTTTCGCTTCTTTCTCAGTGTGCGGAGTTCTTTAAATTATGATAATGGTCTACGTAGGTTATCTACCAAGATCTCTATTCTGGGTTTTTTGAGAAAAAACTAGTTTACACTTTATAAAATACTATTTCGCTAATCATATGAGGATCAGGTGTAAAATCGTAGAAGCTATTTAAAGTTCGTTTTTAATATTGATGACCTTAGAGTATGGTCATAGGTATGTGGACTGAGGACATTAAAACGTGCTTGAACTAAACGGGTCGAACTTGAGGATTTTATATTATGAATTAATAGATTTTTTAGTTTTAAACGTGTATCTAATAACTATATACTAGTCAATATCTACCTACTTAATATATCATAATCACACGTTTTTTACAATTAATAAAGGTGTAGCTACTGATAGTTTTTTGTGCTAATGTTATAAAAACACATTATTACAATAATTAAAAACAAGCCATGGACCTTTGTTTGTGGGCGAAATACTTCCTAAATCTATTAAAAATTCAGACCTGTTTGTCTTGACAATTTTAATTAACCATTTTTTATACAAGTCATCTCAAATGTTTAGTTTCAAGAATCTTAGGATAACTATGCTCCTATTAGTAAGACTATCGGCATATGAGTAAATAAAGAGCAATACTTTTTTCAGTATAACAGGTGCAACTCCTTCTACTTGTATCTTTCTGAAGCCTCTCTCACTTCCTTTCCGAGTGTTTGCTGATTCATCTCAGCTAACATAATTTCCGAATCGATGATAGATTTCACAAAGTGGTTTTGATTTTAATTTGAAACTATAATTACCTAAAAGCTATTTATTCATAAGCATTCCGTGCTTCGGAGAACACCTTTAAGCCTTTGATTCCAGTCGTACTAACATCAATGACAGTCGACGGGTAGAACAGACTTTACGAGTAGTTAAAGCTCACAAAAGAGTCAGTTTTCAGCACAGAGTACGTAACATCAGCCCGCGCGGACAATGAACTGGTCCACGGGGCAATGTCCCAACTCTATGGTTTTCCCCAAAGATCGCATCACTCATAAAAGTGCCTAATTAGAAAGGTCTTGCAAAAAAGCTGCTCCATTGAAAATGACAACACCTACAATTTAAAGGCGAGATTCTTTATAGTTTTCTTCAAATAAAATGCTTATGAACGTGAATGTTTGGGGGAGACCTTTGTCCAGCAGTGGGACACTATAGGTTAACAAATAAAGTAGAAAAAAAATCCTCAAATAAATTGCCGAAAATAAACATCACAAATTAAAGAAATCTTCCATAAAAGCTTAAAATTAAAGTACCTAAAATTCAAAAGATATTATAAAAGTCCACTTACACAATGCGCCTGCCTGGCTTCCTCGATATAATGCGTGGTGATGATGACGGTCTTGTCTCCCGAGCTGGTGATGCGCACCAGGTGGGTCCAGATGGACTGCCTGAGGAGCGGGTCCACTCCCACTGTGGGCTCGTCCAGGATTAGGAGCTCAGGGTCGTGCATCAGGGCTACAGCGAAGGAGACCCTTCTTTGTTGACCGCCACTGTGGAGGAAAGGTGAGTGTATTAGGAAGAAAGAATATTTGAATCGTAATAGAGGGAATTTACAAGATGGACAAATTTTTGGAATTGATAATCAATGTGTCCAATGTATAGATTGTAAATCAATATCATACATATTTTAACCTATTTTAAATCACTAAGTAGGTCATTATTATATCATAATTGTGTGAGAGAGGTTTTTGGTCTGCAGTGGGATCTTACAGGCTGATTTAAAAATGCTTTGATTGACGTTTGAAAATACGTTTAAAGGACAAACAACAATAGTAACAATCCTACCGAATTTAAAAAGACCGAATTACGAAAATAAATGTTAAAAATAGAAAATTAGAAAGTAAAATGATTCAGCGATTAAAAACTATGAAATTTGAATATCATCAAACCTTTGCATGTAATGGATATTAAATTTTAATTGTATTACGTTAAGACATGATTTCATTTGGCACTGTGTCACGGTGATAAGACGATCTATTCTAATGTACGGATTGCGTATAAAATTACTTTCACTTCAAGATACATTTGATGGCTGTATTGTACTTAATCACATCGTTATCTGTATATTCTTTAGGGTAAAAACCATTGAAAACTACATCAAAGTAAAATATCATATGTACTAAAATTATACAGCTGTATAGTTTGATCGGTTGAATGCGCTAGTATCTGGATAGCCCATGAATCGAGAAGACATTATAACATCACGGTAGGCAAAAAGCAGAAGTTATTAAAGTTACCAAAACTGCGGAGTACTTTATAATAAACTATAGGTACTTAGTTTTAGTATTGGGATGAAAATATCGTAAGTCTTAATCGTAACTAGCAGCGCGTAGTTCTCGTTCCTTGGGAATTTCGGGATAAAAAGTATTCTATGTGTAATTCTGATGTATAAACTAAATGATTATAAAGTTTCATTAAAATCCATTCAGTAGTTTTTGCGTGAAAGAGGAACAATCATCCACACATCCATACATCTACACTCACAAACATTCGGCTTTATAATATTAGTAGGATTGTGAAGAATATCTTAATATAGGTAAATTCGTCCAGTAGTTTCGGGATCTATTCAAAATTACAAATCTTCTTTGTAATATTAATATTACCTAAGGTAAAGATAAAACATAAGAGTTATTTGACGGCATTTTTTAACGCAACCATCATTCTATTATTCATAAACAGCAACATATTATTAGCGAGTACATAACACAATGTCCATGTAAAGTAGTTACATAATAAATATGGTTTACGACAGCAACTTATTAGGAAATGAATACATAACTACGACAAATATATGGATAAGGAGATTTCCTATTTATACATACACTTGAAATAAGGTATTGCTAATATGAACCTATGTGTGTTTATCTACTTTAGTATTTTTAAAAGGTATGGTTTATTGAAGGTAAATACAACTAACATAACATAACTCTTCATGTAGTAACTATTTTTTTATTGTAACGAAATGTTTCTTCAACTCTGATACTCTAGAAATCTGATACTCTAGAACTCTGATACTCTAGAACTCTGATACTCTAGAACTCTGATACTCTAGAACTCTGATACTCTAGAACTCTGATACTCTAGAACTCTGATACTCTAGAACTCTGATACTCTAGAACTCTGATACTCTAGAACTCTGATACTCTAGAACTCTGATACTCTAGAACTCTGATACTCTTGAACTCTGATACTCTAGAACTCTGATACTACTAGAACTCCGATAGTAACTGACCCTTAACTAGGTTCATTGTCAATGTAGGGTATCAAAACATTCCGACATTCATATTCAACAAAAACATTTATGAATCAAATTTTAACACGCACGGGAATCGAACTCTAAATCAGAGTCTCAAAGAGCACCAAACGAGATGAGTTTGTTTTTTGTTGGAACGTACTAATCTTACTCATTCAATTAAAATTGTATAGGATTGATTATTTTCGAAGGCTGAATATTAAAACCACTATGTAGAACCTTAAACTCCCAAACCTAAACACCCAATTAACAAACAAACAAACAAAATTCGTGTAAATTAATTGAATTAAGACGACAATAGAATTGTGGAGACACATTGAGCAACCGCTAACGAGTGTGAAGGCACGGCTGTTAGCACATAATAAGTGTGACCAAAGTGTAAGCTCTTTGTCGAGGTGGAACTAAATAGAGACTGAATGCCTTTGTCTAATGTAGCTGAGCATTTACGTAAACTAAACATAGCTATTTACATTACCATGGTAGCTTAGTACCGTCGTATTAGTAAGAATAAGAATATTTTCAAAAGAAAATTAAAACTAAAAACAGATTGTCGGTGGCTTACACTAGGCTGAGCCTGTAAAGTGGCCTGTGCCATGCGTTTTTGCCCGTGTGAATACTAATTCCATGTGAATTTTGAATAAATCGTTTTTTTTTTCAATTCCAAGCTGTTTTTTGCACTTGGCTATAATCTAAGATAAGAGAATCTAAGAGAACACGCACTCAAACGTGGTAATTCGTCTATTCTTTCTCATTAAACCAACTGCATCAGTAAGATTGGCCTTTGTCCCCCTATCTTACATATGTATACGTGAAAACGAATAAAAACTTTCCGTCCTTCATTCCAAATTGTTATTCTCCAACATAGCTTAGATTTGAGCTCATTAACACTTATTAAACAAGCTGAATGATCACACCTATTATTTCTTCCTCATGGTACCAATTTCAACATTGAGAGAGAGGTCTTTGTCCCATAGTTCAGGCCTATACGTCAGAAACACGAAAGATTGATGAAAATCGACAAAATTACAAGATTTTATCGTTTGTTGATAAAACGTTATGGCATATTTTTATGGCCGCCCGTAAACGGATGAGAGATGTTATGTTCAATGGCGTCTCACACGCGGAATGTGTAAGCAAACGACACGCCACGCGGCGTAATGCGTGTTGGTGATCCAAAACACTAACCATGTTTGGAAACGATCAGATCAGTGTTTGACCCAGGATTGAATAGAAGACCTTACGCTTGAAAACTTACCTGGCCACCGAGTGTAAGATACCCGTAATTGTTTTCCGGTACCTTATATGAAATTGAAGGTTATTGTGGATACAAATAACATAATCAATCATCACTCAATCATATTAATATGACATCAAGTTACCCATAACTATATTCCTTGTCCATTTTAAACGAATCAACTGGCAGAGTTCCAAATCCAATCCCTGGGCAATTTTAAGATATTTGTCATTTTGGTATAGTTAGGAAACGTGAAATAGTAACAAACATTCATACATCATCCATCCATATCCATATATCCATACAAAGTTTTCACAATCAAAGAAATTCCAAGAATACCTATCTACAAAAAACATATTGCTTTCTAACAAAAAACATATTGCAAAGAATCCGAAACGTCAGAAAATGTGACGATATTTGTATGAACCACAAATGTTTGTCTCGGTCTGTGTGTGTGGGTGAATGAGTGTGTGCGTAGTTTCTGATATCCTAGATACAAGCTTCGAACTTAGTTAGGGGTCAGTTACTATAAATAGATGATGTAGTGAAAGATTATGTTCTAACAAAAACGATATGGTAACGAACCCGAAACGTCAGAAAATATAAAAAAGAACTAAACCACGACAAAAAACTATTAAAGTATTTTATTTAGTTTCAATCTACAAAAATCAACTTCACAAACCTGAGATTCTTCACCATCCTGTTCTCGCTGGGCAGGTCGAGGAAGTCCAGTAGGAACCGCAGCCGGTCGTTGATCTCCCGCGTCTCCATGCCGAAGATCCACCCGAAGTACATCATGGTCTCCTTGATGGTGAACTCCCCGTACAGGGCGATCTCCTGGGGCATGTAGCCCACTCGCTTGCCGGGGACTCCTGACCCTGGGGGGTTATTGAGGAGTTAGTTACGGGATGTTTATGGATTTGATACTTTAAGCTATTGGTTCCAGTTGTGGTACTAAACAAACTATTATATGGTTTAATTACAAAAAATTGTTACTTTTGCTACCGTAGGAGTGCGCACGGTGAGTAGGTATATTCAAAAAATATTCTAACACAAACTTATGTATCATTTTTGCCCTACTTTAAAATCTTACAAGCCTCACACAAATGCTAACCTCAACTCACTTCATTCATTCATCCTTTCAAAAATATTGACAAAGATTGCTAGTTAGAGTAAGATTCCAGACATCGCTGACCCTCAGCACCAGCTTGCTCCTTATGCAACCTCGTTTTACTCCTTTGGTCCACTATCGTAACTGATCTTTCGTAACCAGCTACGAACATGGATTTTTTTTCTTCCTTTGATAACCAGCTACGAAAACAGAATTAATTTGTCGTTTTGGTAACCAAGTTTCGTAACCAGCTACGATACAAGATTTTTATTTCTTTTTCTGTAACTGGTTACTAATCGGGAATAATTATTCTAGGTTTGTAACCATGTAAGTGGGTAAAAAATACACTGGGTAATATACTATTACAACAAATTAATATATTTTATGATTTTATTTGCCACAAATGGTACTTATTAACTATACGTAACTACTAACTATGCTAAATTACATTATAATAGAACATACCGATAATCTTTAAATTTTGAATAGACAGATGTACCGACATGGTGAAATTACAAGAATCCTCTTCTCGATTTCTCGACTACTATGAAACTTAGTAAAATAAAAATATCTAATAGGTACTAAATTAGTATAACATAAAATTAAACATAAGTATGAAGTAATAATCATTTTGCTAAAATTAAAAGCAGAAAGGTGCGATAATCTCTAAACAGTGACCTACACTTATAGTGTTGTTTTCTAAGTCTTGAACGGCAGAATTTATTTCAAAATCAATTTCTTGATATTGTTTACTTTTATTTGACTTAGTGTTTGTACGAATCTTTGTTTCTCTAACCAAAATTTCAAGAACTTTGGCCAGAGGTGGATTTTTACGGCCCACATATCTATTTAGTCGGGCGTGCCAACCCTCTAAATGGTTTGTTGTTCTAAGCTCTTCACCAAAGCAACACCATTTTTTAATAAATTGGACGTCATTTAACCAAAAATGATTAAAATACGAGTTAAATTTCACCACTTGTGGGCATTTTGGTGCTCGTTTCATTATGTATTTATACCCTGACATGATATATTTTAGAGGTAATCGAGCCAAACCCATGCATCTTGATACATGTCTTCTTTGCACTCTTGACTTTAAACCCAATTTTTTAGCCTTCTTTAGTAAGCTGTTGCAAAAATGATAAAAACAACCTTTAATTTCAGTTTTAGGAAAAACTTTTGCAATGGCATTCATTACAGGTTTTTCGTAATCCAGAGTAATTTTCACTGGATTCCATGTACGTAATCTACTCTTGAGCAAGTTAAATAATATTTCGTAGGTTTTTTGATTTTTATTGTGCAGGAATGCAAATATTAACGGAATTACTTGTTTTGTTGTTGTTTTGTAGCCATGAATGGTATAAATTTGATTAAAAGGTGGCGGACATGACTTAAACGTCCCATCAAGTAAAAAATGTTGATTGTCCTTTAAAAGCTCATGAATGTCAGGAGGGCAAAATACCATAATTCTGGTCTCTTCATATTTGTAGTCAGCCAATAAAAAATATTCATATTTTACTGGTATTGTTACTTCTAAAGGATTTTGAAAATGCAACTTAGTCACGCCCATTTTTTTATGTCTTTCGTTGTAAAGACTACTTTTAATGTTGTTAAATTTGGGTAATTCAGCAATTAAATCCACGCCATCATCTTGCAATTGACAAATAGTTTCTTCAAATTGTTTCTGAATTGGATCGAGATTTTCTCCAACTTTTATTTTTAAACAGTTAATTTTTTTCAAAATAATGTTTTTGGAGAAATTCGGGATACAGCCTTCGTCATGAGGTTTGTCTTTTAAAAATATATTATTAGGGTCTAATGTTATGTTTCCTTTACACTGAATTTTATTGTAACATTGCCAAAATGTATTCCCGTTGGTGTAAATTTTTCTTTTATAATATTGACGACCGTTAAACAGCATTTTCCTTCCTCCACGTTTTGTCGACACAAATTGAATGGGATTTGAATCATCACAGTCCATGTTCAGTTTTTTATTATTTACTAGCAAAATTGGTAGTAATAATGATAATTTAATACTGAACTAAATGAGTAGTCTTGAGTACTTATTGAAAATAAACATAGCAAAATGACATTTACATGACATCTAGATAAGTGAATATAATTATCTATGAAGTATCTACTATCCAATAATGACAAAATGCCTACCTACCTCCTTACATGGTTACAAACCTAGAATAATTATTCCCGATTAGTAACCAGTTACAGAAAAAGAAATAAAAATCTTGTATCGTAGCTGGTTACGAAACTTGGTTACCAAAACGACAAATTAATTCTGTTTTCGTAGCTGGTTATCAAAGGAAGAAAAAAAATCCATGTTCGTAGCTGGTTACGAAAGATCAGTTACGATAGTGGACCAAAGGGTTTTACTAACCTTTAGTGCCAGGCTTCCCTCCGAGCACCCAAATCTCGCCGCTGTTCAGTTTCCGCCTGCCCACTATGCACGAGAGGAGTGTCGTTTTGCCGCATCCCGACGCACCCAGCAGACCATATCTGGAATGGAAAGGGAACGTCAGAAATTTCAAACAAAAATTAAAATCTTAAGAAGTTAGTTGTAAAAATTTACTTAAATAGATAGAAAACATACAGATCTAGACAGAGCGGGAATCGAAACCATAACCTTCTGCGTAGCAGGCAGGATCACTATGAACTATATCACTCAGTTGTCAATTTTCTAGAGAATAAAAGTTAAGATCAAGCTTAAATGATCCATGTATAATCTTGGGTATTTTCCAATACATTTCAATTTTACCGCAATGGCTAACGGATCAATATAAGAAATAGTTGACATTAGGTTGGAGAGTCACAGTGTTACCATCATTGCAAACTTGTCAAATCAAATCATTTGTGGTTCGAAATTGGATATCAGGAACTTCGCATATTCATCCCATAGCTAATTTATTTATTATGTATCGTAACACAAACATTCGTCAACCTAAACTTGCTTCTTATATTGTGTCTGTCACGATAACTATTATTTTTTAATTATTCATACAGATAATATCGCGAGCTAGTTAAATACTTATAAAATCGCGTATAATAATGTTGATACATCGTGTAGCACAAATATTTGAGATCGTTTCGCTCTGCCGACCTCTTGCCGCAACTAAAACCATTTCATCATTACTGTACATTCTAAAACCAGCACTGTTGGACTCTATTGTGTGCTACATAAGATTCATATTACATAATCACGGCGAGGATGTGTGGTCATTCCGTTTCTTCATTAACACTCAGCTCGTTTAATTTGATTACAAAGATTTTGTTACAATGAAATGTTTACGAGTTGGCGAAAGGATGTTTTATATACTATTTTCCTTGGGGTTTCCTCGTGTTTTGAAATCGTGTTAAAATTAATCTTGTCAGTTTTAAATATAATCGAAAAAGCTAATTCCTATCTTCGTATTTCTTTGTACAATGACATATAGGTACAAAAGTAAGTAAGTAAGAAATCTTAAAATGCTATTTTATACATACAACATTACGAAAATATTAACGAAGAAACTCTTAGCCAAGTCCACCAATCCGCACTCAATCAGCGTGGAGTAAGGATATGTCCATTCCGGAAACAAAGAATTTACCAATCTAATTTCCAAAACGTTAAACGGATTTCACACGTCTAAGTATTTTGCAAATGGCATCCTGTTTAGAAATACGAAACATACATTAAGTAAATTTATAAAAATGATTATTAATTTATACTATGAAACGGTAAAGTATATTACTTAACAATCTATAATTAAAATCTTAGTTACAGTTATTTTTATTAAAATATTAAAACAATTAAAAAATCTACCGTCATTTAAATAATTACGATTTAAATATAGAATATAATTGACAGATTATGGAATACAAGATGGCGACTGTTCCGGTACTGTCAAGTTTCCTTAAAGATTGTTTTAATTGATTTAGGCCTTTTAATGAATGTTAAACGTTTTCCTAGTTTGTGGGAAATGTACAATATATCTATATTTATAATAGGTACTTAGAGTCTATCGTTTACGGAAAGAAGGTAGAACTAAGTAATAGGGAAGTAGTGGATCAAAAAATTCTTACACATAAAGGGTACCTAATTTCTAGCTCCCCGGAATACTATTTATAATATAAAATCTCTAGAATCCTTTAATCAGGCTTTAATCAGACTTGAGAAGGAAAGACAAAACTAAATTAGTTAATTCTATATTGTCGTGTTCTTTACTTGTAAAAGAAAATTTTGGAAAATTGTACCGCCAGTCCAATGAAGTGTTTTTAAAACCACTTAAAATAATAGTTACGCCTTAGTATTCTTTATGTTTCCTTAGTATTCTTTGGTTTTATATCTCTTGATATTTAGCCCTATATTTTTTACACCCAACAGCCATTACAATTAACATTACAATCCAAAGTAATTGAAAACCATATACAGGTTGAACTATTCATAAAGTGGTATTCATTTGACGTCAGTTTAATTATCTTCCTCATTTAACGGGTATATTGAACCTTATGCTTTAAGACATAAAGGTGATTTTATGTTTGTTTACTCCAGCCAATGGATCAATTGATACCTAAGTTTGGGATCACAATGGACCGTCAAGTTCGATGTACTGTATGCAGAAAAGGGTTTGACGAAATAATAAGTACTTATAAGTATCCTTTTAAGTGACTGCGTCATTGGTACCCAAGTTTTACTTTAGGTATAAATATCTCATTAAAACCGCATATTTATTTATTTATCATCATCATTTTATTTATTCATTTTTCTTTCTTGGGGGATTACTACGTCATAACAATTTTATCAGCGTGCTTTATAATTTCATCGCAATCTATTCAGTGGTTTGAGCTGTGTATTGGTAGATCAGTCAGTCAGTTAGTAATGGTTGTACAATCCCTATATTTCGCAGCTTTCCATCAACTGCTTTTGAAGGTTAAGAGAGCTTCCCGAAAATTCACAAAATACAATTATAGCTTTCATTTTAATAACCATTATAACTGCAAAATGAATTAAGGCCACTGTATAAGTGGACTGGAACGTAACTTGACTAAATAAATTTTATATTTAAGGATAGGCCTTCAAAATACGTGTTGGTGATCTAAAACTCAAGCCATGTTCAAAAGCAAACATGCACAGTTGATTTTAGTAATTATATTTACATAATATTCACAAATAGGTTAACAATATTTTACATTGTAAATATAAATGAATAACAAAGTCGAATTAAAATAATTGCTACTCGTGTGTAGTTATACGAACCTATGTTTTTTGCTAAGTATTCATCTAAACAATAAATTAGTATCCGGAAATACTAAATTTCGTTAATTAATTTTAATGATGGCTGAGAATCGCCATATTAAGTTTAATTGTAATTTATTACATTAACTAATTTGAGAGCTTTATCTTATTTTGTGCACCGTATTTTCCTTACTAATCACTATTTTCTTATTCATATTTTAAAGTTACGTGTCTGATTTTTATGTATTTTCTAAGACAGAAACTTTGAAAGTACAGGAAGAAAATAAGGATATAGGGGTTATTAACAAGCGTTTACAGGATATGAGCTGTGCCTTGTCGGTTATACGCAAGTGGATAATGTGATATTATAATATATGCCACGCGGTTTTACCCGCATAGTTCCCGATTCCGTGGGATTTTCAGGATAAAACATAGCCCATGTCCTTCCCCGGACAATTAGCTACCCCTGTACCAAATTTCAAGTCAATCGGTTCAATAGTTTAGCCGTGAAAAGGTAACAGACAGACAGAGCTACTTTCGCGTTTATTAATATTAGTAAAGATTTTAAAGTGCTTTTCGACGTTGTAAACTCTGTAGTATTTTAAAATCAAACGACTTTACCTACTTGATTGTAATTGTTACGCCTGCCGCAGCAAATGTGATTATTTAGTGCTATCTATTCGATTACAAAATACTCCACAGCGATGCATCGAGTGCATCACAAAATATCTATTGGATTTTTGTTCTTAAAAAAGTATTAGCATACTACTCAAAATCTAAAATATTCGAGTACTGAGCCAAAAACCTATTCGCAAATTTTTAAGGGAACATAACACAATGACGGGGGATTATACAAAAACGGTCCAACTTTATTGCAATTTACTTGGACATGTAATAAATAACGGAAGATAATAAATATACTTATTAATTATTGTCAAAGGTTAACAATCAGCCTTCGCCCTTGAATGGGATGATCGCTTCCTCATCGTCAACACTTACTACTGCCACTTTATAGTACTAAAACAATGTATTTAATGTACTATAAACAGATTCAAAACTAACTAAAAGGATATTAGCACGCATATAGGACCCAAAATATAATATTTGTTAATTAGTAACTAGCTAGTTAATAATAAAATGACCGCTGGGCTTAGCTGAGCCCCGCGAAAATCCCAATACCGTCAGAATTTCGGGGTTCAGTAGTTTCGACGTGAAAGAGTAAACACACTCACTCACAAACCCAAACTGAAATTCCCCTTTATAATATTATTGTGTTTGGAACAACCGAAGAATAAGATACGCTGTTACGCCAAAACTACTGTGCTAATATTGATGAAATTTGGTACAGAGATAAACTAGAACTTGCGAAAGGACATAGCCTATAATTTATCCCAAAATTCCCAAGGAATAAGATTCCACGTGGGGGTAAAACCACGGTTCACCGCTAGTGAAAACGTAAAACATACTTTAATCATTAGTCACGGGATCATCGATTTATAACAAAAACAATTGATTGTTTTATTCATTTCTTTATATCTTTCCCTTTGTGTCGGTCCAAGGTATTCAGAATAATTGAATTTTAAATGGTTACTAAGAATTTAATTATACGATTGCAAAAGTTTGTCGTAGGGTCACTTGGTTGCAACATATCACACACTGAGTAAAGAAATTCAAGTATCGGTCTGTTTCTTAGTGGTGATATTAGTAGTGAGAAGAGGAGGAAGGGAGTTTAAGTGTGTTGGTAATCTTAAGCCCGAGCCATGTCCTAAAAGATTCAAAAACGCTTCAAATACTTAGAAAAGTCATAGGAATTGAACCAATGATCTCAGACTTGGCAAGCAAGTGCACACACTATTCATACATACATACTCATCATCCTAAATCATCTTATGTAGATGTATAGGCCAATGATGATCCACGGAGATTAAGTAGAGTAATTTGATATCATTATTATAATGCAATAATTTTAAAATTACTTATTCAATATAATTATATAACTTTGCTTTGTCATTTGTCTCGTTTAAATCCTAGTTGTTCCGATGAGTGGAACATTTCAGAAATAAAACTGACTACATTGTACGTCTGCGTTTTCACGTGCAATCTCTACTCTTAACTTGTCACCTCAGCTGGGGATTGAGCCTAAGACAGTGCTGGACCTATCATAAAATTCATCAAATTCTAAAGGTCATTTCAGAGTTAAGCGGTATTCGCTACCGTTGGCGGCAGAAACAACCAACTGTGTATGCGGTAACATTACTCACACCAAGTAGCCTGAGCGAAACCCACAGCGGTCGCGAAAGCCACTCAGATTTGAATAGGCCTTAAGGTTGTTCTATAACATTTAATTTTAAATATATTATGATATACTCACATAGTTCCCTTGGCGACGGTCATGTTGAGGTTGCTGAGGACGTGGTTGGGCCGCTTGTTGGACCCGTAGTGTTTGAACGCGTGCCGCACGCATACCGCCTGCTGACGTTTCTGCCATACCTACACAATAATAACTTATATTAGTACCAGAAATATCATTAATTAATATATCCGCGATAACTGTCGTAGAAAGAAATAATCTCTCTCTCTCTCTCTTTTCCGAACCTTTATCCCATGTCTATTTGTGGTCGGTTTTCAGTTTAACCAGGTTTGGCGGAATGTCAGTATTTTACGTGAAGCGACTGCCATCAGACCTTCACAACCCAGAGGGCTATACAAAATTTTTGGTTAAACCATATGTTATTGTTTATTAAATGTGAATGTACACATAGTCACTTGTATCCTGTTTTTTCATTAGCTTCAAAAATGTATCTCTTAATAAATTGTTTTTAAACTAGGTTAACCTTATTATGCAATTCAATATAAGGAAGAGCGGTGCCTCCTGACACAGGCTTTGTTAGCTTAAAAGGAGGCTCCAGCCACAACCATTGTATATTGTAAAACCTTTTTAAAGCAATAAATCATTTTTTTATTTTATTTTTTTTTTTATTTATTATGTTAGACTTTTATGGGCTCTAACTACCCGTAACGACTGTCGATGATGTTAGTACGACAGCCGGGACCGACGGCTTTACGTGCCCTCCGAAGCATGGAGTAGAAAGAAATAATAATGTTAAAATATCCCGGCACACATTTACATATAGCTATTTAGTCCAGCTCTTACGGTGAAGGAAAACATCGTGAGGAAACCTGCACACACCTGCGAAGAAATTCTAAGGTTGTGTGTGAAGTCGACCAACCCGCACTCGGCCTGTGGTTGACTGAGGTCTGATCGCCCTAATTCAAGGTAGGCTCGAGTCCCTCGGAGGGGGCATATTAGGACATTATATGAGCTGATGATGAGGTTCAAGGAACGCGGATGCCAAGTTTTGTCAAGATCTACTATCGCCTACATTCGAAAGGGTCGCAAATGCGTTGCCAGTTTTTAAATGATCTTTTAAGAAATAAATATTCCACACTACTTAGTAAATTTAAATGATTGTGAAATATTTAAAAATTATACAAACATATTTAATTGTTACAAGTTTCTCAAAAATATTATAAAACTATTTAAACATTTAAATCTACTGGATAACGAACTCATGACGTCATACAGTAAACTTTGAACCTCTTTAAGTGGAATTTTAACCATTAAATGAGTAACTTTACACGAATAATGTTTCAAAGTAATTATGAATCATAAAAATGATAAAATAGGAATTTTAATACAGAATTCATAATAAAAATTAGAAGTGGTTGGTAGAGACCAACCACTTCTAATTTTTATTATGAATAATATTTTAGAATATTTTAGTAAAAATCGGTCTTAGTTAGTTATATTGAGAGAGGCTTATGTCCAGCAGTGGACTGAGATAGGCTGATGATGATGATGATGATAGTGTCTATGGTGATCCTATTAACCTGCAAATGTCACTGCAGAGTAAAGACCTCTCTCTCTCTCTTTCCCTCTCCATATCTCTTTCTCTTATCTATACTGTTTGTTTGTTTGTAACGAATAGGCTCCGAAACTACTGAACCTATTTGAAAAATTATTTTACATATGGAAAGCTATATTATCAACGAGTGACATAGGCTATATTTTATCCCTGTATTCCCACGGGAATGGGAACTACGCGAGTGAAACCGCGGGGCGTTGCTAGTTGATGATATTAGTACATTGAGGAATATAGTTTCATCACCACGCTTGACAAACTCGTGTTGGTGATTTCAAACAATCGCCATGTTTGAATAAAGACTCAAACTTGAACCTTAGCCAACAATACAATTACTAAACAAAGTATAAAATGCAAATAACATTGCTTAAGTTATTTACAAACTAAAATATTTCTTAACACAGAGACAATAGGGTTCACATTTGACCCCAGAAGACTATTATTATCGTCTACAAAAAGTTACGGAAGACGAAATGTAGTAAAAAATCGCATAAAGACAATCAGATATAAGTTGACACTAAGTACAGTCATTAGCGATATAAAATTGTGTTTTTGTATTGTGTGACTTGACTTTGAACTTGATGTGACGTTGTTTTGTTTCATAATTTAGGGTTAGTTACCCTCTCGATTTTTGTTGGAACGCGCTAATTTATCGATATCATCATTACTATTATTCAATTTGAGACTGAGTCAATAAAGTCTGAGTCACTTTGTATGAAATAAGCTAAGCACCTATCAGTTCATAAAAATGTCAAGAAAATGTCATAAAAATCGGTCAAGCCGTTTTGAAAGAGTTTGCTTACAATGATTTTCCCTGCAAGGCTTCGCACCATCATTCAGTGGGGAATGTTTTAGATATTTATTATTTATTCCCGTTGGCCCCATTCATTTAAATGGTATTATATTAACACATTATGACACGAGAAATCTATGAGCTGTCCCCCGCGGTTTTCCCCACTTTAATCTCAATACCTTGAGAATTTTGGGAAAAAAGTATCGTATGTGCTAGTCCTAGGAATTGAATCTATCGGTTCAAGTACTTTTTATTTACGTGAATGAGTAGCATACATCTATCGATCTATTCATCTATATATAAACTTTTGCGTTTATAATATTAGTATAATATTAGTCCTTTCAGTGATTGTTACGGTTACAGTTAGCCCAAAGTGTCCCACTTCTAGGCAAAGGCCTTCCTTCCATCTCCCCATTCGTCTCGGTTTTGGTTGAGGGTGCAGCAGTTGTATTAATTTCTAAATCATATTTCATATTAATAAGGCGTGTACTGACCGTACTGTTGCTGTTGTCGAATGGTGTTGAGAACTGTATCTGGCTCATCTTGGACTCCTTCTCATCGCCCATCGGCGATGGAGGCGAGGTCTCTCTGTAACAACACAAACACACAAGTTAGTTTTATATTATAATAGGAAAGTTGGGACAGCTATAGGACTAATTTATTTACTACCGGCGCCCCGCGGTTTCACCCGCGTAGTTCCCTCTCCCGTGAAAATGCGGGAATAAACTTATGCTAAAAAACTTCCTCTTAAATCACTCTATTGCGGGAAGCGACTTTGTTTTTAACCCCCGATGCAAAAAGAGGGCTGTTATATACTATATGGTGATTAGTACATAATATGTCTTATTAAATAGGTGTTATCAAGAACATAGTATCTAACTAAGTTCACTCACAGACCGATAATGTATAGACATCATGAAGTGAACGAAATGAATGAACACTTTGTTTACATACATATACACAAAATATACTCGTAACTAAAATAGAAGACATTTTCAAACAATAGTCTGACGTGATTTCGTACGATTCCTAACATCTTTTAGTTACTTGTAATTGTAAGAAAAATATCCTACAAAATGGTCTGAGACTTAAATCAAGGATGTGAATCACATACATACGTCTTCGCTTTAATGACAGGATATTGTTTTATAGTATTTCACACTTAAATAGACATAAAAATTTTATGTAAACTATAAACTGTTAAATAAGAACCATATAATTTATAGTCGTTTTATCCTAACATTTGTTTCTATGTGACATATTAAAAAAAACCGGATATTTATTTATATGCTTTTGTATTAACATAGGTATATGTCATCCTTAACAATTTCCATCTTCTAATATATCAAATTCTCGTGTCTCAGTTTTCGTTGCCATACTCCTCCGAAACGGCTTGACCGATTCTCATGAAATTTTGTGAGCATATTCAGTAGGTCTGAGAATCGGCCAACATCTATTTTTCATCCCGAAATTCCCACGGGAATGGGAACTACGCGTGTGAAACCGCGGGGCGCAGCTAGTAATTTATAAACCTTTGCCCAGCGGTGGGACGAAAAGGCTATTTTTTTTGTGGATAAAAAACACGCTTAGCTATCTGATTGATTATTTATATCCCTATGTAATTACAAAACGAACTTCAGACCTCGAATCACACTACACTTAACTCCAAAAAAAAATGTCAAACAAATCATCACTTGCTCAAAAATAGCGATTTAAATACGGTCACCAAAATACTCATTCAAAAAACCGATAATCATTTCAAAATATGGTATTTCCAGGAGTTCTTTAAGTGCAATCGCTCTCCTTGACCTAGTGGGACATAGCAATGAAACCACCCACCATGGCCGACCGCATCTTTAATTCACAATTTGACGGCCGAACACGACATTATGACCAAAACCGCCCATCTTACGAGGAAGTCACATACATTACAGGTTATTGGTGAATCAAAATTATGCTTAATTGTTATAGTTGACGAGTTATTGAGAGGGTCAGTATACATAATGATTATATAGAGTCACAATCAATCTTATGCGCTGGCGGTCAAAATTGGAAGCTCCTATTGTCATTTTGATTCTAATGTCATTTGGATACATTTTCAATAGCTGTCTTTCTAGGTATAACGTTAGATGCTAAGTTACAATGGGGTCCACATATAGAAAAGTTAGCGGGCAGACTGAGCTCTGCTGCATTTGCTGTAAAAAAAATTCGTCAGCTGACCGACGTTGACACCGCGCGATTAGTTTACTTTAGTTATTTTCACAGTATCATGTCGTATGGAATACTGTTGTGGGGTACTGCCGCGGATATAGATTCTATCTTTGTCTTGCAGAAACGAGCTGTTCGCGCTATCTATAAGATGGGCCCCAGGGAGTCACTAAGAAATAAATTTAAAGAAATTAAAATAATGACCGTACATTCGCAATATATCTATGAAAATCTTTTGTATGTTCACAAAAATTATGTAAATTTTAAGAAAAATAGTGATCTCCACAATCTCAACCTTAGGAATAAAGATAAACTCTCTGTGCTCACTACTAGGCTCCATAAAATTTCTAACTCTTATAAAGGTCACTGTATACGCTTCTACAATAAACTTCCAAACGAAATAGTTAATTTGTCTATTGGTAAATTTAAAAATGTAGTGAAACGTAATTTGTGCGAAAAAGCTTATTACACTATAGTAGATTATTTAAATGATAAAATCGTTTGGAAATGAATTGCTCTTTTTATATCTCTTATTATTTTCGTTATGTACACATATTTTTATTTTGTGAATACAATCACAATAAAAAAGACAACCCCACTGAGTTTCTTGTTAGTTCTTCTCAGTAGTGGGCGCGTAGTGAACTAACAATCAAAACAATCAAATCAATTTAATTTAAGTTTTGACGATTATAAGTGATTGTATCAATCCTTGATAATAAAGATAATTTGAATTTTGAATTTTTTTGAATAGACTGACAACCAAAAGATACGATTCAAGCGACGCTGTCACCGGTACAGAAAAGATAGACTATTTTCTTTCTAGGAGATTCATACTTATTCATTTATTCGGAAGACTTACAACATTATATGATAATGTTACTAATCTATTGGATAGATAAATATCTATCCGATCCGTCAGCTAACCTAACCTAACAAAAAAAATATAGACTTTTTAAAAATGCAGATAAAATGCTTTGCTCAACCTTACAATTGTCGTACTATGTGCTTGCCAAACCTAGAAAATTCTTTAAAAATTCCACCCTAATAATATTTATTATAGAACTGTTTACCTTTTCATATTACTCATCACTTACAACAAATGCCAAATAGGAACGCGAGTAACTTTCACAGAAATATCAAAATGATCTTCACTAATGAGATGTTTACGAACAACTAAGTTTCACAATAGAGGAATACTCTGAGCTAACACTTCACATAATATTATGACATACCCAAACTTGTATTTCTTTATATACTTACTTATATAACAAACAGAACATCTATTTATAACGCTGCTAATTTGTAATGTCTTAAAACTATGCCTAACATTTAAAGTAAACCATATTTTCCATAGGATACATTTTTTGTACTATCAATAATTAGCACTTTAAAGTTTTCCATTTTAATGTTGTAACTTTAAAAGGTTGTTAATTATTATAATGACTTATGATATCATCTATGTGTGTGTGAATGAGTGTGTGCGTAGTTTCTGATACCCTAGATACAATTTCGAGCTTAGTTAGGGGTCAGTTATTATAAAGAGATGATGTAGTGAATGATTATGTTATGTTAAATATCTAGTACATAATTTAAATTAGTATTGTAGTTTACAAATAGTACAATTTTTTATACATTTATGTATAATAAATTGTATTTAAAAATAACATCCCGAGTTTTTTGCAGATTCTTGGCTGATGTAATTTTCGATTCGATATTGAATTATACACCCCTATTTTGAATTCGAGATACTTAATCACACAGCTAATGTAAACGACGGGTGACAATATAATAGTGAAGTTAGATTTTTTCTTTTGCTTTTATTTAAAAAGTTATGATAAGTCAAAGATTTTCGAAATCCCGCCGAATTTTATTGTTATTCTACACCGAACAACAGGCGAACGCTGCGTTACACAGCTGAGCGCGGTCATCGACCCGAGCCGTCACAGAATACTTGATAGCTAGTGTGCCGTCTGGTAATACGACATTTATTTAGTATTTTTTAAAGATAAGTAATCGACTATCATTTTTGATATTTTTATTGGATATATGGATTCAGTTACTGCTACAGATATTCTGATTTTAATAAGTCCCATCATTTCAAAATAGGGGTGTATATATAAAAATTCAAAACTATAAATAAAATAAACAATAATAATGATTAAAAACATAGGAACAAGAGACAGAAAACATTGTTTTAGATAAACATTTTAATCGAAATAAAAATAATATTTTTCTAAATTACGTTCAAAGTTTACAAACAAATATCCGCGTAAAAAACTAAATACTTAAAAAACAAGAGATCCTCAATTCTGATGAAGACCTTGTTTACGAATCACATTAAGCAATGTTTTATGTTGTGACGTAACAGTTTTTTTGTTTTAATAATTATAATTTATGTAGTTGTTATACTTTCTTAAATTTTTTGATTTTTATCATATACTAGGTAGCGCTATGCGTCAGCTTCGATTGGCTCCAATTTTCCAAAAATTTCCGTCACACAAACCTTGTCCAAAATTTTAATACAACAACGAAAAATCAATCATGAACTAGGGAAATAAGGATTGATTTTGAAAATACATATGTAGGTTAACCGTTGTTTTTTTAGTACAATATTCAATTCAATTTCAGCACTACTGAACGAACAGTCAGAAAAATCATCTTTACAAAGCTTCACCCGGTTAGAACCGAGAACTAGCATCCAAGCTAGTGTGGTTACCACTTGGCCACGCACGTCTTAATCTAATATATAAAATTCTCGTGTCACAGTTTTCGTTGCCATACTCCTCCGAAACAGCTTGACCGATTCTCATGAAATTTTGTGAGCATATTCAGTAGGTCTGAGAATCGGCCAACATCTATTTTTCATCCCGAAATTCCCACGGGAACGGGAACGGGAACTACGCGTGTGAAACCGCGGGGCGCAGCTAGTAAATTAAAAAATCATGATAACTGACAGATACTAAACCACATTCGATAAAATCAGACCAATTTGAGTAGTTTTTTAACTCAAGGTAATTAATTCATACTCGCAACATGCGTAAATACCAAGGAAAACCAAACCGGATGTTAATATTAATAAACGAAATACTTTTAAATATTTTATCAATTCGTATATATATGGAAACTTTGTGACGTAAAAATCTATTTTACGCATCAATGACGAGATACATAATGACCTTATGTTGTACTAGCAGCGTCCCGCGGTTTCACTCGCGTAGTTTCAACTCCCGTGGGAATACAAGGATAAAATAGCCTATGTCCCGCACTGATAAATTAGCTTTCTATTAGTGAAAGGATTTTTGAAATCGGTTCAGTACTTTCGGAGCCTATTGGTTACAAACAAACAAACAAGCCTCTCATGTTTATAATATTAGTGTAGATATCTGTTGTATGATGATATTTTGATCGTCTTCTACGTTGACTTGATCTTTGTACAAAATTTTATTTCGAAACTTTTATCAGAAGTTATCATAAGGCTATTCGTACTGATATTCAAGATATGAAAAAGGTACCTTCAACCCCCCTTACACCATCTACTCAGCACACCCCCACCCTTGAGGACTTATTATATATTCATCTGGATATCGCAAAGTAGGAAGTGTGTCAATTTCCAAACTACACGAATTATTGTCACTGACTTTGTTGATTTTCTTGGACTATGTGTAAAGTCGACCAATCCGCACTCGGCCTGTAGTTGACTAAGGCCTGATTGCCCTAATTCA
Source organism: Timandra comae (assembly GCA_958496195.1). NCBI lineage: Eukaryota > Metazoa > Arthropoda > Insecta > Lepidoptera > Geometridae > Timandra > Timandra comae. The sequence continues at coordinate 773,738 of OY292376.1, forward strand.
GGGTAAGCTCGTGCCTCTCAGTGGGGATATACTCGTATATGAGCTGATGATGATTAAATACGACAATTCAATACTATAACCTTAGACATCAATAATATCATTTGAATTAAGTTATTCAAAATGTCAAATTCAATTATCGTCGTAGTTCTAATTACTACATTATCGTATAAGGACTCGGACCTCTCTGACGTCACAACACGTGCTGTCTCACTTCAGCATTGAAGGTTGCAGTTGCGTTAGAGAGGGATGGCATGAGTTCTAATTAGTCGGTCTCGTAATTTGTCGTGAGAGCGACAATTTCGCCATTCGACCGTGAGCGATGCGACATCAAAACGAGAAACGTGTGAGGAATCTTAAACTGTCGGGTGTTGCCAGGTTGCGATTTTATTATATCTTTACTAGTATTATAAATTGCCAAGTGTATTTATTTAAACACTGGACAGGGTAACTTAAATAGAATGCCAAAAGCAAAATGCACTCTCTTCGGGTCATCAAATTCTGTTTCTTGTTTTTTCAACTGGCAACTCTGATATTTAATAGCTGTCGAATTGTTGATACATTAGGTGCATGTATATCTATTATAACAAAATGTTTTTTAAATAAATTGAAATAAATGGAAATTGAAATTTTCTCGACTAAATTTTTTTTAATTACTTGTTTCAATATTGTATATCTGGATAGCTTATGTTGTCAAGAAGACTATAAGCTATATGACATGACGATACGACTAATATAGATGCGGAGCAAATAGTAATAAGTTGAGTAAAACTGCAGGGCAGATGTAGTACTTACATTAATGTTAATTTGTAATTTAGCTTCTATAATTTTTCTGCAACTTTAAAAACTCATAAGAAATTATGCTGCTGTTAACTCTACCATATAAACTAGTCCATAATCAAGACAATAGATTCAATACACACGTAGAAATACTTAAGTATCTATATAAAAAGAATGTCTGCAGGTCGTCAACACATGATATAGACTAGATAGTTCTTTGTCTCTGAACATAGGGAGAATAATAATAGGATATGGACGAGGAAAATTGTATTTATTACTGGCAATTATGGGTTAAAGTATGTAACAACTTACAGAACATTAATGTAATTGCCTATTTCCTAGATCTAAGTACTGTATTGAATGCATCTTGAATGTGTGTTATCATAAGTTCAACTAAAAATGTCGTATTGGCATTCGTTCTAAACTGCTGTTGTTGACGTAATAAATGATATTTTTATAAAGATAGTTTTAATAATTTCACGTCAAATTGTATAAATCCTTGGTAATAAAAACTTCGCTTCACCAAGTCTGCCTATAAACGGTAATCAAATCTGTCATAAACCCTTTTTAACTAGAAAAGAGTCTGAGGACAGTCGCTCCGATAATAAAACTGGCGTTCTGACAAATCTAAGTCAAATAGTTGACTCTCCGCCAAATCTGGCTAAGCCAAAAAGCGGAAAGTTTTGCCAGATTTTAAACCTGATCACATATAAATAGAGGATAAAGCCTTAAGATATTGAAGGAACAATACAATAATTACCTATAGCGCAGTGAAAGTGCACTAAGTAACGCCGAGAGCGACTCCTACAATTTACTTATGATATTTTATATTAAATGCAATGCGTTCAGTTTCTTCCGCGTCTCACTTCCTATTCATTATGTGTGTGTTACATACACCATCTTATGTTTAACCTATATTAGTTATATTGTATTTCATTTAAATAAGCATTCACTATATCATCTTATTATATGTAGTAACTAACTCTACTAGGTTCGAAACTTGTATAGGGTATCAGAAACTACGCACACACTCATTCACACACACACAAAAACATTAAAATTTTAAATTGAAGAAAAGACATCAAAAGTAATTCAAACAAGTTTTTGTTAAAGTAATTATCTAAAATAATTAGACTAAATGGAAGAGAAAGATCACAACTATTTCAGGTTTAGTGTTTGCTCGGCTCGCTCGCTTCAAAGCGTTTTCGGAAAACTAAAAAATCCCAAATTCATGTTGTCACAGTATAATAATGAGTATAGAGTCACCAAGTTTTCTGTGCCGGCGGGCAAAATTGGAAGCTAATATTTTCATTTTGATTCTAATGTCATTTGGATACATTTTCAATAAACTGACAACCAAAAGATGCGATTACAGCGACGCTGTCACCGGCACAGTAAAGACGGTGACTCTATACTATTATAGCTGTTGTCAAGAAATTTCTACTTAGTTTTATTCTTTTCTTAAATATTTAGCTGTCTGTACCTATTTTCCTAACCTCTATGATATTGAATTCATTCAACCGTTTTAAGATTGGTAGGTTATATTCTGGGCTGGGACGAACCGGAATTTAAATGTAATCTTAATTTAAGATAAGTAATGTGTCTTTTTTATTATTAAACAACAAAATAATACAAAATCTTTGAATGCATTAAAACAAACTGAACAACTGGTACACAGCACAAACGCATCCGATCAAACCAAGTTGGAGGAAACACAGTCGAGGTCGTGTCTGTCTGTCTGTCTGTGTGTTTGCTTCATTGACTGCGAAAATTACTGTGTTTTATATATGAAACACAATGTCAAACAGTAATGTGTATGGTTTTTCCTGTATGTGAGCTTGTAAACATATTTGAAAATATATCTGTAAAGTTAAGAAAATGATATTCGCAAAATAGTGCGCAATGATAAGCAAAAAAAGATTGAACACGTTAAAGTATTTATGAATGAAGGCAGAACTTTTCAAGTTCATAGAAAATTATAAAATAATTAACAAATTAGTGATATTAATAAAATTAATATTCATTAAGTATAAATAATCAATATTCCTAATCATGAACAGCAGGAACTTACAGCAAAGGATCCATGTCACAGTTTACAATGTAGTTACTACGACGATTTAATTTTCAATATAAATAACACTTGATTCAATCAACGCACTATTGCAATAACTATTTTAAATAAATTTATAAAATATATATATTTAAATAAACTAGAATAAACTAGAATATACTGTTACTATACGAAAAAACAATTAAATATGAGTTAATTTATAATTATACGAAATGCATTGATATTAATTGCAATAATCAGAGATACTGAGGTTATCTCTCATTAATAATAATTATTATCTAATTAATATTTATTATTATCTACATGTGTAAATATATGTAATCTATACTAATATAAAGCTGAAGAGTTTGTTTGTTTGGTTGAACGCGCTTAATCTCGAAAACTATATTGGCTCAAATTTGATTAATTTTTGAGTGTGTATCCCACTCTAGATTTTTAAAAACACACTAAAATGTAGTTTATTGAGTCACAATATTTTCTGTGCCGGCGTCCAAAATTGGAACCTCCCATTGTCATTTTGACTCTCTCTCTAATGTCATTTGGATACATCACTACACAGTATAAAACAAAGTCACTTTCTCTGTCCCCATGTCCCTATGTATGCTTAGATCTTTAAAACTATGCCTCGGATTTTGATGCGGTTTGTTTTAATAGATAGAGTGATTCAGTGGGAAGGTTTTTAGCATAATTTTATTCCCATATTCCTACGGGAACGGGAACTACGCGGGTAAAACCGCGGGGCGCCACTAGTTTTCATAAACTGACAACCAAAAGATGCGATTACAGCGACGCTGTCACCGGCACAGAAAAAAATGTGACTCTATAACATGAATATTTTATTGTCTATTTATACTTATATGGGAACGCGAGTAAAGCCACAGAATTTCAGGTATTATAATAAAGATATAGATCAGTCAGTCAGTTATCCATAATTATCTATCAGAACGATGAAAGAGAGTACTTACTACTCAGTGAATTCTGATTAATTTTACATTGTAACAACTGATAATTATATTAATACGACTTACAAAATTATATTGCGATCCATATGGACATTATTTTCGATAGTAGTTATTAAAAAAGATTTATACATATATTTATATATAAACATCAAGTGTAGGGGTAGTTTCCAAAAAAAATATCAAGTTACACAAAATACTCAAATTATTCAGTTCTAATTTCGGATTACTGTCCGCTTTCATCACGTTTTTATTCCAAAAACTTTTTTATTTTTAACTGTTCAAATTCTTAGCTGAAGTAGTCAGTACATTTGTGCAAGGTACAACACTAAACTGAGATGATAACGGTGATAAACATGATAATATTAACAAAATGGTTGTAGTTTTCAAACTGTCCTATTAATAACCATAAGGCTTAACAAAAAACAATAAACAAATTGTTTAAAACGTTCTCACAATCCTTTGTTACAACTACAAACAAAATAATCATGTATCTAACAAACAGATTAGCAACTATAACCCCTATGGCCTTTGTGATTAAGTTGCAATTACTGTAAACTACAGTTGATTGTGTAATTAAAACAATTACTGTATATAATTGTAATGCTATGTCGGCAGAAACGTGTCCGCGAGAGTGTTTGCATGCGTGTCTGCATTTATCTGAACGTTAGCTGTTATCGGACGTGAGATTTGTGATTTTAACTGGATCGATTTGTATCCGTGGTATTGTAAAGAAATTTTCCGCAACTAGACGTCTTAAATCAGCAGTAGCTAACATCAGAACATTTAGCATTTAACATTTTGCTGCGATAAGGATAAGACCTCGGTAGATCACTTTATAGGAGCAGCACTACAAATGAAAATTTGAGATAAAAATTTTGAATGTAAAAGAAATTAAAATGTTCGCTTCAGCTGGTATTATAAACCTTATTAACACTCAATTTTGGTATTTCACTTTTTTCCTCGACAGTCCTACGTCAAAAAAAATTTACAACCATAAGTGTACCAACTGACAATAAGCCGTCGTACCATGATAAATCAGTTTTTCGCAATTAGGTACATATCTTTTCTTTGTGCTTTCTTCTCTAAATAATGCATAGAACTAAAGTATGTGATACATTATAACAACATTTTTCTTTCATTTACATATTCATTCACTACATCATCTCATTATAGTAACTGACTCCTAGGTTCGTAACTTTGACCGTTGGTAGATTTTTAAAGGTTTTACCTCCCACTTTAAATATGTATACTTTTAATAGTAAACTATTCTTATAGTTCAAATTCCAATAACTTGGTACAATCATGACGCAGTTGGTTCCTATATTTCTCCACAGTACTTACGTATTGCAATGATATTGTTTGTGATTGCTACACAATTATATAAATAGACCAATTTGTTGAGTAGGCCGCAGATACTACCGTAATAGGTGCTTTAGTTTACGTATATGGTATCTAGAAAGATCTACAACTTCTGTAACAACAAGATGACTGTGCGTGATAAATGATATAGACACCATGAAATAATATCGATTTCGCGAGCATGACCAAATGAATATGGCGTAGTACGATTTGATAAAATTAAATATGGCGGCTATATTTATTTTAGTTTGAAAGTTGGATGTCAATAAATAGCTATATCGATTTCGCGAGCATGACCAAATGTCATAAAATTAATCACGTGGTAAAATTAAATATGGCGGACATTTTTATCAAATTTTGACAGTTGGATGTCTATAAATCGCTGTTTCTATCGTGTTTTCGAAGTCATGCTAGCCTAGCTGACTGTACTAACTAACCAAATAGCTACGAGTTGTATTCTTTATGGTTTCTAAGTGTAATACCGGGTTTTTTTATAGACTCTTGCAGATTGTACTAACCATAGTTACGCACTATAGTCAGTGGTAAAGTTTCATAAAAAACGATAATTACAAGTTACCAAATAATACATTAAAACTTTCATCTCAAATTAAAACCGTTAAGTAATGTTTACTACGCGATTGCAAAGAAGGCTTTATTACACGTAATGTATTATATAAACGTAGATAATACGTGCCGTGAGAATGTATTGGATCTATTGTAAAGGTGGAAAAAAGCATGTCCCTACTATTGTCAACGTGAAGGTGTTTGTTGCTGACAAGAACGTAAGGAACATACAAGAAAAACAAATAACATTAAATTAAAAATTTAAAAAACCCCCAACACAATTACTTACAAACCCCCATAACTTTTAAACGGGTCAACCGATTTTCATCAAACATGTCTCAGAACACTCGCGTCACACAAGTCCCCTTTAATACAAACACACAAGTCCCCTTTATTTTATATTTTTGAAGTCGTACTTACTACATTTCGGTGATTCATTTTTATTTATATACTAGCTGTGCCCGCGGTTTTACTCGCGTAGTTCCCGATCCCGTGGGCGTGTGGGGATAAAATTATGCTAAAAACCTTCCTCTTGAATTACTCTATCTATTACTGAAACCGCATCAAAATCCGTTGCGTAGTTTTAAAGATTTAAGCATACATAGGGACAGAGAAAGCGACTTTGTTTTATACTATGTAGTGATACTTAGATATATTTAAAAACTACATTTGGAGCAACAAAAGTGTAAAATATATTATTTCTTTTTATACAACTTCAAACACAGTATCACTAGTACCGCCCGCTGGCGACTCACGCCTTAAAACTGATTATAAGTGGATGGGGCAACAATTTCGTCAATATTATGTCAGTGGTTCGAGCCAGTTGTGTAACGTATTGAGGTCATGATCGATTCTGCTCGCGGATAGATGAGATCTCAGCGGCGCGGGCGCTTTCGTTCGAAAGTGAAGCGAGATAGGGCTGCCACAGAAATAAAATGTTTATTTATGAATAAAATCAAAATAAAAAGATATAAATGGTAACTGTTACTGACAGACGTGTATAATATGGGCTGATTGACTGACTGACTGATCTATCAAGACACAGTTCAAACTTAGATACAGAATCAAGCGTAGGCATTCGATTAAAAAGAAAAGACGTAGGTAGTAGAAAATAAATACGACGACAGCCATTAGGAAATAAATCTCATTTCATTTAGATTTACTTTGGAAATTATTTGGTTTTTGTTTGAAATAACAGATTATTCTACAGAGAAGTAATAGACACTTATTAAGAATTTAACTACATACATAAAAACCATCGCTAATTTTTTTTTTTTTCATAAATAAATATAAGTTCCATAATTTAATGTTTTATTATAGCTTAGAATCAATATTTTAAAAAATACAATTAAACAAAATATTAACAAGAACAAGAAACCATTATTGAGGAAAACGGCTTGTTCAAATCGCGCGCATGCGTACTCGCAGGCCCTAGTTCAGCATTGGAGCGCGACGCGCTGATGAAATGAAAATTAAATGAATGATGATTGTGTTAGCGCAGTTTTAATAGGAAACTTATTTAATAGGGGTGTCATTGAAGTGAATATTTATTTATACTGTATTTCATCATTAATTTTTGACGAATGGTTACCTTGCTGGACTTAGTAGTCCAAGGGTTGCGAATTCGATTCCCGTGCAAGGTAAATGTTTCTGTGATCCACTTCCGCAGCATGCATTCGACCCAAGACTCATATCCTGGATCAACGTTGGGCAAACGTGCTGAATCTATATTTTATTGTTTGTTGGTTTTATTTCTTTTGTAAGCGCTTTGACATAAATCTTTGAAGCGCAAATTAATAATTTTAAATTTGTACATACCTATTATACATTTTGAAAGTAATGGTCTCAAAGCAGGAAAATATGTATTTCGGCGAACCCTTTCCTTATTAATTGCAAAACATTCACCGCTCATTTACTGTAGCCGGTTTCGATGATTTTAATGACTTAAAGTCATTTTAATGACGTATTTAAACGCACATTTTTATTTACGAATATTAAAAATATTTATTTACCAGGGAGATATATGTATCATCTGTTTGAATAAAAAAAATCTTAATATTGACAACCCTAACTTAGACAATGTTACTTGATAATTAATTATACATTAAACCATTTATAGACCTCCTTTCTATTATACTCGTAAAATAGGTTGATGTAGGTACCTGTGACTTTACTCTCTAAGGAATTAATATTTATTTATTAAGGCACATCAACAGTATAACATATTTAACATTTACAGAATTAGAAAAAAAAATACAGTTCTAATATGTATCCCAATAATAGTTGTGCACAACATTTACAAATAAAAGACGTAATACAATTAAAATTAAATACACTTAAAAACTAATAAAAATTATATTAATAATAAAAAAAAATTAAGTTATTGAATTTGTCTGCACTTCTCTTCAAAACTATTGAACCAATTCAAATTAAATAGCAGATAGAGAAATTGCCGGAGGTTAATATACATTACTTATTATCCCAATACCACCTGTATATTGACAGTAACACCGTTTAAACTAATCTATACTAATACTATAAAGCTGAAGAGTTTGTTTGAACGCGCTCATCTCTAGAACTACTGTTCCGAATTCAAAAATTCTTTCAGTGTTAGATAGGCCATTTATCAAAGAATTATTTAAGCTATATAACATCACGCTACAACTTATAGGAGAGGAGCTAAGCCAAGTTAAGCCCGGGGCAAAACTGAGTGATATAATAAAATCTAATATATAAAATTCTCGTGTCACAGTTTTCGTTGCCATACTCCTCCGAAACGGCTTGACCGATTCTCATGAAATTTTGTGAACATATTTAGTAGGTCTGAGAATCGGCCAACATCTATTTTTCATCCCGAAATTCCCACGGGAACGCGTGTGAAACCGCGGGGTACAGCTAGTTTAAAATTCTTCATAATAATTTCACGCCCGTTCCGCACTTGACCGGATTGCGAACGCCGATGACCAAAGTGAGAATCGAGGTAAGTGTGCCGAGCACATAATATATAATTATTATATAATGCGACCTTTCTATCGTGCGAATATTTGGCAAGACACGTGTCCACCGCGCCTTCTGTACTGGTTTAGTTATTTGAATTAGTTATTGGACGACCTTATTTTCATTTAGACCTATTTTGATTTTGATATAATTTAATTTAACATAACATAACATAATCATTTACTACATTAGCTCATTATAGTAACTGACCCCTAACTAAGCTTGAAGCTTGTATCAGAAACTACGCACACAGTCATACACACACACACCCAGACCGAGACAAACATTGGTTCATACAAATATTCACCCCGCACGGGAATCGAACCCGCAACCTTACTGATGGCAGTCCGGCATGGTGACCACTCTGCCATCGGGGTTGTCGTTTTTTTGTGATTCATCATCATCGGCTGTGATCAGCTCAACCTACCGCTGACAATTGCTACCACTGACAAATATAAACTTCTTCAACTCTCAATCTTTGCGTAAATAATACTTTAAAGATTACTTATATTAAAAAAATAAGGGAATAAATCCTTATTTCAATTTGCAAGAATATTACGTTGGATATTTTTGAGCATGATAGAATATGAATATACTAATTGTAATACTTCTAATTTACTTGTAAGAGACCAGCTTTTCTGCAATCAGACCATACTAATCACTACATGGTATAAAACAAAGTCGCTTTCTCTGTCCCTATGTCCCTATGTATGCTTAGATCTTTAAAACTACGCAACGGATTTTGATGCAGTTGTTTTAATAGATAGAGTGATTCAGTGGAAAGGTTTTTAGCATAATTTTATCCCCATATTCCTACGGGAACGGGAACTACGCGGGAGAAACCGCGGGGCGCCGCTAGTTAATTATAAACATAATTATCTTTGTGTGTCCTGCGTAAATTGTAGTTATTTTCAATTCTTGGTTCGGCACTATAAGCCAACTTCAATAACATCGAAAACAAATACAATTCATACAATCTACAATCGATGACCTATTTTCCGAATCATATAACTAGTAATTTTACGCACGCGTTATTCCAAAATGCATTTTACGTACTTGTGTTAGGTTTTATTTTTAATTAACATCCGTTCTAGATAACTGAAATAATTGAATAATGTCTTTTAATTAAAGATATAGTAAAATAATGGTGCAATTTGTAGTTTTGATTTCATGTGAGACTAGCGGCATCTCGCGGTTTCACCCGCGTGGTTCCCGTTCCCGTGGGAATATGGGGATAAAATATAGCCTATGTTACTTAGGGTGAATATAACTATCTAATGGTGAAAGAATTTTTGAAATCGGTCCAGTACTTTTTGAGTTTATTCGTTACATACAAAAATACAAATCTTCCCTCTTTATAATATTAGTGTAGATTAACAAAGATCTGAATAATTCTGTGAAAATGGATGGTAAATAAATGATAATTACTATATTTTTACACATGCCCAGGAATCAAACCTACCTGGCAGATAGTTCCATATACCACTAGAATGTCGAGGTCATTGCGACACTATTTAACCATAAACACACAGTTAATTGTTATAATTATTATCTATTAGTATTATTACTAGCAGATACATACTTCCTAGTATATAAGACCTATTATTTACTTAAATACCTTGATATAGATATGTTTACGTGAATCAGTTTCTTAAGAAATTGATATTTTATGCTTCCAAGACACGAGATGTCAATTGTTAGTTCAAATAAAACTGTTTGTATTGGAAAAACCGTGTCATCGGTACATGATTAATACTTGTAACAAGGTGTTTAACGGGGTTTTTAATATGACGATAATTTTTCCATAAATGAAACCGCTGGCAGAACTTTGAACTATGCCAATGAAGGAAAATATCGTGATAAAACATTAACATATATACACATGCTAAGAGTTTCTTAGGTTATGTGTTAATTCAACCAGCCTACATTTGGTCAACGTGATTGACTGAGGTCTGATCGCCCTAATTCAGGGTAGGCTAGAGCCCCTCGGTGGGGACATATATGAGGTGATAATGATTTAGAATAGGTAGGAAACACACAGACCAAGGCAAACATATACATTACTTGTAGCGCCCCGTGGTTTCACCCGCGTAGTCCCCATTCCCGTGGGAATACGAGAATAAAATATAGCCTATATCACACACTGATAAATTAGCTATCCATTAGTGAAAGAATTTTTGAAATCGGTGCAGTAGTTTCGGAGCCTATTCGTTACAAACAAACAAATGTTACCTTTTTATAATATTAGTGTGCACATAAATGCCTCTTTTTAAATAGAAGACATGTAGAATGTACAGCGTCCTATATCGCAGTTTTAAATCACTAAGTTCAATCACCAGTGAGTATTGAACACATTTACGAAGAGACACGTAAGGCCATCCTTGTTTTCACCGGCCCTGAGCGTTGCGATACAGCGAGTTTATATGCAAGCGTGATTCGATGAAGGTTTGGTTGCTTCACTCAGTTTAGGTGTAGTGTCTAGTATCTAGTAATTAAACTAGGTACAATGCAATGGACAAAGGTACAGTTAGCAATGGACATTGGCTAACTAAATTAAGTACTACTTCTAATTTGAAATAAAACACTTAAACGGATTTTTGTCGTTGTATTTTGTTTTACATTTTCTGACGTTTCGGATTCTTTACAGAACCCGTGATCACAGAAGACTGCCACCATGCCATACAACCACGACAAAAATCCGTTTAAGTGTTTTATTTCAATGTGTAGTGTTCGTGTAAATCAAAGATATCAATACTTCTAATTTTGTTAGGGTTTAAAAAATGATACTTTTATGTTGATTATGTCGACTATCTTGTAATGAAACTAGGTGCAGTTAGGAATGGAAATTGGTTACTAAATTATGTACTCCAAACTTTATTTAAGTTTTCCAATGATTCGTAATGATATTTTGGTTAGTTTTCTTTTGTTGGTATGTAAGTAATTGAAAAATACATATATTTTATCGTCTGTCTAAGAGCTCAATTAACTACAACTAGTGACTCTGATCTCATACGCCTCAAATGTTGTTAACATAAAAACTTTTCTATTGAAGTGTTTACGAAAGTCTAAATTGTAAACAAATAAATAAAAACAACAAACTTTTGAAACAGCTAAAAACGTTTTTAGTTTCCGTAAACACTTGAATCTTGATTCGGAAATTACATCAGCCGAGAAGAATCGGCAAGAAACATAAACTGATATGTTAAACAAAACATTTTATGTTGTTATCATTTGAAAATCCTAGTTTTAAAATGTTTTATTTCTATTTTTATTGTGTCCAATTTTTGTAAATATTAACTAAAATTTGATCATTTATGTAGCTAATATGTAATACTGTTGACAAGTCATTTCTAATTTTGCGGGCATTAGACAAACAAACCGTAATTTGTGTATATAGTAATAAGTCGGACATTAAAACATCTACAAAGAAACCTTAATATTTTATGTGTATAGTAATTACTCGGTATACGTAATGACAATACAATCTTGGCCAATTAGCAAACCAATCTATGAGTTCAAACAAGACACACGACCGCCAAAGACAAAATGAGCAAATACCATAATTTACAATAAACAGATATTAAAATTATTACCATCTAGCGGCGCTCCGCGGTTTCACCCGCTTTTATCCCGCTATACAGGGATAAAATTATGCTAGAAACCTTCCTCTTGAAACACTCTATCCATTAAAACAAACCGCATCAAAATCCGTTGCGTAGTTTTAAAGATTTAGGCATACATAGGGACGGACAGACAGCGATTTTGTTTTATACTATGTCTTTGAGTAGGTATATGTGGGCAAACATTGAGTGACCTTCGGGGTACAAACAGACAGACGACCTCACGGTGAGAGGTCGCGGCGCACAGCTCATGGGTGTTAATGGTTTGTTTAAATTATATATATTTGTTTTACGTTTCTGCTAAATAAAGGATAGGAGTTTTACAATCACTTCATTGGTCGGTAGTTCCGTTCGTGCTGCTTTGTCTAAGTATTTTATTAATACTGCTTGAAATTCTGAGATACGAATAAAAATGCTATTGCTAAACTATTTTCTAGTCTGGTCTGGTTTTGGTCTTCACTAGACCAATCTGTAGATATTGTAACTACTTATCCCTACTAATATTATAAATGCGAAAGTAACTCTGTCTGTCTGTTATCTTTTCACGGCTAAACTACTGAACCGATTGACTTGAAAGTGCAGGGGTAGTTTATGATCCGGGAAAGAACATAGGCTATGTTTTATCCCGAAATTCCTACAGGAACGGGAACTACGCGGGTGTTGTATATCTATAACTGTCTGTTTAAAATTTAACCAACATAGTATTAATAATTTTTCTTAAACAGAAAGACAAAAAGATAATCGTCATACAATCATACATATCTATATTATGTTTAGTAATCTTCAAAGAAACAATAATAAATAGTTTATTATTACAATTGCAAAGTTCTCTTACTACTTGTATTAGTCATACGTAAAAGTGTTGTATGCGCAAGATTCACTGTCTCGTACAAATATGCAATCGCCGACGTTGACTTGGGAATCCCTGCGTTAGCTGATGCATGATGAAATTTTATACGATATTTATATTATTTTTGTTGAGTCTGTGTGAACTATGTAATAATATCACATAGTATTTTTATTTTATTTAAATACCTATATTAAGTAGGTTTTTTACTTGATAGAGCAACAACATATACTATGTACAAAATAGCTGAAAAAAAATAACTCTAGAAGTGCTAGTTAGTATTTTATGTAAAATATGAAATTAAAGACTTCATGAACAAAAACGCAAGAACATTTTTGAAGCATTTACAATTTTGATAAGGTTTTTTTTATTCCGATTTTTTACAGGCTATTTGATATTTGTTTGATTACGTGACAATATTATTTCTATTAATATGTTTATGTAAACCAGACGTTTTATTTATATATAAACGTGATTATTATTAAATAATGATGGACGAACAAACATACCATTTATGAAAAATATTTTACTTACGGAAAATATGCTTTTTACTCTACATCGCAAGACAATCGAATCCGCTATTCTCTGTTTGGCAGTTCAATATAGTAACCACTATGCTATTACAGTCAACAACTATTTCGCATTATATTCTTGCATACTAGTTAAGTATGCTAATTAATGTGAAAGTATTAGTCTAGCCAAATAGTTGTACAGGAAACAGACAAACGACTCACTGATTGACTGATTAATCCAGACTTAACAATTTTAAGTCTGATTAAATTGCGGTTATTAACTTGATTTATTATTTGATTAGTAGCGCCCCGCGGTTTTATCTACGTAGTTCCCGTTCCCGTGGGAATACGGTGATAAAATGTAGCCGATATAGGCTAAGATAATAACCGCAATTTAAACAGCCTTAAAATTATTAAGTCTGACGCACTGATAAATTAGCTTTCCAATAGTGAAAGAATTTTTGAAATCAGTTTTGTAGTTTCGGAACCTATTCGTTACAAACAATCAAATCTTTCCTCTTTATAATATTGGACATATAGAACCTCAAGGACTGGGAAGGAACAAAGACAATGCGACTTTTTGTAATATAGACTCTGTATGTATTAAAAGTCAACTGACTGACTGACTGATCTATCAACACACAGCTCAAAACTGAAAAGCACGCAGATAGTCTGTTATTATGACGTAGGCATACACAAACGAAGAAAAACGTGATTCAAATTGCGGAGCTACTTAAATGTAGCAATGTCTATCTATACACCTACATCCTTTCTATAACAAAGTGCAAAATTTAAAAAACCCCCAACACAATTACTTTCAAACCCTCATAACTTTTAAACGGGTTAGCCGATTGTCATCAAACATGTCTTAGAACACTCGCACGTAAGTCCCCTTTAATACAAAAAAAAAAATTTTAATCGGTTTATCCGTTCGGGAGCTATGATGCCACAGACAGACAGATACACACACACACACACACAGACACGTCAAACTTATAACACCCCTCTTTTTGCGTCGGGGGTTAAAAAGAACGCAACGGATAAACAAAAATAACATTTATATTTATTTATTTGTATACTTAAGTTACTTATTCAAATATTTTTATTGCTAAACTTATTTTAAGAATGTTTTATTGAATACATTTGTGTATGTACGCAAGAGGAATATTAAATTATTTTCGAATTTATATGTTAAGAACAAAGGAGTGAACGGAAATCATCATGGATTCCGTATAAAACTAAAAATCTTTAATTGAATTTGGATCCGAGATAGGGGTCAGTTACTATAATGAGACGATGTAGTGAATGATTATGTTATGTTATAAATAAAACTACTTCAACGGATTTTTGTCGTGGTTATACATACAAATTGTTATGATTAACGGAATATTTACCACGTATATTATTTATTTCGAGTTTCCGATATTTCCACGCTGTTGCAAGCGCCATGATCACGGATGATGGTTATACATATTTTAACACAGAAAACCAATTATCACTATGAATTCTAGATTCTAGAAATATTCCACCGCCCAAAGTCCAAAGTTCCATTCCAAATTCAATCTAAGCCTGAGGTTATGGAGTTCATTGCACCTCGTTACGTCATTAGAACCTTTCAAATCGATAACAGTATCGATACAATTACCGATTGGTCGATTAATCGAATGATTATTTGTTTTCGTTTAAATTTAGGGCGAGATTGATAGACGAATGTTTGTGGAATATTTTTGTTGGTTTGATATTGATTGGCGAGTGTTGGGTCAAATGTTGGACGAATAGTTTTGTTGATTTCCTGGTTTGTTGTGTATCAAAGACTTGGGTGTTTTGTGTAATTAATGATGTTTTTATTGCAGTTTTGTATATGATTCGATCAGTACCAAATATGAGATCATAATATTTAAACTTATAGATTTGAACGAATGTTGTTTAAGATTAAAATAAGCTATTAATGCCTGTTCTATATAATCTTTCTCATAAACCTGTTGAAGAATAATGAAAAGAAATAATTAATAGAATATCAAAACATTACAATTAATTAAAAATCTAGTATTTGTTTTTTCAAAAAATCTATTTGTTATTCATTAAATTAAGAATAACAACTTATCAAGTCAACATTTAAACAAAATATAATAACAAGTTGTCCAAAACTACTTTATTAACATAATCATGTACGAGATAATAAACACTAAAACAGTACAAAAGTCATGACAAAAATAGATAAGTAGGATTCCTGTTTCAACTCGTAAAAGACATCAACGCGTTCCGAGACAGTTTCGGTGATTAAATGTTAGTTGTCTTTATTACAATGATTTACGCGCGGCTTTGTTTATATCACAGTTGAGTAAATTTTATAAATATTAATTACTAGCGGCCCCCCGCGGTTTCACCCGCGTAGTTCCCGTTCCCGTAGGAATAAAATTATGCTAAAAACCTTTCCACTAAATCGCTCTATCTATTAAAACAAACCGCATCAAAATCCGTTCCGTAGTTTTAAAGATCTAAGCATACATAGGGACAGAGAAAGCGACTTTGTTTTGTACTATGTAGTGATAGCTAAATTTAATTCATTCAAAACATATTTAAAGTAACATTAAACTATCATCCCTTTTTCATAACCCAAGGGTTGAATTTCCGATTTATTTCGCATTTAATTCTAGCAGCTGTGCTCCGCAGTTTTATTTACTTTTTACATATTTAACGGAAAAAATATCGATCAATACATTTCAAAGTTTTTTTACCGAGAATAGTTTCAACAAGACAAACAAAGAACAATTTCTTTATACATAAGCTTTGCATACTTAAATAAAACTACAATATTAAGTACATAACACGTGCCTTTAAGTACCATATACATATAAGTATATATAATATTATGTAGGTAGATATATCTATATGATTATGTTGTTTTAGCGTTTGAGGTCGCAACTCTTGCGCACGCTACGAGACATTATCTCGGCGATATTATGTCGACACTAAACAAATTATTTTCCTCGTGTTTATCTGCTAATGTAACAAATCCGGGGTAGTCTGGTTTGGATAACTATTTAATTTTAATGTAAAAATAGGAATTATAGGTTTTTTTACGGCAGAGACCCTGTATTGTTGTGAAGAAGGAAATAAATCGGTAAAAAGTACAAGGAATATCCGTAGGTACCGAAATAATATCAATTTTTTAATCAACCTGTATTGTTCCACTGCTGGGCAAAGGTCTCCCCCAAATCCCTCCCTCTGCCCCTGTCCCTAGCCAGCTCCGTCCAATCTCTATTGAACCTCTCAAGGTCTTGCCTCCAACGTGTCGGGGGGCGACCCGGGGGCCTACACTCGTTGGGTTCCCAGTCCGTTTACAATTTAGCCCACCTTTCTGCACCTATTTAAATAATAAATAAGTAAAAAACATTGTTACCTCACAAGGATAAGTATAATTTTATCTTACATATCGAATTTTTGAATACCAACAGAACAGCTCGCTTTTTTATATTTTTTCTTATGGGCACGTTTTATTTTCAAATAATTCTTTATTTTTGTAATAAGTTTAAAATTTTAGTCTTTTTCTAAGTCTGTCTTTATGTCCTCACGTTAATGTACCTAATCTTACTTGAACATTGCGAATTTAATGATAAAAATATGTATAAAACACGTTTGAGAGACACGTGAGGACTTTGAAATAATAATTTGAGAATGTCATGTGCTGGCCAATTGAGAGACAAAATAATGTCGTATAATAACTTGTCTAGACTTACAAATGCGTCTAACTTATGATAGATCTTTATATGTGTCCATTGCTGAGTCAGTTGAACTGATCAGTCCGGACATAAAACTGTGGCATCACTTCAAACGTTTTAGGCCAACTAGATTTTCCTACTGGAATCTGGAATCGCTCCATTTTTAGATGGACGCCAGTTCAACAGATCAGTTAAACTGACACGCTAATAGCCACCTGAATGACTTGTGGCTTTTCATAAATTTTCAATGTTGAGGAAATTTTCAACATAAAAACTATAGGTATCATGAAAATGCTTATTGTATTATTCGGCTTTCATATTTGACTATTAAAGAAGGTATGATAATAATTATGCTTTATGCACTTATCAATTAAACTTTAAAGAAATTATGATATCTTTTATTAAACGAAATGTACTAATCCCTCCATTAGTTTCAACCACATCTGAATATCCAAATTAAGGAATATCAGATAAAAAAATCAAAACTTCATCTATAAAGTATCGAAATCCCAACTCTCTCTATTCATTGATTACCTCTACAGGGCATCAAACTCGCTACTCCATTCTGCAAGTCATAGTGACTAATCCCAATATTATGTTGTCTGTTTCTCGAACCTTCTCCATACAAGATCTTAATACTGTTACTGTGACGTAATGATGTTGAAACACTTTACAATGCAAGTATTAATATATTGTATTATCTTATAGAGAAAACCATTCACTCACTCGCTCAATGTTTAATTGAGGAATTTGGTTATTGAGCCTTGAAAGGCAAAGGTTTGTGTCAGCATTTTGTATGTAATGAGTACTACTGCACAGATACTTATAAGTAAAGAAAATATTGCACAAATACTTCTGCATACTCACGGCCTATTTCACGACTTTCAAGTTAATCACCAAGTAACGTTAGTTTTATTTCTTTCTTACTTTATATCAAGTGACAAAGACAAAACATGTGGTTACTCGGAACGTTACTTGAAGATGGTGAAATAGGGCCTAAGAGTAAAGAAAACAAAATTAAAAATTAATCTACTGTATAAGATAAAGAGACAAAAGTTATTTAAGTACAATTATTTATAAATATGAAATAAATGAATCCCTATTTCCCTCGGTCGAACCAGATTGGATAAAATTTTATGAATTCGTTACTCTCAGGACAAGAGTTATATTATATGAAATGAATTTTGGAAAATTGTACTTGAGCAAAGACGGGGACGTATTGTTAGTCACTTATTTTACTATGCGTAATAATAATTATTAAATCAAGTATATTATAATAAGTAGTAAATTATATTCAGACATTCTAACGTTTTATCCCACGTAATTAATTTTATTCCAATAAAAATAAATCTTCAATCTGTTAAGACGAGTTTTTGGTATAAAATATATTAATTATCTTTTATCTTTATACTAACAATATAATTAGGTATCTATAATTTAGTATTTAGTGGACAGCTCTAAAGATTTCGATAAAATTTAGTATATATATGGTTTTGCTTCTTAGCTTTATTACTACTACTAATATCAGTCGTTAAGTAAAGTTTTAATCAAGAAAGAAGGCTTTTGAGTAATCTACAATTAGTTATACTTGTCGAACTAACATCATAGACCTACATCAGTCATCTATTGAAAGACAATATTTTCTGTGCCGGTGACAGCGTCGCTGTAATCGCATCTTTTGGCTGTCAGTTTATTGAAAATGTATCCAAATGACATTAGACTCAAAATAACAATAGCTAGCTTCCAATTTTGGCCGCCGGCACAGAAAAGATTGTGGCTCAGTATAATGTTAGTACGACAACCAAAACCAACGAATTAACGCGTAAGAAGGTTTTAATATACACTTGTATATTATTACGCAAACATATGTTTGTCTCTTTCCAACACAGTGTTATATAATGAGATGGAATGTTAGAACGGTGTCAATTGCAAATGTATACTCGGGCCGAATTGCTTTTAGTTGGTAACTGGTAATTATTTAAAATAAACCTAATATTATACGTATGCTTAATAATATATTGGGGATTTTCGCAAAAGTTTAAAGTTAGTTAAGTGTATCAAAATTTACGAGGATAAAAACTGCGAAGTACACAGTTTTATCCTTATTAATGTTGATCCAATAGAAATTTTTGGATAGAATTAAGCAAGAAATAAAGTACGATGCTGTTCCCCGCAATTTTACTCGCGTAAATCTCAATCTAGTGGGATTTTTTAGTATATTAAATACTTTTTATGTTATTCCTAGTACAATTATTATATGTATAGTAAGATTTCATTAACATATAACTTCGCTACATTTTAGTACATGTGTATGTTATGTTTTTACTTATTTATTTCCTGATTGTTGTATAATGTAACATCAGTCACGTTTACCACATTGTGGAGTTTTTGTTGGTCAAATATTTGTTTAATACATTAATTTAATAGGTTTCATTTGTAACTAGGGTTTTGCGTATTCTAGTTTATTTTGTAAGTAACTTTTAATAGTATATTCTGTGTCAACATGATGTCTTTAATAACTATTTTAATCAAAATCGGTTCAGCCTTTAACTGTGTAAAAGTAAGTTACTTTAATTACCATCTAGTCTCAATTTAAGCAAAAACAACGAATAAACTTAACAACTACATTATACAAGTATATGTTCAGTTCAGTTAAGCACTTTTTTGTAATACACAAAACAATTTTCATTTTCCTTAATGTAATTATAATTAATTCAATCTACCACAGTAGGCACTACTGTCATTAATAAAAAAATAACACAAAATTAAATAAAAACAAAAATTATTTTCATTTTTTTCAAGGGTCATTCGCAAATTAAATAATTACAAACATATTTGACATTGACATCTGTCAAAACGTTTGACGTTCGACGTCAAGTAGTTAAATGTCAATCAATTTATAAAAAAATAATTTTACTTTGACTTATAATTGCTCCCTGACGTATATTTAAACTTGTTTTTAAATAAAACATAAGATAATTAATAAATATTATCAATTATTATTCTAATTATTTGCAGTAAAAACGAGTAATTGCTATACGTCACGAACTGTGACGTTAGTTGAAAACGTCATTAAATTTCCGTGTTTTTCTTATTTCCAATTATCTTTTGATAAATTGATTATTGTAGATTATTATCTCTACATACTTATAAAACAAAGTCACTTCGCTGTATCTTTGTATGTATGGTTAGATCTTTAAAACTTAGCAACGGATTTTGATCCCTATTTTCATCAATAATTAAATTCATTAAGTGCAAAATTCCAAAAGGACGTTTATACGTATGTGACAGGTTTTAATATCATACATATTTTAAATTTAATTAGCAACGGACCACATGTTTCTAGATCCATAGGGTCCGATGGGAATACAAAATTAATTTCAAGCCTCAAAATATATTTTTTGTAGAGTTATTTAAATACTTTTAACAATTTATTTCAACCACAACTGGTAA
Organism: Timandra comae; assembly: GCA_958496195.1. Lineage (NCBI taxonomy): Eukaryota > Metazoa > Arthropoda > Insecta > Lepidoptera > Geometridae > Timandra > Timandra comae. The sequence goes on from OY292376.1 coordinate 794,622, forward strand.
TCAAACTGCAAACTCCTCATTCCGAAGCCAGCCTAGTAACCAATCGACGAGAATATAAAACTATTCATTCACGTCCAGTGTTCACGTGTACCTATTAACACGTGACTGTGATTACGAACGTAATATCCAACTGTTTTATGTTCTGTAATATTATATAACGATATTATGTAATAAGTCCTCATGTGATACAGGAATTTTATGGAACAAATGATTGTCTTTTTAGTTCTGCTTAAAATACATATGACCTTGGTGGTTAGTGGTACCTACGCAGGTTTAAGATCAAGCTATCTTGGCTTCATTTCTTAGATTTACACGAACACTTTACATTGAATTCGGTGATTACAAAATACTTAGAAGATAGAGGTTTTTCTACGCGAAAATAGTTTTGTTTAAAGATAATATGGCTGCCAAAAGGAATAAGGTTGAATATTAGATTAGAACATAATAATGATAGAATGTTTGTGATTATGCTGTATCACACGGTTTTGTCCGCGCTTTCTTAGCGTATGTCTACATTATAATGACTATCTGCGAGACAAATTTTAGCACAATCTGTTCAGTACTTGAACTGTGTATTCATAGATCAGTCAGTCAGTCAGTCAGTAACAGTCTATTATGTTAAACAAATAAGTTTCACTTTCGTTGATACGTAGCCACTAGTCTATAAACAAAAACCTTCCTCTTGAATTACTCTATCAGTTGATAAAAACTGCAATAAAATTCGTTGCGTAATTTAACATATGTAGCAGGTACTAAGTATAATATATATATATATATATACATATGTACTAACATCATCGACAGTCGTTACGGGTAGTTAGAGCCCTCAAAAGTCTAACATTCAGTTTAACCAACAATGTCGTATAGCCCTCTGGGTTGTGAAGGTCTGATGGCAGTCGCTTCACGTAAAATACTGACATTCCGCCAAATCTGGTTAAACTGAAAACCGACCCCAAAATAGACATGGGATAAAGGTTCGGAAAAGAAAAGTATACTCGTACATATGTACGTACATATAGAGGGACAGACGGCGGAAAACCATGTAGAGATAGTGTGTTTTAGTTTTAATTTATTAACAACTAGCAAGCGTTTTACGGTTTCACCCGCGCAGTTTCCACTCCCGTGAAAATGCGGGGAGTAAATTATCCTAAAACCTTACCATTGAATCACTCTAACTATATCACTTTATTAGTTTTAAAGATTTAAGCATACAGACAGCGGGAAGCAACTTTTTATACTATGTAGTGATTTTATACTATGTAGTGAAAAAATAGTGCGAATATATATTTAAAGAATCCACACTAAGATTGACAACTTCCAGACAATTAGACATGTTTCACACACGCTGTTTTCTTTTCAATACCATAAGCTAATACCAATGGTATTTGTTTAATTTTGTAAGAAACGAATCTGTAGATTTTTGGCATACAACTACACTAGTTGGTCATCTAGCCACTACTGAATAACTATCAAGCGATAAGAAATCATGAATATAGGCTAAGAAACAGAAGAAAAAAGTATTGAACTGACTTTCTTTGACTTTTTACACACTCGTACAACTCGTACATGTATTGTATTTAAACTGATGTAATTTTAGAATCGGTGGTAGATCCAGAGAACTATTTACGAATAACATTAAATAAAAAAATTAATACACCCCCAACACAATTACTTTCAAACCCCCACAACTTTTAAACGGGTCAACCGATTTTCATCAAACATGTCTAAGGACACTCGCACGTAAGTCCCCTTTACAAAAAAAAGCTAAATTGAAATCGGTTCATCCGTTCGGGAGCTATGATGCCACAGACAGACAGATACACACACACACACACACACAGACACGTAAAACTTATAACACCCCTCTTTTTGCGTCGGGGGTTAAAAAGAGCGCATTCCTGATGTTAAGGTGGCCATTGACGAGTCAGTCAAACTGATCAGTTGAACTGGCGTCCATCCAAAAATGATCGTCAATCACCGGAACGATTCCAGATTTCTGTGGGGAAATCTAAAACTTTTGGAGTGACGCCATAGTTTTATCTCTGGACTGATCAGTTCAACTGACTCTTCTATGGCCACCTTAAAGTTAAACTTATTTTTCACTAGTAGCTCACCGCGGTTTCACCCGCGTTGTTCCCGTTCCCGTGGGATTACGGGGATAAATATAGCCTATGTCACGCACTGATAAATTAGCTTTCCATTAGTGAAAGAATTTTTGAAATCGGTCCAGTAGTTTCGGAGCCTATTCATTACAAACAAACAAACAAATCTTTCCTCTTTATAATATTATATTTTTCATAAGTATAATAATTTAGTGTTATTTATTTAATAATTGTATACTTATATTTACTAGCAGCGCCCGCGGTTTTACCCCTGTACCAAATTTCAAGTCAATCTGTTCAGTAGTTTAGCCGTGAAAAGGTAACAGACAGACAGACAGACAGAGTTACTTTCGCATTCATAATATTAGTTAGGATTAGGATTTTCAGATAATACTACTGTTTACACTTAATGTACGTAATATATATGAATAAATGTAAGTTTTCTTTGTTATCTCTTTGCCATTAATTAGTGCTAAGACTTAAACTAAATATTTTTCAGAAACACACTTCTTGTATACCATAGATTAATTATGTATAATTTAATTACTTTATTCTATTTATAATCCATTATATAATAATATTCAAATAACTGTCCATTAGATACCAAATATATAAAAGATATTCGCTAATTTAATAATTGTAATTATCGTCGTTTGGTAAAATGAACTTTTTTTAAATTAAGGTCGTAAGAGACAGGTATAAAAGTATGTTTACATTGACAATTACATATGTACATGTATATTGCTAATAATAAACTAAAATAACCCTTTATAATGACGATAAACGTATTTTGGTGAGTTAATGAACTAATCAATGTATTTATTTATAATACCTAACTTTTCTACTCTCTTTAGTAAATAAGGATTTATTTATACATAAAAATATGTCAGTCAGTTGAGTATATATGCCGTGAAAGCAAGCAAGCAAACAACCTCACATTCACATTTATAACATTTTATTTAATACTAACGGCGCCCCGCGTTTTCACCCGCGTAGTTCCCGTTCCCGTAGGAATATGGGGATAAAATTATGCTAAAGACTTTTCCACTGAATCACTCTATCTATTAAAACAAACCGCATCAAAATCCGTTGCGTAGTTTTAAAGATCTAAGCATACATAGGGACATAGGGACAGAGAAAGCGACTTTGTTTTATACTATGTAGTGATAAGTACATATTTGGGATATTCAAATTATAAAGCAATGAAGGACACGATCTTGCTTTCATACGAACTTTAAAACGTTGTGGGAAGTAAAACACATATTCAAATCAGTAATAAACCTTCGATTCGACTAATATAATGTTATTTTTAAATATATACTGTAAATTATATGGAACAGGTCCGTAATGAGAACGACCTCAGTCCGGCCAAACGCGCACTAAACGTAAGGTCGCCTCACTACTTTGATTAATATTTATATCAAAATTATTTATAAATCGTAAAATCTATACTAATAATAAAACAGTAAAACCACCGTGTCTGTACATTAAACAAATTTACCTAAAACTGATAGGGGGGGATAAAAGAAGGTCAAACGAACACAAAAAAACAATTTTCGACTTTCTTTCCTGTCTGTCTGTCTGTCTGTCTGTCTGTTCGCGATAATCTCTGAAAGTACTGAACGGATTTTCATGGCGTTTCCACATATGAATTAAGCTTAATTTGGCGCAATATATAGGCTTTGTTTCATCTCATTTGAATAACGAAAAGAAAAGTTATCAATAAAAATCTATTTTGTTGTTTTGAATTTAATAAACAATACTCCGCCGACGACATCGCTTGGGTAATATCCGTTTATATCGCGCAACTTACCACCTTAGTTAGTTCCAAGTTATTGAGATATTCTTTAAAATTTAGGAGGAATCGTAGTCTTTGTTGTTCTTCGGTCCTCTGATTTCAATCAAAAAATATATTTATTAACACTTCGCTTCCTTTTGACGAGAATACATTGCTGATAAAAATATGTACTACATTTTGGATTTTGTATAATAATATTTCATAGATATCAAATTTGACAGAATGTAGAATACTTCAATATCGAATGCTTAAAGGGCATATGCACATAGCGGATTTTCAGGTGTAAAAAAAAAATAGTATAGACGTAATATTAAAATGCAGTGTACGTACTATGTTAAAGAAACATCAAATGAGTGTCCCTTAATAAAAAACAATAAGAAAACTGCTGATGGATACATTATTAACATAAATATTTTATTAAATAGTTTAAGTTTAATTAAAATAACTTTTAGAAAAATGCATTCAAAATTTTCGCCTCAGCCAGAACTTGAACCCGGAACCATGCTGAACCGTAGCACTGCTCTATCCAATTGAGATACCGAGGAGATTAGATCGTAATATACTGAAGTTCTCAAAATGGTGTATCAGACATAAAAAAAATATCTACAGCGCCGTCAAGGTACCAATTCAATGAACAAAATAGTTTTTGGCTACTACTGCCATAACTACGCAATTCTGCTAATGTCAAAGTAGGTAAACGTAAAAGAACACGATGGAGATTGGTCATTATTATTTTTTATCGAGTATAATCCGTCACGGTATCTACGTGAGAGTGAAAAGTAGGCAGTGTGCAAAGGTCCTAAAACGTATGATATTCTTTACACAAAGGTTGACAGTATTGAGTTTTAAATATATAGGTGCATTCAACCTTCTTTTTGTTAAATTAAGCAAAAATTGTGATATCCATCTATAAATACTTTAGGACAAAAAATAAATGCTTTTAAATTATTGTTCACTGTCTTTGTGTGCTTGCATCATGTACAAAACTTTGTTATATGATAGTTCATATTCAAAGAATTTCTCTATAAACTACATTGATGGTTTTGCCTTCTGGGGCTAACATAAATACTTAAATAAATTACTGACCCGTGGGCAGGCCACATATAGTTGGCCATGCTTAAAACAATTAGACCTTAGGTCGACACCAGCGGCCTTTAGTGTCTGACCCTGGGATTTATTTATCGTCATAGCAAAACACGCCACGACTGGGAATTGGGTGCGCTTGAATTGGAATGGAAAATTGTTAGGGATGAGTGGTATTCTTGGTATCAAGACGGTTTCTTCGACACCACAACCGGTTAAAATTTCTGCTTCAATTATGTTACGTTGTAGATTTATGACCTTTAATCGAGAACCATTGCACAGTTTAGGACTTAAATTACGAATAAGAATTATAGAAACACTTTGCCTTGAAATGGAGAAATGAGTCTGCTGGATTTTGTTGTTCTGGTGGAGAAGTGAACTTATCCCTATTTGAAGATCCACCGGAACCTTTAAAATCATTACTATTAGGAGAATATACACTTTCTAATCATTTTTAGATAATATTCGCGCTTTTAACAGTGCATTTCAAATGATTTCTTTTAGGGCTCAACAAATACCCGAAGGCCCGTTTATGCCTACATTTAAAATTCAAGGCCAAGTATCACTTAATAGGATCATTGTTGCCAGAACGCGAACGAAGTCGCGGGCACAGCTAGTATATTATAATTCTTCTGTACGTGTTTCAGTCACCAACTTCTCATAAGCAGCTGCACCGATTTACATTAAATTTTGCCTGTACGTACACTATACAATGAACTAAAACAACTTTAAAATGAAGTATCGACCTATGTATATCCTATTGGCTACAAAGCATATGGATATTTGGAAGTATTTGGGACAGACTTTTACCCAATAGTGAGACAATAAGGATTGTAAAATCCCACTGCAAGATAAAGTCCTCTGACTCTGACGGTATCAGTATACTGAGAAATACGCTTAATCACCACGCTTTTATGCGTTGTTGGTAAAAATTATCTAACTCTAGCTATGACCCAGGAATGAACCCGAGACCTCACAATTATCAAGCCACTAGATGAACCGTAAAACTATTTTAAACTAATTAAAAACATTTATTAAAATAATCCTTTCACTCAATCAACCAAGCTAGAACTTAATCTAATTTGCTTAAGATTGAAAATTGGCCAGATTCTCAGAAGACAGAACACAAAAATAATATTGATGAAAAACACTTAAAATTAATCCCTACTATAATATTATAAATGCGAAAGTAACTCCGTCTGTCTGTCAGTCTGTTACCTTTTCACGGCTAAACTACTGAACTGACACCGACACTATGTTTTATCCCGATATTCCTACAGGAACGGGAACTACGCGGGTGAAACCGCGGGGCACAGCTAGTCATTAATAAAACCAATTTATTGTACATAATTATAGATTTTTTTTGTCTAAAACAGTGTAAACAAATTAATTTTATTTATAGAGGAAAATAAATTATTTCATACATGTGTTTCACCAGAAAACAGCTGAATAAATAACCAAATTAATCAATTTTTACCAATATATGTTTAACAACGAACATGAATTATTGTATGTCAATATCGCAGTACAAACTTGTATTACTTTTACGCACGTATTTCATACATTTACAATCAGAAAATACATAAATTGCATGTAAACATGACATTATTTAACTACAATATTTAAAATTCAAAGAAAATTATAGAATCAACATTATTTTCCTAGTATTTGTGTTTAGAGTAAATCTTGTCATAGTGGTATATTCAGATTCTAAGTATACATTGATTAGTCCCCGTGGCTTTGCTTGCGTCATAAGTATGTCTCTGTCTGTGATAAATATGGCAACCAAGCGATGTTTTTAGTGACTTTGTCAGTTATGTATGTATAACTATAGTTACGGGGTTCGATTCCCGCTGGAGACAAAAATTTTAGTGCAGGCAACATTTTTGTGTATTTAGAAAAAGGCACACATATTCGTATGTAGGTTCCTTATGCACACAAATGTTTGCCTTGCACGGGAATCGAACCCATAACCTTTGAAATACCAAGCAAAGTCACTTCCAACTGTATCATAACATAATAAATAAATTAAACTATAAGTAAATAGTAACAATAGGGAACGATAAAGCCTTCTAGATTCATAGGTCAAGATATATTGGTTAACCGCACGAAGTAACAAGAAACTAAGATAAACAGAAACATACAGAGTGAATGGAATTATCTAGAACAAAACAATCTCTTCAATATAAAGAGGAAAAAACCAAATTGAACGACGGATTTAATACATTTGACGTAATAACAAAATTACTCACACATTGTTGTATAATATACTAGCGGCCCGCCCCGGCTTCGCACGGGTCCAATTTTCCCGTTGATTTTCAGGATTTTTTTACATAAGAACCTTCTCCTAATAATAACAAATACAACAAAAAAAGAATTAGTGAAATCGGTCCAGCCATTCACGCGTGATGCCGTGACCAAGGAAAACGGGTTTCATTTTTATATATTATAGATTACTTAGTATTTTTTATTCGTATTTTTAATCGTTTTTCTTAATGTTTTGAAGAAGTGTTGAAGTTTAATGTTGGAATACAAAATAGGTATTTCAGTGATAAGATTAAAAAAACTAACTAAATTAGACATGAGATGAAGGTTGGGAAAAAGAAGTTCAGTGTTGCTATCAGAATCTGCTAGGCTAGCATGACTTCAAAAACGCGATAGATACAGCGATTTATTGTCAAAATTTGATAAAAATACCCGCCAAATTGAATTTTACCACGTGATTAATTTTATGTCATTTGGTCATGCTCGCGAAGTTGATATAGCTATTTATAGACATCCAACTGTCAAAATATAATAAATATACCCGCCATATTTAATTTTTCATATCGTACCACGCCATAATTCATTTGGTCATGCTCGCGAAATCAATATTATTTCGTGGTGTCTATATATTTTATCACGCACAGCCATGCTAGGGGGCTGATAGAGCTATGTCTAAATCTGGTAGATAATTCCTGATTATTGGGTGTTCGTATTATTTGATTTTTTGTGAGAATCAAGAGGCAACGAGTAGATGCGCTCGACTACAACTTAGAAGACAGTATTTACGACCTTTTTGTTGTATTTATAAGCGGTTTTTTTTCTGTTATAAGACCTGCTCTGGTTGTTTGTGCGAGCTACGAAATTTTTGGTTTACCCACTTAAGATTTTTGTGGGCCCGCGTTGTTGATTTGTTGGCCTTATTTTATGGCAATAGGATATTAGAACAAGGAAGTTTTAGCGACATGTACGTGTAGTTTATACATATAGGTAAAACCTTTACACATATAGGGGTGTCAGTTGCAAAACGAAATAGAGGTTTTAGGTATGGTAGGTAGTCACCAATGATGGATATCAATCCTAACTAATATTATAAATGCGAAAGTAACTCTGTCTGTCTGTCTGTTACCTTTTCACGGCCAAACTACTGAACCGATTGACTTGAAATTTGGTACTGGGGTAGCTTATGGTCCGGGAAAGAACATAGGTTACGTTTTATCCCGAAATTCCCACGGGATCGGGAACTACGCGGGGCACAGCTTGTATATTTATAAAGTACACTTTGACTGAAGTATGTTATCATGTTATTTAAGTTATTTATTATTTATTAACGCGTGGTTTTGGTCGGATTTCGATTTCCGGTAATTCTTTATAAATTGACGCAATTATTTCAATATCTACTCGATTGGGTCAACATAAAAAATATAAAATGAATATTCTTACAAACACAAATAAACTAATTGAAAAAATTACAATTATAATGTGATTAATTGATTTGTAATAGTCTTAAAATCAACTGTTATAAACATATATAATTGGCTAATACATCAAAATATTGATTTATTTTTATATTTAAGGGCAAATGTTACATATATAAGTAATTTAATATATAATACGACTAGCAGCGCCCCGCGGTTTCACCCGCGTAGTACCCGTTCCCGTGGGAATTTCGGGATAAAAAGTATCCTATGTTCTTTCCCGGACCATAAGCTACCCCTGTACCAAATTTCAAGTCAATCGGTCCAGTAGTTTAGCCGTGAAAAGGTAACAGACAGACAGACAGACAGACAGACAGAGTTACTTTCGCATTTATAATATTAGTTAGGATTATGCTGTTGGAATATGTATTTTTTCTAAATAAATAAACTGCTTAGGGCCTATTTCACGACCTTCAAGTAAAGTTACTCACCAAGTACAGTTAGTTTTGTCTCTTTCTTACTTTATGACGTGACAAAGACAAAACATGAGAGTAGCTACTCGGAACGTTACTTGAAGATGGTGAAATAGGCCCTTAGTAAAACAAAACGTTCTTCACTCATGGCCATTCCAGTGAGATACTTTACGACCTGGTTTTACTTGCAATATTGTTCATTCTGTAGTATTGCAAATAATAATACTTAAACAGAGGAATTCAAAAATAATATCGCCTTCACATTAGTGAAAGGATATTATTTTATAAATAGACTTACAACACATACAATGGAATATTTTATACATATTTATTATTGAAATGTTTAACATTATTTTCCACATTATAATACTTTTATAATTTATTTTCAAACTCGTTTACTTCAAGTTGTATTACGGAAACTTTAACCCGGTTTTTTTATAAGTGGGTCTCGTAGCGCGTCGTAGCATGCCTACGTAGTTGCTACGAAATATTATATCAAGGATAGAGTCGTAATTATATCAACTAGTTTATTTATTAAATGCTATTTATATTGAATTTAAAGTAAATTTAAATTTAGTTTTTAAGTTAAATTATATTTTGAAAAGAATGTAGTATATTCGGGAAAAATACTATTTTTCCTGTTATAAATTGAACTAATTAGTTTAAATTAAACTGGATATTTATAAATTACATAATTATTTAAATTAAAATTGTATTTACTATCTTCACAAGAGACAAAGGAGTGAAAAGAAAAAAAAGTAAAACATTATGAAAGGCTCTAGTTAATTAAAAGCTAGTTTTTTAAATATTTCGAAATATAATAATTATATTAATTATTTTTTATTATCTAATAATAATGAATGACTGTAACAAACTATATCAACATTCAATGAATATTAAAATCGCAATAAACAATTCAAATATTACCAGTTTATTTGCTGACCCCAATTCATTTTCGCAATATTTTTATATGTGTTTCGTACGATCACGGAATCGAATAAATAATACAAAAACTAGTTTCAACAACAGACTATTGTTTTAATATCATTTTTCGAGAATTTTCTTCTTTCAAAACGTACTATAATAAATAAAGAACACAATTAATACCTCAGACAACCTGTCATAACAATTAATTAATTACAAATCTAATGGACTTACGTTATAAGCATTTGGTCAGCGTGCTGTCAGCTTCCTAGTATCATGCACTCTATTAACAAGCACAACACAGAAACAAAACACTTTATTTATTAAATTTGATAATCACACATGCACGATAATTATCGTATTTAACTTTCTAATTCGCGAATTTTTTTATGTTATATTTCGAACGTTGAGGCGTGCGCGTCGGCGCGCGTTCCGTATCAGACTGGCTTTGTCGTTTCGTTTACAATCGCGTGTTCTCTTTTCTTTTTAAAACCTGCCAGTGCCAGCCCATAGACAACAGTGTTACTGGCCAGTCCGGTGTGTCAAGAAGGTATGACGCAAGTTGTTTCGGCAATTCGTACCCGCCTGGGGTTTTTTTTCATTGCCTCAATCGACGCACACACAAAATTAGTAATTGTTTGTGTTAAAACTTACGATCAGTTATATTCTTGGGCTTGTAGTTTTATAACCTTTGATCTTTAGTCTGAGTCATTATTCTAGGTTTTGTTGCAAAATATAAATGGCCTTTTGCTGCCATTTGCTCTATAAACGAGTTTGTTTTACGACAGTGCTGTGACGAGGTTAGTACTGATCAAAATCAAAGTATTTTCGACCAGCCTTGATTTATCTAATATGTAACTCAAAACAAGCTAATCTTGTCTTGATATAAGTAATAACAAAAACTAGAAACTCTTGTTTAAATATTAATTTATCTCAAATCGACTACTTATTTCAAAAATTGTTATAAAGATATGGATAAAACTTTTAGGTATGATTTTCTTATCTTTATCTTTAAAGATGTTTTCATGAAAAACGAAATTTATCAAGAGCATTCTGCAGGGTAGAGCCACCCTCTTACAGTATTAAAAATCTTAAATCTCATTTGAGTATGTTTTCCATTTCTTTATTTTTCACTTTTTCTTTTATAAGTATTGGAAAACATTTTTCGTAAAATAAGACTTGAATGAAAATAATGCGCTTTTTGAGTTGCAATGGTCTGATGGCAGTTTGGAAGAAGAAGAAATTTTTTGAATCACAACATAGTATAAAACAAAGTCGCTTTCTCTGTCCCTATGCCCCTATGTATGCTTAGATCCTTAAAACTACGCAACAGATTTTGATGCGGTATGTTTTAATAGATAGAGTGATTCAGTGAGAAGGTTTTTAGTATAATTTTATCCCCACATTCCCACGGGATTGGGAACTACGCGGGCAAAACACAGGCACAGCCAGTGATCATATATCCCATTTATCAAGGAAGGCTACATAGGTAGGATTTATAACATCCCGATACGAGTAATGGTAATAAACACAAGTGAAACCTTGGCGCATCGCTAGTAACACATACTCGTATGTGTGCAAAAAGTACGCATATTTACGTCATGAAATATATTTACCTTATATTTTTTATTACCATTTTAATTGTGCTCAAAAGGTTATTAGTCTAAACCCAGAAATATGTAAGCTTGTCAAGCTGAAATGATACTTATATCTTTGGTAATAAGTTATGCTGTGATGCTGCAGTTTGGCGTGGATTATTTATTTTTTATTTTATTTTATTTTATTTTTTCAAAGGAATACATACGTCATACCCTTACCTTTAAAAACATAAAGGATTTATTGATAATCTTTTACTGGCAAATATTTATTTCATTAATAGTACTTACTCAAGTAAATATTAAAAACATGATTTATTCTTCCGAATCTAAGAAAAAACAAAGTAAAATTAACAGACCCTTATTTACATTGATTTTTTAAGTTGCGAGCTAGCGTTATTAAATGACTGTTTACGTTCAAAAACGTGCTTAGCTGTGCCCCGCGGTTTTAACCGCGTAGTTCCCGATTTTTTTCAGAATTTCGAGATAAAACATAGCCTATGTCCTTCCCCGGACTATAAGCTACCCCTGTACCAAATTTCAAGTCAATCGGTTCAGTAGTTTAGCCATTAAAAAGTAACAGACAGACAGAGTTATATTAGTAAGGATGGTGATCCCAGAACTAAGGTAATATTTATGATATTAGTTACAGAAATAAATAAACTCGTAGTTAACCGGTTTACCACACTAGTGACGTAGGTTTCTCAGTAAGAAATTAATGAAACTTGACCCTACGGTGAAGAAGGTTAAACAACCTTCTTGGAGGCAACCATTTTGTAAAAAGGAATTAATCACTCTTATTTAATGTGTTTTTTTTCTGCGAAGAATAGTCCTTTTTGTATCAAAAACTGGGTGGATATTGTTGTTTTCATATTTTTAATAATTTGAATTAAATGATTTGTAAACTTACAAATCACCCTAATTCAGGGTAGGCTCGTGCCTCTCGGTGGGGACATTATATGAGCTGATGATGATTTGTAAGTTTTTAAAAATAAAGTATCAGCTTGTAAACCCCACTGAAGGGTAAAGGCCTCTTACTGATGAAACTATTACAGTGACGCAGAATACGCGCAATAATCGCCATGCTTCCCAAGTAGTGTCAGTGATTGCAAACCCGAACCATGTTTCAAAAATACCAAACGCCTATAGCTCGACTCAGGATTTGAATCCAGTACCTCAAACTTGGCAGGCAGATATACATGCCAACATAAAGGTCACTTTTTAAAAGTTTTCAATAAATTCATGAACTGATTAAAATGTTGAATCAACTTTAAAACAACTAGCTAGGTATAAATAAAATAAATCTACATAAAGTTATTGCAACGAGCGTTGTTTTCAAGGCAATCCACCGACGAAACATCGTATGATTTATTCTTATAATTTATACTTTAAAACAAGGAACGGAATTTTGTTACTAAAAATATGAATACTACGTATATTGAAATGGTAATCTAAATATACTCGTTTCAAAATGAGACCCTATTTGTAGAGAACGAGCCATAACTTAAGAATGACTAAATCATATGGAATATTTCTATTTTGTTATGTTTTTATAACATAATTTGTCATAATAACATAACCTGTATCTAAAACTACGCACACAGACATTCATACACACACCCAGATCACATTAGTGGATCACACAAATTTATCCTGCACGTGAATTGAACCTGGAACCCTTTATTTGGCAGGCCGGCATGGTGACCACTCTGCAAATGGGGTTGTCAAATACCTATTTCTTTATAGTTATTTTTAGTTTAAAGTATAAATCGACCCCAAAAATTGTGGTTAAAGATATGGGACAAAGATTCAATGCAAATTACAGACCAAGAGCTAAGATGGTTGAGCTTAGCTCACATAGCTGACGCAGTTTTCCTTAGCTTCTCAATAGTCAGTCCAAAGTTACTGATTTCAGTGTGTGTGCAGGAAACTACATAACTACACACAAACTGATCATCATAAAACTTTGCACCCAAGTTGTCAAAAGTGCAGAAAAAGATGGAGCATATATATTTGTTTTCTGTAATTCCCTGAATTAATAAAGGTAACCACATGCCACAGCCGATATGAAACAAATAGCTATCTTCACAATCATTGCAAACGTCTTTAAACTTTGCACAACATTTTTAATCAACAAAACAAACAGGATGTCCCGTCAAATACCTTAAACAAAGCAAAGAAGTGTAACTTTATATTATACGACTATCTTCGGATCATCTCACACAACTCGTAAATATTTACAAAACAAAGGATGAAAATGTAATCAAATGCAGCTGAAAAATTTAGTTAAAAATTCAGACTTTAAACATAATTAGCTTCTGTATATTCTTCTGCGAAACTTTATCCTAAGTATATCTAATTGGAATTTGTTTTAGCGGAACGTTTGTAAACAAAAAAAATATGTGTTAGACTTGCTTGAGGGCTCTCACTGATGGTATTATTACAGTGAGGAGGAATAGGCGTAATTTGAATTATAATTTGCCTCCCTTGCCTAGTAGGTACGTGTTGGTGATCTCAAACTTGAGCTAGGCTTCCGTATGTAATCAAAAATATAATGTGCGTATGTCTGTCTCACTTGCATTTTCATAGAAAGCAAAGCTGAGTACACGTGCGTAGCGTGTGCGTGTACTTCGGTGGGTTTGAGCCTTCACGCAGTTCAAGTTTTTCTTCTTATAAGTACACCTGTGCCCCATGCCACCTGTGATTTTACCCGTGCGACCTTATTTGGGTTTCCCCAAATTTATTTTATCTTTTTCCACGAGCGTGTAAAATAAAAAATGTCAAAGCAGTCGAGCAACTTTATTTTGAGTTTTACGCTTTTTGTATTTGATTTACTATTTACCATTTTCCCCAAATTTTGATTCATCAGAATTAACAAAAGATAATGAATTGACAAAGTATAGACGAATAGCGGTACTATTTTTGTATGAGATAAAAAGTTTAAAACAATAAAAGTGTTTTGTTATATTTTAATTTATCTGTACACGAATCAAATAACATTAAACATTTGTCTTCTGATAATTACACTCCAATGTAATAATTTTCCGCTTTCTGCCTCCCCATGTTCTGCGGTCCACTCTTTCTCTTCCGATCGTGAGGTAACAGAGTCGTTACAATTTCGATGGTATTTTTTAAGGTTTCGTGGTTTTATGAAAATAATGTAAAAAGTTTTTCTATGTATTTACTATGGCAAGAGCATAAACGCTTACGCAACAAAGCAAACGTACTCTATCGTTCTATATCTAAACTAAGGGTTTCCGGTTCTATTCTTGGGCAAGGTAAATTGTATGAATATGTGTGAGCGTAGTTCCTGATTCCCTAGATACAGACATTTAACCTATTTAGAATTCTGTATGTAGACGATAGAGTGATTCTTATACCACGGGCAAAATTAAAAACTCACAAACAAACAAACACACATATTTCTATTTACATAGAGAATACCTATTATGTTTTATAAGTACATACTGCAGGAAGTTTTATGTGATTGTGTATTTATGTACTACATTGTATATTATTACCTGTTATTATAGTACTTTAGACGATTTACTTATTTACTTTGAGACGAATGACGTGTGTACTGTGTAGCATCTCGTAAAAAAAATATGGTTGGTTTTAAATGGATTTTTTTTTAAAAAGCGAAAGTTGTATGAATTTGAGGATGGATGTTGTTAATCATTTTTATAATATCAATACTGGAATACTAACTAAACATAAAACGTTTAGTTAGTATTCCAGTATTGATATTATAAAAATGATTAACAACCCCCTTACATTTCGGACGGGATAAGAATTTTGTGTCCCCAAAATTTGCTAGTTCATAGAGGGAAGAAAGGAATAAACTAAAGACCAAATTTTAATAAAGGTATGCACTATTACATTTTTATCTTAAAACGACATGTGATTAAAAGTACTTAAGTACTTTTTGTCCGAAAATTTCTAAACATATAATTTAGCTAATCGAGCATATTGAAGAAATAAGTATACATTAAGCAGTCCTATAGTTAATTTTATTTATTTCCAGCATAAAGTAAAAAGTTGGTTTTAAAAAAGTTCGCTCATGAAGTAACGACCTTTCCGTCCGATGAGGTCGGCTACATTCTCAACCACAGATAATTAATGTACCCCAGCCTTTAACGATCCTTCCTTGATTCATAAACACCAATCAAATTATTAATTTACATGTAATTACGTCAATAAATTTATTTTTTTATTATTTGAACGCATATTTTTAAATAAATTTAATGTATTTAGCTTTTTTTAATGCACCTAAAATGACTATCACAGCTTGTTTAACAAATAAAATAAATACTTATATCGACTTAAAATAAAATATTTTCTAGATAAAATATAACTTACAAATAGAGAAGCGACTAAAAGATGTTTCTGATTAGAATAGACAAAATAAAATAAACATTTATGAATAAATAGCAAACATGATTGCAAATTAAATTAAATCATTTCTAAATTCATTATCATTCAGCTAGATAAATAAAATTATTGAAATAATTAAAAAAAACATGAATAACAAGTTAATATAAATCGTACTCTTAGCGCCATCTACCACAATTAAATAGAAGCTTTAGCTAACGCGTTCACATATCACGAGCTTCGGCTCGTATGTGACAGATGGCGGTAGTGTCATTTATGTAATTGGTGATTTAGTTAATTGGTTCTCTCACAGATGGCGGTGTCATAAATATGTAAGAAATAAGATTTTTGCATGAAGCAGATATCAGCTTCGTGGATTTTCGTTATTTTTTAAATGAACTTTAGGTATGTTCATCTACCTGTAAAATCATGTGTGTTTAAAATATTTATGCATGGCAGTGAGGTCAAGAAATTATTAGGCAAAATTCGGCTGGTGCAATAAATAGCCCAGTCAGGCTTTTGATAGATTAGCTAATTAAATACTTATTTACTTGTCTATCTATATTATTAAAACTGTATTAAAAAATATGTTTCATTTGTATTAACAGATCGGTGAAGGCTAATGTTCCATCGGCCCTTTTACCATATTAAAAACTAAAAAACACCTATTTTCGATCTCAAAACCTTAAGATAATAACGTCGATTATTGCGTGTATTATCTTAAGCATTTAGGTTACTGGGCCTGCGCATCGACCTCTTGACTACATGCGAAAGTAGCTCTTACATCATTACTGGTTGGCATCTCATAACGTTGCATCATTCAAGATATCCAGTTGTATGAAGTTGTTTATAATTATTATAATTCCAAGTGTTAGTCATTGCACGCGACTTTAGGCCTTTTTTGACACTATTTTTCTTACATAAAGACTACTTAACAAATTATGTAAAGAACTGCGTTAAAGTTCATAATTCTAGAGCATCCTGCATAAGTTTTTTTAACATAATGATTACCTCGACGATCAGGTTACATTAACTGCGGTCACCTGACGAACGGGAATGGACGTTTAATTTCTTATTCCTTTTTTAAATAAAAAAGAAACGTTGTCATCATCACATTATGTCAACATCAAGGGTTTGCTAAAGCTCGCTGAAGCTTGCAAGATACAAACTTTCTAAGTACATAATACAAGTACCTATAGTGACGTGGTTTTGCATTGATGTCGTATAGTGTCTAGTCTACGTATTGTGCAGGCAGGGTGGCATACCAACCAGCACAGTCACTATTTAGTTGCTTAAATAGATATTTTTTATCGAGTACAAGAACGACTAAGGCCTAATCACCCTAATTCAGGGTAGGCTCGTGCCCCTCGGTGGGGACATTGTATTGAGCTGATGATGATGATGATGACAAGAACGAAGGGTAGTCTATAAATGAAGATGTTCATGTCCCATTCCTTTAAATTGGAGTTAAATTAAAGTTTAATTGGAGTTAAAAAAAAAATGCTAAGATAGGGCTCCCACACAAAACCACGAATTCGTATCGCATCGCAAATATTTGCGAACTTACACTTAGAACCTTATTTTTTATATGCGTTGCGGTATCGCATTGCAGTTTTGTATGGGAGCTCATATACTCCATCCGAAAATGAATGGTTTCTGAGATATTCGTACGTAGTAAGACGTAGTTATTAATGTTAAGTGTACTCACGCGGTGGTCCAACTGAACATCCTCTTCACCCTCTCCGACTGTAGCTCTGTCGGGGTCGACATCGTTTCTGCAAACAAGAAACAATAATAATTTAGAATACTGTATTAAAAAATGGCATGAATCAGATACTATTCCTATATGTACTTAAAATATGTATATATTTTTTTAAAACATTTAATAAAATAACCTATTAGAATGGAATATTATAGTAAATTGACTGGTAGCCTTCGCTAGTCGAAGAGAAGAGGCAAGTATATGGTCCGGCTAAAGCAAACATTTAATTTATTTATAAAAAAAACTTTAAGCCGCTATTAAAATACACACGTAGGTAATCACTAATTATAATATACTAGCAGCGCCCCGCGGCTTCACCCGCGAAGTTCCCGTTCCCGTGGGAATTTTGGGATAAAAAGTATCCTATGTGTTATTCTGATGTATAAGCAAGATTATTGTAAAGTTTCATTAAAATCCATTCAGTAGTTTTTGCGTGAAAGAGTAACAAACATCCATACATACAAACTTTCGCCTTTATAATATTAGTAGGACTAAGATATTGTTTATTATTGTACTTATCGTAATTATACATCATAAAATAAACACATTAATTAATAAACCTTCAATTACATACAAAATCATCAGAATTTAGCTTAACAACAATGTATTGGATTGTGTATTTTTCCTTTAAAATCGTGGGCGATTTGTACTTGTTACGTTTATGTGGGTGGCGTGGTGAACGGAAGAAAACCTTCTAACTGTTTACGAAACATTCCAAAACCGAAAAAGTATTGTGAACAAATGTTATTCAAGAGAAATCCCTTGAATAACTCTTTTGGCACACATGGGATCGATAAAAGTACATTATATATTTACAAGCTTTTATTTAGTTTCACCTGTCCCGATGTCTGTAATCAAATGTTGCAAGCCATTTTTCGACCACTTCTGGTTATCCGATTAAGCTGAAAGGCATATTATGTAAGTCCCATGATAATGCAATAAAAGCTAAAAAAACTTGTTTGTATAAAGGTTTTTTTTTATTTATTCTTGTTTGCTTATAGTATCATCCTAACGAGATGACTATGACAAAAAAAAGTGGCGGGAGGCGGCTGGATGCGGAGAGCTGAAAACCGAATATGCTATAATAATTCGAATGCCTTTCAGGGCAATCCGTTGGGTATTTACTTAGTCTGAAAGGACCACATTCAGTGGATTTAGCTGTGTTAACAGATCAGTCAGTCAGTTACAGTTCCCTTTTATAGATACATACGGATAAAATCGATAGACTTCGTACCCATTTATAAATAAACATGTTGAACCATCTTCAACCCGCCAGTCGACGCCGGCCTTGTGTACTCGTATAAACTTAATATTTACCGACCAGTTCACATACGTACTGAGAGATTCCATTCTGCACACGCATTAAGAATACAAATAAACGATTAATACAGAACACGTGAGGCTAGAATTGCGGCAACAATGTACTGTGACGTATTTGAGCCATCATTTCGATCAAAAAGCTACGATAATCCAGTGCTTCGATGGTTGAAAAGCGACAATAGCCCAATGCGGAGTGATTAAGGCATACAGCTAAATTCGGAAAGTGTCTGGTTGAATCCACGGCATTTAATCAATATACATATTTTCGAATTCGTATGTACGTTTATTCGAGGTTCTTACGATGAAGGAAAATATCATGAGGAAATATACACGGCACGTACACACCTGCAAAAACATCCTAAGGTTGTGTGTAAAGTCAACCAACACGCACTCGGCCTGTGGTTGACTTATGCCCGATCGCTTCTGGGTAGGCTCGAGCCCCTCGGTGGGGATGTATATAAGCTGATGATGATGATGATGAATATAGTCCAATAGCTTCAATGTGGCAATCAAGAGGTTGTAATATCGATCCCTACCGTAGCGAAAAGGAAGTCCTACACTGACTCGATGATCGTGATCCCTACCTATTACCATTACAAAAGTCTTCTTTTGTAAGCTCTTTAGTAGTGCTTTTTTAAGAGAAAATCTGAATCAATTTTCTTTTTATATAACACTAGCTGATGCCAGCGACTTCGTCCGCGTGGAAATTGGTTTATTTATTTCATGTACCTAGTTGACTTTTTCAAAGTTATACTCTATGTAATCAAACAAATTCTATACCGGATGTTGAAATTATTTTAATCATATGTAATCATTACTAAAAAACAATTATTTTTCTATAATAAAAAATATCTTATATATAAAATTCTTGTGTCACAATGTTCGTTCCCGTACTCCTCCGAAACGGCTTGACCGATTCTCATGAAATTTTGTTAGCATATTCAGTAGGTCTGAGAATAGGACATATAATAGTTTACATCCCGAAATTCCCATGGGAACGGGAACGGGAACTACGCGTGTGAAACCGCGGGGTCCAGCTAGTATGTCTATATTTCTTTTTCGTAATTTAAGTCCTAAACTGTGCAATGGTACTCGATTAAAGGTGATAAATCTACAACCTAACATAATTGAGGCAGAAATTTTAAGCGGTTGTGGTGTCGAGGAAACCGTCTTGATACAAAGAATTTTTAATGAATTGGAATGGAAAATTGTCAGGCATGAGTGTATACTCATCCCTAACAATTTTCCATTCCAATTCAAGCGCACCCAATTCCCGTGCTTTGCTATGACGATAAATAAATCCCAGGGTTAGACACTAAAGGCCGCTGGTGTCGACCTAAGGTCTAATTGTTTTTAGCATGGCCAACTATATGTGGCCTGCTCACGGGTCAGTAATTTATTTATTTATAGCCCCGGAAGGCAAAACTATTAATGTAGTTAATAGAGAAATTCTTTGAATACGAACTATCATATAACAAAGTTTTGTACATGATGCAAGCACACAAAGACAGTGAACAATAATTTAAAACAATTTTTTTTTTTGTCCTAATGTATTTATAGATGGATATCACAATTTTTGCTTGATTAAACAAAAAGAAGGTTGAATGCACCTATATATTTAAAACTCAATACTGCCAACCTTTTTGTTTAAAGAATATCATAAATTTTAGGACCTTTGCACACTGCCTATTTTTCACTCTCACGTAGATACCGTGACGGATTATACTCGATAAAAAAAATTAATGACCAATCTCTCTCGTGTTGTTTTACGTTTACCTACTTTGACATTTCATCAATTGCGTAGTTATGGCAGTATTAGCCAAAAACTATTTTGTTTATTAAATTGATACCTTGACGGCGCTGTAGATATTTTTTTGATGTCTGATGTACCATTTTGAGAACTTCAGTATATTACGATCTAATCTCCTCGGTAGCTCAATTGGATAGAGCGGTGCTACGATTCCGCATGGTTCCGGGTTCAAGTCCTGGCTGAGGCGAAAATTTTGAATGCATTTTTCTAAAAGGCTAATAAGTTATTTTAATTTAACTTAAACTATTTAATAAAATATTCATGTTAATAATGCATCCATCAGCAGTTTTCTTATTGTTCTTTATTAAGAGAAAGACACTCAGTTGATGTTTCTTTAACATAGTACATACGTACACTGCACTTTAATATTACGTCTAGGTATACTATTTTTTTGCTTGTTCACAAAAGTTTCGATTGCCTGAAAATCCGCTATGTGCATATGCCCTTTAAGCGTTCGATATTGAAGTATTCCATATTCTGTCAATTTTGATATCTATGAAATATTATTATACAAAATCCAAAATGTAGTATTTTTGTCAGCAATGTTTTCTCGTCAAAAGGAAGCGAAGTGTTGATAATTTTTTTTTTTAATTGAAATCAGAGCACCGAATAACAACAAAGACTACGATTCCTCCTAAATTTTAAAGAATATCTCAATAACTGAGAACTAACTAAGATGGTAACTTGCGTGATATAAACGGATATTACCCAAGCGATGTCGTGGGCGGAGTATTGTTTATTAAATTCAAAACAACAAAATAGATTTTTATTGATAACTTTTCTTTTCGTTATCCAAATGAAATGAAACAAAGCCTATATATTGCGCCAGATTAAGCTTAATCCATATGTGGAAACGCCATGAAAATCCGTTCAGTACTTTCTGAGATTATCGCGAACAGACAGACAGACAGACAGGAAAGAAAGTCGAAAATTGATTTTTTGTGTTCCTTTGACCTTCTTTTATCCCCCCCTATCAGTTTTAGGTAAATTTATTTAATGTACAGAAACGGTGGTTCTACTGTTTTATTATTAGTATAGATAACATAATCATTCACTCCATCATCTCATTACAGTAACTGACCCCTAACCTAAGTTCGTAACTTGTATCTAGGGTATCAGAAACTACGCACACACTCATTCACACACACACACCCAGACCGAGACAAACATTTGTGGTTACACACAAATATGAATAAGAAAAAAAGGAAACAAAATAACAAAATATAATGGTGTACTGAAAAGGTTCCGCCTCGGTTAATAGCTCTATCGTATAAGAAGATATCATACCAACTTTTTTAAGACACACGTACATAAGTCAGACGTTATTAACTATTATTTGATGATCGTTTATTTAATTATTCTGTCCAAACAAACCAAATTAACTGGCTTATTCATTCCGTATTCGGATAAAATTTTCCGCTAAAAGCGAACAAAGAATTGTTATTGTAAATACTTATTTAATAGAATTAGCAAGGATCTAAGATAAGATTATGACATTAGTTGGGTCTAAAATTGTTTACGGAAAAATGGCACAACCTCTAAAACATTTAAAGATAATTTGGTTGTGATTGTGACATTATGAGAGAGAGAGAGAGAGAGAAACTCGGGATTTTGAAAAGTTCATTTATTTTTCTGTTCAAAGCAGGGGTGGATCTCTAGTCAAAAATGTTAAAACATTAATTCTATAAATAACTAGCTGTGCCCCGGGGTTTCACACGCGTAGTTCCCGTTCCCGTGGGAATTTCGGGATGAAAAATAGATGTTGGCCGATTCTCAGACTTACTGAATATGCTCACAAAATTTCATGAGAATCGGTCAAGCCGTTTCGGAGGAGTATGGCAACGAAAACTGTGACACGAGAATTTTATATATTAGATATTAAAAATACTTACATAAAATATTTCTTATCATAATACATCTAACATGTTTGTACCTACTAAATAAATAACCCACTTTACATAATATATCCCATTGTATGGTAATTATTAATTAAGATTATTTACACCAAAATAATTAACTACCTGTTTATAATTTAATAAAATGATTATTTTGATGTAAATACAGTTGACTGAACTGTGGCCAGCGGTAATACCGCGTCAATTCCAATCTATTGGAGATTTTGGAATAAATCCTTTATGTTATTCCTGGTTAAAAAGAATAATATAATTTGCTACAGATATTTAGAGATACAATGTAAGTACAACACTGTACTGCGCTCATCATCCCGAGACGTCAGTTGGTGAGTCTCCCATTACAGACACAGTGTACAACACTGTACTGCGCTCATCACCCCGAGACGTCAGTTGGTGAGTCTCCCATTACAGACACAGTGTACAACACTGTACTGCGCTCATCACCCCGAGACATCAGTTGGTGAGTCTCATGTGCCCAGTCATTTCACTGACTACATTGCCCTTCAAACTGGAACACAGTAATGATTTTTCACTACTGTTTGGCACCAGAATATCTGGCAATGCGGTAGTAACTACTCAGACGGAATCGTGCAAGAGTCCTACTACCTAGATTGCTTGCTCCGTAGTGGAATCTTCCATTCCGATACTTAGGAAATATTCTACTTAACAATACTAATTATTTACAATTATAACACAAAAATATCTAAATCAAATTATATTAACAACGTTATTTTGTAATCCACATCCTAAATTAGTTGGAAACCGAGCCATCCTGTGCAATTACCCGTTGGTGCGCGGTTATGTTGTTGAACGCAATTACATCATCTGTGATGTCGGATATTGCAAAATGTGAGCAATACGAGTGTGTGTTTGCTTATTTATTACAAATACACCGCGAACTTCAGTTTAGGAATAGGTTTTTAATCCTACTGTTATTCTAAATAGTAGATCAAACTTAGTTATTCAATTGCTAAGTTGAATTAAACTAGGTACTACTACACTCGTAGGTACTTATGATTATACTGTGGTACTTCAGAAAAAGGTTTTACTTTTAAAGCAAAAGGAGGGTTATATCAGGTCATAGGTATCATATTATAGGGGCTCAAGCCTACCCTGAGTTATGGTGATCAGGCCTTATACAGACACAACCAAATGTCAAGGTATATCCAGGTTTCCTCGTAAAGCTTTCCTTCACCGTTAATTTTGTAAATAAAAAAAAATCAAAGAGGTCTATTAGTTCTCGTCTTTTAACATATTTATTAATTTTTATTTTACGAGTACACATGTACTTACATAATAGGAAGGAAAGCGTTAGTTAGTCATTTGTTTATTTATGTAGATAAAAGCGTATTATTTTGCAAGTTATATTCTAGAACAAGGTTCTATAAGTTAACCTAGCACTAGATAGCGAGTCTCATCATAATCTAAACAGTTAAACGCGTTATTTTCCTACAATTACCGTCCCATTACACAGCGTCCCATTAGCGTCAGAAACACAATAAAAGTATAAAGTCCGTAATAATGTTACAATGATATGGTAGTGGATACAATTTAATCTTGAGTTTACAAACGTATGTACTAGTTTACTTGGGATTTCCATAGAGTTGTCTATGTATTGACGTAGGTTATGGTAGGAATATCCTTACTAATATTATAAATGCGATAGTAACTCTGTCTGTCTGTTACCTTTTCTCGGTCAAACTACTGAACCGATTGACTTAAAATTTGGTACAGGGGTAGCTTATGGTCCGGAATAGGACATAGGCTACGTTTTATCCCGTAATTCCCTCGGATCGGGAACTACGCGGGTGAACCGTGGGGCACAGCTAGTAATGTAATAAAATGACACAAATTATTCACCTTTTAGGCGTATTTTTTATTTATAATCAAGGGTCTTTGTTTAATTCATAGAAAGTCGTAAAAATATTAATCATCTGTACCTCCCGGTTTTAAATGTTAATTCAGAATTCCATGGAAAGGTTCAGTGGTAATGAAATATAAGTATTATTATAATCCAGGCAACGCATTACAAATATATTAAAGGTATTATCTAATTTTATAGTTCACTAACGAAATACATCAACATGAATTAAGAATTGATAATACACTAATATAACAAGATAAATCCTAGTAGAACTACTCATAATAATACTTTGAGGACACTTTTAAGGAGCAAACAACAACCGAAATATTAAGATAATACTTAATTTCATTATATTTAAACACGCAATAAGAATATTAATTAATAATATTCTAAAAACAACTACATGCGAGTATATCCTTGGTTAGTGCCGAACGGGTTTGGGAGGCACAAGTAAACAAAACACTTTGTTTGACATAACATACTTATACGAGGGTTATTAACTACTGAGATTAAATTCATTACTCAAAACAAAAGTCTTAAATGGAGAAGATCTAGCTGCAGAACTAAGGTTTCTCTTTCTCTGGTGATAGTTCAGCGAGGAGGAATAGGTAGGCGTAATCACCACGCTTGAGTAAAGAGTGTCGGTGATTTCAAACTTAAGCCATGTTATTAGCATTTAGTGAAATTTGGTAAAGATATTAATTACGACCAGGAATACTAAAAAGGATACTTTTTACCCAAAATTCCCATAGGAATTCATGTGGGTTAAGCTATGGAGGCTATACACAAGATATTTTGTAAAAATATAATGATTGAGAGAAAGCCCTTTGCCCTATAAGATCTTAAAGACCGACAAGGTACAATAAATAATTACTGATGCATTTAAGTAAATAATCTTCCTTGCAATTCCTTTTAGAGGCAAATAAAAGTTCAAGGTATGGATTGAAACCTTGTTTATATTATAATTATTTCCGAAAACTTTCCTTTAACCTTTTGTAAAAAGATGTTAATTTTCTTAATTAGGTTGTTTGTGGGTAGTTGCGTGCAGTAGACTGCCAAAGGGTTGCAGGTTCGACTACCGTCAAGGTAAACGTAGATATGTGTGATCCACAAATGTTCTGACTCTGGGAGGGTGCGTATTTTATGATACCTTAGAATCTAGAGTACCTCTACCAAACCTATAATAAACGAATTTAGGGGTCAGCAAAGTAAGATACTTAATAGAAATTATTTTCTGCCTTCTAAATGTCAAGTCAGCCATTTTTATTTAGTGACGTCACCCAACTTGACACCCACGTGTTTAATATTGATGTTGACCTACTTAAAATTCGATTAAAAACGTGACAAATATTTTCTTTTTTATTTAAAACATCTGAATCTCATTTACATTAAAAGTTATGGAATTCGTTTATTTTACTTATTTATTTTATACGTCTCGCCATTTACACATAACATCAGTACATAGTATAAAACAAAGTTGCTTCCCGCTGTCTATCCTTATCACGGACGACAGAACTCTCTCTCTAGGACGGAAGTCCTAAGCTGACTCCCCGATCTGTGGTCCCTATGTATGCTTACATCTTTAAAACTACGCAACGGATTTTGATGCGGTTTTTTTAGTACCTGATAGTGATTCAAGAAGAAGGTTTTGGCATAATTTTATCTGCGGATCCTCACGGGAGCGGGAACTACGAGGGTGAAACTGCAGGGCGCTGCCAGTTCTTAATATTTTGTAATTTATTACAATTAAGTCTTGTTCATAAAGCGATCAAATATTATTCTAAGAATAAATGTTTATTATGTATTCACCTGAATTGAATGCATAAATTTATTAGAAAGTTTGAATCAAAAAATGTCACATAGTTGAATACTTTGTAGTGTTTTTATTTCAACTTACAATGTGATTTCAAATTTTGTTTTCTTTTTTATAAAATACACTATATTTCCGCGCAGCTTTTATTCAGGAAGAAAATTTCAATTTCTGTTTTTGAAATATTTTTATTTCCTTTTTTCAGCAACTACTATTTGTTAAGGAATTTTAATAAACTTCGTACTTTTAACTTAATTTTCATGTTTAAAATTAATAGTTCAACTACCATTAACCGCCAGAAAACTGACATAACATTTTCAAGATGGCGTCAACTGCACAGATTAAAAAGGACCAGAGACAAGTGAAAGGAGCCCATATGCCCAGTTGGTTTGCAGCCACAGATAGCTATTATGGACGTTACATAACGCTGTAACCAGTACGAAACCAGTCTTTAACTGGGACGTGTTTTAAATCATATATTTAAGAGCTAAAAAAGTAAATTCCGATGTAGACTTGTCCTTATTGCCAAATACTTCGCGCCCATGTTTTGACAGTTCTCATTTTGTTTTTTTTTTGTCGTGAGAACATTAATTTGAAGTGTTGTAATCAGTCATTCGGTCTCATCTTCTCATAGATGAAGACAGATAGGTTATCAGAAAATGCACACGATAAAACATACATTCAAATTTTCGAAAAAAACACGTCGTTTTATTCCTTTTGTGCATCGATATTTTTTTCCTACGTATTTTCTTTTTCGAAGTATGTACCTATATTTTTTCTTATTTAGTAATAATAATTTTAATTTAGGTTCAATTTTAATTTGCTTAAGTACCCACCTTAATTATCTTATTATAATTAATTAAACATTATTAATATTTTATTGATAATAATTGAGATCAGTTGAGCTCTATCGCTACTAGTGAGCAGACGTGTTACTGGTCCGCGCGCAGTATTTTTGAGTGTCTTTCTCTGATTGGTTCAGTGATTGTTTTCGGTCCCTCTCGTTTCTTCCTTAAAGTTTTAAGTGCGTAACTCCGCCTAGTGGGCGTTCCAGAGCGGGATAACCATATTTTTGTTGACTGGAGTTGTGCTGTCTCGGTGGGGATTGAACCGGCGCCTGCGTCGAGCCGAGCACTTTGGCCGAGCGCTCTTACCGTTGTGCCACGGAGACGGTGCGACATAGAGTCGAAATTAGCAAAGGCCTCTTAGAGAAATTCGACGTAGAATATGGCGAAGTTCGGTTGTTGCCAATCAACGGAGGTTGACAGTTCGGGATATATTGTATGTAAAGCTTGCAAAATTTATTTTCACTGCCAATGTATCTTATCAGATAATAAGAAAAAAAGTCTAACTAAAGAATTTAAAGCATCTTGGTTATGCCCCAGTTGCCAGTCTAAAACTAGACGACCGAAAACGGACTCCACCCCAATTCGCTCATCCAATTTAAGGGAAATTAAGGATAGCAATGATAAATCACCACCACCTTCATCGAGTATTCCTTCAATTGAAATCGATAGTGGAAAAAGCACCTCTCCATCATCGACGGCTTACGGCAAGATGGACCTCGCAGATATTATCAAAACTGAGGTTAACAAAATGAAAGATGAGTTATGCTGTACCTTTAAAAAAATATTTTCTACCGAAATTTCGTCTCTACGACAAGAACTATTAGAGATAAAATCTTCAATGGAATTTATTAGTAAGGAGTATGATAGTTTGAAGACTAAAATGGATAAAATTGAGGCAAAATCTAGACGTTTTGACGGAGTTGTTGGTGTGATGGAAGATATGAAGAAGGAATTTAATCAGCTGGTAAAGGATAACAACGTGCGAGAACAATGGGCGCGACGATCTAATATTGAGATACTTGGAGTTCCAGAAAAAAAAGGAGAAAATCTTTTAAATATAATAAATAACCTTGCTGAAAAATCTAAATTTGATTTAATGCCTACAGACATCGATTTTGTTACTCGTGTGGCACCGTCAGTTACACACACCGGTGACAGGAGCAAACCTAAACCTATTGTGGTGCGGTTGTTATCTCGTTACAGAAAGGACGATTTCCTAGTTGGTCTTAGAAAACTCGGCAAGTTGAAATCGACGGATATTGGTTTTTCTGGTAGAGAACTTCCGATTTATTTTAATGACCACCTTACCAAGTGCAATAAGTCTCTCCTGCAGCAAGTAAAAAATCTATCTAAGGATAAGAACTATAAATACGTCTGGGTTAAGAACTGCACTATCATGGCTCGCATGTCTGACATTAGTCCAGTTTTGCATATTGCTTCTGAAGACGATCTAAAAAAAATCGTGTAATAAGTGTTATCCAATTATTGGTTGATCTTGCTCATAATTGTTACATGGCTTCTCACAATTGTTACTGTATTTGCTTAATTAGTTTTGTTATGAATTTTCAACTTAGAAATATATTTAAATGGCTGTGCTTTATAATTTGTGTATCGCTATCGGGCTTTGTGCTTTACTCTATAATTATTGTTTTGCTTGGTGTCCAGGTATGTTTACAATTATTTTTATTTTTTAATCTACATTATAATTATGGATATAGTCTTCATTTGCAGTGGATACGGTAGGCAAGTTTAGCTTTTATTATCAAAATGTCAGAGGGCTGCGGACTAAAACAGTTGACTTCTTTAGAGGTATATCTCGAGTTGATTATAATATAGTTTGTCTTAGTGAGACTTGGCTTCTACCGGGTATATATGATTCAGAGCTCTTTGATGACAGATATAATGTTTACAGATGTGACAGAAATTATGAATTACGCGGTAATAAATTAGGTGGGGGTGTGCTTATCGCGGTCCATCGTAATTTGTCTGTGTTAACCGCAACTTCTATAATAAATGAAACTGCTGAAATTATTGAAGTGGTTGTGGAACTAACTCATGGCAAAAGACTCAGAATTTATTGTTGTTATTTTCCACACTGCTCGGAGCACTATGACTCGATTAGTAGCTTTTTTGATCATGTCTTACAAACTTATGTTGATCATCCAGATGATAATTTCATGATTTCTGGTGATTTTAATATGTCTAAAGGTCTCTGGGATTGCTCTAGTAAAATTCCTAAATTAATTAATCCTAATGATGACCTCTTACTGTCTGAGCTTGACAAGTTTCTAGCGATTACTAATTTTTCACAGCTAAATTATGTTTTTAATCATAACCAAAGGCTGCTTGATTTAATAATAAGTAACCTTCACTGCAATGTATCTAGAGCTCCAACTCCATTACTAGCCGAAGATTCCCACCACCCTGCTTTATCATTATTGACATTGGAGCTTAAATTCAAATCTATTAGACCCTCTCCCCGCACAGTACGCTTATTTCAAGCAGCTGATCATGAAGCTATTAGAAGGGCTATAGCAGGAATTGATTGGATCTCTACATTAAATCATAGTGACATTGACGAGTCAACCGCTACATTTTATAAAATTATAAATAAAATAATTAACGATTATGTACCCAATAAAAATATAAATAAATGTTTTAAGTATCCTAAATGGTATACGATACCACTTATAAAAATTATAAAAGAAAAACTTAAATTTCATTCTAAGTGGAAAATCTATAACAGACAAAGCGATTATAATTCTTTCCAAAAATTGCGTGATAGGGAAAAGCTGGTTGAACATGAATGTTACCAATATTATATTAAAAATGTTGAATCCAAAGTTAATACAGATTGTAAACATTTTTGGTCATTTATTAAATCTAAAAAGAAATCAGGTGACATCCCGGATTCTATGATATATAACAATAGCCAGAGCTCAGACGCTACGACCATTTGTGACATGTTCAATACTTTTTTTCAGTCAGTTTTCGTTTCTTCTACGGATCCATCGTGTAATCATGATTGTATGAGTAATAATACAAACTCAATTTTGACCTCCATTGAATTGACATCTTCAATTATCAAAAAATATTTAAAAGGGCTTAATATCAATAAGGGGTGTGGTCCGGATGGTTTACCAGCGACTTTCCTCAAACAATATTACTTAGAACTAAGCATTCCTATTACCATTTTATTTAATCGATCCTTGAGTACTGGTAAAATGCCTTACGTCTGGAAACAGTCATATATTGTACCAGTTTTTAAGTCGGGAGACAAACACGACATTAGGAATTATAGACCTATCTCTAAATTAAATATAATTGCGAAAATGTTCGAGAAAATTATTTACGACACAATGTTTCCCGTATTACGTCCTTTTATAATAAATGAACAACATGGGTTTGTCAATAAACGTTCCACCGAAACAAATCTTTGTGAGTTTTTACATTTTGTGTCTAATGCCATGGATCAGGGGTCTCAGATGGATGTTATTTATACGGACTTTTCTAAAGCTTTCGATAAAGTATCGCATTCATTATTAATTCGTAAACTCTACCAGATCGGAATACATGGTGATCTTTTAAGATGGCTGGAATCTTACCTCCTAAATCGTAGCCAAGCTGTTACTGTTAAAGGTCACTGTTCCTCTTTTATCCCGATAACTTCCGGTGTTCCTCAGGGGTCGCATATCGGGCCATTGATGTTTATAATTATGATTAACGATGTCCTTTGTAACTTTAAACATGCAAACTGCTTAATTTACGCGGACGATACAAAGGTTTTCATTAAAATAAATTCTTTAGCCGATTGCTTTCTTCTGCAGAGTGATCTAAATAATTTATATAACTATTGTCATTCCAACTCTCTACTGTTAAACGCCAATAAATGTAATGTGATTACGTTCAGTAGAAAACCTCATCCTATTATTTTTGATTATAAATTCGATGTAACTATGATAACTAGAGTTAACCACGTTCGAGATTTGGGGGTACTGCTGGATCATAAACTAACATTCAAGTTACATTTTAATCATATTACTTGTAAAGCCTATCGAATGCCTGGTTTTATTTTAAGAGCTTCTAAAGAATTTGTGTATCCTCACACCTTAATACTTCTGTATAATAGTTTTGTTAGATCAATACTCGAATATGCCTCTACCGTCTGGAACCCTAACTATAAAATTCATATAAATGATATAGAAAGAATTCAAAATAAATTTTTAAAACACTTCAGATATAGATTTCCTCATGCTAGTGTCGAGTCCCTTACTAGTCTAGAAGTCCGTCGTATAGTTAAAGATCAAATGTTTCTCTTTAAGATAATTAACAATTGTATTGATTCACCTACATTACTCGGTAATATATATTTACACTGCCCTCGTTCATCCGCTCGTAAGTGTAAACAATTCTGGACACCAGTTTCTCATACCAACTATAATAAATTTATGTTCTTAAACAGATCCTGTGACACGTACAATAAATTGTTCACTGATATTGATATCTTTAACAACCATTTAAAATCGTACCATAATCAGATTAGATCTAGCATAGCCATTAGAACTAAAAATTTAAATAATTAATTTTAAAACTCAACAAACAGCCTTTTTGCCATTTCTTTTTGTCTCAGATCTTTTGTTATTGTTTTTTTACGTATTTTTAATAGATACTTTTAATGTTATAATTTACTATTTTAATTTAATTTTGTATTTTTGTCGCACTCTCTTTGTTCACTAGTGTTTATATGTATAATGTAACAGTGGAAACTTCACTGGTTAAAGTGTTAGCTTAAGTACATTATTAATTGTTAAATATAGTACTGTTTGTTTCCCAAATAAAATAAAATAAAAAATAAAATAAAATTAATTAACGTTATTTTTTGTTATAATAATCCGAGCTTCGGAGGGCACGTAAAGCCGTCGATCCCGGTTGTCGTACTAACATCATCGACAGTCGTTACGGGTAGTTAGAGCCCTCAAAACTCTAACATTTGGTTTAACCAAAAATGTCGTATAGCCCTCTGGGTTGTGGAGGTCTA
This sequence comes from Timandra comae, assembly GCA_958496195.1. NCBI lineage: Eukaryota > Metazoa > Arthropoda > Insecta > Lepidoptera > Geometridae > Timandra > Timandra comae. The sequence continues at coordinate 827,013 of OY292376.1, forward strand.
AAAGCAGTCGCTTCACGTAAAATACTGACATTCCGCCAAATCTGGTTAAACTGAAAACCGACCCCAAATAGACATGGGATAAAGGTTCGGAAAAGAGAAAAGAAAGAGATTTTTTGTTATAATAAATATTTTATTGATAGCAAATGACACATGCCATCATTATCGCCACCTTGTCCCGAACTAAGCAAAGCTTATGGATACGGGACAAATGGCGAAAGTTTATTTGGTTTCTCTTGTGCGGGAATCGAACCCATAGCCATATATTGCCATATCAGCCCGAGTCCTACCAACTACACCACTTGGCGATCAAGTTATTTGTTGTCAATAAATGTCTTTTGTTTTTATAACTCGTTGGGACATCGGCCTTTATTATTTCTTTTCAATTACCATCATTAAAGCTAAACCGGTCTAATGATTTTATTACAAAATATATTTCTTTGAACCGCAGCCTGTACTATGATTCATAATCATAACTTAATACACCTACTGACCTAGTTTTTGTAGCAACGTTAAACGAACCTTAACCATGTAATAATAAGAGCTAGTTTTATTTGATATTTTGTTAATCTATACTATAAAAATGAATCGCAAAATGTGTTGGTAAGCGCATAACTCAACAACACCTGGACCAATTTGGCCAATTCTTTTTTTATTGTGTTTGTGATTGTCAGGAAAAGGTTTTTATGTAAAAAAAATCTGGAAAATCAACGGGAAAATTGGACCCGTGCGAAGCCGGGGCGGACCGCTAGTTTTCTATAAAATTATTGGTGTGTTTGGTGGAACGTAAACAAAGCTATTTAAGCTTTAAAGATCACACAAATACTCGTATGTATACCTCGCATGGGAATCAATTATATAAATTACTAGCAGCGCCCCGCGGTTTTACCCGCGTAGTTCCCGCTCCCGTGAGAATGCGGGGATAAAATTAATCCTTAAAACCTTCCTCTTGAATCACTCTATCTATTAAAACAAACCGCATCAAAATCCGTTGCGTTGTTAGTTAAAGCGTAGTTAAGTAATTTTATCAATTAATTATCAAGGGAGCGGGAACTACGCGGGTGAAACTGCGGGGCACTTCTAGTTAATGTATAATCTAATTCCAATCATCATCAGCTCCTATATACGTCCCCACTGAGGTGCTCGAGCCTATACTGAATTAGGGTAGGTTTGGCCTTCCTCAACCACGCTGGCCGAGTGCGGTTAATGCTTTAATTTTAATTCTTTAATATAATCTAACTCTTCGCCCTAATTCAGGGTAAGCTCGAGCCCCTCGGTGAGGACATATATAAGCTGAGAATGATGATAAATTTAGCCCGGTTGCCTGCCCACGCAAAATGGAGGTACGTAGCTAAGCACCTAACACTGTTGTACGTAATTATGTGATTACTCGTAACGCGGCGATAATAAGTAATTGGCTCTAATCACTATTGGTGGTGATGCATATAACAGAGTTATCTAACTGTAAAAAGAACTAGGTAATAATTGTAACACAAGACTTCGGTTATACTCAGTATCAAAGGTAAAAGCACTAGACTTTTAATCGATCTATTTACAAATACTAATATAATAACAATAATCAAACCCCGACACGATGTAGGCCAGAGCTTGAGAGGTTCGACAGAGTTGGAAGGAGCTGGCTGGGGACAGAGACAGATGGAGGGATTTTGGGGGGACCTTTGCCCAGGAGTGGAACAATACAGATTGATTAAAAAAAAATCTATTTATAATGTGTTTTTATGGTGAATAAATGAATGAATGAATTATTTAAACTTTCATCATTTTAAAATTACACCTGACAGCTCAATATTACGACGCGTTATAAAGAAGCATACTTTATCTGCCTTATTTGTATTGCATTTTAGTCCGGTTTAACAAAACCTGGTAAGCATATGACACCTTGTCAGTCAAATCTGTCACTTTGACAGTACTCAAAATTTATTGTAAACCTGGTTTAGTGCTAAACTAGACTAAAAATGCAACGCAAATAAGGCAGTATATGTTTATTTGAACGTGATCCAGAAATTCGCGATGATGAACTACTAAGTGATCGCACAGAAAAAAATTAAGAGTAGCTAATTCTTGATAGATCCGATTTGAAACCTTTTTTTAAAGGCTAAGACCTTATTAATGCGAGTGAGTACAGCCAGTACCTATAAAGTAATTACAAAATACAGAGGTACAGCGTGGTTCATGTCAGTAATGCGAAAGTGAGTTTGTTTGTTTGTTACGCTTTCACGTCATAATTACTCGACCGATCATCATGAAACGTTGTTCACGTTATCAAGGGTACAACCAACAAATTATAATCCTTTACATTTCCAAAAGAATTATTTTAGATATTATGTTTCTTAGTAACATTTACTGCTTACAAAATCTTATATATTTTTTTAATTTTAAAATTTTCAAACCGGGTTCGATTCCCGTAGTAAGTCATACATAGTTTTGTTTCTAAGTCTTTGAATACAATTTTTCCCTTTCATTAGGTTTTTATCTAGTGTCTTGTAAAAAAAATATATAAAGAAATATTGAAATCATCGAGACATTTTCGAATTTAAGCGAGACCAACAGCATTTAGTTTTTTATAATATTTTTTACTAAAACAATTAAATTAAAAATTTAAAATACCCCCAACACTATTACTTTCAAACCCCCATAACTTTTAAACGGGTCAACCGATTTTCATCAAACATGTCTAAGAACACTCGCACGTTAGTAAATGTAAAAATTGAAATCGGTTCATCCGTTCGGGAGCTATGATGCCACAGGCAGACACAGACACGTCAAACTTATAACACCCCTCTTTTTGCGTCGGGGGTTAAAAATCGATGACATGGTTCCTAAGAACAGATCTTTGTATCTCTTATAGTTTTATACTTCCCACTGAACGTTGTATTTGGGCCACCCTGTATACCAGCAGAGCCACCACCCTCTTCTTAGTTCTTTTTAACAGGCGGGATCACTATTCGCACAACTTAATCGTGTTTCTGGTCGATTTCTACAAAAGCATTAATCCGTGTATCAGTCACACAAAGGTGTTATTAAATTACAGTAACATTTCAAAAACTGTTCGTAGGTCAGTGACTAACATTAGGAAATGGTGTATAATATAACCTGTAGCAAACGAGCACGAACTGATTCAGATCGGAACCGAACCCCGGACTACTGACACACATGCAGTCACGCGACGTGTTGAGTAATTTGTATTAACTAGGTACGGTTTATTGTTTTATTTGCAAGGATATTGAAAACTAGCAGTGTCCCACGTTTTCACCCGTGTAAAATCCCAATCCCGCGGGAATATACTACAAACTAACTGTCTCTATCTTGAATCCCTCTGTCTATTGCTGAAAACTGCATTAAAATTCGTTGACTAGTTTCAAAGTTAGGTTACTTCAGACACAACCAACATGCATTCTCAGCTTAGTACATAAAACATACAAAAAAAAAGCTTCTTACTGTCTGTCCCTATGTATGCTTAGATCTTTAAAACTACGCAACGGATTTTGATGTGGTTTGTTTTAACAGATAGAGTGATTCAAGAGGAAGGTTTTTAGCATAATTTTATCCCCGCATTCTCACGGGAGCGGGAACTACGCGGGTGAAACCGTTGCTGGTTTTAGATAAACCGTCTAGTTTTAGTGAGACTATCAAATAGTTAATTTTCACATACTTACAAGGATTTAATACGAATTATATACGGAAAATAAATTTAAGTATTGTCGCAGATGTACCACTATTGACTCAGGTGCCGCCAATTTGTTATTTATTTAATTAAAATAATAAATAATTTCGTAATTAAAAATTCAATAATTATTCAACATTTTTGTTTTGAACAAAAAAGTAAATACATACCTACTTTTACAAAAAAAAGATGTTTTGTGAAGAATAAGAAACTTTTTAATTTATAACTCAATTGTTGAATTTAATATCAATCGCATAATTACATCCCCAGTTTCAACTCATAAAATGTTCAAATTTCCAAAAATATATAAGTGAGAACAAATAATTCCTTTTAATGTATTTATCAAAAATCCTCGGTCGAGGCAAACATTTGTGTACACAATTAAACATGTCTGGGTATTTTATTGGTAAAATTATAATTTATTTATACAAAAACAGTACTTATACAAAATAAATTATACCAAAAAAGTAAGTATACCAAAAAGTATACTTTGTTCTGCAATTAATTCTCAATAATTAAAACCCAATTAACAAAAAGTTATCATTAAATACTTTTTCTTGAGTACATGAATATTTACTTGTGGTAAGTATATTATGTGCAACTTCCGCGCGTCATGTAACAGATTACTTAGTTTCTCTGTACATACCCGGCTATGTACTCGTTTGAGTAATTAATAAATACTTAGTTTAACCAGTTAGGTTTATTTTAAGACAGGAGGCCAAGCTAGCAGACTTGTTAATAGTATAGTACCACAATCTTTTCTGTGCCGGCGGCCAAAATTGAAAACTACTATTGTCATTTTGACTCTAATGTCATTTGGATACATTTTCAATAAACTGACAACCAAAAGATGCAATTACAGCGACGCTGTCAGCGGCACAGAAAAGATTGTGACTCAATCTGCGTTGCATTTTTAGTCCGGATTAACAAAATCTGGTAAACATTTGACACCTTGTCAGCCAAATCCGTCACTTTGACACTATTCAAAATTGATTGTAAAACCTGGTTTAGTGCTAAACCAGACTAAAAATGCAACGCAAATAAGGCAGTTAGAGTTAAAATTGCTTATATTGTGAGGTTAAACCAAGTGGTACATCTAGTAAAACATACATAACCTCATAATCTATCAATAAATCTCAACTATTCAACATTTATTTTAACTTATGCAAATGATATTTTAACAAACAGTTCGAGTCGACTTCAAATAAAGTTGATATCAAGTCAAACATTGCCCAAGCCCGTGTTGGTCAAACAGACGATTTAAATTCAGAATTATAAACGTCAACATTTAACCTCCAATAAATGGTAATGCGTTAAGCAACGTCTGTCACGGTTATTTTATAGATGGGCGGTCAATTACACTTAATAACTTATGGAATTTTCCGCATAAACCTTTATAATATGTGATACAAATCAAGGAATTTGGTTTATAAATACTTGTAAAAAGTATTAAAGACCTAAAATTGTATAGTTACTGGCAAACGACTGTTTATATCTACTTTTTTTTCTTAATTCATTGTTTTCCTACATGCATAACGAGTTTTAAACTTTATTGTCTTAAAGATAAGGTTTCAAATGATCTATATTACTCATTGTTTTCACTAGTTTCTTAAAGTCAAGTATTTATCAAATATCAACAATATTCTGTTTATAAAATTGAATATAAATAAGTACTTAATTGAATTTAATTTCAATTTTGTTTTATTTTTCAGATAAAATAAACGGAGTTAACATTACCTGCTTTGAAGAATATAAAACAGGTTATCAAAACTCTTCGAGAGGTTCGACTTATGTTCCTTATAAGAGAGAAACTTTTTTTCGGATATTCCCACCAAAGAAAATAAAAAAACGCAGGTAAAACCACGGGAAATAACTCAGTGGGGTTATTTTTCTGTGCTCGTATACATATTACAAGAGCACAATTAAGTAAAATTCCCGATTGGCAAGATGGAAATAGATGTTAAGTAGCAATATAAATGTAAAATGGACACCTTTGGCCCGCAAAGAGGCTGTAAAGGTTAAAACAATTGCCAACAAACAAACCATAGAGAAATAATAATCGCACATTAAAGAAAAATAATGTGTTTGTTTGTCAGAGTAATCTCTTGAACGAGAAATGTATTGAATTCAAAAATTATAACACACTATTTAACACATAACTTATTAGCGCCCTCGGTTTTTTTATTTCCCGATCCCGTGAGATGTCGTGATAAAACATACCCTATGTCCTTCTCTGGAACTAAAGCTACCCTACCCCTGTACCAATTCAAGTTAATCGATTCAGAAGTTTAGCCGTGAAAAGGTAACAGACATAGTAACTTTCACATTTAATATCAGTTAAAGTTATAAGGATATTGGATTTTTTCTTTGTTCATTTCATTCATATAAAACTTGAAAATAGTTCATCATTTTTCGAATGACGTCACATACGGTGAACATTTATAATCGATTTTGTTCATAAAATCTATAAATAACTACAAGAAAAAATGGATGACACACTCAAAATTTTCCATCAGACCTTTAAATCAATCGCGTCGTGCCAAAGCGATGCTCTGTAATAATCGATCAAGCTACAATATTGGTTTACCACATCCCAACTGTTGAAAATATATAATGCTAGAATGGATTCTACGGCAGTCATTAGTGAGATCTATGGAAATAACACTAGGTTATCTAACCACCCTAAAAACTAGTTTAAATCTATACTAATACTAGCTGCGCCCCGCGGTTTAACACGCGTAGTTCCCGTTCCCGTTCCCGTGGAAATTTCGGGATGAAAAATAGATGTTGACCGATTCTCAGACCTACTGAATATGCTCACAAAATTTCATGAGTTTCGGAAGAGTACGGGAACGAACATTGTGACACGAGAACTTTATATATAAGATAAAGCTGAAAAGTTTGTTGTTTGTTTGTTTGTTCGCGTTAATCTCAGTAAATACTGGTCCGATTTGCAAAAAATCTTTCAGTGATAGATAGCCCATTTATTGAGAAAGTCTATAAGCTATTTATTGTCACGCTATAACCAAAAGGAGAGGACCTATCGCGGGTTAAACTGCGGGGCGTCGCTAGTTCAATATATAAGAGACACCTTTCGCTTAATAATTGCATTTAGCCATGGGACACAGTGAGTTAGTCTTTATTATAATTATTTGTAATTAATCTAATTACGCTGCTACGAGCAAAGGTCTCTGTTGTAATTTAATTATTAATTTATTCATTTGAGTCACAATTATAACGATAACTTGTTGAAGACGGTTTAAACACGCTAGTGGTTGGGAAAATTATATTTACAAGTTATTTTTTTTATGTAAAAATATTTTTATTCAGTAAAGTATACGTATGTATATGAATTAAAGTGTAAGTTTGTGCTTGTCTGTGTTTGGGCTAATATTTAAAATGATTAAAGGGGGTTTTATAAAAGAAAATACTTAAAGAAAGTGAGATTTTCATCTTTAGACTCAATGTGAAAAAAATCGGCTGTTCGTATGTACTTATTCCAAACCCATGCAAAGAGATCAATGTATAGACTTGACATTTTTACACAATTGCATTCTTTAATACTTCCGTGGCCTTGTGATAACCCGGCTGCCTCTGTTTCAAAGGTTTGATCCTAGATTATTATTAGATTTTCATGAAAATACAATGTTTTGTCTTTATACATGTTTTTTGTACCTAATGTGAATTGAAATGCATGTGTTTTGCATAAATTTAGTTTAGTGGGTGGGGGTTATTAATTATATAAAATATCACATTTTTTTTTATAAATGGACCTCTCCATCTCGAGTCCTTTGTGCATGCTGCGATATACTGATTAAACCAAATGACTTTTGAGGGCTCATAGCTCCCCGTAATGACTGTCAATGATGTTAGTACGACAACCAAGACCAACTTGAAGCACAGACCAGACATAGATAAGTAAATAAAATATGTATGTACGCAGATATTCATGTTTGTCTATAGACATTGTTGCAACTTACAAAATAGAAAGTTATTGTGTTGCGTGGAAGGCGAGAAGAGTTTACTGTATATTTATTTATTATTTACTTTTTTATATATAGATTCAAGAAACGTAGGTAGGTATAAGATATGTGCGCGTGATTCCGGAACTTGTAGTGTAAGCATCGCCCGAGTCATCGCAGTCTCTTAGCTGGGTCACTTTCTCTTCACAACCTTGATTTCTTACCAGCCAGCACGTTAACACTAACGCTAAAACCAATGACATTTTCGTCATTTCAATCACAAAAAAACTTTTACTTTTCTTTTACACTTACAGAACGTAACAACATAACGCACGTTATATAAAAAAAGGATTACATAAGAAACTAATGCACTAAATTTCACCTAATTAATATTACTTTTTAAACTTACCAAGTCAATATCCGATTCGAAATTCGTAAAAAAAGAAAAAAGTCACAAACACTCACTTTTTTTTAATTAATGTCACTGTCACATGGAATTACGCGCGTAATTTTAACACAAACACAGGTTCGTTCGAAAGAGTTTTTATTTTGGACGTTTTATATATTTAAAACGAGAAATCGGTTCGCCACGTTACGCTCGGGCAGTGGCTACGCCGGTTGTGGTAGACAATCGTGTTTACACGCGACCATCCAGAGTTTAGTAATAACCGATCACGAGTAAAAGTTACCAGTAAAAATGCATTTCCGCATTACGAAGCCGACTATTCAATATGGCCGAGTTATATCAGTATATCCATTTAAATTTATATTAGTGCTGGCTGGAATAGATTCCATTAAACCTGTCTTCGGGAATTCTGGTTGGGAAACCACATTACAGTACATTATAATTATGATATGAGTCTCTAGAAAATAGTTGCTTGGTACTATGTCTAATACGAGATATACTTGTTTTGTGACTTAGTTTATATTTAAAACTAGGGTATATTATTAAATTTAAATAAAATATATTCTTATAATAACAAAACAAAGTAATTTCAAAAATATACAAATAATTGCCTATAAAATATAAAAAACGATAATTTAATGTTGCCAAACAAAAGACATCAACGAGATACCTCGCCTTATTTTTAGGTACCGTCGAATTTTGGTAACGAGACATTTCTTATTTGTACTATTGGTATATTTTCTTATGAGTAATTATTATAGAAATATAATTTAAATAAGTAAGCATTCTTTTTATAATTGGAAATATTTTTGCAGTAAGTTTAACATTATTTTTTTAAGTACCTTAGTATATAATTAGTAAAATTTGGTAAAAAAAACTTCTTCCTTGATATCATCATCATCATCATTAAATTAAGTTGGAACTAATGGTCCGAAAAACTTAAATCTGGGAAAAACCATTATTAAATGATACGAAAACAAGAATATTAAATGATATAACCACTAAGTACTAACTAAACAAAATAGGCGATCGATAATAAAGAACTGCCTTATTTTTGAAGTTGGTTAAAAAGCTAATCTATGGCAAACCGAGAACAAAAAGCACTCACACAAAACATCACTCGAAATCACACAAATATTCAAATACATACTAATCTTGAGCGAGTATCGAAATCCGCTATAAGTATAGTTATGTACCTAAGTTAAGGAATTCAAACAATAAATTACAAGTAGATATTATACTATTTTGTTGTTTTTCTCAAAATTTGTCAACGTTATTAAATTGGGTTTGAAAATGGCACCCCCATAAACAAACGTTTTATGTCAGGTTCATTTGATAAAGCAAGAAGGTACAACAAGTACTTACTAAAAATCATTATCTCTAAAACTTAGTTTTATAATATAGTTTTACAATAGTAAAGTAACTAATTAAAGGCACTATATATTCAAGTAGAAGGTTCGTCAGTTTGAACATCGGTACCAATATTAGACAGTGGTGTAAGGTGGTGTAAGCAGTGGGTATACGAGCATGTCGCAATGGCCTGCAACCTGTCCCCTCGGCAAACAACTTGTAATACGTATTGCGATATCCACATCTCGCGGAAGAATGGACCGCAATCATTATATTTATGTAATTCCTTGGTATTATTTAAGAAAAAAACGTTTATGTACTTGTCGCTGATTTATATTTATGACTAGCGGTCCGCCCCGGCTTCGCACGGGTCCAATTTTCCCGTTGATTTTCCAGATTTTTTTTACGTAAGAACCTTCTCCTGACAATAACAAACACAACAAAAAAAGAATTGGCCAAATTGATCCAGGCGTTGTTGAGTTATGCGCTTACCAACACATTTTGCGATTCATTTTTATATTATAAGATTATAAACCGTTTTGGTTCACACATTATTTTAGTTAACAATGGTTCGTAGAATAATAAATAAGTAAGTATTTTATTAGATAAGGGGTTGTAATATACAATGAGTTAATGAATAATTCTTACAAACAAGTCCTTTTATAAAATTATCTTAATAGTTTGAGTCTAGTTTTTAGAAATGATTCACTTTATCTTCTCTCCCTTGTATCAATGGCCTCAATAAACTGCTTAACTAAATCTACCGGTCAAAACTACTAAATAAATGCCTACACCGACTCCCAAACCTCATGCCCTATATACATCTGTCGTCAACACCTAATTTAAGACGAATTTTACAGTTCTAATCGCTTTAGACTTTTAAATGTGTAATAAGAAAAAAAAAACAAAAGCTGTGGAATATATTTATCATAACGCCTTCACGAATATTTTAATTTTATTAGCTAGATTATTGCTCTACAAAAAAATGTAGGAAACTGAAACATCCATGGCAGCTGATTGCGCTGACAGCATTGACATCAATGGACACTGACACTTGACTTGATAGAATGACATCTGACTTTATTGACACAAAAATATTGTGAAATTGTCGAAGTCAGGTTATGTTATGTTCACAATCAGATTATCAGAATATTATTTTAATTCAAAGAATTAAAAACAAACACCATTATAACTTACTAAAATACAGCGCAATGGCACTTTTAAAAACAAATATAACACGGCAATTATGTAAGTAGGCCTCCTTTACACCGAACTTAAATCTTAACCTAATTTTTCATGTACCTAAGTTCTTCATATTTATTTGCAGTTTCTAACATAAACCGAGTGATTACCTCTGCAATAAGACCTTCCAGTGCATCTGCAGATGCAGACAGTCCGGTAGACATCGAAAACCCGTTCAAGAAAGAGAAACAACAATGTATACTTTGCAAACTAAATATCACCCCGGACTATAAGAACTATAGACTCCTTTCACAATTCCAAAGTCCTTACACTGGCAGAATATACGGACGTCACATCACAGGACTATGTAAAACTAAACAGGAACTAGTTGAAAAAGAGATTGTAAAGGCCCAAAATTGTGCGTTCATGCCCTATTATTACAAGGATAAAGCTTTTCTGAAAGATCCCAAATTGTTCGACCCTCAAAACCCGGTTCGATCGCATAGATTTTAGACTTTGATAATGTTTAGTGTAGTGTAGTTTAGTTATCAATAAATGTGTTGGAAATTGATGTTTATTTTTATTGATGTTCATAGTAATAACTAGATATACATATAAATTTAGGTTTCTTATATAAGCTATATAGGTAACTAGCAGCGCCCCGCGGTTTCACCCGCATAGTTCCCGTTCCCGTGGGAATTTCGGGATAAAAAGTATCCTATGTTCTTTCCCGGACCATAAGCTACCCCTGTACCAAATTTCAAGTCAATTGGTTCAGTAGTTTAGCCGTAAAAAGGTAACAGATAGAGTTACTTTCGCATTTATAATATTAGTGGGGATCTCTCTGGGTATATTCAGAGCCCTCAAAATGCTAGTATAATAACTGCAGTTAAAAACAGTTTTAAATAATCTTATTAGCATAGTTGAAATTTTTCAAATAGGCATATTTATGAACACAAATATTGGTCATTGAAATATCCAATTTAAAATCCCTAGAATCCAGATACTATTAGTAGTACCTGGATTCTAGGAACTAAGAGACATCTTAGCTGAAAAAAAGAATTTTGATAAGGGATTAATCAAGTTAATGGAATTGGACTTCTAAAAATAACAAAACAAAGTAACAACCACAAATTATAATTACTTAAAACTTCATAGAACAAAATTAAATTATAAGCCAAAAATTAATCTAAGTCAGCCAGAATAATATCCTTATCCTCAGGAGTAACAAAACAATCATTGTCTGAATCATATCCCACCAAAGAGGAAGGAATCTTTAAAGTTTTTAATAACTCCGAATATTCCATGTTTTTCTCTGGCAATTTACTTTTCATAATATCCATAAGTTCCATCAATGCATCCTGGCAACCTTTTTGCCATTTTTTTATAAGATCTCTAACCTCCTTGGTATCTTCCGTCATGGCTTTAGCCAAAAGCATTTTTTTCTTCGTTTCTATTCTATTTTTTAAATCATCTATATCCTTCTGGGTTATAGAACCAGTTGACTTAGCTTTAATCGGCTTAACTACTTTATTATAAGTCTTTTTGATGAGTATTGTCTTTTTCTTTTCAATGAAATCATCATCATCATCGTCGGAGATCTGTGATGGTCTAAATTGAGTATTTATTTGAGGTTTAGAGTTTGTTTTTTGTATTTTTTTTGTTTTATCTATGGTTGGTTCAACTGTTGGTTTTGATTCCTTTTTTGGTTTAACTTTAGGTGTTGAAGTAAAGTCGTCATCATCAACTTGTTTTGTTAGGCTTTTAGATTCAGTACTAGGTATTTTTACTAGACTTTTAGTCTCAGTACTAGATATTTTTACTAAGTTAGCTAGTTTCTTAGTCTCAGTATTAGGTATTGTATCATTTTTAGCATCTAATTTATTAATATTACATAAAGGAACATCATCGGAATCAGAATCAATTGTTGGTGATGTTTTCTTAGATTTTTCTTTAGTCTTTTGTAAAGAATTCTCTTTGTGAATATCTTTCTTAAATATTTTCTTCTGAATAACAACAATACATTCTTTTGTTAAATTGTTTGGACTCTTTTCTTTAACTTCTTCTTTAGAATCTTTTTTTTCTATGTCCGATGTCTTGTTTATGGCACTTTTAGGTGATTTCCTTTTACTCTTACTTTTAGACTTAAGTCTTACTGGTGTAGCTACTTCTGTAATCTGTTCACAGTCTTTGCTTTCGAGATCATTCTCAATGACGCTTTCGAGATTTTTTTTATTTATGTTATTTTCTGCATTATTCTTATTTAAGTTGTTTTCGAAATCATTCTTATTAGTTTTTTTCTCTGCATTATTCTTATCAAAATTAGTTTTATTTTCGTCTACGCAAGATGTATCTAATTGGCTACTATTTTCGTTATTAGTTATAGAACTAAGTAATGTTTTAGACCTCTTCTTACGCGGTAGTTCAACTCTTGTAGGTGTACTATCAACTTTTACGTCGTTTTTGACTTCACAGTTCGCAGAAGAGGGTGTTAAAGGCTGATCACATAGTTCTTTTCTCTTCCTACCTTCTCCTTTATCCGTAGTACAAGGACTTTCCTCATTATTACTAGTAACTGGAGAGTTAAAAGGAGAAACAGTACTTTTCCTCCACTTTCTTGAAAGACCAACTCTTCTACAAGGTGTAAGCAAAGATTTGCTGATTCCGCCTGGTGTTTTGGGCGAATCTGTATTAGGGTTTTGAGATATTTTCATCTTTTAATCGCATTTAGTACACAATATAAAGTGAAAAATGAAAATTAAACCAAAAGAAACACAGCGACAAACAAAACCAAAACAAACTTGTGTGATTTTTAAATTAATGGCTTCTGTACCACTTACTTTGAAGTAAATGACAGAAGATAGAAAAAAAGCGGGAAACGTCAAATTGTTCACACAGATTTTTCAGGACATATTTATCTACCTATTGTTTTTAAAACATCTGCTTAAAAAAAACAATTCCTTTTTTTTTGAATTACCATTGCGCGAAGAGAAAAATAACAAATAATGTCTCGGACTTTTGCTAAAAGTTGATGCCTTTTGCAGGCTAGCTTTATTTAAGTACGTCTCTGCCAATGTCATCCAATTTATAGTGATAGACAGATGATAGACAGTCACAAACTTCACGTCACGACATTAACATTGTGACAAGTCAGCAGACGGACAATATTTTCAGTTTTCACCTTCAGTCAGGCAGGCAGGCCCAGACAGAGCCCAAAAATTGGAGGTCGCATGTTATTGTTTTAATTTACTGTGTATTGAAAAACCCTATTTCATACTGTAGTGTAAATTATTCATCTCCTTTTTACGGTGCGCCTACATACCATTTCTCAGTAATTTTGTTGTGATATACAAAAACATTACATAATGCCGATCCTGAAGCTAACAACTGGTACTTTCGGCCAACTGCGTGCCTTTGCGACGTCATCAGCGCTTTCGAAGAGAGTAAAAACCTTCGCGGTTTACCGATGGAACCCCGACGAGCCCAGCAAGAAGCCCCACGTGCAGAACTTCGAAGTAGATCTGGACGACTGCGCGCCGATGGTTCTCGACGCTTTGCTCAAGATAAAAAACGAAATGGACCCGACCCTTACCTTCAGGCGCTCGTGCCGTGAAGGCGTATGCGGGTCCTGCGCTATGAACATCGACGGAGTGAACACTCTGGCTTGTATTTGCCATATCGACCAAAACTTGTCAAAGCCGACGAAGATCTATCCTTTACCTCACATGTACGTAATCAAGGACTTGGTGCCGGATCTGACTAACTTCTACCGCCAGTACCAGTCCATTGAGCCTTGGCTGCAGCGTGAGAAGGAGCCTGTCAAAGGTAAAGAGACCCAACTACTGCAAGATGTTGAGGACCGCGCTAAGCTGGACGGTCTCTACGAGTGTGTACTCTGCGCCTGTTGCTCTACTAGCTGTCCATCATACTGGTGGAATGGAGACAAGTACCTAGGACCCGCTGTCCTTATGCAGGCTTACAGGTGGGTAATTGACTCCCGTGACGAAGCTACTGAGAAACGTCTCGGACAACTGAGAGATACATACTCCTTGTACCGGTGCCATACCATCATGAACTGCACCAGAACTTGCCCTAAAGGTCTGAACCCAGGACGTGCTATTGCACAGATCAAAACTTTGTTGTCAGGTTTTGCAAAGAAACAAGATCCTATCATGGACCCTGCAGGCTTAGAGAAACAGACCTCTAGCAATTAAACAGTTAACCATTTACATCTCAAAACATGTGATATAGGAAATTCTTTTACTTTAACACTCAAATAAATAATGAATCTTTTCATTTACATATTTATAGGTATTTTAAATTATTATTTTAGTGCCAAATAGGAGCCATGACATGTTCGGGCCTTTGTCATATTACTATTAGTAGATACAATAGAATATCACACTTTATGAGATGTAAATGTGATTCGAATAACTAAAAGAATGTAACACACAACTGTGACACTTGTACTTAAAGAAATAATGATCACATTGGTTTAGCACAATAATCTAAACATAAGCGTTTCTTAGCTGAAAGTAGATTTGAATATAGGTACCTAAACTTAATAGAAATTATTAGCTTAAGAGAAAATTATTATAAAAACCTTTGAAACATATTTATGAATCAAACAGCATTGTCCAGTAGTGTATTGTTTTATTTAAATTAAGTATAATTTTACTAGAATTTTTAACACAAATTATTTTAAATTGAGAAGCAAGTATTCCTTGTAGAATGTTACCAATATTTTGTAAAGTTTTAAAACGCTTTGGATTTTATGAAACTTTTTAAAAGATCTTAGATTATCATTTTTATTTTTAAATAAAATGATGTAGTAACCTTTGATCTTGGTATCTTGTACCTATTGAATAAACCTCTGATGAAATTATCTTAATGTTATATTTATCATAATCTTGACCTTACACCGTTGAAACGAAAATGGCATTCATAAGAGATAATTGTAAAACAATGAAATTTTGTTAAGTATTATTTGCGTAGAGTATTTTTGTCGTAATGTACATCATAAGTATTTATTATTCATTTCATTTTTGACATCTTTTGAAATGTATTTAGCATGTACAGTTGTTATACTTATTTTAATAAAGTTATTGAACAAGAATTGGGTTTTTATTGTGCTTGTTATCTTATCATTACATATCTGTTCATAATATTTTCCTAATATACAAAAATGTTTATTTGTTTGTCCAAACACCCAAAAATACCTATAAAAGTACACAATTTCAAGGGCAAAGAAACGAGAATAGGAAACTTTTTACCCCAGAACACCTATCATAACATTTTTGTTTTAGAAAATATAAATACTTACTTGAGCCCTTAAAGAAGAGAGACCCAAGACTATCTAGGGCATAATGCCCTCAAAAACTACCTAAAAATATACTTTTTTAAACATTACGCAATATTGCACAATAATTTTCAACTCCATTGAAGAAATCGATCGAGTTCTAGGGCATTACAAAGGTATACTTACACACATACATTATTCAATCAATAGAATACCTATTACAGTTTTTATGTCCCGCGGTTTCACTCACAATTACTAAGTATGCTCCGTTCCTGTTGTTCGTAGTGCGATGTTTTAGGGACTAGACACATTTATTCAGTTCCATTCAGCGTTTGTCCATACAAAACGATTTTGTATGGAGACGATTCAGCTGAATGGATGTGTACTCGTCTCCATACGAAATCGTTGTTTTGTATGGACAAACGCTGAATGGAACTGAATAAACGTGTCTAGTCCCTTAGGCTTCGATGAACCGGCTATCCGATAATCAAGTCGAACAGCATAACATAACATAATCATTCACTACATCATCTCATTATAGTTACTGACCCGTAACTAAGTTCGAAACTTGTATCTAGGGTATCAGAAACTACGCACACAAACATTCACACACACACCCAGACCGAGACAAATATTTGTGGTTCACACAAAATATATTCACCCCGCACGGGAATCGAACCTTACGGATGGCAGTCCGGCATGGTGACCACTCTGCTATCTAGGTCGTCATACATACAGTTGTTCGTGTTTCTGAGCTTAGAGCAATCAACCAAACAAACTCTTCAACTTTATTATTATTATAGTAGGTAGTTACTTTATTTAGAAAGCTTAGGTATATTATATTTTGTACTAGCAGCGCCCCGCGGCTTCACCCGCGTTTTCCCGTTCCCGTGGGAATTTTGGGATAAAAAGTATCCTATGTGTTATTCTGATGTATAAGCAAGATTATTGTAAAGTTTCATTAAAATCCATTAGTTTTAATGAAACCATTAGTAGTTTTTGCGTGAAAGAGTAACAAACATCCATACATACAAACTTTCGCCTTTATAATATTAGTAGGACTAGTAGGATTCTGCAAGTGTCTACCTTGAAGTAATAGAGAGTATATACCTAGGCTAGGTAAACAGATTGCGTGCATATTCACCAATTTGACGCAAGTCAATTGACCATAATCATACCTATCCATTATTGCAGTTATTCAAGGACAAACGCTTGGTATATAAGGGCACTAGAATATATTAACTGCTCAAATAAAAATCCTGTGAGAATATTGGGAATTACCAAGTTTTATCTAAATCGGTTCAGTGTTTTTGCGCGAGAGAGCAGCAAACATCTTTATATTACGCACGGTCGTAATTCACATGAAATATCGTTCGTTGACCTGTAAGGGCGCTTTTAGTGTCACGCGGATTTGCTCACGCACGCGGGATTGGACCGCATGCGTAAAATTTCACGCTGCGGATCATACGCAGCATGAGTTTCAGTTTTCTACGGGCTGCGTAACGGTATAGACGTGTTCAAAAATGATCAATGTCAGAAGAATATCTGTCGCTTACATACTTTACAAACGACGAAACAAGAAGACAAGAGTACATGTTGATCCCTTTCTTGAAAATAGGCTTCTTGCTGGGGCGTTTGTTACACACTTTGGAAAACTACAAAATAATGAACGTAAATTTAAAAATTACTTTCGAATGTCCATTCGTTCTTTTGATGAACTGTTGTGTAAAATTGAGAATAAGCTACAAAAAAGCAGTTTACGAAGGATTACAATACAACCGATTGAGAGGCTCGCTATTACATTAAGGTAAGTTTAAAATTTTAAATATTTAATTTCCTGCTATGATTTAGTGGAAAGGGATTTGAACAGGTAGGATAAACGTACCAATCCCAAACCAGTAAAGGACTTTTTTGACTTCAAATTACTGTCATGTGTAAATTTACATGTGCAAAAAAAAAATTTTGTCATGTACTCTGGTCAACTGCAAAAATGTTAAACAAAAATCAAATCAATGATTTTTTCGGTAGTTGACCATCGTGGTCAACTATTGAGACATCATACAACACATGTTCTAGTAATTATCCAGTCTAAATAAACGGTATAATAATGATTTTTTGTTTGAAATATCGTAAAGTAACGCGTCATTGGTTATTAATTGTTGAAATTTCATAAAATAAGATTATTTCACTCATAAAATGTCACCATTAAAGTGGAATCATTCCTACCTTTCATCACACGCTACTTATTATAATATAGATCCCACCAAAAACATTCTGTAAAAAACTAGCCAAGTCTCGATGGAGCTGCTTGTTTATCTCTAAAAAGTAATGAAATCTAGACAATGTCGTGCCAAGTGTAAGGTTCCTTACTGCGATTTCTTTATTATTATAGTTAATGTTGTGTGACTTGGCCGTTGAAGGATACACTGTACACAAGGGTACAAAACTAGGTGCTCCATGACACTATTGCACCAATCTGTCGCCAGAACCACTACCCATTGACTATTGAAAATTGCCACTTGAAAAACGTTGATTCAATATCCAGTCAATTGTAGGCTTGATAAAGCTGCGTATTTTAATAATGTTACAACATTACGTGTAAACAAAATTGACTTGTACCCACTACTAACGTTTTAAACAATGTTCAACGGCCAAGTCACACAACATTAACTATAATAATAAAGAAATCGCAGTAAGGAACCTTACACTTGGCACGACATTGTCTAGATTTCATTACTTTTTAGAGATAAACAAGCAGCTCCATCGAGACTTGGCTAGTTTTTTACAGAATGTTTTTGGTGGGATTTCATTTATTTTTGTTGAAACGTGTTTATATTGTTTTTTTTATTAGATTTTCTTATTTGACACATTTTTTTCTTTTTAGGAGTAGTATTTTATTACTAAGCGCTCCGCAATTTCACCCGCGTAGTTTCCGTTCACGTTTCCGTGGGAATTTCGGGATAAAAAGTATCCTATGTGCTTCTCCTGGTTCTAAGCTGCCTCCCCACCAATTTTCAGCCAAATCAATTCAGCCGTTCTTAAGCTATAAATTCCCGTTCCCAATCCCGTGGAAATTTCGGGATTAAAAGTATTCTATGTTCTTCTCAAGGTTTTAAGCTACCTCCCCACCAATTTTCAGCCAAATCAGTGGAGCCGTTCTTGAGTTATAAATTCCCGTTCCCAATCCCGTGGGAATTTCGGGATTATACGTATCCTACGTCCTTTTCCTGGTTCTAAGCTACCACCTCACCAATTTTCAGCCAAATCAGTTGAGCCGTTCTTGAGTTATAAATTCCCGTTCCCAATCCTGTGGGAATTTCGGGATTAAAGGTATCCTACGTCCTTTTCCTGGTTCAAGCTACCACCCCACCAATTTTCAGCCAAATCAATTCAGCCGTTCTTGATTTTTAAATTCCCGTTCCCAATCCCGTGGGAATTTCAGGATTAAAGGTATCCTTTGTCCTTTTCCTGGTTCTAAGCTACCTCCCCACCAATTTCCAGCCAAATCAGTTCAGCCGTTCTTGAGTTACAATTCCCGTTCCCGATCCCGTATAATTCCCGTTCCCGTTCGATTATCCTAGTTTTTATAGTTTTCCCTTTATGTGGCCATTAAACCCTAACTCTGTACCAAATTTCAGCTCTCTAGATTTATGGGAAGTACTAGTTCTATTTTGATGATCATGAGTGAGTGAGTGAGTGAGTGAGTGAGTGAGTGAGTGAGTGAGTGTCTGTCATAAATACGAAACTTTGCATTCGCTTAACTTCGGAACTAAATGACCTACAGACTTGAAATTTTATTTTAAGTATGTGATTGTATAGCTTACTGGATGACGAAAATTTCAGCGTTCTGGGCTTATCCAGAGGTTCTCAAATAGGGGCCTGAAAATGCGGCGAAAGGGTTCCTGTAAAGGATGGTACGGCAGTGTTTGCTTCGCGCTCGACTTGGCGGGGGGCACTGCCGTGCCCCCAGATAAAAGTTATAGGTTTGCACATGACAGTAATTTAAAGTCAAAAAAAGTCCTTAATTGGTTTGGGATTGGTACGTTCAACCTACATACACAATCCTTTTTTTTATCTGATAAAGTACACATGGCCACAGATCAAGTTACCCAAAACCAGCATAAATGGAACTCGCGCCTTGCGTATTATCATACTTAGGTAACCCGTCGGAGTCCCGCTTATACTGGATTTGAGTAACTTGATCTGTGCCGTGTGTACAACCGCACTCATATGACTAAACAAACAATTAGAGAGAAACTGGAGAAAAAAAGTTAATCGTACTCATTTTAATAAAAAGAGTTTTATTCATAAATTAAAAAATCAAATTTTACATCATTCATTTCTTTGTAAATTTGTATCCTGAGCGTTGACATTTCTTTCGCCTGTAGATGATGTTGTTGCTGGGGTATAAATTACGTCATAAGACGTGATATTAAACAAGCCGCTTTCAGTCGAAATAAGAGTTTCATTGTCATTCACTGCAGCAGAACTAATAGCATTGTCGTTAAGACTCGAAGTATCCTGGATTATACTATTGGTTTGGTAATCTTGATTTATCGGTGACAAACTGTCAAGCTCAGTAAAAGCACTAGAACTTGTTGTAGGTATGGGACTGTAGTATGCAGGTTGTGTTTGACTTTCCATTTCCATAACTATATTTAACACTTTTGTTCTGAACATTAGTTTTTGATATCTAGTGAATCTTTTTAATGAAGGCTGCAGAGACTGAAAGAAAGCCAAATCCTCACTTTCTAGCTCCAGTTGATTAGACTTTAAGCATTCTAATAACTGTGCCTCAAATTCAGATGGTGCTTGCTTTTTAGATTTTACTTGTTTTTGTTTTGATGTTGGGTGAGAACTTTCTTGACGTGAAGTATCTGGTTGCGTGGACTCATTACGTGTTTCTAAATTACGTTGTGATGTTAGTTGAGAACTTTCTTGACGTGAAGTACCTGGTTGCGTGGACTCATTAGGTGTTTCTAAATTACTTTGTTCAGACATTTCTTCACAGAGTGACTCTTCTCCAGCAGTTTCCGTTGTACTGTCTAAGAAAGTCAAAATGTCATAGTAAGAATATTTCTTCTTCTTCTTACTCCCAGAGCCGGATGGCTGATTTTTTTCAGATATCTTGTCTTTCTGGTAAGTGTCCCTTGCTGTTCGCCAGCGTTGTTGTATTTTCTTGTCTGAAATGACAAAATATAATAAGTAAGTGGCAAAAGTACACACAGTTTCAGATCAAGTTACCCAAAACCAGTACCAATAAACGGAACTTGCTAGGGCCTCGCCGGGCGGCGAGTCGTCTACGATAATAAACAACGCATGAGTCCTGTTTATACTGGTTTTGGGAAGCTTGATCTGTGGCCGTGTGTACAAATCTGATATTAGTTGGAAATTTAACTGCATTCGATTAAAGGCCCTCCTTAATTCACACATGTTGTCAACTTTACACTGTCTCATGAAGCATTAGATAAATCAAGCAATATATATATACCTATACAGAGTGGAAAAATAAGGCCGCAGTTGAAGGAAAAGTACCCATAATATTGATGATGGCAAATTTTACTGAATGGAAATAATTCATTTTTTACAAAAATAATTAGAACTTCATTTAAGGATTTTTGGAAAAACACCGGATTGAATCGGGAAATTTGTTTATTTGTTACAGTAAAATTTGCCATCATCAAAATTAAGGTGAAAACTTCCGGAAGTCACTAGCGCTGTAAGTTTTTAATTGTTTTAACAAAAATTTTCTTTATTTGCATCTGTCAACCTTCATGAAGGAGGACTTCTGGCCGCAGGGTGTCGTGTTTCGGAAGTTCCGAGGGCGGCTGCCCGCTGACACCGTGCACACGTCGGCGACATTACGTGTGAAATAATTAAAATAGTTTTTGTATATAAAATAATATGTATGTTAGTCTGTAAGGTATATATCTATGGGCCTCTGTTTACATTACCATCTTGTAATGTAAATATTGCCTGAAATAAACGATATTTTATTATATTATATATATTTATTAGATTCCTTTCATTTGCCGGAAATTTTACCATAGGGGTTAATTTATACAAAGAAGATTTCTTATAAAATATTTACAGCATAGTTATGTGTCTCAAATCTGCTAAAAGTGGCCACTTTTAGCAGATATGAGATACATAACTATACTTCGAACTTTTCATATGAAATCATAACTGCATAAATACCCCCCTATGATAACATTTTCGGCAAATCATAGAAATCTAACGTAGCTATAGTACTGTAGTTAAAACGAATTAAAAACTTCTAGCGCTAGCTACTTCCGTGCCCTTTCACCTTAAGGGTATTTATTTTTCTTCTGAAGTAAAATTCGAGCGGTGCATGCTGTCTTATGTCTGATGTCAGCATTATTAATATATTATGTTATCATATTATTAATATATTGTTTTTGTTTTCAGATATTTGGCAACTGGTAATACATTCACTGATCTACACTATTCCTATGTGATTGGAATTGCAACAATTAGCGAAATAGTAAGACAAGTTTGTTACATAATATGGATTGAACTAAAGTCTGAATGTATTCCACAGCTTAATGGGATCAAATGGAAAGAAATCGCAGAGGGATTTCTCACATATACAAATTTTCCTAATTGCTTGGGTGCTATTGATGGAAAACATATAAGAGTGATTCGGCCGCCGCACAGTGGATCACTATATTTTAATTATAAGAAATATTATTCTGTAGTGCTCCTCGCAATGTGTGATGCTGATTATAATTTTACATATATTAATGTTGGTACCAGTGGAAGCAACGCCGATTCAACCATCTTTAGAAGGAGTCAATTGTATACGAAACTGGAAAGTAACACGTTGGGTATCCCTGACCCGCAAGAGTTGCCTATTATTTGCCCCGAAGTAGCTTATCCATCTAGTGTAAGAGCAAAGTTGCCGTTCGTGATAGTGGGAGATGAGGCATTTGGTTTATCATCACATGTGATGCGGCCTTATGCTCGTGATAATTTACCTTACAAAAAGAAAATATTTAATTACCGTCTGTCCAGAGCTAGAAGGTACATAGAATGCACTTTTGGAATTATGTCAAATAAATTTAGAATATTTCACAGATCCATGACTGTCAAGTTAGATCTAGCACAATTAATAGTCAAGACGGCATGTGTACTTCACAATTTCATAAGGAAACGGGATGGCTACATGGTCAGCCATACATTTGTCACAAATGGTTTTACGGGACCACTACCCAGGCAGCAGACTGAAAGTAGTAATACGTCGGCAAGTAATATCAGAGATATTTTTGCAGATTACTTTATCAATGAAGGAAAAGTCTCCTGGCAACACCGATATATAATTAATTAACTAAACTCAAAAGGTTTTAGAAGGTTTTTGATGTTATTTGTGAATTAAATAATTATGCTTATATTAATAAAGTAATGATGCTTGTATAAATAAAATAATGAACCAAACACATACCCGCCACTTTTCTTTCCTCTTCGCTCAAATTTTCGTAGTTAGGTGCCAATTCCTTCAAAATATCTCTCCATGCAGCCTCCCTCGCGTCCCTGTTTTTGTATAATTCATTGCGTTTATCCCACAAAACGGGCCGCAGATGAACTTCAATGATTACTCGTTCTGTATCGATTTTCATTTCGGTAGTACAATACGGCGCGTGCGCCCCGCTCGACTCTAAAATGGGCACTGAAGTTGTAGGCAGCGCTTACGCATGCGGATACCCCGCACCGGGGTGACGCCCCGCACAGCGCCCCGCGTCCCGCGTGCGTTTATCACGCTTTACAATAGATACCTATATGAAATTGTTCTTTGCGGATGCTACGCATGCGGGCCAATCCCGCGTGCGTGAGCAAATCCGCGTGACACTAAAAGCGCCCTAACTATGTATCTCTGTCGCACCTGCGTAAATTATAATGCGTCCCGCTCGCACGGATGCAATAGCAAGCGGGATAAATACACATCAATTTAAAAGTTCGAAGGATAATGTAAATTAAAACAAGCAAATAGTTATCGACATACTTTATTGGCAGTAACAATATTTAAATCATTTAAAATTCAATTTAGCATAATTATACATAATAACTTAATTATTATATAAAATCTCTACCTAACTACATTTTACTATAAGTTTTAAGTATTATTTATATTGTAAAGAGTACTTTATAATTTAAATATGCAGTAGGTACTAAGTAACAATGTTTTCTCCATTTTTTCTAGGACGGAGATAAAACGTTTTAACACAAAATTGTGTGAGAAACTAACTATTATAGAGACTTTTGATATTAATCAATCACAGTCCTACAGAACTTGCTATCTAAATGTTTTGAGGATAAATGTTATGTATATACTGGTGACACCATTTTTTTGTAAGCCTTGCAAAGCTGTATTCACTATCATCAGCTCATATATTATGTCTCCCCCGAGAGATTCGAGCCTACCCTGATTAAGGGCGATTAGGCTTTAGTCAATCACAAACAAATGTGAAGAAATTTTAAGGTTGTGTGTGAAGTCGACCAACCCGCACTTAGCCAGCGTGGTTGACCAAGGCATCTACTATAATTCATAAAATTAAACTACTAACAGTTCGGATTATGTCAATAAATATTTACAATTATTTTTATTACAACCTCTAAATATCTATATGTTATATTCCATTTCTAGATATAAGTTAAAATAGATTTTAAGAATCACAAAATAAACACACATAAACTAACGAAAATGTTTAACAAAATATCCTATTTTTAACTATTTACATTTTCTAGATCGACTTGCGAGTGCTTCTATACTCTTTATATTTGTTAAGCAACGTCAAACTCGGTCAGTACAGAGATGGGTAGTCGTTAGTATCATTTAATTTGAACGCAGTTTTCACGGTTATAATGCGTGCATTTAGGAGTTCATGTTGATTAATCAAGTTTCTTACTTTTGATTAAAACTCGCCTAGAAATTAGATTCTAGCAAATTCTAAGATAATTTTAAATTTAATAAATCTACCCTATATTTTAATACTGTGTAATTATCCGATAATCTAATGCTCTCATTGAAATTAATTATGAAATATTACAATTCGTAGAGTACTAAAATTTCTTACTATGAATAATATTAAAATTGCTTTTATTTGCTTCTAAATGCACAAGCGGTGTATTCAATTTATCCTCAGCACAAGGCTAACAGAGCGTCTTTCGTTTTGCGGTTGCGGCGCGACGTGTTCAGAGGCGGTAACAAGCGATTTGAATGCGGATGCGAATACGGTTTTGTCCTACGAGCGTGTGAAATCAATTTCAATTTATTTATTTAATCGCGAATATAAATTGTAAATCAATACCGCGCCGCTTCGCACATCATATTCACTCAGTAGCACTTAGGACACAATCATAAATATCGACCACATGTCATTTTTGCATCGCCCTGCGCCGCTTCGCATTCGCACACACAATATACTTGTATTGAATAAAGGATTTTCTTTCTTTCAAGACGCCCCCGTGAAATTATTTCTTACCAAACTCATTAAAAACCACCTTAACTGACATTCCTCCTAGACAGGTAGTGTAACTTAGGTTTATAAAGGTCTGAGGTGTCGTATCTCTGCACCTTGGTTCGCGGGGCGTTCTTCAACTTGCCGTTGGGTGGCTGAGGCGACGGTGACTGTGTGTTTTGGACGTAGTTCTCTACTGACTTATCGCTTGATGGACTGTTTACTAGATCTGTGAAAGATATAATTACTTGTAAAGGTTTTTATAAATTTTAGTTTTTTAGCCCAGCCCTTATAAATACTGTATTTTACGACTAAATACGAAACTATAAAATAATATCAAAAACCTAGTTTAGGCTTAATTTGAGGTCGATTTTGATAAAAACTAAAACTGCATCATTGGATTTGCCCCAAGAAGTAACAGAAGACAGAGTTACTTTATTTTCGCATTTATAATAGTAGAGATTATTAATAAAAGAATGACTTAAACCATAACATAAGAAGAGAGGGAGACTTGGAGAAATTTACTTACTGCATCTCTTAGGCCTGGGCAGTCCCACCCTCTTCGCTTTACCCAAGTATTTGGACCTCGTCACGTTCTGTTGTTTGTTGTTATTTGATACTTCATCTTTATCTGAAAGCATAATGCATTTTTAACTCTGTAAATTACGCTGTAATAATTTCAGTGAGAAGAGGAAATGATCTCATAATTTTAGTATTTTTTATAACATAAAAAATAAAAAAACCTCGTGAAAAATCCGTAAAATTGTTTTATTATAGAAAATTAGTTGTGGCGACCACAATTCAATTAAAAAAAATTGTATACAAAATACGAAACTCACCTTCAGTAGTAGAAGAAATTTGATCGGAATCGCTCAATTTCCTAATCTTAGTAGGCGTTAATACTGATCTATTATTATTCACAACCCCTTCGTCTTCAAACTTCCTTTTATTACTATCACTGCTTTCATCATAGTCTATGACACTTGTCTCTGAATCCATATCTATAACGCTGCCAAGAATAATCTCCAAAACTTCTTGCCTAGACTTTTTGTTGACAATCTCACTTAATTTAGCATCATAATCGCTTGACAGGTCGAAAGAACATTCTGATTTAGTTGGACTAAACACTGGCGATTTAGCGTAGTCAATATTTTCAATAGGTAGCGATACTTCTTCGCATAATGGTACGTCTTTTACTATATTTTTAGATGTATTAGGTAGTCTTAAATGGCCGTTTTTCAAGTAGTTAACTATCTCATAATCCCCGAAGCTTGTCGCGACCTCTTTCATAATATTTTCTTCATAACTATCACAGTTTATTAAATAGAGTTTATTATTAGTTATTTGCTCCATATAATTTTTGAAGAATTTATCAAATTCGTTTATTTGCGTCTCAGCTGTAGATATTTCTTCATTTGAAAAGTATTTTAGTTCGTACTTTGGTGGTTCAATTATTTCTTTCTCAAGTTCAGTCTCATCTATGCTTTCTGTGATTTCGAAGTTTCTGGTAACATTATCTGATTCTGCTGTAGTTTCAATTGTTTGAATATTAGGTATTTCTTGTTCTATAACTTCAGATTTATCGTCAGGTACTCCGAGTATTTCTTCTTCGGTGCTACTTATAGTTACATTTGCACATTCATCTATAATTTCTGTATCTTTCGTGTCTGATATTGTATCATCAATTTCACAAACTTCGCCACTATCATCTTGATTTGGGCTACCAATATCAGCTTTATCTTTGACCTTATTTTCAGATGCTTTGCTATATTCACTTATTTCTTCAACCAATAGAGAGAACGGTTTATTTTCGTCGTAAGTTATTTTATTATTATCATCTGCGTCATCAGTTTCCATCATATTTTTTTCAATGTATTCGTCAGTTTCCTCAACATTTTTATTTTTCTCATCTGAGTTAGGAACTGACTCACTGATAGATCTCTTTCTTTTTAATGATTCTGTTCTAGGTCTCTCTGTAATTACTTGGGGAACTGCAAAATTATCTGCATCAGGATCTGTGTTTGTTATTTCACAGGCAGGATTAGCAATAAGAGTGTTAGAACCACATACAAATTCTAATTCAGGTCCAGGTATGCTAGAGTAAACTTGACTTAGACTAGGTCTAACATTCGCTTGGAATTCGAGCAGTAGAGCGGCTTCCTGGTTCATTCTCTTCTGTTCATCGTCTAGAAACTTTCGCATTTTCATCATTTTCTTTGCTTCTTCAAAATTTGCCGCAAACTTAGGCTTTTTTAGAGTGACGTCTGGTACGAATGGTAATCTCGGCGGGTTAGCTATAGGAGTCTCCAAATTTTCGACTCTTACTGGCTTAAATTGTGTTGGTTTAGAATTGTCTTGTGGTTTCTGATCTTTATCACTAGGACTTGTTGAATCTCCACTTGGCGATGTATTGTCAGATTTAGAACTGCTATTTTTACTTTCTTTCTTACTATCCGATGTTTTAGCACCGTTTTGGTTATGCGAACCTTTAGACGACGAGCTACCGTCATTAGAATCTCTATCAGTAGACCTCCGGCCATTGTTTCCGCGACCAGAAGAACTATAATGGTCATCTGTCTCCTTCTTATCTTTCTTTTTGTCCTTCTCATCTGACTTCTTACTGCTGCTACTACTTTTCCTATCTTTATCTGACCTATGAGAACTAGACCGAGAATCTTTCCTATCTTTATCTCTAGAACTTTTATCTTTGTTGTCAGATGATCTTTCTTTATCACGGTTGGAGGATGATGAAGACTTTTTGACATCTGAACTTCTAGAACTAGAATGTTTGTGGCTAGAACTGGAACTTCTGTGAGATTTGGAGTCTCTGTGACTTGAGCTTCTGTGAGAAGAGCTTGAGCTTCTGTGTTTAGAGGAATCTCTGCTGTCTTTTCTGTCACTTCTGTCTTTGGATCTATCTCTGCTTTCTTTGCTTGATTTCTTGTGATCGTCTCTGGTAGAAGAAGACTTCTTATCATGACGACTGCTATCCCTCGAGCTTGATTGTTTTGACTCAGACCTCTTATCTTTACTATTAGAGTGTCTATGAGAATCTCTAGACCTGTGCGAACTCTTATGATTTTTCTTATCGTCTACCTTTTTTTCTTTCTTAGCCTCTTCCGAACATTCTATTTCTTGTTTTGCTTCAATCATTTTACTATTCGTATCACTTTCGTAATCAATGCGTAGATTATTGCTATTCGAACTATCGTCATACAGAGGCGTGTTGAAAGAGTTTATGTTGACTCGATTGAATTGATAAGCTAGTTCTGGATCTTCTTTCTTCTCAGTTTTAGTTTCAGGAGTTTTCTCAACTTTAACTTCACTGGACTCTATAGCAAATCTAAACGAGCTTGGTTCTTTTTTCTCCTCATTTTTGCCATCGGAATCATTATCGAACGCTTGTTGCGCATCACACGAGTTTTCATTAGTATAATTCCTAATTGGAGTCAAAGGAGACATATTTCTTCTTAGAGAAGAATCAGAGCTGGAATTAGAATCTTCGCTGGGAAGAGGTAGTGGTTTGAAATACAGACTTTTATTTGCACCATCTTCTGGTAGAGGGATATCAGTTAGAGCAACATCTTTGGGCAGAGGTACACTTTTCAGATGACCTTCTAGATTAGGAGGACTATTATCAGGTGCAGGGATATCTTCTAGCTTAATACTTTCAGCTGAATGTGGAATATCATTCTTTTCTTCATTACCATCTTGTTGTTCTGCTGCTACATTTGTTTCTACTTGTTCTTCTTTCTCATTATTCTCAACTTTACATTCTTCTTTAAGTTCCGGCTTTTCTTCCTCATCTATTTCCATCTTTTCTACATCAATATCTTCAGTATCCATCTGGTCATCTTTATCAATACTTTTGACTGATCCAGGGCTGACTGCTTCCAAATCTGTTGGCAACAAGTTACTGACATCTGAAGTTTCCGGAGCCTTCTTTCTAGTGATTCCAAGGTAGTTGTACACTAAATCTTCAACTTGTGGTATGAATACGGATGCAACTTTGGGGTTAACAACTTGGTCGACTATTCTCTCAACACCTTGTTCTAAGTAGTTGCCACTGAAAATTGAAATGAAGGGAGTAGTTAGTACATTTTTTACTGCTTAATATTAGACCAATCAGACTCATCCCAATACATATACTTTAATAAAAATAGTTTATAAAGATCTGAAGATGGCAATGAAGCAGTGACTGCAATACTGATATACTAAATACAGTTTTATTGAAAATTTACCCCAATCAGACACAAGGTAAGGGTAATAAGGAACCACCAACCTATAGTATAGATAAAAATACTTACTCCAAAATATGTTTCCTGAGCTTCTCCCTCAGTTGGTTCTTGTTGAGGTCTGGTTTCCAGCACTGCCGCGAGAGGAACGTGGAGACGGAGCTCTCGACTCGCTGCCGCAGGTTCTGATATGCTGGCCGGGTGTCTACGTCCGCTATGCAGTCTTTGCGGAACTGGAAAGGATATTTTGACTTACGAGCTCTGGAAGCGGTTCTCAAAATGAAACATCGCGCTAGTTAGCAGCATTAGTCCAATGACTAAAACATATCTAGAGCGAAATTAAGACTTATTATTTTAAAAAGCCTCAGAAAAAATTACAGTCAAGTAATTTAATTATCATGTATTTTCAGATGTGATATGTACTTATATCAAAATGTTTACTTGTATATGAAGAATTAAAACATAAATATTCTAAATCTAACATGTTTCTCATTGATTGTTAAAATCATAAGAATTTATATAGTACATATAAGTAATACTAAAACCATGTTTTATGTTGATACTCAGCTAAGTATGATGTAGCTAAGTATAGAAGACTATTTTCTATACTTAAGAAAATACATAAGTATACAACTTGTGCAATAATTAAATAAATAAAAAGACAAGTATCTTATCTTTGAACAAGAAATAACAATAAAAAAAATTATTGATTACATAAAATAACATATAATAGAGTACATTTAATCTGAAAATTATTTACAAAACATTTTTTTTCACATTGGAAAATTAAGTATGAGAATATTCATAAAAAATATCACCAAAATGCTATTTCTGTTAAAACAACTACTAGATATTTATTATAAAGATTTTTTGGTACATAATTATTATTGTATCTGTGTAATATTGCACAATACCAAACATTGTAAGAAAGTACTTAGTGTAAGTCAGGCCACCATTTTAATAAACTTGAGTTATCACATTGCAAGTACTTTATTCAATAATTTCTAGCATAATATTAGATTTTATTGCAAGTATCCTATATCATATACAATCCTACATATTTTCAAAGTAATTTGCTCTAATTATTGTAACTTTGCGTATTGATTTTAATACAAAAAGGTCAGATAATAGTCTGAAGGTGAACAAGTTCAATGTAACTTTATAGAACACTACACTAAACTTAGATTAAAATAGGTTTGGGTAAGGCAAAGGTTAAATTTGATAATATTAAATACAAGATAGCGGTTTTTAGCATATATCTACGTACCTGATCAAATATTCCCTTAGACTTGAGCTCGTAAACCAATTGATCGACCAAGCGAGGATCTCCCGGCATGTATTGCAAGTGCGCCATTATATTGTTCTAAATTACGTTTCTAACTCATTAGAAATTAGTTTACTGATATTCAACTAACAGTTATTTGTGTATTCTCAAGATAAATCACTTTAAATAAGATACAATTATGTTTTTTTTATTATCACATCACAAAAAGTCAAGCAAAGCAAGCAAGACGAGAAGAGACGGAGAGGAAAGGGTTGGGGTGGGGAGAGAGAGGAAGGGATGAAAATAAAAAAATAGCGATAGTGACAGATTTAAAGATAGTCTAACATTATCTGTGGTTTTATCTTTTCTGACCATTTGTATATTTCGCAAGTAAATTCGCAGGATACTAAATGGATTAATAGTACTTCTTGTATTTTAATATAGTCTTACTATATGTAGATAATAATATTTGGTTGCAATAGCAATTATTTATTTGTGAGGTAACCCCACAGATCCAATACATAGAAACCCCACTGGGGTTTCCATTTGTCCTTTAGCCGTCCCACACATGTCCCACATAGGTCAAAGTCAGCCAGTCAGTCACAGTCAATCAATAAAATTATGTCAAACAAACTTCAAAGTCAAACTAAAAACGGCTCGCTGAATTCGCTCGCTGTGTTTTGGTAAAATTCAAATTTAAATTATTATAAAACTTGATCGTAGACTTCCTTTAAATAATGGATATGAAACGAAAGAATCAAAATATTATGCAGTTATGGAAACAAGCGGAAGATGTAATTTGTAAGTAGTTAGCTTTTAAAATTGAGCGTAATTAAGTCAATTCAAAATAATAAACAGACCGACCTTTGAAGACAGACACTTCAAAAATCAAAACAGTCACACATTTTGCATTGCACGCTGTACTGTGCCGTGAGCTATTTTAAATTATTCCAAGTTTTATATTCCTTATTCTGTTCGTTACTTTATCTAAATCCAACAAAATAATGAATAAACTGACATCATACACGATAAAAGAGATACACAAAGCGTATCGCGATAAAATATTAACCCCAACAAGTTTTATCGATTTGTGTTTACAAAAAGCTAAACAGACGAGCGATTTGAACGCGATTGTTACTTTAACTGAAGAGGAGGCCGAAAACCATGCTATTGAGAGTGAAAAGAGGTTTTATATCGACAAAAAGTACAGACCTTTGGATGGGATCAGCGTTGGTATCAAAGACAACTTTTGTACCAGTAACATTCACACGACTTGCGCGTCTAATATGTTGAAGAACTTCGTGCCCACCTATGATGCTACTGTGTACGCTAGACTGAGGTCCGCTGGCGCTTGTCTCATAGGTAAATGTAATCTGGACGAGTTTGCAATGGGGTCTGGTACAGTCGACTCTATTTTCGGTCCAAGTCGCAACCCTTGGCTGTATAATGAAGATGAATGGAGAATTCCTGGTGGTAGCTCTGGAGGTAGTGCCGTGGCCGTCGCTACAGGGTCCTGCATGGCTGCTATAGGGTCAGACACAGGAGGCTCCACTCGTAATCCTGCTGCTTTATGTGGTATTGTCGGACTCAAACCTACTTACGGCCTTGTCTCTAGATACGGCCTAATACCGCTAGTCAACTCTATGGATGTACCGGGAATACTAGCAAGAACTGTCGAAGATACTATTAATATTTTAAACTGTATTGCCGGACCTGATAATCTAGATTCAACAACTATCAAAGAAAAATACACAGCAGTTAAATTAAAGGATGTAGACTTGTCTAAAATCAAAATTGGAATACCTAAAGAGTATCATTGTGAAGGCATGAGTTCAGAAGTTGTTGATACATGGAATTATGTTAGTGAACTACTTGAGAAAGAAGGTGCGATTATAAAAAATGTTTCACTTCCTCACACATCAATTTCTATTAATGTTTACTCAATATTAAACCAATGTGAAGTCGCTAGCAACATGGCTAGATATGATGGCATCGAATATGGGCTAAGAGCTAACGAAAATTACTCCACAGAAGAATTATATGCATCATCTCGCCATAAAGGTTTCAACAACGTCGTCAGATCAAGAATACTGGCTGGAAACTACTTTCTACTATCAAAAAACTATGACAAATACTTCATGAAGGCTTTAAAACTAAGGAGGTTGATATCAGATGATTTTAAAAAGGTTTTCAATGGAGATGATTACGTAGACTTGTTGTTGACGCCTACAACATTGACCGATGCTCCGTTATTTAAGGAATTTTCTTCGAAACATAATCGAGATCAGTGTGCTTTTCAAGATTATTGTACTCAACCTGCTAATATGGCAGGAATACCAGCTGTATCTTTACCTATCCGTTTGTCAAAGAAGAAACTACCATTATCACTTCAGTTAATGGGGCCATGTCTCTCCGAAGATTTGTTACTGAATGTGGCCAAAAAGATTGAAGATTTAGTACAGTTTCCTAAATTTACTACTTTGTAAATAGTATTATTGTGTTGTTAATAAATTATTAGTGTTGTAACTTTTTGTTGTTTTATTTAAACAATTAGATTTCTCTTACTAAAAGGTGGTATTACATACTAAAACTTATATGTATAGATGAACAAAACTTAAGTTGAAAAATATGAATTTGAAAAAAAAAATATTAATTCTTAACAATTAAGTCCATTAAGAACTGATTTTTCCATCGCCAGATAAATTTTATTCGACGAATAACTTTGAAATTTGACAGTTATTTCATACAAAATCTGTCTAACGTCAATTTTATTCGTCGAATAAAAGTTATCTGGCGATGGAAAAATCGTCCCTAAAGAAAATTTTTAATTGCTTAAATTAGTTGTTTGAGCACCAGCCTGCTAATCTGAAGCTCCCAGGTTTGATTCCTGAAAGTGCATGTTTATTCTTCCTCACTATACTAACATCATTTGTCTAGACTCTAGAGTGTACCTTTGCCCTGTTTATGTTCCCTCATCTTCATAAAACCCTAAACATTTCAGCCTCATCAACACCAGAACTACTATCCCAATTAAACATCAAACTAGAAGAACTACCAAAAGATTGTCAACAGTTACTGTTCAACACAACTCAAGTACTAGATTACACACACACTGAAACCCTAGACTCGGCCTCTCTAACCCTCTATAAGACTAAAGAACAAGTTTTAAAAATGGAAGAAGAATACGAAATAATCAAACTGAAGCAACAGAACGAAGCAGCGCAAGCGAAAATAGACCGTAATAACAAGTTTTTGGAAGAAATGCGAAGAGAATTGCAGTTGATTAAAGAGCAGATTGGTAAGAATTTGAATGGGGCGGATTCTGCACCGGAATGCACGAAATTGTTGAAGCAAAAGGTTGCATCTTATGAAGAGAGTTGTGAGAAAACGAAAGTAAGTCCCTTTCCTTTTAGTATTACTAGTTAAAACACATTAAATTTAAATAATACATTTTAGGCTTATGACTTCCCAAAAGCCTAAAATGTATGTGCTTCATGAATGTTGAAAAAACACATTTTCTTTTCATTCTACATTCATAAGAAAGGGAAAGAAAGGAAAGGATTAACTAATTGACATTGTTATTCCTCGTCCTTATTGACTAATAAGAGGCTTTTACATGGTTTAGTCAGATTAACACATCTTAACTAATATTATAAATGCGAAAGTTACTCTGTATGTCTGTCTGTTACCTTTTCACGGCTAAACTACTGAACCGATTGACTTGAAATTTGGTACAGGGGTAGCTTATGGTCCGGGAAAGAACATAGGATACTTTTTATCCCGAAATTCCCAAGGGAACGGGAACTACGCGGGTGAAACCGCGGGGCGCTGCAAGTAGGATATATTTTATCCTAAACCTCCCCTGAGACTCAAATTATTATGATTAACGGAATATTTATGGTATATATCCCGTTAATCATTATAATTTGAGTGCTAATAACCATGATAACAATAAAAACTATACTCCCCTGAGACATTTACACTCATATACTTACTGGAGTTTTATTTAGGTAGTATTTAGAGTTTAAAGTCAAAGATACACTATGGGACAAATATCCCACGACATGGTATCGGCGACATGTCAAGCGATGCCAGCCGATTTCGCCTGACGATATGTGGTGACAACGACCTATGTCCGTAGGGACGTCAGGTATTGCCAGACATGTCGACCAAAGTCTGGCAATGTCGCGCTACTTCACCCAACGTCGCTGGCGAGACGTGTCGCAGGACATTTGTCCCCTAGTGAATCATTGGCTTTAAACTCTAACTACTTCTTCTTCTTTGCGTCTCGACTCATATTTTTGAGAACCAGAACTCTAACTACTACCTTGGTTTTATTAGTAAATGTCTTAGGGAAGGTCATATATGAGGGACACATCATCTACAACATAACATTTCTTATTCCAGTCCAAACTCCTAAAACTACAAGTGCCAGAAGGCGTATCCGTAGTCCAGCTGAGTGCGCTGGCGCAGTCGCTGGCCGACAGCCGCCGGCGCGAGGACGAGTTGCGTGCGCGCATTGACGATTTAACGCTAGAGAGGCGCGCGAGGCAACATCTACAGCAACTGAGGCGGTGATTATTCAATTAAAAATCTCTGACAAAAGGAGATGGCTCAGTTGCTAATAAATATCTGGCATAACATAGCGCTGTCTGGGACTCGAGTACCAGGCAGCGCTGATACACCCACTCGTGAAATACGATTTTATAATTTAATACTTACTTGAAAATAAAAGATACTGTAATTTTTTCTTTATATTTCAATTTTATGTAAGCACAATAAATAATTATAAATCAATGATAACATTTTGTTTGAATTACATACCTAGTCCGCTATACTCGTAGTAAAAATAGTAGGAAATAATGCAGGTGGGATGTTTTTTTTTGATAAATATTTTGACAATGAAATGCAGTATTTCTTTCGCAAAATCATCCCCGAAGCTTATTTAGTCAACATTTGAAAATATATCTAAAGTTATATTTGATTTAGTTCACATTCGTTCTGTTTACTGGGGTGATGCAAGGCCACGAACATATATCAACAATTCGAGCTGAAAAAAAAACATTAGTACAGTAAATACGATTCCGTGGAAATTTTCATCTGTACTGAATTTCATATAAATTGGTCCAGTAATTTTTGAGAGTAACAAACATCTATATAAACTTTCACGTTTATAATATTAGTAGAATGTACCTACTTGTAGGTACGGTTTTCCGCATACCGACCTCACTAATTTGGGTCGTCGGATATGTTGATAGTTTGTTATCTTGGGCGGTAAGAATTGAACTGCCTAAAGCCGCCACATTTCTGTTAATTCACCTCCGATTTATACAAACCTTTCCTATTCTCCGCCCCGTCTCTGCCAGACACGTCCATAGCATGCTGTCCGTACCCGAGCTGCGCCCGCAGGCCCCACAGGAACTGGTTGTTACAATCAGTGTTAACGCCGCACTCCTTCTTAGTCTGCTGCACTTTGTCTCGCATCTCGTATGTCTGGCACTGAATCTCAGACCGCAGGTGGCTGTAGATCGTTTGGGTGGAGTGAGTCTGGCAGTTTACTATGTTTGCCTGGAAATAGAAAGTTTCATTGATAGGACTTAACCGTCTCCGTACCGGTGTGGTTCGTTGTAGGTCTAACTTAGTGAAATGGGGTTATTCCAGTGAGTCTAATTGCGACTGTGGTGCTCCAAAGCAGGATATGACCTTCTTACTGTCGTGCCTGCTGTGCCTTTTCACCTGCACACGAGAAGACCTGATGGAGGCAAATGGCGGGAAAATATAATATAGGTACTTATATTATTTTGTGGCCATTGACACGATAGAAGAAGTACAGAGATAGACTTGAGCTTGGGGAAGGACATCGGCTACGTTTTATCCTCAATTTCCCACAGGTTTAGCGTGGATAAAACCGATGGACGTTGCTAGTAATAAATAAAATATACCCATTGACAAGCTCTCCTCTTCCATTTCCAGATGTCTGCCGTGTAGTTCTTCTCGATGTACTCGTCTATTGGATGGGTTTCAGTTTGTATGTCCTTATCGAAGGTTTTCGCTAGAGAAATAGCAAAATGATAATTTAGAAATAACGTAGAAATAAGTAAGTACTATAGGTTAGCAGTAGATTAATACAATGTAGGTTCAAGAGACTTGTTAGTTGATTCACGAAAATCGTCAGCAGATTTACAGTATTCGTAGATAGATTAATTGTAATAGTCAATATACTTACTGTGAATTCAGCATATTCAAAGAAATTCAATAGCACTTACTCTTAGCAAAATACTCGACAACAAGCTTGTCAATTTCCTTCACATTGGACACTTCTTCTCTGATGTTCAGCAAATTGATCAACTGCGCGTTGTTACGGGCATAGTTCAGCACCTCGTTTATGTACCTGGACACAGATTTGATAAACCTATACTACGTAGGTAGCTACTTATAAGACACAGAGTTTGTTTAAAAGCCCTAATCTCAGGAACTATTAAATTTTGCTTTTAATAGCCTGTTTGAATCCAGATCTCAGCATATAACGTGTGTCTGAAGCTAATTTGGTTAGAGTTGCAACAATCTACGGTTTTTTTTAAGCTTCTATCATTGTAGGTTGGACCTAACTATTAGTCTTGTTAACCCCTCCCACTAAGCTAAGTATAATAATTGTGTCTGGCACTCCAGACACAAGTATTAGGTCTGGCACTCCAGCCAGACATTATACTTTCACGTCAATAGTTCCATGGATGGAGACTGGTAATTGAACTCACGACCTCTCGATCGTCAGACAAATACCTTGACCATGCGCTATTTATATTACAAAAAAACAAACAATGAACTTACCTTTGCGGATCCTTACTGAAGCGGACCGCCATTTTGGCGGAACAGAATCCGTACTTCTTGCCGTTACACTTGATCAGCCCCACCTTCATGTTGCTCGGGATCAGCGCTCCCACCGACAGGCACACCGTGCAGAAACCTAGGAACTGATTTGGAACAATAGGCGGCGTTAGGGTAGCCCTTTAGGCCGGAGCTATGCCTACATTGCTATGGATGATATCCACCAATCAAATCCATTGGTCCTTGTAGCATAGCACTAACCGATGACTTTGGTGAATATCAAACGCATCCGTAGCAGAGTTATAACATGCTAGGAACAAACGCGGAGTAAAGTCTTCTGTAAGTGTGTATAAAACCTTAAAGCAAGCGATCAATCGAAGCAGCTCAAACCACTGAACGAATTGCTCTAAATTTTGACACGGAGATAGTTAACTATACGGGATGTTTGTACGTACTTATTTAAGTCTATTCCTTCGACTAGTTTCAGCCACGTCCGATGGCCATCATAAGTACGTACAAACATCCCGTTGTATTATATAGTTATATATAATGACGTACGTTTCGTTTAATAATAAAACGGAGATAGTTATCATCACGAAGATATTAGGTTACTTAGGAATAAAAATAGTTTTTTATAAAGTTTAGTAGCACATACCTGTACATATTTCTGTTTGTTCATGATCTTGTCGCTGTACGTGATGTAGTCCTTTAAAGCGCACAGCATGAGGCGCTCCTCGACCGTCACGCGGGAACTTATCCTATCCTACAAAAATGAGATTTTTCTATCGATATTTCGATATCGTTTTTACTGTTGAACGATGTTAAATGGTGACAGATGTCTTAACGTTGGAATAGAAAGTTTTATATTTTGCGTTTGATGACCTATAATACCTATATTATTAAATACCTGATCAGACAAAATCCGTCTCCCAGCCAACATGTCATCGATCAAATTCAGTGGCAAAGACACATGCTCCTGTATTCCGCTCAGTGCTGACATCAGCTTAGACACCAATGATACTAGGTACATCACATTCTGCATTGATCGCCAAACGCGCCACACTTTCGAGAATAGAGGCTGAAATGAATTAAGGTAGGTAAGTAATTAAATTTAAAAAAATCCAAAGAAATTATAATAGGACTAATCGGCTTATTGGAGGATTCGCATGAATTTCACTCGTAAAAATCGGGCTAATCGTCACATTTTTTGCAGTCGATTCGACAACTTCAGAATACATGAGTAAGTCTTAGGTAAATCCCACTCCCGTATCTCGTAAATTATGAAATTAAAATTCTATTAAAATGTCCCAAAATACCCACATGATTCATGTTTATATTAGTACTTACGTAAGTACTTGTGATTTACGAGGCACTGCCCGAATCTGCTGCGATCGGCAATCGAGAAAGAACAAAGACAGTAAAACTCCACTCACAAACACAGTAACAACCGGCACAGCGGCCTTATACTTGACAGCCGCGTGTAACTCCTCCAGCACCGCTCGGAACCTGTCCACGCAGTGCGTGCCAGTCTGCACCATACTCTCTACGTCCATCAGCAGCTTACGGATGAACAACTCGTACTGGCGGTTGAAGGTTAGCAGCTCGAATATCTGTTTGTAGTCCTCACTGGAAATTGATGATATCTTTATTACCAACTAGCAGCGCCCCGCGGTTTTAATCCCGTAGTTTCCGTTCCCGTGGGAATTTCGGGATAAAACATTGCCTATAAGCTACCCTTGTCCCAAATTTCAACTCAATCAGTTCATTAGTTTAGCCATGAAAAGGTAACGGACAGACAGACAAGAGTTACTTTCGCATAATATTAGTAAGAATGTGTGATGGTGTATTATCCCTAAAGGCAAACTGAACATGTGCCTAGGGGTGCGAGGATATAAAAGGGCGTGCGTGGAAATATCTGGGGCGACAGATTTGGGATTTGGCAGATATTTCGTTACTAAGGGTGAGGCCAAACGAGCGTAATTTTGTGAGTTGTGAGCAGCAGAATTTCGATCGCAGAAATTCTGGTGCATTCAGTTTAATAGAAAAGTTCTATTTGATTCACACGGTGACGCAAAATGAGTTGTCTGCCGACTCACACGCATAATATCTACTGAATTTCGGTCGGCGTGAGTTGGGGAGCTTGCACGATACAAGGACCCGTACAAATGTTTCTGATTACAACTGAAAATACGTCCGTCCGTGTGGTAGTCTAACCGAATTTCAGTTGAACGTAAATTTCGCGACTCATTTTACGCGACTCACGACTCACAAAATTACGCCCGTTTGGCTTCACCCTAAGTAGGTAGGTATATTTTTTAATATCTAGGGGGCGACAGATATGGTTGACGAAATAAAAGGCAATAATTCGCCTCTGGATTGATGTGGATGTACCTACTTCAAAATAATCTTGACACCTTTGGCAGTAAGTAGTTAGTGGGAAGCTGCAAAGGATAGGGACAGCTTAATGTTTGGGGGATACTTTTGCCCAGAAGTCGGACGATAGAGACACAGTAGGTATAATAATGAGTTAGAGGATGACAAAGAACATCTTCATTCTTAATCAAGTCATATCTTTATTGCACTACTTACATAGTAAGCTTCGTATTCCGAACTTGTATTTGAACATTCCCAGTTTCATCTTCAATCACGATCGAGTCCTCTATAGCTGTGGTCAGCGAGTTGACTCTCTGCATGACAGCTATCAAGGAGTTTGATAAAGACGTCAGGCAGGCCTTGCCGGCGTCCACCAGGTTGAAAGGTACTGAGGATTGAACAATAAAGAGCTAGAGGTCTCGTGTGGCAAAAATATGTTCAATACGATTGGAGGTCGCCTAATGGTCACCGAAATATGGAACGGGGCCTTAGCAGTACAAAATCGTATGGCAGCCATTTGCGTTGTAGGTTTCTGCGGTGCGAATTCGCATCGTGCCGATTCTGAATCCGCATGTGCACTTTCGTGTGCCCTTTTATTGAGAAAATATAGTCCTTGTTGCAATACGAGTACATTGATTGTTAAAGATATTACTTTCAAATGCTATACTAAGTTAAGCAAATTATATAAGTACTCTCTAAAACTTATCATGGGGTGCAAGCCTTTTTACACTATACAGGGTGTCCCGTTAGTAGTGGACCAACGGGATGTGGGGGATAGGGGAGACCTTTACCTACCAGAATCACCAAAATATATTGTCCTAGGCCTCATAGTTTTGAAGTTATAACGTTTTTTAGTAAGTAGGTGAAATTACCGTACTATGTGCACATTTTTCTTAATTCTACAAATTCTATTACTTATTTTGATGTTATTTTTATTCAAGGGCGTTAAGAATACATAGGTTTTTCTAATTTAAATTATTTTTTAGTGTAGTTATCATTAACATTAAAATTAATCAACAAAACAAGTGCAATTGTTAAATTTCAAAATACTCTAAGTGGTATTTGAGCTGAGCTGGTGTAAAAAAAAATTATTGTAGCCTTGTGGCACTTTATTTTAAAAACATCTACATATCATAAGGATTACAAAAACGTATAACACTGTGGTTTCAAATGAGTAGTTTTTTATTTTAACTAATATCAACGTAAAAGGGAACTTTTGAGAGAAAACAAAAAATCATTGCTAATTATGGAAATTCGTTTATTACTCAATTTATTTTTACATTAAGGGTTCAAAATGCTTTTCTTTAGCTCTTGTGTATTAAAACATCTTCGTATAAAGTCTTTTTGTAAACTTTTTTGGGCTCTTTGATGTTTTTTTATCAATTCAGCAACATGATTGAAATTTTGTGATAACTCTCTTTTTATCAGAAATATTTGTCTCATAAACTGCTTCTTTGAGGAATCCCCATAGAAAATAATCCAAAGGATTCAAGTCGGGAGATCGTGGCCTATTTCATGGCCGATCACTGGCCATGAAATAGTACCTTCGCGTCCAAACCATCGATTTGGGAACGTCTCATTCAAAAATTCAGTCACTTACCGTGGATAGTGGGCAGGTTCACCTTCGTACTGCAACATTCGTACGTGCTTCTTAACTTAACGAAGATGTTGGTTATGCACAAGGCCTGAAACTGCGCGGAACCACATACTCTCGCGTACTTCTTAACTTTATTCGAAGATGTTGGTTATGCATAAGGCCTGAAACTGCGCGGGAGAGAATGTGGTTGCAGTACGAAGGTGAACCTGCCCACTATTCACGGTAAGTGACTGAATTTTTGAATGAGACGTTCCCAAATAGATGGTTTGGACGCGAAGGTACTATTTCATGGCCAGTGATCGGCCATGAAATAGGCCACGATCTCCCGACTTGAATCCTTTGGATTATTTTCTATGGGGTTTCCTCAAAGAAGCAGTTTATGAGACAAATATTTCTGATAAAAAGAGAGTTATCACAAAATTTCAATCATGTTGCTGAATTGATAAAAAAACATCAAAGAGCCCAAAAAAGTTTACAAAAAGACTTTATACGAAGATGTTTTAATACACAAGAGCTAAAGAAAAGCATTTTGAACCCTTAATGTAAAAATAAATTGAGTAATAAACGAATTTCCATAATTAGCAATGATTTTTTGTTTTCTCTCAAAAGTTCCCTTTCACGTTGATATTAGTTAAAATAAAAAACTACTCATTTGAAACCACAGTG
The DNA here is from genome assembly GCA_958496195.1 of Timandra comae. Classification (NCBI taxonomy): domain Eukaryota; kingdom Metazoa; phylum Arthropoda; class Insecta; order Lepidoptera; family Geometridae; genus Timandra; species Timandra comae. Next base: position 869,330 of record OY292376.1, read on the forward strand.
TTATACGTTTTTGTAATCCTTATGATATGTAGATGTTTTTAAAATAAAGTGCCACAAGGCTACAATAATTTTTTTTTACACCAGCTCAGCTCAAATACCACTTAGAGTATTTTGAAATTTAACAATTGCACTTGTTTTGTTGATTAATTTTAATGTTAATGATAACTACACTAAAAAATAATTTAAATTAGAAAAACCTATGTATTCTTAACGCCCTTGAATAAAAATAACATCAAAATAAGTAATAGAATTTGTAGAATTAAGAAAAATGTGCACATAGTACGATAATTTCACCTACTTACTAAAAAACGTTATAACTTCAAAACTATGAGGCCTAGGACAATACATTTTGGTGATTCTGGTAGGTAACGGTCTCCCCTATCCCCCACATCCCGTTGGTCCACTACTTACGGGACACCCTGTATTTTATTTATTTAAGTAAGTATTTATTTTAAGAAAGCTTACGGACTAATAACAACATATGTTTGTATAAAGGTTATAAAATAACAAGAATTGCCTATGACAAGCTTTCACAAATTATTGTTGAAGATATTCTTCAAACGCTACACTAAGTTAAGTAATCAAAGAAAATTACTTATTATTCTCTCTAAAACTTATCATGGTATGCAAAACTAGAAAACATCCATTTATCGCTGTCGCAGCAAAAAAAGTGTCTTGCTTGTGCTAACAGTAAAAAGAAAACAGGCCTTTCCTCCTTTCTATCTTATTTTCCAAAATAAAACATTTTTTTTTAAAGTAATTAGCAATTAAAAACAATACATTATTAAAACATATGAACTGGTACTAAATTATATTCATAATTGCCATAACAGGTTTTACATGTCTGTGAGCCACAAACTAGACTCAGCGTCTGTATCATGTGGACTCACATTTCTAATAATCTTTATTTTCAAAGTAATTAGCAATTAAAACAATACATTATAAAATGTAGTGATACTTACGGTCCGGTATCCCCTCTCCACCTTTCTTACAATCCCTGTTAAACAGTCTGACTCCCGATACTACTTCCAACAGCTCGTTAAGTTGATCCATCTTCTCCGACCGTGAGAGCGCGAGGAACACCTTCAGATCGTCAAGGGAGAACACGCTTTCCAATGCAGACATACCTTCTTTTAATGTCTGTAAGGTATTGAACATAATTAAATCAAAGGGGAAGATTCTCTTAACTTTGAATGGTTGTAAGGTGGTGAAGTAGAAACTAATCTATACTAAATACCTACCTATTCTATATTTGTTAAATTGTAAGGGGTAATCTCAGGATCTACTGAACCGATTTCAAAAAGTCTTTTTGGGAAGCTATATTGTTAGCGAGTGACATAGGGTTTATCCCTGTATTCCCACGGGAATGGGAACTACGCGAGTGAAACCGCGGTGCGCTGCTAGTTTGTGATAAAGTACTTACTTTCGATAAATGTTTTAGTTTTCTGTAATAATATTGACAAAAACCTTTCCAAAGCCTAAATATTAACGTGATGTTCAATTCCTGAAAATTTTGTAAAGGTACACACGCACTACTTACGGAGGCCTACGTCGGAGAGGCGACTTCTGCTTAGAAAATAGATACTTACGTAGTTATAAGGATAGTAATAAATTAATAGATTATTAGATTAAGTATATATGTATATATTTTTTTTACATAAGTTTAAGTTAGTAATATTATTGTAAATGTGGAAAAAGCAGTAGAAATAAAGGCTATTTTATTTTATTTATTTATTACACACGCACTACGGTTAGCACGTTAGCAGGAATGCAGTTGCGCTTGCGGTTAGCCGGGTAGCCGCAACCGAAAACAAAACATGCGGTTTAGAAACCGTCGCGTTTCCGTAGTAACCGCCGTCCGTTTGCGGTTGGATCGACTAATTTCCAAGACGGAGGTCGAAAATTAACAATAGTAAGGTATCTTTGTAAGTAAAATACAATACATTGTGTGGTTCCTTAGTTTATTAACAAAAAGAAAGTGGGTCCAGCATTGATCTGAGAGAATCTTGAAAGAAAGAAAGAAACAGTTTATTTAAACATCACACACTATTTAGACAAAATACAGTCAAAATAGAAACTAAGGAAATACATAAAAAGACTTAATAAACAAATACAATAGAAACACAACACATACTATAAATAGTGGGTGATGAATAAAAGGACCCAACTCAGCATAACGCTGTGATGCATGAAGCATCACAACACTGATTTTCAGTTGGGCCCTCAGAGTCATCACGGAGTATAAAACAAATAATAAAAAAAATATATATTGTCGGACATTTTTATGTCAAAATAAAAAAAATGACATTGACAGTTGACATTTATGGCCGGAAAGACTGCCAAGTGCCACGTACGCATTAAGCATGGCGCGAGCGTGGAGATCTTGATCTTGGTCGTGATCCTTCTTCTATGGGGTCCAGTTTAATAAAATTTTGTTCCAAAAAGTTCCAAGTAGAACTTTCACTGTTTTGGCAGGTATATAATGCCAATTGTATGTCTATGTACATCCAAGTTTTGCAACGATCTCGCTGCAGAATTTTGACAGGTGGTCGTATAAATACCGACGAACGCATAATCTGACTGATGGGATTATTTCTTATAATGCGTCCTTGGGCATCCACGATAGGTATTGGGCCGTGTCTTGAAGAACTCCACGAAGTAATCAGAAAACTTGTGCATCACTAATTACTCTTAAAATATTTAATTTAGTTTGTACTCGCATGTGTTCAGGTATTTTCTTGAAATCCTTTACCAGTGACAAGAAAAAAAGGCGATCTTCGTCTTCTTCCAAATTATTTTTTTCTAAACTTTTGCTTGACACTCTGGCTAACTGATGTGTACTGATGATGTTATCATCAGTTTTCTTTCTTTTCTTTGGTTTTATTTCTATGGCCGCATTTTTTATTTCTTTGGCATCATTTTTTATTTCTTTGGCCGCGTCTGCGCAATAAACAGTTACTGTATCTTTTATGAACAGAAGATTATCATAGAATATATAAGATTCCTTGTTTTTGGCTGAAGACCCGCTCAGCCTTGCTTTATGGGCCTTTACAAAAGCGTCGCGAACGTTCCTCCACTTTTTTTTAAGATTCACGCCTGCAACAAAGAACAATTGTTTCAAATAATGGAATGGGGTTATGGGGCATACATTGCTGGCTTGGCGTTACTTTCACTGTTACTCCAATTCCATCCCCTAATCCAACCAGCAATGTAAGTACATATATCAAATTAGTCAGTTAGCCACGAACTGAATATAGGATAATACAACATTAGGATTGGTGTTAGCACAATCGCCGACTCGCCGTAATAGTTCGGTGTACGACTGTGTTCGCGATATAATTATGGTTTTCGGCGTTCGCGGGTAAAATTCGCGCGTTGTTGCCGCTCCGACATTGTATGGCTGAGTATACTTATCATATTCTTGCAAGTCTAGTTTAAAATATGCTGCTAAAGAACACGGACCATCGTCCCTAAAATACTGTATAAATAAACTGTTTGGTACTTACAAAGTTCTTTCTTTTTAGACTGTGTTAAATCACTGCCATATATTTCCACCAACTCCTTCCAAGCTTTTAAACGGAGGTCTTTGTCTGAATATTCTGCGGATTTTGTATTCCATATTGCTGGCCTATATTGTACTTGGACAATAAATTCTTCGGTATCGAAACCCATTGTTAAACGTACAACGTCAATGGCGGGTAACCGCAAACTAAGTTGTTTATAGCAACCGGTCCGGCTAGCCGCGCCGCGCCGCGTCAGTTGGCCCGAGTCGATCGAAGCGACCGGAGCGGCCGGACTAAGTAAGTTAAATCCGCATCGCCTCACGACGCTGCGGATACAAACTAATTTCTCGTACCTACATATCACTGCGGTTAACCGCGTGCGTATGTACCGAAAACCTCTTATTTCAGTCGTTCCTGTAACTAACTACTGGAGAATTAGAAAATAAGATCAGTCGTTTCTATTGGGGAATTTGAAAAATAGAAACACGGAATGCAGTTGACTTAGGTACTTATTTGATTTGTAAGTAATTGGAAAAAAACTGCCCTACTATGCCAAGTGTTAGATTTCTACTCAGGCAGACAGTTTAATGTAATGTTTTTATGGTAAAATTATTATTATATTTTTTTGGGCGGAAATCAACCCCTCAAATCCATAAGTAGCTTACGCGACCAAAATCTGATTTCCGCAAATCCATACATGATACAGAGCGACAAAAATCTGGTATAATTTGCTTAATTTACAAAAAACTAGCAGCGCCCGGTTTCACCCGCGTAGTTCCCAATTCCGTGGGAATTTCGGGATAAAACATAGCCTATGTCCGTGTCCAGACCATAAGCTACCCCTGTACCAAATTTCAAGTCAATCGGTTCAGTAGTTTAGCCGTGAAAAGGTAACAAACAGACAGATAGAGTTACTTTCGCATTTATAACATTAATAAGGATAAGAAAGTAAGGATACTACCATAATAAGTCCCGGATTGCCAAGTCCACTGGAAAGTATGAAGTAAATGGATATTTTTCTAAACAACTTCTTGATTTCCACTTCATCATTAGGGTCTGGGTCCTCGTCAAGTATCTCCATGACGAGAGGGTCCAGGCAGTTCTGAATCTTCAGTAAATGTTTATCGATCAGATTCTGTAGTTTGTCGTAATTAGTTTGCAGTATGAACTGTATTTTTAACGTGTTTAGTGATGTTCCTCCGCCTGAAAGCAATCGTAATAAAAAATCAAATAATGGAGTTACTTTATTTTGCTTACGATAAACTAAAGACGTTATGTTTTAGATTTGAAACTAGCGTAGGCATGAGTTAGAGGTATTTGCTTGCTTATATCATAAGCTCATAATAATTATGGCCCTACTCCTAAATAGAGGGGCTCGAATCGCCGACATTCAGATTAGTTAGACTCAATAGGTATCTTGCACTGGTTGTTTATTGTGACCTAAGTACGTGTTCACCATGCCAGATGGTTGCGGTTTCGATTCCCGTACAAGGTAAATTATACAAAAATGATTAATGTCAATTTGATTGTGTGTTGAATGTGAGTGTGCGTAGTTTCTGATGCCCTAGGTACTTACCAGGTAATAAACCTACTTAGGGGGCAGTTACTTTTTGAAGATGATAAGTAGTGTGATCATCATCATTGCGTATGGCATTAATCCTGCGAGGATCAGATTCGAATGTGATTTAAACCGTAAATGTTGGACCCGACTGAACAGATTTCGTTCCAACCACGGAAAAACCAACCACCACCTCCATAAATGGGGTTTAAGGGAGTCACCACAGTGCGATTGCTGAGCACTTGACCAGACCCTGTCCCATGTGGTAAACGAATGCCCGCTTCGCTGTTTCCCCGGCGGAATATCGGAGGTCCATAACCTTACACCTGCCGCTATAAGTAGTGTGATTATGTTATAATATGTAAAAACTTACGTGTAAGTATATTAACACATTCCTCCACGAAGAAAGCCAAGTTATTCCTGTTGATCGTCTTAGAAAACAGTTTCCCATACTTTGGATTCAAGAGCAATAGATCTATGAGATAAACCACAAATTCCACATCCACCGATATATTATTCACTTGGCAATTTCTTGTTATTTCATTGGCCATGTTTTTGACCACATTTTCGTTGCACGCCATTTTAAAATAATATTTTTATAAAACAATTAGTAAAATAATAATAAGTTTATTATAATAATTAATACTTTGTATGTCGACTGTTATTTTGATTAGTAAATGTTATTGATAGTAGCCATGGAAACGCCGCAATTGATAAGGTTGTTAAACAAAGTTTGGTCTATATTTTTGAAGTAGGTACGTACAGGTGGGCATAAAAGGTAAGGTTGCGGGTTCGATTCCAGTGCGGGGTGAATATTTGTGTGAACCACAAATGTTTGTCTCGGATTGGGTGTGTGTGAATGAGTGTGTGCGTAGTTTCTGATACCCTAGATACAAGCTTCGAACTTAGGGGTCAGTTACTATAATGAGATGATGTAGTAAGTGATTATGTTATGTTAAAGTGTATACATTAAATAAATAAATAAACAAATTATATTGTACCAGTTTTTTATTTCTATCTTATTTCAACTTAATTTACGTAGGTACGTTGCGTACCAACAATATAGTACTATTTAATTAATCCTAACAATTACAATACAATAAGTAAGTCAATAAAATGTAGAAATAGATATTACATATTTAAGGCTACAAACTACGTTTATACCTAAATTAGGTACTTTTTACTTGCATTACAAAGTAAGGTTGTTTAGAAAATAGGTTGAATAAATTTGTCCATAATTGGATATAATATAAGTATGCTGCCTTAAATATACATATTTTCATAATTAAAAATAAATATGACACTAGATTGTCATACATATGTCGTATAGTCAGTCAAGAAAGATACTTCAAATTGCAATTTTAAGGCAATTGCAAAAGGTCTATATTAGACCGAAATGACTATTTTATCTTTTATAAAAACTATTTATTTATTTCTAAAAACTGACTTAACACTTTTTTGAGTGACTATACTTATTTAATCTTAAGAGATTTAAAATATTTTATAGACATTTAATCAATATAATTGGTTTGTAGAGAAATACTAATATTTTATGGACACCTAATATTGTACAATCCCTCACAAACTCTAGATTTTGATCCTAAAAAAGAGATAAAAAACCTTATAAATTATAACTTGGATATACAGGGTGAATTTTTGAAACAGACATTAAAGATCAAATTCCAAACTATGACAAAATTCTGAAAGTATTCTGATTTGAACAATAACTAAAATACATTAGGATTTTTATAAAATTAAATCCACCATTGAATCGAATTTTCTAATTAAAAAAAACTTTCCTGATATTATCTCTATACTTATTTAAAAAAAAAAACATTTCGAAAATTAGGAATAGGTATTAACTTTCATAATGACTGGAGCTTAAATACTAATAACGGACAGGCTGAAAACCAGTGCTGTGTCACACCAGCGGCGTCACAGCGGACACTGAGCCTGCTCCACTACATCGTCAATTGTTTTATTTTATAACATTATTTTGTAAATGTATATTTTGTATTAGATGTGGAAATAAATGGTTTAAATATGGACCCCAATTAGACATGGGGTCGGAAAAAAAGAAAGTCTGGAGATTACGAGCCTCATCGCGAGAATGCGAGAGAAAGGTTTGTACCAGCATTCCTCTACAAAAACACCCTACAAATACCTTACAAAAAATGAGTTTTCAAATACTTCATCATACCAAACACTCGGAACCTGTGCTTTCCAATCACTTTGTACAGCGCCTCGTCGCAGATCGCAAACTGTTTATTATTAGGGTCGTACATTTGTTTCTCTTTGACCATAGCCCAGATGCGTTTGACGACTGCATGTCGCGGCATCTCATTTTCTCCCATGAGTGCTGAGAGCTCAGGGGACAGTTTGTAAGCCCTGGTGAAACCAGTGTCTTTGCCTTTGCCTCGTTTGGCTTTAGTTACTCCACCGCTGGTTGCCTTTTTCTTGCCTTTCGTGCCTGCTGAGCCTCTGGTTACTCGGCCCTGAAAGAAAAATGTATTTAATTGGTTTTACTAATAGGTTTTGTCGTCGTAAAGTCCTATCGTGTGGGAAATAGGGGAGAAATAGTGTCTTATATGTTATTTCTTAGTTTTATGAAATATTTATTTTAATAATTGAAATAAATGTTTTCATACTTTGAAAGAATAATACAAACTGAATGAATTTTCCTAGTAAGAATTTTTCGAAGTGACTATTCACCATACCAGTTTCTGATTAAGGGCTGATTTTTCCATCGCCAGATAACTTTTATTCGACGAATAAATTTGAAGTTTGATCGCAGCGATCAGTGAAAGAAATCGTTCCGAGTCAATACTTAATGATTCAATTACTCGTGATAACTTTCTGAACTTCCAACAAGCCTCAGCAAACTGCAAGAGAGTTCTATCACAAAAAAAAAGAGAGGGTTGGCTATCTTTCTGTGAACGGCTTTCTCCTAAAACCCCTTCCACACTGGTTTGGAAACAAATTAAAAAATTCAGAGGATCATTCAGAGAGGATCTAACAACAAATGATCTGGAGCCCTGGATCGAACAATTTGTTGACAATCTAGCTCCCCCTTCTGTCCCTTCCTCGGATTCCATATCTCCTTCTCCTTCATTTATGCCTTCCCACGATAATAATCTTTCCGCATTTTTTTCTTTTAAAGAGTTAGAGTTGGCTTTGAGCAATCTACAAGATTCTACACCTGGTGTTGATGGGATTCCGTATTCCTTTTTAATTAATAGTTCGGACCAATCCAAAAAACTATACCTAAATTTAGTTAATAAGTTTTTCGACCATGGTATAGTACCGAGATCTTGGAAAACTCAGATGATTGTTCCTATTATGAAACCCCGAAAAAATCCGACGGACCCCAACAGTAGAAGACCTATCGCATTATCTACTATTTTGGCCAAGGTCACTGAGCATATGATTAAAAATCGCATTGAGTGGTATGTAGAGAGTAACGACCTATTGGCTCGGTCTCAGTACGGATTCCGAAAGGGCATGAGCACTCTGGATAGCCTTAGTCTAATAACAACAGATATTCGTTCAGCTTTTGCGAAAAAACAATTTCTAGTTGGTACCTTTCTCGACATATCTTCTGCCTATGACAATGTACTCCTTCCGGTGCTCAGGAATAAACTTATTCAGCTGAGCATTCCTGGGAAGTTAGTCCGATTTGTCCTCCTGCTCATAATGGAAAGGTCAGTTGTTGTAAAAATTCAAAATTCCCTTCTTCCTCCTAGGACTATCTGGAAAGGCTTGCCCCAAGGATCGGTACTGAGCCCGTTGCTATATAGTATATACACGTCCGACCTTGAGAACTCGGTTACCCCCTATTGCGAAATTCTCCAATATGCGGATGACATTGCCATTTATTCCGCCTCCCAATGTATAGAAGAAGCGTCGAACAAATTAAATACTGCTCTAGCCAACCTCATGACATGGCTGGATACTCACGGCTTATGTCTTTCAGCCCCCAAGAGTAATGTAGTGGTATTTACGAAAAGAAGAACTGTCCCTATCATCGAAATTAGAGCTGGCAATGATTACATCCCCATTAAACAATGTACGAAATTTTTAGGTGTTTTCTTGGATTCTCGTCGGACCGGCATTCCCCATTCTGAGTACATATCCCAGAAGTGTGAAAGGAATGTGAATGTACTCAGATCGTTATCTGGTGTTTGGTGGGGCTCCCATCCAGTCTCACAAAAAAATCTTTACAACGCGATCATTCGTAGCCATCTAGATTATGGCACATTTTTATTAGACCCAGGTAATAAATCCTCGATAGACAAGTACAACAAAATTCAATCTAAATGTTTAAGAATTATTTTAGGTGCTATGAAATCCTCCCCCATAAATGCCATGCAAGTTGAGTGTGGGGAACCCCCTCCTTACTTGCGTAGGCAATACCTATCAGATAAATTTATTTTTAAAACTTTTAGCAATTCTAATCATCCCTTAATTTCAAAAATTTTCTCCCTTTTCGAAATTCTCAATAGTAATGCTAACTTTAATCTGGATAACGCTCCTTGTATCCTCCTCAGCTTTAATAAATTAAGGCGCCTGCCAAACCCAGTAACGCAAAATATTCCTTGTCCACTTTTTACTTTCAGTTACAAATGTTTAGTTTTCACCCCTAATGTGCTCCTTGATCTTGGCCTTAATAAGCAATCGGTTGATACCCCTTCCCTATTCAACGATATATTGCACTCCAAATTTTCCGGCTGGCAAAAAATTTACACTGATGCTTCTAAATTTTCTGAAGATGGCCCTGTTGGTATAGCTGTTTGGATCCCGGCTTATAGTATTATTCTAAACTTCAAATGTCCCCCTGGATCCTCAGTTTTCACAGGAGAATCGATAGCAATATTGGAGGCAATTCTTTTTGCTAAGTCCCACCGCCTTTCTAAAACTCTTATCTTTACTGATTCAAAAAGTAGCCTTCAGTCAATAATGTCCAATCCATTCCGGTCTAAATTAAAATTCTCCATCATTTTTAAAACTCGCGAGGCACTTCTTGAGTGTCAGGAAATGGGAATCGAAATCATCTTGGCTTGGATTCCAAGTCATTCGGGTATACCTGGTAATGAGACAGCGGACGCTTGTGCTAAGCAGGCTGTGCATACAGGCACTTTACAACATTTTAAAATTCACCCCCATGACCTCTGTTCTTTAGCTGCTCCGCTTCTTCGTTCGTCGTGGTCCCATGATTGGAAAGTGTCACAAAAACAGAAGGGGAAGTATTATGCACTCATACAACCCAATATCCCCACCAAACCTTGGTTTTTTAAATATCGAAAAGTGCATAAAACCGCAACTTCGACGATTTGCCGCCTACGCCTTGGACATGTATGCACTCCGGTCCATCTTGCCAAACTGAGGATCAGGGACAATTCTGTTTGTGAATGTGGCCTTGACGAGGGTAGTGTAGATCATATCTTCTTTAGTTGCCCTAATCAACCGCAATCCCTTTATGACTTCCTTCCTTTAGACATTCCTCGTCCTTCCTCTATCCCTTGCCTTCTTCCTCTGGTTTATACACCATTTTGTAAATATTTATATAGTTATATTATCAATAATAAAATTAAACTTTAGTATAAGTATGTATTTGTCGTATAACTATAATTTTTGTTTTGTTTCCTGTTTTATGTGGTACTTGGTTATGATATGATATTTATATAATTTGTGTTTGTCCCTTTTTAGACTATTCTGCTCGGATGGATATTATACCCTCAACTTCACTGATTAATATCAGTTTCACCGTCCAATCAATTTGCGATTATTGGTCTGACATTTAACGTGACATTGGCAGAGTTGTTACCTACAGAAGCCATAAATCAAGAATTGAATTGAATTGAAAGTTATCTGGCGATTGAAAAATCGGCCCTTAGCCAACTATGTCCATTTGAACAATGCACCCTGTATAATAAAAACTTTCCAAACAGGTAAGTATTTCGATTTTATACAAATAGGTTCAGATTTGGTCAACTAATTTCAAACCCACTTCAAAAATTCACCCTGTATACTAAAAACTTCAATTTTTTTGTATATTTTTTTGTGTAATTATAATCAATATATTTAAAGTGAATATCTACCGTAGACTTCTCATCACTGTCCATCTCTTGATCAGGCTCCGACTTGGACCCCTCATCCTCCGAACCCTCATTCTCGCTCTCTTTATTAACATAGTCCATTACAATCTTGTCAATCTCCTCCTTGCGGTGTCTCAGTTCCATACCGAGCTTCTTCTCCAATGTTTGTATGACTTTCTTAGTGGTTGTCTTAGCCAGGTTTGCTGTTTTCAGGTAATCTGAAATGGTGTTAACATGTTAGTTTGTTGGAGGTATTTGTTGAAGAAGGATAACAAATTAGTTGAGGGTCAGTTATTGTAGTGAATGATTATGTTATGTTATAAAATAATGATGGATTGTTTTATAGGGTTTGGTGGTAAACATAAAATTAAAATTTGAGATTTAATTTTGTTCTTTTATTTTATTTTCAATATCATCCTTATCCAGATATGTTGGCTCTATTATTTTCATTAAGAATTAGCAGAACCCCGCGTAGTACCCGTTTCCGTGTTCCCGCCAATTTTTATTCGCCGTAAAAACCATCCTTGAACTTCAACTAACAAAACTAAAAAAGAATTAGCCAAATTGGTCCAGGTGTTGATGAGTTATACACTTACCAACATTTTTCGATTAATTTTTATATTACTTATAGACTTCTATTTACTAATGGTTTTAATTTAAATACTATTTGTATGCATAAACATGTTTATCTGGTTCAGAATGTTTATCTAGATATTTACTACTGTCTTTTTATAACAAAAAATATTATGAATGTACCAAAGTATTTATTTTTATTAGTTGTTATCTAGGTATGTATAGTACAAACTTTGCTATATCTTGGGATTTGCTAGTGATGTGTGTATCATAATATTTTGTTGTGTGTAAGAAGTACAAAGTACAATTATTTCTAAAAATATTTTACTTTTTAACGGGCAACGGGAGTTGAGGAACTATACTTTAACATATACTTATTGCAATACATTTTCTTATCACTATAACCCTGTTAAGTTAAAACAAGTTCTTTTTTATTACTTATAAATGATTTTGAGAACATGATTCTAAGTGAAATGAGAGAAATAATAAGTAATATGAGTGACTATCATTTGTTAAGTTCAATGGATCGATAAAGTCAAAGCGCGCCATTGGCGCCAATCTCAGATAATCTTGCAAAACGAAACCAACTCTGTTGTAATGGACGACAACACATTTTTGACAGAACGCTTATTTTTACACCTATTTTTACAGATTCCACTGATTTCAGACATTATTCCACAAAAGTATCGAAATAAAACAAGCTCTGCATCAATATGCGAATACATTTACATCGGTGAACGGTTTTAATATTTTCATTTCAAAGCGCTCTATACGTAATGCAATTAAATCTGCGATAAAATACACAATCAGTAAATAGACGTAATAATAGTTTCCCAAAGCAATGGCTATTAATAAGTCGATCCGCACTTTATGTGCGATCAATTTTCATCTGGAACATTTTCTATTAACATTCGTAATAACAGAGATATTTCGATTTAAATGGTCTCAAAGCAAGTTTACTAATAACATGCGCCTAGCAGCCATTTTACAAACCCCGGCGCCAATATATTAGTTTAAAAATAAACACTCATTTATTCTTTACTTACTTTCAATTTCCTCTTTCAGCGTACTTTCGCTGATTTCATTTTCTTCTTTCACATCATTTTTGCTTGAATCAGACATTTTTTTCGACTTTATTTCTGTCGGTGAATTAAAATAATTAATTTTTCTTCCTTCCTCGACGCGGGGCAGCTCGCACAAACACAGACAAACAGAGATATACCGGCAACACACGCACACACGTAATAATGGAAGCGTCTGTCTGTGCTTCCTGTCAAACTAGTAGTGAAGTAAAACAAATCTCGAATTGTTCGATTATCTGTGCATTTGTATAAATAAACCGTGTTCAGTGTTCATATCCCGTTTTCCAACTAGTACAGAGCATAATGTGCAACTCAATGGTGAAAAACAAGTATGTTTCTTCTTCGCTCGCAACTAATACATTTTTGATTAATGCCCACTTAAGAAAAAAACAACTTGTCAATTTTTTATAATTGGTATTTTCTTAAGTGCTCGATTGTGCGCTGTATTTTCTGTAATTGAAAAACACCCATAATGTTTTAGACAAAAAGTTCTTGATATGCTTCAGCCACACCTACTTGCATTGTCCCGAAGCAATGCATACCGAAGCTTCTTTTTGTCAGTTTACATATTTTTGTGGTTAAAATAATAATTATTGACTCTGTGATGCACAGAGTCAATCGTCTATTTCTATATTCAAAAAGTCTTTTCTTTTTTAATATTTTGACCAGCATCAAAAAATAGATTTATAATAATGCTATTTTATTTGATAAAATTTTATTTTAATCGATTTAGAAAAACATCGAACAAATCGTAAATTGATACACATATTTATGAACATCCTTATTCCTACTATTCCTACTAATATTATAAAGGCGAAAGTTTGTATGTATGGATGTTTGTTACTCTTTCACGCAAAAACTACTGAATGGATTTTAATGAAACTTTACAATAATCTTGCTTATACATCAGAATAACACATAGGATACTTTTTATCCCAAAATTCCCACGGGAACGGGAACTACGCGGGTGAAGCCGCGGGGCGCTGCTAGTTAAGACATATTGCTGAGATTATATTGCTGTCACTGTCACAAACGTCAATATCAAAAATGTCAAACTCACATGGCGCTGCGGGCTGTAACAAACTTGTGTTTGTGTATGTGATAACCTCAAAATTTAAAAGAAAAATTAATTAAATTATTTTCAAAAGATAAATGAATTAAAAAAATGGCAAAAACTAAAAACAAAAAGAATTCCGGCTTGGCTGACAAAGTGCATAACAAAAGAAAGGCAGAAGGAATAAAGAAAAAGTTAAATCCGTTCGAAGTGCACATAAACCGGGAAAAAATTAAAGTTTTGGGTAAAAAATCTAAACATGATAAGGGTTTGCCCGGTGTCTCTAGAGCTAAGGCGATACAGAAGGTAAATAATAGTAATTTACAGACGATTGGCTTTCAATTTTAACACAGTAAGCTTTAACTACATCATTTCTTTACAGTAACTGACCCCTAACTAAGTTCGAAACTTGTAGGCTAGGGTATCAGAAACTACGCATACACCCAGACCGAGATAATCATTTGTGGTTCACACAAATATTCACCCCTCATGGGAATCGAACCCCCAACCTTATGGATGGCAAATAACAATTTTTACAAAACATTCATTAAATTCTTGTAACTATAATTTAACCCTTGTACAATGTCTAATACATATGTAATAATATTTTGTTATTTAAGGTTTTTGATGTACTATACAGAAGTTTTTGATGTACTATAAGAAGAAATTTGCTTTTTAATATTTGAAGTCCAAGTATAAGCCACTTTATGTACATGGTTCTAAAATCAATTGTACTTATGTTTCAAGTGTTATAAAATAAAGATACATAAATATCTCATATCACTATCTAGTCCCAAACTAAGCAAAGCCTATATGATTTTATGGTGGCAAACTTTATCTGGTAATTTGCCACAAGTTTATCATGCGCTGTGCCACAAACTTCTCTGGCACAGTGTCATAAACTTATCTGACATACTGCCACAGGCTTCTCTGGCAGTATGACACATTGCCACAAACTTCTCTATTACAGTGTCACGAATTTCTCTGGCACAGTGCCATAACCTTATGTGGCACTGGAACAATGATACATTGCCACAGACTTCCGTGGCACAATACCATAATTTTCTCTTGTACAGTGCCACAACATTATGTACATTTATAGTGTCATGTTCATCTGAATCATCCAAATCTATATACATATATAAAATAAAATAATTATTTTTCAGAGAAAAGAAACATTAGGTACAGAAATGAAGTTAATGAATAAAACAAATGCGTTTATCGACCGACGTATCGGTGAGAAGAATGGACAGCTGTCAGCTGAGGATAGGATGATAGCTCGGTTTGCGGCTGAGAGGGCGAAGCAACATAATAAGAAGAATATATATAACCTGGCTGATGATGAGATTTTGACTCACAGGTATGATTCAACAGTACTTACTAAGTATATTATATTATAGAAATAGCGGCCTTTACCTGCGCAAATCCTAATCCTGTGGGAATTCTCGGACTGTCCTATGTGTTATTCCTGGTTTGAGGGAGCATTTGAGAGATCAAGGTCATCTAAATTGTTTGCTGAACCATTTCTCTGTGATACCTTTTCAGTTTCTATGTGAAACAAACTTTCACGTTTATAGGATAGGATTATTATCTTTACTATGTTTTATAAACTAAAGTTTTCTCAAATTACATAATATTCATAAAAAAAAAACACCTCTCCTCAGAATTTTAACCCATACCGCGCGCGTCTGTCGCAACGCAGACCGCGAAAACGCCGCCATACATTTTCATATTCTTAATATTGACGCTTCAACACGCGACTAATCGCACGCGGCTGCATTCGGCCGTGTATTTAATTATTTAATTAATAATTTAATTATTTTTTACAATACATAGTACAGTAATACATTATATTGAACTTTAACACAAAGCAATACTGACTATCTTTATTATTCACCAGAGGCCAAACATTGGAACAGATCGAGAAGTTTGACGACCCTCGGTCTGATGATGAAGAGGAAGACGGGAAAGCTTTCGGGGGGTTGACTGGTGAGTTATTGATATCTATCCTATTAAACATAGAATTACTCATCTCTTCCTTAGAAGTGTTATTATTTTCAATTCCTGACTAAGATTGATTATCCTCACCATGAATGACAGGGAGAAAACGTGGATACCTTAAACTATACCGTTGTTATTCCATGTTTAGTGACACTATTTACCATGTATATTATTAACTAGCGTACCCCGCGGTTTAACCTGCGTTGGCTCCGATCTTTTTGGTCGTATCAGGTAGAGTAGTACAGTAACTATTAGTTCCATTATTTCGACGCTGTCGTAAGCGCCATACATGATCCTATACGAAAAATATCTACACTAAGGTAACTTAATAATGTCCTAATTACGCCCCTGTTTACTTTAAAATCTCAATTACAGACGAATTCGTATCAGAAGGCCACTTCGGTGGAGGAATGTTATCGAAAACGGACTCAAAAGACGGCGCCAAGTCCCATAAAGACTTAATAGAACAACTCATAGCCGAGTCTAAGAAACGTAAGGCTGAAAAACAGAAGGAAAAAGAACAGACTTTAGATTTGACTGAGAAACTCGACAGTGAATGGAAGGATTTGCAACCAGTCGTGTTTAAGAAAGCAAGAATTGAGAATGAGTCGTTGATCGATAAAGTGTTGAGTCAAGCGGAGAAGAAAAGTGCTGATTATGACAAAATGATGAGGGAATTGAAGTTTGAGAAGAGAGGGACGGTAAGAGCTTTTATTTTTATTATAGGTACTTAGTTTAAAAGTATACATAAGAACTATATGACCCAAGTTACCGTTTTTTATGGCTGCAGAGAGAGGAACCTCCTCACAATGCGTGCTGTATCCAACACTACTGCCTTCTGTATCTGCCCCTGTATTTGTGACTTTTGACTTTTTGGTATAGCCAACTAAGGTACCTTTTATCTGACGCTGACCGTACAATAATTGTTTAATCAATGTAGCACATGGGGGTATAAAGGCAGAAACCAACCGAAGTACACGCACACGCTACGCACGAAATGGGTGGGGGCTACGCTATGTTGAGCTATATCCCCCGTGTATGTACACACGAATATGTAAAGTCATGGTAAGAAATGGTTCGTCACCTTAAGATCTATTTTCGTTTGCTCAGTATAAGTGTTAATAACATCAATACAAAAATGTTCAATTTGAGCTGACAGTATCTTGCGGTCTTGTAGTTGTTGGACGTGCTTTGGGTTTTTTTTTGCTTTTTTTACGTGTTTATCTCATTACGTAAAGCTAAGGCACAAATTGGTTAGCATCCGATATTTAACAAATTTATGCGTGGACAAAGTTAAAATAACAATAATAATAACATCAATAAGCCCGCAGGGCACCTTTGAGGTGGGGTGTCGGGGAGTAGCGCCCCCGCGGAGCTGACGCGCTTCCGAGGTCCCCGTTCCTCACGTCCACTCGCCTTCACACAAAATAAAATAAATAAATAAACCTTCAGCTTGGATATCCATGGCACAAACACTCAAAAATACAACTGAATTGCGAGAATTGTTATTGCAAAGATGAGTAACCGATAAGCGCGCAATAAGGTTGCAGTTTATAATGCTGATGCTCTAACTTTGAGGTCAAAATACTAGTGAAAAATATTTATTGGGGGTGGTATTTATATGTTTCTGGGTAGCTTGTTTATCGTATTATTTGAACAAGTCGTCAAAAGTCTATATTTTGAGTCCGATTTTTTTCATTTATGACCTATGGAGGGAACCACTGTGCCTTGTTGCGACTGGAGCAACTTGTTTGGTTTGGCCCAAATATAGAGCTGGCAAGTCTCCATCCGCCACTTCGTACTTGTCTATAACAGAGTATCGGCGGGTGCCATAGTCCCCATAGTTCCCCAATATCCAGTCCATTGAACATCCCATTCCCATAACCCAGTCGTAGTTTTCCATACATTTGCAATAGTCCCAGCAGAACCGGGGACTGTCCTTGGATGCATTTTATAGTGTTATACAGGGATAGTCCCCGGATTGTGCATACTTTACACAAGATTAAATACTTATGTCAAAGGGCTTCCGTGTGTTGGCTTTGGCCCCATACTAGCCTTCCAAAAGACCGAGACTCCTTAATAGTCCCGTGAAAGGAAAATACATTCATAACATTAATCTAATTAAGAAGGAAACATATTGTAACACGTATATTTAAGCAAGTGTAAATTTTGCTAACTACATATATGCGAAAGCATGTAGTAAATATTTACAATTTGTATTTTA
This sequence comes from Timandra comae, assembly GCA_958496195.1. Classification (NCBI taxonomy): domain Eukaryota; kingdom Metazoa; phylum Arthropoda; class Insecta; order Lepidoptera; family Geometridae; genus Timandra; species Timandra comae. The sequence continues at coordinate 887,420 of OY292376.1, forward strand.
AATAGTTGTTATAATTTGTATTTTATATGCACAAACAGTTGTGTTCCGAATAAAATTAAATAAAAATGAAACAAAAAATATACAAGTCGAATAAATAACCCCCTCCTATTTTTTGGAAGTCGATTTAAAAAGCAATTAAAATCTCTTTCCTAATAAGAACTTTAAAGTCATTGTGATTAAATAGACCACGAAGGTACGTGTCCGTCTCCATGGCACAAAGAATAAATAGGAACAGAGAGGCAGCTTTCTATAAAGGCGTGAATCGAATGCACTATTACTACTATTTTTTATATTTATCATTTAAATATACAGATTTACAATTATGTTACGTAGTATCAAACAGGGTCATAGTTTTTCTTGTAAATACATAATTTGTTTTATTTTATTTTCAAGATATACTCATTAATTTTACGTTTTTGTTTACTGGTCTCTATGACAACCTGTATTGGTTTGACTGATTGTCATAGAATACATTTTTATAATATAATAGAACAATTTTGCACGTTCTTAGGAAGCTGTCTATCTGTTTCGTTCTCTCTGATCTGTGATGATACACGCGTGTACTTCGGTGGAAACGGCAACACACACGCAGCTGAGCTACGCGTAGCTGAGCGGCGTAGCCGTGGACATAGCGCAGCGGTGGGTTCGCGGCTTAATAGTTATTTATGTTACAAGCGAGTAAAGTTGATGAATACTTCCGAGGCGCTATTGAGGCCCGAGCCGTCAGGCGAGGGTCTGAAGATAGCCGAGGATAGTAATCATCAAAACACGCGCGTACCATACAACGTTTTTCAACACACTTGTGAAGAAATTCATAGTAAAATATCATTTTTCACTAATAAATAAACAGTTTTTCTATTCGCGCGCATCCAACACAACAATGATGATTGGCCAAAGACTAAAGAATATACTTATTAAAAAAAAACGAATGAATGAATGAATGGAATCGACCATAGATCTACCAAAAGTAAGGCAACATAGTTGAATTTTGTTTTTAAAATGTATGTACACAATTTTTTTGGTATCAAAACTTTCGAAAGCAAAGCAATTTAAAAAACAATCTATAACTCACTAGTGAATAAAACGTGTCATTATTCAACTGTTTTTGCACAAATAAGAGCCCCTTTATGAGCAAGTGTGTTGAAAATATTTTTATCAATGTTCCACATGGTTGTATAGGTAAATATTAATGTTTTGTTTTAGCCATCAGACAGCCTAAAAAGTGACGAGAAAGCAGCCAAAGAAGAGAGAGAGAAACTAGCGCAGTGGGAGAAAGAGAGGCGAGAGAGAATGGAGGAGGAGCCGATAGTGACGTCACAGGTCAAGGGGAAACATCGGTATGTATGTGGTGTTAAATTAGCTGTGGCCCCAGATTTGATCTGTGTTAGCTCCGCTCCTTTAGGTCACAGTGTGATGTAAATTTATATAGACTATAGCTTTCCTCCATGAATTAATTAAGTATACAACACTAAAATATTTTTTTCAAATCGAAACATGTCTTAACAACCTTTAGGTGGCTTTGGATTAACAAAAGAAGTATTTTCAATTTTTTATTTATTTAGTTAGACACTTCAACAATATCTTCACTTATAATACTAATAATAAAACTTATTTAAGTGCGTGATCCTGCCCGCTATGCAAAGGGTTCTCCCTCATAATATATGTAACTGAAAAATATTTTTAGTACTCTTGAAAGACTTTTCAGTACTTATCTCATAAAAAAAATTTACATGTATCTGCGATAGTTAAATAAATTTTATATTCCAGGTCAGCAGAAGATCTAGACGATAACTTCGAACTGGAGGACGAGAAGGAGTTCATGTTGGCGTACGACAAGGACGGGAAACCATTAGTACCGGAACATGTGCTCAAAGATTATTCAGGTAAGGGCTCAGTCGAAAAAAATATCATAATCGCGCAAGAAATATTTAAAAGTAACTATTTACCTCGCAAATGTAATCGCATTTTTGGTTGTCATTTTAGTTTACAAAATGATATTGACAGTAATAGTTTGACAGCTGGCCAATTCAGTTAAGTTAATTTACTTTAATTTTGTATATAATATATTATTTGTTTTTTTTTTTTGTTAATTGAACAATGTTAAATCATCTTATTTTGCAAGCTTGACAGATGTTTCTTTGAGGTCCAAACTATTTTCGAATATTTATTTATCATTATTTTTTTATTATCCTCAGTACCAAACTCCCAATCTCAAATCCAAGGCATATCAGATTCAGGATCCGATGACACCAATTCTAACGAAGAAGACACAGGATCTGATGAAGAAAATTCAAATGAAGAAAGTAATGCAAATGGTGATGATGATGACGACGATGATGATGATGTAAATGATGATGATGAAACTCCCGGCGGTGAAAGTGAACTTAGTGAAAATGAGATAGAGGAATCTAATAAAGTAGAAACAGCAGATAAATCGCAAAATGTTAAGGTTGATAAGAAAGATAAATCTGTAAATACTAATTTAGGTAAAAAAGTTCTGGAAAATTCTAAAGCTGGTGATGTAAATGATGATAAAGGAAAAAAGAAAGTTATGATTGAAAATTCAAAGGCTGATGATAAAAGTAAAAATAAAGTTTTGATTGAAAATTCAAAAGCTGATGATAAAAGTCAAAAGAAAGTTATGATTGACAATTCTAAATCCGATGACGAAAGTAGTGATGATGATGAAAGTGTTAGCGAAGAAGAGAAAAATGTCAAAAAAGATGATTTCCATGATTTGAAAGAGACAGACGATGAAGAGAGCGAGACAGAAATAGAAGCGGTTGAAGAGAAAATAGAATCGTTCTTTGATATGAAGACGTTGGAAGGTGATAATTTGAAGGTAGGTTCGATAAATATTTGTGTGTATACGCTAGATACAGTTTATAGGGGTATTCTTTATATTATTTACTGACGGTTATAAAATATTAAATGGTCAACAAAACAATTACTTAATTTAAAATTCTTCTCAGTAGCGGGCGCGTAGTGAACTAACAATGAAATCAATTTAGTTTAAGTTTTGACGATTATAAGTGATTGTATCAATCCTTGATAATAAAGATAATTTGAATTTTGAATTTTAAAAATAAAACTAAGTTTGCATTCTAACTTTTTTCGAATCTTTTCTAAAATAAGAACATTGTTCAAATTAAAACAATGCATTTTTTCATATAATTTCAACAATGGTCATGTCATAGGATATTTTTATCCTAGTTTTAAAATTCTTTTACTCAATCAAAACTATTTCTTTATTTTCCAGAATCTATTATCAAACAAATCGCCAGCACAACAGTCTATAGCATTACAGAAATTAATTAAAAGCTATGATCCAAGTCTATCGGAAAACAACAAGGAATTGCTGAGCAGATTATTCGCACATATGCTTCAATATACCAACGATGTATTCACCAATATACAAAATGAAGGAGACCTAATAAAAGCGTTCCTAACTTTCGATCGCCTCGTCCCATACTTTTTCGACCTAGCCAAGCTAAATAAAGTATCAACTAAAAACTTTTTAATACAACTATTAAAAGAAAAAAGGGATAGATTCAAAAAGAATTTCAAAAAAGTACCAGATTTAGATACAATAATATTTTTTAAATTGGTTTCTCTATTGTATCCTACTTCCGATTTCGCACATCCTGTCACTACGCCATCTTTGATTTTTATGTCTGAGATTTTACATTTGTCTAAATTTAATGATGCTTATTCAATATCTAGGGGATTCTTTATTACTTCTCTAATATTAGAATACACAGTGTTATCCAAAAGATTAGTACCCGCAGCTATTAATTTCTTACGCGGCATTATATTTTTATCAGCAAACACTTCCATTTTAAATCCGATACAAGTCGTACCGCCTTTCAAATTGCATAGAGATTCCAAATTATTGAAATTAGAAAGCGATTGTTCCAAAATGGCGGTCGGAAACAAGATGGCGGCCAGAGATTTGGCGGTAAAAGAAATAGATGACGATTATAAAATACGTTGTTTTGCTACTTGTACATTGATGGTTAAAGAGTTCTTTGATTATTTCAAAGATTTAGAAGCTCAAGAATATTTATTTGAATCACATATAAAGTTGTTGGGAAGAGTAGAGTTAGAGTATTATCCTAGAAAGGTCCAAAATATGGCGTCCGGTGTATTGAAGGATATGAAAGACACGTTAGAAGTGAAGACTTATACTCCTCTGTGTGGCGAAAAGAAGAAAGTTAAAGCTCTGAGGCTGTATGAACCGGATGTACAGGAAGTGTGAGTAGAAAACTATTTATTTAAGACTAAAGATATACTTATCGTTTCATTTTTCATAAATAAACATTTTTAACATGTTACTCTCACAAAATATTGGGCTATTTACTGAATATTTTAAAAGTAATTACGATATTTTAAATTTATAATAATAAATAAGCTTGTATTCCATCCATAAATGTTTGTTTGTTGCTCTTTTACTTAAAAACTACTGCACCAATTTAGTTTAAATTTGATATTGATGTTCCTTATAACCTGGAATAACATTTGAGTAACAGCTTAAGTACTCATTGAAATAAAACACTTAAACGGATTTTTGTCGTGGCTATATTTTGTTTTACATTTTCTGACGTTTCGAATTCTTTACAGAACCCGTGATCACAAAAATCCGTTTAAGTGTTTTATTTCAATGTGTAGTGTTCGTGTAAATCAAAGATATCAATAGCTTAAGTACTTTTAATTCCAAAATTCCTACGATCTTGCGATTAACGTCTAAAACAGCTGGCACAGCTACTTATTAAAGTGATTGTTTTTCATCAGATTCACGGGCAGCAAGAGTTCAAAGCTGTCTCGCGAGAAGGCAGAACACGCTCGGCTGCAGAGCAAGTACAAGAAGGAGATGAAGGGCGCCCTCCGGGAGATCAGGCGCGACAAGGCGTACATCGCCTCTGTTAAGATCAAACAGAAGATACACAGGTTAGATACTAGTTGTATCTTATAAATTCTCGTGTCACAATGTTCGTTCCCGTACTCCTCCGAAAGGCTTGACCGATTCTCATGAAATTTTGTGAGCATATTCAGTAGGTCTGAGAATCGACCAACATCTATTTTTCATCCCGAAATGGGAACTACGCGTGTGAAACCGTGGGGCACAGCTAGTTTGTATGTAAAAGGCACTGATTGGCTGACTTGACTGATTTATCAACATACAGCCAAGCTCAAGCCACTGAACGGATTGCACAGAAATTTTGTGCGCGAGCATATCCGCGGGGCACAGCGTGTTGAAAATAAACGCAATAATTATGTTTCCCCAATATTGCAATTATGTTGATGACCCAAGTGGCCATAAAGAGTTGCGAGTTCGATTCCCAACCAATGTAAACAAATGTTCAACTATAATGATTTATTTCAGTCTGGGTGTGTGGTGTGAATGAATGTGTGTAAGTGAATGCATAGTTTCTAAAACCCTATTATTTTCTGTTACAGTGACAACATAAGAAAAGAGAAGGTGAAACAAATATACAAAGACGCGTCGATACAACAAGGAGAACTGAATAAGTTGAAGCGTATGAAGTGAATTAAAATTAAATGAATTTGTATAAATTATACGGTTTTTGTTTTATTTAAGACCGTGCTTGAACTGTGCTTAGCTGAACTAAGACTAAAAAAGAAAATAATACTCTTTCGATCCTAATAATTTTAGAATTTCTTAGCTATTGAGGGTAGATTCTGAACTAAGCTGAAGCCATTTTATTTTGTCAGATCTCATTGGACACTCAATTTTTAAGTTTGTATGGTGCTTAACTGACCGCTCTTCAAAATACCATCTTACTAATGTTACATAGATACAAAAACACCTACGATTCCCTAAAGAATTGGAGATTTGTAACTCTGCATAAAATATTGCATAGCGGACGTTTTATCCATAGAGAAAAGGTTACGATGGAAGTCCTAAGGTGACTCCCTTATCTGTGGTCTTATCCGTCCGCAAGGTCTAATACGCAGAAGAATATACTTTTTTTTATATCCCGGGGGAAATGCTTTGACGCATCCCCGCGCCGAAGCAGCGGGGTATGTGGGACTCGCCCTCCACCAAGATGGACCGGTGGAGGTCCTACCCACTAAAACCCCCGGGGGCGACATCGCCTGGGCGCTGAGTGCCGGCACAACGGTAAGCGGGCCGCACATCCGCTACGCCGGCGGCAGAAGAATATACCTTTTTTTTTTTTTTTAACGCAGTGAAAATGCATAGAACTACATACCACCGTGAGCCGATATTGGGAGGACCCATTGGGCATGTAGGGCTCTCCCAGCCAGAAGGGCTGGGCCTACCCACTAAAAACACAGCGACTTAAAAGAATATACCTACTATTTTCATTCTGTAACTTGATTTTAAAATTATTTGTTCTCAGTATTTAACAAACAAATTCTGCGTAAATAATACGGATCACCGTATTAATCATCTGACTTTAGCCTTCAGTGTCAACGTCACTCTGACATAAAAATATAAACCAGCTAAATTAAAAATGTATGCCTCATAACGCAAATCTCTGTACAGGTCCCTCTTTTTAAATTAGTGAGCTAATACAAAGTAAGAAAAACTGGAAAACTCTAGTCAAGTCTACCTGCGAAATAGGTGCATTTGAAATCGTTCTCACACGATTTCTACATTTTTATCTTATCCGATCCGATGTAAGTAATAAAAAAGTCTCTACTTTCAGTCTATCCAATGTTTCTAGAATATAATTTGTCGCTAAGTCGATAAAGGTCGCGATAAAATTACCTGCATTTACATTATTCGTCGTTCTTTTTCCAACGAATAGTGATTTTATTTATCTTGAGTCATTCCTATTTATTGTATTGTAATCGCGTATTACATCATCAATTATAATATTTGGTAGATAAGCTGTTGGTAAGTCGATTTATTTCTATTTTTAAGATAATATTATCATAATTAGAGTCGATTAAACTTCAGGTATTCATTAGCAGTAAGTAGGTACCGCTATTGAAATAACAGTGATTTTGTCGGCATATTAGTTTCGTGAAGTTAAATTAAGAAAATGGATTTCGTAGAAAAGGCGAGGTACTATAACTCCGCTATTTATAATTTTAATTACTAGAAAGTACATTTAATTTCAGTGAAATTATTATGCAATATTATTTGTGTAACGCAGTATTACAGTACAGTTAGTTTCAGTAGACGTCTCGACATGTCTGTTTTTCATGTAAAGTTCAAGGTCTAACTGCTAAAAATAAGTTGTTTTCATGTTGTGGTAAAAATGTTGAAAATATTTTGATAAACTTACGTAAACTCATATGATATTGTAGTTCTTTAAAAACAATATCTGAACTTGGTTTTTAGGTAAATATTTTTATACTTAACTATATGCTTCACGGTTTCTACTGCTGTGCTTGTGCTCCTATTAGTCATATCCTGATGAAATTATCCTATAATTTTCCTCAATAATAATTTTAGCTATCATTGAAGTTCCTGTCATAAGTGTATTTAAGCAAACCAGCTCCTCAGCTTTATAATAATAGATAAATTAAGGCCAATGTTATTTTATTTATTAACTATCTGTTACTCCTAACTACATCAGTATATTTATATGCATGTAGTAAAATGGGGTTAATTCAATATTACAACAAACAGACACTCCAATTTTTTTTATGTATAGAATGGCTCAGAAAAAAATCTACATTTATCACAAAAGATATTTACAATTATTATAATTATCACAATGGGTTCAAAGTCAAAGTCAAAGTCAAAAATAATTTATTCAGTTAAGGTCTCAATGAGGCACTTATGAACATCGAAATTGATTTTACCACCGATTCGGAAATTACATCAGCCAAGAAGAATCGGCAAGAAACTTGTGCTGGTATTTTTTTTATATGTATTTTAATAAAATAAAATAGGGTTACGTTTAAAAAAAGTCCTACATTCATCAATATACAGACGAGAGTCAATGATACTATAACCCACTAACCAAACCAATTCCGCAGAGATCTCATAATGGTGAACTGGTCGTGCCTCGGTTCCATCATCCTTCCGAACGTCGGCGGATGGATCAGCGGTGCTTACTTTGCTGGACAGATCCGCAAGGAAGGCAACTCTTGGTATGATGACTTGTTTTTAAAAGAAAATATTTATTAGCAAAACAGCTCTTCTAATTCAAAAATTTTTATAGTTTTGTGGTACATTTTACGGAAGAACTATAACACATACAGATATGATATTTGACATAGTTATTTAAATACATGTCTAGATGTGCAGATAATTGTTAAAATATTATATTGTAATTGAAATTAAAAAAGGTATGCTGCAGGCAAAAAGCAATGTTTCAAAATGTTGCGAGTCACAAATGAAAGTTAAGCTTTTGCTACTTAGCAATTAAATGAAATTAATATTTACTGTTTAATTAGGTACGATGACTTGAAGAAGCCGTGCTGGAACCCTCCCAAGTGGGTGTTTGGCCCGGCATGGACTGTGCTGTACTCCACCATGGGATACGCTTCATATTTAGTGTATGAAGAGTGCGGTGGGTTTAACGGTGAGTTTATCTTTATATATTTTTTATGTCCTTTTTTGTGATCTACTTAATTTTCATTTGTGCTTCTTTGAGGCCAAAAATTAGTTGTCAAAATATTTATCTTCAATCAAACTTGTGCTGGTTGCTCTGTTGATGATAAAATGAATCTTTCATCTAATAATTTTATAGTCTTTTATATCAATGTTGGTTTCAGATCATAAATTTTCATAACCATTTTCTCAAAAATCGGGTCAGTTCAGTCTTTAATAAATTGCACTATTTTCGTTCCTAAAGTAAAGTATTTTTATAAACCTTTATTTATTGTTTGTTTTCCAGAGAAGTCCCTAGTCCCCCTGTCTCTGTTTGGCGGTCAGCTGGCTCTCAACTGGGCGTGGACACCTATCTTCTTCGGACTTAAGGACTTCAAATTGGTTAGTGACATTTGACTGTGCTCATTTGCACTAAAATCTATCATTGATTTATCCGAAATCGATCAGTCATTCATCATATCTAGTATTAAGTTTGTTTCTGAACTTCAGCGAAAACTAATACTTTATTTATAAAACATAGTTATTTTGATTTCATTTTTTTTAACCCCCGACGCAAAAAGAGGGGTGTTATAAGTTTGACGTGTCTGTGTGTGTGTGTGTGTGTGTGTGTGTGTGTGTGTGTGTGTGTGTGTGTGTGTGTGTGTGTGTGTGTGTGTGTGTGTGTGTGTGTGTGTGTGTGTATCTGTCTGTCTGTGGCATCATAGCTCCCGAACGGATAAACCGATTTCAATTTAGTTTTTTATGTATTAAAGGGGACTTACGTGCGAGTGTTCTTAGACATGTTTGATGAAAATCGGTTGACCCGTTTAAAAGTTATGGGGGATTGAAAGTAATTGTGTTGGGGGTTTTTTTAATTTTGAATTTAATGTTTAATAGTGTTAGTTGCTGAAGACTATCCTATCACAGGATAAATGTGCTAAACGTGACTCAGGTATGAGATCACCGACATTCGTTCAACAACTGCTACTGACTGAGTCGCAGTAGAGTTTTAGTGTGCAGTTAACAGGGCGACACAAACGTGGGAAAATCCGGGGAACACATATACTTATTTATAAAATACATTCACATGATATTGTAGGAAATATCAAAACATTTATCTTTAGTCTTAAGATTGTGTCAATTTGTATAAACTCTAGATTACAATGATGGAATGATGAGATGAGAAACGTCGCGGTGTTATTTTATGCATTCTTATTTTTTTCTGGGTATTTCTTTTCTTTGACTCAATATCGTTGACCCAAACGGCGGAGTGGTCACTGTGCCAAGCAAAAAGGTAACGTAACGGGTTCGATTCCCACTCAAGGAAAAAAAAATGTTTTCAATATTTTTTTAACACTTAGATAACCACCATGTTATTACGTCATACGGCTATGTAAACTAATTTTAATTAATGTTAATTAGTACTTTAAAATCAAATTCAGACCCCTTTTATGTATGTATCTAGGTTTTCAATATTCAGGTTTCTTAATTTTATCTTATTAGTCTATATTTCAGGCATTATTATATCTGATAAAAAATTTTTTTTTGTACGTTATAAATATTCTATAATTCTTTTGCAGGCCTTCATAGAAATAGCAGTACTGTCAGGCGCAGTAGTGGCTACCACCGTATCTTTCTTCTCAGTCGACCGCACAGCGGGCACTCTGCTCCTGCCATACATAGCTTGGCTCGGATACGCGTCGTCTCTCAGTTATTACATCTGGAAGAACAACCCTAAAGTCGAAGAAATCAAGGATGAAAAGGATAAGTAAAGGTTTAACACAATATTTACTATCAATTTGACGACCTCCATGGCACCATGCCGGCCATCCGTAAGGTTGCGGGTTCGATTCCCGTGCGGGGCGAATATTTGTGTGAACCACAAATGTTTGTCTCGGTCTGGGTGTGTGTGTGAATGAGTGTGTGCGTATTTTCTGATTCCCTAGATACAAGTCACGAACTTAGGTAGGGGTCAGTTACTGTAATGAGATGATGTAGTGAATGATTATGTTATGTTATGTTAAATGCCATCATCACAAGCTTTTATAATAATGTCTCCACTTCTAGTTAAGTCATAGAATTGGTAGAAATGGATACAGTAGAAATGTTAGTGGTAGAAATGGAAGTGGTAGAAAGGAAGTGGTAGAAATGGAAGTGGTAGAAATGGTAGTGGTAGAAATTGCAGTGGTAGAAATGGTAGTGGTAGAAAGGAAGTGGTAGAAATGGTGGTGGTAGAAATGGAAGTGGTAGAAATGGAAGTGGTAGAAATGGTAGTGGTAGAAATGGTAGTGGTAGAAATGGTAGTGGTAGAAATTTAAGTGGTAGAAATGGATACAGTAGAAATGTTAGTGGTAGAAATGGAAGTGGTAGAAAAGGTGGTGGTAGAAATGGAAGTGGTAGAAATGGAAGTGGTAGAAATGGAAGTGGTAGAAATGGAAGATGGAATGAAAGATGGTGGACTTATATACACACTCATGATAAGGGTATTTATAGTGTTGAACTAGTTTTTTTTAACAATTATTTTTGTCTGTTCCAGATTAACCAAATCAATAAATAACTAAGTTAACGAACAAGATATCGATATTAGTTTTAGATACACATTTATTCTTCTTATTCTAGGTATAAGTGTTAATTGTGCAATGTCTACCGCTAAGTTTCAAACGCACGTCAGGTATCAATAACATTTTTTGTATTTTATTGTTCACTCACAACTGGATCAGGGTTTATCAACCTTTTTAGCCGACTTCCAAGAATACAGGAAAAGGTTCTCTATTGTATTTTTTAAAGAAAGAAAAATGAGCGATACCAAAATTGGAATGTTTAATTAAATATACCTACAGCTTGAAGCTTATAGTGATCAAAATAAGTTAAACTTAAGTAAAAGTTCACAATATAAATATCAGTCAAAGAGCTTTTATGTGGAATTGTATGAGCTCGGTATTTTATTATTTCAGAAATCTTACTTTTAGATGTCTTTAATATATCATATACAAGTCTTGAATCATTATATTTTTGAAATCATGTCTACAATATCAGCTTTCTTGTCTTTTAATCAAAACTGTAAGGCAAACTGAAGGTTTCTTTTAATAAAAATTGTGTAACATCATAAGATACCTAATAATGTATTTTTATTATTATTTTTGTGACATAAATAAGAAAATACTTGTACTAATAAATCATTAAACTTTCATACGAATTTGAAAAACGAAGTTATGACATCTGTCAATAATGACAACTACTGTCAACGTGACGTTTAAAAGTCATGTCAAAACGTCACCTGTCAACAAATAGTTTTAAGAACAAATGAGCACAAAATATCTTAAAAATCATTCCTATTGCATTTAACTTTTTAAATATTTACTTGTACAACTGAATCGTGTTTTGGCGGTACATTACCTTTATAGACTGCGTTAGTATTCTTTTGTTTTCGAATAATAATTATTGTATTGTTTTTGGAATGAGGTATTTCAATAAAATATTATGAAAATATACTTACTACTCTTTTATTCTATTTCTACCACTAGTACTACACACACCTAACTACCATTCCCTACTTACATTTCTACCACAATTATTTCTACCACTACCACTACCATTTCTACTGTATCCATATCTACCACTACCATTTCTACCACTACCATTCTACCACTTCCATTTCTACCACTTCCTTTTCTACCACTACCATTCTACCACTTCCATTTCTACCGCTACCATTTCTACTGTATCCATTTCTACCACTACCATTTCTACCACTTCCTTTTCTACCACTACAATTCTACCACTTCCTTTCTACCACCACCATTTCTACCACTAACATTTCTACCACTTCCATTTCTACCACCACCATTTCTACCACTTCCTTTCTACCACTTCCATTTCTACCACTTCCATTTCTACCACCACAATTCTACCACTTTTTTCTACCACCACCATTTCTACCACTTCCATTTCTACCAATACCATTTCTACCACTTCCATTTCTACCACCACCATTTCTACCACTTCCATTTCTACCACTACCATTTCTACCACTACCATTTCAACCACCACCATTTCTACCACTTCCATTTCTACCACTTCCTTTCTACCACTTCCATTTCTACCACTACCATTTCTACTGTATTCATTTCTACCACTTCAATTTCGACCACTACCATTTCTACCACTACCATTTCTATTGTATTCATTTCTACCACTTCAATTTCTACCACTTCCATTTCTACCACCACCATTTCTACCACTTCCATTTCTACCACTACCATTTCTACCTCTACCATTTCTACCACTACCATTTCTACCACTTCCATTTCTACCACTTCCTTTCTACCACTTCCATTTCTACCACTAACATTTCTACCACTTCCATTTCTACCACTACCATTTCTACCACTACCATTTCTACCACTTCCATTTCTACCACTTCCATTTCTACCACCACCATTTCTACCACTTCCATTTCTACCACTACCATTTCTACCTCTACCATTTCTACCACTACCATTTCTACCACTTCCATTTCTACCACTTCCATTTCTACCACTTCCATTTCTACCACCACCTTTTCTACCACTTCCATTTCTACCACTAACATTTCTACTGTATCCATTTCTACCACTTAAATTTCTACCACTACCATTTCTACCACTACCATTTCTACCACTTCCATTTCTACCACTTCCATTTCTACCACCACCATTTCTACCACTTCCTTTCTACCACTACCATTTCTACCACTGCAATTTCTACCACTACCATTTCTACCACTTCCATTTCTACCACTTCCTTTCTACCACTTCCATTTCTACCACTAACATTTCTACTGTATCCATTTCTACCAATTCCATTTCTACCACTTCCATTTCTACCACTTCCATTTCTACCACTTCCATTTCTACCACCACCTTTTCTACCACTTCCATTTCTACGACTTCCATTTGTACCACTTCCATTTCTACCACTACTATTTCTTCCGCTACCATTCTACCACTACCATTTCTACCGCTACCATTTCTACCACTTCCAATTCTACCACTTCCATTTCAACCACTACCATTTCTACCACTTCCTTTCTACCACTTCCATTTCTACCACTGCAATTTCTACCACTACAATTTCTACTACTTCCATTTTCACCACTACCATTTCTACCGCTACTATTTCTACCACTTCCATTTCTACCACTTTCTTTTCTACCACTACCATTTCTACCATTCCATTTCTACCACTACTATTTCTACTGTATCCATTTCTACCGCTACCATTTCTACCACTTCCATTTCTACGACTTCCATTTGTACCACTTCCATTTCTACCACTACTATTTCTTCCGCTACCATTCTACCTTTTCCATTTCTACCACCACCATTTCTACCACTTCCATTTCTACCACTTCCATTTCTACCACTACCATTTCTACCACTTCCATTTCTACCACTTCCATTTCTACCACTTCAATTTCTCCCACTACCATTTCTACTGTATTCATTTCTACCACTTCCATTTCTTCTACCACCATTTCTACCACTTCCATTTTTACCACTACTATTTCTACCACTTCCTTTTCTACCACTACAATTCTACCACTTCCTTTCTACCACCACCATTTCTACCACTTCCATTTCTACCACTACCATTTCTACTGTATTCATTTCTACCACTTCAATTTCTACCACTACCATTTCTACCACTTCAATTTCTACCACTACCATTTCTACCACTTCCATTTCTACCACTTCCATTTCTACCACCACCATTTCTACCACTTCCATTTCTACCACTACCATTTCTACCACTTCAATTTCTCCCACTAACATTTCTACTGTATTCATTTCTACCATTTCAATTTCTACCACTACCATTTCTACCACCACAATTTCTACCACTACCATTTCTACCATTTCAATTTCTACCACTACCATTTCTACCGCTACCATTTCTACCACTTCCTTTTCTACCACTTCCTTTCTACCACCACCATTTCTACCACTACCATTTCTACTGTATTCATTTCTACCACTTCCATTTCTACCACTTCCATTTCTACCACTACCATTTCTACTACCACCATTTCTACCACTTCCATTTTTACCACTACTATTTCTACCGCTACCATTCTACCACTTACTTTTCTACCACTACCATTCTATCACTACAATTTCTTCCACTTCCATTTCTACCACTTCCATTTCTACCGCTACCATTTCTACCACTTCCATTTCTACTACTACCATTCTACCACTTCCTTTTCTACCATTACCATTTCTACCACTACTATTTCTACTGTATCCATTTCTACCACATCAATTTCTACCACTACCATTTCTGCAACTACCATTTCTACCACTTCAATTTCTACCACTACCATTGCCACGAATTCTATTTCTACCACTACCTACCATTTCAGACTAGTGCTAAAACAGCAAAGCACATGCTGCTTAAGGTGTGAGCAACTACAAGTATAACATACAGACGGCTGCATATCGGGTCGCCCAAATCACCAGAAACCACCAGGGGACTGATCGACTTCCTGGAAGAGCTGGTACTAGACGGCCACCTCACGTACAACAGCCGCAACTGAGACGTCTAATTGTGGAATATATCCTGTCTACATGTAACTATTCCTCGCGGACGAAGTCGAGGGCAGAAACTAGTTTATAATACTTAGTACCTACGCATCGAAACGTCCTACCAAGGCCTGAGGTCAAGAGCTAACCGATCATAAATTAAAAGAAAAAATATAGAATATCTATGAGTATCTAATAATATCAATCTCTTTACGTTAACCAAATCATAAAACACAAACGGCTTACGTATTTTACCAGATTCGAGCGGACTTATGAAATCAGTTTAGAAAAAAAACTGTAAGCTCAGGCCGGTTAGGATTCAAAGATACATTTGTCAAACTGATTTATTGTAACACGGGTTGACCACTACTTCGGGTTTTATAGATAGGTATTTATTTTATTACGTACGATAATTTTATTTATAATTTTATACGGATACCTAAATGCGTACCTGAAAATTTTGTAGATTTTACAGTTCATTATAAATTTTAAGGTAATACATAAAAAAAAATTAGAACAAAATTAATTTTATTTGATTTCTTTTAATATACTTACATAAACACATCAACACCGTGAGGATATTTTTAATTAAATTAAATTAAAATTTTGTATAAAATTTTTATACTCAAAAAATACTGGCCAGTTTTAAATAACTTTGAAGAAAGCATTTTTTGTAAGTAAACCTTTTTGAACGATTCTAAATTTGAATTTGTAAAAATAAATTAAAAACAAAAGATTTACGCGGCATACATAATCAGTAGCGTAGCGAAGTCCGACGAAGGTTTCATTTAGGTACCTACTTAAAGTAGGTAGTTTAAGTTTTCTATCAAGTTATCGGTTAATTTTGAATTAGTGTTATTGTGTACCGCAACAAAAATTCGTTAGTTTTATTTCAATGTGTAAGTACTAGTGTGTTGTGTTGTGTGTGAACCAAAGAAATCACTAGGTAAGTATTTACATTTATTTGAAACTAGTTCCCGCTCCCGTGAGAATGTGATGATAAAATTATGTTAAAAACCTCCCTCTTGAATCACTCTATCTATTAAAGAAAACCGCATCAAAATATGTTACGTAGTTTTAAAGATATAAGCGAACATAGGGACAGACAGTGGGAAGCGACTTTGTTTTATTTAATTACTAGCGGCGCCCCGCGGTTTCACCCGCGAAGTTACCGTTCCCGTAGGAATATAGGGATAAAATTGCTAAAAACCTTCCCACTGAATCAGAGTATCTATTAAAACAAACCGCATCAGAATCCGTTGTGTAGTTTTAAAGATCTAAGCATACAAGGACATAGGGATAGAGAAAGCGACTTTGTTTTATACTATGTAGTGATGATATAGTGTCGAGAATATTTCGAGATCCACTGGTAGTAGGTTCGAGGTCCGTCAAGAGCAATGGCGGCTCCTTTATCAGAATAAGGTCAAGTTTTTGCACTTGCCCCTAAATTACCATTTAACATTCGCATAAATCACGAAGGTAGCCATTTTATCTGACTACGGAATTAGCGATACGGAGGTGAAGGCTTTAATTGTATTTATTTTATGTTACCGATCTTCTACGACGTGTGTTGAACATCCTTACTAATATTATAAATGCGAAAGTAACTCGTGTCTGTCTGTTACCTTTTCACGGCTAAACTACTGAACCGATTGACTTGAAATTTGGTACAGGGGTAGCTTATGGTCCGGGAAAGAACATAGGCTATGTTTTATCCCGAAATTCCTACGGGAACGGGAACTACGCGGGGCACAGCTAGTATTATATATTTTTTAAAATTATTTCAGTTACTTACCTATTTAAAAGATACCAACATCTTGTAAAGATATTATTCAATAGTTTAGTTTAGATTAATGACAGAAAGCCAAAGGTTTTCACGCATAGTATTAAGTATTTATGGTATAAGAATTACGCAAGCTTTTACAAACTTCAAAATTAATTTATTTAACTTTGTGCATTTTCGTAAGCCGAAAATGTGGACTAAATAGGTACTACTAAGCTAGAAGATAAGGTGTTTTCCTAATCTATCACAATTATGACAAAAAGTAGAATTCAAATAAGTATTAAACATACTTTAATTTTGTTAATGTTATGTGTTAATGCTGTTGGTGTAACTTATTAAATAAATAAATACGGAAGTTAACTGATACGTTTGTTCTCTAGCTAGACATAGTGTCTCTTGAATTTTAATAACAAATTACATCTTCGAATCTCCCCTTATTAAGTACTAGCTCTGCCCCGCTGTTTCACCCGCATAGTTCCCGTTCCTGTAGGAATTTCGGGATAAAACAGCCTATGTTCTTCCCCGGAACATAAGCTACCCCTGTACCAAATTTCCAGTCAATCGGTAATTTAGCCGTGAAAAGGTAACAGACAGACAGACAGAGTTACTTTCGCATTTATAATATTAGTTGGGATTTTATTCAGTGCCCATCAAATACAACGCCGTAATTTAATCCAAAACTACACACATCAAAAGTGTCTAGGGATCAAGCATTTTTATGCGGATTTCTTGAGATTGAGATGTGACTTTGTAATAAATTTATGATTTTATAAATTTATATGGATCCTTTTTGGTGCATTTCATAATTTGAATCAGGAACTGTGAATCAAATTCGAGTAAAAGATGAAAATCAGCTGTCAATATTTTCCCTATAAAAACATACAACGCATTGAAGACATTATTAGTGCTACTGTTTCCCTACTACTGATTAAAACCAACGTTATTATGGAGCGGCGACGTCATTTAAGCAGGGAAGAAATGCTCAGAGCCGTGGGAATGATAGAAGCTGGTTCCCGGCAACGTACTGTGGCTTTAGCTCTGAATACAAGTCAGAGTGTTATCAGTCGACTTTGGACACGTTACCGAAGCACTGGTACCGTGGCTGAGCGCCATGGAGGACGGTATCGCTGCACCACACGGAGACAAGACCGATACATTCAAATCTTAACTCGAAGAGCTCCAACAATAACCGCCATGATGTTAGCCGTGCGGCTTCATCACTCTTTAGGGAACTTAATTAGCGACCAAACAGTCAGAAACCGCTTGCATGAAGTGAACCTTCATTCCCGAAGACCGCTACGGGTACCACCTATAGCAATGCACAATCGTAGGATTCGATATCAATGGGCTCTTGAACACAGAAATTTGGCAGAAGAACAATGGCGTTTCGTGTGCTTTTCTGATGAGTCTCGTTTTGGTATGAGACCGGATACAAGATGTATACGACACTGGAGAACCCCTGGACGCCAACAGCGATTAAAATCCTGCCAGGAAGTCCATCCTTATAGTGGTGGAACCATCATGGTATGGGCGGGTATTTGGATCGGCGGAAGAACTGAGTTGATTTGGATCAGAGGCAACCTCAACGCTCAAATTTATGCTGAGACGATTGTATCAGACGTCATCGTTCCTCTACAAGTGCAAATCGGTCCCTTATTTCAGTTAATGCATGATAATGCACGACCGCACACCGCAAGAGTTGTAAGACAGACTCTCGCCGCAGCTAACATCAATGTCCTGCCCTGGCCTGCTCAGTCGCCAGACTTGAACCCGATTGAGCATGCATGGGATATGCTACAGAGAAGAGCTCTGCCGAATATGGAGGGTATCCAGTCGCAAGAAGACCTTTTTTTGTTGTTGCAACGAACATGGGCGGCCATTCCACAGCGTGATTTGGATGAACTCATTTTGAGTATGCCAAACCGATGTTCTTGTGTTGTTAGTGTTCGCGGTAGAAACACGGATTATTAATTGTTTAAGTTACCCAATAAAATTTTAAAGAAAACTGTTATTTCAGTCTTTTTTTCGAACTTTAATGTTAGTGGTTCAAATGTCAAAAATCCCTTTATTAGGAAAATGGCAAATTTCTTTATTAATGCAAAGGTGACTTGGTTTATCGTTACTGTGACAAACGAAAACACTTTATTTGATGAATCCTTAAAGAAAATTTTAATTAATATCAATCAGGAGAAAAGTTATTGCAAAAATATATGTTGATCCCTAGACACTTTTGATGTGTGTAATTGGATGTATTTATTTTTATTTCTTTTGATGCCTTCAAACATTTCCATAGTATCGATACATCAGTTGATACACACGATTGGCTAATAAATAAAAAGATAAACTTTATACATTAGATCTAAACCTAATATTACTACGTACTGGCTGGTCATATAATTAAGAACGCTGAATAGTGAACTTTTTTATTCAAGTTTACATAAAGAACACTCCATAGCTTTGTGGTTGTAAGTCACTATTCGTATTATTTAGATCCCATTTAGTACTGTAAAGGTCTTAAAAGTAATTGTTTCATATGAATTCATATGGAGAAAAATAAAAGTTTTGACAAATCTACAAGGTAGATAATAAAAAACTTCCTGAGAAGAATTTGGTCGAACAAAAAGATATTTAACACTTTACAATGCTCAAAAACGTTATTTTTTCACGCCGTGAAGCATTTTGCCACATATCAGAATTACTTCAAATGGTTGGTGTTTGTTGAGTACCTAGAAAGTCATCACGTCGAGATGATCGAAAACATTCGTTTTGGAAGAGAAAATAATTTAAAAGGGTCTAATGTGCTAAGAAACGAATATTTTGGGAGAAATAACTCTTCCAACAATCTCGGCACGTACAATACGAAGGTATTTTGTAAAAGGAAAGCTGCACGGAAGAATAAAAACGAAGGTACCCATCATGCAACGATGCCATAGGCAATACCGGCTGGCACTTACAAGAAGGTGTGAAAACTGGATATTAAGACAGAGGAAAAATGATATTTTTCTGATGAAACTAATATAAACTCTGGTGAAAATCAACGTTAACAACATCTTCCGAATAAATCACTCGACCATAAATACACAAAAGTGACATTAAAACATGATGGAGAAATATGAATTTTTTGTATGCTAATTTCAATACGGCGTTGAAGCTGTGAAGCTGACACAAGAAAACATGAATCAATTCCAAGACAAAGAATTTAATGGAAAAGCTATGTTCCTTCAAGCTGAAGACGTTCTTGTAGGTTTTTGGTCAATTTGAACATTCCAGCACGACAATGACCCAAAACATAATGCGCGCACCGTTAAAGAATATCTCATATTGCAATTAATTTCTGTCTAAAATTGGCCAGCTTACAGCCTAGAGCTAAACCCAATCGTGAATTCTTGGTTCGAAGTCAAGAGAATAGTTTTAAATGGACAATATGTCAATTTAAAGAGAGCTGTAATGATGTTTTCTCCAAAGAATGGAACTCTGTTTCTCTTACAAAATGTCAAAAATTGATTGAGTCAATGCGTCGCCGCCCGGTATAGGTAAATCAGTAATTTAAAAGTCGTGAACATGTTGCCAACTAGTAATTTCAGTTAAAATACAATAAATTGATATTTTACTTTCACAATAATATCATTTATTGAATCTCAGTTTTATATTAAATAACTTTTCAACAGTTTAATAAATCGTTCTTAATTATTTGTCCAGCTTCATTGGTACATTAAATTCGTTACAAAAGAGAACTAATGAAATTTGTAAAAAAAATAGTTGACCTTTCAATTCTATATTCCTAATCCCATTTGCCCCAGTCACGTAGCTATCTCAAAACATAAATAGTTACTGCAAAAAGCAATAAATAACTACACAAGAAATGATTTAGACAAAAAATATATGGAATTTCAAATCGTTCTTAATTATGTGACCACCACTGTATGACCACCATTGTTTTAATTTGAACAATGTTCTTATTTTAGAAAAGTTTGGAAAAAAGTTAGAATGCAAACTTAGTATTATTTTTAAATTAAGTAATTACTATTTAATATTTTATAACCGTCAGTAAATAATATAAATAATACCCCTATAAACTGTATCTAGCGTATACACACAAATATTTATCGAACCTACCTTCAAATTATCACCTTCCAACGTCTTCATATCAAAGAACGATTCTATTTTCTCTTCAACCGCTTCTATTTCTGTCTCGCTCTCTTCATCGTCTGTCTCTTTCAAATCTTGGAAATCATCTTTTTTGTCATTTTTCTCTTCTTCGCTAACACTTTCATCATCATCACTACTTTCGTCATCGGATTTAGAATTGTCAATCATAACTTTCTTTTGACTTTTATCATCATCTTTTGAATTTTCAATCAAAACTTTATTTTTACTTTTATCATCAGCCTTTGAATTTTCAATCATAACTTTCTTTTGTCCTTTATCATCATTTACATCACCAGCTTTAGAATTTTCCAGAACTTTTTTACCTAAATTAGTATTTACAGATTTATCTTTCTTATCAACCTTAACATTTTGCGATTTATCTGCTGTTTCTACTTTATTAGATTCCTCTATCTCTGAATCAGTTTCATTTTCACTAAGTTCACTTTCACCGCCGGGAGTTTCATCATCATCATTTACATCATCATCATCATCATCGTCGTCATCATCATCACCATTTGCATTACTTTCTTCATTTGAATTTTCTTCATCAGATCCTGTGGCTTCTTCGTTAGAATTGGTGTCATCGGATCCTGAATCTGATATGCCTTGGATTTGAGATTGGGAGTTTGGTACTGAGGACAATAAAAAAATAATGATAAATACATATTCGAAAATAGTTTGGACCTCAAAGAAACATCAAAATAAGATGATTTAACATTGTTCAATTAACAAAAAAAAAACAAATAATATATTATACACCCCTATTTTGAAAATATGGGACTTATTAAAATCAGAATATCTGTAGCAGTAACTGAATCCATATATCCAATAAAAATATCAAAAATTATAGTCGATTACTTATCTAAAAAAAATACCAAATAAATGTCGTATTACCAGACGGCATTAGTAGCTAGTGCTATCAAGTATTCTGTGACGGCTCGGGTCGATGACCGCGCTCAGCTGTGTATCGCAGCGTTCGTTGTAGAATAACAATAAAATTCGGCGGGATTTTGAAAATCTTTGACTTATCATAACTTTTTAAATAAAAGAAAAAGAAAAAAACTAACTTCACTATTATATTGTCACCCGTCGTTTACATTAGCTGTGAGATAAGGTATCGCAATTTCAAAATAAGGGTGTATACAAAATCAAAGTAAATTAACTTAACTGAATTGGCCAGCTGTCAAACTATTACTGTCAATATCATTTTGCAAACTAAAATGACAACCAAAAATGCGATTACATTTGCGAGGTAAATAGTTACTTTTAAATATTTCTTGCGCGATTATGATATTTTTTTCGACTGAGCCCTTACCTGAATAATCTTTGAGCACATGTTCCGGTACTAATGGTTTCCCGTCCTTGTCGTACGCCAACATGAACTCCTTCTCGTCCTCCAGTTCGAAGTTATCGTCTAGATCTTCTGCTGACCTGAATTTTTGTGAGGTAGACTTTATTAAAAATTAATTGTATTAAATATTTGAAGCTGAATTATTTAATTCAAATTTGGAATAAAAGTATCTACATAATTTTTTTGAATTCTTCACATTAAATTGAATTTTATGTATTTAAACTACTATTTAAAGAGAAATATTTGTACTAGTAGCTATCACACAAAGCTGAAGTGTTTGTTCAGCTTTGCTTTGGACGTTAAGCTTTACAATTACCTACATAATATGTAGTTGCTATTATTACTGAAAATCCTTTCAGTAACAGATAGTGCATTCTCGCATGACTTTGATGCAAACGTATAATAAACTAGCGGCGGGCGCCCCGCGGTTTAACCCACGTAGTTCCCGTTCCCGTAAGAATATGGGGATAAAATTGCTAAAAACCTTCCCACTGAATCACTCTATCTATTAAAACAAACCGCATCAAAATCCGTTGCGTAGTTTTAAAGATCTAAGCATACATAGGGACAGACAAAGCGACTTTGTTTTATACTAAGTATGTAGTGAAGAACAAGTCAATTCTTTTATTATAAGTACGTTTACATCAAATACCTATGAACTCAAGCAAAACTATGAGTTACAACTAGTCGTTCGGAACAAAAATAATTAAATTTAAAATTTAAAAAACCCCCAACACAATTACTTTCAAACCCCCATAACTTTTAAACGGGTCAACCGATTTTCATCAAACATGTTTAAAAATACTCGCACGTACACCCTTTAATACAAAAACTAAATTGAAATCGGTTCATCCGTTCGGGAGCTATGATGCCACAAACAGACAGACACACACACACACAGACACGTCAAACTTATAACACCCCTCTTTTTGCGTCGGGGGTTAAAAACTCTTTTAAAAGTAAGTATTTCACGATCTATAGCATAGTCAATGACTTTGCGAATTTCAAATTTTTACTTCGGCAACATTCCCTTTCCGCTATAATCCTAATGAAGTACTTCTCTCATAATTAATACCTTCAGAATTCACATAATCCTGGTTATTACAAAGTTATCTTTATATTAATCTTTTGTAAACGTCTTCTACATCTCGAGGACTATTTTTAAAGTTCCGTAGCCAAATGGTAAAAACGGGACCCTAATAAGACCTCCGCTGTCCGTCTGTCTGTCACCAGGCTGTATATCATGAACGGTGATAGCTACACAGTTCTCAAATGATGTATTTTGGTAACCGCCATAACAAAAAGTATCTAGACTAAACTAAAAACAGAATAAAAAAAGGGCTTCCATACAACAAACGTGATTAATTTGCCATTTTTTTTTCTAATTTTGTATAGTTATCTATACAATGCTACAGAACCCTTCATGCGTGAGTCCAACTCACACTTGGCCAGTTTTTAAGTAAGTATGATGTAAAACAAGTAATAAACCGAATCACCTCGTACCGACCGCGTCTCGTTTGCATGTGGGCGGCCATCTTGTTTTTATACGTTTATTAAAATGGCTGACTTGTTTATTTACCGCCATGTTGCTTTAGGATAGATTTTACATTCGAGTCGGTAGTTCTTAAGGGTAAGTGGATTTGGTAGAAATGTAATAAAATACATTAGATTAGGGATGTGTTGGTGACTTAATTAAATTAAAATACTTAACTATTGGTATAGGATTTATTGTAAACTGCGTACCTTCTATAATTTAAAACGAGTAAATGTTGGTTCAATAGGTGTCTTGGCACTTAATAATGAAGATTGGTTTGATAAACTTGGCAAGATATTTCAATCAATCGTCAATTATAAACTCATGAATTTATTATTCAATCTAAGTGGTTCTAAAGATTATTCATTTCTAACAAATTTGAGGTAGTTATAGGTAATTGAGGTCCTCCTTGAGAAAATTAGTACAGTGAAAAGACATAATTACCACGCTGATGATCATGATACAGAAATACCCCGGACTTACGCGATAGGTGGATCGAGAAATACCGTGTGAATTTCGCATGTAATTGGCGTAAGTCGGGGTTCAACTTCTATTTTTTTCACACAAATGTTGGTCTTGAGCGGGAATCGTACCCGTAACCTTCAATATAGCAGGCAGTCAGTACCAGTTACAACACTCGGTCATTAACTATTTATGCTTAATCGAACTAGTACGAAAGTCACACAAAAAGTATAAAAAAGTCAATCAAATGAAACGTATAAAAGATCTCACATTATCCAACAAAGAAATAAACTAATCAGCCGTTAGTTAGTCTGTTCGTGTACATTCACCTTTAAGTTACACTCACGTGGTATCGTAAAAGAAAATCGTAAAATGTTTGTATGTGTGAGTTGTTACTAAGAAATTATTCACAATATTTTCTGATGTATTCCTAAGTATCTCAACATGACCTACTAGCTGCGCCCCGAGGTTTTACCCGCGTGAGTCCGTAGCCCGTAGTATCATACAATCTCGGCACAATTCATCAAACATCTCTACCAAATTTAATCTAAATCGACGCAGTAGTTTTTGCGTGAAAGAGTAACAAACATCCAAACTCACAAACATACAAACTTTCACATTTATAATATTAGTAGGATAGTAGGATGGAAACTTTATAGGTATAATGTTATACTAGCTGAACAAAGTCCGCTTCGCGGACTTTGTACCATCTAGGCCTGCGGCGCTTGCTCCGGGCTGCGCCCGGAGCGTGGCTCGGGCTGCGCCCTCGCGGTGGAGCTCGGCCTTCGGCCTCGCTTTTCCGACTCGCTTTTGCTACCACATGTATGGCGCCAGTTACGTATAAGGTAGTTGAAAATAGAAATGGTATAGCAGTGGCGATGGCGGAGTCAGCAAGCATATAAAAAAAACATTAGCGTAACGCTCCTGCATAAACTATACTATCAGTAGCGCCCTCCGGTACATGGACACATACAGATTTCTCGGCAAAGTGCTTCGTATAACTGCCCATGCAAAAAGCAACTTAAACTAATACACTAATGTACACTCGCGCGTCGCCTAATGTCTGACCCTGTGCTTTGTTAATAGGAATATACCCGATGTAACATTTGTTGAATTTCTGAGATCAGATTAGTACCTATTCAAATTTGGGAAATTTCGATTTCGTATTGTTAACTGTTCATTATAGTCGGACACAAAATAGATTTGAAGAAACTGCGGTTGGTCGTCGGGTAACAGCGATCCAATAAAATGATATAAAAGTACCTGGTCTTGTATTTTAAAAGTACCTAGGCTTGTTGGGCATCAAATGACGTCAAAGAAATGTTTTGATTGTGCGTGCTCCCCTAATAACAATGATTTTAAAGGCTCTGGTGGACGCATTACAAAAAGGACAGACCAGTCATTTCTCCGATATTGGAATAAGATCCAAAGTCATTATAAGCAAATCCACTTTTTAATTTGTTGTTCCATGGCAATAGAGTTGTAGATACACTTGAGACTTGTGTGTGTACAACTAATCGCTCCAGACTAAGTACCTATGTCGGAACCTATCTGCAGCGAGGCGATATTCTCTCTGTTCCTCTGATTCCAGTGACCTAATATTTTTAAATCTTTGCCTTTCATTACACAGAGTTATCGTACGTAATATAATTGTGATATTCGCGCCCTGAAGCGTTGTTCGAGTCGAGTTACAGAGTGATTTTCTCTATCAATTGTTAAACGGTCTTGATACCTACTGCGTAAATTTTTCGGACTCTCGCGATAAAATACCTATGTCACTCCGCTCGAGCTCCCGGTCAGCCGAGACATAGGTAGGTATCTCCCGTTGAGTGTCCGTTTCACCACATAGAGTTCATTCATACGCCGACTCTTGAGAATGCGCGTTTATCATCCTCTTAGAGTCGAGTTTCGAGACAACGAAGATCTTTTTCTAGAGGGCGTCGTGTAGGTAATACTTTAATAACGAAGAAAATTGAAATAAAAACAAATCGTACCTACTTAGGTAAACCTAAACTTATACCTACTACCTACCTAACATACTAATTATACTCATAAAAAGAAGTACCTTCCGTACGGAACCTTCTTATTTAATAACTAGCTTCTGCCCCGCGACTTCGTACGCGAAGAATAGTTATTTTGGGCTAACGCTAAATATCGATGTAATAAAATAACTTTAATAAATATGTGGGTCTGGCAGTCGAGGTTAAAATTAAACAATAAACACGCCTATATTATTCGTTATCACTACATACATATGTAGTATGAAACTAAGTCGCTTTCTCTGTCCCTATGTATGCTTAGATCTTTAAATCTACGCAACTGATTTTGATGCGGTTTGTTTTAATAGATAGAGTGATTCAGTGGGAAGGTTTTTAGCATAACTTTATCCCCATATTTCTACGGAAACGGGAAATACGCGGGTGACACCGCGAGGCGCCGCTAGTGACATATAAATTAGGTAAACTTTCATATTTTATGTGCTCTACATAATTAAAATATCCCTATTAGATATCATTCAGGACAGGCCCTAGCCCCTCCTTAGGTAGCTGATACTGACGCCCTAATATCAATTCCACGCCACTACCTCTTCCACTCCACTCCCCTTCCACACTAATACATCTTCCACACCGCTCCCACTACCACATCACTCATCATTACTTATTTCTGGTCTTGTACCTTCGGTAGGGAGATCAATGAACTGGTTATGATGATTTAAAACAAATTGGTACGTGGTGGGGTTCCAACCAGGCACCTTCCGATCGAAAGTCAAAGGCCTTAAACCACTACGCCACCGACGCTCTACATTACACCGTCCTACATCCACGCTAATCCCATTTCCACATCTCTACCACTTCAACGCCTATCCCGCATCCACACCACTCTCATTTCCACTCCACTTCCACGCCACTACCCCTTCCACCCCACTACCACTTCCATCCCATTTTTTGATCTTTTCTTCGGAAGAGTCGGCGTTTCATAACACAATACATATTCAGTAGAACGCCGATTATCTGAATTAATTGGGACCGGGGTCCATTCGGATAATCGAAAATTCGGATTATCGCACATAGACTGCACATAGCTGGACTCGCGCACGAAGGGTTCCACCAAAAATGTCAAAAAAAACACGTTTGTTGTATTGTGAAGCCCCGCTTAAATATTTATTTTATTTTATGTATTTTTTCCTATAGCGGCAATAGAATAGAAATACATCATCTGTGAAAATTTCAAGTGTAGCTTTAGCTTTCACCGTTCTTGACCTTGAATATGCATCATTCTCTCATATCATACGTCCAATGTCCATGGTTCTTGAGATAGTCTGGTGACAGACGGACGGTCGGACAGCGAAGTCTCAGTAATATGGTTCCGTTTTTACCCTTTGGGAACGGAACTCTAAAAACGATGTCACACGTAGAATAAACTATTATAAGTTTAACAAACACAGTTCTACAATATCTATAGCTCACTTAAACATCTCGATCCAGAGTAAGTTATTTTATTTTATTTATTTATATTTAAGTTGCAATCCCAGCGGTCCTTAACGCAAATCTCTACTAATATAATAAATGCGAAAGTAACTCTGCCTGTTTGTCTGTCTGTTACCTTTTCAAGGCTAAACTACTGAAATAATTGACTTGAAATTTGGTACAGGAGTAGATTATGGTCTGGGAAAGAACATAGGCTACGTTTTATCCCAAAATTCCCACGGGATCGGGAACTACGTGGGTGAAACCGCGGGACACAGCTAGTACAAAATATAATAAATCACAACAATTAATAGAGGTACATTACATAGTAACTTAGGACCGATTCGGATAATTGGCGATTCGGTTAATCGGCGTTCTACTATATTAGAAAGTGTTTTAGATTCTGCGAAAAAATCTGGAAAGATTCTGGATTGTAATTAAGCGAATGTATGTATCTATAATAAGTGGGTGATTTAGTTATAAAAAAACCCTGCTCGACTTAACTAATTTCATATCATAAAGCTAAAATCGATAAATCGCACATGAATAATAATTTTCGTATAGTAATATTTTAGATCGAAAATGTCTGAAGATATGATAAGCAGAAATCAAATTATGAGTAAAATATCTAATTAGGGCGAGCAAAGCGAAGCCCTTGTAACGCAACAATTTGGTGGTACATTTTATGAAAAAACTACTTCACCTACAGATTTGATATTTGAAATAGTTATTTAAATGAATGTCTAGATTTATAATACGGGGTGAAGAATATTGATATATATCTATTAATAAGTAAAAATACGGTATTTTTATATTTAAGTATACCTTTAGTTTTGATACGCTGCCTCATATTCCGTCAATTTATTTTAGTCCGCCATTTTGTCATTCAGCTGTCAAATTACAAATGTCAAAGGAGTATTGATATCAATTTCGACGCAAATCAACCCCAAAATAACTTTTTACCCCTTTTTAATCATGTTAGGTGATGATTTTAAGAAAAATGAGTATCACATATTTAATTAATCTTTTTGAAGAACATTTATGCCAAGTTTGAACTTAATCAGACCACGGAATCACGTTGTCCCATACAAACTTTGCAACCCCTTTTCACCCCTTTAGAGGAGGAATTTTCAAAAATCCCTTCTTATCGGACGCCTACGTAATACAAATAACACACCTTCCAAGTTTCAGGTCTCGTACGATCAGCGGTTTAGGCTGTGCGTTGATCCATCAGTCATTCAGGACAAAGCCTTTTATATAATGATATAGATAACTACCTACCTAACTAAACAACTAACTATGGTGCGCTGAAAAGCACCACGGTCGGTCCGAACGCCCGCGCTGCGCGCCGCTCCGCGCGCCGTGCGCGAGTCGACCACGTGACCTCGCTCGCCCCGCGCTATTCTCCCACCGCCCGGCGCCCGGCGCCCGCGCGCGAATTTATTTTATTAACGTGTTAAAAATCTCTGGTGTTTATGTACCGATTTCAATTTTTATACTGCCGGTATTAAAGCCTACCTTCCTTCATACGAATTATATAAAGAATTGATGATTATTTAAAAATTAAAATAGATTAACGATAAAAAAAAATAAAAAATAAAAAATTAAAAAAAATAAGTATCCTATAACCTTCCCAGGAGTATCAGCAACCATTATACCAAGTTTGATGGAAATCGGCTCAGTAGTTTTTGAGTGATACCCGAACATACACACAGACAGACAGACAGACAGACAGACAGACAAAAATGTTTTTTTTTGCTTTTTTGGCATTGGTATCGATCACTCATCATCCCCCAACAGTTATTTTTTAAATACGTCCCATGTACAGAACTGACCCCTCTAGAATTTTATTATAAGTATAGATGTAAGCTAATATGATTTGAAACGAGTAATTCCTATACTATAATGAGTTGCTAGGTGTGCCCCACGTTTTTACCACGTATGTAGGTACTTACAAAAATCTTCTTTGTAAATCTTAGTAATCGCCAAAAAATTGCTAACTTTTAATAGTTAATCACTCTGAAACTTATGAACCAAAACATTAAAAAATATTTGTTTAAAATGGACATTTTCACAGATCATGGAGTCAGTTTAGGACATCCGTCCTATTTTAGTGTTTGCAAAAGATAATTTTAGAAACTCCACTAGAAATCTGTTCACGGGGCGGGCCCCTAGTAAAAATAAATTATTTAAATACGTTTAAAACTAAACTCCACTGCTAAGAACTACAAAATATAAAGTTAAGATCAACCAATTACTTACCTAATCCAACTTTATAAAACGACTCGTAAACGATATTACAACCTAATTATTTATTAAAGGGATGCTTTGCGCGCATTACCAGTTTCAATTCGCGTCTGACGGAGAAGTTAGTACGTTTCATAAGTTTTAAATAAGTTACAAAATACTTGAAGACTATATACTTAATTTTGGGGTTGGGAGTGTGAGGTATGAATTTATTAGCTATAATGAGCTATGAACCGCGTTTTAACTTGTCCTAATATTGTGGGAATTTTTGAATAAAAAGTATCTGAACTATCCCTGTTTATAAAGGATATTTTGTTTACCAACTTCATGTTAATCAGTCTAGCCGGTTTTGTGCAAAGAATTGTCTGAATAACACGACTTATTAGAAAAAATATGATGTGAAGGTTAAAATTATTTTTGTTATTCGTTTACCAAGGACATTGATTTTATTAGGGAAAAGACATTAATGTAAAGTGACGTCACAATGGGCCAATCTTTTTTGCACCGACCTTAAGTGTTTGAAACACATCAATTCACGAATTCAAATTAGTTACTGAATTCGTACCGAAGTGACTACTTTGTGAAAGTCTTCTAAAGAATACCTACATACTTCCATTTTTATTGAATTTGTAAGGATTCAAATGAATTGACATATTGACAACCTTTTTGAATTGTATATAGGTACCTACGTATGTCTTTAAGTTAATGTTAAGTTAGTTTAATTTATTATTGCCGTGAACTGTACCTATACGTAACTGTTAAAGTAACTGTTAAATTACGTCTACAGTCACAGATTCGATTTCTGAATCAACGGATACATTTATTAATGCGAGTACCAACATACGTATAAATTAAAAGGTTCTATAAAGAGCTGTTGATTTTTTACAAATAATAATAGAAATCATCTCCCAAGTTTCCTACTTTACTTCCATACTCATTTACGACGGACTTATTTAAAAAAATAGTTTAAAATGAACGAGACGCCAAAGCTTTTATACAATTTAAAATTAAAAAGTTTCCCCGCCGAAGCGCCTTGACCAATTTAATTTAAAAAAAAACCTCTTAAAATACTTTGAGAACATTTTTCAACGTTTATTTTCCTGTGAAGTTGAATTTTCCTTCTGGTCAAACTTTCTGTAAGTTTTCGTCGTTATGAATTTGTTCATTTTTTTGTCTAGTTTTATTTTTATTTTATTTAATGAGTTGCTTGTGTGTCTGGAATATTTTGGCGTATCTTTTGCCCAACGCTGGGATAATAGACAGTCTGTAAAGTTACTCGTGAGTTATTTGCACTATAATTGTGTGTTTCATAAAATAATTCATATTTGAATTTAGTGTTAGGTAAGTATTTGTTTATTTACCTATACCTACTAATATTATAAAGAGGAAAAATTTCTTTGTTTGTTTGTAATGCTTTAAAAAAATATTTCACTAATGGGAAGCTAATTTATCAGCGAGCGACATAGGCTATATTTTATCCCCGTATTCCGAACGGGAACTACGCGGGTGAATCCGTGGGGCGTTGCTAGTATTTTATGTATAAATCTTTATTGAAAACTCTTTGACACTCTTAAAACACTTAAAAATAAACACAACATTGAATCATGCTCTTTATCCATTACATATCTCACTAAACTTCCAACAACAAATCTACGTAGTAACTATTCCTTAAACTGCGACTCCTCCATTGAAGGAAATAAATAACCCAACTAAAGTTAACCTAATATATTTTTACTGTAACATCCTACATCCCTTCAAGGAGTATTGAAGACAAAGTATATTGGTCCTCACTTGATGTATTGGAGGTCACTTGACTGATAGCTGACTTGACCTTCAGGTGGCCTTATCATTGTGCAATATTGATAGACCTTGCACTATATTACATAGGTTGTAAGGCTAGGGGGTCTGTTTTTTGGGGGAAAGCTAGGATAAATAGGTTTGAAAATGCTGTTTGTTTGAAACTATTTGTTTTAAAAATTTTAAGTTACAAATCTTAGATTTAGATTTTGGAAATCCGTAGGTTGAACAAATTTTATTTCATTAGTTGCATGTTATGTTATTTTTTTTTAGCTACTCTTAATACCAAATTCAAGTCTTCCATTTCCAGAAATTTCCGTGGGCACTTTATTTTAAAATATTGAAAAATATTATATAATTTTTAATATTGTAGTTTAAAAAATACCCGAATATAATACCAGATAATTTTGTCATCAAAAATCCACCCAATACATACACAATTTCAGAACAAGTTACCATTTCAGTCCACCTTAAGTAAGCTGTATAAAACATATAATAAATGTTTGTCCCCAAATGATTGATGTGACGTCTGTATATCCGCACTCACTTACGGTACACATCTGTTGTTTGTAGTTCGAGTGACCGTTTGTTTATGTAGTTAAGTCGAGTAGCTTGTAGTTTTATTGTAGCTTGAATAACTGGACACCGATCCATCATATTATTGTATCGTCAAGAGAGAGAAGTGTTTCATATTTGGGTTGATTTTACTGTATTATAAAGGAATTTGTGGCAAACTTACGTACTTATTTATAACTAGCTGTGACCCGCGGTTTCACTCGCGTATGTCACAATCCCGTGGGAATTCTTTCTTAGCGGATGCCTACGTCATAACATCTACCTGCATGCCAAATTTCAGCAATGCGATTCACTAACAAACTCATCACGGATGTTAACAACGACGAGTTCACAGATGTTGCATCGGAGACATCGCTTTTAAAAACAACCGTGATAAAAACCGTATTCGCTAAGCTACCTAAGCTCGTCGACGATCTGCCGAACAACGACGATGTCTAGGATGTTTGCAGTGTTGCTATGTTTAATCTAGAGTATAATCGAGAAAAATCTCGACTAACCGATATTAAATTTATTTCGTCATTTTAAGTTAATATAAATGCACAATACGTATGCATGAAACATGTTTTATTTATTATTAATTAATATTTAATTAAATATATCATTTTAGACATGAAAAATAATTATTTGACATTTAATTTTGTACCGTATTTAATGACAACACTGATTTCAAATTTCAAAACAAACAATGGTTACAATCAATGGTCACTTGTCACAATGTCATATACAAGTGCTCCGTCCTTGTTTTAAATATTTATTTCTAAATTTCTAAAACATTATTATATATACAAAAGCTTGTAAAAGTGATGCCCCACATATTATTCTAACGGATGACTAATGGATTTATAGAAGAAACTAAGCAGCAGGCCACTGTATTTCCTTAAAATTAAAATATACACCCGGATGTTGACCGTCACAGGTTAGTGTTTTTACATTAAATTTATTTTTCTATAAATAAACATAACTTCTTTTCTTTTTCCGTAAGGTTGCGGGTTCGATTCCCGTTGCTGGACTAATATTTTTATCAACCACAAATGTTTATCTCTGTCTGGGTGTGTGTAGTTTCTGATACCCTAGCTAGATACAAGTTTCGAACTTGATGTTATGTTTCTTTCAGGTATAATTCAAAGATTGTTTTTTTTTACAGGCAGAGGTGCAAACAGAGACCTGGAAACTGGGTATTCGATTATTGTGACATGGTTATACTTAAATAAAATACGGGTCGAACGGATTAGCGGTGTGCAGTCTGTACTGAAATAATACAGCTTGTGTAAAAGCGGCTTCCTTCACCTTCTTATACGACACGGTCACCAACTTTAATAAATTTAATAAACATATTATTTGTGTTTTTATTTTTTAGATTATTTTTGTATGTACTGAGAGGATATTATACATATTCTTCATTACATAAAGTTGCTTCCCACTATCTGTCCGTATGTAGGCTTAGATGTTTAAAACTACGCAACGGATTTTAAAGAGGTTTTTTAAATAGATAAAGTCATTGAAGAGGAAGGTTTTTGGTATAAATTCCCCGCTCCTACGGGAGTGGGAACTACGCGGGCAAAACTGCGGGACGCTGCTAGTACCTATACACGTAAATAAAAGACTTTCTCTCATAGAAATAGTTAACTAGAGACATGGTTAAAATATCTGTTTTGTTATCCTTATATTTGATTTCTGATGAAATAATAAAACATAAAAGATTATTTAATAGATTTTGATCAACTTTGTTAGTAAAATTACACGATAATTTACATGTTAATCGTCTACATCCAAGGAAACATCCACCATTTTAAAGCTTTACGGTTTGACAGTTAAAATCGAAGGCGAAGTCACCGTTGTCGTCGAAGGCGAGGATGTTTTGTGTTACAGAATACCGTTTTTCATACATTTGGCACTATATTTTAGTTCTATGTCGCGCCGTTGACATCGTTGAAGCGCTACGATTGCACAGTTGTAACTACAGAATACCGATTTGGTGACATCCGATGTTTCAACGATGATTTCTTGGATGTAAAGATGTTTTGCGTTAGTGAATCGCCCTCCAGCCCGATCCGTCCAGTGGTTTGGGTTGTGCGTTGATAGATCACTATGTCAGTCAGTCTTTGAGTTATATATATTTAGATATGTAGATACTTTGTTTGTTTGAATAAAATAGTCTTCGATTTGAAAACATCTTGCCTGTTTGTTTGAGAAAGGTAATAGATAGATTTATAGCAGTTTATAACTTTTATTATTGTTTATCAATAGAATAAAAAAAACTTTAATTAATAAACAATTACTAAATTAATTAATTACATTTAGTCGATGTCTTGTAATTATGTAGTTTAATAAATTTAGGGGATAAAAACATCTGGAAAATATCCCACAAAACCCCATAATAATGGTGTTTCTATTCAATAGAACATACTTTCATGAATTTACAACTTTATGTTTTGACGTCACAGCGTACCTTAAGGTAGAAGTGCATAGAATTGAAAATGTATTACATTTTTTATAAACATTGAAAAGGTATATTGAGTTTTATTATGGTACAAGCGAGGTAAGTTGGTGATTACTTCCGAGGCGCTATTGAGGTCCGAGCCGTCAGGCGAGGGTCTGAAGATAGCCGAGGATAGTAATCATCAATACAGACGTGTACCATACAACGTTTTTCAACACACTTGCGTCAAAATATATTTTTGTAAAAAAATATTCGTAAAAAAATATTGAAATTGAATTAAGTACATTAAGAATATGTATATACATTTTATGTGCCCTTACAGGGTTCTTGATGCTTATTGTTATGTAATTATGTAAATATTGTAAATAACTAATATACAAAGAAAGAAGAGAAAGTCAGATAGTAAGATTTTTTAAGCCCAACAGAAAGCTAAGGAGCTATCTATAATTTATCAGATTTTAGCTCAATTTTATCTCATTTATGATTAAATAACATATAATATTAAAGATATGTATTTATATTTAATGTAAACCATTAAAGTTGTCATATAGGCACACGGGGCGTGTCGAACTAACTTCCGATGCCGCCGGAAGTGGGGGCGGACTTCCGGTGCGCTCGCAGCTTTTTTCTTCACCGGAACTTTAAATGCAGTTAACGAGGATTCTTTATAAAGTATTTAATTATTATTAAAATTGATCACCTTTTAAATATGAATTTATATAATTTATAACATTATTATAAGTATTTTATTATAACTTTTTATGAAAAATAATATTATGTACTATGCATTATACTTATTAAATGATCGAAAAATGATACTCAATAAAATCGTTTTACAAAGAAAATTTTATTTTCATTAATCAAAATTATATACAAGAAATAAAAACGTGATTTTATTTTTTGAAATTGTTGACGACCAATTGTACAGTTATGTTGAAATAAATTAATAGGAATAAATTCTTGTAGTTACTAACCAGGCCACAACGATGCAACAAAATGTTTCATACAACAATCACGCATGATACGCACACACAAGACATTTGTTTCTCGGCACATAACGATATAAATGTATGGAGCCATTTTTTTATACGATCGAGTGTCGAGACTAGCGAGGTGGTCACCTGATGGTAAGCAACACGCCTGCCTATTACAGACACAGTGTACTGCGCTCATCACCCCGAGATATCAGTTGGTGAGTCTCCCATTACAGACACAGTGTACAACACTGTACTGCGCTCATCACCCCGAGACATCAGTTGGTGAGTCTCCCATTATAGACACAGTGTACAACACTGTACTGCGCTCATCACCCCGAGACATCAGTTGGTGAGTCTCCCATTACAGACACAGTGTACAACACTGTACTGCGCTTATCACCCCGAGACATCAGTTGGTGAGTCTCCCATTATAGACACAGTGTACAACACTGTACTGCGCTCATCACCCCGAGACATCAGTTGGTGAGTCTCCCATTATAGACACAGTGTACAACACTGTACTGCGCTCATCACCCCGAGACATCAGTTGGTGAGTCTCCCATAACAGACACAGTGTACAACATTGTACTGCGCTCATTACCCCGAGACATCAGTTGGTGAGTCTCCCATTACAGACACAGTGTACAACACTGTACTGCGCTCATCACCCCGAGACATATCAGTTAATGAGTCTCGTGTGCGTTGTTATTGCTTGAAACATTTGTTCTTTCGGTGCGATCTGGAGTTCATTATTATTAATAAACATGTCTAGTAGCCAACAGTTTCCTGCTAGCCGTCGCCCGGCAGTCAGCTAGCGCGTGAACTCGATCACTCCTCACATACGCCGGGTCCGCTTCCAACTCCGCTAACGCTGACATCACCTGGTCCTTTTCTAGGGGTTTCTCCATTGATTCACATACTCGGGACATCCAACGGGTTTCTATACATCTGTGGGAGGAAGGGATGTTGAATTATGTAAGATGGTCACTCATCATATATGTCCCCACTGAAAGGCTCGAGCCTACCCTGAATTAGGGTGATTAGGCATTAACAAGCTGGCCAAGTGCAGGTTGGTCGACTTCACACTCAACCTTAGATCCATCGCAAGGAAACCTGCACACACCTGGGAAGAAATTCTAAGGTTGTGTGTGAAGTCGACCAACCCGCACTTGGCCAGATTGGCTGACTAAGGCCTAATCACCCTAAGTCAGGGTAGGCTCGAGCCGGTGGGAACATTATATGAGCTGATGATGATGATAAGATATTAGTATATAAACTCACGAGCTTCCGGTTCCGGCCATTGCTTTGTAAACACGTACGTCAACAACCTCCGTGAAATTAATTAATAAAACTCGGTTAAAAGTGCAAATAAACTTCGTTCCTATGCTAAAACGGATAAATTAGACACTGACAATAATACTGTGAAGTGATCAAAGTGCAAATAAAGTATTAACAACAAAAAACTGCAAATAATTTTTTTTCGACATTACAAAATATTGTGTTGTGACATTTGTGACAAGTGATTGCTGCCATAGACAAAAGAGTGAACGAATCAAGCATACCAACTTGACACTGACAAAAAATTCGTAGTGTTGCCAATAAAAACTTTTAATAAATTACTAAATAGTGTTGCCAAAATTTTAAAACAATTTTGTTACCAAAATGGACAAAAGCATGGAATTACTATTATCAAAATTAGACGAAAAACTCGAACAACAAACTATTCTCATAACAACATCAGTTACAAAAAATGTTATGGAGGCGCTGGACGACAAACTAAAAACCATCAAAGAAGAAAACATCGAACTCAAAAATAAAATATCTACATTAGAACAAAAATTAAGCGAAATAGAAAAAGACAAACGTAAACACAACTTAATCTTCTTCGGTATCCAGGAAAAAGGAAAATCAGAAACTGAACTAGTCGATCACATAAAGGAAGTTGTACTAAATTCAGGAACTCAATTAGATAGACTTCTTGTCTATCTAATTAAGTAACTTATACAGAATCGGGAAAAGTACCAAAAATAATAACCGCCCAGTTGTAGTCTCTATCACATCTATGTGGAAAAAACACCAGATTCTGAGAAACAAGGCTAAACTACCACCAGGAACATCTGTCAAAGAAGATTATCCGAAGAAAGTTTTAGAGATACGGAAACAATTGCAACCACAAGTAGAAGAGGAAAGAAAGAAAGGGAATCTGGCATATATAAAATATGACAAAATAATAGTAAAAAAAACCACTGACAAAAGCCGAGACAAGAGGAAAAGGGAAGACTCAAACTCACCTAACTCGTTGACACAAAAGAAGGCTAATACTGAGGATAATACAATTAAAGCATACCTAACTAACAAAACAGCTACTAAAGAAATTGTAAAACCTGGTAAACTTAAAGTAGAAAGTTTAATGGAATTAGCAAAGTCATTAGAAAATATAAGCTATGATGTCTTAGGCATAAGTGAAATGAGAAGGGTAGATGAGAAAATAGAAGAACGCGAAAATTACATAATGTTTCATAAAGGAACGACAGCCGGTCAAAGAGGAGTTGGATTCCTAATAAAAAAATCGTTAAAAGATAACATTTTGGAACTGATTGGTATTTCGGACAGATTGGCCATACTAAATATTAGACTTCCAGGCTACAAGAAGTTATGGACTATCATCCAAGTCTACGCACCTACAGAAAAAACCGTGAAAAAAGATATCGAGGACTTCTATAATAGCTTATTCGACATTGTAAAAAAGTATGAAAACAACAATCTCATTGTCATGGGAGATTTTAACGCACAAATAGGTACTAGAGAATCAGGCGAGGAACATATACTAGGCAAATATAGCTACGGAAAGAGAAGTGCGAATGGTCACCGCTTAATAGATTTTCTGACACAAAATAACCTAACACTGCTAAACTCGATCTATAAGAAAAACCCAAAAAGTAAATGGACCTGGATATCTCCAGATGGAGAAGATAAAAATGAAATAGATTTTATTCTTACTAACAAAGCTAAACATTTTAACGACACTCATGTCATACAAAATCTTAACTTTAATACTGATCATCGCATGGTTCGCAGTTACCTCAAGACGCATCCAACAAAAATATCAAGGAAAACAATAACCAATACTACATCATTGCCACCTGAAGAATACACAAAACTAATCAATCCATCTGACATCGAGCCACTTCATGAAATCGTTAATTCCAACAAAAGTGTTAACGAAAAATATAATCATTTAGAACAGAAACTCTCACAGATGAATAAATGTAATACAAACAAAGACAAACAAAAACTTAGTGATAAAACGATTAAGTTGATAGAAGA
This sequence comes from Timandra comae, assembly GCA_958496195.1. Classification (NCBI taxonomy): domain Eukaryota; kingdom Metazoa; phylum Arthropoda; class Insecta; order Lepidoptera; family Geometridae; genus Timandra; species Timandra comae. The sequence goes on from OY292376.1 coordinate 926,626, forward strand.
AAGAAGAATACTATTATCAAATAAAAATAAAGACCGCAAAAATATTTCAAAACTTAGTAAACAGATAAGAGAAAACATGAGAAATGATAGAAAGCTAAAAAGAATAAAAAAGCTAGAAGACACAATCCAACGAACTGGCGGAACGAAAAAAGCTTTTAAGGAGCTAAAGGAACATGGAAAAGAATGGATACCCAGAATGAAAAACAGTAAATCAGGCCTTGAGACAAAAAGGAAAGAAATCCAAAAAATAGCTTCTGAATACTACAGTAATCTCTACGCGAGCACGGACAACGAAAAAGAAACGGAAACAAATATGAACCCAAAAAACAGAACTAGCGACATACCACCCATACTTAAAATAGAAGTACTGAGAGCTATACACTCCCAAAAACTGGAAAAAGCCCCAGGGCCTGACGACATACCAAATGAACTTATAAGAGGCACAGCTGTAGAACTGAGCCCAATACTAACAAAACTTTTCAACGACATTCTAAATACAGGCATCATTCCAGATCAATGGGGAAAATCCCACATTATATTATTGCACAAGAAAGGACCTAAGGAAGACATCGGTAACTATAGACCGATAAGTTTGATATCAAATATCTACAAAGTCTTCGCGAAAGTTATACTAGACAGAATTGCACAACAACTAGATGAAAATCAACCTGTAGAGCAGGCAGGGTTCAGAAAAAACTACAGCACAATCGACCACATTCACACTATTAAACAAATTCTAGAAAAAAGTAACGAATACCGAAAACCTGTTTATATCATTTTTGTAGACTATTCTAAAGCATTTGACAGCTTAAAACACTATTACATCTGGGCAACCCTAAAACAGCAAGGAGTAGACAGTAAATATATGTCCGACAGGGAGACCCACTGTACCCTAACTTGTTTACTGCCGTGCTGGAGAACATCTTCAGAAGTCTAGACTGGGATCGATACGGCCTCAACATAAATGGCTGTCGCCTCAATCATCTAAGATTTGCGGATGATCTTATTTTGCTTGAAGAAGACCCAAACAAAATCCAAGAAATGGTACAAAGTCTAGCAAGCAAGAGCAAAGAAGTAGGTTTACAAATGAATATTGCAAAAACAAAACTGATGACAAATTCAACAGAAATTGACATATTACTGGACGAAAACAAGCTAGAGTATGTGACAGAGTATGTGTATCTAGGCCAAATTATCTCACCTACTGACCAAATGTCGAAGGAAATAAGCAAAAGGATTGCCAGTGGCTGGAGAAAATACTGGTCTCTAAAAGAAATAATGAAAAGTAGAGAATTAAGTATCAATATAAAAAGAAAAACTTTCAAAACCTGCATCCTCCCCTGTATCACATATGGGTGTGAGACCTGGTCGCTCACCCAGAGTCACAGAGAGAAATTAGCCAAGTGCCAGCGAGCAATGGAGAGAAGTATGATGGAAATAAAACTCATAGACAAAATAAACTCAACCGAAATAAGGAACAAAACCAAACTTACAAACATACTTACTCGAATTGATCACTTGAAATGGGGTTGGACAGGTCACATGCTACGCTGTAAGACAAACAAATGGAGCAAGCAGGTAACAGAGATGGACACAGACAGAGAGGACGTCCAACAAGGCGATGGGAAGACGATTTCCGCCTAACTTTGGGACCATTCTGGACTAGAGTTGCAACCGACAGAAAGCAATGGAAGCAGTTGGAGGAGGCCTATGTCAAAAGACACACCGAATTGAGGGATATTTTGTAACATAATATAATATTTAAGTATAACAATTGTAAGAGCAATTAGTTCGGATTAAATGGCTATTTTATTTTATTTTATATAAACTCACGAGGGACAAGGGTCAGCGGGCACCAGTAACTGTATCGGGTAAGGTTTGAACGTGTCCGGCGGCTCCACGAACACGGTGAACTTCTTCAGACGGGATGTGGTCGCTTTGTCTCGGGATTTTAACGCGTGTTCCTGGGAAATGTTAAGTTGATAGATTTTAGTTCATTGTGGATGTAGTTTTAAGTATGATAACTATAGATATTCTAGATGGCCCTGGATCGTTTCTGTCTGATAGTTTGTACCTTAATCCTCTGCACACTGTTCGGTTAAATACGTTCAGCAGTTTTATCATGATTGAGTAACAAAAAATAATCAACACATGGAAATAATACTCATTTTCAATTGGAATTGGTTATTTTAGTGCTAGCCATTTCATCATCAAGGCCTATTCTATAACGATGCTATAAAAAATCCTAACTAATATTATAAATGCGAAAGTAACTCTGTCTGTCTGTCTGTTACTTTTCACGGCTAAACTATAGAACCGATTGACTTGAAATTTGGTACAGGTGTAGCTTATGGTCCGGGAAAGAACATAGGATACTTTTTATTCTGAAATTCCCACGGAAACGGGAACTACGCGGGTGAAACCGCGGGGCGTTGCTAGTAAGTAATATACTTACAAAATAATAAACGACTTCGATATGTTCCTTAATCTTGTCGGTAATCAGTCTGAGCGTGAGGTCGAGCTGGTGCAGCGAAGGCTGTTTGTCTCCCAGAAGGTTCTGGAACGGTTCTACGCTGCAGTCTAATATTCTGGAACAGAAAACACAGTACATACAGAATTGTTCTATGCTGTATTATCTAAAGGCGATTTTTTAAAGGAAAGCATCTTTAAACTTGCAACACTTGCGATGAAATTCTACGATCATATGATTTGAGTGTTAATAACCATGATAACTATAAAAACTACTAGCAGCGCCCCGCGGTTTCACTCGGGTAGTTCCCATTCCCGTGGGAATACAGAGATAAACTATAGCCAATGTCACTCGCTGACAATATAGCTCCCATTAGTGACAGAATTTTTGAAATTGATTTAGTAGATCCCGAGATTACCCCTTTACAATTTAACAAACACACAAACTTTACTTCTTTATAATATTAGTACAGATATAGAAATTCTAAGGTTGTGTGTGAAGTCGACCCGCACTTGGCCAGCGTCGTAGACTAATGTCTGATAACCCTAATTAAAGGTGGACTTGAGGCCCTCGGTGGGGACATACTCGTGTATGAGCAGATGATGATACAAACTTTAGTCATTTTTATAATTTTTTTAATAGCTATTTATGGTACAAGCGAGGTAAGTTGGTGATTACTTCCGAGGCGCTATTGAGGCCCGAGCCGTTAGGCGAGGGTCTGAAGATAGCCGAGGTAGTAATCATCAATACACGCGTGTACCATACAACGTTTTTCAACACATTTGCGAAGAAATTATCATTTTTCGCTAATAAGTAAACAGTTTTTCTATTCGCGCGCATCCAACACAACAATGGTGATAGGCCAAAGACTAAAAGAATATACTTATTAAAAAAAAATAACGAATGAATGAATGAATGGAATCGACCATAGACCTACCAAAAGTAAGGAAACATAGTTGAAGTTTGTTTTTAAAATGTACGGACACCATTTTTTGGTGTCAAAACTTTTTTAAAAACAAAGCAATTTAAAAAAACAATCTATAACTCACTAGTGAATAAAACGTGTCATTATTCAACTGTTTTTGCACAAATAAGAGCCCCTTTATGAGCAAGTGTGTTGAAAAAATTGGTTTCATTTTCAAGTTTTGGAACATCATTTACATAAGTCAAGTTGTAAACTAGCTATATTGCTTTTATTGTATCTGTTTAACTCAATATAACGGGCCATGTAAATCTTATCATGATTTCTGTTAAAATTACATACAAGTACAGTCGGGGTAAAATGTTTTTAGGATATTAAAACATGTGTTAAGAGTAAATTAAAACTGGTGTAAAAATTACTAAATTAAAAATTACTGTATTTGTTTCTTTAAAACGTTTTAGTGGTCTAAGGGTCATGTCGTAGCCGTAGATCGCAGATTCGATTCCTGGAGTCATGCGACACATCGATCTTGTTTGGAATCACCAACAAGATTTACATGTTTGAAGATTGTGATAATCAGAAAAAAAGGCTTTCGCACTTGTGTGGGCAGTTTTTTCGAAATTTGGCGGCTCTAATTAGGGCTTAAGCACACTTATTGAGCTCCATTCAGCGTTTATCCATACAAAACAAAACAACGATTTTCTATGGAGACGCGTACGCATCCATTCAGCTGTACTGTGTGTGGATGTGTACGCATGCGCTGAATAAGTTTACTAAGTCCCTTAGAGTCCTTTGCGCGTGTTGCGAAGCTTTTAGTTAGACCTTTATACAGTTAAAAGCCATCTATCCTCTCAATATAATACTAAATACAACATTTTATTGTGTAACATTTAAGTTTTTTTTTTATACTTTGGTACCTTTTGTAAATTTCTAACTAAATTGTATTCTATTTGCGTGTGCCCTAACAGGGTCCACAATAACTTGTACCTTGTATCTTGTAATTGTGATGAGCAATAAAAATTGAGTATTGAGTATTAAATATCATCAAATTATCGTTCAATGCGCGTACAAATGAAATACCCCGACTGTACCTATACGTTGCAATTTCAATTAAATTGGATTAGGACGTGTATTGTCTCAGGTAATGGATACTAGTGCTCTCTCCTTAACACACTGGATAAACCAATTATAATGTGTCAAATAATTAGGATAGTTTGTATAACTACTTAAGTGTAAGTATATGTTATTATCACAGTAAATATAACTTACTTAAAACTTTACTACGAGTGACTGTTTTAAATCAATTTAAATACCTATTAAAAAAAAGGTAGCACTCCGGGAGTGCCGGCAGAAGTGAAAACTTCAATATTAACGTTGTGTTTAATTATAAGTATAAAAGTACTATCATTTATGAGGTAGAATACAATGTTTGTTTCTTACTTCAGTTATCATAAACGTCACGTGATGCTGATCTTACGCTTTTTCGATCAGCATCACGTGACCCTGACGCGAGTATGAAAGTTTTTACCCATACAAAAAAAGTGCTCAGCGCCGCTAAAGAAGATTTCACTTCAAAAAAAAAATTGTCGGGCAAATAGACAGACAGAGAAAGAAAGAAAGAAAGAAAACATTTATTGAGACACTAATACAGAGAAAAAAAATCGGAGAAAAAATAAAGGAAGGAAGGAAGAATTTCAAATTCAAATTCAAATATTTATTGTTACCATAATGTTGTACAAAGGTGATAATTAATATAATTAAAGTATCAATTATGGACCCGGTTGGGTATTACAATATTTAAATCTAAGAATTTTAGGTAGAGAGGACACGTACTTTTATACTTAAACTTACATTTACATTATAAACGTGTTATTTATCTTAAAACAATATTAAGTTATTATAATTTGTCCTCTAAATATTCTAATTTCTAATTTAGAAGAATAACAGGAAGCTATTTCGTAATATATTATACAGAGGACAGTCTTACTATCATAGTATGCAGTCTTGTACTTAGTGATGATTATAATAGGCTTAACTATATTTTAATTTTAACTATAATACATAAGATACGGTATTTAACGTAATGATCAAATGATTACCATTGGATACTCATTAACCATTGTCACGCCAGCTGACCGTGACGTTTCAATTAATTACGAAGTGACGACGTGACATGACGTGTCGAGACGTGACGCTTTACGTTTTTAAAGGGTTTACACCAGAGACCAGAGAGAATCCTGGTCGTGATCCTTATTCTATGGGTTTACACTTCATTAGTGTGGCGATTTAATTTTAAATGGAATTTATTTATTTAGGACGACCAGTGAAAATTACATTACATCTTATAAATAAAAACTTCTCGGAATCTGGAAGACTGTGCCTACTGGTGGTAATGCCTACTGACAACCTTACGAGAAGCTGTCAAATTTTGTAGCTCCGTATTTTAAAATTAATTTTAATATTTAAACCGTGTTTTCCATATATTTGCAATAGTCCCAGCAGAACCTGGGACTGTCCTTGGATGCATTTTATAGTGTTATACAGGGATAGTCGCCGGATTGTGCATTCTTTACACAAGATTAAGTATGTCAAAGGGCTTCCGTGTGTTGGCTTTGGCCCCATACTAGCCTTCCAAAAGACCGGGACTCCTTAATAGTCCCGTGAATGGAAAAGACATAATAATATAATACATACTTTAATATTACAATCCTTCTAATATTATAAATGCGAAAGTTTTTATGTTTGTGAGTTTGTTGCTCTTTCTCGCAAAAACTACTGTATCGATAGATTTAAATTTGGTACAGATGTTCCTTATAACTAGGAACAAAACATAGGATACTTTTTATCCCGAAATTCCCATGGGATTGGGATTCACGCGGGTAAAACCACGGGGCGCAGCTTAATAATAATAATGGTGATTTTCTGTGGACATCAATCATTTCTATTATATTTTATTAACTGATTTCACAGCGTCTCGGGCGTTATATCCTGACATCCATTTCAAATTAAGGATTTTCATAACTTTCTCCTCTTTCACTTCATCTCGTGTTTGCCTTAAGTTTTCTTCGATTAACCCCGGTTCAAGTAAAAGCGCAGCTTTGAAAGAAACTGCAAGACTTTTTATGTCAAAACTAAGATGTTTTATCTGGTCATAATATTTTAAAGATATAATCTTATGAGTAGGTACATTATTCGTCAGTAAACATATTCTAAACAGACAAAGATTTATTTTTTGTTTTATTTTGTTTCTATTGTAACGAAACAATCAAACTAGAGTTCAAAGTTGCAAATTGCTCAGAAAAACGAAAACGCAAAATTAAAGTGCATTCATACGAGTAGATATCCTAACTAATATTATAAATGCGAAAGTATCTCGTGTCTGTCTTTTACCTTTTCACGGCTAAACTACTGAACCGATTGACTTGAAATTTGGTACAGGGGTAGCTTATGGTCCGGGAAAGAACATAGGCTATGTTTTATCCCGAAATTCCTACGGGAACGGGAACTACGCGGGTGAAACTGCGGGGCACAGCTAGTGATAAATATCAAAATCCATTGATCTAATTCGACGTTAAAATGTAACCAACACACATTTACCTTTATTATATAAAGTGTACTAGCTGCGCCCCGCGGTTTCACACGCGTAGTTCCCGTTCCCGTGGGAATTTCGGGATGAAAAATAGATGTTGGCCGATTCTCAGACCTACTGAATATGCTCACAAAATTTCATGAGAATCGGTCAAGCCGTTTCGGAGGAGTATGGCAACGAAAACTGTGACACGAGAATTTTATATATTAGATAGAACGGTAACATTTGTACTATAAATAGGTTGACTTATTCAATTAACTAGCCATCAGACCAGCTTCGCACGTGTAAAATTTTCCCGTTATTTGAAACACGTAGGAATTATTATATTTATTTATGGATTTATTATATTCTTAGCTATAAGACACATCTGCACCAAAACTAGCTTAAATCTGTCCACCCGTTACAAATAGTATAAACAACGCCTTTGTTTTATGTAAAAGCTTTACACTATATTATGTATAAAGAAAAAATCCGTTCCTTTAACTAAACCCCAAATAATATTAAACATTGTTCACGCGATGCCAGTAGTATCTCACAGATATCCCGGAGTTTTTTGCACCCTTCCGTACGTAAATAACAATATATCTAAATTGTTCTTAGTACAAGAGCCGGTGGAACATCAACCGTCACCGATCGGTTGAATAGATGAAACATATTTTCATGATGTTTTACCGCGAAACGCAAACTAAAGAGATCTAGTTACCGGAAATTTCCCGTGTACAGGTAAAAATCAAAGTTTTACACGGTCATTGTAAAAATAATCTATAGTTACCGTTTTCTTTCTCAACATTCCGTGAATACTCGCTTGCCTGGTCAAGTTTAACTGACCTTAGCTCTTCTTCTATTGACTTTAACGTGATGGTATACAGCTTATAGAGATTAGCGCGTTCAAATAAACAAAAAAATCTTCAGCTTTATAAATAGAAGATGGATGTTTCATCTGTTTAACAGATCGGTAAATGTCGATGTACCACTGGCTCTTAGCCTACCTACCCTTTGTGTTTTGAAAGTAATTGACGCAAATGTGTGCGTATCAGTCTATGTAAATACACACAGACTACACACACACATAATGTGTGGTTGTCGCTACTATGTTTGCGATGGTTTCACAGTATTTTCTCGGGTAAATAGGTGATTTATATAATATTTTTTGGTTTCATATAGTTGGCTTTTGGTTTTGCATTTGATAATTTCATTGTATGTGTTTTAAAATAAAATCGGCTATGTGAGCCATGTCAGAGCACACGCACGACGCTAACGAAGTAGAAGTGGTCGCCGTAACCGGAATCGGTTGGGAATACATTATTATTATTGTACTAGCTGATGCCAGCGACTTCGTCCGCGTGGAAATTGGTTTATTTATTTCACGTACCGGTTTGGTCCACTTTTGTAACTGATCTTTCATAACCAGCTATGAACACGGATTTTTTTTCTTTTTTTCATAACCAGCTTCGAAAACAGAAATAAAATTGTCCTTTTCATAACCAAGTTTCATAACCAGCTACGAAAGGAGACTTTTTTCCATTTTCAAACCTGGTTATTAATTAAGAAAATTTTATCCACTTTCATAGCTACAAACGAACGGGTTATGTAGTTTTAAAGATAACAATATATAAGTACCACATACTTGGGCCTTTAATAAATTCTAGTTATACAGATTGTATTTTAAATAATAATAATATTTGCCCAAGGTGTGCGAAGTCGTGTCAAAAAAGCTAGCTTTTTATATTGTGTTATTCTTTCGAATTACACAGTAAAATATAAAATATATATTACAAAAATTACGTAGAAATTGACATCGAAATTAATTCTGCCATCGAGGAATTGGAAACAAATATTATAACTGTTGGGCACTGCCTGGAACTTATTGCCCCTTATAAGTTTTAGTTTAAAGTACCTATACATTCAATTTTGTGTATTTACAATGAGTTTAATTCTGTTAATAATAATTTCGTTAATGAAAAGTGAGTTTTCTCCTCTATATTTTACTAACTGGTTACGAAAGACAGCTATGAAAGTGGATAAAATTTTCTTAATTAATAACCAGGTTTGAAAATGGAAAAAAAGTCTCCTTTCGTAGCTGGTTATGAAACTTGGTTATGAAAAGGACAATTTTATTTCTGTTTTCGAAGCTGGTTATGAAAAAAAGAAAAAAAATCCGTGTTCATAGCTGGTTATGAAAGATCAGTTACAAAAGTGGACCAAACCCACGTACCTAGTTGACTTCGTTGACTCGGTGTTCCTATAATTCTTATTCGTAATTTAAGTCCTAAACTGTGCAATGGTACTTGATTAAAGGTGATAAATCTAACCTAACCTAACATAATTGAGGCAGAAATTTTAACCGGTTGTGGTGTCGAAGAAACCGTCTTGATACCAAGAAAATTGTTAGGGATCCACTATTCCATTCCAATTCAAGCGCACCCAATTCCCAGTCGTGGCGTGCTTTGCTATGACGATAAATAAATCCCAGGGTTAGACACTAAAGGCCGCTGGTGTCGACTTAAGGTCTAATTGTTTTTAGCATGGCCAACTATATGTGGCCTGCTCACGGGGCAGTAATTTATTTATTTATGTTAGCCCCAGAAGGCAAAAATATTAATGTATGTAGTTTATAGAGAAATTCTTTGAAAATGAACTATCATATAACAAAGTTTTGTACATGATGCAAGCACACAAAGACAGTGAACAATAATTTAAAAGCATTTATTTTTTGTCCTAAAGTATTTATAGATGGATATCACATTTTTTGCTTGATTTAACAAAAAGAAGATTGAATGCACCTATACCTATATTTAAAACTCAATACTGTCAACCTTTTTTAAAGAATATCATAAATTTTAGGACCTTTGCACACTGCCTATTTTTCACTCTCACGTAGATACCGTGAAGGATTATACCTACTCGATAAAAAAATGTAATGACCAATCTCTCTCATGTTGTTTTACGTTTACCTACTTTGAGATTAGCAGAATTGCGTAGTTATGGCAGCAGTAGCCAAAAACTATTTTGTTTATTGAATTGATACCTTGACGGCGCTGTAGATATTTTTTTGATGTCTGATGCACCATTTTGAGAACTTCAGTATATTACGATCTAATCTCCTCGGTAGCTCAATTGGATAGAGCGGTGCTACGGTGCTACTATTCAGCATGGTTCCGGGTTCAAGTCCTGGCTTAGGCGAAAATTTTGAATGCATTTTTCTAAAAGGCTAATAAGTTATTTTAATTTAACTTAAACTATTTAATCAAATATTTATGTTAATAATGTATCCATCAGCAGTTTTCTTATTGTTTTTTATTAAGGGAAATACACTCTGTTGATGTTTCTTTAACATAGTACGTACGTACACTGCACTTCAATATTACGTCTATGCTATTTTTTTGCTTGTTCACAAAAGTTTCGATTGCGTGAAAATCCGCTATGTGCATATGCCCTTTAAGCGTTCGATATTGAAGTATTCTATATTCTGTCAAATTTGATATCTATGAAATATTATTATACAAAATCCAAAATGTAGTACATATTTTTGTCAGCAATGTTTTCTCGTCAAAAGAAAGCGAAGTGTTGATAAATATATTTTTTGATTGAAATCAGAGGACCGATAAACAACAAAGACTACGATTCCTCCCAAATTTTAAAGAATATCTCAATAACTTAGAACTAACTAAGGTGGTAAGTTGCGCGATATAAACGGAAATTACCCAACCGATGTCGTGGGCGGAGTATTGTTTATTAAATTCAAAACAACAAAAAGTTTTTTATTGATAACTTTTCTTTTCGTTATCCAAATGAGATGAAACAAAGCCTATATATTGCCCCAAATTAAGCTTAATCCATATGTGGAAACGCCATGAAAATCCGTTCAGTACTTTCTGAGATTATCGTGAATAGACAGACAGACAGACAGGAAAGAAAGTCGAAAATTGTTTTTTTGTGTTCCTTTGACCTTCTTTTATCCCCCCCTATCAGTTTTAGGTAAAGGTCAAAATTAAGAAATTTGGTCAAAATCGGAAAATCTGGCCAAAATTGGCAAATTTGCCCAAAATTAAAAAATTTGGTCAGAATTGGAAAATCTGGCCAAAATTGGGAAATTTGCCCAAAATTAAGAAATTTGGCCAGAATTGGAAAATCTGGCCAAAATTAGAAATTTGGTCAAAATTGGAAAATCTGGCCAATATAGGGAAATATGCCCAAATTTAAGTAATTTGGCCAGAATTGGGAAATTTGCCCAAAATTAAGAAATTTGATCAAAATTAAAGATTTGGTCAAAATTGGAAAATCTGGCCAATAAATATAGGAAAAATTGCTCAAAATTAAGAAATTTGGTCAAAAAAAGAAATTTGGTCAAATTTAAGAAATTTGGTCAAATTTAAGAAATTTGGTAAAAAAAAAGAAATTTGGTCAAAATTGGAAAATCTGGCCCGAATTGGGAAATTTGCCCAAAATTAAGAAATTTGGTCAAAGTTATGAAATTTGGTCAAAAAAAAGAAATTTGGTCAAAATTAAGAAATTTGGTCAAAATCGGAAAATCTGGCCAAAATTGGGAAATTTGCCCCAAATTAAGAAATCTGGCCAAAATTGGGAAATTTGCCCAAAATTGTGAAATTTGGCCAGATTTGGAAAATTTGGTCAAATTTAAGAAATTTGGTCAAATTTAAGAAATTTTTGGTCAAATTTAAGAAATTTGGTCAAATTTAAGAAATTTGGCCAGAATTGGAAAATTTGGTCAAAATTAAGAAATCTGGCCAAAATTGGGAAATTTGCCCAAAATTGTGAAATTTGGCCAGATTTGGAAAATTTGGTCAAATTTAAGAAATTTGGTCAAATTTAAGAAATTTGGTCAAATTTAAGAAATTTGGACAAATTTAAGAAATTTGGTCAAAATTGGAAAATCTGGCAAATAAATATAGGAAAATTTGCCCAAAAAAAGAAATTTGGTCAAATTTAAGAAATTTGGCCAGAATTGGAAAATTTGGTCAAAATTAAGAAATTTGGTCAAAATTAAGAAATTTGGTCTAAAATTGTGAAATTTGGCCAATATTGGAAAATATCCAAAATTAAGAAATTTGGCCAGAATTGGAAAATTTAGTCAAAATTAAGAAATTTGGTCAAAATTGAAATTTGGACAAAATTGAAATTTGGTCAAAATTAAGAAATTTGGTCAAAATTGAAATTTGGTCAAAATTAAGAAATTTGGTCTAAAATTGTGAAATTTGGCCAATACTGGAACATATCCAAAATTAAGAAATTTGGCCAGAATTAGTAAATTTGCCCAAAATTGGGAAATTTGCCCAAAATTAAGAAATTTGGTCAGAATTGGAAAATCTGGCCAAAATTGGGAAATTTGCCCCAAATTAAAAAATCTGGCCAAAATTAAGAAATTTGGCCAAAATTGGGAAATTTGCCCAAAATTAAGAAATTTGGCCAGAATTGGAAAATTTGGTCAAAATTAAGAAATTTGGTCAAAATTAAGAAATTTGGTCTAAAATTGTGAAATTTGGCCAATATTGGAAAATATCCAAAATTAAGAAATTTGGCCAGAATTGGAAAATTTAGTCAAAATTAAGAAATTTGGTCAAAATTGAAATTTGGACAAAATTGAAATTTGGTCAAAATTAAGAAATTTGGTCAAAATTGAAATTTGGTCAAAATTAAGAAATTTGGTCTAAAATTGTGAAATTTGGCCAATACTGGAACATATCCAAAATTAAGAAATTTGCCCCAAATTAAGAAATCTGGCCAAAATTGGGAAATTTGCCCAAAATTAAGAAATTTGGCCAGAATTGGAAAATCTGGCCAAAATTGGGAAATTTGCCCAAAATTAAGAAATTTGGCCAGAATTGGAAAATCTGGCCAAAATTAGAAATTTGGTCAAAATTGGAAAATCTGGCCAATATAGGGAAATATGCCCAAATTTAAGTAATTTGGCCAGAATTGGGAAATTTGCCCAAAATTAAGAAATTTGATCAAAATTAAAGATTTGGTCAAAATTGGAAAATCTGGCCAATAAATATAGGAAAAATTGCTCAAAATTAAGAAATTTGGTCAAAAAAAGAAATTTGGTCAAATTTAAGAAATTTGGTCAAATTTAAGAAATTTGGTAAAAAAAAAGAAATTTGGTCAAAATTGGAAAATCTGGCCCGAATTGGGAAATTTGCCCAAAATTAAGAAATTTGGTCAAAGTTATGAAATTTGGTCAAAAAAAAGAAATTTGGTCAAAATTAAGAAATTTGGTCAAAATCGGAAAATCTGGCCAAAATTGGGAAATTTGCCCCAAATTAAGAAATCTGGCCAAAATTGGGAAATTTGCCCAAAATTGTGAAATTTGGCCAGATTTGGAAAATTTGGTCAAATTTAAAAAATTTGGTCAAATTTAAGAAATTTGGTCAAATTTAAGAAATTTGGACAAATTTAAGAAATTTGGTCAAAATTGGAAAATCTGGCAAATAAATATAGGAAAATTTGCCCAAAAAAAGAAATTTGGTCAAATTTAAGAAATTTGGCCAGAATTGGAAAATTTGGTCAAAATTAAGAAATTTGGTCAAAATTAAGAAATTTGGTCTAAAATTGTGAAATTTGGCCAATATTGGAAAATATCCAAAATTAAGAAATTTGGCCAGAATTGGAAAATTTAGTCAAAATTAAGAAATTTGGTCAAAATTGAAATTTGGACAAAATTGAAATTTGGTCAAAATTAAGAAATTTGGTCAAAATTGAAATTTGGTCAAAATTAAGAAATTTGGTCTAAAATTGTGAAATTTGGCCAATACTGGAACATATCCAAAATTAAGAAATTTGGCCAGAATTAGTAAATTTGCCCAAAATTGGGAAATTTGCCCAAAATTAAGAAATTTGGTCAGAATTGGAAAATCTGGCCAAAATTGGGAAATTTGCCCCAAATTAAAAAATCTGGCCAAAATTAAGAAATTTGGCCAAAATTGGGAAATTTGCCCAAAATTAAGAAATTTGGCCAGAATTGGAAAATTTGGTCAAAATTAAGAAATTTGGTCAAAATTAAGAAATTTGGTCTAAAATTGTGAAATTTGGCCAATATTGGAAAATATCCAAAATTAAGAAATTTGGCCAGAATTGGAAAATTTAGTCAAAATTAAGAAATTTGGTCAAAATTGAAATTTGGACAAAATTGAAATTTGGTCAAAATTAAGAAATTTGGTCAAAATTGAAATTTGGTCAAAATTAAGAAATTTGGTCTAAAATTGTGAAATTTGGCCAATACTGGAACATATCCAAAATTAAGAAATTTGCCCCAAATTAAGAAATCTGGCCAAAATTGGGAAATTTGCCCAAAATTAAGAAATTTGGCCAGAATTGGAAAATTTGGTCAAAATTGGGAAATTTGGTCAAAATTGGGAAATTTGGTCAAAATTGGGAAATTTGCCCCAAATTAAGAAATCTGGCCAAAATTGAGAAATTTGCCCAAAATTAAGAAATTTGGCCAGAATTGGAAAATTTGGTCAAAATTAAGAAATTTGGTCAAAATAAAAATTTGGTCAAAATAAAAATTTGGTCAAAATTAACTTTGGTCAAAATTAAGAAATTTGGTCGAAATTGGGAAATTTGGTCAAAATTGGGAAATTTGCCCAAAATTAAGAAATTTGGCCAGAATTGGAAAATTTGGTAAAAATTAAGAAATTTGGTCAAAATTAAAATTTGGTCAAAATTAAGAAATTTGGTCAATATTAAGAAATTTGCCCAAAATTAAGAAATTTGGCCAAAATAAAGAAATTTGGTCTAAAATTGTGAAATTTGGCCAATATTGGAAAATATCCAAAATTAAGAAATTTGGCCAGAATTGGAAAATCTGCCCAAAATTTAGAAATCTGGCCAGAATTGGGATATTTGCCCAAAATTAAGAAATTTGGCCAAAATTAAGAAATTTGGTCAAAATTAAGAAATTTGGCCAAAATTGGGAAATTTGCCCAAAATTAAGAAATTTTGCCAGAATTGGAAAATTTAGTCAAAATTAAAAAATTTGGTCTAAAATTGTGAAATTTGGCCAATATTGGAAAATATCCATAATTAAGAAATTTGGCCAGAATTGGTAAATTTGCCCAAAATTGGGAAATTTGCCCCAAATTAAGAAATCTGGCCAAAATTGGGAAATTTGCCCAAAATTAAGATATTTGCCCAAAATTAAGAAATTTGGCCAAAATTAAGAAATTTGGTCAAAATTAAGAAATTTGGCCAAAATTGGGAAATTTGCCCAAAATTAAGAAATTTTGCCAGAATTGGAAAATTTAGTCAAAATTAAAAAATTTGGTCTAAAATTAAAATTTGGTCAAAATTAAGAAATTTGGTCAATATTAAGAAATTTGCCCAAAATTAAGAAATTTGGCCAAAATAAAGAAATTTGGTCTAAAATTGTGAAA
This sequence comes from Timandra comae, assembly GCA_958496195.1. Classification (NCBI taxonomy): domain Eukaryota; kingdom Metazoa; phylum Arthropoda; class Insecta; order Lepidoptera; family Geometridae; genus Timandra; species Timandra comae. The sequence continues at coordinate 942,000 of OY292376.1, forward strand.
TTTGGCCAATATTGGAAAATATCCAAAATTAAGAAATTTGGCCAGAATTGGAAAATCTGCCCAAAATTTAGAAATCTGGCCAGATTTGGAAAATTTGGTCAAATTTAAGAAATTTGGTCAAATTTAAGAAATTTGGTCAAATTTAAGAAATTTGGACAAATTTAAGAAATTTGGTCAAAATTGGAAAATCTGGCAAATAAATATAGGAAAATTTGCCCAAAAAAAGAAATTTGGTCAAATTTAAGAAATTTGGCCAGAATTGGAAAATTTGGTCAAAATTAAGAAATTTGGTCAAAATTAAGAAATTTGGTCTAAAATTGTGAAATTTGGCCAATATTGGAAAATATCCAAAATTAAGAAATTTGGCCAGAATTGGAAAATTTAGTCAAAATTAAGAAATTTGGTCAAAATTGAAATTTGGACAAAATTGAAATTTGGTCAAAATTAAGAAATTTGGTCAAAATTGAAATTTGGTCAAAATTAAGAAATTTGGTCTAAAATTGTGAAATTTGGCCAATACTGGAACATATCCAAAATTAAGAAATTTGGCCAGAATTAGTAAATTTGCCCAAAATTGGGAAATTTGCCCAAAATTAAGAAATTTGGTCAGAATTGGAAAATCTGGCCAAAATTGGGAAATTTGCCCCAAATTAAAAAATCTGGCCAAAATTAAGAAATTTGGCCAAAATTGGGAAATTTGCCCAAAATTAAGAAATTTGGCCAGAATTGGAAAATTTGGTCAAAATTAAGAAATTTGGTCAAAATTAAGAAATTTGGTCTAAAATTGTGAAATTTGGCCAATATTGGAAAATATCCAAAATTAAGAAATTTGGCCAGAATTGGAAAATTTAGTCAAAATTAAGAAATTTGGTCAAAATTGAAATTTGGACAAAATTGAAATTTGGTCAAAATTAAGAAATTTGGTCAAAATTGAAATTTGGTCAAAATTAAGAAATTTGGTCTAAAATTGTGAAATTTGGCCAATACTGGAACATATCCAAAATTAAGAAATTTGCCCCAAATTAAGAAATCTGGCCAAAATTGGGAAATTTGCCCAAAATTAAGAAATTTGGCCAGAATTGGAAAATTTGGTCAAAATTGGGAAATTTGGTCAAAATTGGGAAATTTGGTCAAAATTGGGAAATTTGCCCCAAATTAAGAAATCTGGCCAAAATTGAGAAATTTGCCCAAAATTAAGAAATTTGGCCAGAATTGGAAAATTTGGTCAAAATTAAGAAATTTGGTCAAAATAAAAATTTGGTCAAAATAAAAATTTGGTCAAAATTAACTTTGGTCAAAATTAAGAAATTTGGTCGAAATTGGGAAATTTGGTCAAAATTGGGAAATTTGCCCAAAATTAAGAAATTTGGCCAGAATTGGAAAATTTGGTAAAAATTAAGAAATTTGGTCAAAATTAAAATTTGGTCAAAATTAAGAAATTTGGTCAATATTAAGAAATTTGCCCAAAATTAAGAAATTTGGCCAAAATAAAGAAATTTGGTCTAAAATTGTGAAATTTGGCCAATATTGGAAAATATCCAAAATTAAGAAATTTGGCCAGAATTGGAAAATCTGCCCAAAATTTAGAAATCTGGCCAGAATTGGGATATTTGCCCAAAATTAAGAAATTTGGCCAAAATTAAGAAATTTGGTCAAAATTAAGAAATTTGGCCAAAATTGGGAAATTTGCCCAAAATTAAGAAATTTTGCCAGAATTGGAAAATTTAGTCAAAATTAAAAAATTTGGTCTAAAATTGTGAAATTTGGCCAATATTGGAATATCCATAATTAAGAAATTTGGCCAGAATTGGTAAATTTGCCCAAAATTGGGAAATTTGCCCCAAATTAAGAAATCTGGCCAAAATTGGGAAATTTGCCCAAAATTAAGATATTTGCCCAAAATTAAGAAATTTGGCCAAAATTAAGAAATTTGGTCAAAATTAAGAAATTTGGCCAAAATTGGGAAATTTGCCCAAAATTAAGAAATTTTGCCAGAATTGGAAAATTTAGTCAAAATTAAAAAATTTGGTCTAAAATTAAAATTTGGTCAAAATTAAGAAATTTGGTCAATATTAAGAAATTTGCCCAAAATTAAGAAATTTGGCCAAAATAAAGAAATTTGGTCTAAAATTGTGAAATTTGGCCAATATTGGAAAATATCCAAAATTAAGAAATTTGGCCAGAATTGGAAAATCTGCCAAAATTTAGAAATCTGGCCAGAATTGGGATATTTGCCCAAAATTAAGAAATTTGGCCAAAATTAAGAAATTTGGTCAAAATTAAGAAATTTGGCCAAAATTGGGAAATTTGCCCAAAATTAAGAAATTTTGCCAGAATTGGAAAATTTAGTCAAAATTAAAAAATTTGGTCTAAAATTGTGAAATTTGGCCAATATTGGAAAATATCCATAATTAAGAAATTTGGCCAGAATTGGTAAATTTGCCCAAAATTGGGAAATTTGCCCCAAATTAAGAAATCTGGCCAAAATTGGGAATTTGCCCAAAATTAAGAAATTTGGCCAGAATTGGAAAATTTGGTCAAATTTAAGAAATTTGGTCAAATTTAAGAAAATTTGGTCAAAATTAAGAAATTTGGTCAAAATTAAGAAATTTGGTCTAAAATTGTGAAATTTGGCCAATATTGGAAAATATCCAAAATTATGAAATTTGGTCAAAATTAAGAGATTTGGTCAAAATTAAGAAATTTGGTCAAAATTGAAATTTGGTCACAATTAAGAAATTTGGTCAAAATTAAGAAATTTGGTCTAAAATTGTGAAATTTGGCCAATATTGGAAAATATCCAAAATTAAGAAATTTGGCCAGAATTGGAAAATCTGTCCAAAATTGGGAAATTTGCCCAAAATTAAGAAATTTGGCCAGAATTGAAATTTGGTCAAAATTAAGAATTTTGGTCAAATTTAAGAATTTTGGTCAAATTTAAGAAATTTGGTCAAATTTAAGAAATTTGGTAAAAATTAAGAAATTTGGTCAAAATTAGAAATTTGGCCAGAATTGGGATATTTGCCCAAAATTAAGAAATCTGGCCAAAATTGGGAAATTTGCCCAAAATTAAGAAATTTGGTCAGAATTGGAAAATCTGTCCAAAATTGGGAAATTTGCCCCAAATTAAGAAATTTGGTCAAAATTGAAATTTGGTCAAAATTAAGAATTTTGGTCAAATTTAAGAATTTTGGTCAAATTTAAGAAATTTGGTCAAATTTAAGAAATTTGGTTAAAATTAAGAATTTTGGTCAAATTTAAGAAATTTGGTCAAATTTAAGAAATTTGGTAAAAATTAAGAAATTTGGTCAAAATTAAGAAATTTGGCCAGAATTGGGATATTTGCCCAAAATTAAGAAATCTGGCCAAAATTGGGAAATTTGCCCAAAATTAAGAAATTTGGCCAGAATTGGAAAATTTGGTCAAAATTAAGAAATTTGGTCAAAATTGAAATTTGGTCAAAATTAAGAAATTTGGTCAAAATTAAGAAATATGGTCAAAATTGAAATTTGGTCACAATTAAGAAATTTGGTCAAAATTAAGAAATTTGGTCAAAATTGAAATTTGGTCAAAATTAAGAAATTTGGTCAAAATTAAGAAATATGGTCAAAATTGAAATTTGGTCACAATTAAGAAATTTGGTCAAAATTAAGAAATTTGGTCTAAAATTGTGAAATTTGGCCAATATTGGAAAATATCCAAAATTAAGAAATTTGGCCAGAATTGGTAAATTTGCCCAAAATTGGGAAATTTGCCCCAAATTAAGAAATTTGGCCAGAATTGGAAAATCTGGCCAAAATTGGGAAATTTGCCCCAAATTAAGAAATTTGGCCAGAATTGGAAAATTTGGTCAAAATTAAGAAATTTGGTCAAAATTAAGAATTTTGGTCAAATTTAAGAATTTTGGTCAAATTTAAGAAATTTGGTCAAATTTAAGAAATTTGGTAAAAATTAAGAAATTTGGTCAAAATTAAGAAATTTGGTCAAAATCGGAAAATTTGGTCAAAATTAAGAAATTTGGTCAAAATTGAAATTTGGTCAAAATTATGAATTTTGGTCAAATTTAAGAATTTTGGTCAAATTTAAGAAATTTGGTCAAATTTAAGAAATTTGGTAAAAATTAAGAAATTTGGTCAAAATTAAGAAATTTGGTCAAAATCGGAAAATCTGGCCAAAATTGGAAAATCTGGTTAAAATTGGGAAATATTGTCAAAATTGGAAAATCTGGCCAAAATTGGGAAATTTGCCCAAAATTAAGAAATTTGGCCAAAATAAAGAAATTTGGTCTCAAATTGTGAAATTTAGCCAATATTGGAAAATATCCAAAACTAAGAAATTTGGCCAGAATTGGTAAATTTGGCCAGAATTGGTAAATTTGCCCAAAATTGGGAAATTTGCCCCAAATTAAGAAATCTGGCCAAAATTGGGAAATTTGCCCAAAATTAAGAAATTTGGCCAGAATTGGAAAATTTGGTCAAAATTGGGAAATTTGGTCAAAATTGGGAAATTTGGTCAAAATTGGGAAAATTTGCCCCAAATTAAGAAATCTGGCCAGAATTGGAAAATTTGGTCAAAATTAAGAAATTTGGTCAAAATAAAAATTTGGTCAAAATTAAAATTTGGTCAAAATTAAGAAATCTGGCCAAAATTGGGAAATTTGCCCAAAATTGTGAAATTTGGCCAGATTTGGAAAATTTGGTCAAATTTAAGAAATTTGGTCAAATTTAAGAAATTTGGACAAATTTAAGAAATTTGGTCAAAATTGGAAAATCTGGCCAATAAATATAGGAAAATTTGCCCAAAAAAAGAAATTTGGTCAAATTTCACAATTTTAGACCAAATTTCTTAATTTTGACCAAATTTTCCAATACTGGCCGTATTGGAAAATTTGGTCAAAATTAAGAAATTTGGTCAAAATTAAGAAATTTGGTCTAAAATTGTGAAATTTGGCCAATATTGGAAAATATCCAAAATTAAGAAATTTGGCCAGAATTGGTAAATTTGCCCAAAATTGGGAAATTTGCCCCAAATTAAGAAATCTGGCCAAAATTGGGAAATTTGCCCAAAATTAAGAAATTTGGTCAAAATCGGAAAATTTGGTCAAAATTAAGAAATTTGGTCAAAATTGAAATTTGTTCAAAATTATGAATTTTGGTCAAATTTAAGAATTTTGGTCAAATTTAAGAAATTTGGTCAAATTTAAGAAATTTGGTAAAAATTAAGAAATTTGGTCAAAATTAAGAAATTTGGTCAAAATCGGAAAATCTGGCCAAAATTGGAAAATCTGGTTAAAATTGGGAAATATTGTCAAAATTGGAAAATCTGGCCAAAATTGGGAAATTTGCCCAAAATTAAGAAATTTGGCCAAAATAAAGAAATTTGGTCTCAAATTGTGAAATTTAGCCAATATTGGAAAATATCCAAAATTAAGAAATTTGGCCAGAATTGGTAAATTTCCCAATTTTGGCCAGATTTTCCAATGCAGAATTGGAAAATCTGGCCAAAATTGGGAAATTTGGTCAAAATTAAGAAATTTGGCCAGAATTGGAAAATTTGGTCAAAATTAAGAAATTTGGTCAAAATTGAAATTTGGTCAAAATTAAAAAATTTGGTCAAAATTAAGAAATTTGGTCAAAATTGAAATTTGGTCACAATTAAGAAATTTGGTCAAAATTAAGAAATTTGGTCAAATTTAAGAAATTTGGTCAAATTTAAGAAATTTGGTAAAAATTAAGAAATTTGGTCAAAATTAAGAAATTTGGTCAAAATCGGAAAATCTGGCCAAAATTGGAAAATCTGGTTAAAATTGGGAAATATTGTCAAAATTGGAAAATCTGGCCAAAATTGGGAAATTTGCCCAAAATTAAGAAATTTGGCCAAAATAAAGAAATTTGGTCTAAAATTGTGAAATTTGGCCAATATTGGAAAATATCCAAAATTAAGAAATTTGGCCAGAATTGGTAAATTTGCCCAAAATTGGGAAATTTGCCCAAAATTAAGAAATTTGGTCAGAATTGGAAAATCTGTCCAAAATTGGGAAATTTGCCCAAAATTAAGAAATTTGGCCAGAATTGGAAAATCTGGCCAAAATTGGGAAATTTGCCCTAAATTAAGAAATTTGGCCAGAATTGGAAAATTTGGTCAAAATTAAGAAATTTGGTCAAAATTGAAATTTGGTCAAATTTAAGAAATTTGGTCAAATTTAAGAAATTTGGTAAAAATTAAGAAATTTGGTCAAAATTAAGAATTTTGGTCAAATTTAAGAATTTTGGTCAAATTTAAGAAATTTGGTCAAATTTAAGAATTTTGGTCAAATTTAAGAAATTTGGTCAAATTTAAGAATTTTGGTCAAATTTAAGAAATTTGGTCATATTTAAGAAATTTGGTCAAAATTAAGAAATTTGGTCAAAATTGAAATTTGGTCAAAATTATGAATTTTGGTCAAATTTAAGAATTTTGGTCAAATTTAAGAAATTTGGTCAAATTTAAGAAATTTGGTAAAAATTAAGAAATTTGGTCAAAATTAAGAAATTTGGACAGAATTAAGAAATTTAGTAAAAATTAAGAAATTTGGTCAAAATTAAGAAATTTGGCCAGAATTGGAAAATCTGGCCAAAATTGGGAAATTTGCCCCAAATTAAGAAATTTGGCCAGAATTGGAAAATTTGGTCAAAATTAAGAAATTTGGTCAAAATTGAAATTTGGTCAAAATTGAAATTTGGTCAAAATTAGGAATTTTGGTCAAATTTAAGAATTTTGGTCAAATTTAAGAAATTTGGTCAAATTTAAGAAATTTGGTCAAATTTAAGAAATTTGGTCAAATTTAAGAAATTTGGTCAAATTTAAGAAATTTGGTAAAAATTAAGAAATTTGGTCAAAATTAAGATATTTGGTCAAAATCGGAAAATCTGGCCAAAATTGGAAAATTTGGTTAAAATTGGGAAATATTGTCAAAATTGGAAAATCTGGCCAAAATTGGGAAATTTGCCCAAAATTAAGAAATTTGGCCAAAATAAAGAAATTTGGTCTCAAATTGTGAAATTTAGCCAATATTGGAAAATATCCAAAATTAAGAAATTTGGCCAGAATTGGTAAATTTCCCAATTTTGGCCAGATTTTCCAATGCAGAATTGGAAAATCTGGCCAAAATTGGGAAATTTGGTCAAAATTAAGAAATTTGGCCAGAATTGGAAAATTTGGTCAAAATTAAGAAATTTGGTCAAAATTGAAATTTGGTCAAAATTGAAATTTGGTCAAAATTAAGAAATTTGGTCAAAATTAAGAAATTTGGTCAAAATTGAAATTTGGTCACAATTAAGAAATTTGGTCAAAATTAAGAAATTTGGTCAAATTTAAGAAATTTGGTCAAATTTAAGAAATTTGGTAAAAATTAAGAAATTTGGTCAAAATTAAGAAATTTGGTCAAAATCGGAAAATCTGGCCAAAATTGGAAAATCTGGTTAAAATTGGGAAATATTGTCAAAATTGGAAAATCTGGCCAAAATTGGGAAATTTGCCCAAAATTAAGAAATTTGGCCAAAATAAAGAAATTTGGTCTCAAATTGTGAAATTTAGCCAATATTGGAAAATATCCAAAATTAAGAAATTTGGCCAGAATTGGTAAATTTGCCCAAAATTGGGAAATTTGCCCAAAATTAAGAAATTTGGTCAGAATTGGAAAATCTGTCCAAAATTGGGAAATTTGCCCAAAATTAAGAAATTTGGCCAGAATTGGAAAATTTGGTCAAAATTTAGAAATTTGGTAAAAATTAAGAAATTTGGTCAAAATTAAGAATTTTGGCCAAAATTAAGAAATTTGGTCTAAAATTGTGAAATTTGGCCCAAATTAAGAAATTTGGCCAGAATTGGAAAATTTGGTCAAAATTAAGAAATTTGGTCAAATTTAAGAAATTTGGTCAAATTTAAGAAATTTGGTCAAATTTAAGAAATTTGGTAAAAATTAAGAAATTTGGTCAAAATTAAGAAATTTGGTCAAAATTAAGAAATTTGGTAAAAATTAAGAAATTTGGTCAAAATTAAGAAATTTGGCCAGAATTGGAAAATCTGGCCAAAATTGGGAAATTTGCCCCAAATTAAGAAATTTGGCCAGAATTGGAAAATTTGGTCAAAATTAAGAAATTTGGTCAAAATTGAAATTTGGTCAAAATTGAAATTTGGTCTCAAATTGTGAAATTTAGCCAATATTGGAAAATATCCAAAATTAAGAAATTTGGCCAGAATTGGTAAATTTCCCAATTTTGGCCAGATTTTCCAATGCAGAATTGGAAAATCTGGCCAAAATTGGGAAATTTGGTCAAAATTAAGAAATTTGGCCAGAATTGGAAAATTTGGTCAAAATTAAGAAATTTGGTCAAAATTGACATTTGGTCAAAATTAAAATTTGGTCAAAATTAAGAAATTTGGTCAAAATTAAGAAATTTGGTCAAAATTGAAATTTGGTCACAATTAAGAAATTTGGTCAAAATTAAGAAATTTGGTCAAATTTAAGAAATTTGGTCAAATTTAAGAAATTTGGTAAAAATTAAGAAATTTGGTCAAAATTAAGAAATTTGGTCAAAATCGGAAAATCTGGCCAAAATTGGAAAATCTGGTTAAAATTGGGAAATATTGTCAAAATTGGAAAATCTGGCCAAAATTGGGAAATTTGCCCAAAATTAAGAAATTTGGCCAAAATAAAGAAATTTGGTCTCAAATTGTGAAATTTAGCCAATATTGGAAAATATCCAAAATTAAGAAATTTGGCCAGAATTGGTAAATTTGCCCAAAATTGGGAAATTTGCCCAAAATTAAGAAATTTGGTCAGAATTGGAAAATCTGTCCAAAATTGGGAAATTTGCCCAAAATTAAGAAATTTGGCCAGAATTGGAAAATTTGGTCAAAATTTAGAAATTTGGTAAAAATTAAGAAATTTGGTCAAAATTAAGAATTTTGGCCAAAATTAAGAAATTTGGTCTAAAATTGTGAAATTTGGCCCAAATTAAGAAATTTGGCCAGAATTGGAAAATTTGGTCAAAATTAAGAAATTTGGTCAAATTTAAGAAATTTGGTCAAATTTAAGAAATTTGGTCAAATTTAAGAAATTTGGTAAAAATTAAGAAATTTGGTCAAAATTAAGAAATTTGGTCAAAATTAAGAAATTTGGTAAAAATTAAGAAATTTGGTCAAAATTAAGAAATTTGGCCAGAATTGGAAAATCTGGCCAAAATTGGGAAATTTGCCCCAAATTAAGAAATTTGGCCAGAATTGGAAAATTTGGTCAAAATTAAGAAATTTGGTCAAAATTGAAATTTGGTCAAAATTGAAATTTGGTCAAAATTAGGAATTTTGGTCAAATTTAAGAATTTTGGTCAAATTTAAGAAATTTGGTCAAATTTAAGAAATTTGGTCAAATTTAAGAAATTTGGTCAAATTTAAGAAATTTGGTAAAAATTAAGAAATTTGGTCAAAATTAAGATATTTGGTCAAAATCGGAAAATCTGGCCAAAATTGGAAAATTTGGTTAAAATTGGGAAATATTGTCAAAATTGGAAAATCTGGCCAAAATTGGGAAATTTGCCCAAAATTAAGAAATTTGGCCAAAATAAAGAAATTTGGTCTCAAATTGTGAAATTTAGCCAATATTGGAAAATATCCAAAATTAAGAAATTTGGCCAGAATTGGTAAATTTCCCAATTTTGGCCAGATTTTCCAATGCAGAATTGGAAAATCTGGCCAAAATTGGGAAATTTGGTCAAAATTAAGAAATTTGGCCAGAATTGGAAAATTTGGTCAAAATTAAGAAATTTGGTCAAAATTGAAATTTGGTCAAAATTAAGAAATTTGGTCAAAATTAAGAAATTTGGTCAAAATTGAAATTTGGTCACAATTAAGAAATTTGGTCAAAATTAAGAAATTTGGTCAAATTTAAGAAATTTGGTCAAATTTAAGAAATTTGGTAAAAATTAAGAAATTTGGTCAAAATTAAGAAATTTGGTCAAAATCGGAAAATCTGGCCAAAATTGGAAAATCTGGTTAAAATTGGGAAATATTGTCAAAATTGGGAAATTTGCCCAAAATTAAGAAATTTGGCCAAAATAAAGAAATTTGGTCTCAAATTGTGAAATTTAGCCAATATTGGAAAATATCCAAAATTAAGAAATTTGGCCAGAATTGGTAAATTTGCCCAAAATTGGGAAATTTGCCCAAAATTAAGAAATTTGGTCAGAATTGGAAAATCTGTCCAAAATTGGGAAATTTGGCCAAAATTGGGAAATTTGCCCAAAATTAAGAAATTTGGCCAGAATTGGTAAATTTGCCCAAAATTAAGATATTTGCCCAAAATTAAAACATTTGGCCAGAATTGGGAAATTTGCCCAAAATTAAGAAATTTGGTCAAAATTAAGAAATTTGGACAAATGTACTGAATTCAACATTGTTGTGCCGTCATGGAATCAACTTTAAAATAATCGGAAACATGTCTAAATATTTTTTTTTTTAATTATGAAAATCCACAATGGGGTTTCCGAGATATTTACAAAAATGTTATTACTATTTCGAGGTTAGGTTTGAACACAAAATCAATACAAATAAGCTAGAAAAGGACTAGATGGGCTCACTACATTTGACGTACATTAATGTAGCATTTAATCTGTCTGGTGGTCCATAAAACCAAGAAATTACTGAGATTTTGAGGATCTTCTTTCGGTACTTCAGAATCTAAACTCTACGCATTAACATACATACTCAAAACCTACAACCTCTTTGGAAAAAACATACTGGCCGTCATTTGATATTGTGTTATGACAGGCGGGCAATAAATGTAAAATAGGGTTGAACCCGTTATGAAAAAAATATCCAATACATTCGATTTCCGCAAATCAGTCATTGAATTGAAACCGCATCAACAAGCAATTGTTTAGATTTTGAACATCTTCGTACGGTACTTCAAAATCTCCGTTTCAAAATGCAAAGCATACTACATAAACTACTTATATGTATTAATTGTGTTCTCATGTAAGTGACTGTTGTGTCTTTTTTGAGAATAAAATTCTTTAAACCGAAAGCATGTGAGCAATTGTTTGTTTGTTGTGCTAAATGTAAGTATATCTAATCTTACCGAATACCGTATAAATTGTGGTACATATTGTGATATACATGTATGAAATATGGTCATGTAATGTAGGCAAGTAGGTAGGATGAGAAACAATTACAAATTAAAATAAATGAAACAATGATTATTACTGTAACTGTGTGCGGGTTCTATGGCCACAGGTTAATAAAACGCCGTTAATTTGAAAAATATGACAGCCGAAAATAAATATGTATAATAAAATAACCATACCAACCAAATATACCTCATCGCCCACTAGTCTCGTCACATTTACAATGAAAATAATAAATAATATCAAGTTCTGTGGAATTATAGAAACTATATTTAAAAAATATCATGTAGGTACACCTATTTTATTAAATAAACTTATTTAAATTGAAAACGTATTTTAATAATATATCGAATAAATCATACAATCAATATTATTATATGTATTTTACTTAGGCGTAAGTAGGCGTAAATAGACATCCCTAGTACTGACAGGCATAGAACAAATGGCGTACTATATCGCCGGAAACATGAAATTACTTATTACTTTTCAAAAATAAATCCCCATTGTAAAAAATGATCATGTCTTATTTAAAAAATATAATTTTAATTTAGATATTTTATTATGTTTAACTTTTTGAGGCACAACACATTTTGGAGGATTACCGTGGATGGGCAATCTCTTTTATTTAATGTACAGACACGGTGGTTCTACTGTTTTATTATTAGTATAGTGTTTTGCAGTCAATGCTTTCACTAGATATAAATATTTAAGCAATTCAAATAAATTGAATTGAATCAATTGTTAATGTGATTTTTGAATACATAGTACATCCTGATTTAAAGTATGTCGCAGCCAACTAGCTCAACGAACCGTTCAATAAACAGCCTATGTTACACTTTTTTAACTTTCGCGATCGGAATTTATTGTTTACATAATTTACAGGTCTTATAACATAACATAATCACTAATTTCATTATAGTAACTGACCCCTAACTAAGTTCGAAACTTGTATCTAGGGTATCAGAAACTACGCACACACACATTATACATTTAAAATTACATCAACGTTTCGATCAGGTTATACTGATCGTAGTCATCACTCAGGGTTAGGTGGCTACTCACTTACTGGTGAGTAGCCACCTTGTGATTTTCTTAGTGGTCATCTCACCCAGTACTTTAGCTGATTGTGGGTGAGCCAACTACTCAAAATTTTGGACGTCGTCCTCTCACCCACTTTATTAAACTTAACCTGTGGTTGACTAAGGCCTAATTCAGGGTAGGTTCGAGCCGCTCGGTGGGGACATTAAATATGCAAAAGCTATTGATGGTGCTAAGTTTTATCCTAAACTTACTTGAATATATCCTGTATCTTGGCCATGGTGCCGTTCAATATCTTGTCTTTATCTTCCACCTGAGATCTCAGTTTCTGTGTTCTAATCTCTTGTTCTTCCAGTTCCTGTTGCAAAGTTACCAGGGTCTCCTTCCGTTTTGATTCACTCTGTTCCAAATAGTCGTGGCGATCCTCTGAAATGGATATTAATCAGTCAGTCATCTTTATAAATGTGGCACCTGACCCCTAAGTTTTTACCGGTATAGAGAAACTATGCGCACATCTATATACAGGGTGTCCGGGCATCGATGTCGGATACTTTAAGGGGGTAAAATATGGTATTTTTTATCGACAAATCACGATTCCAATTTTCTCTAGCTACCTCCATTACAAAATGGCAGCCATTTTGTTTTTTTCAACTCGACGTGCGGGTGCTTGTACTGATTTAGTCATTGCTATCCATGTAAACGTCTTAGGAAGATGAAAGATGTCTCATTTGAAAGTAAATAATGTAAGGTATTATTGAATGTAAGATTTTATTCCATTTCTTAATTATACAATAACAAAAAATCATTACAAAAATAAAAATCAATATTTTTTTACAGATTTTTTCTGCATTTTTTTAATTTTTGTTAAAATTTGACCAATTAACCTACGTTTTTCATCTTGTTTTTTGATAGTACAGAATATTTACTTAAAAAAAACCATACATCCTATAGCCTTATGTATGATAGTTCTAAAGTAACGATGGTTTGAATATGATCCTTAGCCAAGAAAATCGTCTCGTATTGCGAGGAGTACTCGACGTGCTCGCCCTGGGACTGCGTTGTTGGGATTATCTGACTTGGACTATTATTTAGTCCGTCTAAGTGAAGGTAATTGATCAAAAACTGCTACATTTTATTCCATATCTTTATCATAAAATAACAAAAGAGGATGATGAAAACAAAAACCATTATGTGTTTTCGTATATTTTTAGATTATTTGTTTTTTTCCTAAAAACTGACTCATAAGGCTAAATTTTTTTTGTTGTTTATTAATAGTACAGGATATTTACTCAAAAATAAGTCGTGCATTTTATAGCCCTATGTATGATAGTTCAAAAGTTACGGAGGTTTGAATATGACCCTTAACCGTGAAAATCGCCTCGCATTCTCAGGATTACTCATCCGTGGGACTGTATGGCTAAGGGTCATATTCAAACTGTCTAACCATTTGAACTATCATAGATACCCTAAGTAAATATGCTGTACTATCAAAAACAAAGAAAAAAGTAGCTTAATGGTCATTTTTTAAGAAAAAGACAAATAATCTAAAAAAATTACGAAAACACATAATTGTTTTTGTTTTTATCATCCTCTTTCGTTATTTTTTGATAAAGATATGGAATAAAATGTAGCATTTTTTTATTAATTACCTTCACTTAGACGGACTAAATAATAGTCCACGACAGATAATCCCAACAACGCAGTCCCATGGGCGAGCACGTCGAGCACTCCTCGCAATACGAGACGATTTTCTTGGCTAAGGATCATATTCAAACCATCGTAACTTTAGAACTATCAAACATAAGGCTATAAGATGTATGGTTTTTTTTAAGTAAATATTCTGTACTATCAAAAAACAAGATGAAAAACGTAGGTTAATTGGTCAAATTTTAACAAAAATTAAAAAAATGCAGAAAAAATCTGTAAAAAAATATTGATTTTTATTTTTGTAATGATTTTTTGTTATTTTATAACTAAGAAATGGAAAAAAATCTTACATTCAATAATACCTTACATTATTTACTTTCAAATGAGACATCTTTCATCTTCCTAAGACGTTTACATGGATAGCAATGACTAAATCAGTACAAGCACCCGCGCGTCGAGTTGAAAAAAACAAAATGGCTGCCATTTTGTAATGGAGGTAGCTAGAGAAAATTGGAATCGTGATTTGTCGATAAAAAATACCATATTTTACCCCCTTAAAGTATCCGACATCGATGCCCGGACACCCTGTATATGTATATAAAACTCTTCCGTTACTGAGTGATGTACTGACTGACTGACAGACAACGCACAGCCAAAACTACTGGTCGTAGAGAGCTGAAATTTGGCACGTATGTTTCTTGGGGGGAGTAGGCTAAGAGAGGATTTTTGGAAATTCAACCCCTAGGGGGAGAAAAGGGGGGTAAATTAAAAACTACACGGGTGAAACTGCGAGGCGCTGCTAGTTCATCATATGCCGCAATTACACACTCCTGAGATCGAAATCGCGTAAGTCGGGGTTCAACCACTCGACTCATTTTTTGGTCTTTTATCCCATAAAATGTACTGCTCACGTAGTCATATAGCACTTGTACACAATTTGCACTATATAAGTAATGTTTTACGGAATTACAATTGTTTTTCCACAAGAAACACGTTCGAATTTGTCGCAAATTGCCAAGAAGAAAAACCGCGTATCTCCGAATTCGCGTAAGTCGGGGTATTACTGTACACCGGTAACAAAGCTTGAGTTTACTCGCATTACTTGGTATATTAACCGAGTAAGCAATCACTTAGCACCTTCTCGTTTAACGTAGTTGAATTTCAATTAATAGTTAATATGTTTAGTACAATACCTATAACTAAGCTGTCGTACTTCAACCCAATCTTGAATGCTTTTACGATAGTTATTTCAGATGAGGGTAAATTTTTTAACGTACCTACACATTTTTAGGATTCATAATTGTGTGATCTTTGAAACACTATACACCCTTATTTTGAAATGATGGGACTTATTAAAATCAGTGTAGCAGTAACTGAATCCATATATCCAATAAAAATATCAAAAATGATAGTCAATAACTTATCTTTAAAAAATACTAAATAAATGTCGTATTACCAGACGGCACACTAGCTATCAAGTATTCTGTGACGGCTCGGGTCGATGACCGCGCTCAGCTGTGTATCGCAGCGTTCGCTTGTTGTTCGGTGTAGAATAACAATAAAATTCGGCGGGATTTTGAAAAACTTTGACTTATCATAACTTTTTAAATAAAAGCAAAAGAAAAAAACTATCTTTACTATTATATTCTCACCCATCATTTACATTAGCTGTGTGATTAAGTATCTCGAATTCAAAATAGGGGTGTATAAATTACTAGCGGCATCTTGCGGTTTCACCCGCGTGGTTCCCGTTCCCGTGGGAATACGGTGAATGTATCTCTCTAATGAAAAAAGAATTATTAAAATCGGTCCAGTACTTTTTGAGTTTATTCGTTACATACAAAAATACAAATCTTTCCTCTTTATAATATTAGTGTAGATGAATATCCTTACATGACAAGGATTTGTCTATCTATCCATTATTTAATAATTTATATGTCTATACTATTATTATAAAGCTAAAGAGTTAGTTTGTTTGAAAGCGCTAATCTCATAAACTACTTGTCCGATTTGAAAAAAACATTCCATGGTAGATAAAACATTTATCGAGGAAGGCTATAGGCTATATTTTATCTGTGTATTTTTACGGGAATGGTAACTATTGGGGTGAATCCACAGGCTGCTGCTAGTCTATGATAATAGCATTAAATTAAAAATTTAAAAAACCCCCAACACAACTACTTTCAAACCCCCATAACTTTTAAACGGGTCAACCAATTTTCATCAAAAATGTCTAAGAACACTCGCACGTAAGTCCCCTTTAATAAAAAAAAAAACTAAATTAAAATCGGTTCATCCGTTCGGGGGCTATGATGCCACAGACAGACAGATACACACACACACACACACATACACGTCAAACGTATAACACCCCTCTTTTTGCGTCGGGGGTTAATAAATACACAAGACCAATAATTTTGCATGTAAAACCACAAGTTAAAACTCGTTCAATATAAACTGTAAACAGACTGACCAATCTCTCTCCTGACCGACATTAAGTTTCGTTTCAGTACAACATTTTCAGCACAAAACTCTGTGAGGAGCTTGTAGATTGAGAAATTCTCCTGTTCCCGTTTCTTAAAGTCTTCTGTGATTTTGTACGGGCTTTCCTCTTGAGTGTATTCCTGTTTGAAAGTAAATAATAGTAATAAAATGATCATGTTTATTGGCACTTATTTGAGCATTTTTATAATATACTAGCAGTGCCCCGCGGTTTCACCCGCATGGTTCCCATTCCCGTGTGAATACAAGGATAAATAAATATAGCCTACGTTACTCGCTGATGAAATAGCTTTCCATTTGTGAAAGAATTTTTTAAATCGGTTCAGTAGTTTCGGAGTCTATTCGTTGAAAACAAACAATCAAATCTTTCCTCTTGATAATATTAGTTAAGACTATGTCATTCTATCATCTTCATAAGGCAACCCCTGACTATGACTAGGTTTACTATTTGCATCTCTAGGGTTCTAGGGTATCAGAAACTACGCAGCTACACACACCATATCGAATGGGATACTTAATATCAACAAGCAAAATATCAACAGTTAAAATGTCAACACCGTTTAATCAACAGTTAAATTATTCAAAAATCTTCAATATTAATGGTGTAAAACATAAACGGTTCAAAATGTCAACAGTATACATTGTCAAAGAATCACATAATCAATGACTTAAAACATAAACGGTTCATTGGTCTGCCTCTAACAACGTCCTACTACTCGGTACTTTAAAATAATGCTCGTATAACATTTGGAACTCCATTCGAACATGTAATTAAATATTCTTTCCAAATATATTCAACATTTATAACGTAAACCCAGATTCTTATAAATAATTATTAATATCAATTGATTAAAATTATCCTTTTAAACATACATACTCTAAATCGCAGGGCACAGTGAGTAGAAGATAAAATTGATGGTTATTAAGTAAAACTAAATAAAACACACACACACACACAAACACACACACACACACACACACATCTAGACATGAATTGAAAGAACTGCAGTTTTTCCGTTAAATATGCGACAACATTTCGCTTCGCTCGCCTTAATAATTTAATTTCAACAACTTACATAAATATCATCAATAATTTGTAAGTGTTCCTCGTAAAGTCTCCTCTCATCTTCTTCCTCCTTCCGTCTCGCTTCCTCTTGTTTCTCTTCCTCTTTCTTATTAACTCTTACAATACCTTTCTTTGCTAGGAAATTGTATATTTTCATCTCGTGATCGTACAACTTTTTTAAATCTCGCATTTCCTGAAAAAATAAAATAACACTTTTAAAAATATTGCAAAAGTATGGAGGAACAGGTGTAATCAACATGCGTGTTGGTGTTCTGAAACCTAAGTTGTATTTGGAATAATAACAAACATTCTCAGCTTAGGAATCGAACCTGGGCCCTCTAGTTTATCAGAGAGATATTCGCTGAGGTCTCTATATAGATGTTAACTCCTAAAAAACTTTGTTTACTTGAAATTTATAGTAAGCTATATGAATGAATATAAAATAAATAATAATTACGCCAACAGTTGGTTTCAAAGACCATATAACTTAATAACGTTACCAAATTCATAATATATTTACTAAAACACTTAACATACACTCAACATACACAGCTTAAATTATTTCGCTGAATTTCAGACAGTTATAGTAATTGAGTTACCTGTGACGTACTCAGAGAGAAATAATTCACGTTTTAGAGTATAGTTGGTAAATAGCTTAAATTGAATTAAATTTTAAAGTTTTGCACTAATATCTTTAGTGAGAGAGAGAGGTTTTCATCTGCATTGGGGCGTTAGTGGGGAATTGATAACAAATTAGTGGAATGTTTAGGTTAGGTAGACTTAATATATCTTTTATAACTAATACCATTTATTATTTTAATTTTAATTATATTTAAGAATATAATTGTAATTAAGGACATGTGAGGCCTCTTTACGCAATACCTCCGCCCAACATCTTAGGGGTACAGGAGTGACTGAAAAA
Organism: Timandra comae; assembly: GCA_958496195.1. Classification (NCBI taxonomy): domain Eukaryota; kingdom Metazoa; phylum Arthropoda; class Insecta; order Lepidoptera; family Geometridae; genus Timandra; species Timandra comae. The sequence continues at coordinate 960,337 of OY292376.1, forward strand.
CAGCGCTGGCCGAATCGTATGTGGTTCAGTCAGCATCAAGCTGAGTCATTTCCTTTCGTTTTTTTTTATTGATTTTCTCTGTATTTTTTTTCTTGTAGTTTTAAGCGAAAAAAGCAATAAAGATTATTTTATTTATTAATTATCTAACTATAGCAAAAGTTGGTAAGAATGTTTTCTCTTTCATGTAAAAACTACCAGACCGTTTTAAAAATAAAGTACACGTTACTTTTTATAGAAAAATGCTCATGGAGTTAGGAACTAAGCATTGTGTGTAGAAACGTTCACTTTCATGAGAATTTACCTAAGTATAAGGGCTATTTTGTTGGCAAAGAAGATCCGAAGATCGGACTCAGTGGCAGGTATTCAGAGAGGCTTTTGTCGATGATGAGGTAGGATGATGTAATGAAATAAAATTACTTTTCAACACACTTGCTCATAAAGGTGCTCTTATTTGTGCAAAAACAGTTGAATAATGATATGTTTTATTCACTAGTGAGTTATAGATTGTTTTTTAAATTGCTTTGTTTTAAAAAGTTTCGATACCAAAAAAAAAATGTGCCCATACATTTTAAAAACAAACTTCAACTATGTTGCCTTACTTTTGGTAGGTCTATGGTCGATTCCATTCATTCATTCATTCGATTTTTTTTAATAAGTATATTTTTTTAGTCTTTGGCCAATCACCATTGTTGTGTTGGATGCGCGCGAATAGAAAAACTGTTTATTTATTAGCGAAAAATGATAATTTCTTCGCAAATGTGTTGAAAAACGTTGTATGGTACACGCGTGTATTGATGATTACTACCTCGGCTATCTTCTGACCCTCGCCTTACGGCTCGGGCCTCAATAGCGCCTCGGAAGTAATCACCAACTTACCTCGCTTGTACCATAAATAACTATTAAGGGATTTTTGACATGGTTATATTTTGTTCTATATTTTCTGACGTGATCACAGGAGACTGATACTGTAAAGAATCCAAAACGTCAGAAAATTTAAAATAAAATACATATAACCACGACAAAAAATCCCTTAATGTAATTTTATTTTTCAATGTGTAGTGTTCGTGTAAATCAAGAAATTATGATTTATGTTATTCCTTCACCTGCACTTGCAGCATCTGATCCATCTTCCCCTTCTCCTGAATAGAGCGCAGTTTGGCGACCCACTCGTCGCGCTGGTCGTACGCCAGAGTCGATGACTCGAACAGGTCCGAGAGGAACTTCTTACCGGTGCTCAGGGCTGACAGCATCTTGTCCCAGGACTGCTTGAAGAGGGCTCTGTGGAGATGATGGAATAATTCTGTATATTCTAGAACTAAATATACCTTTTTAGTTCAGGAATACTTTGCTTCTTCTAAATCTTTGTATCGTCTCAGGATTGCTTGAATTAACTCTGTGGAGATGATGGAATAATTCTGTATATTCTAGAACTAATTATACTTTTTACAAAATCAAGAACTTTGTTCTTCTTCTAAACCTGCATGCATCTCATGTCTTATTGGGGTTGGTTTTTCATTTAACCAGAGTTTAGTGGAATATCGTGAAGTGGATGCTTTCAGACCTTCACAACCTAAGAATGTAGGAGAGAACGTTGATGTTATAAATAACAAAAGAGCTGACAGGTCATTTAATGGTTAAGAACTACCGCTAAAGGGGGATTCCTGCAATTCACAATCCTGATTTAAAGGTAGAAGTACTTTCTCTTCGTAACAGTTTAGTATTCTGTTCAAGGCTAAAGAGACATTTCAATCTCCAATTGTTCCGTAACTTGATGCAACCTTAATCATTTGATATTATAGATAGACAATTTGTAATTGATGCCAATGATTATGATGATTTATAGAGTCCAGACCTATCCTTAAGCATGTGTTCTATTTCTTCCCTAATCTTCTTGTTCTCCCATTGCAGCGCGTTGAACCTTAAAGTGGCAACTTCAAGCTGGTTCTTAGCTGATATCAATCGATTTTCGCTCTGGAATCTTCGAGTTTCTAGCTAGAATTTTACATTAATAAACATTTATATATGTATAACGACTGAGAGAAATTATTGTTGTAAAATTTGTGATTATTTGTCGTGAAATAAAGGCTTTTTTTATTTTGTATATTGGCTAGGACTAATGGATTAACGTGCCTTTTTTATTGGGACTATCTTTTCATCCATCTGTTGGTTTCGTTGGTTGTATAGGCCTCTTCGAAACACTTCCAATAGTTGCTATACTAAATTGCTACCAACAAATTGACCCATCAGGTTGTTAGAGTCCTCAAATGTCCAATCAATAAAAAACACAACACATACAAGGGACTTTAATCAGAGAGGCGGAAAATGCGTACTCTCAAGAACATACATACATATTGCTTAGCTTAGTCAATAATGGTGATTACATTAATTCCTCTTCACTGCACTAAAATCAACAACTCATTTGCCTATCATTGCTATAATAATAATTTATTTATTTAATCAGATTACATAAGATCCATGGTGTTAGTAAGATTATGTGTGTGATATCATGGTGTTAGATATTATTAACGTAAGTTATACTTACGTTAATAATATCTAAGATACCGACTCTATTATTACTACTTACAGCTCCTTGCTTCTCGGCAGCTCTTTTCCTCAACTGAAGCATCTGTTTCGTACTGATGTCAAGAAGACCTTCCAGCTCTTCCATTATTAGTAGACCACCTGCATGGAATATATTTTAGGATATACTTTTATACTTTTTAGATATAGTTTCCGCTTCCGTGAGAGAGCGGGGATAAAATTATGCTAAAAACTTTCCTCTTGAATCACTCTATCTATTAAAGATAACTGCATCAAAATCCGTTGCGTACTTTTAAAGATCTAAGCATACATACGAACAAACACCGGGAAATGACTTTGTCTTATATTATGCTTTGTAACTGGGCACCGCGGTTTTACCCGCGAAAATAACAATCTCAAGAATTTTGGGATGTTAAGTATCCTACTATCCCTACTATATAATATTATAAATGCGAAAGTAACTCTGTCTGTCTGTCTGTTACATTTTCACGGCTAAACTATTGAACCGATTGACTTGAAATTTGGTACAGGGAAGCTTATGTTTCGGGGAAGAACATAGGCTATGTTTTATCCCGAAATTCCTACAGGAACGGGAACTATGCGGGTGAAACCGCGGGGCACAGCTAGTTTCTAATAATACTACGTAACGTAATGCAATATCAAACCATCGCAATTCAGTTGAGTTTTCTCGTGAGTAATTATTTCTTTTAGTAGATATTTTTTTATTTTATTATCCCTTTTCTTTTGTGCTCCTGATCGGGCAATCTGGAATAGATTTTAAAAATATTTTTATTTGTAAATCGTACTAGACCCACAATAACATAACATAATCGTTTACTACATCATCTGATTATACTCGTAGTAACCCCTTACTAAGCTCGAAGCCTGTTTATAGGGTGTCAGAAACTACGCACACACTCATTGACACACACACTCAGACCGAGACAAACATTTGTGGTTCACACAAATATTTTCATATGTTCACCCCAAACGGGAATCAAACCCGCAACCTTACGGATGGCAGTCCGGCATGGTGACCACTCTGCCATCGAGGTCGTCAATGGCTTGAATGTATATTTATAACAGGCAACTGTTACTGACTGACTGATCTATCACATAGCCCAAACCACTGTACATAGACTTATTATAGAACATAGATCATAAGACGTAGGCAACGTTCAGAAATGTAATATCTCCCAAGCCCCACGGTCGATTCTTTTGCTTTTGGTTTTGTTTTGTTAAAAACTTTATTATCCATGCTTAGAATTAAAAAAAACCTGCTAATACGATAGGACTATGGAGGAAATCGCAATTTAGATAAAATATAAAAAAAACGATTTCTCCTTGAACATGGTAGATACTAAACTACCTAACCTAAACTCTGTATTTGGGTAGATATTATGTTGTTTCTGCAATAAAACTATAATTTATGTCAACTATATTATTATTTTGAATAGTAAAAACAAAAACAGTTTTTTGCTAACGTCAGCTAACCTTTAATAACTTCAAAACTAAACATAATAAAACCATAGTTCCTTTACAAAAGATGTAGTTCGTGGCTAGATCTATAAGATGAAGTCATAAAATAAACATGTCCGCAAATCAAGCAAAATTACACAGTGTGCAACGCAACGTGAGTAAAAGGTAGCGTATCTATAAAATACTAAACTAAATTTGACGTAGATTATTTATTGTATCACTGATCGTGGGATACCTTGAGATCCTTTTTGAGATTGATGTACTCTTTCTTCAATGTCCGTAACAGTTCGTCCTGACTCCTGAACATCGGATGGACGCCCATAGTGCGGTGCAATCTGTCCGTTTGGATCATTCGTACCTAAAATTATAATAATAATACGAAATGATTATCGAACGTCCCTGATGTAAACTTAGTATTTTCATATTTTCATAATCATAAGCCTATAATTTTATTATCCACTGTTGAATATATGCTTCTCATATTTTTTGTATATAAATAGTTGTAGTTAAAAAAAATATTAATAAATTAATAATATCAAATTAATTATTTTTAGTTTACATAATTTACAGGCCATAATCGCGTTTAAATAAAATTAACTGAATATTTTCTTTTGAACAAAAAAATGCGGGTAGAAGTGAGTTGTTCTGCCCGACGGCGACGACGCTTGACAGTCTTCTCGTGACCACGATCGGTGTAACCCGGTCGAAACGTCGAGGTAATTTTTAATAATTTATTTACGCGATTAATACCTAAAATAAATTATGTAAACAATGAATTTCGCTCGTGAAAGTTTAAAAAGTGTTTTAATAAAGTATTTGTTTGTACTTTTTAGGACCCAAACGTATTTTAATGGCGCCCAAGTAACGAGGCGAGCGAGTGATCACCCGATGGTAAGCAACATATTTTTTTTTATTTCTAACAATCATTGATGATATTATCAAGAGAGGCGAGGTCTTAAAGTACTTTCATCATTGTCAGCTCTTAATATGCCCCACCGAGGGGCTCGAGCCTACCCTGAATTAGGGTGATTAGGCCTTAGTCTTCGCTGGCCAAGTGCGGGTTCGTCGACTACACACACAACCTTTGAATTTCTTCGCAGTTGTGTGCAGGTTTCCTCACGATGTTTTTCTTCACCGAATAAACGTGTATAATGAATTCGAAATTTGAAAACACATTGGTACGTGGCGGGGATTGATCCAGGCACCTTCCAATCGGAAGTCAAAGGCCTTTTTTTCTTCTTTTTTTCCGGTGTGAAAATGCTTAAAGCAATGGCCTTTGCCCCTACTCTATCGACACTCATTCAAGGTACTTTACTGAACTTGTTAAGTGAGATCTTACTTGTCTCTGTAACCGTAGATGTTCGTCTTCCATCTTTTTCATTTGATCAGCATCACTGATGATGATATCCGTATTCATATTCAATAAGTCTGAGTTGAACATTTTGATACTTTATGAAAAATAACTAAATAATATAGAATTTCGTTTATTTGTTGTAAAATCTATCAAAATTATTTTCAAAAGGCGTGACCAACTAGATTTGTGATGATTTTTACTTAGTTACCTAAAAATTGAAAGTTAATTCGTCTATAAAGGATTTTTACTCGCTACTATTCCGCACCTATTTAATTTTATGTGTAACTAGCAGCGCCCCGCGGTTTCACCCGCGTAGTTCCCGTTCCCGTAAGAATACAGGAATAAAATTATACTAAAACATTCCTCTTGAATCACTCTATCTATTAAAAACCGCATCAAAATCTGTTCCGTAGTTTTAAAGATCTAAGCATACTCGTACATAGGGACAGACAGCGGGAAGCGACTTTGTACTATGTAGTGATATACGTATCATTCTTGCCATCTAGTTAAACTGTTAATTAATTTCTTAGTTTGTTTAGATATTCATAAGTGTTTTTAGTAGCAGATCATTAAATAATAACTTTTCTTCTGAGCCACTTTATGACCTAGTGTGTTGAAAAAATATTTAATTCGGTCGCTACGACAGACGAATTAATTGTATATTACAGCAAACAACTAGCAAGCCAACAAATAATGATGTCGCCCGGAAATCGAACGTGCATAAGGCAGAACAGGAATGAGATTTCAAAAGGTTCTATAAATCAAACATTTTGAGTTAAATATGAGGTTTCTTGTCACAAAATATACTGTCAAGTAAACTTTAAAAGGCATTGTCTTGAATACAAAGAAGGTAGTGTATGCACCACCAATGTATTTGGCACCGTGAAATTGAGTAGCCGCTTTTATTATAAGACTGTGTAGTCGTCCGCCTTAGCGAACGACTAAAATAATTTTATTCGTCCGTAAAACTGGACGACTAGACACTTCGATATATATTTTTATTGTAACACCTTTAAACCATGTTTCAAGCAAATATATAATTCTATTCTATTAAACAAAACGTTTTTGGGCGAATTTCAAGCTATGTTAGGCGAATTACGAGCCACTGTTACCGAATTTGGCCGAAAATAATAATTTCGTTTTTTCGCGTTGTTTTAACAGATTCTGTTGTCTTTTGATATGCCTAATCGATTCCGCACACTTAAAACCGGATTTGGAAAACTAAGTTTTTGGGCGAATTTCGAGCCGAGTTGGGGCCATATGGCCGTATTTAGGCGAAAATTATAATTTCGTATTTTCGCGCTGTTTTAACGGATTTTATATAGTTTAAATACGCCTAATCGATTCCGCACACTTAAAACCGAATTTGGAACACTTAGTTTTTGGGCGAATTTCGAGCCGAGTTGGGGCCATATGGCCGTATGTGAGCGAAAATTATAATTTCGTATTTTCGCGCTGTTTGAACGGATTTTATATAGTTTTGATACGCCTAATCGATTCCGCACACTTAAAACCGGATTTGGAACACTAAGTTTTTGGGCGAATTTTAACCCGAGTTGGGGCCATATGGCCGTATGTGGGCGAAAATTATAATTTCGTATTTTCGCGCTGTTTTAACGGATTTTATATAGTTTTGATACGCCTAATCGATTCCGGACACTTAAAACCGGATTTGGAACACTAAGTTTTTGGGCGAATTTCGAGCCGAGTTGGGGCCATATGGCCGTATGTGGGCGAAAATTATAATTTAGTATTTTCGCGCTGTTTTAACGGATTTTATATAGTTTTGATACGCCTAATCGATTCCGCACACTTAAAACCGGTTTTGGAACACTAAGTTTTTGGGCGAATTTCGAGCCGAGTTGGGGCCATATGGCCGTATGTGAGCGAAAATTATAATTTCGTATTTTCGCGCTGTTTTAACAGATTTTATATAGTTTTGATACGCCTAATCGATTCCGCACACTTAAAACCGGATTTGGAACACTAAGTTTTTGGGCGAATTTTGAGCCGAGTTGGGGCCATATGGCCGTATGTGGGCGAAAATTATAATTTCGTATTTTCGCGCTGTTTAAACGGATTTTATATAGTTTTGATACGCCTAATCGATTCCGCACACTTAAAACCGGATTTGGAACACTAAGTTTTTGGGCGAATTTCGAGCCGAGTTGGGGCCATATGGCCGTATGTGGGCGAAAATTATAATTTCGTATTTTCGCGCTGTTTTAACGGATTTTATATAGCTTTGATACGCCTAATCGATTCCGCACACTTAAAACCAGTTTTGGAACACTAAGTTTTTGGGCGAATTTCGAGCCGAGTTGGGGCCATATGGCCGTATGTGGGCGAAAATTATAATTTCGTATTTTCGCGCTGTTTTAACGGATTTTATATAGTTTTGATACGCCTAATCGATTCCGCACACTTAAAACCGGTTTTGGAACACTAAGTTTTTGGGCGAATTTCGAGCCGAGTTGGGGCCATATGGCCGTATTTAGGCGAAAATTATAATTTCGTATTTTCGCGCTGTTTTAACGGATTTTATATAGTTTTGATACCCCTAATCGATTCCGCACACTTAAAACCGAATTTGGAACACTTAGTTTTTGGGCGAATTTCGAGCCGAGTTGGGGCCATATGGTCGTATGTGAGCGAAAATTATAATTTCGTATTTTCGCGCTGTTTTAACGGATTTTATATAGCTTTGATACGCCTAATCGATTCCGCACACTTAAAACCGGATTTGGAACACTAAGTTTTTGGGCGAATTTTGAGCCGAGTTGGGGCCATATGGCCGTATGTGGGCGAAAATTATAATTTCGTATTTTCGCGCTGTTTTAACGGATTTTATATAGCTTTGATACGCCTAATCGATTCCGCACACTTAAAACCAGTTTTGGAACACTAAGTTTTTGGGCGAATTTCGAGCCGAGTTGGGGCCATATGGCCGTATGTGGGCGAAAATTATAATTTAGTATTTTCGCGCTGTTTTAACGGATTTTATATAGTTTTGATACGCCTAATCGATTCCGCACACTTAAAACCGGTTTTGGAACACTAAGTTTTTGGGCGAATTTCGAGCCGAGTTGGGGCCATATGCCCGTATGTGGGCGAAAATTATAATTTCGTATTTTCGCGCTGTTTTAACGGATTTTATATAGTTTTGATACGCCTAATCGATTCCGCACACTTAAAACCGGATTTGGAACACTTAATTTTTGGGCGAATTTTGAGCCGAGTTGGGGCCATATGGCCGTATTTGGGCGAAAATTATAATTTCGTATTTTCGCGCTGTTTTAACGGATTTTATATAGTTTTGATACGCCTAATCGATTCCGCACACTTAAAACCGGATTTGGAACACTAAGTTTTTGGGCGAATTTCGAGCCGAGTTGGGGCCATATGGCCGTATGTGGGCGAAAATTATAATTTAGTATTTTCGCGCTGTTTTAACGGATTTTATATAGTTTTGATACGCCTAATCGATTCCGGACACTTAAAACCGGATTTGGAACACTAAGTTTTTGGGCGAATTTCGAGCCGAGTTGGGGCCATATGGCCGTATGTAGGCGAAAATTATAATTTCGTATTTTCGCGCTGTTTTAACGGATTTTATATAGTTTTGATACGCTTAATCGATTCCGCACACTTAAAACCGGATTTGGAACACTAAGTTTTTGGGCGAATTTCGAGCCGAGTTGGGGCCATATGGCCGTATGTGGGCGAAAATTATAATTTCGTATTTTCGCGCTGTTTTAACGGATTTTATATAGCTTTGATACGCCTAATCGATTCCGCACACTTAAAACCGGATTTGGAACACTAAGTTTTTGGGCGAATTTTGAGCCGAGTTGGGGCCATATGGCCGTATGTGGGCGAAAATTATAATTTCGTATTTTCGCGCTGTTTTAACGGATTTTATATAGTTTTGATACGCCTAATCGATTCCGCACACTTAAAACCGGTTTTGGAACACTAAGTTTTTGGGCGAATTTCGAGCCGAGTTGGGGCCATATGCCCGTATGTGGGCGAAAATTATAATTTCGTATTTTCGCGCTGTTTTAACGGATTTTATATAGTTTTGATACGCCTAATCGATTCCGCACACTTAAAACCGGATTTGGAACACTTAATTTTTGGGCGAATTTTGAGCCGAGTTGGGGCCATATGGCCGTATTTGGGCGAAAATTATAATTTCGTATTTTCGCGCTGTTTTAACGGATTTTATATAGTTTTGATACGCCTAATCGATTCCGCACACTTAAAACCGGATTTGGAACACTAAGTTTTTGGGCGAATTTCGAGCCGAGTTGGGGCCATATGGCCGTATGTGGGCGAAAATTATAATTTAGTATTTTCGCGCTGTTTTAACGGATTTTATATAGTTTTGATACGCCTAATCGATTCCGGACACTTAAAACCGGATTTGGAACACTAAGTTTTTGGGCGAATTTCGAGCCGAGTTGGGGCCATATGGCCGTATGTAGGCGAAAATTATAATTTCGTATTTTCGCGCTGTTTTAACGGATTTTATATAGTTTTGATACGCTTAATCGATTCCGCACACTTAAAACCGGATTTGGAACACTAAGTTTTTGGGCGAATTTCGAGCCCAGTTGGGGCCATATGGCCGTATGTGGGCGAAAATTATAATTTCGTATTTTCGCGCTGTTTTAACGGATTTTATATAGCTTTGATACGCCTAATCGATTCCGCACACTTAAAACCGGATTTGGAACACTAAGTTTTTGGGCGAATTTTGAGCCGAGTTGGGGCCATATGGCCGTATGTGGGCGAAAATTATAATTTCGTATTTTCGCGCTGTTTAAACGGATTTTATATAGTTTTGATACGCCTAATCGATTCCGCACACTTAAAACCGGATTTGGAACACTAAGTTTTTGGGCGAATTTCGAGCCGAGTTGGGGCCATATGGCCGTATGTGGGCGAAAATTATAATTTCGTATTTTCGCGCTGTTTTAACGGATTTTATATAGTTTTGATACGCCTAATCGATTCCGCACACTTAAAACCGGATTTGGAACACTAAGTTTTTGGGCGAATTTTGAGCCGAGTTGGGGCCATATGGCCGTATGTGGGCGAAAATTATAATTTCGTATTTTCGCGCTGTTTAAACGGATTTTATATAGTTTTGATACGCCTAATCGATTCCGCACACTTAAAACCGGATTTGGGACACTAAGTTTTTGGGCGAATTTCGAGCCGAGTTGGGGCCATATGGCCGTATGTGGGCGAAAATTATAATTTCGTATTTTCGCGCTGTTTTAACGGATTTTATATAGTTTTGATACGCCTAATCGATTCCGCACACTTAAAACCGGTTTTGGAACACTAAGTTTTTGGGCGAATTTCGAGCCGAGTTAGGGCCATATGGCCGTATGTGAGCGAAAATTATAATTTCGTATTTTCGCGCTGTATTAACGGATTTTATATAGTTTTGATACGCCTAATCGATTCCGCACACTTAAAACCGGATTCGGAACACTAAGTTTTTGGGCGAATTTCGAGCCGAGTTGGGGCCATATGGCCGTATGTGGGCGAAAATTATAATTTCGTATTTTCGCGCTGTTTTAACGGATTTTATATAGCTTTGATACGCCTAATCGATTCCGCACACTTAAAACCGGTTTTGGAACACTAAGTTTTTGGGCGAATTTCGAGCCGAGTTGGGGCCATATGGCCGTATGTGGGCGAAAATTATAATTTCGTATTTTCGCGCTGTTTTAACGGATTTTATATAGTTTTGATACGCCTAATCGATTCCGCACACTTAAAACCGGTTTTGGAACACTAAGTTTTTGGGCGAATTTCGAGCCGAGTTGGGGCCGTATGTGAGCGAAAATTATAATTTCGTATTTTCGCGCTGTTTTAACAGATTTTATATAGTTTTGATACGCCTAATCGATTCCGCATACTTAAAACCGGATTTGGAACACTAAGTTTTTGGGCGAATTTTAAGCCGAGTTGGGGCCATATGGCCGTATGTGGGCGAAAATTATAATTTCGTATTTTCGCGCTGTTTTAACGGATTTTATATAGTTTTGATACGCCTAATCGATTCCGCACACTTAAAACCGGATTCGGAACACTAAGTTTTTGGGCGAATTTCGAGCCGAGTTGGGGCCATATGCCCGTATGTGGGCGAAAATTATAATTTCGTATTTTCGCGCTGTTTTAACGGATTTTATATAGTTTTGATACGCCTAATCGATTCCGCACAATTAAAACCGGATTTGGAACACTTAGGTTTTGGGCGAATTTTGAGCCGAGTTGGGGCCATATGGCCGTATGTGGGCGAAAATTATAATTTCGTATTTTCGCGCTGTTTTAACGGATTTTATATAGCTTTGATACGCCTAATCGATTCCGCACACTTAAAACCGGATTTGGAACACTAAGTTTTTGGGCGAATTTTGAGCCGAGTTGGGGCCATATGGCCGTATGTGAGCGAAAATTATAATTTCGTATTTTCGCGCTGTTTTAACGGATTTTATATAGTTTTGATACGCCTAATCGATTCCGCACACTTAAAACCGGATTTGGAACACTAAGTTTTTGGGCGAATTTCGAGCCGAGTTGGGGCCATATGGCCGTATGTGGGCGAAAATTATAATTTCGTATTTTCGCGCTGTTTTAACGGATTTTATATAGTTTTGATACGCCTAATCGATTCCGCACACTTAAAACCGGATTTGGAACACTAAGTTTTTGGGCGAATTTTGAGCCGAGTTGGGGCCATATGGCCGTATGTGGGCGAAAATTATAATTTCGTATTTTCGCGCTGTTTTAACGGATTTTATATAGTTTTGATACGCCTAATCGATTCCGGACACTTAAAACCGGATTTGGAACACTAAGTTTTTGGGCGAATTTCGAGCCGAGTTGGGGCCATATGGCCGTATGTGGGCGAAAATTATAATTTAGTATTTTCGCGCTGTTTTAACGGATTTTATATAGTTTTGATACGCCTAATCGATTCCGCACACTTAAAACCGGATTTGGAACACTAAGTTTTTGGGCGAATTTCGAGCCGAGTTGGGGCCATATGGCCGTATGTGGGCGAAAATTATAATTTAGTATTTTCGCGCTGTTTTAACGGATTTTATATAGTTTTGATAAGCCTAATCGATTCCGGACACTTAAAACCGGATTTGGAACACTAAGTTTTTGGGCGAATTTCGAGCCGAGTTGGGGCCATATGGCCGTATGTGGGCGAAAATTATAATTTCGTATTTTCGCGCTGTTTTAACGGATTTTATATAGTTTTGATACGCCTAATCGATTCCGCACACTTAAAACCGGATTTGGAACACTAAGTTTTTGGGCGAATTTTGAGCCGAGTTGGGGCCATATGGCCGTATGTGGGCGAAAATTATAATTTCGTATTTTCGCGCTGTTTAAACGGATTTTATATAGTTTTGATACGCCTAATCGATTCCGCACACTTAAAACCGGATTTGGGACACTAAGTTTTTGGGCGAATTTCGAGCCGAGTTGGGGCCATATGGCCGTATGTGGGCGAAAATTATAATTTCGTATTTTCGCGCTGTTTTAACGGATTTTATATAGTTTTGATACGCCTAATCGATTCCGCACACTTAAAACCGGTTTTGGAACACTAAGTTTTTGGGCGAATTTCGAGCCGAGTTAGGGCCATATGGCCGTATGTGAGCGAAAATTATAATTTCGTATTTTCGCGCTGTATTAACAGATTTTATATAGTTTTGATACGCCTAATCGATTCCGAACACTTAAAACCGGATTCGGAACACTAAGTTTTTGGGCGAATTTCGAGCCGAGTTGGGGCCATATGGCCGTATGTGGGCGAAAATTATAATTTCGTATTTTCGCGCTGTTTTAACGGATTTTATATAGCTTTGATACGCCTAATCGATTCCGCACACTTAAAACCGGATTTGGAACACTAAGTTTTTGGGCGAATTTTGAGCCGAGTTGGGGCCATATGGCCGTATGTGGGCGAAAATTATAATTTCGTATTTTCGCGCTGTTTTAACGGATTTTATATAGTTTTGATACGCCTAATCGATTCCGCACACTTAAAACCGGATTTGGAACACTAAGTTTTTGGACGAATTTCGAGCCGAGTTGGGGCCATATGGCCGTATGTGGGCGAAAATTATAATTTCGTATTTTCGCGCTGTTTTAACGGATTTTATATAGCTTTGATACGCCTAATCGATTCCGCACACTTAAAACCGGTTTTGGAACACTAAGTTTTTGGGCGAATTTCGAGCCGAGTTGGGGCCATATGGCCGTATGTGGGCGAAAATTATAATTTCGTATTTTCGCGCTGTTTTAACGGATTTTATATAGTTTTGATACGCCTAATCGATTCCGCACACTTAAAACCGGTTTTGGAACACTAAGTTTTTGGGCGAATTTCGAGCCGAGTTGGGGCCGTATGTGAGCGAAAATTATAATTTCGTATTTTCGCGCTGTTTTAACAGATTTTATATAGTTTTGATACGCCTAATCGATTCCGCATACTTAAAACCGGATTTGGAACACTAAGTTTTTGGGCGAATTTCGAGCCGAGTTGGGGCCATATGGCCGTATGTGAGCGAAAATTATAATTTCGTATTTTCGCGCTGTTTTAACAGATTTTATATAGTTTTGATACGCCTAATCAATTCCGCACACTTAAAACCGGATTCGGAACACTAAGTTTTTGGGCGAATTTCGAGCCGAGTTGGGGCCATATGCCCGTATGTGGGCGAAAATTATAATTTCGTATTTTCGCGCTGTTTTAACGGATTTTATATAGTTTTGATACGCCTAATCGATTCCGCACAATTAAAACCGGATTTGGAACACTTAGTTTTTGGGCGAATTTTGAGCCGAGTTGGGGCCATATGGCCGTATGTGGGCGAAAATTATAATTTCGTATTTTCGCGCTGTTTTAACGGATTTTATATAGCTTTGATACGCCTAATCGATTCCGCACACTTAAAACCGGATTTGGAACACTAAGTTTTTGGGCGAATTTTGAGCCGAGTTGGGGCCATATGGCCGTATGTGAGCGAAAATTATAATTTCGTATTTTCGCGCTGTTTTAACGGATTTTATATAGTTTTGATACGCCTAATCGATTCCGCACACTTAAAACCGGATTTGGAACACTAAGTTTTTGGGCGAATTTTGAGCCGAGTTGGGGCCATATGGCCGTATGTGGGCGAAAATTATAATTTCGTATTTTCGCGCTGTTTTAACGGATTTTATATAGTTTTGATACGCCTAATCGATTCCGGACACTTAAAACCGGATTTGGAACACTAAGTTTTTGGGCGAATTTCGAGCCGAGTTGGGGCCATATGGCCGTATGTGGGCGAAAATTATAATTTCGTATTTTCGCGCTGTTTTAACGGATTTTATATAGCTTTGATACGCCTAATCGATTCCGCACACTTAAAACCAGTTTTGGAACACTAAGTTTTTGGGCGAATTTCGAGCCGAGTTGGGGCCATATGGCCGTATGTGGGCGAAAATTATAATTTCGTATTTTCGCGCTGTTTTAACGGATTTTAAATAGTTTTGATACGCCTAATCGATTCCGCACACTTAAAACCGGATTTGGAACACTAAGTTTTTGGGCGAATTTCGAGCCGAGTTGGGGCCATATGGCCGTATGTGGGCGAAAATTATAATTTCGTATTTTCGCGCTGTTTTAACGGATTTTATATAGTTTTGATACGCCTAATCGATTCCGCACACTTAAAACCGGTTTTGGAACACTAAGTTTTTGGGCGAATTTCGAGCCGAGTTGGGGCCGTATGTGAGCGAAAATTATAATTTCGTATTTTCGCGCTGTTTTAACAGATTTTATATAGTTTTGATACGCCTAATCGATTCCGCATACTTAAAACCGGATTTGGAACACTAAGTTTTTGGGCGAATTTCGAGCCGAGTTGGGGCCATATGGCCGTATGTGAGCGAAAATTATAATTTCGTATTTTCGCGCTGTTTTAACAGATTTTATATAGTTTTGATACGCCTAATCGATTCCGCACAATTAAAACCGGATTTGGAACACTTAGTTTTTGGGCGAATTTTGAGCCGAGTTGGGGCCATATGGCCGTATGTGGGCGAAAATTATAATTTCGTATTTTCGCGCTGTTTTAACGGATTTTATATAGCTTTGATACGCCTAATCGATTCCGCACACTTAAAACCGGATTTGGAACACTAAGTTTTTGGGCGAATTTTGAGCCGAGTTGGGGCCATATGGCCGTATGTGAGCGAAAATTATAATTTCGTATTTTCGCGCTGTTTTAACGGATTTTATATAGTTTTGATACGCCTAATCGATTCCGCACACTTAAAACCGGATTTGGAACACTAAGTTTTTGGGCGAATTTTGAGCCGAGTTGGGGCCATATGGCCGTATGTGGGCGAAAATTATAATTTCGTATTTTCGCGCTGTTTTAACGGATTTTATATAGTTTTGATACGCCTAATCGATTCCGGACACTTAAAACCGGATTTGGAACACTAAGTTTTTGGGCGAATTTCGAGCCGAGTTGGGGCCATATGGCCGTATGTGGGCGAAAATTATAATTTAGTATTTTCGCGCTGTTTTAACGGATTTTATATAGTTTTGATACGCCTAATCGATTCCGGACACTTAAAACCGGATTTGGAACACTAAGTTTTTGGGCGAATTTCGAGCCGAGTTGGGGCCATATGGCCGTATGTGGGCGAAAATTATAATTTCGTATTTTCGCGCTGTTTTAACGGATTTTATATAGTTTTGATACGCCTAATCGATTCCGCACACTTAAAACCGGATTTGGAACACTAAGTTTTTGGGCGAATTTCGAGCCGAGTTGGGGCCATATGGCCGTATGTGGGCGAAAATTATAATTTCGTATTTTCGCGCTGTTTAAACGGATTTTATATAGCTTTGATACGCCTAATCGATTCCGCACACTTAAAACCGGATTTGGAACACTAAGTTTTTGGGCGAATTTTGAGCCGAGTTGGGGCCATATGGCCGTATGTGGGCGAAAATTATAATTTCGTATTTTCGCGCTGTTTAAACGGATTTTATATAGTTTTGATACGCCTAATCGATTCCGCACACTTAAAACCGGATTTGGGACACTAAGTTTTTGGGCGAATTTCGAGCCGAGTTGGGGCCATATGGCCGTATGTGGGCGAAAATTATAATTTCGTATTTTCGCGCTGTTTTAACGGATTTTATATAGTTTTGATACGCCTAATCGATTCCGCACACTTAAAACCGGTTTTGGAACACTAAGTTTTTGGGCGAATTTCGAGCCGAGTTAGGGCCATATGGCCGTATGTGAGCGAAAATTATAATTTCGTATTTTCGCGCTGTATTAACAGATTTTATATAGTTTTGATACGCCTAATCGATTCCGCACACTTAAAACCGGATTCGGAACACTAAGTTTTTGGGCGAATTTCGAGCCGAGTTGGGGCCATATGGCCGTATGTGGGCGAAAATTATAATTTCGTATTTTCGCGCTGTTTTAACGGATTTTATATAGCTTTGATACGCCTAATCGATTCCGCACACTTAAAACCGGATTTGGAACACTAAGTTTTTGGGCGAATTTTGAGCCGAGTTGGGGCCATATGGCCGTATGTGGGCGAAAATTATAATTTCGTATTTTCGCGCTGTTTTAACGGATTTTATATAGTTTTGATACGCCTAATCGATTCCGCACACTTAAAACCGGTTTTGGAACACTAAGTTTTTGGGCGAATTTCGAGCCGAGTTGGGGCCGTATGTGAGCGAAAATTATAATTTCGTATTTTCGCGCTGTTTTAACAGATTTTATATAGTTTTGATACGCCTAATCGATTCCGCACAATTAAAACCGGATTTGGAACACTTAGTTTTTGGGCGAATTTTGAGCCGAGTTGGGGCCATATGGCCGTATGTGGGCGAAAATTATAATTTCGTATTTTCGCGCTGTTTTAACGGATTTTATATAGCTTTGATACGCCTAATCGATTCCGCACACTTAAAACCGGTTTTGGAACACTAAGTTTTTGGGCGAATTTCGAGCCGAGTTGGGGCCGTATGTGAGCGAAAATTATAATTTCGTATTTTCGCGCTGTTTTAACAGATTTTATATAGTTTTGATACGCCTAATCGATTCCGCATACTTAAAACCGGATTTGGAACACTAAGTTTTTGGGCGAATTTTAAGCCGAGTTGGGGCCATATGGCCGTATGTGGGCGAAAATTATAATTTCGTATTTTCGCGCTGTTTTAACGGATTTTATATAGTTTTGATACGCCTAATCGATTCCGCACACTTAAAACCGGATTCGGAACACTAAGTTTTTGGGCGAATTTCGAGCCGAGTTGGGGCCATATGCCCGTATGTGGGCGAAAATTATAATTTCGTATTTTCGCGCTGTTTTAACGGATTTTATATAGTTTTGATACGCCTAATCGATTCCGCACAATTAAAACCGGATTTGGAACACTTAGGTTTTGGGCGAATTTTGAGCCGAGTTGGGGCCATATGGCCGTATGTGGGCGAAAATTATAATTTCGTATTTTCGCGCTGTTTTAACGGATTTTATATAGCTTTGATACGCCTAATCGATTCCGCACACTTAAAACCGGATTTGGAACACTAAGTTTTTGGGCGAATTTTGAGCCGAGTTGGGGCCATATGGCCGTATGTGAGCGAAAATTATAATTTCGTATTTTCGCGCTGTTTTAACGGATTTTATATAGTTTTGATACGCCTAATCGATTCCGCACACTTAAAACCGGATTTGGAACACTAAGTTTTTGGGCGAATTTCGAGCCGAGTTGGGGCCATATGGCCGTATGTGGGCGAAAATTATAATTTCGTATTTTCGCGCTGTTTTAACGGATTTTATATAGTTTTGATACGCCTAATCGATTCCGCACACTTAAAACCGGATTTGGAACACTAAGTTTTTGGGCGAATTTTGAGCCGAGTTGGGGCCATATGGCCGTATGTGGGCGAAAATTATAATTTCGTATTTTCGCGCTGTTTTAACGGATTTTATATAGTTTTGATACGCCTAATCGATTCCGGACACTTAAAACCGGATTTGGAACACTAAGTTTTTGGGCGAATTTCGAGCCGAGTTGGGGCCATATGGCCGTATGTGGGCGAAAATTATAATTTAGTATTTTCGCGCTGTTTTAACGGATTTTATATAGTTTTGATACGCCTAATCGATTCCGCACACTTAAAACCGGATTTGGAACACTAAGTTTTTGGGCGAATTTCGAGCCGAGTTGGGGCCATATGGCCGTATGTGGGCGAAAATTATAATTTAGTATTTTCGCGCTGTTTTAACGGATTTTATATAGTTTTGATAAGCCTAATCGATTCCGGACACTTAAAACCGGATTTGGAACACTAAGTTTTTGGGCGAATTTCGAGCCGAGTTGGGGCCATATGGCCGTATGTGGGCGAAAATTATAATTTCGTATTTTCGCGCTGTTTTAACGGATTTTATATAGTTTTGATACGCCTAATCGATTCCGCACACTTAAAACCGGATTTGGAACACTAAGTTTTTGGGCGAATTTTGAGCCGAGTTGGGGCCATATGGCCGTATGTGGGCGAAAATTATAATTTCGTATTTTCGCGCTGTTTAAACGGATTTTATATAGTTTTGATACGCCTAATCGATTCCGCACACTTAAAACCGGATTTGGGACACTAAGTTTTTGGGCGAATTTCGAGCCGAGTTGGGGCCATATGGCCGTATGTGGGCGAAAATTATAATTTCGTATTTTCGCGCTGTTTTAACGGATTTTATATAGTTTTGATACGCCTAATCGATTCCGCACACTTAAAACCGGTTTTGGAACACTAAGTTTTTGGGCGAATTTCGAGCCGAGTTAGGGCCATATGGCCGTATGTGAGCGAAAATTATAATTTCGTATTTTCGCGCTGTATTAACAGATTTTATATAGTTTTGATACGCCTAATCGATTCCGAACACTTAAAACCGGATTCGGAACACTAAGTTTTTGGGCGAATTTCGAGCCGAGTTGGGGCCATATGGCCGTATGTGGGCGAAAATTATAATTTCGTATTTTCGCGCTGTTTTAACGGATTTTATATAGCTTTGATACGCCTAATCGATTCCGCACACTTAAAACCGGATTTGGAACACTAAGTTTTTGGGCGAATTTTGAGCCGAGTTGGGGCCATATGGCCGTATGTGGGCGAAAATTATAATTTCGTATTTTCGCGCTGTTTTAACGGATTTTATATAGTTTTGATACGCCTAATCGATTCCGCACACTTAAAACCGGATTTGGAACACTAAGTTTTTGGACGAATTTCGAGCCGAGTTGGGGCCATATGGCCGTATGTGGGCGAAAATTATAATTTCGTATTTTCGCGCTGTTTTAACGGATTTTATATAGCTTTGATACGCCTAATCGATTCCGCACACTTAAAACCGGTTTTGGAACACTAAGTTTTTGGGCGAATTTCGAGCCGAGTTGGGGCCATATGGCCGTATGTGGGCGAAAATTATAATTTCGTATTTTCGCGCTGTTTTAACGGATTTTATATAGTTTTGATACGCCTAATCGATTCCGCACACTTAAAACCGGTTTTGGAACACTAAGTTTTTGGGCGAATTTCGAGCCGAGTTGGGGCCGTATGTGAGCGAAAATTATAATTTCGTATTTTCGCGCTGTTTTAACAGATTTTATATAGTTTTGATACGCCTAATCGATTCCGCATACTTAAAACCGGATTTGGAACACTAAGTTTTTGGGCGAATTTCGAGCCGAGTTGGGGCCATATGGCCGTATGTGAGCGAAAATTATAATTTCGTATTTTCGCGCTGTTTTAACAGATTTTATATAGTTTTGATACGCCTAATCAATTCCGCACACTTAAAACCGGATTCGGAACACTAAGTTTTTGGGCGAATTTCGAGCCGAGTTGGGGCCATATGCCCGTATGTGGGCGAAAATTATAATTTCGTATTTTCGCGCTGTTTTAACGGATTTTATATAGTTTTGATACGCCTAATCGATTCCGCACAATTAAAACCGGATTTGGAACACTTAGTTTTTGGGCGAATTTTGAGCCGAGTTGGGGCCATATGGCCGTATGTGGGCGAAAATTATAATTTCGTATTTTCGCGCTGTTTTAACGGATTTTATATAGCTTTGATACGCCTAATCGATTCCGCACACTTAAAACCGGATTTGGAACACTAAGTTTTTGGGCGAATTTTGAGCCGAGTTGGGGCCATATGGCCGTATGTGAGCGAAAATTATAATTTCGTATTTTCGCGCTGTTTTAACGGATTTTATATAGTTTTGATACGCCTAATCGATTCCGCACACTTAAAACCGGATTTGGAACACTAAGTTTTTGGGCGAATTTTGAGCCGAGTTGGGGCCATATGGCCGTATGTGGGCGAAAATTATAATTTCGTATTTTCGCGCTGTTTTAACGGATTTTATATAGTTTTGATACGCCTAATCGATTCCGGACACTTAAAACCGGATTTGGAACACTAAGTTTTTGGGCGAATTTCGAGCCGAGTTGGGGCCATATGGCCGTATGTGGGCGAAAATTATAATTTCGTATTTTCGCGCTGTTTTAACGGATTTTATATAGCTTTGATACGCCTAATCGATTCCGCACACTTAAAACCAGTTTTGGAACACTAAGTTTTTGGGCGAATTTCGAGCCGAGTTGGGGCCATATGGCCGTATGTGGGCGAAAATTATAATTTCGTATTTTCGCGCTGTTTTAACGGATTTTAAATAGTTTTGATACGCCTAATCGATTCCGCACACTTAAAACCGGATTTGGAACACTAAGTTTTTGGGCGAATTTCGAGCCGAGTTGGGGCCATATGGCCGTATGTGGGCGAAAATTATAATTTCGTATTTTCGCGCTGTTTTAACGGATTTTATATAGTTTTGATACGCCTAATCGATTCCGCACACTTAAAACCGGTTTTGGAACACTAAGTTTTTGGGCGAATTTCGAGCCGAGTTGGGGCCGTATGTGAGCGAAAATTATAATTTCGTATTTTCGCGCTGTTTTAACAGATTTTATATAGTTTTGATACGCCTAATCGATTCCGCATACTTAAAACCGGATTTGGAACACTAAGTTTTTGGGCGAATTTCGAGCCGAGTTGGGGCCATATGGCCGTATGTGAGCGAAAATTATAATTTCGTATTTTCGCGCTGTTTTAACAGATTTTATATAGTTTTGATACGCCTAATCGATTCCGCACAATTAAAACCGGATTTGGAACACTTAGTTTTTGGGCGAATTTTGAGCCGAGTTGGGGCCATATGGCCGTATGTGGGCGAAAATTATAATTTCGTATTTTCGCGCTGTTTTAACGGATTTTATATAGCTTTGATACGCCTAATCGATTCCGCACACTTAAAACCGGATTTGGAACACTAAGTTTTTGGGCGAATTTTGAGCCGAGTTGGGGCCATATGGCCGTATGTGAGCGAAAATTATAATTTCGTATTTTCGCGCTGTTTTAACGGATTTTATATAGTTTTGATACGCCTAATCGATTCCGCACACTTAAAACCGGATTTGGAACACTAAGTTTTTGGGCGAATTTTGAGCCGAGTTGGGGCCATATGGCCGTATGTGGGCGAAAATTATAATTTCGTATTTTCGCGCTGTTTTAACGGATTTTATATAGTTTTGATACGCCTAATCGATTCCGGACACTTAAAACCGGATTTGGAACACTAAGTTTTTGGGCGAATTTCGAGCCGAGTTGGGGCCATATGGCCGTATGTGGGCGAAAATTATAATTTAGTATTTTCGCGCTGTTTTAACGGATTTTATATAGTTTTGATACGCCTAATCGATTCCGGACACTTAAAACCGGATTTGGAACACTAAGTTTTTGGGCGAATTTCGAGCCGAGTTGGGGCCATATGGCCGTATGTGGGCGAAAATTATAATTTCGTATTTTCGCGCTGTTTTAACGGATTTTATATAGTTTTGATACGCCTAATCGATTCCGCACACTTAAAACCGGATTTGGAACACTAAGTTTTTGGGCGAATTTCGAGCCGAGTTGGGGCCATATGGCCGTATGTGGGCGAAAATTATAATTTCGTATTTTCGCGCTGTTTAAACGGATTTTATATAGCTTTGATACGCCTAATCGATTCCGCACACTTAAAACCGGATTTGGAACACTAAGTTTTTGGGCGAATTTTGAGCCGAGTTGGGGCCATATGGCCGTATGTGGGCGAAAATTATAATTTCGTATTTTCGCGCTGTTTAAACGGATTTTATATAGTTTTGATACGCCTAATCGATTCCGCACACTTAAAACCGGATTTGGGACACTAAGTTTTTGGGCGAATTTCGAGCCGAGTTGGGGCCATATGGCCGTATGTGGGCGAAAATTATAATTTCGTATTTTCGCGCTGTTTTAACGGATTTTATATAGTTTTGATACGCCTAATCGATTCCGCACACTTAAAACCGGTTTTGGAACACTAAGTTTTTGGGCGAATTTCGAGCCGAGTTAGGGCCATATGGCCGTATGTGAGCGAAAATTATAATTTCGTATTTTCGCGCTGTATTAACAGATTTTATATAGTTTTGATACGCCTAATCGATTCCGCACACTTAAAACCGGATTCGGAACACTAAGTTTTTGGGCGAATTTCGAGCCGAGTTGGGGCCATATGGCCGTATGTGGGCGAAAATTATAATTTCGTATTTTCGCGCTGTTTTAACGGATTTTATATAGCTTTGATACGCCTAATCGATTCCGCACACTTAAAACCGGATTTGGAACACTAAGTTTTTGGGCGAATTTTGAGCCGAGTTGGGGCCATATGGCCGTATGTGGGCGAAAATTATAATTTCGTATTTTCGCGCTGTTTTAACGGATTTTATATAGTTTTGATACGCCTAATCGATTCCGCACACTTAAAACCGGTTTTGGAACACTAAGTTTTTGGGCGAATTTCGAGCCGAGTTGGGGCCGTATGTGAGCGAAAATTATAATTTCGTATTTTCGCGCTGTTTTAACAGATTTTATATAGTTTTGATACGCCTAATCGATTCCGCACAATTAAAACCGGATTTGGAACACTTAGTTTTTGGGCGAATTTTGAGCCGAGTTGGGGCCATATGGCCGTATGTGGGCGAAAATTATAATTTCGTATTTTCGCGCTGTTTTAACGGATTTTATATAGCTTTGATACGCCTAATCGATTCCGCACACTTAAAACCGGATTTGGAACACTAAGTTTTTGGGCGAATTTTGAGCCGAGTTGGGGCCATATGGCCGTATGTGAGCGAAAATTATAATTTCGTATTTTCGCGCTGTTTTAACGGATTTTATATAGTTTTGATACGCCTAATCGATTCCGCACACTTAAAACCGGATTTGGAACACTAAGTTTTTGGGCGAATTTTGAGCCGAGTTGGGGCCATATGGCCGTATGTGGGCGAAAATTATAATTTCGTATTTTCGCGCTGTTTTAACGGATTTTATATAGTTTTGATACGCCTAATCGATTCCGGACACTTAAAACCGGATTTGGAACACTAAGTTTTTGGGCGAATTTCGAGCCGAGTTGGGGCCATATGGCCGTATGTGGGCGAAAATTATAATTTAGTATTTTCGCGCTGTTTTAACGGATTTTATATAGTTTTGATACGCCTAATCGATTCCGGACACTTAAAACCGGATTTGGAACACTAAGTTTTTGGGCGAATTTCGAGCCGAGTTGGGGCCATATGGCCGTATGTGGGCGAAAATTATAATTTCGTATTTTCGCGCTGTTTTAACGGATTTTATATAGTTTTGATACGCCTAATCGATTCCGCACACTTAAAACCGGATTTGGAACACTAAGTTTTTGGGCGAATTTCGAGCCGAGTTGGGGCCATATGGCCGTATGTGGGCGAAAATTATAATTTCGTATTTTCGCGCTGTTTAAACGGATTTTATATAGTTTTGATACGCCTAATCGATTCCGGACACTTAAAACCGGATTTGGAACACTAAGTTTTTGGGCGAATTTCGAGCCGAGTTGGGGCCATATGGCCGTATGTGGGCGAAAATTATAATTTCGTATTTTCGCGCTGTTTTAACGGATTTTATATAGCTTTGATACGCCTAATCGATTCCGCACACTTAAAACCAGTTTTGGAACACTAAGTTTTTGGGCGAATTTCGAGCCGAGTTGGGGCCATATGGCCGTATGTGGGCGAAAATTATAATTTCGTATTTTCGCGCTGTTTTAACGGATTTTAAATAGTTTTGATACGCCTAATCGATTCCGCACACTTAAAACCGGATTTGGAACACTAAGTTTTTGGGCGAATTTCGAGCCGAGTTGGGGCCATATGGCCGTATGTGGGCGAAAATTATAATTTCGTATTTTCGCGCTGTTTTAACGGATTTTATATAGTTTTGATACGCCTAATCGATTCCGCACACTTAAAACCGGTTTTGGAACACTAAGTTTTTGGGCGAATTTCGAGCCGAGTTGGGGCCGTATGTGAGCGAAAATTATAATTTCGTATTTTCGCGCTGTTTTAACAGATTTTATATAGTTTTGATACGCCTAATCGATTCCGCATACTTAAAACCGGATTTGGAACACTAAGTTTTTGGGCGAATTTCGAGCCGAGTTGGGGCCATATGGCCGTATGTGAGCGAAAATTATAATTTCGTATTTTCGCGCTGTTTTAACAGATTTTATATAGTTTTGATACGCCTAATCGATTCCGCACAATTAAAACCGGATTTGGAACACTTAGTTTTTGGGCGAATTTTGAGCCGAGTTGGGGCCATATGGCCGTATGTGGGCGAAAATTATAATTTCGTATTTTCGCGCTGTTTTAACGGATTTTATATAGCTTTGATACGCCTAATCGATTCCGCACACTTAAAACCGGATTTGGAACACTAAGTTTTTGGGCGAATTTTGAGCCGAGTTGGGGCCATATGGCCGTATGTGAGCGAAAATTATAATTTCGTATTTTCGCGCTGTTTTAACGGATTTTATATAGTTTTGATACGCCTAATCGATTCCGCACACTTAAAACCGGATTTGGAACACTAAGTTTTTGGGCGAATTTTGAGCCGAGTTGGGGCCATATGGCCGTATGTGGGCGAAAATTATAATTTCGTATTTTCGCGCTGTTTTAACGGATTTTATATAGTTTTGATACGCCTAATCGATTCCGGACACTTAAAACCGGATTTGGAACACTAAGTTTTTGGGCGAATTTCGAGCCGAGTTGGGGCCATATGGCCGTATGTGGGCGAAAATTATAATTTAGTATTTTCGCGCTGTTTTAACGGATTTTATATAGTTTTGATACGCCTAATCGATTCCGGACACTTAAAACCGGATTTGGAACACTAAGTTTTTGGGCGAATTTCGAGCCGAGTTGGGGCCATATGGCCGTATGTGGGCGAAAATTATAATTTCGTATTTTCGCGCTGTTTTAACGGATTTTATATAGTTTTGATACGCCTAATCGATTCCGCACACTTAAAACCGGATTTGGAACACTAAGTTTTTGGGCGAATTTCGAGCCGAGTTGGGGCCATATGGCCGTATGTGGGCGAAAATTATAATTTCGTATTTTCGCGCTGTTTAAACGGATTTTATATAGCTTTGATACGCCTAATCGATTCCGCACACTTAAAACCGGATTTGGAACACTAAGTTTTTGGGCGAATTTTGAGCCGAGTTGGGGCCATATGGCCGTATGTGGGCGAAAATTATAATTTCGTATTTTCGCGCTGTTTAAACGGATTTTATATAGTTTTGATACGCCTAATCGATTCCGCACACTTAAAACCGGATTTGGGACACTAAGTTTTTGGGCGAATTTCGAGCCGAGTTGGGGCCATATGGCCGTATGTGGGCGAAAATTATAATTTCGTATTTTCGCGCTGTTTTAACGGATTTTATATAGTTTTGATACGCCTAATCGATTCCGCACACTTAAAACCGGTTTTGGAACACTAAGTTTTTGGGCGAATTTCGAGCCGAGTTAGGGCCATATGGCCGTATGTGAGCGAAAATTATAATTTCGTATTTTCGCGCTGTATTAACAGATTTTATATAGTTTTGATACGCCTAATCGATTCCGCACACTTAAAACCGGATTCGGAACACTAAGTTTTTGGGCGAATTTCGAGCCGAGTTGGGGCCATATGGCCGTATGTGGGCGAAAATTATAATTTCGTATTTTCGCGCTGTTTTAACGGATTTTATATAGCTTTGATACGCCTAATCGATTCCGCACACTTAAAACCGGATTTGGAACACTAAGTTTTTGGGCGAATTTTGAGCCGAGTTGGGGCCATATGGCCGTATGTGAGCGAAAATTATAATTTCGTATTTTCGCGCTGTTTTAACGGATTTTATATAGTTTTGATACGCCTAATCGATTCCGCACACTTAAAACCGGATTTGGAACACTAAGTTTTTGGGCGAATTTTGAGCCGAGTTGGGGCCATATGGCCGTATGTGGGCGAAAATTATAATTTCGTATTTTCGCGCTGTTTTAACGGATTTTATATAGTTTTGATACGCCTAATCGATTCCGCACACTTAAAACCGGTTTTGGAACACTAAGTTTTTGGGCGAATTTCGAGCCGAGTTGGGGCCGTATGTGAGCGAAAATTATAATTTCGTATTTTCGCGCTGTTTTAACAGATTTTATATAGTTTTGATACGCCTAATCGATTCCGCACAATTAAAACCGGATTTGGAACACTTAGTTTTTGGGCGAATTTTGAGCCGAGTTGGGGCCATATGGCCGTATGTGGGCGAAAATTATAATTTCGTATTTTCGCGCTGTTTTAACGGATTTTATATAGCTTTGATACGCCTAATCGATTCCGCACACTTAAAACCGGATTTGGAACACTAAGTTTTTGGGCGAATTTTGAGCCGAGTTGGGGCCATATGGCCGTATGTGAGCGAAAATTATAATTTCGTATTTTCGCGCTGTTTTAACGGATTTTATATAGTTTTGATACGCCTAATCGATTCCGCACACTTAAAACCGGATTTGGAACACTAAGTTTTTGGGCGAATTTTGAGCCGAGTTGGGGCCATATGGCCGTATGTGGGCGAAAATTATAATTTCGTATTTTCGCGCTGTTTTAACGGATTTTATATAGTTTTGATACGCCTAATCGATTCCGGACACTTAAAACCGGATTTGGAACACTAAGTTTTTGGGCGAATTTCGAGCCGAGTTGGGGCCATATGGCCGTATGTGGGCGAAAATTATAATTTAGTATTTTCGCGCTGTTTTAACGGATTTTATATAGTTTTGATACGCCTAATCGATTCCGGACACTTAAAACCGGATTTGGAACACTAAGTTTTTGGGCGAATTTCGAGCCGAGTTGGGGCCATATGGCCGTATGTGGGCGAAAATTATAATTTCGTATTTTCGCGCTGTTTTAACGGATTTTATATAGTTTTGATACGCCTAATCGATTCCGCACACTTAAAACCGGATTTGGAACACTAAGTTTTTGGGCGAATTTCGAGCCGAGTTGGGGCCATATGGCCGTATGTGGGCGAAAATTATAATTTCGTATTTTCGCGCTGTTTAAACGGATTTTATATAGCTTTGATACGCCTAATCGATTCCGCACACTTAAAACCGGATTTGGAACACTAAGTTTTTGGGCGAATTTTGAGCCGAGTTGGGGCCATATGGCCGTATGTGGGCGAAAATTATAATTTCGTATTTTCGCGCTGTTTAAACGGATTTTATATAGTTTTGATACGCCTAATCGATTCCGCACACTTAAAACCGGATTTGGGACACTAAGTTTTTGGGCGAATTTCGAGCCGAGTTGGGGCCATATGGCCGTATGTGGGCGAAAATTATAATTTCGTATTTTCGCGCTGTTTTAACGGATTTTATATAGTTTTGATACGCCTAATCGATTCCGCACACTTAAAACCGGTTTTGGAACACTAAGTTTTTGGGCGAATTTCGAGCCGAGTTAGGGCCATATGGCCGTATGTGAGCGAAAATTATAATTTCGTATTTTCGCGCTGTATTAACAGATTTTATATAGTTTTGATACGCCTAATCGATTCCGCACACTTAAAACCGGATTCGGAACACTAAGTTTTTGGGCGAATTTCGAGCCGAGTTGGGGCCATATGGCCGTATGTGGGCGAAAATTATAATTTCGTATTTTCGCGCTGTTTTAACGGATTTTATATAGCTTTGATACGCCTAATCGATTCCGCACACTTAAAACCGGATTTGGAACACTAAGTTTTTGGGCGAATTTTGAGCCGAGTTGGGGCCATATGGCCGTATGTGGGCGAAAATTATAATTTCGTATTTTCGCGCTGTTTTAACGGATTTTATATAGTTTTGATACGCCTAATCGATTCCGCACACTTAAAACCGGTTTTGGAACACTAAGTTTTTGGGCGAATTTCGAGCCGAGTTGGGGCCGTATGTGAGCGAAAATTATAATTTCGTATTTTCGCGCTGTTTTAACAGATTTTATATAGTTTTGATACGCCTAATCGATTCCGCATACTTAAAACCGGATTTGGAACACTAAGTTTTTGGGCGAATTTTAAGCCGAGTTGGGGCCATATGGCCGTATGTGGGCGAAAATTATAATTTCGTATTTTCGCGCTGTTTTAACGGATTTTATATAGTTTTGATACGCCTAATCGATTCCGCACACTTAAAACCGGTTTTGGAACACTAAGTTTTTGGGCGAATTTCGAGCCGAGTTGGGGCCATATGGCCGTATGTGAGCGAAAATTATAATTTCGTATTTTCGCGCTGTTTTAACAGATTTTATATAGTTTTGATACGCCTAATCAATTCCGCACACTTAAAACCGGATTCGGAACACTAAGTTTTTGGGCGAATTTCGAGCCGAGTTGGGGCCATATGCCCGTATGTGGGCGAAAATTATAATTTCGTATTTTCGCGCTGTTTTAACGGATTTTATATAGTTTTGATACGCCTAATCGATTCCGCACAATTAAAACCGGATTTGGAACACTTAGTTTTTGGGCGAATTTTGAGCCGAGTTGGGGCCATATGGCCGTATGTGGGCGAAAATTATAATTTCGTATTTTCGCGCTGTTTTAACGGATTTTATATAGCTTTGATACGCCTAATCGATTCCGCACACTTAAAACCGGATTTGGAACACTAAGTTTTTGGGCGAATTTTGAGCCGAGTTGGGGCCATATGGCCGTATGTGAGCGAAAATTATAATTTCGTATTTTCGCGCTGTTTTAACGGATTTTATATAGTTTTGATACGCCTAATCGATTCCGCACACTTAAAACCGGATTTGGAACACTAAGTTTTTGGGCGAATTTCGAGCCGAGTTGGGGCCATATGGCCGTATGTGGGCGAAAATCATAATTTCGTATTTTCGCGCTGTTTTAACGGATTTAATATAGTTTTGATACGCCTAATCGATTCCGCACACTTAAAACCGGATTTGGAACACTAAGTTTTTGGGCGAATTTTGAGCCGAATTGGGGCCATATGGCCGTATGTGGGCGAAAATTATAATTTCGTATTTTCGCGCTGTTTTAACGGATTTTATATAGTTTTGATACGCCTAATCGATTCCGGACACTTAAAACCGGATTTGGAACACTAAGTTTTTGGGCGAATTTCGAGCCGAGTTGGGGCCATATGGCCGCATGTGGGCGAAAATTATAATTTAGTATTTTCGCGCTGTTTTAACGGATTTTATATAGTTTTGATACGCCTAATCGATTCCGCACACTTAAAACCGGATTTGGAACACTAAGTTTTTGGGCGAATTTCGAGCCGAGTTGGGGCCATATGGCCGTATGTGGGCGAAAATTATAATTTAGTATTTTCGCGCTGTTTTAACGGATTTTATATAGTTTTGATACGCCTAATCGATTCCGGACACTTAAAACCGGATTTGGAACACTAAGTTTTTGGGCGAATTTCGAGCCGAGTTGGGGCCATATGGCCGTATGTGGGCGAAAATTATAATTTCGTATTTTCGCGCTGTTTTAACGGATTTTATATAGTTTTGATACGCCTAATCGATTCCGCACACTTAAAACCGGATTTGGAACACTAAGTTTTTGGGCGAATTTCGAGCCGAGTTGGGGCCATATGGCCGTATGTGGGCGAAAATTATAATTTCGTATTTTCGCGCTGTTTTAACGGATTTTATATAGCTTTGATACGCCTAATCGATTCCGCACACTTAAAACCGGATTTGGAACACTAAGTTTTTGGGCGAATTTTGAGCCGAGTTGGGGCCATATGGCCGTATGTGGGCGAAAATTATAATTTCGTATTTTCGCGCTGTTTAAACGGATTTTATATAGTTTTGATACGCCTTATCGATTCCGCACACTTAAAACCGGATTTGGGACACTAAGTTTTTGGGCGAATTTCGAGCCGAGTTGGGGCCATATGGCCGTATGTGGGCGAAAATTATAATTTCGTATTTTCGCGCTGTTTTAACGGATTTTATATAGTTTTGATACGCCTAATCGATTCCGCACACTTAAAACCGGTTTTGGAACACTAAGTTTTTGGGCGAATTTCGAGCCGAGTTAGGGCCATATGGCCGTATGTGAGCGAAAATTATAATTTCATATTTTCGCGCTGTATTAACAGATTTTATATAGTTTTGATACGCCTAATCGATTCCGCACACTTAAAACCGGATTCGGAACACTAAGTTTTTGGGCGAATTTCGAGCCGAGTTGGGGCCATATGGCCGTATGTGGGCGAAAATTATAATTTCGTATTTTCGCGCTGTTTTAACGGATTTTATATAGCTTTGATACGCCTAATCGATTCCGCACACTTAAAACCGGATTTGGAACACTAAGTTTTTGGGCGAATTTTGAGCCGAGTTGGGGCCATATGGCCGTATGTGGGCGAAAATTATAATTTCGTATTTTCGCGCTGTTTAAACGGATTTTATATAGTTTTGATACGCCTAATCGATTCCGCACACTTAAAACCGGATTTGGAACACTAAGTTTTTGGGCGAATTTCGAGCCGAGTTGGGGCCATATGGCCGTATGTGGGCGAAAATTATAATTTCGTATTTTCGCGCTGTTTTAACGGATTTTATATAGCTTTGATACGCCTAATCGATTCCGAACACTTAAAACCAGTTTTGGAACACTAAGTTTTTGGGCGAATTTCGAGCCGAGTTGGGGCCATATGGCCGTATGTGGGCGAAAATTATAATTTCGTATTTTCGCGCTGTTTTAACGGATTTTATATAGTTTTGATACGCCTAATCGATTCCGCACACTTAAAACCGGATTTGGAACACTAAGTTTTTGGGCGAATTTCGAGCCGAGTTGGGGCCGTATGTGAGCGAAAATTATAATTTCGTATTTTCGCGCTGTTTTAACAGATTTTATATAGTTTTGATACGCCTAATCGATTCCGCATACTTAAAACCGGATTTGGAACACTAAGTTTTTGGGCGAATTTTGAGCCGAGTTGGGGCCATATGGCCGTATGTGGGCGAAAATTATAATTTCGTATTTTCGCGCTGTTTTAACGGATTTTATATAGTTTTGATACGCCTAATCGATTCCGCACACTTAAAACCGGTTTTGGAACACTAAGTTTTTGGGCGAATTTCGAGCCGAGTTGGGGCCATATGGCCGTATGTGAGCGAAAATTATAATTTCGTATTTTCGCGCTGTTTTAACAGATTTTATATAGTTTTGATACGCCTAATCAATTCCGCACACTTAAAACCGGATTCGAAACACTAAGTTTTTGGGCGAATTTCGAGCCGAGTTGGGGCCATATGCCCGTATGTGGGCGAAAATTATAATTTCGTATTTTCGCGCTGTTTTAACGGATTTTATATAGTTTTGATACGCCTAATCGATTCCGCACACTTAAAACCGGATTTGGAACACTAAGTTTTTGGGCGAATTTCGAGCCGAGTTGGGGCCATATGGCCGTATGTGGGCGAAAATTATAATTTCGTATTTTCGCGCTGTTTTAACGGATTTTATATAGCTTTGATACGCCTAATCGATTCCGCACACTTAAAACCGGATTTGGAACACTAAGTTTTTGGGCGAATTTCGAGCCGAGTTGGGGCCATATGGCCGTATGTGGGCGAAAATTATAATTTCGTATTTTCGCGCTGTTTAAACGGATTTTATATAGTTTTGATACGCCTAATCGATTCCGCACACTTAAAACCGGATTTGGGACACTAAGTTTTTGGGCGAATTTCGAGCCGAGTTGGGGCCATATGGCCGTATGTGGGCGAAAATTATAATTTCGTATTTTCGCGCTGTTTTAACGGATTTTATATAGTTTTGATACGCCTAATCGATTCCGCACACTTAAAACCGGTTTTGGAACACTAAGTTTTTGGGCGAATTTCGAGCCGAGTTAGGGCCATATGGCCGTATGTGAGCGAAAAATATAATTTCGTATTTTCGCGCTGTATTAACAGATTTTATATAGTTTTGATACGCCTAATCGATTCCGCACACTTAAAACCGGATTCGGAACACTAAGTTTTTGGGCGAATTTCGAGCCGAGTTGGGGCCATATGGCCGTATGTGGGCGAAAATTATAATTTCGTATTTTCGCGCTGTTTTAACGGATTTTATATAGCTTTGATACGCCTAATCGATTCCGCACACTTAAAACCGGATTTGGAACACTAAGTTTTTGGGCGAATTTTGAGCCGAGTTGGGGCCATATGGCCGTATGTGGGCGAAAATTATAATTTCGTATTTTCGCGCTGTTTTAACGGATTTTATATAGTTTTGATACGCCTAATCGATTCCGCACACTTAAAACCGGATTTGGAACACTAAGTTTTTGGGCGAATTTCGAGCCGAGTTGGGGCCATATGGCCGTATGTGGGCGAAAATTATAATTTCGTATTTTCGCGCTGTTTTAACGGATTTTATATAGCTTTGATACGCCTAATCGATTCCGCACACTTAAAACCAGTTTTGGAACACTAAGTTTTTGGGCGAATTTCGAGCCGAGTTGGGGCCATATGGCCGTATGTGAGCGAAAATTATAATTTCGTATTTTCGCGCTGTTTTAACGGATTTTATATAGCTTTGATACGCCTAATCGATTCCGCACACTTAAAACCGGATTCGGAACACTAAGTTTTTGGGCGAATTTCGAGCCGAGTTGGGGCCATATGGCCGTATGTGGGCGAAAATTATAATTTCGTATTTTCGCGCTGTTTTAACGGATTTTATATAGCTTTTATACGCCTAATCGATTCCGCACACTTAAAACCAGTTTTGGAACACTAAGTTTTTGGGCGAATTTCGAGCCGAGTTGGGGCCATATGGCCGTATGTGGGCGAAAATTATAATTTCGTATTTTCGCGCTGTTTTAACGGATTTTATATAGTTTTGATACGCCTAATCGATTCCGCACACTTAAAACCGGTTTTGGAACACTAAGTTTTTGGGCGAATTTCGAGCCGAGTTGGGGCCGTATGTGAGCGAAAATTATAATTTCGTATTTTCGCGCTGTTTTAACAGATTTTATATAGTTTTGATACGCCTAATCGATTCCGCATACTTAAAACCGGATTTGGAACACTAAGTTTTTGGGCGAATTTTGAGCCGAGTTGGGGCCATATGGCCGTATGTGGGCGAAAATTATAATTTCGTATTTTCGCGCTGTTTTAACGGATTTTATATAGTTTTGATACGCCTAATCGATTCCGCACACTTAAAACCGGTTTTGGAACACTAAGTTTTTGGGCGAATTTCGAGCCGAGTTGGGGCCATATGGCCGTATGTAAGCGAAAATTATAATTTCGTATTTTCGCGCTGTTTTAACAGATTTTATATAGTTTTGATACGCCTAATCAATTCCGCACACTTAAAACCGGATTCGGAACACTAAGTTTTTGGGCGAATTTCGAGCCGAGTTGGGGCCATATGCCCGTATGTGGACGAAAATTATAATTTCGTATTTTCGCGCTGTTTTAACGGATTTTATATAGTTTTGATACGCCTAATCGATTCCGCACAATTAAAACCGGATTTGGAACACTTAGTTTTTGGGCGAATTTTGAGCCGAGTTGGGGCCATATGGCCGTATGTGGGCGAAAATTATAATTTCGTATTTTCGCGCTGTTTTAACGGATTTTATATAGCTTTGATACGCCTAATCGATTCCGCACACTTAAAACCGGATTTGGAACACTAAGTTTTTGGGCGAATTTCGAGCCGAGTTGGGGCCATATGGCCGTATGTGGGCGAAAATTATAATTTCGTATTTTCGCGCTGTTTTAACGGATTTTATATAGCTTTGATACGCCTAATCGATTCCGCACACTTAAAACCGGATTTGGAACACTAAGTTTTTGGGCGAATTTTGAGCCGAGTTGGGGCCATATGGCCGTATGTGGGCGAAAATTATAATTTCGTATTTTCGCGCTGTTTTAACGGATTTTATATAGTTTTGATACGCCTAATCGATTCCGGACACTTAAAACCGGATTTGGAACACTAAGTTTTTGGGCGAATTTCGAGCCGAGTTGGGGCCATATGGCCGTATGTGGGCGAAAATTATAATTTAGTATTTTCGCGCTGTTTTAACGGATTTTATATAGTTTTGATACGCCTAATCGATTCCGCACACTTAAAACCGGTTTTGGAACACTAAGTTTTTTGGCGAATTTCGAGCCGAGTTGGGGCCATATGCCCGTATGTGGGCGAAAATTATAATTTCGTATTTTCGCGCTGTTTTAACGGATTTTATATAGTTTTGATACGCCTAATCGATTCCGCACAATTAAAACCGGATTTGGAACACTTAGTTTTTGGGCGAATTTTGAGCCGAGTTGGGGCCATATGGCCGTATGTGGGCGAAAATTATAATTTCGTATTTTCGCGCTGTTTTAACGGATTTTATATAGTTTTGATACGCCTAATCGATTTCGCACACTTAAAACCGGATTTGGAACACTAAGTTTTTGGGCGAATTTCGAGCCGAGTTGGGGCCATATGGCCGTATGTGGGCGAAAATTATAATTTCGTATTTTCGCGCTGTTTTAACGGATTTTATATAGCTTTGATACGCCTAATCGATTCCGCACACTTAAAACCGGATTTGGAACACTAAGTTTTTGGGCGAATTTTGAGCCGAGTTGGGGCCATATGGCCGTATGTGGGCGAAAATTATAATTTCGTATTTTCGCGCTGTTTAAACGGATTTTATATAGTTTTAATACGCCTAATCGATTCCGCACACTTAAAACCGGTTTTGGAACACTAAGTTTTTGGGCGAATTTCGAGCCGAGTTGGGGCCATATGGCCGTATGTGGGCGAAAATTATAATTTCGTATTTTCGCGCTGTTTTAACGGATTTTATATAGCTTTGATACGCCTAATCGATTCCGCACACTTAAAACCGGATTTGGAACACTAAGTTTTTGGGCGAATTTCGAGCCGAGTTGGGGCCATATGGCCGTATGTGGGCGAAAATTATAATTTCGTATTTTCGCGCTGTTTTAACGGATTTTATATAGCTTTGATACGCCTAATCGATTCCGCACACTTAAAACCGGTTTTGGAACACTAAGTTTTTGGGCGAATTTCGAGCCGAGTTGGGGCCATATGGCCGTATGTGGGCGAAAATTATAATTTCGTATTTTCGCGCTGTTTTAACGGATTTTATATAGTTTTGATACGCCTAATCGATTCCGGACACTTAAAACCGGATTTGGAACACTAAGTTTTTGGGCGAATTTCGAGCCGAGTTGGGGCCATATGGCCGTATGTGGGCGAAAATTATAATTTCGTATTTTCGCGCTGTTTTAACGGATTTTATATAGTTTTGATACGCCTAATCGATTCCGCACACTTAAAACCGGATTTGGAACACTAAGTTTTTGGGCGAATTTCGAGCCGAGTTGGGGCCATATGGCCGTATGTGGGCGAAAATTATAATTTCGTATTTTCGCGCTGTTTTAACGGATTTTATATAGCTTTGATACGCCTAATCGATTCCGCACACTTAAAACCGGATTTGGAACACTAAGTTTTTGGGCGAATTTTGAGCCGAGTTGGGGCCATATGGCCGTATGTGGGTGAAAATTATAATTTCGTATTTTCGCGCTGTTTAAACGGATTTTATATAGTTTTGATACGTCTAATCGATTCCGCACACTTAAAACCGGATTTGGAACACTAAGTTTTTGGGCGAATTTCGAGCCGAGTTGGGGCCATATGGCCGTATGTGGGGGAAAATTATAATTTCGTATTTTCGCGCTGTTTTAACGGATTTTATATAGTTTTGATACGCCTAATCGATTCCGCACACTTAAAACCGGTTTTGGAACACTAAGTTTTTGGGCGAATTTCGAGCCGAGTTAGGGCCATATGGCCGTATGTGAGCGAAAATTATAATTTCGTATTTTCGCGCTGTATTAACAGATTTTATATAGTTTTGATACGCCTAATCGATTCCGCACACTTAAAACCGGATTCGGAACACTAAGTTTTTGGGCGAATTTCGAGCCGAGTTGAGGCCATATGGCCGTATGTGGGCGAAAATTATAATTTCGTATTTTCGCGCTGTTTTAACGGATTTTATATAGCTTTGATACGCCTAATCGATTCCGCACACTTAAAACCGGATTTAGAACACTAAGTTTTTGGGCGAATTTTGAGCCGAGTTGGGGCCGTATGTGAGCGAAAATTATAATTTCGTATTTTCGCGCTGTTTTAACAGATTTTATATAGTTTTGATACGCCTAATCGATTCCGCATACTTAAAACCGGATTTGGAACACTAAGTTTTTGGGCGAATTTTGAGCCGAGTTGGGGCCATATGGCCGTATGTGGGCGAAAATTATAATTTCGTATTTTCGCGCTGTTTTAACGGATTTTATATAGTTTTGATACGCCTAATCGATTCCGCACACTTAAAACCGGTTTTGGAACACTAAGTTTTTGGGCGAATTTCGAGCCGAGTTGGGGCCATATGGCCGTATGTGAGCGAAAATTATAATTTCGTATTTTCGCGCTGTTTTAACAGATTTTATATAGTTTTGATACGCTTATCAATTCCGCACACTTAAAACCGGATTCGGAACACTAAGTTTTTGGGCGAATTTCGAGCCGAGTTGGGGCCATATGCCCGTATGTGGGCGAAAATAATAATTTCGTATTTTCGCGCTGTTTTAACGGATTTTATATAGTTTTGATACGCCTAATCGATTCCGCACACTTAAAACCGGATTTGGAACACTTAGTTTTTGGGCGAATTTCGAGCCGAGTTGGGGCCATATGGCCGTATGTGGGCGAAAATAATAATTTCGTATTTTCGCGCTGTTTTAACGGATTTTATATAGCTTTGATACGCCTAATCGATTCCGCACACTTAAAACCGGATTTGGAACACTAAGTTTTTGGGCGAATTTCGAGCCGAGTTGGGGCCATATGGCCGTATGTGGGCGAAAATTATAATTTCGTATTTTCGCGCTGTTTTAACGGATTTTATATAGTTTTGATACGCCTAATCGATTCCGCACACTTAAAACCGGATTTGGAACACTAAGTTTTTGGGCGAATTTCGAGCCGAGTTGGGGCCATATGGCCGTATGTGAGCGAAAATTATAATTTCGTATTTTCGCGCTGTTTTAACGGATTTTATATAGGTTTGATACGCCTAATCGATTCCGCACACTTAAAACCGGATTTGGAACACTAAGTTTTTGGGCGAATTTCGAGCCGAGTTGGGGCCATATGGCCGTATGTGGGCGAAAATTATAATTTCGTATTTTCGCGCTGTTTTAACAGATTTTATATAGTTTTGATACGCCTAATCAATTCCGCACACTTAAACCCGGATTCGGAACACTAAGTTTTTGGGCGAATTTCGAGCCGAGTTGGGGCCATATGCCCGTATGTGGGCGAAAATTATAATTTCGTATTTTCGCGCTGTTTTAACGGATTTTATATAGTTTTGATACGCCTAATCGATTCCGCACACTTAAAACCGGTTTTGGAACACTAAGTTTTTGGGCGAATTTCGAGCCGAGTTGGGGCCGTATGTGAGCGAAAATTATAATTTCGTATTTTCGCGCTGTTTTAACAGATTTTATATAGTTTTGATACGCCTAATCGATTCCGCATACTTAAAACCGGATTTGGAACACTAAGTTTTTGGGCGAATTTTGAGCCGAGTTGGGGCCATATGGCCGTATGTGGGCGAAAATTATAATTTCGTATTTTCGCGCTGTTTTAACGGATTTTATATAGTTTTGATACGCCTAATCGATTCCGCACACTTAAAACCGGTTTTGGAACACTAAGTTTTTGGGCGAATTTCGAGCCGAGTTGGGGCCATATGGCCGTATGTAAGCGAAAATTATAATTTCGTATTTTCGCGCTGTTTTAACAGATTTTATATAGTTTTGATACGCCTAATCAATTCCGCACACTTAAAACCGGATTCGGAACACTAAGTTTTTGGGCGAATTTCGAGCCGAGTTGGGGCCATATGCCCGTATGTGGACGAAAATTATAATTTCGTATTTTCGCGCTGTTTTAACGGATTTTATATAGTTTTGATACGCCTAATCGATTCCGCACAATTAAAACCGGATTTGGAACACTTAGTTTTTGGGCGAATTTTGAGCCGAGTTGGGGCCATATGGCCGTATGTGGGCGAAAATTATAATTTCGTATTTTCGCGCTGTTTTAACGGATTTTATATAGCTTTGATACGCCTAATCGATTCCGCACACTTAAAACCGGATTTGGAACACTAAGTTTTTGGGCGAATTTCGAGCCGAGTTGGGGCCATATGGCCGTATGTGGGCGAAAATTATAATTTCGTATTTTCGCGCTGTTTTAACGGATTTTATATAGCTTTGATACGCCTAATCGATTCCGCACACTTAAAACCGGATTTGGAACACTAAGTTTTTGGGCGAATTTTGAGCCGAGTTGGGGCCATATGGCCGTATGTGGGCGAAAATTATAATTTCGTATTTTCGCGCTGTTTTAACGGATTTTATATAGTTTTGATACGCCTAATCGATTCCGGACACTTAAAACCGGATTTGGAACACTAAGTTTTTGGGCGAATTTCGAGCCGAGTTGGGGCCATATGGCCGTATGTGGGCGAAAATTATAATTTAGTATTTTCGCGCTGTTTTAACGGATTTTATATAGTTTTGATACGCCTAATCGATTCCGCACACTTAAAACCGGTTTTGGAACACTAAGTTTTTTGGCGAATTTCGAGCCGAGTTGGGGCCATATGCCCGTATGTGGGCGAAAATTATAATTTCGTATTTTCGCGCTGTTTTAACGGATTTTATATAGTTTTGATACGCCTAATCGATTCCGCACAATTAAAACCGGATTTGGAACACTTAGTTTTTGGGCGAATTTTGAGCCGAGTTGGGGCCATATGGCCGTATGTGGGCGAAAATTATAATTTCGTATTTTCGCGCTGTTTTAACGGATTTTATATAGTTTTGATACGCCTAATCGATTTCGCACACTTAAAACCGGATTTGGAACACTAAGTTTTTGGGCGAATTTCGAGCCGAGTTGGGGCCATATGGCCGTATGTGGGCGAAAATTATAATTTCGTATTTTCGCGCTGTTTTAACGGATTTTATATAGCTTTGATACGCCTAATCGATTCCGCACACTTAAAACCGGATTTGGAACACTAAGTTTTTGGGCGAATTTTGAGCCGAGTTGGGGCCATATGGCCGTATGTGGGCGAAAATTATAATTTCGTATTTTCGCGCTGTTTAAACGGATTTTATATAGTTTTAATACGCCTAATCGATTCCGCACACTTAAAACCGGTTTTGGAACACTAAGTTTTTGGGCGAATTTCGAGCCGAGTTGGGGCCATATGGCCGTATGTGGGCGAAAATTATAATTTCGTATTTTCGCGCTGTTTTAACGGATTTTATATAGCTTTGATACGCCTAATCGATTCCGCACACTTAAAACCGGATTTGGAACACTAAGTTTTTGGGCGAATTTCGAGCCGAGTTGGGGCCATATGGCCGTATGTGGGCGAAAATTATAATTTCGTATTTTCGCGCTGTTTTAACGGATTTTATATAGCTTTGATACGCCTAATCGATTCCGCACACTTAAAACCGGTTTTGGAACACTAAGTTTTTGGGCGAATTTCGAGCCGAGTTGGGGCCATATGGCCGTATGTGGGCGAAAATTATAATTTCGTATTTTCGCGCTGTTTTAACGGATTTTATATAGTTTTGATACGCCTAATCGATTCCGGACACTTAAAACCGGATTTGGAACACTAAGTTTTTGGGCGAATTTCGAGCCGAGTTGGGGCCATATGGCCGTATGTGGGCGAAAATTATAATTTCGTATTTTCGCGCTGTTTTAACGGATTTTATATAGTTTTGATACGCCTAATCGATTCCGCACACTTAAAACCGGATTTGGAACACTAAGTTTTTGGGCGAATTTCGAGCCGAGTTGGGGCCATATGGCCGTATGTGGGCGAAAATTATAATTTCGTATTTTCGCGCTGTTTTAACGGATTTTATATAGCTTTGATACGCCTAATCGATTCCGCACACTTAAAACCGGATTTGGAACACTAAGTTTTTGGGCGAATTTTGAGCCGAGTTGGGGCCATATGGCCGTATGTGGGTGAAAATTATAATTTCGTATTTTCGCGCTGTTTAAACGGATTTTATATAGTTTTGATACGTCTAATCGATTCCGCACACTTAAAACCGGATTTGGAACACTAAGTTTTTGGGCGAATTTCGAGCCGAGTTGGGGCCATATGGCCGTATGTGGGGGAAAATTATAATTTCGTATTTTCGCGCTGTTTTAACGGATTTTATATAGTTTTGATACGCCTAATCGATTCCGCACACTTAAAACCGGTTTTGGAACACTAAGTTTTTGGGCGAATTTCGAGCCGAGTTAGGGCCATATGGCCGTATGTGAGCGAAAATTATAATTTCGTATTTTCGCGCTGTATTAACAGATTTTATATAGTTTTGATACGCCTAATCGATTCCGCACACTTAAAACCGGATTCGGAACACTAAGTTTTTGGGCGAATTTCGAGCCGAGTTGAGGCCATATGGCCGTATGTGGGCGAAAATTATAATTTCGTATTTTCGCGCTGTTTTAACGGATTTTATATAGCTTTGATACGCCTAATCGATTCCGCACACTTAAAACCGGATTTAGAACACTAAGTTTTTGGGCGAATTTTGAGCCGAGTTGGGGCCGTATGTGAGCGAAAATTATAATTTCGTATTTTCGCGCTGTTTTAACAGATTTTATATAGTTTTGATACGCCTAATCGATTCCGCATACTTAAAACCGGATTTGGAACACTAAGTTTTTGGGCGAATTTTGAGCCGAGTTGGGGCCATATGGCCGTATGTGGGCGAAAATTATAATTTCGTATTTTCGCGCTGTTTTAACGGATTTTATATAGTTTTGATACGCCTAATCGATTCCGCACACTTAAAACCGGTTTTGGAACACTAAGTTTTTGGGCGAATTTCGAGCCGAGTTGGGGCCATATGGCCGTATGTGAGCGAAAATTATAATTTCGTATTTTCGCGCTGTTTTAACAGATTTTATATAGTTTTGATACGCTTATCAATTCCGCACACTTAAAACCGGATTCGGAACACTAAGTTTTTGGGCGAATTTCGAGCCGAGTTGGGGCCATATGCCCGTATGTGGGCGAAAATAATAATTTCGTATTTTCGCGCTGTTTTAACGGATTTTATATAGTTTTGATACGCCTAATCGATTCCGCACACTTAAAACCGGATTTGGAACACTTAGTTTTTGGGCGAATTTCGAGCCGAGTTGGGGCCATATGGCCGTATGTGGGCGAAAATAATAATTTCGTATTTTCGCGCTGTTTTAACGGATTTTATATAGCTTTGATACGCCTAATCGATTCCGCACACTTAAAACCGGATTTGGAACACTAAGTTTTTGGGCGAATTTCGAGCCGAGTTGGGGCCATATGGCCGTATGTGGGCGAAAATTATAATTTCGTATTTTCGCGCTGTTTTAACGGATTTTATATAGTTTTGATACGCCTAATCGATTCCGCACACTTAAAACCGGATTTGGAACACTAAGTTTTTGGGCGAATTTCGAGCCGAGTTGGGGCCATATGGCCGTATGTGAGCGAAAATTATAATTTCGTATTTTCGCGCTGTTTTAACGGATTTTATATAGGTTTGATACGCCTAATCGATTCCGCACACTTAAAACCGGATTTGGAACACTAAGTTTTTGGGCGAATTTCGAGCCGAGTTGGGGCCATATGGCCGTATGTGGGCGAAAATTATAATTTCGTATTTTCGCGCTGTTTTAACAGATTTTATATAGTTTTGATACGCCTAATCAATTCCGCACACTTAAACCCGGATTCGGAACACTAAGTTTTTGGGCGAATTTCGAGCCGAGTTGGGGCCATATGCCCGTATGTGGGCGAAAATTATAATTTCGTATTTTCGCGCTGTTTTAACGGATTTTATATAGTTTTGATACGCCTAATCGATTCCGCACACTTAAAACCGGATTTGGAACACTTAGTTTTTGGGCGAATTTCGAGCCGAGTTGGGGCCCGTATGCGGGTGAAAATTATAATTTCGTATTTTCGCGCTGTTTTAACGGATTTTATATAGCTTTGATACGCCTAATCGATTCCGCACACTTAAAACCGGATTTGGAACACTAAGTTTTTGGGCGAATTTCGAGCCGAGTTGGGGCCATATGGCCGTATTTGGGCGAAAATTATAATTTCGTATTTTCGCGCTGTTTAAACGGATTTTATATAGTTTTG
Source organism: Timandra comae (assembly GCA_958496195.1). Lineage (NCBI taxonomy): Eukaryota > Metazoa > Arthropoda > Insecta > Lepidoptera > Geometridae > Timandra > Timandra comae. Next base: position 1,003,624 of record OY292376.1, read on the forward strand.
ATACGCCTAATCGATTCCGCACACTTAAAACCGGATTTGGAACACTAAGTTTTTGGGCGAATTTCGAGCCGAGTTGGGGCCATATGGCCGTATGTGGGCGAAAATTATAATTTCGTATTTTCGCGCTGTTTTAACGGATTTTATATATTTTTGATACGCCTAATCGATTCCGCACACTTAAAACCGGATTTGGAACACTAAGTTTTTGGGCGAATTTCGAGCCGAGTTGGGGCCATATGGCCGTATGTGGGCGAAAATTATAATTTCGTATTTTCGCGCTGTTTTAACGGATTTTATATACAGGGTGGCGCAATAGAACGTGCATATTGCATCATCTTTTTTTGCGTGGTAGAAGGGGCGTGGGCGGGGGGAGACCGATATCGTTGGGTAGCGCGGTTCATAAAGTTTTAGTCACTATGAGTGACTTCGACGGGAAGCGTCGCGCATTTTGCGTGCGCGCATTTTACGAAAACTCGCGTTCGTACGTAGTTGTCAGGCGACTATTTTGTTCTGAGTATGGTGTACGGCAAATTAGGGAGGCTCCGAGTGCTAATTTAATTAAAATCTGGATAAAGCGTTTTGAAGAGATGGATCGACGTTTAAACCACACGCGAAAGGTCGTCCACGCACATCTAGGACCGAAGACAATATTGAGAGTGTTAAGCAGTCGGTACGAGAAGATCCACAAATGTCTACTCGCAAGAGATCGTCTGTCCTAAACATATCGCGACGAAGTTTGCAACGAATTTTAAACTTGGATCTTAAATTGCATCCATACAAGCTGCAATTAACTCAAGAATTGAAAGACTCTGACTTCATAGCACGGCTCACATTTGCTAATGAAATGCTCAATCGGTTTTCAAATTTTGAAAACATCCTTTTCTCTGATGAGGCACATTTTCATATGAATGGGTTCGTAAACCGCCAAAATTGTCGTTATTGGAATAGTGAAAATCCCAGACTCAAACATCAAAAACCGTTACATAGCCCTAAAGTGACAGTTTGGGCCGCAATATCTGCCAAAGGAATAATTGGTCCTTATTTTTTTGAAAACGCACGGGGGCAAAACATCACTGTTAATACCGAACGCTATGTTGCGATGTTGGAAGGTTTTTTGGCCCCAGAACTTGAAAATTCAAGAATAAAGAACTCTAGGACTTGGTTCCAACAAGACGGAGCTACCAGTCACACATCAAATGACTCCATGGCGGTTGTGAAGCAGATGTTCCCTGGCAAACTGATTTCGAAAAGAGGTGATATCCCATGGCCTCCGCGCAGTCCAGACTTGACGCCTCCTGACTTTTTTTTGTGGGGATACCTCAAACACAAAGTCTACACCAATAATCCGAGAAACATCAGTCAGCTCAAGGAGAATATTCGTGGTGAAATGGCAGCAATCACACCAGCACTACTTAAGAAAGTTTTCGGTAATTTCCGTTTGCGGTTAGAGGAGTGCCAACGTAGAGAGGGTCATCATTTAGATGATGTTATTTTTAAAAAATAAACTTCAGTTATCACTTAATAATTGCTTAGTTTTATTTTAACTATACCTTTTGTATTTATTTTTTAATAATTATTTTAAAAATGCACGTTCTATTGCGCCACCCTGTAGTTTTGATACGCCTAATCGATTCCGCACACTTAAAACCGGATTTGGAACACTAAGTTTTTGGGGCGAATTTCGAGCCGAGTTGGGGCCATATGGCCGTATGTGGGCGAAAATTATAATTTCGTATTTTCGCGCTGTTTTAACGGATTTTATATAGCTTTGATACGCCTAATCGATTCCGCACACTTAAAACCGGATTTGGAACACTAAGTTTTTGGGCGAATTTCGAGCCGAGTTGGGGCCATATGGCCGTATGTGGGCGAAAATTATAATTTCGTATTTTCGCGCTGTTTTAACGGATTTTATATAGCTTTGATACGCCTAATCGATTCCGCACACTTAAAACCGGATTTGGAACACTAAGTTTTTGGGCGAATTTCGAGCCGAGTTGGGGCCATATGGCCGTATGTGGGCGAAAATTATAATTTCGTATTTTCGCGCTGTTTTAACGGATTTTATATAGCTTTGATACGCCTAATCGATTCCGCACACTTAAAACCGGATTTGGAACACTAAGTTTTTGGGCGAATTTCGAGCCGAGTTGGGGCCATATGGCCGTATGTGGGCGAAAATTATAATTTCGTATTTTCGCGCTGTTTTAACGGATTTTATATAGCTTTGATACGCCTAATCGATTCCGCACACTTAAAACCGGATTTGGAACACTAAGTTTTTGGGCGAATTTCGAGCCGAGTTGGGGCCATATGGCCGTATGTGGGCGAAAATTATAATTTCGTATTTTCGCGCTGTTTTAACGGATTTTATATAGTTTTGATACGCCTAATCGATTCCGCAAACTTAAAACCGGATTTGGAACACTAAGTTTTTGGGCGAATTTCGAGCCGAGTTGGGGCCATATGGCCGTATGTGGGCGAAAATTATAATTTCGTATTTTCGCGCTGTTTTAACGGATTTTATATACCTTTGATACGCCTCATCGATTCCGCACACTTAAAACCGGATTTGGAACAAAAAGTTTTTGGGCGCATTTCGAGCCGAGTTGGGGCCATATGGCCGTATGTAGGCGAAAATTATAATTTCGTATTTTCGCGCTGTTTTAACGGATTTTATATAGTTTTGATACGCCTAATCGATTCCGCACACTTAAAACCGGATTCGGAACACTAAGTTTTTGGGCGAATTTCGAGCCGAGTTGGGGCCATATGGCCGTATGTGGGCGAAAATTATAATTTCGTATTTTCGCGCTGTTTTAACGGATTTTATATAGCTTTGATACGCCTAATCGATTCCGCACACTTAAAACCGGATTCGGAACACTAAGTTTTTGGGCGAATTTCGAGCCGAGTTGGGGCCATATGCCCGTATGTGGGCGAAAATTATAATTTCGTATTTTCGCGCTGTTTTAACGGATTTTATATAGTTTTGATACGCCTAATCGATTCCGCACACTTAAAACCGGATTTGGAACACTAAGTTTTTGGGCGAATTTTGAGCCGAGTTGGGGCCATATGGCCGTATGTGGGCGAAAATTATAATTTCGTATTTTCGCACTGTTTTAACGGATTTTATATAGTTTTGATACGCCTAATTGATTCCGCACACTTAAAACTGGATTTGGAACACTAAGTTTTTAGGCGAATTTCGAGCCGAGTTGGGGCAAACGTGTTTTGTGCACCAGTGTACAGGTCAGTACAGTCACGTAGACAAGTTGGCACACTTCGCAGGCACACCCATTTATCATAGCGGTGCGGGCAATCCTGCATTCTGATACATATTTGATTCCAATTGATGGATTGATTCTTGGCTTCACTATGATTTTATCTGTGTTAATAGTTAACTTTAGTCGTAGATGTTGCCAATTTTCCGTACCTCAAAGGAAAAAAACGGAGCTCTTCAATTATCACTCAAATTAGTATGATTAACGGGACATTTACCATTTATTTATTTCCAGTTTCCGATATTTGAGTTCATCCGTGATCATGGCGCTTGCAACAGAGTGGATGTATTGGAACCTCGAAATAAATAATTTACATAGTTATCCCGTTAATCATAATAATTTGAATACTAATAACCATGATAACTATAAAAACTTATATGATCATTTTATTATTAAACGAAACGTACGTCATCGTATATAATTACTGGGAGTGCAGAGCGAGACGCCGACGGCGCGGGCGTATCGCACTCCTCCTGATGAAGGCCACCGGACGTGGCTGAAACTAGTCGAGGATTTCGACTTTAATAAGTACGTACAAACATCCCGTTCTGTTAAATTATTATACTTATATGATCACTTTGTTTATAGTATATTTTTATCTATCTATACTTATAAATATAAAATTGTATAGGAACCCGATATACACACATCAAAAGTGTCTAGGGATCAACATATATTTTTGCAATAACTTTTCTCCTGATTGATATTAATCAAAATTTTCTTTAAGGATTCATCAAATAAAGTGTTTTCGTTTGTCACAGTAACGATAAACCAAGTCACCTTTGCATTAATAAAGAAATTTGCCATTTTCCTAATAAAGGGATTTTTGACATTTGAACCACTAACATTAAAGTTCGAAAAAAAGACTGAAATAACAGTTTTCTTTAAAATTTTATTGGGTAACTTAAACAATTAATAATCCGTGTTTCTACCGCGAACACTAACAACACAAGAACATCGGTTTGGCATACTCAAAATGAGTTCATCCAAATCACGCTGTGGAATGGCCGCCCATGTTCGTTGCAACAACAAAAAAAGGTCTTCTTGCGACTGGATACCCTCCATATTCGGCAGAGCTCTTCTCTGTAGCATATCCCATGCATGCTTAATCGGGTTCAAGTCTGGCGACTGAGCAGGCCAGGGCAGGACATTGATGTTAGCTGCGGCGAGAGTCTGTCTTACAACTCTTGCGGTGTGCGGTCGTGCATTATCATGCATTAACTGAAATAAGGGACCGATTTGCACTTGTAGAGGAACGATGACGTCTGGTACAATCGTCTCAGCATAAATTTGAGCGTTGAGGTTGCCTCTGATCCAAATCAACTCAGTTCTTCCGCCGATCCAAATACCCGCCCATACCATGATGGTTCCACCACTATAAGGATGGACTTCCTGGCAGGATTTTAATCGCTGTTGGCGTCCAGGGGTTCTCCAGTGTCGTATACGTCTTGTATCCGGTCTCATACCAAAACGAGACTCATCAGAAAAGCACACGAAACGCCATTGTTCTTCTGCCCAATTTCTGTGTTCAAGAGCCCATTGATATCGAATCCTACGATTGTGCATTGCTATAGGTGGTACCCGTAGCGGTCTTCGGGAATGAAGGTTCACTTCATGCAAGCGGTTTCTGACTGTTTGGTCGCTAATTAAGTTCCCTGAAGAGTGATGAAGCCGCACGGCTAACATCATGGCGGTTATTGTTGGAGCTCTTCGAGTTAAGATTTGAATGTATCGGTCTTGTCTCCGTGTGGTGCAGCGATACCGTCCTCCATGGCGCTCAGCCACGGTACCAGTGCTTCGGTAACGTGTCCAAAGTCGACTGATAACACTCTGACTTGTATTCAGAGCTAAAGCCACAGTACGTTGCCGGGAACCAGCTTCTATCATTCCCACGGCTCTGAGCATTTCTTCCCTGCTTAAATGACGTCGCCGCTCCATAATAACGTTGGTTTTAATCAGTAGTAGGGAAACAGTAGCACTAATAATGTCTTCAATGCGTTGTATGTTTTTATAGGGAAAATATTGACAGCTGATTTTCATCTTTTACTCGAATTTGATTCACAGTTCCTGATTCAAATTATGAAATGCACCAAAAAGGATCCATATAAATTTATAAAATCATAAATTTATTACAAAGCCACATCTCAATCTCAAGAAATCCGCATAAAAATGCTTGATCCCTAGACACTTTTGATGTGTGTATATTGTATAGGTATTCATAGAGAGATAGATACATATTTGTAAAATAATAAAATAGTGGAGTCTTTCAAATTGAATAATAATTTATTAAGCTTCGGCCTCAAAGAAGCACTAATTAATGTCAAAGAGCTTACAAAAAAAGACAAGACTAATTAATTACCAAATAATAATATTATGTTACTCCTTATTACATCAGCCAATTGCCAATTAAAGTCCCGTTAAAATCGGTCCGGTCATTTCAGAGCTTAGTTGGAACAAACAGACAGACTAAATATATTATAGACAACTTTTACTGTAATCACTTCAGAAATATACCTAAATTACAATCGAAGTGTCTCGTCGTCCAGTAATTCGGACGAATAAAATTAATGCCAAAACACTTCATATTTAATTCATATATGAAATGAAAAAGTTTGCGGACGACTTATTAGTAGATTATATCTAATCTTATTCATCCGACTAGCGAACGAATAACATTATATTAAACGTCCATTCTGGTGGACGCCTAGCAACAGCCAAATTAAAATAATCATCGCAACAAAAAGTCTATTTAAAATAAAATTATTGACAAAACAGTCTAACTAACACAAGTGACTATTTGCAGTTAACAAAAACATTTGCTCACAAGTCAGTTTACAAAAGTGAACCCAGTTTGAAAAAGAAACAGTTGGTCTGAATAAGTTTGTTCTCCAATTGAATGCAGCTGTAGGTATCAACATCCATTGTTAGTGCCTCCAATCAACCGACTGGGAGAACTACACTCAGTGGCAAGGAATCGGATTTGCTTTATGAGCGATTCAGTTTTTAGTTAAATCTTTGAGAAAATAGTGAAATATACGATTTATTTATTTATTTTTTAACCCCCGACGCAAAAAGAGGGGTGTTATAAGTTTGACTTGTCTGTGTGTGTGTGTGTGTGGGTATCCCTGTCTGTGGCCTGTCTGTGGCATCATAGCTCCCAAACGGATGAAACGAAGGATTGTGTCCTGAGGAAAAAACAGGATAAAGAATAGCCTATATTAAAGCCTACGAAATATTCGTTAGGCAGTGGTCCAACCACGAGTGAGCGATGAACTATCGGCGATTTTCTCGCCCAAGAAAAGGACAGTGAATATACATTCCGTGTAAACAAAGGAGATGCATATATTATTTACACTCGCCTGTTCACACTGGCGAGTACTCGCTTTATTAGTTTTGTCGCTGAGCTGCAATTTACTCGCCAACTCGCTGTGAGAGTTGGCATAGCAACACTTTATTATAAAAATCTCAATAAGCTTGGTAAACGGCAGAATATATTCAAGGATATTTTGTAAAACAACACATAGTTTAACACCAAATAAAAGAACTACTTAATTAAAAAAGATTATTAAATTAAAAATTTTAAAATCCCCCAACACAATTACTTTCAAACCCCCATAACTTTTAAACGGGCCAACCGATTTTCATCAAACATGTCTAAGAACACTCGCACGTAAGTCTCTCGCACGTAAACTGAATTGAAATCGGTTCTGCCGTTCGGGAGCTTAGGTGCCACAGACAGACAGATACACACACACTAATATACACACACACACAGACACGTCAAACTTATAACACCCCTCTTTTTGCATCGGGGGTTAAAAACTAGTAACAGAGAAAAGAAAATAAATAATGTTTATCTGAATAATGGAGAGGAAAACTTTTAAATCAGTGTAATTAACGAACAGTTAACAATGTCGGTACGAGATGTAGTTTGTAGTTAGTGGTGCCAAATAATAACATACTACATGTAGACTGTGTTGGTAAAGTGACGTTATATTTCGTGTCATAGTTTGAAGATTGGATATATTATACAAAGAATTTGAATAAATATTGGTAGAAATGCGTATTTTTATAAATGAAAATATTCATTGACCAACCGAGTATACACAAAAACATTTATATCGTAGGAATTCGGTTAGAGAAGCAGAGATTATCATGTACTGATTTAAACTTAAAAATATCCCCCCTACAAAGCAAAGTTCTAATGCGTGTTGGTGATCCTAAAACCGAGTCATGTGCGAAAAATAGCAAACATAATATATCACCCGACCCAGAATTGAACCCGGGCTTTTAGGTTTGCCAGATGAACTTTTTTGAAATATTATGAACTTTGATGATATATTAAACTGGGAATAAAAACTGGGACCTTAAGTTTAACAGGCAGGCATACACACCACTGGACCGAAGAAGCAAAGCTGGTCTAAACTTGCAACCATATAGGTACCATAATTACAAGTGCTATTCAATAGGTATCCCCTCATCGTATGAATCTCTCTCACATCACATCCTCCGTCTAGTATCCTTTTCAAAGAGAACGGAAATCTTAAACTACAACAGTAAACATGCTATTATGCTCGCATCACAACATGCGGGGTATTTAGTGTTGTATGGGGACTGATTTGTGGCCATCGTTTATGGTCTTATAAATAAGCTTCTTGCCGATATACAGGGTGTGTCGTAAATAGTGGTCCACCGTTTAGGATTCGATAAACCAGATAATTTACTATAACAAATTCCATTTTAGAACCATTTTTAGCCGAGGGTTCCGTAAATATTAATTTTTAGTTATTTATTTACGAAATTTCTACCTCTTGTAACAAATTTGGTTGTAGTTTTATTAAAAACCATTATATTTTCATTTTGATTACTGTTAATTACTGCCGAATACAAGAGCTATCGCTTATTAACATGTTATTTAATGTAGATTTAGATCTTCTGCAAAAAAAAATGATTGTACTCTAATTTTAACGTATTTTTTTAACATATCATGCTAATTCAAAAGCGATTTATGTAAAAAAAATGTACTACACTGTCAGTGCCCATTAATTTAATAATATGCCTATTTAATACCAATTTCAAAAAGGTATCATAATACCAGATCCCTATAAAAAACAGAAAGATATCTAATTTTAATTGAAGAAAGTAAGATTTTCATTAAAATGCATTTTAAAATTTAGTTGCTATAAAACTTACGATTTTTGTAAAAAAAAAATCTTTACTATCAGTGCCTACTTATTTAATAATATTCCTACTTAATACCGATTCTAAAAGGTTTTACTATCCCATCAATAAAACAGGTAATGAAATTTTAGTTAAAAACGACTATAAAAGACAACTTTTTACTATTTTTGCAAAGTGATCTAGACCTAACTTGTAAATTACAACAAGGCATTGAAAAAAAACAAGTCATACATCATCATACATCATTTATTGTTATTCTTTAACATTTACATTACACCAAGTGCTCGAAATGTCCCCCATTTGCAGCTATGCATGCTCTGCAACGTCGAATAAACGACCGTTTAAGTCGCCGAGCAAACCCACTCTCGTTTATTTTTCTAGCTGCTGTGTGTATGCTAGTCCTCAAGTGATCAATGGACGTTATTTCTTCTTTGTACACATGTTCTTTCAGGCAACCCCAGTAAAAAAAATCCAGGGGATTTAAGTCTGGCGAGCGCGGTGGCCATAGTATTGGACCTAAGCGTCCTATCCACCTATTTGGATACGCTGTGTGTAGGTGCTCTCGTACTCTAACAGCATAGTGAGCGGGACAGCCATCGTTCTGGAGCCACATATCTTCTTGGACTTCAGGAGCGACGTTTTGAAGAAGCATTGGCAAGTCAGTCCGCAAAAAACTTAAATATCTGTCTGCATTTAAAGTTTCTGGCAGCTCGTGTGGACCGATTATCTGTCCGTTAATAATTCCGGTCCAAAGGTTTATTTTAACTTGATACTGTGATCTATCTTGTCTTATGAGATGTGGGTTTTCTCGCTGCCAGCTATGCAGATTATGGAGATTTAAATATCCATCTTTTTTGCATGATGATTCGTCGCTCCATAATATTTTATTAAAAAAATGCGGGTCTTCTCTTATTCTGCGTAATATTTCTCTACAAAATCGTACTCTGAATGCGTAATCTCTAGGTAGTAATGACTGTACCCTTTGATAGTGGTATGGGTACATATCATTTCTTTTAAGTACGCGATGTACCGATTTAAAAGGTATGCCAGTTCTGCGACTTAAGACACGCACCGATGTTGAAGGATCTTCAGCAACTAAATTCATTACCGCTTCATCGTTGTGTGCTCGCGGTCTTCCTTCACTTGCACCGCCTACTCCTGTGCCAGGTATCCTCCCCTCGGTGTACGCGTTATGCACTCTCCCAAAGACGCGATGATCAGGATGTCTTCGATTGGGATATCTCTCCCGGTAAAGACGAGCTGCTTCTCTAGCGACACCTCTGCATTCCCCGTAAATAAAATGCATGTCGGCATATTCACGCGGTGTGTACCGAGACATTTTTATCACTGTACAGGTAGTCCAAAACGTTGAGCAAGCCACAAGTTACTATTACACGTAGCCAAAGATCACCAAAACAACAAATCCAATCATTAGGCAAATTAAACAGAGTCCGGGGTCAGGCATACAAAAACAACGAAAGTAAACACACAAAACGCATACGACGCACGGGTGACGAGATCGTACTAAGCTAAATCGTTTCAATATTTATTTCAACGTTACGAGCGAAAGGAATAGCTTACATTAACCATGTCCTTTCCTTATCACTCGTATTGTGCGATTCTCGATTGGCGAGAGCTCCAACCCGTGGCTCCAACAGATCTATTGTTAACAACATGTCACAGGTAAAAAAAGGGTCGGGCCTTTTTTTACCTGAATTTATTTGTTAGTGCGCTCTTAAAACCAGTTTTGTCACACTCAAATAATATTTCAAAGTTTTATTACCATATTATCAGTTTTGTTGTAAAATTAATGCAACAAAATGTTTAAATTAATTTTAATGAAAATCTTACTTTCTTCAATAAAAATTCGATATCTTTCTGTTTTTTATAGGGATCTGGTATTATGATACCATTTTGAAATTGGTATTAAATAGGCATATTATTAAATTAATGGGCACTGACAGTGTAGTACATTTTTTTTACATAAATCGCTTTTGAATTAGCATGATATGTTAAAAAAATCCGTTAAAATTAGAGTACAATCATTTTTTTTTGCAGAAGATCTAAATCTACATTAAATAACATGTTAATAAGCGATAGCTCTTGTATTCGGCAGTAATTAACAGTAATCAAAATAAAAATATAATGGTTTTTGATAAAACTACAACCAAATTTGTTACAAGAGGTAGAAATTTCGTAAATAAATAACTAAAAATTAATATTTACGGAACCCTCGGCTAAAAATGGTTCTAAAATGGAATTTGTTATAGTAAATTATCTGGTTTATCGAATCCTAAACGGTGGACCACTATTTACGACACACCCATGTATGTATAATTAAATGTATGAGTATATAATTATGTGGCAGTCAAAGGACAATGGGCAAAATGGGCCTATCTCCTATAAGAATGAGCTGTATATCATAACCGTTTTAAAAGCAACAAGTTCAATTTAAATTCGGACGTGTTAAAAATGTTTTCAAACAACTCGATTGAATATTTAGAGATAGAGTAAGTTTTGCATAAAAAAGATCTGTTTTCCACGTCAAGAGTCAATAGTTATTACGAGTATTAACTGCAATTAAATGTCTTATACATATTATCATTTATGTATGTATTTAGTACTAAATCTTTGCTTAAAAATCCCCTTTATCGACTTCAAAAAAGTTAGAAAGCCCATTATTAACAACAATTAAGCATCCATTCCTATGTGTACACTTGAGTAGTAGTAAAAAAAGTTAGCGGGACAGATGCAGGCCTATGTCAGTTCGATTTGGGCAAGTTTGGCGACGGTGGCCGAGGGCTGAGGGCTGGCCGAGGGGAGCACGCAGGCGCTCACTCCCGGCACTCTCGGGGAATGGGGATACCAGGGCGGGAGTGTTCGGGAAATTGAGGGGAAAATATGGGAAAATATTTTGTTTTATTTGGGAAATAACTAGTACTGTAAATTTTAGAATTAATAATGTTAGAATAGTATTTGGGGATGATTATTATTTATTTATTTTCTTATTTTTTAAGTTTTTACATTATATTATTACTTACTCTGAATACGGAATATACTCAAATAAAACAGAATAAGTAGGCGTAGTTAGACGTTTTTTAGTATTGAGCTTGAAAAAATGAGGTGCTAAGTACAGCATTTCTTTCATATTTATATATTTAAATTATAATATATTGACTGATGAAATGCTGTGATGATTGAATATCCACATAAACGTTAAATTGTATGCCAAATAAAGTAACTAAATATTACTCAATCCTAGTTAATTAAGATTTGTGTTTAAACTATGAATTCAATTTGCGTGGATTTAAAACCTGTGATACTTTATCAATTATCATATTTCATACATATCAATGAAGGCTTCTTATTAATCCTTACATCGTTTCAAAGGAAAACCAATAACATTTTTATTTCATACAACTTTGTAATAACCTAACATAAAACAACAATACAACCCCAACAAAAACGAAATAAAAAGAAAACAAACTTCCCCTAATAACTTAATATTAATAAACCGAGACGAATTTCCAAGAATTTCCCCGACCTACTTACCACATTTCCCTAAGACATTTTTCCCTAAAATATTCCTGGAATATGGTAACACTGGGCGACTCGTCAGTAGTTTTGGCGCCATAGTCGATGACGCCTGACGTTCGCGACGCCGCGCTCACACTTCGCTTCATAACCAAAAAAAAACAATAAAAAAAAAACATTCTGATTTGTCTCTAACGCAATTTCAGTGTTTTGTGTCTGTGCCTTGTGTTGTGTTTATATTATCTGTGGCGTTTCATGTAAGTATTTTATTTTTGTTGTTATTTCACTTAGTAAATATACGAAGATATTTTTGACGAATTTTAAACGTACTTATTTATAATTTACGGTAATGTTTATGTGTTTTATAGGTTAAGATTTTATTCTTGGATTTTCTCGAGATGTATTTAATAAATGTGTTTGAGGTTATTGTAACAGACGATAAGTCAAGGTTAATGATAATACTCATAATATTTTTGAAAATTATTCCGTTATTTCCTTTGTATATTTTTCTCTTCACTTTTATAAGATTGTAATAAACATAAATATATGTCACTCATTTCTATTTTCACAACTGAAATTACGATATTTTCAACGTCTACGGTGTATTTTCTTTTAATATAATTGACGGTAGAATTAAATTTATTTATTAATATCATTTAGAATATTTACTGACTATTTTACTTATAACTATTATTTACGCTGTAAGGTGAAATCTACCCTACGAAACAAAATATTTACCATATAAAAATATAAATAAAGTATGTACCAGAAATACTTACATATAAATTGGTTATAATTTTTTAAACACAAAATAAAAGCTAATTCTGTTTTTATGTGACATGAGCAAGCTAAAACAATTTAAAACAAATTTGATCCCAGGGAATTAAAGTATTAGAGTTCCCAACAGAAATTACATTGCAGAATGGAATTACTGAATCGATTTTGATAAGTTTCATGAGCATGAAGATATAAGCTTTGTAATAAAACTTGTTGAAATGGTTTAAGATCGCGGTTTGTAAGTATTTGTTTTTAATTCTATACATAATTTATAGAATCTGTAATCATAAAATATTAAAAAAGTTAGAAATTCAAAAATTTTATTAAATTTAAAACTATGAATAAAGTCTTGTATACTTGTAGCAATTTTATGCTCTATTTTAACTATCGCTTTAATTAAAAACAAATAAGCTTACTACATATAAACTTTTTCTTATAAATAAAAAAGTGTTTATTCTTCTGGTCCATAATCATAAATAACTTATGATATAAATTAGTTATCCTTCGCGGTGGTTTTTAGAAATCGTTTTTATTTAAATGTAGGATGTCGTAAACAAATCTAAAATGTCTCTTCTACAGAAAAACGTTATTCCATGCCATTAATATTAACAATTATGTACTTATGATATATTTTGAAAGTTAATTCAAACACAAAGAAAAGTTTAATATTTTGTAACAATATATGTAGGTACTTACATATAATATAAGTAGTTTTCTTCTGTTTTTCCAATTATTCGTCCTATCAGCAGTTTTCATAATGTGATTCCATAGATACTCGTAAATATTTACGTTATTCTACTAAGTATGTGTTTACTATAAAAACACCTACGATTTCCATACAATGAGAGTGAGAACTTTTTTATATTGATTGCACAGAGCTTAGAATGTTATGCCGTTTTAAGATTAGACCAAATTTTAATAAGTGTACTATTGATAGTGTTACTCGCTAACAATAGTACACTTAGGGCTGATTTTTCCATCGCCAGATAACTTTATTCGACGAATAACTTTGAAATGTTGACAGTTCTTTCATACAAAATCTGTCAAACGTAAATTTTATTAATCGAATAAAAGTTATCTGGCGATGGAAAAATTGGCCCTTATTAAAATTATATATAAATACTTTATTGTACAACAAACATCATATAAGGAAACATAAATTAATACAAAGAAACCCTAAATATATACGATCTATCTTATTTTAAAATCGGAATAACAGTTTTTGCGATTAGCGTTTTTAAAACTCATAATTGGTATATTTGCGTTAATCACCGCAATTCTTGAAAATGGATAGGAGAAAGACGAAAAGGCTTAGGCCACGTGTCAACGGTAAGCTTGTCTTGTCCGATTCAGATAAGATAAAAATATTCATATAAATACTTTTTGTTGTTTGAAACAGACAAGAATTTCTTCGTACGTTGACTAGACAAAATTCTTCTCCTTTCCATCAATATTTTTACCTTATATGAATCCAACAAAACGAATTTCTTACCACAGACACTGGGCCTTAGATAAAACCCGTAGTAAAAACGTATTTTATACACAAGTATAGTGCTCATAGCTAATTATAAGTATGTACCATAAAGTTAGTTTATACGTTTGTTCGCACCTCATTAAAACTTATTACATTTCATTGTAGGTGAAACTAAAACAGTGTTATAAATTTGAATTGTTATTAGTTAAAACAAGTATGGCGTTTGCTCGTAAAATATGGACTGAAATAGTTTTATGAATCCTTTATTTTATATTTATTCTGTGAATTGTAGGCATAATAAACGTAATCTGTAAAATTCTTTGAAATCCCAGTCTACCTATATACATAGTATAAAACAAAGTCGCTTCCCGCTGTCTGTCCCTATGTATGCTTATATCTTTATAACTACGCAACCGATTTTGATGTGTTTTTTTTAATAGAAACAGTGATTCAAGAGAAAGGTTTTAGTATAATTTTATCGTCGCATTCTCACAGGAGCGGGAAATACGCGGGCAAAACCGCGGGCGCTGTGTTACGTATATAATTCAGTTATTTTTAATTTTTCTTTTTGTGAGTTAGTTGTGTTGATGTAGTGTCTTTTGAAAACACGAGTCGCTGTGTCTCGTGGTTTAACCTGCGTTAGTTCCCATATTGGTCATATTATCGTGATGATAGCTTTACAAATATAAATAAGTATTATAACTCAAAGGTGACAGACTGATTGACTGACATAGTGATCTATCAACGCACAGCCCAAACCACTGTACGTATCGGGCTGAAATTTGGCATGCAGGTAGATGTTATGACGTAGGCATACGCTAAGAAAGGATACTTATTTATTTATTTATTTAGAAAAAACATCAACAGCTTCATACATTAAACATTTTTTATAAGTGTACAACAAAATCAAAATTCTGATGTATAAAGCCAATAACAGATGTTTATAGCATTTACAAACAAAGGTTCAGAGACAACTTAACAAGTTAAACATAATGAAATAAAAATATGAAATTAATACAATTAAAAAAAATAGGAAAATAAAAATGGGTATATATAAAACTAAACAAAAGAGATCTTAAGCAGATAAATTTATGATGAATATGATGGATACCCAAAGGATTGTGATATACGCGGACGAAACTGAATGTTTGTTTGAAGCGAAAATCGAACCTATAACCTTTGCCAAAGCAGATCACTACTTACAACCACATAATTACCAAAAAGCTTTATCAAGTTAAGATACCGAATGCTCAGACGTGACAAATAACAGCCAGAATCAGTCAGCTCGATCGTTTGATCTGTCCTTATAATTGTATTAACTCCATTAGTCCTGGTCCAAGGAGGAATGTCCCTATTTCCCGAGCCAGCCACCGCGAGAATTTTTCAATTATACTTTACACAAAATTTAATATTCTCCGAGTGAATCTTGGTTCTGCACATACAAAAAGCTTTTAGCAAGACTTTACTATTGAAATATTCAAGAATAAACGTTGGCTATTCAAATTATGAACCCTAAAAACTTGAAGGAAGCCCGTATGGTTTCTGTTCGTGAATATTACATTAACCGACTTTGTTAAGACGTGTACTGTTTTGTTATACGAGTATTATAAGGCGGGTTGTATTAAATATTTGAGTTATGTCGCGTTATATGTTTTTATTCATATGATTTTATGTATTTCTGACCCCCGACGCAAAAAGAGAGGTGTTATAAGTTTGACGTGTCTGTATGTGTGTGTGTATCTGTCTGTCTGTGGCATCATAGCTCCCGAACGGATGAACCGATTTCAATTTAGTTTTTTTTTTTGTATTAAAGGGGACATACGTGCGAGTGTTTTTGGACGTTTGATGAAAATTGGTTGACCCGTTTAAAAGTTATGGGGGTTTGAAAGTAATTGTGTTGGAGGTTTTTTAAGTTTTAATTTTAATGTTATATTATTTAATATTTATAGCGTAATATTTTGTGAAATTACATAATATTTATAAGAACGTTTAAGTGTAAAATTTACATGTACATTCTATATTTTCTTATCGATTAATCCTTTACTACTTCATTTGTCTAGCAGAGTTCACTCTAAGCGATAATATATTAAGTACCTAAAGTTAAACAAAATATACAATAACACTATTTTCATAACGAACGTTGCATTTACACAGATGTTTGACCGGGAAACGAACCCGAAACCAATGGCATACATAACAAGAGAGTAATGATCAAATACATTCACTTGATCTCTAAGATTGCCTGGAAGAAATAGCTTTTAGCGATAAGGCCGCCCATTGTTCTTTCAATGTGTTATATTTTAGTTATTATTGTTACTGTATACATTTGTATACTTACCTGTTTTATTTGTGAAAGGCAATCAATAGTTATATCTATCTATCTATCTATCTTGATCGTCAAATTGATTGATAAAATTGCCTACTTTAAAAGTACAGTACAAAAGCAAGCTTCAATATCTCAATAGTGGGAAATATAAAGTAAATACTAAAAGGAATTAGTAAGAGTAAATTGAACCAATGAAATTGGTTACACGGCGTACATTTAATTAATTCCCAAATGGAAATCACCTTCATCTTTGCCCGGTTATTGTTAATAATCGACCATTATATTCAATTTGGCTCAAGAACTGAGCACAGGGTTGAATCGAGGGCTCAATTTTAAGGGCTGTAACCTGAATTAAATATTGAATCAATTTTTTATAGTGTAAACTAGCTGTGCCCTGCGGTTTCACTCGCGTGTATCACAATCCCGTGGGTATCCTTAGCGGATGCCTACGTCATAACATCTACCTGCATGCCAAATTTCAGATCCGTCCAGTGGTTTGGACTGTGCGTTGATAGATCACTATGTCAGTAAGTCAGTCAGTCCCCTATGAGTTATAATATATTTATATTTGTAAAGCTATCATCACGATAATATGACCAATATGGGAACTAACGCAGGTTAAGCCACGAGACACAGCTACTCGTGTTTTAAAAAGACACTACAGACATTTCAGCCCGATCCGTCCAGTGGTTTGGACTGTGCGTTGATAGATCACTATGTCAGTAAGTCAGTCAGTCCCCTATGAGTTATAATATATTTATATTTGTAAAGCTGTCATCACGATAATATGACCAATATGGGAACTAACGCAGGTTAAGCCACGAGACACAGCTACTCGTGTTTTAAAAAGACACTACAGACATTTCAGCCCGATCCGTCCAGTGGTTTGGACTGTGCGTTGATAGATCACTATGTCAGTAAGTCAGTCAGTCCCCTATGAGTTATAATATATTTATATTTGTAAAGCTATCATCACGATAATATGACCAATATGGGAACTAACGCAGGTTAAGCCACGAGACACAGCTACTCGTGTTTTAAAAAGACACTACAGACATTTCAGCCCGATCCGTCCAGTGGTTTGGACTGTGCGTTGATAGATCACTATGTCAGTAAGTCAGTCAGTCCCCTATGAGTTATAATATATTTATATTTGTAAAGCTATCATCACGATAATATGACCAATATGGGAACTAACGCAGGTTAAGCCACGAGACACAGCTACTCGTGTTTTAAAAAGACACTACAGACATTTCAGCCCGATCCGTCCAGTGGTTTGGGCTGTGCGTTGATAGATCACTATGTCACTCAGTCAGTCAGTCACCTTTGAGTTATAATATACTTATTTAGATTTTCACACTCTTCTAAACTTCAAAATTTCCGTCAGCTACGACTATTTATTTGTTTAAGAGATCCAGTAGCTTTTTTTAAGTATAAGTATTGATTAAATATAGTTACAGAGAGTCAATTATAAGATCTCACGTATAAAAACTAGGTTATCTTAATAAAATACTTTTAAGACATGAATTGGTAGGTTTAATAAGTAATATGTTGTCTTTGGTCTAAAACAAGACATTTGTGCTGTCTTATTAGCGTCGAAGATCTCTTTGGTTTAACGCTAAACTATATAGACTGCAAGATGTTTTTTAAGCACATACTGAATAAACCTAATAGTCTTATTCAAGTTTTTGGAATTATTTGGTCGAAATTTGTGGTTTACTGTGTCACTCGTATTTTAACCCCCGACGTAAAAAGAGGGGTGTTATAAGTTTGACGTGTCTGTGTGTGTGTGTGTATCTGTCTGTCTGTGGTATTATAGCTCCCGAACGGATGAACCGATTTCAGTTTAGTTTTTTGTGTATTAAAGGGGACTTACGTGCGAGTGTTCTTAGACATGTTTGATGAAAATCGGTTGACCCGTTTAAAAGTTATGGGGGTTTGAAAGTAATTGTGTTGAGGGTTTTTTAAATTTTTAATTTAATGTTATTATCGACTTAAAAGAGCCGGAGTTTATATTTCGACTGTATGGTATGTTTCACCGATATTTCCGTCATTTGATAACCGATTTGGAATCTTCATGAAGAAATTCCAAAGAATTTGAGAAAATACTCCTATTTTTTAAAACCATAATTTGTTAGAACACATTACCTATGACATAATTTAATTGACATATTATTAGCCAACACTATAAATAATACTTCGACAGTCTAGTTGGCATGTGTACCTGCATGCCAAGCCTGGGGTCTTGGGTTCAAATTCTAGGTCGAGCAATGCACGTTTGCTATTTTTCAAACATTGCTTGAGCTCACAGACTTAATTTGGTAAGCGTCATGATTATGCTTATTTCACTAAGGTTAGGTATTTTTTTAGGTTTACTAGTGTATCTAGAATACCAGAAACTACAGACACACACATTCATTCACATATCCAGACCGATTGATATTTGTGGAAAACTCAAATATTTACTTCGCATGGGAATCGAATCAGTAACTCTATCTATAACAAGTTGGGTATGGCGGGTAACCAGTATGCCATTAGAAGTTATTAATAATACATTATTTATTAAACGAAGTGTCTAGTTTACGGACGACTAATATAATCTTATTCATCCGACTAGCGAACGAATGACATTATATTAAACGTCCATTCTAGCGGACGGCTAGCAACAGCCATTTATTAAATCCAAAATCATCTGGGGGCACGGCAGTGCCCCCCGCCAAGTCGAGCGCGAAGCAAACACTGCCGTACCATCCTTTACAGGAACCATTTCGCCGCATTTTCAGGCCCCTATTTGACAACCTCTGGATAGGACTAGAACGCTGAAATTTTCGTCATCCAGTAATCTATACAATCACATACTTAAAATAAAATTTCAAGTCTGTAGGTCATTTAGTTCCCAAGTTAAGCGAAAGCAAAGTTTCGCATTTTAGACACTCACTCACTCACTCACTCACTCACTCACTCACTCATGATCATCAAAATAGAACTAGTACTTCCCATAAACCTAGAGAGCTGAAATTTGGTACAGAGTTAGGGTTTAATGGCCACATAAAGGGAAAACTATAAAAACTAGGATAATCGAACGGGAACGGGAATTATACGGGAATGGGAACGGGAATTGTAACTCAAGAACGGCTGAACTGATTTGGCTGAAAATTGGTGGGGAGGTAGCTTAGAACCAGGAAAAGGACATAGGATACTTTTAATCCCGAAATTCCCACGGGATTGGGAACGGGAATTTAAAAATCAAGAACGGCTGAATTGATTTGGCTGAAAATTGGTGGGGAGGTAGCTTAGAACCAGGAAAAGGACATAGGATACTTTTAATCCCGAAATTCCCACGGGATTGGGAACGGGAATTTAAAAATCAAGAACGGCTGAACTGATTTGGCTGAAAATTGGTGGGGAGGTAGCTTAAAACCAGGAAAAGGACATAGGATACTTTTAATCCCGAAATTCCCACGGGATTGGGAACGGGAATTTAAAAATCAAGAACGGCTGAATTGATTTGGCTGAAAATTGGTGGGGAGGTAGCTTAGAACCAGGAAAAGGACATAGGATACTTTTAATCCCGAAATTCCCACGGGATTGGGAACGGGAATTTAAAAATCAAGAACGGCTGAATTGATTTGGCTGAAAATTGGTGGGGAGGTAGCTTAGAACCAGGAAAAGGACATACGATACTTTTAATCCCGAAATTCCCACGGGATTGGGAACGGGAATTTAAAAATCAAGAACGGCTGAATTGATTTGGCTGAAAATTGGTGGGGAGGTAGCTTAGAACCAGGACAAGAACATAGAACACTTTAATCCCGAAAATCCCACGGGATTGGGAACGGGAATTTATTACTCAAGAACGGCTGAATTGATTTGGCTGAAAATTGGTGGGGAGGTAGCTTAGAACCAGGAGTAGCACATAGAAAACTTTTAATCCCGAAATTCCCACGGGAATGGGAACGGGAATTATAATTCTAGAACAGCTGAACTGATTTGGCTGACAATTTGTGGGGAGGTAGCTTAAAAACTATTTATGTATAGATACTTTTTATCCCGAAATTCCCACGGAAACGCGAACGGGAACTACGCGGGTGAAACCGCGGGGCGCTTAATAATATAATACTACTCCTAAAAAATAAGTGTGTCAAATAAGAAAATCTAATAAAATAAATCAATATAAACAAGTTTTAACAAAAAGAAATGAAATCCCACCAAAAACATTCTGTAAAAAACTAGCCAAGTCTCGATGGAGCTGCTTGTTTAACTCTAAAAAGTAATGAAATCTAGTCAAAGTGGTGCCAAGTGTAAGGTTCCTTACTGCGATTTCTTTATTATTATAGTTAATGTTGTGTGACTTGGCCGTTGAAGGGTACACATGTATGTACACAAGGGTACAAAACTAGGTGCTCCATGACGCTATTGCACCAATCTTAAAAAATCCAGAACCTATCCATTGACGATAGAAAATTTGCTTAATTATAGCCACTTGAAAAATGTTGATTCAATATCCAGTCAATTGTAGGCTTGATAAAGCTGCGTATTTTAATAATGTTATAACATTACGTGTAAACAAAATTGACATGTACCCACTACTAACCTTTTAAACAATGTTCAACGGCCAAGTCACACAACATTAACTATAATAATAAAGAAATCGCAGTAAGGAACCTTAGACTTGGCACGAGTCTGTCTAGATTTCATTACTTTTTAGAGTTAAACAAGCAGCTCCATCGAGACTTGGCTAGTTTTTTACAGAATGTTTTTGGTGGGTTACTTTTATAAATTAATTGTCATATTGACATGGTCAATTGGTCAGTAATACCCAAGTCCCTAATCCGTCTCTGTTCTGGATTATATTTTAATACCTTTCGTAGATTATGTTATTGGAAATGAATTTCAAACAGGAGTTCGTATACATTTTTTAATAAATTAACCTTTTTTAAACATTTTACCACTTGAACCAAATAATAACCAACCAAGCTTTTGCTTTCGAGGGCATGTTAAGTCGGTCCTGGTTGTCGTACTAACATCACGATAGTTGTAACGGGTAGTTAGAGCCATCAAAAGACTAACATTTGGTTTTGTTTGATGAAATTCGGCTTCCACGTTCCCAGGGCTATAAAATAAGTATATTTGTATTCGTAAATTCCTACGGGAACGCAAGTACGTAAGGCAGAGCCAGCTAGTTTTCGTCGGTATCTTGTTTTGGAAATTGGAGAAGAATACCTTCAAACATTTTATTTTACACCGTGGCTAAATAGGTAACATTTGACATTCAGTTACAGAAATCATCTAGTGATTCAATGACGAAATTGTAGCAATTCTATAACAAATTCCAAATACTTAATATCCTTACTAATATTATAAATGCGAAAGTAACTCTGTCTGTTACCATTTCACGGCTAAACTACTGAACCGATTGACTTGAAATGAGAGGAAGCTTATGGTTCGGGAAAGGTCATAGGCTATGTTTTATTCCGAAATTCCTACGGGATCGGCAACAAAGGGGGGTAAAAGGCACAGTTAGTATTTGATATTATTTCTCAAATATGGAAATACCACTTTACAATTAAAAAAAAATTGTTTTGAGTCATTCCATGGTTGTCAAATGTTATATTTTTATTTCGAAGATATTAGTACAGTAAACAGAAATGGAAACACAACAGACTTATGTTTAAACCGTGTTCGTGTCCCAAACCGGTTCTCCTTAAAAACAAATGCAAATCTCATTTTGTATTCAATTTCCTTTAAAACAATCAAAAAGGTAATTTAATGTTATGGGAATAGAGTTTGTTTTAATTAAGATTATTTGAAAGGTGTCGTCGTAACGTTGGATCGTGACTAGCACTACTGGCACTACTTGTACTACTGGTAGTGTTTCCAACTGTACTCTCTGTTCAAGTGATCGCCTGTAATTGACCCAGTATTAGTATTAGCAACAGGGTAGGGGGTCACAGTGTAAGTGTTACAGTAGGATAATTAGCTAAGTAAAATCGGTCTGTAAGATCCTATTGCATGGCAAAGGCCTCTATTTCACTGATCTTATAATAGTAGGATAATTATTTTTTGTTTATTTATTTCGGTAAACCTATTAGCTAAGTAAACTAATGTATTGGCTTGTAAGATCACATTACCAGACAGAAGCTTCTCCCAGTACATAATGATATGAGTACTAAGAATTGTCGTAAGCGATTTGCAAATTGTAGGTCGATACTTTTTCCGTTAACGTAGTTATAAGGTTTTTTAACATATATCAAACAACACCACCATACTTTTATATTTACATGTATTTGCAGACAACATTTTTAGCTCAAACCCGAAAGCTACAAAACCAAAAACACGTAACTATCTTAAACTTCCAACATCCCCCAACAATAAACTTCCCTTATATAAAGCCAAACACCAAAATTACCTAAAACCAATTAAAGATCACTTCCGCACAGGTACAATTTCCATTAGCCACATTGATATTCAGCAGTTGATGTGTTCGCTATTTAATTTCAACTTACTCTTTGATTAGTATGCAAACCGTTTCCCGGGACATGTCTTACTATGCTATGTAATTGCGCTGTGTCCCGACTGCAGTTAATCCCACCTTATATCTTTCTTGATCCGTGGTGTTGCGATGTTATGAGATTATGGGCTAAATTTAGAATTGGTTCTGGTTACGGTCTGTTTGTGATGCTGAGCTGTCTGGATTTGTGATTCGAGATAGGCAGTGGTAAAGAAGGGGATTGAGAGAAAATATCGTAGTTTAAGGAAAAGGTAATCAAGAATTTGGCTGCTAAAAAACTTTAAACAAAAATGTAAAGATGTATAAAAAGAGCAAGACCTGTTACTGTTAAGAAAATAACTCGGTAGTCTAGAATGTTCTGAAAATTCTAAACCACGTGTTTAATTTTTGGGTAACATTTTTCAATTCTCATTTTCTGAACCATAGGAAAAGTGACGATGTTTTTATATGTATACTACATCAATTCACATAAAATTTTAAACAATTTATAACGACGCACTACTAAAATTTTATGCAGTGCTTTTTTATCGAACTATTATTTAATAAACTAGCTTTTGCCCGCGACTTCATCCGCGTGGAATAATGACGTCCGTCATACAAACTTTCATCCCCTATTTTATCCCCTTGGGGGTAGAATTAATCAAAATCCTTTCTTAGCCTTTAGAATGCCTACACCATAACATCTACCTGCATGCCAAATTTCAGCCCGATCCGTCCAGTGGTTTGGGCTGTGCGTTGATAGATCACTATGTCAGTCAGTCACCTTTGAGTTATACATATGTATGTATGTATTATATTTAGATAAAAGATTGAAAATGAAGAGATCCAGAAGTGGACGAAAATTCTCATCTTTTCTATATAAATGACGATGATGATGTTACATAAAACATTAAAATTAAAAAATTTATAAACCCCCAACACAATTACATCCAAACCCCCATAACTTTTAAACGGGTTAACCGATTTTCATATAACATGTCTAAGAACACTTGCACGTAAGTCCCCTTTAATACAAAAAAAACTAAATTGAAATCGGTTCTTCCGTTCGGGAGCTATGATGCCACAGACAGACAGATACATACACACACACACACACACACACAGACTCGTCAAACTTATAACACCCCTCTTTTTGCGTCGGGGGTTAAAAATGTAAAAAAATCCCTTAATATTTTTTACTGTTTAATGAAATCATGTGTATCCCTTAAAAAGTTATATTATGTTGTTTTACGAGTATTTAAACCTTATTTCGTGTATTTATTTGTCTCATTACTTAAATGAGCGACGCTGACAAATTAGTTGCAATCTATCTACCCCCAATACATCAAATGGAGATACCGGGTGGCATGATAAGCTCTAATTTATAAAAAAAACCTACGTTTTAAAGGTATTAATGTGAGTGACCCGTGTACTGTGGAGAACAAAAGTGGTTAGGTCTTTTTATATATATTTTTACGATAAATGTTATTGGTATTGACTCTGACTGGTTTCCTAAGGTTACGGGTTCGATTCTCGTCCAGGACAAACATTTGTGCATGTACCCATACACTAATTCATACACACTTCTAGACCGAAATAAACATTTATGTATCATATGTTTAGTATTATATTCCAATTAAGATTTCTCTCTCTATGTTAGCAGTAATTTATCCATTTACACATTTTTACCTTACACAGAAATCGAACCCACAACCATTAAAAACAAAATTAAAAATCCCAAGCCCAACCAAAACTGGAATCACAGCGCTCAAGTATTTAAACTAGAAAACGTTTTTATTTAAAATTCAAATGGTGTTTGCATAAAGAGTTTGTAACGTAATCGAATTTGTGCACGACTGTACATATGGACAGTCGGGAATAGGGGTATTCCTTAACAAATTGTGGGATCGGGACTCTTTCGGCTTATTTCGGCTTATCTTGGGCCGATGGTGATTTATAGCCGAAATCAATCTAATTTACCGACCGTGCGGGATTTTAACCTGATTTTATTATTTTACTGCACTGTGGTTTTAACGGAGTGGGGAACAAAACAGTACGATTGAGACGTGGTTTGGCTTTTATTTGTTGTTGGATATTTTTTAGGATAAAGGATATGTTTCATCCCGACATTTTGAGCAGTATGTTAAAATCAAATTCAAAGCTAGCATCCTTTATCTCGGTACAAGGTTTTATTATAATCAGCTAGTTTCTTCATCCTCTACCAAATTTACTAAATAAATTTTAAAAATATAACATACACCCTAATATCGGTTTTATTTACACCAAACAAACTTTCATTTTTCAAATCGGCTCAGTAGTTTTTGAGTTTATGAACAAATGAACTTACTTTTTATATTTACTTTTTAACATTTCCATTGTGAAGTTTAGAGAGTAAAATTAAATAAACCCAACACAATTACTTTCAAACCCCCATAACTTTTTAAACGGGTCAACCGATTTTCATCAATCATATCTAAGAACACTCGCACGTAAGTCCCCTTTAATACAAAAAAAACTAAATTGAATTCGGTTCATCCGTTCGGGAGCTATGATGGCACAGACAGACAGATACACACACACACACATAGACACGTCAAACTTATAACACCCCTCTTGTTGCTAATTTTAAAAATATAGAGCTATTGATATACATTTATTAGTACTTATAGTTATAGACCACCATACTTTCCCATTTATATTATAGTCCAAGATCCCGCTGACCCCTAGCACCGGTCTGTCGACTCTCGATGGTACACCGATTGGCTTACAATAAATTCTAGTTAAAATGATTCACTTTGACCCATTTACACGAACTGCTTATTGTGAAACGTCGATGGGATGTATTACTTTGTGTTGGATGTAATGTGTACGTGGATTTATTTGTAAACCGATTTTGTTTGTGGATGATTTTAATTCAAACTAGTGCGAGATTTAGGCATTAAGATCTTACAGACCGAATTTAGATATTTTTACTGTACTTTTATTAAGACAATCACCGCGATATTTTCCGCATGATTCCTATTTTTAACCCCCGACGCAAAAAGAGGGGTGTTATAAATTTGACGTGTCTGTGTGTGTGTGTGTATCTCTCTGTCTGTGGCATCATAGCTCCCGAACGGATGAACCGATTTCAATTTAGTTTTTTGTATTAAAGGGGACTTACGTGCGGGTGTTCTTAGACATGTTTGATGAAAATCGGTTGACCCGTTTAAAAGTTATGGGGGTTTGAAAGTAAACGCGGTGGGGGTTTTTTAAATTTTAAATTAATTTTTTTTACCATCTTAAACGGATTTCAACAATATGGGTATATAATATATTTAAATATATTTCCCACATAACAACAGTATGGGTTTTGGAGATGTCTGGGGGAGACCTTTGCCAAGCAATGGGACGATGTGGGTTAAAAAAAAACGGATTTCAAAATGAAAATCTCCCTTATTTGTTTTGTGCCTTTTATTTAAAAACTAATACCTTGAAAATCATTTTGTATATCATTTTTAATAAACTGAGAACAAAAACTGTTATTACAGCGACTCGCTATCACCGGATCAGATTTGTAATATCAGGGATAAATAGATTCAATGTCAATATTCAAAGTATAACTATGACACTCTGCTAGCTGTAAAACCAAGTACAATCGCGAATCTAATAATAGTGTTCACAGAAATCAATAAAACTTGTATAATTACATTGAACCGTATAGCGGCGACAAATACACTGAAATTCTTCAACATAAAGACGTCCCCTAAGAATCCCGGGGGATTGTTAAAAGTTCCCGGCACGAACGTCACTCAACTTTACTTTTAATTTAAAATAAGAACCAGTAAGACCTTTGAATGCCGGTTAAATGCAAGAAAAGAATTCTCCTTAGTTAGAACATTTTTAATTAGAGATCATTTTTAGCTTACTTTTAAAAAGTTTCGATTTGTTTCGCGGTTTAAGAGGAGTTTTTATTTTTTTCTTCTGAAATGAGGTTCTTGTCTGAAGAAAAAAAAAACATATATTAATGTGTTTTTATACAAAGGTTTGTCGATATTGTATGATGATTTAGTATAATTTGTTTTATATGATTATCTTCTTAGATATAAAATTCTCGTGTCACAGTTTTCGTTGCCATACTCCTCCGAAACGGCTTGACCGATTCTCATGAAATTTTGTGAGCATATTCAGTAGGTCTGAGAATCGGCCAACATCTATTTTTCATCCCGAAATTCCCACGGGAACGGGAACTACGCGTGTGAAACCGCGGGGCACAGCTAGTGGTTTTGTAAGATTGCGTGTGTGGTTTTTGATACAGAAAGTACTGTAATAAATGTTACTGATTTAGGTTAGGGTTACTGATGATGACCAATCATAGAAAGTAAAAAATATTTGTTAAAGCGTTTGGACTTCACTACCTCACATTAAAAGTGAAGTTTTGTAATGTATTATACTTTAGTTAATTATTTGATTTGTCATGTTTTTTTTTTATATTTTCATCGAACGTGTATAGATTTTGATTTCGTTTGTTTGATACCGTAACTCCAGTCTAAACGAATAAATAATAAACATTATTTAACTTAATTACATACAAATCTTAAACTCGAAACACGTACACAAATACACACAAAACAATTATATATTATTAATTAATCAACATTTCAAACCGAATACAAGTTTAAATTCAATTAGAGATCCCTTTCCTATAGGAATTAATATTGTATGAAGTAAATTTTCAGACGTCCTTCGGAGGGGAGGACCGTTGGAAATAGGTATTCGTTTTTATATATCTCTTTCTCATCACTGGATAAAAAACTCTGGGACGAAATCAGGCTATGAAGGAAAAATTGTCAATAATCATCATATCAAGGTTGCGGGTTCGATTCCCGTGCGCGCGTGGCGAATATTTGTGTGAAACACAAATATTTGTCTCGGTCTGGGTGTGTGTGAATGAGTGTGTGCGTAGTTCCTGATACCATAGATACCAGTTTCGAACTTAGTTAGGGGTCAATTATTATAATGAGATGATGGAGTGAATAATTATGTTATGTTATTACTTTCTCGTGAACTTAGGATAAAACTATGATTTTATCACTGTTCGGACACGATATTGAGATTTTTGCGGTGAAAATCGTCGATCTTTGCAATCTAACAATACAAGGTCACAAAACGACAATCACCTTCGAGATAAATAAACAGATTGTCTCTTTAGATCGACAGACTCCGATAGTATATTTACTTTCGTCTGTTCCGCTTTTGATGAAACTTTCTCATTACCATAGTCTTTGATTTAAAGCGTATTAGAATAAGGACTGGTATTAAATACTGCGAGGGATTAAAGGGAAAGGGGTTGAATATTTAATGTATTTTTACGTAATGAGGGTTGAGATTTTAATAAGAAAATTATACGTTTTAAAGCGAAATATTACGAACTTATTGATTACTGAGTCCTAAAGCTTTATTAAAGTCAATCTTTATCTCGTGGGTAAGTAGGACGAAAAGTATAATAACCTAAATGCACATTAGACCTAAATTAACATAACATAACATAACATAATCATTCACTACATCATCACATCATAGTAACTGACCCCTAACTAAGTTCCAGACTTGTATCTAGGGTATCAGAAACTACGCACACACGCATTCACACACACACCCAGACCGAGACAAACATTTGTGGTTCACACAAATATTCACCCCGCACGGGAATCGAACCCGCAACCTTACGGAAAAAAAAGTAAAAATAAAAAATAATAATAAAAAAAACTGTAAAGTTAAGTGGCATAGAGCTGCCTACTTATGAATTCGTATTCGTACGCTCGCACTGATAATATTATTTATCCTAATAATATTATAAATGCAAAAGTTTGTATATTTGTAAGTTTAAATGTAACAAATATCCAAACTCAAAAACTCTTTCACGCAAAAACTACGGTATCGATTTAGATTATTTTATACAGATGTTCCTTATAACTAGGAAAACCACATAGGATACTTTTTATCCCGAAATTTCCTTGGGATTGGGATTCACACGGGTAAAACCGCGGAGTTCAGTAGCTAAGAATTAGGTTAATATAAATATGAAGTTTCCGAAATACATACATAATCATTCACTACATCATCTCATTATAGTATCTGACCCTTAACTAAGCATGGAGCTTGTATCTAGGGTATCAGAAACTACGCACACATTCATTCACACACACACCCTGACCGAGACAAACATTTGTGGTTCACACAAATATTCACCCGCACGGGAATCGAACCCGCATATCGAAATCGCGATAACAAGTTAAGAAACCTTGAAATATCGTCAAAAATCTTTACAATCCCCTTCCTGGGAGAGCACTAAATAATCAACTTTGGACGGGGTTGTCATTACCAAGTTTTTCACTAAACATTTTTATTGTCTTTTTGGAGGGTAGGTATGTAA
This sequence comes from Timandra comae, assembly GCA_958496195.1. Taxonomy (NCBI): domain Eukaryota; kingdom Metazoa; phylum Arthropoda; class Insecta; order Lepidoptera; family Geometridae; genus Timandra; species Timandra comae. The sequence goes on from OY292376.1 coordinate 1,033,108, forward strand.
ATTTCACCTGGATTACTTTGGTATTCGAGTGTTTTCTTTTAATTAGTTGCGAGTTTACGATGTTTTGTAATTAATCTTGTTTTGAGATTGTATTGCGTATGGTTTTAGGCAAATCAAAGTTATTTTTATATACTCGTATACCATTTATAATTGCAAATAAGAACTAAAAACTATAAGTTTTATGGCCCTATCATTGATACAACAATGAAACGAGAAGAAATAAAGTTAATTTAAAAAAATAAGAAACCGACTTCAGCACTAATAAAAAGTAAGAAAATAATTTAAAATAAACGATATTATTAATACATATTTACAATTTATAATTAGTTACTTTTGGAGTCAGTGCCAGCCCAGGATAGTTTTTTTTCCTTATAAGATAGCACGAGACGCGCCTATAATATTAATGAAGGCTTTGGCTGTCACCGACTTCAAAAGTAACTAATTATAAATTGTAAATATGTATTAATAATATCGTTTATTTAAAATTATTTTCTTACTTTTTATTAGTGCTGAAGTCGGTTTCTTATTTTTTTAAATTAACTTTATTTTAAATTTTTTAGTGCGAAGCAAGTCTCCTTCTACAAAAGACGCTTCAATTTTCCTCCAGAAGAGCTTTTGACTCGTGGATCACTTGAATCCTTTTTTGTGGGATGAAGACTTTACGTCTTTCCTCTGTCCAGGGGAACGACGGGGTATGTCGGACTCCGCGCCGCAAAGATAGAGCGGCGACACGCTTATCGACTTAAACCCCTTGGTGTGCCACCTCTGCGCTTATGGCCTAAACCAGAAGAAACGCGGCTGCACGCTACTACGATCCCGGACAGCGCCTCTATCCTGTTAAGGGTTTCTCCTCCGAGCTAGAATGTAGCTCTAGGCGACAGATGTTGAGTTACCCCCTTCCGAAAGTACCGCGTGCCACCTCGAGGATTATATGGCGGCAGTGGATCTCCCCCCGGGGATCACTGCCGCGGGTCGGGCGTATGGCGGTTGCAGGACAAAGTGGTAGTCCCGCTTCCGTCAGACCAACCTTCTGCTGCGGATAGTATTAGTGGAGAGCGCTTCGCGCTCTCTCTCCGCAGCTTTTTTTTGCGAGAGTACGACCTCACAAAAGGTGGACACTCCAATCCGAGACCTCTCCTCGCTCACCATAGCAGAGACTACATTTGGCAAGGAGAGGTCGTTTCCCACGATTGCCGCGAGAGTTGCGAGGGCAATAGCCTCTTGCAGGGATTTTTTTCGCTGCTCTATAAGTGTCGAGCAGTTCAACCTCAACGGGTACCGCTTGAATCCTGTCCCATGAGCTGATGTTGACTCATGATTCATAATCTAACACAACCCTGCATTTTATTACTTCTTTTTAACTTCATCATCCCAATTAAACCATCATTTTATTACAAAACTTCTTTATAACCACAAAGGTATAAGAACTTTTTAGAAAATTAACCAAAGTCAAAATAAAAACGAAAATAGAGGATGACGTTTATACTGTCTATTTTATTAATTAAAATAATATATACAATCTTATCTGGTGCAGTGTTTGTTTGTAATATCTAAATATATTTTTTTACGAAAAGTTTTATGAAAACGCTCTGAAGATATATGTGTAATAGGTACCTATAATAGTATAAAGAATATTTTTAAAGAATGTTGTAGGTTCGGATTTATTTCAGTGTGTGTTAACGAATTAAAAAACAGGACATTTTTATATCTAAAACCCATGAATTGTGAACAGCATTTGATTTAAATACGAAAGAATACAGCCAAATAATTTTCATCCTGAAATTCTTATGGTATCAAGAATATCGCGAGCAAAACCACGGGTCACAGGTAGTTTTACTTTTAATAATGTCAATCGACATCCCAGCCTCCATTGTTGCGGGTTTTTCCTCGATTTTTCCTGGATCCCATCATCAGATCCTGATTTCCTTGATATGGGACCACATCGCGAATATCCGCTTTCTAATGAAACAAGAATTTTAATATGCTCCATTCATGATTACAAAGAAATCGCGTAACAAACACACAAAAAAAAAAAAATATACACGTCGAATAGAGAACCTCCTCCTGTTTTTTTGGAAGTCGGTTCAAAACAAGAGATAACACTTTATTTTTTACTACCGGCGCCCCACGGTTTCTCCCGCGTAGTTCCCGTTCCCGTAAGAATATGGGGATAAAATTATGCTAAAAACCTTTCCACTGAATTACTCTATCTATTAAAATAAACCGCAACAAAATTCGTTGCGTAGTTTTAAAGATCTAAGCGTACATAGGGACATAAAGACATAGGGACATAGGGAAAGCGACTTTGTTTTATACTATGTAGTGATAAATATTAAAAAATAAAAAAAAACTTCATTGCTATTAAAACACATGATATTATGGATTTCAATCTAAGTATAATAAATATATTATGTCTGTATAAAACATTATCTTTTAAATAGGCTTTAATTGTGTTATATTGCCCGTTTAAGAGTAATTTCTTTAACGATATGTCTGTATTTATTTTTCTTTTTGTTTCCGGGAGTTTATTTTTATTTCTCTTCATTTATTGAGGTAATGAAGTACGTTTGCACTTTGTTTGATTGATTGACGATTGTTAAAAGAATGTTGTATTGTTGCACTTATTCTTGATTAACTAGAGAGTAAATTTTGGGGTCTACTTTGTTTTTTTATTACCTGTATGTATTGGTAATAAACTTTTTCTATTTTGTTGTTTTCCACTAATTTAATCTTATAAATAAACTCATTAATCTTCTTTGTACTCATACATATGTTTGCAGTTTTGCGCAATTAGGCTCTTCTAATTTGATGCTGCGACATTTTAGTTAATCCTTTGCCCCCCCCCCCCCCTTTTTTACGTTGCATTTTTAACCCCCGACGCCAAAAGAGGGGTGTTATCAGTTTGACGTGTCTGCGTGTGTATGTGTGTGTGTGTGTATCTGTCTGTCTGTGGCATCATAGCCCTTGAACGGATGAACCGATTTCAATTTAGTTTTTTTTGTATTAAAGGGAACTTACGTGCGAGTGTTTTTAGACATGTTTGATGAAAAGCGGTTGACTCGTTTAAAAGTTTGAAAGTATTTGTGTTGGGGGTTTTTAAGTTTTCAATTTAATGTTATTTACGTTGCATTTTTAGTCTGGTTTAGCACGAAACCAGGTTTTGGCCTGACTTGAATTCTGAATACTGTCAAAAGACTAGTATAGATTGACTAACAACTGTCAATACAAAAACTGCCATCGTAAGCACGGGAACGCATAGACTAAGGGCCTATTTCACCATCTTCAAGTAACGTTCTGAGTACCTACTCACAAGTTTTGTCTTTGTCAATTAATATAACATAACATAACATAATCATTCACTACATCATCTCATTATACTTAGAGTATAAGGTATAACTATATTATATAAAGTTAGAAAGAGAGAGAACTAATTTTACTTGGTGAGTAACATTACTTGAAGGTCGTGAAATAGGCCCTTAGACCACAGACTAGTCTTTAAAGTCAGCCTTGCTTCTTCTCTATCAGTAAGCAATATTTTCTTCCTATCACAAGTTCCAAAGCTTGTCAGTCAAGGTCAGACGATAAAAACATTTTGTTTTTCCAAGATTAATATCAAATATGTCTGTACCGTGACCTCAGACAAAGTTTAAACAATTGTTTTATCATTGTGTGTCAAGGGAGTCAGTCGTAAAGTTCTGCCATGTCAACATGCGACTTTATCACGCGATGATACAGAAATAGCTGAAATAAGTCATATTTCTTTGTAAAAAGTTCGTAGTAATGTTTGGTTGAGGTACTGAATTATCACTATATTCTATCTATATTGGCTTTGTTTCGCAGTCGCTATAGTCTTTCTAAATAAACCGGTTATTGAGTAGGATTCGTAATAGTGAGTAGGGACTATTGAGTAGAACACTTAAACGGATTTTTGTTGTGGTTGTATTTTGTTTTACATTTTCTGACGTTTCGGATTCTTTACAGAACCCGTGATCACAGAAGACTAAGATGGAAGACGTCTGTACAAAGTAATGTAAAAAGTTTACTACCTTCAATATTTTGAATATAATTTTAAATACATTGTGAATTTACCACAGATTCGGAAATACATCAGCCGAGAAGAATCTGCAAGAAACTCGGTCTGGAATTATTTTTTACATAATTTTTTAAATAAAATAAATTACAATGCACTTTAAAATCAATACAAGTATTGTTCGTGTAAATCAAAGATATCAATACTATTGAGTAGATTTCGGGGTGAATATTTGTGTGAACCACAAATATTTGTCTCGGTCTGGGTGTGTGAGTGTGTGCGTAGTTTCTGATACCCTAGATACAAGTTACGAACTTAGTTAGGGGTCAGTTACTTTAATGAGATGATGTAGTGAATGATTATGTTATGTTATAAATACATCATCATCATCAATTTAACAGGGTGCTATTGTCAGTGTAATAGGTGCAACTCCCTCCATCTGTCCCTATTCAAAGCATCCTTATACGACATGTTCATAACACGATCACACAAAAAAACTTTATAAACAAGCTCTATGATATTTTATAAGTGCTCTCTTGAAGCTCAAGTTGAATAAACAAAGGCCGAAACTGAATAAATGATTTTAAATTCCGAAAAATAACCTGGTCACCACCACGAATGCGAAAATAATATTAAAAATACTGGCAAACCATACTTAGTTTCACAAAGAATACAATCAGCCGTTAAACTGTGGCACAATTTCAAAATGTCCACACTTATTTTAAAAATAGTCCACCTTATACAGAAAAATGTTGCCAGGATAGAAAAATGTTACTAGATAGTAGCACAGTATTAAGATCTGTTATGAGACTTGTACTACGCGCAGTATTGCCACACACTTATTAAAGAAATCGTCTAAACATACAGAAAAATGTTGCTAGAATAGAAAACCCGGCCAGACGCGAATTGGACTCGCGCACGAAATATTCCGTACCAATAACGTCAAAAAACACGTTTGTTGTATGGGAGCCCCTTAAATATTTGTTTTATTTTGTTGTTATAGCAGCAATAGAAATACATAATCTGTGAAAATTACAACTGTCTAACTATCACCGTTCTTGAGATACAGCCTGGTGACAGACGGACGGACGGACAGCGAAGTCTCAGTATTAGGGTCCCGTTTTTACCCTTTGGGTACAGAACCCTAAAATATTACTAGATTTAAATAAAAAAATAAAATAGTACTAGCGTAGTGTTGCCACTTTGCCAGTATTGCCAGTTAAACTATATTATGCACTAGACCAAGTGTTGCCAGACTATAGCCAACAAAAGGGAATATTATGACAAAATTGTACATTTTTCGCACGTTTGCACTTCACATTAGGTTCCGGTAATTTAATTTTGTGTCTTGGCAACGTTCAGCTTTATAAGCCAATTAAACTTTTAACTTTTGAAGTCGGGAAATTAATGACTTATTCAATTAAATATTTTTAGGAGTTTTCTTTGAGTGTTGTTTTTATTATTTGTTTTAATTGATTAATCAAAATTATATTGATTACTTTGTTAAAATAACTTTTGTAAAAGGTATTTATTTATTGATTTAATTGTGAAATATTTTATAATCATCTCACGTCTAGGGGTAGTCATAGAAATTGGAATATTCTATGTTTACCATAAAGTGATAGTTCCGTATTATCACACTGTGTAATAGTCCTGTAATAGTGAGGAAGGATAAAAAAATGTTGGTTTTTAGTGAGAATAATTGTAACCATAGATATAGCAGGCAGGGTGACTACTTGGTCACATTAAAAAAACGGATATTTTTACCAAAATTGGTCCAGGATTACAAGAGGATATATCCTCACTGTTGAACTAAATACTTATGAACACAGAAAAGAAAACTCGGACTTATTAATAACATTAGTCGCGAACAACAAGAACTTCTTTCATAAAGTCGGTTCTACAAACAAGCAGAATACTTTCTCAAATACAAAAGTTAAAGTTTGACCTGTCAATAACCTTAACTGCGAGTAACTGAGTGACTTGATTGAATTGACACCCCTAATTAAGATCATCTTGGATAACTCAACTGATTTCCTTTGTTCTCCGATGGATGTAAACGGATTAGGGTTGGCACTGACTATTTAGAAGATTATATAATATTTGAATTTAGAAGTCGCCGAGAAAGCGCTGGCGGAATGATCTTACCACCTTCGACAGTAGCTGGTGGGACACTGCGAAGTATAGGGATGGTTGGAAATGTTTGGGGGAGACCTTTGCCCAGCAGTGGGACACTATTATAGGTTGACAAAAAAAAGAAGTATTGGAATAATCTTTGGTAAATATAATTATTAACTTGGTTTTAAGTTCATAAGTTTGGTAATGTTGGGATTCATTGCAGAAATGCGAAGATATATCAACTACAAAACAAACTTATTTTTTTCATAGGTTTTTTGATCGGGGTGTTTGAGAGATTTTGTGTTTCTGTTGCTCTCAAAAACAAGTTGCCGAGAAACGCTAAAAAACTGGAAATATAAAGAGTCAGTAGCTGTAATAAGAAGATAGTGATTGATCATGTTGTAGTTACATAACTATTATGTTAATACTAATAATAGTTCATTAACTGCGATTTGATCCCTAACACCAGGTTTGTAAGATTTTCAGGATAAAAAGTATCCTATGCTATTAATCCAGACTTTTAAACATATATGTACCAAACATTATCCTTAAACCGTATTTGCGTGACTAACAGACATCTGAGCACATAAACGTTTACATTTATAATATTAAAAGGATAAAAAAGGTAGCACAGATTTATACAACTCGCATCCTCTAACTATTTTGACCGGAAAACCCAGCCCGAAATAGAACCGGGTATCCGGCTTTCGTGAAAAAAAAACCGGTTTGTTTACACAAAAATATATGGATACGTTATTGAAATGTAAATATTTTACAACACTTTGATGGTGTGAAGTTGGACCGAAGTTTATTACAACAAAATATTTTGATTTATTTATTTTACAACGAAATTTTTGGTCGAAACGTTGAGAAGAATTTGATTTGTTATTCGTTAAAAGCCGATGTAGATTTGGAAATAAACAATTTGTATCTTTTTGAAATCATCTTTTTGTATAGCCAATTTTTTAGCTTTTTGCTTTATTTTGTAACTAGGTATACCGCGGCTTTACCCAGTTGAATCCCGATTATGATGATCAGACATGTTTTGGCAAACAAAGTTTGTCTTAAGAATCTGATCCCTAAGGATTGCCATAGCAGGTAGATGCCATAAATACTTTTTCAAATACAAACTGAATACTCTAATTGCTAATTCTAAACAAATCTCATCGAATTAAAACTTAAATTAAAAACCGTGTACTTAAACTTAACCTATATTAAGTTACAACAAAAGGTTACCCGGTTACCCGGTTTATCCGGTATATCCGGACGGGTGCAGCCCTACGAGGTATGAACAGCTTCCAACCAGACAATAGACTAATCTGTTTATACGATAAACGTGTAATTAGGTTAACATGTTGTAATTATAATTTAGTAAGTTTATACTGCGTTTTAGTTAGGCTTAATCTGCTTTTCATCCGGTTTTTATTCGAAACCGGGTAGTAAGTAAAAGGTTCTTCTTATCTCGATTAAGGCATCGAATAACTCTTTTCTAATTGGGGCTGTTGGCGAAATGTTCCAAAAACCCAAACATATTAGATCACACATTTACCTCGCACGAGAATCAAACCCGGAACCTTTAGAGGGGACCGGCATGCGGTATGGCGAATACTCTACCACTTGGGTCCGAATAATAAGATTGTATTTGTAGCTCTAATTGTACACTTAATTGTAGCTCCTTTTGTCTACTAATTACGGATCAAATTACGTAACACAAGATCATTGTACGAGATGTGACGTATAGTACGTCTAAGATTTTGTAAGTAAACGTCACTTTGACGTGGAATTAGGCCGGATTAAAAAAATACCGATGGTGACGTAGGCATCCGGTACAAAAGAAAAAACTTAACTCATCACACTTTCCGCATTAAAATTCTTGTTAAACAGGAAATTATTTTAAGCACCACCACCATATTTTTATTAAATTGTAAAATTCCTACTACAAATGCAATTACCACGGTAATGTTGTAATAACATTAATAGAAGGCTTGTCCAATCAAAAGGCAGAGTACGTTTCACCGATGTACACAGGCCGTTCTCATTTCGGGTTTCATTTATGAGTTAATTGAACACCCTGTAGTTTAACTTGGGTTGGTAACAGTTAATGGGTTATAATTGTATAGGATATATGGATATTTCAGGCTACAGAATGTGGTATAATGCGTTTTAAATTATTGTCGGACAAAGTGAATAGTGAACGTTTTTGTGATGACAGGACATTATGAGTAACGAGAAATCGAATGTTGGTATGATTTTGGTGGTAGAAATACTTATAATGGTTTAATAGTATTTTTCTGTGAACATGAAAATATGTATGTTCTTAGCCCATAAATGTTTTATGGGTGCTGCATTTTACTCCACCAAAAAGTCCCAAGTTAATCCAAACAAAAATTTTTTTTTTGTCAACCTATAGTGTCCCACTGCTGGGCAAAGGTCTCCCCCAAACATTTCCAACCATCCCTATCCTTCGCAGTGTCCCACCAGCTACTGTCGAAGGTGGTAAGATCATCTCCCCAACGCTTTCCCGATGATTCATTCTTTCTCGAACATTCAAACAAAAATATTACTTTTAAAAAAAATATTCTCTTAATGAAATGAAAATAAGCTTATGTACTACTTACAATAAAAATCGCCTAACAATAGAAACCTTTTCAACATTAATTACTTAATCAATTTATTTCGTCTAGTAGCTGCCCTGTCGTTTTGTAACTTTTTTAGATAATTTCTATTTTTTATCATTTAATGACTACGGCCAACCGCAATCGACATAATATCTACATAGCAAATAACAGCAAACATGTAACAAAATACCTATTTATCCAAACTATCGTATCTTAATCACATCAATCCATAGAATTAATATCCTTCATACGATTATATCATCGAAACATTTGATCCTTATTACGATGAAAATAAAAATCAATTTAGAACGAACACTTCTATAGTATCCCTTTTTTATGTCAATTTAGGGTGTTTTTATTGTACGCGTTTCGGCAGAGCCGTCGGAGCGTCAGTAACGCCGTACGGTGAGCTGAAAATCGACTTTCTTAGACATAGGGATTTTAATTTTCTCACTTTAATTTGGGTACCAACTACAAAACCTCAGTCGAAGGCGGCATGTCCATCTCGATTCGCATGACAAACATTGGTCAACCAAAGCCGAAGACCGAGCTGTCTGGAAGGAAGGAAGGGAGGCATTTGCCCAGCCGTGGGACATTTGCTGATAATACATTTAGGTACATTTTAGGTTTATGTTATATTGTAATTTGATGTTGTACAATAATGAATTCTATCTATCTATAATAATAATGACAGCCTAGCCTATGAAAAAAATTTGGCTCACTGTGCGCTGCCGCTGCGTTTAGCCGCGTGACAATATAACCAGCCTTAATTTTATAGGTTGTTTCACCATTTAGGACATTGTCTTTCAGTAATTTTATTGAAGTTCCCATTAGATTGGAATGGTTTTGTGTAATTTTGATCTCTGTGTTAATGGGATAAGGATGATTATTGCTGTAATTAGGGAGTGTAAGCGCTTTTATTAATAACAATTTCATTTCGTTGTGTTTCGCTAATCTGTTGTTGAATATTAAATTTACTTAAAGATAGGAATTAACGTACTATAGAAAGATTTCTTAATTTTCCAAATAGCGGTCTAGTGGCGTGTGCATCTTCCTGCTAAATTAAAGGTTCAGGGTTCTATACCTGGAGCGTGCGTTTAATTGAAAAAAATATATTGGTGTTGGTTAGCTCATTTATCGAGGGAAGCTTCACGCTATAACCAACAGAAGTGATGAATAGTAATTAACGTCAGTAAAACCGCGGGGTAAAATTAATATCCTCAATAAACGGACTATCTATTACAATAATATATATTTTTCATAAGATTAGTACATAATACATCCTCCGATTAGCACGTACAAACAAACGAACTTTCCCTCTTAATATTAAATACAGATATAGCGAGTCATGGTACAAGTATAACATCTGTAATGCTCTGTACACACGAATTAAGTAGATAGCTAATGTTAACTTACATTATGTTGTTTGTAAACATGTTGTTTAAATACTTAATATTGATTGTAACAACATGTGTTAGTTACTAAGATCTTGTAAACTTGGCTTTCTTTTTATTAATCTAAGATTAGTGGAAATAAATACTGTTTTGAAGGTTTGGGGGTTGGAGGTTTTTAGCAAGTTTGGCATCTACTTTAAGCATGGTATATTAAGAACATAACATAACTTGCCTTTGCGGTCATATTTTCTTCCTGGGTTTAAAGGTTACCTGTTTAATCACTTAATAATTTGCTGAAAACTGCATTAAAATCCGTGGCGTAGTTTCCTATGTGTATGCTAAGTTTTACATTTTCTTTAGTAGTACATACATCACAACATAGTATAAAACAAAGTCGCTTTCTCTGTCCCTATGTATGCTTAGATCTTTAAAACTACGTAACGGATTTTGATGCGGTTTATTTAAGTAGATAGAGTGATTCAGTGAGAAAGTTTTTAACATAATTTTATCCCCATATTCTAACGGGAACGGGAACTACGCGGGTGAAACCGCGGGGCGCCGCTAGTTGTAAAAATTATCTGAACCAATTTTCAATATCTTCAGTAGTAACTACACGAAAGAGTAACAAACATTCAGGAGTGTAATGTAATGTTACAATATTAGTATATTGGTATAATTGTAGCTACTTAAAAACATCATCCGATCCGCTTCCATCCCTTCTCAGAACCACCCCTAGCACTAAAACCGATTATTTCACGTCATCCTGTCAAAAAGAAAGGGTGCCCGAATTAAATTCGGTTACAATAGAAAAAAAAACGATATTTGTTGTTAAACCTCATATATTGTTCAAGAAAAAAAGAAAAATATAGTCATTCGGAGTACAAGAAAAGGCTTTTAAGGATTTTGAGATAATTCGTGTGTTTCTGCCGCTGTAAAATATTTATGTAGTAAGGCGAGGTCGGGTGACGGAGACTATTGTTTGAAACTCCGAGTTAACTGTTATTTATTTACTCGGGTTATTTACTGATGGGGGCTGCTTTTTGGATTTATACGTGGAGTAATTGGGATAAAAAATATCCTTCTTTACGCTAGAATGTCAGGATATAATGAAGACCTCGATGGCAGAGTGGTCGCCATGCCGGACTGCCATAAGGGTTCAATTCCCGTGCGGGGTGGATATTTGTGTGAACCACAAATGTTTGTCTCGGTCTGGGTGTGTGTGTGAATGAGTGTGTGCGTAGTTTCTGATACCTTAGATACAAGCTTCGAACTTAGGGGTCAGTTACTATAATGAGATGATGTGGTGAATGATTATGTTATGTAAGATCTATTTCGCTTTCGATGATGACATAATATATTCGTCTACGTAGACATGGCTACCTTTTCATCACTACATACTATAAAACAAAGTCGCTTCCACTGTCAGTCTGTCCCTATGTATGCTAAGATCCTTAAAATTACGCAAAGGATTTTGATGCAGTTTGTTTTAATAGAGTGATTTGAGAGGAAGGTTTTTAACATAATTTTATCCCCGCATTCTCACGGCAGCGGGAACTACGCTGGTGTACCCGCTGGGCGCTGGTAGTTATTAAAAAAGTAGAAATGCAAAACTTGTAGTTAAATAAACATACAACCAGATTTAATATTACCTACAAACCATTTACACCTTCTTCTTCTTCTTTTTGTGTCAGTGGTTTTGTTCGGCCAATTATTTAAATTTTGTCTGCCCAGTAGTTTGCTTATAACTTACACCAATTATAAGCTTTTACTTCAATTACAAAAATATTTAATCTACCAAAAACTTTGCTACAAAATGTCACAAAAGACAGCAATAGATAAAATTTAATCGTAAAACTATTTGAACATCGAACATTACATTTGTTTCTGACCTGGTTCTGGTAAAGTTAAATCAATTACGGGCAGAACTTGAGAGTTTAGAGTGCGGTGCCCGATTAGTGTCCTCCATCGGATTCCGGTGTTGGGCCAAATTTAATTCCATTTTAGGTTTTACCTACGACTGTTTGAATAAAAAACTGGTCAAGTGCGAGTCGGACTCGTGTACGAAGGGTTCCGTATGTAAAATTCTACCTTAGCTACTTCTATTTTAAAAATTAAGCCAATGAAGTCAAGATCTTAGGTTTCACAGGCAGGTGCATATACCACTAGGTCTAGGCGATTTTTGTCTACATCTATTTAAAAGACTAAGCCATGAATTGAATTCAGGGCCTTATGTTTGACAGGTAGCACTTGCAGTGGCAAGTCAATTAAACCTAGTGAGGTTTTATTGAAATAGACAGCCGTTTAAAAATTAAAAAAAGAGAGAAAATAAAAACCTCCGAGTTTCTTCTCGTCAGATGTAATTTCCGAATCGGTGGTAGATTCACAAAGTGTTACGTAGAGAAAGCTCTGTTGAAAAGTTTGTTTTAATAAATATGAAAATGTTTAAAGAATTTTCTTTAAATAATATATTTTTACCAAAAATTTAATTTCATTAACAAACACCCTTTGATGTTTGTGACTGATTAAAGCCTTGAGATTACGTCTTTTTTTATTTTTTACATAAAGTTTTAAAGCTGCTATGAAATCTTACCGTACGATACTAATTCTATACCTATCATTCCTCACCATATATCATTTCTCATCTTACTTATCTTAATCCTTACTAATATTATAAATGCGAAAGTAACTCTGTCTGTCTGTCTGTCTGTTACCTTTTCACGGCTAAACTACTGAACCGATTGACTTGAAATTGGGTACAGGGGTAGCTTATGGTCCGGGAAAGAACATGGGATACTTTTTTATAAATACACTAGCTGTGCCCCGCGGTTTCACACGCGTAGTTCCCGTTCCCGTTCCCCCTATGTCCTTTTCCTGGTTCTTATCTACCTCCCCACCAATTTTCAGCCAAATCGGTCCAGCCGTTCTTGAGTTATAAGTGGCGTAACTAACACGACTTTCTTTTAGATATACAGGGTGTCCCGTAAGTAGTGGACCAACGGAATGTGGGGGATAGGGGAGACCGTTACCTACCAGAATCACCAAAATTTATTGTCCTAGGCCTCATAGTTTTGAAGTTATAACGTTTTTTAGTAAGTAGGTGAAATTATCGTACTATGTGCACATTTTTCTTAATTCTACAAATTCTATTACTTATTTTGATGTTATTTTTATTCAAGGGCGTTAAGAATACATAGGTTTTTCTAATTTAAATCATTTTTTAGTGTAGTTATCATTAACATTAAAATTAATCAACAAAACAAGTGCAATTGTTAAATTTCAAAATACTCTAAGTGGTATTTGAGCTGAGCTGGTGTAAAAAAAATGTATTGTAGCCTTGTGGCACTTTATTTTAAAAACATCTACATATCATAAGGATTACAAAAACGTATAACACTGTGGTTTCAAATGAGTAGTTTTTTATTTTAACTAATTTCAACGTAAAAGGGAACTTTTGAGAGAAAAAAAAAAACATTGCTAATTATGGAAATTCGTTTATTACTCAATTTATTTTTACATTAAGGGTTCAAAATGCTTTTCTTTAGCTCTTGTGTATTAAAACATCTTCGTATAAAGTCTTTTTGTAAACTTTTTTGGGCTCTTTGATGTTTTTTCTGCTTCAAAAATTCAGTCACTTACTGTGAATAGTGGGCAGGTTCACCTTCGTACTGCTACCACATTCTCTCCCGCGCAGTTTCAGGCCTTATGCATAACCAACATCTTCGAATAAAGTTAAGAAGTACGCGAGAGTATGTGGTTCCGCGCAGTTTCAGGCCTTGTGCATAACCAACATCTTCGTTAAGTTAAGAAGCACGTACGAATGTTGCAGTACGAAGGTGAACCTGCCCACTATTCACGGTAAGTGACTGAATTTTTGAATGAGACGTTCCCAAATCGATGGTTTGGACGCGAAGGTACTATTTCATGGCCAGTGATCGGCCATGAAATAGGCCACGATCTCCCGACTTGAATCCTTTGGATTATTTTCTATGCGGTTTCCTCAAAGAAGCAGTTTATGAGACAAATATTTCTGATAAAAAGAGAGGTATCTCAAAATTTCAATCATGTTGCTGAATTGATAACACATCAAAGAGCCCAAAAAAGTTTACAAAAAGACTTTATTCGAAGATGTTTTAATACACAAGAGCTAAAGAAAAGCATTTTGAACCCTTAATGTAAAAATAAATTGAGTAATAAACGAATTTCCATAATTAGCAATGATTTTTTGTTTTCTCTCAAAAGTTTCCTTTTACGTTGATATTAGTTAAAATAAAAAACTACTCATTTGAAACCACAGTGTTATACGTTTTTGTAATCCTTATGATATGTAGATGTTTTTAAAATAAAGTGCCACAAGGCTACAATACATTTTTTTTACACCAGCTCAGCTCAAATACCACTTAGAGTATTTTGAAATTTAACAATTGCACTTGTTTTGTTGATTAATTTTAATGTTAATGATAACTACACTAAAAAATGATTTAAATTAGAAAAACCTATGTATTCTTAACGCCCTTGAATAAAAATAACATCAAAATAAGTAATAGAATTTGTAGAATTAAGAAAAATGTGCACATAGTACGATAATTTCACCTACTTACTAAAAAACGTTATAACTTCAAAACTATGAGGCCTAGGACAATAAATTTTGGTGATTCTGGTAGGTAACGGTCTCCCCTATCCCCCACATCCCGTTGGTCCACTACTAACGGGACACCCTGTATAGATTTTATTACTTTTCCTGTCTTCTAATTGTTCGAAGACAGGAACCCAAACAAGGTAGAACCTGTGCTATGGCTATCCTGATCTTCATTATAAATACCTTTTTTAAATACTCATACTAATACTAACATGACTACGCTATTGGTAATATGTAAACAGACAAAACTCAACTATTTACTTGCAAAGTAACTATTAAAAACGTATTTATTTAGAGATAAACCAGTATAACTTTCTTACAAAACTTTATGTTGTACCAAAACAAAGAAGCCTTCCTTGCATTACAATGTCCAAAAAGCTCTTTAAGAGATACCATATTTTAAGCGTCTCCAGTGTTAGCTAGAGTTAGATAAAACTTATTTATAACTATCATTTGATACAATTATCTACGTCGAACGATCTTAGACTGTATTACAATGTACATAGAAGCTAAAATACTGTGAGCTTTTAGTGTGTTTTTAAAAAGTATATACCCAAGTAAGCAATGAAATAAAGATTACATACGTACTAGAGTTTTTATAAGCTTATATTTGTGTGTTTTAAATAAAATTACCGCAAGTAGATTGAATATTTATTACTGTAAATACATGACATAAAGCTGAATTCGCACTACAGTTTTTCGATGTAACTTAACATCGTAGAAATGATTATATGGTATTTTACGATGTGTCGCAGCATAGTGACATCGGGGTTAACCATTCAAAGAAAAAGAAAACTATAAATAAAATACTTTTGCACTAAAGTAGGAATTTCAAAAATCAAAAAAGTGTAATCAAATACTTTTGCACTCTAGTAAGAATATCAAATAAAAAAAGACGTGTGGCACTCGGGGACTGCCGCGGTAAAGCTATTGCATAGCAATTTTATCAACTAATTGTTTTTTTTATTTTTGTATTGTAATCCTAACCTTAGAAATTTTGATGTCGTACTTGGGACTTCATACAATAAAAACTTTGTCTACATTACTATAAAAACTTTTTGGAAAATTTACAAAAAAAAGTTTTCGATAAAAAAATAATAAAAACGTGAGGTTTTTTTTCGTTACGGAATTTCTGGATTCGGTCCCCGCGCTCAAGGCCCTCGATAGAAGCTATGCAATAGCTTAAAAAGTGTTAAAATTAAAATTGAACCTATAAATTTAAACCATTTACTACTTTTATTTCATAGTGTTTGAACTAATAAAAAAACCCTATTACTCTCTCCTAATGACTTTTTACAATCATTGGCATTACGACAACTTTTCAAAGGTCTAACAAAACCTTTTGTTAGAGACCCGATTGCGTCAAATGTCACGTCTAATAGACACTTTGAATTCTTTCTTAAAGATTTTTAGATGGTTTTACGAGTATACTTTTAAAATGAATTGGTAGTTTAGTGACGCGTCTAGTTAAACCAGCTGTCCTAGCTTTTTAATCCGGAAAAGACATTGCACAATTTTGCATGGAACTGTGACCCTATGGCTCCCAAAAACAAAAATTTGTATAGGGGAATTGGAAATTATATCTAGATTATAATGATGCATCTAACTACTAACAAGTAACGAAAAAAATAACATTAAAATAATTAAAAATATCACAAAATTCATGGAATTGTGTACATTTAATTAAAAATGCTTATTTGGTTACCCAAAATATGTTTTACAAATGCTTATTATTTTTACTCTCCCATTGTAATGTTGCAGATAACGAAAGATGGTTAAAAGTTCTACAAAATGAGAGTATTTTGGTTCTTGCTCGTGTACCGGGCGAAAAATTGGCGATGTCCTTTATATTTAACACTTTCTGAGAATATTAATAAAATAAATAAAAATAGGACTCAAGTGACAGCGTGAAAACTATGAAAAACTATTAGGCAAAGGGTTGCGGGTTTGATTCCCGTGCGTGGTATTTTAAATAATCCATTTTTTTATCTTGGGCTACTTGTGTATGAATGTTTAGTAAATATTCTAAAAAGAAGACAATTTGCGTAGTTTCTAATACCCTTCATACAGGTAACAAATCATCAGTTGCCTTATTAAGACGATAGATTACTCAATCAAAAACACATTCTATCACTCCAACCTTAAGGTACAAAATCCAACATTATTTCACGCAATTCGGTTCAAAAATTTCGTCTCTACTTACATAAAGTAAATCTGGGCATATCTCTAAGTCAGTTTGTACCAAGGAGGGTATAAAGAAAGTCCACGGGGGATGATCGTAAACCTACCCCCCTTCTTCTACCCTTCTCATTAGGTATCTGAAACACGGGGATTGTTATTAACGTTTTTGTTAGCAAATATTTTATTTATTAGTTTACGTTTTTTGGTGACGGAAAGTTTTTTTGGTGTGTATAAAATCGTAGTTCTCATTCCCGTGGGAGTAAGGGGATAAAGTATAGCCTATTTTACGCACTGATAAATTAGCTTTCTATTAGTGAACGAATTTTTGAAATTGGCTCAGTAGTTTCAGCGCCTATTCCATACAAACAAACAATCAAATCTTTTCTTTACTACATTAGTGTAGATGTGGAGGATAAACAAAGATTGATAAGTCAGAAAACGAACCCGCAACAATTTCAAGCTTCTAATTTCTATAATAATATTATTCCTTTTAACTTTTTTAATAAATACATTTTTTCACACGAAAAAACACAGAACCTTCACCACATCAGACATTTAATTTCCAAAAATGCTTGGTACGTTGTAAAAGGTATTTGCATATAAAGTTTCAGGATCCTAGTTTCAGGAGTTTCAGCGCTTACATGTCAGCTAGTCAGTTACCGTGAAGGTAAGTAATTAAAACAATTTACATCGCATTTACAGTTTTACTTATATTTTACTTACGTACTGGGATAAAAACAGCATGTTTTTCAAATTATTATTGTAAAAATATTTGATTATTATTATTGTATACTAGCTGTGCCCCGCGGTTTCACACGCGTAGTTCCCGTTCCCGTGGGAATTTTGAGATGAAAAATAGTTGTTGGCCAATTCTCAGACCTACTGAATATGTTCACAAAATTTCATGAGAATCGGTCAAGCCGTTTCGAAGGAGTACGGGAGCGAACATTGTGACACGAGAATTTTATATATAAGATATATTTTATATACATGTGTGATAATAATAAGCACAAATATAATAATAGATAGATAAAAAGTATCTAATCTAAGAGAAGCCTAAACTATATAAATTTTATTTGTATTTTTTGTAAATACATAAAAATAAGACCCACTTATATATTCATACACACAAATGTTTGCCTCAAGCAGGAATTGAACTCATAACTCAATTAACTTAACCATAGCAGGTTATTACCTCGCTTGTCAAATTGCGTTACGATTCAATTAAAGTTTTCTTGAACAAAACCTTCGGAATGTAATGGTGTCCATTAATTTAGTGAAATAAACGGTAGCTCATTATTCTTTGAGCAATTAATCTGCGTCTGCGTTCACCCGACTGCCCAAATGGTGCTCCGTAAAAATGTCTTTTTAACAAAATTTTTTCGTCCCACATTGATGGATTGGTCAATTTCTGCTTTGTAATCGTGGTTGTTAGGTTCGGTTCCCGGTATTTTTTATGTTAATTACTTATATTTTTTGTTGGTTATTTTTTTTTGTTTCTGTTAATTATTATTTTCAGGATGTTATGTTTGTTTACTAATAAATATCTAAATGTTTTGCAATTTTATTTTTGCATTGTATTTATTCCCATTTCAATTCAGTATTAACTACAATAGTTATTTATGGTACAAGCGAGGTAAGTTGGTGATTACTTCCGAGGCGCTATTGAGGCCCGAGCCGTCAGGCGAGGGTCTGAAGATAGCCGAGGATAGTAATCATCAATACACGCGTGTACCATAGAACGTTTTTCAACGCATTTGCGAAGAAATTATCATTTTTCGCTAATAAATAAACAGTTTTTCTATTCGCGCGCATCCAACACAACAATGGTGATCGCCAAAGACTAAAATAATATACTTATTAAACAAAAATTCGAATGAATGAATGAATGGAATCGACCATAGACCTACCAAAAGTAAGGCAACATAGTTGAAGTTTGTTTTTAAAATGTATGGACACCATTTTTTTTGGTGTCGAAACTTTTTTAAAAACAAAGCAATTTAAAAAAGCAATCTATAACTCACTAGTGAATCAAGCGTGTCATTATTCAACTGTTTTTGCACAAATAAGAGCCCCTTTATGAGCAAGTGTGTTGAAAAATATAAAATATGTTACCACATTTTGGCCCGGATCGGATTTACCCTAAAAATCATAAGCAAATAGTAAATGTGTAAGTTTAGATGTTTGTTAATCAAATGGATTAAATAAAAAAAAAATACCTATCGAAGGAAGAAAAAAAGTTAAAGGTTTTAATCACTAAAACATCGACG
The DNA here is from genome assembly GCA_958496195.1 of Timandra comae. Lineage (NCBI taxonomy): Eukaryota > Metazoa > Arthropoda > Insecta > Lepidoptera > Geometridae > Timandra > Timandra comae. The sequence continues at coordinate 1,052,355 of OY292376.1, forward strand.
TTCAAATATTACTAGCAGCACCCCACGGTTTCACTCGCGTTACCTTTCCCGTGGGAATATAGGGATAATATTATATAACCTATATAGGTACATATGTTACTCGCTAATATTATAGCTTTCCATTAGTAAAAGATTTTTTTAAATCGGTTTAGTAGTTTCAGAGCCTATTCGTTACAAACAAACAATCAAATCTTTTCTCTTTATAATATTAGTCTTGATAATGGAAATCAAAGGCATTAATCACTACGACATTGACGTTGAAATATTATAATTTACTAGCGCCCCGCGGTTTCACCCGCATAGTTCCCGTTCCCGTAGGAATATGGGGATAAAATTATGCTAAAAACCTTCCCACTGAATCACTCTATCCATTAAAACAAACCGCATCATAATCCGTTGCGTAGTTTTAAAGATCTAAGCATACATAGGGACATAAGGACAGAGAAAGTGACTTTGTTTTGTACTATGTAGTGATTAAAATACCTCGACATCCACCCGAAAATATATTAAAACCTACGAAAATTCGTGCGAACAGAACTCGGCTTTAAATAAATTAATAGGTGTACAAATGTTTATTTTCTTTGAACCGGGCGGAGGATGCAATTAGCGGAACCACCTGTGACTCGACCTATTGTGTTTTATGTTGTATCGCTTTATTTGTCAAAGTCAGCCTTAGCCGACAGTGGGGGGAAATGGGAGTGTTCTATGTTTATCACAGTTTGATGTTATCTATACTAATATTATAAAGAAGTAAAGTTTGGATTGTTTAAATTGTAAGGGGTAATCTCGGGATCTACTGAACCGATTTCAAAAAATATTTCACTAATGGGAAGCTATATTGTCAGCGAGTGACATAGGCTATAGTTTATCCCTGTATGGGAACTACGCGAGTGAAACCGCGGGGCGCTGCTATATTATATTAAAGCAAAAAAGCTTTTATTAAAACGCTCTAAAAAGCAAAAAAATATATGTGATATCCATTTTGTAGAAGTGCATTAAAAATAACTATTCCGCCATTATGGATGGTCCGCCATACTGGATTTAGAATGATGTCACACCATATCTTGCATTGTCATCTACACAATCTACACTAATATTATAAAGAGGAAAGATTTGTATTTTTGTATGTAACGAATAAACTCAAAAAGTACTGGACCGATTTTAATACACACATCAAAAGTGTCTAGGGATCAACATATATTTTTGCAATAACTTTTCTCCTGATTGATATTAATTAAAATTTTCTTTAAGGATTCATCAAATAAAGTGTTTTCGTTTGTCACAGTAACGATAAACCAAGTCACCTTTGCATTAATAAAGAAATTTGCCATTTTCCTAATAAAGGGATTTTTGACATTTGAACCACTAACATTAAAGTTCGAAAAAAAGACTGAAATAACAGTTTTCTTTAAAATTTTATTGGGTAACTTAAACAATTAATAATCCGTGTTTCTACCGCGAACACTAACAACACAAGAACATCGGTTTGGCATACTCAAAATGAGTTCATCCAAATCACGCTGTGGAATGGCCGCCCATGTTCGTTGCAACAACAAAAAAAGGTCTTCTTGCGACTGGATACCCTCCATATTCGGCAGAGCTCTTCTCTGTAGCATATCCCATGCATGCTCAATCGGGTTCAAGTCTGGCGACTGAGCAGGCCAGGGCAGGACATTGATGTTAGCTGCGGCGAGAGTCTGTCTTACAACTCTTGCGGTGTGCGGTCGTGCATTATCATGCATTAACTGAAATAAGGGACCGATTTGCACTTGTAGAGGAACGATGACGTCTGATACAATCGTCTCAGCATAAATTTGAGCGTTGAGGTTGCCTCTGATCCAAATCAACTCAGTTCTTCCGCCGATCCAAATACCCGCCCATACCATGATGGTTCCACCACTATAAGGATGGACTTCCTGGCAGGATTTTAATCGCTGTTGGCGTCCAGGGGTTCTCCAGTGTCGTATACGTCTTGTATCCGGTCTCATACCAAAACGAGACTCATCAGAAAAGCACACGAAACGCCATTGTTCTTCTGCCCAATTTCTGTGTTCAAGAGCCCATTGATATCGAATCCTACGATTGTGCATTGCTATAGGTGGTACCCGTAGCGGTCTTCGGGAATGAAGGTTCACTTCATGCAAGCGGTTTCTGACTGTTTGGTCGCTAATTAAGTTCCCTGAAGAGTGATGAAGCCGCACGGCTAACATCATGGCGGTTATTGTTGGAGCTCTTCGAGTTAAGATTTGAATGTATCGGTCTTGTCTCCGTGTGGTGCAGCGATACCGTCCTCCATGGCGCTCAGCCACGGTACCAGTGCTTCGGTAACGTGTCCAAAGTCGACTGATAACACTCTGACTTGTATTCAGAGCTAAAGCCACAGTACGTTGCCGGGAACCAGCTTCTATCATTCCCACGGCTCTGAGCATTTCTTCCCTGCTTAAATGACGTCGCCGCTCCATAATAACGTTGGTTTTAATCAGTAGTAGGGAAACAGTAGCACTAATAATGTCTTCAATGCGTTGTATGTTTTTATAGGGAAAATATTGACAGCTGATTTTCATCTTTTACTCGAATTTGATTCACAGTTCCTGATTCAAATTATGAAATGCACCAAAAAGGATCCATATAAATTTATAAAATCATAAATTTATTACAAAGCCACATCTCAATCTCAAGAAATCCGCATAAAAATGCTTGATCCCTAGACACTTTTGATGTGTGTATTTTTTTTTATTAGAAAGCTACATTTACCTCCACGGGAACGAGAACCACGCGGATGAAACCGCGAGACGCCGCTAGTCCAAAATAAACGTGTATACAAAATTTCATCTCTATGAGTTAAAGTTGACATCTATGTAGTTTAAAGATTATACTTATATACATATTATATAGCACTGTTTTTTTTCTAACTCTCAGCCTAATGATTGCCGAGTTTACAAACAAACAACCATTTTAATGTTAATAGCAAATTTAGTATTTATCAACTAAAAATAAAACTAAAATGTTCCCCAAAATGAATACAAGTAAATAACTTGAAAGATACAAAACAAATTTCAAGAAGGTATTTATTTATATTAATTTTAATATTTCAGACGCAACGTTAAACAGAACTAGATTCTAGACTCAAAACTAGACCTAGATAAATAATAAAAAAGGTTTAACAAAACCTTATTTTCTAAATTATGTTTTGAAATGAACAAAGAGTGTTTTGGAGGGAAAATATATTGTTTTACTCTATGGAGGTGTGTTAGTGTTTCTTAGAAATTATATCTTGCATAAATTAGTATGCAATAAAATCTATTTTATTTATTTAATAAGACCTCCTAATAAAATTTAATATGAAATTCTGTATGATCACAACGTACGGGACCCCTTTAAAGGTGTTTTATTAACCGTTTTTTTAGCTTAAACTACTTTTTATAGTACACCACAACAAAATATTGCTATTAGACTTTGATTCAATAACTTTGTTTTTTTTCCATACTAGAGTGACTCACCCTAATGTGCACTGCTTTGAAAAAAAAAAAACCAATTTATTTAATAATTATGGTAGTAATAAAATAATAGTGACAATTAAACTCATTTTTTGGAAAACAAATATAGTCCAAAGTCGGTTCTATGCTATTTAAAGAACTTTGTTAATCATTTCAGTAGTTTTTAAGTAAATTACGAACAAAAAACACAATTTTCTTCTCTGTATAACATCAGTATAGATAGATAACAACGTACAACCCACAACGAAACACCGTATTACTCTCTAACCAGATGGTCACAGTCTAAACACGCCGGTACTACAGCTCATTACTATTCTTTGTACAAATTATATTACTGTGGTGCAAAAGAGTTTCCGCACAGAACCACCGTGACTGTACATAGTGTGGCAAAGTAGCAGTAAGTGTTAGTTAAGTTATACGATTTTGTATGTTCATATGGTACGTTAGTTTAGCCAAAGGTTGATTGTGTTTCTCTCTTTTCCGAACCATTGTCCCATGTCTATTTGGGGTTGGTTTCGAGTTTAACCAGATTTGGCGGAAAGGCAGTACCTTCACAACCCAGAGGGCTGTATGACATTTTTTAGCTAAACCAAATGTAAGACTTTTGAAGGGTCTAACTACCCGTAACGACTGTCAAAGATTTTTTGTAATGAACCATCACAGTCATGGCGGTGCCAGACGTTGCTTAACCGCATAGATCATAAGTGATCCGTGGGTAGCACGGGGCCATGAGCGCTTCAATTCTGTATTCACTGTATTTAAAAGGAATTAATAAACGTATGGGTTTTAATAAATTAATACAGCAATTTATACTATGTATGAAAATTACAATTTATAAAATAGTTATAAAATATTCAAACACAATTATTCAAATAGCGAAAAAAAGACTTACAAACGATAAAATTGAAACAAAATACGTTTTCAACACACTTGCTCATAAAGGGGCTCTTATTTGTGCAAAAACAGTTGAATAATGACACGCTTGATTCACTAGTGGGTTACAATTTTTTTTTAAATTGTTTAGTTTTAAAAAAGTTTCGATACCAAAAAAAATCGTGTCCATACATTTTAAAAACAAACTTCAACTATGTTGCCTTACTATTGGTAGGTCTATGGTCGATTCCATTCATTCATTCATTCGATTTTTTTTAATAAGTATATTCTTTTAATCTATGGCCGATCACCATTGTTGTGTTGGATGCGCGCGAATAGAAAAACTGTTTATTTATTAGCGAAAAATTATAATTTCTTCGCAAATGTGTTGAAAAACGTTGTATGGTACACGCGAGTATTGATGATTACTATCCTCGGCTATCTTCAGACCCTCGCCTGACGGCTCGGGCCTCAATAGCGCCTCGGGAGTAATCACCAACTTACCTCGCTTGTACCATAAATAACTATTTTTTATCGAAACCGAATAAACACATTTAATAACCTAGTCATCATCATCATCATCATCATCATCATCATAGGCCTTTAAATCTACATAAGTTGATTTAGTTATTAATAACCTAGTATAAATGGTATTATAGCATGTGCACACGTTAGATATTTTATTCTGAAACTCGAGACTGTCACTCAATTACAAGATCTGCAGAAAAGGCGTTAACACTAGAAATCTACAAGACACTACACATTTCTCAAAATAAAACAGAAAAATAAACTTGACCTACTGCCTTTCTTTACACTGTGTGAACAAATACGCGGAGCAGAGATATTGTTGCAATCATAATTTTTCTTTGAGACTAACGTACGAATTTTAATGTGAAAGCCTCTTTATGAACGAATGGGTGAACGGAACAAAAAGGAATGCCTAATGGCGGAACGAATGAGTGAATGGAAACGTATTCGATGTAGATCATCTTTGTTATTTATTGTTAATTCTGCTTTTATATTTTTGTCAATTGTATTTTATTATATTATTTATTAAATTAAAAAGATTAAGATAGATATTTTTATTTGCTCAAACACGTGTAGCTAATATTTTTTTTTGTAAGTTGATAAAAAAATATTTGTTTTGTAGTAACAATGTTTAATTACGAAAGAAAAAAGTAATGAGATCAAAATTTAAATAAAACAATTATAATATGGTCATAAATGATAATCATAAATCTTTATTGCTTCGTGTGACAGAAAAGATGACAAATAAATTGTTTAGTACAACATGAACCCCGTCAGGGCACAGCAAACATAGTAAAATAGAATTAAATGAACTTAAAATATACTTATACAACATTGAATTTTGTTAGCAAACAAAATATAAATCTTTAAATAAATCTTAAACATCTCTTATGTCATGGAAACCCATACAAAATCATACTACAGTCATAGCCGTAAGCCTCTTTCAAACAAATCACAATTAACATTTCAACTCTGGTCTTCAAGCCTGTTCGTATTACTTGGGCTATTTTAGTTCCACACGGTGAGTGAGAGGTTTGTAGCCTAAACCCCTCTCTCCTCCTAATATCCTGTTATCCCATAATGGCCGGTGACGCACTTTGAACGTGAGTTGCAGATCCATGAATAAAGGTAGTTATGTGTATATAGTGACAGCGTCGCTGTAATCGCATTTTTGATTGTCAGGTGTCAGTTTATTGAAAACTAGCGCGGTTTAACCCGCGCAGTACCCGTCCTGTGAGAATGCAGGTATAATCATAATAATGCAGAGCAATCCGCTCAGTGGCCAGAGCTGTGCGTTAGATCAGTCAGTCAGTTCAGTAGCGATTGCCTTTTATCCTATCTAGTCCTAACTTCCTAACTAATATTATAAATGTGAAAGTAACTCTGTCTGTCTGTCTGTTACCTTTTCACGGCTAAACTACTGAACCGATTGACTTGAAATTTGGTACAGGGGTAGCTTATGGTCCGGGAAAGAACATAGGATACTTTTTATCCCGAAATTCCCACGGGAACGGGAACTACGTGGGTGAAACCGCCGGGCACTGCTAGTATACTTATATGTGTTGAGCAGTAAATAAATAAAATATGGGTCATAAAGAAAGTCTAGACTACTCTCCAAAAACCGCATTGCAGATTAAAACATAATCGCATTAGTTCCCAAAAAACTTGGTCAAAATCTTAAATGGTGAAGTGTTGCTTTAATATTTGAGCATTGAAATAAACCGGTTTTGAGGGAAGTTTGTGAAGCAGTAATGGCAGTTTCGGGTACACGTTTGGGATGTGTTTTTCATAAATTTTAATTTGTTTACCGTTTACTTTAATTTCTTAAGTTTAGTACAATTTATTATGTGAATGTGCCCGCTTAGGGTTAGTCCCATTTTACTCCATTCCTTTGAAATCGAAAATGAAAAAATGCATACATGCAGTCCCAGTTTGCTCCAGAGAATAATATTAAAAATAATATATTATTTTTCATATCCCACTTTACTCCAATCGATACTTGAATAATTTTATTGATTTTTATTTTTATGTCCCAAGATACTCCAAAAAGAGAAGTACAGTCGGATAGAAAAGTTAACAAAACATTTTATGCGTTTTATTCCAAATTCCAGGAAGATGCCGAAATGGGAAATTTAAGTGCGATTAGTTCCCATTTCGGCACCCAGATATAATTTAATAAGAATTTCTTACTTCTAAAGTACAGTCCCGCCCATGAAACATATTACCTGTTTGGAGTGTTTGGTTTTCGTAAGAATTTGCGCGAATATGCTCTCCTGGTACTTCTAATAATAAATTCTCCAATATTTACTTTTGTGAATCAATTTAATAAAGTTTATTGTAAAGACCTCTTCTACATTTCTGTTCTCCTGGTAATTAAAATTGGTTATTATAAAATTTCTTGTACATAATGTTTATTTGAACAGAGCAATTTCGTTTCTTTTTTGTTTGGCTGTACCACCCTCACCAGCAGTAGGACTATTTGTAGGTAAAACTCCTAATAACCCATGTTTGCCTGGTACTTTTGTCCACATAGTACTGTTTTATGAACAATGATTCTACCGCAAGGTGTTATTTAACTTGAACATAGCATGTTATTGAGTTACAGTGTCACTCAAAAGGAAAGAAATGACATCTTGAATAGTCATCTTGATTTTAAAATAAACACAGAAAATATATCCTATGATTTAATATTTCTATATTAGATAAATATGTGTTTACATTTAATAATAACACGGCCTATGGGAAATCTATAACTTTGTATTATTTTTCTTTTTGATTTTTGCGTCTGACTGTATCTCATCCATAAGTGACATTACGCGTGGAGTAAAGTGAAACTGAAAGTATGGCAGTTCCAAATATTGATAAACAAAAGTGTTTGACAGTTTGGAGTAAAATGAAACTTATTTCGAAATTTTTAAAAAAGAATATTTTTGTTTGGAGTAACTTGGGACTTTTTGGTGGAGTAAAATGGGACTAACCCCCCGCTTAGTTTGGTTGTAAGGCACGAGTTTGGACTTTGAAATTATTATATTTTGAATGTGAATGGACTTAAAATTAATTTGAAAGAGATTTTAACATTATTTTATAAGCGTTACATATGCGTAACGTTGCATTTGTGATTAAACATGTGCGTGATACAATGATTAGCTAGGAAGCTAGAAGATACTTAGGTTTTTTAACATGACTTTTGTAGCTATGTAGCGCTATAGCGTCAAAATGGGTTAAACTTTATAAAGAATATTAAAAAAAACATAAATAACGTGTTAATAAAATCACAATTAAAAAAAAAATCGGTTTAAAATTTTGCAAAAAATAAAAACTCTTTAAACTAGCATGTGTATTTAAGCAGTTAACTACATGAATAAATAAAACACCATTTAAACCATTACTTAAGTATAAACCCTAGTGTATACTTAGTAACAATTAAGTTGAATTTTTAACTAACTAAGATACGGTCTAACGCTACGACCGTAGTCAGCTACGATAGCACCTCGCTACGTACGTAGTAGAGTGGTAATGTTCGTAGCACCTACTATGGACGTAGGTAACTGGGTAATGTATTTTAGTTTATTTATTTTTAACCCCCGACGCAAAAAGAGGGGTGTTATAAGTTTGACGTGTCTGTGTGTGTGTGTGTATCTGTCTGTCTGTGGCATCATAGCTCCCGAACGGATGAACCGATTTCAATTTAGTTTTTTGTATTAAAGGGGACTTACGTGCGAGTGTTCTTAGACATGTTTGATGAAAATCGGTTGACCCTTTTAAAAGTTATGGGGGTTTGAAAGTTGTGTTGGGGGTTTTTTAAATTTTAAATTTTATGTTTTTTTGTGAACTTTTTTATATGCGGTTTTTCCAATTTTGAATTAACTGTTTATTTATTTTGTAATCGACAGAATCCGTGATGATTTCTTTGATTATTAAACAAACACTACACATTGAAATAAAACTACTTTAACGGATTATTTGGTCGCAGTATTAATTACATTTAACATGAGTCATTGTTAGTGTCAACGTCAATGTTTCATTCCGTGTAACATTTTCGTTTCAACGCTTGACCACAGCAGACTGAGGTGTAAGTTATTTGTACAATGTGATGCATTTTTTATTATTATTGACGGCAAGTTTTTTCCGATTTGAAACAAAAATCTCACACACGAGTTAAACTACGAGATTCCATTAGGCATTTCACACATCACTACGCCATGGCGGTTAGTTTTTATCAGTATTATGTATAATTAATTAAGCTATTGCATAGCTTCTATCGAGGGCCTTGAGCGCGGGGACCGAATCCAGAAATTCCGTAACGAAAAAAACCTCACGTTTTTATTATTTTCTTATCGAGAACTTTTTTTTTTGTAAATTTTCCAAAAAGTTTTTATAGTAATGTAGACAAAGTTTTTATTGTATGAAGTCCCAAGTACGACATCAAAATTCCTAAGGTTAGGATTGCAATACAAAAATAAAAAAAACAATTAGTTGATAAAATTGCTATGCAATAGCTTTACCGCGGCAGTCCCCGAGTGCCACACTTTTTTTTTCCTTCCCAATAAATAATGTCCATCATCATCATCATCAAATCGGCCTTATCGTGCTCCATTCTTGAAGATAGGCCTTTTCCCTTCTTTTCCATTCCTGGCGGTCTTGTGCCCGTCTCATCCAGTCATGACCTCCGTGTCGTCTGATATCGTCCACCCAACGTATAGGCGGTCATCCTCGCCCGCGGGTGTTCGTAATAAAATAATGTCCATCTAATATATAAAATTCTCGTGTCACAATTTTCGTTGCCATACTCCATCGAAACGGCTTGACCGATTCTCATGAAATTTTGTCAGCATATTCAGTAGGTCTGAGAATCAGCCAACATCTATTTTTCATCCCGAAATTCCTACAGGAACGGGAACTACGCGTGTGAAACCGCAGGGCGCAGCTAGTCCTAATATAAATAATAACCGAATCTTAATAAATAATTTCCCAAATAAAACAACTAACCTAAGTTACATTTGCTACACACGACTGAATACGTATATTTTAGTATTACGTATATTTAGATTAAGCCTTACAGTAAGTACGAGTCCAAACTAGTGGAATTAGGGCGCAATCCCACGGGATACAACTGTTGCTGGATTAGAGAGAACCTTTCTTGCCGATTATCTTACATTGCCGGCGTTGTATAGGGCATACCGTTTTATTACCGAATGTTTTCGTTGTTTATTTGTTGGATACAACTTGCTTGGTACAGATTGCTGAATAGGTAGTATGGTGTAGGCACAGATTGCTGAATAGTTAGTATGGTGTAGGCACAGATTACTGAATAGTTAGTGTATAGGTGGGTTTGTGCGGTATTTCTTATCTATTTTTGTTATTTAATAAGTTAAATAGATTTGGAAGAGAGGCGAGCTTAGATGCTTTTTATATTTGGAATAAAATTTTCTTTGGAACCTTTGTAATATTTATATTTCTGGTTGAGGACATTTAAAATAAAAGATCTTTTTGGTCCTATTTGTCCGTACCTTAATCCCATTTCTAATTGAGTTGGATTAAAGTTTTACAAGATATAGTGGAATATCAGAATTTTATGTGGAGCGACTGCCATCAGACCGCCTTAACACAAAAGGCGATATTTTTGGTTAAACCAAAATGTTGAACTTTTGAGAGTTCTAACTACTCGTAACAACTATCAATGATGCATAAAGTGATACGACACTTTTGGTTAAACCAATTACACTTTTGGAGGCTGTACTTAACGACTGTCGATAATGTTAGTACGACAACCGGTACCACAACTTACCATGCTTTCAGAACCACTGATAAATATCATCTTTTGTCTTTATTAACCAACTCGCAGCACCCCGCGGTTTTACCCGCGTAGTACCCGCTCCCGTGAGAATGCGTAGCTCGTAGTATCATACAATCTCGGCACAATTCACCATCGTGTGTTAAAAAATTAAGTAACAGCGCCATCTATTGATAGGATTTGTGACTTCAAAAAGTTACAATAAAACATATGATTACTAATACACAATTCCATGGGAATTTCGGGATAAAAAGTATCCTATGTGTTATTCCTAGTTATAAGGAACATTTGTACCAAATTTAATCAAAATCGATACAGTAGTTTTTGCGTGAAAGTGGAACAAACATCCAAACTCACAAACATCGAAACATTCAAACTTTCGCATTTATAATATTAGTAGGATTAATTTCACCTAATCCCACTCACAAAATCAGTACAATTGTGAAAGAAAAATAAATATTAAACGCTATACATACATACATGCGTTTTATTAAGTAGTCAAGTAGTCTTCGTGGGCCCACCTGACAAAGGTCCGGGCCAATCAACCAGCTTAATTGCATACACAACACTTGCTAAACAACATAAACCTTATTCCCAGAGGTACAAGGTCGAAAATTAATTGCTGCTACGTGCCATCCCGAAAATAGACAGTGAGTTATGCAAAAAACGACTTTGAAGTGTTGAGATAAGGTGTGTAATCGCTTGGAGATGATTAAGGGAGTGTAATGGTTGATTATAATAATTACCTCAGAGATTTTGTAAATTACAAGGTTGAAAAAACAAGCAGTAAGTGTTTTTACAAGGTCTGAGACGTGTTTTATTTGGTAGTCGTGTTTGGAATCCTTAAACTTGAGAGGATTTACGGCCGACATCAAAACAATGTAAAATTGTGTATACTACCTACTAATCTTGGTAATACTATAAACGGGAGAGTTTGTATGTTTGATACCCTTTTGCGTTCAAAATACGGATTGGTTTTGGTGCAGATATATCCATTATAAGCTTCTAGCTGTGCCCCGCGGTTTCAACCGCGTAGTTCCTGATCCCGTGGGAATTTCGGGATAAAACATGGCCTATGTCCTTTCCCGGACCATAAGCTACCCCTGTACCAAATTTCAAGTCAATCGGTTCAGTAGTTTAGCCGGGAAAAGGTAACAGACAGACAGACAGACAGACAGACTTTCGCATTAATAATATTATAAATATAAATATATAAATAGTTAGGATATAAAAAAACTATCACACAATTGAGATTTAGGTCTATCTTAATTTTATTTTTGTTTTTTAATCCAGAGAGAGAGAGAGAGAGAGAGAGAGAATTAAGATGATAAAATCGCAGGTTTAAATATAGTTTGTGCCAAATCCCAAAGTACAGTTTAAAAAAAAAAAGTATGTATAAGTTAAATAGATTTTTAAGTTAACCCATCAAAGTGTAAAAGTAATTATGATTCCTTTTTAAAAATAAACATTAAAATAAAACTTTCAATCAAATAACAATCACAACAAATCAAATAGCAATAAAATAAAATATAGACCACGTTTTAATCCCTTAAAAGTAGTTTTATTTCGATGTACAAATACAATATCAAAATAGAAATCAATTGTGTTAAGTATTTTCGAAGAATTGTTACTTGAAAAATTAGAAAAAGAATTGCTTTAAAAGTCTTTTAGAAACTAAATAGATTTCAAGCGATAATAGTTCTTATTATTAAGTGAAATAAGGACAGTTTCTTCCAGTAAATTCTGAAGCTTAATTCACTTCTAAAGCAGCCAAAGTAAATAATAAATGATATTGTTTTGTTACAATCGCCTTGAATTACTGTTATAAGGATGTATTTACATTGGACTGATTTAATTTACCAGTTCCGAAATAGTTCTATGTCAAGGAAAATGGTTAAGGGAAATTGACCTTTATCGTCTCATGTTTATTATGCTAATAGCCCTTAATCAGGGATTGATAAAATCAAGGAGATAACGGTTGAGTCTACTTACGGTAATAAGGCTCTTATAAGATACTATTGATTCTTTGGTTATTTGGTTTGGGTTATATCATTTTATTTTGAACCTTTGTTAACTAAAAATAGAGTCTACTTTTTTACGGGATTACGGCTTTCAATAGCCTAAAAGAAAATACCATTTTGCTTAGTAAAATAAAGGAGTAGGCTTTTTAAGACAAACAACTAGACTTGTACCGTCTTATCTGCGTTGCATTTTTAGTCTGGTTTAGCACTAAACCAGGTTTTACTATCTGATCTAAGTACAATTTTGAATACTGTCAAAGTGACAGATTTAACTGACAAGTGTCAAATGTTTAAACCAGGTTTTGTTAAACTACGTTTAAAATTTAACGCAAATAAGACGATAGTGGTCTCTTGACGTCAATGTTGTTAAAATAAGTATAGAATATTATTAATTCAATTATTTTAAACATTATGTCTAAAAATATATTTTCTAACTATCGGCACTTTACTTAAAGTTTAATTCAGAAGCATTTTCCAAGATACTCTTAGAAATATCTTTAGGAATACGGGAGTTAGTGAATATTTTATTTTATCTTAAAAGCAAATGTTGCGATGAAGTCGAATGAAAATAATTTAAAATGCACACTTTGTAAGTGCACTTAAGTTTTTACTGAAATAAATTAGTGGATTATTCTTTACTAGTTTATTCTACGGGTTTTTTGGTTCTCCTATTCCTTGAATTAAAACTAAGTACTTTAACGGATTTTTGTTGCAGTTTGTTTGTTGATATATTCCTTCTTACTCTATCTTCCGTCATACTAAATTTGATTCCTTATTATATCTCCTTGGGGGTTGAATTAATCAAGAAATCCTCTCTTAGCGGATGCCTACGTCATAACATCTACTGCATGCCAAATTTCAGCCCGATCCGTCCAGTGGTTTGGGCTGTGCGTTGATAGATCATTCACTATGTCAGTCAGTCAGTCAGTTAGATATTATTTATTAATTCAAAACTTAAAATCACGCTCTAAAAATTTACTCCAGGAACTAAAAATATTAAAATTACTTAGAAAAATATAGTGATTGAAATAAAACTCGAAGTTTTTAAATAATAACTTATTAAATATCATTAAGCTATAAGAACTCAATATTTGATCAAAGTTATTAGTAGAATATCGAATTCTTTGAAGTATTAATAGATTAATAAATTAATTTATAAAATTAATCTTCTCTCGCTATAGTTTTATTAACTTTTAGATTTCTCTTTTGATAAATTTCTTTGGAAATTCTGTGAAAATGTGAAAGTAGGTGTGAATGTGTAGGTGTTTATTAATAACATGAAGACCACGTTAGAACTTACATACACAATTATAATCATTCACTCCATCATCTCATTATAGTAACTGACCCCTAAGTTCAAATCTTGTATCTAGGGTATCAGAAACTACGTACACAGTCATTCACACACACATCCAAATATTTTTGATTTATACAAAAATTATTTTTAATTTATTATTTTAATATAATAATTGTGCTCAATATGGATCTGTAAGACCCCACTGCAGGACAAAACCCTCTCCCTCCCCTCTCCTCTCCCAAAACTGATGATATTAGCACAGTAAGGAAGGAGGAATAGACATAATCACTACGTTTTCTCAATACGTATTGTTGATTTTAAACACAAACCATGTTTAGAAAACAGCCATATTTGCTATTTTCTGCTTCTTTAATTGCTTGTTTAATTTAGGAATCTAAAGTTTGGCGGGAATTTAAAATTGACACTGCGAAGGATAGGGATGGTTGGAAATGTTTGGGGGAGACCTTTGCCCAGCAGTGGAACACTATAGGTTGACAAAAAAAAGGTTTGGCGGGCAGAAACATATGGCACAAGACTACCGAGGTGTATTATAAGGCAAGCAACGCAAAATGCAGTACACAATCATTTTTTTTCCTACAATAGGTTTGCACTTGACTGTAACTCACCTGGGCCCTGATTCTCTAAACTATTAAGCTGTGATAATGCTACTCAAATGTATTTTATTATCACCATTATGACCGTATTTTGTCATATGTTGTCGTTTTTTTGTCAAAAAAAACATTAATTTTTATATGCAGAGACACCATAGCCATATGAATAAATTTTAGCAGAATACCAAATTTCTGACACTCTCGTTATGGTGCCTGAATATCGACATATTGTCTGATCAATAATGTCAAATTGCAGACTTAGGCCCCTGATGGAAAGCGATCATACAACCTCATTCACATAGAAAATATGACTGGTGTGGTAAAAAAAATTAAAACAACTAAATTATTGAGTCACAATCTTTTTTGTGCCGATGTCAGCACTGTGATCGCATCTTTTGGTTGTCAGTTTAATGAAAATGTATCCAAATTACATTAGAGTCCAAATGACAATAATAGCTTCCAATTTTGGCCGCGGGCACAGGCAGATTGTGACTCAATATGTTACTGAAGAATTGTTTTTAAATTTTTACTGCTAAGAGTAACATGTATTTATTAAAATGTATTCACACTCACTCAAAGTAAAAATAGCGTACGACAACCATTTATGACGTTTTATAAACATTTGAATTTGGAATTAAAATTTGAGGACCGCAACTGTCAGTGCAACAATTCGTGAAATCTGTCCGCAAAGTGACTTTACTAGGAAATTGTTTTAGATGCAAAACATTCTTTGTAAAACATGTTTGGACTAGTATTTTGAATAAATTGTTGAATAGTTCTGGGCTTTTGAACAAGATTTATATATGTGTTAGCTGTGCCCCGCGGTTTTACCCGCGTATAACCTAATCCCGTGGGAATTTTGGGATATAAAGTATTCGTAGTTATAGACAACATCTGTAAGATATGTTTTCATCCACACCGGTTAAGTAGTTTTTGCGTAAAGAAGTAACAAATATACACACTGCTTTAACGGATTTTTGTTGTGGTTTTTTTGTTTTACATTTTCTGATGTTTCGGATCTTTAGTAGTTATACACATACACTAGTCAACACTATTGTTCCTGTGACAGCGTCACTGTAATCAAATCTTTTGGTTGTCAGTTTATTGAAAATGTATCCAAATGACATTAGAATCAAAATGACAGTAGCTTCCAATTTTGGCCGCCGGCACAGAAAAGATTGTGACTCTATAATGTATTTTTTATTGGTCAACCTTAGAGTAGCAATCCAAAAGAAGTCAACACTACATTTTAATGTTTATTTCTGTCACTGTCAGCTGACATTCGGGCCAAACATTGTTCCATTTCATGTACAAACGTCATTCGTCCACTTTTTGTTTTCCTATCGTATGTCAAAGTTTTGTAGATTGAACGCTGCATCGAGTACATATGTACAGATAGCAAAAAAACTAATTGGGTTTCATGTACGGATAGCAAAAGGGTGATTGAAACATTTTTTTTATTAATTTTTGTGGTCTGTTATTAAAATTTTAGTTTTGATGTTTTTTTTGTATGAGGTTTTTTATTAATATTTTTTTGGCTGTAATTAAATTTGATGTAAGTATATGCAGTTTTTCAAATAGTAGATTAGATACGAAATATTTTTTGTATAATAAATGTTTTTCTAAAATTGATTATTTTCAGTTCTTTCCCAGTGTATTTGTCTGTTTTTATTACACTTATCTCAATGTTGCTATTATAATGTCTCAATGTCATTTTATCACTACATAGTATAAAACAAAGTCGCTTTCTCTGTCCCTATGTAGCGTAGTTGCGTAGTTTTAAAGATCTGAGCATACATAGGGATGTATGCTCAGATCTTTAAAACTATGCAACGGATTTTGATGCGGTTTGTTTTAATAGATATAGTGATTCAGTGGGAAGGTTTTTAGCATAATTTTATTCCCATATTCCTACGGGAACGGGAACTACGCGGGTTAAACCGCGGGGCGCCACTAGTGTATAATATAACAAAACTGTATATGGTGGGTTTCTTTTATACATTTTCCACTTTCATTTCATATTCCGCTTCATTACATTTCTGAGAAAAATCAGAAACCTTGTTAATATTGATTTTATTCATAGAAAATGTATTTCGTGTCACCTTGTTTACAATAACGAATCGACACTTTATCATTATTTATTTCTATAATAATACAAATATGGAGATATATATTACTTTTTGTTTGTGTGATATTGTGTTGAAAATATCAGTTTTTTTATTTAAAAAGAGATTTCAAAATCATCCCGAGTTAAAATTATTTCAAACTAGCTGGGTCCCGTGGTTTTACCAGCTTAGCTAACGATCCCGTGGGAATTTCGGGATAAAATATAGCCTATGGATCATAAGCTTCCCCTGTACCAAATTTCAAGCCAATCGGTCCAGTCGTTCACGCGTGATGCCGTGATCAAGGAAATAGGGATTCATATAGAGATTTGATTTAAATATTTCTACTTGTGGCATCAAGTTGACGACCTCGATGGCAGAGAGGTCTCCATGCCGGACTGCCATCCGTAAGGTTGCGGGTTCGATTCCCGTGCGGGGTGAATATTTGTGTGAACCACAAATGTTTGTCTCGGTCTGGGTGTGCATGTGAATGAGTGTGTGCGTAGTTTCTGATACCCTAGATACAAGTTACGAACTTAGTTAGGGGTCAGTTACTGAATGAGATGATGTAGTAAATGATTATGTTATGTTATAAAAAAAAAGTATTTTTTAATTAATACTACCTGTGCTCTGTATTTCTATCCGTTTCCGACTTTCTTAATTTCCAACTAAATCATATTCTTTTTGTTTTCCATAGTCAGATATAAATACAAAACTATCACAGAGTTTTACTATCGCAAACATCTTGATAAAACTACACAGTACTAGAAAAATATAGCAAAGAAAATACGAAAAAACAACCGGTATAAACTAGTGTTTTTGGCACCAAAAACGGTTTATAAAAAGCTGTTTCAGCTATTTGTGTGTGAGATTATATATCATGTATTATATATGAGCTATATAAAATGAATCGCCGAAATGTATGTACGCCCATAACTTTAGGACCTAATTGAATAATTATTTTTTTGCTGTTACTTTATCAATATTATATGGCGAGTGCAATTTATCAATAAAATGTTCGGCTTTGTAATGATAAATTATTTCAGGAAGTCCATACCAATAAAAAGAAGATACTAAGTATTTGCTCGGTTCTGGACAAAATCTTTACTTATATGTAGTATGCAAAGTCGCGGGCAAAAACTTGTGTAACAATAAATTAAACCTAGTAGGAGAACATAATTGCCATCACAAAAAAAAACATAAAAACTAAATAAGACTTAAAACATTTTTTAACCCCCGACGCAAAAAGAGTTTGACGTGTCTGTGTGTGTGTGTGTATCTGTCTGTCTGTGGCATCATAGCTCCCGAACAGATGAACCGATTTCAATTTAGTTTTTTTTGTATTAAAGGGTACTGCGTGCGAGTGTTCTTAGACATGTTTGATGAAAATCGGTTAACCCGTTTAAAAGTTATGGGGGTTTGAAAGTAATTGTGTTAGGGGTTTTTTTTAATTTTTAATTTAATGTTAAGTATATGAACTAGCACCACATAAAACAATGTCTTCAACTCAAAAAAATACAGTTCGATTAGGGCCAAAAGATAAAACTCCGAACACGATTGATGCGAATTCGCAACGCATAGAATAGTGATACGAATAGTTGTGTCTGCGATTTTGTACAACGGTAGTAGTATGTGTGCTTTCTTTTATTTTCTTTCCTTCTAAGCAACTTTGTAGGAAGGAATGAACGATGTAAGTAAATTCGTTCTTGCAATGTGTTATGCACGTTTGTAAATTATTATGATACGATGTCAGGTTGCAGTTATGTGATTAGAGCCTTATTAATACAAAAATTGCTTTATTTCCAATTTCGGTAAAGTGGAAATATATTTTTAAAATACTTAAAAAAAACTCCTTAAGAACGTGTGTTCTTAATTCAAGAAACAATCTCACTTTTGAAGCAGATTTAATTCAATATCAGCTTTCGTTCAACGATTCATAAAATACTTAAATATAAAATATAGCGGCCCGCCCCGGCTTCGCACGGGTCCAATTTTCCCGTTCATTTTCCAGTTTTTTTTACGTAAGAACCATCTCCTAATAATAACAAATATAACAAAAAAATAATTAGTGAAATCGGTCCAGCCATTCACGCGTGATGCCGTGACCAAGGAAAACGGGTTTCATTTTTATATTATATAGATTAAACTAAAAACCTATATCCTTCAAAAAAATATAAAATAAAAGATAAAAATCTGAAGCTTCCGAGAAAAGTGGGTAGTAGGAAAAAATCGTAGGGTGTAACAAATAGTGTTTGAGGATAGTGTCCTTTACATGTTACGATGTCAAGTTTGGCATCTCGCCGAATTGATATGTACGAGTCGGATAGGGTGGGGTGTGTATTGTAGCGATTTGAGGGATATATGTGGTGATACCAACTAATATGAGATGTTTTTTGTTGAGATGTAGTTTGTAATTAAAAAAGTTCCAATTATAGGTAAATTATAGTCAATTCGAGTTTTAAGTTAAGGCATCTGGAGAATCATCTTGGAGAATCATCATAGTATATACTTACTACTTAGATTAGTCTATGATGGACCAACTTATATATTAATGTACGTTGATCGCTTGTATATTTTTATGTTATGCTTACTATATTGTAATCTTTGTATGTGTGAATTAAATAAATAAATTAAAAATATAATTATCTGTTTACTTAAGATATTATTAGTACACCAGCAGCGCCCGAGGTTAAATATAGCCCGTGACACTCACATTTTATTAGATTCGGATTAAAATTATAGGTTGATCTAGGATATTTTTTAAAATTTCTAACTTAGTCGCATTTATTTATTGAAATTTCCAATCTTTATTTTTTTATTAAATCAAAGCTTTTATTTGTTTAAACATAGGTCGTCATCACAAATTAGGGAGTCACATCAGGACTTCCGTCCTTTTTTTTTTTTAACGCAGTGAAAATGCATACCACCGTAGGCCGATATTGGGAGGACCCACGCATGTAGGGCTCTCCCAGCCCGTCCTAACTCAACATATTATGTTATTTTTTTCCCTTTCAAATTGAAAAATAATTCCACATCGCTACCACTACGCACACACCTTACTATTTCGGAGATCTACACTTTTCATATTATTGGGTGCGCTTAGTTTTTATAGGTTCCAATGAATAAGTAATGTGCCACTATTCGCTATTCGGCTTATTAATATTTTACTTTTACTTTAAGACTACATAATGTACTTATAAATTATGTACTCTATTCGTTACCGAATAGAGCTTAAATTGTTTTTTGTGTAACTGTTTGTTCGATGAGATTATTTGTTGTTAGTTGCACATTATAATGTTTCCTATGTTAAATGTTTTAAGGGATATATTTTCAGAATGACTTGTTCCTTACTGGCAGTGCTAGTTACTAAGATCCTAGTTATTTTAAGCTATCACAAAAGACATAATGTATATCAAGATCTGAATTGTCTACTTGTGGAAAACGTATATTTATACTTTATTATGTACTAGCAGCGCCCTGCGGTTCTACTCGCGTAGTACCCACTACCGTGGGAATTTCGGAATAAAAACTATCCTATGTTCTTTCCCGGACCATAAGCTACCCCTGTACCAAATTTCAAGTCAATCGGTTCAGTAGTTTAGACGTGAAAAGGTAACAGACAGACAGAGTTACTTTCGCATTTATAATATTAGTTAGGATTAGGATTTTTAAGAATGAAATGGAGAATGAACCATATAACTGCTGTTATCCTCGTTTTTTACTAACTATCTACATAATGAAATAAAACACTTAAACGGATTTTTGTCGTGGTTGTATTTTGTTTTACATTTTCTGACGTTTCGGATTCTTTACAGAACCCGTGATCACAGAAGACTAAGATGGAAGACGTCTGTACAAAGTAATGTAAGAAGTTTACTACCTTCAATATTTAACTTACTTACTACATCCCTATATAAAAATATGTACCACAAAGCACTATTTCATATGACTTTTATCAGAAATCTGTACCAAATACCGGTTGAAATACTGGCATCGACCATCAATATCTTATTGACACAAGTTTCCCTTATATCAGAGGTCCTTTGTAAACAATCGGTCGAATAAACACCTTATACAACGCTGTGAAGGTTTTTAAAACCTTATATATATTTTTATCGAAAAAAATCTTTAGAATATTATATTTTGTATATTTTTAACTTGGTTTTTTTATGTTATTTTAATAATCTTGACAAAAATATGGTTAGATTATATCTGTCTATTGGATTATACGAGAATCTGACTAGCAGCACCCGCGGATTCACCCACATAGTTCTCATTCTTTCATTAATATGGATTAAAGTAAAAAAGGCTATGGTCTGGCAATCGAGAGGTTCGTGGTGGCTTTATCTATCAATCTATTTCAGTGTATTTGTTACTGAAGCTTGTTTTTATCTTCTCTTTAAATCTTAAATCTCCGTATATTGAATCGTAAGCGTGACATACCATTTGTATTGCAATAATAAGTAAAAAAAATTGGTAAGCAATAAAATATTGAGTATTGAGTATTAAATAACAAGTTCAATAGCGAAGGCGTCGGCCAGTCGATCGAGAGGTCGTAAGTTCGATTACCCATTGCAGTATTGACGTGAACCCACTCCAGACACGAGCATACTTAGCTTAGTTGGAGAATTTAACAGGACTCCTAGTAATGTGCAACCCGCGTTGATACTTAGTAAGCTTATTGTATTGTATTTGTATGTAGACTTTCTACGATACCACCTAGATAAATTCTTTTTAAGCTATTGCATAGCTTCTATCGAGGGCCTTGAGCGCACGGACCGAATCCAGAAATTCCGTAACGAAAAAAAACCTCACGTTTTTCTTATTTTTTTATCGAAAACTTTTTTTTTGGAATTTTTTCGAAAAGTTTTTATTGTATGAAGTCCCAAGTACGACATCAAAATTTCTAAGGTTAGGATTGCAATACAAAAATAAAAAATAAACAATTAGTTGATAAAATTGCTATGCAATAGCTTTACCGCGGCAGTCCCCGAATGCCACACGTTTTTTTTTTGTAAAAAAAATGTTAAGAAGTATAACAATATCCTACTACTCGTAATATTATAAACTAGCTGAGCCCCGCGGTTTTACCCGCATAGTTCCCGATCCCAGGGGACTTTCAGGATAAAAAGTGTGCCATGTGTTATTCCTAGTTAAGGGACATCTGTACCAAATTTCAATTAAATCGGTTCAGTAGTTTTTGTGTGAAAGAGTAACAAACATACAAACTTTCGCATTTATTATATTAGTAGGATGCAGAAGTTTTAATAGATGTAAAAAGACATTTTGTAATTCTTTTAATGAATCGGCACAGATATTTATTATAACAAAAAATAACTTTAAATCCCAAAATTCTTACAGAATCAGGCAATTTTAAGCAGGTGAAATCACGAAACTAATAAAAATTAAATATATAAAAATTTTTCATGCACACATTAACCCGCCGTTGGTGACGTCAATTTCACTTACATCGTTGGTGACGCCGGTCTCACGGTCCAGGATTTTCGACCTTAGATTTTCCCAATAATTAATAGTATATATGACATTTAGTTAGTTTCATTTTAATTTGACATGTATAAATAGCAATAAAACATAAATATTTTATGAATCACAACTCGTTTATTATTATTAATCAGTCATACATACAACACCAGAAATCAACATGTATTTTTGTATAACGTTTTATAAAATTGAAAAAGAACAACAAATATATATATTTAAGCATTAAATCAGCTTTTGTCAGTTTGATGACATTACAAACTAATTGAAAAAAAACAAAACCATATAGTCTTCTAACATAAAAAACAAATAACAACCATCCATAAAATTACTCTTCTTGTACCGTCAAACGAGTACTACAACAAGGCACTACATGCTCAAGGCACACATATTTCTTGCACTTGTGACCAGAATATTTGGTTTTTCTGATTGAAAATTTTCATCTGTTGATATCAGATCTTCATCAGATGGCATGGCATCTTGAAGAAGCGCTTCAAGACGACTTTGTTCATCCTCGCAAGACATTCTGAAACAAAATAGCATTTATTATATATTTTTGTAAAATAACAAGGAAATTATAAAAAAAAATGATTTATTTAATTATTGTAGATACTATAATGTAAAAAACAGTAAATGTAGCATGTATTTTTACTAAATTTTCAACTTTTTTTTAAATTATATAAATAAAACTTTGAATAATTTACTTACGTAATTGGTGACGCCGGTCTCGGTGACCGGGTTGAGGCTAGAACTCTGGAACGTGCAGCCTCCGCGCTGTGGCGCTCTCGTGAAGTTGTGGGGGGCGTGAAATGAGGCAGCTACTCGAAATCGCAACACCCAACAATAACGGGTCAAAAAGTTATACGACTTTTTCTATTCACCCGGTCTCTCAGACATACACGTCACCAACGGCGGGTTAAATAACCCATAGTCAAATCTTCGTAGGAATAGAAGAACTGCATACGTAATCTTAGTATTACAAACAAAATACTAACTTAGTCTAAATCTAGGTCACCTAGGAAGAAAACAAACAAAGGCAAAGTTTGTAAAAATGTTACTTAATTTAGTTTGAATCGGGAACAAGTCGTAGTATATTAGTAACCAGTAGCGCCCCGCGGTTTCACCCGTGTAGTTCCCGCTCCCGTGTGAATGCGGGGATAAAATTATACTAAAAACCTTCCTCTTGAATCACTATCTATTAAAGAAAACCGCATCGAAATCCGTTGCGTAGTTTAAACTAGATTTGTCCGCGACTTCGTCCGCATGAAAAAATGACTTTCGGCAAAGGGATTCCCCTCTTTCTCCTCCTAGTGGGGGAATTTCCAAATTTCCTCTCTTAGTGGTAGCCGACACTCCCTAACAAACACATATACCAAACAGCTTTCTACGATCAGTAGTAGTTTCGGCTGTGCGTTATCTGTCAGTCAGTCAGTACATCGGTCAGTAACAGAAGAGTTTTATATATATAGATAGATAGAAGATAGATTAAAGCATATATAGGGACAGACAGCGGGAAGCGACTTTGTTTTGTACTATGTAGTGATTATTCGTAGAAGTTTACGAATATTCAAATTAGGGAACTTGAGTAATTCTACAAATACGTTTCTCTTTAAATCAACATTGTTGTGTTGTAAAAACTTTGTGGGGTTTTAAGTGTGTTTTTTTACTTTCTTTTTGTTTTGTTGTCGCTAATGTCTTGGAGGATTTCGGTTCGATTTCCGCTAATGATGTTTTCAGTAGGAATCGACCCAGAAAGCAGGGTGAGCCTATTTTTTGTGCAACTGCCTGTCGAATCCGAGGTTCATAATTTTAGTCCAGTGATGTAGTTTGCTCCGATTTCCGAACATGCCTCTGGTTTGAGATCACCAACACGCAATCATCACCAAGTGAGCCTTAGCCCCCTTACAGTCAGATCTCACAAACTGATACTATATTAATTTTTTTTTAATGTTATACCATCATTATCAGTCTTCCTCAGTCCACTGCTGGACATAGGCCTTACCCAATATTTGCTCCTACACTTAGGCTGCGTTTCCACCAGAGATGTGCGAGGATGCATAGCGAGGGATGTGTTTGTAAAGAACCAATAGGATCGCTTCATTTACCTTGCCTCGGTCAGCACAGCTCTGGTGGAAACGGCTCAGCGGAGCTAGATTTTTGCGCATACAAAACAAGCGCGGGATGTGTGCGAGGGATGTGTGCGAGGGATGTGTGCGAGGGATGTGTACGAGGGAAGTGTGCGAGGAATGTGTGTTGAGAAAGATGTGTTGCGAGGTTTGCGCATACTGTACCAGCCAGTCCATAGACGGAGTTTGTTGGAAGTAGAAGTGCGCAAAATAGATAATAATATGGATAATTGGAAAAAGAAAATACTTTTATATTTAACAATTTGTGATGAAGAAATGGAAGCAGAAGATACGGAGTTTATTAGTTCTATAATTTTGAGCAATACAAGAACACACAGGTTTTGGATACGTAACCATATTAAATATCATCGATTACATGGAGAATTCTTTACCTTTTTTCATACGGCTGATGATGAAATATTCGAAAATTCTTATCGAGTATCTAGAAGTAACTTTTATGAGTTACACAATTTGATTGAGAACATTATCAAGAAAGAAGACACTCACTACAGAGAATGCATCAGCACCAAGGAAAAATTGGCGGTATGTTTAAAGTAAGTAAAATAGTTTGAATCAATTTTGTCTTTATTAAACATATTAATTGAAAAGTAATCATAATCTGCAAAATAAGTAGACAACAAGTTCCTCTTTTTCATGGCAAATTAGGCTCTGTTCCTACTTTGTTTGAAGTATTTGGCGTTTGTAGGTCTGAATGTTGTGTTCCCGGAGATGCTGGTTGTACAGCTTCCAGTTGGAAAGATGAATCCATCTGGCCCACTGTTTTATTTGTATTTCTACCAGAGCTTGAAGAATAACCAAGTTGTTCAGGATCCAGCTGGGGCGGCAAATCCATCTGGCCCACTGTTTTATTTGTATTTCTACCAGAGCTTGAAGAATAACCAAGTTGTTCAGGATCCAGCTGGGGCGGCAAATCCATCTGGCCTGCTATATTACTACCTACTGCTATACTGCTACCAGAGCTTGAAGAATAACCAAGTTGTTCAGGATCCAGCTGGGGCGGCAAATCCATCTGGCCCACTGTTTTATTTGTATTTCTACCAGAGCTTGAAGAATAACCAAGTTGTTCAGGATCCAGCTGGGGCGGCAAATCCATCTGGCCTGCTATATTACTACCTACTGCTATACTGCTACCAGAGCTTGAAGAATAACCAATATTTTGATTATACCACGTCAGCACGTAAGATTCTTCGGCTTCGCTAATCATATTAAAAAGTTTCCTTTTTAAAGGAACTTGCATGTAATCTGGTAATTTTTTAAATGTTTTCGCCATTGAAAGAAAAAAATGATCAGTATCATCGCAGTCCGTTGGTTTTAAAAGTTCTCTTAATTCTTGCCTTTCTTTTCGAAAATCTTCTTGATTTTTCATATGTTTTTGTATTAAAATTGATAATTCATCGCCTTTTTTCTTCTTTGATGATGACGGGGTGACCGAATCTGTTGAAATGCCTGAAGTTGAGGCTATTTCGTAAAGATTGTTGGGATTGTCAGCTTGATTTGGTGTATGTTCAGTGCTCTGCGAAGAGTCATCTTGGTTTAATGAATATTGAGTGCTCTGCGAAGAGTCATCTTGGTTTAATGAATATTGAGTGCTTTGCGAAGAGTCATTTTCATTATTTGGTGACGAAATATCCTCTTTATAACTTGACTCTCTATCTCTGTTGGCCATGTACGGTAAAAGAAATTCCATCAATTTTTGGTATTTCCATTCACGTGTTTTGGTTGTAGCCTGTCCGCTTTTTTTAGATTTCTGCCTCTTTAGCGCGTCCCGATGGCTATCCCGTAGTTGTTTCCAACGATACTTAGCGCTTTTCACTGAAATAATAGAAAATTATGATTAGGAATATAACATTTTTATACCAAGCATGTTGTCTTACAGATCGCAAAAAATCAGTAACAGGTAAAGAGTACTTTTTTATTTGTTAATTATTTTTCTTACTATTATTATAAACATTCCTTTTTTTGCAGGTATTTATCCACGGGCTCGTCGTTCACACGATTGGCAGAAAATTTTAGGATTGGAGTAGCAAGTGTGTCGAGAATTGTGGCAGAAGTTTGTAATGCTCTTTGGCTTGTTTTACAACCTCTTGTTATTCCAAAACCTACCAAAGACGACTGGAAGCGAATAGCAAAGGATTTTCAAGAGCTATGGCAGTTTAAAAATTGTTTGGGGGCTCTAGACGGTAAACATGTTTATATAATGTGTCCTGCAAACACTGGGTCCTCTTTTTTTAATTACAAACAAAGATTTTCTATAGTGCTTATGTGCTTAGCTGACGCTAGGAGAAAGATTATAATGGTTGATGTGGGATCCATGGGAAGATTTAGTGATGCTGGAATATTTGATGATAGTGTTTTTGGAAAATATTTGAAAGAAAAAAGATTGAATCTTCCAGAACCTGAACCATTATATGAAGGAGGTGAACCAGTACCATTTGTATTCATTGGAGATGAGGCTTTTCCTTTGATGGAAAATTTCATGCGCCCATATCCGCGGGACCAGTTAGACCAACAGAAACGTATATTTAACTATAGACTTTCGAGGGCACGTCGCATTGTAGAAGCTACATTCGGTGTATTGGCACGAAAGTGGTATGTGTATCGTAAAGACTTTGAATGCAGAGTGGAAACGGTTGACAAAATCGTAAAAGCCACATGTGTAATGCATAATTTTTTAATTGAAAGACAAAGTAATTATTTGGATTGCATTGATAACACAAATACAAGTACTCTTGTATCGGTTCCTAGCATTTCCGTCGTCGTGTCAAGTGATAGTTATGATGTAAGAGAGAAATACTGCTCTTATTTCAATAATCAAGGAAAAGTGTCATGGCAAGATACTCGTATTTCGTCACGAATTCATCGCACACAATAAATACCCAAATATTGTAACTTGTATTTTAATATACCTGATTTTAATACATGATTATTACTTACCATCTTTATATTGTATTTCTTTGACTATTTCCTCCCACGCAGCGTCCTTAGTTTCATTACATTTGTAAAATGACAAAGAAGTGTTCCACAAACACGGAAACTTTTGAACGGCATCAATTAATTTTTCGTCCATTATGCCACGCAACCGTACGACATGCGTACGACTACAAGCGCTTACGACAGCAAAGTGAGACGTGAGCGCAGCGCGGTGAGCGGCAGGCAGGCGTTCGCGTTACTCCGCTCCCACTACACCGCACCCCCGTCGACACATTTCACAGCTTCGCAACGCATCCTCGCGCCACACATTAATGCGCATTTTCACAGCTCCGCTACACATCCTCGTAGGCACATTATCATCGCACAGCTTTGGTGGAAACACCCACACATTTTCACAGCACAGCTAGACATCCTCGCACGACACATTTCCATCGCACATCTCTGGTGGAAACGCAGCCTAATCAGGTAACTAGCGGCGTCTCGCGGTTTTTTTTTTCATGTTCCCGTGGGAACACAGGGATAGCTTATGTTACTCATGGTGAATGTAGCTATCTAATAGTGAAAGATTTTTTTAAATCGGTTCAGTAGTTTCGGCGCCTATTCGTTACAAACAAACAAATCTTTCCTCTTTAGACGAGTACTATTCGTGTAGATCATAATATACATACTACCCCCAATTAAATTATAACAAAAATTTTACCAAAACGTAAATTAATAGTTATTTATGGTACAAGCGAGGTAAGTTTGGTGATTACTTACGAGGCGCTATTGAGGCCCGAGCCGTCAGGCGAGGGTCAGAAGATAGCCGAGGTAGTAATCATCAATACACGCGCGTACCATACAACGTTTTTCAACACACTTGCGAAGAAATTAATAATAATATATCATTTTTCGCTAATAAATAAACAGTTTTTCTATTCGCGCGCATCCAACACAACAATGGTGATCAACCAAAGACTAAAAATATACTTATTAAAAGAAAAAAATCGAATGAATGAATGAATGGAATCGACCTACCAAAAGTAAGGCAACATAGTTGAAGATTGTTTTTAAAATGTATGGACACAATTTTTTTTGGTATCGAAACTTTTTAAAACCAAAGCAATTTAAAAAAAAAATCTATAACTCACTAGTGAATCAAGCGTGTCATTATTCAACTGTTTTTGCACAAATAAGAGCCCCTTTATGAGCAAGTGTGTTGAAAAAGTCCTTATTTACACAGACCCAAATAAATCGGAATTCCTCGCATTTCGAAAATAGCCTAAATTATGCGATTGATTGAATAATTGATTGTTTAAATTATATATATTTGTACTGAGATTACGTCCTATGAATTGGTCTCGTCAATATTGGCTCAGCAAATTATATTCCTTTAATATTATCATTCGGTTTCTTTTCTTTGTATTATCTATCTTCCTTTTCCCGTTTCCACTAAGTGATTTCATTATGTAGAAATGTGTTAATGTGGGGGAATGATTTTTTGGTTTTTACCTGAACCGATTTGTTAGAAAGAGTGTATTGTTGTTTGTTTTTAATCATACTTACATCAGCGAGGTCATTTCCATTTTACTCCACCAAAAAGTCCCAAGTTGCTCCAAACAAAAATATTATTTTTTAAAAATTTCAAAATAAGTTTCATTTTACTCCAAACTGTCAAACATTCTCAACAACTATTGTTCAACTATTGTTTATCCGTGTTATAGAAACCGACCATTATTTTTTAACTTAGTTCATCACATGTGCCTGTTATTTATCAAATAATCGTACTGTAGATACTCAGATCCAAATCCATCAATACGTAAATATTTTATTTACCTTGCACGGGAATCGAACCTGCAACTCTTTTTTGAAATCCGGCATAGTATCTGTTAACAAGTGGTCAGTTATACATTTTGGTCAGTTAACAATTAAAATCATATCATTTTATATTTATTTATGTATTGTAAAATTAAGTAAACTCACAAAACAATAAAAAATAGATAACTATTCTTCTAATACATCTATTCGTATATTAATTCTTTAAATATATTAATAAATAAAACACTTCTTACCCAATTTTGTGATCGTATAAACAACGGGCCTTAATTGAATAACTCGAAGACAAACCGAAATATGGGCCGCATTGTGCGACACACGAAAAACCCTGACAAATTAATTAAGGGTTATTAATTATAATAATTTCACCCCCATATTCTGAATTGTTATGACACTTTTAAAGATGTTGTAAGGGGTAAATAGCTGTACATTTGGTTATGTTATTTTAAATAGGGCTATTTATTTCGCCTTGATGATTGAAAGTTAACTAATATTATAAAACTAAATAGTTTGTTTCGTTGAATGCGATAATCTCAGGAATGAGTAGTTCCAATTAAAAAAATGGGTGAAAAAAATTACAAGTGCGAGTGTGGAGCCCCTATTCAGGACATGCCGCACCCTCTCCTGCCCTGCGAGCCTGACCACCTGCTTTCTCCAGGATCTGATGGAAGCCTCGTCTAGTGCGGTGGAGGGGGCTTCCTTTTGGGAAGAGAAAATTTAACTGTTACCTTCATCCTGTACTAGGATTTCACAAGCCTGCTGACAATTAGTATTACATTACATACAAATACATAAACAGACTTTACTTGGGCAACTTCTAAATATTGACTGACTGACTGATTGTCTGACTGACTGACATAGTGATCTATCAACCAAGTGTTGGATGGATAAACAAGACACGACGAATGAATGTGAATGAGTTGTTCATTTATTGAAATCATCCTTTTGCATACTTCGTAAACTGAAATATTAATGTTTGTCTCAGAATATTTGTCTTGACCGGTAATCAAACCCGTAACATTCGGCATAGCAGGCAAGTTCACTACCACACAACTCGGTCGTCAATAAAACCAATATAATGTACTCCGTACATATTGATATTTTTGATTTACACGAACACTACACATTGAAATATAACATTAAATTAAAAATTTTAAAAACCCCCTACACAATTACTTTCAAACCCCCATTACTTTTAAACGGGTCAACCGATTTTCATCAAACATGTCTAAGAACGCTTGCACGTAAGTCCCCTTTAATACAAAAAAAACTAAATTGAAATCGGTTCATCCATTCGGGATCTATGATGCCCAAACAGACATATACACACACACGGACACGTCAAACTTATAACACCCCTCTTTTTGCGTCGGGGGTTAAAAACACTTAAACGTGTTCTGTGATCACAGAAAATGTAATACAAAATACAACCACGACAAAAATCCGTTTAAGTGTTTCATTTCAATATACTCCGTACAGATAACAAAAATAATAATAAATGACCTACAAAATATCAAAATAATAGGTAATAAGTATAATACCCAATACACCTTTCCGACAAAGGCAAAAGTAAATTCAATAAATATATTTGTTATAATAATGGAGATTTCTTTGCATTTCGCAGATTATGTATTCAAAATACAAAAGGGAAATCTCCAAAGAATCTAGTGGCCAGTAATATTACAAATGTAAATCTGTGTTATTTAATTTTGGTAAAACATTTTTTGTACCCTTAAAGAGAATTCAATTTCTATTTATTCTGATTATAGGGTATCTATAGGTACTAATATTACAAAGCTGAAAAGTTTGTTTGTTTGAAAGCTAATTTCAGAAATTACTTATTCAATTTATTTATTTCTTCAAATGTTTTATAACATATAGAGCGTCGGTGGCGCAGGGGTTAACGCCGTTGACTTCCGGTCGGAAGATGTCTGGTTCGAACCCCGCCAGTCCCGCCACGTACCAATGTGTTTTCAATTATCGAATTCATAAGCACGTTAATTTCGACGGTTTTACGGTGAAGGAAATCATCGTGGAAGAAATTCTAAGGTTGTGTGAAGTCGACCAACCCGCACTTGGCCAGCGAGGTTGACTGTGGCCTA
The DNA here is from genome assembly GCA_958496195.1 of Timandra comae. Taxonomy (NCBI): domain Eukaryota; kingdom Metazoa; phylum Arthropoda; class Insecta; order Lepidoptera; family Geometridae; genus Timandra; species Timandra comae. The sequence continues at coordinate 1,083,575 of OY292376.1, forward strand.
ATCACCCTAATTCAGGGGGACAGGGAGCCCTTCAGTGGGGACATATGATAATTGAGAAATTACCTCTCGTGATAGTTACAAATAAACTGTGTTAAGGCACATTAAGGCCTAACCACGTTTAATTGAAAAAATACTCTAAACTATTATGCTATAAATTGTTTTAGTGTGGTATAGTCCATTTAACAAAGAAGACTATAGGATATATGCTACGACCAATCGAAGCGAAGGTACCACGGGCAAAACCGCGGGGTACATCTAGTATTTCATAACCTGAGCTAACAAAAACATTTACTTTCAAACCCCCATAACTTACCCGAATAACTTAACCAAATTTCATCAAACATGTCTAAGAACACTCGCACGTAAGTCCCCTTTAATACAAAAAAAAAACTAAATTGAAATCGGTTCATCCGTTCGGGAGCTATGATGCCACAGACAGACAGATACACACACACACACACAGACACGTCAAACTTATAACACCCCTCTTTTGGCGGCGGGGGTTAAAAAAGGTTTTAAATAATAATTTGTGAATGAATAATTATTGATAAATTAATATTCATACCTTAGATAATCTATGTACGGATAGAATCTGCGCTATCAACCGCGTGTCCATTTTATGTAAAGTGTCAGTGTCTACAACTGCTACTAGGGAAGTGCTTAGTAGTATAGAGCATATCGATAAAAACTTGCTCATTACTATATAAATGAGAACTTTTTAATAATAAAAAATAATTTATGATTAAATTATATGCTTTATTGAAGATGGACATATAATATTTTTAATGAAGTATATTAATGATCTTTCCAAAATAAAAAAAAACAAATCAAAACAACAGGGAAAATAAATCCAACGAACATATTAATACAACATAATATAAAACAATAACAAAATGGCTCGAAAAACGATCTTCAAGTAAAGTTACTCACCAAGTAAAGTCAATCTTGTCTCTTTCTTACTTTATACAGGGTTACTGGTTAAGTCGACCTATTCCCGTCAAGGGCGTGTAGTGTACATCGTTTCTGACTGATTTCCCCATGAAACACCCTACACTAAACCTTACCGTTTTCGAGATATTTCAATTTATTTGTTTTTATAAAAATCACCGGATCTTCGGCTATAAGCTTAGATATTTTCAAATGCGTATGTCTTATTATTACTATTACTTGATTTTAACGTTTAAAATAAGGTGCTTTGTGACCCCAATAACAAATATTGTACCTAAAATGAATAAATAAGTAGTTGTAGACGATTAAAACTTATAAAAAATAATACAAATCAGAAAGTTTATTTCTCGTTCAAGGATATCTAGAAAAAAAATATAGCACCTGTTTGGCAGATATACCTAAAAATATCTACGTTTCATCAGCTATCCATCGAGGTATAACAATCTAGGGTTTTCAATCAATCAACAATCGAAATTTTGTACAAAACATGTAGTTTTATAGGCTACTGGGGAGGATAAATAAAACAATAGGTCAGCATACAGAACAAGATACTAGACTTATTAAACTTTTAAGTACTACACACACCATTTTTGAGTCTAAATTTCGTGTTCGACATGTCCGCCCCTGCGTTGCACACATCTTCGCATTATTTTGCGAAGACCAGTTTTCACTACTCCAGTAGTTAATTTTGTTCTTATTTCATTGGCCGCACTAATGATTCTGTCTATCAGTACTTCAATCGATGAAATTGGGGTAGGTATACTTCAAGTAGGTATTCGAAGTGTGGACTCCATTTTCACCTTAAACTTCATGGATTTGACGACATAATCTATGATCTATGGCAATATTTGTCAAAATTGCTTGATTTTTCACGTATTTCCATTGGATTTTATTTTTGTCGTAATTTATTAATAATGCATTTCTTTACACTAAAAACAGTTTATATGGGTTATAATGAGCTCCTAAAACACCCCTAAATAAACAGCATCATTAAATTCAGGTACCGGAGATCTATAGTCTTACCATGTTCAAAGTATCGACCATATTTATCGACACATTTGTTGTACATCACTAACTGCTTGGTATAAAACAATACATTAAATATAACTAAATTAAACCTTTGAAATCACAACTATGTACCACCGGTTGAAAGTGATATGATGAAAAGTGTTTATTCTACAAGAGAAATGGATATTTTGCTTTAAAATGAGTTATTTCAGATAAAAAAAAGCCAACAAAGACTAACATGTGAAAAGATAATTCTGGATTCTTTACTCCTCCTATAGTTGTTCTGGATTTGCAAAACACAGCACAACACGACATAGTTTTAGTATCTCACAAGATTATTAGGCTTTACGATGATATTTTATAACAATTTTATTTTCAAGTATTATACGTCGCAATGTTGTGGCCGGCTAACATGTGAAAATTGGTGTTGACGCAGCGTTGACAAGCTTACATTAGCCTTCTCGTTTGCTCTATATGACGATCCGTGTAATAGAAAGAGAAACTCGATAATGTTGACAGATTAATGTCAGCTCTAAGGCGGCTTCTTCAGAGACCAGAGAGAATCTTGGTCGTGATCCTTATTCTATGATTCATACTGTATATTTTGTAAACCACTAAAAATAAATTAATGAATTATTATTTTAACAATATCACTCAACGCAATAAATACAATCATAATTGAAAAAATCTGTTTATTTAATAATACGCTTTGATGACGAATTCGAATCCTTGATATTTTTCAAACATCATAACTTTTAGATTTTGTGAGTAAGTATATAGTTTTTAAACATCACTTCAATTTGAGATTACCAACATTCAATAAACTACTAATATTATAAATGCGGAAGTTTGTATGTATGGATGTATGGATGTTTGTTCCTCTTTCACGCAAAAACTACTGAATGGATTTTAATGAAATTTGGTACAGATGTTCTTCATACGTAGGAATAACACATAGGATACTTTTTATCCCAAAATTCCCACGGGATAAGGTTCTACGCGGGTAAAACCGCGGGGCACAGCTAGTAAACTATATATCCCTCCTCACTGTACTACTAATATCCCTAAAACAATGAGATCTTTGGTCTGCAGTGAGATCAAGCCAGAGAAGAATAGAAATAACATGCCTTCAATTTGAAATCACCAACACATGTCACACAAGCTATTCCTCCCAATATCATTATAGACAAGGCTTTTGGCTTGCAATAATACCCAATAGTTATTAATATACATTAGTATGACTATGGGCAGTTGGTATTATCCGATCCCATTTCCGTACCGAAGGGTCCGCGGTTCGATTGTTAATAAATCAAATGATTTATCTGTTGTGGGTGTAAACAGTGATTTGGCGTTCTTAAGATGGTGGTTTCGAATTTAAGGGAGAGGTTATGTTGCGAGTTTTAGTTAGGTTAGTTTTTTGTGGATTAAAAATAATTGTAATTTAATTAATAGGTGAAAGTTAAGTAAGAAATAAGTAACTAAAGCAATTTAAAAATATATTAAACTAGCTGAGCCCCGCGGTTTCAACCAACCAATAAGAAAGGATTCCCACGGAATTGTGCAATACGCGCACAATTCCGAGGGAATCCTTTCTTAGCGGATGCCTATGTCATTACATCTACCTGCATGTTTTTCAGCCCGATCCGTCTAGTAATTTTTGCTGTGCGTTGATAGATCACTATGTCAGTCAGTTGAGTTCTATATTTTTGATACTTTCTTGTCATTTTGAAGTAAGGAGTGTAACTAACAACGCTACGCTTCTCTATTGAGTTGTGAGGTTGGTGATCAAATTCAAGCCGTGTTTGGTAATAATATGAAGAGTTGGATCTAGGAATCGAATCTGTAACCTCCGGCTTAGTGGGTTCATGCTACTTGACTTCGATATTGAAATAAAGAAAAGACAATGACTGTAAAAACTTTATTTTCTTTTTATTTTATCTCTAAAATTTAATCTCTAAAAACTCCATCGAAATCTCAAATAAATAGTAAACATCTTTTGTAATCAGTTGAAATCAATAAACACTTTTCCAACCAACTTCACTTTGAGCAAACAATGAAAAATCAACTTTATTTATTTGTAAATAGAGCTCTTTATTATTGGCTTGTTTACACTGTTTGGAGTGATGCGTGTTTACTAAGTTTTTCAAATATGACTCGGGATTGAAATCTTCTAAAAAACAGAAAGAGAAAACTAGTAGATTAATATTTTGACGACCTAGATGGTAGAGTGGTCACCATTCCGGACTGCCAACCGTAAAGTAGGGGGTTCGATTGCCGGGTGAATATTTGTGTGAAACACAAATGTTTGTCTCGGTCTGGGTGTGTGTGAATGAGTGTGTGTGTAGTTTCTTGTGTGATACCCTAGATACAAGTTTCGAGCTTAGTTAGGGGTCAGTTACTATAACGAGATGATGTAGTGAATGATTATGATTAATGATTGAAATCATCTGAGTGATAGAGGACCACTATTAGTTTCAGATATTTATTGTTTACATCAATAAGAAAGAGATGGGTTAACAAAATACTCCAAAAAAGCATTCAAATAAAAAAAGATTTAGTATTTCAGAGCCAAGCAAATTGAATATAGAATTTAGATCTACTGTTTGTGGGACTAAAGTCCTAAGTACTGGATCGACTGAAAAAATCTTTCAGTGTTAAATGGTTCATTTATCGAGTAAGGACCTATTTCACGACGTTCAAGTAAAGTTACTCACCAAGTAAAGTTAGTTTTGTCTCTTTCTTACTTTATATCAAGTGACAAAGACAAAACATGTGAGTAAGTACTCGGAATGTTACTTGAAGATGGTGAAATACGCCCTAAGAGTTTTAGCTATAAAATATAACATTACGGCCAAAAGAAGCAGACTTTATACGAGTTAACCACACAGTGAATAATATCCCCTTTATCCTATTCTAGTATGCCTAAACACTAATAAAACAGAACACGCAAGAAATTGTTTACATAATACCTCATTTGCTCGCGTGTGTCGGGTAAGGGATCGCCGAAGGACATGACCTTTTGACCGTACGAAGTAACTGTTCGGTAATCTGTGCCCTAGTCTCTGGACCTCTCTAGGGATACGAATGCTCATATTGTAATAGGATAGTGTAAACACTGAATACTGCCTTTTGGATAGTTAGGTGGGGTAGAATTAAGTTTGACGAAGTATGTTTGTGGTTGTAAAGAAATTATCTTTTAGCCATATGCATAAATTATGTTAATAGTGGCTTTGATTTGCTGTTTTTAACCCCCGACGCAAAAAGAGGGGTGCTATAAGTTTGACGTGTCTCTGTGTGTGTGTGTGTGTATCTGTCTGTCTGTGGCATCATAGCTCCCGAACGGATGAACCGATTTTAATTTAGTTTTTTTTGTATTAAAGGGGAATTACGTGCGAGTGTTCTTAGACATGTTTGACGAAAATCGGTTGACCCGTTTAAAAGTTATGGGGGTTTGAAGGTAATTGTGTTGGGGGTTTTTTAAATTTTAAATTTAATCTTTTACTTGGTTTTAGTCTTGGTCTTGTCTGAATTTTGGAATAAAAGTATCTGTATTTATCCTTGTTACACTACATAGTATAAAAAAAGGTAGCACTCCGGGACTGCCGGCAGAAGTGAAAACTTCAATATTAACGTTGTGTTTAATTATAAGTATAAAAGTACTATCATTTATGAGGTAGAATACAATGTTTGTTTCTTACTTCAGTTATCATAAACGTCACGTGATGCTGATCTTACGCTTTTTCGATCAGCATCACGTGACCCTGACGCGAGTTTGAAAGTTTTTACCCATACAAAAAAAGTGCTCAGCGCCGCTAAAGAAGTTTTCACTTCAAAAAAAGTCGCATTCTCTGTCCTTATGTCCTTATGTGTCCTTAGATCTTTAAAACTACGCAACGGATTTTGATGCGGTTTGTTTTAAGAGATAGAGTGATTCAGTGGGAAGGTTTTGAGCATAATTTTATCTCCATATTCCTACGGGAACGGTATTTCTCATATAAGTCAATACTACCGGAATTACTTTTCTTTGTTATGTAAAAATCTTGTGTTGTTCTTGCTTATAATGTGTACACAAACAAATACACCAGAACATTTTTGTTTCATTACATTTTATACTCTGTGTGTGTGCCCCAATAAATAAATGAAAAACCTAAATCACGCTTTCTTGCAAACATCGACCGGTCCAAAGTAAAACTGTCCATATCAGATTCTGTACAGAATCCGTCAAATAGACCATTATATATTTTATCTGAAAGTGATAAATTATTTGAGCGGGACAAGGGTGTATTTATCATTCATTCTGTTTTGCCCGTTGTTTGTGACGGAGGGCCTGGCCGTGGTAAGCTGGTGTAAATGGGGATGAGGGCTTGGTGGTGAGCGGAGCGGGAGGGTTTAATTGAATCCAATTTGGATTTAAAAAAAAATGCTGCGATAGAATCATTAGTTAAGAATTTTGAATTTCTTATATAAATGTTTTTTTTTTGTTGAGTTATTGAGAGGAAAAATTATTCGAATTAAATTTAAATTTCTATAGAAATATTTTAATTTCATGGTCCTTAAGTAAATGTTTATTTGAATTAGATTTTTGGAGTTTTAAAAAATAATTTTAAATTTTATGGTACAAACCCACCGCCACGCACGCTACGCACGCAGCACACGGCCACGCGGCGTTGTCATACAATTGAAATATTATCTCTATAGCAGCGCCGCGTAGCCGTGTGCAGCGTGTGTAGCGTGCGTGGCGGTGGGTTCGCGTCCTTTTTTTAGTTGTTTTAATTTAGATTTTATTTGCGTTTTCCTTAAGTTAATTTAGATTTTATAATTATCATCAATGCGATAGAGTTATTGTTATTATCAGTAACATAGAGTCTGCTCTCTTTCTGCTTTACAGTGCCAGTGGGGTCTTACAGGTCGGTACTATACGTTTTACATTATTATTTTAACTAATGACTAACCCCAGCATGTCACGAGTACAATTTGCCCTTTTGAAGGTACAAGTTGGTAGCCGACTGCAGACAGCAGCAGCAGACCACACGTCGCGGCCCCACTACTGGTTTGTATGTATTTCTATGAAATTACGTTCGTAGTGGGCGATATGACATGAAGCTAGCTTCGCGTCGCCGAGCAACAGACGGTGAAGTGTCATGATGACGTTAGGCGGCGACGTGTGGTCTGCGGCTGCTGTCTGCAGTCGGCTACCAACTTATACCTTTATTTTCCAAAATTTTCTCTATCACACACCTTGCCCTGACAATTACAAACACAAAAAATATACAGCGAACATAATATACTTACATAAAATTGGCAATTGATTTTTATGTAAAGAATATTAAATTTTAGTGTTATTCACAGACGTTTTCTTTTATGTATCCAAGTTTGATTATGTCGATTGAAAACCCTAGATATAAAAAAACAAATAGATTTTTTTTAATTATCAGATATGTTTTTTTTTTAAACTATCTGTCACCTCAGAGGAAGGTGGCGTGGCGATTTCGATTCGCACAACAAACATTGGACCACCATAGCTGAAGACCGAGCTGTCTGGAAGGAAGGAAGAAAGGCCTTTGCCCAGCAGTGGGACACAATAGGCTAATAATAATAAATTAATAAAAAAATTTTTATATCATTATTAGTCACGAATTTATTACACCCGTCTAAATATCTGGGGGCACGGCAGTGCCCCCCGCCAAGTCGAGCGCGAAGCAAACACTGCCGTACCATCCTTTACAGGAACCATTTCGCCGCATTTTCAGGCCCCTATTTGACTACCTCTGGATAAGACTAGAACGCTGAAATTTTCGTCATCCAGTAAGCTATACAATCACATACTTAAAATAAAATTTCAAGTCTGTAGGTCATTTAGTTCCCAAGTTAAGCGAAAGCAAAGTTTCGCATTTTAGACACTCACTCACTCACTCACTCACTCACTCACTCACTCACTCACTCACTCATGATCATCAAAATAGAACTAGTACTTCCCATAAACCTAGAGAGCTGAAATTTGGTACAGAGTTAGGGTTTAATGGCCACATAAAGGGAAAACTATAAAAACTAGGATAATCGAACGGGAACGGGAATTATACGGGAATGGGAACGGGAATTGTAACTCAAGAACGGCTGAACTGATTTGGATGAAAATTGGTGGAGAGGTAACTTAGAATCAGGAAAAGGACATAGGATACTTTTAATCCCGAAATTCCCACGGGATTGGGAACGGGAATTTAAAAATCAAGAACGGCTGAATTGATTTGGCTGAAAATTGGTGGGGAGGTAGCTTAGAACCAGGAAAAGGACATAGGATACTTTTAATCCCGAAATTCCCACGGGATTGGGAACGGGAATTTAAAAATCAAGAACGGCTGAATTGATTTGGCTGAAAATTGGTGGGGAGGTAGCTTAGAACCAGGAAAAGGACATAGGATACTTTTAATCCCGAAATTCCCACGGGATTGGGAACGGGAATTTAAAAATCAAGAACGGCTGAACTGATTTGGCTGAAAATTGGTGGGGAGGTAGCTTAGAACCAGGAAAAGGACATAGGATACTTTTAATCCCGAAATTCCCACGGGATTGGGAACGGGAATTTATTACTCAAGAACGGCTGAATTGATTTGGCTGAAAATTGGTGGGGAGGTAGCTTAGAACCAGGAGTAGCACATAGAAAACTTTTAATCCCGAAATTCCCACGGGATTGGGAACGGGAATTTAAAAATCAAGAACGGCTGAATTGATTTGGCTGAAAATTGGTGGGGAGGTAGCTTAGAACCAGGACAAGAACATAGAACACTTTAATCCCGAAAATCCCACGGGATTGGGAACGGGAATTTATTACTCAAGAACGGCTGAATTGATTTGGCTGAAAATTGGTGGGGAGGTAGCTTAGAACCAGGAGTAGCACATAGAAAACTTTTAATCCCGAAATTCCCACGGGAATGGGAACGGGAATTATAATTCTAGAACAGCTGAACTGATTTGGCTGACAATTTGTGGGGAGGTAGCTTAAAAACTATTTATGTATAGATACTTTTTATCCCGAAATTCCCACGGAAACGCGAACGGGAACTACGCGGGTGAAACCGCGGGGCGCTTAATAATATAATACTACTCCTAAAAAATAAGTGTGTCAAATAAGAAAATCTAATAAAATAAATCAATATAAACAAGTTTTAACAAAAAGAAATGAAATCCCACCAAAAACATTCTGTAAAAAACTAGCCAAGTCTCGATGGAGCTGCTTGTTTAACTCTAAAAAGTAATGAAATCTAGACAGACTCGTGCCAAGTCTAAGGTTCCTTACTGCGATTTCTTTATTATTATAGTTAATGTTGTGTGACTTGGCCGTTGAAGGGTACACATGTATGTACACAAGGGTACAAAACTAGGTGCTCCATGACGCTATTGCACCAATCTTAAAAAATCCAGAACCTATCCATTGACGATAGAAAATTTGCTTAATTATAGCCACTTGAAAAATGTTGATTCAATATCCAGTCAATTGTAGGCTTGATAAAGCTGCGTATTTTAATAATGTTATAACATTACGTGTAAACAAAATTGACATGTACCCACTACTAACCTTTTAAACAATGTTCAACGGCCAAGTCACACAACATTAACTATAATAATAAAGAAATCGCAGTAAGGAACCTTAGACTTGGCACGAGTCTGTCTAGATTTCATTACTTTTTAGAGTTAAACAAGCAGCTCCATCGAGACTTGGCTAGTTTTTTACAGAATGTTTTTGGTGGGATTCATATAGTCAGCAAAACCTGTCTGTGGTTTATGATATTTTTAACCTTCTGTTTTGAGATCGATTTGTCCATCACTTAAAATTTTGTATGCTTATTAATAATCTGACAATATTTTGTATATTATCGAAGTAACTGTAAAACATTTTGAAATTATTTCAATGTGAAAACAGGCTGACAATAAACTGTAATTTTTTTTATCGCTACCTCTCACTACCTTACCACCACCCTAAAAGAACATAAGGAAACAAATTTAAGAATAGTAACAGTATTGATATACTCTACTCGGGGTTTGTATTCAATGAAAAACTCAGTTTATAAGGTTACGCAGTTTCTGAAGTGGTAGCCGACATGGGTCGCAAAGATTGCCTCTGATTCACAAATAACTATTGTTTACGAGAAAATATAAGAAAACAATTTGCAATTACATTTAGGGAAAGGTTATTGAAAGTTCTTTTTGTAAGGATTTTTCTTGAGATAGAAATTTGGTATAAAATGTATCTTTGAGTATCACTACATAGTATTAAACAAAGTCGCTGTCGCTGTCTGTCCCTATGTATGCTTAGATCTTTGAAACTAGGCAACGTATTTTGATGCGGTTTTCTTTAATAGATAGAGTGATTCAAGAGGAAGATTTTTAGTACAATTTTATTCCGACATTCTCACGGGAGGGGAAACTGCGCGGGTAAAACCGCGGTGCTAGTATAGTATAAAATGTTGAATTTGTTTATTGTGGTATCAATTTAATTTTGCTTTGTATAGGGGTGTTATAAGTTTGACGTGTCTGTGTGTGTGTGTGTATATCTGTCTGTCTGTGGCATCATAGCTCCCGAACGGATGAACCGATTTAAATTTAGTTTTTTTTTTTGTATTAAAGGGGACTTACGTGCTAGTGTTCTTAGACATGTTTGATGAAAATCGGTTGACCCGTTTAAAAGTTATGGGGGTTTGAAAGTAATTATGTTGGGGGTGTTTTTTAATTTTGAATTTATTTCTTTTGATATTTGACCTTAGATCTCTTTAGAGATAAGAAGAAAATTTCCAGTTCAGTATAAAAGAATTCAGAAAAAAAGATTTTTTAATGTCACAAGTAAGTTTTATTGGTGCCCATTGACGAGCCAGTTGAACTGATCGCTCCAGACAAAGGCGTCACTCCAAAAGTTTTAGGCTAACTAAATTTCCCCACTGCAATCTGGATTCGCTCCGTTAATTGATGACCATTTTTGGATGGACTCCAGTTAAACTGACTCGTCAAACGCACCACAAGGCCACTTTTATATAATTGAGTTGATATCTTTGATTTACACGAACACTACACATTGAAATAAAACACTTAAACGATTTTTTGTCGTAGTTGTATTTTGTTTTACATTTTCTGACGTTTCGGATTCTTTACAGAACCCGTGATCACAGAAGACTGAATACTTATTGAGTTATCCACGTGTTCATTTGTTTGAGCGTTAAGAATTTGACACACAAATATGTAATTTTTCGCCTAAGCACGCTTGTGTAACTGGATTGATACAAAAGATAAACATACTTATATGTATACTTTTGTAAATACATAGAATCCCTACTAATATTATAAATGAGAAAGTAACTCTGTCTGTCTGTTACCTTTTTATGGATAAACAACTGAACCAATTGACTTGAAATTTGGTACAGGGATAGCTTCTGATCCGAGAAAGAACATAGGCTATGTTTTATTTAGAAATTCCCACGGGATCGGGAACTACGCGGGGCACAGCTAGTACTATATAAAACAGCCAGACCAAAACAAACAGACATATCCATTAAGTGTTAGACATAATTAAAGCTAGTTCACACAATTCCCAATGGCAATGACAGTTCAACGAAGCAAATCACAATTAATATAGTTAAATTTAATTACCAAATATTGCTATTATTATATTTCAATTGGAGATTGTTACAATCATGTCTTTGATGTAATGTTTGATTAGCAATTGTGTCGAATGACGATGACGTACGCAATGTTAGCCGCGATTCTGGTTCTAAATTAGTCTGGCTTTAATAATTTAAGTTTGGGGAAAGAGAGAACACATTAAAATTTGTAGTCTAAGAAAAAAAAATTAGATGCTTCTTCAAGCTCTATGTATTATATTCGAGCGCTCTTTGACAAAACAGAATCATATGCATTGTTTTTCTTCAACCCGCATCTTCCCACTGCTGGGCAAAGGTCTCCCATATCTATATGCATATGCTGTTTATTTGTTTTCAACACACTTGCTCATAAAGGGTCTCTTATTTGTGCAAAAACAGTTGAATAATGAAACGCTTGATTCACTAGTGAGTTATAGATTTTTTTTTTAAATTGTTTAGTTTAAAAAAGTTTCGATACCAAAAAAAATCGTGTCCATACATTTTAAAAACAAACTTCAACTATGTTGCCTTACTTTTGGTAGGTCTATGGTCGATTCCATTCATTCATTCATTCGATTTTTTTTTAATAAGTATTTTCTTTTAATCTATGGCCGATCACCATTGTTGTGTTGGATGCGCGCGAATAGAAAAATTGTTTATTTATTAGCGAAAAATGAAAATTTCTTCGCAAATGTGTTGAAAAACGTTGTATGGTACACGCGTGTATTGATGATTACTATCCTCGGCTATCTTCAGACCCTCGCCTAACGGCTCGGGCCTCAATAGCGCCTCGGAAGTAATCACCAACTTACCTCGCTTGTACCATAAATAACTATTATACTACTCGTACATAATTATATATAAGGTGGCAACAACTATTCTACTAATATAAAAAAAATAGGATTTTAATGATATTCGTACGGAAATTATTATTAACCCAAAAATCTCAAAAGATTAAAAACACTTTGAACTACCTCTTGTATTTATTTCAATTAATATTATATTGCCTTTGCCACCCTATTTATATAACGAAACTAAATTAAGTTAAGCTTAATTTTATCAGAATTACGTCTATTATTATTTGTAATTGATATTGTAACAATGTATACTTTGATCTGCGGATTCAATTGAATTTTGTACTCGTATTGTTTGTTACCTTACCGGTAATAGAGTTATGGGTTACTTTGTATCGAGTTGATTAGAGAAAACGCTATCATAGTTTCATCTTGTTAAAATAATACCATTATTATTCCTCTATATTTATGCTCAATATTATCTGTTTTCCATCTTTATTTATAGCTGTTTCCCTTTCCGGATGTTTTCTGTTTCCTGGTTATTCTTGTTATGGCAAAAAAATCTTGTAATTTCAGTCAAATTAAATTTATTAAAATTTTGCCTCATTTTAAAAATGATAATTATGGATTTAAATAGAGTCACACTAAAAGAGTGCAGTGTGTAATTTGATCTGTTTCTAATAACGTGTATCATTCGACGTTTTTCAACACACTTGCGAAGAAAATAATAATAAAATATCATTTTACCGCACTGACGATCGGCCATAGACTAAAACAATATACTTATAAATAAATGAATGAATGCGTGTAATCAACCATAGACGTACCATAAGTGGGGCAATATGGTGGAATTTTGTTTCAAAATGCACAGTCACGATTTTTTTGTCTCAAAACTTTTTAAATACATAACATAGTTAATAAAATAAAAAAAACTTTTTATCTCACTTTGTGAATAATAGTAATACAAAAAGTGACAGTTTGGTCAGGTGTGTTTATATGTCTAATTGCGGTGAAAGAAGAGCCACTTTATGAGCAAGTGTGTTGAAAAATATGTTTATCCGTTATGAACAAGCTTCGCTTAGTTTGGTACATACTCAGATATAATTTATTTACTATTTACAAACAAGAACCAAAACCTTTTCCCCGCGCCGTGGTCATCGGAAAAAGTTTGTCTCAAAACACAGTTCGAACATTACCGTTTACAATAGATTTATTGATTACCAACTTTGTATTGTAATTGTGAATTGAACAGAACTTCGTTGTTCCGAATATTATCGGTCCAAGTTCGAGGTATCCTTTCTGTCCTTCAACTAGTTTCGGAATTAACGTAAGTTATCTACCACTGTGTACATTGTTTTGTAATTATTGTTTAGTTTATGTGTTCGATACCGTATTAATCGTTGTTTTAGTTAACCTTACCTAGGTTACAATGATCAATGGTATTTTCAAATAGTTACAATTTGCAGTGGAAAAATTAAATGTATCTATAGTTTTTTTATAAATATGACTCATGTTTGAGACTTATTCTTATCGTGCAAGTTCTATATATTGAGTCAAATTGTAGCTGAAGCGGCTTTATATGACTTTTTATTTCATTGTAGTTGCTTACGTCATAATAACTGCGTGCTTCAGCGCATACCGTTTAGTTGATTGAGCTGTATTGATAGATCAGTCAATCAGCACCCATTACCTTTTTATACTTAGAGAAATAGCACCTAGTAGACTGTACATAAGGTTACTATTCATATAAATATACCTACATACATATATAGAGTGGCCCGTGCTAGTATCATAATTTGGGCTGCTGCGGTCGAACGATCAAAGAATCTAAACATAGATACGTCCTGTCGACTTTGTATATTTATAACATGTCTATAGCTTTACAGTTTCAGTCACATATTTCCTTTAAAGCCTTTCTTTTGGATCACTCTGTACATCGAAATCCTTTGCGTAGTTTAAAAGATCTAAGCAAACTTAGGGGTCAGTTACTATAATGAGATGATGTAGTGAATGATTATGTTATGTGTATAGAAACTGGTAACAGGTACTATGTATATTTATATTATAGCAATTTGAGTCCATAGCCTTAAAATGAGGGAGAATTTTCTAAGGTCTTGAGTTTAATTCTTATGAAAAACTAATATAATGTTTGCTATTTTTAACATGGTTCGTATTTTAGAACACCAACACGCAGCAAGCTGTTGTTGCGACTCCTTTTCACTTTATTATAACAATTAAATTAAAAATTTAAAAACCCCCAACACAATTACTTTCAAACCCCCATCTTTTAAACGGGTCGATTTTCATAAAACATGTCTAAGAATACTCGCACGTGAGTCCCCTTTAATAAAAAAAAAACTAAATTGAAATCGGTTCATCCGTTCGGGAGCTATGATGCCACAGACAGACAGATACACACACATACACAGACACGTCAAACTTATAACACCCCTCTTTTTGCGTCGGGGGTTAAAACCATCTCTAACAAAGTGAAGAACTGAAAATTGGAGAGGTTTATGCCCTGCAGTGGGCTCACATTACACTGCTGAAGAATAATAAATGTGATAAAGTGTTCTTTGCCCAGCAGTGTTATCTTAAACACCAATACTACATATAACACCTTATTAATATCAATAATCAATACCTCAGTTAACCCACCTATAATTACCCGATACCGTGCTTATAAAAGAGCTATTACACTGTTATCAGTACGCTACACGCATTTAATACAACCGATAATCTTTAATGTTTCGACGTAATAGGTAATAAGGGCCGTATCCGTAATAACCGGATTAATCCGATCATGTGTGTTACCGGTAAACCGCACTATTTAACGGATCTGAATGCCTTTAAGTTTGGAGATGTCTAATGGGTTTTTAGCTTTTTAATTTTGTTTAATAATACTTTTTGGTTGTTGAAAATGCTCTTTAGGGTGGTTGCTTTTTTAAGCGTTTTGACCTTTTTTATGATGACTAAGTAGTGTTTTAGTAGAGACACTGCAATCTAGGCCAAAGGTTACAGATTCGATTCCCGTGCTCATGACATTTGTGTACATGAACGTTGAACATATCTGTTTACTTTATACGAGTGTTTTCTATCTATATGATGTTAACAAGTCCTACACTTTGTTTATTTGTATCTCAGCTGGACAATATTTTTGAATAGTTTCCGTACTTCGGAGGTTACGCAAAGCCGTCTCGGTGTCGTACTAACATCATTGACAATCGTTACGGGTAGTTAGAGCCCTCAACAGTCTAACATTTGGTTTAACCAAAAAATGTCGTATAGCCCTCTGGGTTGTGTATATCTAATGGCAGTCGATTTACGTAAAATAATGACATTCCGCCAAAATCTGGTTAAACTGAAAAACGACCCCAAATAGACATGGGATAAAGGTTCGGGAAAGAGAGCCCATTTATTGAGAAAGGCAAGGCTAATATAGCGTAACTATATGTGGTACGTACAACAAAAAACATATTATACGTTTTGATAACTACAATTTGAACAGAAAAACGTAATCCTCATTGTAATCAATAACCAGGTGATCCCCATTTATATTTACCATCAACTGAACGACACCATTACACCGTGTGTGCATTCTCCCATTTTGACCAACAATGCCTACTACGCACAATAACCAGGCCATTTGTCAAACAAACGATGTTCTATGAGCTGTGTGTGTGATCGTTATAAAAATGGATTTTGATATTAGTTGGTGAAAAGGTTTGTGTTAAGGTATGTAATGTATTGTGTTGTTAGTTGTGGGGTTTTATGTACAATATAGATTACTATAAAATTTGTGTCAAATTTTCATAATACAAAAGGCTATAACACCATTTATAATAAAAAACTAAAAAATTAAAAATCCCCCAACACATTTACTTTCAAACCCCCATAACTTTTAAACGGGTTAACCGATTGTCATCCACTCGCACGTAAGTCCCCTTTAATACAAAAAAAAACTAAATTGAAATCGGTTCATATGTTCGGGAGCTATGATGCCACAGACAGACAGATATACACACATACACACACAGACACGTCAAACTTATAACACCCCTCTTTTTGCGTCGGGGGTTAAAAAACGACTGGATGGGTGTTTAGTACAAATTCACTAGGTTAAATATTTGTGTGATCCACAAAAGTTTCTATCCGACTGTATGTGGGTGAATAAGTGTATGTATTGTTTGTTATACCCTAAATCTCGTTATAAACCTTGCTAGGGGCTTAGGGGTTAGTTGTAATATGAAGATAATAGTGATTGATTATGTTATATTATGAATCACACTTTGTTCTAATTGTGGTCATTCGAACCCACTACAATCTATTTGGCAACATAATACTACACTACTACGTTCGTCATCATAAAAATATTCAAAAGAACGGAAATAAATATTTTATGTAATATACACAAACTAAAATATTAAAAACAAAGCATTTTAAAATTCAACGTTCGATTTACTCACAGTTTTATTTGGAATGGTTAAACGGGAGTCAATACGAATCATTTTACTTTTAAAATCGAGATGAGTTTGTGGAGTTGAGAATATGTATTTATTTAGTGGATGCGGTATTTAAATATACATTGATTTAAAGAGATAATAATTAGAAGAGCGTCGGTGGCGCAGGGGTTAAGGCCGTTGTCTTCCGATCGGAAGGTGCCTGGTTCGAACCCCACCAGTCCCGTACCAATGTGTTTTCAATTTTCGAATTCATAAGTCAGTTAATTTCGACGCTCTTACGGTGAAGGAAAACATGGTGAGGAAACCTGCACACACCTGGGAAGAAATTCTAAGGTTTTATTATTAAACGAAACGTACGTCATCATATATAATTATTTAATTAATCCTGATGAAGGCCACCGGACGTGGCTGAAACTAGTCGAGGATTTCGACTTAAATAAGTGCGTACCAACATCCCGTTTTGTTAAATAATTCTAAGGTTGTGTGTGAAGTCGACCAATCCGCACTTGGCCAGCGTGGCTAACTAAGACCTAATCACCCTAATTCAGGGTAGGCTCGAGCCCCTCGGTGGGGACATTATTGAGCTGATGATGATGAAACATAATTACTTAGTTAGAATAGTTCATCATACTCTCATTGAAAATATTTAGTACAGTGAAAATGCATTAAATGCATCAAATCTTGATCTTACAGGTCAATATTTTTGTAACAAACTACTAAACGTAAACCGTGGTAGAATTGTCACATGCTGAATTGAAAAAATAGCGAAATATAGTGTTTAAATAAGTTTAGAAGCTTAGCCAAATAGCTAGCTCCTTGCATAAAGTAGGCAAATATATTTTTTTAAATGGCTTTTTTCTGCCGGGGAATTCGGCTTCACTCCCCAAGAATCATTTGTTCCTCTTAACGATAGCTATCGAATGATGTATCACACGAAGTGCTACAGCACTTGGAACTCCTTGCATAAAGTAGGCATATATTTTTTTTTAAATGGCTGCAACTTTTTTCTGCCGAGGAATTCGGCTTCACTCCCGAAGAATCATTTGTTCCTCTTAACGATAGCTATCGAATGATGTATCACACGCAGTGCTACAGCACTTGGGACACACTCCATACAAATCTGCCCATTGTCCTTTAAGCGTAACCCATAATGTTTATCATTACTCGATTGAGTATAAAAACCAAGTATGTCCCACTTTTGAGGTAGTAGTTATTTTATTTCACAAATAGGGATACATTAATAAGAGTGGCTTGTAATAGGAGTAAACTGTTAAAACGGAGATTCCTTAGGGTATCCCCATTTACTTTCCAGCTCTTAATGTTCGTTTCCTTAAGTTAGAAACTATAGTAGTTTAGAATTAAGATTTATACATAATCAATGGATTGTGTACCATAATCAGCTGAAATAACCTGAAAGAAGAAGGTGAGGACCTTCTATCATAAAAAATAAAGAAACGCATCCAAAATCCATTAAGATTTTCTACATCCGTGTGAATTGAACATTTGAGCCAGTCCATCGGTCCGTTCACTTCATATCCGTTCGTCTTAATGGCGAAAATGCGGCACATATATGTACATAACTAGTTTTCACCGGATATTTCCTGATTTAACCG
Organism: Timandra comae; assembly: GCA_958496195.1. Classification (NCBI taxonomy): domain Eukaryota; kingdom Metazoa; phylum Arthropoda; class Insecta; order Lepidoptera; family Geometridae; genus Timandra; species Timandra comae. The sequence goes on from OY292376.1 coordinate 1,102,027, forward strand.
GTTAACGGGGGAACTCATTACTGTTTATTGGTCTCTTTGAGACGCCATTTTGGTATTTACGAGTTATATTGTTGTTGGATGGGGTCGTGGGGCATTTGGGACCGGGACCGCGGTCCAAACTTACACCTTTTAATTTTATATTATTTTTGAGTAGTATTTCGGGACCATAAGAAAAATGAGTTTAAAGTACAGTTAACAAAAAAAAAACAAATTGCTGTGTTCAAAATAAACATTATGTATAAGAAATTTTACAATAATTTATTTTAAATACCAGGAGAACAGAAATGTAGAAGAGGTCTAAAACTTTGTTAAATTGATTCACAATATTAAATAAAGTAATTGGTCTTGGTCTTGGAGAATTTATTATTAGAAGTACCAGGACAGCATAACCTTAAAGCGTTATTTTTTAAATAAAAATTCTTATACTCTTAGTAAGTATATTTACATACATATATTAAAAACAATGCTTAAAAACTTAAAAAAACCTTTAACTCACTTGTGAATAATAGGTGTCATTATGTGCCTGATTGCAGAGAAATAAGAGAATAGGTCGCGGTTCGTGCGTTGTCGAATTTATTTAAACATGTAAGTTGGTCGCGGTTCGAGCGTTTTGTAAAATATAATAAAAATGGCTTTATTGAATAGTCGCGTTTCGTGCGCCCAATCATTTTGGTTCACTTTGATTCGTTCGTCATTGGTATTTTACATCAAACTCACAGATTTACTAACCGAATAGACATGGCAAAGGGCTTACCTCGCAAGTCATGAAGTCACAAATACTTGAAATTATTGAAGTATTCCAATGAAACTAAATATTATCTTAATTTAGTTTCAAACATATATTATTGAAGTGAAAACTTCTTTAGCGGCGCTGAGCACTTTTTTTGTATGGGTAAAAACTTTCAAACTCGCGTCAGGGTCACGTGATGCTGATCGAAAAAGCGTAAGATCAGCATCACGTGACGTTTATGATAACTGAAGTAAGAAACAAACATTGTATTCTACCTCATAAATGATAGTACTTTTATACTTATAATTAAACACAACGTTAATATTGAAGTTTTCACTTCTGCCGGCACTCCCGGAGTGCTACCTTTTTTGTTGTAAAGACTTAATATATGTATGTAAATATACTTACTAAGAGTATAAGAATTTTTATTTAAAAAATAGCGCTTTAAGGTTATGCTGTCCTGGTACTTCTAATAATAAATTCTCCAAGACCAAGACCAATTACTTTATTTAATATTGTGAATCAATTTAACAAAGTTTTAGACCTCTTCTACATTTCTGTTCTCCTGGTATTTAAAATAAATTATTGTAAAATTTCTTATACATAATGTTTATTTTGAACACAGCAAATTGTTTTTTTTTGTTAACTGTACTTTAAACTCATTTTTCTTGTGGTCCCGAAATACTACTCAAAAATAATATAAAATTAAAAGGTGTAAGTTTGGACCGCGGTCCCGGTCCCAAAAGCCCCACGACCCGTTGGATGGAGGTTACATGCAATTTGTCTATGGTTTGGATTGGAATTTAAGTGAAAATAAAATTGTGCCGTAAGTGAAAGTTCATTTCTTTTATATTAGAGATTAACCTGCCAACCTAGATGGATACCGTTAGAATACTTATACTCATCCTAATCCTAACTAATATTATAAATGCGAAAGTAACTCTGTCTGTCTGTATGTTACCTTTCACGCCTAAACTACTGAACCGATCGACTTGAAATTTGTTACAGGGGTAGCTTATGGTCCGGGGAAGAACATAGGGAACTTTTTATCCCGAAATTCTCAAGGGAACGGGAACTACGCGGGTGAAACTGCGGGGCGCTGCTAGTAATATCTAATATCTAAGACCTAGAATATGTCGTTTCAGAATTTCAGATGTGGGTCTTGTTCGAGAAGTCTAGAATGATATTATTAATCTTTTTTCAACTGTATTTGAAGATCTTATGGAATACTTATCTCCTTTACAAGTTAGGATATTACAAGCGAGGCTGTTTCCCTGCGTTTTTTTGCTTATATCAGTGTCTCGATTTTAATGTTCTTTTTCATAAATAATATGCCCAACGCGCCTAAAGAAGTATTTAATTTAAAAATTAACTAAAATTATGCAAACAGAACACACCCAAATACGAAACATGCCTTGCCATCCGTTGTCCTCGTATAATATAACTCAAATCACAACATCGTTCTATCCTTCCCATTTTGCTCAATTCTCACAATTTTACTATATAAAGGTGTCCATTGACCAGTCAGTTGAACTGATCAGTCCAGACATAAAACTGTGCGTCATTCCAAAAGTAGGCCAACTAGATTTCCCTACCAGAATCTGGAATCGCTCCGGTGATTGACGACCATTTCTGGATGGGCGCCAGTTCAACTGATCAATTAAACTGACCGAATAAACCGTTCGTAACTGGAGATCTGATAGAATGACACACAGCCGAGAGACCCGCGCGGCATCTAAATAAGGGATTAACATTCGGTGATGGTTATGAACAAGAATGATGATCCGACCCAACGTTTTCGATATCCTTTAAGGGTGTGATTTGGTTTGGAGCGGGTGGCGTGTATTGATTTATTATTTAAATACACAAATAACATAAGTTCAGTTCAGTCAACATAATCTGACCCGGTGGCAGCATCAACTAATCCCATTTTTGGTTGCCAGTCTATTAAAATTAATACAAAATTCAAATTCTTTCTACCAGGTCAGAAAAGTTTGAACACTATTTTCATTCTAAAGAAAAAAAAACAGGAATACTTCAAAACACCGTTCCCGCGAGCGCTCGCAACAGGTATCACCCTTACAAAGCCCCGTTTACAGACGGGATTAGGCGATGTAACTTTTTAATATATCGAACGTTTGCCAGATGTCGGCCGGCCGTATCACACTGACAATGTTCTATTAAGCCCGCCGGCCATCTTGGATTTATTAAAATTATAATAGTTGAATATTTAATCTTTGTATTGGTGGTGTAAATAATTTAATTAAGTTTTTTGTTTGATGGAAGGATGATGTGCTGATTTGATTTACTTACTTTTTGGTTATATTGTGTATCCTCTATTATAAAGATATTCTAATTAAGGAAGGTTAAATATAGCAAAAATGATTCATCTTTCTGACTGATGACATATGTACATTTTACGTAAGTACAGTAATGATTTTACAGAACGAAAGTTAGAGATATCCATACCAGTGAAATCACTATGCTCGTCTAATTTGCCTTCAAACTGTTTTTAAATTGAAAACATGTAATTCTCAAATGAGAAATCGAGCTCCACACTTCCAGATTGACAAGTGCACACGAGCTAAAATGTAACTTAGAAATTTAAAAGCACTGACGCGTTAGTATTTGTCTTTTTCTAAACAGTGAGTCCTGCGATCGTAAATGTATCGGATTTAGTATATATTTTCGTTTTGTACCTCCCCGCTGCCAACAAGTGCACGCGCGCTTTGCTCACCGTTAATTGAAATCCGCCAGAAAACGGTCTCACCGACACGATGGTATATGTACTAGAGGTACTCGATTCAAACTCACTATTAAGGTGAATCTAAATTATGTAAAACTAGCAGCGCCCCGCGGTTTTACTCGCTCCCGTGCTCATGCGTAGCTCGTAGTATCATACAATCTCGGCACAATTCACCATCGTGTGTTAAAAAATTAAGTAACAGCGCCCTCTATTGGTAGGATTTGTGACTACAAAAAGTTACAATAAAACATAGGATTACTTATACACAATCCCATGGGAATTTCGGGATAAAAAGTATCCTATGTGTTATTCCTAGTTATAAGGTACATCTGTACCTTTAATCAAAATCGATACAGTAGTTTTTGCGTGAAAGTGGAACAAACATCCAAACTCACAAATATGATGAAAAAAAAGATGTGATAAAACTAACGTTACATAACACGTCTAAACTTAGTTACTGTTAGCAATAACATCAGTGATAGAGGCAGCTAAAGACAAAACTCTTTATTATTCACATCTGAAACTAAAAAAAAGGCGAATCAAATCAAAAATCGAGTGCAGTATTTGCAAGTGTTATCATTAAAAGCCATCTCTTGCAGGAAAATCCGATATGGGCAACGTTATATGACGACCTAGATTGCAGAGTGGTCACCATGCCGGACTGCCATCCATAAGGTTGCGGGTTCGATTCCCGTGCGGGGTAAATATTTGTGTGAACCACAAATGTTTATCTCGGTCTGGGTGTGTGTGAGAATGATTGTGTGCGTAGTTTCTGATACCCTAGATACAAGTTTCGAACTTAGTTAGGGGTCAGTTACTGTAATGAGGTGATGTAGTGAATGATTATGTTATGTTATTTTAGTTGTATCAACTTTTACAATTAAACCCGTCTAATTTGGGTCATTTGTGCATGTACAATATATTTTTACACCAACTGGTTATATTAAAAAGTTGACGATTATGTCTATAATAATGTGTTTGTATTTTCTCAATAAGTAAACTATTAAACGTTTCTCGAGTATTGAACGAGTTACAATAGTAACGCGTACTGACACAGCAATATTTTTTCTTCAAATGCAACAGAAGAATTAAAAGCTTATTCTGCAAACACGAGCGCCGTAATTAACATGGACTTGTTACGTTCAAATGATGTGTACATTACATTGTACATACTTTTGTTGGAGTGCAATGCCCTTGGCAAGCATGAGTTAATTAACGAAGATAATATTAGATATGTATAGTCTTTTTTAACTAATTTATTTTGTTACTAGCAGCGCCCCTCGGTTTCACTTGCGTAGTTACCGGAATACGGGGACAAAATATAGCCTATGTTACTCATGGTGAATGTAGCTTTCTAATGAAAAAAGAATTATTAAAATCGGTCCAGTACTTTTTGAGTTTATTCGTTACATACAAAAATACAAATCTTTCCTCTTTGTAATATTAGTGTAGATTAGTTATTTTGTAATACGGAGTTCGGAAATATTATTCACACATTTTATGTATTTTACAAGCTTTTTTAAAGTTTCACCCGTCCCGTTGTCTGTAATCAAATCTTGCAAGCCATTTTTCGACCACTTCTGGTTATCCGATTGAACTGAAATTTGGCATACGTATTTAAGTCCCATGACAGTGCAATAAAAGTTAAAAACAAAAGCTTGTTTTTATTTAATTTACTTGTTTGAGAATTACGTTCGAAGCATTAAATTGCCATTTGAAATAGCTGAAATGTGAATTCCGTGACTTGGTTTACAGCAGTGTGCTACGGTGAATGTAGTCCTGAGTTCTAGTCCCAAGGGAACATTTTGAATATTTTTCAAAATATAAAGAAAAGTGTCTTTCGACATTTTCAATTATATTAAAATCAGTAGCAGGTTTTATTTATTTCTTGATATTTGATCTTTATTTTGTGAGACTATCAATGGTATAATAATAAAGCCCGCGATTTTATATGTCCATAATCTTGCCATAACTCAATGATATACAATAAACTGTAGACGCGTTTCCCGAACCCTGAAATGGCAATAAAAAAGGAAGGTATTCATGATTTTTGATCATCAACTACATCTATACTAATATTACAATAAAGAAAGATTTTATTGTTTGTTTGCATTGAATAGGCTCCGAAACTATTCAATGCAAACAACTTGTGATCAGTGCGGTTAAGCAACGTCTTTCACCGTCATGACTGTGATGGGTCGTTACTAAACATTACTTTTAATTTCATGAGCGTTTCCGTGCTTTGGGGGGCACGTAAAGCCGTCGGTTCCGGCTGTCGTACTAACATCATCGACAGTCGTTACGGGTAGTTATAGCCCTTAAAAGTCTAACAATTTCGTATAGTCCTCTGGGTTGTGAAGGTCTGATGGCAGTCGCTTCACGTAAAATACTTACATTTCGCCAAATCTGGTTAAACTGAAATCCGACCCCAAATAGACTTGGGATAAAGGTTCGGAAGAAGAGAAGCTCTGAAACTACCAATTAGACCAATTAAAAAAAATCTTTCACTTTTAGATAGGTTACTTTTCAGGGAGTAACATAGGCTATATCTTATCCCGGTATGCCTACGGGAAAGAGAACTACGAAAATGAAACTGCGGGACGCTGCTAGTGTTTATAATACATACTGTAAAGAATCCGAAACGTCAGAAAATGTAAAACAAAATACAACCACGACCAAAATCCGTTTAAGTGTTATATATAGCTTGTATATTCATGACTCCATCAAAATTAAATAGGAGTGGTCTAGTGTAAAAAATTTTCATTTAATCGCATTAACCCATTTTAGTATGACTGACATTAATTAATTACATAAAAAATAAACATTTTAGTTAAAAGATTAATAGTGATGTTTATAAGCATTAACAAATAGTGATGGCAATTTTGTTATCGATAAAATTTTAGTGACATGTCATAATATTTATTTTTAATTAGATTAAACGATTCGATAGTAAATAGTTCTTATTTGTTTTTAGTTGATTGACGTGTGTGGAAGTATGTTTGTATTACTTATTTATTGTTGATATTAGCACGTACATAAAGACGGCTTTTAATCATATTACTTCGAAATACAATATACTTATTGAAGTGGATTGTATCTTCATAAGTGTTTCCGTGCTTTGGAGGGCACGTTAAGCCGTCGGTCTCGGTTGTTGTGCTTACAATATAAGCACTCGTTACGGGTAGTTAAGAAAAGCGGGTAGCTCGAAAGTCTATCACCGAGGACGTAAATTAGTGAAGTCTAATAGCGGAAAACTGCACACAAATACCTGTTGAGAATAGGTAAGAAATTAATTCACTTATTTGTGTTATTAGAATATTTTCGAAATATACTTAAGTAGCGGCACCCCGCGGTTTCACCCGCGTAGTTCCCGTTCCCATAAGAATATGGGAAGATTATGCTAAAAACCTTTCCACTGAATGATTCTATGTATTTAAACAAACCGCATCAAAATCCGTTGCGTAGTTTTAAAGATCTAAGCATACATAGGGACAGAGAAAGCGACTTTGTTTTATACTATGTAGTGATAGACCTTAGTAGATTTATTTACTGACATATTTTTTCTTGACGGAAATATTTTTAAATGTTTTCATACTAATTTTTAATGAACTTTTGAATATAAAAATATGTAAAGACGTGATAGCGAATCAAAAAACTCACTATAATACCAGTGAAAAAATCCATAAATTAAGCAAAACTAATGATCCCAATACTAAAGAAATACCTAATCAAATAGTGTTGTGCCCTAAACAAATCGATAAATCGACTACGTAGGGACAAAACCGATTGAATTGAGAACAAAAAAGTACAGCTATCAATTAAAATGGAAGTGGGCCACCTGTTTAGTGAGGGGAATAAAATATCGATATTTGCTTGCGGGCTGAATGGTTTTTATGGGGTGTAAGGTGTTATTTATAGCTACGGTTGTCGAAGGGTGCACGTAGTAGGTCATTTGGAATTAAGATGATGTGACTGCGTTAGTATTTAGATATTGTTTAGTTGAACAGTTATGCAGTTATATGTAGTTTATTACATGAATAGTAACAGTTGTCCGTTGTATTTTAACTTGGGGAATCCTTTTTGCGTTTCTGTAAAAAAAATGGGATAGAAAGTATCCTACATTATATTTCTTGTTTTCAAACATCTTTACTTAATTACACCTAAATCTGTCCGGCCGTTTTTGAGTTATAAATGGTGTTAATAGAGATGTATAATTGCTATTACAAATATAGTGCAATACGCCTCAAAGTTATCCCATCAATATAAAAAAAATACTAAACCTTACAAAATACTATACAAAAAATACTATGTTATAAATTAAAACACTCAAGCTCCACACAAAACAAATTATGGACAAAACATAAACTAAACAAATAAACATAAATGGAGCGAAAAATGATATACGACATACTTACATGAAATTAAAAACGGTCGTAAAAACATGCGAGTAACATTCTAGAACAGTAATGTCGATAATAATATGTCCCTTCCCTACGTTTTGCATACAAATGTTAGTTTCCATCGATATTAAGACCCATGTCAGTTTTAGGTAGATTTCTCTTTGTACGTTTGTAAGGAAAAGTAATAAACTTTATTGGCACTTAAATTATTTCACAAATGTTATTATATTACTACATCTCACGAATTAGAAACTTTTAAAGTAAATTTTATTCTTCCCACGGCTGGAAAAAATCTGTCTCAAACCCTTTCATTATTAAATTTCAAATCATTTATTCAGCTTGGACGTCAAAAATGCTTTGAAATTTATCAAAAAATATTAAAAACGAATTAATTATTACATGAAATAAATGTACGATAAACTATACATCAGGTATGTGCTATATTTCCGTAAAAACTTGATAAACCTACCACATATTAAATAATTAATTTCATATTAGTAAAAAAATCATATGGTAAAAGAAACTGTAACACGAAATTTACCGTTTGAAGCAATATTTTCAACAAAGGAATTTTCTATTACTCTAATTCTTTGCGATTCTCCGTATATTGTCTAGTGTAATCAATTTTGTTTTCATATAATATGATTCATCAATTATGTAATGGGTTGTCAGATACCACTGCATCACAAAGGCCTTTCACTGATGATATTATTATTGTAGTAAGGAAAAAAATACGACCTCGATGGCAGAGTGGTCACCATGCTGGACTGCCATCCGTAAGGTCGATTCCCGTACGGGATGTATATTTGTGTGAACCACAAATATTTATCTCGGTCTGAGTGTGTGTGTGTGAATGAATGTGTGCGTAGTTTCTGATACCCTAGATACAAGCTTCGAGCTTAGTTACTATAATGAGATGATGTAGTGAATGATTATGTTATGTTATGTTGAATAGGTGCAATCAACGTGGATTTATGATTTATGCGTGTTGGTGTCTTGAAACTCAAGACAAAACGTCAATAATGCTGAGGAAAATAAGAATTGAAGAATTTGTTCAAAGAAATTGAACTCAAAACCTCTGACAGGACAGGACCTCTGACAGGAACGAATGCCACTAAATCGCGTTTATGAATATGTCATTATAATTTTTAATATCAATCTTTCAAGTCTAAACTTTTTGATGAAATAAACGTTGTTTGATGTCTTAACGACTGTTTTGTATTTTGTTTTATTTTTATTAGAAACTTTTTCATTTTGTCAAAGTATTATGTCAAGTAGCTTTTTAAAAAATCTTGTATTCTTCAATTATATTGTTTAGAAAGAATTTATTATTTAAAAAGTTGATTTATTTATGAAGCATTTAGTTATATTTCTGCAATGATTTAATTTATTTATATAACCTTATAAACTTAAATTGCTTTAAAATAATCCTTGTTTTAATAACTTTAAAGTCTATGTTGTGCTGTTGACCTTTTAAAGTGCGAAAGTACCCGTATGTGTTTATAAGTATATTTGAACGTGGGCGTAAATATGGAGATATAAATATTCAGTAATACAGGTAAACTACGCAACGCAGTTATTTATTTAAAGTAGTGTATTTTAAAATATGTTAACAAAACATAAACTTACAAATATTTCAAAATACTAATTAAAAATTCCCTCTCCATAGTCCAAGCATCCAATTTAAAAAAAAAACAAACCTAATTCCTCAACGTTCACACTTCAATAAACAACAAAAAGGCGATATTTTTTTCTAACCGACGTAGCAATTTTACCGACAGAGTTAACTTATCGATAGAGTTAATTTATCGATAATGGCGCATCACTATTCAATCAGCCGGGCGCAGGTCAACTCTTGCAATTAATTAGCGAACGGCCCAGCGAACTCTTTACTGGTTTATTCCCCCGTTTGCTATTTTTTAGAGTTCCCTAATGTTTTTTCTTTCTATGTAAGGTGGATGGGTGATTAAAGTTGTGTTTTTTTGGGTAAATTACTTGTCTTTTTTGTTATCCAAGGGCCTATTTCACGACCTTCAAGTAAAGTTATTCACCAAGTAAAGTGAGCTTTGTCTTTTTCTTACTTTCTATCAAGTGAAAAAGACAAATCATGTGAGTAACTACTCGGAACATTACTTGAAGATGGTGAAATAGGCCCTTAATGTAATGTATGTGATTTGCATTATCTATACTAATATTATAAAGAGGAAAGATTTGTTTGTTTGTTTGTTTGTTTTTTTTGTAATGAATAGGCTCCGAAACTACAGGACCGATTTCAAAAATTCTTTCACTAATGGAAAGCTAATTTATCAGTGCGTGACATAGGCTATTATATTTTATCCCCGTAATCCCACGGGAACGGGAACTACGCGGGTGAAACCGCGGGGAGCTACTAGTCTACGATAATTTGCAATTTGCGTCGAATATTCAAAAGAATCTTATCTGCAACAGTAGACGAATACGCTGACGATGATGATAATTCAAAAGTGTGCTAGTAATCTTCTATAATATAAAAATGAATCGCAAAATGTGTTGGTAAGTGCATAACTCAACAAAGCCTGAACCAATTTGGCTAATTCTTTTTTTGTTGTGTTTGTAATAGTCAGGAGAAAAGAAAAAACAATGTGGAAAACCAACGGGAAAATTGGACCCGTGCGATGCCGGGGCGCACCGCTAGTAATATAAATGCTGTATAAAATAATACAAAATTCTCAAATAATTGTCACCCCAATCATGTTTAATACAATTAAAATCCCCTACGGAACCCCTTCCCACCTATCCCGTACCCCCTTACCCCTTCAAGTAGTTCGCGCCGCGCCGCCGTCAACTGCTTGCATTCAGTTGACAGTAATTAACTGAGCCATCGAGTTGTGACACCAAACTACACTACGAGTACTACTGGGAGTCTTTTGATAAACTTTACTTACACAAAACTAGGTTTAAAAAGTGTTTAACGCGCCATCAATGAGTAAATTCTTTTTTCAAATTAAAATGGGGTATTTTTTAATTTTATTGCGTGATTAATAAAAAAAACGTGTGGCACTCGGGGACTGCCGCGGTAAAGCTATTGCATAGCAATTTTATCAACTAATTGTTTTTTTTATTTTTGTAATGCAATCCTAACCTTAGAAATTTTGATGTCGTACTTGGGACTTCATACAGTAAAAACTTTGTCTACATTACTATAAAAACTTTTTGGAAAATTTACAAAAAAAAAGTTTGCGATAAAAAATTTAAAAAATTATCAATGTAAATATGAGTTTTAGAGCTCTTAAAATAGAGTTCAAAATTACTATAGCAAACTAAAAACGTGAGGTTTTTTTCGTTACGAAATTTCTGGATTCGGTCCCCGCGCTCAAGGCCCTCGATAGAAGCTATGCAATAGCTTAAAAAAATCTATGAATCAACTAGTTGTACCTCGAAGTTTCACTCGCGTAGTTCTCTTTCCCTTGAGCATACCAGTATAAATACAGTCTATGTTACTCGTTGAAATGTGAACTATTTTTTTAAATAAGTACTAAATTACTTACTAGACCGAGAGTTTCGGAGCCTATTCAGTGCAAAAAAAATACAATAATATCTTTCGTTTTTATAATATGTATTAGTATGTATATGTATGGCTAAGATTGTGGCATTAACTTCTCAAATGGATGAACCAGAAGTGTGTTACCATTTTGTCGGATCTTAAAGATATGAAAAGGATCTGATGATGTGTTTGTCCATTAGCCCCTCTCGTAGTGGTTCCAACTTTACAACATAAGGAACAACCGGTTAGCTTACAAATATTTTTAGCGATATTTGGTATGTTTTGTTCGTTTTTATATAAGTATTTATAAAGGGTTAGGTGTAAGTCGACCTATGTACATAAGTTTTTTGAAAGGAGTTAATGTTGGTCAATACAAACAAACTTCTGGTGTGACACCCCGCTCCAAAGTGAATGGTTTCTGAGATATTTGACACGTTAGGATTTATAAAAAATAGCTGTGCCCCGCGGTTTCACCCGCGTAGTTCCCGATTCCGTGGGAATTTCGGGATAAAACATATGCCTATGTTCTTTCCCGGATCATAAGCTACGCCTGTACAAAATTTCAAGTCAATCGGTTCAGTAGTTTAGCCGTGAAAAGGTAACAGACAGACAAACAGACTTACTTTCGCATTTATAATATGTATTAGTTAGGATGTTAAAAAAATCTTCCCAGAGTTCTGTTGTCTGGTGTAATACTGTGTGATTTTAATGTTTCGATTTCTGGTTAAGAATATTCCATTATACAATTTTTGTTTTTATCAGTCTATAAATTTTCATAATATTTCACTTTTCCTTATTATTTTGGATTTGGTCCATGCCAACTTCAAAATTATTTCTGTATACTCGATAGAGAACATCATCTCCCTGCCCTTGTCCCACTTAAGTGGGGTCGGCACAATATGTATTCCTCTTCCACTCGCTTCTATCACTCGTCATACTTTCATTCACTCCTTTCATATTCATATCCTTTTTCACACACTCCATCCAACCCTTCTACCAAAGTTTACTTTATATACTCGATAGAAAACAACCTACATATCATTTTAAAGATAATGCGTCATGGATATTACGCATCAAAAACTAATCAAACCAATATAAGTACCCAAAATATCGATAACTAATTTTGAAACTTTCCAAAAATCAGTCGGATATCAATTGATACCAGAGCGTTATTAATAAAAATGTTTCCGCCATTAACGAGTCAGTTTAACTGATCAGTTGAACTGTTCATCCAAAAATGGTCGACAATCACCGGAGCAATTCCAGATTCCAGCGGGGAAATATAGTTTGCCTAAAACTTTTGGACTGACGCCACAGTTTTATGTCCCGACTGATCAGTTCAAGTGACTCGTCTATGGCCACCGTAACAGATCAGGATATAACTTTTGTAATTAAATATTTTAGCGTGAAGGGACCGACTGCCAATAATGAACGATTCTGTTTTAGGGAGAATATTTAAATAAATGACTATGGATTTTATGTGGAATATTTACCAAGACATTTGCTGATTGCTTCTAACTTACAGTACAGAATCATACAGTTAGAGTTACTACAAGTAGGTACGTACTTAGTCGCATCGTCTTATAGACCACTTGATTTATAAATGTTGGTGGTCTTAAATTGGAGCTATGTGTAATGCTACGGCCACACTGTCGCGATAACGCGAACATTTGCGTTGTCGCGACACGTCTGGCCAAAGAATTCGTCCTATCGCGAATCAGTACCGCGAACTCGGATGTCCTTAAACCATTGACATAATGCCTTAAACTCGCTGTCGGTAAATTGGCGCACAATCAAAGGATTTTGTCGCGACAGTTTCACACGACAGTGTGGCCGTAGGGTAAGAAAAAATTATGTCCATATTTTTCGATTTGGTCCCATACTTAGTTTTATATTACAAATAATTAAGTACTTTTTGATGATAATAAAAAATAGACTAATATTCTGCTTAAGCTGTAAACGACCAATATTTCATTTTGTTTCTATTATAAATTTTCTTTCCTAAAATACACACATCAAAAGTGTCTAGGGATCAACATATATTTTTGCAATAACTTTTCTCCTGATTGATATTAATTAAAATTTTCTTTAAGGATTCATCAAATAAAGTGTTTTCGTTTGTCACAGTAACGATAAACCAAGTCACCTTTGCATTAATAAAGAAATTTGCCATTTTCCTAATAAAGGGATTTTTGACATTTGAACCACTAACATTAAAGTTCGAAAAAAAGACTGAAATAACAGTTTTCTTTAAAATTTTATTGGGTAACTTAAACAATTAATAATCCGTGTTTCTACCGCGAACACTAACAACACAAGAACATCGGTTTGGCATACTCAAAATGAGTTCATCCAAATCACGCTGTGGAATGGCCGCCCATGTTCGTTGCAACAACAAAAAAAAGGTCTTCTTGCGACTGGATACCCTCCATATTCGGCAGAGCTCTTCTCTGTAGCATATCCCATGCATGCTCAATCGGGTTCAAGTCTGGCGACTGAGCAGGCCAGGGCAGGACATTGATGTTAGCTGCGGCGAGAGTCTGTCTTACAACTCTTGCGGTGTGCGGTCGTGCATTATCATGCATTAACTGAAATAAGGGACCGATTTGCACTTGTAGAGGAACGATGACGTCTGATACAATCGTCTCAGCATAAATTTGAGCGTTGAGGTTGCCTCTGATCCAAATCAACTCAGTTCTTCCGCCGATCCAAATACCCGCCCATACCATGATGGTTCCACCACTATAAGGATGGACTTCCTGGCAGGATTTTAATCGCTGTTGGCGTCCAGGGGTTCTCCAGTGTCGTATACGTCTTGTATCCGGTCTCATACCAAAACGAGACTCATCAGAAAAGCACACGAAACGCCATTGTTCTTCTGCCCAATTTCTGTGTTCAAGAGCCCATTGATATCGAATCCTACGATTGTGCATTGCTATAGGTGGTACTCGTAGCGGTCTTCGGGAATGAAGGTTCACTTCATGCAAGTGGTTTCTGACTGTTTGGTCGCTAATTAAGTTCCCTGAAGAGTGATGAAGCCGCACGGCTAACATCATGGCGGTTATTGTTGGAGCTCTTCGAGTTAAGATTTGAATGTATCGGTCTTGTCTCCGTGTGGTGCAGCGATACCGTCCTCCATGGCGCTCAGCCACGGTACCAGTGCTTCGGTAACGTGTCCAAAGTCGACTGATAACACTCTGACTTGTATTCAGAGCTAAAGCCACAGTACGTTGCCGGGAACCAGCTTCTATCATTCCCACGGCTCTGAGCATTTCTTCCCTGCTTAAATGACGTCGCCGCTCCATAATAACGTTGGTTTTAATCAGTAGTAGGGAAACAGTAGCACTAATAATGTCTTCAATGCGTTGTATGTTTTTATAGGGAAAATATTGACAGCTGATTTTCATCTTTTACTCGAATTTGATTCACAGTTCCTGATTCAAATTATGAAATGCACCAAAAAGGATCCATATAAATTTATAAAATCATAAATTTATTACAAAGCCACATCTCAATCTCAAGAAATCCGCATAAAAATGCTTGATCCCTAGACACTTTTGATGTGTGTAGTTAAAAGTTACGTAATTTTCTTTTTGAAGTCTAATTTTAACTCTTTGGCGTTCCTAAGTGTTTCTTTGAGGCCTTAAATAAATAATTTTGGAATTCTAAGTCAGTAATCTATGTATATAAAAGAAAGTCGTTTTAGTTACACTATTTATAACTAAGGAACGGCTGAACTGATTTGACTGAAAATTGGTGGGGAGGTAGCTAAGAACCAGGATAAGGACATAGGCTAGGTTTTATCCCGAAATTCCCACGGGAACGGGAACCACGCGAGAGAAACCGCGAGGCACAGCTAGTCTGTTATAATTAGACCTGTATATGTGATTATAAGGCCTTACCTTACCGTAACACAGTTTTCAACTAGCACGGGAGGTGGTCTTGATAAATGCGTCAAATATTGTAACAAACAAATATAAATGAATTGATCCTTACTTATTAATATAATAAATGCGAAAGTTACTCTGTCTGTCTGTTACCTTTTCACGGCTAAACTACTGAACCGATTGACTTGAAATTTGGAACAAAGGTTAGGTTAGGTTAGGAACTTCTACATCTCCGGAAGTATTGTACTTATAGATAATTCATTCCTTAAGGGACTAAATATGGGAAGGAAGTTAGATTCTCATCGGACACTAAGGTTAAGTAACCGTACATATGGTTGTAACTTATTCATCCCCTTAGTGGGTTTAATAAGGATTTTAACCCCCATAGCGGTGAATTTTTAGTGGGATTTGGATTAAATTTTTATCGTGTTTTTTAAATAAATTTTGAAAGTCTTAGTGGATAAAGGTGCTCCTTCACCGGGAGCATTCACGTGTAATGTAACGTTACAGATTTGAGCATTACATCAGTGAAGGAGGAGAACCGAGCATTACAATACGCACCTTGTAATTTATTAATTGTATGTGTAATTATTACACGCGAATGCTCGTTAGTCATATTATTATTACACGCGAATGCTCGTTAGTCAGGGAGGTATTATTGTAATGCAATGCTCAAAGACGAATCTGTAACGTTACATTACACGCGAATGCTCCCGGTGAAGGAGCACCTTAAGGTCTTCGGATGATGCATTGTTCGATCTCTGCTACGTACAGTCAGCGTCGGATAAAAGGACGTCCCTTGGTTGACATAACAACAAAGTGAGCGTTACCAAGGGTACCTTCTATTGGACGCTGCCGTACCATGAAGTTGTAGGTAAAAAATGGAACTCACACTTGGAACAACAGCTTGAGTCAAATACCTACGTCTCTGTGGGCTGATCTCTCTTTTTAGTCAGACCTTCTCTTTCTAGAGGTTACCTTATTTAGAAAGAGAGAGCCTGCCCACAGAGACGCGATTTATATAGGTATGCTTCAAGTAGGTATTCGAAGTGTGGACTCAATTTTTAACCTACAACTTCATGTGCCGTACCAGTGTGTTTTCGATTTTCAAAGTATGTATTTTTATTCAACGCTCATATATACGACTAACGGTGAAAGGAAAACATCGCAAGGAAACTTGAATACCAGCAATGATTATGCTACGGCATCCTTACTTATTATAAGGTGACCCATCAGCAAATTTTCGTTTACTCAATTAGGCATCTAATCGAGAGAAGCATAAGTAAGACTTGATGGTGATATTTTGTAGATAAAAAGATAGTTAAAGCTATAAACCATTAATTTATTGGTTTTACAACACTTCAGATAAGTTAAAAGAATGAAAAATTACATAATAATTGATTTTATTGGAAAATCATTAGAAACCGAAGACAGAGGTTGTCAACATTTTTTTTCAATTGTAATCAACACTTAGTCTTGTTTCATTAGCGATTAAAAAAAACAATGTTCAATAACCATGTAATAAATGTCACTCTTTATTATGTGTTTGTTTCCCACGATTATGTGACTAGTTGAGTTTCCCGAGTTCTTTTGAAAAATGTTAAAAATATTTAAATGAAATTATATTGACGAATTTTTTTTTTGGGATATGTTATTTTTATTGCACAAACTATCATTCGAAGCAATTATACTTTTTTATTTGGCGTTTTTTTACTTACTAATTATATTTTAGTACGTCTTTAATAATCAGTACTATACAGTGGTGGCCGTGCAAAGGAAAATGGAAATGTTAAAAGTGAAAAGAGGAAGGAAAAATTGTAATCAGCTTTTTTAGTACTTACATGAAAACCTTGGCAACTCGTCTTTGTTTTAATATTTTTTATTATAAAGAACATACAAAACTCCTTTAACCTTTTCAAGTAGATTAAATACTTGCTTACTAATGTATATCTATTATTGTTGCAGGTGACGTCACAGCAATCAAGCTAACTAGCAGTTTCTTCAGTTAAACACGCAAGATTTGATTACAATGACCAGACGTTCTAACTTATCATTAAAATAATTAACGGTCACGATAACCATGACAGTGTCGCGGTAACAACCATGAGAAAATGACGTAAAAAATAAAAAAAAAACGTTTCAAAAATTTCAATAAAATGTTTGCAATTTCTGACAAATTCTGGGACCGGAGAAAGGAGGAACGATGACGCTCAAAATCTGTTATTACGACTGTATAAAATAACAAAAACTATTTTAAGTGAAACGCTTTCGTAGTGAAAAAAATATAAAATAAAAATAAAAAAGCTTCTTTGTGTGTGTTAAATCGCGTGTGTTTAAATTTTTAATTTGCATTCTAAGTTCTAAAATTAAATAGTATTCTTTCGTCGCAAAGCAATATTAGATAGGCGTAGTTAATAAAGAAATCACAGTTCGATTTAACGGTTTAAAATAAGTGAAATATAATTATAGTTTGTGTATTTCGTTCCTATAGCAATAAACGTTTTTCGGGGCCAAAGTTTTAATAAAAAAAACTAATAAAAACACAGTTTGGACTAACAAAATGATACCTAATGCCACCACACTGCTAGCAAGGACTACACCATCCAGTTTTAACAGTACAGGATTGAACTCAACATTACTTGTGCCTACGTTTATGAGCTCAGAAGAATTTTTCGCGCTACAAATGAACAATAGTACCGACAACTCAACAAACGAAACTACGATCAACTTAGTGCTTAAATCTTGGTATCCGAGCGGTTATTCTCCCGCTCACATAATTTTAGCATCCGTAGTCGTAACAGTACTTATGATAATGGTAGTCGTAGGCAATATGTTAGTGATTATAGCGATAGTGACCGAAAAAGCGTTGAAAAATATACAGAATTGGTTCATAGCGTCGCTAGCAGTGTCAGATTTTTTTCTTGGTCTAGTTATAATGCCATTTTCTTTGGCTAATGAGTTGATGGGATACTGGATTTTTGGATTCTGGTGGTGTGAGATACATTCAGCTATGGATGTGTTGTTGTGTACCGCTTCTATAATGAATCTGTGTTTAATATCGCTGGACCGGTATTGGAGTATAACACAGGTGAGTTCTAGTTTTAATTATTTCATAGTTAAGCTTAGTTTTAACTATCATGATTTACGGCATATTTACATTATTGCGAATGATCATTCATCCGTGATCATAGCGCTTGCAACGGCGTCGAAATATCGGAACCTTTAAATAAATAATATACATTATACATCTATGGTAAATATCCCGTTAGTCATGATAGTGTTAATAACCATGATAACTATAAATATGTGTATCGTTATTTTCAACTATAATGGAAAACAGCTGTAACGTTAATTACGTAGCTGCGTGTATTGATATTTTTATGAAACTTTAATATTGAGATTCTTAATTTGAATGTATTTTTCAAAATTCGAATGAAGAATTCATTAAAAAATGACGATCCTTTTGTTTAAACACGTATGTTTAACCGATTGTTTAATTTCTATAACTGACGTCATCATTAGCTACTCTTGAGCAAATTACACCATTAAATTCCACTACCATCCAATACACAGCACGAACCAATCAAAAATACACCTTAACAATCAATAAATAGAGTTAAAAATTCAACATTACATACCAAAGTCCTACACACGAGATGTTTGCCAAGACTTCCTATACCCGAAAACTGATCAGATATTCAAAACTAAGCGCACTATACAGACTTCCGACTATTATTACGTATTTCCGTACAGGGATGTATTAAGGGGCCAAGTGAGGGGCAAAATAGGGCGAAGAGGGTGAAAGAGGGCGAATTAAGGGCGAAAGTGAGGGCAATTAAGTTAATTATTAAAATGTTTTAAGCGGTTTAATTTTGTAACGTTAGATGTTCATGGGGTTATTTTAATTATTCTTAATTGAAATGGAAATGGTAATGGCTTAATCGTTTGTGTGTATTGTTAGTAGGTGTGGTTATTTTAATTTTGGGTTATAATACTATACATGATAATAAAAACTTAAAAGTAATAGGCAGTCCCCCTCGGGACATGACTTAAGGTACCGGTAGAAATAAATATATCTGCAGTGAATAAACCTCTCTCTTAAAAATAATAATGACACAGTGACAGAGAAAAAACTTGTGATTACTATTATTTGAATATTGGTGTAAACCACAAATGTTTGTCTCGGTCTGGGTGTGTGTGTGAACGAGTGTGTGCGTAGTTTCTGATACCCTAGATACAAGTTACGAACTTAGTAAGGGGTCAGTTACTATAATAAGATGATGTAGTGTTATGTTATTTACTAATACATAATTATAAATGATCGACAAACCATTTTGTCTATGACATACAAATAAAAATATCGCCCGATTTAATAATCGAATTCAGTACCCCCATCCTGACAGGTAAGTGCACAATACACAGCGCGTTAACTGACAATTAATAAATTGACTGTAAATAAATAATTACATACTCATTGCGTCAGTAAATGATGTGTCAAGTTACATTACCATAATTACATAGTCAATTACGAGTAGTAACTGTCAATATTAATGAGTATTTATTTTCAATAATGATGTTTAATTGTGTGTTTTAACACTTTAAGGTTTAATAGGTGTATGTGGAGGTTGTATGTGTCTGGCGTGGCTGAGGTTCTGGGTTTGATTCCTGGGTGGTGCGGTGTGTTTGTTATACCTGTTACTCTTGCCATTAGTGCGAAAACGATCTATGCCCATGCCCAGCAGTGGGATCCTACTAGTGTGGATACTTGTTTTGTTTAAGTATTTTGTATTCATATTTTTAATTGCACTTATAAACAATGAAATAGGTAAATTTTATTTAAAAAAGTCAATGTAATAAAGTCTGTTCGTACACCAACAGAACTAATTAAACATGGCGCACTATTAATATATTTTACCACCTTTGTATGTTTGCTTTGTACCCACGTTTACGAATAATAAATTATTTGTATTTGTAAGTAGGTACTTATAGCCTTCATTTTTGTATCCATTTCACAAATGATTGAAAAAATAGTATACAATCTATAAAAAATAAAACAAAAGAAACCCCCCAATAATTCTGATCCCTTACTACACCCCTGTCCAATACAAGCATTAAGTATTCCTCCGTACTGAGTGGACGAGGTGAAGGTACTTTATATCGGAGCCTCACATTCAGTGCCGGTTTAGGTAAACAAACTAGGCATTATACACTTGGGGCATACGGAGATTTAATATTATATTCAAACTAGATATGCTAGAGGGATACAATATAATATTGAGCCCGATTGGAAATGTTATGTTTTCTTTTTGTTTAAAATCATAACATAACATAGTTAATCATTCACTACATAATTTCATTATAGTAACTGACCCCTAACTAAGCTCAAAGCTTGTATCTAGGGTATCAGAAACTACGCACACACACATTCACACACACACCCAGACCGAGACAAACATTTGTGGTTCACACAAATATTCACCCCGCACGGGAATCGAACCCGCAACCTTACGGATAGCAGTCCGGTATGGTGACCACTCTGCCATCGAGATCGTCAATGAATAAATAAAGTAGTTAATTTGCAATCCCGTGGAAATTTTGCAGCAAAAAGTATATTCTATGTCATTCGGTTGTAAAGAACTTCTGTACCAAATTTCATTTTAATCGATTCATTAGCTTGGGCGTGAAAGAGGAACAAACATGGATCTAATGCATCCATCTAAACTTTCGCGTTTATAATATTAGTGGGATAGGTACATTCTTATTTCAAAATCTAGTGATGAAAACAGCGTGAAAATTTTTGTATTAATCCACCTATTTGAGTGTGATAACAAAACATACTTACACTCATGCAAACTTTCGCATAATATGAATGTTTTTAAATAGCTTTTAGAATATTCTACACTTCCAAAAACTTGAACAATAATAATCCTTATTTCAGGTGCAATAATAGCTAATATCGCGTAACAAAATGTATCATTTAAAACCGATAACTACAGGTGATTGTGGAGTTAGAACGACGTCTACTAACCGAGGTACAGTCAGGGTAAGAAGAAGTTCGACACTTTAGGATTTATTTTCGTTTTCTAAGTATGAGCGTTAATGTGTTTTACTGATATGACATGACATCATTAGACTTAGCTTAGTGCCACAAATATATCTATTCCGGTGATAGGGTCACTGTAATCGCATATTTTGTATGTTTGTGTAATGAAAATGTATCCAAATGACATTATAGTCAAAATGACAATAGTAGCTTCTATATTGACCACCGAAATAAAAAAAAAATGTAGCTTTATACTCTAATCTATTTTTTATAGTATGTTAGTATATTTTATACATAGTTGTCTTCTTAGTATTAAGTTTTAAAAGGTGGTAAGAGATTATGCCATAGTAAATTTAAAAACAGCCGAAGTATTTCCAACTATTACTGTACATGCTACTAACCGAGGTACATTAAAACAATGAATATTGAAACTTGAACAGGTTCTGTTCGAACCAATAGTTTTGTGTTCTACCACCGAACTCGCATTGTGTAGAATGGCATACGTTTATTAGCGTTTTGGAGTTTTAACTACGCTAGAGAACGTGATAAAGGTTTATTATTAAATGAATAAATGATGTAATTTTAATAATTTTATTTGTGCTATGCGGGTACTGTGTGATTATCGATTTAAGTCGATTTTTCGACTAGTTTCGTTTACATGGTGGTCTTCATTACAAGAGGTCAGTCGTCCTCGAAAACGACTATAACGGTTTTGATTAAAATTACATGGAAGTGATTTATGATTTATGATCTATGATGATGATTTATGATGATGATGATGATAGATGATTTATGATGATATACAAAACATCGATCCAAATAGGTTTCATATTGTGAGCAAAATCAGTTAGGTACTCAATTTTCACCAGAGCAAAACGTTCACTAAGGCAATAAGCGATATTTAAATACTTCAGAAATCACCATCCAAAACACCGCAACGATTCCGCCCGCTTACGACTTCAACCCAAGTTTTCACCGGCCAGAGCTGGTTGAAACTAGCTCATACCAACACAACACCGGTTAGTACCGCCGCGAACCAGTTTAAAATGGATTTATTTAGACGTTATATTTCGCGTATTTGCGTCAACTGATACGGAAACACTGAGTTGTATGAATAATGGTAATTTATGATCGATCCGCCATTTTGGTTTAGCGAATTAATGATTGCCTATATTCATTGTCATTAGCTCATTTATGTCGTCGCTGAGGCTCGAACTTACTCATAGGGTGATCTGATCAGGCCTCAGTAAACCACGCTAGTCAACAAACCGTGGTTTCTCTCGCGTAGATCCCATTCCCGTAAGGATACGGGCATAAAATCTAGCCAATGCGCTTCATCATCATCAGTTCATATTATATAACATAACATAAGCATTCACTACATCATCTCATTATAGTAACTGACCCCTAACTAAGCTTGGAGCTTAGAAGCTGTGTGCGTAGTTTCTGAAACACACTTATTCACACACATACACAGACCGAGACAAACATTTGTGGTACACACAAATATTCATTCCGCAAGGGAATCGAACCCGCAACCTTACGGATAGCAGTCCGGCATGGTGACCACTCTGCCACCGAGGGGCTCGAGCCCATTACGAACGCTAAATTAGAGTGATTAGACGCTGGCCAAGAGCGGGTTGGTCGCCTTCACACACCACACAATTTCTTCGCAGGTGTGTACAGGTTTCCTCACAATATTTTCCTTTACCGTAAGAGCTTTCAAAATTTTCAAAAATTTCAAAAATTTAAAACATATATGTTAGAGTCGGGGTTGTTAGCTGGTTGAAATTGCGTTTCGGTTCGTACTTGATTTATTAATCTCTTCATAGATTGACACAACTTTACTTTTTAATTACAATTTAATGCTTAGTAAATTAAATCACGAGATTATAACACATTGAATAAATAAAATTATTGAATTTATAATAATGGTTGCTCGGTATATACGTGGCTTGGATCCAACCAGGCATCTACTAAAAAGAAAACTCATTTGCGGGTGATGAACCAGGCAACTTCCGAATAGCACCCAAAGGCCATAACCACTACACTATGGACGTTTTGAATTAATGATTCCTTTATTGTTATATGTTAATGTATGACGATGCGGTTTGTAGATCGAAACTATTCATGTGATAACTTTACCGATGTTCCATGAGTTAGGTTGAACTTTCATAGTTTATGTGTATGGATGAGTGTGTTCATATGCCCTGGGTACAGGTAGTAAACGGAGTTTGATTAGGTAATTATCATATGGTAAGCAAATATTAAAATTTGAATAATATCTTGTCAACTATTCCTGTTTTCTTAAAATATCAGTCAATCAATATTTAAATGAAATTTTGTTGATAATGTGATTTTGGTGTGAAATTTCGTGGTTTTCTCACAGATCAGGGAGTCAGCTTAAGACTTCCGTACTAACAGAGAGAGATAGTTCTGTCGTGGGTTTTCTCGTCTTATAAATTGGAAAATAGGTTTTTGAGAATAAATTATGAAAACTCCTAACACCCAAAATACTTAATATGGTCTTATTATACCTTAGTCTGAAAGGGGGTTAAACCAATAGTGCAATGGTAATCAAAAATATCCCAAAATTTGTTGTTAACAACCTATTAAGAAGTAACTAGAAATAAGAATATCTTGAACTCGAAATAAAACCTTGACAAAGATATTAGGATTCAGCAAACGCTTTTAGAAGACAATTTATTAATGACAACCCTCTCACTGGAGTTATCACCCCCCTCTCACCCCCTACCCCTCAGATTTATTATGTTCGCCCTTATCTGAAATTAATCTGTGATTTCACGTGAAAAACCATTTTTTATTCCAATTATACGACTCTATGTTGAGGAAAGACTATTAGGAAATGGGACCTTTTTGACGTAGGGGAACTTTTTGATGTCTAACTTAAGGTTTTATAAAATAAAAATCTATTTATTGCATAAAAGTACATACAAAATAAATCAAAACAAATGCATATGCGTTTGTTAATGTAAGCAAAAGGTGATTGCTCATATTATGTAGAAATTCGGATTAGTGCTCATTCCCTGCGATAGTTTAATTTTGAAAATTCATATGGCAACATCATCATCAGCTCATACATATCCCCACAAGAGGCTCGAGCCTACATCACACAGTGCGTGTTGTTCGCCTTCACATACAACCTTAGAATTTATTTGCAGGAGTGCGCAGGTTTTCTCACGAAGAAAGTGATTTTTGTGTAGTGTGTTTACACCTGAAAATATGGTTTATTCCTCTTTGATCACCCAGGTGATCAAATTCCACATTTTTGTGGACTGAAATCACCTGCTGCCAAATCACCTGGGTGATCAATTTCCACATGGTTTAAATTGACTTTACTTGTTTCCTGAAATCACCTGGGTGATCTGATTCCACATTATTGGAATTGATTTTACTTGTTGCCTGAAATCACTTGGGTGATCAAATTCCACATCGTTTTAATCGATTTTATTTTATATGGCTATTTCAAGTACATACATACATATTTATCTTTTACTCGTAATAGCCTTGTTGAAATTAAGCGTTAAGACTGTTATTATCAGGGAAGTACAGCGTTAAGAGAGTCAGTAGCTTTAGCTTCAGAAGGCTACATAAACACCTAATACTGTTTTCAATTCTAATAGAAAGATTACTTGTAAAGTGAACCTCAGCTTTACGTAACTTCTTATTATTAAATAATAATAGAATAACAATCCAACCCACAATCAAGTTTCAATAACAAACCTCCTTCAAAAATCCCGGAAATTTCGCACCAAAAATCATTTTACTTTCTAGTGGGATTACAGGGAATGACAGTGTTTAGAGACCAAACGTAGCCTATGTATAATTCAGAACCGCCCCACTATATCATTGTGAGGGTGAAACAGAAACCTCCTTAGGGGATAGGGGATGAAAAAATAGAAAAAAACTATTGTTCTTTTTACAAATAAAAATGGAAACCATTTTTTTCTATTGATTCTGTGGTGTAAATGTAATAAGTGAGCTTGGTTATGGGTTGTTTCGGGGGTTTGCTTGTGGTAATATCATGTCAAAACTATTGTGGTCTTCAAATCAAATCATATCAAATATTTTATTGCGGTTTTAAATAGTATTAGGTATATACATTTTAAGGAAAATACAAAAAATATTTAATAATTGAATTTGTATGTATGGGCCAGTTAACTTTATTAATTTTATATCTTTGTTTTTTTTTACACTGGTAGTCTTGACTTGACTTTAACTCTCCTGATGAAAAGTGATGATACAGCCTAAGATAGAGCATACACTTTAAAAATCCTAATTAAAAAATTCTCAAATAACGCACACTTTTATACGAAAACTAAAAATAAATAACACTTTAATTTAACGGTGTGAACAGGAGACTGGCACTATAATATAAAATACTAGCCGTATAATGTTACTACTTCAAAATTACCGTTGTCAACTAAAGTTTTATACGTAATTACGAACTCATAAACTTGTACGAAGATATTTTATGTGGCGTTTGACCGCTGCGGTAGTTGTTAGAACGTATATTAGATAATACTCGTAGCAACTCCCCGCGGTTTCACCCGCGTAGTTCCCGATCCCGTGAGAATTTCGGGATAAAACATAGCCTATGTTCTTTCCCGGACCATAAGCTACCCCTGTACCAAATTTCAAGCCAATCGGTTCAGTAGTTTGGCCGTGAAAAGGTAACAGACAGACAGACAGAGTTATTTTCGCATTTATAATATTAGTTAGGACTAGTTAGGATTAGGATGTAGTTTCTGATACTCTAGACAAATATTATAAATGTATTAAGCGGTCATTTGCATTATGAGGATGATAGATCGATTGATTATATTGCTTTTTTGTGTCATTTAGACCTTCGTGTTGTCTGCATATAAAAAGATTACAATTGTATATATTCTTTAAAACCAACCAAAAAATTAGCTACAAAAAATTAATGACACTATTCAAGGCTCGAACCCACACCTATGTAAGTATATTGCAAACGTCAGGTGTTTACAGTATATTATTTTCAGGTAGTTTTCAGGTCACGACACCTCGTAAAATAGTGTATAAATATTGACGCGAGGGTCGTCGTTAAATTAAACACTAGTTCATCGACCATAACTTGCTAGCCATAAATCTATGATATTTATTCAGTATTGTCAAGGTCTCAAAGAAAAGCACTTTATCTTTTGACATTTATATATCTAGTGCTAGTATAAGTATGTTATTTATATTATTACTTTTTTGGCATAAATAAAAAAATATTATATATATATATATTTTTATCTGTATATATAAAAGAAAGTCGTGTTAGTTACACTATTTATAACTCAAGAGCGGCCGAACTATTTGGCTAAAAATTGGTAGGGAGGTAGCTAAGAACCAGGAGAAGGACATATATTTTTATCCCGAAATTCCCACGGGAACGGGAACTACGCGAGAGAAACCGCGGGGCACAGCTAGTAAAAAAATAAAATAAATAAGTACTTATTTTAAACACCATAAAAAATAATTTCATACTATTTTTTTAGCTACTGAGTGATGTAAGTAGTTGTGTAGTGCCTCTTGCTATGCCAAAGATCACTAATTCGATTCTTGCTCGAGACAAACATTTATGTGTATTTGAGTGCAAAAGTGTCTACTTATCTTCGTCTTTTCTAAGTATGTACAATGAATTCATTCTTACTCACAAATATCTTCAGTAAGACAAGCTTTGGGTCTACAGTGTGATATTCCAGATACTACGTTACTTTATGCCTATTCAATCTTGTATTCAGCACTTTAAAAGATGCAAAGGTATTTGCTTTTATTTAATTCCATGGAGCTGGCTTGATGCGAGCTATTGAGCTATGAATTTTGCGGCCCGTATGTTGATTTTTAATCGCTTTCGATGAAAACTATCGATAAGCGCCGTTTAGCTTAATAATTTTAATAAATTGAGCAAAAATTGCGAATTGGGCGTATACCTACTGCCTAAAAAGAAGACGTCAGAGCATCAATAATTTTATTAGGTAAGTATATAGGATACAGATGTCCATCATCATGGGCCATTAACATCTACGTGAGATGATTTTATGTAGCGTCCGTTGGAGTTGTAGGGTTTGAAACGCACCTACGAAAGTGACTGGTTAGTCCGATGCGGGACAGACAAACTCGACGACAGTTCGAGCATACATATAATACATAGAATACAGATGTCCATAGCCAACTGTATTCTCTTAAATTTACACAACGATTAACAGTTACCCTGGAGTAGGAACTGACGAAGTATATTGTGGATTTAAGACTTATAATAGGTATGAGAAGTAAACGGCGAATCGTCCCAGAAGCAACTAAATCTAAAAAATGAATAATATTAATATGGAATATTTACCAAAAAAGCGGTGCATTTTTTCCATTTTATCCTTAACGGCAAACATGCCATACCTACATAAAATAATTTCACATATGGAAGCAATAAAAATAAAATAAATCACGTTTTATTGTCACATGTGACTTTTAGATTTTCTCTATAATACTCGTATTATTAGTTGGGGATAGTTTTTATATAATACTAGCAGCGCCCCGCGGTTTCACCCGCGTAGTTCCCGTTCCCGTCGAAATATGGGGATAAAATTAAAAACAAACCGCATCAAAATCCGTTGCGTAGTTTTAAAGATCTAAGCATACATAGGGACAGAAAAAGTGACTTTGTTTTATACTATGTAGTGATTATTGGAATTATTGCAGTTTATCTGAATCATTCCACTTTGCCCCACCAAGGCGCCCCACTGGTGGGGCAAAGTGGAACTCTTGTTTTTTTTTTATAATACCTTGCTGTGAAGTGATTTTGAAAATGCATTGAAAATTTTCGCCTCAGCCGGGAGCGGGGACTTGAACCCGCAACCGTGCTGAACCGTACACCGCTCTTCCAATTGAACCACGATGCAGTTTTATCCAGGTTTTTAGCTATTCTTTTAGGTCACACTTTAGTCTGGTTAGGTGTACTTAGCTTTGTTGGAGAGTTTAACAAGACTAATAGTTATGTGCAACCCGCATTGCTAGCGTTAAAACAAAAAATAAAATAAAGAATTTGGTACAATTTTGTGACTGCGCCAAAATTCCAAGAAATCGATACAAACAATTTATCCCGAAACTCCACTTGAGAAAAACAAGGAAAATGCCGCCGTATAATATACATAACATATTCGAATACCAATTTATTTGAACGACAATACGCACATAATAAATAAATATATAACGTTATGTAATATATAAAAATATGAGGCACTGCAAATGGCGGTAACGTTAGCTCTGAGGAAGATTATTCACGTCCCAAAAATGTCGTTGCAAAACCCATCTAAACGGTGAAATAGGCAATATATTAATGTACATACAACAGTATAAATATATAGATATTATAAGATGTTGCGTCATGGGAATTGGTACATGGTATACATAGGAAATCTATACTACATTTATATTATACCGTAGAGTGTAACTGTTTGTTTTGCATGAATTCGCTAATTTCTGGTACTACTACTCCAATTTAAAAAAATATTTTTTTCAGTGTTAGGTACTTAGGTAGCTTCTTTATCAAGCTGTATGTTATGATACAAATCCAATGAGAGTGGAGCTTAGGTAGGTTAAACCGCGGGATACAGCTAGTAAAATATTTTTTACTGTTGTTTTATATGCTGCCTGGTTCGACTTATAATAAAGTTATTTTCAACCATCTCAAAGTTCCTAAAAAAGTAGATCTTAATTAATCATAGGCGAAAAATTCAGAAAAAGATTATTACAAAGAAGTTTTAATCTGCTTTTTAATGAGATATACTTACTTAGAGTAAATCTGCGTTAAACTAACATAATAATAATTTCAAGTTTGAGTTAGAAACTAGCACAATAGCAGTATCCTGTCTCCGACACACCACTTCAAATGTCACTATGGTTTCCAAAACTATCATATATAAATTAACCTCATCCCTAATTACACACGAATTTACTCCTAACTCACCTTCAAATAAGGCTTATTATAGCAAAACAAAGCTTTGTTGGTTTTACATTTAACACAGATTTGAATTTTCACTGATTCTGAAATGTTATTAATTGCTTTCGCAATAAGGTTTGTTTTGGTCTGGCAAGTGATTTCGATGTTGGTTTTTGATTTAAGTGATTCTGTGTTTATGTTTTCATAGATTTGTTTGTTTGGTTACAAATTATTAAGGGTTACGTAAAATAATAAGAGAGAAAACGTTTATTTTACGGGCTTTTTGTAATGTATTTTCGGTTTAAAAAGTATCTATACTAAATATAAAGCTAAAGAGTTTGTTTGTTAGAACGCGCTAATCTCAGGAACTACTGGTCCGATTTGAAAAATTCTTTCGGTGTTAGATAGCCCATTTATCGAGGCTATAGGCTATATTTTATCCCCTGTGTTCCCACGGGAACGAGAACTGCAGGGGTAAAACCGCGCGGGCGCTCCTAGTTTGTGACAATGATCTATAGAATTATGCAATAATCTATGTAAGTATACTAATCCTGTCTGTCTGTCTGTTACCTTTCACGGCTAAACTACTGAACCGATTGACTTGAAATTTGGTACAGGGGTATCTTATGGTCCGGGGAAGAACATAGCCATGTTTTATCCCGAAATTCCTACAGGAATGGGAACTACGCGGGTGAAGCTAGTATTTACATTTATTACAATGTTTACTTTCTCTCGCGTAGTTCCTGTTCCCGTGGGAATTTCGGAATATCCTATGTCCTTCTCCTGGTTCTTAGCTAAGTACCTCCCCACCAATTTTCAGCCAAATCAGTTCAGCCGCAGAGTTATAAATAGTGTAATTAACACGACTTTCTTTTATATATACTCATATGTAATATATGTATATAGATATAAAGCGAAGGTTAATTTCACAATTTCAATTTACAAAACTATTTATTTACCCCAAAAACATTGTTATAACTATCACAGATGTTTTAATCTGACCTTACGAAGAAAAGTTCTCAAAGACAAACTTTACAACTTTCTTTATTCTTTAGTTATTAATTAAAGTTTCATGATAAATTATGTAGAAAACTAGCAGCGCCCCGCGGTTTTACCCGCTCCCGTGAGAATGCGTAGCTCGTAGTATCATACAATCTCGGCACACTTCGCCATCGTGTGTTAAAAAATTAAGTAACAGCGCCATCTATTGGTAGGATTTGTGACTACAAAAAGCTACAATAAAACATACCACTACTTACTTATACACAATCCCATGGGAATTTCGGGATAAAAAGTATCCTATGTGTTATTCCTAGTTATAAGGAACATCTGTACCAAATTTAATCAAAATTGATACAGTAGTTTTTGCGTGAAAGTGGAACAAACATCCAAACTCACAAACATCCAAACATACAAACTTTCGCATTTATAATATTAGTAGGATATTACGAGTAAATTACATTTTGAAATACTTATTAGGGCTGTATACTATTTATTATTAAATTAATCGAGTTCTATACTAGTATTATAAAGCTGAAAAGTTTGTTTGTTTGAACGTGCTAATCTCAAGAACTACTAGACCGATTTAAAAAAATATTTCAATGTTAGATAGACCGTTTATTGAGGAAGGCTATAGGCTATATATCATTATGCTACGACCAATCAGAGAGGAGTTGAAATAAAACACTTAAACGGATTTTTGTCGTGGTTGTATTTTACATTACCGTTTAAGTGTTTTATTTCAATGTGTAGTGTTCGTGTAAATCAAAGATATCAATAAGAGAGGAGTTAACGTGGGATAAACCGCGGGGCGTCGCTAGTAATCAATAAGACTTAGTATATAAAGGGAGTTTCTTTTGATAGAGATTTCATCACGTTTTGATTGAGACGTGATCGAATATTTCTTTAATATTGTATTAGGTATTGAGAAATAGTAATATTTGTTATACTAGGTCTCTGTTGACGGGTTTGGTTGATATTTTTTCTTTGATTTGTATTGTTGTTAAGATTTGAAATGTAAAAAAAAGACATTACAAAATGCAAAACATATTCGATTCTCGTTCGAAGTAGAATAAGATGTGATCTGTATTGACGACCTCGATGGCAGAGTGGTCACCATGCCAGACTGCCATCCGTAAGGTTGCGGGTTCGATTCCCGTGCGGGGTAAATATTTGTGTGAACCACAAATGTTTATCACGGTCTGGGTGTGTGTGTGAATGAGCGTGTGCGTAGTCTCTGATACCCTAGATACAAGCTTCGAGCTTAGTTAGGGGTCAGTTACTATAATGAGACGATGTAGTGAATGATTATGTTATGTTAATATTTTTTTATATGATAATAATGTTTCAAACCTTTTTAAAATTACAACCTAAAATTTTACCCCAAACAGGACTCGAATTCACGACCAACAATTCAGCAAACACATTAGTCCAAAGCATGTAGAATCTCAAATAAAATAACCTAAATCATTTTTGAAAGAACGTTATGTAAATACCAGTAATTAATTTGACACAGACGCATCCTTCGGGAAACGAACGCTATTATGTTCTAAATTATAAATTGGTTCATACATTGTTGATGAGAGTCTGTAATAAGCTTTTTGAATAATGAATTCTAAAAAAATTCATGAAAAGCTTTCTACAAAGAAAGCTTACGATTTACCGATTTTGTGAAAGAATATTTTTAACCCCCGACGCAAAAAGAGGGGTGTTATAAGTTAGACGTGTCTGTGTGTGTGTGTGTGTATCTGTCTGCCTGTGGCATCATAGCTCCCGAACGGATGAACCGATTTCAATTTAGTTTTTTTATGTATTAAAGGGGACTTACGTGCGAGTGTTCTTAGACATGTTTAATGAAAATCGGTTGACTCGTTTAAAAGTTATGGGGGTTTGAAAGTAATTGTGTTGGGGGATTTTAATTTTTTTAATTAAATCATGTATTTTGGTAAAGGATTTGCATATGGGGTGAATTTTTCAAACGCGGTGAAGCAAATTTGAAATTTATGATGATGATATGATGTATACGCTGCCGTGCTAATATTAAATGCAGTAATCGACATTTTATCGAATTTGTTTTTTTTACAAAAATGATACCACAAGACTCGTATCTACCTGTTGGGGTGAAAATAATAATTAAAAAAAAATTGGTTCTTACTAAAACGATAACGACAAATGCAGCATATGGATCAATTTCATGTGACTTACAAGTATAAACGCAGCAATATCCGAACACAAGAATAAAACACAGTATTTGTGTCTTTTATACAAGTTTAAAACGCAGTATTAATTGCTTACTAGGCTTAAATGCAGTATTTGTACACTTAACTGTGTTTTATTTAGCAATTTTTAATAATAATATTGTAGTTTCAAAATTTAAACGCAGTAAAGAACAATACTGCATTTTAGCGTTGTATCACTGACGCGTTTCTGTGTGCGGAGCGTGTT
This sequence comes from Timandra comae, assembly GCA_958496195.1. Classification (NCBI taxonomy): domain Eukaryota; kingdom Metazoa; phylum Arthropoda; class Insecta; order Lepidoptera; family Geometridae; genus Timandra; species Timandra comae. The sequence goes on from OY292376.1 coordinate 1,134,766, forward strand.
TCAAACGCACGTACTGCGTTTCGCGTTGGTAAGCGTGCCTCAGTCGGGAGACTCGGGAGTGGTCATTCAACGGCGCTGGACGTAGCTACTCATTTCATCGCAAAAAGGAATATTTTTCGGTAAGCGCTTATTAACTTACTATTTATTTTATGCACGTTATATACTAACCAGCTACTAATCTTGTAATATCCCTTAACAATTTAATACATTACTCGTGGTTGAACTTTTTACAAATACCTAGTTTACTCAAATTATAATATAGGAATATAATATTCCCGTTTAATAATTGCTATTTAGGCATGTTATGCTTATTAAGAGTAAGGGGGAGAATGACAATAACATCTAGTCAGCCCCAACTGTCAACCTCACCTGCACGACCCGGACGTTTGGAAACGAACGTTCAGGTACGACGGCTTTCAGCTATCGTGGTGCTCCCTGCTGGATAACTGACGAGGCAATGACGACCGAGCTGTGGCGGGATAACCACTCACCTGCTCGGGCAACTGAGCAGAAGAGGCTGCAGCGACCTTGGGATCTAAATAATTCCTAAAACGTCTGGCGCAGAAGGCAATGGGAAACCACTGCGACTACATTCCCAAGAAAGTCACATGGAAGCACAAGAAAATGAGTCACGATCGCCATGCGAGCCGATTAGCAACCGGCGCCGTGCTGCGTCCGGGGCGTGCGGTGTGAAATTAGATACCGGCCTTGGAGGGGTAGCATTCCAGGCCCCCCAAGGAAATTGGAATGGGAACACCATCAAGCTACGACGACACCAAATGATAGGGACATGGAATGTGCGCGGCTTAAACCAACCCGGGAAACTTATCGTATTGGAACTAGAGTTAGTCAGAGTCGGTGTAAACATCTGTGGACTTATCGAGACCCACTGGAGAGGAAGCGGTCATTTATTAACAGACCACCACGTCATCTACTTCTCTGGCAACGACAGCATCAGCAGTAACGGTGTGGCCTTCGCAATACCTTTACAGCACAGAAACTGCGTGATGGGGTATGAGCCTGTAGGTGACCGGATTATCAGCATCAAGATAAAGGCTTCACCGATGAATCTTAACCTAATCCAGGTATATGCTCCAACTTCTGCCGCCAGTGATGAGGTTATTGAGAGATTTTACTCCGAGTTAGGAACTGTCATAGCGAAAATATCGCACAGAGAGTTATTAGTCCTCATGGGTGACCTAAACGCTAAGATCGGAGAAAATGCTCATCAGCTAGCCAAATGCGCGGGAAATTTTGGACTTGGGAAACGGAATGATCGAGGTGAACGCGTAATACAATTTGCTTCAGAAAACGACCTGGTAATTGCAAATAGCCTCTTCGAACATCACCCTCGAAGACTGTACACTTGGATATCGCCTGATGGGAATACCCGCAATCAGATTGATTAAATCATGGTTCGGTCGCGATGGCGATCGTCGGTAACAAATGCTCACACATTGCCTGGAGCTGATTGCGGGTCAGATCACCAACTGTTGATCTCGAAAATTAAACTCAAGCTGACAGCGGCTAGATCCACCAAAAAGCCAAAAAAGTTAGAAGTGAAGGATGCTGAGAAATTCCGTTCAACTATTGAGCATAATTGGTCACAATGGACTGAAGCAGATCTAGTCAACGAAACGTCTGATGCACTATGGGACCGGGCAAAGAGGCTTATTACTACAGTTGTCTCAGAATCCGCACCTTCGACCAAACCACACAAAAAGCAGTACTGGATGACTGATGGTACTTTCCAGCTTGTCGAGAAACGGCGGACAATGAAAGCAACCGGAGCGGAAGTCAAGGATCTGAATAAAATGTCGGCACAAATAACTGAAATGCAGACAAGATCATAATGCCTACTTCCGTATAAGGAAATTGAGGCCCATGCACATAGATATGAATCCAGGGATTAATTGATTTGATTTAACTAAAATGACTGCTAAAGTGCCAAGTTTTTTTTAAAGTTTTTTTATTTTAAAATTTGCATAGCATTTTTTTTGTATTTTGTGCGAAAGCAATTTTGATTTAACTTTGATTTTGATTTTTGTTATGTCTTTTATAAAACTTACTCGTAAATAAATGTTCATGAAGGTATTTTAACTACTACTTAAATTATTTTATTTAATAAACTACATTTTAGACATAAAACACTAATTGTTATTTATTACTCACTTCACTATACCTACAATCTCCCCAAATTAATATATTCGAATGCTAGTACAACACGCAGTATATAACAATTCCTAAGATAAAATGCAGTAATAAGCACTTATACTGCATTTTGCTTTAAAATACAATTGAATGACTACCTAGTAATACATAGTTAAAGGGCAGTATTCAACATTTATATGAAAATTAAATATATTTTTCGCTTAATTATTTAATGTAATGATTTGTTTTAGTTTTTTATACTATAATAATAATAAATCAAAAACATTTGTCTGCACATGACGTAAAGTTTGTAAAAATACCTTTTACCGCGTTTATCTCGAAACCGCCATTTTGCGAGTACTGCATTTAAAATTACGACGGCAGTACGGGAATCGAATTCGGAGCTATTGGAGAAACTACGTTATTTTAAATTGGACAAATTTATTCAGTTTGTTATCAACTATTTTAAAGAAAACTTTCGAGTATACACCTGTATGTCAAACGAAGGACTCGTGTTCAATTCCTAGATAGAGTGATGCATGTTTGCTATTTTTCCAAACATGACTTTGGTTTGAGATCACCATCATTGTAACATTATCATAATTGAGAGAGAGTGAGAATGCCCTGCTGTGGGATCTTATAGGTTAATATTTTATTTCTTACTAGTAGCACCCTGCGGTTTCACCCAAGTATTTCCGGTCCCGGTAGGAATACGGAGTTAAAATATAGCCTATGTCACGCACTGATTAATTAGCTTTCTATTAGTGAAAGAATTTTTGTAATCGGTTCAGCAGTTTCGGAGCCTATTCGTTACAAACAAACAATCAAATCTTTCCTCTTTATAATATTAGTGTAGATTTTCAGTAATAAACAGTTTATAAAACTCATAAATTGAATAGAAAACTTGCTAAAATATTGGGCTCAACTAATAACTTCTGAAATGGGTCAAAATTAATAGATTATGATTAATGATTTTGTCCAATGAACTCTTTTCGGGACTTATAAAGTTTTATAAGATGAAGTGATAGCAAAGTTTTGGGTTTAACGTAATATTGAGAGGGGTACAACTTTGGGGGATGAAAACTTTTATAATTTTTTCAACTAAGTTAAAATGCTCAAAGTCTTGGTATTAATTATGTAACTAATATCTGTTTTATAATACTAGGTAGTATTAGTGGGTTTTGTCGCGTAAAAATACTTTCAGATTACATTAGATTCAGTGACCTTCATAAGTGTATTGAGGCCTTAATGAATAAATGATTTTTGATTTGATTTCTTTTTGGAAATACCATGTATTACGATATACAACACCTACTTTACGACCTCGATGGCAGAGTGGTCACCATGCCGTCCTGCCATACGTAAAGATGCAGGTTCGATTCCACTAATATTTGTCTCGGTCTGGGTGTGTGTGTGACTAAGTTTGTGCGTAGTTTCTGATACCCTAGATACAAGTTTCAAACTTAGGAATTAGTTACTATAATGAGATGATGTAGGGAATGATTATGTTATGTTACTATTTAAATAATTCAAAATGTAATTCGTATTAGGTGGTCTAATTTTCTAAAGGCAGTCAGTTTCGACCGAGACACACTGCCTAACTATTGCCGTTATAATCCATAGTATATGTGTCAGAATTCAATTACATTTATTTGTTTTTTACCCCTTATTTGTACCCCAAAATAAAAACCAATAATTTTATTGAAATAAAACACTTAAACGGATTTTTGTCGTGGTTGTATTTTGTTTTACATTTTCTGACGTTTCGGATTCTTTACAAAACCCGTGATCACAGAAGACTAAGATGGAAGACGTCTGTACAAAGTAATGTAAAAAGTTTACTACCTTTAATATTTTGAATATAATTTTAAATACATTGTTAATTTACCACAGATTCGAAAATACATCAGCCGAGAAGGATCTGCAAGAAACTCGGTCTGGAATTATTTTTTATAAAAAAATTTAAATAAACTAAATTACAATGCACTTTAAAATTAATACATTTTTTTTTCAATTTGAAACGTTCCTATTCACGCATACCAAACTGACAGTATCTTTCGGTCTTGCAGTTGTTGGACGTGCTTTTGTTGATGATTAAATCCGTTTAAGGGCCGATTTTTCCATCGCCAGATAACTTTTATTCGACGAATAAAATTGACGTTTGACAGATTTTGTATGAAATAACTGTCAAAATTTCAAAGTTATCTGTCGAATAAAGTTATCTGGCGATGGAAAAATCAGCCCTAAGTGTTTTATTTCAATGTGTAGTGTTCGTGTAAATCATAGATATCAATACCAATAATTTTAATCAAAGAATCACTAACAACTCTCTTTTTCGTTTAACTAAATCTTTAATTAAACTATCTTTCTCTAAAACTATCTATTACTTAAAAGCTGTATAAATTTTGATGTAGTTTTAGAGAGTGTGTCAGCTAAGTGCCATTAAATCTGGTACCCCAAAACACTAGACTATTACTCTTGTTGAACGCTAATTGCAGTTTATGACCTAGCTCGTATCTAGGTATTTTGGAACCCAATTAGGTAATGTAACAAGACCTAGGTAATGCACCGTATTATAGGAAGCTAGTTCATTTTCTAATATTCTGTAATGCTGTTAGCTTGGGTTTAAAATGGAATTTATGAGTTTTTAACACGATAGATAATGCTTTTTAGTTTTCTGCAATTCGACTTTTTAATTTGACCAGTCGGCTTGAAGCCTCGGTAGCTCAATTGGAAAGAGCGTTGCTACGGCTCAGCATGGTTCCGGGTTCAAGTCCTGGCTGAGGCGTAAATTTTGAAAGGCTCACAAAATTTACGAATGTTTCCTATATCCTCGACATGGTAAGAGTTTCGGATCACTATCGCGTATAAGACAAGTGTGACAATTACATTTATTGCTTCCCAGAGTACTAATATCATCAATGATAAAGATACCGTTGTTTTTAAATTAGCCATATTTGACTATATTAAATTGACTCATATTTTACTATAAATTATCCTACTAATATTATAAATGCGAAAGTTTGTATGTATGGATGTTTGTTCCACTTTCACGCAAAAACTACTGTATCGATTTTGATTACATTTGGTACAGATGTTCCTTATAACTAGGAATAACACATAGGATACTTTTTATCCCGAAATTCCAATGGGATTGTGTATAAGTAATCGTATGTTTTATTGTAACTTTTTGTAGTCACAAATCCTACCAATAGATGGCGCTGTTACTTAATTTTTTAACACACGATGGTGAATTGTGCCGAGATTGTATGATACTACGAGCTACGCATTCTCACGGGAGCGGGTACTACGCAGGTAAAACCGCGGGGCGCTGCTATTATCCTATATTTTTCGTAATACCCATTACAGTTTCAGAGATTTAATGATTAATCAAGTCGTGTTGTAGAGCTCCTACCCATCTCATTATCAATTCACATCACTATTAATAAATTATTAGGGTACCGTGAAAGGATAACTAAACCTTTTCATCTATAATGATAAGAGGAACCCTATTATGTAAGGAATCATGACTTTCAATAAGCTATGTTGATGGTACTTATTTATTAAGGTTGTTAACACGTAGTGTTTAACGATAATTTGTAGTTTACATATAAGGCACCCATTTAAGTCTTAATTATATTGTATAATTGCGGCGTCCCGCGGTTTCACCCGCATTGTTCCTTCCTTTTGAATCATTATATATATTTAAAAAAACCGCATCAAAATCCGTTGCATAGTTTTAAAGATCTAAACTTCCCGCTGTCTGACTGACGACTTGTTTTCTATACTATAATATTATAAAGAAGAAACATTTGTTAGGCTTTGAAACTACTGAACCAATTTCAAAAATTCTTTCACCATTAGAAAGCTTAATTCACCCTGAGTAACATAAGCTATATTTTATCCCTGAATTCCCACGGGAATGGGAAATAAGCGAGTGAAATCGCGGGGCGCTTCTAGTATACTATTTAGTGATAAGCCGAACACAACCACGTGTATTTAAACTAAAATTATAAATACGTTACCGTTATTAACTATTCAAGTTGAACCATTTATGGTTTTAGGATCAACCCGAATCTATTTGCCGTGAACGTTGTTTTAATAACGTACGGGACCCTTTGCTATTAATGTTTACGCCATGTTGCGATTATTCCTAATGCTGACTTTGGTGTTGTAAAAGGTAGTAAGGTTTTGATGTTGAAACTAGCTGTTTGTTCTGGTTTTGTTCGTGTAGTAGGTGTGTTTTGTGGTTTCACTCATGTTTTTAGTTTCTTTTTAAGTGAATACCCCAAATTGCAGCGCTGTACAGATAATTGTATGTGTGTCTGTGTGTGTGTACTTCATAAAATTTGATATATTTTTTGGTATTTTTTGTGTTATATCGCGATAATATGAACCGGCATGTAAAAGTTTTAGGAACTTTATTTATTAATATGTTTTTTTAATCATACCAAAAATGAGTTAAAATATATGAGACATACATGCAACCTACCTAATCCTATTATTATGTGTTTGCTTAAATCAAAGAAATTATCCCTCAATAATTCAAAAACTGATTTCAATCATTAATATTATCCCCACAAAATTCCATCAACTTAAATAATAAACTAATACCAACTTCATTACAAACCAGTAAGTTTCACCTTGTAACCGCAGAACATACACAAAATAGGAATTTGATAGTCATTGTTTCCGCCCGTATTACCGAGCCATGTCTGTGTTTAAACATTGTTCTGTGGCGTGGACAGGGCGATAATGGCTGACATGCCATAATGTTGGCTAGTTATGTAATTTTAGTAGATTTATCTAGGAATACTTAACATAATCCATTCTTTTTTCATATTCTCGTTGTGGGTGTGTGTGTGAATGAGTGTGTGCGTAGTTTCTGATACCCTAGATACAAGTTTCGAACTTAGTTAGGGGTCAGTTACTGTAATGAGATGATGTAGTGAATGATTATGTTATGTTGTTATGTTATATTGACGATAGTGAAGTTACTAGTGACGCTGCCTGTAATGCCAAAGGTTACGACTTTGATTTCCGCTTAAGACAAATATTTCATTATGTGCATGAACATTGGTTATCACTACATACTATGTAGTGATAACTTACATAGTATAAAACAAGCCGTTTTCTCTGTCCCTATGACCTTATGTCCCTTTGTCCCTATGTATGCTTAGATCTTTAAAACTAAGCAACGGATTTTGATGCGGTTTGTTTTAATAGATAGAGTGATTCAGTGGAAAGGTTCTTAGCATAATTTTATCGCCTTTTCCTACGGGAACGGAAATTACGCGTGTGAAACCGCTGGGCACAGCTAGTAACTTATAAGACTAGATGGCGATATGACTCTTTTTATGTGAACAATAAAACCGTTCGAAATAGATATATAAATAAAAATTCAATCCAAGAATTTAATCTGTTTCAAGTAGTTTACCAACTCGCATTAGGCAAGCGTGATCACAGTTAGTCTTCCTTTAATACTAGACTAATAAAGTTATATAGATAGAAGTAACATTATTTGTATTAGAGAGAGATGAAGCAAGAGAGAAAGAGAGAAATATCTTTTTTTCAGCAATTTTCTAGCTAGGAAAAGGTTCGAACGTAAATAGATCAAGATTCATATTTTCACAAAACACAACAAAATTCTATTTTAATTTATTTTATATAATTAAATTGTCAATTATTTATATTTACTAGGAAAACTTACAGACTATTTTATAATAACATTATATTAACAATTAAAAAACCCCCTAACACAATTACTTTCAAACCCCCATAACTTTTAAACGGGTCAACCGATTTTCATCAAACATTTCTAAGAACACGTAACACGTAAGTCCCCTTTAATATATAAAAATAACTAAATTGAAATCGGTTCATCCGTTCGGGAGCTATGATGCCACAGCAAACAGATAAACACACACACACACATCAAACTTATAACTCTCTTTTTGCGTTGGGGGTTAAAAAGTGTATTACAATATGAGCACTTAGCAAATTTTGTTAATGTGATTTTTCTATGTTAATATAAAAATATCTATTTAAGTGTATAAGTTACGTGATTTGGATCAATAAAACAGTATACATATTTATTAGGTACATAAATGAAAGAAGTCTTTGTTTTACCTAGTTTAAACTGAATTTGAGCTTGTACAGTAAAGACCAATATCCAATTGTGGCGATTATTTAGACATATATCGTCCTCCTTGACGTGTCCGTCAACGGCGAGCCTCGGCTTAATGAGCTCGGTCGTGAGCTCTGCTAGGCTAGCATGACTTCGAAAACGCGATAGATACGACTATTTATTGACATCCAACTGTCAAAATTTAATAAAAATGCCCGCCATATTTAATTTAACCCCATGATTAATTTTATGACATTTGGTCATGCTCGCGAAATCGATATAGCTGTTTATTGACATTCAACTGTCAAAATATAACCAATATAGCCGCCATATTTAATTTTATCAAATCGTACTACGCCATATTCATTTGGTCATGCTCGCGAAATCGATATTATTTCGTGGTGTCTATATCATTTATCACGCACAGTCATGCTAGGCAGGCTGATATGGCTTGCAAAGCCAAACTTTGTCTTGAAAGACCTATTGCACGGCGCACAGTACAACTGGCCTTATGTTACAACTGGATACTGTTTTATATCTAAATAGGCTGCTATTTAGACATAAAACTTTTACAAAATAACAAACATTATCGTCACAAATTAAAGTTAATATTCCAAGTCTGTCTCCACAGCTAATGACAGATTACGATCGTAAAAAACTTAGAAAAACATTTTTAAAACAAAATTTCTTTTTTATCATTGAAAATTCAAGTCCAGAGTTGTTTTAGATACGCGAATAATTTTATGTACAGTCGTGGTAAGAAAAGGTTCGTCACCTTAAGATCTATTTTCGTTTGTTCATTATGAACGATAATCTGTTTTATTGATTGAGTATGACATATGGCTTCGCTTAACGTAGTTCATGTGATTCTTTTGCGTTTGTGGCGTGCCTTATTTTATAGGTGTTTTAAAGAAACAAATTTTGGAAGATTCACTATGATACAATAGAAATTTTTGCCGACAGTGTACTCAGTGCGCTCTTAGTCTAGCACGGACATACGATTCTTTTCTATTCTAATACATATTATATTAATAGTACATCAGTATGTACGTACATGAATGATGAAACATTTTATAAACATAATATTAGTAGGTACATTATAATTTACTGTGTAAGAGTAGGCACAACACTATTTTAAACCTAGTTGTCATACTTTGTTAGTATAATTTACAATCATCATCAGCTCATATAATGTCCCCACCGAGGGGCACGAGCCTACCCTGAATTAGGGTGATTAGGCCTTAGTCAACCACGCTGGCCAAGTGCGGGTTGGTCGACTTCACACACAACCTTAGAATTTCTTCCCAGGTGTGTGCAGGTTTCCTCACGATGTTTTCCTTCACCGTAAGAGCGTCGAAATTAACGTACATATGAATTCGTAAATTAAAAACACATTGGTACGTGGCGGGACTGGTGGGGTTCGAACCAGGCACCTTCCGATCGGAAGTCAACGGCCTTATCTCCTGCGCCACCGACGCTCAGTATGTACAATACTACGCCCAATATTAATATTCAATCGGAATTTATACTAGATTAATTCAATTCATATTTTTTTACGTTTAGCTATTATTGGCAACAGCGTCAAAAAATATCAATGAGGTCAATATTTAATCTCTAAATTCAGAATTGACTATGGCGTTAGTGTTTACTAAGAGATTACGACATACAAAGGAATTTGAAAACTGACGAAAATATTTCTACTGTGACTATACTTTTATACTTATTATAATGATTTATACTTAGTATAACGCTGAGTATAATCAGTGCTAAAGTGAAACGAAGCTGCTTAATATTCGTCACGTTGGACGTGTTTTTTGTTTGGGGTTTAGGCTTTTAATACACTGAGTTTGTATAACGAAGGGTGTTTGGTCTACGGATTAATATTTTTTTATATTACTGATATTTTGTCGAGAATTCCGCTTTGTTTTTTTCGTGCTTTAGTTTTTTTGGTGGTTAGAGTGCAGTTGTATCGAATTCCTGTAAAAACGCTTAGAATTTCGGCATAAAAGTTATTTTATTTATTTATTTAATTAAAAAAAAAAACTCGAAGAGCTTTTGATGATACTAGCAATTTGATGTCATTCCACATAATATGTGAATAAGGGGTGGTATATTATTATACCTCCTCCTATTCTTATGAACTAGCTTTACCCTCAGTTTCACCCGAATTGATAAAGCCTTCTTAATTCTTGAATATTGGTACATTCAAACGTTCTCTACCTCTTTATAATAGTATTCTATTATTAAATATTATTAGTATTAGTTCAAAAAAGTGCTATAATTATTATAGTACTTTTTTGAACTCACTCTTCGCTCACTCTAAAAAGTTGGTATTATAGTGAGCGACGTGTGATATGTATCAGAATATTTATTTATTAAATCATTCATTTTACACCCAGTGTACCTCAAGACGAAAACAAAATTTTGTTTCCCCATAATTTAAGGCGAAGTTAAGATAAACAATGCTTTAGAATACTTAATTACTTACACCGTCTTTTTCATATTGATCAAGTTAAAGTACTTCAAGTTTTTGAATATAATCGGATCTTTTGTTTGACTTAATTAGTATTCTTTGCATATCATTAACATTTACGTGTTTAATTGTAACGGAAAAAATGGTGGTTTTTAGCTGTTTGGTTAAACTGTTCAAATATTTGTAACTCGTTATGAAGTGTCTAGTCATTTGGTTTTAATTTATTTTTAATATCGGTGAGATGGAGGTTCTCAAGTTTTACGATATTACCTTTTTTGTGGGTTTTGATTCTGTCGTTTTAGTTTTACGTAATACTAGTTTTTCGTTTGTCATTTGTTTTTCATTTGTCAGTTTGTAATTTTCATTGTTCATTGCTTTCTGAGTTCTATCTTTTTATCATCAGACACATTAAAAAAAAATAGTTCAAAATCGACCTCGGGACTCTTTGCAGCATTTTCATATTTTAATTTTTATCAAAAACGACCTCGAAAGCTTTCAGCATTTCTAGCTATTCTTTATAGTTTGGATTTGGTTATACTACACCCACTTGAAAATACCCTCTTATTTAATTTTGATATTCCATAAAGCTTTGGATTAAGTCTACTATGCACCACTATTTGGAAAATTTACCCTGAATTTTATAAAAAGAAAAACAATCATCATCATCAATATCAGCCCATACACATTACACATATTATGTCCTCACCGAGGCGAGGGACTCGAGTCTGAATTAGGGCGATCTCGCCACGCTTCCAAGTGTGGGTTGGTAGACTTCACACACAATCCTAAAAGAAAACAACACCACACCTTTATAAACAAAACCGAAACGTAACGAAACAAAATATGTACCACGAGAACGGCAGTTTGTATTCAAATGCGGTATTAACATTCGTTCACACCGAATACATTCAATATCTTTCAATTACCGACCTCAAATGGGCGCCGAGAGGCTTCGTGTGAACATACCCTTATCTTAACCATCTTCAACCATCTTTTTTACAATATTTCTTTCAGTTTTTCCATCTTTAATTTAAATAATTTCCAAATTTAAGTTCAAGGTTTTTGTCGCTAAAAAGATTTTTTTTATATTTTTAGGAAATTTGGTTTTTGGTGGGATTGTCTTAATGTGTTAATATTTGAATTTTGTTTGTCTGTTTTGTTAAGGTATTTGGGTAAATACGTTTTGTTGTATTAAGAGTCTAAAGGGCACAGTAACTTGCGTATAATCTACTTAGAGGATCAGAGGTTTCGATTCCCGTATTAAGCATGTTTGCTATTTTCTAAAAATCCCTGAATTTATATATACCACTTACGAAGCGTTATTTTTTATTATGCTTATTCCTAAAGATAATATTTTCTATTTTGCATCCAAACACACTTAGATCCGAAATATTTACACACAAAATTGCCACCTCAATTGAGATTTGAACCTAGGTTCACGACTGCTTTAAGCCAACTAAGTTAACTCACCTGCCCTAGCTCTACACCAACAGTGCAATTCACGAATGGCTGATTTTTCCATCGCCAGACAAATTTATTCGAGGAATAATGATGATTAACAGGATATTTAATATAATTTGAGTAATAATTTGAGTGCTAATAACCATGATAACTATAAAAACTATATTATTCGAGGAAAAGTTTTGAAATTTTGACAGTTCCATACCAATCAAAAGTCAAGTTTGTTCGTGGAATAAAAGTTATCAGGCGATGGAAAAACTAGCATTAAATCGAGTCAAATCACGGCACATACTTACCACCTTACATAAGAGCCGAATATCGATTCCCCATTGCAATAAAGTTAATCTGATATAAGACGATATACAGCTCAATATACGCGGTCATATTTCAAATATATGCCCCTAAGGATGACGATATGTGAGATACTACAACATTCGTATAATAACTAGCTCTGTTAGCGATTTAATAAGTATTACTGCATAAACTTATGGAAATATTGCAATTAAGTGGTTGTAGTTTCTTGACTAGAGTCTTTATTTAAAATGTTTTGCTTAATTACGCCTTATACTTAACTTTATAAAACGTCAAATCTAAAACGCAGTTTTTTTAAGTAAGTAAAAAATAATTTTATTGCTACACTAGCTGTGCCCCGCAATTTCACCCGCGTAGTTCCCGATCCCGTGGGAATTTCGGGAAAAAACGTAGCCTATGTTCTTTCCCGGACCATAAACTACCCCTGTACCTACCAAATTTCAAGTCAATCGGTTCAGTAGTTTAGCCGTGAAAAGGTAACAGACAGACAGACAGAGTTACTTAACTTACTAATTCGCATTTATAATATTAGTAGGTATAGTAGGGATTTAAATTAAAATACATAAAAAAAAACAGTTCACAATGAATCTCAGCTCATATATTTCCACACCTACGGTTTGGTGGTCAATGAAACAGACATCCAAAAATATTTTCTCAGCTAAGATTTGAACCCAAGGCCTGCATGCTACTACTCGAGATACTTATAGACATTCTAGCATTCATGATCCTAATTAATATTATAAATGCGAAAGTAACTCTGTCTGTCTGTCTGTTTCCTTTTCACGGCTAAACTACTGAAACGATTGACTTGAAATTTGATACAGGGGTAGCTTATGGTCCGGGAAAGGACATAGGATACTTTTTATCTCAAAATTCCCACGGGAACGGGAACTACACGGGTGAAACCGCGGGGCGCTGCTAATTTTCAATAAATGAGATATTTTCTCGGTTGCTCAGTTATTCTCAGAGCATTGCCACGGTTTGGCTCAAATCATATAGTAACAAGGATTGCATCGCGTCGCATGCTGCATGCAGATGCACGTTTCAATGGACAAAAGCTTAATATAATAACTTGATCATTCTATGTTAGCTATAGTAGGATAGGTATAGAAGCATGTTATTCACTCCAACCTGCCTCAATACAAAATGATTTAGTGTCGATATAACTTAATTGAGTACAGAATTCACTCGGTCTGTCGTATCAAGTGGAATTCAGTGAAAGATTAACGTCGACTCAAGCAATTCTGTCAGTGTGTCCACTTCCAAACGATTACACCCCTTTATACAGTGACAAACAGACAAAGGAACACTATTGCACGCCAATCTAGTCTTTAGGTAACAGTCTTAAGGGTGAGTATCAAGTGTACACATGTGATTGGATTTTGGCGACAATGCCAAACTTTAATTCTTGACACTGATTGGGTTTTGATTGGGTTGTTGTTCTTTTTACAAATCATAGAATTTAAGGATGCTTTTTTTTCAACGCTTGTTAACATTAACATTTCGCTTGACCAAGGAATTGAACCTGGAACCTCAAACTTGGTTGGCAGGTGTACCTACTATTTACATGCCACTAGACAGCCGAGGTATTGTAACATAGAACTGTCAAATCTGTTTTAAAAATCTGATTGGACCACATAAAATATCCATCCCATGTAAAATTTCATTTTTCTAATGCTATTAATTTCTAAGTTAAGCCCCGGAATAACAGACAGTGAATTTATAAAAGTTCCTTCAAAATTAATAGACTACGATAATTATATTGGTTTCTTTGATTTACACGAACACTACACATTGAAATAAAAGTACTTTACGGGATTTCTGAATCTGAAAATTCACAATGTATTTAAAATTTTATTCAAAATATTGAAGGTTGTAAACTTATTACATTACTTTGTACAGACGTCTTCCATCTTAGTCTACTGTGATCACGGGTTCTGTAAAGAATCCGAAACGTCAGAAAAGAAAAATACAACCACGACAAAAATCCGTTTAAGTTGGAGTGTGTGTGAATGAGTGTGTGCGTAGTTTCTGATACCCTAGATACAAACTTCGAGCTTAGTTAGGGGTCAGTTAATATAATGAGATGATGGAGTGAATGATTATGTTATGTATAAGTGTTTTAGACTACGATACTCTAATAAAGGTACATTTCAACATTGAAATCAGTGAAGTATTTTAGTGATAAAGTGCATCCCTCTATTAGTTAATCAATGGTAGCACCTAGATATCTATACCTCAGTAATATAGGTAATAGTAATAACCGCATTTTCTCAAATACGCTACCCCAAGGGTAGTATAACGAAGTGGGGTTTGGTTCAAGTTATGAGCTATTTAATATTAATTAAAAAAGTATTTATAAGTAGGTTTATGGTTTTTAACCCCCGACGCAAAAAGAGGGGTGTTATAAGTTTGACGTGTCTGTGTGTGTGTGTGTGTGTATCTGTCTGACTGTGGCATCATAGCTCCCGAACGGATGAACCGATTTCAATTTAGTTTTTTTGGTATTAAAGGGGACTTACGTGCGAGTGTTTTTAGACGTTATGTTTGATGAAAATCGGTTAATCCGTTTAAAAGTTATGGGGGTTTGAACGTAATTGTGTTGGGGGTTTTTAAATTTTTTAGTTTAATGTTTTTTATTAAGTGAAAAGGGAAATGTACGTATGATCCAACGGTTATTTTTCTTACTAATGTTATATTTGCAAAAATAACTCTTGTCCGTCTGTCTGTCGAGCTTTTGCACCTACACTACTGAACCGATTTAAATAAAATATAATACATACGACACGATATTTTTTATTGAAAAGACACTTTAGAACTTGGGAATAGAGGCTACTTTTTAATCCCAAATTTCCGAGTAAGTTCACAGAGCACCGCTAGTAATTTATACTACTTTTTTTTAGTAACTAGATAGCGGTGGTATTCGCTTACCATCCCATTAAATCATCTACTCGTTTATCGCCTCAAAAAAATTCAAACATAACTATTTTAATAAACCTAATAGTATACACCCCTATTTTGAATTCGAGATACTTAATCACACAGCTAATGTAAACGACGGGTGACAATATAATAGTGAAGTTAGTTTTCATCTTTTGTTTTTATTTAAAAAGTTATGATAAGTCAAAGTTTTTCAAAATCCCGCCGAATTTTATTGTTATTCTACACCGAACAACAGGCGAACGCTACGATACGCAGCTGAGCGCGGTCATCGACCCGAGCCGTCGCAGAATACTTGATAGCTAGTGTGCCGTCTGGTAATACGGCATTTATTAAGTATTTTTTAAAGATAAGTAATCGACTATCATTTTTGATATTTTTATTGGATAAGTATATGGATTCAGTTCCTGCTACAGATATTCTGATTTTAATAAGTCCCGTAATTTCAAAATAGGGGTGTATATACTTTTTTTAAATTTCGTTTCAAATATTAAAAGCCCCGCTCCCGCCTCCCAACTTGTACCACACCCAAATCCGCCTTTTCTGCATAGTGGTTACAAACCGCTAACCAAAAGGAATTCTCAATCAGCTGTATCCAAAACGAGCCATTTAAATCACTACATAGACTAGTTGAGAGAGAGATATCACTACATAGTACAAAATAAAGTCGCTTCCCGATGTCTGTCCCTATGTTTAGATCTTTAAAACTACGCAACAGATTTTGATGCGGTTTTCTTTAATAGATAGAGTTTTTATTATTATCCAACTTGCATAGGAATGTTCCTAAAAGATTTAGTTAGTCCGTCAGATAGATTTCGAAAAAATATTTGATTACGTATTTTTTCTTTTTTGATATAAACAAATAATAAAGACAATACAGTGCACAGAAAACTTGTGGCACGTCACAGCTAGGTGCACTTTTCACCTAGAATTATCGTCACAAGCACTCCTAAATTTTATATAAATGCGTTATAATTATGTCAGTTTTATAAAGATAAACCAAAAAATTACGTGTCCAATATTTTTTCGAAATCTATCTCACGGACTAAGTAATTAGAATTTCATTTTGTTTATCCTGTCGACATCCCTATTCTCACAGGAGCGGGAAGGAATACCTCGTTTAAAACCGCGGGGCGCTGCTAGTAGTAGACAGATTAGTTGATAGAGATCTATAGTATTGGGTAAAGCAACAATTTATTAACGTTTTGAGGTCTACAATAATTTATCTTGTTAAGGATTTCGAGTTTAATATATTACGCGGTTATAGCAGACGGAGAGTGATTGGGTTTCTTTGTAATGTTAATGGTGCGGTTTTATTATTACAATAGTTTAAATTATAATTTAGTATATTATTGATTATTCGTATGGATTTGATAAGTGTATCTTTGAAATGAAACCTAGTTGAAATATTGTACCGATTTTAAACTATGTTTGAGCTGAAATTTTCAAAAAAAAAATATAAGATCAATTGGATTAATAATTTGGCTTAAAGATAATTAAAAAAAAATTACGATAGTGGAATAAATATAAGTTTCTTCAACTGGTGTAGTAACTTATAATATATTTTTACTTTATTATTATACTTACCAAAAATCTCTTTTATATATTCTTTTGTATGACATGTCTTTAAACACATTTTAAAAGTACAGAAAGCATGATTTGGCTAAGAACAAAAAAAGTGCGATCTAAAAATGAATATAAAGACTTAGTTCTCAAAGTATAGTCCTACATTTTAATTATCAGACGTTTTCTTGCCCTTCATACAACCTCTGTAACTCGACTACAGTTCTATTCAAGTATAAGCTAAGGTTTCTTATATATTTGAAGCTATTTTAGTACTTTTTAATAAAACGTTCAATCTTGAATAATCCAATATTGAAGTGTCTGTTTTTGTAATAAAACATAAACAGATTTTAATTAACGAACTTGAAAATGATAAATAACTTTCACGGCAAATAACTTGCCGTGCGTGTCCCTACACCTGCACACGCGAGGACCTTTACAAGGCCACTGATAGTGCCATATCGGTGGCCGAGTTCTGGTGCTCAAAAATATGAGTCGACACGCAAAGAAAAAAAGAACTAGCTGATAGCGCATTTTAGAAGAGGAAGTTACTTAAGGCTATATTTAGTGGCAAAATTATTGTCGAGAATGAAAAACAACAAGAAAACATGGTGCAGCAAAAGATAAAAAAATTCAAAAGGAAAAAAAAATTCAAAGAAAATATCCGGAAGATATTATCACAAAAATTAAATCGATCCATTAAATCACAAGCACAGGTAATACATTTTCTTGGCACCATTCAATTTTCTCAAAAAATATCAAAAAGCAATTAGGATTCCGTTGATATCGGCCATTATTTATACGGAGCCAATGTTCTGACAAAAAAGTAATAATGAAAATAATAATCTTAGACAAATGGTGAAGGGGAGGAACCAATCACTGGCAACTTTGAACCTGGATTAGGGATGTGGGATAAAGGAGGAGAGAAAAGCGGGTATACAATTGAACATAATTTTCGTCTGGGTGAGCTTAGTCTAAGTAATAAGTCATGAGTGAATCATGTATCTTCTAGACGCACACGCTCCATAGGGTGTATCATCACTTTCTATTGAGGCGAATTACAAAAAATTAAAAATTGAAAAACCCCCAACACAATTACTTTCAAACCCCCATAACTTTTAAACGGGTCAAACGATTTTCATCAAACATGTCTAAGAATACTCGCACGTAAGTCCTCTTTAATACAAAAAAAAAACTAAATTGAAATCGGTTCATCCGTTCGGGAGCTATGATGCCACAGGCAGACAGATACACACACACACACACAGACACGTCAAACTTATAACACCCCTCTTTTTGCGTCCGGGGTTAAAAAGTGCTGAGTAAGAGTTCCTACATTTAATTCCTAGGTTTACACATGCTTGCTATTTTCTAAACATGGTTCGGATTTGAGATCACCAACATCGGGCATGCCAAAGTTCACTTTTCCTTCAAGCGAGGTACCTTTGAACAATATATAAAAAATGAATGAATAATAAATTTGGTTTACTCTTCATTTGCAGCCGATTGTAAGTAATAAGTAATTTAACAAAAAAAAATACTACTTTCTTTGAAAACTGTTCCCTCCTTCCTATTTATAGATAGATAGATAGAAATACTTTATTGTACATACAAACACACAAGAAAAAGAACAGAAAAACAGAATAGTTACAAACAAGTTGGTACATACAAAGGCTGTCTTATCGCTAGAAGCGATCTCTTCCAGACAACATCTGTTTATGGACAAAAATATAGAAAACTAGCTGTGCCCCGCGGTTTCACCCGCGTGGTTCCCGTTCCCGTGGGAATACGGGGATAAAATATGCCTATGTTATTCAGGGTGAATGTAGCTTTCTAATGGTGAAAGAATAATTGAAATCGGTTCAGTAGTTTCGGAGCCTATTCGTTACAAACAAAAAAACAAACAAACAAACAAATCTTTCCTCTTTATAATATTAGTAAAGATATTGTAAACAATTCATCACTGCCAAGGCAACTATATCCCAAGTTCAAAATCGAAATGAGATGCAAATCTCTTAAATCTACCTCCGTGCACCACACAGCAAGAAAGCTTAGTTATAAAGGAGCTATTTGTGCAGAACAGGCCACTTGGATGGATTAATTCCGTGATATATTGTTACTGTGACGGTTCGATGCATCTTATAATATACGAGTAAATACTATAAAGCTGAAGAGTTTGTTAGTTTGTTTGGTTGAACATGATAATCTCAGGAATTATTGGTCCGATTTGTAAAATTGTTTCAGAGTTCGATAGCAAAAAAGTCAAAAGAAGAGGAGCTAACGTGGGTTAAACCGCGGGATGCCGCTAGTATACGATTAAATGAGTTGTCGCGGTTTAGTTGTGAAAATCTTGAGAGTGTGAACATTATGGGATAAAATTTACTCGGTCTGTACCAAATTTTGTTCTATTTGGTTTGCAGCTTTTGTGTATATGATTTGATTAACAATCCAATAATATTTTCGCATATTTAATATGGATTCTGTTTAAGTATCCCAAACGTACTCAAACAAATAAGATTAAAAACGAAAAGCGCGACTATAAAGAAGGTGATTTTTTATAGAAACACGTCTTTACCTAACTACAAAATTAACAGAGAGAGGGAGCGAGAGAAACTTTTTCAAAACTATATTTTACTTCAATATAAGAACACGTCCTTAACGGACAAGCTTTTTGTATCCATCACACAAAAAATTGTAGCTGACTGTACTCTCTTATAAAACTAGTTAATTTCATTGGTCCGTTACATACAAGCACCGATGGAGGGCTCTCGAAGCCCTATGAAAAGGGCAAGGAGGCGATGTACGGAATCTTTTTAGATTTTTATCTCTGACCGCTTTTCGAGGGCTGAAGTTGAAAAAGTTGTTTGAAAGCTCATAAAAGGTAGCCTGTGTACTTGTATTACGTATTTCAGCAAAGGCCCAATTAGTCTAAGTGCTGTGTTTAATTGTTAGCTGTGGTACACGGTTTTGCTCACGTTAAGGTTTTTCTAGTAGGAATACTGCGATAAACAGTAAGTAGTTTATGGTATCTTCGTAGTACTAGCTATAAGGTACAGTCTCGGAACGAAAAGGTTCGTCAATTTTCAAATTGATTCGTATAATGTGTCGCGAAAACATATTACCTTTTGAAACTATGGTACAGAATAGACTCGGGTTAGGGAAAATAATGTTCTACTGCTCGATAATAAAGTTCAAAATTATTCAGATCAGTGTTGTTTGACAGGATAAATATCTTGTCAACAAGATTTTTGATAAACTAAAACCTTCTTGTTGGTTAAACCTGCCATTATTATTTCTGTTAAAACTATTGTCAATCGGTCAATGTCATCATTGCAAAATATCAAAGAGGTTTTTATATGCCGCGCGCACAAGGCAGTGTTTAAAAAAAGGATAGAAAAATTAAGCAAAACCTTATTCGATGATAAACTTCATTCTATTTATTTAAATGTTAGCATCACTGTTTCTTACACTTGTATGTTGGCATAATTGTTTCTTGCAATACTAGTGCAAGTGAAAACCGACTCTAAGGTGACGAACCTTTTCATTCCGTGACTGTACATCTGTATAAAATTTGATCTGAATCAGCGAGATAGTATTTGCGTGAAAGAGTAACTAACATCTATCCTCAAATCCATATAGTTGTAGGATAATTAATATTTTAAAATCAATAATTTATTCCTCTATTGTGTAGAGAAGTTTTAGTCCATACAGGGTGTCCGGGCATCAATGTCGGATACTTTAGGGGGTAAAATATAGTGTTATGATGTTATGACACCCCTTATATTTATATTCTTCTACTGCCTTATTTGCGTTGCATTTTTAGTCCGGTTTAACAAAACCTGTAAGCATTTGACACTTTGTCAGTCAAATCTGTCACTTTGACAGTATTCAAAATTGATTGTTAAACCTGGTTTAGTGCTAAACCAGACTAAAAATGCAACTAGGCAGTTAAAGTTTAAAATTGTGGGGCTATTCAACGAAATTCCGTCTCAATTTTCCTAACAATCTTATTAAACCTTCATCAAATATCCTCCAAAAACACGTTAAATATTATATAAATGATGGATCCCTCATATAAATGTTGAAATCCGCCGGCTCCGCCCACTAAATCCCGGATAAGTGAGGAACACAATGTATGGAGCGGTGTTTGTAACGTACATGGATTAACTTTGTATGCACTATGTCTGGTTATACACAATATTCATATCTATACTATTATTGCAAAGCTGAAAAGATTTTGTTTCAACGCGCTAATATCAGAAACTACAAGTCCAATTTGAAAAACTCTTGCGCTATTATATAGTTTACTATATTTTATCCCGGGTAACAAAACTGCCTGACTAAAGTGGGAATGAGCGGGTCATGTAAGTCGGATGGCACCTGAGAGGTGGGCCCACATCACAACTCAGTAGGTTCCCAAAGGAGGGCGTCGTCGGGGTCGGCCGAGAAAGCGTTGGCGGGATGATCTTACCACCTGACAGCAGCTGGTGGGACACTGCGAAGGATAGGGATGGTTGGAAATGTTTGGGGGAGACCTTTGCCCAGCAGTGGGACACTATAGGTTGACAAAAAAAAACTACGGGAAAGAGAATTACGAGAGCGAAACCGCGGGAACCTGCTCCCTATATTTAGGAAATTAGACACTACACACTAATTCATACACATACCCAAATTAATATTTATCTCAGTTTATTTCAAAGACACTTTGAAATAAAACACTTAAACGGATTTTTGTCGTGGTTGTATTTTGTTTTACATTTACGTTTAAGTGTTTTATTTCAATGTGTAGTGTTCGTGTAAATCAAAGATATCAAAGACACTTTTCACAACCCAAGAATCTAACCCGGAATCTCCAGGTAAGCAATTACCACTAAACTTAGCCAAAGTTATTACTAATCTAAATATAATGTCGCCATTATGTAATGCACATACCATTTAATATCACATAGTTTGCCGGCGACACTGCATTGTTCCGATAACCATATTAAAGTGGGATTACTATGAAAATTAGCTATTTGTCACTAACATACAGTTTCCATTAGGTCTTCGTACTAATAGAAATAAATGTTTGTTTGTTAGGAGTAATTTCTATGACTAGGTTTGTTTGGGGGTTTTTTAAATTTTTAATTTAATTTTATTATTAATTTGTAATTGTACTGTTTGTTTCCCAAATAAGAAAAAATAAGTATTGTGACTTTAGCTAACTTTAAATTTTATTTATTACACCCTCACCTTTAAATACATTAACTTAAATAAAAGTTTGTTAGTATCTATTTCGGCGAAAAGGCCAAGGTTGATCCGGGCTTCGGGCGGCCTATTTTAAATATTTGTTCATTAGTTTCTTCCTATTTTAAGGGAACCTATTTGTATTCTCGACCTTTATATTTCAGTCTATGTTTCCCAATATTTGAATGTTTAGATAATTGTTGTTGTACATGACAAGAATTAATAAACAGATCTTTCTGTTTTAATTTAATTTCCAAGTTTTCAGTTTGAATTCTGAAAGGAAATTGTTAATTTTCCAATTTCCAGTCGCATTTCGATTTCATTGGATATTTGAATAGTGTTATTATTATATTTTCTGTTCCTTTCAATATTCTCTCTTCTTTCTTAATATAATGCTACAATATGCTTTCGTTGGTTTTATAAATAAACTAACAACGCCCCGCGTAGTTCCAGTTCTCGTGGGAATTTCAGGATAAAACCTAGCCTATGTTCTTTTCCGGACTATAAGCTACCCCTGTACCAAATTTCAAGTGAATCGGTTCAGTAGTTTAGCCGTGAAAAGGTAACAGACTGACAGACAGAGTTACTTTCGCATTTATAATATTAGTAAGGATAGTAAGGATAAGGATAAGTAAGGATATAAAATTGATAAGTCGACTTTCTATAAGTAAAGCGACGTCTTAATTAGAAACCGTGTATCAATATAGACGAAGAAGTTTTGAACCTGGGACTTCAAAACTTCTTCGTCTTTACGTGTCAACTCATATTTTTGAGGATCAGAACTCGGCTGATATAGCACTATCAGTGCCCTTGTAAAGGTCCTCGCCTGATGACCTAGCTTCAAAACTGGCTAGCAGGTACATAATAATGATTAAAAGTGGATATCTCTAAAAATAATTGATTTTAATAACTACATACGACACACTGTTTCACATAAAAAACTAAGGTCCACAAAAAGACGTATAAAATAAAATTATTTTCCTATTTACAGAATCGCACTATTTGAATAAGACTCACAAAAATCATGCGAGCCAATCAAAATCCGTTTTCGGGTCGAACTGCTCGTGTCCTAACCGTATATCAATCATCTGTATTAATATTGTATGTATATATGTTTGTGTGAGTATGTTGCAGTTATATTTGAGATAGTTTCATTTGGGTTTTTGCTAAACTTTTACAAAGTTATAGAGTACTACAACCGGGTATCATGATTTAATTTAAAACATTGAAATTCTATTTTTCTTCAAAATATTTGTTGTTTTTTTAATTACTTATATTAGGTTTTGGCCAGTGAACTAATCATAATCTAAGCTGTAAAATATCTGTCTGTAATTCTATCATGCAATAGTATCTTTCTGATAGATCATATAAGTAAGGATAATAAAAATGAACACCACCTTATTGGTGATACAAACCCAAACTATAATTAGAAACAAGAAATAAATATAACATAATCATTCACTTCATCTCATATAGTAACTGACCCCTAACTAAGTTCGTTACTTGTATCTAGGGTATCAGAAATTACGCACACACTCATTCACACACACCGAATATGTACTTACTTTTTTCTTGCTATAAACAAAACTTTAACATTAATTTACCAATTAATATCTTTGATTTACACGAACACATTGAAATAAAACACTTAAACGGTTTTTTTTTTACATTACTTTGTACAGACGTCTTCCATCTTAGTCTTCTGTGATCACGTGTTCTGTAAAGAATCCGAAACGTCAGAAAATGTAAAACAAAATACAACCAAGACAAAAATCCGTTTAAGTGTTTTATTTCAATTAATTTACCAAATTCACATTCACACTACAACACACACGCATATTTACGCAAGTCCCAACATCTTTTATAAAGGTCTCAAAGAAAATGTATCGGTGATTGTGGCATTAACTGTGAATAGAGGAAAATTGATATAAATTGATAGATAGGTCCGGTGGACATCTTTAATATTATAAAGGGCAAAGGTGGCCGAATTTGGGTGAATGGCGATACCGAGGGCATTGACCTATTTAAGAGAGGAGTCGAGCAGCTTTACATACAAACGCATTCCCGTGTTTCCTCCCTCGATTTTTTTTATAATTGTTTGATTATGTTGATTTCTTTCATTTAAATGAAAATTTGAAACAAAATATAACCACGACAAAAAATCGTTAAAGTAGTTTTACTTTAATTATTTGTTTAATTAAAAAGTACCTCTCAATAATCTGCAAGATCTCCATCAAACCTCCGTGCCTTAAGATGGGTTTCGAGCAGCTTTACATACAAACGTAGTCCCGTGTTTCCTCCTTAGATAGTGCCTCTATTTTTTATTAGCCATATCCCTCCGAAATGATAACGATAATGCCTCTAGAGCAAACATTTTTTCATAAACTGTTGACCTGCTATAGCCATGTTTCTCTTTTTTTCAATATCTTAATAATAAACAAGATATGGCATACTTTTTTTCTCCTCTCTATACAAAATGAAAAAATTACGTACATTCCCAGTTGTTATTAAGACAATATATTGAAAAAAAGAGAGACATGGCCATAGTATGAAAAAAAAAATGGCTCTAGAGGAATTACTCAGGGAGGACGATACGTTTGTATGGAAAGCTGCTCGACTCCCCTCTTAAGGCACGGTGGTTTGACGGAGATCTCGCAGATTATTAAGAGACGTACTTTTTTAATTAATCATAAAATTCTGAAATGGTTTTATGAAATATTATTTGGTTGGTTTTGTTTGATTATGGCGTGAGTTGGTGATGATTTTTGGTGCCTTTGTTAAACATCTCATGCGGAAAATATATCGAATTTACGATAAGTTTGCCTATTTGTTTCTTAAGTTTTGTTAAAGTGTAAGAAAATTGTGTAGTAAATAGTTTGTTTTGGTGATCAATGCAGTTCTATAATTATTCATCTTAAAACTAACGAAATAAGCTAACATTTAGGGAGGAAATGTGATTCGACTATATTTTTAACAGACCAAAATAAGTATTTTATCTCAATCAAAATAATCATAAATACATCTAGTCGATGAAAAGAAGAGTATCATCGACCCAATCACCATTACAGGAGCTAATGAAAGTTAATTACCGCGATCAGAGCCTTATCACCACCTCACCTACCGAGACTGTCAAATATCCAATCAAATCAATTCGCGACTACAATGACATTTAACAGATATCAGCTTAATTGACTATCAGGTAACATGCAGGCGATTATAACCTTTAAAGTGTAAGGGCTTTAAGTCGGTTATCGTTTGAAATTAATGGTGTTGTGAAGTCAATAGTCGATGGGTTGTTAAGGTTGTCATTTCTAGAATTTTGTAACCAGGACATGACGCGTGTAAATCTCG
Organism: Timandra comae; assembly: GCA_958496195.1. NCBI lineage: Eukaryota > Metazoa > Arthropoda > Insecta > Lepidoptera > Geometridae > Timandra > Timandra comae. The sequence continues at coordinate 1,160,370 of OY292376.1, forward strand.
TATTTTAGGTTTATTCCACTATGTAGGTGATCAAATTCCACTTTTGGACTAAAATCACCTGCTGCCATATCACCTGGGTGGTCAAATTCCATATAAAGCACAGAACCCGAACATGTCAGCAGTGTTTTAAAACGCACTTAATAACATAACTTTAACTGCTATTGATAATTTGGCGAGTGTTGGTTCATAGGATGATCGCGTGAATCGCGTCTTGTGAGCACGGTGGGATGAAAATCAACATTCATAGACATAAGGATTTCAATTTTCTATGAAAACCTAGTTTCAGCTCACCGTTCACTGCACGTGCTCAACGGCACAGTCTTATTAGATTTAATAATGTGCTAGCGGCGTGCCTACTGCCTAGCAGCATGAAAAAATCAGCCTTTTAAAATCCGTGGAAACCGACTTATGACAACCCTAGTTAGTGTAAACGAATGAAGTACCACTTGAGGTCAAACGGTGTAATTGATCTGTGTTTGTGTGATGTCTTTGTATGTGATATACGGGTGAACCGGTCTAGTTTAGCGGTTAATGAAACTGTGTATACTATAGGTTCAAGATTGGTATTTGATTTATTCGGTGCTTTGTGTTTGATAGGATTAATATTGGTGTGTAGCAAGATATCACTGCAGGACAAAGGCGTGTCTTTGTGATGATTTAGTAGAGTGAGGTATGTAGGATAGGAGGAGAATCAATGGTAGAATCTCATCAATGAAATTATAAACAGAACACGTGAACAAACTGTCTTCGCCTTAAGTAGAAATAATAAGAAAAGTGTTATTGGACATATTCTTAATATAAACATTATTATTAGTTTAGGTTAAAATTAAATTACTCATTAGCCAGCAAAAGGCTAGATTGTAATTATTAAGAAACTACTTTATATTGTAGTTTCGTAAGAAGAAAAAAAAATGGTAGAATCAATGTCGACGTTCATAAGTGCCTCATTGAGGCCTTAACTGAATAAATGATTTTGATTTTGCCTTTGGAGGTATATAGGATTCAATACTGCACTTGCCAATGCGTGGTGGTGATCTTAAATCAAAATAGAAAACTAGGCCTAGGAATTGACCCCGGCTGCCTTATTTGCGTTGCATTTTATTCCGGTTTAGCACTAAACCAGGTTTTACAATCAATATTGAATACTGTCAAAGTGTCAGATTTGACTCACAAGGTGTCAAATGCTTTTTTGTTAAACCAGACTAAAAATGCAACGCAAATAAGGCAGCGGGTGTTTTTGTTAAGTAAAATTCTATTAGGTCCTATTGTAGGGGCTTTATCTCAATGATGTTATTAGTACCTTGAGGAGGAATAGGAAAAGTCTCCTTGCTTGCACAATTCGTATTGGTATGATGCTCATGGCTAGAATCTGCGCCATTTTTTCTTTTAAACATCGCTTTTTTTAAAGGAACATAAAATTAGAATACATTTTCGTTTCACTGTGTGGCGTTAAATAATTTTTATGCAAACATTTAAGAAAGTAAAAATTAGCATATTTTTGAGGAAAATGTTCAAGTGGCTCATAAATATTTTCTATTACGTACACACATTTTAAGCAGTAGCTGTGTTCTGCTCTTGCTGAATTTTTATCTTTTTTCATCTGTAAAAAGAAACTATCTTTTGTTTAGCTATATTTTTATTTTAGCAGCGCCCCGCGGTTTCACTCGCGTAGTTTCCGTTCCCGAGAGTAAAATATAACCTATGTCGTAGCTGATAATGCAACTTGCCTTTAGTGAAAGAATTTTTGAAATCAGTTTTGTAGTTTCGGAGCCTATTCGTCACAAACAAACAAACATACAATCAAATCTTTCCTCTTTATAATATTTGGATAGAAGTATAGATAGAAGCAAAGCATAATAATACTTTTATTAACGAAATTATACTAAAATATTTCAGAAAAATTAATTTGATAGTTTTGTCTCAGTACAAAGGTAACAAAAAAAAAACCGCGATCCTTAACTAGTTAAAAACAAACGATTGAATTCGGTACCTCTGCATCAACATGTACAAATTTAAGCAGAAAACCGTAGTTATAAAAAGGAATTGAACCCGCCACCTTCCTCACCAAAAACACGTCCCAAAATACACAACTCCACGTCTTGTCTACCCATAACCTAGTAGAATAATTACAGCTATTCACACTAACGCCGCCAGGACAACTAGATAAACTTAATTATATACAAACTACGCATGGCGTAACTTTGTAACCAAGTTTGATAGACCGAACTGTGTACGAACAAATTGTGCAATTTCATTTAGTAATTTAATTGTCTGTGTCCGCGCGGTCAACCTTCTTATTTGGACATGGTTTTGGGGACTATTTGGTGTATTATTATTAAACGAAACGAACGTCATTGTTTAAGATTAGTTTGATACCGAATATTTGTTGCATCGCACTCATCCTCCTGATGAAGGCCACCGAATGTGGCTGAAACTAGTCAAGGGATTCGACTATTGGTACGTAAAAATATCCCGTATCAAACTAATCTTAGACTATTTGGTGGTTATCTCTAGTAGGAGAGCCGTAGTACATGGGCCTTCACCGATCTGATAACCAGATGAAACTTACTTTTTATGTAGTTTTAACATTAAATAAATACGACTATACTGGCTTGCCTGTCAAAATCCGACTAACATAACATAATCATTCACTACATCATCTCATTATAGTAACTAACCCCTAACTAAGTTCGAAACTGTAGCCCGCTGAGACAATAAAAAAACTTGTTCACATTAAAACCAAATATTTATATTCTAAATCCAAAAACAACATTTATAATTAACAAAAAAATCTCAAAATAAATTGCATTTATTTTTAAAATCCTTCTAAATATGAAACAACTTTAATCCTCACGAACGTTTGTCTAACAAAATATTATTTAATTTCTACAAACTTTAGACAACGCTGAGCCCCTGCGCGCATATTTAACCGATTACTGCAAAGATAAAAAGGCAGTTATGGTTTTGTTTTAATAATAAAACGTATTATTTGTACAACAGTTTATTCGTTTTTAGAGTTTAAACAAAGAACTATAAATAGAAAGGACGTTTGTGAAAAAATAAAATTAAAGATAAGTGTAACTTAAATAATCATAAATAAATAGAACTTGGATGAATGATTTTATTTACATCATAGACCGATTTTGGGAATCGAACCTACGACGTAACGACACGTCTATCATATCCAATCGACCAAACCTTTTTTCTAAAACCCCTTTAAAAGGAGTCTTTGACTTTCAAAAATACTCACTTTTAAATGCAAATATATCAAGCCACTTTGTTTTTGGAACCCTTAAATTTGTTTCATCCTTTAACCCGGCCTCTGAAACCTTTATTTTCGTATCCTTAGGGACCTCCTTATGGGATGGAAGCATCGATGTACAAAAACTTAAGATGTACAATTGACGACCTCGATGGCAGAGTGGTCACCATGCCGGACTGCCATCCGTAAGGTTGCGGGTTCGATTCCCGTGCGGGGTGAATATTTGTGTGAACCACAATGTTTGTCTCGGTCTGGGTGTGTGTGTGAATGAGTGTGTGCGTAGTTTCTGATACCCTAGATACAAGTTACGAACTTAGTTAGGGGTCAGTTACTAAAATGAGATGATGTAGTGAATGATTATGTTATGTTATGTACATAATTGTCTACTCCGTCATCTCATTATAATCTAACACGTGAAACTGTCCATAAAGACTCACCACTACTACATAATAAGATAATACTATAAACATATTTGATTGCAAATTCAACCTTACGTGGATAGTTTATATTTGAAAAAGACTGTTTGAATTGAGCGCACTGTGCACTCATTTTATGGTGACTATTTTGGGACGCTAAATGTACATCGCTGTTGTCGTATAAGGAGGTGAAGGAGGTTGCTTAGGATAGGGACCGATGGAGCAAGTTGCACCTGTTACACACAAGAGCACCTTATAAATTGATGATGAAATGGACATCTTGATTTTAGTACATCAATGGAATCGTACCATGATCGGGGTCCTATTGAATGTCGCATTAAAATTCTTATAGACTTTACATATGTTCTCCGAGGACATTGGTCGGCTAATGTTTGGTACGTATTTTATTGAAATGTTTTCGATAAAAATATGTTTTTATTTAGACTATTACATCGTAAACATGTAGTTTTTGTGGGATAACTTGTGTTTTATATAGGATAGTTGAATAAACATGTATTATTTACTGTTTCAGCTTATTAAACATGTATGTACACGTAATAGGTCAGTTTATAGCAATAATTAAACCTCTTTATTTCGGGTCGATTGGGCGTTTCGCCATATTTAAAATAAACATATAAAATAATGTATTATGTATATAAAAAAAAAATCTATAAATACAGAAATAAAATAACTAATTATGTCAAAAAATACTTACATATAAGTACTTAAACACAACAAATAGCATATTGCTGATGCAGATTTTTTTACACAAGCATACCTACGTATTTGTGTGTGTTTTTCATACAAGAAGTAAATAACATAAAAATGTAGTTCATATTTTCCTTAAAACGAAAAAAAAACATTGAATTAACTTAATCTTAAAACCATCAGACAACTAAGATAAAATCTTACATTAACTAGTGAGAATAACTTTAATACTAGCGAGAATAACTTTAATTCTCACTATAACTTTAATTCTCACTATAACTTTAATTCTCACTATAACTTTAATTCTCACTATAACTTTAATTCTCACTATAACTTTAATTCTCACTAGCTATGATGTAAAATTTACAGATAAGACTAACAAACAATATTCCTACAAACATCATTTAACATTATTATCGGTGTAAAACTTGAGGCAGTTATCGTACTGTCACTTTAGCACTGTCTGTTCGTTTCAACTTTAAATAACAAAGTATGAAATCAAAGTGAGCTCATGTCCCGTTGGAACAGAAAATCTACGATTTCAATGCATAGAAATGTCACCTGCCCCAGAACGGAATCGAATATTGGAATTTTTCAAAGTCAATGTTTGAAAAGTGACAAAATTTTTGTTGGAATATTATTTTTGGGGCGTGTTTGTCTTGGGTTTGGTTGAAGATTGCAGTTTTGGAATTGGAGGTAAATTTAAAAGTATCTTTTTTAAATTTGTATTAATTTACAAAGTAAATTTAGTATAATGAGATGATGTAGTGAAGTAAAGTAAATGTAGTAACTGACATCTAAGTTCGTAACTTGTATGTAGAGTATCAGAAACTACGCATACACTCATTCACACACACACCCAGACCGAGACAAACATTTGTGGTTCACAAATATTCACCCGTGAATCGAACCCGCAACCTTACGGATGGCAGTCCGGCATGGTGACCACTCTGCCATCGAGGTCGTCAAAATATCATCAGTGATAGTACCTTTACTTTGCAATCATCAAGACCAATACTTTATAAAATAACTTTATGTTCTAATGAATTACATCTTTTATTTTCCACTCCTTAATAAATACAATATTCCACTATCAAGGGAGATATTCCACTCCATAGCGTCTGACGCGTTACACTTTACTAAATGACATCTGACAGCTGTCAAGTGACACTTGTCAACTTTCCTGTCACTTTGGTGTAAATACAGAATATTAAATGTGATAGTTACAGTTTGAATATGAAATGGGCTTTATTAGTTTTTATCTTATTGTAGATGTTTTGTTTCACAGTGTTTTTTATTGTTGTCTGTCACTTAGAAAATGTTTTTCGCTCTCTTTTTTATAAAATGTCATAATAATTTGTATAAATGACAACTGACTGACATATAAACTACATGTATATCAACGCACATCTCAAACTGGAGTAAGTTCCACGAAAATATGAATGTGGATTCTATTTAAGTTTTCCTAGAAATTTTGAAAATCTTGCCCGTTTTGTGGCAGAAACCGAGACAAATGTTTTTGAGAAACATTTTACCAGAATAAATCTCTTATATTATTACTAGCGGCGCCCCGCGGTTTTACCCGCGTAGTTCCCGTTCCCGTAAGAATATGTGGATAAAATTATGCTAAAAAGTTTTCCACTGAATCACTTTATCTATTAAAACAAACTGCATCAAAATCCGTTGCGTAGTTTTAAAGATCTAAGCATATATAGGGACATAAGGACATAGGGACAGAGAAAGCGACTTTGTTTTTTACTATGTAGTGATATTCAAAGCTACTGCCAAAATACTAGTGCAATTTAAATTAAGATATTCACAGAATAATATTACATTATTATAAATTTATTTCTCAATTTTTTAATTGTGATTCAGGAGTCGTCAATGTCATCATAAAGAGAATTTAGTAACTTATTTCTTTAATTCTATAATTTATTAGTTACTTTATCTCATTCAAATACAAAATTTAGTAGAAATAACATAATCTGACGAGTATTTAGGGAACCGTTCACACTCAACCGATTATACGTTAGTGCGTTGAGTGTGAACGTTCAAGTGCTTTTCTATACATTTGTCTGTTCTGGCGTTACGCGACCGATAATACGCGACGCATTTTCCGTCAGATATGAACCTTCCCTTGGTCGTTTTTTAAGTCTCATAATAAATATCAAATCGAGAAAAAGAAGGAAAACATTAAGAAAATTGAAAGAAAAACGAGAAAAAGAAGGAAAACATTAAGAAAATTCAAAGAAAAACTAATAACTAATAATAACTTCTACTCAAAGCTAGTAAAAAAAGTTAATTTGTAGTAACTTTTACAAAGCATACGTACTAAAAATCCAATACATACCAATACAATAAACTCCTGCCCACACATTGTAAAACTTGATAAGTAAACGTCAACTTTCATACACTTACGTATGTAATTTTCGTATGGAAACCGTATGAAAATTTGAAAACATCATTTCGCGGTATATTTCCCACAGGAGTATTACTTTTGAAGTGGATGTTCTCATATTCATGTTTTCATATTAATACCACTAGTTTATTTTGTATTAGCTGTGTTATGGCTTAATCGAGTTTAGGTTTTTATAGGGAACTTGCTGTGCCCCGCGGTTTCTCTCGCGTGGTTCCCGTTTCCGGGAATTTCTGGATAAAAAGTCCTATGTCCTTCTGCTGGTTCTTAGCTACCTCTCCACCAATTTTCAGCCGAATCAGTTCAGCCGTTCTTGAGTTATAAATAGTGTAACTAACATGACTTTCTTTTATATACTCGTATATAGAAGATATTTATTTAGAGATAATGATTGTAAAAAAAAAGTCGAGGAATTAAAATAATCTCTGTTTGAAGTCGGTAAAAAATGTAATGTAGGTATTGTAATACAAATAACTTTAAGATCTAAAATTAGTTTATATTAAAATATAATTTGCGTAAGTTTGTGATATTTAGTTATTGAAGTTCTTTGATTTAAATGGAAATCGAACCCATAACTTATGGCAATAAAAGGTTTTTGAACGGGAATCATCATTACAAAAATACATTATTACACCGACTACAAACTACAAATTCATCTCCAACAAATAACTTTAAAAGTGTAGCTATTTTATACCTCCAACAAAATATACCATCTATTTCACCATCTTCAAGAAACATTCCGAGTACCTACTCACAAGTTTTATCTTTGTCACTTGATATAAAGTAAGAAAGAGACAAAACTAAGTTTAATTGGCGAGTAACTTTACTTGAAGGTCGTGAAATAGGCCCTTACTGTAAAATACCTAGGTATTTATACTACGTTCCTGATTTAAGCTGCATCTAATACTGGGTAGTGGGATAGGTTCTAGATCGAGTTTGAAGCCTAGATTGGCTGGTGACCTTTAGTTGACCTTCAACTAACGGTGTAACTAATGGCTGCGTATTTAATAACTGGGTAATAGTTTGTAACTTGTAGGTTAAACTTTATTAACTATTTAACTGTGCTATAAATAAAATGATAATTTGTGTATGTAAACTTTTAAATAATATTCTCGTGTCACAATGTTCGTTCCCGTACTCCTCCGAAACGGCTTGACCGATTCTCATGAAATTTTGTGAGCATATTCAGTAGGTCTGAGAATCGGCCAACATCTATTTTTCATCCCGAAATTCCCACGGGAACGGGAACGGGAACTACACGTGTCTTATAAGTATATAAAATTCTCGTGTCACAATGTTAGCTACCTTACTCCTCCGAAACGGCTTTACTGATTTTCACCAAATTTTATATGTATATTCTGTAGGTCTAAGAATAGGACATGGGATACTTTTTATCCCGAAATTCCCACGGAAATGGGAACTACGCGAGTGAAACCGCGGGGCATAGCTAGTATTTTATACAGTTTTGCATTTGTAAGCTCATTAGGATCATATTATCAATTAGGAATTATCCATGTGATGATAGTCGAAAAAAGTTATATTCACAAAAATTAAAATGATTATATTTAGTGCATATTTTACAAGCTTTTATTTAGTTTCACCTGTCCCGTTGTCTGTAATCAAATCATGCGAGCCATTTTTCGACCACTTCTGGTTATCCGATAGACCTAAAATTTGGTATACAATAAAAGCTAAAAAAGGTTGTGTGTAAAAAGGTTTTTTTTAAACGAGGACGATTTGTTTTCTATACATATAGCAAGGTCAGGAAGCCCAATTCAAATTATATCAATATTTTATTTATAAACGATTTATAAAATATTTATATTTTATTTATAAAATATTTAGTACTAGCTGTGCCCCGCGGTTTCACCCGCGTAGTTACCGATTCCGTGGGAATTTTGGGATAAAACGATAGCTTACGTTCTTTTCCGGACCATAAGCTACCCCTGTACCAAATTTCAAGTCAATCGGTTCAGTAGTTTAGCCGTGAAAAGGTAACAGACAGACAGAGTTACTTACAGAATCTTCTTTTTGTAGGTATCGTATGTAACATACACTTGTCATAAACTTGCAAAAACAAACTATACTTTAACTTTCCACTCACTAAGACACTACCCTAACACTTTAAACTATACAATAATAAAAAAAATAAAAAAACCCCCAATACAATTACTTTCAAACCCCCATAACTTTTAAACGGGTCAACCGATTTTCATCAAAAATGTCTAAAAACACTTGCACGTCAGTCCCCTTTAATACAAAAAAACTAAATTGAAATCGGTTCATCCGTTCGGGAGCTATGATGCCACAGACAGACAGATACACACACGCACATATACATACCCACAGACACGTCAAACTTATAACACCCCTCTTTTTGCGTCGGGGGTTAAAAACCCATATTAATGATTTAAATAACAAAGCAGTAGACGCGATGTCGTCCCCAAGGCCCGAGTCTAGTGCATCTCTCGTTAGGTATTCGCACTAATCCGGGCACATACCGGTAGTCAAGCAAACTCAATCTTACGCTGCATACAATCATATCTTTAACCCCTACCATTGGTCGCAGGTTACATAAGTTTGGTGTTGAAATTCTTATAGTAACTGACCCCTAACTAAGTTCGAAATTTGTATCTACGGCATCAGAAACTACGCACACACTCATTTACACACACACATACCCAGACCGAGACAAACATTTGTGGTTCACACAAATATTCACCCCGCACGGGAATCGAACCCGCAACCTTATGGATGGCAGTCCGGCGTGGTGAACACTCTGCCATCGAGGTCGTCCAAATTGTGATGTATCTGTCATCATGTGCCTTTTGGTTTGGTAACTTAATATACTACGTATATTTAAACGTTCAACGGATTGTACTGTACAGTTCATCTTGTGTTATATTTCTGTCAATAAAGAATGTAGAATTGGGTTAGAGAAGTGTGTTTTACGTAAATCGAAAACATATTTTTTTCTACTGTTCTTATTAGAATTTCGTATAAATATATGCATTTACCCTAATTGTATTGAACGTGTCAATACAATTTGATAATGTTAAAACTTTATTAAAAACAGCAGATACGGTACATCTTGAAAACATAATCACAATGTAAAAAAGCAAAAAGTATTGCAATCGAAGCCAAAAAATATTACTTAGCAGCTTGCTATTCAACAAAGATACACTTTACCAAACCTAAGATACTATTGATGTCTTTGATTTACACGAACACTACACATTGAAGAAAGAATCCGAAACGTCAGAAAATGAAAATCAAAATACAACCACGACAAAAATCCGTTTAAGTGTTTTATTCCTAAAACACTAGTCTAAAACTATCGAACGTAGACAGAAATGCTCCTAAAACGTAACAAAACAAACGAGTAAAACTAAAACTAAGACAAACACGCCCATAGTAGTGGCAAACAGTGATTGTCAGACCATCGTCGCGTCGCCCGTATTACGTTCGCGAGTTTGTAAACTGGTGATACCGCGCTCGCGGCCTCCTATTGAATCTAACTTTCCGCGACACTTGGAAGGGGGCGTTGCAGTCGAAGCACCGGTAGTAGGGGTAATGTACAATTATTATGCGGGCTTCAATTTTGTACGAAGTTTTGAGCGATTTTTAGGGTTCCGTCGTTCGTTGACACTACTACCATCAAATAGTTCCATGATGGAACTACTAATAATAATTAACATCAAATTCAAATTCAAATATTTATTGTTACCATAATGTTGTACAAAGTTGATAATATAATTAAAGTACCAATTATGGACCCGGTTGGGTATTACAATATTTAGAATCTAAGAATTATAGGTAGAGAGGACATATCCTATATTATACTTAATATCATTAGTTGCATCATACCCAAAGGATAAAAACGGGACCTTATTACTGAGACTTCGCTGTCCGTCCGTCCGTGTGTCACCAGGCTGTATCTCAAGAACGCTGATAGCTAGACAGTTGAAATTTTCACAGATAATGTATTTCTATTGCCGCTATAACAACCAAAACTAAAAACAGAATAAAATAAATATTTAAGGGGGGCTCTCATAAAACAAACGTGTTTTTTTGTCGTTTTTGGTACGGAACCCTACGTGCGCGTGTCCGACTCGCACTTGGCCGGTATTTTTATGTGTACGTGTAGTCTAGATGCGTCGCGGCTTAAATTGAGTTAGCTATGATTCTTTTGGTCGTAGCGTGATGTTGTTACGCTGAAGGCTAGTTGTACTGTGCGCCGTGCAATAGGTCTTTCAAGACTAAGTTTGGCTTTGCAAGCCACATTAGAGCACACGACCGAGCTCATTAAGCCGAGGCTCGCCGTTGACGGACACGTCGAGGAGGAAGATATACATATAGCTCAGAGCGTTGTACTCTTTGATATTACATACTTATCAAATATAGAAAAAAAAACCTGTTGTTTTTGAGATTAGCGTTCGAACAAACAAACTATTCAACTATAAAAATGTTTTGATGTGAAAGTTTTTTTTTTTTTTTAGTTTTGTCTACTTTACCTATATTTTTTTAAATTGGAAATGCTTTTCTTGCTCATTCAATTTCAAGCGTAATTTTTAATTAGTACGTAGAGATCAAAATCGCATGACATAAACCGAGCTTCTCTTCAGAACCGAAAAACACAATTAATAACAAAAAAGTTTGTATGCACAAATATTCCTTTGTGGCATAAAACTGGTATTCCATACTTTATGCGCTAACGGAATATTTAAATAGAGAACGTTTTTGTAAAAAGAAGTCTGTTAAAACGTTATTGCAATTCGTTTTTCGTACACCGAGCAGTTGTAGGTGGTTGTAGTATTCATAAAACAATCAAAACTTTTGTTGGTAACTGTACATTCGCGTACAAAAGTTCTAAGTGCCGGTACAGTGCGTCCAACAGGTGTTGAAATGCTTATGCACCTTCCATTAAAAAAAATTATACTTTAGAATTTAAATGCAAGCGAATATTAATGTTGTTTCTACTCGGAAATGTTTGTTTTCGAGGTTTTAGTATACGTTTTGTTTGAGTTATAATACTTTATTTTATGGAATGGGAAAGTAGTTTGACCAATTTACTGTTTAGCTAAGTACCAGTTTTATAATTTAAAACGATAAATACTTTTTTAACTTTTTAGTACGGTCTTAACAAGGAACTCTTACAGGTTCTTCATAAAAATACTTCAAGCGATACGTCCTATTCCATCTTAAAATTAATTTCTCTTCTATTTCGTATAATATATATTCGTATTTGTGCATAAAGAATACCACATAAATACAAAAAAATAAACCAAGTTAAGGTTCAGTTAACATAATATCTGTATATCATAACTTAACATAATCATTCATTACATCATCTCATTATAGTAACTGACCCCTAAGTTCGAAGCTTGTATCTACGGTATCAGAAACTACGCGCACACTCATTCATACACACACCCAGACCGAGATAAACATTTGTGGTTCACACAAATATTCACCCCGCAGATGATAGAGTGATTAATTATTATGTTATAAAACGTCTTATCACTACATAGTATAAAACAAAGTCACTCTCTCTGTCCCTATGTCCTTATGTATGCTTAGATCTTTAAAACTACGCAACGGATTTTGATGCGGTTTGTTTTAATAGATAGAGTGATTCAGTAAAAAGGCTTTTAGCATAATTTTATCCCCACATTCCTACGGGAACGGGAACTACGTGGTTAAAACCGCGGGGCGCCACTAGTATCACTACATAGTATAAAACAAAGTCGCTTACTCTGTCCCTATGTCCCTATGTATCCTTAGATCTTTAAAACTACGCAACGGATTTTGATGAGGTTTGTTTTAATAGATAGAGTGATTCAGTGGAAAGGCTTTTAGCATAATTTTATCCCCACATTCCTACGGGAACGGGAACTACGTGGTTAAAACCGCGGGGCGCCACTAGTATCACTACATAGTATAAAACAAAGTCGCTTACTCTGTCCCTATGTATCCTTAGATCTTTAAAACTACGCAACGGATTTTGATGCGGTTTGTTTTAATAGATAGAGTGATTCAGTGGAAAGGTTTTTAGCATAATTTTATTCCCACATTCCTACGGGAGCGGGAACTACGTGGTTAAAACCGCGGGGCGCCGCTAGTATTATTGTAATGTATTGTTATCCACACAATTATACCAATTCATTCGCCAAACAATGTTACAAACAAACACAGTCGTGTGATAGTTACAACTAACAACTTGAACTAACTAGTAACTTTGTAAGTATGCGTAATTCAAAGTTGAACTTTCAAATTAGTTTACTCCACTTACTTTGAGTACGCTGTTTTAACGTTTTGTTTTATTACAAACCCTTTGCTTAACTATTAAGTTCAAGTTATTATGAGGAGAGAAATAAAGTTATTGTCAGTTGCTCTATATTTATCTATATACATAAAACTCTTCCGTTACTGAGCGATGTACTGACTGACTGACAGACAACGCACAGCCGAAACTACTGGTTGTAGAGAGCTGAAATTTGGCACGTGTATTTGTTGGGGGGGAGTAGGCTACCACTAAGATTTTTGGAAATTCTCCCCCTAGGCGGAGAAAAGGGGGAAAACCCAAATTCTGCCGGAAGTCATTATTCCACGCGGACGATGTCACGGGCAAAACCTAGTTTTTTATAAGTTTGTGAGTTTTAGTATGTTGTGACTTCTACAAAATTTGTATTTTAGTTGAATTCTGTGTAGTTTAGGGTCTTAGTTACAATATAAGAAACTAGCAGCACCCCGTGGTTTCATCCCCGTACAACCCCAATCCCGTGGGAACATACTACATATATGTATAACCTCTGGAATCACTCCATCTATTGCAGTTTTCAAACAACCATTAAAATGCTTTGGCCTCCGATCCACTTTGGGTCGCTGAGCCAAAGGAGTAAGTAAGTATTAAAATGCTTTGAGTAAGTAGTATTTATTTTTCACGTTGAGGAAAATTAAGTAATTGCCGTCTACCACCGGGAATCGAAGTGGTGATCCCGATGTGAGGTTCTCCCGTAGTAAGAAATTCTAGTCATTACTAGTTTTTTTTTCTTTCTTCCGAAACTTCAAAATTTAGTTTCTTAATATTCCAATCTAGCCTTTTGCTGGCTAATAAATAATTTTACTTTAATCTAAACTAATAATAATGTTTATATTAAGAATATGTCCAATAACACTTTTCTTATTATTTCTACTTTGTGTGTGTACTGTGATGAGACAGGAAAACACGTTTGTATTAATTCCTGTTTTTTTATGGCTTTTGCAGTCATTATACCACAGAAAACACAAATATTAATTCTAAATTTAAATTGTTTAGCTGTTGTTGTTATTTTTTTTATTTTTTTTATTTGTTTTATATTCCTACTTACTTGACTTGGTTCATGTGTTCTGTTTAATTATGGTTTACAATCACTACACTACACTATTCACTAATTAACTCGTAAGGCTTTGTCCTTTTACATTACTAGTCTTTTCCGAACCTTTATCCCATGTCTATTTTGGGGTCGGTTTTCAGTTTAACCAGATTTGGCGGAATGTCAGTATTTTACGTGAAGCGACTGCCATCAGACCTTCACGACCCAGAGGGCTATACGACATTTTTTGGTTAAACCAAATGTTAGACTTTTGAGGGCTCTAACTACCCGTAACGACTATCGATGATGTTAGTATGACAGCCGGGAACGACGGCTTTACGTGCCCTCCGAAGCACACGCTCATGAAATTAAAAGTCATCTTCAGTAATGACCCATCACAGTCATGACGGTGCCAGACGTTGCTTAACCGCACAGATCACAACTGATCCGTGGGTCCGTGGGGGGCATTGGGCCATGAGCCTTTTAAATTACTGGTAATGAAAAAAATTACACATTCATGAACAAAAACTCGCCTTTTGAAGAGTGCTTCCTTTAACCTACATACAGAAACACATTTTTCAATATAAATCATTGTAATGCGATGAACTGTTATTACATTATATTTTCTTTTACAATATGATACGTCCCGTACATCAAATTTACCTCAGTACGCGAAAAATTGCGAAATTTTTATGGGTTTCATGATTAAATTGAATTTTGGTGAACGATGTTTCTTTTTATTTGAATTACTTTGCCATTTTTTGTTTTTTATTGTTTTTAAAATTAGAATCTAATTTAAAAATTAATGTATACCACTGCTTCTTTTTTATCATCAGCTCATGGTATGTCCCCACCGAGGGGCTCGAGTCTACCCTGAATTAGGGTGATTAGGCCTTAGTCAACCACGCCGGCCAAGTGCGGGTTGGTCGACTTCACACACAACTTTAGAATTTCTTCCCAAGTGTGTGCAGGTTTCCTCACGATGTTTTCCTTCACCGTAAGAACGTCGAAATTAACGTAAATAATGAATACGAAAATTGAAAACACATTGGTACGTGGCGGGACTGGTGGGGTTTGATCCAGGCACCTTCCGATCGGAAGTCAACGGCCTTAACCCCTGCGCCACCGACGCGGCGACACTCTTATATAAATAGAATAATAATGACAATGAAATAATAACACAAAATACCTGTATTATATTGTACATATTAGTTAAACACTTTCCAAAGTTGGCAACTCGCCAACCGACGCGGCAACCTGCACGAACGTCAAGATCTATCATATGAAGTTTGTTTTCAACTTTACAACACCTTTGTTTGGTAAAAATATATTACAAGTTTAATATGTGCTGAGAAAATCTGACAGTTTGCGTTGTTATGTTGAAAGTAGAGTTATCTAGTGGTAAGTTATATGGAAATAATTTGGAAAGAATAGGAACTTCGCCCAGCTGGGCTAGCGCAACACATGAAAGCCCTTTGACATATTTAATCTTGTGTAAACGATGCACAATCCGGCGACTATCCCTGTATAGCACTATAAAATGCATCCAAGGACAGTCCCCGGTTTCTGCTGGGACTATTGCAAATGTATGGAAAACTACGACTGGGCTATGAGAATGGGATGTTCAATGGACTGGATATAGGGGAACTATGGGGACAAAAATATTAAAAATATTTATTTCTTAATTAGGGCTCATGTAGATGATGTAGTGAATGTATACGTTAATGTTATGTTTTTTTAACTTGACTAGGTTTTCATATGCACTAAAGTGGGTTCGATGCCTTACTACGGTCAATCCATATTGGAAGTTTATGAGTAAAACTTTACGAATACGTATTTGATCGCTAACCAATAATAATATCATTTTACTTCGAACTTTATGAAATATTTAACTTCTTTAGATATTAAATTTTATTGGCTATTATTATTTTGTCGATAGCCGTTAAGCAACGGCTGGTGGGGTTCTTAATTTGATTGACGTCCGTTATAAATGACGTTTTAATATATTCAAGTTTTACCGCAGTTCTTTTTATAACTGAAATGATATCCGAAATTTGTAATAGCTCTATGATATGTGTCTGATAAAAAATAAACTTCTTATATCATATTGAAACTCTATGAGGCATTAATGTTCTACCATCATCAGCTCATTTATGTCTCCATCGAGGGTTTTGGTTGCTAGTCTATGGTCTCGAGCCAACCCTGAATTAGGGCGATCTGGCCTCAGTCAATGCGGGTTGGTCGACTTTACACACAATCTTGGAATTTCTTCCTAGGTCGTTAGTAATCTTACGGAATGGCATATTTATTAAATATATAAGATCTTTTTTTTTTGTCAACCTATAGTGTCCCACTGCTGGGCAAAGGTCTCCCCCAAACATTTCCATCTATCCCTATCCTTCGCAGTGTCCCACCAGCTACTGTCGAAGGTGGTAAGATCATCCCGCCAACGCTTTCTCGGCCGACCCGGACGACGCCCTCCTTCGGGAACCCACTGAGACTGAGGGCTCACCTCCTTAGGGTTCCCATCCGACTTACATGACCCGCCCATTCCCACTTTAGTCGGGCAGTTTTGTTTCCGACATCGGTGATACCGGTAAGGGAACGCAGCATGGTGTTACGCACTCTGTCGATTCGTTTGAATCCGAATATAAGACCTATTTACATAATATTATACCATGCTAAGGGCCTATCTTACCATCTTCAAGTAATGTTCCGAGTCACATGTTTTATCTTTGTCACTTGATATAAATTAAGAAAGAGACAAAACTAATTTTACTAGGTGGATTATTATTATTTGATGGAAATTGAAGGTCGAGAAATAGGCCCTAAGTATCATATAAGTCTTGCAGACAAATCCATTAAATATAGTTTAAAAAACATCATCATAATATAAAGAAAACTTTCACTTAAAACTTGAGCGTAGTAAGTTGAACAAAGTACCAAAATGATAATATAGTATGTAACATAAAGTACAATGCAAGCTAGTAAGTTTTATGACGTTTTATGCTTCGGTTAACTTCGCTTGGCAAAAACGGAGTACGTGTCGAAGTGAGTTAGTGAAATATGGTATTTTTAAAATCCTACTAATATTATAAATACCAAAGTTTGTATGTTTGGATGTTTGTTCCACTGTATAAGTAATCGTATGTTTTATTTTAACTTTTTGTAGTCACAAATCCTACCAATAGATGGCGCTGTTACTTAATTTTTTAACACACGATGGTGAATTGTGCCTAGATTGTATGATACTACGAGCTACGCCTTATCACGGGAGCGGGTACTACGCGGGTAAAACCGCGGGGCGCTGCTAGTATACTATATTTTAGTAATATTTGTATTGATTTTTGGAAGGATTAAAGATTAAATCTCTGTTTCTTTCTTTTAAATTTAGTATTTTTCATAGCCACAAATGGTATATAGGACATGTTTTATCCCGAAATTTTTTGGGGATTGGTAAAAGCCATGTTGAAAGACATTATAGACAATGCAATAGTTACTTTTTCTTATAACATTCTAGATTTGAAAATATACGTAGTTATACAAAGTAATGTCAAGTTAAATGTCTGATGATATTATATGTTTTTTTCGAAAATACCAACAAACAGTCGCTGAGGCCGAAATCGGTTAAGAAAGAATCATCATCATGTTTTTAAGTTTTTGTCAATATAATAAAAAAATAAGGGGTACGGCTATAAAAATGCTTTTTAAATAACATTTTTAAGTAAAAATCTTACGACCCCTAACAAAATTATACTTATTTATTTATTTATTTAATGCTTTATGTACACACAGTTATGAATATAAATTATAGGCATTTTAATTTGTTATACATAGGCGAGTCTAACCCTGTAAGGGTTTACTTTTTTCTATTTTTCTCAGAGTACCACAAAAATAAAAATAATAAACAAGATAAAAATCTTTATTTTCCTAAAGTTTATGTTTTAAGCTTTTTAGTACACAACAAAACACACATAAACACAACCTGTATTTTTCTAAATATTTTAAGTAAAACTACAAAAGTAAGCAAAATCTGGGTTGAAACAATAAAAGCTAGTTTTATGATTAAACTGCAACACGAGGCGAGAACTGCTGAACATTCTACAGTTTACTGCTAAGCTAGACATTTCGAGAAATACCTAACTTTTATCTCTGTATTGAAACAATGTTGTTAGTTCAAAGAATTTATTTTGTAACGTGAATTTTGGATTTTTTTAACGGGACTTTATTAGTAAATTTATGATTTCTATCTTCTAGATTTATAAATTTATTTATATATGTCTAAAACTAGCTTCTATAATATTCATACAATGTTTTAACATCTAATCAGTGGATTGGGATTTCTGCAAGTGAAACCGTAGGATACTAATTTATAGTCTTATGTAATATTAATACTTATACGAGTATATACATATAATAAGCAACGATTATTGACTGACTGACATACTTATCACGCAGCTCAAACCACTAAATTCAAAATTCAAAATTCAAAAATTATTTATTCAATTAAAGCCTCAATGAGGCACTTATGAACGTCACTGAATCTATCACCGATTCGGAATTACAACAGCCGAGAAGAATCGGCAAGAAACTCGGGCTGTTTTTTTTTTAAAATAAAATTAAATACAAATGTCACTAATAACTTATGTCGACAATAAAAAAACATGTGAAAAGGTATATAAAAACTATAAACGGATTACACTGAGAGGCACGCAGTTAGTAATTATGATGAAGGCATCCAATAACAAAGAAAAATGCGGGTAAAATCGCGTGGTATACTAGTCTATCATAATTTTAAATGTGAGAACAAAGAACTAGATGACATAAGGAGATAGCGTCAACGTCCTGCGTCTCTCTTATTGAAAGGTGGCGTTTGTAACATCCACAGTTTGAAAGAAATATTGACGTTCGTTTAAAGGAATTTCATTTTTAGTTTGTTTTTTGGGAGAATATTAACTGGGGTTTTGGTAAGCGTGTTAGTGGTAATTTTTTGGCGAATTGATAGTAAAGTTTTAGCACTATTCGGCACTACTATTATTGTCCATCGTTGCATAATTTACAGGACTTAATTGCGTAAAACATAATTATTATTTACCTCGACGTTTCGAGCGGGTTACACCGATCTTGGTCACGAGAAGACTGTTCTGAAGAACTGCTGTGAAGAGATTTCTCGTGACCACGATCGTCGAAACGAAACGAAAGTCGAAACGTCGAGGTAAATAATAATTATGTTTTACGCAATTAAGACCTGTAAATTATGCAACGATGAATTCCAATCGCGAAAGTTTAAAAAGTGTACTATTACTGTAGCTGTATCCCGCGGTCATGTTTCGGCGTTAAGATAATTACATCTTAATTACAAGTGATAAATAATAAGTGTATAAGTTGTTTTTCATATTATTTTATGTTTATTTAAAGTTAAATGAAGTTAAAAAAAATGCATTTTCTCAACAAAAAAGATAGAAGTAACGGTGCGGCGGCCGGCAAAGTACATGTTTTCAAACACTAGTTTTAACCGCATAAATTATTCAAAGACGTTTAAAAATATAATTTAAGGAACTTTAGTCCAAAGTTAACTGAACCAATGATATAAAAGAACAGACCTGGTTAACGTTAGACTCGTTCAAACGAAGCAAAGAAGTTTTAAAATTCACTTTTTACTCAAGAAAATGTACGTAAAAATCATGGTTTAAAATGTTATCCTAAATAGCTTCGCTTCGCGGTTTTTCTCTCGTTGATTTCAAATGAAAATACCGGGAAGAAGAAGCTTTGGTTAGTAGAAGGTTCTTTAGTAAGAAATCTGGTAGATTTGTTTGTTTGTTTGTTGTAATAAAAATGTTAAGTAATGTTGAATAGTATTCATAGCTGTGAATTACAGTCTTGCTTTGAAGTTATTTCTGTGGAACGTCTGTAAATATAAAAAGCAATCGTTGCTGACTGACTGACTGATTTAGCAAAGCACAAAACACTGAACGGATTGCTGATTTAAAACATCGGCCTGGATGTGTGCTTCAAAATATATAATATGTGTATAGTTTTTAGATACAGGTATTAATTTTATCTATTAAGGGATCCTTATCCCTTAGTACTGACCCCTTGTCAGTTGATAGAGTGATTATGTGATTATGATACTACGAGTATAAGGTTTTATTAATAAAAATAATTTTAGCCACGGTTTACTTTTACATTTTAAATTTTGGATTCTGTAAAGAATATGTAGATATTTTTCGCGTAAATCAAAGATTTTGTTACAAGATTATAATTATGTTTTAATTATTAACTAAACGTGAAAATTACCTGATAAACTAACTCGCTTATAACACGACTATTAGTATGTATAACACAGATATATACATACAATACTAAGTATAACTACAAAGTGTAGTTGTGAACAACTAATTACCGCCTTCTACAGCAGTCGGGTAGTCCTCAGCCTTCTAATGAGCCCGGTAACGAGCGACCACGTTTACACCATCATGTTAATAATCACGAAATACGTAGGTATAAATAGCTTCGGTGTAACAGTTGTCTTGATATTGTATTCGTGTATGAACGTTTTAATAGAATAATAGGTACATTTATTGGTTAGTTAGTTGTTAATATTGGAGTTAGTGATTTTGATTTGTTAAAGGTTACGAGTTTGATCCCCGGTTAAGACAAATATTTTTCTGCGTAAACGAGGACAACAAGACATAGTTTGTCTTGGTGTTTATACATAAGTACATAGATTATTATACACCCCTATTTTGAATTCGAGATACTTAATCACACAGCTAATGTAAACGATGGGTGACAGTATAATAGTGAAGTTAGTTTTTATCTTTTGCTTTTATTTAAAAAGTTATGATAAGTCAAAGTTTTTCAAAATCCCGCCGAATTTTATTGTTATTCTACACCGAACAACAGGCGAACGCTGCGATACACAGCTGAGAGCGGTCACAGAATACTTGATAGCTAGTGTGCCGTCTGATAATACGGCATTTATTTAGTATTTTAAAAGATAAGTAATCGACTATCATTTTTGATATTTTTATTGGATATATGGATTCAGTTACTGCTACAGATATTCTGATTTTAATAGGTCCCGTATTTTCAAAATAGGGGTGTATGTATTTTATTTAAAACTAGCATAATTTTTAAACCTTTATAATATAATTAAGTAGTATGTGTTATGTTTAATGTGAAAAAAATAATAATAAGATAGCCCGTCCGTTCAATACAGTACACGCTACTTATATCAACGCGAGCGAAACCATGAGACCCAGCTAGTTATCACAAAAGATGATTACTCGTATTACTAATCCCTAACCATTCAAAATGACTACAAAATGATTAAGATTTAACTCACGAACAAGCTCTGGATAAACACTAAAAGTTACTCAAAATAATCTTTAAAACTCCAAAGACCTATTTAAATAAACTACCCTAACTTTGGATAATATCATTCATAAATATGTATCTTTGGGTAGGAAATATAATATTTGAATGTTCGTATTAATGTTCGGTTAGAATGATTCAGAACATATCCGAAGAGTGTAATTAGTACAAATATTTGATGTTATGAGTATGTTATTTTCATCACCATCAACAGCCTGTATTAGTCCACTGTTGGACATACGCCTCTCCCAACTTGCGCCAATGTGCCCTGACGGCGGCACGTCGCATCCACTCTCTCCCTTCTACCCTGCGCAGATCATCGCTCCACCTAGCCAATCCTACCTACTACTAACCTAGCAAATCGGAAAAACGATAAAAAATATTGACTTTTATTCAAATGCTCGTTTTTATGTTCACATGTAAAAAAATGCTTGTGTTATGTTTACTAAAATAATTTTAAAATGGGTATAAGTGAATTGTCTTACTTATACACCCCTATTTTGAAATGATGGGACTTATTAAAATCAGAATATGTGTAGCAGTAACTGAATCCATATATCCAATAAAAATATCAAAAATGATAGTCGATTACTTATCTTTAAAAAATATTAAATAAATGTCGCATTACCAGACGGCACACTGGCTATCAAGTATTCTGTGACGGCTCGGGTCGATGACCGCGCTCAGCTGTGTATCGCAGCGTTCGCCGGTTGTTCGGTGTAGAATAACAATAAAATTCGGCGGGATTTTGAAAAACTTTGGCTTATCATAACTTTTTAAATAAAAGCAAAAAATAAAAACTAACTTCACTATTATATTGTCACCGGTCGTTTACATTAGCTGTGTGATTAAGTATCTCAAATTCAAAATAGGGGTGTATATATTTAATTTAAATTAACTGAGTACACTTGAAGTTCAAATTACAATAAACGATTCTCGCTCATTGACACTGTTATAACAACAATCTGGCATAAAAAATACAAGCACTATTCACGCTTAAGAGCAGACTAAAGTTCGCTTCATAAAAAGTATTCTAACTTAGGAAGTCTAGACCTTAAAAACAAAATATACGGCACAATTATCTAGACCTCAGTACTTATTCAAATTTTGTAACCCATTAACTTTATTATGAATGATAATAATAGACATTCAGAATCATTTATTTTAATAAGTATATTGTTTTTATAGTACTTTTGTGGTTTAATACGAAGTAACATTATATTTTTTTATTTTATTTAGGTTTTAAATGTATTTTTTTAAGTTTGAATGAGATGAGATTTTCTTTAAGTAAAATTTTAAAAGTTTTTTTTCTATATTGAAGGAGAGGTCTTTGCCCTACAATGTTATCTTACATGCCAATAATTTGCTTTCCTTCTTCTTATACAAATAACATAAGATAATCATTGACTACTTCATCTAATTATAGTAGCCCCCCCCCCACCCCTAACTAAGTTTGTAACTAACCTTCTAGGGTATCAGAAACTACGCACACACTCATTTACACACACACCCAGACCGAGAGAAACTTTATAAACAAATATTTTATAAAATTATATGTATGTTATAAAAATAACCCTGTTCTAAATTCATAACTTGGGGTGATATGTTAAGGTACTAGAAACTATACACACGCGTTCATTAATACACTCCTATATCGAAATAAACATTTAAGTATGAGTCACAAAAATATTTACCCCACACGGGAAACGAACCCACAGCCCTTTGTTTGGTAGTCCTTTATTCTGACCATTCTTTTGTCACTTAACATCCAATTCTAGTGAGAATGCGATGATAAAATTATACTAATAACTTTCCTCTTGAATTGCTCTATCTATTAAAAAAACGGCTTCAAAATCCGTTGCATAGTTTTAAAGGGATACATAGGGACAGACAGCGGGAAGCGACTTCAATTTATACTATGTAGTGATCACTAAAACAAAAATAGATTAAACCACAGAATACAACTAGTTTAATATAAAATTCTAACACATTGAAATCAAAGCTACACTGTCAAACAAATAACAACTTTATTCATATGTAAATAAGTGTCAATTTTTTATAACAAAAAACAGTATTATAATTAAAATTAAATCATTCACTATCCATATTACGATTCATTACCAAAATGAACAATTTGTTTCAATAAATAAGTTTACTAATTTATTGAAAACGTGTTTCAATTTAAAAAAAACTTCACACAATTTATACTAAATTCACACGTTTCATAAAAAGTCAATTACTAACGTTTAATTTTAACAGAATTAAATTAAATTTAACGCTTTACAAAAGCCAAATTATTATTTAATAAAATATATGTAAATTAATGTGCGTTTCGTGAAAAACACAGTTTATTATTTGTTTTACCCTGAATAATTATAATAATAAAGTTATTATACATGAATAATTTAAGTTCTCGGGGAATTTTTCGGACAAAAACAAGGTATTTTTCCATTAAATACTCTTGAAAATAAACTTAGATCAAATAAGGTTTTATGGGATAGTGTAGGTGTAATAGCTGAGTCGAGAAATGCATGATTGCTCTTTTCCAAACATGTTTCAAGTCTGAGGTTACCAATACGCACTCGCCAAGCGTGGTGATTACGTCTATTCCTCCTATTTGTACTCATATTATCAGTGAGAGAGACCTTTTGCCCTGCAGAGGTATATTACTGGTCGATACTAATACTATGTGCACTTCCCCGGCCAAGACATTCTGTTTTCCATAATTACAGTTATATGTTCGTCTACTATAAGAGTGTATAGCTATTTCAAAGTAAAATACATTCATACAACATATAAAATCATTCACTACATCATCACATCATAGTAACTGACCCCTAACTAAGCTCGAAGCTTGTGTCTAGGGTATCAGAAACTACGCACACACTCATTCACATACACACACCCAGATCGAGATAAACATTTGTGGTTCACACAAATATTCACCCCGCACGGGAATCGAACCTTACGGATGGCAGTCCGGCATGGTGACCACTCTGCCATCAAGGTCGTCAAATAAAATAATAATTACAAAATATGAAATGTAATTTTCGCAGGCTAAAAACACCCTATATTTCTTTAATACAAAACATATAATATTATTAGTTTTTCTTGTCAAATCCCCTATATTCATATCATAAAGCATATTATTATACATGCAAGAAAATACATGTTATAAACATGTATAACAATGCACTTTCTAAAGATACGTAGCAAGCTCATTTGCGCTAGGAGCCCTCGTAGCCTCGTAGCGGCGCGTAGTACTGCTACGACGGTATGCTACGATGACGTCAGAGCTTTCAGTAATGATTTTAGGTGGATTTCAGTGTTATGTTGGATATTGTTTTCAGGATTCTTTCAGAATTTTTTATTTAATTAGTTTTTATGAATAAAAAGCATCTTAAAAAATACTAAACAAAGAGCCATCAATTGTTTTAAACAATCACAAATTTAGCAGTTGTTGTTGTATGCAAATACATTCAGTTTCACTGAATGGTTCCTGTTTAATAGTTCACGCGGTTAGGGAAACGATGTACTAGAAACAGGTAGAAAATATTATAAATTTTTAATAAAAATATGGATTTTTAAATAATTTATTATACGATTGGTATTTTTGTGTTTGTAATAATTAAACTTATTTTTCTAGACTAATTTACGAAATTATTTTATTGATAAAACGCTTCTTTATCACTTAGTAACACAGGCTGTTATTTTCTATTATTTATTTACAGAAATGCGGGTAAAACCACGATACGCAGCTAGTTGTATATCACTTTACAGTTATTTAACTACTACATACCTTATATATGGTTACTTTTGACTTCTAATTAAGCATAATCTCATAGCTAAACTAAGGGCCTATTTCATGACCTTCAAGTAAAGTTACTCACCAAGTAAAGTGAGTTGTCAGTTTCTTACTTTATATCAAGTGACAAAGACAAAACACGTGAGGTACTTGGAAATTTACTTGAAGATCGTGAAATAGGCACTAAATATTTTTAAGCTATTGCATAGCTTCTATCGAGGGCCTTGAGCGCGGGGACCGAATCCAGAAATTCCGTAACGAAAAAAAACCTCACGTTTTTATTATTTTTTTACCGAAAACTTTTTTTTTGTAAATTTTACAAAAAGTTTTTATAGTAATGTAGACAAAGTTTTTACTGTATGAAGTCCCAAGTACGACATCAAAATTTCTAAGGTTAGGATTGCAATACAAAAATAAAAAAAACAATTAGTTGATAAAATTGCTATGCAATAGCTTTACCGCGGCAGTCCCCGAGTGCCACGTTTTTTTTTTAACTCTACCTTCAAAAATTCACCTTAGATAAATAAATATCCATTCCCCTTTCTCTACCTTAGAAGCAGAATTTCCTAAAAATCTTACAGCTTACCGTAAAAGAAATCCACATGTAAATTTTTACGGTACAACCGTCAGTAGTTTGTGGTGCCTTGTAAAAAATAAAACGGAGTTTCTCACGTCAATATCACACGCACAAGGAAAATACATACTATATTGTGGATATAAAACTTTATTAGAAGAAAACATTATTTTGTATTTTATAATTTAAAGAATAATTGCAACTCATTTTGCTTCTCATTCTTCTTTTTCTTTGCGTATCGACTCAAATTTTTAAGGACCAAAACTTGATTGAAATTAATATTACAATATTGAATTAAAGAAAATTATAACATTTAAAAAATACCACGAAATCCAAAGCAAAGTTAGTGTAAAGTATAAGTTTATACAATTCCATTGAAGGCCTCTCTCCCTGTGATAATATCACAGTACAACGAGAATGAATAAGCATTCACTACTACATCATCTCATTATAGTAACTGACCTCTAACTAGCTTGGAGCTTGTATCCAGGGTATCAGAAACTACGCACACAATGATTCACACACACACCCAGACCGAGACAAACATTTGTGGATCACACAAATATTCACCCCGCACGGGAATCGAACACGCAACCTTACGGATCGCAGTCTGGCACGGTGACCACTCTGCCATCGATGTCGTCAATATACGGTCGTCGAATATACGTAAACTCCACGCTTTTATGCATGTTATTGATCTTAAAATTTTAAATAAGCATTACTTGAATCGAACCTGGGTCACATAGAACTAAAGAAGCCACAAGTCAACGGAGGATTCAGTTAGTACCTAATCAAAATCAAATAAAAATAAAAATCCATAGTTCAACCCAAAAATCAAACCTGCACCTTAAACATAAAAGTCTCACACACTACAAAACCAAGAATTCAGATAAAATACTTAATAAAAATCTAATTAAAGTAACCCTCTCGCTGCGTACCGAACGGCACCGCATTTTATTCATGTCAATTGAAATTTATTTGACGCATCTCTATCTCGATTCGACATTAACGCCCAGTGATGTTTTATCGATATATAAGTATCGACATTTCCCCGCCCTACAGTGTTTTCATGTCAGTTTTTGCTGAAATGGCAGACGGGCGCGCTTCGTTGTGTATCATTTTTGCTCGATTGGTAAAGTGTGAAGAGAGAGTGCGGCTTTTTATTTATATTATTGGAGTTTTTAGAGTAATTTAGGAGTCTAGTGGAGTTTATTTTTCAATGTTTGTTATATCCAATGTGTGGATGCATTTATATAATCACTACATAGTACAAAAATCACTGTCTGCCCGTTCATATGTATGCTTAAAAAATAAAAAATAAAAATAAAATTAGCCTTTATTGCTGTAAAACTTATAAACATTTAGGTAGGTATTATCTATTTAAGTAAAACTTTAAAAAATATTAATTTAAAAATTAATCTAAATTATTGGCGTTCCGGTATATTACAGCTTGTCTTTCGACATAGGCCTCCTCTAAAGATTTCCATTTTTCTCTGTCTTTCGCCACTCTAATCCATCCCACACCAGCAACCTTTTTTATGTCGTCTTCCCATCTTTTTGTTTGTCCACCTTTGCTTCTTTTACCATCTCTTGGGTACCACTCTGTTATTATTCTAGTCCATTTTTCTTGTCTCTCTCGCAGAAAATGTCCAGTCCATCTCCATTTTTGTGTTCGATGGATAGAATGTGCCTGTTTGAATTGAGTTCTGTTTTTTATTTCCGTTAATTTTACTTTGTCTCTTCTGTTCACTCCAATGACACTTCTCTCTATACTGTTTTGACAGACGTTTAGTTTATTTGCTAAGGTTTTCGTTAGTGACCATGTTTGACTGCCATATGTTAAGCAGGGCAGAATACAGGTATTATAAACTTTTCTTTTAGCTTTTATTGGCATGTCTTTGTCTTTCATTATTTCACTGAGCGACCAGTATCTCTTCCAAGTATTGGCTATCCTCCTATCAATTTCTTTGTTCATGGTTTTATTGGGTGATATAAGTTGACCTAAGTAGACTTACTCATCTACATATTCTATTTGTTGTGCGTTTACTACTATATCGTGTGTCTTTAAGGAGTTAGTCATAACTTTAGTCTTGGTGATGTTCATTGACAGCCCCGCCTTTGCACTCTGATCTGATAACTGTTGTAACATGTGTTGCAGTTTTCTTGGGCACTCAGAGAATAGTATCAGATCGTCTGCAAAACGGAGATGGCTTAAACATTCGCCATTAATATTGAGACCTGTTTCATTCCAATCTAAGTTTCGAAATATCATTTCCAGAACTGCCAAAAATATTTTGGGAGAGATAGGATCCCCTTGTCGGACGCCTCGTTCTATGGGAAATTCTTCACTTGTTTTTTCTAATCTTACTTGTGCTGTACTTCTAGAGTAAATATTCCTCAATATTCTTATATATTTGTGTTGGATTCCTTGTCTGTGTAAGGCTTCCCAGATGTATTCGTGCTCCAGGGAGTCAAAAGCTTTATTGTAATCAACGAACCCTACGTAGTATGACTTATTGTATTCATTGTATTTTTGTAAAATTTGTCTAAGGACATGAATATGATCGATAGTTGAAAACTTGCTTCGGAAGCCGGCTTGCTCTTTTGGTTGGTTTTCATCGAGTACTTTGGTTATTCGTGATAAAATGATTTTTGAAAAGACTTTATAAACATTCGACATTAAACTGATGGGGCGATAGTTTCTGATGTCTTCTTTGTTTCCTTTTTTATGTAAAAGTATTATTGTTGATTTTGTCCAGTCCTCGGGAATAATTTCAGTCTCTACAATCTCATTAAATAAGTCTGTTAATAAGGGGGCAATCGCTGGTATTGTAGATTTAAGTAGTTCGTTGGTAATTTGATCAGATCCAGGTGTTTTGTCTGCTTTTTGTGTAGTAATTGCTTTGATCGTTTCTTCTTTTAGTATTTTCGGTATAGGTTCCGAAATCGATAAACTAAGTTTTTCTGCGGCCACTCTTAGGTTCTTACTTTGGTATAGTTCTCTGTAAAAGTCAGTTGCTATTTTTAATATTTCAGGTCTTTTCCTTGTATATTTTTTATTCATAGACTCCAACCTTAGCATCCATTCCTTTTTTTCTTTTAACTCTTTAATAGCCTTTTTTACTCCACCAGTTCTATTAATATGTTTTTGTAATGTTTGTTGTCTTCTTATTTTCCTATCTTTTCTAATACTTTCGTTTATTTTCTTGCTGATATCTTTTATTTCATTTCTTTTCTCTTGTGTATTTCCCTTTATTTGTAATAGCGTTTTCCTTTTTTCTAATAGTTGCTGAGTCTCTGTGGAGTTTATTATTTTGTTTACTTTTTTAGTTTCTGTTTTAAGTATATTCAAAGTTGTATCATATTTCTCTTCGATAGATATATGTTTTTCTCTAATTGTCTTCGCTATTGTTGTAAGGTTAGTAATAAGTTTTTCGTTGTTTCCAGTACAGATCAAGGCCGAGCTATCATTTTGCCATCTTCTGTTCTTTTTTATAGGTTTTCCTGTTAGTGTAGCACGAACCATTCTGTGGTCTGAATTAAAATTTAAATTCTGTATGATTGAAGTGTTTTTGAAAGCTTTAATATTATTAGACATGATAAAATCTATTTCATTTTTGTACAGACCGTTTGGAGAAATCCACGTCCACTTTTTTGATTGTTTTCTCTTGTAGAAACTGTTGAGTACGCTAAGTTTGTTTGTTAAAGCAAATGTGACTAGCCTTGCACCATTTTTACTTCTTTTGCCGCATCCATATTTACCAATTGTATATTCTTCTCCACTATTGCATGCTCCAATCTGGCCGTTAAAATCTCATCTCCTCATATGTATGCTTAAATCTTTATAAATACGCAAATGATTTTAAGCGGTTTTTTTTACTAGATAGCATGATTCAAGTGGAAGGTTTTTAGCATAATTTTATTCCCGCATTTTCATAGAAGCGGGAACTACGCGGGGTGAAATAGCAGGGCTCCGCTAGTTTCTTTTAAATACAAAGATCTTCTTTACACTGATAATAATAGTAAAGTAAAGAACAATTTATTTTATTTATTTATTTTCTTTATATGGCGTAATTACCATGCTTGTCAAATCCGTGTTGATAATCTCAAACACAAATTATGTACTAAAAGTAAACATGCCTTGCTCGAACCAGAAACCATAACCTTGACAGGCAGTTGCAAATACCACTAGGGACAGTGCCTTAGCATCAAAAATACTCGTAAAAAAATTACGTATCTCACTGCAAAGCGTTAACCACGCCACCTCGAGTGCGGCGCGGATTTTGAACAAACTTTGTTCTAGAGTCTTCAATGTTTGTGATGATGTAGAGAGTGAGTTTTTGTAATCCAATGTAGGAACTCGTTTTTGGATAAACGTTTACTTCCAGTGAATAAAAATGTGTGAGACTGGTTTACGGATTGAAGAGAATCCTTTTTTTTTAACGTGGTTAAATCTAATCGCTATAATTCAGGGTTAACTCGAGCTTTTTGGTGGGGACATAATATGAGCTGATGATGATGATGTGTGTATTCAATAAAATAGTTTACCAGTCGAATAGACATACACAAACATTTGCCTTATCTTCTACTCTCCTATATCTAAAGTCCGGTCGTAATTCACAGATAATTTTGTACGTTGACCTGTAGCTATCTATCATTATGTAGCCACTAGCGGCTCGCCCCGGCTTCGCACGGGTCCAATTTTCCCGTTGATTTTCCAGATTTTTTTACAAAACCTTCTACAGAGTATTAGAAAACTACAAAAGAAAAAAATAGCCAAAGCGGTCTAGCCGTTCTCAAGTTATAGCATCAGGAAGGGAAACCCGACTTATTTTTATATAGTAGATTTATCTTCTCCCGCTCGCCACAGAATCAATTATTATTTTACCCAAATATTTCAACAAAAAATACAGGCAAAACCGGCAGTCACACTAACACACCACGTTTTGCCAAATAAGCAATACAAAAGTTCCACCATTATGACACATTCTTAATGTCAAGGTAGGATGTGGGTCAGTTCGTGTACAGGTATACGTATTGTAAAGGGAAACACAGACTATATTTTTATTTGGTATTTTTTTCAATAATTTTAAGCAATTTAACTAGTGGGTTCACCAAAGATTTCTTCACTTCTATTCGAAGAAGATGACTGACCACTTCACCGTCTTCTCGTGACCACGATCGGTGTAACCCGGTCGAAACGTCGAGGTAAATTATAATAATGTTTTACGCAATTAAGACCTGTAAATTAGGCAACGATGAATTCCGATCGCGAAAGTTTAAAAAGTGTCATAGCAGTTATGTTCTATAGCTTATTATTATACTTTAAACAGAGATCATCCTACTAATAATATATCAGTAGGATGAAATTACCCCGCAGTTTTACCCGCGTAGTTCCCGCTCTCGTTTGTTACGCCTTTTCACAAAAACTGTAAAAAACCGATTAAGATAAAATTTGGTACTGATGTTCTTAATAACAAGGAATAACACTTAGAATACTTTTTAAATTATTATGAACGCCATGATCACGGATGAACTGTTCATCCGTGATCATGGCGCTTGCAACAGTGTCAAAATATCGGAAACTCGAAATAAAATAATATACATGGTAAATATCCCGTAAATCATAATAATTTAAGTGCTAATAAATGGTTATTAGCACTTAAATATCCTATAGTTTTTATAGTTATCGGTAGAAATATCCTATAGTTTTTATAGTTATCATGGGATAACTATAAAAACTATAGGATATTTCTACTGTTTTTATCCTAAAATTAGAATTTATGAGGGTTCACAGCTAGTTTGTACAATATAAGTAACTGTAAGCTAATATTAACTTTATTATTAACTATTAATATTAACTGTAGTCTGTACTGGCCTTTAAACATGTTTCTTTCGGAAGTTCACGCAGATAAAGATCTTCATTGTTATTGTAAAGAGGTAAACTTTGTGTTTGTATCTACTGAAAGTGTTCTCAACGAATGCTGACTCGGTTCTAATTGTTTTCTTCGAAACAATGGTCTAAGTGTATTGAATTAAAGTTCTTTTTTGTTTATTTACATTTTGTTTAGAAGTTTAAAGCGTTTAAAGTTCTACTCATGTGGTTCAAAGATTGTCTTCTTTTTTCAAAAATTAAAAGCAAATCTTCATAATCAACAATCATGTCAGACCAACGCCCAAAATGGATCACTTTCTTACTCAGTGGAAAAAAAAAATAGAGTTAGGAACTACCATAGAATAAGGATCACGACCTCTCTCTGGTCTCTGGGAACTACCATAAAACACGAATGATAGTCTATGCCCCTTGGGATGATACATATTGACTAAACAAAGATAGACTCAAAAAATAGATGAAAGTCCATGCCCAACAGTGAGATGATACAAGTTGATTAAACATAAGTAACTTAGTTTCAAAATCCGTATCAAAAATGTACGACCAATTCAGCAAAACAACCACAAAAGAAACTCGAAAGCAATCAATTACACAAAGTAAATAAGTAAAACTAATACCAACATACGAGTCTAAACAATTAACCCGGCGCACGTCCAAAATAGGGCCTTGAAAGAAAAGTTAGTATCTGTTAAGTTGGTAGCTAAAAAGGCATCTTGTCAAACGAGTTGTGCACAACGTCTTTTGGTATCGAGGGCAGAAGAGTGCTCGGAGCAACCACGCGAGTTGGTAATAAAGGCGCAAATAAAACTGTAGGGATGGGCTGGCTATTATCGATATTTTTTTTTTAATGCATTTTTTTCTTTTTTATTTATTTAAAGGAGGGTTGGACTTGTAAAAATAAGAAGAAGAAAGTGGACACTTTTGTTATAAAACAAATATTTTAACGAAGGCCATTCACCAGAACTTTGCGTTCACTCAATAAAGTGGCCACCACAGTTGACGTATTCTGTTGTTCGTTGACTGAATTCACAAGAGCGATATTGTTTGTTTTATGTTATGGGTAATACGAGTATTACTAATATTATATACTTAATTAAAATTATACTAATTATGAATTAATTACACTATTGCATTGGGGAAACCTGTAATAATAGTTGTAAGTTATGATTTAAATAAATAAATAATAATAAATAAAATGCGTTAGTCATGTGTGTAGTGAAATGCAGTTACACTTAAAAACACGAGGATGTGGTAACAAAATTGCTGCTCAATTAATTTAGTTCGTAACGGGTATATCACGATACATCTTGTTATTTAATACACACCAATATTATATAAATATTAAAATTTGCTTATTGAGTTTTGTTAGACGTTTCACCTAATTCATCTCCATTTTATAAGTAATTATTTCATACCTAAATGGGACCGGTTTTGTATTTAAACGTACGCCTTCAATCATTACTTTTGTCCTGATTATTCTTTTTAAAATACCTTATTTGGCTGGAAGGATTTCACTATAGAACGAATAAATGTTTGTCAGAAATGTTATTACTATTATTTTCTTTCTCTTTGAAGTGATTACTTATATAATTTTAATTTATTTCTGGTTTTGTTCTATTTCATTTAAACAATTTTATATTTTGCATGCCTTAATGGTAGAAAACAGAGAAACTTCTTAAAAATGTATAACACCAACATGTATTGCGAAAATTTTTCGCATTCAAGATTTTTATTATTATTAAAAATATATTTGTATAATTAAATGAGAGAAGAAGAAGAAGAGCGTCGGTGGCGCAGGGGTTAAGGCCGTTGACTTCCGATCGGAAGGTGC
This sequence comes from Timandra comae, assembly GCA_958496195.1. Lineage (NCBI taxonomy): Eukaryota > Metazoa > Arthropoda > Insecta > Lepidoptera > Geometridae > Timandra > Timandra comae. The sequence goes on from OY292376.1 coordinate 1,194,007, forward strand.
CTGGTTCAAACCCCACCAGTCCCGCCACGTACCAATGTGTTTTCAATTTAAGTATGCATTTATATATGTACGTTAATTTCGACGCTCTTACGGTGAAGGAAAACATCGTGAGGAAACCTGCACACACCTGGGAAGAAATTTTAGGGTTGTGTGTGAAGTCGACCAACCCGCACTTGGCCAGCGTGGTTGACAAAGGCCTAATCACCCTAATTCAGGGTAGGTTCGTGCCCCTCGGTGGGGACATAATATGAGCTGATGATGATATGTAAATATGTAAAACATCGATAACTCCAAAATTACGCACATTAATAATTCTATCGATAACCAACCCCCATCTCTATAGGTTCACGCGGCTGCTTCGTTCCCGGAAGGCTTTTTGCTAACTTGTTTACTTCGGCCCGTCAAATGGTTGATACAGTTTTTATTTACACTTTCTATTGATACGACGTGTGCGAATCAATATAGGGTACTGGGGTTCGATTTTGATGACATTTTTTTGAGTTTGACTTGAAAATTTGGTTATAACCAATGATTGATCTATTCAGAATTTTGTGTTGAAAGTTTACCTATGTTTCTTGCGTGTGAGTTGCAATCTAAGTTCCATTCAGCGTTGTAAAGATTGGTAAACAAATGTGTGTCTGACATATCCTTTGTTATGGCATTTAAAATGTTGGTATGGATTTATTTTCGTAAATTCTACAATAACTATGATTTTATTATAGCAACAGATATCTAAGGTATCTACGGTGGTAGTGCAAGTTATCTTTTTACGACTAAATAGCTAAACAAATCATAATGAAAAGTAATTATAAGCATATTTAATAGTTATTTATTCAAGATTCTTTGTTATATAATTCCATGTTGTTCTTTCTTTGTTTATTCTTTGTTTTATAAATACTTAACTTAATAGTATCTTATATTAAGTGTTTGTATGTAGTATAACTTACTTTGGTTAATAACATTAAATTTGTTATGCCTGACAAAGGCTAGTTTCAAGTGCCTGTATATTATGTTTACAACTTTATGTTTATACACTTAATGCAAATAAAGTTTATGATTTATGAAAGCCACGAGATAGACGGTTTACAACAGGAACATTTAGGTATGCTACCTTTGTATTCCTTAATATGTATTATATTTTTCCTCTAAATATTTAAAAGTTCTATAAATATCGTGACATGAATTCCTCTAAAAGTCACAAGCAAAAAGCTAATTTTAATAAATAAACCTTTTAAAAACTCCAATAAAGTCTCCAGAAGCTCATCTCACAAGCGATTAAAATGACAATAATATACAAGTACTTACTTATATCTACTGAAAAATATCTGGATTTTTTTTATTCACTCGTTCAATTTTCATATTTTATGTTCCCATATTAGCATCTGTCCTTATCATCTGTCAAGTGTGTGAGTGAGAGGGATGTAATATGACGTATTTGCGAGTGTCTGTGATTATTATGAGTGACGTTCACCCAAAGATGTGTTTTTAAGGTATTTTAATTTAAAATTTTAAGGACTTTTTTATTGTTTACGTTGTTTTGGGATAGCAAAGGATGTTTTGCGAAATTTCGGGCAAGAGTAGGGTGTGATTTAGATTGTTTTATTAAACGAAACGTAGGTTTAGAAATTTTAATTTTATTTGGGTTTTGTATAAGAGCGTCGGCGGCATAGTGGTTACGGCTTTTGACTCTATTCAGTAGGCGCTAATTAAATCCTCGACGTATCAATTTTGTATTGTTTTTGTATTTCCAAATTTTCTTTTTTTTATAATTTAAGCTTAGAAAAAAATCGAAAGGAAATCTTTACAATTATATTGTCTCTCACCGTTATCTGTATACACAGATATTTTTATCACAAAAAAACCACTATACAAATATGTTAACAAAATCCAACGTTTACAAAAAAGCTCTTTAAAACCGAAAAGCCGGACATTCTATCATACCGTACGTAAGTAAGGTTTAAAAATAAAACTAAAATCTCGTGTGTGTCCATGAAACGAGCGCAGTGTTTCACATTGCACCTGTACATGAACTCTAAAGGTGGCCATTGAAGAGTCAGTCGAACTGATCAGTTCACACATAAAACTTTGGCGTCACTCCAAAAGTTTTAGGCCAACTATATTTCCCCACTGGAATCTGTAATCCGGTGAGTGACGACCATTTTTGAATGGCCAGTTCAACTGATCAGTTAAACTGACTATCGTCTATGGCCATCTTAACAAATGTTATGTACGTGTTGTATCCGCTTCGGCTTATGACAAGCTGTTATTCGCGGAGCGAATTCAACAGATCAAACCGCTTAGTGTGAGGTGGGGACTAAGGCTTAAGCGACAGCGGGTAGCGGGTATTTGTCTGAGTGGTATTATTTTTGTGTGCGTGGTGGCTGCTTTAGTCTTTGAGGGGCTATTCAACACTGAATAAAATTGGTCAATTTAAACTATAGTTCCTGCGATTAGGGCGTTAAACCAAACAAACATACAAACAAATTCTTCAGTAGATATGAAGAAAAACTACCGACAATGGTAAGATTTGGTAGAGTGTTTCTTATAACCAGATTATTACCCAAAACCCTCACAAGTTTACATGAGTACAGCTATAAAAGCACAATTAAAACATTCCAAATCCTAACGATTCTTTACTTTACAAAACTACTATAATCTTCCAACTTACACTACGTCCAAAAACTCTATATTCGTCGCAGCATTACGACGGTGAGTCGTAAATATTGATGTATTGATCGTTAAACATGATCGATAATGTGATGCGCTATAGTAATTGTGGCGTTACAGGAATACACGTCAATATTACGGACTTTGTTCCTTTTATACATTCGACTTGATATATCTCTGTGATAGTTTAGAATAGTTTTGCTACTGGAATATTAAACCGCTAAAATCGCTTCAGAATCTTGATATCGAATTTTAATTAGTGAAATAACCGATTGAGCAGGATTTCTCACATACACTAACTTGTTTGGTTGAGTTTGGAAGACAATGTGTTGCTTACGATGATAAGCAAATACATGCATAGTAGACTGTATTTACACTTATGCAACCAAGTTATATTTATAATGATAGACATAAGATAGATAATCTCTATAGAAATCTTCGTCTTCCAGACTGTCATCCTCTAGTCTAAATGGAGTCAGTTTTTGGTTTAACTAGATTTTTTTGTTACCTATAGTGTCCCACTGCTGGGCAACGGTCTGCCCCTAGATTTTAGATTATCAAAAAAATAATCTTATTCCAGCTAGGCTAGCATGACTTCGAAAACGCGATAGATACAGCGATTCATTGACATCCAACTGTCAAAATTCGATAAAAATACCCGCCATATTGAATTTTACCACGTGATTAATTTTATGACATTTGGTCATGCTCGTGAAATCGATATTATTTCGTGGTGTCTACATATTTTGTCACGCACAGTCATGCTAGAGGGCCTGCTCACTTTCAAAATATCATAAGTGTGTTATCACACTTTGAGAACCTTTATAGGTTTTGGCCTGCAGTGGGATCTAATAGAAACATACTTTAATTTTAATTTTTAACGTGTAAATGTGATAGCTATTGTACCTATAGATGAGAAATTTCTTTGTCTAATATCTTGTTTTTATTAATCCAATATCTCGATAAACAGAATGACTGTAAACAACTGCAGCACATATTCAATCAACAAAGATATTTTAAAGTTTATTACACATCTGCGTTTTAATGCAAAGTGTCGGTTTACGTTTCATACATTGTATGAGTTTAATGGCGAAAGCAGGTGAAGAGAAAAGGAACAGACGGAAACCTCATGCAACGGCGTGAATCACACAACTACAGACGCAAGAGGCATGTGCGTGTCCACAGGCCGGGGGCGCTGGAAACAACCGGTTATCACTGGCACAGCAAGTAGGATAAATTTAGGGTTAAAAATATAAATATACAATTATTTTTCTCATTTTATCTTGTAAACACATAATTTTATGTTGAAATAAAACTACTTTAACGTATTTTTGTCGTGGTTATATTTGTTTTACATAATCTTATTTATTTCAATGTGTAGTGTTCGTGTAATCAAAAAAATCAATTAATTTTATGTTTTTGTTTGCCGGTCTCTACTCGCTATGACAACAAAATTGGTTTGACTGATTGTCATAGAGTACTTTTATTGACAACCCTGCTAAAATAAGTAACAACTTTGCGCGTTCTTAAGAAGCTTTCCCTCTGTTCCTTTTCTCTACTCTGGCGAATGCAAGTGTAAAGTAAACTTTAGTATTATAGTGTGGGTTTGGAATTAAAATAACGGGGCACTAAATTTTGGGATCAACATTGTAGGGGGTCATTTTATGTTCCTTTTTTTATTGTAAATTCCCGTTGAATGCGATTTTATGGTAGCGTAAAAGATTTTATTTGTAAAGTTAAAACGAAGAAAGGGTTTAGGTGTATGTTAAATAAACTATTTATATATGTAATAAGCTACCTATATCTACACTATTAAGTGATGTAGTTGGTAGTGTTTACTTGCTATGCCAAATGTCACGAGTTCGATTCACGCTCAAGACAAACATTTGTAGCATAAACAGGCCAGTTTGTCTCGATCTAAATGTTTTCTAATATATTTATATATAAATTATATAAGTATGCTTATTTATCCGTCGTCTAGTATTTAAATTGAGTACAAGCTTTGTTTAGTGTGGGGCTAGACGGTGGTTTAAATGAATCACAGAATTGGGAATACTCTATGGTAAGTAAAGAAGTCTGACAGACGCATGATATTGTCGCCGCAAAGGTGTGTCCCATAGAATAAGGATCACGACCAGGATTCTCTCTTTGGTGTGTCCAATAGGACACCATTCACCAGTATTGTTCAATTTTGCGTATTGATAAAAGGAATCATAGCGTCATTCTTTTTGAATTTAATTTTGGTTGCATGATTGCCAAAGACGAAGTAGTATATCATTGGTCACTGTCAACTGGCGACACGCGTTCCGACAGAGACCAGAGAGAATCCTGGTCGTGATCCTTATTCTATGCGTTCCGATATAACCAGAGAGTAGATAACAGTTCTATACTTACCATAGAGTATTTCGAATTATATGATATGAATATTTATTCAGGGTTTTAGATAATTCATTTATAAACACATGCAATCAATGTTCAAGATTCACTATGACATTTTAGTGATAATGAACGAGTAGTCACTACGCTTGCCTATTCAATGTTGGTGATCCAAAACCCATGACAAAAACACTATCCAAAACATCACGTTTTGAAAATAGCAAACTTGTATTTTATTCGGAATCGAACCCGAAACATCCAGCTAGACAGTCCAATAATGTTTATAACACAAAAACAGCTACACACACGGAATCGAATTCGTAACCTAAGCTAGACCAATAAAGCTTTTAACATATAAACAGTTACCACTAAGCACCCCATTTACGTAAGCAAATATTCATCCCAAACCATCAAGGTTTTAACCCAAAATATAATCCTTAAACATTTTTTCCTATCAGGGGGTTGAAACAGGCAATACAACCCCTGAATAGGGGTCTAATTTCCACATTTTTATACAAACTACAGTCTCTAAGGCAGAATAATATTATAATTTGTATCTGATACAACGTAGCGGTTATTATATATTATATGTAGGTATGTTTTTCTGTTGGTCCGTTCCCACTAGTTCTACTCATTAGTTCGATTATATGTGAGATTGTTCGATCCTGAGACTTTTTTCTCATTTGTTTGACTGTCGATTTTATTCTATGCGTGATATAAACTGGTATTATGTAAAGGTTTGAAATTTAACAAATTATTGTTGTAATATTTATTGTTCTTGTCTACATTGACTAGCTGTGCCCCACGGTATCAACAGCGTCTATCCTGTTCCCATGGGATTTTGGGAAAAGAAACATCCAAAGTATCCTTATAACATTACCTATCTGCCAATGAAAGGCCCGTCAAAATCCAGTCATTACAGAGATTGGCCGGAACAAACAGACAGACAGATCTGTATAAAATAGATTATAATAAGACCCACAGTCGAATAAATGAAAATAAATAAGCTGAATGTATTTTTGATACTAAATAAATAAATAATTTAAAAAATCTTACTAGTTCGACGATCGAACTAATGAGTCAGGCTAGTGGGAACGAACCTTTTTGTTCTCCGCCGAGATGTTGTGATAAAGTGCCAACTAATACTGACACGGGCTGGAATACGGACACTTATATTATATTGCCTCTGGATGAGGCCTTGCTGTTAACTGCAGGACTGTTACAGAACATTTATGGGATATTTCTCTTATTTTTCTTTTATGGGACCAAGCGGTGCAGTAGTAGTGGTCGAGGAAACTAATATCTATTTCATAACACAACAGGCAATTAAAATGCCATTTTAATTTAAGTGGGAATTTAGATACTAAAAGTACCACTGACCGATTAAGACTTCATGAAGCCCAAAGCAATCCAAGTCTTTGGGCCCCCAGGGCTGGAAATTGAGGACGAAAAAAAAAGATCAGCTAACACTTTGCATTGGCATTTGTCATTTCAAGCATTGCTACGGCCTATCCTTAATTTGATTAAGGGTTAATCCGGGACTGCATGTTTGATTCCTGTTTTAAGGAAGATCTTTACCAAATTTCACCCAAAACAGTTCAGTATTTTGGAGCATATTGAATACAAACAAACCTACCGATAAATTAGTATCTTTTTGACGTTTGGAAAATTAAATTAAATTGCGCCGGCATCTGGAGAGGACTCCGTTTTTATGGGGCTCAAATCGCCTAAAGGGACCATAATACCTATCTTATATATAAAATTCTCGTGTCACAATGTTCGTTCCCGTACTCCTCCGAAACGGCTTGACCGATTGTCATGAAATTTTGTGAGCATATTCAGTAGGTCTGAGGATTTTTCATCCCGAAATTCCCACGGGAACTACGCGTGTGAAACCGCGGGGCACAGCTAGTAATAATATATAAATAACACAAAATATACCAAAAAACAAAAACAGAAAAACACTTAACTGGCCAACTATTTAGGAAATGAAATTAATGAAAAAGAAAATCCATTTCCATTGTCTATGTTTCCGAGGCGTGTGTATGACAGCCCTCAACGTAGGGTGGCCGCAATAAATCATAGGGGAAACAATCCGATACTCGGCAGAAGCGGGTCGGAGCCACTGCCTTGTATATATGTAGGTGTGTATTGATAACTAGTTGTGTATGCCAGTTTGTATACGCGAAAATGTGGAATTATGAAGCTGAAAAATACATATTAACATAAAAATAACATAAAATATAACCATGACAAAAATCCGTTTAAGTGTTTTATTTCAATGTGTAGTGTTCGTGTAAATCAAAGATATCAATATTAACATAATCATTTATTTATTTATTTCTTGCTTATACATTTTGTTATACAAGTAGGTGACTTAATGTATATAATACAGAGGTTAGTATCAACATGGACTCTGTAAGGGCACAGCATAATAATTATTTATACAATTATAATAATAATGTTTACAAAAAAAAGTTAAAATCATTCACTCCATCATCTCATTATAATAACTGACCCCTAACTAAGTTCGAAGCTTGTATCTAGGGTATTAGAAACTACGCACACACTCATTCACACACACCCAGACCGAGACAAACATTTGTGGTTCACACAAATTTTTTATCCGCACGGGAATCTAACCCGCAACCTTACGGATGGCAGTAACTATTAAGTAAATAAATTAGTTTACTTTAGTCACATATAGTGCATTTTCAGATACACACACCCACTTCAAGAAAAACATACGAGAATGTGAATCACACGATGATTCACCCTGCACGGGAATCGAACCCGCCATTCTTTCTTTGGCAGTCTGACATAGTGACCATTTTGTTCGTCATAAACAATTTATAACTACACTAGCTTTTGCCCGCGACTTCGTTCACGTGGAATAATGAATTCCGGCAGAATTTGTGTTTTCCCTCATTTCTCCCCCTAGGAGGGGATTTTTCAAAACTCCTCTCTAAGTGGTAGCCTACTTCCCCCAACAAACACACGTGCCAAATTTGAGCTCTCTACAACCAGTAGTTTCGGCTGTGCGTTGTCAGTCAGTCAGTCATCGTACATCACTCAGTAACGGAAGAGTTTTATATATATATAGATAAATATACAAAACTTGTTTTAGTACAAAATTCTTAAATATTATGATAAAATTAACGTAGGATCAGTGAATCATAAACATAATAAATTAACCACGGAACATAATTAGTTTTTAATGAAATTACTTAGCAAATAGACATTCGAGTAGAACTGCTTTAGACGGATTAAATTCTCCGTTTATTTAATTAATTAAGTATGGACTATTTCTGTAGGATTTAAGAATATAAAAGATGCATTTCATTATTGCTAGTTTACGATATACCTAAATACATGTTTTTATATTGAAACCTAACCGCGAAGTAATGCCTTACCAAAGTAAATAAAAAATATACTTACTTTTATTTACATACATAGCGCACCACGCGGTTTAACCAAGCGGATACATCTTGTGGGTTTGGGATACAAATTAGCCTATGTCCTTTCTTAAGTACAAGGTTTTTTTTAAATAATTTCATATAAATCGATTCAGTACTTTTGGCGTGATAACGCGACAGACTCGCATTTACGAGTAATATTAGTAAGGATTTTTATAAAAATATTTTCATCTCAAATTGTCCAGCAGAATCTCACCCAGACCGCGACAAACATTTGTGGTTCACACAAATATTCACCTCGCACGGAAATCGAACCCACAACCTAACGGATGGCAGTCCACTCTGCCATCTGGGCCATCATTTATTAAAAATTAAATATAATATAATATATCATGTCATAATTAGACCTCTAGTGTAAATTACAGGTATTTTACCGTCCGTTTGTATTGTCAACAGGCAGTAGACTACCTTAAGAAGCGGACGCCGGCGCGCGCGGCGTTCATGATCGCCGCCGTGTGGCTGATGAGCGCGCTCGTGTGCATCCCGCCGCTCCTCGGGTGGAGGGTCACGCGACCCACGGAGCAGTTTCCACAGTGCAAGGTATTACAACACAACACAAACAATATACCCGCTAGCCCTAAGACCTCAATACCAGGCGTTCAAGATTTTCGACCTGCCGACTTGAAGCTACGGTAGCTCAATTGGAAGAGCGGTGCTAGGGTTTAGCACGGTTCCGGGTTCAAGTCAGAGGCCAAAATTTAGAATGCATTTTTAAAAATCCTACAAACAATACCTCATTAATAAACATTAGGATCCAAGGAATACCAGGTTTGCATATCTAAATGGGTCCTACCGCATTGCCAGATATTCTGCTACCAATCAGTAGTGCGAAAACATTACTGTGTTCCATTTTGAAGGGCAATGTAGTCAGTGATATTACAGGGCACACGAAACTCACCAACTGATGTCTCGGGGTGATAACCGCAGTACAACAGTACACTGTGTCTGTAATGGGGTTGCATACCATCAGGTGACCACTTGGATCATCTCCTCACTTGTGATCTTATAAAAAAATACACAAGATATACCGTGCACTAATACTTCAACAAAACTTTGATCACCTTTTTACTAGCCTCTACTATCAAATAACCAAAGTTAGATGATCAAATCTAATGAAAATGTATACAATATGCTAAGTAGTGTAGAGTTCATTAAACTGTACCCTTTACGCTATCCGAGAGAGCTTGTTTCTCCGTAATACGCGGCAATAGATCTCCATACGCTTGCCCTATTTATGCGAGCACACAACATTCATTAAAACACTTAGAATATTTACTTAGGGACGAATATAACGAGATTTTTTGATAAATTCAACGTTTTAGCAAACTTTGAAACGGTTTTCGGGGATTAATCTGCTTTTTGCGTTATGAAATTGTCTTCCTATTTGCGTTTGTAAGTGTCTTTGTTCCGTGGTTTTATTCGGGTTTTATTTTATTATTATGTTGTGTCATACTTCTTGAGTCACTATATTTATTGATGAAAACGGCGTTACAATTTGTTGCGTAATATTATAAAACTAGCAGCGCCCCGCGGTTTTACCCGCGTAGTACCCGCTCCTGTGAGAATGCGTAGCTCGTAGTATCATATAATCTCGGCACAATTCACCATCGTGTGTTAAAAATTAAGTGACAGCGCCATCTATTGGTAGGATTTGTGACTACAAAAAGTTACAATAAAACATACGATTACTTATACACAATCCCTTGGGAATTTCAGGATAAAAAGTATCCTATGTGTTATTCCTAGTTATAAGAAACATCTGTACCAAATTTAATCAAAATCGATACAGTAGGTTTTGCGTGAAAGTGGAACAAACATCCAAACTTACAAACATCCAAACATACAAACTTTCGCATTTATAATATTAGTAAGATGTAAAATAAGCGTACATACAGGGGGAACCCACTTAGTTTAATATTATGAATAAGGATTTAGAAAGAAGTTTAGTTACAGTATTCTAATTTACAAAAGAACGTTTTATTTTTCTATTTTTGTGTGTAGGAATTAAAATCTATTGCACTAATTTACAAAAATATTTCACGAATGGGAAAAAAAATAAAGTTTCATAGTTTTCATAGTTTCATGGAACCCATGTAAAACTTCGTTATAGCTAATACTTGTAGTATAGTTTAATCGATAAAATATACTTTTTTAAATTCAAAATTCCCACAATTAGTAATATATAAAAATGAATCCCTATTTTCAACTGGACCGATTGACTTGCAATTTGGTACCAGGGTAGCTTATAGTCTGGGGAAGGGCTCTATGTTTTATCTCGAAATTCCCTAGGAATCGGGATCTATGCGGGTAAAACCGCGGGGAACAGCTAGTATCTTAAACTTTCAAGATTCCACGACCAAAACCATGTAACACAGCCAGTAAACACGATAATCAGTTAATACTAATCCTGTTATTGTTTACCTCGATAATAACTGAAGGATTCATCAAACCGACACACAAACACACTTGAGTATCAGTTTACATAGATTGTATATACCAAACACGTGACGTCACACTGTTTGTTTATATTATGTAATGACTAGCTGTGTTCAGCTGTTTTGTATGCTATTTTCTGTCTGTTTTCGGGTATTTTCATGATTTTGTTTTCCCTTAAACAGCCGTAGTAATAAAAAGAGCCAATGGGTCTGTTTTTAAATTTTGGATAGACTAGCACAGCAAAATATTTTTCATAAAACGAATAGTATAAAATAGCAGCGCCCCGCGGTTTTACCCCCGTAGTTGATGTTCCCGTGGGAATACGAGGATAAATAACACATATAACACCGAAATATTTTTTCAAATCGGACTAGTAGTTCGTGAGATTAGCGCGTTTAACCAAACAAACAAACTCTTAAGCTTTATATATTAGTACAGTTAAGCCATAGTTTGTTTGAAAGCGTCAAATTAGACACGTATTTTGACGTTATATAGCCTTAAAAATATTTAGAAATCTACCTAGTGTATTCAAGAAATAGAAAAGCCCGCGGTCCGCAAGTAAATTAAACAAAAAACTTTTGCGGAACTTCCCAAATACTTTTGGAGAAAAAAATTAACCCTTGTTCACACAAACAGGATTAAAACCTACTTTTCCGCTCACTTAAACACAAAAATGTCTTTAAAAATGGGTCTCACAAACCTCATAATCTCACTTTTTAGGGGTCCGTACTCAAAGGGAAAATACGAGACCTTTACTAAAGATGCGACTAGATAAAACAAAACATGTTATTATCACGTTATATTTTTAACCCCCGACGCAAAAAGAGGGGTGTTATAAGTTTGACGTGTCTGTGTGTGTGTGTGTGTATATGTGTGTGTGTGTGTATCTGTCTGTCTGTGGCATCATAGCTCCCGAACGGATGAACCGATATTAATTTAGTTTTTTTTTGTATTAAAGGGGACTTACGTGCGAGTGTTCTTAGACATGTTTGATGAAAATCGGTTGACCCGTTTAAAAGCTATGGGGGTTTGAAAGTAATTGTGTTGGGGGTTTTTTAAATTTTTAATTTAATTGTTATAATTAATACGGTTCTTTTATAGACGTGTTATTGTTTTTATTATAGACGTGTTATATAACAAAAGTTTTGTAACATCTAGACTTATCTATACACTCCACTGTCCGTCTGTCCTTATGTCTGTCACCAGACTGTATCTCATGAACCGTGACAACTAGACTAGACAGACAGTTAAAATTCTCACAGATTTTTTTGAAATCTTTGCTCGATATTAATAAAGGCAACAAGTAGAGCTTGAAATATTAGCAAAATGTTTTGTCATAGTACGGAAACTTTTTGCGTGAGCCCGACTCACAGTTGCCCAGTTGTTTTTCCTGCATCATCCCCTTTTTATGCCACAAGGGAAGATTAGACCCTTGATTCTGTATGGACTTTAGAATCATCCCCATAATCAACCCCCGTCGGGGTTGTTAAATATTTACCACCCTTACTAGGGGTGTGTAATTAGATTCACGTTCAGATTATGAATATGTATTCAATTAATGTAATGCGAGCATGCGTTACGGGTACTATTTATGTTACTATTTAAGTATTTACTACCATACTATGTACTATATAATAATACTATATGGACGACCCAACAGATTATTGAATTGGTAGAGTGGTCACAATGCTGAACTGCCAAATAAACGATTGCTGGTTCGATTCCCGTGCTAGGTAAATATTTATGTGACTTAAAAATGATTGTCTCTGCCTCTGGTATGCGTAGTTTTTGATACCCTAAATATGAACATAAACATGTACTATCTGACTGTCAAACGTTGTCCTGCCACAACGCTTTCTCGGCCGACGCTCTCCTTCAGGAACCCACTGAGTTCTTACCATCTTCGACAGTAGCTGATGGGACACTGCGAAGGATAGGGATGATTGGAAATGTTTGGGGGAGACCTTTGCCCAGCAGTGGGACACTGAAAAAAAAATGTCGGTGACGTGACAGTTATTAGATACTCATTCAATAGTAGGTACGTCATTTTATTAATAACTTGCAGCGCCCCGCGGTACCCCGCAGTTCATCCGCGTAGTTCCCGTTCCTGTAAGATAACGGGAATAAAATTATACTAATAAACCTTCCTCTTGAATCACTCTATCTCTTAAAGAAAACCGCATCAAAATCTGTTAGGTGTATCGTGGTTTTAAAGATTTAAGCATATAGGGGCAGACAGCGGAAAGCGACTTTGTTGTATACGATGTAGTGATAGTGATGCGCATGTTAGTTTTTTTAGTTAGAATTTTATCCTTATGATCAACACCATCAGATGATGTCATAATACATGATGTCATTTTTAAATCAACTGATTCGATGTCTGTATGCACGCATAGATCTATAAAACTAATCAACGGATTTTTAACCCCCGACGCAAAAAGAGGGGTGTTATAAGTTTGACGTGTCTTTGTGTGTGTGTGTGTATCTGTCTTTCTGTGGCATCATAGCTCCCGAACGGATGAACCGATTTTAATTTAGTTTTTTTTTATTAAAGGGGACTTACGTGCGAGTGTTCTTAGACATGTTAAATGAAAATCGGTTGACCCGTTTAAAAGCTATGGGGGTTTGAAAGTAATTGTGTTGGGGTTTTTTTTAATTTAATTGTTATAATTAATACGGTTCTCATCAATAGATGGAGTTGTTATGTTCGGGACGTTATTTGTCTAATATTGTTACAGTTAGTACATACATAACAGGAGCGTTTCAAAAAGAAGGTTTATGTGTACAATTTAATTTTATACGAGTAAAAATGGAGAAAAAAGCTAATAAAACCTAAAATATTCCATTCAAACTCCATTTAAAATTTAATAATCTCAATCCTTGACCAAAGCGCAGTGATATGTATCTTAAAATTCATGAACTATAAAAATATATTATTTTTGTTTCCAACGCTGATTACTTAAGAGAAGACGTCACAAACTTTATGGGGCGTTTGCTCTACTTTGGCTTAAAAATTACGAAAATACTAAAACATTCATGGGTTAAGTGGCTTTCTGGTACAGTTGGGGACGAAATATGACGACTGAGTTGCATAGTTGGTAAATCCTGTCTGCTATGCCAAAGGTAACTAGTTCGACTCCCACTCTAGACTAATATTTTGTGTATATCTGTTTGATAAATGATATGAAACATGTCCGTGTAGTCAGTCAGTGAGAGATAAAAATTGTTTCCATACGACCTTATTTTCATAAAGCGTAGCGAAACGACACTGTTTGGTGCGTAAAACTAAACAAATGTCGATAATTTGAACCTTATTTTTTACCATTTCGTAATGAAAGTAACGTAGTCATAATATCATCCATTTTCCTCAAATTTCAAAGTCCTAATACATGGAGTAAAGTCGCGGAACTAATTACACACATAACCAGTAACATACTTTGTACCCTGATTGTACTGGAATCCTGTTAAACTGTTTTGGCATAGTTCCCATCGTAAATCTCTTTACGTTACTGTTGGGGTCAACTATTTATAAGTCACTTTGGAATGCCTTTACTGTACTTAGTAGCTGGCATAGAGTGTGTTCCGTCTCATACTGCGACCACTGTACCACTATGACGTCAATTCAGCATACTGTGATATGATTGGTATCTTTTGTCAGATGTGAACCGACCCTTACTTTTTTGTTTTTTTAAACTATGACACGTGAATTGTGATTGGCTAATTAGTATGTGTGCAGGTCAATTAGCCAATCACATGGGCCCATACAATACAGTAATCGAGCATTCGGTCCAATCATATTCGTCATAATATTAACACTGTAAGATGTGATGTCCATTCAGCATACTGTGAAACCGTTTCCTTTTATTTTCACGAAGTATTTTGCATCCACTTTCAATATCCAAACTAATCCAAACTAATATTATAAATGCGAAAATAACTCTGTCTGTCTGTCTGTTACCTTTTCACGGCTAAACTACTGAACCGATTGACTTGAAATTTGGAACAGGGGTAGCTTATGATCCGGGAAAGAACATAGGCTATGTTTTATCCCGAAATTCCCACGGGAACGGGAACTACGTGGGTGAAACCGCGGGGCGCTGCTAGTAATATATAAGTATATTGAATCGAGCTGTACATATTATGAACAGTTCGATTGCAGAATTCCCACCAGCTTCTCTGTTTCCTGATATATACAATCTGAGTTTTTTAAGTCGCGAGTGAAGAGGTATCATTTAGGCGAGCTGGCTCTATCTTATGGTGTATCATAGCTTTCTATCAGACGAGTGACAGTCAAGTGTAATTATATTTGAGGGGAAAAAGTTGTAGTGTATGTATGACCGAGTTATTACTTATAAAGAATGTGTGAAGACACGCATGACGTTGATTTACAGATAAGGAAATGAGCATTGGACTCCTAATGTAAACAACCTATTTCTTAAATCCTAATATGGATTACAGATAACATACTATGTCACACAGCCCGTCATACACCCTGCTACATTGTAACCACTTTAACTCCTATAAAAAAGAGTTACCTTTAAATAAACATCAGTCATAATTGGAATCCCGTGTTTTACTTTATCACCAACACCACCCAACATTACAAAGTGCATCTAATGTATTTTATTTTGCAAATATTTTATCTCCAGTGTGAATATTGAACAGTAGTCACATTATAAAACGGAACACACCCATAGTAAGATTCAAACATAGCGAAGGTCACATGTCTTGGTACAATGTGTAATGAACCCTACCTTATTGTATTTAAAGTATATTTTACCGTACCATTAGTTTTCTTATTCAATAATAAAATATGTTATTGATAAGTAAAATTGAATATTCATGAGGCTTCTTGAGAAAAAGTAGTTTAGTCACAAGAAATATGATATTTATCAGTCTTCTTCTTCCAAACCTTTATCCCATGTCTATATTTTGGGGTCAGTTGTCAGTTTAACCAAATTTGGCAGAATGTCAGTGTTTTACGTGAAGCGACTGCCCCGACTGAATCAGACCTTCACAACCCAGAGGGCTATACGATATTTTTGTTTAAACCAAAAGTTTTGAAGAATCTAATCAACCGTAACGACTGTCGATGATGTTAGTACGATAACCTTTGTAGTAGTCTGGGTGTTTGCTATCTATTATATGATATACATATTAAAAATAAAACACTTTTCGTGCTCTAGTATCCCTAAAAACTCTGCTCGGTTTAGAAATAGATCAATCCACACTACTATTACGAGTATAAAGAGGAAAGATTTGTATTTTTAACCCCCGACGCAAAAAGAGGGGTATTATAAGTTTGACGTGTCTGTGTGTGTGGGTGTGTGTGTGTGTGTGTGTGTGTGTGTGTGTGTGTGTGTGTGTGTGTGTGTGTGTGTGTGTGTGTGTGTGTGTGGGTGGGTGTGTGTGTGGGTGTGTGTGTGGGTGTGTGGGTGTGTGTGTGGGTGTGTGTGTGTGTGTATCTGTCTGTCTGTGGCATCATAGCTCCCGAACGGATGAACCGATTTGAGATTTTGTATTAAAGGGGACTTACGTGCGAGTGTTCTTAAACATGTTTGATGAAAATCGGTTGACCCGTTTAAAAGTTATGGGGGTTCGAAAGTAATTGTGTTGGGGTATTTTTTAATTTTTAATTTAATGTTATTGTATGTTTGTAATGAATAGACTCATACTACTGTGTCGATTTAAAAAATTCTTTCACCATTAGAAAGCTACATTCACCCTGAGTAACATAGCTATACACCCTTATTTTGAAATTGCGATACCTTATCTCACAGCTAATGTAAACGACGGGTGACAATATAATAGTGAAGTTAGTTTTTTTCTTTTGCTTTTATTTAAAAAGTTATGATAAGTCAAAGATTTTCAAAATCCCGCCGAATTTTATTGTTATTCTACACCGAACAACCGGCGAACGCTGCGATACACAGCTGAGCGCGGTCATCGACCCGAGCCGTCACAGAATACTTGATAGCTAGTGTGCCGTTTGGTAATACGGCATTTATTTAGTATTTTTTTAAGATAAGTAATTGACTATCATTTTTGATATTTTTATTGGATATATGGATTCAGTTACTGCTACAGATATTCTGATTTTAATAAGTATCGTAATTTCAAAATAAGGGTGTATATAAGTATATATTTTATTCCCGTATTCCCACGGGAACGGGAAACACGCGGGTGAAACCGTGAGTCGCCGCTGGTATGTGATATATCTAAATATTATTAAAAAAAGAAAAGGAATTTAATAAACAAACAAAAACCTAATATGAATACCCGGCGTTTTCTTATAGAATTAATATAACAACGTTTGCAGCGGCACATTAGCCTCATAATATTGTAATGTCGGATATAGTTCATTACTCCGTCTCATACATCATTCAGATGGTTTATCGCTGCTCTTATGTTCCGTACAAACTAATGTATTACGGTTTTTATATTAAGACGAAGGATCTCTAAAGTAGAGCGAAAATATTTGAATAGTTTGCGCGAATTTGTGTGTTTGCGAATTGTCTGCGAAATGAGGCAGCCATTTTGTTTTAGAACGTGTTTAAAAGTTTCGTTTAAAAGGAATGTTTTTATTCTATTTTTAAATTAGGTGTTCTTTGTTCTAATTTTGAATGATTTTTTGTTTCTTTTAATTGTTTAATTATAAAAATGTTTAATGTTTTTAGTTAAAGGCACACACCACTGAACGGTTTGCGCTGAAATTTGACACTCAGATAGTCATTATGTCAGAGATCCGCTAAGAAACATGTAAATAAAGAAAGTTGGGTTAAATAGCAGGCCACTTTTATGAGAAAATTAAATGATAACTATGAAATTGTTAAAGGATATTTTGCTATCCCGACATTATTTTTAAAAAAAATAGCCAAGTAAATCCAAAGACTAAAGCTACCAAACATATAAACAAAAAGAATCTTGTTCATGAACATAAAACGTGGAAGCACAAACAATTGTTCATTTAATGTTCCCTAAGCTTCCTGGAGCAATCCCTAAAGAAATTTCGTAAAGGAAATTTATTATTATGCAAATACAAATAATTTTTCGGGAGCAAAGTGTTAAAATGGCCTATTTGTTATAATTATAAAGGAATCCAGATGACTATACTATACAATTTAAAGGATTACAGTAATATCTTGAGGTATTTCGCGAATTATTTCCAAACATTAATTTTCACGGAATTTGTTTTAATTAAATCTTATGGATACGTCTTAATACAAGACTCGGTTTCCAGTCTTACCCGCTTATATTTTACAGTTCTTGGTCTCCTTTAATTTATTTGAGTTTGGTATGTGGTCATTGAGTCAGTTTAACTGATCAGTTGAACTGGCGTCCATCTAAAAATGGTCGTCAATCATCGGAGCGATTCCAGATGAGAAATCTAGTTGGTTTAAAACTTTTGGAGTGACGATGACGGCACAGTTTTATGTCTGGCCTGATCAGTTCAACGGACTCGTCAATGGCTACCTTTTTGCTGGCAGTTTGAACAGCTGACGCAAATCTACTTCTTAATCTTTGTCATTGTTATACTAATTTCTAAAAAATAAACATTAGATTGGTAGTTACTTTCAAAGCAAATAATCTGTAGGCACCAAATTGTTTTTCATTTCGGTAATACAGACACACTTCAACTTTATATATAGAGACTAGCTGCGCCCCGCGGTTTCACACGCGTAGTTCCCGTTCCCGTGGGAATTTCGGGATGAAAAATTGATGTTGGCCGATTCTCAGACCTACTGAATATGCTCACAAAATTTCATGAGAAGCGGTCAAGCCGTTTCGGAGGAATATGGCAACGAAAACTGTGACACGAGAATTTTATATATAAGATTACAAAGTCACAGAAATAAGTTTTAATCAAAATGTTATTAGCACTCAAATTATTATGATTAACGGGATATTTACCATGTATATTATTTATTTCGAGTTTCCGATATTTTCCCATGGTGGGTTTCAACTTACCAAAACTTGGAGCCCAGTTCTGAGAACATGTAACATATATCGAAAAAGTGCTAGACTGATTTGTCTGCTCTTAAACAATTATCAAATCTACCCGCAGTACAGTCCAACAGTTCATCCGTGATCATGGCGCTTGCAACAGCGTCGAAATATCGGAAACTCGAAATAAATAATATACATGGTAAATATCCCGTTAATCATAATAATTTGAGTGCTAATAACCATGATAACTATAAAAACTATATGAAACATACTTATACCGGAGGATTTTTGGGATAAAAATTATTATACCATCTTTACCAAATTACATCAAAATCAGTACAGCAAAGTAGCAAACATCTATCCAGACATCCATACAAATGTTCAAGTTTATAAATTAGAATACTTTTTATGTAATACATACTTAGAATAGAAAAAAAAAATTAAGTTAAAAAAGTTTCCAACCGATTTATCAAAGTCGTAAAAAACAATAAGTTTTTCTAGCCAATCGCGCGTTCAAATGGTAATTTAATTAAACATTATAATGTTTAAAGTATTTTCTCTTGATATTTTGTTTTCATTTATTATGTAGGTACTTAATTATTTCTGTTCGATGGGTTTAGATGAGTCTATGAGGGAACTCTCTTCACATTCCTTATTTTATTACGATTGTGATAAGGTATAAACTTATAGCGGTAAGCTTTAAACATTTTATTTTATAAGAAACTTATGGATTGTATGTCGGCTATTTTCTAAATATGGCTCAGGTTAAAAACATTGGATAAGGGTGACAAATCTACATCGAGCTGTGCTGCGCTGTACTGGGTTTTGGTTAATTTTTACTCCAGACAGAGCGCAGCTTCACCCAGCGCAGCACAGCATGCTTTGATTGTATCCTCATTCAAATATATGGCGAGCGAGTTAACCAAACATAGCACAGCTCGACCCAGCGCAGCACAGCTCGATGTAGATTTGTCACCCTTAGTGTGAGATTACAACTTTATATTATTTAACTCTACTAATATCATCAGTACGAGAAAACCGTTAGCATTACATTGGTCTTACTATCTGATACGTTTTTAGCAGTTGTTAACCGTAGGGCTTACTTCACGATCTTCAAGTAAAGTTCCAACTACTCACAAGTGTTGTCTTTGTCACTTGATATAAAGTAAGAAAGAGACAAAACTAACTTTACTTGGTGAGTAACTGTACTTGAAGGTCGTTAAATAGGCTCATACACTTATAAATATACACCCTTATTTTGAAATTGCGATACCTTATCTCACAGCTGATGTAAACGACGGGTGACAATATAATAGTGAAGTTAGTTTTTTTCTTTTGCTTTTATTTAAAAAGTTATGATAAGTCAAAGATTTTCAAAATCCCGCCGAATTTTATTGTTATTCTACACCGAACGCTGCGATACACAGCTGAGCGCGGTCATCGACCCGAGCCGTCACAGAATACTTGATAGCTAGTGTGCCGTCTGGTAATACGACATTTATTTGGTATTTTTTAAAGATAAGTAATCGACTATCATTTTTTATATTTTTATTGGATATATGGATTCAGTTACTGTTACAGATATTCTGATTTTAATAAGTCCCATATTTTCAAAATAGGGGTGTATAGTATGATATGTTGAATTGTCTTTTATCAAACTAGGTTCATGCTTTTATATCTTGGATTCAACTGTGAGACTTTCGAGAGCTCTAACTAGGTAGCAAATACAAGAATTTAAGTGTCTCGAGGGTAATAATTGTCGTAACTTCATCCACAGTCAGTATGTGTAAATAGTGTCTATGATGTTAGTACGATAACCAAAACTGACAGCTTTACGTACTCTGCAATTCATTCATTCATTCGTCGTGTCATGTTCATCCGTCCAATACTTGAACAATATATTATTACTAAGTAATAATATGCTCTAGAAAATTTTCCCACTCGCCCTAATCCTATAACTTAAGCCCATTGCCAGTAAGTCAGTAACGTGCACTGCGTTTAACGAGACGGTTTTATTCCTGTATTCAAGTGACGTGTCCCAGGTTCGATGCCCGACAGAATCCCTGTTATGCTGTCATGAACATTATGACGTCATAACGTTTGGAATGACACTCGTTTTTGCGGGAAATGTGACATTTTAATGGGAACACAGAATTGAAAATTATTTTTGAAGTTAAATGATTTTTTTTCTAAACCGGTTATGTTTTTTGAATGGTTGTTTTTCAATGGAGTGGTTTTGCTTTTGTTTTTTTAAATAGCTGTATTGCGATTTCACCCACGTGATTCCCTTTTTAATTTTGTGGGTATTTTAGCTTATATGATACTCCTTGTTATAAGATATATCTGTGAAGGTTGACTCCAGCCGTATCTTGAGTGACAAATGGTGTAAATAACCTGACTTTATTTTATGTAAGTATAAAGATTTACTTAATTATGTAAATCAAATCGAATTTACGAGTTTTATATAAGCAATGAAAAGATTTGATCCCCCCGCGGGTGCGGGCTCAGACGGCCAAAGGCACACACTCACTAATAATATTAGTATTTTACTTGTGTATTGCTGTGCCCTTGCAGGGTTCATGTTTTTAATACTTCCCTGGTATTTATAAGATCTGCCTATACCCAAAAACATGTACGCAATAAATAAATAAATAGTACAGTAACAAAAAACATTCATAAAGACCACGATAACTCACAAGTAAAAATCACAAACTCGACCCTTAAAATCAAAGTTATTTGAAAATTAATATTCGCGAATTCAATATTCACCGTCTTCCAACAAAAGGTATCTCCAAAATTGACATTTAAAAGTTTCAATTCGAATGATTTATCGAGTTACAACCGGTCTGAGAGTAACCTGCCCAAATTACCCCTAAAACTAGGGTAATTACCCTGAAACGGGTAATTGCGTTACGCACGTCCTGAGGTGAAACTTTATAATTCAATTGTCTGTTATATTGAATGTAGAAAAACGGCCAAGTGCGGGTCGGACTCGTGCAAGAAAGGTTCCGTACCAAAAACGACAAAAAACACGTTTGTTGTATGGGAGCCCCCTTAAATATTTATTTTATTTTGTATTTGTTGTTATAGCGGCAATAGAAATACATCATCTGTGAAAATTTCAACTGTCTAGCTATCACCGTTCTTGAGATACAGTCTGGTGTCAGACGAACGGACAGCGAAGTCTCAGTAATAGGGTCCCGTTTTTACCATTTGAGCACGGAACCCTAAAAAGGGAAATCTGGCATCATTTATGTACTGGAATCTGGCAACAATTTACAATATATTTTCTATCTTTATACTGGCAATATTCATATTGTATCCCTTTTCGTAATTAATTTTGGATTTGTATAGGACGAGGTTTTATTAATTAATTTATTTTGTTTTTTTTTCAGGTACGTGTGAGAGTAATTAGTAGCACGAGTTGGTAAGTTCATTTTAGTTTGATTTTAAGGTATCTTTGTATGGTTAATAACTTTATTAGATTTATTATAAACTATTAAGATACTACTATCTAGTGTATTACCTAATATTATTGTACTAATGAGCTTTAATTCAGGCTGTTTCTAATGAGTACTGCCTCATTACTAAAAGCCTAAGATAAAGATTTCATTTAACATTTAGAAGACCAATAACTGTATTGGTCTTCTACGTGTAAAAGGTTTGAAAATAAATATTAGTATTCTTATTCTATTAAACACTCTGGTCGACGGAATTCGAACGAGATTAATACAATTTTGATCGCCTTTTTCTCTCTTCTACATAACAATAGGTGATGAATATTATATATTTTGTAACAGTGGAAACTTCACTGGTTAAAGTGTTAGCTTAAGTACATTGTTAATTGTTAAATATAGTACTGTTTGTTTCCCAAATAAAATAAAATAAAAAAGGTAGCACTCCGGGAGTGCCGGCAGATGTGAAAACTTCAATATTAACGTTGTGTTTAATTATAAGTATAAAAGTACTATCATTTATGAGGTAGAATACAATGTTTGTTTCTTACTTCAGTTATCATAAACGTCACGTGATGCTGATCTTACGCTTTTTCGATCAGCATCACGTGACCCTGACGCGAGTTTGAAAGTTTTTACCCATACAAAAAAAGTGCTCAGCGCCGCTAAAGAAGTTTTCACTTCAAAAATAAAATAAAAATAGTATACATCTCTCACTAACAGATTCCACCATTCCCAATATTCCACCCATCTATGATCTTGCTAATCGACGGTTACAAAACTCAGTGGTAGACACATTCATAAGACAAGTCTACATAACATCGATATGGTTATTGGGACGGTAAAATTACAGATACTACGGAGTTTTGTATCCGTCGATAAGCAAGATCATAGATGGATAGATAATTGGGAACGCCCGTTAATAAAATAAGAGAGTTTCTAGAGATACAGAGAAGTTTCTACCAGATACTTTATGTACCGATACCAGCATTAAATCGAACCTTAATATCAAAATTCGTTAAAACCCATACTAAAATTTAAGTTATTGAGGTTCCCAGCGGACCTAGTCCCAATCCCAGGGAATTAAAAGTCCCGGAACATAAGTCGTGAAGTTTAAAGGCGCAGTTCGACAGCCTCCTTCAACGATTGCCCTTTAGGAAATTAAATCTGCTCAAATCGCACCACACTTTACATTTTAATGTGACCACGGTTACACCGATGTGTAATACGTACTTAATTTGATAGAAATGTTGAAAAAATATTGTAATATTGCCCCACACAAGGCATTGCCTGTCCCTTTCTATAAAAGGGACAGGCAATGCCTTGTGTGGGGCCCCGAATATTGTATTAAGACTTCTTGAAATAAATTTGTTTTGATTTTATTAGAACGGAAAGTGTGTGAACTACAATATTCTGATAAAAATGATTTAAAAAATAATTTACAGCCAATCACGAAACTGTGAACCGGTGCAGTCTGAGACTTTTGTTCTCACAATGATTTTCCCTTTACTTTTTTTAGTTTGCTTTTCTAGTTTGCTTGACTTTGCTGTTTTCTAGTTACTCGCCCATGGTAGTTTAAAATATGCGAAATACATATTAGATACAGTTTGGATTAATTTTTTTAAAGTCTTTCCAAAGGCCTTTTGGATTATATTTCTATCTCTTGATTCCTTCTCATAAAAATATAGTTTGCTTTAGGAAAGTTTTAAAAGTATAGTTAATATTATTTTTTTGCGTTAAAATATATTTATTTGTAAAGCCACATAATAAGTTACTTTTGATTTCTTTTTCTCTCCTTTTCTTTTATTGTAATGATTAATCTAGATACTAATCATAAGTCTAGTAAACTTACAAGTAATTATTCCTTAATAACGTACAATAATTAATCCTAATCATACCAAGTCAGCAACTACGTGTATCCATTATTATTTGTCCATATTCTATTAATTTTCTATCTCAATAACTAAACTAAACTATTAATTAATAGCCAATTAATCGATAATATAATAATTGTTACGTGCCGGTGTGATAGGCGGATCAGCTTAATGTATTTCAGTCCTGAACCTGCCACCCCTATTAAATGATGTGGGAAAAATTATTGTATACCCATCTCGTTCACTCTCATGCCCTCTCTCTCCCTCCCCAATACCTTCCATATGTGACCGAGGTCTTAAGGAAATTGAAGAAAAGAGGTTTTTTTGTTATATTTGTAAATTGTATCAAGTATATTTATTGTAATTGTTTTCAATTTAGTTCCACCTTTTTGGTGGGTGTAACTTTTTGGAATTTATTTGTGTTTTAAAAAACTTTAATTTGTAATTTTGTTCTAAAGAAGCTAAGATTTTATTTATTGGCTTAATTTTAGTAATTTTATTTGTACTAATAACGTCCTGCGGTTGCAATCGTCTTAATTCTGATCATGTAAGTGGAATGTTGGAATAAAAAGTATCCTAAATCCTATCGTCTTAATCCTGATGCTGAGTTGGAGACCGTTTTGTGGCCAAAGCTTTTTTTTTGTACTCATGTATTATTATTTTTTGTTTTATTCTTTTGTGTCACAAATAAAGAAATGTTTATGTTTATGTTTTAAATCTATCCTTTTTTGATCATTAATATCGTATTTTTTTAGGATAGTCGATACGTGTACTTGTGTCAATACTATAAGTGGTGTTACAAGATGTATTTATTTTCAAAAGTCGAATGGATCAATTACTAGCTAGAAGTATACATATTTAAAAAATCATCACAGTTTTAGTTTATATGAAAATAAGCCTCGATACTCAATTCCGCATTTTTATAGTTTCGGAATATATCTATAACACTAACTTATAAAAATCTCTCTACTTATACTTCTTTCTCTTATACTTACTTTATATTCTTTCATATTATTATCCCGATTTAATTTAGCTAATAAAGGAAAGGAATTGAAAGACCTTTATTAATTTGTCTTGTTACAAAGATGTACACTTCAATGGGTTTTATTTGTGAGCAGTTCCTGATCGCCAGCCAAATGCCGGGACCAATTTTGGGCAAAGAAATTTAAGGAAATTTTTTCTTTGATATATTTCTTTCAGTAAATACTTCTCCTGTATTCGATCTATTGTTAATCAATGTACTTATAATAATTAGTTATATTTTTTACTTTTAATTTTATTAGTAATTTATATAATACTAGCTGTGCCCCGCGGTTTCACTCGTGTAGTTCCTGATCCCGTGGGAATTTCGGGATAAAACGTAGCCTATGTTCTTTCTCGGACCACAAGCTACCCCTGTACCAAATTTCAAGTCAATCGGTTTAGTAGTTTAGCCGTGAAAGGTAACAGACAGACAGACAGACAGAGTTACTTTCGCATTTATAATATTAGTTAGGATTAGGATTTCACGGTGGTCTATTATAAGTAATTTCTGGCTGGAGAAATCCATAGGAACAATATCAGACATGACTCTTTTGAAGTGAAACATTTGTGTTTTGAAATTATTATTACCAAAATAACATTAGGCTACTATGGTCCAAGGTTCGAGACTCGGAGTTCAATGTTTGAGTTTTGGGCAAAATCAGAAAAAAATGCCTTACAATTAACTGAAGAGTTTGAATATTATTTTATACCTATGTTGTGATAAATACAAAAAAAATATGTAAAAACGGCTAAACTATTTACATAATATCACAATTGTATGTAAGGCACACATAGCCTTAATTACATAACCTGAATACTCGTAAATAGCTACTAAAAAGATTACCTACATACTATAAAAACATTAAATTGAAAATTTAAAAAACCCCCAACACAATTACCTTCAAACCCCCATAACTTTTAAACGGGTCAACCGATTTTCATCAAACATGTCTAAGAACACTCGCACGTAAGTCCCCTTTACAAAAAAAATTTATCACCCCTATACAAAAAAAAACTAAATTTAAATCGGTTCATCCGTTCGGGAGCTATGATGCCACAGACGGACAGATACACACACACACACACACACAGACACGTCAAACTTATAACACCCCTATTTTTGCGTCGGGGGTTAAAAAAAACTATCAACGCATCATCCGCCTAATTGCCGTTCTAGTGGGAATACGGGGATAATAATTCTATAGCCGTTGATAAATTAGCTAGCCATGAGTTAAAGAATTTTTTAGTAGTTTCGGTTAAAACAATTATATCTAATCTCTATATACCTTATAGTATAGATAGATATAGATATATAAGATAGATAGACTTAAGTACTTATTCAAAGCCAAGAAGTGTCTTAACTATTTACTCAAAATGTCTTAATTACAAACCCCTACCAAATTGCCATAATCAATTCACTAAAAAGGTTAAATATATAATATATTGAAGGTGCGAACGGTTGTCATTCACTGCGAAGTTAATTTAATAAATTCAGTTACCTTCCTGCGATAAGGGGTATCGATTTGCCATATTACCCTCGAGACGGTCATAGAATAAATGAATACTCACAGATACGACGCTTTGTTTCGTTCGTATTTTGCATTTTATAACAGTTAGGATTCTGTTTTTGATTATATACTCTGTAGAATAAATGGAAGGTTTTTCGGTATTTTGTGTAGTGTTATATTTTGTTTTGGTGTTGTAATATTTGGTTATAATGTATTTGATTGTGTTGGGTAGATTAGAATAACGTTTTGATGTATTAAATTTTGATAATTCACATCTGATTAAGCTGGAAATATAAAAGTTATAAAATTATGTCAAAACCAGGAAGCACCAAATTTTGTTACTAAGCAAAATAGCATTAAAAATTTTTTAATCACATTATCAATTAATTCCCTATACTAGGAAACTGTGTGAAAATAATCATTACTATAAAAATAATATACAAAAAATCCTTATGAACTTGTTACAAAAAAGTTACAAACCCTAATTCAGCCATTCCTTTCTACATTTCCTCTGTGGCTAAAAACTCTACTACAACATCTAAATAAATTACTCCACATTATGTGCCATAAACTCTGGGTAAAATAATGCAGATTACCAAATAAGAGTGACCTGATTTCGAGCGTAATATACTTCATAAAATATGACTCCGAGTTAAGACAATAGGATAAAGGGAAAATGCGTTTCACTTGTTCGTGTGATATAAAAACTGGGATCGTGATTCTCTTTGACGTTTCGTTACGGAGTTAGCGAGTTGGCGTTTGTTGAGCGCCGCTTCTGTGTGCTTAATCTTTGTTGGCTAGCTGTGTGACGCGGTTTTAGTCGCGTTTTCTGTTTTGTTTAGGTTTTAAACCAAAAACTGTTTTTTAGTCAGTTTTTTAATGATTAGGGGCTAAATAATTTATAACTCATATTTTATTATACATTTTGTATCTTTATTTGAGTATTATCCGAGTTGTGTCACATAAAACTAAACGACACAGAAACCTTTCTCTTCAATATTTCGATTTATTAATAAAACCTGCATTCAATTCGTTGCCTGGTTAGAAATCTAAACTTTACAGGAATTTATAGCTTCAAGCACAAATTTTATAACACATTTAAAAAAGATTGTATTTGAAAAAAAAAAGTACAAAAAAACGTAAAAACCTTACTAATGTTAATACAAATAAACTATTTAATTTGATTTAGAAAACAAATACTTTTTCAACACACTTGCTCATAAAGGGGCTCTTATTTGTGCAAAAACAGTTGAATAATGACACGCTTGATTCACTAGTGAGTTATAGATTGTTTTTTTAAATTGCTTTCATTTTAAAAAAGTTTCGATACCAAAAAAATTGTGTCCATACATTTTAAAAACAAACTTCAACTATGTTGCCTTACTTTTGGTAGGTCTATGGTCGATTCCATTCATTCATTCATTTGATTTTTTTTAATAAGTAAGTATATTCTTTTAGTCTTTGGCCGATCACCATTGTTGTGTTGGATGCGAGCGAATAGAAAAACGGTTTATTTATTAGCGAAAAATGATAATTTCTTCGCAAATGTGTTGAAAAACGTTGTATGGTACACGCGAGTATTGATGATTACTATCCTCGGCTATCTTCAGACCCTCGCCTGACGGCTCGGGCCTCAATAGCGCCTCGGAAGTAATCACCAACTTACCTCGCTTGTACCATAAATAACTATTATATAATAACACGTTTAACAAAACCTTCACCAATAGTTATAAAACAATATAATCTAATCAAATAACAATCCATCACTTATTTTGTTCTACATCCGTTGAAAAACATATCCGCTGGAAACCGGATACGGTCGGTCTGACGGCTTCCGGTAGCGGCAAGTTGCGTGGGGCGATAATGCGCGTTTCCGGTACCGGCGAGTCATTAATGTGTCTTACACTACCCTCATTTAGTGGTATTTGCTTAATCACTTAAGGTGTATTTATGGTCTATTTGTGGTAGGTTTTATTTAATAAAGTTTTTATCTAAATCTATACTTCTATACTAATATTATAAAGAAGTAAAGTTTGTGTGTTTGATAAATTGTAAGGGGTAATCTCAGGATCTACCGAACCGATTTCAATAACTCCCATTAGTTTTTCCCATTAGTGAAAACTAATGGGAAGCTATATTGTCAGCGAGTGACATAGGCTATTGTTTATCCCTGTATTCCCACGGGAATGAAAACTACGCGAGTGAAACCGCGGGGCGCTGCTAGTATATTATATAACTCAAAGGTGACTGACTGAGTGACATAGTGATCTATCAACGCACAGCCCAAACCACTGGATGGATCGGGCTGAAATTTGGCATGCAAGTAGATGTTATGAACGTAGGAAATCAGTAAGGATTTTGAGTAGTTCTTCCCCGAAGGGGATAAATAGGGGATAATAGTTATTTATGGTACAAGCGAGGTAAGTTGGTGATTACTTCCGAGGCGCTATTGAGGCCCGAGCCGTCAGGCGAGGGTCAGAAGATAGCCGAGGATAGTAATCATCAATACACGCGTGTGCCATACAACGTTTTTCAACACATTTGCGAAGAAATTATCATTTTTCGCTAATAAATAAACAGTTTTTCTATTCGCGCGCATCCAACACAACAATGGTGATCGGCCAAAGACTAAAAGAAAATACTTATTAAAAAAAATCGAATGAATGAATGAATGGAATCGACCATAGACCTACCAAAAGTAAGGCAACATAGTTGAAGTTTGTTTTTAAAATGTATGGACACGTTTTTTTTTGGTATCGAAACTTTTTTAAAACTAAACAATTAAAAAAAAATCTATAACTCACTAGTGAATCAAGCGTGTCATTATTCAACTGTTTTTGCACAAATAAGAGCCCCTTTATGAGCAAGTGTGTTGAAAAAATTTTTATGGCGGAAGTCATTATTCTACACGGACGAAGTCGCGGGCAAAAGCTATATAATGTAGGTATAGTTAAAATTGATTTATTTCAGTTCTCTATGTTATAGTTAATTATTGTATGACAAAAAATGTTAAAAATAGAAACCATTAAATGTTTTCAAACGTTTATATTCCCAAATTCTAATTAGATATTAATATAGCTAGTAATTATTATATCTAAAAGATATTTTACTAACGTAAGAAGATTTTGAACAAAATGTTTTAATTCAACTTTTAACTTAAGTTGGTAAATGTACCACACTAAAACAATTACAAAACTAGTAGTTTCTACATAAATACTTATAATACCTTTTAATACATAACGGAACATTCTAAATATGCAAATTAAGTAAACGGTCACCTTCAACATTATTTAATTACATCTCTCTTTAAAGGTCTTTAAAGGTATTGTTTAATAATATTAAGCTTTATTTTAATTCCAATTTATAGTTTAAAAAGTAAATAAAGTATTTTTCAACACACTTGCTCATAAAGGGGCTCCTATTTGTGCAAAAACAGTTGAATAATGACACGCTTGATTCACTAGTGAGTTATAGATTTTTTTTTTAAATTGTTTAGTTTAAAAAAAGTTTCGATACCAAAAAAAAAAACGTGTCCATACATTTTAAAAACAAACTTCAACTATGTTGCCTTACTTTTGGTAGGTCTATGGTCGATTCCATTCATTCATTCATTCGATTTTTTTTTAATAAGTTTTTCTTTTAATCTATGGCCGATCACCATTGTTGTGTTGGATGCGCGCGAATAGAAAAACTGTTTATTTATTAGCGAAAAATGATAATTTCTTCGCAAATGTGTTGAAAAACGTTGTATGGTACACGCGAGTATTGATGATTACTATCCTCGGCTATCTTCAGACCCTCGCCTGACGGCTCGGGCCTCAATAGCGCCTCGGAAGTAATCACCAACTTACCTCGCTTGTACCATAAATAACTATATTATTTCAAAATATTATGGGTTCTAAACATGGCTCAAGTTTGGGATCACCAACACGCATTGATGATGCGTGGTGATTACGACTATTCCTTCTTACTATATATACTTTATGATACCAATCATTCACTACATCATCTCATTACAGTAACTGACCCCTAACTAAGCTCAAAGCTTGTATCTAGGGTATCAGAAACTACGCACACACTCATTCACACACACACCCAGACCGAGACAAACATTTGTGGTTCACACAAACATTCACCCCGCACGGGAATCGAACCCGCAACCTCACGGATGGCAGTCCGGAATGGTGACCACTCTGCCATCGAGGTCGTCAACGACAACTAGCGGCGTTAACTCCTCTATTTATTGGTGTAGCGTATAACCTTCTTCGATAAATGTGCTATTAAAATAATTTTACAAATCACACCAGTAGTTCCCGTTTTCAGCGATTTTAGCAAACAAACAAACAAACTCTGCAGCTTATAATCTAATATATAAAATTCTCGTGTCTCAGTTTTCGTTGCCATACTCCTCCGAAACGGCTTGACCGATTCTCATGAAATTTTGTGAGCATATTCAGTAGGTCTGAGAATCGGCCAACATCTATTTTTCATTTTGAAATTCCTACGGGAACGGGAACGGGAACTACGCGTGTGAAACCGCGGGGCGCAGCTAGTATTAGTATAGAAATTAGTTGTGCTCCACGGTTTCTGCTTCGGTATTTCGTTTTAGGCCACTCTCAACCTGGCTCGTCTCTGCTTAAGAGAAAAGTTAAGAATACAGCAGAGAAAATTTTTGCTTCCACACCTATGTCCCATGTTTATTTAGAGTAGGTATTTATCGCGTAGTGAAATCACTTGTAATGGGTCCTGCTGAAAACCAGCGTTGTATATTAAATATAATATGCAACACAAAGCTGAGCAGTATCCAATTTGGTAGAGCGCTGTACTGTATTTTATTATTGTATTTTTATTTATTATTTGGTTTATGTTACAATGTTTTTTAATTAAATTATTTTGTAATGTAAGAAATTTTCAGAGATTGTACAGTGTTTTTTAACCAAATAAACTTATGTCTATGTCTATTTGACAACCTCGACGGCAGAGTGGTCACCATGCCGGACTGACATCCGTAAGGTTCCGGGTTCGATTCCCGCGCGGGGCGAATATTTGTGTGAACCACAAATGTTTGTCTCGGTCTGGGTATGTGTGTGTGTGAATGAATGTGTGCTTAGTTTCTGATACCCTAGATACAAGCTTCTAGCTTAGTTAGGGGTCAGTTATATTATGTTATGTTATTTACTTAAAG
This sequence comes from Timandra comae, assembly GCA_958496195.1. NCBI lineage: Eukaryota > Metazoa > Arthropoda > Insecta > Lepidoptera > Geometridae > Timandra > Timandra comae. Next base: position 1,225,954 of record OY292376.1, read on the forward strand.
TAATTTCTAGGGTTCTAAATATCTATAACATCTATATTGTTAGTAATACAGGACCGAAGGTTTAACATATTTTGAAGTACGACAGCAAAAATATGAATATTGTAATTCCAAAACATGGCTACCCTTCACCAAATTGAAACAGACATGGCAACACTACAATTTTCTTGGGACCCAGATGGTGCCATATAATATAATAATATTGTATTGAGATGAAATAATAGACAGATTTCAGAGCATTGTACGTATTGGGTATATGAAATAATGTTATTTTGGTACTTTAGTGTGTATCACTACATAGTCGCTTTCTCTGTCCCTATGTCCTTATGTCCTTATGTATGTTTATAATATTAATTGAGTTAAATCACGCCTTATCACGAGTTTAATGAAATTTTGTTCATCAAAATTGGTTTCGTGAAGTCGTTACAAAATAACATAGGAACGAACAAATACGCACCTACAGGCATAAATACGTATAAAACAATCGGTTTTTAATTTTTTTGAAATTTTTAAGTAAACTGAAATTGAACCAATGGTCCTCGTACACCGAAGTACGCACTTAACAAATCTATTACCAAATTGCAATCGAACCCACTTACTCCGCAAAGCAAATTAGCAGACAACAAAAAACTAGGTCTTGTTCGAAATGACTACAGTTCACATTTGATATAGTCATTTCGCCCAATAGATCATTCGTCACAAGCCGAGTTTTCACCTCACGATAATTGCAGTAGTAAGGGAAGGTTCATATCTGACGGAACATGCGTCGCGTATTATCGGTCGCGTAACGCCAGAACAGACAAATGTATAGAAAAACACTTGACCGTTCACATTAAACGCACTAACGTATAATCGGTTGAGTGTGAACGGTCAAGTGTTTTTCTATACATTTGTCTGTTTTTTTTTTAACGCAGTGAAAATGCATAGAACTGCATACCACCGTGAGCCGATATTGGGAGGACCCACGGGGCATGTAGGGCTCTCCCAGCCAGAAGGGCTAAGCCTACCCACATTTGTCTGTTCTAGCGTTACGCGTCCGATAATACGCGACGCATGTTCCGTCAGATATGACCCTTCCCTAACTTTGGCATATCTTTCACTTTATACGAATTTTGTTAAAGCCGTCTTTATTAAATTTGATTTGTTCAAGCAATCATTATTGCCTTTCTAATGAAACTGGCTTTGGGTTACATAAGATGGATGGTTTCAAAGTCTATGAATAAATGTGAAAAAATATAATAACGGGCTTTTTAATTTATTATGGTACATGAACAGTACATAAGATAATCATTCACTACATCATCTCATTATAGTAACTGACCCCTAACTAAGTTCGTAACTTGTATCTAGGGTATCAGAAACTACGCACTCACTTATTCACACACACACCCAGATCGAGATTCACTCCTAACGGGAATCGAACCCGCAACCTTACGGATAGCAGTCCGGCATGTTGACCACTCCACTCGTCGTAAGTGGTCAAAGTACAGTTATTATAGTAACTAAAATACCAACTTCTTTTACCGCAGATCACAATCTTATACAAACATTAAGTAGTTAATAAAATCTTATAGAAATATGACTTTTATCAAAATCTAGTTCTTTATTCAAATCCCAACTCTTTATTTCCAAAATCGTATAATACTGGTAAACTAACAAACAGTTTAGCTAAACCTTTTCAACATATTCAAAAGAGAAAAAGATTTATCAGCAAAAGGAAAACAACTCAAATACTAAAAGATTAAAGTCGAATTTCATTTGTAGGGATATCAAAGGAAGTTTTTTGTACAAATTACATTTTTACAAGTCTGTGTAACGCGAGATGAAAAGTTACTTCAGGGTCGGACTGAGGACGGTGCAAAACGAACACGTAATTTGACCGGAATTATCAAACTGTTTGAATTTATGCTTTGATTTTTAAACTAAACATTCTTATTTTATGTAAAGAGTAACAACTTTTGTAATGATTTAATAAATTGTGTTTAACTTATAACTAGCGACGTCTTGCAGTTTCACCCGCGTTGTTCCCGCTCCCGTGGGAATACGGGGATAAAATATAGCCTATGTTACTCAGGGTGAATGTAGCTTTCGGTAAGAGAATAAAAAAAAATGTTTAATGTATTAAGCTCTTGATGTTTGTTTTCTAACTAAATAAATAAATCTAATATATAAAATTCTCGTGTCACAGTTTTCGTTGCCATACTCCTCCGAAACGGCTTGACCGATTCTCATGAAATTTTGTGAGCATATTCAGTAGGTCTGAGAATCGGCCAACATCTATTTTTCATCCCGAAATTCCCACGGGAACTACGCGTGTGAAACCGCGGGGCGCAGCTATTAAGTGTATGGATATTACAATATCCTATAACAAGAAACTTCGACTTAAACTTATAATCCATCCCTGTATATTTAACTCTTGATGCATATAATCGTTAGAGGGACTTGTACCTTAACTAATGAGCAATAAGGGCGAAGATTGAGCGACATTTTGTGAAATTAAATAACTGTAACGAATGATTACTGCGATCAAAGGAATAGGGAAATGTATAAGTATTGTTGGTTTTTACTAAAGATTAATGCGAAAATTAATGTAAGAGGATTTAAAAAGTTATTTTGATATAACTATACAATACAACGGGATGTTTGTACGTACTTATGTAAGTCGATTCCCTCGACTAGTTTCAGCCACGTCCGGTGGCCATCATCAGGAGGATGAGTGCGATACGCCCGCGCCGACGGCGTTTCGCTCTGGAATAAGGACGTACAAACATCCCGTTGTATTGTATAGTTATATATAATGACGTACGTTTCGTTTAATAATAAAAAGGTTATTTTAATATTAATTTCTAGCATTTTTAAAGGTTTTACCTGTAATATCAAGTTTTTATTTAGTTTCACCTGTCCCGTTGTCTGTAATCAAATCTTATAAGCCATTTTTCGACCACCTCTAATTATCCGATTGAGCTGTTTGGCATACTTATGTAAGTCCCATGACAATGCAATAAAAGCTAAAAAAGCTTGTTTCAAAAAACGTTTTTTTTTATTATTATTTTACTTGTTTTATATGGAAAATATGGCATGGAACGTACATTAAAATTTATTTTCAATTTAAATTCAATTCAATAGTACATACTTATTTCTAATAAAGTTATAGGTACTACTTTCAGCAGTTCAGTTAAATGTGGATTTGCTTGTAAAACCATATTCATGATTGCTGAGTCAAATGACTTCATATTATCTAAACATAAGCATATCTTAACATGATGATTTTATACCTATTTATCATATTACTTATATTATCAGTGAGACATCGACATTTGCTGTCCTTTGAAGTCCTGCCATAGGATCTTACAGGTTTCCTTTTTTTAATATTGCATGTAGTGTATTATACCACTTTAAAATTACCTCTTTATTAATCCCAATAGGCAATATTTCCATATGTAAATTCTTAATTTAAATTTACAAAAGGAATTGTCAATAATTATTTTGAAATTGGAATAAAGTGACAATACTGACAATCATAAATTGACTCTCAGTCCAAAGTTGCCAGTAACTTATTTAAATCTGGAACTGTGTATTCGGAGCCAGTGTTTAACTCAATTGGATCATTCATTCGATATTTAAAAAGTAATAAAACCATTTCATTTTGTTTGTTTTTTTAATTGCATGCGTTCGATTTATTTTTCTTTTTACAGTTAATTGTTTTTGTAAGAGGTGTATATGTTTTTAAAATGTGTAAAATACATGTTTATTTATCATTTATGTATTTTTAAAAGAAGGACAGTTATGAAACTTTAATACTCTTACAAATTTATTTATACGTGTATATTAATTTATGACTTAGATACTTTAATTGTATTATATGGGATAACTTAGAAATATTCTCTTCATAACATAAATGTCACTTAAACATTCTAAAACGAGTTAATGAGTTACAATTATACTGAAGAGCGTCGGTGGCGCAGGAGTTAACTTCCGATCGGAAGGTGCCTGGTTCGAACCCCACCAGTCGACCAACCCGCACTTGGCCAGCGTGGTTGACTAAGTCCAAATCACCCTAATTCAGGGTAGGCTTGTGCCCCTAGGTGGGGACATTGATGAATTATACCTAAACAAAACAGCAACTAACATAAACTCAATCACACAAAGGTTCCGTCACAAAAAAAAACTTATTCAATGTGCAATTTATAAAAAGGTTTTTCCATTGACCGTACGGATCTCTAACAAAGCGACAACTCAGTGGAGCGTGAGCTTTCAATCAACAAAAACTTTATTAAAACCGTTCACCGGGTCGACGACACCTCTACGTGTTAATACAGATCAAATAACTTTTAAACGAATATTTTTTGTATTAGTTAGGTTTTATTGTGGTCTAAAATTTTAAGGGTTTGTGTAGATTTGATTGATTTTTAAACGGAAAATACTTAAAAAAGGTAAAGTTGGAACATAAACTTTCAACGATCTGATAACCTTTATTTATATATGTAAAAGTTTAATAGGTCTATTATATAGGTTGCCTAATGATATGTGATAACTCAAAAGAATTTGATTGTTTAGTTCTATCTACGCGAAAGCCCTCGTAGTCTCGTAGCGTTGTCGTAGTAATCCTTTGCTACGGTTTGTCATGTATGCTACGAGTACGAACGCTACAAATATTTATGTCAAATACATTTTATGTAATTCGCAGTAATAAAACTAAATTTATTTTTTGCTGTATCTAATAAAACATTGCTGGTGAAATAAAATGGGATAGATCATATTGTTTATTATGAAGTGAGAAATTAAAAAAAATAAAATATATTTTTCAACACACTTGCTCATAAAGGGGCTCTTATTTGTGCAAAAACATTTGAATAATGACACGCTTGATTCACTAGTGAGTTATAGTTTTTTTTTTAATTGTTTTTTTTTTAATAAAGTTTCGATACCAAAAAAAATTGTGTCCATACATTTTAAAAACAAACATCAACTATGTTTCCTTACTTTTGGTAGGTCTATGGTCGATTCCATTCTTTCATTCATTTGTTTTTTCTTTAATAGGTATATTCTTTTAATCTATGGCCGATCACCATTGTTGTGTTGGATGCGCACGAATAGAAAAACTGTTTATTTATTAGCGAAAATGATATTTTATTATTAATTTCTTCGCAAGTGTGTTGAAAAACGTTGTATGGTACACGCGTGTATTGATGATTACTATCCTCGGCTATCTTCAGACCCTCGCCTGACGGCTCGGGCCTCAATAGCGCCTCGGAAGTAATCACCAACTTACCTCGCTTGTGCCATAAATAACTATTAATCACGTATTCCAAAACGGTTCTCTTGCTATTTTGTAAATATGCGTGAAAAGGAACAAATTATTTTCAAAATTTTTAATAATATTAATCAAATTTTATTCATAACTAAACCTAAAACAGATTACAATATGGTAACCAATTCCCGACCAAACTTTTCACCAACTCCTAGTAAACGTCAATAAATTGAACATAGAAGGGTCAATGGCCATAAATTTTTAGCAAACCACGAAATTGGCCTAATATCTTGTTATTTCCCATTTAAGTTGCTTATGTGCTGGATCCCTTATAAATCACGGGAGTCTTAAGAGATTATGTAATTAAGGGGGAACCCGTTATACATGTATACTAATACATATGTTTAAGGGTAACTGTATGCTTATACATGTTTAAATATGTTTATGTATTCTGTATATGTTTTGCGGTAAAGCTACCGTATCTTAATGTGATATTAGCGTATCTTCATGTTTCGCAAAGCCTTATAACTGATTTTTTTTTTTGGGTAAATTGAAACGGTTTTCTTTTATGTTCTGTGGATGTGTATGTGTTACTTTTGTGGTTAATCTAGACTTTTGTATTGAGTAAAAGAGTTATTGTGAATATTTGTTGGAGGTAATTTTAAAAAGTAAAAAACTATTGCTTCTTTATTATTTTAACCATTGTATAAATTGCTTAGACACTAAACTTATTTTGTTAGTAAGGACTTAAGCCGGCTCCTCACCACTAACAGTTCACAATTGTAAGCGTTCGATTTAGTGATACACTAACTAAAGGATAATAACAGTCTGTAATACCTATAGCAACTTTCTCACATTTTTGTTGTATCCACACAAAATCTGTTTTTTTTTAACAAAAAATAGTATAAGAAACTGCCAAAAATATTCGTTTTGGTCATATAGTCTCCAATATCTCATCGTCATTTTTACTATTTTCTTTTCCAATAAACCTTTTTAGAACTTATCAAATAATGTCTAAAAAAGCAGCCAAAAAACACAAATTTTCGTCCATATTTTCCCCGTACATATAAACAAGGTCCTCTTGCAAGGAGGCTATAAATCGTCAAGACCCTGGCACTGACCTTGGGACCACTGGCACTTTGCCAAAATGGACACGAGAACACATTTTTCACGATTATAACAATAACATAACCCACTTTATTAATGTTATGTAATAAAACTGGTTTTTGTTGCTAAGTGTGCTTCTGAATTTTATTGTAGTAAAAAAATGATCGAAAATCCCATCAAATCAAAAATCTCTTTATTTTCCTCTTAATGATATACGTAATATAAAAAAACTTACATCTATATATATAAAACTCTTCCGTTACTGAGTGACGTACTGAATGATAAACAACGCACAGCCGAAACTACTGGACGTAGAGAGCTGAAAGGCACGTGTGTTTGTTGGGGGGAGTAGGCTACCAGTAAGAGATCTTCACTTAAGATTCATTTGTTTTAAACTTATGTATATACATACTTATTTTATGCAATATTATAGTAATCACTCTGCATGCTCGATATCTGCGATACAGACATAGCTTAGTGCAAACCACGTTGTCAGATTGTCTATGAAATTCTAGACTTTTTTTAATTTAGAATGGAGTAAGTTATAAAGTCGTTTAATTTCATCAAAAATCTTCGTAAGTTAACTGTTCTATTTACTCTTAAATTTTTTAAAAAACAACAATACAATTGCGTGAAAAGGAAATAAAGCATAAAAATCGAAACATTTTTATCATTCAATACTAAACCGTATTCCGTCTTAGATAAGGTTTACGACTCGTATCGCAAACAATGTAAACCTATTTTATATATGTTTTAAAGTTTTTATTACATCCAAGATAAAATTTTGACACAGCAAACAGAACCTTAAATTTTATTGCTTAAGTATCATAATTAAATGTCAACAGTATAACCTTTTCTTTGTTGTACTGAGATTTGGTTTTTTGTTATACATATTATAGAGATTTGACAAAACCATCACTACATACTCGTAGTATAAAACAAAGTCGCTTTCTCTGTCCCTATGTCCCTATGTATGCTTAGATCTTTAAAACTACGCAACGGATTTTGATGCGGTTTGTTTTAATAGATAGAGTAATTCAGTGGAAAGGTTTTTAGCATAATTTTATCCCCATATTCCTACGGGAACGGTAACTACGCGGGTGAACTGCGGGGCGCTGCTAGTTATTTATAAATTGAACTCCTTCCAAATTAAAAATTTGCCCAATCGCCGGATTATATGAGTATTACACGCTATTACAATATGTAATAAACAGTATTTATAATAAATAAAAAACATATATCTGTATGTAAATGTAATAATAAAATATTTCCACGACCTCGCCAAAATAAAATAGGCGAAATGCCAGACACAAACCGAAAAATACTCCAAGAAAATGAGTTTCCATAATAAAGAGTTTGTTATAATTTAAATAAGGTTTTTCCTCGTTCCTTGTGTTTCTAAATGGATTGATAACATGCTGGATTGTTTGTTGAACGTAACCGCATTGTGTTTTTATAATTATGGTCGGAAATATAGCTTGATAAATATATTCGGTTCCATCATTACTACCGCATTGACAGATATTCTACTGGCAAAAAGTAGTGCGAAAACATTACTGTGTTCCAGTTTGAAGGGCAATGTAGTCAGTGACATTACTGGGCACACGAGACTCACAAACTGATGTCTCGGGGTGACGAGCGCAGTACAGTGTTGTACACTGTGTCTGTAATGGGAGACTCACCAACTGATGTCTCGGGGTGATGAGCGCAGTACAATGTTGTACACTGTGTCTGTAATGGGAGACTCACCAACTGATGTCTCGGGGTGATGAGCGCAGTACAATGTTGTACACTGTGTCTGTAATGGGAGACTCACCAACTGATGTCTCGGGGTGATGAGCGCAGTACAATGTTGTACATTGTGTCTGTAATGGGAGACTCACCAACTGATGTCTCGGGGTGATGAGCGCAGTACAGTGTTGTACACTGTGTCTGTAATGGGAGACTCACCAACTGATGTCTCGGGGTGATGAGCGCAGTACAATGTTGTACACTGTGTCTGTAATGGGAGACTCACCAACTGATGTCTCGGGGTGATGAGCGCAGTACAATGTTGTACACTGTGTCTGTAATGGGAGACTCACCAACTGATGTCTCGGGGTGATGAGCACAGTACAGTGTTGTACACTGTGTCTGTAATGGGAGACTCACCAACTGATGTCTCGGGGTGATGAGCACAGTACAGTGTTGTACACTGTGTCTGTAATGGGAGACTCACCAACTGATGTCTCGGGGTGATGAGCGCAGTACAGTGTTGTACACTGTGTCTGTAATGGGAGACTCACCAACTGATGTCTCGGGGTGATGAGCGCAGACCAATGTTGTACACTGTGTCTGTAATGGGCAGGCGCGTTGCGCTCTATCAGGTGACTACCTCAAGAGAGACCACCTCTCGTCACTTGAGCGCAATAAAAAAGATAAAGGAAATAGCTGTCATTGGATAAGCACGACACTGCAATACAGTATCCTACACATTGCCATGTGGGTAGGATACATGCCAAGAAGATTCGACAGCCTTTGAAACATAAATGCAGGATGTTCAGCAAGATACAATCGGTAGAAGAACAAGTGGAGAAATAAGCTGCATTGTCAGTAATCAGGCAAAAATGCAATAGTTTTTGGGTCATCGGCTAGTGCAGTACAGGGTAGCATATCGTTAGCCACTACTACACTACTATACACATATAACAAACTTTTGTAAAAATTTGGATTGTAATAATGTCTGGGGTGGAGCTGTAAAAACAAATTTAATAATACTGGAAAGGGCTCAGAGAGCAATAATTAAAGTCATGTACAAAAAACCAATCCGTTTCCCAACTTCAGAACTCTATAAAGTTGCTGGAGTGCACACCATACGTCAATTATATATAATTAATGCAATCACAAAAACGCACAAAGATGTATTAAATTCAAATAATTACAACAATATGATTAATCAGAGAGTTTTAAAGATACCTACCCCAACAATTAAATCTTCCTTTGCTAAACATTCTCAAATATACCTCTTTCCCCTAATATATAACAAAATAGCTAAAATGTGTGATTTAAGACACTTTTCTGTACACGAAGCCCGTGAAAAGGTAAAAATCTTTTTATCCGACCTACATTACTACGACACAGAACTTCTATGTAAGGGATTCTCTTAATTACGTTTAACTTTTTTTATAATTTCAAAAACTTCCTAAAATGAAAATTTTATTTAAACGTATATAAGTACAATTTCAGGAAAATATGTGTGAAAATTCGGACGAATCTGAAAGCATATTAGATATTTTGAATTTAAAAAAGTTTTTGTCAATACATAATAGATATTTATCAATGCAAAAATCAATCCTTTACCCATAATCAACAAAAGTTGAATCCAAAAATCAATTCGGTAGATTGGCAAACTTGAGCGCGGTTAACTTGGTACCGAATAACTTGAAACTTCTATACAGTCCCGTTCAGTTGTTTTGAAACAATTACATTGTGTTTTAATTCCCGTACCGGAAGGGATAAGCTGTAGCGGATTTCATAGTGTTTGTACAAATAAGATAGTTTCACCAAGTTCTGTTGGCTTGGCAAACTTCGTACCGATGTTGTGTTTAAATTGCGAGTGAATTAAATCTGTTAAACAGTTGATTTAATTATGGAAATGATGGCATATTTGACGTGGTTTTGATTTATAAATACTGCGTTTGACTTAACATAATCATTCACTCCATCATCTCATATAGTAACTGAACCCTAACTAAGTTTGTAACTTGTATCTAGGGTATCAGAAACTACGCACACACTCATTCACACACACCCAGACCGAGACAAACATTTGTGGTTCACACAAATATTCATCCCGCACGGGAATCGAAACCGCTACGGAGATGGCGGATACTTAAAAGAACTTTAAAGATTAATTTGGCGGTAATTATTTTAACAATATTTCACTTTACGGTCAACGTCATATTAAAGGTCCCCCCCCTCCCCCCTTTATAATGCTCACTTTGGTATTGCCATCCGAGGGAGGTATCTTTCATCTGACGCTGACCGTACACTACATGCATGGCTGTAACACAATTGCCAATCATATTGAGTTATACCTACTATTTAAATCGTATGAATCCATACATGTATGTTATTAACAAACATGCATTTCTCATCCCTGAAATCGAACCCGTAACCTTTTTATTTTAAGAGGCAAATACCACTAAACTACCGACGATTTATAGATTTATAAATAAAATATGCATTAGCACACAACCCATCACCAGATTTGAATGCTTCGGTAAAAAAATCCGTATATAATAAATATTTGATCGAAAAACAGTTTTTGCTACAATTTGCGTAAAACAAAACGTATTTTATACCTTATCCCAACGGAATAAAGTCGAAAGTAGTAACAAGTTTTCGTGACAGGTTTTACTTAACCTGTGTTCTTACTACTTTGTTGTTAATTGATTAAACTCGTAACTGTTTAATAATCTGTGTTTGAATTGCTTTCACGTGTTCGCGTTTTGCATTTTATTGTAACTTGAATTGTACTAAATGTTTCTTAACTCGTGATTTGGTTTAAACTTAAGTTTAGCTAAATATCTATACTAATATTATAAAGAGGAAAGATTTGTTTGTTTGTTTGTAACGAATAGGCTCCGAAACTACTGAACCGATTTCAATAATTCTTTCACCATTAGAAAGCTACATTTACCCTGAATAACATAGGCTATATTTTATCCCCGTATTCCCACGGGAACGGGAACCACGCGGGTGAAACCGCGGGGCACAGCTAGTAGCTTAATATAATCAATCACTCTATCAGGATGATTAAATATGTCTTCTACAATTGTGATACATACACTTACGTATTACAAAAAAATATATATTCAATTTTTTTCTCATGGTTCAGCAATTTAGTTTAAAATCCAACTCAGCTAATGAAGCCATATTATCTAAAAAAAAACAATAATAAGTTGCTGAGACCGAAATCAGCAACTGTTTCTTGAATCATCATCATCTTGACAAACTACGCACACAATCAATCATACTTTAACATAACATAACATAATCATTCACTCCATCATCTCATTATAGTAACTGACCCCTAACTAAGTTCGTAACTTGTATCTAGGGTATCAGAGACGCACAAACTCATTCACACACACACCCAGACCGAGAAAAACATTTGCGGTTCACACAAATATTCACCCCGTACGGGAATCGAACCCGCAACCTTACGGATGGCAGTCCGGTGACCACTCTACCATCGTGCCATTTTAATAATTATGTTTCTAACTACATAAGTATAGGTAAAGATAATCGAAGAATATTCTATACTCAATATAAATATTAACAAAATACGTATTTATTTACAACCTAAAGTTTAAAGGTCAAGATGACAGGACAAAACAATTCAAAAGCAACATTTTCAATAAAAAATAATACTAAAACGTTTAAGATTCAATAAGTCGACGTTACAAGCGATTTTCATTTCGGCCCAAACATAATGAGAATTGAAATATGAAGTATTTAAGATAACAAAAACAGAATAGGTATCTTTTAACGGTATTCGAGTATTTATTTTTATAAGTAGCTTTTTCATTTACTGTCTCGGATTTTCTCAGTCATTTATCCTCTAGGCTAAACAATCTTTTATATTCGGTTATTTTATACTAATATTACTAAAGGTATTGTGTTTTTTCTTTTCTTTGTAGAAGCTAATCTTTGGCTAGCAGTCAGATTTTAAAGGACTTTTGTGTTTTGTAATGTATTAGCTAAGGTTCGTAGGTTTACATGTATTGTATAGCAACATGATTCTTTTTTTACCTACCTAGGTTACTTAGTCTCGGAACGAAAAGGTTCATCAATTTTCAAATTGATTCGTATAATGTGTTGCGAAAACATATTACCTTTTGAAACTATGGTACAGAATAGACTCGGATTAGGGAAAATAATGTTCTACTGCTCGATAACAAAGTTCAAAATTATTCAGATCAGTGTTGTTTGACAGGATAAATATCTTGTTATGAAATTTTTTTGATAAACTAAAACCTTCTTGTTGGTTCAACCTGCCATTATTATTTCTGTTAAAACTATTGTCAATCGGTCAATGTCATCATTGCAAAATATCAAAGAGGTTTTTATATGCCGCGCACACAGGGCACTGTTTATAAAAAAGATAGAAAAATTAAGCAAAACCTTATTCGATAGCAAACGTCATATTATTTATTTAAGTGTTAGCATCACTGTTTCTTACACTTGTATGTTGGTATAATTGTTTCTTGCAATACAAGTGCAAGTGAAAACCGACTCTAAGGTGACGAACCTTTTCATTCCGTGACTGTACATACGTATTATGGTATCGGGCGAGCTATATGCTTCCATTGCAAGACAAAGACTTTTCCCTAGTTTATGAGTACACTAGCAGCGCCCCGCGGTTTCACTCGCGTAGTTGCCATACACGTGGGAATACAGGGATAAACTATAGTGCTATAAACCTCACGGAGTCCGAGACCTTTCCAACGAATGCAAAACCGTGGAAATCGGTTCGTGCGTTCTGGAGTTATAGCGTCAGGAAGGAAAACCCGACCTATTTTTATATAGTAGATTAACGAGTTGATGAGTACATTAACGTGGAATCTAATATATTCCACGCAAGAAAACGATGATACGCTTTCTTGCTTGAGTGATTTTGACCGCAAATGCGAGCCATGTTTCAAATAGCAACCAGAGATTTTCGATATATCTTTTTATTTCATTCATCAATGTTAACTATAATTAGGTTAAGTTTTGAATATTTTCAACTATTCAGCCTCGATGGCAGAGTGGTCACCATGGCGGACTGTAATCTGTAAGGTTGCGGGTTCGGTTCCCGTGCGGGTTGAATATTTGAACCACAAATGTTTGTCTCGGTCTGGGTGTGTGTATGAATGAGTGTGTGCGTAGTTTCTAATACCCTAGATACAAGCTTCGAACTTAGTTCAGTTACTATAATGAGATGATGTAGTAAATGATTATTTACCAACCATAAACCCTCTTTAACATCCAAAAATAAAAAATAAACCCAGAAATATTAATAAAAAGATAAACCCCATCCATCTAATACCTCCGCACATCACCTCAGACGCTAATCCAAGATACTTTCCCCTTCACAATTCCCCAACTCTTTTATAGGGCGAAATAACTAAGACAAGTGGGGGTGAGATCGTCCCCCTGAGGCCAATAGGGGTGGAAACCACCCCCGAGCAATATGTTAACGTGTTACTTTACGAGTAATTACAGTTTTACTACCTGAGGGAGCTGTGTGTGATTTTTTTTTGTGTAATTATTTATTTGGTTATTGGTGTGTGTTGGATTATAAAGGGATTGTAAAAGAGAATGTTACGGACTATTTTTGAAACTTAGAATATTTATTATTTAGTCTTTTTGTTAGATTTTTTCTATTTGACCCTAATCGAAGTCCTTTAGCTCTACTCTTTTTAATTTTTGATATTCATATTAAAATTTTCAGACAATTTTAAACTACATATATATCTATAAATAACTAACAGCGCCCCTCGGTTTCACCGGCGTAGTTCCCGTTCCCGTGTGAATACAGGGATAAAATATAGCCTATGTCTCGCACTGAAAAGTTAGCTTTCCATGAGTGAAAGAATTTTTGAAATCGATTTAGTAGATCCCGAGATTACTCCTTACAATTTAACAAACATACAAACTTTACTTCTTTAGTATGGGCATAAAAAAAAAACGTGTGGCACTCGGGGACTGCCGCGGTAAAGCTATTGCATAGCAATTTTATCAACTAATTGTTTTATTTTATTTTTGTATTGCAATCCTAACCTTAGAAATTTTGATGTCGTACTTGGGACTTCATACAATAAAAACTTTGTCTACATTACTATAAAAACTTTTTGGAAAATTTACAAAAAAAAAGATTTCGATAAAAAAATAATAAAAACGTGAGGTTTTTTTTCGTTACGGAATTTCTGGATTCGGTCCCCGCGCTCAAGGCCCTCGATAGAAGCTATGCAATAGCTTAATAAAATATGTGCCTGTAACATATAGATCTTACAAGCAATAAAAGGCAAAAGCTACTCTTTTTCTATTGTAAATAAATTGTACCTTACTATATAAATCAAAAAATATTTATTATTTGAATATTAGAAATTATAGAAAGAATATAATAACGAGTTCATCTACAATCACACTTACCCTTAGCGTATTGGTGATCACAAAATTAACCCTTTCCTAAATTAAATACACAAAATTATATTCAACTAGCTGTGCCCTGCGGTTTCACCCGCGTAGTTTCCGATCCTGTGGGAATTTCGGGATAAAACGTAGCCTATGTTCTTTTCCGGACCATAAGCTACCCCTGTACCAAATTTCAAGTCAATCGGTTCAGTAGTTTAGCCGTGAAAAGGTAACAGACAGACAGACAGAGTTACTTTCGCATTTATAATATTATAAAGTAAGGATAGTAAGGATTTGAATATTAGAAAATTAAATTCAATATTATAGAAAGAATATAATCACCAGTTTATCTATAATCACACTTACCCTTAGCGTGTTGGTGATCTCAAACTCAACCCTTTTCTAAATTAAATACACAAAAATATATTCAATTGAAGACGAGATAAAACAATAGTAATTAATACTAACGAATAGAAGTGAAGTTTCTCTGATGTTGATTAAAGCGGTAAAATTAAATGTTTAGCGCATTCCTTCCTCCATCTTGGTCTGAGCTAAGAATGGTGTGAAACGGTATAATTTTATTTAGTCCTTGTACAAGATTTCACTTTTTTACAGTAAACAGATCAGTTTAGAAGGGCAGCTTTCTTCTTTTATCAAATTAGTTTAAAAATGAGGTCAACTTTCTTGTCATTAGTGCGGGATACATCACTATTTTAAATGTTTTTTAACCCCCGACGCAAAAAGAGGGGTGTTATAAGTTTGACATGTCTGTGTGTGTGTGTGTGTATCTGTCTGTCTGTGGCATCATAGCTCCCGAACGGATGAACCAATTTCAATGTAGTAAGGGGACTTACGTGCGAGTGTTCTTAGACATGTTTGATGAAAATCGGTTGACGTGTTTAAAAGTTATGGGGGTTTGAAAGTAATTGTGTTGGGGGGTTTTTAAATTTTTAATTTAATTGTTATTACTCGCTTTTATTTTATTTGGTTTCACCTGTCCCGGTTTCTGTAATCAAATCTTGCAAACCATTTTTCGACCACTTCTAGTTATCCGATTGAGCTGAAAAAAGCGTGTTTTTAAAAAGGTATTTTGTTTTTAAATAATAATTGTAGACCAAGACAAACAACGAAGTTCATGCACACAAATATTTGTCCTGTACAGGAATCGAACCCTCAATCTTCGTCATACCAGGGTCAATACCACCTACACTCAGCCGTAATCGAATCGATTAGTTCCCAATCTAACTGTGATTGCAACTAATAGTTTTCCAATATCATCAATCTGTGATATGGTACGTACCGTGATTTAATGAGAATTAATTTAAGTTTCAACTCGCTTCAAGTTTTGACGAAAGTTGTTAGTTTATTTTGTATGAATTACTAGCAGTGAATGAATGAATTACTACTAATTAAGTTCAGCGGTTTTACCCGATTTTTGGTGTGTATATGTGACGGTTTCGTGAGAATTAATCCCGATCCCGTGGGATTTTTGAGATAATACGTATTTTGTGTTGGTTATGGTTGTAAAGAATATCTGCACCGAACACTTAAATTGGTCAGTTTTTAAGTGAAATAATAAGAAACAACTATCTAAACATCCTTAAAATCTATCTTTAAAATATTTGTAGGATTAATCTATAGGCTTACTAGCTATGCCCCGCGGTTTCACACGCGTAGTTCCCGTTCCTGTGGGAATTTCGGGATGAAAAATAGATGTTGGCCGATTCTCAGACCTACTGAATATGCTCACAAAATTTCATGAGAATTGGTCAAGCCGTTTCGGAGGAGTACGGGAACGAACATTATGACACGAGAATCCTACTAATATTATAAATGCGAAAGTTTGTATGTTTGGATGTTTGTGAGTTTGGATGTTTGTTCCACTTTCACCGATGTAGGTTAAATTTGGTACAAATGTTCCTTATAACTAGGAATAACACATAGGATACTTTTTATCCCGAAATTGTCACGGGATCGGGAACTACGCGGGTGGACCGCGGGGCACAGCCATTACATTATAAACAGTAAACCACCATCAATATAACTGGTTGTCCGTTCGTCATTAGTGACGTCACAGGCTTGCCGCTCGCTCGAGGTCGGGATATGAAATGTATTATCGAAATTCCATCACAGATCTGTGGGAGGTCACACTGAAAGCATTTTGAATACAACCTTCGAATGCTGTGTTTAATGTTTATATTTTAACCATTATATGCACATCTAGAAATGAATTGAAATAAATATGTCAAACTAGCTGTGCCCCGCGGATTTCCCGCGTGAATCCCATGGGAATTTCGGGATAAAAAGTACGTGTTATTCCTAGTTGTAAGGACCAAATTCTCTGAGGTCTGTACCAAATTTAACCTAAATCGATACAGTAGTTTTTGCGTGAAAGAGTAACAAACATCCAAACTCACAAACATACAAACTTTCGCATTTATAATATTAGTTGAATATGAAGTAGGTGTTGTAGTTTTTCTATATTTATTAAACAAAACTGTTCAATTTGTTGCGTTAGCAGGTCTTCGTTTGGCAGTTCTTGTGGCTTCTAACTCGGAACTGACGCAAAAAGTGACACATACATACAAAATCAATCAGCCTATCTTCTCGAAATGATAATCTTCGCACGGTCAATCGTAGCCATTATTTTTATAAATATATATCTTGAGCCAGTCCGTTCCATGACGTTATCTAAAATCTATAAACCTAAGGGTCCTTCCTTACAAACTCAAAGACAATTACAATTCTAAGAATAAATGTCGAGACTAATAACTCCTACTAATATTATAAACGCAAAAATTCGGATGGACTTGTTACTCTTTCACGCGAAAACTACTTAACTGATTTAGATGAAATTTGGTACAGATGTCCCTTAAAACTAGGAATAACACATAGAATACTTTTTATCCCAAAATTACCACGGGATTAATATTTACAAAGGTAAAACCGCGAGGCGTACCTAGTCCCTTATACACTAAGCCTTGATTGGGATTTACGAGAGTAAAACCGGAAGGAACAACTTGTCCTTTATACCTAATTATACTAAGGGCCTATTTCACGATCTTCAAGTAAATTCCCGAGTATCAACTCACAAGTTTTGTCTTTGTCACATGATATAAAGTAAGAAAGAGACAAAACTACCTTTACTTGCTGAGTAATGGTACTTGAAGGTCGTGAATTAGGCCTTAATCCTTCCAGCCGAGTAGTCATAAAATAAATACTGTCCACGAAACGTTATTCTTAAAATCATACGAATCACTCATGTCCCCTGAGATAGAAAATAACAAAGTATTCGTTTTTTTCTGTTTTTACGATGTCCACCACACCGTGAAAATTCACGGATAAATATAACATAAAACATTGACAAGCGTGTTCTTTTTGTGACTTGGTTCCGTAGGGTATTGTCCTTTTTTATCGAGTGATCTTTTTGTTTAACAAATGAGTTTTTAATATATTTTGCTTTGTAAAGGTTTGATCTTTGGTATGTTAATTTGTTTTGGTTTTTGATTGGATTATGTAATTCTAAGTGTTGGAATAATATTCCCCCACCAATTAGGAACCTTCCAAACATTCGTGTTTTCAGAAATAAACTCAAACCATTTCTATTTCTTAATCAGAAACAGAATGAGCTGTTGAAACATGATATTAGTATTATATGATCTTAGTGTTATTTATATCAACCTACATATGTACATGTACTAACCACATTCATACCATCTTTGTTTGTTTTGTTGAAAATAGGATATTGATTTGGCAGTCTGCAATTTAATTTAGTTCGATGTTTAACCTTATTGTTATATTGTTTGTAACTTTCTTTCTCTATTTGTATATTTTTATTACGTATTGTAATTCGCTCTTTTTTTTATATTAATATTTTTCTGAGGTCATCCGTGAATTCACCAATGGGTTCCAACGGAAGACCAGCGTCAGTTGTTTCAACTGGCAACATGCTGAGCTGGAACCCTTTGTGACAATTGTTATTAATATTACTTAGTTTATAAGATAATACTGTGTGTCACAATAAACTTTTTTCATTTCATTTCATTTTTTCATTTCATTCATTCATTTAATTTAGTTATTTATGGTGTATCTAAATAACTCAATTCTGGTAAAAACTTAACAAAGAATTATTTTTACAAGTTATATTTCGGAGAGTTGGAGATGTTTGGGGGAGACCTTTGCCCAGCTGTGGGATGATGTGGGTTGAAAAAAGTAATAATTTTGTAGCAACTTTTAATTAAGTACTCTAAACTCAGTACTTACTATTATTTATTCTGTGACTCATCCAAAAAACTATAAAACTATTGACGGTAGCGTTAAAACTTTATACATTACTATGTATACTCGTAGACGTCTAACATCTCTGTCTACTGTGATCACGGATGCTGTACGGATTCCAAAATGTCAGAATTGTAATTCAAAATTCAGTTAACTACTAAATGTTTGCAACCAAAATATCTTATAGTTTTCCATGCACCCCCACGGAACCCTAATACATAGTTGGATCAGAGTATCTTGAAGCGGGTAGATCAACATTGTACCGATATGACGGACGGACGGTACATCCACATTTATTTCAATCCCGTTCTAGATACAAGAAACTAATCAATTCTCGATCTGAACCAATAGTTTTGTACATTTATTTTTGAAACTAGAATTGGTTGGAATTAGATGAAAGGAACAGAAACTTTGGTTAAATTTAAAATATCGTTCGTTCTTTGTGAGTGATTGTTTTGAACGAAGTTTTTCGTTTTGTTTGTTTTAATTAAATCTTGGAACTGAATTGTACTATCAAACATTTAGTTGGATTAAAATTTTGCGTTGAGCTTGGATCCCAAAGTATATGTATTCAAAGTGTACTTATATAGTTCAATATGGTGGACTGCCAAAGATAGTAGACTATTTACTTTAAACAAAAACTTGTGTTAAAATGTTAATGGTATTATAACCTACGTTTAAAATGCTATTTTGGAGCAAAAACCAAGTATAACTGCTATATTATAGATGTATCAACATCCATATAAGATAAGACCATTAACATATAAGACTTAAAAACTAGTGCTTAACTTAACTTAGTAATTACTGATGCCATTCTAAAATGATAATTTAAAACATTTACATCCAAAAATTATTATAGAAACTCTTTTTCATCATCTCAACCCAGTTTCTTAAATTCCAAATCGACATTGTGAAAGATCAAGCTAAACTAACCCATCCAAACTTAGAGAGCTCGCTGAGTTTAACGTTAAAGCATTAAGAGGGGTGTCGAGCAGCTTACATACAAACGTAGTCCCGTCTTTTCTCCCTGGATAATGCCTCTAGAGCATACATTATTTCAATAAGTGTGGACCATTTTTTTAACGCTGTAAAAATGCATAGATTTGCATACCACCATGAGCTGAAAACGGGAGGACTCCCAGTGCTTATGTGGGGCTGTCCCAGCCAGAAGGGCTGGGCCTACCCACTAAAACACAGCGACTTCCATCGTTACATTGGAGTACCGTAGGATCCCTCGGGGATTTGTAAAGAAAGAAAGAAAAGTGGATGTGCCTCGTGCCTCCGACAGGGCACATTGGCGCGAGTTAGGAGATGCCTGTGCAGCAGTAGATGAACACAGGCTGATGATGATGATGAATAATAAACATGACATATTCTCTCATCTACATATAAAAAGAACATATGTTTTTTTTATTATTATTAAGTATTAAAAAAAGGGGGACATGACACCATAGGAGGTCCACACTTTATAAAAAAACAGGCTCCAGAGGCATTATTCAGAGAGGAAACACGGGTATAAGTTTGTATGAAAAGCTACTCGACTCTCCTCTTAACGTAAAAACATTAACCTTATGAACGGATGGGTAACTATCCGTGCTTTTGTTCAAAGGTTTAACGGAAAACTGCACTTTGCTACCGGCGTTTTGAACCTATTATAAACTATTTGAACTTAACAATTTATTCATCGATATTTTGCACAAAGTTTTAATATTATGATTAAAGCTTTTGCTTGGCCTTTGTTTATGTTTGATACTTAATCCTTATTATATTATTAATGTACATAATTTAACTTCTATTAGTATACTCCCTGTTCATATTTTCCCAAGTTTCGAACGAATTTACTGACACTAAACGGGTGAATCATCATATTATAAAACTTATACTTTTCATACAGTAGATTTGGAAGTTGATTGAATTTATTTTAATTCTTTATAAATATCCCCACAGGACAGGCATAGCCTAGTGTCGGGGTCTGTTTAGTTTACAAATATTTGTAATGCTTTTTATGGTAATTATTAAATTATTTCAATGAACATAAGTTGTAATACATTTCTTCTTGACCGTATCAATGACCACAAAATTATATTAGAAAAATAAATAAGGCTATATTTTCCCGTACCAAAACTCAGCTACTCAATACATTCCTAAATAAAATACTTAAAAAAATCCATAATTTACAAAAAATATTCCACAAATCCCGATTCCATAAACTCGGTTAACAAGTCTACTACTCCTAATCTTGAGGGGAACAGTTCAAAGTGTAATTTAGTTGAAATTGTTGATTGTGGATGTTGTTGGGGAAACAGAGCGTCGTTGAGTGCATTTTACTGTTTAGGACATCGGAGTGATGATCGCCCCGAGCCACGGGAGACCGGCGTGGGACAAGTTATAGGATAATAGCGAGTTATTTTTATCTACACTATAGTATATGTATCCCGACCGTTATCGGCCTTGGCGACTGCTTGACTACTCCACACGACTTTTATGCACTCGCATGTGGCTTATGTACACTATAATCTATACTAATATTATAAAGAGGAAAGATTTGTTTGTTTGTTTGTTTGTTTGTATGTAATGAATAGGCTCCGAAACTACTGGACCGATTTCAAAAATTCTTTCACCATTAGAAAGCTACATTCACCCTGAGTAACATAGGCTATATTTTATCCCCGTATTCCTACGGGAACGGGAACCACACGGGTGAAACCGTGGGGCGTTGCTAGTAATATTATACAGAGGAAAGATTTGTTTGTTTGTAACGAATAGGCTCCGAAACTAAAGAAGCGATTTCAAAAATTCTTTCACCATTAAAAAGCTAAATTCACCCTCAGTAACATAGGTTATATTTTATTCCCGTTTTCCCACGGGAACGGGAACTACGTGGATAAAATCGCGGGTCACTACTAGTATTTTATATTCTTGTTTAGTAGAAATATAAAAATGGCAGGAGTAAATGGAAGTTACAAGGTATAATTTTAAACAAAATATTTTATAAGCGTGTGTTGGGATCCGAATTTTAAAGTAATGTAATATGGTATTTTTTAATGTGTTGGTCGCATAAAGACCTTTGAATTCCATTCGGGAAAACATCGGTACAAGTTATAATGGCTGTGTGTTGTGACGAGTAACCCGCACTTGGCCAGCGTGGTTGAATAAAGCCTGATCATTCTTTCAGTGTAGGCTCAAACCCCTCGGAGGGGAAATAAATGAGATGATGATGCCTCTCATTATGAGAGGTGCTAAAAGCTAAAATCTCATTTGAATAAACAATTTTGTTTCGATAAATAATGCTTGCAATTAATTCTAGGAAACCGAATTACGTATTTCGAAATTAACTTGACTAATTATGTTATTTAGTCCTCAAAATACACACTTAACCGCTCATAACTTAGACCATCCCACAGAAAACAATGTTAGTTGAAACTTGGTATCACAATTACTTAAGATTGTCGCCAACTAATGGGAATGTATTTCGGAAATCTAATTCACTTACATTTCTAGCAACATTTAGTTTTGTTACAGTTTTACGAGTGAAATGCTGTGTTTGTTTTTGTATAGTTATTTTAATTACCCTTGGTATTGCTGGGTTAAATAAACAAAGATTAAGAGAAATGTCGACTTTGAAAATGATATCTGCAAATACGGATACTACGTATTTCATTTATTTATTTTTAAGCTATTGCATAGCTTCTATCGAGGGCCGTGAGCGCGGGGACCGAATCCAGAAATTCCGTAACGAAAAAAAACTCACGTTTTTATAACTTCTTTTTTGTAAATTTTCCAAATTTTTTTATAGTAATCTAGACAAAGTTTTTATTGTATGAAGTCCCAAGTACGACATCAAAATTTCTAAGGTTAGGATTGCATTACAAAAAAAAAAAAAACAATTAGTTGATAAAATTGCTATGCAATAGCTTTACCGCGGCAGTCCCGAGTGCCACACGTTTTTTTTATATAAGAGTAAGTACTTGTACATTAGAGTACATAAATATAAATGATTAGCCTGTAACTTCCCACTGAAATTTGAATAGAACAAAACTAACTTTATCACCCAAAAAAACTAACACATTTACAAGATCAAATCTCTCACCATTTGCTTTATAACAAATTAAAACTCCTCTCATTTTTAAACAATACACAATCACGAAATCCACCAATCATACATAACAAACATACTAACAAACAAACGTCCGCATTCCGTCAGCCAATCAGCTGTTAGTTCATTAAACAAATAATCTACAAATGCACAAACATCATTTCACACATGACTTGCTATTGACTTGCTGATGTGAACATTGGACTGGATTATTACAGCTTATACACTAATTTAGACGTTGTTGTGACGTGTTTCGTGGTAGAACGGTTTGGTGGGTCAACTTTTGGGCAGGGGGTGGCGGTTCAAATCTGAAAGGGTGAGATTTTTAATTTATTAATGATGATGATGATTATTATCTACTAGCTGTGCTCCGCGGTTTTACCCGCATAGTTCCTATCCCGTGGGAATTTTGGAATAAAACATAGCCTATGTCTTTCTCCGGACCATAAACTACCCCTGTACCAAATTTCAAGTCAATCAGTCCAGTCGTTCACGCGTAATGCCGTGACCAAGGGTCATAGGGATTCATTTTAATAAATAGAGGTTACTTGATTGATTAAATGTATCTATTTACTATATTTATTCAATCCTTACTAATCCTTACTAGTCCTTACTATAATATTATAAATGCGTAAGTAACTCTATCTGTCTGTTACCTTTTCACGGTTAAACTACTGAACCGATTGACTTGAAATTTGGTACAGGGGTAGCTTATGGTCCGGGAAAGGACATAGGCTACATTTTATCCCGAAATTCCCACGGGATCGGGAGCTACGCGGGTGAAACCGCGGGGCACAGCTAGTAAAATAATAAGCATGATATTGTCGTACGTCTCTGTCTGCAGCTATTTTTAGTTTTATTCGTTTAATTTAAACCGAAAAGGAAATTACATTTGCAAAACTGCAGAGCAAAATATTGTATTTTTTCACAATATTTTTGAAAAATCTTTACGAATCGTATATTCAATATATTTTCAATATATCAAAGAAAATGATTTAAAAGTTCATAAGTGAAAACATTCAATATCCCAGGATACAAAAACAAGCTATAAAAAACCGGTTTAAATCTGCAAACTGAATACAATATTTATAACCGAATACATTCTGATCATGCATATTGATCAAAAAATATAAAAACAACATTTTTTATTTAAAAATGCAAAGAACTGTAACTGATATTTATCAGAATAACATTCAAAGTGTAATTGGAAATGTAAAATAAAAATATTGTATCTGAACGAAAACAAAAACACGGATTTTAATTAACAATTTCAATAATAGAACCAGTGAACAACTAGTGTGGGCAAACATTTATTTTGAAATAAAAAATAGTTACAAATTGGAATTGTTAAAGATGTTATATAAGGTTTTTTTAACTTATGAGACAAACGAGCAGTCGAAACTTCCATCCTAGCCTAGCCTATCCTTATTCTTCTCCTAATATCCTGTAATTCTTGAAAGGCCAACAACGCACTTGTGACTCCCCTATGATGCAGGTATCCCTGGGAAAAAGAAGACACTTATGACCAGGTGACAATTCTGCTCGTTCGCCCCCTGTCTTATCAAACTTAGACTGCCTTATTTGCGTTGCATATTTTTAGTCTGGTTTAACAAAACCTGGCAAGCATTCATCTTGTCAGTCAAAACTATCACTTTGACAGTATTCAAAATTGATTATAAAACCTGTGTTGTGTTAGTGCTACACCAGACTAAAAATGCAACGCAAATAAGGCAGAAAGTGTTACTAAGGATCTTTATTGTAGTCAAGTCGTTTTTCACATTAAATTAAGATGTATTTGTTCATTTTTTTATTTAATATTTTTTAGTGTGAGAAAAACAGAAAGCGCGAATAAACTACGGTTAAATGTTCAGTCCTAAATACAATAGGTTTATGTTTCTATGTATAAACAAATATGTATATTGGACTATGTAATCCATGTAAAGCTTAGGTCATGTGATTGCAGTGCACACTGCGGTCTGCGCCATTATCTATTCTGTGCTGGCGAGCATTGGCCGGCCAATAATGATGATTTTGGATGTAGGACTCAAATTATATTTTTGTGCGTACAGTTTCTAATTTCGCTCAATATTTTTTACGTAATTTCTTCATCTTGAGTATTTTTATAATGGTGCTTAGTTTTACGCAAGCCATAGGCGGACTAAATAGATAGTTATTATATTGAATCAAATGCTCTAACTGGAACCCATAGGTACGTGGTTATTACCTACAAATCATCGTTTTTGGGTCGAATAAAATGTGTCATTCACGAAGACTATTTTATGTAATATATTTAACCAATTGACTTCATCCTACTTTTAATACTTGTATCTAGAAATTACAAACCTCAAAAAAACTTAATCAAATTCCGCAGAAATGCTAAAAATCCTTTTAAATTTTAGCAAAAAATAAGCGTAAATTCTAATTAATGTCAACATTAACCAATCAACATTTGACCGGTAACATCAGCAGGAATAATAAAGCTCAATGAATCTCATTCCGTCAGCATTTTGTTCAATAAATGATGAATTGTGTTTAAAAAAAGAGTGGGCAAGTGCGAGTGGAGCCTGCGATTTGAGGGGTTCTCTATAAATTTTATTCGTTTTTTAAATAAAAGTCTCTTTTAATAATTGACTAATACGTTGCACATGTTTATGGGTGGTGGTACTTTAGTATCATTTTTCTGTTAAAATTTGAACCAGAGTGTACGAACTGGAAGTTAAACTATGGAAATTTGAATGATAAAAATTGTGTACGAACTGGGAGTAGAAGTGCAATATGCCATCTATTACCAAAGAGCAGAAATTTGCCCCGAACACCAAGTGTTTATTCTTCTGTTTCATTAACCATGAGCTGATGCCAACTTGGACTATTGATTTGCCTTTTAAATAACAACCACCGATGATATAACATAACATATTCTCATTATAGTAACTGACCTCTAACTAAGTTCGAAACTTGTACCTGGGGTATCAGAAACTACGCACATACTCATTCACACACGCACCCAGACCGAGACAAACATTTGTGGTTTACACAAATATTCACCCCGCACGGGAAACGAACTTCTCTTTCATTTACAAAAATTGACATAAAATTAAAACCTGTCCCACATTTATGACCAGTCACATCACCACACAAACAAAGCGTTACTAAAAGCTAATTTTTCACGCATTGAAGTGCCGAACCCTAGTGAATGTATAAAAAATTTCCTGATCCCCGTTCGGCTATCAAAATGAAAGTAACCCGATAATAAATCATCGTGGTACGCGTTAGCTGCGCCCGACGAAAACAATATAACTTTTTCGTAAGTATATTAGAATTATTGGTTCTATTAAGAATGGTTTTTGAAGAAGTTGATTCTTGACAGTTTTTTATTGGTTACTTTGAAAGAAAGTAGTTTAGATTGATCGAATTTTGGGTGTGATTTTTATTTTATTCTAATATGATTTAAATATGGGCGTTATTACCCATAGTCCAACTGGTTGTACCACGGGTCAAAATTGCGTCCCCGTAGTCCAACTGTTGTTGTGAACAAAGCTGTTAGACTACGGGTCAGTCGCGGGCTTTATATGGCATTTTGCGTTTTAATATGCACTACTTTAAGAAAACTACTAACAAATATTATAATAAGATCTAAGCCACACTAAAAAATATTTATTTATTGATTGTATATTGATATATGACGCGAAGAATCCGTCATGTCATAATTATAAGACAAAGTTTGACGACCTCGATGGCAGAGTGGTCTCCATGCCGGACTGCCATCCGAAATGTGGCGGGTTCGATGCCCGTGCGGGGTGAATATTTGTGTGAACCACAAATGTTTGTCTCGGTCTGGGAGTGTGTGTGAATGAGGGTGTGCGTGGTTTCTGATACTCTAGATACAAGTTACGGACTTAATTAGGGGTCAGTTACTATAATGAGATGATGGTTTACTATAATGATTATGTTACGTAATCAAATTGCAAATTTTTGAGTTTTAAAATATTTTAGCAATCCAATTACCAGACATCACTAAACTAGACTGCCAAAAATAAGGTTACGGGTTCGATTCCATAATCGTGTCATTCACAGACGTTAATACCTCAATGTGTGTTAAGCCGCGAACCCACCGCCACGCACGCTACGCCCACGGTCCACGGCCACGCAGCTTAGCTACGTTGAGCTATAGCCGAGTCAGCCACGAATGTATCAATGACGTCATTTTCGTGCGTAGCGTGTGCGTGTACTTCGGTGGGTTTTTTACCTCATACCCCTCATTTACACTATGCTCCTGCTCCTACTCGCGCTGCCGGCAATATTTCCCAAAATACTTCCGCGGCAGTACGCTATCTACACTATGCTGCAGTGAGCAGGAAAGTGACGAGAGAAGTGGGCAGCGGCATAGTATAAAGGGTAACTCGTGCTGCTACTCGTCATGCCGGTGCCGTCACTTGTATGTGACTTGGTACGTGAGGACTGAGTGTAATAGCGTATATGTTCTCTATCGCTCTCCCTCCTTTGACTTCCGCACGAAAAACCGACACTCGCGAGAGCGTCGGGCAGGAGCAGCGGCATGACGAGTAGCATCACGAGTAACCGTTTATACTATGCTACTGCCCACTTTCCTCGTCACTTTCCTGCTCATTGCAGCATAGTGTAAACGAGGGGATACATTTTCATAGAAAGCAAAGCTGAGTACACGTGCGTAGCGTGTGCGTGTACTTCGGTGGGTTTGAGCCTTAAAGGTGTGAACGTGTAGTTACCCTAGATACAGGCAATAAACCTAGTGGTAACCTGAACATAGGGCCTAGTAATAGAATGTTATGGGCAACAGAATGTTTATGTTATAGTTCTAGGGTAGATTTACAAAGTGTTTACGGGAAAGGCGATTCTTGTAAGGATTTTCTTTTTGTTATTCTGTTTTCTTAGATTAATTTAAGCTTATTGTTTAGGGAAGACTTGTTTTGCTAGGTCTTTATCGTTTGTAGGTGTTTCTGTGTCAAAATTCAATAAAAATATTAATTATTTTACTTTCACGTTTTGTAGGCTTATGCCAGGCCAAATTTGAACAAAAAATAAAATTGATATTATGCACCATTTACCCCACTTCAACTCAAGTCATAAAATATAACTAAGCGCCATCTTTTTTTAGTCGCATAAGTGCGAATAAGTACCCTCTTTTTTCATCTTTTTCAGTCATTTAAAAACGACTTCGCACCATCTTCTTTTTCCATTCGGACTGTATTTATTTTTCATCAAATATAAACCAAAACTCAGAAGTATCTCGATAATAATCGTAAAACAGATCTCTCGACCAAATCTCACCGGGCCCCGTATACAGCTCATGGAGTCATGTCCATTACACACCCGTTGAGTAGGTAACGACAGTCACGTACGCGTTTCTTACAAATCGGACTATAGACCTGTCGATGGAAGGGGCGTTTGGATTGGTTTAGTTACTGGATTCAAGTAGCTTGCTTGGTTACTTGCAGGCTCTTTTCTTAGTTGCGTCAATTTTAAAAGCCAATTGTAGCAGGCTGATTGACTTACTTATTTATTAACGCACAGCTTAAACCACTAAAAATATTAAAAAAACTCAACTTTTACTGATTTTAAAGCGATTTTACTAATGGAACTAGGAAAAAGTCATGCGGCTAGGCAGTTTTCATAAAAAATCTGTTCCAGTGCGGAGCAGGTTAATAGTCAATCAATAAAATACAATGTTATACCAACTGGCCTCTAATTGGGTTTATACCAGTATCTGACGCGCATGCATATTCATACACACACGTGAGCTCAGTCAAATATTTGTCCACAAATATTTACTACACAGAAATTGAACCCACTATCCTCTGTTGAAACTATTTATTATGATAAAATGTATATAGTTTGGGTTTTAGTATTTAGCATAATTTCTTAAGGTGTATTTTTGTTGTGTTTTTGGTGAATTTTATTAATAATATTACTACTGCTATTACATTAATAATATACGTATCTAACAATTTAAATTATATAAAATTCGTTTACATAAGGTGCCACTACAGCGCAAAGGCCACTCTGTCAGTGATAATAAGTGCAAAGAACCTATTCTTATGGGTAATTGTCACGCTTGCCTGATGCGTATTTGTAACCCGATACTCGAGCCCTTGTTGATTTTTAGCCAAATTGTTTAAATTTTCAAAAACGGCTCCATCGTTTCCAATATTTGTAGTAGACGTGGGCAAAAAATCGATCTAGTTAGTTTAAGTTTTCGTCCTATATGTATTTCTTGTTAAATAAACTATATATCTAAACTGATCTTAATCATCCAGGTGTGTGCTTAAGATTATCGAAGCCAGTCAACTACCAAATCAGTACCAAACGAGGCACGAGTCACAAATTTAAACAGCACAGTAGGTCCCATAGGGCCCTATTGAGACCCCCGTACGCGGACGGAATACTGACCCGGCACTACTTACACCTATTGAAGTACGCTTAGATTAGATGTAGTTACGAGTCAGTTTGTGTTGTTCAATTTTTAATCTAATGTTTTTTGATGGATATTGTTAGTAAATAGGTCAAATGATATAAATTTTTAAAAGTATAAATAAATGTAAGAGTAATATTCTTTATAGCGTTTAAAAATGTATGCCGCTGTATCTATTAAATATACAGGGTGTCCCGTTAGTAGTGGACCAACGGGATGTGGAGGATAGGGGAGACCGTTACCTATCAGAATCACCAAAATTTATTGTCCTAGGCCTTATAGTTTTGAAGTTATAACGTTTTTTAGTAAGTAGGTGAAATTATCGTACTATGTGCACATTTTTCTTAATTCTACAAAATCTATCACTTAAATTGATGTTATTTTTATTCAAGGGCGTTAAGAATACACAGGTTTTTCTAATTTAAATCATTTTTTAGTGTAGTTATCATTAACATTAAAATTAATCAACAAAATAAGTGCAATTGTTAAATTTCAAAATACTCTGAGTGGTATTTGAGCTGAGCTGGTGTAAAAAATATGTATTGTAGCCTTGTGGCACTTTATTTTAAAAACATCTACATATCATAAGGATTACAAAAACGTATAACACTGTGGTTTCAAATGAGTAGTTTTTTATTTTAACTAATATCAACGTAAAAGGGAACTTTTGAGAGAAAACAAAAATTCATTGCTAATTATGGAAATTCGTTTATTACTCAATTTATTTTTACATTAAGGGTTCAAAATGCTTTTCTTTAGCTCTTGTGCATTAAGACATCTTCGTATAAAGTCTTTTTGTAAACTTTTTTGGGCTCTTTGATGTTTTTTTATCAATTCAGCAACATGATTGAAATTTTGTGATAACTCTCTTTTTATCAGAAATATTTGTCTCATTAACTGCTTTTTTGAGGAAACTCCATAGAAAATAATCCAAAGGATTCAAGTCGGGAGATTGTGGCCTATTTCATGTCCGATCGCTGGCCATGAAATAGTACCTTCGCGTCCAAACCATCGATTTGGGAACGTCTCATTCAAAAATTCAGTCACTTACTGTGAATAGTGGGCAGGTTCACCTTCGTACTGCAACCACATTCTCTCCCGCGCAGTTTCAGGCCTTATGCATAACCAACATCTTCGAATAAAGTTAAGAAGTACGCGAGAGTATGTGGTTCCGCGCAGTTTCAGGCCTTGTGCATAACCAACATCTTCGTTAAGTTAAGAAGCACGTACGAATGTTGCAGTACGAAGGTGAACCTGCCCACTATTCACAGTAAGTGACTGAATTTTTGAATGAGACGTTCCCAAATCGATGGTTTGGACGCGAAGGTACTATTTCATGGCCAGCGATCGGCCATGAAATAGGCCACGATCTCCCGACTTGAATCCTTTGGATTATTTTCTATGGAGTTACCTCAAAAAAGCAGTTAATGAGACAAATATTTCTGATAAAAAGAGAGTTATCACAAAATTTCAATCATGTTGCTGAATTGATAAAAAAACATCAAAGAGCCCAAAAAAGTTTACAAAAAGACTTTATACGAAGATGTCTTAATGCACAAGAGCTAAAGAAAAGCATTTTGAACCCTTAATGTAAAAATAAATTGAGTAATAAACGAATTTCCATAATTAGCAATGAATTTTTGTTTTCTTTAAAAAGTTCCCTTTTACATTGATATTAGTTAAAATAAAAAACTACTCATTTGAAACCACATTGTTATACGTTTTTGTAATCCTTATGATATGTAGATGTTTTTAAAATAAAGTGCCACAAGGCTACAATACATTTTTTTTACACCAGCTCAGCTCAAATACTACTTAGAGTATTTTGAAATTTAACAATTGCACTTGTTTTGTTGATTAATTTTAATGTTAATGATAACTACACTAAAAAATGATTTAAATTAGAAAAACCTGTGTATTCTTAACGCCCTTGAATAAAAATAACATCAAAATAAGTAACAGATTTTGTAGAATTAAGAAAAATGTGCACATAGTACGATAATTTCACCTACTTACTAAAAAACGTTATAACTTCAAAACTATGAGGCCTAGGACAATAAATTTTGGTGATTCTGGTAGGTAACGGTCTCCCCTATCCCCCACATCCCGTTGGTCCACTACTTACGGGACACCCTGTATAAAAAAAAAAATAAGAGTAGTCTACCAAGTACTTTTGAAAGTCGATTTGCAGACAACGATGTATATTATATTTATGATTTGACTTGTCCATTAAACCATTAAGTGCGAGTGAAAAACATTTGTGAATCTTACAATGTCCTATTTAATATAATTGGTTCTACTATTATAATCATTCACAACATCATCTCATTACAGTTACTGACCCCTAACTAAGTTCGTAACTTGTATCTAGGGTATCAGAAACTACGCAAACACACACACACTCATTCTACTAAGAAAATAATTTCCTACCCTGCTACCAAAATATTTAATTAAATACATGAAAAAAATCATTAAACAAACTTCAGTAAACCCTATTCATCAATTTTGACACTAATAAATGACATGAATTACATCTACTAAAGGCGCCTTCACATTAGTGAGAAGTCCTCAAATGCGGAATATTTTCATAATAGTGAGAAGTACTTCTCACTGTCACTCAGAGACGTGCCTGGCGTTAATAGATAAAAGGGAAAAATCTTAGGATATTTTTATGTAAATGAGTTGTAAAATTTCCATTGCTGGGCTCGTTTCTTTACAATGAATAAACAATTTTATTATTAAACAAAACGTACGTCATTGTTTATAATTAATATCTTTTACGGGACATTTACACGTACCTATATGTCAAAACCCTCGACTAGTTTCAGCCACAGCCGCACGTGCGGAGCAAGACACCGTCGGCGCGGGCGTATCGCACTCCTGATGATGGCCACCGGACGTGGCTGAAACTAGTCGAGGGTTTCGACATAGGTACGTGTAAATGTCCCGTAAAATATATTAATTATAATGAATAAACACTATGTTTGAGTAATGCGTGTTAACGAAGTAAAGTAGCAAAATAATAGTAGTTCGCAATAATTAAATGGTTAATGTAAAGGTTGCCGGAAGCCGTTGGATGCAGGCCGCAATCAACCGTCCCCGCTGGAAATCATTGGAAGATGCCTATGTCCAGCAGTGGACAAGCATAGGCTGAAATGATGATGATAATGAAGAATAATTAAATTATTGAAACTCAACTTAAACATAAGTAACGATTCGGATATATAATATCAACCTAGAAGAGACAATATAATGTTATGATACTCTCTGGCTAATTTTTTTGAATTTTTAGGTTCATCTACTTCTAATTATTTCTTCGAAACCACCTAATGTGTAAGCGTCTTAACGCACATAGGAACATTTATATCGTATCGATGAAAGTTGGTCCTAACTTTTTCATATCAATCATATAAACTTTTTTTATTAGAAGCTTTTGATGATACACTTTATTGGAACGTTAGGAGTTGTATGTATTAATTTGGTATTAATTTTATACGAAAAAAGGCGATAATTCTAAGCTAAATTATTTGGGAGCATGGGAGGTCACCAGTAGAAAAGTTAATCTTATCTTCTTCTTTTTCCGAACCTTTATCCCATGTTTATTTGGGGTCGGTTTTCAGTTCAACCAGATTTGGCGGAATGTCAGTATTTTACGTGAAGCGACTGCCATCAGACCTTTACAACCCAGAGGGCTATACGACATTTTTTGGTTAAACCAAATGTTAGACTATTGAGGGCTCTAACTACCTGTTACGACTGTCGATGATGTTAGTACGACAACCGGGACCGACAATATACAAAAATATTGAAAAAAAACAATAATTCGCTACTCGCAAAAGGCAAGCGAGCTTGCGTTTAAAATAAACATCATACAAATATTTCCGTTAAAGTATATTGTACATAATTTAACGGAAATATTTTGTATGATGCTCATTTTTTATATGATGTTTATTTCTAAGTTTTATTTCAATTAAAACAAATATGATAACAAAGTAATTTAAATTTTATTTTATTTTATTAAAAAAATATACCAGCCCGATCTTTTGTAGTTATCCTTATCAGCTGATGTAATTTCCGAATCGAGTGGTAGACTTGACATTCTTAAGTGTTTCTTTGAAGCTAAAACGGAATAAATGATTTTTTGTTTTGATGTTTAACCCCCGACGCAAAAGAGGAGTGTCATAAGTTTTACGTGTTTGTATGTGTGTGTGTATGTGTATCTATCTGTCTGTGGCATCATAGCTCCCGAACGGATGAACCGATTTCAATTTAGTTTTTTTGTATTAAAGGGGACATACGTGCGAGTGTTCTTAGACATGTTAGATGAAAATCGGTTAACCCGTTTAAAAGTTATGGGGGTTTGAAAGTAATTGTGTTGGGGATCTTTTAAATTTTTAACAGTACTAATTTAATATCTGAGCAACTTTTGTATAAGTATTCTTTTAATTAAAACATAAAAGAATATTTAAGCATCATTTCAAATAAACTTCTTAAGTATATTTCATACGTCGCTCAAATATTATTAAAGCTAAAAGAGGATGTTTTGAAAACACTGTGACATCACAGTACCGGTTCCAAACTTGTAGACGCTGGCTAGTATCCAAACTTGGGTTACGCCCCGGAGTAAGTATTCAATATATATTTATTACTAGGATTGCGACAAATGATTTCCAGTAGATTAAATTTAGAAAAATAGCTAGTTTATACAAGGATCAGATTTGTGTAAAGTATCTTTTTTAGTAAGGGTTCGATTCCAGGGACAAGTTACGCAAGTTTGTTATTTTCTATATAGAAATGCTGGGTTTGCATAATAATAACATAACTTATTTTGTGTATTCTTTACACAAGATTAAATATGTCAAAGGGCTTCCGTGTGTTGGCTTTGGCCCCATACTAGCCTTCCAAAAGACCAGGACTCCTTAATAGTCCCGTGAATGAAAAAGAAATCATTCACTACATCATCTCATTATAGTAACTGGCCCCTAACTAAGTGCGAAACTTGTATCTAGGGTATCAGAAACGCACACACACCCAAACCGAGACAAACATTTGATTCACACAAATATTCACCCCGCACGGGATCAAACCCGCAACCTTACGGATGGCAGTCCGGCATAGTGACCACTCTGCCATCGAAATCGTCAAATAATAATTATTAATTCATTTATGTAGATTCACTAAGACTTTACTTAGCTTATAAAGATGTTACTGCTATCCTGCATTGAGTGTCACTCAAAATCAAATTGTTTGCATATTGGCTTCAATTCTTTGTTTTAATTCTTATGCAAAAAACTTAAATAAATATTCCAAATTGAATAGTTCGTAAAAAGGAACGGTGAACTACAAGTAATGAATCACCATTTTAAATATTCTCTCACTCAATATAACTTTGAAAAGTCCCACTAAAGCACTGGAAAAAGCACATTTTATTTTTCCGCCATTTTTCATACCGTAACTGTTTTTACGAAACTAATTAAAATAACTAAAGTTGCATAACTTGTACGTACAAAACCGTAGTAAAAAAACCGGCCAAGTGGGAGTCGGACTCGCGTATGAAGGGTTCCGTACCAACAACGATAAAAAAACACGTTTGTTGTATGGGAGCCCCCCTTAAATATTTATTTTGTTTTGTATTTGTTGTTAAAGCGGCAATAGAATTACACCATCTGTGAACATTTCAGCTGTCTAGCTATCACCGTTCTTGGGATACAGCCTGGTGACAGACGGACGGACAGCGAAGTCTCATTAATAGGGTCCCGTTTTTACCCTTTTGGTACGGAACCCTAAAAGTACAGTTATTGTAATATTATGGTGACATTCTTTCTCAAATATTTAAATCTGTTATGAAATACCGAAGAATTTTTGCTTAGCGTTTTAAAATAAGCATATTTTCTTGGTAAAATAAAGTATTAGTTGCAGAAATTGTATGTAAATATTTGTGTTTTTCTTGTTCGCGCTGGTTCTGTTTATATTCACATCGAACTTACTTATTTAGTAGAAGCTGTAGCCTGTGGTTTTACCCTCGTTTCTAATAGATTTTGGAATGGAATATGTGTTCCTAATTACAAGTTTAGAGATGTTTGCTGTCTTGTATCGACTTTCCTTATTTTCCAAACCTAAATAATTTGTCAAGCCTTTCGGTTGGGATACGCAGGTACATAAACTGTTGGCATAAGTACTTTTACTATTAAACGAAACGTACGACATTATGTTTAATTAAATTAAAATAACGGGATGTTCAAAATAATGTTAAAAGAATATGTACGAACATCCCGTTATTTTAATTAAATTAAACATAAGTACTTTTATTTCGTGTAGTGATTACGTCATCATCATCAGCTAACCTCAGTCGACTGCTGGACATAAGACCTCAGTGGCGTATATTGAGATAGCTCAATATACGCCACTGAGGCCGATCTTCGACTGTATAGTCTTGTATTAAGGCATAATTGTATGTATATGAACGCCGACTTAGATGGCAGAGCGGTTACCATGCCAGACTGCCATCAGTAAGGTTGCGGATTCGATTCCCGTCCGGGGTGAATATTGGTGTGAACCACAAATGTGTGCCTCGGTCTGGGTGTGTGTGAATAAGTGTGTGCGTAGTTTCTGATACCCTAGAATCCCTAGATACAAGCTTCGAACTTAGTTAGGGGTCAGTTACTATAATGAGATGATGTAGTGAATGATTATGTTATGTTAGATAATTTATAAGTACATCCTAACTAATATTATAAATGCGAAAGTAACTCTGTCTGTCTGTCTGTCTGTCTGTCTGTTACCTTTTCACGGCTAAACTACTGGACCGATTGACTTGAAATTTGGTACAGGGGTAGCTTATGGTCCGGGAAAGAACATAGGATACTTTTTATCCCGAAATTCCCACGGGAACGGGTACTACGCGGGTGAAACCGCGGGGCGCTGCTAGTAGTAAAATATATTAACAGATCCGACCAGATATTATCCGTGCTACCTCGTTAGTGAACTTTAACTTAATAATCCAACTTATTTCTATCTACATTTTAAAAATCTGTTGTTGGCAACGACCCAACGAGCTATATTTGAACGAAATCTTGTAAATGCAGCCAAGTTTCTTACTATTTACCCGCTGGATATCTCAAATTTTTGTTCTTCTCGCTTTGTTTAATGGGAAAATTGTACGCTGCGTTTGGTGTTTGGTTTTAAAACGTTGTTTTTGGTTAACTCGCATAACTACAAATATATACAATAACTACATAGGCACCTATAACAGTATAATAGTTAGCTATATCCTGCATTTTAATCTGAGTTGGTAGTGCTTCTATTAGACGTATCATGATGTTGTTGGTGCCTTTCTTGATAAATTTTCTGCCCAACACTAAACGATTTATCAAATTGAATTAGTAGTTCTCGGGATTAAAAAAACATTTTTATAAAAAATTATTACATCATCATCTTATTGCTTGACTTACCCACAGTTTCTTGCCTTTGTAACAAACTATTCACACACATATCAACATACCTAAATCGAAATAAACCGCTGTGGCATACACAAATGCTTACCTACAACGGAAATTGAACTCGCAACTCTTTATTTGACAGGTCAATTATATGCTAGTCCAAGTAATATTTAGTTGTGATTGTATAAACCAGTACAATACAATTACATTTTCATATCCGGCATAGTATCGTCTCTAAAACTATATAGGGATTAAAAATATTTCAGCCGGGCTAGCATGACTTCGAAAACGCGATAGATACAGCGTTTATATCACATTTAGTCATGCTCGCGAAATCGATATATCTATTTATCGACATCCAACTGTCAATGCAATAAATATAGCCGCCATGAATTCTATCATATCGTAGCACGCCATAATTCATTTGGTCATGCTCGCGAAATCGATATTATATGGTGGTGTCGATATAATTTATCACGCACAGTCATGCTAGTGGGGCAGATCTATTATTGTATTTTTTTGGACAGTTCGATTAGCCGACTGTAACTATTAAACGAAAGATACGATTCAGATATTACTTTTAATTAATTTACCTGCTCTCCTGCCCCGCGTGTCCATCCTCCTGCACCATGGAGGAATTGATGGAGGCCTCTAGTAGTGCGGTGGGGGTGGCTACTTCTTGGAGAGATAAAATATGAGGAGATGTGAACCGGACACGATGAATTAATTAATTTACTCAAGCTAAGAGTACATGGCGATTTGTATAGAATACCTCGACAAGTTACAGTTTATATACTGTTCAAACTAAGCCTTTGGCAATCTTTAAAGTCACTAAACATATTATTTTACTTCTTTCAATTATTGAAATCATGACTATCTTTAAAAGCAAAATAAAACAAAGTTTCCACCATAATATGACCTATCAAAACGTTGTCCATTCCCATATATGAGAGCTCAGCTTACACCGGCCAAAAGAGCAGTCGCCACGCAAATTAGGAACCTTAATAATATAATAATAATAATAGCCTTTATTCAGACACAAAAATATTTACAAATCATTAACTTAACTATAACGGCTCGGCCGAGCCGATGACATCGACAACTTCGTCTGTTTGCCCAACGTTGGCAAAGGCCTCCTCCATATCTTTCCACTCTACTCGGTTTAGGGCTTTCCTAGTCCAAAGTTTTCCTGCTAACGCCTTTATCTCATCTTCCCACCTTCGGATCTGTCTGCCTCGTTTCCGTTTTCTATTTCTGGGATACCAAAACAGTATGCTTCTGTTCCACTTTTCGGTGCCTCTTATTATATGCCCTGTCCATTGCCATTTAAGCTTGCGTATTTTGGTTGTAACATTTTGTATTTTAGTGCGGTTTCTGATCGTTATGTTTCGTACTCTGTCTGATTTCCTTAAATTAAGCATGCTTCTCTCCATTGCTGTCTGGCAAGTTTCTAATTTTTTATTTTGCGCTTTGGTGAGAGCCCATGTTTGGCAGCCGTAGGTTAAAACTGGTAACACGCTGGTGTTATACAGTTTTGATTTGACAGACATCTTAACTTCTCTGTTTTTCATAATTTCTTTTAGTCGCCAATAGCACTTCCATGCATTCCCGATTCTAGTGTCTATTTCCTTTGACATTATGTCAGTCGTTGAGATTTGTTGACCTAAGTAAGTGTACTCTTTTACATACTCAATTGGTACGCCGTTTATGATGATAGGGTCTTCGGACGCATTTGTTAGTGCTTTAGTTTTAGCAGCGTTCATCGTTAGGCCTACCTCGCGGCTTCCTCTTTCAAGGTCTATGAGCATGTTTTGTAGGTGATCCTTTGTTTCAGCGAATAGTATAATGTCGTCAGCGAACCGTAAATGAGATAGTCTTTCCCCGTTTATGTTAAGCCCATAATGATCCCAATTTAGTTTCCGGAAGATTTCTTCTAAGACAGCTGTGAATAATTTAGGCGATAATGGATCTCCTTGCCTAACACCTCTGTTTATCTTTATTTCTTTACCTTCTTTTTCTAACTTGACTTTAGCTGAACTATTAATATATAAGTTTTTTATTATTCTGATGTATTTTTGTTGGACTCCTTGTTTCTTTAAACAATACCAGATATTTTCGTGCTCAATTGAATCAAAGGCCTTATTGTAATCAATAAAACAGCAGTAGAATGACACATTAAACTCCTTATATTTCTCAATAATTTGTCTCACAGTATGTATGTGGTCTAATGTCGAATAGCCTGCCCTAAAGCCGGCTTGTTCCCTAGGTTGGTTTTCGTCTAGGGTTCTTGTTATTCGAGCTAACATTATTTTGGCAAAGATTTTGTAGATATTGGACATTAGACTTATGGGTCTATAGTTATTTATTTCGTTCTTGTCACCCTTTTTGTGAAGCAGGATGATGGTTGATGTAGTCCACTGTGTTGGAATAATTTCGGTATTCAATATGTCGTTGAAAATACGTGTTAGTAGTGGTGCGATGTAGTTTCTGCAGCTTAAAAGCAATTCATTGTTGATCAGATCAGGGCCAGGGGCTTTATCATTCTTCTGTGATTTTATTGCTTTGTGTATTTCATCTTCTAGTATAGGCGGCACATCATCATCGTTGCTTAATTCAGTTATTTCGATTTGGTTCTTGCTGGAGTACAGGTTCTTGTAGAAGTTAGTAGCTATTGATAGAATATCTGCTCTTTTACTTGTTGTTATACTTTGTCGGTCTTTCATATTAGCTATCCAGTTTGATTTTTCTGTTAAAACTTTAAGGGCCTTTTTTATACCACCGGTCTTGTTGATGAACTTTTCAAAAGTATTGAGTCTAAGGTGATTTCTATCTTTTCTTATTTGTAATTTTATTTCTTTGCTCAATTTCCCTATTTCTTCTCTCATAGTTTTTGTTTTGTTTGTTGTGTTAATTAGTATTGATCTATTTTCTAAAAGTTCGCTTGATTTATCTGTTATGTATTTCTTATTATTTGATTCGATTTCAATGTTGGTTTTAGGTCTTTTTATTAGTATTTCATGTATTGTGTTGTATTTCTGTTGGGTGTTTAAATACTCAAAGGATGATTCTGTCACAGATTTAAGATTCTCTTGTATGGTGACTATTCTTGCATTGTTATGTGGAATTGTTGTTTTCGCTTTGAACGGTCTACTGGGTTTTAGAGCGGATGATGTGTTAAGACATGTTCTTAGCATTCTATGGTTGCTATTAAAGTTAAGATTTGCGATGGTGCCACAGTCGTCAAATAATTTGGGTCTGTTAGTTAAGATGTAGTCTATCTCGTTTCTGTATCGACCATCCGGCGATATCCATGTCCACCTTTTAGAAACTCTCTTCTTAAATTGACTATTTAGTATTTTCATGTTGTTTTCAAATGCCATTTCTATTAGTTTTTGTCCGTTTCTTGTTCTTTTTCCACTGCTGTGTGGGCCCAGGACGATTTCTTCCCCGTTTCTTGGTGCTCCAACTTGGGCATTAAAGTCACCCATAACAATATAGTTTTTATGTGCATGTTCGCTTATGGCCGTTTTGAGAGAAGAGTAGAATGACTCAGTTTCTAATGTCGTGGATTGTTCGGTTGGCGAGTAAATTTGCACTATGGACCATAATTCTTTGCTTGAGGGTATCTTTATGTTCAGTATAGCAATCCTTTCTGATATGCCGATTATTTCTGTAATGAAGGTTTTGAGTGTTTTTCTTACTAGGAATCCTACTCCGTGTCTTCCTGGTGTTTCGCCTTTGTGGTACAGTATGAATCGGTCATGCTCTTCAATAGCTTCGCCATAT
Organism: Timandra comae; assembly: GCA_958496195.1. NCBI lineage: Eukaryota > Metazoa > Arthropoda > Insecta > Lepidoptera > Geometridae > Timandra > Timandra comae. The sequence goes on from OY292376.1 coordinate 1,266,519, forward strand.
CTTCTTACTTCGCTCAAGCCTATGATATCCCACTTTATATTTTGTATTGAGTTTATAAGTTCTTGTAGGCTTTCTTCAGTTCTTAGAGATAGTGTATTGTATGTTGCTATGTATAAGTATTCCGTATTTTGTTGTTTTTTGGTTTTAAGTAAATTTGTTTGAGATAAAGGGGTAGTATCTGGAGGGTATTGGTCGACTTCCCCCACGGTGACCGGCCGTCTTGGGGTGCATGTGTAAGTTGTTTCGTTGGGTGTACAGTTTTGATTGGTATGTTTTGTTATTCCGTTGTCGATGTCTATTGATCGTTTTTTGTATTTGATGGTGTTGACAGTGATGCTGATCTGCCCCGCGCCATATAGTTGAGCATATTATTTGTCTTGTTAAGCTTTTTTGGGGCTAACAGGGGTTGGTTGTTAGGTGAGGTGCTGCAGTCTCTTTTCCTTTTGTCTCTTTTGTCCTCTTTTGAATCCTTTATGACTATTTTATCTCTAGAAAAGTAACAAATTTTTCCCTTTGCCCTTTCTTCTAGTAGCTGGGGAAGAAGCTCTTTCCTTTTCTCCAAGGTTTCTTTGCTGAGATCTTCTTTTATGTAGACTCCTTGATCTAGTTTCTTTTTATTTTTAAGAACTTCATTTCTTCTCCAGGTTGTTGTAAACGTTGCAAGGATAGGGCGTGGTTTGTTTTCTTTTTTCACTCCTATTCGGTAGGCGTTGTTTATTTCTTGAGGGTTGATATGTATGTTCATATTTTTTTCTAGTAGTTTGGTGATGGATTCGATTGGAGATTCGCTGTTGTGTTCCTCTTTCAAACCAAAGAAAATAATATTATTTTTTCTTTTTTGATCTTCCATTGTTTTTACTTTTTCTTGTAGGGTCTTGATTTCAATTTTCAAATTATTATTTTCCTCCACTAGGCTAGTTAATTTTTCATTGATACTCTCGGATACATTTTTAGTAACAGCTTCGGTTATCTCCCGCGTTTGCGCTGACATTTCTTGCTTCAATTTTTGCCAGAAAGCATCCATTTGTTGTTCCATATTGATTTGAGATTTTTATGTATTGTGTATTATATTTATGTTGGTATTACTGGTTTGATGTTGGTAACACTTGTTTGTGGTTGGCAACACTTGTTTGAAATTGGCAATACTAGTTTGAAGGTGGCAATACTTGTTTGAAGCTGGCAACACTGTTCTAGAACACTGTTGTCTATGGTTGTGTATTTTTTCTGGATGTGTTGGTATCTAACTGTCAAAGTCACAATGATTTGTGTTTGTTTTTCTAACCTGTTCGGCTGTTTTAAATATCGAAGTGAAGTAATTATCTTGCAATTTGGTTGTCCACTGTATGTTCACTCTGTGTATTCACAAGTTTGTATTACATCAATGATAGTTTTTAGTTGTTTTGGTTGATTTTTTCAATTGATTGGAATTATTTTGTGAAGAGCAAAAATAACACGTCTTTAGCTTTTGACACCGGAAGTTAATTAGGAACCTTACAATTTGTCAAACTAAAGAACGAACCGTGATAAGGGTTTCATATTATTGCCATCATTGAATTCTCTACGACCCAATTCAGTATCATTGAATGACAAACCGCGGACAGTAGCAAACTTCATTCTCACCCTAAAATCTGGGTAAAACCTTTCTCAACTGTATTATCAGTTACCATAAGTCCCTCCGAATATGAGACTATTCAACGAACAAAAAAATAGTTTCCCGAAAACTTACCCTAAAAACGTGGAGCCGTAAATAAAATTATTGCCCTAAACTCTACCAATTACCTTATACTGGCAACACTGGGTCGTTCCAAGGCAATGTGTGCTTAACGACTTATGAAATAAGGCGCATTTCAGCTTGTTGTTTAAAGGGTTTTTGTGGAAAGTTTAGAAAAATATCTTTGGAAAGTATATGATTTATTGTGTTAGGTAATGTCTGGTTTTGTTTATAACTAGTCGTGTTGAGGGTTGAGATACGGTTTGTTTGGTCTAGATTTTATATAGAACACCTAGATATTTGCAAATTGTGAAACAGCTGATATCCTTCGTCTCTTTTATTCTAAAATGATTAAACTCTTTGGCTACCCAACAGCCATTTTTTCTGACAGAATCTGTCAAGTAAATGTCATCACAGACTATTTTTGTGAATTTCAAGTGTTCATGTTTAATGCGATTGAGGGCTTTTATTGAAGTATAGCGGCCCGCCCCGGCTTCGCACGGGTCCAATTGTCCCGTTGATTTTCCGTGTTTTTTTTACATAAGAACCTTCTCTTAATAATAACTAATACAACAAAAAAAGAATTAGTGAAATCGGTCCAGCCATTCACGCGTGATGCCGTGACCAAGGAAAACGGGTTTCATTTTTAACCGACTTCCAAAAAAAACAGGAGGAGGTTCTCTATTCGACGTGTATATTTTTTTTTTTTTTGTGTGTTTGTTACGCGATTTCTTTGTAATTATGAATGGAGCATTTTAAAATTCTTGTTTCATTAGAAAGCGGATATTCGCGAAGTGGTCCCATGTCAAGGAAATCAGGATCTGATGATGGGATTCAGGTAAAATCGAGAAAAAACCCGCAACAATGTAGGCTGGGGTGTCGATTGACATTATTAAAAGTAAAACTACCTGTGACCCGTGGTTTTGCTCGCGATATTCTTGATACCATAAGAATTTCTGGATGAAAATTTTTTGGTTGTATTCTTTCGTATTTAAATCAAATGCTGTTCTCAATTCATGGGTTTTAGATATAAAAATGTCCTGTTTTTTAATTCGTTAACACACACTAAAATAAACCCAAACCTACAACATTTTTTAAAAATGTTTTTTTATACTATTTTAGGTACCTATTACACATATATCTTCAGAGCGTTTTCATAAAACTTTTCGTAAAAAAATATATTTAGATATTACAAACAAACACTGCACCAGATTAGATTGTATATATTATTTTAATTAATAAATAGACAGTATAAACGTCATCCTCTATTTTCGTTTTTATTTTGACTTTGGTTAATTTTCTAAAAAGTTCTTATACCTTTGTGGTTATAAAGAAGTTTTGTAATAAAATGATGGTTTAATTGGGATGATGAAGTTAAAAAGAAGTAATAAAATGCAGGGTTGTGTTAGATTATGAATCATGAGTTACATCAGCTTATGGCTTTGCGGTGCGGAGTCTGACTTACTCCGTCGTTCCCCTGGACAGAGGAAAGACGTAAAGTCTTCCTCCCTCAAAAAAAAAAGGATTCAAGTGGTCCACGAGTCAAAAGCTCTTCTGGATGAAAATTTAGGCGTCTTTTGTAGAGGGAGACTAACTTCCCACTCAAAAATTGAAAATAAAGTTAATTTAAAAAAATAAGAAAACCGACTTCAGCACTAAAAAGTAAAAAATAATTTGAAATAAACGATATCTTTAATACATATTTACAATTTATAATTAGTTACTTTTGGAGTCGGTGACAGCCAAAGCCTTCATTAATATTATAGTCGCGTCTCGTGCTATCTTATAAGGAAAAAAAAACTATCCTGGGCTGGCACTGACTCCAAAAGTAACTAATTATAAATTGTAAATATGTATTAAAGATATCGTTTATTTCAAATTATTTTTTACTTTTTAGTGCTGAAGTCGGTTTTCTTATTTTTTTAAATTATTATATATATAGATATTATACGACAATTCATCTTCACTCTTCATCATTGGCCTATCCATCTACGTAAGATGATTTAGGCCAATGATAACATATTCAATTTACTAAATCATCAATGATAGAGAGAGGTCTTGCTGTGGGTTATTAAAGGCTATCATCATCAAGTAAGCATCATAGGGTAGTTGACAAAAACAATGTATTAGTCCGGGTTAGTCCCATTTTACTCCATTCCTTTGAAATCGAAAATGAAAAAATGCATACATGCAGTCCCAGTTTGCTCCAGAGAATAATATTAAAAATAATATATTATTTTTCATATCCCACTTTACTCCAATCGATACTTGAATAATTTTATTGATTTTTATTTTGATGTCCCAAGATACTCCAAAAAGAGAAGTACAGTCGGATAGAAAAGTTAACAAAACATTTTATGCGGTTTATTCCAAATTCCAGGAAGATGCCGAAATGGTAAATTTAAGTGCGATTAGTTCCCATTTCGGCACCCAGATATAATTTAATAAGAATTTCTTACTTCTAAAGTACAGTCCCGCCCATGAAACATATTACCTGTTTAGAGTGCTTGGTTTTCGTAAGAATTTGCGCGAATATGCTCTCCTGGTACTTCTAATAATAAATTCTCCAATATTTACTTTTAGGAATCAATTTAATAAAGTTTATTGTAAAGACCTCTTCTACATTTCTGTTCTCCTGGTAATTAAAATTGGTTATTATAAAATTTCTTGTACATAATGTTTATTTGAACAGAGCAATTTCGTTTCTTTTTTGTTAGGCTGTACCACCCTCACCAGCAGTCGGACTATTTGTTGGTAAAACTCCTAATAACCCATGTTTGCCTGGTACTTTTGTCCACATAGTACTGTTTTATGAACAATGATTCTACCGCAAGGTGTTATTTAACTTGAACATAGCATGTTATTGAGTTACAGTGTCACTCAAAAGGAAAGAAATGGCATCTTGAATCATCTTGATTTTAAAATAAACACAGAAAATATATCCTCTGATTTAACATTTCTATATTAGATAAATATGTGTTTACATTTAATAATAACACGGCCTATGGGAAATCTATAACTTTGTATTATTTTTCTTTTTGATTTTTGCGTCTGACTGTATCTCATCCATAAGTGACATTACGCGTGGAGTAAAGTGAAACTGAATGTATGGCAGTTCCAAATATTGATAAACAAAAGTGTTTGACAGTTTGGAGTAAAATGAAACTTATTTTGAAATTTTTAAAAAAGAATATTTTTGTTTGGAGTAACTTGGGACTTTTTGGTGGAGTAAAATGGGACTAACCCATTAGTCCGTCTTATAGATTTAAAAAAAAATGGACACGTATTTTTCATGTAAACAAATAATTAAGACGATACAGTGCGTCAAAACTCGTGAAACGTCACAGGTTGCTGCAATTTTCACCAACAGTTGACGTCACAAGCCCCCACTCCTAAACTTTAACGCGTTATAACTAAGTCAGTTTTATTAATTTGATGAAACAAAAAAATACGTGTCTAATATTTTTTCGAAATCTATCTGACGGTTAATTAGAATTTCAATTTGTTCACTCAGGAAACTTTTCTATTATTGTGGCAAACCACTGACATGCAAAGAAGTATTTAATATCTTATATATAAAATTCTCGTGTCACAGTTTTCGTTGCCATACTCCTCCGAAACGGCTTGACCGATTCTCATGAAATTTTGTGAGCATATTCAGTAGGTCTGAGAATCGACCAACATCTATTTTTCATCCCGAAATACCTACGGGAACGGGAACGGGAACTACGCGTGTGAAACCGTGGGGCGCAGCCAGTAATATATATTAAGATACAGAATCCTCTGCTATGGATAGACCTTCTAAAAACTCGTACCAATAACAAGATTTTCCATAAAAACCTCGACTCGAATACCCTAACATCTAACCAAAGTTACGCAAAAGAGTTACAAAAGAATGTAAGTAATAAAAGGAAAACGCCTTACAATATAGTGGCACGAAATTTTCTCACCACAAAAAATAAACAAGAACGTCTCGAATGGAAGTTACAGTCAGAATGTGATCTTCAAATAATACTAGCAGCGTCCCGCGGCTTAGCCTAAGATAACTCTTCTCCTATTAGTTGTACCGTGATGTTATATAGCTTATAGCCTTCCTCGATAATTGGGCTATCTAACACTGCAATTTTTTTTCAAATCGGACGTATAGTTTCTGAGATTAATGAGTTCAATCAAACAAACTCTGTAGCCATATAGTGTTACTAGCAGGGCCCCGCGGTTTAAGCCCGTTGATCCCGTTCCCGTGGGAATACATGGATAAAATATAGCCTACTAGCTGTGCCCTGCGGTTTCACCCGCGTAGTTCCCGATCCCGTGGGAATTTCGGGATAAAACGTAGCCTATGTTCTTTCCCGGACCAATAGCTACCCCTGTACCAAATTTTAAGTCAATCGGTTCAGTAGTTTAGCCGTGAAAAGGTAACAGACAGACAGAGTTACTTTCGCATTTATAATATTAGTAAAGATGTAACTTGCTCATAATGTAAGTTCTCATTAGTGAAAGAATTTTTGAAATCGGTTCAGTAGTTTCGGAGCCTTTTCACCCGCGTAGTTCCCGCTCCCGTGATGAATGCGGGAAGAAATTATACTAAAAACCTTCCTCTTCAAACACTTTAACTATTAAAGCAAACCGTATCAAAATCCGTTGCGTAGTTTTAAAGATACAAGCATACATAGGGACATAGGGACAGCGACTTAGTTTTATACTATGTTGTGATGTCACTCGCTGATAATGAAGCTTACCATTCGTGAAATAATTGTAGAAATCGGTTCAGTAGTTTCTTAGTCTATTCGTTACAAACAAACAATCAAATCTTTCCTCTTACAATTTTAGTATAGGTACTTGTAGATACAGGATATATTCGTAGTATAAGGGCTCACGTTACCCCTTACCAAGTAAATTTCCTCAAAAATTAACGGTTGATACACATATAGATTTCCTTCAACGGCTCACCTTAAATTTGCATAAACCAATATCCTTCCAGCCAAGCCCCTACTGTTTGTATTCGACAGTTACGAATCCATTTTTAAAGTTTCAATTGTTAAGTGATTGAGTTTTTGAAAGTCGTTTTTATTTGAGTTTTTGTGGAAGTACTTTTGGGTTTTTGCGTGGTAACGATTATTCGTAGTATGGTGATATAGAGCCTATATCCTAATAGGTATCCTTATTTGCAATCCGATCAGTGGTTTACAAATAATTTATTAAAAAATGTTTTACGCTGTGTTTTGATCAGTCAGTTAGTAACAATCGCCTCTTATAAATACAAATGTTAGAAACAAATTATAAGAGCTTGCATAGATTTTTTTTTATTTTTTTATAATATGAATCTCTTTCGTTACTGAGTAATGTCCTGACTGACTGACAGACAACGCACAGCCGAAACTACAGGTCGTAGAGAGCTGAAATTTGGCACGTGTGTTTATTGGGGGAGTAGGCTACCACTAACAGAGGACTTTGGGGAATTCCCAAATTCTTCTAAACCCAAATTCTGCCGGAAGTTATTATTCCACGCGGACGAAGTTGCGGGCAAAAGCTAGTTATTTATAATACGGGTAAGTTGATTGTAATAAAAATACAAATCAAATTGCTAAAAGAAAAATAAATTACTCCGAATTGCCTTTCAATCATTATTATAAAAACTCTTTCTTTGACGATTGGCAGGTTATAGAATTTATTTGAGTTTGGAAAGGAAACGTGAAGGCTTTCCTTCAGAAACCTAAATTAATTAGCGCTATTTATTAATTTCAAGTTTCCTTTTGTAGGCGTTTTGACGTTCATATGCTTCTTTGAAGCCTTAAATGAGTAAATTCTTTTTAAATTTAAATTTGCTCAAATAACATTTAACATATTTTTCGAGGGCGTTGGTGGCGCAGGGTTTAATGCCTTTGACTTCCGATCGGAAGGTGCCTGGTTCCAGGAATCCTGCACACACTTGGGAAGAAATTCTAAGGTTGTATGTGAAGTCGACCAACCCGCACTTGGCCAGCGTGGTTGACTAAGGCCTAATCTTACAAGGGGATATTTGTGTGAACCACGAATGTTTATCTCGGTAGTGTGTGTGTGAATGAGTGTGTGCGTAGTTTCTGATACCCTAGATACAAGTTCCGATCTTAGTTAACGGTCAGTTACTATAATGAGATTATGATTATGCACGATCGTAATTCACACGAAATATCGTAAGTTGACCTGTAGCTATCTATCTCTGTCGCACCTGCGTAAATTATAATGCGTCCCGCTCGCCATTGCATCCGTGCGAGCTTAGTGAATTATTGTGTTATGTTATTTATTCCCAAAATTACTCAATCTCACATTAAACTCACTTTAAGTAACCGACTTCCCACTGTATTTTCCTTCCTCCTTTCCTTCTAGAACCTCTAGTAGGGGTCTAGTAAACACATCCGATAGGTACATTATACGATTCAACTCGAGATTGAGTTCGATACGCACGGAGTGACAGAATCGATTGTATTTTTATTGATATCTCGCGTGTACCTGCCTTTATTGTATTCAGTCTTTGTCTTCCAGAATATTCGACGGCGTATTGTTTGAAAATTAAATTAGATTTTTGTTTGGTAGCTGTTTTATTTATATTTATATTTGAGTTGTATTGATTTAATTTTTCTGATCTACTTTAGATGAGCGGTGTTTATTTGTTTTATTTGCAAAATGTAATGGTTTGTTAGTTCTTATTGTAATTCAAAGGTATCTATCTCTCTTACTGATCAGTGTCACCAGCCCCCCCTAGACAAGTGGCCAACGCTAACCAGTCTATTCCTTTTAGCCGATTATTTCGCCTATTATCATCACATTCTGTGCTAATAATTATTATTGAAAAGACGCCTATGTTTTGTAGTGGAATTTTACAGACAGACACTTTACTTTTTACTATGTGCTTTATCAGGCATAGATATTCTAAAATAAACCCGCTGTTTTACCCAGGTATTTTTTATTTTTATTTATATTATATGCTCTTTAAATAAAATAAATAAAGTTATTTTTAGAACACACTCCACAAGAATCTACACATAAAATGACAATAAACAACGATGCACTTTGGATCACTAAAGCCCTAGAGTGCAGCTTAAAAACTAGTTATAAAATTAATTAAAAGAACTTTCATAGTCGCAAGTTTGATGTCTTGTTTTGTTTCTCTGTAGTTTGTTACCCCAAAGCGGTCTTTGGTCTGACTTTAGCTGTCTAAAACATCTGCGATAATTGTTATAATAGTTTGCTGTGTCTAGGTAAGTTATTATTGTATTTTAGGTCAATGAAGTGAATTATGTTTATTTTTTAGTAGACGTGGTAGGTCAATTTTGAAACTATTTTAAAGGCTTAGCTTAAAAGCCTAAAGTTAGCTTAGAGTTTAAGCTAAGCCTAGCTAATATATTAAAATAGTTTTAAAGGAATCTTTAGCTCAATTTTGAGAAAAACTGCTTTGAAATTGAAAAACCTTTGTTAGTCATTTTCAGTTTGTAGAAATTTCTAATACTCTAGAATCTAGACTAGTATCAACAATTTATGAAACTATTAATCAGTTTCGACAATAAGGTTTATTCCCAACAGCCACCACTAAATCCGCCACCACTGGTGGCCGTTGGCACTAAAATATTAATGTTAGTGTCATGGGCTCCATGTTGTGGTCGTTGACATTAAAATTAATAGTTAAGTTCCAACGGCCACCAGTGGTGGCGGATTTAGTGGTGGCTGTTGGGAATAAACCGATTAGATGATAGAGTCTTAACTTGTTAGTGATTAAACGACCTTACTAGTACCAAAATCTTACTTCACCAAGTCTTTACATATTCCCAATTTAAATTATACACAAATACATAATTCAAACAAAACTGTATTAAATCAATGTTAATTCTAAGCAATCAGAACAGACAAGTTAGTACTTGTTAGCTATACCGAACGAATTAATCAATCAATCCGAAAGTTCATTGGTTTATACTTTACGATTGCGATACGATTTTTAATTTGTCGTGTGTAGTTCATTCAACGTGTCCGGTTCACATCTGTGGTGTGTAGTGTCAAAAAGTTATTAAATAAATATTGAAAAATTGTAGGCTTGCGTCGTTTTGTTAACTAAAGTGAATAAAAACTAATAAAATTAATTATTTTTAAGTCAAAATAGATTTTGTGTTTAAATAAAAATAGTTATACCAAAATAGTTTGATTCCTATGTCAAGTGAATTAAATTGTTTTCCATTTTCAAAGCATCGCATGGATTTAAGCAAAATATATACATAGTTATTTTAAGCCTATAATAATAACTCCTAAGAGTAGTTAACTTCGAAGCTTAACTTTGCATTTTCAAAAGAATTTTAAACCAGCGTTTTTCATTTGTAGCTGAAATATCTTATACTTTCTTTCGCGGTTATGAATTATTGTTTCTTCTCTGTTAAATTTCCCCTGTAACAAATTATAATACAATTTTAATGACATTATAAATATGTATTAAAATTCTTGACATTGTTATAAGAAATTTGTTTAAAATACAGATTAATAAGCCATACATCAAAAGTGTATCTCATTAATCATTCGCGACTTTTGTTTACCATCTTATTTCAGTATGCATACACCCTTATGTCTTTGCGTTATAATGGAAAAGTAATTTATTTGTTAAACTTTGAAGAATGAATATTTATGAAATAAAAAACAAAATGTTATGAGTCATTTTTTAATTAAAACAACTTGTAATTTAAGTCAAAATAAAAGAATTGGCTTGTTATTTTCCACTGATGGATCAAGACCTTCAAACACAGGTGATATTACTTAGTACAGTTAGGAAATATGGATATACCTTTCACGCTTTGTAGTATTAACAAATATATACATCGTTCACAGAGGAATTTAAACCGGACAGATTGACCACTGAGGATTTTAACTTCACTCATCCAAGAATTTGCAAGTCAATATTGCATACTTTGCAGTGCGTTTACCACCTTAGTACCTTTGTGTCTCTTCCAAAAAATCGTGTCGTAAGCTATAAAAAGCACAAAATCTAGAATAAGATGTCTAACAAAGAAACTTAATTACTTAAGTAAGGCACAGTCATCGAATACAGTCGAATGGATAAGTTCGAGTTGAGTTTGTAACAGTCTCAGAGTTCGTGAGAGTACTGTTCTAACAAAGAGTTTTTATTGTTTTACTTAGTATTTTAATGGTATGTGCACCTGCTTTCTAAGTATGAAGTTCTTGGTTCGATTTCTGAGTCAAGTGGTGTATGTTTGCGTCAGATGTACTTGCTTGAAGTTGCAAATTCTACTCTTGGGTGTAGCGAGGCTGTTTTGCTATTTTCCAAACATGGCCCAGATTTGTGGTCACAAACACACATGAAGCAAGCATGCAATGGTGATTATGCTTGTTGTGCCTCTCTATTCCAGTGCCATCATTGAGAGAGCGAGGACATTTTCTTAAACAGAGCAATATTTTTCAAGAGCTCCAAAAATATCACATCACCACCACTCATCGCATGGCAAAACCCTCTCTCTCAATAAAAATAAGATAAAACCTAAACTCAAAAACTATGAATAAAATCTATTGATTGAACATGTAACACTTTCCCTATTGACTCTACGTAAACGTCAAATAGACCACACACACTGCAGCCTGTTACGTCAGATTTGCCGGCGGCAGTATTATTGTTAATTTGATTGTAATAACCACGTCATGAAGCCGGCGGCAATGCTTCCGGCTTTCAGTGAGAGCTCTCAGACATTTTATATTCTCAGTAAGAATTGAACGGTTCCGTTTGTTCCGTAATATCGTGATAGTTTTTATAGGTTTATGGAAATTTTATAAAGTGAGTCAAACATTTGGTGTAGTGGCAGTGTGTTGTGTTTTATTGGTGGTTGATTTAGTAAAAAAAACGTTATTTTAGGAGAATTTATGTGAGGCTTTCTTTCTATGATTTGCTTGGCAAAAAAGCTGAACGGATTTTGATAACATTTGTGTGATAAATGTTTAATTTTTAGGAACGGAGAACAACATAAACTCCTTTGGACACCTTGTAAACAAGTCACAAATAAAACCGTTGCTATCTAAATACTATCACTAAACAAGAACAATACTTATAAAAAAGTGTGAAACTTCCCTGACCAATCTTCACACTGTGATAATCACAATTACAAAACATCTTCAAAATCATTATATTTTTCTCCACTTCATATACCAAAAACTCCAAACCACTAAAAAAGTATGTCAACAAATTTGTCCACGTTAATAAATCAATGAAAAACTTCGTCGCCAAAAACCAATCGAACTTTTAAACAACAATAAGAACAGAAGTTTTCCCAAAAAAAGAAATAAAATAAAAATTTATGAGCTGCAATCGTAACAGAACGAACTAATGAAGGTAAGAAAAATAATCGAAAAACAAAAACAAAACTGTATTAAGAGGAAAAAGGTTAACTAAACAATCACTGGAAAGAACACCATTGTTAATTGTCGAGCAACTTTTTTTGTTACCAAATATGGACCTTATCGTCTTCGCTATAAGGGGCAATAACAATTTGCCCCTTGTAAAAGTAATGCCGAAGCAATATGAACTTTGTAGAATAGGTAATAAGAGTTAAGGTTTTAGTGGTTGAAAATTCCGAAATGAATTTAGGAAAAGTAGCCACTTACATTAAAATTGTATTATGTAGTTTTGTTATAACAATGTGTTTACTTTTTATTGATAGTGAAAACAATTTTTGTAATGTCAAAATACATATTGAAGTTGCTGACAAACTTTAAAAACCAATGATAACTTTTTTGCCTTCGATAGTAGAAGTTCAATTCAATTTTTTGAAAAATATGTTATATTGAACTTCAATATAATTTCTAAGATCATTTTCTTTCAAAATTGATTTCGTTATTGCATAAAAAGAGTCTTCAGATTCATTCCAGAACTAAAAATAATATTTCTTATACTTTTACATACTTATATGTCTATCTATATAGAGTTTTCTTTTGTTTCAAATATTTTTTTACTAGTAGCGCCCCGCGGCTTCACCCGCGTAGTTCCCGTTCCCGTGGGAATTTTGGGATAAAAAGTATCCTATGTGTTATTCTGATGTATAAGCAAGATTATTGTAAAGTTTCTTTAAAATCCATTCAGTAGTTTTTGCGTGAAAGAGTAACAAACATCCATACATACAAACTTCCGCCTTTATAATATTAGTAGGATTACAACTGTCATCTTGCGTGTATAATTTTCTTTGAACAGCCAGTAAGTTAACACCTATTTGTAAGCTGCCCCTGCAAATTGTGTTACACAACGAAACACAAAATGTAGACATTTAAATTATTAAAGGTTATGCGGAACAACCGATACAATTAAAATAAAATACCCTTACCGAAGCAAAATCTCTCACACAGATTTTATATCCGGGTACAAAATCCTCATAGAACCGAGTTCAAAATCCGGATAAAAATAAAATTACAACAAGAGGAGCATACTTTACAAAATCCGAGACACTGATATAAAAATCTGACAGCATCCATTAATCAATCTGTTTATGATCCTCACAGAAATCGAGTGACGTTTTACGGAACCGACTCGTTTCATATATTATATTACTAGCAGCGCCCAGCGGTTTCACCCGGGTAGTTCCAGCTCCCGGGGATAAAATTATGCTAAAAACATTCCTCTTGAATCACTCTATCTATTAAAAAACCGCTTCAAAATCCGTTGCGTAGTTTTAAACATTTAATTAAGCATACAAAGGGACAGACAGACAGCGACTTTATTTTATACTATGGAGTGATTTAGTCGCAGATTTAATTCAATACAAAATCTTTGCCAGATGTTCCCGGAAATGTGAAGGGAATTCTGGTTTTGTTACCATGTTTCGGTATTTTGGCATTTATTGTACTTTTGTAGTTATTCAATTTTGTACCTTAATATTTTGTGATTGGGTGCATTATTGTTTAATATGTTCTACTATCCAGTGCCCTGCGGTTTTACCCTCGTTTTTCTTTCTAAGTGATTTTTTTTCTTTCTAAGAAGAGTTTGAGTTGTATAGATCAGTCAGTCAGTCAGTTATGATTATCTTTTGGACGAATAAGATTAGCAATCGTTGTAAAATCCCTCTTTAAAATACTTATATCATCAATGAGACGGAGGTATTTGCCTTAAATTGAGATCTTACAGGCTGATACTTTAATCCTTATAAAAAATAAAAATATGTCTTTTTAATAACAATAAATCCCCAAAAAGCAATTACAAATTCACACAATGATTAATTAAGATTTATTCCCGTTAAGAATTATAATTTTAACCGTTTATTTTACCGGTTATCCGGATCCGGTTAATCCGGATTAAATAAATATACAATGTAAATCAAGTTTTGAATTTTATTAATCGGTTTCGTTCTTATTTTGATGATTTTAAAGGTCATTTTTAGTTGAATTTTATTTTTCAAAAATTGCTGTTTAATATTTTGTACTTTCGTCTATTTTTTTTTTGTTTGAAAGTCTATTGCTTTTTTCCAACCACGGCTCAGGGTTGAGATTACCGACACGTATTGAGAAAGCGTGGTTACTCAAATTATTTACTTTGATAAACGGGATATTTACCATGTATATTATTTATTTCGAGTTTCCGATATTTTTTCGGGTTCATCCGCGATCATGGCGCTTGCAACAGCGTCGAAATATCGGAAACTCGAAATAAATAATATACTTACGTGGTAAATATCTCATTAATTATAATAATTTGAGTGCTAATAACCGTGGTGATTACGTCTGCTCCTGTATAATACAATCAGTAACACAAGACTTTACAGGATTTTAAACATAAAAATAAAAACCTATCCAAATTAATACCGTTAAAACTCGGTTAAAACACACAACCATCTTTCCTCCGAATTGGTTCAATAATAAACTCCTATTCACTCAATTTATTTAGCGGAGTGTCAAATCCATCTTAATATATTTTACCGTTATTCTAACGCTGGCTATATTGTTATATGTGCGCCATTTTTCTCTTGGTATAAAATTAGTTTTTCGTATACCCTCGAGATCTGCTCGTACACTGGGTGTATTCAGCCGACGGAAGCTCTGTATCTAAGGATGATATGACTTTCTGAGCGGTACATTTTTGGCCGGGATATGCTGTCTAACTTTTACTATCATAATCTGTTTATATGTCAGTATTGACAGAACACTGGGGACAGACGGTCACCTGCAATGCGATTCACTAACAAACTCATCACGGATGTTAACAACGACGAGTTCACAGATGTTGCATCGGAGACATCGCTTTTAAAAACAACCGTGATAAAAACCGTATTCGCTAAGCTACCTAAGCTCGTCGACGATCTGCCGAACAACGACGATGTCTAGGATGTTTGCAGTGTTGCTATGTTTTATCTAGAGTATAATCGAGAAAAATCTCGACTAAACAATATTAAATTTATTTCGTCATTTCAAATTAATATAAATGCATAATACGTATGTATGAAAAGTGTTTTATTTATTATAAATTAATATTAAATTAAATATATCATTTTCGACTTGAAAAATAATTACTTGACATTTGTTATTGTAGATGACATAAGTATATAATTAATGACAACACTCATTTCAAATTTCAATTCAAAACAGACAACTTTATAAGTTTAAAAATTAGTTTAAAATAATTATTATTTCAGTGTTTTAGTTCCAAACCTAACGAAAGTAAGTAAGAGTAACATTTATAATTAATAATACAGCTTAGTTTCTGGAACTACTATCTATGTAATATTTTTTTTATTCTTTAGTGTCTCGTAATGCAGCTCCATCGCTAAATCAACTAGAAAATTTGGTAAACTTTTTAGAAACTAAGCCATGGTTGGCCAAGGGCCATGCTCGTACTGCGAATGCTCGCATTCGCAGTCGTCAAGCATGGTCCGAAGTCACCATAGCCCTGAACAGTGACGGTAGTGGGTGTACTAAGACATCGGAGCAATGGTGTAAGGTTGGTTGTGATCATGTATGTGTTCTTTATTTATTTAATAAGTAGCGCCCCGCGGTTTCACCCGTGTAGTTCCCGTTCCCATTGGGAATACGGGGATAAAATATAGCCTATGTCATGCACTGATAAACTAGCTTTCCATTAGTAAAAGAATTTTTAAGTCTGTAGTTTTGCAGCCTATTATTTACTTGTTTTGCAGTACTGGAAGGATAAAAAAGGCGCAGTAAAAAGAAAGTCGGCCTTAATTGCAGCTGCGAGGCGGCGCACTGGTGGTGGAATTGAAGACGACATGCCAGAAATGAATGAAATAGAACTTAAAATTGTTAACATTATGGGAGGCGAAAGCTTTGGTTGCGGAGATGAGAACTTAGCAATAAATCCGTTTGAAGTTTGCTATTTACAAGGCTATATAATTTCATAAATTTCTCAATTTGATTGAAGTTATTAAATAAGTAACAATACTTTTACATTTTAGGAACAAGAACTAAATAGAACTGAGGAAGAAGTAGAGTCTCCCAGCATTTTACTCGTAAGTAAGTATACATTTATTTTCAGTTAAATGAGAATTCATATTTAAAATATGTAAACTTTATATTTTCAGAATGTTGCCCTTGAGCAGCAGGCTGAGCAATTTGAGCATGGGAGTGAAATGCAATGGGTATAAGATTTGTTTATTTTTTTATTGATGGATTTTTCTACTAACTAAATAATTTCTCTTGAATAATTAACAAACTAACCTAACCTAACAAAACATTTTATTTCAGTCAAATCTTGCTGCTTTTGATGGCAACAGTGTGCAAGATAATCTGGTTCAGATACCAGCACCAGATGCTCCAGAAGTTGAAGAAAACCGGGTATGATTTAAATAAAATATGATTAAAACTATTAATAATACTAAAAAAAATACCAGTATTATATATTAAAAAAATATATATATATTTTCAGGTTTCCTTAGAGACAACAAGACCAGTGCAGCCTAATGATATTTTATGTAAGTAACATTATCTAACCAAATATTTATAAATATATAAGATATACTATAACTATAATCTATACTAATATTATAAAGAGGAAAGATTTGTTTGTTTGTTTGTAACGAATAGGCTCCGAAACTACTGAACCGATTTCAATAATTCTTTCACCATTAGAAAGCTACATTCACCCTGAATAACATAGGCTATATTTTATCCCCGTATTCCCACGGGAACGGGAACCACGCGGGTGAAACCGCGGGGCACAGCTAGTATAAGATAAAATGAAAGAGGGAAGAATGCTTTTGCCTGGCAGTGCAACCTAATATGTAAGTATAACTATAATAAGTACAATATGTTAATTGCAGCTCCTCAGCGTGTGCCCAGAGACACGTTACGCAGTCGCCGACGCACGCATCAATCTCCGCGTCAATCTGCAGCGCGCCGTCGACTGTTGAGAAGATCACCTCCATCACAACGTCGCTCTGAAATGCTGAGCATCACAGAGCGTTTCATAGCAATTGAAGAACGCCGAACTGAAGCCGAGCTTTTGATTTCCCAAGCAATCCATCGCCTGGCAGAAGGCTACGGGGCTATGGCTCACGCTTTAAACAGAATAAGCACTGCAATTATTGATTATTTCCCCAAAGCTGGCGTGAGCAACACATAGACACTTTACACACGTATTGTGTCTGTGAATGTCTTTCGCGCGCGGTCAAGCTTCTAAGTATAAATGAGACAGTATTCTATTTTTGATTCTTATAGATACAGAGTGATTTCGATTTCGATTTTTTCATTTCATGTCTGTGATTTTGTTGTTTGTTGAAAAAATGTTGTAATGTTTAGCTATTTGTGTTTATCTAAATGAATAGTGTTGTTTTAATATTGTTTTATTACTTGTTAATATTGTTATAATTTTTAAGTTTTGCAAATTTATATTAGTTAGGTATAAGTAATAATAATCTTAAATAAAAACAAAATGTATATTAAAAATGATTTTAATTTATTACCCCCGCGGATAAGCGAAGCGTGAGGATAATGTAGAAAAGAGACGTCAGGCCAAGACTATTCGTAACCTGGATCTTTTAACCACAGAAATAAACTTTATCAAGGTATTCCGGTTGACTGAAGAATTAATAACACAATTGGAAGAAAATATTTCCCCATTTTTACCAAAGGCGCAACGTAGAGGAGGAATTAGCAGCTAATAGTGGAAGCTACCAAAAAATACTAGCTGAAAACGCGAGAACCTTTATCTCTCAAACATCAGTCTCGAGGGCTATCAGGACAGTGGTAGATGCCATTAATCATCCAAATATAATCAACAAGTACATAAGATTTCCTCAATTTTCGCTATTTTGTCCACGCCATAGTCTATTAATTAGACGACTTCTAACAAGACGTCCACTGTCCAAATCACTGATAGAGTTCTGGCTTCCTTGTTGTAGTAACTGGATCATCCTCGCTTCTTGTCTCTGTAAATGAGCTGGTAATTCTACTGGAGGAACTCCGGCTTGATTGCAAATGTTATGTAGTACACAACAAGCTTTAATAATTTTTCCCACCATCTCTGGATCATAGTGAAGAACGCGGTGAACCAAAAGGCACCTAAAACGGCCTTTAAGTATGCCAATGGTTCGTTCTGCGGTGTTCCTTGCAGTTGCATGAAGATTATTATAGTATTCCTCCCTTGATCCAGTCTCGGGGTTGCTATATGGAACCATCATGTAAGGCCTAAGAGCAAAGCCAGAGTCTCCTGAAATAAATTAAACAGGAATTTTATTTTATTTTTCAAAAAAGTACAATTTATAATGGTAAAGAATTATTTTAAAATACATGCCAAGCAGATACACTGTTTCTCCTGTATTATACAGCTGCTCCAAATGTGTTTTAATTACAGAATTTGTGAATATGAAATTGTCATGCGTTGCACCTCCAAACGTCACATCCACATGCATGATGTTCAAATCTGGATCATTTATCTTAAATAGCAAATAAAAAAGAATAAAATATGATTTCAAACAGATAGGTTTCTATCAAAAGCTTAATGAAATAATAAATAAAATTACAATAACAGCATTTCGAGCATGATATCCTTTTCTGCAATAGTATCTCTCTTCGTGTTCTTTGGGCCGAACCATTGATACCAAGGTACCATCAATACAACCAATTATTCCGGGGATTTTGTACTTTCCATAAAATCTAAACAAAAGATATACAATTTTAAAATATTTATTTATGTAGGTATGCAAAACAAAAATAAATAGACATGGCTTGATTCATGAAAGTAATACTTAAGAAAGACATAGGTATACTCACTTTTCTTTGAGGATTTGCCTTTCGCTCGAAAATTGAGGAAATCTTATGTACTTGTTGATTATATTTGGATGATTAATGGCATCTACCACTGTCCTGATAGCCCTCGAGACTGATGTTTGAGAGATAAAGGTTCTCGCGTTTTCAGCTAGTATTTTTTGGTAGCTTCCACTAGCTAAAAACGCGAGAGTGCATAAAATCTGTAATGTGAATTTTTTTAAGTCGTTTTTCCACATATTACTTATTGTATTGATGTAGTAGTAATAGTAATACCTTGGTCCGGTTACTAATTCCTCCTCTACGTTGCGCCTTTGGTAAAAATGGGGAAATATTTTCTTCCAATTGTGTTATCAATTCTTCAGTCAACCGGAATACCTTGATAAAGTTGATTTCTGTAGTTAAAAGATCCAGGTTACGAATAGTCTTGGCCTGACGTCTCTTTTCTAAATTATCCTCACGCTTCGCTTCTTCAAGTAAGAAAGTCAAACAAGAAAGTCGAACAGCCATCTAAAACATTAAAAATAATTATAAACGTTTCAGTTCAACTGAAAATATGCGAATGAAGTGAATTACGTTAAAAATATATAATAATAGCATTTAAATTTTAAACTTAACGTTTTGATTTCATTATTTATTTATTATTTACTTACATTTTAATCGTCTACATCCAAGGAAACATCCACAATTTTGAAGCTTTACGATTTGACAGTTAAAATCGAAGGCGAAGTCGCCGTTGTCGTCGAAGGCGAGGATGTTTTGTGTTACAGAATACCGTTTTTCATACATTTGGCACTATATTTTAGTTCCATGTCGCGCCGTTGACATCGTTGAAGCGCTACGATCGCACAGTTGTAACTACAGAATACCGATTTGGTTACATCCGATGTTTCAACGATGATTTCTTGGATGTAAAGATGTTTTGCCTTAGTGAATCGCCCTCCTGTGTTAAACTTTTGGCTTTGGTTATTATTATGACAGTTATAGTTAGACAGCTAGCGTGCCCGGCCGATACTACTTGCCGATCAATTCCTATTTTTATTGTTCAATTATCGAAAATACTTGATACTAGCGAAATTACGAAGCCATAAAAAAATATATTGAATTGAATCGACTGCGCGCAGAAAGTCAGACCAACTTATATTACGCAGGACTTCCGCCGGCTGAACACCCCCAATGATGGATTACATACACTATCTGTCTGTCTGTCACACAGATCATGCTTTTAAACCATCATTTTTATTACGTTAATTCGTTCTGGCGTTTTGTTTTTATTTTGTTGGATTGTTAATTTGAAAATGGAACGTATTTGACTTTTGTTTATGGTCGACCGTAGTCCGTTAGAACAACTAAGCACCATAAAGACTTTGGCTTGCACAAAAGAGAAAAGTTATACTTATTTTTTTTCAATACAAAGAATTCTGCCCCACTAAAACGAATTAGTGGGGCAGAATACACGGATATATTTTTGACATTCCACTTTGCCCCACCAGTGGGGCGCCTTGGTGGAGCAAAGTGGAATTATTCAGACAAATTGTCGAAAACTACCTACAACTACGAGTAAAGAGTACAAAAATGTATAAGCTTATTGATTAAAGTTAAATAAAACTTGTGCTTCTCCAACAACAAGATATGACCACAGTTCAAATCCCAGTTAAGGTGAAAATAATTGATCTGAAAGTTTCTTTTCATATTCTGAAACAAATTTTGAAAATGAAATTCCCATCACGAAAAGACAATCATCATCTTTCAATCAAAATCACTACATACACTCACGAAATAAACCTTTAAAAACCCAAATCATCAAAAAACTCTGCTAATTTACAAACTTTATTAATTTATTATTCAAAATAAACGTTACAAAAGCGCGCGAAACGTGAATACTTGTATTTTTGCGTCATTTGTTCGTTGCAATTCATTAATCTTGGTCTAGCAGGACAGGGTTATACAACATGTTGCACTGTCCCGAATAACAGCTTCGGAGTTATTATAAGCTGGTAGGTATTTGCTTAAAATATTTGTTTTTCATTATATTAAGGTTGCTTGGTAGACTTTTTGATAATAAGCCTATTCTTTTACTACACACATCAAAAGTGTCTAGGGATCAAGCATTTTTATGCGGATTTCTTGAGATTGAGATGTGGCTTTGTAATAAATTTATGATTTTATAAATTTATATGGATCCTTTTTGGTGCATTTCATAATTTGAATCAGGAACTGTGAATCAAATTCGAGTAAAAGATGAAAATCAGCTGTCAATATTTTCCCTATAAAAACATACAACGCATTGAAGACATTATTAGTGCTACTGTTACTGATCCCTACTACTGATTAAAACCAACGTTATTATGGAGCGGCGACGTCATTTAAGCAGGGAAGAAATGCTCAGAGCCGTGGGAATGATAGAAGCTGGTTCCCGGCAACGTACTGTGGCTTTAGCTCTGAATACAAGTCAGAGTGTTATCAGTCGACTTTGGACACGTTACCGAAGCACTGGTACCGTGGCTGAGCGCCATGGAGGACGGTATCGCTGCACCACACGGAGACAAGACCGATACATTCAAATCTTAACTCGAAGAGCTCCAACAATAACCGCCATGATGTTAGCCGTGCGGCTTCATCACTCTTCAGGGAACTTAATTAGCGACCAAACAGTCAGAAACCGCTTGCATGAAGTGAACCTTCATTCCCGAAGACCGCTACGGGTACCACCTATAGCAATGCACAATCGTAGGATTCGATATCAATGGGCTCTTGAACACAGAAATTGGGCAGAAGAACAATGGCGTTTCGTGTGCTTTTCTGATGAGTCTCGTTTTGGTATGAGACCGGATACAAGACGTATACGACACTGGAGAACCCCTGGACGCCAACAGCGATTAAAATCCTGCCAGGAAGTCCATCCTTATAGTGGTGGAACCATCATGGTATGGGCGGGTATTTGGATCGGCGGAAGAACTGAGTTGATTTGGATCAGAGGCAACCTCAACGCTCAAATTTATGCTGAGACGATTGTATCAGACGTCATCGTTCCTCTACAAGTGCAAATCGGTCCCTTATTTCAGTTAATGCATGATAATGCACGACCGCACACCGCAAGAGTTGTAAGACAGACTCTCGCCGCAGCTAACATCAATGTCCTGCCCTGGCCTGCTCAGTCGCCAGACTTGAACCCGATTGAGCATGCATGGGATATGCTACAGAGAAGAGCTCTGCCGAATATGGAGGGTATCCAGTCGCAAGAAGACCTTTTTTTGTTGTTGCAACGAACATGGGCGGCCATTCCACAGCGTGATTTGGATGAACTCATTTTGAGTATGCCAAATCGATGTTCTTGTGTTGTTAGTGTTCGCGGTAGAAACACGGATTATTAATTGTTTAAGTTACCCAATAAAATTTTAAAGAAAACTGTTATTTCAGTCTTTTTTTCGAACTTTAATGTTAGTGGTTCAAATGTCAAAAATCCCTTTATTAGGAAAATGGCAAATTTCTTTATTAATGCAAAGGTTACTTGGTTTATCGTTACTGTGACAAACGAAAACACTTTATTTGATGAATCCTTAAAGAAAATTTTAATTAATATCAATCAGGAGAAAAGTTATTGCAAAAATATATGTTGATCCCTAGACACTTTTGATGTGTGTATATAAGATTCAATTTATGATTTACTTTTTGTAGGATGTATGCTTTTCAATATTGCAATAAGTGTATTCTTATTTTTTTTTCGACAAAAATATGTTTTCCTTAAGTGGGGACATAAAGTGGGTAGTGTGAAAGTGGCAATAGTCCAATGGCTAAGATATCGGCCTGGCAATCAAAAGGTTATAAATTCGATTCCACTCCCACTGCACTTTTGACGCGAATCCACTTCAGACATAAGCATACTTAGCTTAGATAGAGAAACCAGTGCAACCTATATTGCTGTAAGCTAAAAATATTATTTAAATAACATAATAATAATCATTCACTACATCATCTCATTATATTATCTGAGCCCTAACTAAGTTCGTAACTTGTATCTAGGGTATCAGAAACTACGCACACACTTATTCTCACACACACCCAGACCGAGACAATCATTTGTGGCTTACACAAATATTCAACCCGCGCGGGAATCGAACCCGCAACCTTACGGATGGCAGTCCGGCATGGTGGGACCACACTGCCATCGAGGTCGTCATAAATAGGTATCTTATAAGATTTTTCCGTGAAATTTTATATTTCAACCTTATTTTGAACACTACACATGGAAATAAAAACAACTTTAATCGGATTCAGTGCGTGGTTGATATTTTATTTTTCTAACATTGCACCTTGCTCGCAGACACAGCGCTGCGGTCTAAGGTGTGTTGAATTTACACCTGTCTCTGTATTTAATCCGTTTAAAGTAGCTTTATTTCAATTTCTATTATTTGCTGCACTCAAGGTTTTATCCGACACCCAACCTCAAATTTAAAAATAAAAGTGGTATTTGTTTTAAATATTAAATGTTTTGCGTTATAAGGAACAACTGTATGAGATTTCTTCAAATATTTCAAAATCTAGTTCGGAGTCTATTAACCACTAACAAACTAATAAATCTTTCTAATTTTATTATATTTACTAAAATCATTTCACTGTAGGGTAATTAGTAATTAAATATCTAACGACGACGCCCTTTCTTTCCTAAACTGGTATATCTGAACAATTACCGCGATATGACTCAATGTATCACATGTAAAATTAATTTAGCAACAAATTACATCCCTCTCTCTCACTCATTCACAATAAACATTCCTATCTCCCTCACTCCACATTAAATACCACCATTAAATTACAGTTTCAATGGCACTAAACCCGGTTAATATTCAAATCTAAAACAATAAACAAACGTTGGTAATAACATTGAAATAATACGAGAAATACAATTAAATCGTAAACCATTAGTCAAGTACGTTTAAACGTCTAAATCGGATAAATTATAGTGTCGGAGAAATAGTTTGTTACCTTACTGGATACAACCATCCATCATATGCTTGAGCATTAATTTGTGAAGTGAACGTTTTTGCGTATATTCGCTCGAGCGTTCGAGTGTTTGGATTAAATATAAGGCTTAAGCGGATGATTATAGACATTGATCAAATACATACAATAGTATATTTTTGGCTGAGCAACGTCTGGCATTGTTATAATAGTGATGGGTTACCATAACGAAAGTGGCTTTGGCTAAATCGAACCTCAGCTGCCTTATTTGCGTTGCATTTTAGTCTGGTTTAGCACTAAACCAGGTTTTACAATCAATTTTGAATACTGTCAAAGTGACAGATTTCAGACAGATGACATGGTGTCAAATGCTTACCAGGTTTTGTTAAACCAGACTAACAATGCAACGCAAATAAGGCAGCAAAAGTCTAATATAAATGTAGCAGCACTCAAAATATTTTTTTATTAGAGGTGTGCGACTTTCCACATTTATCTGCAAAATCTGGCAGATTAGCTCACAATACCATAACATTTTTTTTAGTAACTGATTTTTAAAGGTACCCCACAAGTCAGCTTATCTGATCAGTTCACCTGGCGTCCATCCAAAAATGGACGTCAATCATTGGCAATTCCAGATTCCAGTGGGAAAATCGGGTTGGCCTAAAACTTTTGGTGTGAAGCCTCAGTTGTATGTCTGGTCTGGACTGATCAGTTCGACTGACTCGTCAATAGCCACTTTAATACTAGTATTCATACAACGGATTAAAATAGATAAATATTATATTAGATGTTGCAGAAATTGTTAATCGCTCTAGAATGTCTCTTAGAACACAATCTAAACCACAAAATTAATAACCATTATAATTCCTAGAGGTATTAGTAATTAGTATCACAAGATTATTATGTTTTGTCCCGTTCTTACGCTTGACTGAACTCCTTTGTTAGAGCGAGATAGATAGACTTTGTTAATGACTAATTTTATTAATGATATCGTAATCTTTAGCTGTTAAGTAAACACAATTCAAAATTAGCCCTTAATGTTTTATTTTGGGGTGTTTGGTGTTAATTATAATTTTGTAATATTTAATTTTATGAAGGACTAGCATTTTCTAATTAGTTGATTTTGTATGATTATTATGATTATGATTTGTATGTGGTTTGGGACTTATTCTTAGTTAATAAATCTCATGGTCAGCGACAAAAATACTTATCAGACATTTTAAAAAACGTATTCAAAAGTTAAATTTTGCTGCCATGACTTCTTACATTATAGCAAAATACAATATCATCCCTCTTTTTACCCAAGGGTTGAAACATCCTTTTTAAAGGAATAAGTCGTGTTGAGTTTTAAAGCGAATGTCGTACATTGTAATTTATACCCTATGTACATAACAATAGGTTACATATATAGGTGTGCAGGGTACACTAAAATTGAGCTTTCCAAAGTGTCACAGTAGAATGCATTGTGTCACTTTGTATTCATGGTCTTACTATACCTGGTAGGGATGGGATTAGGTGTTACTAAATATCGATAGAGTATTTAAATTTAAGTTAAAATGTAATAGAGAAAGTTCTTATAAAACATCATCGACAGTCGTTACGGGTAGTAAGAGCCCTCAAAAGTCTAACATTTGATTTAACCAAAGAATGTCGTATAGCCCTCTGGGTTGTGAAGGTCTGATGGCAGTCGCTTCACGTAAAATACTGACATTCCGCCAAATCTGGTTAAACTGAAAACCAACACCAAATAGATATGGGATAAAGGTTCGGAAAAGAGAGTAATAGAGAAAGTTCTATCGATGTGTACATGTTTATGGAATATATTTAAGGTAAACGTGTAGGAAAACATTCATGTTTAACCCCTTTAAAAGGTGAACGTCCACAATTGTTAGTCGTGCGTGAGTAATTCTTGGAGAAACTTGAAAATAGTTTGAAAAGATGACACATAATCGCATAATAACTAACTAAACTAAACTGATTGTTATTCCGTAACTTTTGATTTTTAAGCTTAGTTAATTTTCTCCATTATTTAACCATGATACTTACTTCTTTTTTTATGTTTATCTAAACTTATCTCATAAACGACAATAGGTCGAGCATGTTTGCTATGTTTCTAAACATGACTCGGGTTTGCATTTCAACCGCAAAATGGGCTTCATCTTTCCGAGAAAGCCTTGCACTTCCAATATACAATTTTACAATATATTTACATCCAATTTTATCGATAAACTCAAAGGTCGTACATCACTATAAATCAAGTTTTCATACAACCAAAGTATCTCCTTTATATAAAATCACATAGCTTTGTCAGCTCCGTACTTATTAGAATAACATAAATATTTATATATTATTTTTCTATTCTTTGTACCGCTATCAAATTTTTATAACATACACGATGAAAAGTTTAGCGAGTTTGGTAGGATAAGGGAAAATAGGAGACGGAGTTTATGTTTAGGTCTTTCTTTGTGGTCTTTTTTTAAAGAAAATGTTCTTGAATTAATTTTAGTAAGCGATTTTTTGATGACTCTTTTGATGTTAGTGTATTGTAGGTAGTTGATTTACTTGTTAATTTCAGTTTAAGCTGCTCATCTTATATTTAGACGATATTTACTATATGATTTTAAGATTAAAAATAACTCCTTAGCAAGGCAATGTTGAAACTTTATGTAAATAAAAGAAAATAAAAAAGTACTTTAAATAAATAATTTTTGAGACGGTCCAAAAATTTATAAAAAAAAAAATATTATTATGATTACAAATAGCAACACTGAAATTCTTAAATCTATTTGTGTAAGTGGCGACTAGATTCAAATTTCCATCAATATTTATAATTTAATATGTCTCTGTCTAAATTTTTTCCAACTTCTAAACAAATCAGAAAGGATTTTTCATAAACTTATATGATACGGGTAATTTGGACGATATAAAATTATTGTATCGTGTTTGCGAGTTTAATAAAAAATATATTTATTATACATAGTTCTGTGGTTTATTTTATTGTTTTATATCAATATTTATTATGAACCGTTTTGCGTAAAACCTTTATATGTATTCTTTTTTATGTTAAGGATTTTTTATTTGTGTTTTTTTCCTACCAACTTTTACGTTTTAAGATGTGTGGTTTTTACTATAGTGCCACAAACATATCCGTTCCGGTGACAGCGTCGCTGTAATCGCATCTTTTGGTTGTCAGATGATTGTTATTTTATTGAAAACTAGCTGTGTCCTGCGGTTTCACCCGCGTAGTTCCCGATCCCGTGGGAATTTCGGAATAAAACGTAGCCTATGTTCTTTCCCGGACCATAAGCTACTCCTGTACCAAATTCAAACGGTTCAGTAGTTTAGCGTTTCGCATTTATAATATTAGGATGTATATCCTAAGGATGTATATCCTAAGGATGTATATCCTAAGGATGTATATCCTAAGGATGTATATCCTAACTAATATTGTAAATGCGAAAGTATCTCTGTCTGTCTATCTGTCTGTTTGTTACCTTTTCACGGCTAAACTACTTAACCGATTGACTTGAAATTTGGTACAGGGGTAGCTTATGGTCCGAGAAAGAACATAGGATACTTTTTATCCCGATATTCCCACGGGAACGGGAACTACGCGGGTGAAACCGCGGGGCGCTGCTATTTTCAATAAACTGATAACCAAAAGATGCGATTCCTACGACGCTGTCACCAGTGCAGAAAAGATTGTGGCACAGTAGTTTAAGTATTCGTTAAACGTCTCTGAGTGCGGCTGTTAGAGCCTTAAAATAGATTAATTGATAGATGTCCATTACCAAAGTAGCTTTTAATTTCAAGAGGGTACGTAAAGCCGGTCCCGGTTGTCGTACTAACATCATCGACAGTCGTTACGGGTAGTTAGAGCCCTTACACACAATTACCCAAACTGGAGATGCCTAATTGCGGAAAACTATACAGTCTACAAGTACTATACAAAACGGTCGATTGCCTCTCTGGTTAAGTGATGACCAAGGGTAGCCTTGTGTTGAAAGGGTCTGAGGTTTGATCCCTGATCGGATCAAATATTTAACAATGATATTTGTTGAAATAAAACACTTAAACGGATTTTTGTCGAGGTTGTATTTTGTTTTACATTTTCTGACGTTTCGGATTCTTTACAGAACCCGTGATCACAGAAAACTGGTATGATATTTGTTTTTGGATCTTGTTCTAACGATATAGGACAGTTATAAGTCTGGTGTGCGGAGATTATTATATTTTCAAAAACGTGCTTCATAATGTTATTGTTTATGTTTACTTATAAGTACAAAAAATATTAATTTTATGTTTTCTTTACAGGTAAATTAATATCGTAAAGATATCTGCTGCCATGACAATCAATTGAGTAAGTAACTAATATACATAGACAAAAATTGATAGTTATAAAGAGGCATAATATTATTTTTTTATATTATGGCTATTTTTAAACGAATCGAAAACAATTTATCTAACCGCTCAATAAAATACGCTATATTTAGTTTATCAATTTTAAAACGAATATTTGAATTGTATCAATTTGAAAACCTATATTTGAATGAATAATAAAACACTGAAAACAAATAAAATGTTTAAATGTCCACTTGTGGCGCAGTGGCGCCGTAGCCGGAAGTGCGGCGGTCGGCGGTCATCGGCCATTACCGTCGGTCTGTGACCACTTCCGGTGTCCCTCAATGTACACTTTCCGACTTATGTAAGACTTCCTTTTGAATTTAAAGATTTGTGTTTAGAATATGAGGGTAGATGTGTGTGTTTTGGGTAGAAAATATCGCCATTTTGTTTTCTTTTTATACTCTTTTTCTCTTTTTATTAATTCTGCTAGGCTAGCATGACTTCGAAAACGCGATAGATACAGCGATTTATTGACATCCAACTGTCAAAATTTGATAAAAATGCCCGCCATATTGAATTTTACCACATGATTAATTTTATGACATTTGTTCATGCTCGCGAAATCGATATAGCTATTTATTGACATCCAACTGTCAAAATATAATGAATATAGCCGCCATATTTCATTTTATCAAATCGTACTACGCCATATTCATTTGGACATGCTCGCGAAATCGATAATATTTCGTGGTGTCTATATCATTTATCACGCACAGTCCTGCTAGGCAGGCTGGAGTATTTATACATTCAGATTTTTAAAACTGAGTGAATTTGTAAAAGAGAAATTGATGATTTGACGTCACCGACATGCTAATTTGGCCGAGAAACCAACATCCTAATGTGTTCGCATCACCAACAATCGACATGCTACCTTGTCTGCGTCAACAAGATTTTTCATAACCGCGTCGTCCTAATGTGATATTTGCTTCGACTTTCTAATGTTGTCGTATCACCGACATGCTATTGTAACGTGTGTAAAGCGCCAGATTAGTGACAGATCTGATAGGTGTAAAATAATCGTAGTTATTTCTAGTTTTTGATTGTCCAAAATCAGCCTCAAATGTCCGTTTATTTTTTTTCGCTACTCAATAAAATTTTCGCCTACAATGCACTTTTCAAAAAATAATTCCAAGCTTTTGTTAATATCCATTTCAACAAATTAATAATTAAATACTTACCTCATTTTAAAATCTCATTTCAACTCCATTAAAAATTAACATTCCAATTTCAAAAACTGTTTTAAATGGAAAGAACGGAACGTTTTTTTAATCTTCATTTGTAATAAATACTTTTTTCTCGGAGTTCTTTGTAAAGCATTCAATAACATTTTTTGATTTGTAACCTTTGTATTCGTAATGAATGCTGGCAGGTGTAAATTCTTTTCGATTTACAAAAATAATATTTTCTTTTCGGCCAGTCCATGATACGAGTATCTTATTGTTGGAAAATCGAAGATTTGTTTCGTTTAAAGAATTCTGAATTCTGTTTTTGAATATAAATTTAAGGTTTTCTTTTGTTTGTGATCATTGAATTAATTTTACATTTAAAATAATGTTTTCCTATTTATACTACGAGTCGAGTATAATTTGCGCGCTAAGGTTTTGCTGGGCGGTAACATTTTCTAAGTATATTTTATTTCAAATTGAAAAACACATTATTAGACTGACTGACTGATCTACGAATACACAGCTTAATCCACTGAACGGATTGAAAATTATTACGTTGCATTTATTATAAGGGGGGCTACGCTAAGAAAAAAAAAAAGGATTGATAAAACAGGCGTATATCAGTCAATATGAAGCCCTAATATCATACACTAAGGTTCATTTTACCACACATAATCTTTATGCTCAGCTATCAAGGTATATTTTCCGAAATCAAATTAGAATAAGGAAAAATTACTCTCATTAAAAGTAAAAAAAGTAGAAACCTCGCTGATCCTCGAGCTTTATTTGCCTTTGTCTCTGCCTCGTATTTATCTTGCAATTTTACGTTTCAACGCGAGGTTTATCCCGTGGGATATGGGAAAAAAAGTTTATTTTTCCCATGGGAAATTAAAGGGATTGAATTTAAGGATCTTTTTTTTGTACTGTAAGTGATAGGGTAGTTATATTGATGTTTTGTTTATCAATTTTGCAAGAATTCTGGTTTTGAAATTTGCATATTATATGTTTTTATAATTTAGCTAGCTGACCCGACAGACGTTCTCCTGTCCAACTGACAGGTGTGACTTATGTCATACACTATAAAATATACATAAGGAAGGATACTATGGTGGTTAAGTTTTCTTGACTTTTCTAATTTTTCTCTGATCTTTTCTAATATTTTCTTACATAAGTAAGAACCTTCTCCTGGCAATAACAAATACACCAGAAAATATTTAGCGAAATCGTTCCAGTCGTTGACGCGTGATGCCGTGACCAAGGGAAATAGGAATTCATTCTTATCATATACTAGTGCCGCCCCGGCTTTGCACGGGTCCAAGTTTCCCGTATGCTTTTCCAGATTTTTTACATAAGTACCTTCTCCTGACAATAACAAACGCAGCAAAACAAGGATTAGCCAAATCGGTCTAGCCGTTCTCAAGTTATGGCGTGACAACGGGAAACGGGTTTCATTTTTATATATATCTATTTATACAGGGTGTCCGGGCATCGATGTCGGATACTTTAAGGGGGTAAAATATGGTATTTTTTATCGACAAATCACGATTCCAATTTTTTCTAGCTACCTCCATTACAAAATGGCAGCCATTTTGTTTTTTTCAACTCGACGCGCGGGTGCTTGTACTGATTTAGTCATTGCTATCCATGTAAACGTCTTAGGAAGATGAAAGATGTCTCATTTGAAAGTAAATAATGTAGGGTATTATTGAATGTAAGATTTTATTCCATATCTTAATTATAAAATAACAAAAAATCATTACAAAAATAAAAATAAATATTTTTTTACAGATTTTTTCTGCATTTTTTAAATTTTTGTTAAAATTTGACCCATTAACCTACGTTTTTCATCTTGTTTTATGATAGTACAGAATATTTTCTTAAAAAAAATCATACATCTTACAGCCTTATGTATGATAGCTCTAAAGTTACGATGGTTTGAATATGATCCTTAGCCAAGAAAATCGTCTCGTATTGCGAGGAGTGCTCGACGTGCTCGCCCATGGGACTGCGTTGTTGGGATTATCTGACTTGGACTATTATTTAGTCCGTCTAAGTGAAGGTAATTGATCAAAAAATGCTACATTTTATTCCATATCTTTATCAAAAAATAACAAAAGAGGATGATAAAAACAAAAACCATTATGTGTTTTCGTATATTTTTTAGGTTATTTGTCTTTTTCTTAAAAACTGACCATTAAGCTACTTTTTTCTTTGTTTTTGATAGTACAGCATTACGTTTTTATCATCCTCTTTTGTTACTTTTTGATAAAGATATGGAATAAAATGTAGCATTTTTTGATCAATTACCTTCACTTAGACGGACTAAATAATAGTCCAAGTCAGATAATCCCAACAACGCAGTCCCATGGGCGAGCACGTCGAGCACTCCTCGCAATACGAGACGATTTTCTTGGCTAAGGATCATATTCAAACCATCGTAACTTTAGAGCTATCATACAAAAGGCTATAAGATGTATGATTTTTTTTAAGTAAATATTCTGTACTATCAAAAAACAAGATGAAAAACGTAGGTTAATGGGTCAAATTTTAAAAAAATTTAAAAAATGCAGAAACAATCTGTAAAAACATATTTATTTTTATTTTTGTAATGATTTTTTGTTATTTTATAATTAAGATATGGAATAAAATCTTACATTCAATAATACCCTACATTATTTACTTTCAAATGAGACATCTTTCATCTTCCTAAGACGTTTACATGGATAGCAATGACTAAATCAGTACAAGCACCCGCGCGTCGAGTTGAAAAAAACAAAATGGCTGCCATTTAGTAATGGAGGTAGCTAGAAAAAATTGGAATCGTGATTTGTCGATAAAAAATACCATATTTTACCCCCTTAAAGTATCCGACATCGATGCCCGGACACCCTGTATATATCTCTATCGAGATGGAGACTTATTATGTAGGTATGTATATCCGTTCTTTCTAGTATCCTTAAATCAATTCTGTATTATCAATATACCCACTAACATATTATTATGTCTTGAACGGGTAATCAAACCCGTTAACTTTGGCTCAACCTTGTCATTATAAAAGAAAACAGACAAAACAACAACATAACATGTACATACTTCTAAATTGCCTCGAGCAGAATCGAATCTATGACCGTACATAATTGGAATGTTAATTGACTTTATAAGTTCATTAGTTCTCATTGAATGGAAAGAACTTACGACAGTGATTTATTGTCACTGGAAGTACTATTTTTCATTCTTGTAATTACATGTCGAACTAAGTATTTGAACGTTTTTCAATTAAATATACACTTGACTATACGAGTGTACTAACTTATACGCCCCGCGGTTTCGCCCGCGTAGTTTCTGTTCCCGTGGGAATACGGGGATAAAATATAACCTATGTCACGCACTGATAAATTAGCTTTCCATTATTTAGTGAAATATTTTTTGAAATCGGTTCAATAGTTTTGGAGCCTATTCATTACAAACAAACAAACAATCAAAACTTTCGTCTCTATAATATTATATTACTTGCTGTGCCCTGTGATGTGTGACCTACGTGAATCCCAATCCCATGGGATTTTCGGAAAAAAATATCCTATGTGTTATGCCTAGTTATAAGGAACATCTGTACCAAATTTAATGTAAATCGATTCAGGAGTTTTTGCGTGAAAGAGTAACAAACATTCAAACTCACAAACATACAATCTTTCGCATTTATAATATAAGTAGGAATAAATTCTTGACTATACGAGTATACTAACTAATGTAATATATTTTGAAAACTGGTAGCTAAACAAATAATGTTATGTTATTGGTTACTGGAAGTTAATTTAAAGTTTTCACACATAGTTTAACAGTATTTCAATTTAATATACTAAGTTGTACCGTACGGTTTTACTCGTAACTTGTATCTAGGGTATCAGAAACATACTCATTCATACGCACACCCAGACCGAGACAGACAGATCAGATTTTCATTGGAAAATAAAATAAACATAAATAAATGTCGCATGTTCCCACGGGATTGGGACTTTACGCAAGCAAAACCGCGGGGCGCTGCTAGTATTTACATAAACATAAAATATCAGAATCAAATAACAGGGATTCCTTCTTTCCGACACTTATTGAATCTACCACCGATTCGGAAATTACATCAGCCGAGAAACGGCAAGAAACTCTATAGTACTCGTATACTTAGGTGAAAGTTAAATTAACAAAATTTAAAGTTATACTGCCTTATTAGCATCGAAGGTTAAGCACTGGATTAGACTATTATAAAACCTGTTTTAAACATGAAAATGCTTAGTCTTATTTAAGCTCTAATTTAGGCTAAATTGGTCTAACTTTAGATTTAATATCGATAACTTGTAAAAAATCTTGCTACCTTCGATAGTAGTTGGTGGGAGACTACGAAGGATAGGGATGGTTGGAAATGTTTGGGGGGGACCATTTCCCAGCAGTGGGCATTATAGGTTAAAAACTTCTAAACACCAAACAAGATTAAAAATTTTCTTTTTCCGAACCTTTATCCAATGTCTAATTGGGGTCTGTCTTAAGTTATCTTAAACCAGATTTGGCGAAATGAAGTGATTGCCATAAAATAAGGTGAATTTTTATTTTTTTGGTTCAACCAAAAGCCTTCAAACCGTTATTAAATTTTGTTTGAAACTATTAACCTCGACTATTTACAGCTTTAAAACCGACGTTAAACCAAGTTTTAAGCTTACACTAATAAGGCTGTAATAAGGCATCAAATATTTCAACACAACAATGAAAAGGGGTGTTAACTATATCTATATTTTCTAAAATATTTGTGTTTAATGAAGCTCGGATTTGAGATCACCAACACGCGTCAATCCATGGCGATGATTATGTATCACTACATAGTATAAAACAAAGTCGCTTTCTCTGTCCCTGTGTCCCTATGTATGCTTAGATCTTTAAAACTACGCAACGAATTTTGATGCGGTTTGTTTTAATAGATATAGTGATTCAGTGGGAAGGTTTTTAACATAATTTTATCCTAATATTCCTACGGGAACGGGAACTACGCGGGTGAAACCGCTGGGCGCCGCTAGTATAATTATATTTCTCCACTTTGGGTTTTAATGCCATCAACGAGAGCAGAAACTATTACTCTGCTGTGAGATATCACAAGCCCAAACTTTTAGTACTTAAATTCCTTTCAAAACTGTCATAAAAGAAATCTAAAATTGATTTGCATCAGTTTAACAAATGAAAACTTCCACTAAAATCAAACTACATTATCAATATCCCTATCATCTCATAATACCATATCCATTCACTATACGTAACAAAGCCATCCAAAAACAAAACATATAAAAACTGCCGTATCCATAATTTCAAAATTCGCCGACAAATTGCCCCAAAGTACCTCAAATTTGCGTAACATAATGCTGTTAACACACAAAAATGGTGAAAGTTACAAATATGTAGTAAAATGTACTCAATTCACACTTCAAAGTTATTAACTTATACTTTCGGAAAATGGGGGAATTAGTGTTGTTTACGATATTATAAGACAATAATAATAAATAGAAACTTGTATACTTTGAGGACCTGAGTGGTTAACATGTCGAAATGCCAAGCAAAGAGTTGCAGGTTTGATTCCAGTACGAGGTTAAGCAAAGTCTTTGTATACTGTCACGACTCAAGTTGCAGAGTGGTCACTGTGCTGGAATGTTATGCAACGGGTACCAGGTTCTATTTCCGTGCGAGGTTAAGCAATGTCTTTGTATACTTTAAAAACCCAAGTCGTACAGTGGTCAACATACCAGACTACCATTTGCCAATTAAAGGGTTGCGCATTCGATTCCAGGGCTATGTAAACATTTGT
Source organism: Timandra comae (assembly GCA_958496195.1). NCBI lineage: Eukaryota > Metazoa > Arthropoda > Insecta > Lepidoptera > Geometridae > Timandra > Timandra comae. Next base: position 1,301,824 of record OY292376.1, read on the forward strand.
GTGATGCCCAAATGTTAACCCAAACCGAGAAAAACTTTATAAATAATAATAATATACAATAACTAGCTGATGCCAGCGACTTCGTCCGCGTGGAAATTGGTTTATTTATTTCATGTACCTAGTTGACTTTTTCAAAGTTATACTCTATGTAATCAAACAAATTATATACCGGATGTTGAAATTATTTTAATCATATGTAATCATTACTAAAAAACAATTATTTTTCTATAATAAAAAATATCTTATATATAAAATTCTTGTGTCACAATGTTCGTTCCCGTACTCCTCCGAAACGGCTTGACCGATTCTCATGAAATTTTGTTAGCATATTCAGTAGGTCTGAGAATAGGACATATAATAGTTTACATCCCGAAATTCCCATGGGAACGGGAACGGGAACTACGCGTGTGAAACCGCGGGGTCCAGCTAGTATGTCTATATTTCTTTTTCGTAATTTAAGTCCTAAACTGTGCAATGGTACTCGATTAAAGGTGATAAATCTACAACCTAACATAATTGAGGCAGAAATTTTAAGCGGTTGTGGTGTCGAGGAAACCGTCTTGATACAAAGAATTTTTAATGAATTGGAATGGAAAATTGTCAGGCATGAGTGTATACTCATCCCTAACAATTTTCCATTCCAATTCAAGCGCACCCAATTCCCGTGCTTTGCTATGACGATAAATAAATCCCAGGGTTAGACACTAAAGGCCGCTGGTGTCGACCTAAGGTCTAATTGTTTTTAGCATGGCCAACTATATGTGGCCTGCTCACGGGTCAGTAATTTATTTATTTATAGCCCCGGAAGGCAAAACTATTAATGTAGTTAATAGAGAAATTCTTTGAATACGAACTATCATATAACAAAGTTTTGTACATGATGCAAGCACACAAAGACAGTGAACAATAATTTAAAAGCATTTATTTTTTGTCCTAATGTATTTATAGATGGATATCACAATTTTTGCTTGATTAAACAAAAAGAAGGTTGAATGCACCTATATATTTAAAACTCAATACTGCCAACCTTTTTGTTTAAAGAATATCATAAATTTTAGGACCTTTGCACACTGCCTATTTTTCACTCTCACGTAGATACCGTGACGGATTATACTCGATAAAAAAAATTAATGACCAATCTCTCTCGTGTTGTTTTACGTTTACCTACTTTGACATTTCATCAATTGCGTAGTTATGGCAGTATTAGCCAAAAACTATTTTGTTTATTAAATTGATACCTTGACGGCGCTGTAGATATTTTTTTGATGTCTGATGTACCATTTTGAGAACTTCAGTATATTACGATCTAATCTCCTCGGTAGCTCAATTGGATAGAGCGGTGCTACGATTCAGCATGGTTCCGGGTTCAAGTCCTGGCTGAGGCGAAAATTTTGAATGCATTTTTCTAAAAGGCTAATAAGTTATTTTAATTTAACTTAAACTATTTAATAAAATATTCATGTTAATAATGCATCCATCAGCAGTTTTCTTATTGTTCTTTATTAAGAGAAAGACACTCAGTTGATGTTTCTTTAACATAGTACATACGTACACTGCACTTTAATATTACGTCTAGGTATACTATTTTTTTGCTTGTTCACAAAAGTTTCGATTGCCTGAAAATCCGCTATGTGCATATGCCCTTTAAGCGTTCGATATTGAAGTATTCCATATTCTGTCAATTTTGATATCTATGAAATATTATTATACAAAAGCCAAAATGTAGTATTTTTGTCAGCAATGTTTTCTCGTCAAAAGGAAGCGAAGTGTTGATATTTTTTTTTTTTTAATTGAAATCAGAGCACCGAATAACAACAAAGACTACGATTCCTCCTAAATTTTAAAGAATATCTCAATAACTGAGAACTAACTAAGATGGTAACTTGCGTGATATAAACGGATATTACCCAAGCGATGTCGTGGGCGGAGTATTGTTTATTAAATTCAAAACAACAAAATAGATTTTTATTGATAACTTTTCTTTTCGTTATCCAAATGAGATGAAACAAAGCCTATATATTGCGCCAGATTAAGCTTAATCCATATGTGGAAACGCCATGAAAATCCGTTCAGTACTTTCTGAGATTATCGCGAACAGACAGACAGACAGACAGACAGGAAAGAAAGTCGAAAATTGATTTTTTGTGTTCCTTTGACCTTCTTTTATCCCCCCCTATCAGTTTTAGGTAAATTTATTTAATGTACAGAAACGGTGGTTCTACTGTTTTATTATTAGTATAGATATCATCTTCAGATGCATTTCTATTATGAGTTAATTACTATAATGAGATGATGTAGTGAATGATTACGTTATGTTCTGTTCCAAAGTGAATAACTAATTAGTGTTTCGTGATATTTATTTGTCAGTTTAGTGTAAAATTATATTCTACCTACAAAATCTTTTTAAAAAACTATGTAAGTTGTTCTATTATTTCTATTAAAGAACGATGAAATTATTGTATCTTAAACTATATGTATTAATTGTGTTCTCATGTAAGTGACTGTTGTGTCTTTTTTATAATAAAATTCTTTAAAACGATGTTATGTTTCTATCAAAAAAATATTACATTGTTTCAGTGAGTCTATTATTTCAAGAACCTAATATGTGTTATCACTTAATGTTAATTTTGAAATCAGTTCCAACAAACATTAGTTCGTGAGTGTTATAGTATAATCTACGGGGCTAATGTCATATTTTAAGGTACGGTTATGTTAAGTTTAATAGCGATATTTTAATTAGGTCGAATTATTATTTAAGGAACAAAATGTTTTATAAGATACAAAAAGGAAAAAATGTTTTATTCAAGAGGAAGGTTTATTTGTATAAACCTTCCTCTTGAATAAAATCACCCTATCTTTTTTTTAATCTGTAGTTGTTAAGAACAAATTGAGTACTTGCCGTATGTTTATTACTACTTGCATTTTTGAAATAAAAATGAATAATAAATAATTCCAGACCGAGTTTCTTGCAGATTTTTCTCGGCCGATGTATTTCCGAATCTGTGGTAAATTCACAATGTATTTAAAATTATATTCAAAACATTGAAGGTAGTAAACTTTTTACATTAATTTGTACAGACGTCTTCCATCTTAGTCTTCTGTGATCACGGGTTCTGTAAAGAATCTGAAATGTCAGAAAATGTAAAACACAATACGAGAACAACCACGACAAAAATCCGTTTAAGTGTTTTATTTCAATGTGTAGTGTTCGTGTAAATCAAAGATATCAATTTGCCGTATGTTTTTATGGAAATTTGCTAAGCCATAATTTTGAGTAAATAATTTGAAGATATAAATAAATTGAATTGAATTGAGTGTAATTTTATCTCTATCTTTTTTTAAAAATTTGAAGTATTTTTACCTGTTTGTAGTTGGTTTAAAAAGTACTAATTAATCATTAAGTAATTAAATTACAAACAATTTATCAGTTCCGCTGCCTCTCCTGCTTACGTTTATAACCATACCCCACATTCTAACCTACGAATACTTTGCAACTTTGTCAAAATGACAAGAGTTTGTGAAATGTTTTAAGTTGCCAAGTTTACGCCGTGTGGCTTAATTCATGTACAATTTTGATGAACACGGAGACAGTATTTAAATAATTAAATTAACTGGTGTTACGCAAAAACTTATCTACATAATAACTCGTGAGATACGTTTAACTGATTGGCAATGTAATCGTATAATGAATGATTTTATGCTAGCGCAAACTGGGTGAACTTTTGTGCTTTACCTTTTGTGGTCACTTGGCCATAATATCTAATTTTTAACCCCCGACGCAAAAAGAGGGGTGTTATAAGTTTAACGTGTCTGTGTGTGTGTGTGTGTGGGTGTGTAGCTGTCTGTCTGTGGCATCATAACTCTCGAACGGATGAACCGATTTCAATTTAGTTTTTTTGTATTGAAGGGGACTTACGTGCGAGTGTTCTTAGTTTAATTTTGCCACGGATTTTTCCTTAAAAAAAGAGTTATGTATGTGTTACTACGGGTGCAGCTAGCCTTTACTTTATTATTATACTAGCTGTGCCCCGCGGTTTCACCCGCGTAGTACCCGTTCCCGTGTTCCCAGCAATTATCGTTTTTTTTTTTCTCACCGTTTCAACCTTCCCTAGACCTCCACAAACATTTCAAGACCAAGATAAGATAAATCCGTTCAGCCGTTCTCGAGTTTTAATGAGACTAACGAACAGCAATTGATTTTTATATATTACTAGCAGCGCCCCGCGGTTTCACCTGCGTAGTTCCCGTTCCCGTGAGAATTTCGGGATAAAAAGTATCCTATGTTCGTTCCCGGACCATAAGCTACCCCTGTACCAAATTTCAAGTCAATCAGTTCAGTAGTTTAGCCGTTAAAATGTAACAGACAGACAGACAGAGTTACTTTCGTATTTATAATATTAAAAAATGCAGAAAAAAACTATCCCAATTTTGCCAAGGATTAAGGAAAATAGGAGTTATGTGTTACTACGGGTGCAGCTAGCCTTTACTTTATATTATATGAAAATTTATTTTCTTTGTTCCGGGTTTCGTTTATATGGAACTTTTTCCTTTTCCATGGCACCATTTGTCTTCCTACCAAATTTTATTAAAATTGGTGCAGTTATTTAGGCAACTATGATAAAAAAAATATTTAAAAAAAATGGCGTCATACATGGCAGAGTGGTCACCATGCCGGACTGCCGTCCGTAAGGTTGCGGGTTCAATTCCCGTGGATATTTGTGTTAACCACAAATGTTTGTCTCAGCCTGGGTGTGTGTGTGAATGAGTGTGCGCGTAGTTTCTGATACCCTAGATACAAGTCACGAACTTAGTTACAGGTCAGTTACTATAATGAGATGATGTAGTGAATAATTATGTTATTTTATTGTTATTCTTCGTGTACTATGAAGTGCTACTGTTTATTTATGTGCGTAAAAGTCACGAAGAGTTTGATTGAATTTAAATTTATGATCAACCTTGCATACTAATATACAAGCGCTTTGAATATATTCTGATTTTGCAGCTGCACCATTTAACCGCTGTATCGGTTGCTGTATAATTACTGTTTTATAATATTGGAAAGTATTTTGTTGATTCTTCTACTTATTTTTTAATTATTATGTACTAGCAGCGCCCCGCGATTTCACCCGCGTAGTTCCCGTTCCCGTGGGAATTTCGGAATAAAACATAGTTTATGTTCTTTCCCGGATTATAAGCTACCCCTGTACCAAATTTCAAGTCAATCGGTTCAGTAGTTTAGCCGTGAAGCCACGGTAGCTCAATTGGAAAGAGCGGTGCTACGGTTCAGCATGGTTCCGGGTTCAAGTCCTGGCCGTGGGGAAAATTTTTTTTAATGCATTTTTCAAAAAATCTTCTTTGGTTGTGTTTTTTTAACAAGATAAATAAACAATTTACTTGCATTTTACCAGCACTAATAAACTCAACATAAATGTATTTCAAGATAAAAAATACCAACACAGAAATTACTTACATGTTGACCAGACCAACTATTTCTTCATACATATCGCTATAACCACAGTTCAAACCGTAGTTATACAACGCATACATTACTGAGTTAACAGCTAAGTGCGGTTAGTTGACATACCTATTGACATAACACTAACTCGCCCTGATTGAATTGTTAGGTTCGATTCTAGTGATGACAAACAATGAATGTGTTTGGGGTTAAGATGGTGTTTGTGAGTTTGATAGTCAAATATCCGGACACTGAAAAATTTAAAACATTGATTTTCACGGAAATATCAGAGAATTTTGTTTGTCCTCCATAATATTGTTTCCAATTGATAGTTTTTCCATAAAATAATAGATTTCCTATGATAAAATTATTTTTTCCATGAAAAGTATGGTTTGCTGCTTTTTATGGAAAGCACACATAGAAGTTTATAAAAATACACACATAGAAGTTTTTAAAAAGAAAATTTTGACTTCCATCGAAAATATTGTCCCAAAAACAGGAACTGTTTTACCCAAAGAATTCTCGCAGGCATACACCGACTCTAATAAAATCACTAATTCTAACCAATATTTTTATTATTCACAGTTTCCACCTCTAATCACAATACATTACAATAAAACCAATAATTAACATAACATAATCATTCACTACATCATCTCATTATAGTAACTGACCCCTAAAGTTTCGAATTTGAAACTTGTATCTAGGGTATCAGAAACTACGCAAGCTTGTATCTAGGGTATCAGAAACTACGCACACATTCACACACACACACACCCAGGCCGAGACAATCATTTGTGGTTCACACAAATATTGACCCCGCACGGGAATCGAACCCGCAACCTTACGGATGGCAGTCCAGCATAATGACCACTCAATAAAATAATTGAAACTTACTACACAATACATTAATCACAGTTTCCACCTCTAATCACAATACATTACAATAAAACCAATAATTACACAATAATTTGGACAATCAATCAACCGAACCCACTCTAACCGACCCAATAATATGTGGTATTTGTTATTGACCATATAAATTAACTAATTGTATGTAAATTAGTGATTCAACAATATAATGGTGATGTTATTATGACGTGTATATACCGCAGCGATTGATATATAAACTAACAGCCGCACTAATAAAAAATACCCACTGTGTATATATCTATATATATAAAAGAAAGTCGTGTTAGTTACGCCACTTATAACTCAAGAACGGCTGGACCGATTTGGCTGAAAATTGGTGGGGAGGTAGATAAGAACCAGGAAAAGGACATAGAATACTTTTTATCCCGAAATTCCCTCGGGAACGGGAACGGGAACTACGCGTGTGAAACCGCGGGGCACAGCTAGTTCTTGATATAACGAGTGTGTAGCATATTAATAATTCGTTATATCAAGAATATACACAGTAGGTATTTTTTATTGGTAAGGCTGTAATATTATAAAGAGAAATGATTAGCTTGTTGGATTGTTTGCATTCAATTGGGTGTGTTCAGAAAAACGGCAGTCTGTCAGTCCAAGTCTGAGTTTTAAGTAATGGCCTGGATACTGTGTGATTATAAGCATTAGCTGTCATAATCCTAACTAGTCCTAACTAATATTATAAATGCGAAAGTAACTCTGTCTGTCTGTTACCTTTTCACGGCTAAACTACTGAACCGATTGACTTGAAATTTGGTACAGGGGTAGCTTATGGTCCGGGAAAGGACATAGGCTATGTTTTATCCCGAAATTACCACGGGATCGGGAACTACGTGGGTGAAACCGCGGGGCACAGCTAGTTATGTTATAAATCTTTTGTTTTGAACTAATTTAGAGGTTTATATTAACTGAAAGGTCTTTTGGGATGTGCTTGTTGTTAGTCTAGAGTTCGATTTCGGTTTCAGCGTTGAATGTAGTTGAGTAATGCACGGAGCATATTTAAAAAAGAAATAGACAAGCGTGAAAATTAGCAGTGATATGACGTATTTATGTTTTTTTTTTAAACCTATAATAATTATATTGCTATTGAAAATCTTGCTATATTGCTATTGCCCGTAAAATCGCAAAGCACAGTCACTTGCTAATTTATGTGGGATTACAATGAATTATCGTCCCAATAAATTCATATTTTCTATTCCAAAACTAATCCAGAAATAAATTTGTTAAACTAATTTAGTGTAAACATCGTTTAGTGACCACAAACCAATAGTTTAACAGTTGATTTATAAAACATGGTTGTTTATACTCTGGGTAATTATCCATGCACGAATTTAGTGCTACGGTCGGTACACACGAGACCAGTAAAGTAATGTCCCGTTTACAGTGGTATTTTTGTTAAATGTTAAAACATTTTTACTTTTTCTGTGTTTTAATGTGGCAGAATAATGTTGTTTTTTGTGTATATTAAAGTACTTTATTTTATTACTTAATTGTCTACGTGAACTGTAATTTGGGATGTGGCGAGCAACATACAGTCTTAATTGTTGTATTTTTTAAAATAAATCGATTAAAAAATATAAAGTGATGGCCTGTACTACGAGTGCATAATCGAACAGTAAATCTTGAAGGCATGATATCTCGACTTTGAAAACCGTTTGATTTAAGATTACCATTTATAAATTGCAATCTACACTATATCTATACTAATATTATAAAGAGGAAAGATTTGTTTGTTTGTTTGTTTGTTTGTATGTAACGAATAGGCTCCGAAACTACTGAACCGATTTCAATAATTCTTTCACCATTAGAAAGCTACATTCACCCTGAGTAACATAGGCTACATTTTATCCCAGTATTCCCACGGGAACGGAAACTACGCGGGTAAAACCGCGGGGCGCTGCTAGTAATATTATAAAGAGGAAAGATTTGTTTGTTTGTAACGAATAGGCTCCGAAAATACTGAAACGATTTAAAAAATTCTTTCACCATTAGAAAGCTACATTCACCCTGAGTAACATAGGCTATATTTTATCCCCGTATTCCCACGGGAACGGGAACCACGCGGTTGAAACCGCGAGATGCCGCTACTTATTTATAAAATGGAGATTATGCTCTGGTGTACTGTTATGATTAAATGTCAATGCAAAACTGTAACAAATGACGGGATATAAAAGTAATAAATAACGAAAGTAAATAAGTTTCAGTTACAATGTCAATTTGCAGGTTTTTAACAACAGTATACAACATTTTTAAAATATATATTTTACAAGGTTTTTCCCGCGACTTCGTCCGCGTGGAATAATGACTGCAGTCCGGCAGAAATTAGGCCTTCCCCCTTTTTCTCCCCCCTTTCCAAAAATCCTCTCTTAGTGGCAGCCTACTCCAGTAGTTTTAGCTGTGCGTTGTCTGTCACTCAGTACGTCACTCAGTAAAGGATAAGTTTTATATTATATAAAATAAAATATAAGATTTTATATTTTTGTTTGGCAGACCAACATAGTGACCACTCTGCCTCAATATTCAACTCGTCAATATTCGAATTGCTTCAATATACATTTTGCTAGATAAAAAAAGCATAAAACTGCAATAAAAATCTGCCAACTCACATCATCTAAACGGGCCATTACTGGCCTGTCAACTCTAACTAACCCGACAGACTGGAACAGTGTGTACTGTGCATTATTCAAATGCGTCATTTACTTCGCGAGCGTAAACCTAAAATAATTTATGGCGCACCATTGGGTCCAAACATAATATTATTTTGTTGTTATAACGCAATATTTTGTATAATAGCCAATATGGCGCTAAAATTAATAGTTTATACTTCAATAATTATAATGGTGATAGATTTTACGGTGATTGAAATTAGTATGCTATTTTCATAGTTAGTTATGATACAAGTTTTAATTATTTATTACTACCGGCGCCCCGCGGTTTCACCCGCGTAGTTCCCGTTCCCGTAGGAATATAGAGATAAAATGCTAAAAACCTTCCCACTGAATCACTCTATCTATTAAAACAAACTGAATTAAAATCCGTTGCGTAGTTTTAAAGACCTAAGCATACATAGGGACAGAGAAAGCGACTTTGTTTTATACTATGTAGTGATTATTGCCATTATAAGTCCCAAATTATTCAAAGCTAGTATGTACTGTACAGTACATACTAGACAACGGATGAACAAACATACATAAATTCCTTTAAAACACACAAACCTCTGGATAAATAGAAAATAGGTTCAGCGACCCAAATGCTTGTGAGAATCGAACCCGTTACCATTGGCATAGTAGGCATCCCATATCAGAAATGCATGGAGATACAAGTATTTTCTCTCCTTTAATATCCATCAGTGACTTTTGCTCTGCCGTGGTATCTTACAGCCTTATAAATTACTTTTCATCATCATCATCAGCTCATATATGTCCCCACCGAGGGGCACGAGCCTACCCTGAATTAGGGTGATTAGGCCTTAGTCAACCACAGGCCAAGTGCGGGTTGGTCGACTTCACACACAACCTTAGAATTTCTTCCCAGGTGTGTGCAGGTTTCCTCACGATGTTTTCCTTCACCGTAAGAGCTTCGAAATTAACGTACTTATGAATTCGTAAATTGAAAACACATTGGTACGTGGCGGGATTGGTGGGGTTCGAACCAGGCACATTCCGATTGGAAGTCAACGGCCTTAACCCCTGCGCCACCGACGCTCTACATTACTTTTATTACATACAAAATTGGATATTACATAATAAATATTTATCATTTATCATATTCTTTAGTATACGTGCGTGAAATAAGGCAAACAAAATTTTAAATTGCCTATTATAACGCGTTGCGTAAACATAAAAGATCGCAAAGCTGTGATTTCCTTATCATATTGTATGACAATGCGGTGAATTATGTAGGTGTGTGTGGTATAATGTACACGCGATTTTGAACCTTGTGTCCTAAACTTTAGAGGCATGTCAGTCGTATTAAGACGAGTCTAGTTTATGTAACTTATATTATGTGTCTTACCTTATGTTATATAACACGTATAAATAATTAAACATGTTTTTGCTAAATTACATATTTTGAAATAACATACACCTTTGACTTTTAATTTCATAAGCGTATCCGTGCTTCGGAGGGCCGTCGGTCCCGGCGCTGTCGAACTAACATCATCGACAGTCGTTACGGATAGTTAGAGCCCAAAGTCTAACATTTGGTTTAACCAAAAAATGTCGTATAGCCCTCTGGGTTGTGAAGGTTTGACGGCAGTCGCTTCACGTATAATACTGATCCAAATCTGGTTCAACTGAAAACCGACCCCAAATAGTTTATAGCTTACTAGCAGCGGTTTTACCCGCATAGTTCCCGTTCCCATGGGAATTTCGGGATAAAAGGTATCCTATGTTCTTTCCCGGACCATAAGCTACCCCTGTACCAAATTTCAAGTCAATCGGTTCAGTAGTTTAGCCGTGAAAAGGTAACAGACAGACAGACAGAGTTACTTTCGCATTTATAATATTAGTTAGGAAGTTAGGATGCTTATGTCATATCGAAATTTTTAATTAAACTTACAAATCCGTCTATACTTTTCCCTACAAATCACCAACAAAACAAACTAAATTATTTCTCGTTGTCCCGTCCTTGTGATGTATACAGCTCAAAACACGTCGCTCCGAATCTAGACCAAAATTTAGTGCCTAAATGATATATTGCCAGCGGTCTAGATCAAACACTGTGACGTCACGTTACAGGCCGTAACAGTACATAAATCAAAACATCTGGACATATTTTTCAGGGCTGAAAATATTTTATGTAATATAGGATTTAACTTATAAAATGGGTAATAAATTATGAAACTACGTAGTGATTTTTGTTAGATAAACCTTATTGGTAAACGTCACTATAATTACGGTTTTTTATCGATATATAATCAAATACAATCAACATGGTAACATGGTCGCAACACAGACATGCTATTGTAGCTGTTTCACCGACATACTAAAGATGTTTGACGACCACGATGGCAGAGTGGTCACCATGCCGAACTGCCATCCGTAAGGTTGCGGGTTCGATTCCCGTGCGGGGTGAATATTTGTATGAACCACAAATGTTTGTCTCGGTCTGGGTGTGTGTGTGAATGAGTGTGTGCGTAGTTTCTGATACCCTAGATACAAGCTTCGAGCTTAGTTAGGGGTCAGTTACTATAATGAGATGATGTAGTGAATGATTGTTATGTTAAATCACCGATGCTTATGATGTCTCGTCATAACGTGATGACATATACCCTTATAAATGCGTTATTCGATACAAAAAAGCATTTAGAACCAGTAGTTTTTGAGCTTAGCGCGTTAAACTAAACAATAATTGTAGCTTTATAGTAAGTACTTATACATAGATATACTTGAGTAGTAAATACTACTTATAATTAATGAAAGTATGTATTAATAAGTAGCAGTTTTCCGCAATTACACCAATCTAATAACGGTCCTTTGTGCCTACTATTTTAAGTGTAATACATTATATAACATAACATAACATAATCATTCACTACATCATCTCATTATAGTAACTGACCCCTAACTAAGTTCGAAACTTGTATCTAAGGTATCAGAAACTACGCACACACTCATTCACACACACACCCAGACCGAGACTAACATTTGTGGTTCACACAAATATTCACCCCGCGCGGGAATCGAACCCGCAACCTTACGGATGGCAGTTCGGCATGGTGACCACTCTGCCATCGTGGTCGTCAAACATCTTTAGGATGTCTATGAGATGATGATCACCCCAAAATATCTCCGTATATTTACAACACAACAAACCCACAACAGACTGCATCAAAACAAAAAATAACTCCATAAAAATTCCCCTGAAAAACAAAAAATTATAACACAATTAGATACGTCAAGATTATAAAAGTCTGTCTGTCCGTCTGTCACGTGTTAATAAATTTTACAAAAAGGTTTAGCGCCCCTGACTTTGAATTATTACACTGGAGGTCGCCAACGGTTGGCTTCCAGTAATTTATTTAGAAATATACTTTTTATGGTACATAAAGCCGCGTTCATACTTGAGTTTTTCTTTATGTTTGGTTTAGATTTATTATTTCGGTAATGTTTTGAGTATAAAATATGATTTTTTATTTACATTGTTCTGTGGTACGTCTAATAGGTGGTCTTAAAAGTTATTTCAGGCTGATTGTGCGATAAGATTTCTCTGAAACTGTTACAAACTTTATTCTACTTGAACAATTAAATTGGATTAAAACCGACATTTTGTTGCGTCTAATCTATATATATAAAAATCAACTGCTGTTCGTTAGTCTCGCTAAAACTCGAGAACGGCCGAACGGATTTATCTTATCCTGGTCTTGAAATGTTCGTGGAGGTCTAGGGAAGGTTTAAAAGGTAAAAAAAAATTGAATAATTGCCGGGAACACGGGAACGGGTACTACGCGGGTGAAACCGTGGAACACAGCTAGTATTATATAAAAAGTATTTTATTAGGAATTAGCAGCGCCCCGCGATTTCACCCGCGTAAATAGTATAGCCTATGACACTCCGGGATAATGTGGCTTTCCAATAGTGAAAGAATTTTTGAAATCGGACCAGTAGTTTCGGAGCCTATTTGTTACAAACAAACAGTCAAACAAACAATCAATTCTTTCCTCTTTATAATATTAGTTTAGATTAGCGGGTGGAGATGTGGATCCAATATAAGTAAAATGAATTAACCTAAGTGTGTTATTATGATGGAATTTATTTTAAAAATATATTCTGCACGTAGTATGACAGTGGTACGAAGTATTGAGAACTCGAAATCTATATTATAAAAGAAAGTCGTGTTAGTTATACAATTTATAACTCAAGAATGGTTTAACCGATTTGGCTGAAAATTGGTGGGGAAGTAGCTAAGAACCAGGAGAAGGACATAGGATACTTTTTATCCCGAAATTCCCACGGGAACGGGACCCATGCGAGAGAAACCGCGGGGCACAGCTAGTAAATAGTATAAGTACGTAGTAAATATCTCGTAGGGCGTTACAAAGAGTTACATTCCGCTAAATCTGATTAAACTATAGTGCCACAATGTTTTCTTTTGCGATGGTAAAATTGAATACTACTTTTGTCATTTTGACTTGACAAGTCAAAATCTTTTCTGTGCCGGCGGCAAAAATTGGAAGCTACTATTGTCATTTTGATTCTAATGTCATTTGGATACATCCTAATATAATAATTGCGAAAGTAACTCTGTCTGTCTGGTACCTTTTCACGGCTAAACTACTGAACCGATTGACTTGAAATTTGGTACAGGGGTAGCTTATGGTCCGGGAAAGGATATAGGCTATGTTTTATCCCGAAATTCTCACGGGATCGGGAACTACGCGGGTGAAACGCGGGGCACAGCTAGTTTTCAATAAACCGATAATTAAAAGATGCGATTACTGTGACGCTGTCACCGGCACAGATATGTTTGTGGTTCAATAAAACCTGAGGTCAATTAGAGAAGGGAAGGTTGGCAAGAAGTTACACATCAACAAACACAAAGAATAAGAAAGCATCTCCAATTTGAAGTAACACACATCTTTATCTGCAGAGCGTAACTCGACCTCTGTGACCCGGTGACCTTTCATCTGACCCCATGAGGACGTCACCGCTTGTAAACTATATTTTTAACTCACGGAAGTAAATAAGAGCTTAAAATATCAGTAAAGTAATTCAAGTAATTCAACTATTTGTACAGATATTACGTACATATCACTTCTTCTTCTTTGCGTATCGACTCAAATTTTTGAGGATCAAACCTCGGCCACCGATATAGCGCTATCAGTGGCGTGGTACATATCACGAAACTAGCTTTTGCCTTTTTTTTTGGATTGGATTTTCCCCTCTTTTCTCCCCCTAGGAGGAAAATTTCCAAAAATCCTCTCTTAGCGGATGCCAACGTCATAACATCTACCTGCATGCCAAATTTCAGCCCGATCCGTCCAGTGGTTTGGGTTGTATACATACGTTGATGACTATGTCAGACAGAGAGTCGTCACCTTTGAGTTATATATATTTAGATAACTACAAAACCTACAGATTTGTTATTTAGCATAGTTATATCAATTCATGTCAAAAAGTGGAGACAGTCGTAAACATTTTTTTTTTTTTGTTGTTATTTTTTCATCTATCATATGCCGTCCAGTGTAGAATGTTTCTTTCTTTTTATATATATTTACTTGTATTTAGCTTTCAGTGTACATATCAAGGGCATGTAATTATATGTATCACTATTTTTTGTGTTAGCTGTAATTTTCCCGAACATTAATAAATACATAAAAAAGAGGTTTCCACAATTCACATACCACGAGCAAAAGGCAGGGCTTAAAAAAATGCGAGTGACAAAGCCACACTTCTAACTACCTATTTAAAGTTATATAACAAGTGTATATAAGAGCCATGTACGTTTCCTTAGGTATTATTATCATTGGACATGCGGAGTTTTTACATCCATTCCCGGGAGGTCGGTACTCTTATTGCATTCCGCTGTGCCAGACCTTAACGTCGGTGTGGCTACGGGGTTAGCGGTCAACTTTAGTATGTATTTTAGATTAAATTTAGAATTGTATTTGAGTTGTAAATATGTAAAATTCTAGATTTCTTAGATGCAATAAATTGGCTCTCTGTCAATATACTTAATTAATACTTATACTGTTAAGAAAAGCTCTTGGACCTCCTATTAAATAAATAAACTATTTTAAGTGAGAAAACTGGGCATTTGTTTTAAATTAAATAATAAAAAAAAAAAACTATATTTTTCTTGTAACAAAAGTATCTAGATTGAGAAGTCTGAGTGCTGAGCTGAAAGAGAGAGAGCAGAAACAGTCAATTAACGCTGGTAAAACTGCAGGGCACTGCTAGCCAATTATACTCGTAATTTTATACCCACGTGGTCCAAGGTTGCTACGCAAGCTTTATTAGTTTCTTCCAGATTCTTCTTGGCTGATCTAATTTCCAAATCGGTTGTAGATTCACAGTTTTTGCCGTTTATAATTCCTTTTTGAGAATTAAAGTGAAACAATGATTTCTAATATTGAAATTTCCGAACTAACCCGCTATTCTGCTAGCCCACCAAAAGAATCGTATATTACGAACACCACACACTCGCAGCCTCGCTAAAGAGAAGGCTGACAGTTTAAATTTGTGTAACACACACACAGTTTTCTTTGCTAATGAATAAGCTTCATCATGGTTCGGATAATATGCGAGCTTTCAAACTTGAAGCTTCACTTGTGCTTAATTAAAGGATAGCTTTTGGCCAGTCACGAATTAACAAGTTACTCGTAATTGTGTTCTTGCAATTATGTACTTAAAATGTATTAACAGAGAGTCTAATTTGGAGTTATTTGAATTTAAAAGTCTGACAATGGTACATCCATTGTGTACAGTTGAAAGTTTAGAGGCAGAGTTTGACACGAAATAAGAGTACGTTATGATTAAAAAATACACACGTAGTGGTAAATTTTCTATTTGTATTTCTATGATTTAAGTATCATGATGGTCATCATAATTATAATCATCTCATATATGTCCCCACCGAGGGGCTCGAGCCTACCCTGAATTAGGGCGATGTCTTAGTCAACCACAGGCCAAGTGCGGGTTGGTCACGGAGCACACAACCTTAGAATATCATCGCAGGTTTAATTTTGATTAATAAGCAATTGAGTAATTCATGAAAATAGCCAAAATTATATTTGATCAATATGTTTTTCGTAATAGCACCGAGAGGTCACCATGCCGGACCATCTATAAGGTTGCGGATTCGATTTCCGTACGGGGTGAATACTTGTGTGAACCACAAATGTTTGTCTCGGTCTGGGTGTGTGTGAATGAGTGTGTGCGTAGTGTTTGATACCAATAAAAATATACAAGTTTCAAACTTAGTTAGGGGTCAGTTACTATAATGAGATGATGTAGTGAATGATTATGTTATGTTAACTACTCCTATAAACTAAAACTTTCAACGTATTATTTACAGTGATATTGCCCACGTCGTTACGTTTAAAAACGCAATCCACATGAACCAACCATCTTAATAATTTCAAAATAACAATTACTTTGATTTATACATTACTCTTACGCGTATAAGACTTATTTCTGTACATTTAAAGCGAAACATTAAGATACTCGGCTCATAATTCAAAGCTAACATTTGTTACGTTCTTAATTGCCAAAACGTGCTCTTACATTGCGAGCTGCATTTACACCTTCGTATTGTACTTAGTATATTAAGTAAGGCCGCCTGTCACACTGTGACGAGCAAACGAATGTTTCAATGTTTGATTTTCTTTAATTGAGTGTAACTTTGTGAGGGTTCGGTGATGTTTTAGAGATGTTAAGTTTTGTTTGCTTTGGTATTTCGGTGTGAATAGTGAAAGTATATAACTTATGGTTTTGGTGTAAGGAATATAAGAATGAGTGAGAAATAACCGATTGTTTTTATTTGACTTGTATGAATATCAAAATAGCATTTTTACTCGACTGCGCAATACGGATGATTATGTTTGTTTTATTGAATTATCGTTTTGGGTGTTTGGATGTACATACAATATACTAGCAGCGCCACGCGGTTTCACTCGCGTAGTTCCCATTCCCATGAGAATGCAGGGTTAAAATAAAGCCTATGTAACTCAGGGTGAATGTAGCGTGAAAAAATGTTTAAAAACGGTTTTAATTTTTAAATTCTATAGAAATATATTGAGGATACTACATGACTACATCAAACGAACTACGCCAAAAAATACTACGCGGACCTTAAAAGACTACGCCGTAGTCAAAACAGAAAGGACTAACGATGCATTTCGTAAAAATAACATAAATTATAAATCAAATTTAACTTAATAAATGTGTTAACATAAAATATATACGGGCGGTAACCAAATTACCTGTGATTTTTATTACCTTGTGAAATTAACGGTATCGCCCAGCGTAAGGTGAACGTTAAATCAATTTGTGTATAACATTGATCTACAAAAAACACAAGATGTACAATCCCGAACAAATCAAAGCGAGTGTTTAAGTGCTTAATTTGAAATAGTATCAGTTTCATATTGTTTCAAAATGTGCCATCTTCGCGTGAGTTGAGTGAGAGTGATGAATCGGTATCATCTAGGCGAGCACGCTCCATCTTAAGCTCGCTTTGTATCAGGCGGTGGAGTTACAATCAATTGCAAGCCGATTCAATGTAAAACATGCATATTTTAACATTACAAAGAAGATTTAGTGTAAAGTTATCAAATATGCTAATGTACCCTCTCCCAAATGAGAGCGCTATCACACAAACTACACTATCCTACGTGAATTTGAAGTTGAAAAATATTGTTTAAGCGCACTGTGCGCTCATTTTTGTGGACAATTTTGAGGCGCTGATTGTATATCTTGGGTTTTTATACATCAATGATGGATACGTTAAATTTTGTATCCGTTAAAATATTCCGAATGCGTACAAACTCTTTGGTATTAGATGTGTGGTTACAGTTACTTTATATTGATATGTTAACGTTGTTTTTAAACTGAATTTTACTTTTTATGTTTGGGTTAAAGATTTTGTGAATAGATTGAAAAAGTAAAAAAAATATATTTAATATACACGTGAAAGTTAGTATGGAATGATTGGATGAATGTTTGTAACTCTTTTACGTAAAAACTACTGAACCGATTTAAATGAAATTTGGTAAAGATATTCCTTATAACAAGTAACAACACATAAGACACTTTTATCTCAATATTCTCACAGGATCAGTAAAACCGAAGTACAAACAGATAGTTTTAATATAATATGAATGAATAAAAGTAATATAATCCTTTATTCATGGCAATTTTTATAGTTCTATACAAATAACTGTAAACATAGAATAAATATCTTAAAGGCAAGTAATACCAAGGAAAAAGTACAACAATATTATAATAAGTTTTAAAAATAAACCACAACTAGAACCACCATTATGCACCTGAGTTGCAACCCGTCAAAGTTTCCTTGTTACTAATGTTTTAGCATAATCTGTTTACGAAACTTACCCTTTGGGAGTTCTTTGTTGTACAACATATTTTTATAAGTTAGTTTGTTTTTAATATGGTTGGATGTAAAAAATGTTGTGTAACGAAGTGGATCATGAACTGGGTAGGTTTGATTGCGGAAAGCTGTCGTTTACGATACGTCAATTAGGTAATTTATATACGTAATTTAGGGTAGCCTAAATTATGCCTAAGTTAACCACGCTGATCATTTCGGGTTAGTCGACTTCACATATAACCTTAGAATTTCATCGTATGTATGTGCATGTTTTTTTCTTCACCATAAGAGCATCGAATGAACACACATATGAATTTGAAAACATATTGGTACGTGGCTGGTACTGAACCAAAGCCTTTTCAATGAAAACCAAATACCTTAACTACTGCACCATCGGCGATCTTCTACTGTAAATGTTCTTTTCAATACACTTGCTCATAAAGGGGCTCTTATTTGTGCAAAAACAGTTGAATAATGACACGTTTTATTCACTAGTGAGTTATAGAATGTTTTTTTAAATTGCTTTGTTTTTAAAAAAGTTTCAATACCAAAAAAATTGTGTCCATACATTTTAAAAACAAACCTCAACTATGTTGCCTTACTTTCGGTAGGTCTATGGTCGATTCCATTCATTCATTCATTCGATTTTTTTTTAATTAGTATATTTTTTTAGTCTTTGGCCGATCACCATTGTTGTGTTGGATGCGCGCGAATAGAAAAACTGTTTATTTATTAGCGAAAAATGATTATTTCTTCGCAAATGTGTTGAAAAACGTTGTATGGTACACGCGAGTATTGATGATTACTATCCTCGGCTATCTTCAGACCCTCGCCTGACGGCTCGGGCCTCAATAGCGCCTCGGAAGTAATCACCAACTTACCTCGCTTGTACCATAAATAACTATTAATAACTACTCCATATAAGTAAATAATAAACCCACAGTGTAACTGTGTTCAAGTTGAAGCCATAAACAACGATTGCGCTACATCATGTAATATTTTAGGGTACTAAACGCGAGATGTATGAAACCTATTTATTAATTAGCCCCGCGAAACAAGAGGCAATTCTCTTTGTGAATAGCTCAATTTTAAGTTGTGTTTAAATAATTATTTTGAGGAAATTGCTCTGGGAATACTATTAGGTGTTGTGAGAGAATGCTAGACTTTGTACTAGGATTATTAGTTATTATTGTATAGAATATGAAAATAGAATATTACTAGACGCGCCCCACGGTTTCACCGGGGTAGTTCCCGTTCCCGTGGGAATACGGGGATAAAATATAGCCTGTGTTACTCAGGGTGAATGTAGCTTACTAATGGTGAAAGATTTTTTAAAATCGGTTCTGTTGTTTCGGAGCCTATTCGTTACAAACAAACAAATCTTTCATCCTTATAATATTGGCGTACATGAAAATAGTATACATGTTAGACAAAGTAAATTTATTAAAAGTTAAGAAGCAGACTGTATAGAGCCTGTAAAGTCTGACAGCAGAGCAAAAGCCACTTTCTAACGAAAATATAAGTAAAGCTTCATTACGCATGTTCGATGCATGTTGGTGATTTCAAATGTGAACCATGTTTAGAAAATAGTAATCGATCCCTTTGTTCTCAGGGTTGCAATTTTGTAACTTATCATATTTATCGGACTCGTATAAAAACTAAATACACATGAAAATTACATATTTAATCAAACAAAATCGGCTGAACGGATAAAATTACGTAAACAGTTTATTATTATACCTGGATTAACACATTTATCCAGAAAATCCCTCGGGATTAGGACTCATATTAGTGAAACCTCGGGGCATAATTTGTGTATCAAATAAAGTATAATAAATAATATAATATTTCATCTCGTTACTTTGATACATTGTTCTGTAATGAGGTAATAATATACCTAATATACCTAGAATATAATAGAAATAGTACACAGTTATTATATAATATTGTCTTTATTATACAAGTATAATAATATATAAATAAAAGATTTGATGTTGGGTTTGTTTCTTGATAAAAAAAAACACTGGTGGATTTAGGTACAATTTTGCTTAAGATGGTCTTTATATTCAAGACTAAGATACAGTATACTTTTCATACCAAATTGGAAACATCTCAAGTAAAAAATTTTTCAACACACTTGCTCATAAAGGGGCTCTTATTTGTGCAAAAACAGTTGAATAATGACACGCTTGATTCGCTAGTGAGTTATAGATTTTTTTTTAAATTGTTTCGTTTTAAAAAAGTTTCGATACCAAAAAAAATCGTGTCCATACACTTTAAAAACAAACTACAACTATGTTGCCTTACCTTTGGTAGGTCTATGGACGATTCCATTCATTCATTCATTCGATTTTTTTTTATTAGGTATATTCTTTTAATCTATGGCCGATCACCATTGTTGTGTTGGATGCGCGCGAATAGAAAAACTGTTTATTTATTAGCGAAAAATGATAATTTCTTCGCAAATGTGTTGAAAAACGTTGTATGGTACACGCGTGTATTGATGATTACTATGCTCGGCTATCTTCAGACCCTCGCCTGACGGCTCGGGCCTCAATAGCGCCTCGGAAGTAATCACCAACTTACCTCGCTTGTACCATAAATAACTATTTTTTACATTAAATAAAAAAATTAAAAAACCCCCAACACAATTACTTTCAAACCCCCATAACTTTTAAACGGGTCAACCGATTTTTATGAAACATGTCTAAGAACACTCGCACGTAAGTCCCCTTTAATACAAAAAAAAACTAAATTAAAACGGATGAACCGATTCATCCGTTCGGGAGCTATGATGCCACAGACAGACAGATACACACACACATATACACACACACAGACACGTCAAACTTATAACACCCCTCTTTTTGCGTCGGGGATTAAAAAAAGACGCAAGTATGATTTATAAATGCTGATAAGTACAGTTATAATCATGCATTTCTATACAATCTATTATCTATACAGAATTACAAAAGCGAAATAACTGAAACAGTATATTCTTACATACTCCTATCGTATGCCTAGCAATATGCAAGCAACAACTAAAAAAATCCATTCAAAAATAAAAACTAATAAATTTCGAATAAAGAATTCCCAACCCGAAAACTCCCACCATTAATAACATTACAATGTAAACCGAAAACGGTTAACAACACAAAATATATCAAAACTTACATTGTCCTAACCAAGCCCCGCCTTGCCATTAAAAAATCTCATTTTTCCCCAACTTTTCAAACAAACAAAGACCAAATTGATATTAATTCGCGAAGCTCTGACTCTTGCCGGGAATTCGTATATACGTGAAGTTGAGATACTTTAGTTACAAAATTTAACTTTCTTTTGTAAAGAAATTAGATTTTGTTAACGTTTATTTATCTGGTTGTCTGAAAGAATAATATATTTCATGTTAAAATGGGATAGTTTTGTAAGATTTCGTATGGGCGATATTTCACGTATATTTGTGTTGACCTGTGTAAACTATATAAGTATTTATAGATTAAAAATGGGTGCAAAAAAAAATTACTTATACTAGTTTCTATCTATATCTATACTATATATAATATTTAAAGCTGAAGAGTTTGTTTGTTTGTTTGGTTGTTTGGCGCTAATCTCAGGAACTACTGGTCCGATTTGAAAAAATAATTCAGTGTTAGATATTACATTTATCGAGGAAGACTATTATAGGCTATATTTTAGTTCCCCGTATTCTATATAATGATTATGCTAAGTCATTTTATACAGGTTAAAAACTTAATTAGTTACGAATCAGTTGCTATTTGAAGATTATAAACATTTTTTCAACACACTTGCTCATAAAGGGGCTCTTATTTGTGCAAAAACAGTTGAATAATGACACGCTTGATTCACCAGTGAGTCATAGATTTTTTTTTAAATTGTTTAGTTAAAAAAGTTTCGATACCAAAAAAAATCGTGTCCATACATTTTAAAAACAAACTTCAACTATGTTGCCTTACTTCTGGTAGGTCTATGGTCGATTCCATTCATTCATTCATTCGATTTTATTTTTAATAAGTAAGTATATTCTTTTAGTCTTTAGCCGATCACCACTGTTGTGTTGGATCCGCGCGAATAGAAAAACGTGCGAAAAGTGATAATTTCTTCGCAAATGTGTTGAAAAACGTTGTATGGTACACGCGTGTATTGATGATTACTACCTCGGCTATCTTCAGTATCTTGCCTTGCTCTCGGGCCTCAAAAGCGCCTCGGAAGTAATCACCAACTTACCTCGCTTGTACCATAAATAACTTTTATCTCTTGCAATTTTTTCCCGCAAATTGTAAAACCTAAGTCCGTACTCATTCTAAACTTAAAACACAAACCTACACCCAACTTCTTGCCGTACCCATAGTACCCATTAACACAGTCACCGCAGTCCAAAGTCCAGGTCATTCCTATAAACAATCTAACTGAACCCAACTTACTGTTGAACTCAGTTGATTGATGTTGTGTTAACAATACTTGCAACTTACTTGCAACTTGAAGTTTGTCTTGCGTCTCGACACTTCGACTGTTCGGCTTGGCGCTTGTTGTAGATTCTGTTTTGGAATTAGTTTTGATATGTTGATTGGTTTGATTATATTATTTAAGGAAAAAAATACTTAGAGTATATGAATATGTTATTAAAGTTATATTACTTAATAAAATATTTAAAACGTTAATGTTTGTCTCGGTCTGGGTGTGTGTGTGAATGAGTGTGTGCGTAGTTTCTGATACCCTAGATACAAGTTTCGAGCTTAGTTAGGGGTCAAATACTATAATGGGATGATGTAGGGAATGATTGAAGAAATATAAGATATGAAACACAAAAATACATACACACTCAAATTAAAAACCTCCTTATTTTCCAATTCGGTTTACAACAGAGACGTCTACCAAACCAGCCTTCAATAACACAGGTAAAGTTAAAGTTAGTTTGATTGTAAGTTCTCAAAACCCCATTTGAAATATCTTGTAACAAATGTGAAGTTATGAAATTATGCGCATAACATTTGAATTTGATTCAACGAAATGATCCACCTGTGGCCGTTTGGAGGCAGTCCAAGCGTTTGGACTAATACGGTGCAAACATTGGTAGACTTTTTGTTTTTAGGATTGTAGTTATCAAATATAGTTTAGGTAAAAAATAGAGACCTGCGTTTTACATGGGTATGTAGGTATAGGTATATTTTTGTACAGGTATGTAGTTTAAACATCAATTTTAGTCTCTCTTGTTGATATCTTTGATTTACACGAACACTACACATTGAAATAAAACATTTAAACGGATTTTTGTCGTGGTTATATTACTACATTCAATATTTTGAGTAGGTAGTACTTTATACATTACTTTGTACAGACGTCTTCCATCTTAGTCTTCTGTGATCACGGGTTCTGTAAAGAATCCGAAACGTCAGAAAATGTAAAACAAAATACAACCACGACTAAAATCCGTTTAAGTGTTTTATTTCAATGTTTAGTCTGTCTTGTTATACCGTCCAACTACGCTAAGTATATCTGTGTCTGGAGTGGGTTTACGTCAGTAATGCAATCGCTTGGATCGAATTCACGACCTCCCAATGGCTTATTGCCAGTTGGTACATTTCTACTCCCAGTTCGTACACATTTTTTTTTCATTCTTCCATAGTTTTACTTCCAGTTTGTACACTTGGTTCCATAGCTAGGTGGACAAGGACATGCTAGGTGGACAAGGCCTTTATCGCTTCATTATTTTTTAATTTATAATAAAGTACACAATTGCGTTACATAATAGATAATCACACAACTGTACATTTCTTTGATCAGCGGATAAAATCAGTTAAGCAAAAATCTTGTGAATTCATTATTATAAGTGGATACTCAATAATTACGCTATCCGATTAGCAACCATCCCTCACGCCTAACATCACAAAAAAAAACATATTTCACATAAAATATTACGTTTCAAACAAATGAACATCAGACTTTGAACACCCGACCGTTATAATTCAAATAAATTCGAATAAATATGCAGTATTCTCAATCATTCACAGTACATTTAATTTTGTAATACAAACACAAAATTTGATGTTTATTCAGAATGCCCAGTCCAGTCCACTTTGGGTCGGTAATCTGTGACGAAAACATCGGCACGTTTTGATGTTTCAATGAATTAAGGTATAAGTTGGTAGCCGACTGCAGACAGCAGCAGCAAACCACACGTCGCCGCGCCGCTACTGGTTTGTATATATTTCTATGAAACTACATTCGTAGTGGGCGTCATGAAGCTAGCTTCGCGTTCGCCGAGCTACAGACGGCGAAGTGTCATGATGACGTTAGGCGGCGACGTGTGGTCTGCTGCTGCTGTCTGCAGTTGGCTACCAACTTATACCTTTAATATCGCTACATAGTATAAAATAAAGTCGCTTCCTGTCTGTCCCTAAGTATGGTTAAATCTTTAAAACTACGAAACGGATTTTGAAGCGGTTTGTTTTAATAGATAGAATGATTCAAGAGGAAGGTTCAAAGCATAATTTTTATACCCGAAATCTCATGGAAGCGGGAACTGCGCGGGTAAAACCGCGGGACGCTGCTATTAAGTTATAAATTTTTCATATAGGTACAGTCGGGGTGTGACAAATGGCCGTGTGCCGTGTGTCTTCCAGATGACGTGGTCGGTACAATCGGGGTCCGAAATACTTTATTTCACACGCGAATATGGATCGTGTGAAATGAGAGAGAGATGGAATGTGTGGATAACGGAGTTTGTTTGGTGGTTAAATTATAAAAGTTAATGTGATTTTTGATGTTCTTTTTTAAATAAATTTAAGTTAAACGATGTTTCTATAAGTCAGTGTTTCTCCCAAGGATTCATCCGCTTTAAAAAATAGGGATATTTTCCTTTTAAACTAAAGGAGCGTCTGTATCAAACGTTTCAATCAGTTCAACCATTCATAAGTTATCCTGTAAATAATATTTTTCTATTTTTAATACATTTAAAATGTTTGCCTCAGCCGGGACTTGAATCTAGGACTATTAAGATTATGCTGAAACCTTCTGCTTGGACCACACCTGAGATTTCCAGGCCTCATCTCGACTGGTTGATGAATGAATGAATGAATGAAATCCCCGAGTGTACACTACCAGTTTGTGTTGAACTATTTTGTATTGTTTATGCTTATGTATCAAACAAAAAAAAATTCCATAAATCAAACTATCTATCTTCTTATTATGTCCCATCACTACATAGTATAAAACAAAGTCGCTTTCTCTGTCCCTATGCCCCTATGTATGCTTATATCTTTAAAACTACGCAACGGATTTTGTTGCGGTTTGATTTAATAGATAGAGTGATTCAGTGGGAAGGTTTGTAGTATAATGTTATCCCCATATTCCTACGGGAACGGGAACTACGCGGGTGAACCCGCGGGGCGCCGCTAGTTTACAATATAATAATCTTTCCACAAACAAAATGACATGAATATGCTCGCGTAGTCGCGTAGGTGTTGACTCGTAGCACGTAGCAATGCTACGAGTCGTCGTAGCTACGGTATAAGCTATTTGGTATTGACTAAAGAATTGGTTGGTATTGCATTGGGGTCATATGTGAAGTCTTTTATAGATTATGAACCATATGTCTTTTGAAATAGGAAATATTTTTTAATGTTTTAAATGTACTTAAGTATTTAAATAGATCGTAATAACTTTCTTAAAATATATACATTCAAAAATTTTACCGTAGCCGGGATATGAACCCATGACCATGGTAAATCATGATGTCCTCTAAACTAACCGAGCGAAGAGTCTGAGAGTTAGGTTCAATTCCCGGCTGAGGTATTTTCAGAGTTTTTATGTGTGAGTGTCTAATTAATTCCAACTATTCCTAATTAGTATTGCAATTTTAAAAAAGAGTTGTAATCTAATTTCTACTAATAAAATATACACACTACAAAAACTAAAATATCATAACTCACAATACAGGATATAATAAAAAAGAATTAACGACACACAATCGAATAACTAAAAAAACCTCATAAAATTGAACCGGCCATTACACATGAACCCCAATACATTGAACGCACAAAACACATATATCTAACAATATGCTGATAAAAAACAGCAATGGTTACTGTTTTTTGTGAAAGTTTCGTATGATTATGTATGTAATACAGTATTGTAGCACGGCAGAATCTTTGAAATTAATGCCAACAACTGCGTGGTACGTAATTATGCGATAGGTACATATAGTATTTTAATTACATCTGACTAATTTGAGTTTTTATCTATTAATGTGATTATATAGTAAATACTACTCGTAGGTAACTAAAAGTGTGGCTTTCGCAAGATTTTTAATGAATGGACATATACATTTTGAAATCCTCTTTTTTATTTCAATATCAAAATTAATATTTTAACGATTGTCTGCACATCTAGACTTGAATTGATATAACTTAGTTAAAAATCAAATCTGTAAATGATGTAGATTTTACGTAAAATGTATCAGTTAACTGTATTATAAGTTGAATTAGAAGGATTTGGTTTCTGTCTTTCTAATAAAAAAAATACTCGTTTATTGTTTAAAAACCGTACGGCACATTTGCGTCTGGTGACATATCAAATAACATACTAGGCCGAGGCGCGTAGGTACATTTCACACTTCCTCCGTTTGTGTGAAGTAACCATACTGTATGTAAATATTACTTTGGCTTTATATCGGAGGAGATAGGTGGAGATATATTGGCTACTTATGTCACCACAACTTCTTTCGCTCACCTTCAATTGACTCTTTTACCTTGAGAGATAAACTATGACTGTGGTTCTCAAAGTTGGACGAAATATGTATAGATTTTTACTGCAAGCTTTTATGTGACTTGCTATGTTTGTTTGTAATCATATTTGACATAATATGTATTGACTGATTTTATTAAATGTATGTCCCATACGTATCTTAATCAGTTGTTAAGTAGTGGTGTAGTAGATGCTAATCAGATGCCCGGAGTTCTATTCCTCGATCAAGTTTGCTATTTTATATCATCGAAACAAATGTAAGTATATTGCCAAGTAAGACCAGCCATTTCGAAATGCCCCCTCTCATATATTCAACACTTATTTTGTATATATATGTTAGAGAAGGTGTATAACATATTACATAGACACAAAACTACTAAACTCAAAAACCAAAAAAAACTATCCATCGCCAAACAAGGGCTATTCATAAACCCATTAGCGATTCAAATTAGATTTCAAAAACCTTAAACTTCACGCATACATTTTAGCAACTTTAACAAAAAACTAAAAATAAAAACCTACTGAACCCGCCGCGCTGTAACTAGGTTGAGAAACACTGGACCAAATGTTTCCCAACTTTGTACAAGTTGAATTATACGATGGCATTTATTTTGAAATGAGATACGAGTTCATGAATAAAAACTGTATTTGTTTCATTCTTATAGTTTTGTGGGTATTTGAGGGTTTTATCATAATGTTATTGGTTGTTCTGCGTTATTTATGGTGTCCGCCATGTTTTTTTATTGTAGTTTTTTAAAGTTTTCCGCTGAACTGCTAATGTATATACGGTCTGCTAATTTTAAAATTTCTGGTTAAATTGCTATCGAGCTATGCATGTTGGCAATTTTACAAACATGGCTTAGGATTGAGATCACCAACACGCATTAGCGCCTATAACGTGTACTATCATCAGTCAGAAAAAAGGTTTTGCAGTTTTAGATATTGTAAACCAAACCCCCAATTTTAAGCTCTGAGAATATTAATTAAGCTTTTAATACTCCAGCTCTTCTTTAATATCAATTCTGGATAATGCGATACATGTTTGCTATTTCTTAAACATAGCTTTAATTACGAAATTACTAAAACATTAAGGCTGATAGACTAGAGCATTCGCTTGTAAAAGAATCGAGCATTCGCCGTTTTTTATATTTTTCCGAACTGAACAACGAGCCGAGCCGAGCATAAAGCCGAACATTGTTACGAATATTTTCACGAGCATTCTAGAATCGATGCTCGTCAAAAAATTCTTCAGGAAAATGTCAGACTTGGATGCCAGGCGGGGCGCGGAACGATGACCGAAGCTTGGCTCGGCAAAAAGTTCGCTAGAATGCTCGCTAGAACGTTTTCGTATTTTTCTGTAATGTAACATTCGCGCGAATGCTCATTACACGTGAATGCTCAAGTCTTGCACCTTTAAGCAAGCGAGCAATAATTATCGAAACTCGCACTAATATTTTGAATTCTTCACTTAACCAACTATTTTGTGAACAAATTTATAAACCATCAAAACACTACACTAGCATCTAACTTATAGTTTCTACTGAACCACTATAAAAACGTTAAATAAGTTACACCCCAAAATGTACCCCCGGCGTCCCATTTGTTCCCTTTCTTTCCCAATTTGTCAGAAAACATACGTTTTGAAGGCACGTACCCACCATTTGGTGTACCTACGGGTATTAATAGCGTGGAATAGCATCGCTGTAAGTGTGCGAAGGTACTTATTTACAGTCCATTATGGTATAATGTTTTATAATAACTGTGTTCGCGTTTTTCTTTCTTAGTAGGTACGTGGTAATTATTATCTATGTGGCTTTCAGTGCAATCCGTTCAGTAGTTTGTGTTATGTTGATATATCAGTCAGTCAGTCAGTGACGATTACCTCTTTTAAAACATACTTGAACTTCTATCATTGTTTTAACTGACTTGAAAATAATTTTCTAAATATTGTTTCGTTTTTTAATTCTTACTACATATACAACAACTAATGTCGCTTTGTAAATAAATTTAAACAATCAATCAATACAAAATCCAAAGAAAATTAAAAATAAATTTACGTATTGAAAAAAAAATATCAGCTACATCACGTTTGTTTCACCCCTGAAACTGAAATCCTGAAACTAAACGGTATGCTAATGTATTGCTCAGGTAAGCTGAAAGTCTAGATTTGGGCCTAGGTACAGGTAACAATATCGGAACGAGTTAGACAAAAAATATTTTATTAAAAACATTTCTATAAACACGTAATTGGTTTTAGATATCCTAACTATCCTAATCCTAACTTAACTTAGTCTGTCTGTCTGTCTGTCTGTTACCTTTTCACGGCTAAACTACTGAACTGATTGACTTGAAATTTGGTACAGGGGTAGCTTATGGTCGGGGAAAGAACATAGGATACGTTTTATCCCGAAATTCCTACGGGATCGGGAACTACGCGGGTGAAACCGCGGGGAACAGCTAGTATTATATAGAAACTGTAGGTATAACGATACATAATATACAGGTTGTTTTTTTCAAGTGGGCGTGGTATAAAATTAAAAACTATTACGAATAGCGATAAATTATCAAAGTCAGCCTAAGATTTTTATGAAAATTTAAAATTCATTTTTTGGCTGTAATTGTTCCTGCCTGTATTTAGCTGTATTATTACTAGTAAATGCCTTGCAGTTAATAACAATACATTTCTGGATTTGATTTATATGTATAAATAAAAAGTACAAAAATCACTCTTTACACATAAACTTTACTTTAAAACAACAAAAAATAAAAACAGTTGCACACACAAATCTCATCAAAAACCGCCTTATCTCTCTAAAAAGATAATCCTTCCAAAATAAGGAAAAACACACTCTCACTCAATGACAAACATCATAAATCATGGTACACACAGGATAACGCCTATTGGACTTATTTCACACATACACAAAATAATAACCGCAAAACACATCGAAATAACAAATTTTCTTTACAATCCTTGTCGCCATATTAAACAAAAGCAAGTAAATTTCAATCTTATATCTATAGTATTAGAGTATAAATTTGCTTGCAGATGATCCAAGTTTTCGAGCAGGTGTTATATATAATTTATGAAATGATGTTCAACTTTGACGGTATTTGATATTGAGTTGAATTTCGTTGAAAAATTATCACAGTTTTGACATTCGATCGCGCCATTTTGAAACTGGATGATGTAGTGACGTAGTTAAACGGGTGAAGTTTAGCTGTTTAGATTCAGTGGAGATATCAACATTTAAAATTTTGTAAACGATATCTGAACTTTATAATAACTCTTTTGTGACAGGAATGGATTAAGGAAGTTTAAAAGGTGTAAATATGTATTTTTTCAAGCTTTTATTTAGTTTCACCTGTCCCGTTGTCTGTAATAAAATCTTGCAAGCCATTTTCCGACCACTTCTGGTTAACCGATTGAGCTGAAAGGCATACTTATGTAAGTCCCATGACAATGCAATAAAAGCTAAAAAAAAGCTTGTTTTTAAAAAGGTTTTTTTATTTATTCTTGTTATAACATTGAGGTAATACGAAAAGACGATCAACTTATTAGTTACTACCGTCGCCCATCAACTTAGATAGAGTCACAAGTGATTCTAGAGGAAGGTTTTTAGTGTAATTTATCCCGTCATTCTTATGGGCGCGGGAACTACGCGGGTGAAACCGCAAGGCGCTACTAGTTAGCAGTAAGAGCCTATAATCCTCTAGTGAGTTCTTCCAGACTCACTTTATTTGAAATGGAGTAAATATAACATATTGACAAACATATATGAGACTTTACCGCGTTCTCTTATTATAAAGTTAATACGATTATTTTACGACGTTCATGTAAGACATTTTGTCATTGAATTATATGTCCTAACCAATAACAAATAAGGTCAATAATCGTAAAGCAAAGAGCCCACCACAATACGCTTAAAGTATCAAAACATTACACGAATTCATATAAATTGTATCAATTTCAATGAAAATATCATAACAACGGTCAATGTGATGTGACCGGACCGGTATTGTAAATACAACTTTATGATAAAGCCAATATAATACATTTTACGATGACACCCGCTACACCCATTTCAAGATTAAACTTTTATGTGAGTAACTTATGTTTGAAATGTTGAATTTCATTTTTAATATACTTTGTTGTAGTTTTATTTAACTATTATATGTTGGACAAGGAGTTTTACTACGAGTTTTGAAATAGAAGTGTTATTCCAATATAGCTTAATAATATACTAGCAGCGCCCCGCGGTTTCATACGCGTAGTTCCCGTTCCCGTGTGAATACAATGTCACGCACTGATAAATTAGCTTTCTATGAGTGAAAGAATTTTTGAAATCGGTTCAGTAGATCTCGAGATTACCCCTTACAATTTAACAAACACACAAACTTTACTTCTTTATAATATTAGTATAGACTTAGTATAGATTTTCCTTACGCGAGACAGGCTCAGCCTAGTGAGTAAGCCACCGACAATCTGTATTTAGTTTTAATTTTCTTTTATTAATAAATTATTCTTATTCTTATTTATTTAACATATTTTGTCCCACTTTTGGGCAAAGTTCTGTCTGAGTGGATGTATATGTAGGCTCTCTGTTACAAAAAATGTGAGCGACTTCACACACAACTATAGTTATAAACGTAGGTTTCCGCAATTAAAGTCAAAACGCGTGGCATAGCTCGTTAAAATCCTAATCCTAACTAATATTATAAATGCGAAAGTAACTCTGTCTGTCTGTTACCTTTTCACGGCTAAACTACTGAACCGATTGACTTGAAATTTGGTACAGGGGTAGCTTATGCTCCGGGGAAGGACAAAGGCTATGTTTTATCTCGAAATTCCCACGGGATCGGGAACTACGCGGGTGAAACCGCGGGGCACAGCTAATTTTCTCCAAAATATCTTATATTTCATTATCTTACATTTTTCTCATACCTCAAACCCCCTAAAACCGCTAATAAATTGCCTAAATATCATCTAAATATTACTATTAACCTCCTACAATAACAGGAGAGCAGAACAAACGCAGGGACAAAGGCGTTGAGATTACAAAACTGTGGCCATTGACGAGTCAGTCTAACTGATCAGTTGAACTGGCGTCCATCCAAAAATGGATGTCAATGTCACAGGAGTGATTCCAGATTCTAGTGGGGAAAGCTATGTTTTTGGCCTAAAACTTTTGGAATGACGCACAGTTTTATGTCTGGACTGATCAGTTCACCCGAAATGCCACCTTAAGCGCTCTGGTGATTGACGACTATTTTTGGATGGACGCCAGTTCAACTGATCAGTTAAACTGACTCGTCAATGGTCACCTTAACAAAGGCGTCGAGATTACGAAACTATAAGACGAAGTGACTTCAACACGAACTGTTTGGAACTCAAACATTGGGAATGCTAAGTTATTGTTATCAATAGCAAACTGAAACCAACTTTAACACCTTCTCTATAGATTGGTATTCGCTTGGAAAGGAAAGGTAATCAATGGTTACGGATATATAATTTAGAAGCGTTTAAATTAGTAGTGTTTTGTCGGTTTGTTTGTGTTATTAATCATCATTACTTAGTATAAAACAATGTCGTTTCCCGCTGTCTGTCCCTATGTATGCTTAAATTTAAAAAAATACGCAACGCATTTTGATGCGATTTTCTTTAATAGATAGAGTGATTCAAGAGGAAGGTTTTTATGTAGTACTAGCAGCGCCCCACGGATTCACCCGCGTAGTTCCCGTTCCCGTGGGAATTTCGGGATAAAAAGTATCCTATGTTCTTTCCCGGACCATACGCTACCCCTGTACTAAATTTCAAGTCAATCGGTTCAGTAGTTTAGCCGTGAAAAGGTAACAGACAGACAGACAGAGTTACTTTCGCATTTATAATATTAGTTAAGATTAGGATGTTGGCAATGCTCTAAACTTGTTGTCGTTGCTCTAAACCTAATAGAGTTATCGAGATCTTAAGGATTCAATATTACTACTTCTTCTTTCGTGTTAAATATTACTCCCGTTTGTGTTTTATCTGCGTTTCATCATCATCATCATCAGCTCATATAATGTCCCCACCGAGGGGCACTACCCTACACCGAGCCTACCCTGAATTAGGGTGATTAGGCCTTAGTCAACCACGCTGGCCAAGTGCGGGTTGGTCGACTTCACACACAACCTTAGAATTTCTTCCCAGGTGTGTGCAGGTTTCCTCACGATGTTTTCTTTCACCGTAAGAGCGTCGAAATTAACGTACATATGAATTCGTAAATTGAAAACACATTGGTACGTGGCGGGACTGGTGGGGTTCGAACCAGGCACCTTCCGATCAGAAATCAACGGCCTCATCCCCTGCGCCACCGACGCTCTTCTGCGTTTACATGAAGCCTATTCTTAAATAAAAACCTTCCTCTTGAATCACTCTATCTAGTGATGAAAATTGCATTTAAATTCTTTGCGTATTTTTAAAGATCTAAACACAGATAGGACGACATAATTAAAACCATATCTTTACAACTAACATAGTAAATTTGGAGTTGTAGAAATATGTTTTTTTACAAAATAAAATTGTTCTTATTAAAAGTTTGATGATATCTTACAAAAGTAAATCAACAAAACATATTTTCAATTACCTCACAAAACTTTAAGAGGTATATTCAATGATAAAACACCAAGTTTGGAGCCTCCAACTTGTAAATTAAATTTAACAATTTTAGAAGTTACAACCTTAACGGTTTTGTTCGTCCTGAAGTGATAAATGTTTATTTACTTATAAGAAAATTATTTGAAAGCTATTTAACTTATATCTAATATATAAAATTCTCGTGTCACAGTTTTCGTTGCCATACTCCTCCGAAACGGCTTGACCGATTCTCATGAAATTTTGTGATTTTTTTTCATCCCGAAATTCCTACGGGAACGGGAACGGGAACTACGCGTGTGAAACCGCGGGGCGCAGCTAGTACTCTTAATAAAGAAATCAAATTATTATTTAAATAAATATCATATATCATTATGTAGAGTACACCAACGAGAGTTTTCGTATACTTATAAGATTAGAACATGTTTTAATTTTCGATACACGATGCAGTTTTGTAGTCACTAACACGCTTCCAGAATGGTGATTACTCCTCAATGTAACTGTTATCATCAGTAAGAAATAAATTTTGAGCTTTTATTCTTATAAATATAGAGCGTCGGTGGCGCAGGGGATAAGGCCGTTGACTTCCGATCGGAAGGTGCCTGGTTCGAACCCCACCAGTCCCGCCACGTACCAATGTGTTTTCAATTTACGAATTCATAAGTACGTTAATTTCGACGCTCTTACGGTGAAGGAAAACATCGTGAGGAAACCTGCACACACCTGGGAAGAAATTCTAAGGTTATGTGTGAAGTCGACCAACCCGCACTTGGCCAGCGTGGTTGACTAAGGCCTAATCACCCTAATTCAGGGTAGGCTCGAGCCCCTCGGTGGAGACATTATATGAGCTGATGATGATGATTCTTATAAATATTTATTTATTTATTTAATACTTTTGTACATAAAATAACTTAAATTTTGTACATGGAGGGCTTAATACTCCCACAGTATTTTCTACCAGCCAATCACGGAGTGCCAAAAAATGGTGGCTGTATTATGACAACATGCGTAGTTACAAAAACTTATAATATTAAGAACAAACTAATAATATACACCCCTATTTTGAAATGATGGGACTTATTAAAATCAGAATATCTGTAGCAGTAACTGAATCCATATATCCAATAAAAATATCAAAAATGATAGTCGATTACTTATCTTTAAAAAATGCAAAATAAATGCCGTATTACCAGACGGCACACTAGCTATCAAGTATTCTGTGACGGCTCGGGTCGATGACCGCGCTCAGCTGTGTATCGCAGCGTTCGCCTGTTGTTCGGTGTAGAATAACAATAAAATTCGGCGGGATTTTGAAAAACTTTGACTTATCATAACTTTTTAAATAAAAGCAAAAGATAGAAACTAACTTCACTATTATATTGTCACCCGTCGTTTACATTAGCTGTGTGATTAAGTATCTCGAATTCAAAATAAGGGTGTATATATAACATACTCGTACTATAAATATGTAAATCCAACATAGATATTTTAAAACGTATATTTAACACTTGAAAACTACGAGTATATTTCATGTTCCAAATGCTAGTTTAAAATATATTAAAAATGATATATCATTCTCTTAAAGATAATAAAATGAGTTAGGTACTCGGCTAAACCCCAATGTTTCGACCCGAAATACATCATAGGCAGTTGTTTGAAATATAACGCGACCCCGGAGTCCAATAACTAAGGCCATTATAACTACAAATGTTATATAATGTGACCCCATTATGTAATGTATTCACGTTATTTTGTAATTAATATTTTTTAAGCATTTGGATTAAAAAGTTACTGGTTTTAGATATTTTTGAAAATAAAAAAAAACTAATACAAGCTTGCACTCAAATATATGAACAACAAACGTCTTTACTATGATGTTAAATAGTGTTGTTGAACAAAAAATTTACTTTCAAATAGATCTTCGGTTCAGCATGGTCCTGTGTTTAAAATCCTAGCTGTGGTGAAAATTTAAACAACAAGAAAAGAATATAAGTACTTAATATTTGTCCCTGTTCTTGGAGTACTTACTATCCATAGTTTTCCATAGTTTTGACGACCTCGATAGCAGAGTGGTCACCATGCCGGACTGATATCGGTAAGGTTGCGGGTTCGATTCCCGTGCGGGGTGAATATTTGTGTGAACCACAAATGTTTGTCTCGGGGTGTGTGATTGAGTGTGTGCGTAGTTTCTGATAACCTAGATACAAGCTCCGAGCTTAGTTAGGGGTCAGTTACTGTAATGAGATGATGTAGTTAATGATTATGTTATAGTACACGTTTTGTTTAGTTAAGTACTAAAAGACGATGTGTGATTTATGACCGGATACTGTCGTTTCCTTCCATTATTAAATAGGCAGTAAAATCCATATTTTTTGTAACTTATTGTGACTAAAAGATTATTCTAAAACGCTAACAAACCTATACCACTTACAAAACTTATTTAAACTTAAAACAAGATAAGTAAAAGAATTATAAAACAAAAAATGTATCGTTTATATATTAAGTAATACATAAAGTACTGTTGCGGGTCTTGTTCCGCTAAAGTTTAACGAATAAAGTTGGAACATGTTAAAGAATTAGTTTCGCGGGTCGCGGGGAATAATTCAACGGATATCATTTTCGTGGTCGATGGTACGAAAAAAGGAGAAAATTTTCATGGACTTGTTGAAGTAAAGAATGTCAATTTGTTTGTATTTAAATGAAATCTAGGTAAATAATAAATAAAATAATATTTAGGCACGTATCACACATCGCCCAACTAAGTAATACTTGTACTATGTATATTATATTTAATTTCATAAAAAAATATGAGGAATTAAAACCAGCCGGAGTTTTTTGCATAATCTTTTTGGTTGATGTAATTTCCAATTCTGTAATAGAACTTAAATTACTAACTAGCGGTGCCCTGCAGTTTTGGCCGCGTTTTTCTATATTGTTTTTCTATATTGTTAACCAAACAAAGTTACAAAACACAATAAATAACCATCCAACCCCATATTCCCCAATTCCCATCACAAAATCCCGTCGAAAATCCCAAAAGAATTCAAAACCAAAAACGTGTTTCTGCTCTTTAAATTTAAATAACCATTTTAAACCAGACATTCTGTGACTTCATATATTTTGAAATAGCATCGCTTATCCAGCTTTAACGGAGCAGATATAATGACGTCATCGCGATTTAAATGCACCGTAAGAACTGGGCCTCAAGTCTGCTAACAATAATACTGTGATAATGCTAGTTTATGAAAAGGCATTTTTATATTAACATTATGGCCTTTTTTTTTATTTTATTGTCATTTTGGTACTCTGCTAATGACTACAACACCACTGACTCAATAACCATAACTCTATAATAAAGTTAAAATAATAACTCTTCAAACGTAGCTCGATGGTTGTCAAAACTGTATTTTGACGTTTATTTGAGTGCTTTTTTATTTGAATTTTGACAATTTTGACAGAGATTATAGAGACACCATAGCCATATTGATAAAATTTAGCCTGTAATAATATAAATAAAATCAAATTTCGAACCTCTTGTTATGGTATCTCTGTACGAACACATTGTCAAATCAAATAATGTAAAATAGCAGACTTGACACCCTGACTTTTCTTTTAAGGGTGTTCACGTTTAAATGTACATTTAAACTTTTGGCTGTTATTTTTATAATGTTTTTTCGCTTTATCTGTGGCTGGCAGATGGTTTTAAAAAGTGGTGATGGTATTGATTTCTAATACAGTTTAATTTAAGTGGGATTTTAAGAATAAAAATAATTGCTAGATATTTAGATGTAGAAAGCATTATTAAGTGGAGTTTTAAGTAAAGGTTTATAAAATAGATCGTACAAAAATAAATACGCTTATTTTATTTCCAAAACGCTAATTTTATAAAATGTTTTCTGAATATTTAAGTATTTCGATATACCTTTGTATCACTTAGTACAGGAACTGAATGCGAATAAGAATAAGAATAATTTATTGCTCAAAAAAACTACTAAACTGGTACATGCAAGTCTTAAAATTACTTAAATCAATTGGACAACAGTTTTTACCCGTCACGGGCATGCAATCATATTAACAATGTACAATAAAACTTAACATAAAACATAATGAGATCGTTTACCACAAAAGTTAACCTGAGAGTAACAAATTTTAAACTTCATGAAATATAAAATCATTTTTTTTATATTTATGTGAGTAACTATTATACTTACAATATAAACTCAAAGAATAATAATATTTTTCATCCCACTAGCTCGGAAAGTATGTTTTTCATCCCACTAGCTCGGAAAGTATGTTTTTAATCCTCGATACCTGGGGGTAAAAGTCGATTTTAATCTCAAGAGTGGAAAGTATCGGGGTCTTTTTTTTTATTTAAAATTCAAACTCGGAACCTTCTTGGTGTACGCGTACAAGACTTACTTTTTTTTAATTTGCTTTGGGCGTGATATTTTCTTTTCATTTAATATTGTGATTGTTTTATGTTTCCATTTTAGTAATTTCCTCGCTGAGGGGGGATGAAAAATAATGTGTTGCACTCGAGTGCAAATAATTTTTAACCTTGTGCTCCTTTGAGTCCCTCGCTAACGCTCAGGATTCTTATTTTGAATCCCTCGCTGTGCTCGTGATTCAATTTTAGAATCCTTCGCTGGCTCGGTCCTCAACTGGAGCCCCGGTTAAAAAGCAACTTTGCACTCTTGTATAACAAATAACTATCACCTGACATAATATTCACGAATATTATAAAACCAATTTTTCAATAGCTTTTTAATGTAACTAACACTTTTAATCTTATAGAAATAATAATATTATAAAGCGCGAAATACATAATTACAATTAATAAAATATAATCTACTTCCCCAGTCCCGCACCAAAACTTTAAATCACAGTACGTACACTCCATAACGTTTTAAAAACACACATAAGTTATTACTACGACTACACCCCTCCACCGTACACCAAATAAATAGTTAACACGCAACGTACAAACAAACACATAATAAATATTAACATTAAACATTTACATAAAAACACGCCTTAAGTATCCTTAACGAGTTTTTGCTTTTAACGATTGCCATTAAATATGAAAAATTACTAAAAATATTCACAACGTATTATGGAGTTGGGTCTCATTTGTTTTTAGTGGTTAAATAGGAGAATGTTTAAGTGAATTTGGTTTAATTATTTACTAGTGTTTGTCCGTGGCTTTGTACGTTTTCGTTTGATAGAAAACTCTGTATATCTGTCATTTTATAATCATGTCAATTTAGCCTTGTCTTATTTTTTGTCCACCGGCCGTACTGTATCACACTAATTATTTACTATCCAATGAACGAGTATGTAAGTATCTTGCGCTAGCATCTTGAGGCTAAAGCCGCGAACCCACCGCCACGCACGCTACGCCCACGGTCCACGGCCACGCAGCTCAGCTACGTTGAGCTATAGCCGAGTCAGCCACGAATGTATCAATGGGTTTTACCTCATACATTTTCATAGAAAGCGAAGCTGAGTACACGTGCGCAGCGTGTGCGTGTACTTCGGTGGGTTTGAGCCTTTATAGGCTCATCTCAGGCTTTATGCGAGTTTAACCCAATCCTGTGGGAATTTTGGGATAAAAAGTATTCTGTATTTTAAATTACTTACTTGTTATAAGAAATGTCAGTACCAAAATTCATCAAAAAAAGTTCAGTAATTTTTACGTTCCGTTCGTGAGTTATGGTGTAAATAACCCAATTTTTTTATATAAATATTTAAATAGAATTAATTCAGGTCACCAACAAATAACTAAAATACATAATATTATGCCACTTATCACATACATTACCACTTAAGTACGGTTCCTGAGAGCACCCATAACTATTGGACCTAGATAGCCGAATCTAATGCCTAGGCTATCCGATTACCTGAGTTTAACACTAGATCTAGGCTCTAAGTGCCTGTAACCTAACATATGTCTAATGTTATGTCTGTCTTAAATAGTGGAGTTTGTCTGGTTTTGTTTTGGGATTGTTTTGTTTTTAGGCCTTATTTAATTACTTGTAATGGGGATGATAGTTTCATTTTTCTTTGTTATTAGCTAAAGTTATTATTAAGACTCTTTTTTAGCATAACAACATTATCATCTCATTATTAGTAACTGACCGTTGACTAATTGTTAACTTTGATCTGCAATAGAATCTTAAACTTTATTCACTATTATTTTGTATATCCGGGAATGGACAGGAATACGGAGTGCCGCAGAACTGTTCAGTCTGGCGAGAGATCGCGAGAAATATGCGGAGCTGACTGCCAACCTTCACTAGTTGGAGAGGCACTGAGAGAAGAAGATACTTAACTTAAAAAAGAAGTATTAAATATCGCTTACCGTCCGTGGTGTGAATTTAAAATTCAAGAATCCAAGCCACCACAAAACAAAACCCACAAATTCACTATTTAAATCTAAAATTAGAACTGTACCCACATAAATAACCTTTGTTACACCTAACTCAACTTGTCAAGACACGAAACAAATATTTCTAACAAATTTTCCTTCGTAACCCGTAATCAAAATTCTTGGCGAACCTGTCTGTTTCTCTGTCTGAACTAAACACAGGTACAACCGAAAAATTTCCAAATTTAAGGGAGTTTTAGACAGCCGGCGGGGCGGGGCGAACGGGACGTCGTCGGCGGGACAGAGAGCGTTCACGTCAGCAGAAACATTATTGAAAAAAAAAAAAAAGTTCATTAATACATAAATCGTGTCCCGTACACTAGCATTAAATTATTTTATTGAAAATAACAGTGTACTAAAATCTAAAATATTATGTAGATCCTATGTAAAAAAAACAATAGTTGAGCGCGCCTACTTGATAGAAATTTCATACACCCAGTGATTTTATTTATTACCTACAGCCTGCCAAATTATTTTTTAGTTATTAGTATAATGTTATTTTCAATAAAACTCTATAACTTTTTTTTAACTCAATTTCATTTTGCACTTCGTGAGCAATCTCTCTCTTTGCTCTCCTTGCCACGTCTCGTCCCGTCCCGTCCCGCCAACGCCCCGTCGGCTGTCTAAAGCGACCTTAAACCTTATTTCCAAATCAGTAAAAGTTATTTTCAAATGAGACAGCTCGAAAGATTTACGACGTTATCCAGATTTAGAAGATAAGAGATTAATTAAAAATTTGTACACGAAAGTCTGTTTTGTAATTAAGTTTTTCTGTAATTGTATTTTTTATTTAGTATTTCGGATTGGTATTTTTGGGTTTGATGCTGAGTTTTCTTGTGAAATTTAAAAAAAATTATAATTATTTTACTTCTTAGTTTTTCTTATCTCGTGATTTGACCCGACTCCACACAACGTACGGGACCCCATCTCAATATAGTAACAGACCCCTAACTAAGCTTGGAGCTTGTATCTAGGGTATCAGAAACTACGCACACACTCATTCACACACACACCCAGCCCGAGACAAACATTTGTGGTTCACACAAATATTCACCCCGCACTGGAATCGAACCCGCAACCTTACGGATGGCAGTCCGGCATGGTGACCACTCTGCCATCGAGGTCGTCAAAAATATTTAATGTATTTTACGGGACATTTACACGCCCGCGCCGACGGCGTCTCGCTCCGCACTCAACGCCGCCGTCGGCGCGGACGTGGCTGAAACTAGTCGAGGGTTTCGATATAGGTACGTGTAAATGTCCCGTAAAATATATTAAATATAAACAATGACGTACGTTTCGTTTAATAATAAAACGTTTTAAATAACCTCAGTTGGGACTTGATCCTACGTGGTCATAGGTTCAAGTCCCAACTATCGAGATCGAGATCAAACCCCTGCTAATTTTGATTAGTATTGAATGAAATAATATACACTATATCTATACTAATATTATAAAGAGGAAAGATTTGTTTGTTTGTTTGTTTGTAATGAATAGGCTCCGAAACTACTGGACCGATTTCAAAAGTTCTTTCACTAATGGAAAGCTAATTTATCAGTGCGTGACATAGGCTATATTTTATCGCCGTAATCCCACGGGAACGGGAACTACGCGGGTGAAACCGCGGGGAGCTACTAGTAATATTATAAAGAGGAAAGATTTGATTGTTTGTTTGTAACGAATAGGCTCCGAAACTACTGAACCGATCTCAAAAAATCTTACACTAATGGAAAGCTAATTTATCAGTGCGTGACATAGGCATATTTTATCCCCGTATTCCCACGGGAAAAGGAACAACGCGGGTGAAACCGCGGGGCGCTACTAGTTTTCAAATACACGGAGGATGAAAGTTCGATAGATTTTAGAAGAAATTACCCACTATTACAATTTTGCAAAATAAAAACCAACCAATTAA
Organism: Timandra comae; assembly: GCA_958496195.1. Taxonomy (NCBI): domain Eukaryota; kingdom Metazoa; phylum Arthropoda; class Insecta; order Lepidoptera; family Geometridae; genus Timandra; species Timandra comae. Next base: position 1,343,999 of record OY292376.1, read on the forward strand.
AATTATCTACTCACCAAACAGTTTTTAATCACAACTATGCACACAGCTAAAATTGGTATAAAACCGCTATAAAAATTTAGTGAGTAAAATTAAAAATATATTTAAATATTTGGCTGAAGCTGCAAGCTGGAGATACCTTGAACCAATAGCGCTGAAAGCAATGTTTGGGCAAACACCTTGGGTTAGGTAGGGAGTGTGGTGTGAGCGGAGCGATAAGCGGAGCGGAGAGCGATTTGATGAAAAAATATATGTTTATTTGGTGATGGACTTAGTATTAGTGATGAGCAAATAACTTATGAATAATGTATAGGAAAAGTAAGAACTAAACTTAAATTATTAAAGCAAGTTATCGGCATGATTATACTGCAGGACAAACACCTCTCTCTCTCATTGACTCTCTGTCACTCGTCAGTTCATTCTTACTGAACCAAAACTTAAATCCAAACCACATTTTTAACTAAACACGGGAATCGTATCTGGAGCCTCAGGATTATCAGTCAGATGGACATTTCACTTGACAATAGCTCAAGCACAATTTTAATTTTAATATCAATTACATCACTCAAAATCGTAAACCAAATATCCTTTAACTAGCGACGCCCCGCGGTTTCACCCGCGTAGTTCCCGTTCCCGTAGGAATATGGTGATAAAATTATGCTAAAAACCTTCCCACTGAATCACTCTATCTATTAAAACAAACGCATCAAATCCGTTGCGTAGTTTTAAAGATCTAAGCATACATAGGGACAGAGAAAGCGACTTTATTTTTAACCGACTTCCAAAAAAACAGGAGGAGGTTCTCTATTCGACGTGTATATTTTTTTTTTTTTTTTGTGTGTTTGTTACGCGATTTCTTTGTAATCATGAATGGAGCATTTTAAAATTCTTGTTTCATTAGAAAGCGGATATTCGCGAAGTGGTCCCATGTCAAGGAAATCAGGATCTGATGATGGGATCCAGGATAAATCGAGGAAAAACCCGCAACAATGTAGGCTGGGGTGTCGATTGACATTATTAAAAGTAAAACTACCTGAGACCCGTGGTTTTGCTCGCGATATTCTTGATACCATAAGAATTTCTGGATGAAAATTTTTTGGCTGTATTCTTTCGTATTTAAATCAAATGCTGTTCACAATTCATGGGTTTTAGATGAAAAATGACCTGTTTTTTAATTCGTTAACACACACTGAAATAAACCCGAAACTACAACATTTTTTAAAAATGTTTTTTTATACTGTTATAGGTACCTATTACACATATATCTTCAGAGCGTTTTCATAAAACTTTAGTAAAAAAATATATTTAGATAAGTATTACAAACACACAATGCACCGGATTAGATTGTACTTATATATTATTTTAATTAATAAATAGACAGTATAAACGTCATCCTCTATTTTCGTTTTTATTTTGACTTTGGTTAATTTTCTAAAAAGTTCTTATATCTTTGTGGTTATAAAGAAGTTTTGTAATAAAATGATGGTTTAATTGGAATGATGAAGTTAAAAAGAAGTAATAAAATGCAGGGTTGTGTTAGATTATGAATCATGAGTAACATCAGCTCATGGGACAGGATTCAAGCGGTACCCGTTGAGGTTGAACTGCTCGACACTTATAGAGCAGCGAAAAAATCCCTGAAAGAGGCTATTGCCCTCGCAACTCTCGCGGCAATCGTGGGAAACGACCTCTCCTTGCCAAATGTAGTCTCAGCTATGGTGAGCGAGGAGAGGTCTTGAATTGGAGTGTCCACCTTTTGTGAGGTCGTACTCTCGCAAAAAAAAGCTGCGGAGAGAGAGCGAAAAGCCCTCTCCACTAATACTATCCGCAGCAGAAAGTTGGGCAGACGGAAGCAAGACTACCACTTTGTCCTGCAACCGCCATACGCCCGACCTGCGGCAGTGATCCCTGGGGGGAGATCCACTGCCGCCATATAGGCCTCGAGGTGGCGCGCGGTACTTTCGGAAGGGGGTAACTCAACATCTGTCGCCTAGAGCTACATTCTAGCTCAGAGGGGAAACCCTTAACAGGGTAGAGACGCCTGTCCGGGATCGTAGTAGCGTGCAGCCGCGTTTCTTCCGGTTTCAGCCAAAAGCGCAGAGGTGGCACACCAAGGGGTTTTAGTCGGTAAGCGCGTCGCCGCTCTATCTTTGCGGTGTGGAGTCCGACATACCCCGTCGTTCCCCTGGACAGAGGAAAGACGTAAAGTCTTCCTCCCACAAAAAAGGATTCAAGTGATCCACGGGTCAAAAGCTCTTCTGGAGGAAAATTAAAGCGTATTTTGTAGAAGGAGACTTGCTTCCCACTAAAAAATTTAAAATAAAGTTAATTTAAAAAAATAAGAAACCGACTTCATCACTAAAAAGTAAGAAAATAATTTAAAATAAACGATATTATTAATACATATTTACAATTTATAATTAGTTACTTTTGAAGTCGGTGACAGCCAAAGCCTTCATTAATATTATAGGCGCGTCTCGTGCTATCTTATAAGGAAAAAAAACTATCCTGGGCTGGCACTGACTCCAAAAGTTACTAATTATAAATTGTAAATATGTATTAATAATATCGTTTATTTTAAATTATTTTCTTACTTTTTAGTGATGAAGTCGGTTTCTTATTTTTTTAAATTAACTTTATATACTATGTAGTGATAAACAACAAACTTCAGTTTCTTAATTCAGCAAAAGCCACAGAAAAATCTCGTCGCAGTAAAACCTCAAAAATCTCGTCGTCTATTCCGTAGTAAACCTTCTCAATCCCAATTCGTGCCGAAACAATTTTTCAACAATCTTGAATGAACCTAAACAATAAAACACTGTTAGGTTATATCGAAAAAATATCGTCTATCGCACAGTTTTGTCCGCACACAATCGACGTTTTTCAAACTCGGTGTAGGGTTGGCGAAGTGTCGATAAATTTATAGTTTTTTGTCGATATCGATAGTCTACTTGCATAATAAAGAGGCATATTTTGTTTCTTCCTAAGAGTTGTAGAGTGTTCTCTAATGATCACATTAGAGAACACTCTACAACAGTAAGATGAAAACTATCAACTTTTCATATCAATAGAATATACGAGTACAACTATTAAAGAACAGTTTTTTTTTGTTAGCGTTATGAACTACTAATTTGACAAAATGACGATTTGTCGGTGTATCGATTTGTTAATACCCTTTAATTAATATTTTTTATCGATATCGATACTTTCTACACTGACATTATAATTTTTTTTTTTTTTGATATGACAAAACTAATTTCGGGAACTACTAAATCAAATTAAAGATGTCTGCGTGCGTCTGTGCGTCAGATGTCTGTGCGTTAGTTTTTGAAGAAGTCTATAATAATACAAGCTAGAAAGAAAGAAAAAGCGTTTATTTGTAGTTAGATAAAGCTTCATATATCGATACTTGTTACAATTCAATAAAATATCGATACTATTCGGCTATCGATACTCCCCCATCCCTATCTCTACATATTTGTACTGTACTCGCATAGCATCAAATCGATATTTATAACGAATACATCAATCACTCGAATAAGTGAAGTGTCTCGATAATAATCGCTTGTTCTGTTTGTTTATTAATGTTTGTCTGTATTGTTTAGCCCTGTTTTTATCTGGGGGGTGTTTTTCCAACGTTTTATTATGTTTTAATGAGATTGAAAACGTATAAGAAGATGGATAATGTAAAATGATGTGAGGCTTTGTTTTCCCTTTTTTCAATTATGTCTATAGATATTTTTTTTACATTTATTGGTACTTACCCTGTTTTATTGTTTGCCTTACGCTAAAGTTTTACCCGCCTCGATCCTATTTTTTATTTTATTTATTTATTTAGCACAAAACACATTACATCCACTTAAAAATAGAATATAACAAAATTATACAACATTTGGTTCTTGAATGTAACGTAAACCTATGTGCCTACAACTAATCTACAATTTTGAACTGTTATTTGAAATAACTTGTATAATTAACAAAAAAAAAAAAAACTGTTATTGATTACAAAAAGCTAATGCCTTAACTACAAAATTATTATTATTTGTTATGTCTTTTCCATTCACGGGACTATTAAGGAGTCCCGGTCTTTTGGAAGGCTAGTATGGGGCCAAAGCCAACACACGGAAGCCCTTTGACATATTTAATCTTGTGTAAAGGATGCACAATCCGGCGACTATCCCTGTATAACACTATAAAATGCATCCAAGGACAGTCCCCGGTTCTGCTGGGACTATTGCAAATATATGGAAAACTACGACTGGGTTATGGGAATGGGATGTTTAATGGACTGGATATTGGGGAACTATGGGGACTATGACACCCGCCGATACAATGCTATAAACATGTACGAAGTGGCGGATGGAGACTTGCCAGCTCTAAAAAAAAAAAAAAAAAAAATTTAAATTATTATTATATTATTATGATTACTATTGATCCGTAACTTGCTGTAACAGAATTTGTCTTAACCTATACTTGTATTTGTATGGATTTGCTTCAAAGATGTCTAGCTCACTGTGATGTTTTGCTACTTCATTATACTGTCGGGCCATTCTAGTTAAGGGGTTATAAAAAGAGATGTTATTTCTAAATGATTGTAGGGCAAAAATATTAACCTTATTGGAATTCCGAGCTCTATATTTAATGTTTAATGAAATTTTTGACAGCAAATTAGGAGAATCGATAATAGAATGAATTATTTTATGCAAGTAAATTAAGTCAAAATAATATCTACGTGATTTTAAAGATTGGATTCTAAATTTTAATAGCCTTTCTTCATAACTTAGGGAGAGCCGACCAGGTGCTAGACGATAGCAAAGAAGTCTGAGACATTTACGCTATTCCTTTGGGAATTTTATAATATTCCTATATTTAATTCTTATATTCCTATTCCTATGTATAAGGAATATCAGTACCACATTTAATCTAAATCGGTTAAATAGTACGTATTTCAGTCTGTTCGCGTAAACATACAGTAAGTAAGTAAAGTTAAGTAAAGTAAAAAATAATTTATTACTACATTTAAATTAAAAAACACACAATTAAACTTAAAAACAAAACAAATGTAGCAAAAGGAGGCATCTCAGCTGGTGCTGTACTGAAGGTTCAGTACAGCGCTGGTTTTCGGATGCCCCCTGCTCTCTAGGTGTTATGAGAGCTATGAGTGGTAGGTAGGATTATACAGGATTCCTTTAATCCCAAAAATAGGCTTTTTTTTCAAAACGTGTGTAAAACCGTAGAACACAAAATACATCCAAAAACCTTTTATTTTCGCTATCGGTTGAAAAATTCATATAATCAAACATTCGTCTCTTATTTCAAAATGGCGGCACGTCTAGTAGGTCGATAAACAATCGAACAGTATGACGTCACATCCAATATGGTTATAGACATCAGGACTGTGCGTGACCAGAATTGTGAGGGAAATGTGTGTGGTATTGGTGCATACTGTTTTGGCTGAGTTTTTGTAGAAATTTTACGGTAAAATTGACTTTATTGTACAGTACTGAAGAAATACTTTTTAAACGTCGCAAATTAATAAAAGTAAATTATTGCCCAGAAAGGCCTTATCGCCCTCATTCAAAGTATGCTCAAGCCCCTCGGTGGGGACATATACGAGCTGATGATGATTCTGTAGATGCAATTCATCAAATATCAAATATATGTGAAAGATAGACCTTTTACCTGCAGAACCATTGCGTACAGGACAATGTTACAGATTTGTTTAAACTGTTATTCTGTCCTTTTGTCCATATTTTAAGCGATTTAGTTCTAGTTATACCCCGCAGTTTCAATTGCGTTTAATTTTACAAATCGTGTAACTTTCCTCTTGTGTCACTATATACCCCTATTTTTAATTCGAGATACTTAATCACACAGCTAATGTAAACGACGGGTCAGTTTTTTTCTTTTGCTTTTATTTAAAAAGTTATGATAAGTCAAAAAAATATTCAAAATCCCGCCCAATTTTATTGTTATTCTACACCGAACAACAGGCGAACGCTGCGATACACAGCTGAGCGCGGTCATCGACCCGAGCCGTCACAGAATACTTGATAGCTAGTGTGCCGTCTGGTAATACGACATTTATTTAGTATTTTTTAAAGATAAGTAATCGACTATCATTTCTGATTTATTTTATTGGATATATGGATTCAGTTACTGCTACAGATATTCTGATTTTAATAAGTCCCATAATTTCAAAATAGGGGTGTATATTGCTTATAACTGCATTAAAATCCGTTGCGTAGTTTTAAAGATCTATGCGTACAAACAGCAGAAACGACTTTGCTTTACTTATATTATACCATAAATAATAGCGATAGCAACTTTCTTCTCTATAAAGAAGATTACTTAGTACCCGCGTATTTCCAAACTACAGTCACAGTCACGGCCTTAGTACAGCAGAGAATGCAAAAAAGGTATTTGCTTAAATATGAATACCCATTAAAGTCTTCTTTCAACGCGGTGATGGCTTCCAGTTCAACATTGAACCTAAATTATTAAGGTTTAAAGTACATTATAGCTCCAAATTTCTTTAACAAAGCAATATATTTTGACTAATGTTGATTATGTTGTTGACCACAATGTTTTATTCTAATTAACTACTGACGCGGGAATGTGTTGAAGAATATTTATTGGTTGTCAAGTTATTTGTCTAAATAATTTGAAAGATCCTCACAGTTTTTACTGCTCTATTCTACATATAATAGTTTACTCAAAGAAATATAAGGTGTTCCTTCACCGAGAGCATTCGCGTGTAATGTAACGTTACAGATTCGTCTTTGAGCATTACATTACGATAATACCTCCCTGACTAACGAGCATTCGCGTGTAATAATTACAAATTACAATTTATAAATTACAAGGTGCACATTGTAATGCTCGGTTCTCCTCCTTCACTGATGTAATGCTCAAATCTGTAACGTTACATTACACGCGAATGCTCCCGGTGAAGGAGCACCTTTAACCCAATGTTTAGCAGGCATGATGGTGATTACGCCGAGTTCTACTCACTGTGTGCTTCACTACATGGTATAAAACAAAGTCGTTTTCTCCGTCCCTATGTCCTTATGTCCCTATGTATGCTTAGATCTTTAAAACTACGCAACGGATTTTGATGCGGTTTATTTTAATAGATAGAGTGATTCAGTGGAAAGGTTTTTAGCATAATTTTATCTCCATATTCCTACGGGAACGGGAACTACGCGGGTGAAACCGCGGGGCGCCGCTAGTATATATTATGATAGAGAGAGAAACGTTGCCCGGCAGAAGTATAGAGAGAGTAAGAGTGTAGTATTTTCCCTTCAATACAATCTTAAAAGCCGAATGTTACAGAAACTAATCGAACTACTGCTAAAATTCTAGAGAAAAGTCTCTGCCGATAGCAGGTTTGTATTAAACATATAGCAATACAGAGAAAGAGAAATTTTTACCTTCCCATATAACCATAAAGGCTAATCCACTATTAAAACAGTTATAATACTAAAATATCGTCCCTATCTACGCGACTGAACACAACTTAAATATCACAAAAAGCTGATCGCATCTCACACGTCACCAGGCACAAATCTAATTTCGCTGCTATTGACATATCAAATATAATCGTGAACGCATTTTTCTTCGATTGCTTAATATAACAGTGTATTTTTGTTTTGTTACTTACGTTGTTTTTGGTTTGGCAGGCGAATTTTTTGTGTTTGGCATTTTAAGTTATTGTGTAGTGTATAGATTCCTTGTGTTTTTGTGCCTCGTGGTTTAACTTGGGCTAGCTTCGTTTTTATTGGGAGTAATGTTAATATACCCTATATAGGTTTAGTCTTCACTACATGGTATAAAACAAAGTCGCTTTCTCTGTCCCTATGTCCCTATGTATGCTTAGATCTTTAAAACTACGCAACGGATTTTGATGCGGTTTGTTTTAATAGATAGAGTGATTCAGTGGGAAGGTTTTTAGCAATTTATCCCCATATTTCTACGGGAACGGGAACTACGCGGGTGATACCGCGGAGCGCCGCTAGTCCTCGATGAATGGGCTATCTAATTCTAAAATATATTTTCATATAAAAGCAGCTGTAGTTCCTGAAATTTACGCATTGAACCAAAACTCTTCAGCTTTGTAATATAAAATGTCGATTAACTTGTATCTTCAATTAGAGCAGGTTTTCAGTTTACAATAACAATTAAAAAACCGAATTAAATAAGTTTAATTAAGTAATTTTAATTATGTAATTAAAAACCTTTCCCTCGCCAATACTAAACAAACTCCCAGAATCGCAATCCCACAGGATACTGTTTAAAAAACAAAAACCAACCGATTCCAACAAAATAAAATAAAATTTCTTGACTTAATTAAAAACATCGAATCGTCCATTACAGTGTTCCCCAAAGAAATCCGTTGAAAAAGCAACAAATAAAGATAATTACTCACTTAGCACCCGCAGAATACTTAATTACATTCGACTAAGGAAAAATGTCCCCGTTTTTAGGGGTCCTTACCCAAACGGGAACCTATTACTGACATATCTTATATATAAAATTCTCGTGTCACAATGTTCGTTCCCGCACTCCTCCGAAACGGCTTGACCGATTCTCATGAAATTTTGTGAGCATATTCAGTAGGTCTGAGTATCGGCCAACGCTTTTTCATCCCGAAATTCCTACGGGAACGGGAACGGGAACTACGCGTGTGAAACCGCGGGGCGCAGCTAGTAGTTTATATAGTTATTATGGTTATTAGCACTCAAATTATTATGAGTGATCATGGCGCTTGCAACAGCGTCGAAATGTCGGAAACTCGAAATAAATCATATACATGGTAAATATCATATTAATTATAATAATAATTGATTGACTATTAATTGACTATAGTTCCCCTATATCCAGTCACTTGAACATCCCATTCCCATTGCCCAGTATTTGCAATAGTCCTAGCAGAACCGGGGACTGTCCTTGGATGCATTTTATAGTGTTATACAGAGATAGTCGCCGGATTGTGCATCCTTTACACAAGATTAAATATGTCAAAGGGCTTCCGTGTGTTGGCTTTGGCTCCATACTAGCCTTCCAAGAGACCGGGACTCCTTAATAGTCCCGTGAATGGAAAAGATTTGACTATTACTGAGATTCCGCTGTCCGTCCGTCCATCATCAGGCTGTAACTCAAAAACGGTGATAGCTAGACAGTTTTTTTCACAGATGATGTATTTCTATTGCTGCTATAATAACAAATAGGTATTAAAATACAACCACAGATCATGTAGTCAGTTTACATCCATACTTCTCTTCTTTAAAATACAACAAACTTGACTTTTTCACCGATAATGGTACGGAACCCTTCGTGCACGAGCCCGACTGGCACTTGGCCGGTTTTTTTAATTAAAATAAATAAGATTTTAACAAATTTTCCCTAAAACAAGAAACCGTTACCTTGTAACAGGGAACAATCCAAGAGATTTGGTTTAAAAAGGAAAGTTCGTCTTTAAAAATGTATTTTTGAAAGATTTCTCGGGTGAGAATTATGAGACAAAAGTGTTTGTATCTCTCCCCGAGTTATAAATGTTCTCATTAAGCCGATTTAAATGAATTTAAGTTTCTGGTAGAATGGACTGATATTTTTAACTTCCTACTTTTATTCTTCATTTTTGAAATAAATGCGAGATAGCGACGTCTATCACTACATAGTATAAAACAAAGTCGCTTTCTCTGTCCTTCTTCTCTGATCTTTAAAACTACGCTACGGATTTTGATGCGGTTTGTTTTAATAGATAGAGTGATAGAGTGGGAAGGTTTTTAGCATAATTTATCCCCATATTCCTACGGGACACGCGGGTGAAACCGCGGGGCGCTGCTAGTGTAAAATAAATCAACTTGCCGTAAATGCCAGGTCATAGAAGAAAACATAACTAAATATAGATAACTCAAAGGCTGACTGACTGGCTGACATAGTGATCTGTCAACGCACAGCCCAAACCACTGGACGGATCGGGCTGAAATTTGGCATGCAGGTAGATGTTATGACGTAGGCATCCGGTAAGGACTTCCCACGGGATTGTGATATACGCGGGTGAAACTGCGGAGAACAGCTAGTACAATATATACCAAATGAAATATTTCTGACCCAATTTTAGCGATATGATTTTTTATATAAAATACCAGCATTTCTATAAGTTAAACTATCATGAAATCATAATTACAGAGTTCTATAAATGAAAAGCAACTATACTATATAAATAACTAAAAAAATATTAACTAACCACTTTCTTTTTCTTTTCGTTCTTCTCGCGATCTCAAACCTAATTAACAATATTATTATTTTTTTAAATGTCCCTTTTTCAGTAAATCTCCCCCTTTTATTTGTTAAAACTTTGTATTTGTTCGTGTGTATTCTGTATCTATATGTGAAAGCATGTAATTGGTTTAAAGTTACTCATTTTTTCCTACTTATTTTGTTAAGACAACTGTTTGCTTTCCTAGTAAATAAAAAAATAAATAAATAAATACTCCTATGAACTATCATCATCTCATTATGTAATTTTATTATATTGTCTCCAAAATGAAATATCTTACTCCTTTTCAGAATTTCAGAGTATTTCAGTAGTATAATTCTGAAGGTTGTTCGTAATCGTAATTCCCACAGGATCGGCAACGGGAATAACAGGGAAAAAGCAACGAAGCGCAGCTAATAAATAATATAATATTATATTAGATTTAAAAACAAAGATGTACTCTTTTAGATTTTATTAGTATAATGCTGAGTTAAGGAGTTTATTTTTAATAAAATAAACGACTGTTTGTTTGTTTGTTTGTAGGAAGTATTATTACTGTGTCGATATGGCAGATAGCTCGGGTGGTTGGGTGGTATATACTCCCACCTGTCAAGCTAGAAGTACTGGATTCAATTACTGGCAAAATCACAGATGTTTGGTCCGTGATCTTGATCTTGAGCTATATTTGAACAAAAAATAGTTTGCATTGATAATTCTTCTCAGGAATTAAACCCGGAACCCAATACAGCTAGCACAACACAAGCTACGAAACTATGTCGTCCCGACACTATACTTAGGAACATAAATATAACCAAAAAATCTAGCTACATAGATTGTCTAAAATAGTCAACCTTTTTGCGAAAACCCTCATGATAATAAAATGTAATAATCCTAATTATCTCTAGCAAGATAAATCTTATAAGTAACAACTCTAATAAATTATGTTTTTGTTTCAGGTAAGAACGATACCTAGGTATTATAAGTCTGCCAAAGTCTGGTAAGCTGAGATTAACTAAATATGGTATAAAACTTTTGGTATGTGAAGTAGGGAGGATAATATATGTATGTATATAATATGTTAAAAGCTGATGTGTGGTTAAACATAGTTTTATTAGGGGAGTCTAGATGCAATTTTTTCATTAAACTTATTCCCGTGTTACCTCCTTGGATATTGCCTCTAGAGCAAACATTTTGGCCTGTTATGACGACCTCGATGGCAGAGTGGTCCCCATGCCGGACTGCCATCCGTAAGGTTGCGGGTTCGATTCCTGTACGGGGTGAATATTTGTGTGGACCACAAATATTTGTCTCGGTCTGGGTGTGTGTGTGAATGAGTGTGTGCGTAGTTTCTGATACTCTAGATACAAGTTACGAACTTAGTTAGGGGTCAGTTACTATAATAAGATGATGTAGTGAATGATTATGTTATGTTATGTTACCCATATCCCTTTTCTCCAATAACTTAATAAACAAGATTTGTCATTTGTTCTTTTTGTATGGAAAGGCGTTTAAGCAACTATTTTTAGAGGTTTTCTATTCTAACCGAAGTATACTGACAAAAAAATGCAGCGCGTTTTAGCGAAACACTTTAAAAGCCAACTAAATGTACCTAAAAAAATACAGGCGACCAATATAACAAAACATTTGCAGTGACATCTAAAAGCCGCAATACTTTAATTCAATTCTGTGACTACGAGGGTATGGTCAAAATATTCTCTAAAATTCAGTTTTTCAACCGACGCGTTTTGCATGCGTAATTCGCCGCGTATGTCATGGAATACAGTCGCCTATTCAATATTTAAAAGTGTATTCTGTTTTACTGACCTAAAAAGTATAATAAAATTGTTCAATTCATAGACAATTTTGAATATTTATATTTGGAATATGTGTTTTGATAGATATGAATATTTAAATTGATTTACTTACTACAAAAACGGTGTAAAAAATAACAAACTCATAGAAGTTCTTGGAGATTCATCTCAACGTCCAGCTAGTAGTTTCATACGATTGCAGGTTCGATTCATGTATGTAGTAAATTACTTGATCAATGTATTTTACAAATGTGACATAAGCACATTTCATTATAATATTAGTTGACACGTGTGTGTAGCTTAGTTTCTGATACCCTAACATCAGGTCATAGCCCTAAGCTGCCTTATTTGCGTTGCATTTTTAGTCTGGTTTAGGTCTTAACCAGGTTTTACAATATAATCTAAGTACAATTGTGAATAGTGTCAAAGTGACAGATTTGACTGACAAGGTGTCAAATGCTTACCAGGTTTTGTTGAACCAGACTAAAAATGCAACGCAAATAAAGAAGTAGAAGTCAATTGCTATTAATATGGTGATTAGAGCAACTAATATGATTGATAATACGCTGTTACTTTTGAAAATTAAACCATGAATTTTTAAAACAGACTACTAACACGTTAAGCTGTTTAAACTCGCAAAATCCAACGTAAATCATCAAAAAACAATTAAAATTAAATAATGTTCATTCCCGAAAACATAATTAATAAATAATAATTAACATTTAATTAAGAGAACACGACATTAAAATGTTCTGGTCGGCCATTAATGGTACAAGTTTAAAATTTTAAATTATATTTGTTATTTCCGCGAAGCCTTGCGGATATACGCGGCATGATTGTTTCGTTCAGGAATTACATACAAACTCTTTTATAAAAACCACATTTTGTTGTAAATGGTTCTTGTTTTATCTTTTTTTAACTGTTTTAAAGAATATATATTTTAAAAATACATGTTTTTAATTAAAATAAACGTCAAAGGTGTAAAAATTACGATTCCGCCATCTTTGGAGGTCGGCCATATTGGATTTAGAATGATGTCACTTATCTAATCATGAGTCCTAAATTCTAATCATCTAAAATAATATCAGCTCTATCGAAAGAGATGTCTAACAGAGATCTATAAATCTGCTACACTAGACTGCAACCTTCTCAGCATCTGCTAATCACTACTGTCATTCTTTTTCTTCTTCTTCTTCTTCTTCTTGTAGTGCCTCTCCATTACTGAAGGTCAGCAGTCAGTTTCTGGAATCTTTCTTTGTCCAGAGTCAGTCTGAACAGTTGTTCTACAGTCTTGCTGTCATTCACATCACATTAAAAGAGAAATAAAACAAAAACTTGTCTTAACAAACTAATTTATTTACCAACGAGGATCCTTAACCGAACAACCATCGGAACTAGGATACAATTTCATAATGCTATTCTCATCAGATATTATCAACTCATTATCTTTATCAAAAGCCATTCCGTATATATTTTTAAGATCCAAAATCTTTTTAAGACCATCTATTTCGTTGATAAACAGACCGAAATTCGTACAAACGTACATATGTCCCTCGTTATCTTCCATTAGCTGTCTAACAGTTATCAATTCATTAATAACATAAACTCCTAAACTTTCCTCATCATATTTATATAAACCAGATTTATTCGCGAAAAAAATATCATTATTTCTCGTCACATAAAAATGATCAATTTCAAAATGTTGAAACTCTTTCACTATTGAGAATTTGCCATCTATTTCTAAATAAAGTCTTTGTTCTGGATAGCTGATGTAGAACAGATTGTTATTGTAGAATAAAGACCAGATATTCTGCCCTATTTCTTTGTATACATCTGCTATTTTTGTGAACATATTAAACTTGTAAATACCGTCACTACCACCCATGTATACGATATCATTTGCGTTGTCGATTGCAACCGCACAGCCTCCTAGAATACCAGGTATTGGTTGAAACTCTCTTGTATCAAGATTGAAGTATGCCAACTGGAAATCAACATCTGAGTAAGGTTCTGGTACTGAGTAACTGAAGAAGAGTGTGTTCGTTGCTTTGTGTAGGTTCAAATTGTACGGCCTTCCAAGGTTAGCCCATAACGTTTGTCGCTCGTAGTACCGTTCACCAAGTTTGAGTCGGCTGCAAGTCTTGTGAGGTATACCGTGTACTACAGTTGCTGTCATCAGAAGTATTAATACATCCATCGTATGTTTAATCTGGAAAAGAAAAATGTATTTGTTATTACTAGTATGTTATAGAAACAGATTGCCTTGTATTATTTGTGGAGATCTGATGGCAGTTTCAAAATGTAAAATAATACTGATGAAACTAAAAAAATCGGCTTATTCCAATCTGTCCGACAAGTAGTTCGATCATCTAACTACTTGGACAAATATGTTCCAAATAGTCCGACCTTGATATAAGATAAGGTTTCAGAAAACAAGAAGATATTCATCATCGATCTATTAGATCCTATGGAAGGCCTTTCTCACTGACGATATTAGTGATGAGACGCGTCATCACCATACTTGCCTAATACATATTTATAACCTCTAACCAGTATATAAGCAAAATAGTAAACATACATCGAACTAGTAATTGAATCTGGGGTAATTGGTCACTATGTTCTTATGTTTCTTAGGTTCTGTTAAATGTTATGTTTTAATGTAAACCTTAGAATATTTGTTAAATGCTCTTTTATTACAATATACTATGAATTAATCTCGTGAAAGTAAAAAGTGTTGATGTATAGTCTATGAAAGCCAGTGATAATAGCTCTCGAGACACAATGACTGAGATTTGTTTATCGCAATTATTTAAACAAGGTTTAATTGGGTGTTAAGATAGATAACAATGTTATTATTATTTAAATTCGTTTGTCTTTCATAATATAATTAATATTATAACAACGTTATGTCATATATCCTGCGTTCTTTAAATGCTTTGGGAATTTTTTGACGATTCTTTCATAGACAAGTGTGAATGGATTTGTAAATAGTATCTATTGTTTTATATTGTACCTACATGTAAGTGTTACGTAATTAGACTTATTTGGGTCCTCTGTGCGTTCGACCTCGATGGCAGAGTGGTCACCATGCCGGACTGCCATCCGTAAGGTTGCGGGTTCGATTCCCGTATTACCCATATTTAGGCGAATATTGGTGTGAACCACAAATGTTTATCTCGGTCTGTGTGTGTGTGTGTGAATGAGTGCGTGCGTAGTTTCTGATACCCTAGACACAAGTTTCGAACTTAGTTAGGGGTCAGTTACTATAATTTTATTTTATTTTTATTTTATTTGGGTGGCTTACAGCTATCCTTATAAATTAACAAATAACATAATTTAGCAAAAGCCATTTACAAACCTCCACATGTAGCTAATATAATGAGATGATGTAGTGAATGATTATGTTATGTTATTTTTTTGATAAAATAAACTGTAAGACTTTTATGGGTCAACTGCATATACATCATCGAAAGTCGTTACATGTTTTCCGACTTTCGATGATGTATAGTATAGTAACCTGGACTGACGACTCACAGCATGAAAACGCTCATGGAATAACAGCCAATCATTACATTTAAGAAATATCATAATATGTCATATATACTACGAGTAGTCTATACATACCAGCGAAGCGCTCATGGCCCAGTGCTACCCACGGATCACTTGTGATCAGTGCGGTTAAGCAACGTCTGGCACCGTCATGACTGTGATGGGTCATTACTAAAAATGACTTTTAATTTCATGAGCGTTTCCGTGCTTCGGAGGGCACGTAAAACCGTCGGTCCCGGCTGTCGTACTAACATCATCGACAGTCGTTACGGGTAGTTAGAGCCCTCAAAAGTCTAACATTCAGTTTAACCAAGAATGTCGTATAGCCCTCTGGGTTGTGAAGGTCTGATGGCAATCGCTTTACGTAAAATACTGACATTCCGCCAAATCTGGTTAAAACTGAAAACCGACCCCAAATAGACATGGGATAAAGGTTCGGAAAAAGAAGAGGAGAGTCTATACATACTAGTCGAGGGATTCGACTTATAGGTACGTGTAAATATCCCGTAAAAGATATTAATTACCATAATATGTTCTATATTTCTCCGTATATAAATTATTACATTAGTCTATTACATTTGTTCTACCATAAGTCTAGCACTGTACTCACTCCCATGACCTTGAACATGCTTCTAGCGCCTAAAAAGTAGTCATCACATTCACGTTTCACACACTCTACAAACATACAAAATTTGAAAACAAACATTCTTTGAAAATGACATTTACACTATGGTAACATTATTTAACCTGTATCTGAGCTACTGACACCGCAAGTTTTTTTACCTACGATGCAGTTAACTTAAAAACCTATCTTATTACAAAATTTCATGGCAATGAAAAAGAGATGCGAGGTGCACAAACATAACATAATCATTCACCACATCATCTCATTATAGTAACTGACCCCTAACTAAGTTCGAAAATATACAATCTATAACCCATGTATATCACAAAAGAATTCAATTCGTCGGCTATGTTTATAAGGAAAAATAAAAATAGTTTTGTAGGTTTTTGTACACAATATATTTTTTTTCCAAAATATGTTATTATTAGGTAATAGCAGCGCCCCGCGGTTTCACCCGCGTAAATATAATATAGCCTATGACACTCCGGGATAATGTGGCTTTCCAATAGTGAAAGAATTTTTGAAATCGGACCAGTAGTTTCGGAGCCTATTTGTTACAAACAAACAGTCAAATCTTTCCTCTTTATAATATTAGTTTAGATATAATCTGTACCTACTACTTTATATCAAACTCACTTAAAAACTAAAATGTAGCAATCTTAAATTTCAATCTACTATTCGAAAATAAACGATTTACACTCACATTTCCAATCTATCAACACTCCACACCCATTGGTGATAAATCTTTCACTTACACACACAGCACAATATTCAGCAAAGTGATAGACAAGCAAACTCCAAAAATGTTTAACTAAACGTTATACACACGAAAATATATTTCAAAAAAGAAAATGCGTGACAGATTCTCAGAAAAATTACAGAAATATGGCACACCTTAGCTGTGATACTATCCCTTTTAATTGCATTTTATGACATAATCTATTGTTATTTGTTAATTAACTAATTTAATTCTTTTTTTTTTTACTTTTTGTCGTAAAATGTGACCTCAATAGAGTCTCACACTAAATTAATTTAATGTTAAAAACCATCTATCGTAACCTGCAAAATTGAAAAACCACTAAACAAAATTTCAAAACTATCTTGAAAACGTGTAAGTATTTAATACTTTTTTTACTTGATTTTAATCACAAGAAATTCCACAACACTTGCACACATATCAATAATAAAATATTAATTATCACAAAACAAATAAACAATAAATATTTGTACACTCACGTCAATTATTCATAATATACTAACGTACATAAGATACGTTTAAACTGATTGGGATCGCAGACTGCAATGAGTGTTAAAGTTATGAATTACATCTAAGATGCTAACATAATTAATAATATTTATATAATAACGGCGAATGTTGTTATATACAATGTCTAATTTGAGTGATCGGTTAATTAGGTGTACATTTTATGATTAGTCTTACACTTAAACTTCTATCCTCCATTTAGAACCTCTATTGGCACAATATAGTCTATCCCATGTCTGTTTGGCAAACATAATTTTAGATAATTTGGCGGAATGTCAGTATTTTAATCCCAAAATTTAGAACTATCTGTTTCTCTTTTTAAGCAATTGTTATCAGCCCTTCAAATCGCAGAAGGCGATACGATATTTTTTAATAAAGTATCATACTAAGGTATTTTGAATACATTTAGAATGTATATACAATAAATTAAAGACAAATTGTTCGTTAAGCCAATTGTAAATTTAAAAAAAGCAGTTCCGTATTTACGGGAGTGGCTGAAAACTTAAAAAAAAGGAATTTTCAAATAAAGGATTGTGGGTTCATTTCCCGTGTGCGATAAATAGGTGGGTAAGTAATAAATGGTAGGTAAATAATATATGTATTGTATGATTCCCTAGATACAAGTAATAAACCTACTAGTTAGGAGCGAGTTGCTATAATAATTTATAATATTATGTCTAATATAAATATTTTTCTCTTTTATTTATTTAATAATAAAGGCACATCTAGCCGTCGTTCAAGGTTTTGTTTTATCAAATAAAAATGCTCAGATCACACCAGACAAACATGTCCATTATCCAAGCACACCAATGTTTGTTGTGAACGGGAATCAAACCCGTATCCTTTAGCATAGAAGGCAGGGTCACTACAAACTTGGCGACTTCGTAGTAAAAATAATACAAATAAAAATAATACTTTTTTTGAGCATTTTTTATAAACCCATGCCGTCCCACTGCTGGGCAAAGGTTTCCAAACATTTCCAACTCTCCCTATCCTTACTAAGTATAAAGGCAAAAAATATAATAAACATCTTACCCTAGTCCATGGTCCCTCGAAGGTTTATTACGCTTGTCTCGTCTCCTGGATCGACTTGATGGCTCCATAACATAAAGTAGTGTGTTCACTCGGCGTCAGTCTGTATATCGCAATACTATCGGAGAATATCACGTTTTCCTGCTCATCAAAAGCAAGACTGAACGCTTGATCTACTTCAGCAACTTTCTTAACTTTCCTAAACGGTCGATCTTCCATATAAATACCGTCACTCGCAACGAAATATATATCGCCATAAGTATCCTCGACTATCTGTCTCACAACCAAAGTGTCTTCCAACATTATCACGTCTGGCGTCGGCCTCTCGACTTTGTACAAAGCAGTCTTGTTAGAAAAATATATAATATTCTGTTTTGATATAAAGAAATTGTCGACTTCAATCTTGCTCGCTTCGGCCACTTTGACGAAGCTGTCGTCTTGGTACACGTACAGTTTCTGACTAGGGTATTCTATGTAATAGAAATGTCTTTTGACGAATATACTCCAGATAGATTTGCCTTGTTCGGCGAAGAAATCAGCGGATTTAGTTAAGAAGTTATACTTGTATATTCCGTCATGTCCGCCAAGGTATATGTCGTCGTTCCCACTGTCATACGCAATAGCATATCCTCCAGGAACATAGGGTATAATCCGACATTTCTTCGAGACGATTACGCAAGCACTAATTAGGAAATCCACGTGAGTGCCATTATGTATCGTGTGACTGAAGAACAAGGTTCCCGAGTATTTATGCATCACCATATTGTAAGGTCTTCCGAGCTTGTCAAATAGTATTTCTTTATTGAAATATACATCGTTAAACAACAAGCCGTCGCACGCGATTCTGTCAGTATTTACTTTACAATATATCTTTATAATATGTAGGAATATGAGTAACAATTTGAAATAGTCCATTTTGCTGTTGATGGAACTGTAAAATAAAAAATGTATAAAATTTTTATGTGTATTGTATTTTATTCAAAACATTTTTTTACTGTTTTTTTGCTTGATATGGCTTGTACGTTGTAAAATGATATTACATATTTATAAAAATAAATTAAATATATTCTCCAGAAAATACCTAAGACCAAGACAAACATATTCATACACACAAATGTTTGTCTGGATCGGGAGTCGAACCAGTAACCTTTTTCATGGCAGGCAAGTTGACTCCCAACTAAAATATTACCACTCGGTTGTCTAATTACATAAACACACTAGCTATGCCCCGCGCTTTTACCCGCGTAGTTCCTGATCCCGTGGGAATTTCGGGATAAGATCTATCTATGTTCTTCCCCGGACCTTATGCTACCCCTGTACCAAATTTTAAGTCAATCGAAAACCAAGGGAAATAGGGATTCATTTTTATATACAATAGTGATTACTTCAATATTTCGGCTTAATACACCAGTCATAATTTAAAAGTAATTTATGCAAACATGTTTTTCAAAAGAAGTTAGTATCAAAAGTGAATACACGAAACTCAATGGATAATCTTGAGAAAAATTGGTTCAAAATCTTACAAGATAATTTGAGAAAATCGCTGAGAATGACAAAAATACATAATATGTAAGTACATCATAAAGTCATAACATAAACAATGACTGAAAGAAAATATGGTTTTGAAGAAACTACATTGTATGTAGCTGGCGTCAACATGGCTGTGTTCTATAGAAAACTTTAATAATTGAAGCTGGTCTATGCTTTTATATATATAAATAAAATGTTAAAAGTGATTGACTGATAGATTAACGCATAATCCAAACACTCAAGGGTTAGAATCTTTCAAGGATTTTCCAAAATTCAACCCCCCAAAGGGCTGAAATAAAATTTGACGCGGGGACTGCGGGACAAAGCAAGTTATCCCTCTGGTAAAAATGCGTAAAAAAGTTATAAATTAAAATGATTATCGAAACACTCACCTTTAAACCACAAAAAAAACACTTTTCTTAACAAAACATTTCACTTTAAAAAACAAAAATAGAAACTTCAAAGCGAATTTTCTCAAGCAAACGAAATCACTAATCAAAATCTTTATAAATAAACAGTTTATAATTTTAACGTTATATAAATAAACAGTTAATTTTATTTATTTATTACAATAAAGGTGTATTTCAGTATTTCCCCGAGTATATAGTTCACTCGCGTTCATAAATGTGAATGAGATATTTTTTCCTCAACATCTCAATATTATGCGCGTGAGATGCGATTGTATTTAAACAATTGCATTTTATATAACTATAAACAAAGCCCCTCTATTTACGAGTATCGATTACCTTTGGTATTTAAAAAAAACCATTCATATTTCATATTTTCTATTGTTTTACACTATAGACGCGTTTTAACACGACCTTTGTTAAGTATTTGCATTTCATTTGAACACTCAACATTTGGACTGGATGAGTAATTAAGAAACAATAGGTTTGTGATAGGTATGTTAAAAAAGCAACGAATATATTCGGTAAATTTATATTCAGTAACTTCAAATTCTTCTTCAAATACAGAATGTCCCAAATAGAACGGTCAGTGGGGGAAAGTAGTAAGTAAGAAGGAGATACAAAGATCTGGTCTTAGGAATCATGTCAACGATTTTAGTAAAAACAAATCTGCATTCACAGATTTAGAAAAAAGCTATTACACTGTCCGGGAATAGAACCGAAAGTTTTGAAAAATTTCGTTAAAAAATAACTTTTTATTTTTTAATCTAAGAATGCAGTTTTTGTTTTTACTAAAATCGTTGACATGGCTCCTAAAACCAGATCTTTGTATTACTTATAGTTTTATACTTCCCCCCACTGACCGTTCTATTTGGGACACCCTGTATAGCGCGCATGAATGAGTCATTTTTAGTTTTAGATGTGAGATTTGGTATAGGTTTTTCCTGTATCCCAGTTTGCCTGCATTTCGTCAGAGAGCATTTTTTCCATAATAAGACTTCTTTAATTTGTGTCCTTTGTGCGATATTTTCCTCTAACTACTGTCAATAATGATGATATTGTATAGTTAATTTGTGAATAAGTGATATCGGCAGAACTGAAGTAGGTACCTCTCATATCCGAGGTGCTTCGTAGGGCACGTTAAGAGATCGGTCTCAGTTGTCATAGGTACTGACATCATCGACAGTTAGTAACAACTGACCTAGACCTAGAGCTAGACAAAAACTCTAACACTTATACTAACCAACATTATCCTAGCACCCACAAAGATCGCAAATAAAGCGATCTAGTTGTTCCGCAACT
This sequence comes from Timandra comae, assembly GCA_958496195.1. NCBI lineage: Eukaryota > Metazoa > Arthropoda > Insecta > Lepidoptera > Geometridae > Timandra > Timandra comae. Next base: position 1,365,780 of record OY292376.1, read on the forward strand.
ACTCGCTTAATAGAAAAATAAATATTCATTCTAATTTACCATTTCCGTTACTGAGAAAGGTATTAATTAAATATTAAATTAATAAATATAAACTTTGTGAGTTAAATAATGAATCCGTAGTACATACATTCCCGTTTATGAGATAATGTTAATGCAGGCAAACGGGTGAAGGCAAAATTAGATGCACATTAGGGATAGGTTATGTTTAATGAGAGGAGCGGTGTTTACACGAAGAAATAAAGATGGATCTCTGCTGCATGTCAATGAGGATAGACCCGTAACCCGTTTGAACCGTATGTCAGAAAAAAATACGAACTAGTATGAATAATTATGATTTTCAAAAGGTACAGATAGATATCTTTTGGATGACCTTTATGTATTTTTTCATATATTTTTATATACTCGTACAGTCCTACCATGTTTACTTAGATATTAGTTGTAGTATTGCTCCAAAGTGGTAACAAAATCTTTCTAAAAATAGTTGTTGACGTGTATGCATTAAGTTAATCAAAACCAATAATGGTAGTAGGGAAAATTATAGACGCTAAACTTAATATAAAATCGCTCCGCTCATGAACAAACTCACTCCCAAATTCAAATTAAGTTGTGTGTTATATAAATTATTTCCACTTGTTACACATTTAATGCTCTTTCGTTATAAATAAACAACATTCTCAAATTTCTCGGCGTGTGTTTAATTTTGTACTCGGCTCATGTTTAAAACAACATTTTAATGACGTATTGTTGATATGTTTGTGCATCCTCGTAATTGAAACCTGTTTTTTGTTTTATTTAACTACTAGCAGTGCACCGCGGTTTTACCCCTGTAGTTCCCAATCCCGTGGGAATTTCGAAATAAAACATAGCCTATGTCCTTCCCCGGACCATAAGCTACCCCTGAACCAAATTTCAAGTCAATCAGTTTTGTAGTTTAGCCGTAAAAATTAACAGACAGACAGAGAAACTTTCGCATTTATAGTAAGGATAATCTTTGTGCCGGCCTCGTTAATTCCACTGCCAAGTAATGCTATTAACTATTGATCTTATAGAGCTTCGCGGTTTCACCCGCGTAGCTCCCGTTCCCATGAGAATGCGGGGACAAAATTATGCTAAAAATCTTCCTCTTGAATCACTCTATATATTAAAGAAAACCGCTTCAAAATCCGTTACATAGTTTTAAAGATTTAAGCATAAATAGCTACAGACAGCGGGACGCGACTTTTTACACTATGTAGTGATGATTATAGTATCGACCTCCTTTTAATCCCTCTGCAGTGTAATGCTATAAACTATTGAATATTGATAATAAATTGATCTAATAAATTGTTGATCTGTTAAACCTTCGACCTAGTGTTGTTTATTTAATGAAGGTTGACATTAGACATTACTAAATCATGCTTATTATAGTTCGATTCCCGTGCGGAGTGAATATTTGTGTGAACCACAAGTTTGTCTCGGTCTGGGTGTGTGTGAATGAGTGTGTGCGTAGTTTCTGATACCCTAGATACAAGCTTCGAACTTAGTTAAGGGTCAGTTACTGTAATGAGATGATGTAGTGAATGATTATGTTATGCTTGTAGTTAGTGCCTTTGATTTTCGTTCGGAAAGGCGAGTTCGATCACCGCCACGTACCAATGGGTTTTCGATTTTCGTTTTTTTAAGTACTTACGTTTATTCGACACTCTTACGGTGAAGGAAAACATCGTGAGAAAACCTGCACACACCTGTGAAAAAATTCTAAGGTTGTGTGTGAAGTCGACCAACCTGCACTCGGTCTATGGTTGACTAAGGATTATCAATTCAGGGTAGGCTCGAGTACCTCTGTGGGGACGTATATGAGCTGATGATAATATTATGTTTATGTCATCATTATGCCTATAACTGTCCACAGCTGCTAATTGTCGAGCGGGGACGGTTTTGACAACCAATGGTTTCTGGAAACCTTTGCCAGGTCATCCGTCCATCGGGTAGGCAGTCGATGAGTTTTTACGTACTCGTAATATAAGTATAGTATCGTATTATAATATATATACGTAGTTATAAGTATTCATTATCAATTTAAGAGCTCTTCAAAACAGCTGCCCTATTCTTTATCTGACTCATGTAAGTTATTCTTGGCCGATCCCTTCTTCCTTCTACTTTTCCCTCCAAGATGTTCAATAATAAATCTGTCATATCTTATGTTTTATAAATGACCTATGATTAACAATTATTATGCCTCTCTAATTACAAAACACTTTATTTCTTTCTTATGTTTTTGTTTTGTTTCATGTCTTATTGTGGTCGGTTTTTAGTTTAACCAGATTTAATAGTCAGTATTTTATGCAGTGTGAGTATCTCAGACCTTCACAAAATAAGGCTAAACGATTTCGTTGTTAAACCAAATCTAGGCTCTTTGTAGATCTATGTCGTTTATTTATTCTTGTCGGTAATTATTACGATTATATTTTATATAACAAAAAAAACTATTTAACAAATGAACCTAACAATAATTATGAAATAAAGTTACAGTATCTATACCGTAATTAATTATATAAATAAATTATTGAATAACAAAATGATGTACACAATTTACAACAAATAATTATTATTTTCATTATTAACAAGTTTTATTGTCACCTGCTTATGTATTATGAAGCACCTACATATTATATAACCCAGCGCTGATCGAGAATTATATTAAATCTATGTAATATATGATTGCATTCATACGGTAACTTTTACCTAACTGGTTTTCAATTCCATAACACATTTATTTAGCAAATGTATATTTTATTTTTGCAACCAGATTGCGGGCCAATAAGAGAACTCGTCTATTGTAACTTATTGCGTTTCAAAGAGTATATTTCATATCGAAACCGATTTTCTTGGGTAAATATAACTCACTTGTTTATCGAAGTCTCCTTGATGTAATGAAATTATGTAAAATATTTTTAAACTTTTTTAACGGAAAGCAAAAACGATAATTTCGACTAAAAGACAGTCACAATATCCTTAAAACAATCACTCCAAAAACTATCGACAAAAATACATCGATAAACCACGAAATCGACAATACCCCATCCCTAAACTGTTCCGTGTAAAAAGGTTAACGTTGTAACTTGATGCATGAGTGCGATTTTTAACGGTTTACGCCGGCTTGTCAGTGTAACACTGGCCTAATACGAGTACTGGAGATAAGCAAACTGTAGCCTACACCGTCAGTCTTGTGTCAAACTGGCTTGACAATTGAATATTTTACGGTAATCTAAACAGGGGAAATACCTATGTTTGAATCTTTTCTACGTACGAGTAGCTGCGTTTTTATCTTTTTAGAAAAATGAAGGTAAATAATAAACTATGATATAGTTATAGTGTTTATGTGATTTTGATAATATGTATGTATGTTTGTAATGAATGAATAACCTGAATAGTTCTAAATAGATTCATTCATTCATTCACTACATCATCTCATTATAGTAACTGACCCCTAACTTCGAGACTTGTATCTAGGGTATCAGAAACAATGCACACACTCATTCACACACACAGACCAAGACAAACATTTGTGGTTCACACAAATATTCACCCCGCACGGGAATCGAGCCCGCAACCTTATAGTCTAGGATCCGGCTGCAGGATTACTGCGCTCATATGTTTTTTGCTGGAAACCATTTTTTTATGTATATTTACATTTAGGAGAATATATATTTACTAGGTTGCCTAGCAAAATTTGGCCGCAAGTAATTTTAATAAAATTATGTTCTATTGACTTTTGGGAAACATTTCAATTTATGTATCAAATAAAAGCTAATTTTTTTCTGTTTATTGTCATATATGGTTGTCTAATCAAATCCGCCCGCAAATAAGGGTTGCTGGCTGTTAAAAATGCAGGGACGCAAACTCGCGATCTCGGAAACTATGCGTCCTACAAAAAATCGAAAAGACATTATTTGTATCAAATTGCTTTACCTACAATATGTTCATACAACTTTTTGCCCTAAATTTAATATTAAAGAAGTTTAAGCATAAAAATGAGAAAATTATGATTTTAAAAGTACTTGCGGCCAAATTTTGCTAGGCAACCTGGTAAATCTATATTCTCCTAATTGTAAATATACATAAAAAAATGGTTTCCAGCAAAAAACATATGAGCGTAGTAATCCTGCAGCCGGATCTCGTACTATTACGGATAGCAGTCCGGCATGGTGACCACTCTGCCATCGAGGTCGTCAATTCAGAAAATTCTTTCACGAATGGATAGCTGCTTTATCTTATGACTGAATAACATCGTTTATTCGATTATAACTTGCCTTAATTTTCCTACAGGCATGTAAATGAAACCACGGGACACAGTCGGTAAACATAATAAAATATTATATTATTTATTCATTTTATTTATTTAATGCTTTATGTACACAGTTATAAATATAAATTATTGGCATTTGAAGTTGTGATACATAGGCGAGTCTAACCTTGTAAGGGTTTTCTTCCGACAAACCTCCGAGAAAGGATATAACAATATACGAGTATGATAAATTACTTGAAACCATAACCAATATAAATTACTTATTATTAAAAGGATTGACCATAAAGTAAAGTAGAATAATATTCAATAAATCGCTTATGATCGATATTAAAATGCAATATTTTCTTGTATTAATTTTATTGATCAAAAACTTTATACAGCCCCATTTCATTAAACGTAAAATATTAATGCAAACCTACTTGGTATGGCTGTCCAGGGTTCTACCATTATTTAAAGGGTATGTTTTAGGAAATCTGTGTAAAAAATATTGCAATGCAATTATAAGAAAGTTTATTTTTACTTATTTTATGTAAGGCTCTGAAACTACTGCATTGGTCAAGGGAAAATTGGTATCTTAGATGTCCCTATAATAAACACCCTGTTTCAGGAATAAACAGAATTTTATAGCAGTTATCCTCAACCGATTGAACAGTAAAATGTAGAACCTAATTACATACCTACAAACGATTCGATTGCATAAAAGTGATTTGACGATGTTATTTTTTTACTCTAATATGGCCAATTCCTTAAAATGGTGGATTAGTGTTCTGTTAATGCACCCACATGTATTACGTACATGACACAAAAACAAAATTTAAAGATCTAAGAAATCATATAAGTATTTTGATTTGAATAATAAACAAAAAAACTTAAGTCTGTATTTACACTAACTTTTACTTAGCTATACGTTTCTCTATCTCTATAGACATATGTGTATAAGGCCCGATATATTTCCATTGTTTTCATTATTTAATTTTAATGTAACGTGATATTTTATGTTATATTTTAATTCTTCGCATGTTGTGGCACCTAAAGAAAGTGCATTTAATTTTTAATTTAGTTATTTAAGTTTTTACTTATAAGATCTAATGTAATTTTCACTGGTCGTCCTAAATAAATAAATATAATATAGTTACCTATCACTTCAGCCATCACCACACTATGTACAACTTTATTCGCAATAAATAAACGAATGAATGAATTTTAGTACGTAGGTAACAAACTGTTCACCAGTTACTAAAAAAATAAATGTTTTTATCTCGACCAAAAAAGCGACCGATCATTAGTATCTATTAATTTCATTATCTAAGCAGGTTCCAGTAGAGCTCAGATAAGCTTCGGTGGTGACGAGATGACGTCACAGGCTTGTAAGCTGCCTATCCAGTGATTGATTGAGCGTCTTAGCTCTGAGCTTTAATGAGAATAAAGTGAGATGTACCTACCTTTATTATATTATAGCTGTGCCCCGCGGTTTCACCCGCGTAGTTCCCGATCCCGCAGTTATTTCGGGATAAAACGTGCCTATGTTCTTCCCCGGACCATAAGCTACCCCTGTACTAAATTTCAAGTCAATCGGTTCTGTAGTTAAGCCGTGAAAAGGTAACAGACAGACAGAGTTACTTTCACATTTATAATATTAGTTAGGATTAGGATAAAAAAGTAGTAAAAAAGTTTTGAAAACTAATTATAAAATCTTCTTCCGAATTACATTGCTTTTAAAATATTACTCTGTTTTTTCTTAGTTAGGGGTCAGTTGCTATAATGAGAGTAGTGAATGATTATGTTATGTTATGTTTATTTAAAAATGGATTCACTTTATATCAGACCTTCAGAGAAGGCGAATAATATGTTTTGATGCAAATAATTTCTTGCTTTATTCGTGAATCGAACCCATAACCAATTTTGGCATTTTGCCATATGCCAGTGATCAATCTGTCATTTGGAGAGAGTGGCAAATAAAATGTACTTTGACATACCATAATCATTCACTACATCATCTCATTATAGTAACTGACCCCTAAGTTTCTTTATCATTTTCAATTTTCAAATCATCATTATTTTCCTTGTAAGAAAATTGAACCTACTTACTCTCTGTTTGGAAGATAACCACTCTGCCAGTAGACAGTAGTAAATAAATTACCATTTTTCATCTTATTAAATACTTCATTACATCCATAAATCCTTGTATACATCCTTAGAAGGTGAAAAAGTAAAGTTCCAAAGTGAGCCCATTCAAATAATGTTCTTGACGACAAGAATGTTTACTTTGAACACAGTTTGACGAAAGTTTGACACCTTGAAACAATGATTGACACTGTGAAACGGACTTTATATTTTACGTCCCGCAGTTTTACCCGCATAGTTCCCGATCTCGAAGGAATTTTGGGATAATACATAACGTATGTCCTTTCCCGGACTATAAGCTACCCCTGTACCCAATTTCAAGTCAATCGGTTGCCGTGAAAAGATAACAGACAGAGTTATTTTCGCATTTGTAATATTACTAGCCGCGCCCCGCGTAGTTCCCGTTCCCGTAGGAATATAGGGATAAAATTATGCTAAAAACCTTTCCACTGAATCACTCTATCTATTGAAATAATCCGTATCAAAATCCGTTGCGTAGTTTTAAAGATCTAAGCGTACATAGGGACATAGGGACAGAGACAGCGACTTTGTTTTATACTATGTAGTGATAATAAGTTAATTTAGTTTTCCGAAAGAGTGATGTATGTATCTGTTACATAGTAACTTAATTATATAATAACTGCTTGTGTAACTTATATAACTTTCTCCTTTATATAATATTAATATAATAAAAATATTATTATATTTATCGGAGAAATAAATAAGTAAGGTAAATACTTCTATTGATGAGTTAGTAGTCAATTACAATAACAATTAAAAACATACGGGAATGAATTTTACAAGTACTTATATTTTTACGACACATTATTTTTTCTATCATCATCATCGTCGCTTAGCTTATTATAATGTCCCCATCGAAGGCATCAGCCTACCTTGAATAAGGGAGTAGACACATTTATTCAGCTCCATTCAGCGTCCATACAAAACAACGATTTTGTATGGAGACGATTCAGCTGAATGGATGCGTACGCGTCTCCATACAAAATCGTTGTTTTGTATGGACAAACGCTGAATGGAGCTGAATAAATGTGTCAAGTCCCTAAGGGTGATCAGATCTTAGCCAACCACAGGCCGAGTGTGGGTTGGTCGACTTCACACACAACCGTAGATATTCTTGCGCGCATGTGGGTTCCCTATATGTGTTTTCCTTGATTATAAGAGCGTCGGATAAATGTACTTATATAAATTCCAACACAGATACGAGGCAGAGATCGAATCAGCGCCTTTCAAAGTCAATGGGTAAGGAAATCGACGCATTGTTTCGCGAATCCTTCTTATTTGGTCACCACATGTGACCAAAACTAGTCGAGGCATTCGACTAAATTCGGTCAAACGTTAAAAAAATAAAATATCTGATCGAAATTTCTCCCGTATATCCCCACTAATACAATAGCTGGTAATCTGAGCCGGGAGCGATCTGGTATTGTTCTAACAAAACATACGAACCAATATTTGATATCAGACGTTATTTCGTTAAAGGCAAACTTTGTTAGCGCTGGGGGAGGTCTCGAATGTTCTATAGGAAAAGTCAGGAGGGATTTCGCGAAGTTAGAAAAGTCTGGAAGAATTTGTCGAAGGTTCTATGCTATAGGAAAATTCTGGACGGTTTCTCGAATGTAATATAGAAAAAATCTGGAGAGAATTCTCGAAGGTTTTAAACTGAAGGAATTTTCCTATAGTATGAAACCTTCGAGAAATCCTTCCAGTATTTTCTGTAGGGATTTTTCTCGAAGGCCCTATGAAAGTAGGTGTATTGATCACATGTTTCCACAGCTGGGACTTCTGTGTATTCAGTAATTGAGTCTTGACTACATTGTAAAGATGAGTCTTAAAGCGAACTTTAAGTGGGAAAGGAAGGTTTTATAGACTTAGGACCTATTTCACCATCTTCAAGTAACGTTCCGAGTACGTACTCACATGTTTTGTCTTTGTCACTTGATATAAAGTAAGAAAGAGACAAGATGAATGGTATACCCGATTCGATTCTGGTTTTTAACCCTTAAATTGGCAGACAAAATAAATCTCAAAAATATATGTTTTTTCGGTGGTTTCGGATTTTTTATGAGTAAATTAAGCTAAAAAACGTATTTAAAAAAATCTGAATATATTACTTTTAAAAAAAACCTATGTATATCCTGGTATACACTGCCAACGGCATAAAGACATAGCTCATTATTTTGATGTATATTGTGGCATACATTGCCAATATACGGAAGTCACTAATAAGTTAAAATAAAACTGTAAATCAGGAAAAAAACATTATTTAATTATGGGGATAATAAATAAAACAAGAAACATTTTTAGTATGAAACCAAAATTGACAATTTTGCGGGGTCACACCTACTTAAAAGGCAATGACGGAGCTGACTTGCTGACTAGGAGAGGAGCAGAAGACCAATTCATCGAACCAGAACCTGCTATACCCATTCCACCTAGCCAGCAAAGATCTTCGATAAAAGAACATACAAATGAAAACGCATACACCTATGGGAAACAAAAGAAAAGTGCATGAAACAGTGCCCAAATCAGCACCATCAAAACCAACATACTGTAAGGTTACAACAGACTGACTAAAAATATCCTCAGACTGGAAAAAATACAACTCTTGACTAGTTACACTGGTTGGACATAGACTCTACACTATCGGAGTCACAGACAGGCCGCTATCGTGCAGGGAACAACAGAAAACAACCGCAAACGTCATACTGAAATGCGAGGTCATGCTGGACATCAGACAACAAATCTCAACCCACAGAAATCGTACCCAGGAAAGTTTCTGAAACCACATAAATGGCCCAACTTGCTGGAGACACTAGTGTGATTCTAAAAAATACAAACAGCTGATAGCACACACAAAGAAGACCAAAAGGCTTGAGATATCTGGTGAAGAATGGTAACATAGTTGTATAACGAACGCCTTACAACATTGGTAGTTTTAGCTTATTTATATCTATAATTACTGTTGGCTGTGTACATGGTCTTTTGGATCTGGTTTTCCTGGTCGAACTAGTGGTAAGTGATGTTGTTGGAGTTGAAATACTTGCTGGTGATGCGAAAATAACCGAGGAACGACGGCAACTAACCGTATTATTGGGTTCTTGTTGGGCTGGGATAAATTTCATAACTTTTAGGTGTTAGACGAATACTTTGACTTTGATCATTGCCACTCTCTTCCTCAGAGAGTATTATGCATCTTTCAAGAGAAACTATCAATAGAGGGAGCTGGAGGAAGAGGAATAGGACGGAGCATGTCCTGAAAGATCTTTTTCGGTGCCAGACTTTACACTTCGCTCAGAAGGAGCTTTTGATGCAGACACAAATACAATTACTCTACCACCTTGTGTAAGCAGCCTTTGCTGATGACAAAAAAAGCAAAACACCTAAGCAAATACATAAACAAAAAAATATATAAATAAAAAATATATATCCTTCAATTGGCACTGTATTTCAAGACATACAATTTAAAACGCTATGAAGTCGGCAGTGTATAACGTGACATACAAGCAAATTTACATATAACTTTCTATGAAATTGGCAGTGTATGTGGTGATAAACATAAAGTTTGATGATGAATAAAAGTATGTTATATCATTATTTTTGTATAAATTAGAATGTATTATTATTTATTGACAATCTAAAAACTAAATAACACCATGATACACATATAATACCGCCGAAATAAATAGAAAATAAAGGATTGTCAACTTGCTGAGTGTCATTTGTTTCTTCCTACCTGCATTATTTTATTTTATAATATTAAAAATGTAGTTAGGTCTATGAATTATTTTTTTACTTAATGCTAAATAATACTGTAACCTAAATAATTGCTTATTATCTTAAAAACACTTATATTTATGAGCGTAGATTTTTTTAAATATTGTGTATATTGTGATATACTGCGCCAATTTAAGGGTTAATCAAAAATCTTTAGTAGTAATTAAGTTTTTTTTAAATTTAGATATATGTATATGTACCTACTGAAGTTTTAAACTCATTGTTTTAATAAAGTTTGCATTAAATTATGTGGATATGTTTAATTCTTCACACGTGACTTTATACTCGTAATTATAGTGTTAGCGGTAGTAGTTGGGACTTTTGATTGAAATTTATTTTTGTGTGAAGTTTGACTGTTCAAATTGTTAGCGTATTATATAAAATACTAGTAGCGCCCCGCGGTTTCACCCGCGTAGTTATCAATTTAAGGGGGGTCCTTTTCTCGCCCAAAAATCCTCTCTTAGTGGTAGCCTACTCCCCAACAAACACACGTACCAAATTCCAGCTCTCTACGTCCAGTAGTTTCGGCTGTGCGTTGTCTGTCAGTCAGTACATCACTCAGTAACGGAAGAGTTTTTTATATATAGATAGATAGATGCACAGGGTTTTGTAATAAATTATGTTTATACGTACATAATATTATTGAGTATTACAACATAAATACATAACATGGTGACAAAATTATTCTTTCATAATAAAAAAATAAGACAACAAACAAATACAAAATAAAATAATTTTAAACATTATTTTACAAACGTGTCAAGTACTACCCCCCGCACTACAACTAAATTCCCTCCACGGAACACCTATCTTATACTTTATGGGGTATAAACCGAGTCAACATTAATTATTTATTTTGTACCCTATACGTTATGAAATACGTTTTATTTTTGTTTGTCGTATGAATACTAAATTAAGAGGTGGATTATTAAAGGTAATTTTTAATTGTTATTTCCTGTAGCTTTGGCGAAATATTTAACTTGGATGATAATTGGGATAGCAAAAGGGTACCGGGTTTGATTACCGTGCAAGGTATTTATGTGACTCTCTATGTGTGTGTAGTTTCTGATACTCTAGCTAGATTTGTAGTTTCTGATTCTCTAGATACAGACAATAGTCCAGTTAAGTGTCAGGTTCAGTAGCTATGTTATAAGTACCTACCCAAAATGACCCATTTCACAATTATCCTAACTTTCTATCATAACTAATATTATAATTGCGAAAGTAACTCTGTCTGTCACCTTTTCACGGATAAACTACTGAACCGATTGACTTGAAATTTGGTAGCTTATGGTCCGGGAAAGAACATAGGATACTTTTTATCCCGAAATTCTCTCGCTGCTCGCACATATCATAATTTTTAAATTAGGGTCACATTTAATGAACTCGTAAAAAGAAGGTTTCTAATATAATTTCTAATATGTTACACTTGGTGATATTCGTAATATACATCCCCAAAATATCTTGCATTTACATCCTTACTAACATTATAAATGCGAAAGTAACTCTGTCTGTCTGTCTGTTACCTTTTCACGGCTAAACTACTGAACCGATTGACTTGAAATACATGGGTAGCTTATGGTCAAAGGAAGGACATAGGCTATGTTTTATCCCGAAATTCCCTCGGGATCGGGAACTACGCGGTTGAAACCGCGGGGCGCCGCTAGTTCTAAAATAAAAAGTAAAAAAAACATTTCCATAACTCCTGTAACAATAGCCCAAATTGAAATAAAAAATAAAGGGTGAAGCCTCCCAAAAATGTAAAATAAAGTTTCATCCCCAATTCAAGGGTAGCTAATTCGATTCCAATGGTAGGGACTACTAAAAAGTAATTAACTTATTATATAGTAATTGAACTTTGTGCCAGATGTACTATTATACTTAGATTAACAGAACAGAATTCAAACTTTCTCTCGTAATGGAATCTATATTTTTAAATTCACCGAAATATTTTTGTTAATTTTATTCGGGGGTATAAAGGGGTATAATTTCGGATGTTTGTTGGTTGAAATTGTTTTGAATTGAAATCAAAATGGTTTAAATGTTTGTTGTTTTGATTTAAGATATATTCTATCATACTTATATGTTTATTTAGTAATTTGTGCGTGCTGCAATTTTTTTTGTTTAGACTTTTATAAGCTCCAACTCCCCATAGGGATTGTCGATGATGTTAAGGCCTTATTCCACCTGACTAAATTAGATTCTCGGTCTTATTTGTGTTACCTTATAAACCTAGTTTAACAAAACAAGGTTTAAGCATTTGACACTTGTCAGTCAAATCTGTCACTTTAGTCTTTTGACAGTATTCAAAGTTGTACTTAGATCAGATTGTAAAACCTGATTTAGTGCTAAACCAGACTAAAAATGCAACGCAAATAAGGCAGTCTAAGTCATTCAGTACCTAAATTCAGTCAAGTCAAACAGCATTTAGGAAGTTAGGATCTAACAAAAAAAAATAGCATTTTAAATCGGAAGAAGTGTAGCTTTTCATTGACTAACATCCTAATTAGAAAGTTACTTAGAACGTCTGACTTTAGTCTGGTGGAATACGGCCTGGTGACAAATCAATATAATATATGCTATGCTGCGCTGTACTATGTTTGGTCAACTCGCTCGTCTAGTATTTTAATGAGAATACAAATAACTGCTGTGCTGCGCTGTGTGAGGCTACGCTCTCTTTAAAAACGCAGTAGTCTCGAGCGAGGCGCGCTACCCGCCGTGCTGAGCCGCGATATGCCGAACTGTGCTATGTTTTTTATGGAGCTCTGCCATGCTGCGCTGTGTCTGTTGATTGTTAAAAAAACATAGCTTAAGAAACACAGCATAGCACAGCGCAGTACAGCGCAGAATAGCTTGATGTTGATTTGTCACCCTTAGTACGACAACCGGGAAAGACAGCTTAACATGCTCTCTGAAGCACAAACATACTATTTTATTTCAAAAACTTATATTTCGATGTTACAGCAATATTTTAAAAACGTACGTTACAAAAGCAAACGACATTCCTTTTAAACCTATGTTATTAAAAAACTTTCTGCCGGCTACACAGTATGACAGTAAACGGAACGGAATGACATCAACTTGCTAACATAGTTTGAACACGACTTAACTCTTAAACAAACTGAAAACAAAATTAATTTTCAAATATTTGTGTCTCCTGTTTAGTTTTGTTGTTTGTATTTTGTAATCACTAGCTTTGGTACGCAGGTTTACCTTGTACTTTGACATAATTTGTTCCATAGTTTCATGAAAATTTTGACTAAGAAAACATACAGCTAAACCAAATTCGGTAGTAGACAATTTATTTCACGATTTTTATTATATTACATCTATAAAAATTTAAATAAGCTATATCCATAACGCGCAAGTAAAGAAGAAATGTGAAAGTAACTCTGTCTATCTGTTACCTTTTTACGGCCAAACTACTGAACTGATTGACTTGAAATTTGGTACAAGGGTAGCTTATGGTCCGGGAAAGAACATAGGATACTTTTTATCCCGAAATTCTCACGGGATCGGGAACTACGCGGGTGAAACCGCGGGGCGCTGCTAGTATCCAATAACGCACAAGGATAGAAGAAATGCGAAAGTAACTCTGTCTGTCTGTCTGTTACCTTTTCATGGCTAAACTACTGAACCGATTGACTTGAAATTTGGTACAAAGGTAGCTTAGTGTCCGGGGAAGGAAATAGGCTAAGTAATATCCCGAAATTTTCACGGAATCGGGAATCATGTGAGTAAAACTGCGGGGCACTGCTAGTAAAATATAAATTACAACAGTCGAAACCCCAACCCATAAAAACAAAGAAATTAATAACACAATATTTTAATGACGTCACAGGCCGCCATTTTGAAGGATTTGCAGGAATCTCGCGTATGTTTACATTTAATATGTGGGGATCATATTTAATTTCGTCGGGAAAACACTTATCGTTGTACTGGGAGCTATTCTGATAAAGGTCGGGTGTTTCGATATGTTATAATGGCGTAGAATTACAGTAATATATTGATTTGTAAAGTATTTTATTGGCTTACGGCCGTTCCCAATCTGTATATATTCTATTAACGATTTTGATTATCAACGGGTACAAAATTCTAATTTTACCGTAAAACAGTAACAGGTATACAGAGTTTTGTTTCTGTCGATAAGCTATAAGATTAGAAAATAAACGCTCAGAAAAGTTGATAAAAGACAATCTGAAACCGATATAAACTAGAGCTTGGAAAAGGATAGGCTACATTGTATCCCAAATATCCCACGGGATAATAAAACCGCGAGACGACGCTAGTATAAAATGTAAAATAACAACCTTTATAATCAAATTACTTGTCTGTCAAACTCCGAATTGTCAAACAGTGACGCCTACTAATCCGTCACGTCAAACTTGACAGCTTTACGTCAATCTAATACAACGTTCGACCGTGTAATGTTCCCCTTAAGTAACAATTCCACCTTCTAAGGAATGATTGTGAGAAAGTTCTTAGAAATGTAATCAATGTCACACCCCAATGGAATATCAACCTTGTGCTATTAGACGTTAAGTTTAATTTGCTCTGTGGCGTGTCCCCGGGGGAGTATCCTATAAGTGTAATAGAAGATCTTCCGTTTGCAAAACGACTTTTTGTCTTCACTGGAATAATGAATATAGGAATGTTCCGGAACTGTGACGTCACTCTAAATATGTTTACGGATTATAACATGATCCGGATTTCGTTTAATTTGATACAAACGGTGAGAAAACATACCTTGGGAATGTTATTTGTTTTGTAAATGCGTTTTTTATGTTTTTATTCGGAATATTACGGTTTTCTGACGTTATTTTTTGTAGGGCATAAGGGACCTTACTCATGTAAAACGCAGAAGTTATCACTACTACTTAACATCAATATTTGGTCAGAGGGTGATATTTCTTCGGTGGAGAGCCAGCCCATATTAAGTACATAGTAACAAGTTTGCTCTACCACAAAAAAAATTGTTACTCCAATAAATAATAAAAACCGTAATTTTCCGTCAATAAAGACTAATCGAACATCACTAGCAAAATTTTAATGAAACCATGAACCCAACTTTTCAGCAATTATGAGGAAAAATACTATAGGGGGTGGTAGGGGGTGATTGTTAATTAAGTATTGAGAGAGGTGGACCTAATTAAGGATTTGTTATCCGTAAAGGCAATACTTATGTCAATTAAACTGTGCCAATGATGTTTAACGGTTACGGTTAGTTACGGAATTTTACGGTTTTTCTTAAATGTTTTTTTTTACATTTTAATTTTAGTTGTTGATGATGTAAACGTGTTGTTTGATGGAAAAATATTTTGGATAATGCTGAACAGATTTTGTCAGAGTTAAGATTTTCGCAGAGATGATTCTTATGGGGATAGAAAAGGAAATTCAAGTGTTTGTCTGTAGGATTCCGTGGCAGAGCACAGGCTTCTCTCAAAAGTTATTAATAATTATCATTATGAAGTGACTATAAACATTTATTTGTGTTCCTAAAGAAAAATCAGTCAATAAAGAAAACAACCTCGATGGCAGAGTGGTCACCATGCCGGACTGCCATTCGTAAGGTTGCGGGTTCGATTCCCGTGCGGGGTGAATATTTGTGTGAACCACAAACGTTTGTCTCGGTCTGGGTGTGTGTGTGAATGAGTGTGTGCGTAGTTTCTGATACCCTAGATACAAGTTTCGAACTTAGTTAGGGGTCAGTTACTATAATGAGATGATGTAGTGAATGACATTTTCATAGAACTTTTACATATCGAGGGATCTAGAATGTCTAACTGAAGACCGCATAAAGCCAGGTCAGTCTAGTATATCACAATAATGTTGATCTGTGGTTTAGACATCTGTAATAGAATGCAAACGAAATTATTCCATGTATTGTTGATATGAATAGCTCTGTTTGGGTTACATGATTATTAATTTCATGCATCGATGGAATCTAGGGCTTCAGACAAATGTTTGCGCATTCAGTCTGCTTTTGATAAATAAGTACTTAACTTTACTTTTGTTGTAAGGACTTTTAATTGCGCGTGTTGGTAAAGTCAAATCTAAGTCATTATTTCTTTTCCATTCACGGGACTATTAAGGAGTGCCGATCTTTTGGAAGGCTAGTATGGGGCCAAAGCCATCACACGGAAGCCCTTTGACATATTTAATCTTGTGTAAAGGATGCACAATCCGGCGACTATCCCTGTATAACACTATAAAATGCATCCAAGGACAGTCCCCGGTTCTGCTGGGACTATTGCAAATATATGGAAAACTACGACTGGGTTATGGGAATGGGATGTCTAATGGATTATTTATTATTATATTAGCCATTGCTGTCCCAAATTTGGGCAAAAGCCTCTCCCTCCTCCTTCCATGACTCTCAATCTTGGGCAACTTCTCTTCTAAGTCATACATGAAATAATTATCTCCTTATATGTAACTAGCTGTGCCCCGCGGTTTTACCCGCGTAGTTCCCGATCCCGTGGGAAAGTTGGGATAAAATTATGCTTAAAACCTTCCTCTTGAATTACTCTATCCATTACTGAAAACCGCATCTAATACCGTTGCGTAGTTTTAAAGATTTAAGCATACATAGGGACAGGGAAAGCGACTTTGTTTTATACTATATAACGGTTTTTTTTAACTATACGCTAATACATTTTCGTATTTCAAATATGTATCTACGATTTTTAACGCTCTAACGACGAAGTCACTAGTTGGTTAAATAAGTTCTAAACGCCATAATTCTGGGCAGACTACAGGTAGCATACAATGAGCTGATGATGATTATAAATCTATGTCTGTCTATTATATATATTCTTGAATAATGATAATCAATAAGTCCATATTTTATCCCAATTTCCCCTGCACAAATAACGCAAGCAAACCCGTAGCACGCAGTTACCTAACCTAAAAGCAATATAAGTAAGTAGTAGTAAAACCTCGATACCCGATCGCAGTCCCGCGTCACAAGTCAGTATTATCTCAAATCATACACTCGCCCATTGTGACCGCACAATGGACTCAAAGATTAAATTCTATGAAAAGAATCTTTCAAAATTAAGAATTATATGGTTTAAGTTTTGAATTTTCAGCGGTTTGTCAAGGTTTTAAATTTTAGATGGGATGTTTGAATCGTATTTAAAAATAATTTTATGAATTAGCTGTGCCCCGCGGTTTCACCCGCGTAGTTCCCGATCCCGTGGGAATTTCGGGTTAAAACATAGCCAAACAAAATTTCAAGTCAATTGGTTCAGTAGTTTAGCCGTGAAAAGGTAACAGACAGACAGAGTTAGTTTCGCATTTATAATATTAGTAGGGATTAAGGCATTATAAAGGGATGAAAGGTTTATACTCTACAATTCCAACATAAGAAAACACACTGGCCAAAAATAAACAGAGAAAATTCTTTGCGCTTTTATCTTTTTTAACGTTTTTTTTTCGGAGATTATTTTTACAAAAGCGATGAAAACTTTACACAAGAAAACCCACGCGGAAAAAACTTTGTTATTCATGACTAGCGGCGCCCCGCGGTTCAACCCGCGATATCTCATCTCCTATTGATCTCAGAGTGATGTTATATAGCCTATAGCCTTCCTTAATAAATGGGCTATTCAATACTGAAACATTTCTTCAAATCAGACCAGTAGTTCCTGAGATTAGCGCGTTCAACCAAACACACTCTTCAGCTTTATAATATTAGTATAGATATTGAGGTTATATCCAGTTTTGAAGCAGCATAGGCTACTTTGAGGAACCGTAATCACAATTAGACTCCTCAGAAGACCTCTATAATTAAATTAACCTCCTGTAACTTAAGCCACAGTCTCCTGCATTTTGTTAAAAGGGAAATTTCCAATCATGCCGCACCGTGGGAGCAGACAGGTGAATAATGTATGGCCGACCGATTAACATATCTTTTTCAAACGGTTACATTCATTTCATTACGTTGAATGAGGTAGGATGGGATAATTAATGAGATACTCTTTGTTGAGTCACAGGTTCTTACGTAATGTGAGCCATTTCTGGGTAATTATCGTATATTATACTGTGGATGTGTAGTACGTAAACTGAAAAGGTATGCCTTCTATTGATGGTAACCTAATTTCTTAAGAGAAACTAAGATTGTATGGAAAGAGAAACTGAGACCGTAGGGAAGTAAAAATGTTTGGTCCGAATATAGTTGGGGTTTGAGGTCACTTACGCTTTAGACTAGCGTGGTGAATAGACTTAGTCTTTTCCACTGTTCTAATGAGAGTATCATCAATGAGTTTGCAGTTAAATTTTACAGAATGAATTTTTATATATTTATTTATTCGATATCCCACATTTTAGGCTCAAACCCACCGAAGTACACGCACACGCTACGCACGAAAATGACGTCATTGATACATTCGTGGCTGACTCGGCTATAGCTCAACGTAGCTGATCTGCGTGGCCGTGGACCGTGGGCGTAGCGTGCGTGGCGTGGCTTTATGGTATTATCGCCTTCTGCATCTTCTGTGCGTTTTTGCGACTCTTTTGGCAAACCGAGACTCGGAAAATGGAAAGATTCAGGACAGGAGACAGTATATAAACATTAATAGCATCAGCCTGTTCTATCCCACTACAGGCCAAACGCCTCTCTCAAACTGACAATATTAATTCAGTGAGGAAAAAATAGGCGTAATCACCACCCTTACTGTGAGTTACTGATCCCATAATTTGCAAACAATCAAACATACAACACTCTTCTCAGGAATTGTGTAATCACCACGCTTGCTGGGGATTGGTAATCACCTCATGTAAGATAGAATAAAGTCTAATTTAAGTATTAACTGTAACACCATATTGTAACCTTTATTCGCAACAAATACATTTATATTTGAACCATATTTCGCAAAACACCAAACAACATCTCTCAATCCCCCAATCAAATCTACACTCTAATACTCCATTCCTTTCGTTACAGGTGTCAGATGATATCGGGTACGTGGTGTACTCAGCGCTGGGGAGCTTCTACATACCGTCCTGCATCATGGTGTTCGTCTACATCAGGATATACTTCGCAGCCAAGGCGCGCGCGCGGAGGGGCATCCGGAAGAACCCTCGGCCTAGACCGGTTAGTAGGATATGGGTGCGATAGGCTAGATCCTAGAAGTATTGGCTAGATTGTAGAAGTATTGATGTATGAGTGATTGGTGGACACTGATTGGCAGTGGACACTGATTGGCAGTGACACTGATTGGCAGTGGACACTGATTGGCAGTGGACACTGATTGGCAGTGGAAACTGAATGACAGTGGACACTGATTGGCAGTCACTCTGATTGATAGTGGGCACTAGTAAACTAGTGGAAACTGTGGACAAAGTTCTGTGAGTTGGATTCCTCTGATCCGGACTGTTAAACTAAGTATCATGTCTTGTATTTGTTGATTTATTAAAAAAAAAAAAACACTATATATTTGTACTCCAGATTGATGTTCAAAATACTCAGTCATGATGACAGACCTATTATGCTAATTATGTTCTTAGGTGTAAATTAGCAAAGTAATGGGATGTCATATTTCCTCTTCTTGTCTTTAGAACGAGCAGCAAACTAGTTTCTGTAACGTCGCGAAGGGGACGCGGCCGATGCCCGTGACGCATCCCATGCCTTCGGGACACCTTAGTAGTAATAATAATGGGTGAGTTATTTTAAATTATTCCTGAAAAATACGTTTATTATAGACGTCTAGGTACGGTTAGTGTCAGAGTAAAAGTCCCTTGGTTGGTAATAACAGAGTGAGCCTTTCCAAGTATACCTTTTATCTGACGCTGACAGTGTACATTCATACCTGTAGATACTTTAAAATGGACGGTTCTGCACAATAAGATCAGTCTACTATAGGTCTTGAGATACTATAAGCTATTGCTAACGCGTTAAAACTGCTCCTACTTGCCGTCGCGTGATGTTTAAGTATTTGTTGTAGTCAGAAGACCGATTTCAAAAATTCGTACATTTTTTTTAACCAAGCTGTGTTGTTCCACTCCTTTGCAAAGATCTCCCTGTCCAGCCAGCTTCATCCAATTTCTGTCGAACCTTTCAAGGTCTTGCCTCCAACGTGTCAGGGGCGACCCGGGGGCGACCCATTAATGAATGAAAATCTATATTATCAGCGACTAACATAGACTAAGTATATTTTATCCCTATATGCCAACGGGAATGGGTAATACCGCGGGGGACTGCTAGTAAAATAAGTAGTCAAAAATTATCACCAATACAAAAAACAAGTCTAAAAAACGAAAAACTCTGAAAGACCTATCAAACAGACCAACCTACATACATTTTAAAGGCCATTTTATACTTGTCACCATCTGAACCTAAGGCAATTGTCAATAAAATAAGACATAAAATACTGCTCTTCCCTCATGAGTTCAACACATAGCTATTGAACGTATATTAAATAATGTTTACGACCTAGGGCTTAGACTTTGGTAAGGATACCTAGTGTCTGTGATCACATGAGAATTGCGTTTCATTGATTTTGTATTGGGGTATAGTTTTATTTAAAGGTGCTCCTTCTCCGGGAGCAATCGCGTTTAATATTGCAGATTTGAGCATTACATCAGTGAAGGAGGAGAACCGAGCATTACAATGCGCACCTTGTAATTTATTAATTGTAATTTGTAATTATTATACGCGAATGCTAGTCAGGGAGGTATTATTGTAATGTAATGCTCAAAGACGAATCTGTAACGTTACAATAAACACGCGAATACTCCCGGTGAAGGAGCACCTATAGATATATTGGGATTGATCTAAAATGAGAGAAATAAGAAATTCTCACACACACCCAGACCGAGACAAACATTTGTGGTTCACACAAATATTCACCCCGCACGGGAATCGAACACGCAACTTTACGGATGGCAGTCCGACATGGTGACCACTCTGTTATCGAGGTCGTGAGTAAAATAATGAGTACTGTAAGAATAAACGCGAGTAAACCCGCAGAGTATAGCTACTGCCTTTATCAAATTCCCTTTTTAAACCTTTACGATTCGTTTTTACCTTAAAAGTGAGTTATACTTCTATGTGTCTTTGATATGTATCTCTGAAATCCTTTTTGTGTGTTATCTAAATCTTTTTTCACTGTACAAACAGTACGTTATCCTGTTCGTTTCCCATATCAAAAACCTCTCAAAAACCCAGTAATCTAACTACCATACTGCAGGGGTGGCAAACATTTGGCACATGAAAAAATGTTGTGTGTAAAAATTGAAGTTTGTTTGTCGTAGTTTTACTTCTCGAATGGCATACTTATCATGCCGATTAACTGAAAAAGAAAGGGTTGGATTCCTGAGCGAAGTAAAATTTGTGCTGTCCATTTTATATTTAAATCAGGGTGGGTATGTGAATTGTTTTATCATTGAAAACAAATCTATTTTATGTTTTTCAAATCAGTGAAATAACCTTTTGCTCGGCACTAAGATCTTACAGGCCGATACTGCTACTAGTATATTAAATACCTAAATTAATTAATTAAAAAGGTCACAAAATCTTATCATCCATACTAATATTATAAATGCGAAATTAACTCTGTCTGTTACCTTTTCACGGCTAAACTACTGAACCGATTAACTTGAAATTTTATTCAGGGGTAGCTTATAGTCCAGGTAAGGACATAGGCTATGTTTTATCCCGAATTTCCCACGGGATCGGGAACTAACGGGTGAAACCACGGGTGAAATACTAGCTGTGCCTCACAGCTAGTATTAAATTAATTAATTAATTAAAAAGATTACAAAATTTTATCATAAAATAAAATAAAAACTATGTCCAGTTTAATCACCAACCAAACGTTTACCACCCCTGGTTTCTACATATAACTATACAGTTATATATTTTATCGACTCCCAAAGTTTCACTTCAAATCTTTTTTGCTTTTGATCTATAGGTATTCGGGGCTTGTACCTTGCTTTCAACATATTTGGTAGTACACCGGAATTTTGTTAAAAATATTTTCACTTACAAACGACCACAGTTGGTATTTTTTCCACGTTTAATCTTTTTTTTAACGCTATTTTTAGGGCTGTTACTTCCAGTTTATACTGTTTGGTCGTAATGTAGGGTGTAGGTTATTTAGTGTGCGTAATGTACATTAAGACATGGTATTTGTGTATGAAGCGGGTTGTTAACTAGATATATTATTCTCGTTCAGTATGGAGAAGATCTGCAAGGGATATATCTGTCTTGAAAAAGAGTTTTATAGAACTTTCTAAGTCTTCGATTGAGACCTGACTTAGGCTTTTAATAAGAAATTGTGATATTTAGAAAAAGAAATGCAGACCATAGGCAATCGATACCAAGACCTCTGGTATGGCAAGCGTGCTTTTGCCACTAGCCATGGGTCAAGCAATGTTATAAAGCTTAAGCCAAGTTATATTAAAAAAAGTTGTTAATGCCAACCCTAGATGGAGTGGTCACATGCCATAACCATGCTCAGCTAACATACAAAAGTTCCATTAATATTTATCTGGGTCTGAGTGTAGAGAGTATAGATATGAACAAGGACTTGATTAACAATAGAGAGATTGTTTTTTGAACGTCAGCTCATGTTACGTCATCACCGAGGGGCTTAAACCGGTTTACTCCCAACGGCCACCACTAATCCGCCACCACTGGTGGCCGCTGTCACTAAACTTTTAATTTTAGTGTGGTCGACCACAACAAGGGGCCCATGGTACTAAAATTAAAAGTTTAGTGACAATGGATGACAGTCACACCGATCACCTGCCTTGGAGTATGGCTCCCCGTAATTAATTTTTGTGCCATGGGCTACTCGTTGTGGTCGATCACACTAAAATTTTAAAGTTTAGTTACAGCGGCCACCAGTGTTGGCGGATTTAGTGGTGGCCATTCGGAGTAAACCGCTTTAACCTACCCTGCCTTAGTCAACCAAGTGCGGGTTAGTTGACTTCATATACAATTTAGGAGGGATTATTTATTAAAATGTGATAATATGTTTCAGTGAAAGCCAAATATCGACAATAGAGACGGCGCAGGTGCAGATCCCGACGGTGACCTGCGAGCTCGCGTCCGACATCTCGACCAGCGAGGCGGGGGACATCTGTCCACCCCCGCCCGATGAGAGGAAGGACACGCTCAAGGTGAGAGTATGAAGCTTTCTTTTTGGAGGATAGAATCAGAACACGTCTTCGAGAGATGTGCTGCTTTATAGCTCATAGTAGATACTTCTACATCGGCGATCGAATTCAGGTTACAGACTTATTACAAGAAATCCCAAGACATAAAGATTTCTTTGACTTCTATGTTTTGACTTGGAAGCAACTTGCTTCTAGAATCCAATTTTATTCGTAAAGTTTTAATACTGAATTAGCATCAGTTTATAAAATGCTCTCTACTGAGAACGATTGAGCTGCAGAAATATATGTATATATGTCAACTTCATGTTAATCCTATCATACTTCCACAGGTCACAACATCAGCTCAAGTAACAAAAAATCCGCTCGCATCATGTCCGCATAGGAGCTCCACATTATCAGTGAATGGGGAGCTCCAACTGCAGCAGACGAGGGGCAGAGCACCCAGCGTCGCCATCGACGCAGACATGGTCTCTGAGATGGAACCCTCGTCATCCGACAGTGGGGTCGTCTCCCGTTGCGGCGGCGTCAAACCTCTAAAACTAAGAATCTTCAAAAAAACAGACAGAAGACAAGAGAAATCCCAACCAAGCAAATCAGAATTAGAACCAGCATTACCCAAACCACACAAACCACGAGACCCAGAGCGAGAAAAGAAGAGATTGGCTCGGAAAAAAGAAAAAAGAGCCACTCTCATTCTAGGCCTCATCATGGGGAGCTTCATAGCTTGCTGGCTTCCATTCTTCTTTCTGTATATCCTAAAGGCTGCTTGCAGACAATGCGTCATACCAGGAAGTGCTTTCGCGATAGCTTTCTGGTTGGGGTACATGAACTCCGTATTAAATCCTGTGATCTACACGATATTTAATAAGGATTTTAGAAGAGCATTCAGAAGGATACTATTTAAGTGATGTTTGGCCTACCTGTGTTGCTATAGGTGTGTAGCCAATAGAATCATGTTGGCTCAGAGGCGGGCAACACCAGGTCTTTACAATGTGCGTTAATCATTCATTCATTGACGATGTGCAAGATTGAACGGTTTAGGAGTGCTTCTATTTTTAAAAAGTGATTGTTTTGTGCTTTGCTTTTTCGAAAGTGGGAATTTGATTTTTGAATAGTGATTGTGTTTCGAGAGAGCTTTTGATTTTCGAACAACAGTGTTTTGTTTTCGAAGAAAACTGTTTTGACAGCTTAGAGTTTTAAGGTTTTTTAGTTAAGTTAGTTTATTCAGATTTTTGTATATCTTAAGTTATTTTTAAGTAGTTTAAACTGTGTTTTGTACAATTGAAATAGTAATTAATTTGTAATATTTTAGCAATAATTTAAGTGGAATAATTGACATGTATTTTTTAAGTTTTAAAAATAATCATAACAATCTACAATAATGACAAATCTTCCTCATACCAAAGAGCTTTGTTATAAAATTATTTTTTTAAATTATTGATTTTATTGTGATCTGACTTTAAAATTTTCGGAATTATTATTTTTATTTTAAAATTTTCGAAAATTATAATAATAATAGAAAAAATCGAAATACAACAATTTGGAATTGTACATTGTATAAATAAAAATATTTTGAGTAGAATTCGTAGATGATCCATAGTCCTAATAATAAAATAAACCTTCCTAAAGATAAAGTGTCTGTTTGTGATACATTACAAAAAAATATTTAGAAAAATCAAAATTATTATTTCTTTTTCAAATCTTAAAGAATCCTATTAAAATACTATTGAAACTATCTACTATTATTAATGTAATTTCTGCGAGTAAAGCCGCGGGCAATAACGTAATTTAGTCATAAAATTGAAACTGCAAACACTGACGGATTTGATTATTATAATAAACATAGATATTAAATATAATAATAATTACCTTATAGTCCAAAATTAAAGTTATTATAGGATTTTTGTAGAAAATCATTATTACAAATTCCATTTAGAAATATACTATTAATTAATAATTATAATAACAAATTATAATTGATAAATAATAGTTTAATTCTTGTAGAAAAATTTGGTAGAAATTCGAAAATTAAAATTACAGTAGTGTCAAAATTTGCCATTTTTGTCAAAATCGAAAAAAAATGTAGTTTGCCTTTTAGGTAACAAGAAATCTGTTTGAGATAAAATTCGATTATCAAGGGAAGTCGTAACTACACCTATACGTATTTGTAGTTACATAGTACAACTAACAAAAATAAAATAGCGAAATAAACAAATAACGATCATAAAATATTTGTATGACTTCAAAACAAATTCAATACAATGAATTTACTATTTCGAATAAAGGTAGTTGCATACTGTGGTGATGGATACAGTGATAAGTAACACGGCCTTAAATAAGTAAATATAACTTGAAATCAATATAACACAAACATATTATTTACTATGTAATTACTGGATTCTCTTATAGTTGTGGTACTTACGAATCTTTCTAAATGAAAGATAAACTTACGAAATTAAATAATAATACAGAAAATCACATGTTGTAAAAATACTTCAAAACTTTAAAGTCAACTAGAGAGCAATTAAATTTAAACTACAAAATTGCATCAACAATTATTTTAATTAAAGAAAAACAATTAATAGTCTACTTTTATTATTTTTTCGCAAAAATAAATCACTGCTTCAATAGAAAATCAGAACAGATTTCATTGTTAAAATTTAGAGAAAAAAACTTGTCTAATGCACAATTTCATTAAATCGTAAAATCATTGTAAAGATGTGGTGTTTAAAATTTAATTAAAAGTTGTAAATGTAATTAAAAAATAATAATAAATTGAAAAAAAAGTTACAAACCAAATATTAACGAAGTATATTGGTTTTTTTTTAATTAAAACATACAATTGCGATTATTATTTAAAATACATATTCGATTATATTCAAACAGATTTTTTTAAGTTAAAGTCGAAAATTCGATATTACCGATAAATAAAAAATTACATATACAACTTTTAATAATTAGCGAGTCTGCTTATGCTAACTTTCAAGAAACCCCCAAAGCAATAATTAGCATTTCTTAAAGTTAGCATAATCAGTTAAATTAATTAATTTAAAATAAAAAAATGACTGTGCCCTTGTGCCTATCTCAAGCACACAATAATAATATGCACATTAAATAATTGTAAATAATAATGTATATTATTATTTTATAATAGCTTGCATGCTTAGTTTTTATTTAGTTTTTAGCTTAAGCTAAGCGCAGGCGCTACCTATGTAAATAAGATAAGTAAATAACTAGTGATAAATTCTAAATTTAATACAAAAAAGAACACCAATAATTTCCTGTATATTTCTAATCTTATGAATAATATGTATAAATAATTATAATTGTTTGTAAATTGATAATTTACTAGTATATGTAATGATATGTATATAAAAGTTCCTTCGTTAGTATAAAATATAGACAATTATCAGAGATATTATTTCCTAAATATGTATTAATAAAACTTTATTGATATGAACAAAACTTATGATTAGATTTAAAATCGCTTTTTTATTATTTAATATCGACGTCTGTTTTGTGAAATGGGACAAATGACGAAAATAATTTATCAATCATTTTAGCTACAAATTCTTAATGTCTTGTTCCAAAGCTTCACATCATTTTGAAACATTTTCAAAAGTTTCAGAAAAAATAATTATTGTAATAATTACAAATAATAATAACGTAATCCATTTTAATAACATATTGTCAGTTTTCCCATTTCATATTTCATACATCGATATCCAAATTATAATTTAAAAACTACTATACCTATGACTGATAATAGTTTTAATATCTTTTTCAACCTGCATAATGTACATACATAATAATGTACTATTTTAACTAAAAAAAAACTAATTATTAAAAATAATAATTCTATAATTACTGTTAATAAAACAACAACGACAATTTAATTCTAAATCAATGTATATTAGATTTTGTGCTAGTGAATTTCAAATTTCTATTAAAAATAATAATTATTAATAAGATAGATTTTAATAATAATAGTGTTATACTGCAACTCCATTGCCGTAATTAATAATGTAAGTTTATTATTATAATTAAAATATTAAATAATTGTACTGAAATCAAAAGCAATAGACGATGGAGTCATTTATTTTATCTTTTATTTTTATTCCTCTAAGGTTTTTATATGGTCTTCCAATGTGTGAGTGTGAATGATCAGAATCGAGTGTAGCGTAAATATTTTATCATAAATAGTATAGTTTTTTCATTGACAGTCAAATAAAATAACTAGTGAAATTAACCGTTTTTATAACTAGTTAACTATGACTATCAGTAACTGTAGTAGCTGTTTTAACGAACGGTTGTAACGATATTTAGTATCGATATTAAAACCGTTTTTTCCACGATATATCTGCCGCTATCAACAGTTATTTGTAACGGTTATTTATAACGTTTTTTATCGGTAGTAAATGTTATCTGAAAAATTAAATATCAATGAAAAAACTAGCATTACACTATTGTCAAAGTATGGCCGTTAAAACATAATAATTATCATTAAATATGTTATTAAATATACAAAATATATTATATAAATATTGTAACGTTGTTCTGTTTGTTGCCGTTTATTTATAAAATATATATATTTAAAATACGGAGTAACGATATATAAAACATAACGATATATATATATATATATTTAAGTAAATAGTTCCTTACAAGACAGCATAGAGCCCTTGCTTCTTGTACAGGTCCTATTTAAAAGATATTATTTTGAAAAATTGTTTAAATACCATTTTTGTAAGAAAAAAGTGGTATATAAACGATAAATATATAGATAGATATATTTTTTGTTTTGTTTTTTTAAGTTTTTTATAGATATTATTGAAATGTACGAATTTAATCGCAACAATACTTGTTTTAATTTAATAATAATTTTCGAAGTTATTTTCGAATTTAATAATAACATAATGTTCTGAAAATAATAATATTATATCCTTCATAATAACGAATGCATCATGTGAAATATCCATTCTTAAATATTTTACGTTTCTTTCATAATAAATAATAATACATAATAATTCGTTATCACTGGTTTGAATTTCATTAATAATAATACACAAATGAACATTTTCGAGGAAATTAATAATTCGAAATAATAATACACCATATAGGTTAAATTGAATCCAAAGTAGTCACAAAATTGTATAAAAACGCCATTACATATATTTTAAAATTAGAATACTAAATATATATTTAGAGAAAACATAATAAATTATATTCTTAATAATATCTTATAGCTAGATATCCTATTAACTAGTAAATGTTCAAAAATTGTTCTAAAAACTATTTATACTAACTATGATAAACTATATAGCGTTTGTTATAATTTTAAAAATATTTCAACAAAAGTGTTACGTTTTTAAACGTTCTTTGTCTAAGAATTATATAAAAATTAAATTAATTCTTTATCGAGTCAAATGTAAATGAAAGAATATACGAAGTACCAAATATACAAATTTTAATCTTTAAATATATTGTTTTATTTTATTATTTAATGTATCCTACAAACTGGACTACTTCATTTTTTTACTTTAATTCCCCACACCATACCTGAAAGTGCTTACTTACATCAACTGCGTTATTTGCGTTGCATTTTTAGTCTGGTTTAGCCCTGAAAAAGGTTTTACAATCAATTTTGAATACTGTCAAAGTGACAGATTTGACTGACAAGGTGTCAAATGCTTACCAGGTTTTGTTAAACCAGACTAAATTAACTTACCTCAAGTGGCATAAAGGCATGGAGAGTTAGATTGTAGCTTGGGCGGGCAAGGAACCCATCTGCAGGGCGAAATTACCTGGTCTATGGTCTACATAACTGTAGAATGATATGAAAGGCATACACTAACAACTAAAATTTAAATGTTCAAAAGGTCGCCTAGTCGATTAGTTTATTTCTAAACTGATACTTTTACAACAAAAACATTGATACTTGAAAAGCCCCTTATTAGTTTATTATGAAAATAAAAATATTTACCAAAATAGGATGGGCTCAAATTATTATGATTAACGGGATATTTACAGATTTGTCTGCTCTTAAACAATTATCAAATCTACCCGCAGTACAGTCCAACAGTTCATCCGTGATCATGGCGCTTGCATCAGCATCGAAATATCGAAATCTCGAAAAAATAATATACTTACATGGTATATATCCCGTTGATCATAAAAAATTGAGTGCTAATAACCATGATAACTATAAAAACTATATTAAATAGGATGGGATCACAATACTTCTTTTTTCAAGACTATGTTAAATATTTAATTGTCAAGTAGGTAATGAGAACCTATAACTAATGAGGTTGATTGCTTGATGAATGATTTCAACATCAAATAAAATACAATTTAGGCTCCAAAACCACCTAAAATATGATCCTATTCTTAAATCAAATTACTTTGAAATGTTAATAGCTGTAGAATTGCTAATCCTCCAATGATAAAGCACTTAGTCCGTATTCATATTTCATGAAGTCTTTGCGGACTACTGGGAAATCTACATCGTAAGAGCATCAATGCGTTAGTTTGTAAAACAATCATAGTTTTGTTAAGACACACGGAGTTTTAGTAGGTAGAATAAAAGGTATACGAATTGGGCGTACTTTCTTTAAGAGCAGGGGCCTAAGTCGCATAACTATAATGCTGTGATTATGGCTCCAACAGCGTAAAACGACTGTAGATAATGTTAGCATGACAACTGTTACTGGGGCTAATTGTTTTCCCTCCGAAACGCGGAAACACTCGTGCAATATTTCTATTATAAAAATATATAATAACGGTTTAACCCTTCAAAGCACAAAATGCTCATCCTTTTACAAAAAAAAAAACAAATAAGTTATTCTACTAAAATAACAGTATGTCAGTTTTGAACTGTAGCTGAGCGGGAGGCCACAGGGGAACAGCCGACTTACACATACATAACGCAATTGAAAACACAATTTCAAAATGTTCATAACCATTAATATGAAACTTTCTACGTTTCACTTCGAAGAACACAAATTGTTTTCTATTATTTGAAATTGGAACTAATGTTGTAAATTAGAGGACTGACTGGTGTGGTAGTACTATGCCGAATGTTCGATTCCTGTTTAAGACAAACATTTATGTGCATGAACGCGTCTGTTTTGTTTTTGACATGGGTGTATTCTATAATATTCTAAGTATATACAAAAAGAAAAAGTTATGTTTATCCGTTGTGTGGTAATCATAGTACTTACAATATTTGCTTAGTTTGGGACTAGATGGCGATTTGTGATAAGTGTCCAGATATTTATATAAATTATATGTATGAGGAAGCTTTTCTAGCCCAGTGTTAAATCAAGCAACGCCTCGCAGTATCATAATAGTGATGGATAAGAGTGGCAGCCGATGCTTAACGATACAGATCACAAGCAACCTACAGCTATGCTTTAAGCGCTTCCGAAACAAAACACACATTAAACTGAAACCAAACTGTGATTACAATAAGCAAATTCTGAGCAAAATTTTCTACAATAACCGTCCGAATAATTCGCGCCGAAATAAGTTCATTTCACGTTAAAATTAACGAACTCCGAATATTAACTCGACTCGTTGTAATAACTTCGAATTCTCATGAAAAACCTCCATCAATTCCATTCCACATTAATAATATCTATAGCAATTGTAATCAGATTGTCAAATTCGCTCAGTTTCGCTCATGTTTCGCTCCGCTCGCTTAAAGATTTCGCGAATTAACTCTCTTGTTTCGCGAGAAAATTTCGCTCGTAACTGAATTGAAAAGTTTAACAGTTTGTTTAAAATAACTATAGGTACTTGTTTTCTGTGTTTATAATGAATTTCGTTTATAAAACGTTGCTTTCTCTGTTGTTGTGTTTGCGAACGGTTGGCGGTTGAGAAGTTACCGAAATTAACGGTTTTAAGTTATAAATTCAAAGGGAACTTGCATAAGGCGTTACATTCAACACTGTACTTTATTGTGTTCAAGAGATATTCAATCTTAAAGTGCTTCTTTTGAGGTTTAAATGCCTGTTACAATTGTGTAAATAAGTTGTATTGAAAAGTTGACGAACATCCATTTATACTAACCACAGTTAGATTCATAACAAAATAATTTCTCATCCAAACTCAAACGTCGTCTATCAAGCCTTTTTTATCTCTAATCTCTAATCGTATATTAGTTTTGTATAAAAAGAACTTTAATAGATTTTGTCAGATACTTTATTTCTTCAAGAAAATCAATTAAATGACTCTTTTTAAACTTGCGTAAACTGAATTCATAGTTTAACATAGGTCTTTATTGCTTTTAAAATCATTAACGGGAAGGGAACTCTTCTAATCATTAATACAGTGTAAAAATCTTATATTTTTTTGTTCTAAAACGGTTTTACAATTCAAATTACAATTTTTGTCCTACAATTCAAAAATTGTTTATTTTAAGACGTTTAACTTTAAACCTTCAAAATTAAATAGTTAACGTAAACGTTACCTCATGCCGGTGGTTGCAAGTTAAGCTCTAGAAAGGGTACAAGTTCACATCTCGCTAACTCCGGTATTCACTCATAGCTCTAAGGAGCTAAACAATTCTGATATAGTTTGCGATTTTCTTAGTTTCAACCAAAGTAATGTCTGAAGTGTTCTGAAACTTTAATGTTTTAATAGGTTATTGTGGTGGTTTTGTAGTTTAATGTTTTGAATAGCACTATAACGTCTAATATCTAAATAGAAATAACTCAAAGGTGACTGACTGACATAGTGATCTATCAACGCACAGCCCAAAACACTGGACGGATCGGGCTGAAATTTGGCATGCAGGCAGATGTTATGACGTAGGTATCCGCTAAGAAGATCCCACGGGATTGTGATATACGCGATTGAAACCACGGGGCACAGCTAGTTAATTAATACCATCGTTTAAAAAAATGGATTTACTGAATTTCATAGAAAGGACACCAATAAAGAAATAAAATTGTTGGAAAAGGGATGGGTATCTTACTCCGTCTCTCTCTCTCTCTATGCTAAAAACCAAAACAGCATACAATATGTTTTACAGTGTAATACACTGTTCCGCTTCTTGCCCGTGGTCCACCTACATAGTTCACCTGGGTGTACCACGGGTAATTTTTTTTACCCGTGGTCCACCTCAGTTTAACTGGGTGTACCATGGGAAATAATGTTTTCCCGTGGTCCACCTTAGTTCACCTGGTTGTACCACGGGTATTTTTGTTCCCCCGTGGTCCACCTGAACAAAATAATATATTATGTACAAGCATACAAACTTGAGTTTGTAGAACACCTTGCATAGAATCATTGTGCATAAAACACTGCTACGCGCAATTTGTGGACAAATGTACCAGGCAAACAAGGGTTATTAGGAGTTTTACATATAAATAGTCGTACTGCTGGTGAGGGTGGTACAGTCGAATAACGAAAGTGCTCTGTTCAAAATAAACATTATGTGCAAGAAATTTTAAAATAATATATTTTAAATACCAGGAGAATAGAAATGTAGAGGAGGTCTAAAACTTTGTTAGATTGATTCACAAAATTAAATAAAGGTCTTGGTCTAATAATGTTTTCCCGTGGTCCACCTATATCGGCAAACAAAAGACATTCGTAAAATATTATTTTTTACTATTTATTTAAGGTTGAAAATCGCGTGCATCTTCAAAATGAAATAAATTGTCATAAATACAGTTATCATAAAATAAACAATAATTTTTGTATCCTACATTTCCTAATAACCCATGTTTGCCAGGTACATTTGTCCACAAATTGCGGGTAGCAGTGTTTTATGCACAATGATTCTATGCAAGGTGTTCTACAAACTCAAGTTTGTATGCTTGTACATGATATATTATTTTGTTCAGGTGGACCACGGGGGAACAAAAATACCCGTGGTACAACCAGGTGAACTATGTAGGTGGACCACGGGCAAGAAGCGCACTGTTCGTGAGGAAAATGCGTTGGTTTATAACTACTTAGTGTTAAGCTAGGCGTATGCCGAGACGCAGGCGACGCAGGCCGCAGGCACGTGTGGCGCAGACATGTGTCTGTCCTGCTTTCTCTCCGAGAGACAGAGGAGGCTGATATGCCCGTCTCGTATTTTGTTGGTGATCATAACAGACGAAATGAGACATACATAAATAACACTTCTGTCTGATGCACCCTAAGATGATGTATCGTGATGCACCTTCCTAGGATGCACCGCTTGATTTGTTTATATAAAATACTCTTTCCACCTAAATACAAATTAAAATTGTCATTATTACTAATCAATGTCAACATACGTCATTACAATTCACTATGAACGTTTTTGTAGAAGTATTTGTGCAGAACAACGATCTATATTTATAACAAAAATGATAATTTACGAAAGAAAATATACAAATTATAATTTAATTTATACAATTAATGTGTTTCTGTATATGTGTGCCAAGATTTTGTTGCTTCCCTTCGTTGTTTTGTCCATGCTTTGCTTGTTTGCCTCTTTGCTTTAAAGGTAAGCATATTCTTCGTCTTTTAGCATAAATGGCCATAAACATTATTAAAAAAGTAGTTAAAAGTAGTTTATTACAGAAAAAAATAGCAATTCCAGATTATATCTAAACATAATATTTGACAATGTTATTTTTCCCCAATCTTCATTAGAATTTGGCGAAGAACTAAGTTTTTCATAAACAGTTTCATTCACATACAATTTTTTTCAACAGATTTGAAACTGTGCCAATGTCTAGTAGTGAATTTTGATGCGGAAGAATTACCTCCAAGGAAAGCGATTGAAAACACCAAAAGCAAAGAAACCAGAGATAGCAAGGCGTCCATAGAAACCAAGAAATCCAAAGATACCAAAGAAAATAAAGATAGCCAGTTAGCCAAAGACACCAAGAATCCTATAAACAGTGTAATAGCCAAAGAAACCAAAATATCGAAAGACACTCAGGTGGGCAAAGAAACCAAGAAATCCAAAGACAGTAAGGATACCAATAAACCCAAGGATAATAAGGATACCAAGAAACCCAAGGCAACAAAGGATACGAAAAATAAACCGTCTACGGACAACCAACAACGTAAAATCATAAAGATATCTCACAGAAGACCATCAGATTCTATCGTGATCCACCCCCTCTAAGTAATCGGAAATAAATGAGATTTTATAAGATTTGTGTTTTAGTTTATCCAGATTTTTAAAGTCTACATTAGAATATGATGATAAAATACTATGTAGGTTACATCAGTAGAGAGTAGTCTCGCACTGGCTGCATGATCGCGACGCGGCACCTAGCGGCGAGTTATTCTTTATAAGAAACGCCGCGCAGTTACGCTGCAGCGTAGTGCGGTATACCTCATACAATTTCTTGGAAAGAATATTTCGTCGCTGGGTGTCGCGTCGCTTCTCCATCTGCTCGCCGGATAATCGGTCACCGATTTTTTGTAGGACGTGTGCGTCGCACTTTGCTAATGTACGAGAGAATCTTGGTCGTGATCCTTATTTTATGGCTTCTTCAGAGACCAGAGAGAATATTGGTCGTGATCGTTATTCTATGGTACGTCCCATTTTTTTTACAAAAATTGGGTGCGTTTCCACTGACGCAGAGCTGTACAGAGTGGAGATTTCAAGCCCTGCGATTGACCAAATTGTGGTCCACTCCTCTCAACTCCACCTATCTGAGCATCAGTAAAAAGGCACCCTCAATTCTGCATACGCCACTCAAAAGCAGATGTAATTTAAAAGATCTAAACTTACATAGGGACAGACAACGTGACCGTTGTGGCCAAGCATAGAAGCCTGAAATCGATTCCATGTCATGTTAGTTGCTTGGCTTAAAAGTCTTCTCATCCAAATATTTCATTAAAAAAAAAAACATTTTGTTAATGATTTCTGTAACGTCATCTGTCAATACAAAAATAGCATTCAACATTCATCAAAAAAACAGTTCAAAATTTTTGTAATTAAATTTTTTAGTAACAATAAATATTTTCAAATGTGTTGCTGTATGCTACAGTCTGCATTTTACTGGCTGTGTCTCGTTCCTTGGCTGGTTATATTATTGTGTTCATCTTGCTCTCCTTGTTGCACTGTCGTTTTGCCTGAGCCCAACCGAGGCTGCGGCTATTGCTTCTACCGCCCGCGTCCCCAATACTTTGTCCCCGTCTGCAGACCATATCGGTGTTACTAGTTTAAAAAACGTTCCTTGTATATTAGGAACTTAATGTTATATCGTTGATCTTAAGAAGATGTAAAGAACATTTGGAAACAAGGAACACATAAAAATATAACTAAGGGTAAGACGATAGATCTCCGGTACCTGAATTTAGTGATGGTGTGAGTTTAGGGGTGTTCAATGGGTTCATTCTACGTTTAAACTATTTATAGAGCTGGGAAATACAATTTAAATAAAATACTATGAAAATGTATGGAATGAAACAACATTAAGATAGATTTATTACTTGTATCAAGCGTAGTCTAGGTACGTAGTCAAATCATGTTTTATTTGGTGCTTTACCGGCTGCTGCCTCGGCCGCTCGCTACGCTTGCTCGGCTCGCGCGATTTGTTATCGAAGTTCTAACATAGGCTAACCTAGATGTGTGTTAAAACCTATTTTAATTTATTTTCTTCGTTTTACGTTTCGTTTCAAACATTTTCTAGATTTTAATTTTATCGTTTACTTTAACCTCGCTCTAAAAATAATTAAAACGGATTAAAATAAACTCCTTGAACACCCTTGAACGCACACCGTCATAAAATTCAGATACCGGAGATCTATAGCGCACCTTAACTGAGTCCAAAGTATTAAAAAACTAGGCTGAAAGTATTATGAGACTAATTGCAAAAATTAAAGCGTATGGACAGTGCCCTCAAAAGTGTAACCCAAAATCGTTCAAAAATATCGGCACAGGACCCCACTCATAAGAGAAGCTTAATTGTGTAATAACTGACAAGAACATACGATTTTAAGCTCAAAAGTTACGAAACTAAGCTCAATTTTCTTTACATATTTTGGATAAACAGTGATCTAACTCAGTTACTCAAACGGTAATGTTATGTATGATTGATAAATTAGAGACATAAAGAAGAAATAACAAATGACATGTGTTGTCTCTTACCTCTGTTGGTAAGTCCGTTTGTATCATGTATCCCATGCTGTGATTGTTGCATGAATCGCATCGTGAAATGTGAATCGAAACCAAACGTAATACAGAATTAATGAATTTCAATATTATACGAAACAATATAATTTTCGAAACAACATAAAAATTGGAAAGAAAGCTATTGGAACAAGAAATTTCTAATATCATTGAAAATTTTAAGTATTGAAAGAAGAAAAGTAAGCTTAAATAAGCTCAAAAAAAATGAAAATGATTGAAAAGAAGAAGAAAATTGAAAAACAAATGCAAAAGTATTATAAAATATTGTATGCGGATAAAATTTATAAATTAAGCACATTTTTTAAAAGTAAGCTCGAAAAATGAGCTTGAAAAGTTAAAAAGGTTGTTGCTCAAAATATTTAAAAATCTGTATATATATTTATTTTCATGTATTGTGACTATATTTTATAGTTACTTCATCTACAAAATTGATTTTTCGTTTGTATTGTTTTTAATAAATCTAAAATGTTTGTTATTTACTTGTTTTTATTCACTAGCGGCCCGCCCCGGCTTCACACGGGTCCAATTTTCCCGTTTTTACATAAGAACCTTCTACAGAGTATCTACAAAAGAAAACTACAAAAGAAAAAAATAGCCAAATCGGTTTAGCCGTTCTCAAGTTATAGCGTCAGGAAGGAAAACCCGACTTATTTTTATGTATATAGTAGATAACCTTGTTATCTATACTAATATTATAAAACTGAATAGTTTGTTTGGTTGAACGCGCTAATCTCAGGAACTAATGGTCCGATTTGAAAAAATATTTCAGTGTTAGATAGTATGGCCCATCTTCTAACTTGCCGTGCGTGTCCCTACACCTGCACACGCGAGGACTTTTACAAGGCCACTGATAGTGCCATATCGGTGGCCGAGTTCAGCTAGGCTAGCATCACTTCGAAAACGCGATAGATACAGCGATTTATTGACATCCAACTGTCAAAATTTGATAAAAATACCCGCCATATTGAATTATACCACGTGATTAATTTTAAGACATTTGGTCATGCCCGCGAAATCGATATAGCTATTTATTGACATCCAACTGTCAAAATATAATAAATATAGCCGCCATATTTAATTTTTCATATCGTACCACGCCATAATTAATTTGGTCATGCTCGCGAAATCGATATTATTTCGTGGTGTCTATATATATTTTATCACGCACAGTCATGCTAGGGGGGCTGGTCCACTAAAATATGAGTCGACACGCAACGAAGAAGAAGTATCAGATAGCCCATTTATCGAGGAAGGCTATAGGCTATCAACACGCTAAGACCAATACGAAAGGAGCTAATGCAGGTAAAACCGAGGGGCATCGATTCTTTATGGTAGAAGTTATTTAAAAAAAATAGTTAAGGGCCTATTTCACCCCCTTCAAGTAACGTTCCGAGTACTCACAAGTTTTGTCTTTTTGATATAAAGTAAGATAGAGATTAAACTACCTTTACTTGATGAGTAACTTTACTTGAAGGTCGTGAAACAGGCCCTAAGTATTATAGAAACATCGTTTAATTTAAACTAAACGAATGCGCAGGATAGCTAGTAATATATAAACAGTTAATAGTTATTTATGGTACAAGCGAGGTAAGTTGGTGATTACTCCCGAGGCGCTATTGAGGCCCGAGCCGTCAGGCGAGGGTCAGAAGATAGCCGAGGTAGTAATCACCAATACACGCGTGTACCATACAACGTTTTTCAACACACTTGGGAATAAATTAATAATAAAATATCATTTTTCGCTAATAACTAAACAGTTTTTATATTCGCGCGCATCCAACACAACAATGGTGATCGGCCATAGATTAAAAGAATATACTTATTAAAAAAAAATTCGAATGAATGAATGAATGGAATCGACCATAGACCTACCGAAAGTAAGGCAACATAGTTGAAGTTTGTTTTTAAAATGTATGGTAACGATTTTTTTTGGTATCGAAACTTTTTTAAAACTAAACAATTTAAAAAGAAATCTATAGCTCACTAGTGAATCAAGCGTGTCATTATTCAACTGTTTTTGCACAAATAAGAGCCCCTTTATGAGGAAGTGTGTTGAAAAATCATATATCCTAACTAAATATATTATAAATGCGAAAGTAACTCTGTCTGTCTGTTACCTTTTCACGGCTAAACTACTGAACCGATTGACTTGAAATTTGGTACAGGGGTAGCTTATAGTCCGGGAAATGACTTGACGAATGAATGTTTTATCCCGAAATTCCCACGGGATCGGGAACTACGCGGCTGAAACCGCGGGGCACAGCTAGTAAACTACATACTAATAGGTACTATTTCTATATATAATTTATCAATAAAACAACTACATTTTTAATAAAGCTATACCTTTAATTATTGCGTCAATATGTTCTAATAACTAGACATTTTTCCTTGTTAATTATTAATATAATAAATGTGAAAAATAACTGTTTGTTTGTAGAATTCTCTGAACTACTCAATCGATTTCTTTTAAGTTATGTGTGAAGATGCACATGTCACATTATTACGCGTTTTCGTTGTCACTATACATAAGTAAGTACTAATATTATAATCATACTAGCTGCACCCCGCGGTTTCACACGCGTAGTTCCCGTCCCCGTTCCCGTGGGAATTTCGGGATGAAAAATAAATGTTGGCCGATTCTCAGACCTACTGAATATGCTCACAAATTTCATGAGAATCGGTCAAGCCGTTTCGTATTAGTACGGGAACGAACATTGTGACACGAGAATTTATATATAAGATTATAATTAATATTAGTGAGACAAAATCTGCAAAGAAATATGCGTCTAAAAGATTAATGAAGGATTAAAGTTATACCCGTATAGTTATAATAGATATTGTGTTTTTTAACCGTAAGGTGCTCCTCACCGGGAACATCCGCGTGTAATGTAACGTTACAGATTTGAGCATTACATCAGTGAAGGAGAAGAACCGAGCATTAAAATGCGCACCTTGTAATTTATTTATTGTAATTTGTAATTACACGCGAATGCTCGTTAGTCAGGGAGGTATTATTGTAATGTAATGCTCAAAGATGAATCTGTAACGTTACATTACATGCGAATACTCCCGGTGAAGGGGTACCTTTAGGAACCGTTTTTGAATGACGCGTAGCTATCAGCGCGCACGATTCCTAGAAATTCATATACCTCGGCCGGCGCCGACGGCGAGAGACAAAAATCTGCCTTATAAAAAACAGCATTATATTATAAAAAACATATAATTATAAATACTCACCTAACTAATATAAGTATGTATTAGTTATATTAGTTATTTGACGACCTCGATGGCAGAGTGGTCCCCATGCCGGACTGCCATCCGTGAGGTTGCGGGTTCGATTCCCGTGCGGGGTGAATGTTTGTGTGAACCACAAATGTTTGTCTCGGTCTGGGTGTGTGTGTGAATGAGTGTGTGCGTAGTTTCTGATACCCTAGATACAAGCTTTGAGCTTAGTTAGGGGTCAGTTACTATAATGAGATGATGTAGTGAATGATTATGTTATGTTATGTTATGTACATTTTTTGGATCTGACATACATACATTACATATTACAGCAGTAGCCTGCATTCTTTATCTAGGATGAAATTAGCTAATATCTTAAAATATTAAGTATAA
This sequence comes from Timandra comae, assembly GCA_958496195.1. Classification (NCBI taxonomy): domain Eukaryota; kingdom Metazoa; phylum Arthropoda; class Insecta; order Lepidoptera; family Geometridae; genus Timandra; species Timandra comae. Next base: position 1,405,859 of record OY292376.1, read on the forward strand.
GTAGAGTACGTTACAGTTAACGTATAATGCATCGCAAGTTTTCCACCGAGGAATTGAGATAAAGACAACTTGTGTGTTGGAAGTTGAGGTGTACTTGTTAATGTAAAGGTATTCGATACTCATTTATTATTAAATCTATACTAGTATTACAAAGCTAAAGACTATTTGTTTGATTATACGGGCAAATCCCAAGAATTACTTGGTTTGATTTTAAAAATTAGCGACTTATTAAGGAAGAGTATAGACAAAATAACATCATGGACCAACAGGAGGTCAAATTGCGGGACTCACAGCAGACTTCAAGGCAGCACAGCAGATTCAGGATTTCAGGCAGAAAAGGGCTTATCGAAACCTGTGCCATAGAAGAATGAAGATTTGGATTTGATCCCTCAGTGTTGAACCAATACAGACGAATGTTTATCTCGGGTTGTGTTTTAGTTACAGGTATACACATTCTAAAACTGATTTGTCTGATAGAGAAATCCCATATACTTAAAGTTTGTACTTCAATATCAATAGGTATCTTTAATATACAGACGTCAACCTGTTACAATTTTATTACACACATGTCTAGACAAATCCCAAATTTATTTCATTCACTTAAAACCAGTATCAAATCCCCACACCTTACTACAAATGCTAAACTTTGCAATAACTGCCTCCTCCCATGCACCAGACCTGATACCAATTGTCAATAACTGAAACTTGACTCCTTACTCGAAACATCGCAACGATCTCGAATCACTTTATATGCACATAATGAGTGGCGTATTAAGACCGTACTTACTAATATTGCTAGACACTTTCTTCTTTAAGTACTATGTATTTTCTACATATAAGCTACATCTGCAGCTTTTTGCCGCGTAGATTGCAATTCTATAGGAATTTCAGGATAAAAAGTATCTTTGACAACCTCGATTTGGGAGTGGTCACCATGCCGGACTGCCATACGTAAGGTAGCGGGTTCGATTCCCGTGCGGTGTGAATATTTGTGTGAACCATAAATGTTTGTCTCGGTCTGGGTGTGTGTGTGTGTGTGTGAATGAGTGTGTGTGTAGTTTCTGATACCCTAGATACAAGTTTCGAGCTTAGTTAGGGGTCAGTTAATATAATGAGATGAATGTTGTCAATGATTATGTTATGTTATAGCATTGGCCGAAGGTGCGCCAATGTGTACAGTGTTCCAATATTATGGCCCAACCGCTGGTCCAGCCCATTAGCCCAAAGAGTACAGCCGCCTTTATGTGTTAATCGAGACAATACTGTGGAAGAGTGGTAATAGCCCAATGGCTAATGAATAAGCCTGGTCATCGAGAGGTCGTGAGTTTGGTCCTTAACCATCACACTATTGACGTGAACCCACTCCAGATTCATCAAAATCCTTTGCATATGTAGTTTTAAAAGCATAAGCGAAAAAAACAGCGGAAGCAAAGAAAAAAGAAGTAGACATCTTTTTTGTAATTCGTGAATGTAAAAGACCATACTCTGTAAAGATTTATTATTCAGAAATAAACATAAACTTCAAAGAGATATTTTACAGTGTACCCGTAAAAATTTGATCGTAACACTACCCCACCTTATATAAAATGAGTATCGATTAGAAGCGAACCAACTTTGTATCTAGATAGTATCCACTTCACATAACTCAGGCACAATGGCTCTTTGTACATTTTATGTCCAAACTTTGTTCTAGTGTTTAAAACATTAGCACTAATGTTAGAACTCGGTCTACTGCGAACCAATTCAGATGATTATGCTTAAAGTTACAAGTTTTTGTTAACTATTTTAGTAAGGGCCTATTTCACCATCTTCAAGTAATGTTCCAAGTACTTACTCACATGTTTTGTCTTTGTCACTTGATATAAAGTAAGAAAGAGACAGAACTGACTTTACTTGGTGAGTAACGGTACTTGAAGGTCGTGAAATAGGACCTAAACTAGCAGTAGCCTACGATTTCAGTCGCGTAGTTCCCGTTCCGTTCCGTGCGGGGAAAACATTTTTTTAAACATAATTAATATTTTATTAACATCCATGATACCCACATATAATAAATGACGTTGACAGAACCCATAATAAAAAAATCGTCTGCAAAAGCCATTAATTAAGAATGTTATCAACATCGACAACGCACTGACATTTTATTTGTAAATATTTTTAATAAAAGAAATAAACTTATGAAAAAACAATATTTTAAGTTAATTTAAAGCCATTATTTATTATCTTCATCTGTATCTTGTAAACAACATTTAATCAAACAGGGACATGCCACTGGAAAGCACGCGACGAGTGCTAACAACATAAATGGATAACAAGGCACAAAAATCGGACAACACATTATGATATTTTTGTCACCCACAACAATTTACGAAACCTCAACAATATTGTCAACCACAATAATAGTTTCAAGCAAAAATAAAGCAATTTTCAATAATAAATTCGCAGTTTATATTATTTTTACAACTTTTTGCTTCCTTTTTAAAGCATTTTTGACATAAGAGTTGAACTTTGACACATGACATGTATTCCTTATTCCGGTTTTATGATATTCTAAGCGTTTGGGTAGTGCTCCTCCTACTTAGTTCACCCGGGTGGACCACGGGCACTTTATCTTGCCGGTGATCCATATAAAATACCAGCATTGCCCAGTGGTTTCACCCGCGTAGTTCCCGTTCCCGTGGGAATACGGGAATAAAATATAGCCTATGTCACGCACTGATAAATTAGCTTTCCATTAGTGAAAGAATTTTTGAAATCGGTTCAGTAGTTTCGGAGCCTATTCGTTACAAACAAACAAATCTTTCGTCTTTATAATATTAGTGTAGAAAGGTGACCTTTAAGAGGAAAATTTCAATTCCCACCGTTTTCACATATCCCACCTGGGTGGGTTAGGTTATGTTAGAACTGCGACAACACAACGCGTGAGCCGAGCGAGCGGAGCGAGCGTGCCGTTTGAAAAAAAGGGAATAGAATTGAAAAAAAAAGAACTTAACGTGCATTCCGAAGGAAACTCTCGTGAAAAATTGTAGAAAATAAATAAAACAAAAGTTTACCTAATTGAGCAATCAATTTAATGAGTTACAACATAAAATTTACAATTGTTTAACAGAAATATTACTGACAATAATCATACAAGAACCAAACAAAAAACATATTACCACATCAATACAGGGTGTCCCGTAAGTAGTGGACCAACGGGATGTGGGGGATAGGGGAGACCGTTACCTACCAGAATCACCAAAATTTATTGTCCTAGGCCTCATAGTTTTGAAGTTATGACGTTTTTTAGTAAGTAGGTGAAATTATCGTACTATGTGCACATTTTTCTTAATTCTACAAATTCTATTACTTATTTTGATGTTATTTTTATTCAAGGGCGTTAAGAATACATAGGTTTTTATAATTTAAATCATTTTTTAGTGTAGTTATCATTAACATTAAAATTAATCAACAAAACAAGTGCAATTGTTAAATTTCAAAATACTCTAAGTGGTATTTGAGCTGAGCTGGTGTAAAAAAAATGTATTGTAGCCTTGTGGCACATTATTTTAAAAACATCTACATATCCTAAGGATTACAAAAACGTATAACACTGTGGTTTCAAATGAGTAGTTTTTTATTTTAACTAATATCAACGTAAAAGGGAACTTTTGAGAGAAAACAAAAATTCATTGCTAATTATGGAAATTCGTTTATTACTCAATTTATTTTTACATTAAGGGTTCAAAATGCTTATCTTTAGCTCTTGTGCATTAAGACATCTTCGTATAAAGTCTTTTTGTAAACTTTTTTGGGCTCTTTGATGTTTTTTTATCAATTCAGCAACATGATTGAAATTTTGTGATAACTCTCTTTTTATCAGAAATATTTGTCTCATAAACTGCTTCTTTGAGGGAACCCCATAGAAAATAATCCAAAGGATTCAAGTCGGGAGATCGTTGCCTATTTCATGGCCGATCGCTGGCCAGGAAATAGTACCTTCGCGTCCAAACCATCGATTTGGGAACGTCTCATTCAAAAATTCAGTCACTTACCGTGAATAGTGGGCAGGTTCACCTACTCATTTGAAACCACAGTGTTATACGTTTTTGTAATCCTTATGATATGTAGATGTTTTTAAAATAATGTGCCACAAGGCTACAATACATTTTTTTTACACCAGCTCAGCTCAAATACCACTTAGAGTATTTTGAAATTTAACAATTGCACTTGTTTTGTTGATTAATTTTAATGTTAATGATAACTACACTAAAAAATGATTGAAATTAGAAAAACCTATGTATTCTTAACGCCCTTGAATAAAAATAACATCAAAATAAGTAATAGAATTTGTAGAATTAAGAAAAATGTGCACATAGTACGATAATTTCACCTACTTACTAAAAAACGTCATAACTTCAAAACTATGAGGCCTAGGACAATAAATTTTGGTGATTCTGGTAGGTAACGGTCTCCCCTATCCCCCACATCCCGTTGGTCCACTACTAACGGGACACCCTGTATATATAAAAGAAAGTCGTGTTAGTTACGCCACTTATAACTCAAGAACGGCTGGACCGATTTGGCTGAAAATTGGTGGAGAGGTAGTTATGAACCAGGAAAAGGACATAGGATACTTTTTATCCCGAAATTCCCACGGGAACGGGAACTACGCGGGTGAAACCGCGGGGCGCAGCTAGTTTACATATACATTACTAATAAACAAGAAATCTTCTTTCGGTGAAGCCAATACTGATTTCTTTATTTTCATTTCCCTTTAATTTTCCATATTTTTTGCGATCCACTCTGCTGTTGTATACCTATAGCAAAATGTACTTTTAAAGAATCATTAGAGAACATAACGGCTTTGTTATTTGTTAAATCTTAAGAAAATTTAATTAAAATTATCAAAAAATAACGTAGATTTTCATTTCTGGGAGAATTTTCACATTTATTTTTAGTAGTTCTGCAGATAATTGCGTCGAAGCAAATAACTAAGTAATGATTCTCGTTGATAAAATTAGGATAAGTTCAGTTACTCAAGGATAAGGTATCGTTGGTAATTGTTTTTCAAAATCAAACCAATAGTTTTTGAGATAAATGTATTGAAACCAACATTTAAGCTAAAAACCAAAAGAAAACAACTGAAATAGTCATTATATATATAAATATATACTCGTATTGCTTAAAAATCAAACAAAAGAAAGAACTTACATTAAAATTTTACTATTTTTCTTTTATCCTTGTATCCTTTCTTTTGCAAAGTAAAATATTATCTTCTTCGAGCAAAGTCATCTCTCTCACTAAATATATTAGTACATTGAAGAGGAATACACGTCATCATCAATTTAAAAAACCATCTTCTCTAAATATTAGTTTTTATTTATCAGTATCTGTATCACCTCTTGATATGCACAAATTAACTGTTTGCCAAATACATAGAACAGGACAGAGGGTGACTGCAATCAGGAGCCACAAACAAACAGGCATTAGACAAAACATTTTAGCTGTTGATGAAGATGTAGTGGTGAATTAGGCTATAGGCTAAAATTATGTACGTTATTAGGCTACCGGCTAAGGTGGCGAAGTTTAGTAGTAAAATATAAAGAAAGTAATTATTTTAATTAAAAAATTTAATTGATTTGATTTAGTAACACTGTTAACTTTTGGGAAATTTATTTTGACTCTATATTTGTATTATGCTTTAATGTACTGTTAATGTTTTTTCAACTCATTTTTTTTTTAATTATTATGATTTTAAATAAAGTTTAATTCAATTCTTGATTTTTGGCTCCTGGAGGGCGTCAAGAGTTTATAAACTGGTTTAAATTTCATTTGAATGTTTATAATATTTTGACATGGCAGAATGTAATTTTTGATGTTGATTAAAATTTGAAGGTTCTGATTTATAAAAATGTTCTTCTTCTTCCTGATACATGGAAGAAGAAGAACATTTTTATAAATCACCGTTAAATGCGTTAAATTTTGAAGCAATTCTCCTAGAAATATAAAACATAATTTCTATCCAATAGAATAACGACAGAATTGATATAATATGTAGGTATTTCCACTTGAATGTCCAAAATCAACCCCATATTTGTAAAAAGAAAACAAGTATCGAAAATATGGACAGAGATGGCAGAGTGGTCACCATGCCGGACTGCCATCCGTAAGGTTGCGGGTTCGATTCCCGTGCGGGGTGAACATTCGTGTGAACCACAAATGTATGTCTCGGTCTGGGTGTGTGTGAGTGTGTGCGTAGTTTCTGATACCCTAGATACAAGTTTCGAACTTAGTTAGGGGTCAGTTACTATAATGATAATATCTAAAACCGCAAAAACAAGTAGTAAATAATTTCAAAGTGTTTTTATAACCCCTCGTTTACACTATGCTGCAATGAGCAGGAAAGTGACGAGGAAAGTGGGCAGGTCACACAACATTAACTATAATAATAAAGAAATCGCAGTAAGGAACCTTAGACTTATGTCTAGATTTCATTACTTTTTAGAGATAAACAAGCAGCTCCATCGAGACTTGGCTAGTTTTTTACAGAATGTTTTTGGTGGGATTTCATTTATTTTTGTTGAAACGTGTTTATATTGATTTATTTTATTAGATTTTCTTATTTAACACATTTTTTTTCTTTTTAGGAGTAGTATTTTATTATTAAACGCCCCGCGGTTTCAACCGCGTAGTTCCCGTTCGCGTTTCCGTGGGAATTTCGGGATGAAAAGTATTCTATGTGCTTCTCCTGGTTCTAAGCTACCTCTCCACCAATTTTCAGCCAAATCAATTCAGCCGTTCTTGAGTTATAAATTCCCGTTCCCAATCCCGTGGGAATTTTGGGATTAAAAGTATTCTATGTTCTTTTCCTGGTTTTAAGCTACCTCTTCACCAATTTTCAGCCAAATCAGTTCAGTCGTTCTTGAGTTATAAATTCCCGTTCCCATTCCCGTGGGAATTTCGGGATTAAAAGTATTCTATGTTCTTCTAATAGTTTTAAGCTACCTCCCCACCAATTTTCAGCCAAATCAATTCAGCCGTTCTTGATTTTAAAATTCCCGATCCCAATCCCGTGCGAATTTCGGGATCAAAGGTATCCTATGTCCTTTTCCTGGTTCTAAGCTACGTCCTCACCAATTTTCAGCCAAATCAGTTCAGCCGTTCTTGAGTTACAATTCCCACTCCCGTTCCCGTATAATTCCCGTTCCCGTTCGATTATTCTAGTTTTTATAGTTTTCCCTTTATGTGGCCATTAAACCCTAACTCTGTACCAAATTTCAGCTCTCTAGGTTTATGGGAAGTACTAGTTCTATTTTGATGATCATGAGTGAGTGAGTGAGTGAGTGAGTGAGTGTCTGTCTAAAATGCGAAACTTTGCTTTCGCTTAACTTCGGAACTAAATGACCTACAGACTTGAAATTTTATTTTAAGTATGTGATTGTATAGCTTACTAGATGACGAAAATTTCAGCGTTCTGGGCTTATCCAGAGGTTGTTAAATAGGGGCCTGAAAATGCGGCGAAAGGGTTCCTGTAAAGGATGGTACGGCAGTGTTTGCTTCGCGCTCGACTTGGCGGGGGGCACTGCCGTGCCCCCAGATTATCACTACATAGTATAAAACAAAGTCGCTTTCTCTGTCCCTATGACCCGTCCCTATGTATGCTTAGATCTTTGAAACTATGCAACGGATTTTGATGCGATTTGTTTTAGTAGATAGAGTGATTCAGTGGAAAGGTTTTCAGCAAAATTTTATCCCCATATTCCTACGGGAATGGGAACTACACGGGTGAAACCGCGGGGCGTCGCTAGTAAAGCATAAAGCGTTCCTCGATAAATCGGTTATCTAACATTTAAGTAAGTGCCAATTTTATCAGTTTGTTCATGTACCACTTACTGAGATTAGTGCGTTCTATCAAATTGTATAGACGTAAATACATAGTCTGTCTAAACTCTAAAGCATTGTAGGCCTCTATAACTACAAGCTCCACTCACCACCTCAGGAGCCAAGGGATGGCTGAAAATCAGTGCCGTTCGTATGAACGGCATAAGCTGAGCCACTGCCTTTGTCTTTTTATTTTGTCTTCTATTTAATCAAGTAATGCGATTTAAGTGTCATTTTTTTTTTGTTTGTGATTCATTTATTATATCATTATTAATTAGTAGTTTAATTAAGTTTTAATGTCTACATAAGTTTAAAAAGACACTAAATTTACTTTTTTTTTTTAAAGATCTCGTAAGTGGTTGTACCTAAAACTTAAAAACCTACAAGCAATTCCAAACTAAAATCACATATAGGTCGATACAATTCAAACGTCCAAACTTGAAAGATAAACCATATTTACGGAAGTATACCGTATCACTCGCCCTCAAAGAAGTCAAGTTAAAATCCCTTAAAACAAGATAAAACTTGTACTTAAAGTTAATATTAAGATATCCAAACTTGACGATAAAACTTCAACTTCACTCAATATTTATCGCGTCGAAACTATGAAAAACTGTTCAGATATTTCGAGAAGTGTTAGAAATACTTTGCGGTGAACTTGTACATAGTTTTTGGCAGGTTTTGTGTTATACTAGTTGTGTTTCGTGGTTTTACACGTAATTAATCTTATAACGGAGAGATTTGGATAAATCGATCCTTATATTTTAATGAATATATAAATGTCTTTATATTAATGTTTGTAAGATCCCACTGCGAGGAATATGTCTGTTTCTTACAGATGTTATTAGTCCAATAAAGAGGTTCATAAGTAGGCTATTCACCAAGCTTGCTCAATGCGTGTTGGTGTTCTCTTTGAGCCATGTTTGGAAAACAGCTCCTCTTCCTAATGTCCTGTTTTCTTGCTTCCTTGCTTCCTAAAGGACGGCAACACTTTGAGCTGCAGGTGTCCAAGGTCGACGGTAGTTACTTACCATCAGGTGACTAGTCTGGGGCCTAAGTCTGCAATTTGACATTATTGATCAGACAAAATGTCGATATTGAGGCACCATTACGAGAGTGTCAGAAATTTGGTATTCTGCTAAAAATTATTCATATAGCTATATGGTGTCTCAGTGGTTTTTGTTGCATATCAAAATTCAAATATTTTATAATTATTATTAATTATTTTCTTAATAGTTTAGAGAATCGGGGCCCTGGTTACTCAACCTATTCCCACTGCTGTGGAAAGTTCTCCCCCAATTATTTTTCTTTTAGGCCCTTGCCCCCTTCTACCATAAAAAAATAAGTAAACTTTCCAAAACATTCCACTCCTTTTTACAGCAATCGTGTAAGCTTTTAAATGCGCCGAAATACGAAGTTTAAGATAAAGGGAGATACAAATAAAAGATTAGTTTCCGTACTGACGTATCTGCGTGTTTATCTTAACTGCCTTTTAGTGAACGAGGACCGAGGGATAGAGGTACACACATACATTTAGATGTAAGAGGATGGGAGTTTAGAAAAAAGTTGATTAGAAAATTTGTTTAAAAATTCTTACCCCTCGTTTAGACTATGCTCCTGCTCCTGCTACTCGCGCTGCCGAAAATATTTCCCAAAATACTTCCGCGGCAGTACGCTATCTACACTATGCTGCAATGAGCAGGGAAGTGAGGAGGGAAGTGGGCAGCGGCATAGTATAAAGGGGTCACTCGTGCTGCTACTCGTCATGCCGGTGCCGTCACTTGTATGTCACTTGGTATGTGAGGACTGAGTGAAATAGCGTATATGTTCTCTCTCGCTCTCCCTCCTTTGACTTCCGCACGAAAAACCGACACTCGCGGGAGCGATGGTCCAGGTTCCATGGTCAGGAAGAAGAAGAACATTTTTATAAATCACCGTTAAATGCGTTAAATTTTGAAGCAATTCTCCTAGAAATATAAAACATAATTTCTATCCAATAGAATAACGACAGAATTGATATAATATGTAGGTATTTCCACTTGAATGTCCAAAATCAACCCCATATTTGGAAAAAGAAAACAAGTATCGAAAATATGGACAGAGATGGCAGAGTGGTCACCATGCCGGACTGCCATCCGTAAGGTTGCGGGTTCGATTCCCGTGCGGGGTGAACATTCGTGTGAACCACAAATGTATGTCTCGGTCTGGGTGTGTGTGAGTGTGTGCGTAGTTTCTGATACCCTAGATACAAGTTTCGAACTTAGTTAGGGGTCAGTTACTATAATGATAATATCTAAAACCGCAAAAACAAGTAGTAAATAATTTCAAAGTGTTTTTATAACCCCTCGTTTACACTATGCTGCAATGAGCAGGAAAGTGACGAGGAAAGTGGGCAGTGGCATAGTATAAAGGGGTCACTCGTGCTGCTACTCGTCATGCCGCTGCTCCTGCCCGACGCTCCCGCGAGTGTCGGTTTTTCGTGCGGAAGTCAAAGGAGGGAGAGCGAGAGAGAACATATACGCTATTTCACTCAGTCCTCACATACCAAGTGACATACAAGTGACGGCACCGGCATGACGAGTAGCAGCACGAGTGACCCCTTTATACTATGCCGCTGCCCACTTCCCTCCTCACTTCCCTGCTCATTGCAGCATAGTGTAGATAGCGTACTGCCGCGGAAGTATTTTGGGAAATATTTTCGGCAGCGCGAGTAGCAGGAGCAGGAGCATAGTCTAAACGAGGGGTAAGAATTTTTAAACAAATTTTCTAATCAACTTTTTTCTAAACTCCCATCCTCTTACATCTAAATGTATGTGTGTACCTCTATCCCTCGGTCCTCGTTCACTAAAAGGCAGTTAAGATAAACACGCAGATACGTCAGTACGGAAACTAATCTTTTATTTGTATCTCCCTTTATCTTAAACTTCGTATTTCGGCGCATTTAAAAGCTTACACGATTGCTGTAAAAAGGAGTGGAATGTTTTGGAAAGTTTACTTATTTTTTTATGGTAGAAGGGGGCAAGGGCCTAAAAGAAAAATAATTGGGGGAGAACTTTCCACAGCAGTGGGAATAGGTTGAGTAACCAGGGCCCCGATTCTCTAAACTATTAAGAAAATAATTAATAATAATTATAAAATATTTGAATTTTGATATGCAACAAAAACCACTGAGACACCATATAGCTATATGAATAATTTTTAGCAGAATACCAAATTTCTGACACTCTCGTAATGGTGCCTCAATATCGACATTTTGTCTGATCAATAATGTCAAATTGCAGACTTAGGCCCCAGACTAGTCACCTGATGGTAAGTAACTACCGTCGACCTTGGACACCTGCAGCTCAAAGTGTTGCCGTCCTTTAGGAAGCAAGGAAGCAAGAAAACAGGACATTAGGAAGAGGAGCTGTTTTCCAAACATGGCTCAAAGAGAACACCAACACGCATTGAGCAAGCTTGGTGAATAGCCTACTTATGAACCTCTTTATTGGACTAATAACATCTGTAAGAAACAGACATATTCCTCGCAGTGGGATCTTACAAACATTAATATAAAGACATTTATATATTCATTAAAATATAAGGATCGATTTATCCAAATCTCTCCGTTATAAGATTAATTACGTGTAAAACCACGAAACACAACTAGTATAACACAAAACCTGCCAAAAACTATGTACAAGTTCACCGCAAAGTATTTCTAACACTTCTCGAAATATCTGAACAGTTTTTCATAGTTTCGACGCGATAAATATTGAGTGAAGTTGAAGTTTTATCGTCAAGTTTGGATATCTTAATATTAACTTTAAGTACAAGTTTTATCTTGTTTTAAGGGATTTTAACTTGACTTCTTTGAGGGCGAGTGATACGGTATACTTCCGTAAATATGGTTTATCTTTCAAGTTTGGACGTTTGAATTGTATCGACCTATATGTGATTTTAGTTTGGAATTGCTTGTAGGTTTTTAAGTTTTAGGTACAACCACTTACGAGATCTTTAAAAAAAAATAAGTACCTTTACTGTCTTTTTAAACTTATGTAGATATTAAAACTTAATTAAACTACTAATTAATAATGATATAATAAATGAATCACAAACAAAAAAAAATGACACTTAAATCGCATTACTTGATTAAATAGAAGACAAAATAAAAAGACAAAGGCAGTGGCTCAGCTTATGCCGTTCATACGAACGGCACTGATTTTCAGCCATCCCTTGGCTCCTGAGGTGGTGAGTGGAGCTTGTAGTTAGAGGCCTACAATGCTTTAGAGTTTAGACAGACAAGTACCTATGTATTAACGTCTATACAATTTGATAGAACGCACTAATCTCAGTAAGTGGTACATGAACAAACTGATAAAATTGGCACTTACTTAAATGTTAGATAACCGATTTATCGAGGAACGCTTTATGCTTTTCTAGCGGCGCCCCGCGGTTTCACCAGTGTAGTTCCCATTCCCGTAGGAATATGGGGATAAAATTTTGCTGAAAACCTTTCCACTGAATCACTCTATCTACTAAAACAAATCGCATCAAAATCCGTTGCATAGTTTCAAAGATCTAAGCATACATAGGGACGGGTCATAGGGACAGAGAAAGCGACTTTGTTTTATACTATTTTATGTAGTGATAATATTACTTTACGACCAATAGAAGCAATATTGACTAAAGCCATGAGGGCAAATTAGTATCTAGTAAAGCCGTATACCACAGCTTGTATATATAGGTATAGGAACATCTATGTTCCAATCTTGAAATTAGGAACAATCATATAAAAAAGGCAGGTAACATACTCCATTTTATTTGAAATCGTATTCCTAAATAGTAATATACATTTTAAAGTGTATGAAGGTCGTTCGCGTTGTGCTGTATTTTATGGGAAGCCCGGATGGGGAAACCCGGTTGGAGTATCCCGGATGGGGAAACCCGGATGGAGAAGCCCGAATGGAGAAGCCCGGATGGGGAAGCCCAGACGGGGAAGCCCGGATGGAGTATCTCGGATGGGGAAACCCGGATGGGAAATCCCGGATGGGGAAGACCGGATGGGGAAGCTCGGATGGGGAAACTAGGTTGGGGAAACACGGTTGGGGAAGCCTGGATGGAGAAGCCTGGATGGAGAAGCCTGGATGGAGAAGCCCGAATGGAGAAGCCCGGATGGGGAAGCCCAGATGGGGAAGCCCGGATGGAGTATCCCGGATGGGGAATCCCGGATGGGGAATCCCGGATGGGGAAGCCCGGATGGGGAAGCCCGGATGGGGATGCCCGGATGGGGAAGCCCGGATGGGGAAGCCCGGATGGGGAAGCCCGGATGGGGAAGCCTGGTTGGGGAAGCTCGGATTGGGAAGCACGGATGGGGAAGCCCGGATGGGGAAACCCGGATGGGGAAGCCCGGATGGGGAAGCCCGGATGGGGAAGCCCGGATGGGGAAGCCCGGATGGGGAAGCCCGGATAGGGAAGCTCGGATGGGGAAGCCCGGATGGGGAAGCCCGGATGGAGTATCCCGGATGGGGAAACCCGGATGGGGATACCCGGATGGGGAAACCCGGATGGGGATACCCGGATGGGGCAATCCGGTTGGGGAAACCCGGATGGGGAAGCTCGGATGGGGAAGCCTGGATGGGGAAACCCGGTTGGGGAAGCCTGGATGGGGAAGACCGGATGGGGAAGCTCGGATGGGGAAACTAGGTTGGGGAAACACGGTTGGGGAAGCCTGGATGGAGAAGCCTGGATGGAGAAGCCCGAATGGAGAAGCCCGGATGGGGAAGCCCAGATGGGGAAGCCCGGATGGAGTATCCCGGATGGGGAATCCCGGATGGGGAATCCCGGATGGGGAAGCCCGGATGGGGAAACCCGGATGGGGATGCCCGGATGGGGAAGCCCGGATGGGGAAGCCCGGATGGGGAAGCCCGGATGGGGAAGCCCGGTTGGGGAAGCTCGGATTGGGAAGCACGGATGGGGAAGCCCGGATGGGGAAACCCGGATGGGGAAGCCCGGATGGGGAAGCCCGGATGGGGAAGCCCGGATGGGGAAGCCCGGATGGGGAAGCCCGGATGGGGAAGCCCGGATGGGGAAGCCCGGATGGGGAAGCCCGGATGGGGAAGCTCGGATGGGGAAGCCCGGATGGGGAAGCCCGGATGGAGTATCCCGGATGGGGAAACCCGGATGGGGATACCCGGATGGGGAAACCCGGATGGGGATACCCGGATGGGGCAATCCGGTTGGGGAAACCCGGATGGGGAAGCTCGGATGGGGAAGCCTGGATGGGGAAACCCGGTTGGGGAAGCCTGGATGGGGAAGCTCGGATGGGGAAGCCCGGATGGGGAAGCCCGGATGGGGAAACCCGGATTGGGAAACTCGGATTGGGAAACCCGGATGGCGAAACCCGGATGGGGAAAACCAGATGGGTACGTGTTCATTTATTTTAATGATTGTTTACCACACAACTTTTTCTATGTTATAAAATCAAATTTCTAAATTGTATTGTATGACTATTTTAAGCGTAATAGAGTATTTAAAGAACTAGTAAAGGATATTGTATGAAAATGTTTATAAACAAATTCCAGCCTAGAAACCACTCAAGTTATATTTAGTTCTGTGTAGTTTTCATAAAATATTTTCAGTCTAACTAAACTCCTTGAAGTTAATAAATAAAATGTTGAACTACACCGAATTTCCCAGGTCGCTTTGGTTGACAATAAAAAATTCTAGCTAACCGCGGCACGTCGACATTTTGGGGTTACATTTGCTGAATAAGAAAACTGGATACAATTTTGCCAAGCTTTGTTTCTTTATACCTTTTGGATTTTATCTAATTTAGATAAAATGGTAAGGGCATTTTCGGAATTTTGTGTTGTAAATATTTATTTATTTATTTTTGAGTGGGTACTTATGTATTTATTTATTAGTGTCGTAAGTATTGCTAAAACATCTCTACAGGGTATTTTTTTAAGTGGGTACGACGAAATCTTGAAATATATAGAATGGTGAAGAACGTTTAATTAAAACTATAACTACTAACATAATGATCTTTGAAAATAAAAACAAAAACTAATTTTGAAGAAAAAAAAATACATTTTATTTTTATTACAGCATCGGGTATGTCAAATTTACGGAAGTTACTTGGCAAACTAAGTATTTAACCTGTTGGGGATAGTTTTCACAACTAATCACCACTGACAATACCCCGGGAGAGCTAAGTTAAACAAAACAATTACTTAATAATATTTTACAGAACTCGACATTGTCCTAACAGCTCCAAGTAATATTCGTTTACCTACCGCCAAAACATAACACTGGGTTCACGACGACGCGCGACGTGTGCCTTCGAACGTGACTCGGCGGCCATTGTTACTGTTTCTCATTTATTTGTCATATTAATATTGGATTGTCGACATATTACACACATGAACCGAATTAGGGTGACTCTCTAAATGGGACGTGAAAAAAGGAAGGAATTCCGTTCAGATACACGGTACGTGTGTCGACTTTCATTACGGAAGTTTTAATTTAAAACTTAGGAGATTTTGTTTCTACTTAACCATTTGGCGTGTGAGAAATTTTAAAAGAAAATACCACCTAAGTATATCCAGTTTTCTAATAAGTATCGTCTCATCTAACTAGGTACTAGTTGCTGGTCAATAAATTCGTAAAAATGTTTTAAAATTTAACAATAATAATTCAATCTTAATAGAATATAGTCAATAGCTAAGGCATATTCTACTCATGTGGCTAAAACAATCAAGAGGCCGTTATTTTGATCCCCACCTATTACACTATTGACGTGAACCCACTACAAACACAAGGATACTTAGCTTTGGTGAAATCAAGGCTACAAAAATATAACTTTCATCTTACACCTCAGTATTCTACGATCACCGTCAGACACACAAAGAAAACAATATGTTTTCAAAGTAAATCCTAAACTTGGTTAGATAAAACACTTAAACGGATTTTTGTCGTGATTGTATTTTGTTTTATATTTTCTGACGTTTCGGATTCTTTACAGAACCCGTGATCACAGAAGACTAAGATGGAAGACGTCTGTACAAAGTAATGTAAAAAGTTTACTACCTTCAATATTTTGAATTTAATTTTAAATACATTGTGAATTTACCACAGATTCGGAAATACATCTGCCGAGAGGAATCTGCAAGAAACTCGGTCTGGAATTATTTTTATATGATATCGTAGAGTGTTCGTGTAAATCAAAGATATCAATTTGGTTAGATAACTTCGCAAGGTAAACCAACTCCTATTAAACAGTACGAAAAACATAACAAGTACTACCAACAATAAATATGTAAGTACATAAACATCCAGAGTATATTCAATTCAAATACAATTTCGGATTCAGAAAAGGGAGATCCTTTATATCTTTAGCAAAGAATTTCCTCTGAAAGAGGGTGGAAATTCATTGAATTTTAAAAATTTTATGTGTCCCTTTTTTGGAGGGAAAGCTAATCTACGATTGGTAGGGATTTGGCTTAGAGGCCAGTAATCGTGATGCTTATAGCAACGAACCTTCGAGAATCACTCAGATATTCTATTTTATACGCCATGAATTTTGAATTAATTTTAAACTGGTTTTGAATACTTAATTTGTAAAAATCAAAGTAAGGCGTCTGTGTATTTTTAGGTGTAGTGAAGTTAAAATAAATATGAAAAGGAAGGATTCATGTAAAAAAAAAATATTAGGTATTAAAATTTGTTAGATAAGTATAGCAAAATACAATCTAGTATTATGAAAAGCCGAGTAGGATTGCGAAGTATGAATTAAAAGGGGTTCTAGAATTATTGTTTTTAAAAAAAAACTAGCTATAATAAACTTATGTATCTTTCATCCAAACATTATTTTGATTAGGCAAAACTACATATTATACTAGTACTTATCTGTATATTAGAATACTTAATTTAACTAATTACTACCTACATGGAAAAAGATAGATACTTTTCATCCCAACATTTTCCGATAAAATCTGATCAAAATGCGTCACACAAAAGCACCTATTCCTACAACCATTACAAGTCAAATATCTATAATATAATAATAGATTTATACATGGGCAATAAACCTAGATATCGCCCATTTCATAAATAGCTCGTAAACTGCTGTATAGTGTATACTCGTACACATAAAATACAGCACAACGCGAACGACTTTAAAATGTATATTACTATTTAGGAATACGATTTCAAATAAAATGGAGTATGTTACCTGCCTTTTTTATATGATTGTTCCTAATTTCAAGATTGGAACATAGATGTTCCTATACCTATATATACAAGCTGTGGTATACGGCTTTACTAGATACTAATTTGCCCTCATGGCTTTAGTCAATATTGCTTCTATTGGTCGTAAAGTAATATTATCACTACATAAAATAGTATAAAACAAAGTCGCTTTCTCTGTCCCTATGACCCGTCCCTATGTATGCTTAGATCTTTGAAACTATGCAACGGATTTTGATGCGATTTGTTTTAGTAGATAGAGTGATTCAGTGGAAAGGTTTTCAGCAAAATTTTATCCCCATATTCCTACGGGAATGGGAACTACACTGGTGAAACCGCGGGGCGCCGCTAGAAAAGCATAAAGCGTTCCTCGATAAATCGGTTATCTAACATTTAAGTAAGTGCCAATTTTATCAGTTTGTTCATGTACCACTTACTGAGATTAGTGCGTTCTATCAAATTGTATAGACGTTAATACATAGGTACTTGTCTGTCTAAACTCTAAAGCATTGTAGGCCTCTAACTACAAGCTCCACTCACCACCTCAGGAGCCAAGGGATGGCTGAAAATCAGTGCCGTTCGTATGAACGGCATAAGCTGAGCCACTGCCTTTGTCTTTTTATTTTGTCTTCTATTTAATCAAGTAATGCGATTTAAGTGTCATTTTTTTTTGTTTGTGATTCATTTATTATATCATTATTAATTAGTAGTTTAATTAAGTTTTAATGTCTACATAAGTTTAAAAAGACAATAAATTTACTTTTTTTTTTTAAAGATCTCGTAAGTGGTTTTACCTAAAACTTAAAAACCTACAAGCAATTCCAAACTAAAATCACATATAGGTCGATACAATTCAAACGTCCAAACTTGAAAGATAAACCATATTTACGGAAGTATCCCGTATCACTCGCCCTCAAAGAAGTCAAGTTAAAATCCCTTAAAACAAGATAAAACTTGTACTTAAAGTTAATATTAAGATATCCAAACTTGACGATAAAACTTCAACTTCACTCAATATTTATCGCGTCAAAACTATGAAAAACTGTTCAGATATTTCGAGAAGTGTTAGAAATACTTTGCGGTGAACTTGTACATAGTTTTTGGCAGGTTTTGTGTTATACTAGTTGTGTTTCGTGGTTTTACACGTAATTAATCTTATATTTTTACGAATTTATTGACCAGCAACTAGTACCTAGTTAGATGAGACGATACTTATTAGAAAACTGGATATACTTAGGTGGTATTTTCTTTTAAAATTTCTCACACGCCAAATGGTTAAGTAGAAACAAAATCTCCTAAGTTTTAAATTAAAACTTCCGTAATGAAAGTCGACACACGTACCGTGTATCTGAACGGAATTCCTTCCTTTTTTCACGTCCCATTTAGAGAGTCACCCTAATTCGGTTCATGTGTGTAATATGTCGACAATCCAATATTAATATGACAAATAAATGAGAAACAGTAACAATGGCCGCCGAGTCACGTTCGAAGGCACACGTCGCGCGTCGTCGTGAACCCAGTGTTATGTTTTGGCGGTAGGTAAACGAATATTACTTGGAGCTGTTAGGACAATGTCGAGTTCTGTAAAATATTATTAAGTAATTGTTTTGTTTAACTTAGCTCTCCCGGGGTATTGTCAGTGGTGATTAGTTGTGAAAACTATCCCCAACAGGTTAAATACTTAGTTTGCCAAGTAACTTCCGTAAATTTGACATACCCGATGCTGTAATAAAAATAAAATGTATTTTTTTTTCTTCAAAATTAGTTTTTGTTTTTATTTTCAAAGATCATTATGTTAGTAGTTATAGTTTTAATTAAACGTTCTTCACCATTCTATATATTTCAAGATTTCGTCGTACCCACTTAAAAAAATACCCTGTAGAGATGTTTTAGCAATACTTACGACACTAATAAATAAATACATAAGTACCCACTCAAAAATAAATAAATAAATATTTACAACACAAAATTCCGAAAATGCCCTTACCATTTTATCTAAATTAGATAAAATCCAAAAGGTATAAAGAAACAAAGCTTGGCAAAATTGTATCCAGTTTTCTTATTCAGCAAATGTAACCCCAAAATGTCGACGTGCCGCGGTTAGCTAGAATTTTTTATTGTCAACCAAAGCGACCTGGGAAATTCGGTGTAGTTCAACATTTTATTTATTAACTTCAAGGAGTTTAGTTAGACTGAAAATATTTTATGAAAACTACACAGAACTAAATATAACTTGAGTGGTTTCTAGGCTGGAATTTGTTTATAAACATTTTCATACAATATCCTTTACTAGTTCTTTAAATACTCTATTACGCTTAAAATAGTCATACAATACAATTTAGAAATTTGATTTTATAACATAGAAAAAGTTGTGTGGTAAACAATCATTAAAATAAATGAACACGTACCCATCTGGTTTTCCCCATCCGGGTTTCGCCATCCGGGTTTCCCAATCCGAGTTTCCCAATCCGGGTTTCCCCATCCGGGCTTCCCCATCCGGGCTTCCCCATCCGAGCTTCCCCATCCAGGCTTCCCCAACCGGGTTTCCCCATCCAGGCTTCCCCATCCGAGCTTCCCCATCCGGGTTTCCCCAACCGGATTGCCCCATCCGGGTATCCCCATCCGGGTTTCCCCATCCGGGTATCCCCATCCGGGTTTCCCCATCCGGGATACTCCATCCGGGCTTCCCCATCCGGGCTTCCCCATCCGAGCTTCCCCATCCGGGCTTCCCCATCCGGGCTTCCCCATCCGGGCTTCCCCATCCGGGCTTCCCCATCCGGGCTTCCCCATCCGGGCTTCCCCATCCGGGCTTCCCCATCCGGGTTTCCCCATCCGGGCTTCCCCATCCGTGCTTCCCAATCCGAGCTTCCCCAACCGGGCTTCCCCATCCGGGCTTCCCCATCCGGGCTTCCCCATCCGGGCTTCCCCATCCGGGCATCCCCATCCGGGTTTCCCCATCCGGGCTTCCCCATCCGGGATTCCCCATCCGGGATTCCCCATCCGGGATACTCCATCCGGGCTTCCCCATCTGGGCTTCCCCATCCGGGCTTCTCCATTCGGGCTTCTCCATCCAGGCTTCTCCATCCAGGCTTCCCCAACCGTGTTTCCCCAACCTAGTTTCCCCATCCGAGCTTCCCCATCCGGTCTTCCCCATCCAGGCTTCCCCAACCGGGTTTCCCCATCCAGGCTTCCCCATCCGAGCTTCCCCATCCGGGTTTCCCCAACCGGATTGCCCCATCCGGGTATCCCCATCCGGGTTTCCCCATCCGGGTATCCCCATCCGGGTTTCCCCATCCGGGATACTCCATCCGGGCTTCCCCATCCGGGCTTCCCCATCCGAGCTTCCCTATCCGGGCTTCCCCATCCGGGCTTCCCCATCCGGGCTTCCCCATCCGGGCTTCCCCATCCGGGCTTCCCCATCCGGGTTTCCCCATCCGGGCTTCCCCATCCGTGCTTCCCAATCCGAGCTTCCCCAACCAGGCTTCCCCATCCGGGCTTCCCCATCCGGGCTTCCCCATCCGGGCTTCCCCATCCGGGCATCCCCATCCGGGCTTCCCCATCCGGGCTTCCCCATCCGGGATTCCCCATCCGGGATTCCCCATCCGGGATACTCCATCCGGGCTTCCCCATCTGGGCTTCCCCATCCGGGCTTCTCCATTCGGGCTTCTCCATCCAGGCTTCTCCATCCAGGCTTCTCCATCCAGGCTTCCCCAACCGTGTTTCCCCAACCTAGTTTCCCCATCCGAGCTTCCCCATCCGGTCTTCCCCATCCGGGATTTCCCATCCGGGTTTCCCCATCCGAGATACTCCATCCGGGCTTCCCCGTCTGGGCTTCCCCATCCGGGCTTCTCCATTCGGGCTTCTCCATCCGGGTTTCCCCATCCGGGATACTCCAACCGGGTTTCCCCATCCGGGCTTCCCCATCCGGGCTTCCCCATCCGAGCTTCCCCATCCGACATACTCCATCCGGGCTTCCCCATCCGGGCTTCCCCAAACGGGTTTCCCCATCCGGGAGTCTCCCCATCCGGTTATCCCCATCCGGGCTTCTCCATCCGGGCTTCCCCATCCGGGCATCCCCATCCAAGTTTCCCCATCCGGGCTTCCCCATCTGGGCTTCCCCATCCAGGCTTCCCCATCCGGGCTTCCCCATCCAGGTTTCCCCCTCCAGGTTTCCCCATAAGGCTTTCCCCATCCAGGATTCCCCATAAGGCTTTCCCCATCCAGGTTTCCCCATCTAGGTTTCCCTATCCGGGTTTCTCCATCCACGCCTCCCCCATCCGGGCTTTCCCATCTGGGCTTCCCCAACCGGGTTTCCCCATCCAGGCTTCCCAATCCGGGTTTCCCCAACCGAGATTTCCCATCCAAGTTCCGGGTTTCCCTATCCGGGTTTTTTACTTTCGTTCAGAACCTAGTGATGTACGAATACAAAAATATTATCAATATCATGTGAAAATCTTATCTCATATCAGTTTTCCGATTCACGTTCCCCAAGGTATCTAAAAACTTAAAAGCCCTATAAGCCATGTTTTACATCCCATTTTGCTTTACCTGCCAATGCCAGTCGTATTGACAGTTAAACAAACATTCAAATAACTTGTTGGCTGTCATTTGTCAAACAATACAAATGTCAAACAGCAATGAATTGAGAATTGTCAAATTGTTGTGTGATTTTCAGTTTTTGAGCATCATTCGGCTAGAGATTTTTGAATAAATAAATTAAAATGCCTGCAGCAGGATCTGCTATACCAATGGACCCTTTAAGGGAGAAGGGTTTCCAGGACTACAGGAAGAAGTTAATGGAACACAAGGAAGTCGAATCGAGACTCAAAGACAGTAAGTATTGTAGACCTCCATAGCGATTTGTGCCGAATCATCACGACAAAATATACAAAAAATGTATTTTTTTACCCTTATTTTTGTTTGAAATAACACTTATTAGGGTTCAAATATAATATTATCAAACATTTTCTCTTATTAGTGACTTTTTTTCGAATTGGAAACAATGAAAGGTATTGAACAATGTCTGAACCAAATTCTGTTAAATGTTTATTAATTTTCTATTTTTGAGTTATTAAACTAGATGTGACTAGTAGTTTTACCCGCATTTGTATATGGGGGCTCTGGGATAACATAGCTTCCAATAATTAACATTTTAATCAGGTCAGGTTCTTTATAGATTATGTAAAAACAAAGACAGAAACATTAACATCACATAATATTAGTGTAATCAACTTTAAATTTCATTAATACTGATGGTTCTATTCTGTATCAAGTACTTTATGTCAAATTATTTCCCCAAACAAGACTAGACTTATAAATACCAACTTTTAGTAGACAGCCTTAATAATTACACCTGTCCCTCCCCACTATATAAACATTATACATAAAAAGTATTTTTTTTTTATATTATCATTCACTCCATCATCTCATTATAGTAACTGACCCCTAACTTAGATCGAAACTTGTATCTACGGTATCAGAAACTACGCACACACTCATTCACACACACACCCAGACCGAGACAAACATTTTTCTTTGATCTACAGTTGATTCTTACTTTGATTTGTTAAAATATTATCTTAAAAAATATCAGTATTGTATAAATCTCAAACTCATAAACTACTTTTCCAGTGCGTGAGCAGCTGAAAGACCTCACAAAGCAGTATGACAAGAGTGAAAACGACCTGAAAGCTCTACAGAGTGTTGGACAGATTGTCGGAGAAGTACTGAAACAACTTACTGAAGAGAAATGTAAGTTTATACTTTTATTTCTAACTGTCTCCGTCTGTTTTACAAGCAAATCTATTTGCAAGTAAAAACTAATGGTATAACACATAATGTATGTATTTGTGAGCGTTTTCCAGAGAGGTTCCATAAATAATTAATTTTTTACCACTCCTCCATTCTTGTCACATTCTTGTTCCCATTTTACAACTAGAAATTGTTAAATAAACCAGCAGATCCTAAATTTGTTATATTTCCTTTTTATTATTTTTGGTAAAGTTTTGAGTGTAATTTAAACACAATAATTCTGTTGACACTAAATGTATGAGATTTTGAATTGTGAATTTCACACTTTGTTGACCCTCTCTGTCACCTTTATATGCAACATTATGAATATTCCCTAATTATTATTAGAAGTCCCTAATTTGTCTATTTTAAATACCATTTTTCTTTAAATAATTCCAGTCATTGTAAAAGCGACCAATGGCCCCCGCTACGTGGTGGGTTGCCGCCGTCAGCTAGACAAGAACAAGCTAAAGGGAGGCACCCGTGTGGCTCTGGACATGACCACACTCACTATTATGAGACATCTGCCTAGAGAGGTGAGGCTTTTTATATTTTGGAAGAAAATTTCCGCTTGTAAAATATTTTTCATTTGTTCAATAGATCCATAGATACAACCTGACAGTTTCACAATTTTTACATCTTTATTAGTATGCAGTAATAAATAAATATTGTAGTTTAAAGTTAGCTTTCCAATTTGGCATAAACCAAGGATAAAATATCATACTTCTCCAAATAAAAAAATAGTTAAAATCATACTTATCCTTGCATAATAACATAAAGTCTTTATTCTGATCTCAGATATGGTTAAATAATTTTGACCCTAAATAGTAAAGAGCTAGCAAAAATCCAAAAACATCACATATTTACTGACATTTAAATTATTATTTAAATACATTTTCTTTCAACCAGGTTGACCCCCTAGTGTACAATATGAGCCACGAAGACCCCGGTGACGTCACATACTCCGCCATCGGAGGGCTGCAGGAGCAGATCAGGCAGCTCAGAGAGGTAATTTACATACATATACAGGATATTATGTATTTAAATACATACATTGCATATAACAAATAGTTGCCTATTGGGCTTAAATTAAGTCATCATCATCATTCATTAACTACATCATCTCATTATAGTAACTGACCCCTAACTAAGCTCGAAACTCGTATCTAGGGTATCAGAAACTACACACACACTCATTCACACACACACCCAGACCGAGACAAACATTTATGGTTTACACAAATATTCACCCCGCACGGGAATCGAACCCCCAACCTTACGGATGGCAGTCCGGCATGGAGACCACTTTGCCATCGAGGTTGTAAGTGACTTTGGACATGACATGACCCATTTCCACAATTTTAACAGATTTGACTGAACGTCAATAACAAATTCTAACTACATAATATCAATACTTAGTTCCAATATCAAACAAATTTTTAATTTAATATTATTTTTTACAAAGAATAGAAATACAAAGCTTGAAGTATTTGATTTACACGAACACTACACATGTCGTCAGAAAATGGAAATCAAAATACAATCACGACAAAAATCCGTTTAAGTGTTTTATTTCAATACAAAGATACAGTTTCAGTTTGCATAAAAAATCGCAGGAGTTCTTTCGAGCGTTTTTCTTCTATTTCAGTTTTGATTGAACATGATATCAAACTATGTTTTAAAAATAATAAACATAGTGTACAAACCTACATTACATTTCATCTATACTATCTATAAAGAAGTAAAGTTTGTGTGTTTGTTAAATTGTAAGGGGTAATCTCGGGATCTACTAAACCGATTTCAAAAATTCTTTCACCAATAGAAAGCCACATTATTGCTGAGTGTCATCGTCATAGGCTATATTTTATACTAGTATTCCCACGGGAATGAGAACGCGCGTGAAACCGCGGGGCGCTGCTAGTTTTATAATAATTTCGTAGTGACATAAACCATCCCCCTTCCCCAGGTAATAGAACTCCCCCTTATGAACCCGGAACTGTTCGTGCGTGTGGGTATAACTCCACCCAAAGGCTGTCTGCTGTACGGCCCGCCCGGCACCGGCAAGACGCTACTGGCTAGAGCCGTCGCTTCACAGCTCGACGCTAATTTCTTGAAGGTATGTTGGGATATGATAAGTTGGGATATGATAATACACTTTTTAAACTTTCGCGAACGGAATTCATTGTTTGCATGAATTACAGATCTTAATCGCGTATAACTTAATTAGTAAAATTACCTCGTTTCGACCGGTTACACCGATCGTGGTCACGAGAAGACTGGAGTGACAGCCGTCGTTATGTTGTACGCGATTAAGACCTGTAAATCATGCAAACAAGGATATGATAAGTTGGGAAATAGGGTCCTGGGTAAACAAAATGAAATTCTAATTAGTCCGTCAGATAGATTTCGGAAAAATATTGGACACGAATTTTTTTGTTTCATCAAATTAATAAAACTGACTTAGTTATAACGCATTAAAGTTTAGGAGTGGGGGCGTGTGACGTCAACTGTTGCTATAAAATGCAGCAATCTGTGACGTTGCACGAGTTTTCGACGTACTGTATCGTCTTAATAAAAAACAAATAGTTTACATGAAAAATAAAAAAATACGTGTCCAATATTTTTTGGAAATCTATAAGACGGTCTAATAAATTAGTCACTATTTTTTTTAGTAAACTACCCTTATGAATACCAAAGTGTATACATATTACCAAGGGATGATACCTTTTATCACTGACTGTACAATAACATAACGTTCACAGGTGGTATCGTCGGCCATTGTTGACAAGTACATCGGCGAGTCGGCGCGTCTGATCCGCGAGATGTTCAACTACGCGCGCGATCACCAGCCTTGTATCATATTCATGGATGAAATTGATGCTATTGGTATGTGACTATGTTATTGGAAATAATTTATAAATAGTTTTTTTTTATACAAAGAGTTACTGAAATTAATTTGTATTTTTGGATGTTTTATTGAAATTATAGTTATTTATGGTACAAGCGACGTAAGTTGGTGATTACTTCCAAGGCGCTATTGAGGCCCGAACCGTCAGGCGAGGGTCTGAAGATAGCCGAGGATAGTAATCATCAATACACGCGTTAGTACACGCGTACAACGTTTTTCAACACACTTGCGAAGAAATTAATAATAAAATATCATTTTCGCTAATAAATAAACTGTTCGCGTGCATCCAACACAACAAATGGTGATCGGCCATAGATTAAAAGAATATACTTATTAAAAAAAAACGAATGAATGAATGAATGGAATCGACCATAGACCTACCAAAAGTAAGGCAACATAGTTGAAGTTTGTTTTTAATATGTATGGACAAGATTTTTTGGCTTCGGTGGCTACTCAGCCACTAAAAACTGACCTACTGGTGAGTAGCCACCTTGTGATTTTCTTAGTGGTCATCTCACCCAGTACTTTAGCCGATTGTGGGTGAGCCAACTACTCCAAATTTTGGACGTCGTCCTCTCACCCACTTTATTAAACTTGACCTAGCGACCGTACTAAGACTGTCAAATGTTACATTGTTTAGATATATCGCGCGATTTTGGACAAAAGTACCAGGCAAACATGGGTTATTAGGAGTTTTACATAAAAAAAATTCAAGTACGTAAAATTAAATTTGAAGATGGTCCCATAGGGGGTTAACCAAATTGATGATTTTGTATTATTTTAAATATAAAATAAGAATTTGTTTATACACCCCTATTTTGAAAATATGGGACTTATTAAAATCAGAATATCTGTAGCAGTAACTGAATCCATATATCCAATAAAAATATCAAAAATGATAGTCGATTACTTATCTTTAAAAAATACCAAATAAATGTCGTATTACCAGACGGCACACTAGCTATCAAGTATTCTGTGACGGCTCGGGTCGATGACCGCGCTCAGCTGTGTATCGCGGCGTTCGGTGTAGAATAACAATAAAATTCGGCGGGATTTTGAAAATCTTTGACTTATCATAACTTTTTAAATAAAAGCAAAAGAAAAAACTAACTTCACTATTATATTGTCACCCGTCGTTTACATTAGCTGTGAGATAAGATATCGCAATTTCAAAATAAGGGTGTATAATATTTGTTATCTTTGTAAACTTCCAGGCCTGCAGAAATGTAAAGAAGTCTTAATAATAATTTGGAGTATATACACACATCAAAAGTGTCTAGGGATCAACATATATTTTTGCAATAACTTTTCTATGTATCGGTCTTGTCTCCGTGTGGTGCAGCGATACCGTCCTCCATGGCGCTCAGCCACGGTACCAGTGCTTCGGTAACGTGTCCAAAGTCGACTGATAACACTCTGACTTGTATTCAGAGCTAAAGCCACAGTACGTTGCCGGGAACCAGCTTCTATCATTCCCACGGCTCTGACCATTTCTTCCCTGCTTAAATGACGTCGCCGCTCCATAATAACGTTGGTTTTAATCAGTAGTAGGGAAACAGTAGCACTAATAATGTCTTCAATGCGTTGTATGTTTTTATAGGGAAAATATTGACAGCTGATTTTCATCTTTTACTCGAATTTGATTCACAGTTCCTGATTCAAATTATGAAATGCACCAAAAAGGATCCATATAAATTTATAAAATCATAAATTTATTACAAAGCCACATCTC
This sequence comes from Timandra comae, assembly GCA_958496195.1. NCBI lineage: Eukaryota > Metazoa > Arthropoda > Insecta > Lepidoptera > Geometridae > Timandra > Timandra comae. The sequence continues at coordinate 1,433,377 of OY292376.1, forward strand.
AATCTCAAGAAATCCGCATAAAAATGCTTGATCCCTAGACACTTTTGATGTGTGTATTTGGTTGATATATTTAACTGCATGCAGTACTGCATACAGTAATCTGCAGTCGGATCTGACTTCACGCATTTGAAGCCAAGCATGGAGGCCAAGAGCTTTAGTGTAAGGTTTGACGTCGGAATGGAGGCACAGATGCTTCTCTTACGGCGCCGTCGCTGACAGCGATATACGGACAAGATAAACTCGGAACCTTCTTGGTGTACTTATAAAATTATTATTAAGACTTCTTTACATTTCTGCAGGCCTGGAAGTTTACAAAGATAACAAATATTATATAAACAAATTCTTATTTTATATTTAAAATAATACAAAATCATCAATTTGGTTAACCCCCTATGGGACCATCTTCAAATTTAATTTTACGTACTTGAAATTTTTTTATGTAAAACTCCTAATAACCCATGTTTGCCTGGTACTTTTGTCCAAAATCGCGCGATATATCTAAACAATGTAACATTTGACAGTCTTAGTACGGTCGCTAGGTCAAGTTTAATAAAGTGGGTGAGAGGACGACGTCCAAAATTTGGAGTAGTTGGCTCACCCACAATCGGCTAAAGTACTGGCTGAGATGACCACTAAGAAAATCTCAAGGTGGCTACTCACCCAGTGGGTGAGTTTTTAGTGGCTGAGTAACCTAAGCCGATTTTTTTTGGTACCAAAACTATTTTAAAACTAAACAATTAAAAAAAAATCTTTAACTCACTAGTGAATCACGCGTGTCATTATTCAAATGTTTTTGCACAAATAAGAGCCCCTTTATGAGCAAGTGTGTTGAAAAATATTTTCATATTAAAGCATTAATTTACTGAAGTATTTATATTATTGAGGATTGCATTTTGTCATTTTCTTTTTTTTACTATATTTTTCTATTATCTATTATGATTTTGCCTATTACTTTGGCTTTGCGTCAATTTGTGGAACATCCTGTGTATAACAAATCAAAAAAAGAATGGTACACAAATATTTTCTTTATTATTTCGTACTCTATGCAAGTTAATATAAATATTTTTTTCTTTCCTCAGGTGGTCGTCGTTTCTCCGAAGGCACGAGCGCTGACCGTGAGATCCAACGCACACTGATGGAGCTTCTGAACCAGATGGACGGGTTCGACTCCCTGGGCCAAGTCAAGATCATAATGGCGACCAACCGACCCGATACACTCGACCCCGCGTTGCTTCGTCCGGGAAGATTGGACAGGAAGATCGAGATACCGCTGCCTAATGAACAGGCTAGGTGAGAATTGACTATTCTGGGATAGGATGAGGGAATCGAAGCCTTCCCAACGCAACAACTTTATACAGTTTTGTGGTACATTTTACGGAAAATCTACAACACCACCGATTTGATATATGACATAGTTGTTTCAATTAATTTCTAATAAAATATAACTTACTAGCGACGCCCGGCGGTTTCACTCGCGTAGTTCCCATTCCCGTGGGAATACAGGGATAAAATAGCCTATGACACGCACTGATATATTAGCTTTCCATGAGTGAAAGAATTTTTGAAATCGGTTCAGTAGATCCCGAGATTACCCCTTACAATTTATCAAACACACAAACTTTACTTCTTTATAATATTAGTATAGAAGTATAGATATGACACAAGGTCGTAGTCTCGTGGTGTAATCTGCGTTGTGCCTGCTGTTATTTGTTGCAGTGTGATTTTATTATGACTCAATGTTGGCTTTCGAGTCAGAATTTATTGCATATTATACTATTTCATATTGACATGAGGCCCTTGCTTTCAATGATCTCTCCAATACGCGTGCCCAAGGCTCCCCAAGCGGCGCCTCCCTCCTAATTCTCTCTCCCACCCGCGGTCTGATACACATACTAACCATACTAATTCGCCTCCAAAAGACCTCACAGTCTAACCCCGAATCATAGTGCCATCTAATAACCGCAAGAATTTCTGTCTCAAACTCCAACGCAATCTCTGAAGGTTTTTTCTGATCTTTAGCTATTTCATTGGCTTTTTTCTGACCCCCAATTAACTCGTTCTCACATTTCCAGGCTGGAGATCCTGAAGATCCACGCGGCGCCGATCGCGAAGCACGGCGAGATGGACTACGAGGCGGTGGTGAAGCTGTCGGACACGTTCAACGGCGCCGACCTGCGCAACGTGTGCACGGAGGCCGGGCTCTTCGCCATCCGCGCAGAGAGGGAGTATATTATACAGGTATACTATATCTAAATATACATTCATTTAAAAAACTGTTCCGTTTCTGAGTAATGTACTGACTGACAGACAACGTACAGCCTAAACTACTGGTCGTAGAGAGCTGAAATTTGGTGTTTGTTGCTGGGAACCTACCACTAAGAGAGGATTTTTGGAAATTCCCCTCTTAGGAGGAGAAAAAAAATAAATTCTGCCGAAGAAGAAGTCATTATTCTATGCAGACGAAGTCGCGGACAAAAGCTATATTTTATAATTTACCCGGTAATAAGACTTGCTACCGTCTAGAAGCTTGGTCAAACAGCGGACGGAGTGTGACGGGACAGGAAGTGCCAAAAGTGGAAGCTCCTATTGTCATTTTGCTTCTAATGTCTTTGGATATATCTATATATATATAAATGAAACCCGTTTTCCTTGGTCACGACATCACGCGTGAATGGCTGGACCAATTTCACTAATTCTTTTTTTGTTGTATTTGTTATTATTAGGAGAAGGTTCTTATGTAAAAAAATCTGTATCAACGGGAAAATTTGACCCGTGCGAAGCCGGGGCGGGACGCTAGTTTTCAATAAACTGACCACCAAAAGACTCTATACTACATATACTAGGGCTTAGTACAGTCGGCCATAGTGAGCATTACCAACGGGCGTACCTTTTATCTAACGTTGACTGTACGTAACCCTTGGTGCACGAGTCCGACTCGCACTAGGCCAGGGCCCCGATTCTCTAAACTATTAAGCTGTGATAATGCTACTCAAATGTATTTTAATATCAACATTATGGCCGTTTTTTTTTTGTCATTTGTTGTCGTTTTGGTATTCTCTTAGTGAAAACTACTCCGCTGACTCAATGGCTCCATAAAACTTGATGGTTGTCATGGAAACAGTATTCTGACAAAAAAATAATTGAATTTTTATATGCAACAACCACTGAGACACCATAGCCATATGAATAAATTTTAGTAGAATACCAAATTTCTGACACTCTCGTTATGGTGCCTCAATATCAACATTTTGTCTGATCAATAATGTCAAATTGCAGACTTAGGCCCCAGTTTTATTTTTTAATTTATACTATTATTGTTCACAGGAGGACTTAATGAAAGCCGTACGTAAAGTGGCCGACAATAAGAAACTCGAAAGCAAACTTGATTATAAACCCGTCTAAAGTATTTTAAAGGCATTTTAATAAAAATACATATTGTAATCTGTTTCTGCGTTTAATAATAAATAATTTGTATAACAATACACTTAGTTTTTCATATTTTCTTTTTTGGTTAATAAATTAAATACTTATATTAAGGCACAACATATTATTATTCAACAATTTTATTTTTTAATCTCTTCATTACACTAAAGCTACACTTTTTGTAATCTTTAAAACACCTACGCATTTATGACATACTAGATGTGCCCCACGGTTTTATCTGCATAGTTCCCGATCCCGTGGAAATTTCGGAATAAAATATTCCTATGTCCTTCCTTATGGTCCGGCCATAAGCTACCCCTGTACAGAATTTCAAGTCAATCAGTTTTTTTTGAAAGGCAACAATCAATATTGAGAAATAACATATTTAAAATACAATTTCACATACACAAAGAACAACATAACATAATTACTACATCATCTCATTATAGTAACTGACCCCTAACTAAGCTCGAAGCTTGTATCTAGGGTATCAGAAACTACGCACACACTCATTCACACACACACCCAGACCGAGACAAACATTTGTGGTTCACACAAATATTCACCACGGGAATCGAACCCGCAACATTACGGATGGCAGTCCGGCATGGTGACCACTCTGCCATTGAGGTCGTAATCCTTGACTATTACTTTTTTTTTTAATTTGGTACAGATGTCCCTTATAACCAGGAGCAACATATAGAATACTTTTTATCCCGAAATTGCCCCGGAATTTAGAATTATGCCAATAATAAAACAGCAGTGCTATAATTTTGGCAGGTGACAATTGCCACAACCGTCTCATCAGTACAGTCCTGAATTCATATCCCAGTACAGGTAGGACTAACACAGGATTTTTATCCCAAAATTCCCACGGGATAAGGTTCCGCGTGGGTAAAACTGCGGGGCACAGCTATTATAACATATACCAAAGAAAATTATTCAATAAAATCAGGTAAAGTCCCATTCTTTCGTGCCTTAGCAACGTTCTCATAATAACATGAAAAATCGACATACCCTTTAATTTTCCTATCTCGATCAAACTGTCGTCCACTCGGATAGATATCAGAAGTCGATTCAATCGATCTATTGGTATCGGCATTCGATTCTACCCCCTCATTAGTACCGGACGAATAAACTTCAGAATCGATTTCGTTGAGGAAAGTATTCGATTTTGACTGCACAATCGGATTAAACCTAACCGATGCATTTTTAGCGATAGATTGCGGATTCTCATCAACTATTGGAGCCAGGAAGTTGAAATTTCTTATTAATAATGACATGTGTGTGTTTGGGCGAGGGCTTAGATTGTTTTTAACGCAATGACATATGAATTCTCTCTCAATTTCTTCCAATACTGACTGGCTAACGCTTTTGAAGTCTTGTTGGTTTCTGAAGCTTTCCACTATGATTTGTGACAGCTGCTTGTTGGCTTGCTCGCTGCTTCCTTTGGCTTCTTGTATGCGTTTGTATACACCCGCTGATACTAGGATAAGGAATCTGGAAATAAGCATATTTTTACTTACATTAATGAATTTTCTTTGGGTTTGAAATGGCACAATAAAGGTCGAATTTACAAAATATCCTTCTTACTAATATTATAACTGCTCAAGTTTGTGAGTATGGATAAGGTTGCTATTTCGAGAACAAACCGGACATGTTTTTATTAAATTTGTTACAGATGTTGAAGAATACTTTTTATCCCGAAATTGCCCCGGAATTTAGAATTATGCCAATAATAAAACAGCAGTGCTATAATTTTGGCAGGTGACAATTGCCACAACCGTCTCATCAGTACAGTCCTGAATTCATATCCCAGTACAGGTAAAATTCTCATTGCCAATTTTCCACAATCATCAGTCATCTTCAATCTTGGGTTAATATCCCAGCAGAGGTAGTTTTTTATTGATACATACATATGTGTATAAAATGTGAACATAAATATACATTCAGATTATTATTATTAACGGGATATTTACCATGATATTTAAATATCCCGTTAATCATAATAATTTGAGTCCTAATAACCATGATAACTATAAAAACTATACACACCTACAAGTATCGTCGAGCGCTATGGGCCCGTGTATCTCGGGCGCGGCGACGACGGGCTCGCTGGCGGCGGCGCCCAGCGCCGGGAACGCCTTGTACAGGCCTTTGACCAGGTAGTTACCGAGGCAACGGGTGCCCGTCTGATTGCCTAGGTATTGCGCTGGAAATTGGGTAGGAAAATTGGTATTTTTTCATTCAAACATTTACTTTATAAATATGTATTACAATTTAACAGTCTTTTGTTTTAGGTACTAATAGCTAAATGGGGTAAGGTTTTGTAGTATAGATTTACAGTATTGATTAATAGCCGCCATCTTTGGGGGCTCGCCATATTGGATTTAAGATGACGTCACTCAGCTAATCATGTATTACTAAGAATTTTTGTTTCTTTTATAAAATAACAATGGCATAGTTAATTCACTTTTTCTCTTGTCTATTTCACTTATAAATTAAAGCGGAATTACTATAATATTATTATTACTCGTTTATCAATAAGACAGTATCTAGAAATTAAAAAATCTTACAAACTCACCATTCCTCAACCGATTAACATCCAACCCTAGCTGCGACATCCTTAATAGTTCATCTTCATTATTCAAACTATGATCCACGGTCAGCTGTATAACCCTCAACACAGAGTTATCATCAGTCCGACACAACAACGCTCGTGGTTCACCCACATTGGCCACGAATAGCTTGTTGTTGTGGACTAGGGCTAGTACGACCGTAGCCCCGCCTGACAAGTGCTGGTCTATTTCTTTTAAACGGGTTAGTATGTCGCTGTTTGATTTCTGGAATTATAATAGAGTTAATTTCAGAGGTGATATAATCATAAGTAGTTATTTAATAGTGGTTAAATTAAAGCTTAAGTTTATCTCTTGTCAAATCTAATGTAAATTATATTTTCTGATGGTCAGTGTTCGGAAAAATGTTGTTGCCATAGATAACAAAAATGGCTGCTGTAAACCCATTATTATTAGGATTCCCAAGATTTTTAACAGCATTGATACAGCATCAGCATAGTAGCTCAGTGCTTTAAAGCAGCATCAGCACAATGGTTCAACATGGATCTGGGTTCAAATCGTAAGAAAAAAAAAATATATTTTTCAACACACTTGCTCATAAAGGGGCTCTTATTTGTGCAAAAACAGTTAAATAATGACACGTTTTTTTCACTAGTGAGTTATAGATTGTTTTTTTAAATTGCTTTCATTTTAAATAGTTTCGATACCAAAAAAATTGTGTCCATACATTTTAAAAACAAACTTCAACTATGTTTCCTTACTTTTGGTAGGTCTATGGTCGATTCCATTCATTCATTCATTTGATTTTTTTTAAGTAAGTATATTCTTTTAGTCTTTGGCCGATCACCATTGTTGTGTTGGATGCGCGCGAATAGAAAAACTGTTTATTTATTAGCGAAAAATGATAATTTCTTCGCAAATGTGTTGAAAAACGTTGTATGGTACACGCGTGTATTGATGATTACTATCCTCGGCTATCTTCAGACCCTCGCCTGACGGCTCGGGCCTCAATAGCGCCTCGGAAGTAATCACCAACTTACCTCGCTTGTACCATAAATAACTATTTCAACACACTTGCTCATAAAGGGGCTCTTATTTGTGCAAAAACAGTTGAATAATGACACGCTTGATTCAAAAGTGAGTTTTTTTTTTTTTTTTAATTGTTTAATTTTAACAAAGTTTCTATACCAAAAAAAAATGTTTCTTCGCAAGTGTGTTGAAAAACGTTGTATGGTACACGCGTGTATTGATGATTACTATCCTCGGCTATCTTCAGAGCCTCGCCTGACGGCTCAGGCCTCAATAGCGCCTCTGAAGTAATCACCAACTTACCTCGCTTGTACCATAAATAACTATTCTCAATGAATAGTTATTTTAATTACATATAGGTTTTAACATACCTGTGTCTCACTGAGTGATTGTAGCTGGTACTGTAAACTGGTCCGCTCAGCGATCATTCCATCGTAGTTCTCAATGTATGCTTTCTCTACTGACACAAATGCATTCCTGAAATTTGATAATAGCAGGTTTAAGTATAATAAAAAGCTTTAAGTTCATGTTTTTATTCTACAAAAATGTTATCTTGAGGGCCTAAAAGCCTATTAGATATCCTTAAAAGCTATGAATTTATTGAACTGTTATGCTTTCAACAAAAGTATGGAAGTATGAAATGTTTTCATTTGACCAACATGGTTCATCATAAGTACTATTTCAATTTATTGTTATTATATAATTATTTATATTCACAGTTTTAAGCGCCAAACCCATTGGAATTTTGAGATAAAAATATCCTATGGTTTATTGGCCTAGTAATTAATGAGCTCATTTGTTACAAACATACAAATCCTCTGTACTGTATATAAATCATATCAAATTTACCTCAAGCGATCTCTAATCTCCTCGTCACTATTGGATGATGGCGGTGGAAACAGGATCTCCACTGCCATCCGCTGCATGATGAATCTGGCTGCGTCCAGACCATTGTGCGGCTCAAACACTCCGTATAAACAGCTGGAAGGACATTTTATTTAACTTTTGCTACGAATTTAGAGGCTCATACTACAAAAGTTATGTATTAGTCATGCTGTATCTAATATATTACTAGCGGCGCCCCGCGGTTTCACCCGCGTAGTTCCAGTTCCCGTAGGAATATGGGGATAAAATTAATTTTAAAGATCTAAGCATACATAGGGCAGAGGAAGCGACTTTATTTTATACTATGTTTTTTTTTTTTTTTTTTTTTTTTTTTTTTTTTTTTTTTTTTTTTTTTTTTTTCCCTCCATCTGCGATCAGTCCGAAGACTATAAGCGGATTTTATATAATTGTAGTGACTTTAGAGAGAGTATCCCCCATTGGGGAGTATCTCCATTTTATTTTATTCATTTTGGTTTTTGCTTAGGTCCATTATAGCCAGTCGTTTTAATCTGCGTTGATGATTAGTTGTAGTGAGAGCATAGGCCAGGGGATTTGGATGTTTTTCCAGGCGTGTTTTATATCGTACTGCCCAAGATTTGGCTTCCTGGTGGACTGTGTTTTGATTAAGATATGCATGTACCTCATAGTTTCGTATAAACCATGGTGCATTTGCTATATTTTTTAAGATGACATTTTGCATTCTTTGGATCATGTTTATGTTGGTGGTACTTGCAGTTCCCCATAGTTCTGAATTTCTTCCTATTAGCCAATATAGGTTTTTATATTTGATATTCAGTTGCGTTCTTTTTGCTTTTATATGTGCTCGCCATGTAAGGCTACGGTCGATGTGCATTCCCAGGTACTTCACTGAGTCATTGTGTGGTAGCTCATGCCCTGCTAGTTTCACCGGAGGGCATATACCTTTTCTGAGGGTGAAGGTAACATGGACAGACTTTGAGGCACTGGCTCTTATTCTCCACTTCCGTAGCCATATGTCAATCTCATCTAGGCATCTTTGCAAAGATAACGAGGCAACATTGGGATCTTTATGGCTGGCTAGAACAGCAGTGTCATCAGCGTAGGTCGCAGACATTGTACCTGGGCTTTGTGGTAGATCAGAGGTATATATCAGGTATAATACGGGTCCCAATACAGAGCCCTGAGGCACTCCTGCATTTATTTTGTGGAAGTTGGATGTGCTTCCCATATCCTTTACTTGAAATATTCTATTACTAAGATAGGATTCGATGAGGTGGAAATATGTATGGGGTAAGGACGACTTTACTTTGCATAGCAGCCCTCGATGCCATACTCGATCGAATGCCTGTTGAATATCGAGGAATGCTGCCGAACAGTATTCTTTGTCTTCTAGAGATTTTCTTATTTTATTGTAGACTCTGTGTACCTGTTCTATGGTCGAGTGCTTTTCTCGGAAGCCAAATTGGTAGTCCGGAATTATAGACCGCTGGAGTAATATTGGAATCATTCTGTTGAGAAGTAGCCTTTCAAACAACTTTGCGACGACTGGCAATAGGCTAATTGGCCTGTATGATGTCACATCGTGTTCGGGCTTACCATCTTTGTAGACCATTACTATTTGTGAAACTTTCCACAGCCTTGGGAAGTGTTTAATTCTAAGAATGCTATTGTATAGGGCTGTTAAGAGTACAATAGCCTTCCTCGGTAATTCTTTAAGCACTTCTTTAGAGATGAGGTCAAAACCCGGAGCCTTTTTATTGTCCAGTCCTATTATGTGCTTATATACTTCTTTAGTAGTAATAGGTTTGATAGGTAGGTCCAGTTGGTGGGGCTGTGTCAATATACTATCGATATCCGAATTGTCAGTTCCGGGTTCTGGCTCGTTCGGAGTAAACACCGTCTCTAGATGTATGGCAAATGTATCCGCTTTCTGTTTGCTACTCTTTGCCCACTCACCATTACTTTTGCGAATAGGCGGTTTTGTGATGTGTGGCCGAATTGTTTCTCCTGCAGCCTTCCACAGTGAATAGTTAGTGGCCTTTGTGGTTGTTAATGATTCTAGTCGAAATTTCATAGTTGCGTTCGTAGCTTCTGCGATGGCTATTTTTAGGTCCACAATAGCTTTATTGAATGCAGTTTTATCTTCTTTAGCTCTAGAAGTGTGCCATATTCGACGTAATCTTCTTTTCTCTAGGATTTTCTGTTTAATTTGTAGAGGTATACATTGACGATGTGTTGACGGTATATCTGGGGTTGTTTGCCAGCATGCTGTTTGTATGGCATTGGTCAGGTACCTTGTCGCATACTCGATGTCTTCTTTTGTCTTTAAACATATTTTTAGATCTATTTTAGATTCTAGCAATTCTCTGAAGGAATCCCAGTCTGTTAGTTTATTGTACAGCTTAGGATTATCCTCATTTGTTATAACTATAGTGCTAATAGTTAGAAGTACAGGAATGTGGTTCGACGAACCATCCAAACAAGAATATATTTTGAAATGTAGCCTTGAGAGACCACCTGTTACGAAGAAATCTATTAGATCGGGAAGTCTGTTTGGGTCCGTTGGCCAATGCGTGGGCTCTGTTGTTGATAAAGTGCGAAGGCAATATTTATCAATGCTGAGTTTGAGCTCTCTACCTCTTGTAGTGGTGAGTCTTGAACCCCATGACGTGTGCTTAGCATTCCAATCACCTCCCACTATAAATCGGTTTCCAAGGGTTTCGATGTATTCAGAGAATTGGTGTTCTTTTATATTATGTTTTGGTGGACAATACACAGACGAGATTTTGAAGTTGCCGTTTTTGTCTTCTATGTTAATTGTGGTTGCTTGAATATGCTCTGCTTGATATCCATTAAGTTGGAAGTGTTTTATACTTGACTTAATTATTATAGCTGTACCACCGTGCGCAGTACCGTCGGGGTGATCAGTAGTGTAAACATTATAACGAGGTATTATTATGGTATTCCGATTTTTGAGGTGTGTTTCTGAGATTAATAATATGTCAATATTATGTGTTTGTAAGAGGATCTCCACTTCATCTGTATTTGGAGCTAGTCCGTTGATGTTCCATGTCCCAATAATTAAATTGGTCATTTTAATAGCTTTTCTATTAGTTTCGTCATTAGACCCATTAGAGTACTCATTTGTTGTACTAGAATATCAATTTTTTCAATATTTTTCATAAGTAATTCTTGGATTACTTGTGTTGGCTCTACGTCATTCTGACGGGGTTGATTCGTTAGATTGTCTTTTTTTTCATATTGTTTTGTAGGGTTATTTTCTAAAGTGTAAATGTCTTTATGCCATTGATCCTTATATTTCTTTTGTGTGATTCTTTCATTTTGGTTACGTTTGACTACTTCTGCGAAAGATTGTTGTGTTGTTTTAGAAGATGATTTATGAGCAGTTAGGCTTTGATTAAAATCAATGTGGTTTCCAGTGTATTTTTTTGGTGGATTGTTCCGCTTCTTTTTTCTAGATAGTATCTCTTTATATACTTGGCAGCCCTTGTAGTTAGCTGGGTGGTCGTTTTCACATAAAGCACATTTCGCTGGCGTATTCCTATCTTTTTTCGGACAATCGGAGGTTTTGTGGCCTTCTCCACATTTGACGCAACGGTATGGTCTTAGGCAGTTGTTTTTGGAATGTCCGTACTGTTGACATCGTTGGCATTGAACAATAGTCTTTGATTTGCGAGGGTCTTCTATTTTGACATGTTGGTGGAAGATGTATTTTATTTGCTTAACAGCTTTATTGTTGATGTTTGGTTCAATGTTAACAAAAAAGGTGTATGAAGGTTTTTTATCACTGCCAAGTCGGGCGTTAATAATTTCCCCTGTGACTTTGTTTCCGGTATTTTCTATTTCTGCAACTATTGCTTCGTGTGGTGTTGTGTAGTGGAGATTCTTAATGACTATTCTATAAGGTTTTGTTTCTTTTCTAGCGAAAGTATGCCCTATTAGGCCTTTCTGTCTCATTAAGTCAATTACTTTCTTGTAGTCTTCCGTGGAGTCCACCATCAGGCGAAGGAGGTTTTTGTTAATTATTTTTATTTTAAATCCACTACTTGGAATGCTTAGTTCGAGAAGTTTTGTTAATTCATTTATGTTTTCAATTCCATAGAGAATTATAGGTGGAGTTTTATTTGTTTTTTTCGTTTCAGGTCTAGGGTCTTCAGCAGGGTTTAATGCAAGTCCCGAAAATCTATTTTCGGTTTGGATAGAAGGTGATGGTGATGGTGGGGAGTCTTCTCGGATTTTGCGTTTTTTATTGGTTGGAACTCGTTGCCAGTTTGGTGGTTCTTGGTCTTCATTCTGACATTGAGAATGGTGTGTATTTTCCAATAAAAGTGTGGTGTTTATTTGGCTTCTATCCAAAACCTCATTAAGAGATGCAGATCATTGTCGGTTAAATAGGCCTGGGTGAAAGAGTTGTTGGGTCAGTGTTTTTTTCTTTTTATCTTGATCCGGGTGACTTTCCTTGGCTAGCAATCCTTTGCCCCCCCCAGAATACGTGGGGCAGCCCGAGCAAAGCTCAGAGAGGGATTCTCCGGTTGTACCGGTACCCTCCTGGGGTAGATAATTTTTAAGTCTTGCTTCCATGTTTTTTGTGATTTATTATCAGGGTTTTCTTCCCTTAGCCAAAGTGTTCGGTTTTAAGGCGCCGAAGGCTCGCCTTTCGTCCATCGTATTCAGCTACTGTGGTCACGAGGTGTGTGGTAATGTGCGGGGCTCGTTTTGTAAAGACCACAGTATTGCCCAGGGGAGACGACCCACATAGATGTTGTGTGTGGGCCCACCAGTAGACCGAGGCGTCAGTCTAAAGATGGCGTGGACGTATACGATGGACTTGTCGGTGCGCGCCTGATAGCCTAGCTCCGCACACCTAGGCGTACGCGATGAGGATACTTAGCATTTTATAGGAGCGCATTCCCTGGCAAAGGAACACGCCCCACTAAGACCTACTTTGAATTCTTCAATAATTTTATACTATGTAGTGATATTTATTATGGTAAGGACATGATATTTGTGAAAGAAAATCCACGTAAATATTGGTAAATACGGTTAAGAATGTAGGAAAACAGAATTTGGGCCACTAATGTTATTTTAATGATAAAAGAACGATTATAATATAATATTGACATTATTTACTTACAAATTATCCTCAGTCTGGCAATAAAAACAAAGATAGTCGTCAGTAACGTTTGTATTCCCACCCAGGCGAGAGAAATACGAAGCGACACAGGTGTTTCTGCATTTCGGTAAATCGTCCGTCCACGGCCTAGCAATCATAGTTTTATCTTCTATTTTCACAATATTAAGACTATTTTAAATATTTATCACAGAACTTTAATTATTAACACGCAAAATACACTTATCTTTGATTATTTATGTAAAGCAAGGTTTTATTTTTGTATTGCATTGCATTCTTTAGTTTAGTGCTGAGAAAATATTTGATTTTATAAAATATTGAATGTCATTCGATTAAAGTTCAAAATTGATATGTAATCGATTATGAAGATGTCTCGATAGTCGATATTTTTACTGAATATTACCAAAAGTCCATTATTTCTACATGCCCATTATATCTACATGCCCACAACTATTACGCGTTCTATAAATAAAAAATAAACTAATTTCGTCATGCTTGCATGTTCTGTGGTTATTTAATATTTCCAAAACCAGAAAGTAACTTAAAATTAATTTCTTTTGTGTCGGCATTGGTAAGTTTCTTTCTTAAAATACTTGCTTACTACTTTTTTCAATCTTTTGACTGTATTGATCCTATCAATAGTTTGACAAAGAACCTATAAAATAATATCCATATCTGATATATAATTGTTACTAAATAGGTATATCGATTCAAATTCAATTATAATCGTCGAAGCTGATCCCATCTCTACAAAAAGCAGATTTGACTTTGACAGTTTGCATTTAATTTATTTCGGAACGAAACTGTCAGAAGAAAACGTTCTAAAACAATACTTTTGAAATAAGCTCCCACACCTTGTAGTTTCCTTTGTGGTCTCGTCTACAAGGTCGTTTTTTGTGAGCATTATACTCGTATAAGCTTGGTGGATACTGTATTGCAATATTATATACCAAATATTATGTACGTACTACATTATACACCAAGTACGAGTATGTGTACTTATACACTTAACTTACAAACTCCAACAACCACAATATCCTCTATTTTTTTTAATACTTTTGGTTTCCGGCTGGACGAATCTGACCTATGACCTTTTTGATATAGAGTGTTCGTACTCGTGGGTCGTACATTACATACACGCGCTCGCACATGTATAAACCTACCTACTAATATTATTTTACCGCAAACCACAGGAAAAGATACGTAATTTAAACAAGGGCAATTTCAACATTAAAAATCCTCAAACAATTCTGTCTTGTCCTATCTATTCGTAGGTATTTTATGTTACCGAGTCATTTTATCTAATTCTATATGTATAAGTAAGTAAGTAAGTGTATTGTATGCTAATTAGATTTAAATCGTTCGATATACAGATTCAAGTACTTATAGAAGTCCAATAGCCTCAAGTAATTAGTCGGATAGTCTGTGACCTAAAGAAAGAACTTTGCCAAAATCAAGCTTATGCCAAAACTCACCAACCATTTAATGATTTTATGTATGGTACGCTGAGAAAAATTTATAATTAATGTTATTTTTAAATCAATTCAAAAGTACGCTGTTTTTTCTAAATAAAATTTGTTTTATTGTCCTCCTGTTCCCGTAATATACACCACGCCGTCTATGAACCATTGCATTAGTCAACGCACAGACGCGTCGATGGGCACTGTGCGAAATATTTCGAACGCACAGACGCGTCCATTAGCCCAACGATAGTTTACTATAGGCACATGCACAGTATAATAAAGAGTTCTAGCGTACTATAGTATAGGCACACAATGTCAAGGTCACACCAGTGGTAGTGTGATATATCTACATAAAGACAACGTAAGTACTTGAAGTTCATGATGATAAATAAATTAATGATAACACACATTTGGCCGATATCGAACAGTAAGGCTAACTGCGAAAAGTATCGGCGAAAAATGTTTAATTTATAATGAAGACTGCTCGCCTTCGTCAGATAATAATCGGTGACCGACTTTTTGTAGGAGAAAAATAGAACGTACTGGCAATGACGCACCGCACACATCGTACAAAACGTCGGTTATAAAACAAATCGGCCTGATTATCCGTTAAAAAGTCAGTCACCAATTTTATCGGATCAGACGTGGACGAGAAGCCTATTAGACCTATTAGATTGCACGCCCACGTAAGACAACCGGTGACCGACTTTTTCTAGGAGAAAAATAGAACGTACAGTACGTATCGATAGCAATGATGAACACACGTCCTATAAAAAGTCAGTAATAAACTCACTCAGTAAGTATAAAACAGTCGGCCTGATTATAGGTAGTGGGCGGGCTCCCCTAAGCTCTTTATCTAGTACGGTTTCGGCCGTGGTAGAGGGGCCGTGCACTTGGCAAGTTAATTTTTTTGTGGTAGCTAGAATCTCCCTATTGCGACACTGCGTAGATAGGAACCTACCTTTATTTCCAGTTATCTCAGCTAAAAAAAATTGGATGAGAATTCCTTGTTTGTTGCGACTTAAGAATTAACCTACTTGACTAGTTCTAATAATTTTACCTAATATAGATAAGTTTTTAGTTTAGTAATTGCTTAGTTTATCTATGCCATCATTCATATGGATACCGAATCAACGTATATCTACATTATGATAATTGGGTTATATAAGATTTGCAATAAAAAACACATTAGTCATGTATTTAAATGTTACTACGTACTTCTTGTATGAACTCATCTATTTTAGTTCCTAATTCATACGCTAGGTGGCGCTAATTGTAGGAAGTAAAGTATGATGATATTTTTCTAACAAATTGACTGTATTACTTACTTAAACAAGAGTAGCTGCTGATACTGTTTTGGCTGCATTATCCATGGTGCAGTCAGCTGGCTTAAATAAGGAACTTATACATATTTACACATCATAAAGCAGTCATTTTGTTGTACTTACATCTCAATATTTGCTTTGTGGTTGCATATAGCTAGTGCCAAGTAGGGCACTAGACTAGCTATAGGTTCTTTCAAAATAGATCAAGAATAGCTGGTACAGACAATTATAAAATATTGCTGCATAAATTGTGTACATTATTTTGATGAAAGTATTAGGTACACTGCTTAGAAATTGCTAATCCAATAATTTACATATTATCGTTCATTAAAATACTAAGTTTTTAATAAGTATTTTCTTTGTTACTAATTTAGGTAGATTGTTACCAGCCTATAAACGGTACACACCAACTTTTAACTTTGTTATGCATTTAACTAAAATAATTTAATCTGTCTGTGTAACTTGTCAGCCCTATAATCCTATAAATGTAATGAGTACTTAACTAATTAGGTTGTATATTAGTGATAGATAAAGTTAAAATAAAATCCGATTTATACAGATCAAAGTTTATTCAATGTCATACAACATGGTTTCAACCTCAATCATTTATACTTTTGCAATTTTTTATTTGTTTTATCATACAATGTAATAGCCCTGATATAACCTAACGAGCTACCTGTGACTAACTTCCATTAATCCTATTTATTTAAACCTTTTTTAATGAGAAAGCCTATTCTTTCTTCAGGACATGAAACAACAATTTTAAAAATACTATTTAAAAATATTACATGGTGCGCTTCACACCTATCTATACATAATTTAATCCTATATTCTGGAGTAATGACAAAAATAATGTATATGCAATAGATTTCTTAATATAATGTTCCTATATTGCCAATATCTCAACAATAGGTCGTTAACACTTAACTATGGGTCGATCAGAAAATCTTAGTTCACATCCTATCGCAGTTTGTCATACACTAGTGTAGCAAGAGTAAGCAATTTAGAATGATCTGGAAGGCAGTATCACGGGTTTCTAAAGTCAAGAGTCACAATCAGAACATAAAGAAAACTGTGTTCCCTCTAACACATTACATTTTATACAGATGTACAACAAAGTCATGTGAATTCCAATTAATTTTGTTTAGGAACACCAAATACTAAATAAAAATAAAAAATCAGCTTTGAGACACACCTCTGTGACTTTAGAAATCCTGGGTCCTCTTCATTGGGTGAGCAAAATTAAAAACTAGACCTTTGTTTGTGAGAGAGGTTATTTAATCGGTTTTTTTGTCTGCTTTGGTTTCTGATTCGGGTTTTTTCTGTGCTGTAGGAGGGACCTCATCGACAGTGACTTCCTTGGCCTCCTGCTTGGACGCTTCGTCGAAGTTACCGACTAGGTTAGGGACCTCGTCGTCCTCATCGAGCGGTTTCGGCGCGGCGACGCTCGACGCCAACCTTTTCAGCTGGTTCAAGCCCTCCGGTCCCAGCTGGCTGAGAATGCCCGGCAGCATCTCGGCGATTTGCTTGTTCTCGCCATGTCCAGTGATAGCGAAAGTGTTAGCGGCTAACGAGGCCTGGGCCTTCGGGTTGTTAAAGTGTATCACAGTGCCGTCATCTTTTATCATATTAACCTCTTCGATGCCAGGAATAGTGTTTACCGACAACTTTTTGAGGGATGACTGGAGTTTCTTGTCGTCTGTGGCGGCAGTAACGTGAACAACCTTCTTCTTGCGTCTCGGTGTGCCCTTGCCGCCGATGCGGACTTGCGACTGCAGTTTTTTAAGCTTCTCGGTGTTCATTCTGTTGTTAAATATTATTTGCCTGTAGACAACAACACGGCGCACTCGTTAATTATATTATTTGGTAATTATTAGTCGCGATCACACGAGTTTTCCATGTAACTTGATCGTACGCACGTGTTTTCAACACCGGTTAGTTACAAAGGGAAAATGGAGGATTTGCGACAAGTTATTTCTGATATTTTCTTTTTGTATGTGGCAACACTTGCAATATTACGTTTCATTTCATGTTAAAATTTGTTTTAAATTGCACTTTGGACCCATATAAAATAAAAGTACGATTATTATTTTACTAAATGTCCATTAAAAAATATTATCTTTGAATACGATAAGCCATTTCTAATTATTTGTTATAATTAAATTTAATTTTAGACACTTTATTAACGTTTGAAATAAATCAGTTTTATATTTTTTATGACATTTTATAATTTTCATATCTATTTTTTTGAGAAATGAAATGAAATAGATTTATTAATTGTTACCAGACTAAAGCAGGCAAAATATTTTAGCGCCATCTATGCAAACAGAAGAGAAAACTAGTAGCTTTTTCAAAATACCAATAGATGTCGCTGTTTCACCAGAAGCCAGAGGATAACAACTATCCACATTTAAACAAACTCCTCACAGATGGCGCTACTAGTAATTGAAAATGATTAAAAACTTCAATTACGGTGGAAAATATTTATTACACTTTTACATAATTTACATTGATCGAGATTTGAGATAAATTATTAGTTTGAAATAGTGCTGATACCAGAGAGTTAGAAACTATTAATTGGGGAAAGACTTCTAAATAGGTACGAATAATATCAGAACGGTTTTATTTAGCTTATTTATTTACGTCTAGGTCTAGCTCAGCTCTAGGTTTACATCCGCATCTTCTCGGCTCTCAGTGGTATGCAGTTCTGTGCATTTTCATAGCGTAAAAAAAGGCTTCCTTCCTTCTACTGATCCATAGTTTAACCAAATTCTATGTAAATATGTACCTGTGGTATGTACCTACCTATTAAAGCCCAAGCCAAGGTGTCTTTATAAGTTTGAACCATAATATTCAATGGGATAATCAAAATATATGGGATTTCTATCGGTTCTTCAACTTTTAATCATTCTGTAGAGTAAATTCAAGGACTTTTTCCTTATTTCATAGAATTCAACATTTTGGTCAAACTGTCGAATGCCGAATCGTGGGCCACGAGCCATCACCGACAGACAATTACCTTGCAAAACTGATAGAATACTTAGGTACGAGGACGCTGGCGAATGATGGGCTATGGTAAGTATAAGGACAGCGGGTATACTCATTCAGTTCACAGCTGCCAGACACTTCTTCTAGAGAGGAACCTGAGATTTCGTCCGGGAAAATTTAATTTAGTTTTATTTTATTCTTCTATTCATTTTGTGGCCAGTGACACGATAAAAGAAGACACTCATGCGCATTGGCGAATGCCCCCGGGGGGTTTTAGTGGGTAAGACCTCCACTCTTCCATCTTGGTGAAGGGTCGTCACGTCGCCACCCACATACCCCTTCGCTTGCGGCGGGGATGCCTCAATGCATTTCCCCCCGGTCAGCAAAAAAGTGTAGGTAAAAGGAGTACCTAGGTAGAACTTACGAAGAGGGAGCTATGACATATAAAACTTATGTAGCTACTTAAGTATTTTAGTTGATTTTTATTTCGAAAAACAATACTAAGTATAACTTATAAAATACAAGTCAATTAATTATTTAGTTTTTTATTTTTATAGATTATGTTATGACTCATAACATAATCTATAAAAATAAAAAACTAAATAATTAAGTATTTACATTTAATAAATGAAAGGCCTCTATATATGTAATAAGTAGGATCAGGATATTGGTAAGCAGGTAAGTAAATGTAAAAACCTATACAAAAAACCATACATAAGAATAAACATAGGTACGTACTTAAAATTACTTTGTTTATTACGAATGTGTATCGAAAATAAACAGTACTCATCGTCTCGTAACATCGCTTTATTGCTGTAATAAATATTTATCTGCATTTACTAAATGGACTTCAAAATGGTGGAGTATAAAGCTGTCATCGGTTGATCGGTTCGCGCCATTTCTTCAATATGACGGATGATAATTTGTGAAGGCATCCGATGGGTGTTGCGTGTAACGGAACGCAACGATAAAGAGCTCGCGATGACAGATGTAATGGCGGGCAGAAAAACGTTTAAATTAATATTACTGAGAACTTGAAATAAATGAAAAAATGTAGCAGTATGGTAGCCAATAGGATAATTATGTGAATAAATACATAATACATATGTTATTGTTAAATATATACATATATGAAGTATTTATTAAGCTATTGCATAGCTTCTATCGAGGGCCTTGAGCCCGGGGACCGAATCCAGAAATTCCGTAACAAAAAAAAACCTCACGTTTTTATTATTTTTAGTTTTATTTCGAATTAATCATTAATTCATGTTGGTTTACATTTCATTTTTATTTTTTCGAGAAATTACTATAATTATGAAAGCTCTAACCACAAAATAAAACAAGATATGCTTTTATGATACTACGAGAAATATTTACTAAGCTCGGGTTATTCATAGGTTTTACTTTAAAGGCAAAAGGCATTTATAAACTATCTTTTGCGTTTTAGCTGACAGCTTAAACTAATGGTTATGAAGTATGTTAGTGATGACGCTTGTCCAAAACATGTTTGTGATCTGAAATCACCAACATGTTTTAGACAAGCGTGGTAATTAGTACCTTATCTCCAGTGAGAGAGATAGAGAGAGATCTTTCCTGTGCAGTGATAATAAAATGTAAGTAAATCTTGAAATCACTTTTCTAGTTAACGTTACAAGACTGACTAATAAACTAAACGCACTTAATTTTGGCGTCAGTAAACGCGTTTAATGGTTTTTTATAAACATAATATAACGTTATTCCGTTGATTTGGTGTTTACACTTTACGATAAAACGTTCCAAAATACAACTGAGTAATAAATTGATGATTTTGCGGTTATAAAATAAATATTGTACCTACCAATGTGTTCTTATTAAAATATTCTATTTATTTTAAAATATGCCAAACTTAATCTTAATGTGTAACGAATTCAAGGAAAACTACTTACTTACTTATACGAATTTTTTCATCTTCTAATTTGAAACTACTTATTTTAACCAGTTGGAAGTTAATAAGAAAAACTGTACCAGATTTATTCTAAGTATAAGTACTTATCGATTCATTAGTTTTTGCGTAGGAGTAATCTATTTTCAAATAAGTACTTTATAGGATTTAAAATAAGGATATATCCTATCCTACATATCAAAGGACCAGTATAATAGTGATGAGAACAAAAAATCGATTCACACATTCGCACCCCTAAAATTAAAATAAAAAAAACAAACATTCTTTGAATTTGAAAATAGATTCGACAAAAAATCAAGCGTGCAACATAACAATCGTCGATTCTTTTTTTTAATTTGTTTCCCGCGCTCCAATTTATCAGACTCGTTTTGGGCGCGTTCTGTCATTTAAACAATTAGTCTATGGCGTTATCATTCTGTCACGAAAGAAAAAAAAACCAAACATAGTTCGACAACATGAATAGATTTACAACTTAAATGGATATACATTGGTTTTTAGAGTTGTTAAGCATTTATTGATATGGACTTATAAGAATGCTGTTAATAATTGGAATTTACAATCTAATTAAGATGTATTTTCACGTAGTTAGTGAGATTTTTAGCTATAACCTCCGTGGTTGACTTATTAGGTCTCTCATTTGTTTAAACTAACGTATATTCCTTTAAAATCTGAATACTTTATGAAGTCACTTTACGCTCTTTCTATGAAAATAACATAAATCATTATTTTTTTGCGCGCCAGATTAGTATTAATACCATAGACACGGGCTAAACCGACATAAGTCTTGCAAAAACTGCCAATTAGTTAGACAAATATGGTGGATTAACTTGGATAATTTGTGAACGCGCCCACCCGCGTGAATTTTGACAGCTGTTAGTCGGAACGGATTATACGGCGGGAAATAGTAAAGGTTACGAAATATTTAAGTTTAATCTTTAATCAATTGGGTTATAATTGGTTTTTGTTTGTTTTACCTAAAATAGAATTGTTTCGCGAAAGTTTAAGTGTTTTACTTAATTATTATTAGAATTACTAATTGATTAAGAAAAACAATCTTTCTTTGAATCAGTTTTTGTGAACTATGACTTTATTTGATACACAATTTCACCAATTTAATGTTCTACTTTTAAAAAGATAGGTAACTAAGACTTTCAATAAAACGTAATAAAACAAACAAGACATTTTAATAAGTAATAAAGTGCAAATAAAAATACTGACTTACAGAAACCAGCGAAGTTTCCAAAATGTTAAAATTAGACAGTAATATAGATAGACAATAATATGTCCACAAATATTTGATTTTAGCGGGAATCGAACTATTGGCAAAACAGTCAGGGTTGCCAACTGTGTCACTTAGTCGTCTAGACAAATTAGGTTAGTAATCGTCTCATACTTAGGTACGTAGGTAAGCGTCTGTGACGAAACTGTTTTTGTGCTTGATTTACTTGTCGGAGAATTATTTCCTTGTTTTTTTTTATTGTAGGTACTTAAAAATGAGCAAATAACCAAGGGCAAATGAGCAAAAGATCACCTGATAATATATCCTAATTTATTGACTGTATATTGCCTTAAAATACACCTAAATGTATTATTAACTTATTATTTTTCCAAAACAGAACAAGAATTCCCAATCGGTGATCATAAAAGAATAACAAACAAGTTACAAAAGGGTTCCAATTAAAAACCCGTCACATACAAAAGGTACAGCCACAATACATTTTGCAAAGTAAATTCAATTCTTACAACAAATAAAAGGAAAAAGAACACCATTCGAACAAACGCGTACAAACAACGATTGAATATAAAGTTTAAATAAAACAAATACAGAAACGAACCGATCAAATAAAATAAAGAGAAAATGTGGTAAAACAAATTTCAATCTATCTGGAAAAACCCAGAATATACAAAAAACAATACACCCTATCGAGATCGACCAGTGAAACGAGATCTCTAATAATGTATTGTCACCGTCTTTATTTGTGACGTCGACGGGGTCAAAACAAAATGGCGTTGTGAGACGTTTTTTTGCAAAAATGTTTTGTCTCGAATCGATCCGCTGGGGGCAATATTTGTTCAAGAAGCTTTGAAAGTAAACAGGGATTTGGTTTTTGAAAGGATATGCTCGGAAAATGTTTGGTTTTATCACTAGAGTAAAGAGAGGATTGATAATGGGACTGCTTTTCAAATATTGTACGTAATGTTACGGGTTCATGATTATTTTTTGGTGTTATATTAATAGCAAGTCTGGCAACTTTTAGTGAAACCGAAATAAGTATTTAAAATGCACTTAGTTCATCATATTTCCGTGTTCACTTTATGCTACTAGTGAAAACTTAAGTTATTTTATTTTATTCAAGAAAGCCGGGATTAGTCTTACTACTCTTACTTTTATAAAGAAAAATAGCGGCGCCCCGCAGTTTTACCCGCGTAGTTCCCGTTCCCGTAGGAGTATGGGGATAAAATTATGCTATAAACCTTCCCACTGAATTACTCTATCTATTAAAATAAACCGCATCAAAATCCGTTGCGTAGTTTTAAAGATCTAAGCATACGTAGGGACAGAGAAAGCGACTTTGTTTTATACTATGTAGTGATGAGAGGGAAGACTTTAGATTCCGGACCTCTTACTCACATTGCGAAAAGTCAGTAACTAAGAAACGTGAGCTATCATAGGATTTTCTGTGTGTCGCCGAGATACCCCGTGTTCAAATGATGTTTTGTTTTCCAAAATTGAGGATAATGTAGGTAACACAAGAAACAACTATTCTTATCTAAACATCATCACACCTCACTATGCTGTGTTTGTTATCAACGAAACAGTGGACCAACCAAATTTTATGTGTTTCCTCGCTAGTAAATTTACTTTTTACGGTCGATCGAGATATTGAATAGAATTGGCGACTGGTATTGTACGCTTGGCTCCGAAAAAAGTAAGATTACTCTAAAATTCTTTTGAAAGATTCTATTATAGGTTATTTTCTAAGTTTCTCTCACTGATGATATTATGTAATGAGAAGGAATCGTCGTCATAATCAACACGTTTGTCTTATGCACTCACTGCTAACTCTCACATAAAAAATACTTATACTGAATTGATTTAGATGTCTCTTAAAAATAATTCAAAAGAACAAGATTTAACAGATACATTTTATTAAATAAACACAAGAAATGGACATAAACGCGGGGCGCTGCTTATTTAACTTTTACATTAGGTTTTTCACTGTTATGTCTTAACTAGCAGCGCTCCGCGGTTGTACCCCCTTAGTTGCAGTTCCCATAGAAATACGGGGGTAAAATAATGAATGATTTTTTCAACTGGACCACTAGTTCCTGAAATTAACACGTTCAACCAAACAAACAAACTCTTCCTCTTTTTAATATAAGTATTAGTATAGAGTGCGTGCGTAGTATCTGATACCGTAGATACAAGTTTCGAACTTAGTTAGGGGTCAGTTACTGTAATGAGAAGATGTAGCTAGTGAATGATTATGTTATGTTATAGATTTTTATACCCAATTTCAGCAAATAAACCAAGCCCAAAACACAAAATTCAATACAGCCAGCTCTATCAGACCAAGCCTCCAAGCCCTACAGGAGGAATCAGCTTGTGACGATTTATTACGGCTTCCGAAATTGGCTCTCGGTCGACAACACTAAATGTGATTGGAGGCATCGCCTTACGTTGTTTATGGTCTACTGGTCCTCCGTGGGAATGGAGTATAGAATGGTTAGAATAGAATTTGAGATTAAAATAAGATCGTAGTAAGATGTGGAATGAAGGTTTCGAAGAAGAGAAACAGTAAGATGAAATAATGCTATAACATTAAATTTAAAATTTAAAAAACCCCCAACACAATTACTTTCAAACCCCCATAACTTTTAAACGGGTCAACAGATTTTTATCAAACATGTCTAAGAACACTCGCACGTAAGTCCCCTTTACTACAAAAAAAAAAAACTAAATTGAAATCGGTTCATCCGTTCGGGAGCTATGATGCCACAGACAGACAGATACACACACACACACACACACACACACACACAGACACGTCAAACTTATAACACCCCTCTTTTTGCGTCGGGGGTTAAAAACAGACCCCCAATAGATATGGGATGATGAAGAAGAAAATAATTACTTAGGTACTTACCTACTAGAGACTATATGAAATGTGGTGTAGATGTTCCTTATAATCAGGAGTAATAGATGGAATATAATATGTTTTTGATCCTGATATTCCTACGGGATTATGATTTTTGAGGGTAAAATCGCGGGGTATTGTACTGCTAGTAGTATTAATCATACCTAATACTTAGAATGCGCATTTTATCAATCAGTTTTATCAAGAGTAACAAACATCCACATCCTTATAAACTTTCACATCATTGTTTATCTAAATACTTATCCTAATCCTAACTATCCTAATCCTAACTAATATTATAAATGCGAAAGTAACTCTGTCTGTCTGTCTGTTACCTTTTCACGGCTAAACTACTGGACCGAATAACTTGAAATTGGGTACAGAGGTAGCTTATGGTCCGGGAAAGAACATGTTATGCTATGTTTTATGCCGAAAATCCCACGGGAACGGGAACTACGCGGGTGAAACCGTAGGGCGCCGCTAGTAATATATAACTCAAAGACTGACTGACTGACTGACATAGTGATTTATCAACGCACAGCCCAAACCACGGGACGGATCGGGCTGAAATTTGGCATGCAGGTAGATGTTATGACGTTAGGCAATTTATTTTGATTAATTCTACCCCCAAAGGGATAAAATAGGGGATGAAAGTTTGTATGACGGAAGTCATTATTTCACGGGGGCGAAGTCGCGGGCCAAAGCTATTTAATACAAAATTACTCCATCTTGTTCTTCATGTCTATCCCTTACAAGTCCTATTCCATTTTCTATATGTCAATCCCGCGGCGCCGATTGGTGTCACGTTACAAGCAATTATTGTTTATCCGTTGTCATACGATATGTTGTAAAATAGTAAATTGGATCACAAACATCGGCTATGGGCCGTTTTTGTCAAACATAATTGTTATCCATTTCATTTTACGTTTTCTTATTTTGATTCCGATATTTGGGGAACTAGTTGACACCCGTGCTTTTATTTTTTTCATTTTTAGTGCTGTAACTTAATAACTACTTACTTACTGAGTATCTACGTGCCTAAATTCAGCGCAGTTCTTTGAATAACATAACATAAACATAATCTAGTAGTATCCCATATTCCGACAGGATTGGCATTTATGCGGGTAAAACCGCGGGTCACAGCTAGTTGTATATAAGATTGAAGAAAGATTGTTTTGACTTTATACGCCCTTAGAGGGTCGATTATTATAAAAAAGTTACAAAATATAAATTGTAATTAAATGTTTTATTGTACCTAAGTTTATAGCTGAACTAGTTGTGCCCCGCAGTCTTGCCTGTACTGTATTGATATAAGTAGGTATAAACTGTGTGTGTGTGTGTGAATGTGCGTGTGCGTGGTTTCTGATACCCTAGATACAAATTTCGAACTTAGTTAGGGGTCAGTTACTGTAATGAGATGATGGAGTGAATGATTATTGTTATAAAAAAAACTTTCCTGGGTAAACTGGTTATTTAAAGTAAGAAGATGGCATCCCTACGGTAAGGTACCCATCTCCCCCTCCCGAATCATCCCGAATTTCAGGATAAAAAGAAGCCTAAGTAAATAATAAGTAGTATCATATGCTATGCATTAAGTGAAAAGCTGTTAACTTGAAATTCTTAAATACCTATTTATATTCTTACTAGTGGCCCGTCCTGGCTTCGCACGGGTCCAATTTCCCGTTTTCTTTTCCAGATTTTTTTACATAAGAACCTTCTATTTTTTTGTTAAATACAAGGATATTACAAAGGTAACAATAACGTCATTCGTTAATTATTTCACCTTTATGTATTTTTTGATAAGTCTTTGACATTCAGATTTAAATGCTTTTTTGAGGAAAAATTTTCAATTAAAGATATTATAATCATTAAATGCCAAAATTCTGGAGATTAACGCGTTCAAACTAAAAGAAATAGGTGTTATTATTGCAGGATGCGAAGCATCAGAGAGAAGATCTATATCTATAGATATTATGTACATTTTATTCCACCAGGGGCACCTGTACATCACTTTCCTAGTACAGCTGTTTTTTTTTTAAATTTTTTTTTTTTTTATTTCAATATTTGATAATTAAATGAGCATTATGAGTCGTGCACTTTTGGATTTTCCACACTTTTTATTATTGTTATGTCTTTTCCATTCACGGGACTATTAAGGAGTCCCGGTCTTTTGGAAGGCTAGTATGGGGCAAAGCCAACACACGGAAGCCCTTTGACATATTTAATCTTGTGTAAAGGATGCACAATCCGGCGACTATCCCTGTATAACAATATAAAATGCATCCAAGGACAGTCCCCGGTTCTGCTGAGACTATTGCAAATATATGGAAAACTATGACTGGGCTATGGGAATGGGATGTTCAATGGACTGGATATAGGGGAACTATGGGGGCTATGGCACCCGCCGACAATTTTTTTGGTATTGAAACTTTTTAAAAACAAAGCAATTTAAAAAAACAATCTATAACTCAATTAGTGAATAAAACGTTTCATTATTCAACTGTTTTTGCACAAATAGGAGCCCCTTTATGAGCGAGTGTGTTGAAAAGTTTTTTATTTGAAGTATTAATCAGATAAAATCGGTAATCGTAAAAAAACTTTTGTACTTGTAAAGGCATCTGTTTACGTCAATGTAGGTTCAAGGTAACTTAATAGTTACTTATAACTAGCGGCGTCTCGCAGTTTCACTCACGTGTTTCACGTTCCCGTGGGAATACGGGGATAAAATATAGCCAATATTACTCAGGGTGAATACAACTTTCTAATGGTGAAAGAATTTTTGAAATCGGTCCAGTACTTTTTGAGTTTATTCGTTACATACAAAAATACAAATCATTCCTCTTTATAATATTAGTGTAGAAGTGTAGATAGATATATTAATAACTAGTAGCTCTCCGCGGTTTCACCCGCGTAGTTCCTGTTCCCGTGGGATTACGGGGATAAAATATAGCCTATGTCACGCACTGATAAATTAGCTTTCCATTAGTGAAAGAATTTTTGAAATCGGTCCAGTAGTTTCGGAGCCTATTCATTACAAACAAACAAACAAATCTTTACTCTTTATAATATTAGTATAGATTATACATTAATTTAACTGATATAATTATTATTTATGTATGTTTCCGTAACGACCGAGCGGCCTTGTGAATTGTTACCAGTTCGATTCTGGCTCAGGCAAAAAAATATATTCTAGTAAGTACATGGATATGTTTGTTTGTCTTGGTATGGGTGATATTTATAATCCTAATTTTGTTTTTGCTTATAATCAACGTATGCGAGTAGCTATTTTTATCCGTTGTTTCTAATTAATTAATCCTTAATATCCTTATGACAATCTCTAGATCCTAACTAATATCCTAATCCTAACTAATTTTATAAATGCGAAAGTAACTCTATCTGTCTGTCTGTTACCTTTTCACGGCTAAACTACTGAACCGATTGACTTGAAATTTGGTACAGGGGTAGCTTATGATCCGGGATAGGACATAGGCTATGTTTTATCCCGAAACTCCCACGGGATCGGGAACTACGCGGGTGAAACCGCAGTAATCTATAATCTAGATCATCAAACCAAGCAGGTCAAATCAAAAGTTGATGATGATGATGTTTACCTATCTGAATCGAAGACCACACAACCGAAGTCGCGGGTAAAGCTAGTCTATAATAATAAGTAAAATAAGTGTATTTATAGCAAGGTTACGTAAATAAAATGAAGAAAAAACTATATGTCAAAAACAAAATGATTTATTTCTGACAATACACTTAACAATAGGTATGAGCATCAAATCAAATCAAATCATTTATTAGTATTAACATGAGTAAGTTAGGTGGTAGATATACATTATTTAAGTAACAACATGTTAAGCCTGTTCGGCGTATACATAAAGTATAAAATTGAAATTTTAACATAAAAAACAAATTAAAGTGAAATATTAAAAACTTACAATAATAAAATAAAATAATTACAGAGACTTGCTCATTAACATTTAAACAAAATTACATAGTAAACAATAAGTACTAATTAGCAAATTTTTTTACATATTTACCAAATTATTATGACTAATTTTAGGTACTTGAAAATATATATCGATACTTATTCTTAATATTCCTTTTGTTTCACACACAACAACGCATAACTATCTATTATGTTAACTATTATGCTATTATGTTAAAAACGAGATAATACACGGATAACAAATAAAGCAATAGCTAGAAGAAAATCTGTCACAAATTATTCATATCAATAAACATTTTATTTTATTTTACATTATACATTACACAAAGCAATAACAATACACCCTACTTGCATTAAATTTATATTAAAAACTCATCCAAAAGTTTTAAGAATTATCCATTATTATTTATTTAAATTCATTTTAAACATTCCTCCATTTCTTTATCGCTTAATTTCACTGCCTTCGCCGATTCCCTCCACAAGACCTTCGCTACTTCATCATCACAACCTTTCCCAATAGATTTCGAAAGTCTACAATTCCTATAATACTGTCCACTTACTTTTCCTGCTTCTTTATCCACAGCCAAATGTATAGCAGTCTGAGCACCTTGTTTAGCATTTTTGAATATAAATTTAGCAAAAAACTTGACTATAAATGCGATATATGAGATATAAGTTTGGTAAATATTAGTCCCAACTGCGCCAGGGTCTGTTGTGTTAACTACAACGTTAAACCCAGTTAGTTTCTTAGTTAATTCATGTCCAAATAAAACTGTACACAGCTTGCTATTCGAATAATATGTAATTTTCGTCGATTTTGTATTACACCAATCTTCAACATCGAATTTTCCGGTCATATGAAAACAGGACGCTGTGTTGATTATTCTCGTTGCTTCTCCAAGCTTTCCTGTCTTTTTCAGTAACGGTAGGAGTAAGAGAGTAAGAAGATATGTTCCTAAATAGTTGACTTGCATGATGAAGTTGAGTCCATCTTCTGATACTTTGTTCGGGCCTGCTAAACCAGCATTATTAACTAAGATGTCTAATCTGTCTTCTTTGCTTAGGATTTCTGCTGCAAACTCTCTTGTCGACTTTAGAGAGCCAAGGTTAAGTATTTTGAAGACTATATTTTCGTTTTCTGTGACCTTTTTTAAGTATTTCTCTGCAGTTATTCCTTCTTCTTCAAACGGGCAAGCTATGATGACTCTAGCGCCTCGTTCAGCTAAGTCTTTAGCAATTTCTAAGCCCATACCGGCAGTGCCTCCCGTAACTATAACAGTTTTGCCTTCAAGTCTTTTTTTCGATTCACACATTGCGTTCGTTGATTTTTCGTATGCAACCACAATTAAAACGATACATAATATTGAAATTAAAATGATTAACATTTCGGTAGCGTGTGACTTATACAGCGTCTTGAACTGATATGAATTGAACCTTTAAAACTTGTTTTATATAATATATTATTAAAAAGGTACGTACACAATGTTTGACGTAATCTCGAAGGTCACAAGCCACTAAATTCGTGAGTAATTAGTATAAAGACAGATGTATTGAACAAACAATAATTAACATATATTAAATACTTATTGTAATTGGTAATAATAGGTAAATAAAGGTAAGATTACACTAGGCCCCGTGTAATTATCTGAATCCAACAAGACAAACTTACGCTTACGCGGCCTAAGACTTACACATATATATTTAGATATACATATATTTCCTTAAGTTTTTAATTACCCAATCCTTACTTCCTTACTAATATTATAAATGCGAAAGTAACTCTGTCTGTCTGTCCTTTTCACAGCTAAACTACTGAACCGATTGACTTGAAATTTGGTACAGGGGTAGCTTATGGTACGGGAAAGAACATAGGATAAACTTTTTATCCCGAAATTCCCAGGAGCACGGGAACTAAGCAGGTGAAACCGCGGGGCGCTGCTAGTATTAAATATTCTTTCACACTTCGAAAACCCTTTGTAATAACAATAAGGATCTTAAGGACGTAATTTTAATAATTATGTTATACGCGATTAAGACCTGTTAATCATGCAGGATGTGTGCATTTTCATCATTCCCATCATGTGCCGCCGACAGGGCACATTAGCGCGAATTGGGAGAGGCCTATGTCCAACAGTGGACTAATGCAGGCTGTTGATGATGATGATGATGAATCATGCAAACAATAAGGACCTATTTCACGATCTTCAAGTAATTTTCCGAGTACCTACTCACAAGTTTTGTCTTTGTCACCTGATATAAAGTAAGAAAGACACAAAACTAAATTTACTTGGTGAGTAAGTTTACTTGAAGATCGTGAAATAGGCCCTAATTCTCAAATTATACACGCACGGGAATCAAACCCACAACCTCACTAATCCTCAAAATAAGTGTAAAAGAGAGAGAGGGAAGAACATCTCAAAGTACGTACTTAAACCCCGATCGTGCCACCCTTGTACTTAAGGGGGAGGTACTCAGTAGAAGGGGGGTGTTTGCCCTCCATTATACAGCTCTTAGCAAGGGGTGTAAGGTACAGAGGGGTAGTTTAAAAAGGCGATGTTATTGTAGGTATTTAACATTAAATGTTTGGAATAAAAGTAAAATAAAGAAATATGTAAAATATTATTTTAAAAAATATTAAAATATTTTTTGTATTTGTTTGACAATTGATTAAATGAATGATGAGAATAAATGAGTAATAAAATTATTATAATTAAATTATTTTGCAGTAATAAAATTATTATAATTAAATAATTTTGCAGTAATAAAATTATTATTGTATTAAATTATGATATTGAAATCTCCTTGCGGGCAATGAACTTATAATAAACTAGTAGCTCCTCGCGGTTTCACCCGCGTAGTTCCCGTTCCCGTGGGAATTTCGGGATGAAAAATAGATGTTGGCCGATTCTCAGACCTACTGAATATGCTCACAAAATTTCATCAAAATCGGTCAAGCCGTTTCGGAGGAGTATGGCAACGAAAACTGTGACACGAGAATTTTATATACACCCCTACTTTGAAAATATGGGACTTATCAAAATCAGAATATCTGTAGCAGTAACTGAATCCATATATCCAATAAAAATATCAAAAATGATAGTCAATTACTTATCTTTAAAAAATACAAAATAAATGTCGTATTACCAGACGGCACACTAGCTATCAAGTATTCTGTGACGGCTCGGGTCGATGACCGCGCTCAGCTGTGTATCGCAGCGTTCGGTGTAGAATAACAATAAAATTCGGCGGAATTTTGAAAATCTTTGACTTATCATGACTTTTTAAATAAAAGCAAAAGAAAAAAACTAACTTCACTATTATATTGTCACCCGTCGTTTACATTAGCTGTGAGATAAGGTATCGCAATTTCAAAATAAGGGTGTATAAGATAAGAGATAATTATAATGTTTACCTCAAAACATAAAAAATATTTCGTTACAAAGTAAAACTTTATTATTTATCTTGTTTTCAGTTATTTGGTAAGTTACATTCTTATTACCCAAATGTGTCATATTAATTTGTAATGTTACCAGATAATATCATTCTCCTTTTGTCCCGGCAC
Organism: Timandra comae; assembly: GCA_958496195.1. NCBI lineage: Eukaryota > Metazoa > Arthropoda > Insecta > Lepidoptera > Geometridae > Timandra > Timandra comae. The sequence goes on from OY292376.1 coordinate 1,465,795, forward strand.
AGGGTGTATTGAGCACCCCCCCCCTTCCTCCCCTTAGTACGTGCCAACGGTTAAACGCGTCATTACCTTGTGAATCGAGAGTACAGGGTGTCCTTGTTTTTTTTTTTGTCTTTGTTTTTTTTTTCTAGGTGCGAGGACCTTTACAACATAACATAACATAATCATTCACTACATCATCTCATTATAGTAACTGACCCCTAACTAAGCTCGAAGCTTGTATCTAGGGTATCAGAAACTACGCACACACTCATTCACACACTCACCTAGACCGAGACAAATATTTGTGGTTCACACAAATATTCACCCCGCATGGGAATCGAACCCGCAACCTTATGTATGGCAGTCCGGCATGGTGACCACTCTGCCATCTGATAGTGCTATATCGGTGGCCGAGTTTTGGTCTTCAAAAATTTGAGTCGACACGCAAAGAAGAAGGGTGTCTTTGTAAGTATATTCGTCGACAAGCTAAACATTATATGAACTACTACATTCTATTGAGTATCCAAAAGCTTGCTTTTCTACAAGGAATCTTCACTATTATTTAGTTTTTTTTAAATATTTAGTTAAGTACCTATATTTCTTCTTACCACCTTCGACAGTAGCTGGTGGGAGACTGCGAAGGATAGGGATGGTTGGAAATGTTTGGGGGAGACCTTTGCCCAGCAGTGGGACACTATAGGTTGACAAAAAAAAAGTTATATTCCACACGGATGAATTCGCGGGCAAAAGCTATAAGCTAGCTATAATAAGTGAAAACTAAAGTAATAAAAAATGTTGAAAATCCAATAGAAAATTGAACTAAGTCAAGACAACTCGCTCCACTATAATAAATTAAAATAATAAAAACAAAATAACATTTCCAACTCGAATCACCCTGTACATCCCATCTGCATAGCACAAATAGCTCAGACATGTACACACTCGCCGACCAATCACATCTCTCAATTCAACGTGTGAGTGTAACTTACACATCTCTGTTCAATGCGTGAGTGTAAGCTACACATCTGTCCTCAATGTGTGAGTGTAAGATACACATTGGGAGTGAATGGGAGGTACTGGGAACAAGTTTATACTCAATTAAACTTTAATATTGGTATTTCGATGTAATTGCTTCACTAACGTTTATTGGGGTACGGATTTTGTAACGTTGGAAGTGTTAATGTTTTGTATTACATATCTATATATACAAAAATCAATTGCTGTTCGTTAGTCTCGCTCGAAAACGGCTGAACGGATTTATTGTATCTTGGTCTTGAAATGTGGAGGTCTAGGGAAGGTCTAAAGGTGAGAAAAATCGAATAATTGCCGGAAACACGTGAACGGGTAGGTACTTACCGGGTGAAACCGCCGGGCACAGCTGGTAGGTATATAAATATGCTTATCTACAAATTTAAGTACTTATTTATGTGAATACTAGCAACCCGCCCCGGTTTCACATAGTTCTAATTTTCGCGCAATTCTTTCCAAATTTTCTTTTGACAACAATAGGGATGTCGACTGGGTAAACAAAATGAAATTCTAATTAGTCCGACAGATAGATTTCGAAAAAATATTAGACACGTATTTTTTATTTTATCAAATTAATAAAACTGACTTAGTTATAACGCATTAAAGTTCAGGAGTGGGGGCTTGTGACGATAACTCTTGGTAAAAAATGTACGTAGCTGTGACGTCACACGAGTTTTCTATGTACTATATCGTCTTAATTATTTGTTTGTATCAAAAATCTGAAAATATGTGTCCAATATTTTTGCTAAATCTATCTGACGGACTAATTAGATTTTTTTAGTCGACATCCCTATTATCCAATTTGGTTCAGACGTTCAGTCTGACTGAACCAGATTGCCGTATATTGGTGATTCATTTGTTATCCTAACTAATATTATAAATGCGAAAGTAACTCTGTCTGTCTGTCTGTTACCTTTTCACGGCTAAACTACTGAACCCATTGACTTAAAATTTGGTTCAGGGGTAGCTTATGGTCCGGGAAAGAACATAGGATACTTTTTATCCCGAAATTCCCACGGGAACGGGAACCACGCGGGTGAAACCGCGGGGCACAGCTAGTTATTAATAAAGATATTAAATAATTATAATTTATAAAAGTAAATGTGTTGTTTTCTTATTTATATTTCACGGTTATAAAGTTAGAATATTTTGTGTCCGAGTCGTCAGATTAAAAACATTTGAGTAAATAACAGAGTCATGTCAGACTGTAATAAAATTTGTAAATAGGTACTTTATGTACTAGTTGCTTACTGTAATGTACAAATTAAAATTATTTATTATTATTTCGATACTCGTGCGAGGTAAATATTATTTTTAGGTATGCTTAATTACGTGTATAACATAACATAATCATTCACTTCATCATCTCATTACAGTATCTGACTTCTAACTAAGTTGCAAACTTGTATCTAGGGTACCAGAAACTACGCACACACTCATTCACACACACTCCCAGACCGAGTAACATTGGTGGTTCACACAAATATTCAGCGAATTGAACTCGGAACCTTACGGATGGCAGTCCGGCATGGTGACCACTCTGCCATTGATGTCTTCAATAATTTGATTCTTTTAACTTACGTGTATGATATTGATAAGTATAGATTATATAAACATAACATAATCATTCCCTCCATCATCTCATTACAGTAACGGACCCCTAACTAAGCTCGAAGCTTGTATCTAGGGTATCAGAAACTACGCACACACTCATTCACACACACACACCCAGACCGAGACAAATATTTGTGCTTCACACAAATATTTACCCCGTACGGAAATCGAACCCGCAACCTTACGGATGGCAGTCCGGCATGGTGACCAACTTGAAGATTTCTTAATAATTCTAGGTATCGTAGAATCTCGGAGCATTATATGCTAGCAAACTATTTTGAGTGTGAGTTTCGTAATCTCTCCTTCACCATCTTCAAGTAAAGTTCGAGTAGCTACTCACAAGTTTTGCCTTTGTCACTTGATATAAGTAAGAAAGAGACAAAACTAATGTTACTTGGTGAGTACCTTTACTGGAAGGTCGTGAAATAGGCCCTTACTCATTTTCCTTCCCAACTCAAATAAGTACAGTTCTTTTCGGTTTTTATCATACCACTGTTGTAGATCAAGCCTGTAGAAATAGCCTTAAACACCACGCTAGCCACGCGTGTTGGTGATTTCAAATCAAAATCATGTTTAGAAATAGCAAAAATGCATAGCTTCATTCATAAATTAAACCTAGAAACAACATTGTAAATTGTAATGCTCTAGAAATTAAAACTAGGGCTTATTGAGTTATACAACAAATATTACTACATAGAAAAAGGATCACAACCAACCGATCTGGTCTCTAATACGTCCATGTATTACTATGTCAAAATTTGACATAAAACGTCACATATTTGACATAAAACGTCACCTATTTGACAATACCTCGACGCCATTTTAAAATGTTTACAAATTATCTATAATATTATGTTACATTCGCTTCCCCAATAACAAATTATTAATTAAAACCGACTCCCACTAAAGATTAATGCAATAACGTACAATTAATTAACGCCATTATTAAATGGCTACCAATTACTATCTCTCACATAAAATAAATTAAACAATTTACACGATAACTACCCTTATACTCAATGCAATAAAACCTATTATTCTATCCATAGTTTAATCCCGTATAAAATACCAAACGCTGCATTTAAAAATATACTTTACTGGTCAGAAAATAGAGTAGAAAATACTCTACTTGATACAAACTTCAATAATATAGAAACAGCTTCAATTTCCAGAGAAAAGAGGTTGCAAGAGGTTGTATGTTTGTCTCTTTCTGGTTTGTAAGTAAATATGTGCGTCTCTTTCTGTCGATATTGATTTTCTTGAGAGGAAAGCAGAGAATCTGCATAGTGCAATTTGTTGAGTAATCTGCTGTTATATCATAAGGAAATAGGAGCTTTTGCAACTTAACTTTGTTACATTTTCATTTGATTTTAATAGAGTAGTATGTTTACTGTTTTCGAATCATGATTCGAGTTTGAGATGACCAACACGCACGGGAGCGGCCCGCCCCGGCTTCGCACGGGTCCAATTTTCCCGTTGATTTTCCAGATTTTTTAACATAAGAACCTTCTACAGAGTATTAGAAAACTACAAAAGAAAAAATTAGCCAAATCGGTCTAGCCGTTCTCAAGTTATAGCGTCAGGAAGGAAAACCCGACTTATTTTTATATAGCAGACTAGCGGCCCGCCCCGGCTTCGCACGGGTCTAATTTTCCCGTTGATTCTCCAGTTTTTTTACATAAGAACCTTCTCCTGGCAATTACAAACACAACAAAAAAAGAATTGGCCAAATTGATCCAGGCGTTGTTGAGTTATGCGCTTACCAACACATTTTGCGATTCATTTTTATATTATAGATAATGTATTACTATCAGTGAGACTTATGTATTTGCTCTACATTGAAATGAAATGAAATGAAATGAAAAAAGTTTATTGTGACACACAGTATTATCTTATAAACTAAGTAATATTAATAACAATTGTCACAAAGGGTTCCAGCTCAGCATGTTGCCAGCTGAAACAACTGACGCTGGTCTTCCGTTGGAACCCATTGGTGAATTCACGGATGACCTCAGAAAAATATTAATATAAAAAACAGAGCGAATTACAATACATAATAAAAATATACAAACATAGAAAGAAAGTTACAAACCATATAACAATAAGGTTAAAAATCGGTTAAACATCGAACTAAATTAAATTAAATTGCAGACTGCCAAATCAATATCCTATTTTCAACAAACAAACAAAGATGGTTTGAGATGCATTGAGATGTAGAGAGCTATCGACTAGGTCTGTATAACATGAAACATTACACGGATTCATTGTGCTTTCATTTCAGCCTATCTTAATTACGGATTACCGGAGCGATTTTCACTCCAAATATTTTTTAAAACTTTTTTCTTGTCTGCATTGATCTAAAATGTATAAACTAAAGTTTCTATTAACAAAAAAGTATATTAGGTATAAGTTTGTGTGTATCCGCCATATAACCTACTAGCAGCGGCCCGCGGTTTCACCCGCGTAGTTCCCGTTCCTGTAAGAATTTCGGGATAAAAAGTTCTATCTCTATGTTCTATATCCTATGTTCTTCCCCGGACCATAAGCTGCCCCTGTACCAAATTTCAAGTCAATCGGTTCAGTAGTTTAGCCGTGAAAAGGTAACAGACAAACAGACAGAGTTACTTTCGCATTTATAATATTACTAGCTGTGCCTCGCGGTTTCACCCGCGTAGTTCCCGTTCCCGTAGGAATTTCGGGATAAAACAGCCTATGTTCTTCCCCGAAACATAAGCTACCTCTGTACCAAATTTCAAGTCAATCGGTTCAGTAGTTTAGCCGTGAAAAGGTAACAGACAGACAGACAGAGTTACTTTCGCATTTATAATATTAAGTAGGGATAGTATCCATAATATAAAGATTCCTTAGTTAGCGACAAAATAACAATGCATGATACATGTGCAGATATTATCAGATACCCTAAAACTCAAATAAATGCTTGTTTAACAATAAATTGCAAACACCCACATGATCACCGATTAAGTTACAAGTAATAAACTTATCTGTGCTTAACTGGGGTGCTTAGATTTTATGGATAACTTAATTCGTTGCGCCCCTATAGCTGCCCCTTAGGGATTGTACTGTTAAAATAAGGGTTGTTTTCGGGACATTTTGATAAATTGCTACAGATGTAGGTTGGTTTATTTGAATATGAGTTGGGATAATCGGCTGGGAGTATTTTTATTGCAATTTGTAGGAAAGTATTGCTTGGAGTAAAATTTTAGGCACTTTTAAATCGATTATTTAAAAGACGAGTTTCTATTTGAACATAAAGAAGATAAAATTATATGTTTGTTACCTCAAAATTCTTTTATTTGTGAACCGATTTGGATTTTTTTTGTTCTGTTTCAAAGTCAAAGTCTAAGTCAAAAATCATTTAATCAGTTAAGGCCTCAATGAGGCACTTATGAACGTCAAAATTGATTCTACCACCAATTCGGAAATTATGTTTCAAATTAATCAATTGCTATAGACAAAACGCTTTGGCGACGTAATCTAGAGGCATGCATCTGTTTTTTGAACCTAAGGTCTTATATTCAATTTGTAGATCAAGCCTTTTATACGTATTTTCGAAATATAGCTCGGATTTCAAAAACTCATTAAATTAGACTAGCATGGTCATTATACCTTTTTTTTCTCATATTTTGATCTGCACTGTAGAGTTACAGGACGATAATTCACCAAGTCACTACATAGTATAAAACAAAGTCCTTTCCCGCTGTCTGTCCCTATATATGCTTAGATCTTTAAAACTTTAAAACGCAACGGATTCTGATGCGGTTTTCTGTAATAGATAAAGTTATTCAAGGGGAAGGTTTAAGTAATTTCATCCCCACATTCTCACAAGAGCGGGTAATACGCGGGTGAAACCGCAGGTCGCTGCTAGGTAAAAAATGGTTGAAATGGTAGTTATTTATAAGAAAACTACAATTCCTAATAACATGTAATGAGATAAAACAACGTATGTCTGAACGTATCAAAACGAGGGTAGTAGCAAATTCAGGAGTTGTTAAATCGTCCAAATCGAGAGAGAGCCAAAGATGGACGCGTCCACTGCGTTTGTGTGAAAACATACGGACTTAGAATATGGGATATAAGAACTGTATATGTATACAAGTACGCTGCGATAATTATTCTTTACAATAGGCGTGCAGTCTATTTGTCAATTAGTGAGAATTAAGTATTGATTCTTTTTATTTGATGATCAAGCTGTGTGTAGGTATTTGGGAGGGAGGTATGATATGCTCAAGTTAAAGTTACGAGTTCGATTTTCGGTCAATGCAAAACAACAAAATAAACTGGACTTAAAATTATATATTATTGAAATTGAATTCATTTTTTATAGTGTATTCACAAATTTTTTTTAGGATTTTAGAATTGTCATTAGTTATTCGCATTACTTGGCTAAACATTGCTTGTGTAAATATTTACTTGCCTTGCATTGGATTCGAACCTTTTCATTGGCAGTCTTTCTATGCTAATGGTGACAACTCTGCAAATCATATATAGGTAACTCATTAGTTTAGGTATATCTAAATTTTAATCCAAAATACCTCCCCGTGTATTCCCACATAACAATGTCCAAGTGACGCGGCTATCAGACGGATTAGACTCGCAAATGACGTCACATGCGCATACGCACCAACACTCCACCACATCTCATATCGATGAGAAACAACTAGATATTTGGTTCAAACGACGAGTTTACAACGTTTTGTAAGGCGTCGTGCAGGGAGGGTGATGATCGTTAATTTTTTAGTTATTTTAAATGTTTATTTGGTAATTCATGAACGATTTTTGATTAACTTATTTTTTTTAACGGTTGTCTGCAAATGGCGCTGCGCTGTTGTGGAAGTAGCTGAGTTTTGGTCCGGGAAAATTTAGTATTATTTAGTATTTATTATTTTATTTTCTTTACTTAAATATATTATTTTGTGGCTCTTCGAATTTTGAAAATTACAAGTAAGTAAATATGGGGCATCTCGCCCACACAAAAGTTGGTTTGCGGGCCAGATGTCTACTTCTAAAAATGTGCATGGGTGGATTCGGCCGAATCAGTTTGGGAGATCGGACCAAATATTTTCTTAGTTATTATTTATTAATTTGTGAAGGATAAATGTATCTCATTGGTCGATTTTCAAATAAGATTTAAGATGGTTTTCTAGTAGGTATATGAATATATAAATATTAAGAACAGTTTAATCTTGTGATGGAATTGAAGTTTTATTTTAGAAAGAAACTGCGGTTCTTTCCAATGTTTCATAAAATAGTCTAAAGATTAATCTCTCTGCCAAAAGTCACATTAATAGCTCAAAATCATCATCAAAACCAGACCAGTCCGAACTCGCCCTAAACAGTTAAACAGGCGGATTATACGTGTCCATAAACAGCGAGCGGTGTCCATTTGAAAACAATCGGTGTTACGTCTCGGTGTGATTGACAGCTGTGCTCGCGACGGTGTAACTGCGGTCTGTTCGTGTTACGCGTATATATTAACATAATTGAGGAATTTATTAAATATATTTTTATTGGTTGTTGAATCTGTCTTCTTGGTAGTGTTTTACAAGTGTCTAATTTTTTTTTGGTTTAATTTTTTTTTGGCTGAATTATGAGACTATAGTGGGTGCAATATCGGTTTGATGCAAATATTTTTTTAAATTACACTTAAAGCTGAAGTTTCTTAGTTTGATTGGTGTGCACTAATCTCAGAAAGTTTGTTCCATTTGAAAAATTCTTCTAGTGTTGGATAGCCCATTTATCGAGGAAGGTTATATGGACTTCAGCGGTTTCATTTATATGCTATAGGTGCATAAATAATGCTACAACCAATAGATGCAGAACAGAAAACAGTAGTAATCTAAACTCAATAACCAATCAATTGCTGTTCGTTAGTCTCACTAAAACTCGAGAACAGCTGAACGGATTTATCTTACCTTGGTCTTTAAATGTTTTAGGAGGTCTAGGGAAGGTTTAAAAGGTGAGGAAAAAATTCTAATAACACACGGGAACGGGTACTACGCGGGTGAAACCGCAAGGCACAGCTAGAGATAACTATAAAAACTATACGCCACATTATTATCTAATTAAAGCGAATGAAACATCAAACCTAGTCACTTATTATAAGGGTAAAACAAATGACTTCTCAACATCATTCACAGTGGTTACCCTTACAAGAAAACCATGACTTATTCACCCCCTAGGGGTCGACAAATCTACCCCTCCCCCGAGAATCCACCCCTATTACACCCTCCGATTTACAACATCGTTACACCCAGGGTTCGATTGTGCGGAAAATTCGCTTATTTTTATGGGGTAGCGTATTTATGTTTTTAACCCTTACATATATCTTGATGACAATTTTGTTTGGTTTTTAGTGGGTGGGTTTTGAAATTGTTTTGTACCTACTTTCTTTATTAATTTTACGTATGTGTGTTACCTATCGTTATTAATATGTACATATTAGGATATGCATTTTTGCTATATTTCGAACATGGCTCGAGTTTGAAATCACCAACACCCATTGGACAATCATGGTGATTACGACTATTCCTCTTCATTGTACTACTTCGTACAGTGGGAGGAAGGCTTTATTCTTACAAATAAGTAATATTAGGTAGGTAGGTTAGGTGGCAACGAAAATATCTACTTTATAACAATAAATAACATAACATAATCGTTACCTACATCATCTCATTATAGTAACTGACCCCTAACTAAGCTCGAAGCTTGTATCTAGGGTATCAGAAACTACAAAAATTGTGAAGTTCTTGAGATATCGTTTCAGGTATTTTTCATCAAAATATTTTAGTATTGCCCCCAAATATTACTATTTGATCAAATGTCTTCAATGGTTTTCAGGTTTCAATAATTTCTAGCTAAGTTTAGTATAAATGAGAAGTTTTAAGTAAGATCTATCTAGCTTAAAAATAAAATCCTATCCCAAAAATCAAACAACAGTTACGTCCAAAAAAGCTAAAGTATTGTCAACAAAAAGTCGTGTCCACACTGAGCGGATTCTCACCGTCTCGTGTGAATCACTTCATTAGCTGACTCGCCTCTGTTTTTGTATGAATACTTTAGACGAAGCGACAGACGAACGGTATTAAGCTGTCAACACACTATTTGAGGTAAACGTTTGAATTTAACCTTAATTGATTGCGCGTTTTTTGGTAATTGCTCAGCTTTTTTCGGGCGGTTTTAATTTTAGTGCGAATTTGTCTTTGTAATTTGTTGAGGGTCTGAATTTTAGTAAAAAGTTTGTAAAATTTTCTTTTAATTATTGTAAAGTTTAAGCAAAAAACCGAAGTAGATAATTATGAAATAAATAATGTCCGGTACAATCTTAATTTCTTGTCCTTAGAACGTCAGTCTGTAGTATATTTTTTAAAGGAATAAGTAGGTAATAATAATTGACCAAGAAGTTCATAGATTACAATTCACTTAAACTATCTCTTCCCTTGAAAATCATTAACAAACTCTTAATATAAATCTCAAATGAAACTACCTTTAACATTACAAAACATAATTAAATTATTGCAAATTGCAACTTAACACTTTCGAAAAAACAAATTTATAACTTGTTAATAAAAATAAAATACATATTCGCACCTTATAAGGCCGAGAACACATCAGCGATTCGCGAACAAATCTCGCCGGATTCTAAACTAAGGCTCATTATACGAGCGCGACAAAAACGCGTCCGGACCGACATCGAAACGCGGCACTCATAAATAAATACATATAGAGGTGGATGGTGCAAGTTACAGACGCTAACGATGAAATTGGAGAGTGATGTTGGAACTTACGTAATTTAAATGTAGTTGATAGCCAAGGCGATTGATTTCTCTGTGAATGATTGCTATTGTGTACATGCCACAAGAAAATAATGTAAGTTATATGTATAACACCATATATTCTTAATGCCTGTTGATGACTCAAAGTCAAATCGATTTTATTTTTTTATAATTAACTATTTAAAGTAGCTTAATAAGTATTCCGATTGTAAAATCTGGGAATCGCGGACGTACAAGACCGTCAATGAAATGCCGAAATTATTGAACATCCAACAGGATATCCCTCTAGAACTTTCCACTGATCCCACACCCTTAGATCAAAGACAAGAGCAGCGCATCCAATGCATGAGGCATTAGAAAAACCCGTGAAACTAAACGTAATGGCCGACGAACATTTGTAACTTTAAACCAAAACAACGTTTCTTGTCGCGCACCACCGATTTATGTCGACCGACAAACGCGCGACTTTTTTCAAATTTTCTTCATGTAAAGCAAGCCTTACACTAGGCGGTTATGACGCGCGGTTTTGTTTCTTTATAAGTTTGACGGATATTAGTGATGTCAACATTGAGAATTAACTTTCTTCTATTTTCTCTTGAAAATAATATCTTTAAAAATATATAACATTCCTATTTTCTAAACTTGTAGTAATCTTATATCCCAATTTTCATCTTGTTCTGAACCGTTATCCCATGTCCATTTGGGGTCGGTTTTCAGTTTAACCAGATTTGGCGGAATGTCAGTATTTTACGTGAAGCCACTGCCATCAAACCTTCACAACCCAGAGAGCTATACAATTTTTTTTTTGGTTAATCCAAATGTTAGAATTTAATATAATGACTGTAATCCTAAATAAATGTTCTTAGTCAACGAAACATAGGAAAGTGTCAACATTATGACATTAAATGAAAGCCATATTAATACCACCATATAATATTGAAACTTTTACCTGCAATTCTTAAAAAAGTGAAGGAAAATGATATAAACATCTATTTGATTTTGTAATTTATGAACCTTTAGATTCCAACTTTAGTCAAATATTTTTGCTTCTTTCCAGCTGTTATTGGGTTACCAGCTTGATAAGCAATCATTATACGCTTTTTATTAGCTTCACCTGTATGTTTGTATGTTTGTTTGTAACCGACTTCTTTGGGCGCTATTTTGACCCACTTTAAACGGCCAGATTTCGTTCAAACTTTGTAGATTTATTGAGGACCGATGACAATACACTAATTTGATAAAAATATTCCATTTTTCAATTTGCAATATATGATTTTTGTTAATTTATATAATTTTCATCTATAATCTAAACTAAAAAGTAGAAAATAAATTATAGTTTAAAAAAACTAAAAAACACGCTTTTTATAGAAAACCGAACTAAAAAATAGTAAATAAAAAAAAGCGTGGGGTGCATGGTGTCAATATTTTAAAAAGCACCCCACGCTTTTTTTTATTTTCTATTTTTTAGTTCGGTTTTCTATAAAAAGCGTGTTTTTTAGTTTTTTTAAACTATAATTTATTTTTTTAATTGATTACTTATAAAGACGTCCTCCAATGACATGCAAAACGCGCAGTGTAAAGACAACTTAAATGATCTATGTTTAATTTATGATATCATTTGCTAAACGATAGTATCTCAGTGTTAAGTTTTTCTTACAAAACGGGTAATTCTAGAAATATTGTGTTTTTACTTTGTTAAAGTTTTGTTGTATAGTTTGTTTTTGTTATACAAACGTTTTTCAGATCAGCCCATTTAATAAAATAATAGTTATTTATGGTACAAGCGAGGTAAGTTGGTGATTACTTCTGAGGCGCTATTGAGGCCCGAGCCGTCAGGCGAGGGTCAGAAGATAGCCGAGGATAGTAATCATCAATACACGCGTGTACCATACAACGTTTTTCAACACATTTGCGAAGAAATTATCATTTTTCGCTAATAAATAAACAGTTTTTCTATTCGCGCGCATCCAACACAACAATGGTAATCAGCCAAAGACTAAAAGAATATACTTATTAAAAAAAAAACCAATGAATGAATGAATGGAATCGACCTACCAAAAGTAAGGCAAAATAGTTGAAGTTTGTTTTTAAAATATATGGACACGATTTTTTTTGGTATCGAAACTTTTTTAACACTACACAATTTAAAAAAAACATCTATGACTCACTAGTGAATCAAGCGTGTCATTATTCAACTGTTTTTGCACAAATAAGAGCCCCTTTATGAGCAAGTGTGTTGAAAAATAGGTTTTATTTCTACTACTAGCTGCGCCCCGCGGCTTTACGCCCGTGAATCCCAATCCCATGGGAATTTCGGGATAAAAAGTATCCTATGTGTTATTCCTAGTTATAAGGAACATCTGTACCAAATTTAATCTAAATCCATCAAGTAGTTTTTGCGTAAAATAGTAATAAACATCCAAACTCACAAATAATTTTTGAATCTTCTATAAAAACTTTCGCATTTATAAATAGTACTAGCGGAGCCCCGCGGTTTCACCCGCGTGGTTCCCGTTCCCGTAGGAATATGGAGATAAAATTATGCTTAAAACGTTCCCACTGAATCACTCTATCTATTAAAACACACCGCATCAAAATCCGTTGCGTAGTTTTAAAGATCTAAGCATACATAGGGACAGAGAAAGCGACTTTGTTTTATAATAATATGTAGTGATTAGTATGATCATTGGACTTAAAACTTGATTATTACTAAACACAAATACCGTTATAACTTACTAAAATTACAAATAACTTAGTATAATTATAAAACATAAATAATTAATCAAATCACAAATATTCGGATATAATAATCGAGAAACGCGATAAAATAACTCGAAACCTGTTTTAAATTAAATTATAATTTACAAATTATTACCAATTTTGACATAATCATATATTTATTAGCTAATTTAGTTTTTTAACAGCAGTTAGTCGGCTATTTATTTGCATTAGAAACTTAATCATAGATACACATTCATCATTTACGCTAATTTGTTTATACTTACTAATATTTAAATGTGAATGTTTGTGTCTTTGTTGGTATAACGCGTTGGCGAAACGCATAAACTGCTTAGCGGATTTGAATATAACTAATATACAATATAGTATAGTAATTACATGGGTGAATATTTGTGTGAACCACAAATGTTTGTCTCGGTCTGGGTGTGTGTGAATGAGTGTGTGCGTAGTTTCTGATACCCTAGATACAAGTTACGAACTTAGTTAGGGGTCAGTTACTATAGTGAGATGATGTAGTGAATGATTATGTTATGTTATGTAGTCTACTATAAAGGTGAGTAATATTTGACAGAAAGTTCGCTAGTTTACATGTAATTTATTTTTAAAAGAACGACTGATTCTCAAAATGAAATTAATATTCTGTACTGTATTAATATTCTGTACTGTATTAGCCTTTATAATATAAGCACCTATTTTAATCTGACTAACGCAAAAGAAACCGTGGACATCTAATATACAACCATATTATGTTTTAAAATGTAAATTAAATCAGACTTCCTTCTCCGCTTGACCTCTGACCTTAGTCTATGGATTTAACTTAAATTTTATGTTTATTTATAATTTTAATCATAAAAGAAGGTTATTAATGATCATTATTTTACTTATTTCGTGAATAATGTTATTAAGTGTGATATTTTTATATAAATATATAAATTGATAGGTTTATTATAGAAATTATAATAACTCAAAGTCTAATGTTGTAATAAATAAATAAAAAATGATATTCTATGGATTTGTAATAACTTTGCATATTTTGAATGAACGGTATAATATACACATTCGTTCAGATGGTCTTTAATTTACTGTGAATTATGTTTATACTTTTATTTCAAGCTTAGATATTTAAATATTTTTCACGCTTAGTAAGAAAGCAATCCTTATATAAAGACCGAAAAAAAGCCCAATTGTTTAACGACAGAATATAAAAAAAGAATGAATGAAAAGACAAAAAATACAGAAAGACCGAACGAACCCCCAAAAACTAAACAAAGACCGAACGAAACTCAAATTGTTCCGATTATAAAGAACGAACGAATATATAAAAGAAGAAATGAGACCGTAGTTCCAACCATAAAGAACGAACGAGTATAAAGAGCTCATGGTACAAAGCGTGAAGCACACGCGTATCGCTATGCGATGTTATCGCTCGTTCTGAGAAGGACGAGTGGTATCCAATAAACTAATTGGGCGAGGCGTGCTTCGGACTCGCGACACTCGGGCTGAGTTCGGTTATAGAGATCACGATGGGAGGGTGGATTTTGGTTGACGGTTTTTCAATTTTGGTATTTATATATTGAAGTCATTATTTTGAATGAACGGTATAATATACACATTCGTTCAGATGGTCTTTAACTTACTGTGAATTATGTTTATACTTTTATTTTAAGCTTAGATATTTTTCTCTCTTAGTAAGAAATCAATTCTTATATAAAGACCGAAAAAGTTTGGTATTAGTGGTGATTGATTAAGGAGATTGAAATAATTTGGATGTGAAATATGGTGTACTTTGGAGAACTTCGCTTAGGTTCTTCGCCATAAAAACATAACAGTATACTTTATTTATTATAAACGTCAGTAAAAGTGCCTACTTTCACACAAAAGCCGGCAACGCAACTTGAAACTAATTTCATGCAAAATATATCTTTGGTTTTATTCATCATCCTTCCACGATTTTTTTTAATTTCAAAAAGGAAAGAAAGTTGCACTGTAGGTTGTCAAATAATGGCTTCTTCCCAGTTGGAGCACTCATTTTTATGTCAATTAATCACCATTTTTTTAAGGTTAAACAAGAGTCCATATTTCTGTCTCAACCTGACGAGATAAACTAATTTTAACATAACAATATTAAGGTGAGACTTTGTTTTTCGAAATCTACCTTTCGGAGTTAAATCGGGCGTTATTTATTTGTCGGTAAACGAGGCGTAACATAACATAACTTTTGTATCGGATCGCATCTACACCAACTTAATTAATTTCGTTTTGTTAAGATGTAACTACACGTGATTATGTGGACGTCACTTTAATTTTTATTTTAAACTTTTTATGTTATTATTAGGCGGGGTAAATTTTTGTGTGGTGTGATTCATTAATGTTTATCTCGGTCTGGGTGAGTATGGATAAGTAGTTTCTGATATAGTAGATACAGGTCAGTACTGATACAGGTAATAGACTCAATTAGGTTAGGATTGATGCAACAAAGGATTGAAACACATTTTTTTATTATGAAGCTACGATTGTTTCCTGGACTTATTATTCTATCACTAGCAGCGCCCCGCGGTTTCACCCGCGTAGTTCCCGTTCCCGTGGGAATTTCGGAATAAAACATAGCCTATGTTCTTTCCCGGACCATAAGCTACCCCTGTACCAAATTACAAGTCAATCGGTTCAGTAGTTTAGCCGTGAAAAGGTAACAGACAGACAGATAGAGAGAGTTACTTTCGCATTTATAATATTAGTAGGGATGACATAATTATTAGAAGTAGGTTTAAGCTTTAGGCAGGGTTATAAGTTTACTAGTTACTTTTTAACTGATATCATTAAAGAAACAAAATTTTCTAATATTTTTACATGCATACTCGTATTTACTTTCACACGTACATTAGATAATATACATTACTTACAAACCTTACCTTCCTCCTTCTTCTTAATAACATAGCATTATTATTAATTATTCATAGCCTATTTAAAAAAAGGCCCAAACAAAGTCAAGCCAAGTCACAGCCTAATAAAGCCATGTGTCACATAAAACTATTTCTTGTCCCCACAATATATCATCAAATTGAACCCGTCACCTGCTCCCGTATCACACAAACACATCTCATTCAAAATAAAGTTTCTCAGAACCTAACAATTGATATCTAAATGATTCTAATCGGTTTGATCTACCGTAGCTTTGGGGACAAATAACATTATGTTAATTAGTTAGTGGATTTAGTGTT
Source organism: Timandra comae (assembly GCA_958496195.1). Classification (NCBI taxonomy): domain Eukaryota; kingdom Metazoa; phylum Arthropoda; class Insecta; order Lepidoptera; family Geometridae; genus Timandra; species Timandra comae. The sequence continues at coordinate 1,482,167 of OY292376.1, forward strand.
TAAAAGCTATTCAAATTCATAAATAATTTATACAGTTTTCGGCCTTAAAGAAGCACCTATGAATGTCATAATTATGTAAATCGGAAAAACTGAATCAGAAGTAACATTAGCCGAGAAGAATCGCCAAGAAACTTGGATTAAGTAGTACGTAGTAGTTAGTAGTAGTGGGGGTGCATGGAAGGAGCCTCCCCGAGTAGCGCATATAACAAGCATGCGCCCGGCGCACCCTGGGCAATGGTCTGTGGACGGCAAGTCGGTAACGCAGACTAGCCGATCCTTCCACCGCGACTCAACGGATAATTCCCATAACTTGCCGTGCGTGTCCCTACACCTGCACACGCGAGGACCTTTACAAGGCCACTGATAGTGGCCGAGTTCTGGTCCTCATATATGAGTCGACACGCAAAGAAGAAGAAGTAGTAGTAGTACTTGTAATCTATTCGGTTAATCAATGTCTGGTACTGTCATAATAATAATTGTTGATACCGAAGTGGCTGAAGAATATCATCAGTTTCCAGGCTGTCAATAATGTCAAGCCAATGTGGTCTGTGCGGTTAAGCAACGTCTGGCACCGTCATGACTGTGATGGGTCATTACTAAAAATGACTTTTAATTTCATGAGCGTTTCCGTGCTTCGGAGGGCACGTAAAGCCGTCGGTCCCGGTTGTCGTACTAACATCATCGACAGTCGTTACGGGTAGTTAGAGCCCTCAAAAGTGTAACATTTGGTTTAACCAAAAAATGTCGTATAGCCCTCTGGGTTGTGAAGGTCTGATGGCAGTCGCTTCACGTAAAATACTGACATTCCGCCAAATCTGGTTAAACTGAAAACCGACCCCAAATAGACATGGGATAAAGGTTCGGAAAAGAGAGTTAATTAAGTGTAACTTTATAATTAAAGTGTTCTTAGCTTTAAATTCTGCTAAAATATTGAAATTTAATAAAACCATAAGGACCTTTTAATACCAAAAAAAGAACATTAATTCCAGCAAACAATATAAAAAGAAAAAGTTATTAAATATACTAATTTAAATAACTAAATACCGACATTAAATGGAGTTGTAAATATATAAATTATACACTTAATTAATTGTCATCATAACATTTTTAATGTTTATTTTTGGAACGACATTTTGGGCGAAATTTAAATGTCTTAACTGTCATTAATGTCATGTCATTATTTGCGACCAGTGTTCTCGTAAAAAAAAACATTTAAAAATAAATTAATTTTGACAAACGTGGTTGATATATTACTTAAATCTATTCCTCCTTATTGTACTAATATCATCAGTGAGAGAAGCCTTTGCCATGCCATATTATTTGTAGGTTTTGCAAGCGTGATTTTGTTCCATAGTATTTATCTCTAAAATGTACCGTCCAAAAAAAAAAAAAATTTTTTTATAAGGCCAACTCAGCTTCATTTTTATACTTCCCACTTCGCTACGGTCCAATTTTTCCGTGAGTTTCGCAAAATTTGTTCCTTGACCAAGGAACTAGTGATTCGTTTTGGTATAAATACTTTTTATATTTATCTGAAATTACATAACATAAGCATTTACTACATCATCTCGTTATAGTAACTGATCCCTAACTAAGCTCGAAGCTTGTATCTAGGGTATCAGAAACTACGCAAACACTCATTCACACACACACCCAGACCGAGACAAACATTTGTGGTTCACACAAATATTCACCCCGCAAGGGAATCGAACCCGCATTCTTACGGATAGCAGTCCGGCTTGGTGACCACTCTGCCACCGAGGACGTCAAATAAACATTTATTATCTTTTACACTTCTTAATTTAAACTAGTTCTTATCTAAATAAACACAGAAATAACTACTGACCCAAACAGGCTATGTTTAGTTTTAAATGGTGAGATGAGATAATATCTAATATGGCCGTTCCAACCAATTAATTAAATTAAATACTTATTTCGAGTATTAGAACCAAATTCTATCACTTCATTTAAATGTTTTATGTTGTCGAACAAATTACTAAAGAATCGCCTTTTTAGGGTTCCGTACCTAAAGGGAAAAACGGGAAAACGGGTCTTATTACTGAGACATCGCTGTCCGCCCGTCTGTCTGTCACCAGGCTGTATCTCAAGAACGGTGATAGCTAGACAGTTGAAATTTTCACAGATGATGTATTTCTATTGCCGCTATAACAATAAATATTAAAAATAAGATAAATATTAAAGGGGGGCTCCCATAAAACAAAACCATAATTTTGGTAGTTTTTGGTACGGAACCCTTCGTGCGCAAGTCTGACTCGCACTTGGCCGGTTTTTTAAACATAAATGTGATTAATTATTCAAGTTATATTTATTTTATCTGATTTGTAATTTTCAAATAATTTAATTTAAACAAAGACCAGTAAAACGTAAGAATATCTGTTAAAATCTCAGTATTGCCACTATAAAAATAAATCAATTTTATTTTCTTTTAAAACATTAAGGTAACAGGTATCCCCGTACTTAAGATTAGGGTAATTGACCTCATTACTGACCATATCCGTTAATTAAATCAATAGGCTAAGAGCCAGTGGAACATGGTTCATCTCCTTAAAACTTTATCGTGTGTTAACCAGATGAAACATACTTTTTTGCGTAGTTTTAACAATACATAGATACATTAATTAATATTATTAAAATAAAAATATTCTGGACAGGTTTTTGATTGACAACCTATTATAGGCGCCCCTACAATAGGATTTACCCGCGTAAGTCCCAATTCCGTGCGAATTTCGTGATATAAAAATAGAAAGAACGAAGTAATTTTAAGTGATAGTGTAACAAACATCCATCCATCCAAACTTTCACGTTTATCATATTATTCATAATCATCTCAGCCTATTCTTGTCCACTGCATAGGCCTCTCCAAATGAATTCCAGCGGGGACAGTTGATTGTGGCTGCCTGCATCTAACGGCTTCCGGCAACCTTTACAATATAACATAACATAACATAATCATTCATTCCATCATCTCATTACAGTAACCGATCCCTAACGAAGCTCGAAGCTTGTATCTAGGGTATCAGAAACTACGCACACACTCATTCACCAGACACACCCAGACCGAGACAAACATTTGTGGTAATATTATAATACAATATTATAAGTAGGATTAAAATAATGGTATTATATTATAAAGGTTTCATCTGTATACCAGATCGGTGTCGATCCATTTTCATCCGGCTCTCCGACCATAACCTAAACTGTCACTATGACTTATTATAATGTTCCCGCGTTAGCTGACAGAAGCATTGAAATTGGCAATTAAAAAATGATAAAAACCACAGATAAAATATAATAATGACCAGATTATCCATTTAAAAAGATTAAACGCATTTTATTGCATTTTTGTGTGTTATGATGAAGATTTTGGTAAGTTATTTTATTTAAACTGTTTCGGTTTTGAGATATTGTTTATTTAGAATAATATTATTAAACTGAAATAACATAACATAACATAATCATTCACTACATCATCTCATTATAGTAACTGACCCCTAACTAAGTTCGAAACTTGTATCTAGGGTATCAGAAACTACGAACACACTCATTCACACACACCCAGACCGAGACAAACATTTGTGGTTCACACAAATATTCGCCCCGCGCGGGAATCGAACCCGCAACCTTACGGATGGCAGTCCGGTGACCACTCTGCCATCAAGGTCGTCATCCAAATGTTTGATTGTTTATGGGTAAGGGCATATCTGTAAGAATGTCGGGATTAAAAGTATCCTGTATTTTTTCAATTAACTAATATAGTTAGTATTTTGAAATAAAACATAACCTATGTCCCAAAAAAAGGACACATCTGTATGAATTTTGGGAGTATCTCATAAGTTATTTTTCTATTAAGCCCTTATAGGAGACTAGCGGCGCCCCGCAGTTTCACCCGCGTAGTTCCCGTTCCCTTAGGAATCCTACTAATATTATAAATGCGAAAGTTTGTATGTTTGTGAGTTTGAATGTTTGTTCCACTTTCACGCAAAAACTACTGTATCGATTTTGATAAAATTTTGTACAGATGTTCCTTATAACTAGGAATAACACATAGGATACTTTTTATCCCGAAAATCCCATGGGATTGTGTATAAGTAATCGTATGTTTTATTGTAACTTTTTGTATTCACAAATCCTACCAATAGATGGCGTTGTTACTTAATTTTTTTACACACGATGGAAAATGTGCCTAGATTGTATGATATTACGAGCTACGCATTCTCACGGGAGCGGGTACTACGCGGGTAGAACCGCGGGGCGCTGCTAATATTAAAATAAATCGCATCAAAATCCGTTGCGTAGTTTTAAAGATCTAAGCATACATAGGGACAGAGAAAGCGACTTTGTTTTATACTATGTAGTGATATGAATATGAGATATTCTTTCAAGAGGAACCACGTGTTCAAGTTTACAATATTTTCTAAATACCTTCTATGTTTTTTTAAACGGTAGCCATAAGTAGCATTCCACATTCCGTAACATTCGTTTGTAATAAAACGTCGAATCATTCTCTTTCTATTCGTCAACTGTTTGGGGGGTTTTATTTAAAGCTAAATATTTGTTAATGGTCATATTGAGTTTAGTCATTAATCAGTATTTGTTTAATGTCATTTTGGAGACTTTTTTTTATCAAAATATAGTTCTGGTTTTCTATTGTTTCGACTCAGCATCGCTAAAATTAAGGAAGCCTTGTAAGAAACGGTGAAATCCTTACAATCCTTACTATATCCTAACTAATATTATAAATGCGAAAGTAACTCTCTGTCTGTCTATCAATCTGTCTGTCTGTTACCTTTTCACGGCTAAACTACTGAACCGATTAACTTGAAATTTGGTACAGAGGTAGCTTATGGTCCGGGAAAGAACATAGGATATTTTTTATCCCGAAATTCCCACGGGAATGGAAACTACGCGGGTGAAACCGCGGGGCACAGCTATTTTCTGTATATTTAGAAAGATAAATGTTTAAAATAATGTCCATTTCTCATTTAATGAAATATGGTAATCATAAACCACAGAGGACTTTTAATATTCGTAAGAAATCGTTGCGCAAATGATTGATTTTTCAAAATCAAAACCGTTGATTCGAATTATTTAAAACCACATTTGTAGTTCTTTTTTGTCAATGCTCACCAACCCTCAAAAAACCTTAACAACAATACAATACCAATCATAATGAACTTATTAAAATTCAAAAATTCAAAATAAGAACAAAAAAAGAACAAACCATTATGCACACTGACAGTTAATAATGCTGGCGTTTATTTTAATCAAATAAGATGCCGGGAGATTTGTGCATTATGACTAATTAACTTGTATGTCTGCTGTCAGTTTGACAGTAACCAGTTACCATATAATCTGTGGATATAATTGAAAGGTAAGTTTGTTGAGCTGATGTCCCCTGCGGTGATTACTCAGAAGGACATTCACCTTGGACGTTTAAGCGAAATATTTATTTGAATTCAACTTTTGAAGGTGAGTTTTTGATGGTAGAACAAACAAACATGACTTGTGACTCATCTGAGTTGCAGGTGTCTATGAGTGACGAGGGTTACTTAAGAGAACCGCCTGCGCAAAAACCTGAAACAGAATGGAACTATATGTCCTTACTAATATGATAAATGCCAAAGTAACTCTGACTGTCTGTCTGTTACTTTTTCACAGCTAAACTACTGAACCAATTGACTTGAACAATGGTAGCTTTAGTAGCTTATGGTCCGGAGAAGGACATAGGCTTAGAACATATTTCATCCCGAAATTCCCTCGGGATCGGGAACTATGCTGGTAAAACCACGGAACACAGTTTAGTAGGACATACAAATATAGCTCCTTTTCAACTTAAATTTTAAATTTATACTACATATTTGTATGACACAAGTGGTTTAAAATAAAGAAATATGAAACCCAAACTAAGTCCGACCTTCCATCAAAACAAGCTATTCCCACTGCATTACTCTATCATTAATTAGGTTATACAAATAAGTGGCTACCTTAACGTTTGGGTAATATTTCATTAATGTCAGAACTTGTCCGGTGTAACAAAGGTTGAGATGATCTGTGGTTTCGCTGACTCATTTTGGCCAATCAATTTGAGTAAGGCAGAGTTGGTTTTAATGATATTGGTTCTGTATGTTTTAAATATATGTAGTTAGCTCTAAAACTAGGTTTTACCTAAAATCTAGTCATAACTACTTTAACTTTTACTTCCATTAATTATATTATGTAGCCTACTGTTAGATAGCCCAATTATCGGGGAAGGCTATGTCCTCGATAATTGGGCTATCTAAAAGTATTTTTTTAAAATTTGAATCAGTAATTTCTGAGATTAGTGCCATCAACCAAACGAATAAGCTTTTCATCTTTATCACATCACAGATGTACTATTTTCATATTTTCAAATCTTGGCTCGGGTATAAGATTACAGACACACAGACGTAGCAATTATTCTTCAAAGTTGGTACTGAAACAATCTTTCTGCCTTAATAACCCAAAACGATCCTAAAATTGTATTTATTTAAAGTCAGTACTGAATAAGTGAAACTAATTTTTCTGCCACAATAACCCACAACGTTTTTATAATTTCATTTATTTTTATGCCATGAATACCTTACAGGAAGAAGAATGAGACCCTTTAGTCCTGCATTAGATCTCTTACTGCAGAACTCTAAAACTTAACCTTAACCAAACAAAAACAATCACGTATCATTAGCAATCATTAGTTGCGCGATCACAGTCGTTAATCATTAAATCATTAACGTAGCGATGGTTATCTGCTGACAGTTTAGACAACATTGAAACTGCACACTCATTCGGTTTAAGGGAATTTGGTTTAACCATTCAAGTAAACGGTTGTTTTATGTATATGTTGGTTGGTTTTATATAGAAAACTAGTGGCGGGTGCCCCGCGTAGTTCCGCCGGTGAAAATGTGGGGATAAAATTATACTAAAAACCTTCCCCTTGAGTCATTCTATCTACTGAAAGAAACCGCATCAAAATCCGTTGTGTAGTTTTAAAGATGTAAGCATACATTAGGACAGACAGCGAGAAGCGACTTTGTTTTATACTATGTAGTGATTGAATAGTAGTTGGAGACGACTGTCCATTGGCACGGATATTGAAAAATGGTTGAGGATTCGAATCTCATGTTAGGGAAATGTTGATTTTGTTAAAGTTTTATATTTTATCCAGATAAACTGTGTGTACATTCGTTGTGATGACAATGAATGCACACACGAATATCCCACCTGCAACCGTGCGATCTTGGACGGGGTGTGGTGTGATGGGATACCTACCCTAGATACAGATATTATAGTTACTTACTTAGGAGTTGATTGCTGAAAGTTGATATTTAAAATTTTATGTGCGTAGTGCGAAATGTTCTCTTCGCAAAGCATTTGACACGGTAAGCCACTCAAAACTGCTTGATAAACTTAAAAATATAGGTGTTTCGAGTACAGCTTTTGATCTGATGTCATCTTATCTGACAAATAGGGCCCAAGTTGTTAAAATTGGCAATTATAAAAGTTCATTGCAAACCTTATCTTGCGGAATACCACAGGGATCAATCTTGGGACCACTATTTTTTCTCATTTACGTAAATAGCATTAATCAAATAGGCCTGACGGGACAGTTAACATTGTACGCGGACGATACTAGTCTCTTTTATTTTGGTGAATCGATCAACGATATTATTAATGAAGCACAAAACGACTTAAACAAACTAAACGAATGGTTTCTATACAATTTACTAACTATCAATACCAACAAAACATCATATATGATTTTTTCTGCAAAAAATAAAACAATTCCGCAGTACAATCCTTTAAAAATAAATAACATAGTCATAAATAGAACCAACCAAGAAAAATATCTAGGACTTTTACTAGATGACAAACTAACTTGGATACCTCATATAGAAACCATTCGATCTAAATTAATCTCATTGTCTGGAGCCCTCCGCAGAATAAGTTCTTATATACCATCAGCCATGAAAAACACTATCTATAACTCCCTAGTTAGACCACACCTAGAATATCTAATCGAAATATGGGGATCAGCACCTAAGACTAATATTAAACCCTTACAAACAACGCAAAACAAAATTGTCAAACGTCTCTTTAACTTCGACTACCTTACCCCTACAAAATTATTATATAACAAGACAAAATTACTAAACCTATCACAAACATATACTTATAATATATGCCTACTAATATGGAAAATTTTACATAAACGCATCAAAACGAACCTAACTCTTTCTAAAAAAGTATCCACTCGTTACCTTAGAAATAGAAACAAATTAATTCTCCGTCATCCTCGAACTATCAAATATGGTAAAAAAAACATACTGTATGAAGGAGTCCAACTATACAATAAACTACCTAATACAATAAAAGATTTAGATAAAATTATGTCATTTAAAAAACATTTAAAAAAATTCATTTTAAACACTGTTTAATAATGCACACTTAAACATAATAAATAAAAATAACTTAAAAAGTTACAAAATATTTATATATATATTATATAAATATATTTTAAACACTGGCTAATAATGCACACATGTATAATACATAAATATATATCTAAACATACAAATATATATATATATACATAAAAAAAAAAAAAGTTAATAAATATATTAAAAAACATAGGTGCTTAAAATTTACCGTGGTCTCTCCACCTAAAATACGTACGCGCTACCACCCAACACAAACGCAAAACAATTGGTACCCAAACACACCAATGCACTTGTACTATTGTGTATAATACAGTGCACGCGCACTGCTAGCGCTTACAAGTCATCACTCACACACCGTCAATTACTCATCGGACAACACGATACAAATACACTGCATTCACACACATATAACTGGCCCATAGCACTCCGCTATTAACAATTTGTGAAAGAAGTTTGAAACTACCCTTTAGTAATGTATTTTTTTTTTTTTCTTTAATGAATCTTAGTTTTGTTTCGTTTAGTTATTTTGTTTATTTAAAATCATTTTGTAAGTTTATTTCAATATGTACCACTTTTAAAATTATTGTGTAAGTTTATATGAATAAGTTCTACTTTTAGTTATTTACTGTACAAATGTTTGCACGTTACTACTTTAAAACTACAAATGTAATTCTCATTTAAGTGAACTATGTAAATGTTCTTTTGAGAATAAAGATTCTTTAAACCTTATTTCTTAAATCACGAAGATGGCTCATTGCTGTACACAGTCCTGCTAAGCTTTCTCCTTTATCAAGTATTATAGGTGCCAATTTGACAGACAAACAAAACACAATCAAACCAGCAGGACACAACACCAATCCATCCACAGATTACAAATAAATCACAATAAATTGTTTAAGAAATCCAATCAAACAAACAAATATAAAAAAGATCGATATAATAAGATGGCCGCGTTAAATAAACACTCTGGAAGCGTGACTTTTAATATCTTCATTCGGTTGAGTATCAAATTATAATATTATATGTAGTAAGGAACCATTTGTCTGCGCCAGACAACGAACCCCCGCTGTTCAGATAAACAGATACCCAGGGATACCACTTCGACGTTATTTTATGGTCTCAGGGGTGCTACTTTTTTGGTTTTTAAGTTTTTTCTAAATGGTATTAATTGTAATTAATATTTAGTAATGACTGTTGTGGTTTGTGCTAGAGGTAGTAGGTTCGATTTTTATGGTTATTTAAATTTTTGGTAGGAGGAATTAAATTAAATTTTATTAGTTGTAGGGAATTTATGATTATTTTAATATTATAGTTATATTGCCATCAAGCTAGATGTCTACCGAAATCCTTACAGTACTTTAGCGTGTGTAGTTGAGTAACAAATATTCAAATATTTTAACATGCAAACCTTCGTAAGGACGAAAACCATAAGTATGGTTTCAAGTATGAATTTGATGAGCAAGGCACATTAATTTCCTGTAAAATCACTAGATAGTATAAAACAAAGTCGCTTTCTCTGTCCCTATGTCACTATGTATGCTTAGATCTTTAATACTACGCAACGGATTTTGATGCGGTTTATTTTGATAGATAGAGTGATTCAATTAGAAGGTTTTAGCATAATTTTATCCCCATATTCCTACGGGAACGGGAACTACGCGGGTGAAACCGCGGGGCGCCGGTAGTAAATAAATAAAAAACAACTTTCTTTATGTTTTCCTAAAAACCTTTGTTTCCTTTCTACATGTTTCAAATGGTAGTTGGTGACCTTAAAAATTCATGTTATGAATATGAATTTAAAATAATAAAAAAAAAAACAAAAGGTTTGTATGTATGTACATAATAAAATATTTCAGTTTACGAAAATACTTGAATACTTTTGAACAAAGATAATTAAAACGTTTGTAGGTATATACATAATCAAATATTTCAGTTTGCGTAAATACTCAATTAGGTACAATTTGAAGATACTAATGAACAAGCATCATTTGTATACTTATAATTAACATATTTACTTATAAAATCTGACCTTAAGGTCACAAGTAGCAAGCAATATACGTAGTTACTGTCACGATGACACCTCAATAGTTAACTTACTAATTTGAATGTTAAATCTGCTTATTATGGAGTTACTTATTGCATATTTAGTTGTAGGAAAGTTACACAGTAAAAATGCTTGTCTACATAATAAGAACTAGCTAGGTCTTGTCGTTATAGCGATGTTTTTTTAATTCAGGCAACCTGAAAATATTTGAATCAATTTTGACTCAATTAATTGATTTTGAAATATCCCAAATAATAGAAATAGGTATTACTTAATAGGTAATTCTGAGTTTTTCTAAGTTTTTCTTTTGCCCTTTAGTAGTAATTTCTGTTTAGCTTCCCTTCTTTTTCAGTTTTCATAAAAAGTAGCGTTTTCTGAACGGAGATAATTTAATGTAGTATCTCTTTAACGTAATTTTTTACTTGCAACTATAAAAAGTTTAAATCAAGCCTACATCAGCTAAGACTAAACAATCGATAATAAAAATACAAAAGACCATTTTCTCGATAACTTTAATACAAAATCTCAGTTAAAATTAACCTCTACAGTTCAATTTCATTACTCATAACACTCACTCAATGCTCAATATTGGTTACTCACTCTGACATTTGAAAAATGCTACCGTCCGCTTACTTGGGACGAGTAACAACATCATTAGTGGCTCAGCCGCTTAGCGAACGCTATAAAAGAGCAAATAGCCAATAAGCTTATGCCTTATTAAAGTAGGGTGGCCATGTTTTTTGGTAATTGAGGATATCACTGCATAGTATAAAAAAGTCGCTGTTGCTGCCTGTCTGTCCCTATGTATGCTTAAATCTTTAAAACTACGCAACGGATCTTAAAGCAGTTTATTAATAGATAGTGTGATTCAAGAGGAAGGTTTTATTTTATCCCCGTATTCTCACGGGAGTTGGAACCGCGGGGTGCCACTAGTCTATAGGGATATTATAAAGCTGAAGAGTTTGTTTGGTCAAACGCGCTTATCTCAGGAACTGCTGGTCCGATTTGAAAATTCTTTCGGTGTTAAATATCCCATTTATCGAGGAAGGCTTTTATCCTCGTATTTCGACGGGAAAAGAAAGTACGAGGGCAAAGCCGCTGCTAATTATTCATGTTTTTGTTGGATTTATTAGATTATTTGATTAGAGAAGATTAGCTTAGTAGTGGAGCACTCATCAAGACATTACAGTCAATCAGAGGCTGAGTGCGGGTTGGTCGACTTCACACACAACCTTAGAATTTCTTCGCATGTGTGTGCAGGTTTTCTGACGATGTTTTCCTTCACCGTAAGAACATTGGATAAACGAACATATGAATTCAAAAAAACACAAAGGTGGGTATCGAACCAGCGATTTCCAAATCGAAATCAAATACCTTACCCACTAAGTTATTGACGTTTTCCTTTACCATAGCAGCTAAGATTAGTATTATAGTTTAAATAATTTCAAAATGTCCCACAAAACCGTAAAATAATGGTAACACCTACTTAACTGCTTGAATAAACATCGTTAACAGTGATAGATTGAGGTGCTTATGAAAATAAACCAAAAGATGGCACTCTAACGAGTTGAACCAAACACCGTTTATCTAAGCGATAAACTTCACAAACGAAACATCCATTGCGCGTTTTATATGTACATTTTTAGAGACACATATACAGTGTTATACATAGCCGTCAATGTATGCAAAATAAAGCGATTAAAGCACAAGTTATTGATGATAAAGTGTGATAAGGTAGTGAGAAAGGTAGGTGCCCCGCGGTGACGCAATAATTCTGAGTTTATCCTTCTCATATCAATTGAAAATATATTATATTTGTCTCTTTTTCACATTGATAAACAGTTTAATGGCGTGATTATATCGGGGTGCAAGAAAATTTAGAAGTGATTTGAAATTAATTGTTTTTTCGATCGTTAATCTTTGTTTTTATAGATGAGATGAGTGGTATAGCTAGTTAAAATGTTCCCGAACAAATTTGTCGATTTTGGCAAAGTGGTCTCAATACCAGGCTGCTAAAGGGACGCTTCTTTGTTACCCACACATTTGTCTAGATGTAAACTAAAAAAAAAGAAATACTGGAAATTGTACTACGCGGGTGGAACCACGAGGCGCTGGTAGTAGATAATAAGACAATTAAACTTGAACAAATAACAAACTGTCTACGATAAAACTTGTGTACCTATTTTTCAAGATTAGCCTAGATCGGTATGCTAGCTAGCCTATGGCCTTTGTGATTTCCTAATCTCTAGTGAATTTAACATCAAAACCAGTTTGAAAGCGTAACAGACAGACAGACAGACTGATCGACAGAGTTACTTTCGCATTTATAATATTAGCAGAGATAAGTCCATGTCTAAACGTCAATAAGGCTAAGCCCATTAAGATGATGTTTGCGTGTGAAGTACAAAGCGTATGAATTAATCAGGTGTCTTGCCGCTGTGAATATCTCGCGCTTCTTATTGTTATTGTAAAATGATTCGGTTCGTATAGGGTTACTGATTTATGGAAATATTTTAATATAACATTATGAACAAGTTACTTATTTTGATATTATGTGTTTTTGTTTTTGAAGATCTTAATGACACAGGTCCATAGTGACATTATATTTTTGTAAGACCTCTATGGAATGCAATAAAATTATATGATACTAGCTGCGCCCCGCAGTTTCACACGCGTAGTTCCCGTTCCCGTAGGAATTTCGGGATGAAAAATAGACGTTGGCCGATTCTCAGACCTATTGCATATGCTCACAAAATTTCATGAGAATCGGTCAAGCCGTTTCGGAGGAGTATGGCAACGAAAACTGTGACACGAGAATTTCATATATTAGAAAATGTATGATACGTATTTTTGATATGGAATAATATAAGTATATACTCCAAGATCAAGAGAACCATAGCGAACCCATATTTTTACTACCTGTAACGACTGTCGATGATGTTAGTACGACAACCGAGGCACACATAGGACTGATAAAGGCAGTCCATCTGTATTAAATTAGGTATATTAATGTAATAAATACAATTAGAAAATAAAAATAAACGTTTATTTTCAAAATTCAAAGTAAGTTTAAATGAAGTCAGTGAACGCTAAAATAGCGCGTTGATGTCTTTTTAATGAATGCTAGTTAGATCTGTTATTGTAAGTAATATCTAATAATAGGAACGATTTTATTAACTGTTATGACTTTTTAATACCTCTTTTATGTTTGCTCAATTGTGCATAAAAATAAAGTAATTATGTTTGAGAATGGAGGATGTATTTTTTAATACGAATATTATAAATGAAATTAAATAATGATTTTTGGAAACTATTCTGATGCTTTTTGTTTGCAATTTTAAAAGTATTTATGCAAAAGAAAGACACGGAAATTTACGTATAACTAAAGTGTGAAGACACACAAGTTAAGAAATTCCCACGGGATCGGGAACTATGTGGGTAAAACCGCGGGGCATAGCTAGTTCAATATATTTTTATTTTATTTTCAAATTTCAGTTATTTAGGAAATCATTCATGAAACTATGATCGTCATATGTCAAACTCAGACTGCCCGAAATATTTAATCAACTACTAGCAGTAGCCTGCTGTTTCACCCGCGCAGTTCCCGTTTCCATGAGAATCTGGGAATAAAATTATGTAAAAAACCTTTTACTTGAATCACTCTATCTATTAAAACAAACCGCATCAAAAACCGTTGCGTAGTTTTGAAGATATAAGCACATAGGGACAGACAGCGGGAAGCAACTTTGTTTTATACTATGTAGGGATGTTTCTACTAAGTTCCTACATATTACTTTACGAACTAACAATCCCATCACCATCTATCTACTTAACTATCGAATACCACATTTAAATAACCAAACCCAACTAATTACTCCGACCAACTCATTCACAATTAACAAAAGAAATAATTTATCTGAATGAACGTTTCCGATTGAATGAATGACCGGCAATTACGTTCATGACTCATTTGAATGGGTTCAATTTGTTCATTCTAATTTGAACGTAATCTTGATATGGTAATGATTAAGTTGACTTAGAAGTTGTTTAGCTACTACTTTTTAAATTAAATCCTACTAATATTATAAAGGCGAAAGTTTGTATGTATGGATGTTTGTTACTCTTTCACGCAAAAACTACTGAATGGATTTTAATGAAACTTTACAATAATCTTGCTTATACATCAGAATAACACATAGGATACTTTTTATCCCAAAATTCCCACGGGAACGGGAACTACGCGGGTGAAGCCGCGGGGCACAGCTAGTGAGGTTATAATTTGGTTTCTTTATAGTTGAAGTGAGGTTTTCGTGGTAGGTGATGTGATTAGGATGGATTATTTAATACTGATTAAGGCTAGTTGTGTGTTGTAGAGTTTTTGTTACTAATGCTTTATAACTTAAGTATTAACTCCTTAGGGGCGTCCATTAATTACGTGAGGCGTTTTTGACAATTTTTTGACCCCCTCTCCCCCCTTGGTGAGATATCGTAAAATTTTCCTTAACTCCCTCCCCCTCCATAATCACACGCGAGATTCTTGAAAACTTCTATTTGAACAGTAAACGTGTTGGATTATTGAGAAAAAAAACTTGTTCTATTAGATACTTTTATTGAAGTCTAGACATTTGGGAATATTAACGTAATTTAAAATTACAATCAACAATCAATCGAACAAAAAAATTAAATAATTAATATCAAACAAAAAATATTTTAATTTTTTGTATTAAGTATAAAAAAAATTACGTGATATACGCCAAAACCCCCCTTCCCCGCTAAGTGAGATTTGGAAAGGTTTAGCTTGACCCCCTCCCCCCCTAGAACACCTCACGTAATTAATGGACGCCCCCTTATAAAACCTGACTAAATTCAGACGTTCTAAGTCGCTTTCTAATTAGGATGTTAGTCAATGAATAGCTACACTTCTTTCAATTTAAAACTAAATGCGGTTTCACTTGACTGAATTTAGTTACTGAGGGATTGAGAACGTCTAATTTAGTCGGGTAGGTTTTTAAAGAGAAAAAGTAAATTA
Source organism: Timandra comae (assembly GCA_958496195.1). Taxonomy (NCBI): domain Eukaryota; kingdom Metazoa; phylum Arthropoda; class Insecta; order Lepidoptera; family Geometridae; genus Timandra; species Timandra comae. The sequence continues at coordinate 1,497,717 of OY292376.1, forward strand.
TGTTTTCCTTACCTTGATTTATACACATTTTTTAATAATAACATAACATAATCATTCACTACATCATCTCATTATAGTAACTGACCCCTAACTAAGCTTGGAGCATGTATCTAGGGTATCAGAAACTACGCACACACTCATTCACACACACACCCAGACCGAGACAAACATTTGTGGTTCACACAAATATTCGCCCCGCGCGGGAATCGAACCTGCAACCTTTACGGATGGCAGTCCGGCATGGTGACCACTCTGCCATCAAGGTCGTCTCGAATTGACATTAATAATGAATTAACAAACGAATAAAACATTAGAAGAAGAAGATTAATAAGCACTGTTATATAATCTTGATCTATAAAAGTTTGACTACGTTCTAACGTTGTACCCGGTAAAGGCAAACCTATTTTATGGTCTGTGGCCACAGTAGAGTCTACTGTATCACCCACATAATAATATCTATTAAAATAGTATAGCCTTTCTCAATTATGATGATTTCTCTTTGCAAAAAATCTAGTCAAATTATTAGTATCTAACATTAGCCCATTTAAACAAACAAACTACCTCTTTAATAACTACAGATTTGTTGTTTTATTAACTACACATTTAATAACAAATCTCATCGTTCATTAGTGATGGGAAATAAAACAGTCGATAAAAGCAATAATTAAAATGGCATCGTGTTTATGAGATGGTAAAGTGGTGTGGTGTTGTTACTCGATTATTTAACGTGCGTATAAATTATTGGGGAATGAGAGACACGCCTTACTCTCGCTCGCCCCCGGCGCTAGGGATGGGGTAAACGGGAATGTTTTTATCGATATTTTGTTGTGTGTTTATTTATTTTAATAAGATAAACTATTATCAGTTCGGTTATTAATGCTCCCGTGAAATTTAATTTATAATTATTATTTCTGTACCATTCAAAAAAGTAGATTTTTCTGTGGTAATTTTTTCTTCTTCTAGATTACTTGTTAGGGTATTAATACATTTTCGTGTAATTGACATGTTGAGTGCTTATGACATCTGGTAGTTTTCATGACTGGTAGAATGTAAGACTAGATAATATAAAACATTTTCTCTAAAAAAATATTGAAAATCAGACATAATGGAAAAAAATAAATAACAAATATATGCTGATACAAAATTCCCAAGATACTCATTATTTATCGATAAAATCCAAACCAATTGTACAAATAATCCCATCCCTAACTTAACGAGGCATCGTTCGATGCTTTCGAGAGATTAAACATTATTATATAAAGTAAATTCAATAATGGCCCATCGCCAACTCGATGTTTACCGATCGCAAACAAACAATTACAATTTGCAGCCTTACATCTCTATTAATAAGAGCCATATTTGCTTAACGATGACCCGAAAAAATGCCATAATGCTAATTTGAATTTGCAGTTTTACTTACCCCTATTTTAAAGGGTATAAAGTTGTTTTTTGAGTGATTTTTGTTGTTTTTATGTTGGTTAATAGTAATGGGGTAATATTCGCGATTGTTGGCAGTAGTATCTCCCAAATTATTAGTATAAAAGGTAATTGCGCTTCCAGTGTAAATGTTTATCTGTATATATAATACGAGCAGCGCCCCACGGTTTCGCCCGCGTAGTTCCCGTAGGAATATGGTTCTAAAATTATGCTAAAAACCTTCCCACTGAATCACTCTATCTATTAAAACAAACCGCATCAAAATCCGTTGCGTGGTTTTAAAGATCTAAGCACACATAGGGACATAGGGACAGAGAAAGCGACTTTGTTTTATACTATATAGTGATTTAATAGCCTTACATTATAGATATTGAAGAATACTAATTTGAGGTCTTCATTAGAGCAAAGTTTAAACAGATTTTAGATGTTTCGTTTTCTGCGCTTTTGTTTGAACACGCATCACGAAAATTCTACTAAACCGATATAGGCGAAATTAGGTTATAATGTTATAGTGTTCTTTAAAAAACTATCTGTCTATTTAAAATATACGGCCTAGTATAATTTTCAAACATAGAGATAGTAATATATAAACACATATTAATAAATCAAGTGGAGATAAATTATTTAAACTTTAATCGAGATAAAAAACAAGTTAAATTATTATATCGAGCACACAGTTTATTAAAATGAAGTGACAGTGATAATCATTATTTATTGATAACTATACATATGTATAGTAAGAGGGTAGTTTTTCCGAAACTAGACCTCTCCAGTTTGGGTCCTTTCTGCGTTTTGTTTTATGACAACACTTCAATCAGTTTTGTAAGACAAAAGACAAATAATTATTTGGTTAATTAAGCTGGGATGTAATATTGGATAACTCTTTATATCAGAAGCCAATAGAAAAATCTCTTGAGTTTTCGTAAATTCACTGGATAATTGATTCCGCGCGACGCCGGGGGCACACAATAGTTTTTTACTAAACATAATAATATTTAATGTGTGACTCATCTAAACTAAATCTAATCTAATTATCTTAATATCTAATATGTAACAAAGTATCTAATAACCAAGAGTATAATACCCAGAGTGAAGTATGGGCGTAACATTGGCTTATAATAGGTACAAAAAACCTAAAAGCTATTAAAATATTATAATCTATAACAAGGTGCCTAATTCCGTTTATTAGTTAAACAAAATAAACTATCATCAAACATGGCGTATCGTATTAACCTCAAGGCGGCCAAAACATATTATTTATAATATTAATAACATATAATTATACGTTTAAAAGAAATATTTTATGCATAATGACACGATATAAATCTCGTTCGGGGAACTAGGGATGGGAGTTTATCGATGGATTGGTTGTCGATAGATTGTGATTAGGTTTTTATAGTGATAAGTTGTTAAAGTATTTTTAGGTATATGAAAAAAATGTTTTGATTGATTATGTCTATTATTTTGTTAACTTGTAATTATCTGTGTTCAGCGGTTTCACTCGTGTGATTTACATTTATTTTATCTATTTTTAGGCATTTTTATAGACAGTCTTTTTTGTCTGTAAATTGTCTTAATTTTTACTCGACTGCTTAGAAAGTAGTACTTAATGTTCAAAGTTCATGTATTTATATGGGTGTGAGCTTTTGAATCCCGATTATTATTTCCTTTTCGTAATAATAAATTAATACCACTTTCATATATTAACACATCAATAAAAACCCTTAATATATATTTAATCACAACAAAAATAACAAATAAAAGCCACAATAATCATCAATAATATCATAATAAAAAACCTTTTAACCATAAATTATATAACAGTTCCAACATTAGCGCAGTTAATTAAATCCTATAAACAACATTAACGTAACTCGATACTCGAGTGCGAATCTATCGATATATAATATCGGTTTCAATAAAACATAACATAAACACCGCCCACTCGATTGTACACAAATAAAGTGTAAACTCGCCCCGTAAGCCACTACAAAACGTTAAAACAAATAGTTCCGAGAAACCAAACTTTCATAACTCCACAAAATTGACACCTTGTTCGAGCCGTTGCAATTCTCAACAATTTGCAGTACCTGTAAGTGGCCTATTATAAATTTACAAACACTTTTTTGTATTTGAAATGTTCAAAAATATACTTTAAGTGCAAGCAATAAGGATGGGATAAGTTTATCGATAATTTTGTGAGCGGGCTCGCCGCCGCGAATATCGACCCCGAACACATCTCATCGACAATCATTTTATACTTTTTTCCCATCACGAATATCAATGGAAATTTGTTCGGGACCAATTATGTGAACATGCCTTTATTTTGTATTGGACGGGCCCTGTCGAAACTGTTTTATGGAGTTTTACTTTTATTAATACGATTTTTATTTGATAACTCGTTATAATATGATTTTTTTATGAGTCTACACTTCCTTCATTTAGTTTCTTTCACTTCGGTCCGAATGTATGATTTAATAATATTTATTATTGTATTGAATGTTCGCGCCATGTTTTTCTCGTAAAGTTATTTACATACGTAAGTTTAGAGCTCGCCCCAGGGCTTGTGTGGACTTAATTATTATTATTAATGGGTATCTGTCTGATTATTCACAATCTAGTCAGTTGTAATAATTATATTGAATTATTGGTTGTTAACTAATTTGTTTTTGCATAACGTTTACTCTGATACCACGGTTTTGTTTGATAACTTTTAAACTGGTGTATTTGTATGAAATACGCGATGGAAAAACTGACTAACAACTCTAACTAATAGAAGTAGAACTACCTTTTAGTCTATAAGTGAGAACTAAAAATATGATTTTTTAAATCCGATCTCTAAAGTAAGAAAATGGGTATGAAAGATTTAAAAAAAAACCGTCATTTTTAGACACAAGTCTATGAAAATTGGTATTTAGCATCAACATAAAGCCTCAGGAAAAACCTCTATATTCAGTAATAAAATCGTAATACCCTGATAACCATTAGTAATGAAAGCTAAAAACTAAAAACTGTATAAAAACACATAATTAGGACACATGTAGAACAATTTCGCGTAAATTAAATACGTTTTAAGGGCCTGTGTGCGTGTGCGCACGTTTTCGCCCGAATGGTTAAATATTTGTTAATACAACCAGTAATAGCTGCGAGAGTTATATCGGGTTGGACACGCCCCCTTTTGTACAGACAACAAAAAAAAATATTTATTTAAAATTTTAATACTTGAGCCCTTTTGGTTATAACATATACATATGAGTTGATGATTATGATGATGGCTTATAACGCTTAGTGCTCTTTACTGTATCATCAGTGAGATAGGTTAGTTCAGAGATGATACTTGCAGAAATGTTCAATCACCTGACGCCACCTAAATTACCTTAAGTAGGTATATAGACCAATGAAGATGATGCAGTAATATTTCATTACTTTATATTTACCTAATTTACTAGTTAAATATGCATATGTTACATGATTAAATAAATATATTTTTGAATCCTATTGCTTCCGAATTAAACTATTGTATTTGGTGGATAGATAACATTAAAATTTTAATTTATACTCCTTGGGATACATATAGGAATATACCGATTTTTGACGATTATAAGTGATTGTATCAATCCTTGATAATAAAGATATTTTAGAGTTTGATTAATTATGTCATCCTTACTAATATTATAAGTTACTCTGCCTGTCTGTCTGTTACCTTTTCACAGCTTAACTACTGAACTGATTGACTTGAAATTTGTTACAGGGGTAGCTTATGGTCCACGGAAGGACATAGGCTATGTTTCATCCTGAAATTCCCACGGGATCGTGAACTATGCGGGTGAAAAAACGGGGCGGGTCACAGCTAGTATTAAATAAATAAAAAATAATAGACATTAATATCTTTTTACGGGATATTTACACGTACCTATAAGTCGAATCCCTCGACTAGTGTCAGCCACGTCCACGTCTTATAGGTACGTGTAAATATCCCGTAAAAATATATTAATTGTAAATAATGACGTACGTTTCGTTTAATAATAAAATAATAGACATTTTTGTACTGACGCTACAAAGTACGTCGAGGCATTCACGAAGAGAGCTCCAACTAATGATACCCTGTAATCAGAGGACAATTGCATAAGTACCAGCCCGTGGTACTACCCGACTACATATTTAAATTATTATTTACTTTTCTTATATTAGGTATTGGAAATTATCATGTATTACCGTGGTCTAGTGAAGTATTATAGTAGTTTTACCAACGTAGTCTGGTACGGTACTAGTATGTACTATATTAGTTTTCACCCGTGTGGTTCCCGTTCCCGTAGGAACATGGGGATAAAATTATACTATAAACCTTACCACTGAATCACTCTATCTATTAAACCAAACCGCATCAAAATCCGTTGCGTAGTTTTAAATATCTAAGCATACAAAGGGACATAGGGACAGAGAAAGCGACTTTGTTTTATACTATGTAGTGGAGGGCCTATTTCACGACTTTTAAGTAAAGTTACTCACCAAGTAAAGTTAGTTTTGTCTCTTTCTTACCTTAAATCAAGTGACAAAGACAAAACATGTGAGTAGGTACTCGGAACGTTACTTGAAGATCGTGAAATAGGCCCTTAGTGTGGAAACTATACTGGTTGACAGACACACTTAGATAATTTTATGGTTTTAACTAGCGACGAAATTTTGAATTTACTACACAATTTCATGGGTTTATTGCTGTTTTCCGTATCATTTAGGATTTTCTTACTTTTTTATTTCTAAATAATGCTAGATACAATAACATTAACGTTGAAAATGTGTATTTTTCTTCCAGACCTTTTTCTCATGTCTAATTGGAGTTGGGTAACCATAAAGGTAACCATATTTGATGCAATGTTAGTCAGATTTTACGTAGAGCGACTGTCATCAAAACTCCAGGTAAATATTTTGTTTTTTTCCTATAATATATTTTGTATTATATCTAAGATCAGGAAATATCGGGAAAATGTATACCCAAAATGATTCCCTAAATAGAGTCCTAACCGCTGTTAACGCTATAAATAAAATTTTTAATAAAAATAACACTAGTCCGTAAGCAGTAGTAGTTTGAAATTCCTTCCCTCTCATATCCCTATTAAGTTAATTACAAACAAATCCGTGCCACTGTTAATTAAAAACGAAAAATAAATTTAAAACAGTATTACCGTGAGTAACAAATCATGTGGTTCCGAGAAGGGTTTATAATTGGATCGATATTGGGCCAAATAATAGCCTTTTACCTCTCAAATATGGGCACCATAAAATAATGATCAGATGAATACGTTCCCTGGCCATTTTGTCCGAAACTCGTATTTAGATGGTCGTTAACAGTATCGATGGGATTTTTAAAAGACTTTCTTAATAGTTTTTAATGAAAAAATGTTTGCTTGAACATTTTAACTTGAGTAAACAAGGTGGTTTGGTTTTTAAACTGAATTTGGTTGTTGAGTTAGTTTTTAGCTTCTAATAAGCGAGCAGTTTTCCGCAACTGAACCTCTCTTTGTGGGTTAATTTGTGGTGTCTAACTACCGGTAACGACTGTACTACTAAACATTTTCATAGTGCCATTACTTTATGGTAAAACTTCAAATATTTCGTTTACAGAAAGATAGAAATATTTACAGAAAAATCGACATTTCTAAGCCTAAAAACAACTGTTTAGATGTCAATTTTAATTCATATTATCTCAATATTAATTAATATTTTGTTAATAGTGAATAAAACCCATATATAACAATAGATAGGCGTACACGGGAGAGAGAGAGAATTAGTTGTGTTGTTAACTCGCTTAATTTATAGGTGTACGGCGTTCTTGTTAAATTGTTATATTGATGGCCCTACGGTCAGATTTGTAGGGCTAACACACACACAGATTTTTAACATGATTTTTGTTTATTTATAAAGTAGTTTCTGATACCCTAGATACAAGTTTCGAACTTAGTTAGGTCAGTTACTGTAATGAGATGATGGAGGGAATGATTATGTCATGTTATATTCAAAGTAGGTTGATTTATGAACTATCTCTGCCTTATTTGCGTTGCATTTTTAGTCTGGTTTAGCACTAAACCAGGTTATACAATCTATGAGTACAATTTTGAATACTGCCAAAGGACTAAAGTGACAGATTTGACTGACAAGCTGTTAAATGCTTACTAGGTTTTGTTAAACTAGGTTTAAAATTTAACGTAAATAAGAAGATCTGTTTTAAATATTATGTAAATACCTTTAGTTATAGTTTACTTTAGTCATCGGTGAGTTTTACAATTACCAAGATAATTTAAGTTAGAAGCCTAACTACGATCATCATAGGCGACCATTCGCTACAACGTCATTCGCTACAACGTACGGGACCCGTTTGAACATGGACTCGACCAGAGAAACACACACCCCACTCTCAAAAAGCTTCTTCGTTGTATACGATGGAACTCGCCCCATCTCTCTCTTAATGCTATTATCTCTCAAACGTCGACAGTGCTTTCTATAATAGCATATCTCGTGAGACCTTTTACGTCTTTTTAAAAAGTATAAGAATTAAAATGAAGAATACTAATAATAAATAAGGGTGCCTTAGTCCCCATAGTTCCCCAATATCCAGTCCATTTAACATCCCATTCACATAACCCAGTCGTAGTTTTCCATACATTTGCAATAGTCCTAGCAGAACCGGGGACTGTCCTTGGATGCATTTTATAGTGTTATACAGGGATAGTCGCCGGATTGTGCATCCTTTACACAAGATTAAATATGTCAAAGGGCTTCCGTGTGTTGGCTTTGGCTCCATACTAGCCTTCCAAAAGACCGGGACTGCTTAATAGTCCAGTGAAAGGAAAATACATTTTTTTTTCAACCCACAACGTCCCACTGCTGGGCAAAGGTCTCCCCCAGACATCTCCAACTCTCTCGATCAATATTAAAAATGAAAAATAAAAATATATATATTTTGTTCGCAGCACCCCTAGTCCTCTGCCCCGCCTATTAGCCCGCAACTCATGCTCAGAGGCGAAGTAGGAGCCAATTTGAAGTCAACACTCCACACACACAAACACACACACGCACACGATAATTATGCGCAAACACATGTAAATACGAAACAACGTTTTTTAAATTGAGTGAAAATCGTCCGTAACTATTGGTTTTAAACTTATTACTCTAAATTGTTGTTTCTCTGGAATGGAAGCCACGAAATGAAGCTGGTTTAATGAAAGTTTGAGTTTTTTAAGGGTTTTTAAAGCAAATTATTATGAAACGGACCAGAAATTTTTAGGGCTATTTATTTGTTTAATTCTTTGTTCATAATTAGGCTTTATTAGCTTAGGTTAGTTTATAGCTACATGCTTTTCATTTATGTAAGTATTTGAGACGTCTATAAGTTTAAGTTTATTTTCTGTAATTTTGCTACTTACATCATCTTCTCTCTATTTTCTTTTGATTAGTAGATGTAAATCTGCCATATCATAGCGGTTAAACGCACAGAGAACAGTAAATATTGGTATCGTGATAATAATGGACGTATTCAGCTAAGATATTAGAACAAATATCAGAATTACTTCACACTAACTTGTGCAGTCATAACCTATTATTTATTCGTCAGAAGTGACTGTACACTAAAGAAAATAGCGACAACTTAACTAAAAACTAAAATAACATTAAATAAAAAATTTACAAAACCCCTAACAAAATCACTTTCAAACCCCCATAACTTTTAAACGGGTCAACCGATTTTCATCAAACATGTCTAAGAACACTCGCACGTAAGTCTCCTTTAATACAAAAAAAAAACTAAATTGAAATCGGTTCATCCGTTCAGGAGCTATGATGCCACAGACAGACAGATACACACACACACACACACATATACACACACACACAGACACGTTAAACGTATAACACCCCTCTTTTTGCCAAAATTAACCATCGTCTTTCTAGATCTTAGTTCGGCCTAAAACTTCTATTAAGAGTGAATGAACGAGCCTCTAAGAGGTACCAAATTCTTGAGCAACTTCAAACTCTCAATGAACACTCTTCGATTTAAGCCGCGTTCAAACTGTCAAGTTATTTGTTATAACAACATTAGCTATGCTTTCGGCTGCTCAAGTGAGTCGGCTAAGAAAACAAGTTAGCGGAAATAGCCTGTAGTAAGATCGATTCCCGGTAAATATTTTCACATCAGTTTAAATATGGTTTTAGAGGAAGCCACGATTGGCCGTGAATAAATATTAATGTTATTTTAACAAGTTTTTAAGTTGTTTTGGTGAGAAGGAGCCCAATTGTAAGATGGTCTGGTCAGCTTGTGGTCGCAGGTTTGAATACTATAATTTTGAATTGTGGTTGGATATTCTTTGTTTATAATTTTAGTAACATATACAATAATGTTTCAAGGTCGAGGGATGCATGTTCACTTTTTTCAGCCATAGCTCGAGTTTGAAACCATCGAAATTCGTAAGGTAAGCCTGGTGATTACGCCTTATATCATCACTGAGTGAAAAAGACATATGGCCCTGCAGATCTAACAAGTCGACACTTAAGGTTTTTTGTGGGGGTACGCACGAAGTGTCTCCAAGAATTTCAATAATAATGGAAAATTTTCAAAATGTGGAGTGGTACAAAAATTATGGACACTACCGAGAATTAGCATGCTAGGGGCACGCTAATTCAAACTGAATTGACAAAAAAGTAGTTTCTAGCGTATGATGTCCAGAGGCATCTATTAAAATCCTTTCCAACAAACCTTAAGTATTAACCTTATCCTATACCAAACCTAAACTAAACAAATATATCGAATAAGAAGCTTGCTGATAACTTGTAATTAATTTTCCGCGCCGTCTGCCTCGCGTCTGTTCGTTTATACCAATTATATTACATTATTTGCTTGACACATCTCCCAAAGAATGTATGAACGTTAATTATTTTAATGTAATTTATATCTTCTTTGTGCAGAACGAATGCAATAAATCTGTGTATGTGATTGCTACGTTGGTTCGGTTATCCAGTTAGGCATACTTAGGGCCTATTTCACGAACTTCAAGTAAAGGTACCCACCAAGTAAAAGTAGTTTTGTTTCTTCCTAATTTATATCAAGTGACAAGGACAAAACATGTAAGCTACTCGGAACGTTACTTGAAGATGGTGAAATAGGCCCTTAGTCTAGTTAGAGCTGTACAGTTCTCCAGTAAGCGTAGTCTAGTAGAGTTAGATTCTTACATTCTCACTTATTTATATATATTTAATCACTCTTTGACAATTTTATTTTACAAATTGATCGTCCATAACTAGTTTATCTATAGTATCATAAACTATGCACCTTTCTTATAAGCCAGAGTATTTTTAGTAAGTTTAAGTATTTTTCATATATGGCCCGAGCATTGTGATTACGCCGATTTCTCTAGAACAGTGGTTCTAATAATATCAGTGAATGAGATTCCTTTGCTCTACAGTGTGATTTTACGGACCGATATGGACTGCCATCCGTAAGGTTGCGGGTTCGATTCCCGCGCGGGGTGTATATTTGTGTGAACCACAAATGTTTATCTAGGTCTGGGTGTGTGTGTGAATGAGTGTGTGCGTAGTTTCTGATACCCTAGATACAAGCTTCGAGCTTGGTTAGGGGTCAGTTACTATAATGAGATGATGTAGTGAATGAATGAATGATACACACTTTACTAGTTGAGTAGAATATTTCCCAAATATACACCTGTTCCCAAAAACCAAAGAAATATTTCAAGACACTAATTAATACAAAAATCATATCCAAAAACAATATAAATCCTTTTTTTATCGAAATCAAAACCAACAAAGCTTTAAATAAACCCGAATACAAATTAATCATCATAATCAGGGCAGACCAAAACGATCTGAAACCGACTCATTATAATCGAACCTGAGTTCTTAATCAACACTAACAATCGTTTTTAACTAAAGGTGTTAACCGATTGCTCAAATAAAACTGTTACAAAAACTTTATTGAAAGATATTGACGGCATTATTTGGGGGTTGGTCGGGATATTTTAATTATTTAATGTATTACTCGTGTAGTTTACTAATTCTTATTACTTATTATTTTTTTGAAACTTTTAATATTGTTATGTTTCGTAGATTTACTTACTCATTATTATTTTTCTTGCTTAATTCTTAATTTTATTTTTACCTTCTTCTTTGTAACGTGTCACTAATCTTATTGTAAATGCTGTACACGCCTGTTATTGGTGTACATATCAGAACTTGTAATTTTTAATTGTTTTTGTGTAATTCCTTAATATGTATACTGTTGGTGTGTCTTTAAATAAATAAATAAATATTCTGATGGATATTTCTGATGTATTCTCAAGTTATCAAACGGTGTTAACTGTTAAACACTATAAAAATAGTTCTAATGTGTGAAAGTGAAATGTGATATTTAGCAAAATTTTTCAGATGCTATTATATTTATATCTAATAAGTTACGTTACGTTACTGGGGTAAAATGTTAAACTTAAGCTTATCGGTTTCAAATAAACTCTATTTACTTAGTAAATTCTTTCCTATGTTCTTATTAGAGAAATTGGAACCGTTAAGAATTTAATTTGTCTATGATATTACTTTACACATTTAGTGAAGTTTCCAATTCTTTGCAATAAATACATTAACTTGTAAGTAAAGCTTTACTTATAAAAAAACTAATTAAATAAAAAATACTTTTTCATTATTATAAATATATAAAACTTCACTACTAAATATTAATAAAAACAGAAACAACAAAGTTTACCAAAACAGTCCACAATTATAACGAAGTATAGTCACCGTCCAGTCTCTAACTCGAGCAAAGAAACAGTTTGGGGACAATCTCTTTGATCTTAATTGGGGCGGCCGGTATGCGAGGAATCTTCGCAGGACTCTTGTACTATTTGTCCTTTTTAGGGTCCCGTACCCAATGGGGAAAAACGGGACGCTATTACTGAGACTTCGATGCCCGTCCGTCAGACCAGGCTGTATCTCAAGAACGGTGATAGCTAGACATTTGAAATTTTCATAGATGATGTATTTCTATTGCCGCAAAGACAACAAATCTCTCTATCTATATATATAAAACTCTTCCGTTACTGAGTGATGTACTGACTGACAGACAACGCACAGCCGAAACTACTGGCCGTAGAGAGCTGAAATTCGGCACGTGTGTTTGTTGGGGGGAGTAGGCTACCACTAAGAGAGGATTTTCGGAAATTCTACTCCTAGAGGGAGGAGAAAAGGGGGTAAATTGAAAACTACGCTGCTACTACAAAATAAAATAAATGTTTAAGGAGGGCTCCCATACAACATTAGTTTTTTTGTCGTTTTTGGTACGGAACCCTTGACTCACACTATTTTTAAAGAATATTTTAGACAATTCCGTGTCCTTTTCGTAACACCGGGATTGTCTCGGTCGCTCGTACGTCTCCGTCAATCCGGAGTCGCGCTGTCTGTCACGGCGTCCCGTTATTTCACTTTCAAATCAAGTTTACAAACACTGTGAAAAAGTACCGGGAATTCGCGAATTTATGGTGTCCGTATAAAATAGTTTGGTTTTCAAATTGTATTGTTTAGGTTTTGTTTTGTTGTATTTTTGCGTTTGTGAAATTACTTGTATAAATCGCTGCGGTTACGATATAGAAAAATCAACGTATAAATCACAGCTAATGTTATTGAGATATAACGAAGTTTTCCATTTTAGGGAAATAATATTGTAAACCGGTCCAGTAGATTATTTAATTACAAAACTAAAATTGAAATAGTATGTTTTTCATGAGCATCTCAGTGCCTGGATGGGCACGTTGAGCTGGATCCAATGGTCGTATTCGTTTTATTACATAATTCTTTTTTTTCTTAATCATACACCAGATACATTACAATAAAAGACAAAGTAATATACAAGAAAATTTCACATTTATAACACTTTGTCAAGTTAGTTATACACTTGTCGTATTAACATCATCAGACTATCTTCACGAGCTGATAGAAGTCACCTATTTTTCTTGTAGTGGAAGGGTAGTTTCAGGCTTCATCATCATGGGATCCTATGGCACTCCTATGTAACGCAGACGGAAGTCGCTGTGTTTTTAGTGGGTAGGCCCAGCCCTTCTGGCTGGGAGAGCCCCACATAACTACCGTGAGTCCTCCCGTTCTCAGCTCTCGGTGGTATGCAGGTCTATGCATTTTCACAGAGGAAAAAAAGGCTTCATCATAGAATAGAATAGAATAGAAAAACATTTATTTCGGCAAAAAAGGACACATGTTACATTATTTTAAAAGCAAATCATGAAGAATTAACAATAGAAATAAAAAACAAAAGACTTAACAATAACACTTGACACATAATCACAAGACACTACAAATAAAAAATAATTATATATCATCATCAACAACAGCCTGTATTGTGTCCACTGCTGGACATAGGCCTCTCCTAACTCCCGCCAAGTTTTAGACTTACTATTTATTAGAATCTGTTTACATAGACACAAAGATTAACATTTGCATCAACTAAAATATACATATATAATAACTATACATCTAAAACCACTTTAATAATACTCATCTTTTACAGTAGTACAGAAAATATAGACTTTAAAATAAGTGAGTCTTAAAGCAGTATTAGGTTGTAAAAGATATTTACAATACATAATAATAATCTCCATCTTCTCATTATACACTTGATTTGTTGATAATAAAACCTTTAAATACATAAAACCTCATTCGTTACTACTAATTGGTACAATATTACTAATTGGCACCAATTTTATGAATAAATGTGAAATAAATGATAATAACTCAATTATTTGGAACGTTTTAATTTACAACAAAAACTTGAATTAATGAAAAGGCATTTTGATGAGGGATTGGTGTTTGATATATACTAGTAGTTTCATATGCGTTTATGTGCTTTTATGCTTAATTATTTCTTAGGATGAAATTTTTTTTCTAAAATTTATATGTGTTTTACCATGACCTGTCTCTAGGATAGCAGAAACTACACGTTTATTTATGCATATTTCCTGTATCGAACTGTGTTTATGCCAATTTTTTTATTCCAAAATTGATGTTTTAATTTTTCGAAAAAACACAAATCATTATAATTCTAGGAAACTAGTATTAAAAGGTAACAAACAAACTATCGTATTAATAAAATACTTATTAGTTGAGTTTGTAGAGGTTTCCAAAACTGTGAATTTAAAAGACATTTTATCGAAATCACAGACAGACATATCAATTTTATATTTGTATGTGTATGTATTATATGATATCATTAAGTTTTACAAGCTCAATTTGGGGGCAGTAGTAATGGGGGCCTATTCTGTTAACTAATTGTGTTTGAATTCCTTCTTTATAGTATAGTAGTATTGAAATTAGTATATTAAGTTAACAATTGAATGATTAACTAAGTATTAAGATTTTTTATGAAACACTAGCGGTCCGCCCCGGCTTCGCACGGGTCCAATTTTCCCGTTGATTTTCCAGTTTTTTTTTACATAAGAACCTTCTCCTCATAATAACAAATACAACAAAAAAATCATTAGTGAAATCGGTCCAGCCATTCACGCGTGATGCCGTGACCAAGGAAAACGGGTTTCATTTTTATATATATAGATTTCTATGACACTGAGCTTTGTTTATAAGATATTTTTTTTCATAATTGGGTTTTCTCAAAGTTACTTAGCTCTAGGTATAAGTAGATCTTCTTTCTCTTCGTTTAACGTGATATGTAGTCTGCCCCGCAGTTTTACCCGCGTTGACGTGTATGTACGTCTTTTTATGGAATTATTCTATCTTTGATAAAAACCGCACTAAAATTCGTAGCGTAGTCTTCGAAGCGTAGCGTAGTCAAAATGCATACAGTTAATGGGAACCGACTTGTTTTTTAACACTTTGTGTAAACATAAATTCAAAAGTTGCTGAAAGCTCTGACAAGTGTTTATAAAAACCATTAGAATAAACTTATTCATCACTTTTATACTCCAAATTACAAAAATTAGGTGTCCAATAAGTCCGCCACGAGTCTTTATAGTTACAATAGCAATAATTCTATTGTATACTAGCAGCGCCTCGCGGTTTTACCCGCGTAGTACCCGCTCCCGTGAGAATGTGTAGCTTGACGCTCGTAGTCATACAATCTCGGCACAATTCACCATCGTGTGTTAAAAAATTAAGTAACAGCGCCATCTATTGGTAGGATTTGTGACTACAAAAAGTTACAATAAAACATACGATTACTTATACACAATCCCATGGGAATTTCGGGATAAAAAGTATCCTATGTGTTATTCCTAGTTATAAGGAACCAAATTTACCAACTGTACCAAATTTAATCAAAATCGATACAGTAGTTTTTGCGTTAAAGTGGAACAAACATCCAACCTCACAAACATCCAAACATACAAACTTTCGAATTTATAATATTAGTAGGATTGTTCCACTAATTACGGCCAATATATTAGTTGACTACTTATATGGTAGTTGACTGAATTTACACCGATACTAGATACAAATTTTTAGCTATTATCTATACTAATATTTTAATGCCGAAGAATTTATTTGGTAGAACACGTATCTGTGGCGTATCGTATCGTAGTTGTCTTAAAAACTGCTGGTAGGAATTGAAAAAATAAATACATTTGAATTTGAAATTCTTAGTGTCGGATTACCCATGTACCAAAGAAGGCCATAGAGTCACGCAAAAGAGAAGAGAAAATGAAGAAAAATCAAAAAAGAGAAAATACGTGTCCAATATTTTTGCGAAATCTATCTGACGGACTAGATTAAGACTAATTAGATTTTTTTAGTCGACATCCCTATTGTTAGCAACAGGGATCATAATTAAAAATCTCATAATACTGAAACGAAAAGAAAAAGGAGCTGTCTAAAACGCCATAAACACTGACAGTATGACTCCTTTAACCGCACCTATAATAATCTCGTCTAATAAAAGGCTACTGCTACTGATCGATTTGTCAACTCACACCTCAAACCACTGAACGGATTGCGCTGAAAAGCATTCAAATATGATGACGTAGGTAGGTCGCTGAAAAAGAAAAACGCAGGGCGCAGCTAGCATTAGTACTTAAAAGAATTTATTACTTACGAATAGTGAGTAATTAAAACTTACATCTCGTTACGCGACGGTGTAACACCGAGCCATTAAAAGCTCCCGCCATTTACACAGAACCGAACATAACAAGGTGATATTAAACCAATTATTTAACCCACAGTTAACGTTCAACGGTTAATTATACTGAACAATAAATATATTCGATAATAAATATTTTACTTTAACGATATTTCCCAGAACATGTATTAAAGTATGTTTGTTTGGGGGTTTCAGGGTTTGCAGTTGCAGTGAGTCTAAATTATTTTAAATACCTTTTAGTTTTGGTTGTTTTGATCGGCGTAATAGAAGCTTTGATTCCTGTATAGGTGTGTGAGAGAAAGCAAGAAGAACTAAAAGCCTACTCCGTCTTCAGCTGGGATTGAACCCACAACTGCCCACAACTAATGTACCTACGATCCTCTAAATCGAATAATTAACTAAGAACATACCCCAGCTGTTTAAATTAAACTGAAAATTGTGAATTCTAGATAGAATTTACAGCACAGTAATTTTAAACATGTATAGAAGGAAAGAATGGAAGCGCTCATGGCCCAGTGCTAACCGCAGATCACTTGTGATCAGTGCGGTTAAGCAACGTCTAGTACCGTCATGACTGTGATGGGTCGTTACTAAAAATTACTTTTCATGAGCGTTTCCGTGACCAGGCACGTATAGCCGTCGGTCCCGGTTGTCGTACTAACATCATCGACAGTCGTTACGGGTAGTTAGAGCCCTCAAAAGTCTAATATTTGGTTTAACAGTTTTTTTTTAATATTTTTCATAGAACTGTATCAATACGAGACTGTAAGGCAATATTCATTTAAGTTTTACCATAGACAAAATAGACAAAACCACGTGACCTTCACGTTACCTTGACGTCACTCAATAACTTCAATCTGTCAACCATCTCTTCACTGTTAACTAGACTCATAACCCCTCCAACCAAACGGTGATAACAACCTCAGCCATTAAAAGATACAAAACCCCAATTAGGTGCAATTAAATCATTTGTTTGGCTCGTTAACAAACAAGGCTTTGCAGTATACGACCATTTTAATTATATACCACTTGGAAACCGTTTCAGAAGAATTTGGGCTTTAGGCTTTTAAATTTAATGGGCAGAGGTAAGTGCCTAGTTAGGGGTAAGTTGTATAATTAGGATGGAGTTTGATTTTGATTTATGAAAATATTATGAAGTTTGTTAGTGGTTGTACTATTTTCAGGAACATAAAAAATAGTTATTTATGGTACAAGCGAGTAAAGTGGGTGATTACTTCCGAGGCGATATTGAGGCCCGAGCCGTCAGGCGAGGGTCTGAAGATAGCCGAGGATAGTAATCATCAATACACGCGTGTACCATACAACGTTTTTCGACACACTTGCAAAGAAATTAATAATAAAATATAATTTTTCGCTAATAAATAAACGGTTTTTCTATTCGCGCGCATCCAACACTACAATGATGGTGATCGGCCATAGACTAAAAGAATATACTTATTGAAAAAAAAACGAATGAATGAATGAATGGAATCGACCATAGACCTACCAAAAGTAAGGCAACATAGTTGAAGTTTGTTTTTAAAATGTATGGAGACGTTTTTCTTGTATCAAAACTTTTTTAAGAAGCAACTTAAAAAATCTATGACTCACTTGTGAATAAAACGTGTTATTATTCAACTGTTTTTGCACAAATAAGAGAGCCCCTTTATGAGCAAGTGTGTTGAAAAACTTGTTTTTTTTTAGTGTTTATAGAGAAAGGCCATATAGGCTAGCTAGATTTTTAATAATGATGATGGCCACATATAGAATAGTCTCAAGAAAAAGTACGCTATTAAAACGATTGTCGTATTGTTATTATTAAACTAGCAGCGCCCCGCGGTTTCACCCGCGTAAATATAATATAGCCTATGACACTCCGGGATAATGTGGCTTTCCAATAGTGAAAGAGTTTTTGAAATCGGACCAGTAGTTTCGGAGCTTATTCGTTACAAACAAACAACCAAATCTTTCCTCTTTATAATATTAGTTTAGATAATTTCTCGACAAATGGGCTCTCCCACAGACAATATTTCAAAGAATCAGGAGTTCTTAGCGCTTTTTCTGTCTGATTAACTCGTTCAAACAAACAAACTTTTGACCTTAATATAAACTTAATATTAATAATATTAACTTTATAAACAGTTATAAGTACTTCAATGTGTATTTTAAACCCCCGACGCAAAAAGAGGGGTGTTATAAGTTTGACGTGTCTGTGTGTGTGTGTATCTGTCTGTCTGTGGCATCATAGCTCCCGAACGGATGAACCGATTTCAATTTTGTTGCTTTTGTTTTAAAGGGGACTTACGTGCGAGTGTTCTCAGATATGTTTGGTGAAAATCGGTTGACCCATTTAAAAGTAATTGTATTGGGGGTTTTTTAATTTTTTTATTTAATGTTTTTTCATTAGAAATCATTGCTTATTATCCTTCTATGTTATTTTTAATGGCAATATAAATCAAATTGCGATCTCACTGAACCAATATCATAGATCACGATTACTCAATAAAACAAACTTAATTTGTTGTAATCATATTCGATTCAATATATCTATATACCGTTAATATAATTAGGCTGGTACGTTGTGGAATACTAGTGATACGCGTTGTTTTACTTGTGAAAACGATTTTACTTGTTAAAACGGAAAAAGCACAACTTGATTTGTCAATGTTCCGAAAAAGTTATTTGGTTTTTAAGTTTTATCATAACAATTCAAAACAAAGTACTTACATGTTATTTTAATAACCTTTATTTTCTTTTTTTAATTTTTCTTTTTCTTTCTTTAATGTAAGTATTAGAATTACAAAATGTTTGGTAATTGTACTATATATAAATTTTAAATTCTGAATATTTCTGGAAGGTTTTCGTTTCAATTTGAATTTGAATTTTAACGTAAATTCGTTATTATTAAGTTTTTTGGGAAGGCACATTTTGTCTCGATCCTCGCTGCGGTGTTGGTCTTTTGTATTAAAGAATACATGTGTACGTGCCAATACCAAAATTGGAAACTACTATTATCATTTTGACTCTAATGTCATTTGGATACATTTTCAATAAATTGACAACCAAAGATGCGATTACAGCGACGCTGTCACCGGCACAGAAACATTGTGAACAGTGACATACAATCACACGGACAGACAATTCAATACAAAACGAGGATGTTAGACCAATTACATATGTTTGTTGTTTAGTGCGCGCTGTATCAGGTAATGTGGTCTGTTTCCGGTCCAATACGTCTGCTCTAACTAGTCAGCTAATGTTGTGTTGGATACACACGGGTTAAAAAGATGGAGGGTAGTCTAAATTTTGTATTTTTATTGAAATAAAACTAGTTTCCTTAACGAATTTTTGTCGTGGTTATATTTTGTTTTAGTTTTTTTATGTTTCGACGAAATATAACCGCGACAAAAACCCGTTTAAGTAGTTTAATTCAAATGTGTAGTATTCGTGTAAATCAAAGAAATCGTATTTTTATGTAATAAAACTATGTTTAGAAAGTTGAGATCTTGATCTTTTTGGCATTTTTGGGCATTATAAAATCAAAAATAGAAGGAAATAAATAATTAAACAGGCTTTTACTAAATTTTTGCTTATTGAACTACACCCTTATTTTGAAATTGCGATACCTTATCTCACAGTTAATGTAAATTAGGGTTAACAATATAATAGTGAAGTTAGTTTTTTTCTTTTGCTTTTATTTAAAAAGTTATGATAAGTCAAAGTTTTTCAAAATCCCGCCGAATTTTATTGTTATTCTACACCGAACAACCGGCGAGCGCTGCGATACACAGCTGAGCGCGGTCATCGACCCGAGCCGTCACAGAATACTTGATAGCTAGTGTGCCGTCTGGTAATACGACATTTATTTATTATTTTTTAAAGATAAGTAATTGACTATCATTTTTGATATTTTTATTGGATACTAGCTGTGCCCCGCGGTTTCTCTCGCGTAGTTCCCGTTCCCGTTCCCGTGGGAATTTCGGGATAAAAAGTATCCTATGTCCTTCTCCTGGTTCTAATCTACCTCTCCACCAATTTTCAGCCAAATCGGTCCAGCCGTTCTTGAGTTATAAGTGGCGTAACTAACACGACTTTCTTTTATATGTATATACACCCTTATTTTGAATTCGAGATACTTAATCACACAGCTAATATAAACGACGGGTGACAATATAATAGTGAAGTTAGTTTTTTTCTTTTGCTTTTATTTAAAAAGTTACGATAAGTCAACGTTTTTCAAAATCCCGCCGAATTTTATTGTTATTCTACACCGAACAACAGGCGAACGCTGCGATACACAGCTGAGCGCGGTCATCGACCCGAGCCGTCACAGAATACTTGATAGCTAGTGTGCCGTCTGGTAATACGACATTTATTTATTATTTTTTAAAGATAAGTAATCGACTATCATTTTTGATATTTTTATTGGATATATGGATTCAGTTACTGCTACAGATATTTTGATTTTAATAAGTCCCATCATTTCAAAATAGGGGTGTATAGATATAGATTCAGTTACTGCTACAGATATTCTGATTTTAATAAGTCCCATCATTTCAAAATAAGGGTGTATATGAAGTACTAAGCTTTTTGAATAATTAAAATATAATATTTATTATCAGATACTTATTTACCTGCGAAACGAATTTAAAGCGAATTCAATATTTTTTCAAGCTAAAATCATACGATCACGCACACGACCGCTGCGTAGGGAGCCGTCCGCGCGAGTGAGCCGCGCGGCACTTTATTTTATTACATTGACTCCCCCCCCGTACCCCAGTGACGCTTACATCGCATGCTGGCTAGCTGAGCGCGGTGAGCGACAACCACGCGACTTTTTTCTAATACTTGCATTTTTAAACTCGTGATATCTTCCGAATGAAATGTCCGAATTGAATAATTCAAAAAGTTATAAAAAGGTATTAAAGCCTTCTTGAATATAAAGTAATTTATTTTGATAAGGATTAATACCAAGGTACAAATGCAGAGCCTTTTCCAGAGGCGGCATTATAAATTAATATTTTAGAATAAAAAACTGCTTACTGTGACATAACTATAATACACACATCAAAAGTGTCTAGGGATCAAGCATTTTTATGCGGATTTCTTGAGATTGAGATGTGGCTTTGTAATAAATTTATGATTTTATAAATTTATATGGATCCTTTTTGGTGCATTTCATAATTTGAATCAGGAACTGTGAATCAAATTCGAGTAAAAGATGAAAATCAGCTGTCAATATTTTCCCTATAAAAACATACAACGCATTGAAGACATTATTAGTGCTACTGTTTCCCTACTACTGATTAAAACCAACGTTATTATGGAGCGGCGACGTCATTTAAGCAGGGAAGAAATGCTCAGAGCCGTGGGAATGATAGAAGCTGGTTCCCGGCAACGTACTGTGGCTTTAGCTCTGAATACAAGTCAGAGTGTTATCAGTCGACTTTGGACACGTTACCGAAGCACTGGTACCGTGGCTGAGCGCCATGGAGGACGGTATCGCTGCACCACACGGAGACAAGACCGATACATTCAAATCTTAACTCGAAGAGCTCCAACAATAACCGCCATGATGTTAGCCGTGCGGCTTCATCACTCTTCAGGGAACTTAATTAGCGACCAAACAGTCAGAAACCGCTTGCATGAAGTGAACCTTCATTCCCGAAGACCGCTACGGGTACCACCTATAGCAATGCACAATCGTAGGATTCGATATCAATGGGCTCTTGAACACAGAAATTGGGCAGAAGAACAATGGCGTTTCGTGTGCTTTTCTGATGAGTCTCGTTTTGGTATGAGACCGGATACAAGACGTATACGACACTGGAGAACCCCTGGACGCCAACAGCGATTAAAATCCTGCCAGGAAGTCCATCCTTATAGTGGTGGAACCATCATGGTATGGGCGGGTATTTGGATCGGCGGAAGAACTGAGTTGATTTGGATCAGAGGCAACCTCAACGCTCAAATTTATGCTGAGACGATTGTATCAGACGTCATCGTTCCTCTACAAGTGCAAATCGGTCCCTTATTTCAGTTAATGCATGATAATGCACGACCGCACACCGCAAGAGTTGTAAGACAGACTCTCGCCGCAGCTAACATCAATGTCCTGCCCTGGCCTGCTCAGTCGCCAGACTTGAACCCGATTGAGCATGCATGGGATATGCTACAGAGAAGAGCTCTGCCGAATATGGAGGGTATCCAGTCGCAAGAAGACCTTTTTTGTTGTTGCAACGAACATGGGCGGCCATTCCACAGCGTGATTTGGATGAACTCATTTTGAGTATGCCAAACCGATGTTCTTGTGTTGTTAGTGTTCGCGGTAGAAACACGGATTATTAATTGTTTAAGTTACCCAATAAAATTTTAAAGAAAACTGTTATTTCAGTCTTTTTTTCGAACTTTAATGTTAGTGGTTCAAATGTCAAAAATACCTTTATTAGGAAAATGGCAAATTTCTTTATTAATGCAAAGGTGACTTGGTTTATCGTTACTGTGACAAACGAAAACACTTTATTTGATGAATCCTTAAAGAAAATTTTAATTAATATCAATCAGGAGAAAAGTTATTGCAAAAATATATGTTGATCCCTAGACACTTTTGATGTGTGTATTTAGACATATGCTGTCGCGACACTTTTTGTAGATAATGATGAGTTCTGCAAAGTCGTAGTAAATGATTTTGTTCTATCATCAATAGTTTTCGCAGCGCACGCGACGTAAGGAATTTTTCAGGTCTTTTTTTTACACCTTATGTTACATTATTGGAGTTTTAGTAAGGATCCCTAATTTTTTTTTAAATATAATAGCCTATGTTACTCGGGGATAATGTAGCTTTCCAAAGGTGAAATAATTTTTGAAATCGGTCCAGTAGTTTCGGAGCCTATTCATTACAAACAAACAAACAAACAAACAAACAAACAAATCTTTCCTCTTTATAATATTAGTATAGATAAATATTTCATGGATATTTGTAAATCAGAGTGTCAAAAATGGTGGTCTTCTATTTATGTAGTCAGTTATGTTGTGTTGGATACACATGGAGTTGGAAGATGGATGATAGTTTAAAATTGGTATTTAATGTTAGGGCCTAATTGCGTGCTAATTGCGTCAAAATTCAAAATGTCGAAAAATCTAAATGTAAAAAATCAGAATGTCAAAAAATCAAAACGTCGAAAATCAAAAGTAGAAAATCAGAATGTCGAAAAATCAATAAGTATGTCGAAAGTCAAAACGTCAAAAATCAAAACGTCGAAATTCAAAATGCCGAAATTTCAATATGCCGAAAAATCAAAATGTCAAAAATCTAAATGACGAAATTTTAAAATCTCGAAAATCAAAATCGTCATTACGAAATATCAAAATCTCGAAAGTCAAAACGTCGAAATTCAAAATACCGAAAATCAAAATACCGAAAAATCAAAATCTCGAAAGTCAAAACGTCGAAATTCAAAATACCGAAAATCAAAATGCCGAAAAATCAAAATGTCGAAAGTCAAAATACCGAATGTCAAAATATCGAAAATCAAAACGTCGAAATTCAAAATGCCGAAAAATCAGAATGCCGAAAAATCAAAATGTCGAAAGTCAAAATACCGGAAGTCAAAATATCGAAAATCAAAACGTCAAAATTCAAAATACCGAAATTTCAAAATGCCGAAAAATCAAAATGTCGAAAATCAGAATGTCGAAAAATCAAAATGTCGAAAGTCAAAATACCGAATGTCGAAATCTCGAAAATCAAAACGTTGAAATTCAAAATTTCAAAATGCCGAAAAATCAAAATGTTGAAAATCAGAATGTCGAAAAATCAAAATGTCGAAAATTAATATGCCGAAATTTCAAAATGCCGAAAAATCAATGTGTCGAAAGTCAAAATCTCGAAAGTCAAAACGTCGAAATTCAAAATACTGAAAATCAAAATGCCGAAAAATCAAAATGTCGAAAGTCAAAATACCGAAAGTAAAAATATCGAAAATCAAAACGTCGAAATTCAAAATGCCGAAATTTTAAAATGCCGAAAAATCAAAATGTCGAAAGTCAAAATATCGAAAATCAAAACGTCGAAATTCAAAATGCCGAAATTTCAAAATGCCGAAAAATCAAAATCAAATGTCGAAAGTTAAAATACCGAATGTCGAAATATCGAAAATCAATAGTCGAAATTTAAAATTTCAAAATGCCGAAAAATTAAAATGTCGAAAAATCAAAATGTCGAAAATTAAAATGCCGAAATTTCAAAATGCCGAAAAATCAAAATGTCGAAAATCAGAATGTCGAAAAATCAAAATGTCAAAAGTCAAAATACCGAATATCGAAATATCGAAAATCAAAATGCCGAAAAATCAAAATGTCGAAAGTCAAAATACCGAATATCGAAAATCAAAACGTCGAAATTCAAAATGCCGAAATTTCAAAATGCCGAAAAATCAAAATATCGAAAATCAGAATGTCGAAAAATCAAAATGTCGAAAATTAAAATGCCGAAATTTCAAAATGCCGAAAAATCAAAATGTCGAAAATCAGAATGTCGAAAAATCAAAATTTCGAAAATCAGAATGTTGAAAAATCAAAATGTCGAAAATCAAAATTACCAAAAATCAAAATCTCGAAAGTCAAAACGTCGAAATTCAAAATACCGAAAATCAAAATGCCGAAAAATCAGAATGCCGAAAAATCAAAATACCGAAAGTCAAAATATCGAAAATCAAAACGTAGAAATTCAAAATGCCGAAATTTAAAAATGGCGAAAAATCAAAATGTCGAAAGTCAAAATATCGAAAATCAAAACGTCGAAATTCAAAATGCCGAAAAATCAAAATGTCGAAAGTTAAAATACCGAATGTCGAAATATCGAAAATCAAAACGTCGAAATTCAAAATTTCAAAATGTCGAAAAATCAAAATGTCGAAAATTAAAATGCCGAAATTTCAAAATGCCGAAAAATCAAAATTTTGAAAATCAGAATGTCAAAAAATCAAAATGCCGAAAAATTAAAATGCCGAAATTTCAAAATGCTGAAAAATCAATGTGTCGAAAATCAGAATGTCGAAAAATCAAAATCTCGAATGTCAAAACGTCGAAATTCAAAATACCGAAAATCAAAATGCCGAAAAATCAAAATGTCGAAAGTCAAAATACCGAAAGTCAAAATATCGAAAATCAAAACGTCGAAATTCAAAATGCCGAAATTTCAAAATGCCGAAAAATCAAAATGTCGAAAATCAGAATGTCGAAAAATCAAAATGTCGAAAGTCAAAATACCGAATGTCGAAATATCGAAAATCAAAATGCCGAAAAATCAGAATGCCGAAAAATCAAAATGTCGAAAGTCAAAATACCGAATGTCGAAATATCGAAAATCAAAACGTCGAAATTTCAAAATGCCGAAAAATCAAAATGTCGAAAATCAGAATGTCGAAAAATCAAAATTTCGAAAATCAGAATGTTGAAAAATCAAAATCTCGAAAGTCAAAACGTTGAAATTCAAAACGTCGAAATTCAAAGTGCCGAAATTTCAAAATGCCGAAAAATCATAATGTAGAAAAATCAATATGTCGAAAGTCAAAAAATCAATGAATGACGAGGTGATGATGACTGACGATGATGATGTTCTCTGACTATACACATATTCGTCTGCCTCTATCCGTCGTTCTCATTCAGGGTAGTTTTGAGCCCCTCGGAGGGGCCATATATACATCCCACCAAAAACATTCTGTAAAAAACTAGCCAAGTCTCGATGGAGCTGCTTGTTTATCTCTAAAAAGTAATGAAATCTAGACAAAGTGGTGCCAAGTGTAAGGTTCCTTACTGCGATTTCTTTATTATTATAGTTAATGTTGTGTGACTTGGCCGTTGAAGGATACACTATACACAAGGGTACAAAACTAGGTGCTCCATGACAGTATTGCACCAATCTGTCGCCAGAACCACTACCCATTGACGATAGAAAATTGCCACTTGAAAAACGTTGATTCAATATCCAGTCAATTGTAGGCTTGATAAAGCTGCGTATTTTAATAATGTTGCAACATTACGTGTTAACAAAATTGACTTGTACCCACTACTAACGTTTTAAACAATGTTCAACGGCCAAGTCACACAACATTAACTATAATAATAAAGAAATCGCAGTAAGGAACCTTACACTTGGCACCACTTTGTCTAGATTTCATTACTTTTTAGAGATAAACAAGCAGCTCCATCGAGACTTGGCTAGTTTTTTACAGAATGTTTTTGGTGGGATTTCATTTATTTTTGTTGAAACGTGTTTATATTGTTTTTTTTTTTTATTAGATTTTCTTATTTGACACATTTTTTTCTTTTTAGGAGTAGTATTTTATTACTAAGCGCCCCGCAATTTCACCCGCTTAGTTTCCGTTCACGTTTCCGTGGGAATTTCGGGATAAAAAGTATCCTATGTGCTTCTCCTGGTTCTAAGCTGCCTCCCCACCAATTTTCAGCCAAATCAATTCAGCCGTTCATGAGCTATAAATTCCCGTTCCCAGTCCCGTGGGAATTTCGGGATTAAAAGTATTCTATGTTCTTCTCAAGGTTTTAAGCTACCTCCCCACCAATTTTCAGCCAAATCAGTTGAGCCGTTCTTGAGTTATAAATTCCTGTTACCAATCCCGTGGGAATTTCGGGATTATACGTATCCTACGTCCTTTTCCTGGTTCTAAGCTACCACCTCACCAATTTTCAGCCAAATCAGTTGAGCCGTTCTTGAGTTATAAATTCCCGTTCCCAATCCTGTGGGAATTTCGGGATTAAAGGTATCCTACGTCCTTTTCCTGGTTCTAAACTACCTCCCCACCAATTTTCAGCCAAATCAATTCAGCCGTTCTTGATTTTTAAATTCCCGTTCCCAATCCCGTAGGAATTTCGGGATTAAAGGTATCCTTTGTCCTTTTCCTGGTTCTAAGCTACCTCCCCACCAATTTCCAGCCAAATCAGTTCAGCCGTTCTTGAGTTACAATTCCTGTTCCCGTTCCTGTATAATTCCCGTTCCCGTTCGATTATCGTAGTTTTTATAGTTTTCCCTTTATGTGGCCATTAAACCCTAACTCTGTACCAAATTTCAGCTCTCTAGGTTTATGGGAAGTACTAGTTCTATTTTGATGATCATGAGTGAGTGAGTGAGTGAGTGAGTGAGTGAGTGTCTGAAATACGAAACTTTGCATTCGCTTAACTTCAGAACTAAATGACCTACAGACTTGAAATTTTATTTAAAGTATGTGATTGTATAGCTTACTAGATGACGAAAATTTCAGCGTTCTGGGCTTATCCAGAGGTTCTCAAATAGGGGTCTGAAAATGCGGCGAAAGGGTTCCTGTAAAGGATGGTACGGCAGTGTTTGCTTCGCGCTCGACTTGGCGGGGGGCACTGCCGTGCCCCCAGATATGTTTGAGCGGATGATGATATTCCCTGACTGCGTGTTGGTCTGTCTGTCTGTCCGTGTGTCCACTCGCAGACAGGGTACGTTCTCGTTCATTTCATTAGCGATCGTGAGCAGATATCGTTATTGCGTGGTGTTTTCTTTATAGTACAACTACTAAATGTAGAAGGAGCATTTAAATATTGAAATTATTGGATGTTTGTTTAAATTACATTTTTTGTTACTCTTTTCGAAATAAAAAACAAAAGAATTACACTCGTAGAAACTACTATCATAGCATCCGTGAATTGTACTGTATGTTGTATACTATGTGATATGAAATATTATAAAAATATTTAGTCTTAGAAAAATTCTAACGGTGTCCTCAAGATTTTAAACAGTTAGAATATGAATTAGTCTAGTACCACAGCTGGTAGACAGTATAGCAGATACACGGCTCCGCGCAGTCCTGGGTTCAGACTCCAGCCAAGATGATTCATTTTTAATACAAAATCAACTTGGTAGTTGCTGATGTTCCGTCTCAATTTTTCCAATACACTATAAACAAAACACACTCGGTTCAAAAACATAAATAAATAATTACACGATTAAGTTGAATACACCCTAATCACCTGCTAATCATGGCTCTTGGAGTACATTCTACATTAATAACATAATGACGTGTGAGCGAGACGCACTTATACGGTAGAGCGAGATAGCAACACGTCTGTAATGGCCGCCTTCAAACTTGAACCTGCGTAAGAGCACCCGGAAGAAATTGAGGTTTTCGTGGAAATTTTGAAGTTTATTTTAATGAATGTTTAAGATGTGTATTTATTTTGTATTTACGGTTTAAGTAATAAGTCGTGTACTTTAATTTTGAATTATTTTTTTTAATGTAAAAAATCTTACTTATAAACATACTTATAGTAGTTTATTATTCTTATAAGAAATATTTAAGCTGACAGATGACTGACGGATGGAGCCTATAAGTGGTAAGCGACTCTTGCGACCTATATTATGGGATAATTGGATATTAGGAGGAAGAAGAAAAGAGGGGATTGGTCTGGAGCCAAATCTACTCTCTGTCTCAACAGCAGACGAAACTCTTTAACGGAAGAAGGAGGCTGATTTAGACAGGCCTTTCTCCAATCTCTCAAAATTGGTTTAACTTTAAAACAGTCAAAACAAAACAATAATTTAGTCGATATCTTTGAAACGTCAGAAAATGTAAAACAAAATACAACCACGACAAAAATCCGTTTAAGCGTTTTCTTTCAATAATTTAATCCTTTCCCGTTCCTTCCTCAGAGTCTTTTAAGACTTTATTCAAGTGTCAGGTCTTCCCGACTCCATTACTTAATAACCAATACACGTATTACTTAGCTATGAATGAAGCGTTAGAAATACTAGACCGCTTCTAGAATGCCTAATAAAGGATGACGTAGGACCGTACTAAATTAGACATTATAACGTATTACGTCATCGCCAACGGTAATAGGGTTTATTTTTCAATTTGGATCATTAATTGTTTAGCTTATTGTGTATTAGGCAGTTTTGGAACAATAAATATTTGTATTTTCATATTAATTTACCTTACTATGCCGACCAAGGTTCTAAGTCCTCAAGGTATTATTTATTTTCTCCAAAATAAAATGTATGGAATAAAGTAAATAGGTAATCTCTGGTTTCGTAGCGTAATTTTTTGGATTCTTAGCATCAGTCACTGATGTATTGAGTCACAATCTTTTCTGTGCCGGGCGGCCAAAATTGGAAGCTCCTATTATCATTTTGACTCTAAAGTCATTTGGATACATTTTCAATAAGCTGACAATCAAAAGATGCAACTACAGCGACGCTGTCACCGGCACAGAAAATATTGTGGCTCAATGTATCAATTAATACATATATACTGGAAATTTGTTTCATTTAATAAGTCTCTGTTTCAGCTATAACTTCAGCGTGAGGAACCACACAGAAGTTTGTAAGTTCTTATAAGTAAAAATATACCCACGAACAGAATTATAAAGGAATGTTTCCAAATAATACAATATAATTTAAATTCGCGGAAGTACCGAGGCTACATTTAATGTATAACACATGACTAGCTTATAATTGAGCTTAACAATACTTCTTATCAACCATCTTTATTGGAACGAATATTTGACAAAACACGCGATACACCAAACTATGTTATATGCAAAAGAAAACAAGGATCACAATTGTGTGTATAGTTTTTAATTTGATAGATATTTGATAGAATGTTTGATACATAATGATTAGTTTGAGAACCTTGTGTGGCCTTAGACAGTGTTCATAAAATTGTTTATAATCTGTTTTTAATGTGCTATTGACATTTCATTGACATGAACTGTCAAAATGACGCATAGGTATTTTAAATTTGGAATAAGTTTGAAATGATTACGTGGGACACCATTTTTGTCCTTAATGTCCTACGGGATCAGTATTCTAGTATAAATGTAGGGGAAACCGTAGGATATAATATATGCCCCCTAGTTTGGGATTAACTTGTGACACAAATAGTAATTGAAGTTAAAGGTAGATCTTTTAAAATGTTATGTAGTTAAAATTTAATTAAAAACAATCAAATCTAATTTACCTACCTAAAATCTTTATAAACTACTATTTTTAACCAAAAAGTGTAAGTTACAAAATTTTTTTAAAGCATTTTTTCTAGCTCTACCTAAACGAACTGGCCATCGAGAAAATTATGACAGCTGGTGATACTCAACCTTTTTTTTCTGCCTGTTTTTGTTCAAACTCGTGTCTTTGAAAATCGAATCCAAACATTTAAACGGCCAATTAAAATAGCAATTTAGTTTACAAGAATCCGTTTTTGTGACGTATTGTTAACGCCTGTTTTAATTCTGTTAAATAACAGCTTTTTTGGGTTGATAAA
The DNA here is from genome assembly GCA_958496195.1 of Timandra comae. NCBI lineage: Eukaryota > Metazoa > Arthropoda > Insecta > Lepidoptera > Geometridae > Timandra > Timandra comae. The sequence continues at coordinate 1,528,605 of OY292376.1, forward strand.
TCACGTGAACACATGTCAATTTATGATACTTCTTTCGTTTTAAAGGATAAGGGATACTTAGAAACTATTAGGTATAGGGAAATTTTACGTTTAAATATTAATTTTATTATTAAACGAAACGTACGTCATTATATATAAGTAAGTATGTAAAACAACGGGATGTTGGTACGTACTTATTTAAGTCTTAAATAAGTACGTACTAAGATCCCGTTGTTTTACATACTTATTTAAATATTAATGTATTTTTGTTTGCTGTGAGAGAGAGGAATTTTGTAGTAGGATCTTACAAGTTACATGATTATTAGCATAGCGAATCTTGGTCCTAGCCCAAGTTTAATTTGGAGACATATTTTTTACAGAGGCAGTATTTTACGTGGAGCGACCATCGGTATCAGACCACGCACCGCAAATCATTACCCAGTAGAAGACGTTTCTTGATACGTCATTTTACCCTAATCTTACCACTAATTCATTTATATTTATTAGGAAAACTTACGGACTAATTTATTAAAAAGTAAAAATAACAAGTTAAAGTACATAATTAAATTGCCAAGAACAAATTTCCACAAATTGTTTACAATATATGCACTTAATTTTTTTTTTATATAATATTTTGTTCTATGTAAATATAAAAATTATCTACTTATATAAAACTGTATAAGTAAATTATGTGAATCAATCTAATATATACAATTCTCGTGTCATAGTTTTCGTTACCATACTCCTCCGAAACGGCTTGACCGATTCTCATGAAATTTTGTGAGCATATTCAGTAGGTCTGAGAATCGGCCAACATCTATTTTTCATCCCGAAATTTCTACGGAAACGGGAACGGGAACTACGCGTGTGAAACCGCGGGGGTAAAACAGTATATTAAAATTAGTAAGAAGTACTTATTAAATTCCTCATGAAAAACTTGACAATCAAACAAAAATTCGTAAAAAGAACACAGAGCTGTCAATGTCAGATATTCGAACGTAACATGCTTTTAGTTGCATCGCGCGTTGCATTCTCAATTAAAATATTCGGACCGCATAACACGAATTAGTTATGTTTAAATGCGTCTCGTAATACCGCTTTGCATATCTACTCCCTACTTGAACACACACAGCGTTCCAATAATGTTTTGAATTGAATGCAACCATGTTTATTGCCACTGTGCGTTTTGAATGTCCTATTGTTCTTTTACAGAGTTGCTTTTTGGACATTTGGTTGTGTTGTCTATTCGATTTTTGAATGTTTGATAGATGTCAGTTTATTATTTTTTTCCACAGAATAAGGAGCTGGACCAAGATTCTCTCTGGTCTCTATACATCCATGATTTTCTCCAAATTAGGACTGCGGGCTTAAATGTAGCGAGTTTCCTTTAATTCGGGAAGTGTAATAATAATTATGTGTAATAAGATAAGACTTTAAGCTTAATTTCCTAGGATCTTTCAATGTATGTAGTTATTTAATGCAATTGCTATTTCAATAATAACAAAAACTTTTACTTAACTTTATAATGATTTTAAGGTTTCAAAATGTTTGAAAGATGTGACATTGACATTAGCTGTCAATACGTAACAGAAAAAAAGACAGATACGAATTCAAAATTCAAACTCAACAAGAACACTATTCGAAAAAATATTCTATATTTAAATCAATCACCTCTAACCACGAGTCAACTTCCAATCCCAAACACAATGACAGTTCTTTTTAAAATTACACATTCCAATTCTTTTAGCACGTGTCAACGAAAATCCTTAACAACTACCCAATTAAGGGAACACTCCATTCATCAGTTCGTCACAGTTTAACGTGAATAATAGAAATTCACAAAGAGTTCATAAGTAGTGATTTAATGTCCACGTATAATGGTTTCCTTCGTCCAGGGTGGGGACTCGTGAGGTGAATTAAGTTATTGTGGCGCTTGGTGGCAGTTGACAGAACTTTGTGTCTAAAGTTTGGTTTAGACTGCATTTGCCTGCTTAGAAACTATTTGAAAGTTACATGTTAAATTAAGCGAGAAAAGTAAAAAAAACCTCTTTTGTAAATTATTCATAAGAAAGAAAAATCGTGGAATAATTTAAACTGATTTTGTAGATGTTCTTTGAACACAAAATAATTGCCAAATATTGTTCTATCTATTCACATTTATTGAAGTGCAACTAACAAAGTAAATTAGTTCCAATGTGAATTTTCGTTTTTCTTAATAATTATCCTTACTAATCCTTACTTCCTAACTAATATTATAAATGCGAAAGTAACTCTGTCTGTCTGTCTGTTACCTTTTCACGGCTATACTACTGAACCGATGGACTTAAAATTTGGTACAGGGGTAGCTTATAGTCCGGGGAAAGACATAGGCTATGTTTTATTCCGAAATTCCCACGGGATCGGGAACTACGCGCGTGAAACCGCGGGGGCCAGCTAGTTAGTAATATTTTTATCAAATAAACAAAATTACCATTAATTTAAAATTTAAACCTCACCATTAAATCTTTTCGTTACCAAGTAGGTTTAATAGCGAATATAATTGTCATTGTTTAAATTACCTCTACCCTCCATATTTTAAATTTAGAAATAATGGAGATAGAAATAGTTACACCCCACAATAGTCCAGTCAAATACACCAGGAAATTAATACACTTAAACCATTACCGATTCCCCTTCCAATGTTTTGTCCAATAATTTATAGGACACGTGACCCTATTCATTCGTTATTTAGAACTTTGAACTGCAAAATTAATTGATATTTTTATTGGACAATTAATTTTTGACAGTTTCTTTTATTGGACTGGACTATTAATTTCGTTTAAATTGTTAATTTAGTTTGGGTAGCTGAAATCTGGGATGTTTTGATATCGTGCTGCGTTAGAGTGATATTATAGTCTTAATAACTTTATAGTTTTATGTTACTTATTTAGAACACAATCAAACCACTCTATTAATTTATTTCAACAAGTAATCCAAAACACGTTACATGTGCACATAATTTCGTATAAATGTTTGTGCAATATTCATAAGAATACACTTTTAACTTTTGAAATACACTCGAACCACTCAAATCATCAATCAAACTACAAATTCCCAACAGATTCAACATATTGTCACAGATAAAAGCCCTCAACCAACAATGTTCACATAAAAATTTATTCGCAACAAATTATCATTCAAAAAGTTTCTAAGAAGGCGCCAAAATTCAATCTATTAGAATCGAATTCCCAATAAATTTTCACATCGAGTGACCGCCATAGAACATTCGAAATTTGATTGTGACAGAAGTCAATTTGACGTTTGTCATTGACATAACATAATAGAGACGTCGCAAGCCGAACTGTTGACAACAATAGCCTCTGATTGCCACGGCTCTATTCAACGATTATCCATGCCTATTATATTCTATTTACTTCCAAATAAGCATTTAATAGTTTACGAACCGACCGTCCCCTTAGCATGCGTATTAACAATACAATAAAATAAATAACAAAATAAGGACCACTTTACACCTTCTTGGAAACCGGCAGTTGCGAGTTTGACATTTGAGAGAAAAAAAAAGAAAAAAATTGATACTCTCTTCACACATGTGTCTTTTTCTTTTGTTAGAATCTATTGATACGTTTATTTGTTAAATACCGTTTGTTATTCTTAAATTGGACTTTACATCTTTGTAATAAGAGTGACAGACATATTTTTAAGTGTAAATTATTTTTGTAAACGTGAGAGTTATAATAGTTTTTAGATGAAGTGGAAAACGATACACAGAATTGTCGTTCCCTTTTCAAAAGGAGTCGTAATATAAAATTAATAATTCTTTGTATTTTACGATATTGGGATGTTTGACAAATACATTTTTACGGTAACCTGACTAGTTATGATTATTTGATGACCGTTAAATTTGAAAATATTCGGTTCGTTACAATTTTGGGATGGAATTATAAAATTTTATGATAGTGATTTAATTTCTTAGGATGTAGGTAGTTCTTTAAAAATAATTGGTTTTATTTCATTTAAATATTTATCGATGATTTTAATTTTTTCATTGCGTAATAAAAAATAAGTTCCTACATTACTACGTCACTAAAGGGAGATATAGAGTCACACAGAGGTAGAACACAAACATTTATATTTAAAGTGCATAATAAGTACATATTTGAAAAAAATCCTAGACCACTACTAAATTGATATCCGATAAACATTAGAAACAAAATTAAATTGCCCTATTTAAAAATAAACATAACGACTAACCCCAATAATTAAATTAACGTGACCAATTCGGACCAAACATGACGTTTCTGGTAAACCATAGACAAGACAAAGCGGCCATTTTGTGGCGATTGACAGGCCATTAAACGGCCATACATCTTTTGACCATAAATTATTGGGCTCTATTATTTTCGTGGTAATTAGTAGAAACTTGAGTTTTTCGGTTTTTGGAATGGAGCTGTGGACGTATTAAGGATATTTAAGGATCTAGATATAATAAATGTATTTTTATTTATTTTATTTACTTAATGTAAAATGTATTAAAGTATTCTGTATCTGTAAAACAAACTAAAGACCTCTCTTCAGAGATATAGGCGTAGGTAATTAATTAGTCCACTGCTAAACTTAGAGATAGGACTCTACCAGTATACGCCACTAAGTCTGATCTTATTAATCACGGTTATTAAAATGTAAATTAAAAACCATAACAAACTAACTCATATTATTTATCTATCTATACTAAACTAATGCTATAAAGAGGAAAGATTTGCTTGTTTTGTTTGTAACGAATAGGCTCCGAAACTACTGAACCGATTTCAAAAATTCTTTCACCATTAGAAAGCTATATTCACCCTGAGACACAGATTATATTATCCCTGTATTCCCATGGAAATGAGAACTACGCGAGTGAAACCTACTAACACCTATATATTCGCCTGCAATTAAATCCTACATGCTCCTCAATACATCCCTGTGACACCGAGTGGTCACAGCGGGGGGCTGTCCGTCTGTCTGTCTGCTAACGCCTTCCAACTCAAATGTATTGTGTTAGGGGCCTTGGGAGTCTATGGGATTGGGAATTTTATTAGCTTTAATGGGGAGTCAATTTATAGAACAAAGTTAGTTTAATTGTTTAATGTTAATGATAGTATGGCGTATAGTATGGGTTGTGAAGGTCTGATGGCAGTCGCTTCACGTAAAATACTGACATTCCGCCAAATCTGGTTAAACTGAAAACCAACCCCAAAATTAGACATGGGATAAAGGTTCGGAAAAATGATAATATGGCGTACTGAGGTTGTTTGAAATCCTGCTGGATGAGGAAATTACTTAAATAAATAATGTGTGAGTATTTTATGCTATGATTTGTATAGTGACGAAAAATTAATGTCTTTCTATGTAAGTATATTATGTTTCTGATACCCTAGATACAAGTTTCGAACTTAGTTAGGGGTCAATTACTATAATGAGATGATGTAGTGAATGATTATGTTATGTAATGTTAAATAGAAACTAAAAACATTATATTCTAACATAGTATCAAAATCAAGATGTCACAGTCACATTATAATGATTAGGTAATTTTTTATAGTAGTAAGGTAATTTTGATCACAACTCTCAAATCTTACAACTGTTCTATTTTAAAAAAAGACTACATCAAATATTCACCTCTCTAGGAATTGAACCCGTAACTTAGCACAACAAAACCCACAAGACCACCGTAACACAAAACTGATTACCAAACATTATGTTTCGAATGATTATGTTATGTTATTATGTATAGTTTTTTTTTTAAGTTATATTTTAGCTAGGACTGTGATTTTCCGCTTAAAACTACACTTGAGAGCAAAGAAATCGCTTATCTGCTCAATTTTAATTTCAAGGTTGATTTTTTAAAAATATGCTTGTTATTTAATAATCGTTTTATACTGAATTGAAGTGCACACTGTCAGCTTTCAGATTACACCTTAAACTAATCCTAAGGTCTAGGGCTATATAAATAAAGGAATAAACCAGGATAAACCTAAATACTATAAATACTAAGGGGTCTGTTGATTTACGTAATAACATAATTAAATGATTGTCTATATTTAAGTATAAATAAAGAAAATAACGCTCACATAGACTAAAAAAACAAAAATATAAATCACAAAACCAAGCGCCGTTTAAATTTAAAAAAAGAAGAAAAGAATCACCAAGGAGGAGACAAAATCTGTGATATTAAGGCACGTACAGACGGTGCGACGCGTATCGCGTTACGTTTAATTTGAATAAATTATTGCCGTTGTGCCGTGTGAGATGTCTTTATTATTTAGAGTTACGACCGCTTTTGTAGACCCTTACTGGTGTACATGGTTCTGGTACATGGATTTGTTTGTGTTGTAATTGTAACTAGTTGTGGTATGCGGGAGTACTTTCTCACAGGTTTTGTAATAATTTGAAATATACTTAACTGAGTAATGCAGTTTGATTTCTTTGTTGTACGCGAATAGTGAAGATTATCAATCAAACCACGAAGGATTTGGTCGCAGTTGCTGGGATTCAATTGATTTGAAAATAGTTCTTATGAATGTTCGGTGACGCAATAAAGTTATATTTTTGGTATTTTTACCAAGGGTTGGTTTTTCGTTTAAGGAACTCCTCAATGTAGTAGATTTAAGTGAAAAAGTACATTACAAAAAATATTTAGTTTTTCACCTAAATTCAACATAAAATGTCGACTGTATTATTTTTCGGAATACTTAAACTAATTTTAGGCGAATAAAACCAAACTATAATGAGAATAAATTAATATTAAATGTCAATTAAAACCAAAAAACAGTAACATAAATAAAGACTAAATAGTAAAACTAAACAAACTACTCCTTACACAGGTCAACTAACGCTGGTTATTTTCATAAAAGAAACGTGCGTTTGATTGTGTCGTAACCAGTGTCAAGTTACAGTGTAGACGCGCCATTATTTAGAGGGCGAGTGGGCGCGAGTGGGCGCGTGTGTGGACGCGACTTTACGTACGACTTTATTATCTTATATTGACATTTGTGATACCAAATTGAATGTAATTTGATGAAGGTATGTTTTGTGAATAATTTTATGGGATGGACGGGGGCTTGATTATGATTATGAGTATGTATACCAAGTACATACAGAGGGACAGACAGAAAACCAGTGCTGTGGTGTGTCACAATCCCATAGCGTACAGATTACCTTGTCTGTCTTCTGCACCATTGTTTCTTTAGTTTTAATTTTCAGCTTTGTTTTTTAATAATTTAAATAGTGCGTAACTTCCTTTTATGTATACCTATTGTAGTGCAGAAATAAATGGTTTAAATAAGCCTTATGCACTGAATACTAACTATGTTTATCAGTGGTTTCTAGGGTGTTAGAAAAAAAACTTCCAAACTACTCTCAATGACGGACAATAATATTGGTAATAACTGAATTTCTAAAACCATATAACGAGGAAATAGAGGTTATAGAGAGCGTCGTGACTGGCGTAGTGGCCTTTGACTTCCATTCGGAAGGTGCCTGGTTCAATTCCCGCCACGTAACAAAGCTAACATTTTAAAAGTAATTCCTAAAGAACCACGATATTACATAATTTAATAATAGACTACTCCACTTTTTTCTTAAACACCGTGACCATATTAGGCTACTAACACCAAAAAAAACCTTTTATCCTCCAAAATAAAATAACAATAATTTATAAAAAAGAAAACAGGTGCATTCAGATCAAAAATGTCAAATATAAAACAACTTTATTAAAGTAATGTCCCATTCATAGATATTTTTTGTATCTTTTAAAGATTTTTCTATGGAAAATTAGAATGGAATTTATGCTGGCTCCACGCTGTGTTAGTACCGCTCACCATTGTTAGTAGTAGCTCGCTACTTCACTTGAATAGTTTGAATGTGCCTTAATAAAATGATATGATATGTCAGAATATTACATTTTTAGTACAGACTTTTTGTATTTGATATTTTGGATATTGTATTTAATTATTGCGTTGCTTGCATGGTAATTTAATACAATAATTTTATAGTATTTACTCAGAGTATTTATAAGTAGAAAATATGATATTTCGAATTATAATATAAAAATAAGTCATGTTAGTTTTAATGAACCTACTTAATAATATGTACTTATATAGTTATCATGGTTATTAGCACTCAAATTAATATGATTAACGGGATATTTACCATGTATATTATTTGTTTCGAGTTTCCGATATTTCAACGCTGTTGCAAGCGCCATGATCACGGATGAACACAATATACATGGTAAATATCCTGTTAATCATCAAAAATATGTACTTATATTATAATGACATTAATTAATTAAATAAAACGTTTTTTACTGTTTCTCAAAACTTACTTAGTAGTGATTTCGCATCATGCTTAGTGAAATCTATTTTACTAGTATATTTTTTTATGATCGCTGAAACACACACAGACGTTTTGAATAACCTCTGTCATGGATCATAAAATACTAACGTCCTCTGTTCACTAAGTTGTTATGCTATATTTACAATAAGTATTAATTTTTAACCAAAACACAATTAACATCACCTAAAAACTCATGACTCATCCAAATCCATACAAAACTCATCAAACCGAACTCAACTCCATTAAAATTTCACACACAATTACACAACAATTCAAAAATTATTATACACCAATTAAATATTACGTTTTGCTAACGATACCTTCACAAAAACGTTTTACAAATGGTACAATAGAATTTACACCTGGGTAATAGATACACAATAACTTGAAAGGTGTGTACGAGCCATAAATAATGGTTTAAAGTATTTATTACTTAAGTGCTATGAGACTTGAGAATAAGATGTTTTAGATTGTGATTTATTAATGGGTTTTTATGACAAAGTATAATAATTTAATGGTTTAATGACAGTTCTTATAAAAATGGCTTCTTATGTTGATTAAAACATAATTAATCACTATCATCTTTTTATAGCAACTGACCTGTTGTGAACTGACTGACATTCATTACCAACATCTTTTAAGAAACAAAAACTGCGCACAGCCTCTTTAACACATTTGTTTACCCAATACCACAGATTACTAAAAAGTAGGTACTCTTGGCCAACCTCGATGGTAGAGTGGTCACCATGCCGGACTGCCATCCGTAAGGTTGCGGGTTCGATTCCCGTGCGGGGTGAATATTTGTGTGAACCACAAATGTTTGTCTCGGTCTGGGTGTGTGTGTGTGAATGAGTGTGTGCGTGGTTTCTGATACCCCAACAGATACAAGCTCCAAGCTTAATTAGGGGTCAGTTACTATAATGAGATGATGTAGTGAATGATTATTATTATTTCTTATGTTTGGCAGTCCAGAATAGTAACTTATCTAACCTTACTCTAGAATTATTGTTCTACAATAAATTCTTGTCCACTCCACTCAACTTTCAAACACTAAACTTGAAACGCCAACATACAAAAACTAACAAAAAAAGTTACAACAGAAAGAAGTTTCAATTTCAATAACAATACAATTCAGAATTAACCAAAACGAATTATTGCACCCACGTTATAATTCGAGTCAAATTGAAATCGACACTTCCATGGTCAATGGGATGAAAAAAAAATAACAAGAGTCCGACACACTGTGGTGTTGTAGAGGGTGTTTGGAAACGAAAAAAAATTGAGACATCTGCCATTTTGGGTACAGTTTACTTATATTGGGCGCTTGATTTTGGTGCGACTTTTTAAAGTGTAAGAATTTAAAGAAGCTTACGTAAAACGGAGAATAATTAATTACCAAATTCGACTTTTCTATTATTTTTTGAGAAGGTCGAATAATGTGGTGTGTTTAAAATAAAATTAGAGGATTCAATGAAATCTTTATGACCTTGGATTAATAAAATGTAGGTAAGTACTTATAATAAACCTATAGGTACTTCACTAATATTACAAGCGAACAGTTTTTTTAATACGAAATCCTTAATCTATCTAAAAATTGCTATCTAAAAATATTTTACAAGGCGATAAAATTTGAAACTTAATGTAAGTACGAAAAGTCGCACTATTATTAAGCGTTTGTTCCCAACAATAATTTGCAATCTATCAGTTTCAAACATCCCTTATAATGTCACCCTTAACTAAACGAAACGAACCGAACATTCGCCGAATTTGTTTATGATTTGTTACTGAGCATACAGTTACACCGAAATGTAACAGAATCTCACAGATACTATAGCTATGGGTCGATGCTAAACATTCTTAATTCTTATTCGATCACTTGCCAATCAAACATCATCATCGTCAGCCCATTACCATCCACTGTTGGACATAAGCCTCCCCCATGCCCTTCCTAATCATAGTCGGAAAGAAATAGAAATTTAGAAAAATAGCTGAATATACGTATTTCTTGCCTTATTAAATGTATTGTTATTCAACAACAAACAATAAAGAATATTAGTTTTTGTATACAAAAACACAATAAAAATAGGACTATCATTTCCTGAGATAAATTAAGGCACACACAAAACTCGTATCAAAATTCAAGAAAATCAGTCAATACTTGAGATTCATGATACATTCCAATATTTTCAATATTGTTACACCACGGTGTAAACGCAACCCCACTTAAACTGTCACAGAATGTTTTCATTTAATCATAATACAACAAGGGGCGTCGCTCACACAATACTGTAACCAATTTCACGTCTATTCAGTATCATTTAACGGCTTTTACACCCTTGTGACATACCGACGAACGAACTGTGTTTGTGTTACTAATCCGTTACTAATTATGTTATTTTTGCATTAGTTACGTTACGGTGTAAATGAGAATTGTTTTTTTTAGGATTTTGTTACTTTTAGTAAGTAATTATTTAAAATACTTTAGACGCAAATGGCGGATTGGGAATAAAGGTTCGATTACATTTAATAAGGATAAAATATCTATTAATATCTATAGTCTATTCTTTTCATCTCAAAAAACGTTTATTTATTCATTCCATCCATACTATACTTATATTATAAATGCGAAAGTAACTCAGTCTGTCTGTCTGTCTCTTACCTTTTCACGGCTAAACTACTGAACCGATTGACTTGAAATTTGGTACAGGGGTAGCTTATGATGCGGGAAAGAACATATGTTTTATCCCGAAATTCCCACGGGATCGGGAACTACGCGGGTGAAACCGCAGGGCACAGCTAGTAAGTAATATTACAGAAAAAAATATTATATTTTTCTTTTTTATTAGTGCTTAAATTGCAAAAACTCGTCAATTTAGGCACAAATAAAAGCATTTAAAAAACAAGTTCAACCAAAATACTGACAAACATCCTGTGAGAACGTTAATCTCGGCTTCTATTAGGAATCCCCGCGGTAATCCGTTATCTCTATCACCACAGATAATAAATATAAACCATAAACCAAAGAAATGACACTAAACACAAGCAATTGTCTCACAAAACCTGTCCTTAATAGCTAGTTCCGTTTCTCTACTAACTTCCAAAAACTGAGGTTCAAACGTGTTGAGGTTTGTTAGGGGTCCGTAATGAGAAACCTTTACTATAAAAGTTTGTATAAAAATTAAAAATTTAAAAAACCCCCAACCCAATTACTTTCAAACCCCCACAACTTTTAAACGGGTCAACCGATTTTCATCAAACATGTCTAAGAACACTCGCACGTAAGTCCCCTTTCATACAAAAAAAACTAAATTGAAATCGGTTCATCCGTTCGGGAGCTATGATGCCACAGACAGACAGATACACACACACACACACTCTTTTTGCGTCGGGGGTTAAAAATATGTTGATCAATTGGTCAAGTGACGACACGAGTAAGGTGTTTCTGATAATCTGATGATCAAAAACACGCCTGCCCATTGTGTCCATTTCAGAAAGTTGTGTACTTACTGTGTTCATCACCATCACCCCGAGACATCATTTTGAAATTAAAATGTAAGTACATTGTATCAGAAAACTGTAAATACAGGTAATGGACCTAATTAGAGATTAATAAGAAAAAGAACATATTAATTAAGAACAATAAATAAATAAATTGAACAAACTTTTTGAGCAGCTGTTACAATATTTTACCAAAAAACTACTTTTTCCTAATATTCTACGGAACCAAAACCGTCCCAAACAAAACAAACATACAGTTTCTTTTAAAAGATGTCAATATATTTATGAAAATAACATTTTTATTAGCCTAATAGCGGCCTTAACTGACAAAATGTACCCAAAACAGTGAGATACGGTCTGACGGGACAATCTTACACACTGTACGTGTTTGTGGAACTATGTAATGTTGGGAATCAGGCTGACCCCAGTTAGGTTATTTGGAGATTATTTTAGTAAGTTAAGTAAGTATAAACAGCATTCTGCGATTTTATCCTTGCATATTCCGGTAGACTGGGACCAAGTCTGTACAAAATACCTTGATTGGCCTAGCAGTTCTTGAGAAGAAAAGTCACAAAAAGGTACAAGTTCTTATAAGCTTGCGCATTCAATTTGTAATGGGAATGGGGATTCCCACATCTCCAAAACTTTGAGTAGGTGATATTTAGTTCCTATGTGGCGTGCAGATGTGGCCACAAAGTTAAAATAAGGGGTCCATATTGGCTCACCTAAAGTTCTTTACCCGAAAATGTTTATTATCTATCCCTATTTGTAGTCCGAATGATCATTCTTCCTAAAAATTTTCATCCTAAAGTTTTAATTCATACTATTTGTAGTGCTACCGACGATGCTCATAACACTGATGTGTCCGAAAATTTTAATTACTAACATCATTAATGTGAACATATTTAAACTCCTACTGTTTTTTATCATAACGCTTTTATCCCTAAACATACTTACCATAATATTTTCACTCATGCTCAGAAAGAAACATTTACCAAGTGTAATAAAAAATATATGTGGGTAGAATATGATATTTATAGTTTTAATGATTATTATACGACTCGTTTACGGTTATGCTTATGGCCTGGGAGTTTACCATAACCATAACTAAAGGACCAATTCGGTTCTGGCACTTCGCCGGCTGCTGCCGCGGCACGCTCGCTACGCTCGCTTGGCTCGTGCGTTGGGGTCACAGTTCTAACATAACCTAAACCAATAATTAGGAATAGGACCGATTCGTTACTGGCACTTGACTGAATGATTGGAGCAGGACTCTGGTTTTGCTCGCTCGGCTCGTGCGTTATATGTTATACCTACATGTTATGTAAAAACAAAGTTACGAAAAATTTATGTATATAATATTGATTATAATAAATAAAAATAAATCTAAACAAAAAAGATATGACTTTGAATAATAGTATGAACGATGGTTATGTTGAGAAAATATAGGAAAACAAATAAAAGTGTAAAAGATGTTTATTGCTACTGACTTTATGCAGTTGAATGTTTCGGAATTAAAACATTAGTGACAAAGATTTTAGGAGTTGCGATTGTTAGGATAAAAAAATATGTTAGGAAGAAAATTTTCGGATTTCCAATTATCGGAGTTGAAATTTTAGGTGAATTTTGGCGCACCCTAAAATAAGTTACAAAAGTCCTATAAAAGCTACGACTGCTAATGAATAATTGAATATTCTTCTAGTAAAATGTACTTGTGCCCTTAATGTGTGTAACATGTCAGTCGCGTGCCAACGACATTATTTACAAAAACATGTTGAATTTAAATAATTACAATGAAATCGTTAAATAGAAATGGTTGTTATTTGACGTAAACGAGGTATAGAGTTAAAGTATTTTTGTGTGTTTGTCTGTCTACACTTTAAAAAAACTGAAAAAGAAGAAAAGAATTGTTATTATACTTATGAACTAGCCTAACACTCTTCACAGTTTCATTTAGTGTGATTATAATTAGTAGGTACATATATAGGAAACAATATACAAATCTACAAATCTATGAAAGCCGTTTTTATTTTTACTAAAATCGATGACATGGATCCTAAGAACAGATCTTTGTATTTTTTATACTTTTATACTTCCCCCCACTGTTCTATTTGGGCCACCCTGTATAAATACGTACGTACGTACGTACTTCAATAAAAAATCACAAATAAGCTGATTTTTCACCATTTATAAAACAAAAACGGCTGGACCTATTTAAGTGAAACTTGGTACAGATAGATAGTTTCATACAACCAGGGACAGAGTATTAGACATAGATGGATATCAAGCGGATGAAACCGCAGGAAACAATTAGTAGTAATAATATAAAAGAATATTATATCTACCTTTAACACCTCACACAGTTTAAGACAATCATCAATTTACATAGATAACATTTATTTGGTAAGTATAAGAAAAAGGTGACGCGACCAGAATAATAAAATAGTTTGCTAGAATTCTGTTATTCTGTCGTTTATGTTAACATGAACTATTTAATGACTTTTGTTTATACTAATTTTATATAGGTATCTAAAGAATTTGTACCGATATTTATTTGAACGCGCTAAACTTCATAAAATACTAATTTGATTAGAAAAAAAATCGACCATTTATTGAGGAAAACTATATAACGCCACATTACGTTCAATAGGAGCATAATTAATTATAATTAACGTGTGTGAAATCGTAGATACAACTAGTTGTTAGATAATTGTAATAGTTTTTTGTTCCACAATTAAACACCTTTTATATATTTCTTACAAAGTAACAAATTATTTAAATAATAAGATAAAACACCAAAACCGTTAACATTTCCACGAAAATAAGTCACCTTTGATTGAGTCGATTCTATTCCAATTGATGTGTAAAGGTTGTGTCACAGTACACGATACTTGAGATATTGAAGCGATACATAGAGAAACGTGCATAGATTTTATCGTGAAAACTGAGTGCAATTTCAACTTTTTTATGGCTTTTTTATGGTAAACGAGTCGAGATGGATAACTTGACGGTTCAGTGACTGTCGCAAATATCCGTTTTATTTAATGACTACCGCAAATGAAGTCATTATACCATTAACGATATTTTGATGTATGATTATTACGCTGTTTTCGAATCTATGTTGGTCTTCTTACTATCACACTATATTTTGAATGTGTATGTGCTTGCGTAATTTCTGATACCCTAGAAACAGGCTATAAATAATTATTTAATAATTAGGGGTCAGTTGCTATATAATGATAGAACGATAGACTACGTTACATTTTATATCGACCCAAAGCTATCTCTACTACTGGATTATTGTCCCACAACTCATGTTATTCTCTCCACGCTCAGATTATAGCTCGGCACTAAATTGAACGCGTGCCCCGCATTGTGAATCACAACTAACCGGTAGCTCGGTGCACGTACAGACAGACCAATACTGTGATAGTATAGTACCACACATGGAGATACTACCTAATCTACTAATATCTTAAAGTTTCATAGGTTGACTGATGGACATCTTATTTTGTATTTAACCTAAACTAATACATATTATAAAGAGGAAAGATTTGTTTCTTTGTTTGAACTACTGAACACTAGAATTAATGGACCGGACCGGGCTCGATTCGGATAATCAAAAATTCGGATAATCGGACATAGACTAGTTTTAAAGAAAAAGTAACTGTCACATACCTATACAATAAACTTTATAAAGTTTATCAAACACAGTTCTACAACAACGCTCACTTGAATAACTCGATCAGAAAGTTGCAACCCCATCAGGTCTCAAAAAATACTAAGTATAAAAATTCTCGCCACTAATAGAGGTACATAGTAACTTAGGACTGATTCGGATAATTGTCGATTCGGTTAATCGGCGTTCGGATAATTGGCGTTCTACTGTACCTAAAGTCAAAGTAAAAAATCATTTATTCAGTTAAGGCCTCAATGCGGCACTTATGAACGTCGAAATTGATTCTACCACTAAATCTAGGATATCTCAACCAAGCACACACCCTCACACACAGTTAATAATTTACAAACAATTACTAAAAAAATCAAAATTAAATCCAATTATAAATTATCAACACGAATTAATTTTATGGCCCGAAATAACAGACATTTATTGGCTAAACCAAATTTCATAGAACTATGTACTCATTGTATTGCTAATGTCCATTGTAATCCACCAATAAAATTCGTTTCTACATCCTGTTTCAAATACTATTTAGCCTCCAAATTACTTAATTATGTACGTAGATAGATATTTCTTTGAAATAGACTTACATAGGTTTGGTATGCATATAAATACATATCTATTAATAGGTACAGTCAGTGTTAGATAAATGTACCGTCTCTTGGTTGGCAATACCATAGTGAGAATTACCAAGGGGGGTACCTTTTATCTGACGCTGCCTGTACATCTATTTATTTCTTCTGAAAGGCTGCACCTATTAGTTGTACATTCGAAAATTCTCGAAACCCAATTCGTAAGACTAGGTGTAGAGTTTGTGAAATTAAGGGCCTATTTCACGACCTTCAAGTAACTTAAGTTACTCAGTAAGTAAAGTTAGTTTTGTCTCTTTCTTACTTTGTATCAAGTGACAAAGACAAATCTTGTGAGTTTTTACTCGAAACATTACTTGAAGATCGTGAAATAGGCCCTAAGTCTTATAGAGTTATGGTAGAGAAGCTTGACTCTACATGACATCTGAATACTTTTTGACAGTGCGAGTCATAATAATGGCCTCATCTTGGCAAAATTTTACAAGAAAATGTTTTGGTAAGATTAACATTTCTGGTATTATTGAAATCTTACGGCTGGTTAAATGTAAAAGCTAAGATATACTTATTACTTCATTTGAACCCCTACATAAGCGGCCAGTTTATTTGATTAGTAAGTATTTTGTTGTGCTTGTAAAGTTCAAGACAAAAATCTAAAGGAAAATCGCACACGTATGAATTTGTGATGAAATTCTCCGTTTAAAAATAAATTAAACTGTAGTAAAACCGCAGAACAAAACTACTAAATTACAAAACTGAAAACAATATTCAATTACAATAATTAACTCCAAGCTACCGGGAACGTAGTCTGTATAATATTAACATAAAAAATATAAATTTCCGTTGTTTTATTGTCTATGGAAAGCCATAACTACAACCTCTATGGTTCAGTAGTCGGAAACCAGACCACATACTGAGACTTAAAATTCAAAGAGTCGATAATAAAAATTGAAAGAAATTGCCTAATAATAATTGTTTGATATATGTAAAGGTATTGAATAGGATATTATTTGGTTGGATATAACCTTAGTTTAGTTAGTTAAAGAAAAGCTACGATGTGACTTGGTCCTAGGTTCAAATCTTACCTAAGGTGAGGTTTTGAGAATTCGTATGTTTGTGAAACCGTATAGGTATAAAATAACTAAATTTAAAGTTCGATAATTAGCTCTACTTTGTAGTTTAATTAGAGTAAGGTCTATTTCACGACCTACCAGTAAAGTTACTCACCAAGTAAAGTTAGTTTTGTCTCTTTCTTAATTTATATCAAGTGACAAAGACAATACATGTGACTAGTTACTCGGAACGTTAGGAAAGGTTCATATCTGACGGAACATGCGTCGCGTATTATCGGTCGCGTAAAGCCAGAACAGACAAATGTATAGAAAAACACTTGACCGTTCACACTCAACCGATTATACGTTAGTGCGTTGAGTGTGAACGCTCAAGTGTTTTTCTATACATTTGTATGTTCTGGCGTTACGCGACCGATAATACGCGACGCATGTTCCGTCAGATATGAACCTTCGCTTACTTGAAGATGGTGAAATAGAAAAACAATGTATAGAAAAACACTTGACCGTTCACACTCAACCGATTATACGTTAGTGCGTTGAGTGTGAACGGTCAAGTGTTTTTCTATACATTTGTATGTTCTGGCGTTACGCGACCGATAATACGCGACGCATGTTCCGTCAGATATGAACCTTCGCTTACTTGAAGATGGTGAAATAGACCCTTAATCTGGTTAAATCCCTGTTAACTAATCGAGGTCATAATTCAACTGTTGAAAATCTTGAACACTAAAGTGACTTAAAAATACATCAGCCTATAAAATCTGTGTATATATTCACAGTAAGTACTACATAAAACATTATAAAAATTAAACCTCAATACTCATAATATTATTAAGTAAATTGAGATTGATAATAAATAACAATTAATTGATAAAAATATACCAATTATTACCCGTTTCAAACACATACAGTTACTCAATCACAGCGTGATCAGTTATAATAACTACAAGTAACATGTTATTTATACATCTTACATCTGTTTTTAAAATAATTGTATATTAATTAAACTATAAAATTAATGCAAGTTTATAAATTTTAATGATTTTAGTAGATTGAGCTATTTTAACGTGGTGATCTCTATCTGTTTCGTGTTTAAATATAGTTATTTTCTTTTTAAACGAGCATGTCATTTGATGATAAGTAACTAACGTTATACATTTATGGACACCTTATTTTTTACGCTGTGAAAATGCATAGAACTGCATACCACCGTGAGCCGAGAGAGCCGGATCCTCGGTGGCATGTGAGGCTCTCCCAGCCAGAAGGGCTGGACCTACCCACTAAAAACACATCGACTTCCGTCCGCGTTACATTGGGGTGCCGTAGGATCCCGAGGGGGATTTCTACCACGGCACCCTAAACATATAAGGACACCTGCAATTCAGGAGTCACAAATGCTTTACAATGCAAGCCTTTAAGGGATCACTGGATATTAGGAGGACGACGAAAAAGGTGTTTGAATTCCTCTCAGATTTAAGAGCTGTTACTCGCCATGAAAAACCCAGCTCTCGCTATTTGACGACAATAGATTGTGAAAGTGTGGTACTTCCCTGGTCG
Source organism: Timandra comae (assembly GCA_958496195.1). NCBI lineage: Eukaryota > Metazoa > Arthropoda > Insecta > Lepidoptera > Geometridae > Timandra > Timandra comae. The sequence goes on from OY292376.1 coordinate 1,547,357, forward strand.
AGACAGATCGGTTTCGAACTGTGATAATAACAGTTGTGCTCTTTTAATAACAGTTTGTTTCGCCTTTGGTAAAGAACTAGCGGCGCCTCACGGTTTCACCCGCGTAGTTCCCGTTCCCGTAGGAATATGGGGATAAAATTCCTTCACATCAGACCTCATTTCACATCATTAAAACCTTCCCACTGAATCACTCTATCTAATAAAACAAACCGCATCAAAATCCGTTGCGTAGTTTTATAGATCTAAGCATACATAGGGACAATACATAGGGACAGAGAAAGCGACTTTGTTTTATGCTTTGTAGTGAAGAATAGGATTTCTTATATTTAAATATGCATTTCGTTCCACTACTGCTGGGCAGACCTATCTCAAAACTATGTGCACACCTTGGGCAGTAGTCCAGCAAGGACACAAGATTATCACTAATGAAAAAAACAACCTTTATTACACCAAATAAGTACATACTACGTCAACAGACCAACAGTCAAACAAGCCCTAACATAAAACACAAACACTCCAATAAAATAGTTAAAATCTACACCGACCATTAATTTTGGTACAATAACCAGGTAAGGCCGTATATCTTTACAATAAAATCACATATATTAGCCTGATGTCATTATACAGCATTGGTTTGAGCCCAAATAGATCGTAACTGTCTTTTCGACCCATTATTGGGCCATAAAACTCTATTAATTATACCGAACGGATTCTTGGATGACATTATTGTGTTAATGTTGGTTTACACCGGTATTTTCGAGCGAATGAAAGGTTATAAATTGTTTTTCTTTTTTGTATTTTAAGGTGTTCGTTTAAACTTTTGGTCAAGTTGTTTATGAGGGCTAGTTTAGAAAATCTGGTGCTAACTTAGCCGTTAAATTAATTCGATAAATCTAATATATAAAATTCTCGTGTCACAGTTTTCGTTGCTCCTCCGAAACGGCTTGACCGATTCTCATGAAATTTTGTGAGCATATTCAGTAGGTCTGAGAATCGGCCAACATCTATTTTTCATCCCGAAATTCCTACGGGAACGGGAACGGGAACTACCCGTGTGAAACCGCGGGGCGCAGCTAGTAGGTATATAAGTAGCAGTTCACGGCACGTCCGCAGAATGTTGTCAATGTTAATAATGTGAAAAAAAACAATTGATATTACTATTATAGTTCTTAGGTGCGTTTGAACAAACTCTGCCTATTTCTAATATACATAATATTGTATTAAATTACATAATATTTTCCCATTCTTAATAATTTATTTATTTATTGAACTATATTGCTTTTTTTTTAATTTACTACACTACTGGAAAAAATTAAGGGATCAAAAAAAAAATCCAAATTTTTCGGTAGTTTTCAACAGGCCGTAACTTTGAGAGAAATGGTCGTACAGGAAATAAAAAAAAAGGAAATTGTAGCCCCAAGTGTCTAGTTTTTGGATTAGAACTTTTAAATTTTGTAGCCTCCGCGGTTTTTGAGTAATCGTAGAAAAACCAGCAACAAAAAAATTCTCAAAATTTTTTTAGTTTTTTTTTTGGTCTACGAGCGTGGAAAAAATTTTTTTAGCTTAACCACCATAAGGAGCGGATACTTTGTTCATTTAGCTTTAATTTCTTTTTTTAAACACCCTGATACGTCGACTCCTCGCTGAGATATCGGTCTTCAAATGGAAAAGGATCTTTTTGTCTTTGATTATCGATATCTCAGCAACCAATGATAGCACAGAAAGTTAAAGGTGGGTTTCAAGAACTAGAATGAATTCCCCTTAAATTGAAAATTTAAGCACTTTCTGGAACAAAAATGTGGAAAAAGCTCGAAAAAAACAATTTTTTTTCTCATTTTTAAAAATTGCAAAAAAACGTGATCCTTTAATTTTTTCAAAAATTCGATCAAGTGAAACAAAAAAACGGCTGGCTGGATTAATTTGATTCTTTGTAGGGTTTTTGTGGACATATTGAACTGTAAAAGGCACACTTAACATTAGTGGTTTCCTCAATATTTTCGATCCAGCGCTTGATTTTCCAAAAAACCACTAAAAGCCCTTTTTTGTTGCATTTTCAAATTCATGTGACAGAAAGAAAAATTTTTTTTTTTCGAAAAAACAATGGACAGTCGTTAAGGGGAATTCATTCAAGTTCTTGAAACCCACCTTTAACTTTCTGTGCGATCATTGGTTGCTGAGATATCGATAATCAAAGACAAAATATCCTTTTCCATTTGAAGACCGATATCTCAGCGAGGAGTAGACGTATCGGGGTGTTTAAAAAAAGAAATTAAAGCTAAATGAACAAAGTATCCGATACTTATGGTGGTTAAGCTAAAAAAAATTTTTCCACGCTCGTAGACCAAAAAAAAAATTTAAAAAATTTGAGTTTTTTTTTGTTGCTGGTTTTTCTACGATTACTCAAAAACCGCGGAGGCTACAAAATTTTGAAGTTCTAATCCAAAAACTAGACACTTGGAGCTACAATTTCCTTTTTTTTTATTTCCTGTACGACCATTTCTCTCAAAGTTACGGCCTGTTGAAAACTGCCGAAAAATTTGGAATTTTTTTTTGATCCCTTAATTTTTTCCATTAGTTTATATTTTAGTTTACAATTTCTTGTTATAACGCTATAGACTACAAGGATATTTGTCTATGGGAGACCTTTTATACCCTCAGGATAAAGATAACCGGGTTTTTTAACGCAAATAACTGTGACGAACAAACCGATTAACAAATCATTCAAATATCTCTTTTCAACTTTAAATTTGTATTCATATGTAAATTAAAACTTTGCAATCAATTTAGGCACATAAAAGAATTTTGTTTTCATATAAAATTGACATTTATTAGTAATTATATAAGATTTATTTCCGCGTGTATTTATTATGGTAATTTCCGTTTATTTTGATATATATATTGTGTGGGTGTTTGTACTGTGTCTTTCTTCTTTGTTTGATTATGGATAAAGATATTGATTTAATATTGTAAATTTTTTGACAGGAAATATTTCCATAGTATTTCCTATTAGAAACTCCATAGTTTACTTAGGTATATTTTGCTTCATGTCCTTCCTCTTATTCTAGTGCTACTTTAGGATTAGGTGGCTACTCACCCACTAAAAACTCACCCACTGGGTGAGTTGAGTAGCCACCTTGTGATATTCTTAGTGGTCATCTCACCCAGTAATTTAGCCGATTGTGGGTGAGACAACTACTCCAAATTTTCAACTTCGTCCTTTCACCCACTTTATTAAACTTAACCTAAAAGGCCGTACTAATGTTACATTGTTTAGCTAACAAATTGTGGAGCAATATAAAAGTCATGTTTCGAGATAAGCTGGTTTATGTAATGCGTTGTTGGTCACTTTTAGGCTTCGAACAGTCTAAATTATCTCTCATGTTAATTCAGAAAGCACGGAATTACCATCAAAATAATATTAACTTTTTTACTCACATGATATTATTTTTAAAACACTAAAAAAACAGAGCAGGTTATTCTTTAAGCATTTATAAGTATTAGGGCCTATTTCACCATCTTCAAGTAACGTTCCGAGTAAGTACTCACATGTTTTGTGTTTGTCACTTGATATAAAGTAAGAAAGTGACAAATCTAATTTTACTTGGTGAGTAAATTTACTTGAAGGTCGTGAAATAGGCCCTTAGTCTTATGGAAAAACATTGCAAAACTAACAATAAATCAAAAACTATTAAAACAAAATAATAACCACAACACATGATATACCCATTATTGTAATAAAATAAAATTTGTCCCATAAATCTCTCTAATTGTTCAATAAAAACTCAAATAAAAATAATTTCGTACCTCTGCGTTGTCACCTGATATTTTAAATACGTCATTTAATATGTTTTGAACAAGTTTAACGATTTTATAATATCACTGTTACATTGTGGTAAGGCTGGGTTCACAATGACACCCAATTATAACTATAATAAGTGGGCCGTTTTCTGCAAATGAGCTTCTGTAATTTGGCCCTTTGGGTATACTGTGAATTGCGAGCTGCGATACACATACATCTATTCTATACATACATTTAAATAAAATATGAGTGTCTGTTTGTAATATTAAAATAACTACTTTTACTTTTTACTACATGTAAATATATATAAATATATAGACGGCACATAAACCAAAACTACATTTTTAAAATTTTTGTCTGTTTGTTCCGGCTAATCTCTAAAATAACTAGACCGATTTTGACGGGACTTTTATTGGCAAGTAGCTGATGTAATAAGCAATAACATAAGATACTTTTTATCCCAAAATTCCCACGGGATAAGGTTCCACGCGGCTATAACCGCGGGGCACAGCTGGTATGTGATAAAAAGTTTATAATTTGTAAAACTTCTGAGGGCTCTAATTACTGGTAATTGGTCTTTTATAATTTGTGTCCTTCGGGCGTGTTGCGATACACATCCTTATATTTAATTTTTTTACATTCAGAGTTCTATCTTCCTGTAATGACGATCAATGCTATGATAATAATAAATATTTGAATTTGAATGTAATTGTTAGTACGATAGCCAGACTAAGTATGTCTTAAAAGAATTGAAACTCTTTCCTTCCTTAAGTAATAACAAACATAAACATACATTTAAAGCCTTATCTATAAAATAATTGAGAGTGTAAAATAAACAAGTTTTGATTTATAAATTAGTTTGCGAAATATTAACTAATAATTCATCAATAACCGTAATCTAATACAATTCATACTAAGAAACAACTACATAAGTTAAAAATACATTAAATTATTCAAAAAACATTCTAAAATATTCTCATTTTACGTATAAACGTAGTTTAACGCAAAATACTTAAATACCAAATGAAAACAAGAGTGTGTTTATCATGTTACATTGTATTTAACATTCTTAAGGACGTCGATTAGTTATTTATCGACGTATTGAATGACAGAATCGATTTTAGTTCAACAAACTTTAGTCTATATTCCTTTTAATAAACTGGCTGTTTTTATTCGCGTATATCCAAATTCTGTTGAAATTTGGGCATAAAAAATAAGTATAATTTGATCTACTCTCCTTCTCTCTGGTAAATGGACCTACATCCGATGACGATTATGTTTTGGTCCATAATAAAAAATGTTTATAAAAAAAAACATTTTTTGTTATAGAACCCCCCCGGCATTAATTTTTTTTGAAAACGTTTTAATAGAAGATTTTTTGAAGTTAAAAATGAAACAATAAATTAATGATTCTATCACCGAATTTAGAAATAAATATTTTATATAAAATAATTGAATTTACATAACTATGTATATGAACAAATCAAATACAGCATTGTGTAGATCACAAGTCTCGACCAATTACTATGTAAAATAAACTGAGTCTGTACCCGTACAGACAGACAGACAGACTCCATTTGTTGGAGTTTTTCTACGGAACAACTAGCTGGATAGTGTGGATGGAGCTTTTATAAATATGTTTGTTTTAAATATCTGACTAATGCAAAGCAAAAGGTTTAGAAAATAAAACTTTGGTTATCGAGATATCTGGAGGAGAAGTAGACGTAATCAACAACAAACGTGATGGTAGTCTCAAATCCGAACCATGTTTTGAAAACAATGCAAACATGCATCACTCAACCTAAGGTAAACATAGGTGTACTTAGATTACCTAGATTAACGCATATGATACTTCTTTATCCTAGACTTTAATCTGTTGTTGTTGTTGGAAAGTTTATATATATGGAGATGAGGGAATCCCCATTTGAAAAGGGAGGATCCTCCGACCAGACGGGTGATGTTGTTGTCTGGTGGGCAGCTGCCCAACGGTTGTAGTCGGGCTCTCGTATACATAGTCAATTGCGCTGTAAATTTCGCTTGCGCGATTCAGGACTCTTCAGTTATTTCCCACAGTTCCTATGTGGCGTGCAGATGTCGCCACATATATACAAAAAAGTTACAAAAATAAAGCTATTTTTCCTTACTTCTCACCTAAAGACCTGATTCTAACTTACCTTCAGTTTTAAAATAAGTATTTAATACTAACATTTATGTAAATTTTGAAAATTTGTTGAATCCCCAATAAAGCTGCCTCCACACTAACCAGTCCTTGTGAACTGTCAGTGTTATACATTAGTTGAAGAATAAGTTATATCTTAGTTATCATAATCTTACAAAGAATCACAATAGTCTGTTACGGCGTCATCAATATATTACTTACTGTACACCACTAACTTGAGTTGATACTTTAACGAAATATTCATACTTATTGAGTTATTGTATTAAATGTGTATTATATATTTAACTGTGTATTTTTTTATATATTTTTTGTATTAATATGTTTGTTTATTGTTTGTTTATATTATTTCTTGTTGTATTTATAATGATTTTATGTTCTATGTTTTGTTTTTTGCTAATGTTTTGTGTTTTAAGAATCCAAATAAGTTAATCTATCTATCTATCTATCTATTACGAATACAAAATACTTGCAAAATATTAATGTACCTAAAACTGTAAGAACAGAACAGTTTGTATGGATATTTTTTTGTATTTATATGTGTATGGGGATGTTTGTTACTCTTTCGCTATAAAGTTACTGAACCGAATTGGTTAGATTAGAATATTTTAGATTCAGAAGTTTTAATGGGACTTAGATCTTCTAAATTACGAAACAGATTTTAATGCATTTTTTTATAGATATAGTAATTCAAGAGAACTGTCTATACGGGTAGTTAAATCTACTAAAGTAAAATTTACAAAAACGAAAGTCGTAATTTTTTTATTCGTAACAATAATTCAAAAATATACCTTCAAGTATCAAAACAATACACACAAAAACAAAGCCCAAGAATCACGGAGGTGTGAGCGTGAATTACCGAAGCAGCGGGGGTTCGATTCCCAGCCCGCACCCTCCCGCGAGCACCTCAGATTCTACGAACGATTGTTAGATAGCGTAAATCGAGTTATCTGTCTGTTTGTTCTATGTTTTGAAACATATTTATTATCTGATAGATTTATTTCATATAAATTGAGTTAGTTTTTTGTATTAGAGGCTGTTGGTTGATGGCTGTGTCTATAATGGTGATTAATATAAACTAATGTTTATTATAAACTAGCAGCGCCCCGCGGTTTCACCCGCGTAGCTTCCGTTCCCGTGGGAATTTTGGGATGAAAAGTATCGTATGTTCTTTCCCGGACCATAAGCTACCCCTGTACCAAATTTCAAGTCAATCGGTTAAGTAGTTTAGCCGTAATAAGGTAACAGACAGACAGACAGAGTTACTTTCGCATTTATAATATTAGTTAGGATAAAGATTTGTGTTTGATTTTTAAGGTTTATCTCAGTAACTACTAAACTGATTTTCATACGGTTATAACCAATACAACAGTTTGTTTCAGAGGGAAAGCTATCGGTTCCGGTTGTCGTACTAACATCATCGACGGTCGGTACGGAGATTTAGATACCTCAAATGTCTAACTAAATTATATCGCATAAATTAATGTACATAATTGGTTCGCCATTTTAATGAAATTAAATCACGGCACTCGTTGTACCCGAAAATTAACAAGGTAAAAGATAAAACTGAGGATGAAACTTTTTTAATACTTAGGGATTATTTCACGACCTTCAAGTAAAGTGCCGAGTATGTACTTACATGTTTTGTCTTCGTCACTTGATATAAAGTAAGAAAGAGACAACACTCGCTTTACTTGGTGAGTAACCGTACTGGAAGGTCTTGAAATAGGCCCTAAGTATTATAAAAGTTTTCTGATATAAAACCTGAAATGAAAAGTTTGTTAAACATAAATACCTAATTTAATTCTAACCTAACCTAACCAAACCCCATACCATAGGTAAAAAGTCGTTGATCGCACCCACTAAGCCTACCACGTTATTTATATCATAGTACGCGTTATAAATATTTGTATTAACGTTATCTTGATGAATATAACTTAATCTAACGCCTGACTCCCATCGTTACAATATGAAGACATTTAATTTTATTTGTAAGGATTTTTTTTATTAGTGTAAACGGTTCTGTAGGATAATGTTTCTTTAGTTGTGTATTTAAGGCTGAGGCTGCCTCTCTATCTGATCTCATCATTTTGATTTTTCTTTGAGTGATATTAGAATGAAATTAGTTTTAGTTCTAATACTCGTTTGTCTTTAGTGTCTAATGCAATGGTGCAAAAAGTAGCATTACAAAAATGTTCATTTCATGAAATGAAAAAAAAACTGCGTTTAAAACTACTTCTTTTTGGAAGTCGGTTAAAAATAATCAAAATATTCTTCTCTTTAATTAATGTTTCTTCTCTAACATGTTACTATGTATAAAAGAGTGAGTGAGCTCACACGTATCGCATTTAAATTGATGAGTATGTCTCAACATAAATCTTAATTTAAATTTAATTGCAATGTTAAATTAATTTATTAATAAGTTCTATTGAATTAGGTAAAATTACCTGTAATAATAGAATTTATGTGTTTAAATGAATAAATAAAAAGAGTTTATTATAGGAGAAAGAGAATATGTTTGCGACATACGAAAGTGGCAATCTGATTAACGATTTATTTGTCTTCTCTTCTCATGTAATATCTAAAAACAATCTACACTAATATTATAAAGAGGAAAGATTTGTATTTTTGTATGTAACGAATAAACTCAAAAAGTACTGGACCGATTTCAAAAATTATCCCAGTAGAAAATTATATTCACCCTGAATATCATAGGCTATATTTTATCCCCGTATTTCCACGGGAACGTTTTGTATAAAAAAAAGCATAAGTTCTATCATTTATAATTTACCCAACAGGACCCCAAAACTTAACAGATCCAATGAAAAATCACCTCAAACATTTCAATTCCCATCTAAAAGGTTTTAACCACGTAAAAAGGTATGTCCGTCTTATTGTACGTATCTTATTACAGATATACGATCGGGTTAAAGTTTAAAGCCGCGAACCCACCGCCACGCACGCCACGGTCCACGGCCACGCGGCTCAGCTACGTTGAGCTATAGCCGAGTCAGTCTCGAATGTATCAATAACATAACATAAAATAATCATTCATTACATCATCTCATTATAGTAACTGACCCCTAAGTTCGATACTTGTTCGGTATCAGAAACTACGCACACACTCATTCACACACAATGACGTCATTTTCGTGCGTAGCGTGTGCGTGTACTTCGGTGGGTTTGAGCCTTTATTCGGACGTGTGTTAGTGAAGTCTCTGAGGAACAACGTCGTATGTAGTTACAACGGCTAAATGAAGTTATTATGGTGTATTCTGTTTGTTGCGCCTTTTTAGCTTGTATTTTTCTGTCTTAATAACTTATTAAATGGACTTTTGAAGTTTTATTGTTGAGGGGTGGAGAGGTATCTATCTGTTATAGTATTTTCAAGCTTTTTTGTATAAACTTTAGGGAGTTTTTGGAAACCTAAGGTCAATACTTAAGAGTTATCTATGAATTTTACAGTATTTTAAAGCATTTCTTCATTCAAAATTAGGAAGAATTTTCGGCTTATTTAGGTATAAGGCTTAGGTTAGTAGCTAAAGTGATATTAATCTTGTATCGCTACTACGGATTTATTTTACTATTAAAAGATATAACGATTAAAAATAAAAATAAACTGGATAATAAACTAGATTACTTGAAATAAAAATCTATTAAATTATTAATATACATACTAAAAATTGAAAAATATTTATCTTATTAGATGAAAACGTGCATCAATCACAAGTAGCTAAGTACCTTACCTGTACATATGTATTATATTTATAATTTCCAAGAGAAGCTCTATGTAAAGTTTCATACATATTTCACACAACTTACGACTGTGTTGTCCGTCAGTCAATGTTTAAAAGGTTATAATAAAGTACGTGTAAACCGTATCCATTAAATAAGAAAATAAATATTTTATTAAAAGTCACAACAAGATAAACATCTAGTAATTGATACGCACATACTCGTACGTATTCTATTACCGAAAACTTATCTAAAATGGATAAAAATGAGTGAAATTATACAGGGTGGTGGGATTTTTGTAGAGTTACAAGAAGTAGGAAAGAGCTAGAACTAGATAAACGTCTAGGTTTTATTTTGAACGACGTATGTTATGTGTAGTTTCTGATCTTGACAACATAGATGACAGAGTGGTCACCATACCGGATTGCCGTCCGTAAGGTAGCGGGTTCGATTCCCGTGCGGGGTGAATATTTGTGTGAACCACAAATGTTTATCTATGTTTAATTTGTTGCTTTAATTTTAATAATTTTAATCTCTTTTTAATGGTATTTAACAATTGTAATGTAATAAATTTTAAGATGTTTAATTGGTATTATTAAAATTATAATGTATTTTAGTTATCATTATTACTAACATAGAACATAAACAAATTGTTACTAACAAAATATGGACTAAGTCTGAAATAAATAAATTATTATTATTATTTGTTATGTCTTTTCCATTCACGGGACTATTAAGAAGTCCCGGTCTTTTGGAAGGCTAGTATGGGGCCAAAGCCAACACACGGAAGCCCTTTGACATATTTAATCTTGTGTAAAGGATGCACAATCCGGCGACTATCCCTGTATAACACTATAAAATGCATCCAAGGACAGTCCCCGGTTCTGCTGGGACTATTGCAAATATATGGAAAACTACGACTGGGTTATGGGAATGGGATGTTTAATGGACTGGATATTGGGGAACTATGGGGACTATGACACCCGCCGATACAATGCTATAAACATGTACGAAGTGGCGGATGGAGACTTGCCAGCTCTATAACTGGGCCCCCCAAACAAGTCGCTCGAGTCGCAACAAGGGGGCAACATGAAACGAGCGGCTTTGAGAGTGGAGCAGACGCCCTGGGTTTTAAACCGCGATCCACTGAGCCCGAGGGTCCAGCTTCATGCTAAGCCAACTCACCACTTACGCAACGCCCCTCACTCTCCGAGCACCAAAGTGCTCTTGCGGGCTCCACTCCGGCCGGCCAATGAAGGCAAGCACGGAGGTGGGGGACCTGTTCCCCGTCAGTGCTCACTCCGCCGGCCAGTGAAGGCGAGCGGAGGTGAGGAACGGTGACCTCCCCCGGGAGCGCGTCAGGTCCGCGGGGTCGCTACTCCCCGACACCCCGCCTCAAAGGTGCCCTGCGGGCTTATTATTTATTATTATTTTGTACAAATTTTTATTTCTCAAAGAGAATACTCTTCGGTTTAATGAGACTCACGGGCCTAAGCCAAGTGAGAATCATTGAAGTTAGGTGGGTTGTGAAAGTTGGCTAAGTTGGCTACTGGTTTCATCTGTAAGAAATTTACGAACTATTCTGCATGTGTTAAGAATTGCTGCCTTCTGCATTGTGATGTAACTATTTTCTGTGAGATCAATTACCTTAAGGGAACTAATTAAGTGTTTCGGTATTACACCAGTACTAGATAACACCAAAGGAACTATAAAAACTTTTTTCATTTTCCAAATCCGGGCTATTTCTTCTTTCAATTCTATGTATTTGTTAACTTTTTCGGTTATAGTTTTTTGAAGGTTGTGGGTGTTTGGTACTGCTACGTCAATAATATAAGCTATTTTTTCTGTTTTATATACTAGTGTTATGTCTGGTCTATTGTTATGAATGGTTTTGTCAGTTAAAATTGCTCGATCAAAATACATCTTGTGATTAATATTTTCTAGTACTGGTTTTGGTGTATATTGGTAATAAGGTTCTGGTTTTCCGGATATCAAGTTGTGTTTAAAGGCTAATTTTTGATGAATAAAATGTACTATTTGATTGTGTCGGTGTGTATAATCGGTTTGAGTTAGTGTTGGGCACGCACTTGTTATGTGTTGGATAGTTTCGGAGTGGCGATGGCATTTTCTACATTTGTCGTTGGTTATGGTGGGGTCTTTAAGAATAAACTTTTTATAATTTTTAGTGTTAATTACTTGATCCTGAATTGCAACGAGAAATCCTTCAGTTTCAGGGAATAGAGATCCTAACTTGAGCCATTTATTAGAGGCTACATGATCAATGTGAGGTTGTTCTAAATCGTGTAAGTGTCTACCGTGGAGTTCTTTCTCGCGCCATCTATTAATTTTTGTATTTTCGTTATCCTGAGCTGTAATAAATTGTCTATTTCGGTCTATCATATTTAGTGGTGTAAAATTGTGGTCAGAATCTACTGTAGCTAAATGAATTTTACTGGTCGTAGCTTTATTATAAAAGAAGTTTCTTAGTTTGCGTATCTGTCCCTCCCATAGCATTTTCAGATCTATTAGCCCTCTTCCTCCACTATGTCTCTTAACTGTCATTCTTTCAATTGCGGATTTAGGGTGCAAGTAGTTGTGCTTTGTTAATGTAGTTCTAGTTTTTATTTCTATATTTTTGATATCTGTGGCTGACCATTTAACTATTCCAAAAGAGTATGTTAATACCGGTACGGCATATGTGTTTATAGCTTTTGTTAGATTTTTAGATATAAGTGGTCGTTTGCAAATTTTATTTAGCCTATTGAAGTATTCTTTAGTTAGATCTATTTTTATTTGCTTATGATTTATAATCCTACCTTCTTGCATTCCTAGATATTTGTAAGTTTCACTCTCTTCCATGACTGTAAAGTAATTTCTTTCTGTACTATTGCTATTATCTACCTTTCTTCTATGTAGTTTAAGAGTCTTGCACTTATCTAAGCCAAAAGTCATGTTGATATCTTTACTGAATTCCGACGTTAGTTCTATGAGTTTATTTAATTCTTTTTCTGATTTAGCAAATAATTTGATGTCGTCCATATACATTAGGTGATTAATTGAACAGTTAGTATTTAATTTGTATCCGTAGTTGCTATTATTAAGTATATTAGAAAGAGGGTTAAGGGCAAGACAGAACCATAGGGGGCTCAAAGAGTCTCCTTGAAAGATGCCATTCTCTATGGGTATATCTCCTGTTGTGATAGTGGCTGTTCCGTTAGTAAGATGTAAGGTAGTTTTCCAATTTGACATAGCTCTCTGTAAAAATGATATAACAACGGGGTCTATTTTATAAATTTGTAATACGCGAATAAGCCAAGAATGCGGGACACTATCAAAAGCTTTTTTGTAGTCTATGTAAGTTATATTTAAATTTCTATTATTAGTAGTTGCATGCTTTAGTATTGTAGAATCTATGATTAGTTGTTCTTTACATCCCCTATGATTCCGCCTGCATCCTTTCTGTTCTTCTGCTATTATTTTGTTAGTTTCAAGATGGCTATTTATTTTGTTAGTTATGCATGCTGTAATTAATTTATATAACGTAGGTAGACAAGTAATGGGACGATATTGTGAGGGATTATCGGTTTCATCTGATTTTGGTAGCATATACGTAATTCCTTTAGTAATAAATTCCGGTAATTCAGTATTTGCCCTAATAACATCTGTGATTGTTTTGGCTAGAATCTCATGGAGGCTAAAGAATTTCTTAATCCAAAAATTATGTACCCTATCTATACCTGTAGCTTTCCAGTTTTTCATTTTCTTTGTGACTATTTCAATATCAATTCGCGTTACGTCTGTAAATTCCATCTGTTCAGTAGCTTGAGTTGTTTTCTCTTCTTCCCGTATCCAATCTGTCTCGTTATTGTGATCATTTTTCTTTTTCCATATATCCGTCCAGTAGTCCTTAAGTTCAGAATCTGTAGGTGTTAGTTTTTCTCTAGAGGAAGTAGTACAGTGATTATTGCTAAGTGACCTATAGAAACTTTTTTCGTTAGTATTGAATAGTTTGTTGTCTGTCTTTCTTTGTAGTGATTTCTTATACCTAGCTAGTCTCTGAGATTTTAATGTTAATTTTTGTTTTAGAGTATCTAAGAACTCTTCCGGACGTGCATTATTTTTTTCATGTGTCGAATGAACTTTAGTTTTATTAAATATTATTTCTACCTTTTTTACAACTTTTTTTGACCTATTGTTATTATTTATGTATTGCGTAAGTACTCCAATATCGGCTCGTAGTTTCTTAATATCATTTTCTATTCTCATTTGCCACGCTGGTTTCACGGATTTATTTATGTTTGTGGAATTTCTACTATTATCTTGTTGAATTTTGTATCCTAATCGCCTGCAGATGGTTAATGCGCTACAATATATGAGTGTATGTATATCTGTTAAATCACTATCAATACGGTAAAATTTATTTAAAATATTGTTATTAAATGTATCTAGTAATATATATAGTTTTTTGTTTTCCCTAAGTCGCGGCAATTTTGGACGTACTGAAGGGTCAGTGCCTGTGTATAGTGTTAAAGCTGTTTCTAATTGTTCTACTATTTCCTGAATTATTGCTTCTTGGTTATTTATTATTTATTTATTATTATTATTGTTATGTCTTTTCCATTCACGGGACTATTAAGGAGTCCCGGTCTTTTGGAAGGCTAGTATGGGGCCAAAGCCAACACACGGAAGCCCTTTGACATGTTTAATCTTGTGTAAAGGATGCACAATCCGGCGACTATCCCTGTATAACACTATAAAATGCATCCAAGGACAGTCCCCGGTTCTGCTGGGACTATTGTAAATATATGGAAAACTACGACTGGGTTATGGGAATGGGATGTTAATGGACTGGATATTGGGGAACTATGGGGACTATGACACCCGCCGATACAATGCTATAAACATGTACGAAGTGGCGGATGGAGACTTGCCAGCTCTATAACTGGGCCCCCCAAACAAGTCGCTCGAATCGCAACAAGGGGGCAACATGAAACGAGCGGCTTTGAGAGTGGAGAAGACGCCCAGGGTTTTAAACCGCGATCCACTGAGCCCGAGGGTCCAGCTTCATGCTAAGCCAACTCACCACTTACGCAACGCCTCTCACTCTCCGAGCACCAAAGTGCTCTCGCGGGCTCCACTCCGGCCGGCCAGTGAAGGCAAGCACGGAGGTGGGGGACCTGTTCCTCGTCAGTGTTCACTCCGCCGGCCAGTGAAGGCGAGCGAAGGTGAGGAATGGTGACCTCCCCCGGGAGCGCGTCAGGTCCGCGGGGTCGCTACTCCCCGACACCCCGCCTCAAAGGTGCCCTGCGGGCTTATTATTATTATTATTTGTTATGTCTTTTCCATTCACGGGACTATTAAGGAGTCCCGGTCTTTTGGAAGGCTAGTATGGGGCCAAAGCCAACACACGGAAGCCCTTTGACATATTTAATCTTGTGTAAAGGATGCACAATCCGGCGACTATCCCTGTATAACACTATAAAATGCATCCAAGGACAGTCCCCGGTTCTGCTGGGACTATTGCAAATATATGGAAAACTACGACTGGGTTATGGGAATGGGATGTTTAATGGACTGGATTTTGGGGAACTATGGGGACTATGACACCCGCCGATACAATGCTATAAACATGTACGAAGTGGCGGATGGAGACTTGCCAGCTCTATAACTGGGCCCCCCAAACAAGTCGCTCGAGTCGCAACAAGGGAGCAACATGAAACGAGCGGCTTTGAGAGTGGAGCAGACGCCCTGGGTTTTAAACCGCGATCCACTGAGCCCGAGGGTCCAGCTTCATGCTAAGCCAACTCACCACTTACGCAACGCCCCTCACTCTCCGAGCACCAAAGTGCTCTCGCGGGCTCCACTCCGGCCGGCCAATGAAGGCAAGCACGGAGGTGGGGGACCTGTTCCTCGTCAGTGCTCACTCCGCCGGCCAGTGAAGGCGAGCGGAGGTGAGGAATGGTGACCTCCCCCGGGAGCGCGTCAGGTCCGCGGGGTCGCTACTCCCCAACACCCCGCCTCAAAGGTGCCCTGCGGGCTTATTATTATTATTATTATTATCTCGGTCTGGGTGTGAGTGTGCGCGTAGTTCCTGATACCCCAGATACAAGTCACGAACTTAGTTAGGGGTCAGTTACTATAATGAGATAATGGAGTGAATGATTATGATACCTTGAACAATGTATATAACATAGTTATAACATATACATATTACAATAAGATGATATAGAATGATTATGGTCAGTAAAATGCTGGCGAAGGCTTTTCTCTTACTGATAATATTAGTGCAACAGAGAGGAATAAGTATAACCAGAATCACTATGCTCTCCTGAAAAAGGAATAAAAATATTTGATGTAGATATAAATTGACGTTTGTAGGATGGACTCTGATAAATTGTCTAAAATTATATATTATCTATATTGTCTATATTGTGGGCTAAATTGTCCACGAACTGGGAACCCAACGAGTGTAGGCCCCCGGGTCGCCTCCCGACACGTTGGAGGCAGGACCTTGAAAGATTCGACATAGATTGGAAAGAGCTGGCTGGAGACAGAGACAGGTGGAGGGATTTGGGGAGACCTTTGCCCAGCAGTGGGACAATACAGGTTGATTAAAAAAAAACAGACATCTTTGATCAACTAACTTTTTACATGTCAAGAAAAAACTATCTTTACAAATAACAATCACTCCGTATAACCAATAAAACAAACTTATTTACGTGAATGTCTAAACAAGTTTTGATAAACATTAATTTATTTGTAGTTTCGATAATTGTCGGTACACAGATCAAGTGACATGTTCGGGTAATGACTTAATCTTGGAGATAAAAGTTATTTTATTTAAAAAATGTCTCTCTTTAGTACCTTTAACCATTTGAACGCGTTAGGTTATAAATTTAACTGTGTACCTGTTAAAATTCCGATGTAAAAAGTATGTGTGTACAAATTTGTTTTATTACGAGATTGAGATAGACATTGTTTTTTTTATTTGGTCGATTTATGTATCTATTAGTTAGAGTTTATATTATAGATTCCTATTAAGTAATATTTACATACTATAAAATCAGATAAGTACTTATTTTTATAAAGAAATTTTAAGTAAGGTTGCGGGTTCGATTCCCGTGCGGGATAAATATTTGTGTGAAACACAAATGTTTATCTCGGTCTGGGTGTGTGTGTGAATGAGTGTGTGCGTAGTTTCTGATACCCTAGATACAAGTTACGAACTTAGTTAGGTGTCAGTTACTATAATGAGATGATGGAGTGAATGATTATAAATCACTTCCACTGTCTTGAAGGATTTAAATACAGTTTTCAGCAAAAGATAGAGTGATTCAAGATTAGTGGGGAAACCACGGAGCGCTACTAGTAATAAAACAAAAACTTATTAAATCAAAAAACAGGTAACACCACAGTTCAAAGACCTTAAAATCAAATATTAAAACAGTATTGCCATTTAACAATTACAATGTGAATAATTCAGTATATATTTAGTGGTTAATGTTCCGAGGTGAGCACGGACAGACAGACGGACAAATTTATAAGCGAGCGCTAACGAGATGTATAGAGTTACACCCTGTACCGATAAACGTGTAGCTGCACATTTGGATAGACGGTTTTTTAAAGAATTAGTTTAAGTAAGTATTTAATTAGATTATTTTGTAGTGTTAATTGTAGGAAGATATTATGGTCTCTCTCTCTCTTCGAACCTTAATCCCATGTCTATTTGTGGTCGCTTTTCAGTTTAACCTAGATTTGGCGGAATGTCAGTATTTTACGTGAAGCGATCATCAGACCTTCACACCCCAGAGGGCTATACGACATTTTTTGTTTCAACAAAATGTTAGACTTTTGAGGGCTCTAACTGCCTGTAACGATTGTCGATGATGTTAGTACGACAACCGGCACCGACGGCTTTACGTGCCCTCCGAAGCATGGAAGGAAGATATTGTTCAATGTTATATAATGATAATAACGATGTTATTTAATGAAAAATACCTTATTTTAAAAACAAGTATGTGGTAAAAATATTTATATTATATATATAATATTTAATAGGTTTTTAAACTAAACCATAATCTGCCTTATTTGCGTTGCATTAATTTGCGTCTGGTTTAACAAAACCTGGTAAGCATTTGACACCTTGTCAGTCAAATCTGTCACTTTGACAGTATTCAAATTGATTGTAAAACTTGGTTTAGTGCTAAACCAGACTAAAAATGCAACGCAAATAAGGCAGCTTGTGTTTAGTATAATCAAATATATGTAAATTGATTGATATTTTACTTGTATAGTCGATACAATAGTCGAATAGTTTCTGTGTATTGTGATAGTATCTGTAAAAATCCCATACAAGCTCGTTCGGTGATTTTCGAAGATAAAGGTATAAGTTGGTGGCCGCCTGCAGACGGCGGCAGCGGACCACACGAAGCCGCCTAATGTCATCATGACACTTCGTAGCTTCACGTAGCTGCGGTCATGATTTCGAACCCGACTGCAGGCGACAACTGCAGATGGCAACAGATGATGACATCCAGTTCGTTCGTTCCGAGTCTTAGAGTAGAAAGCCAAACGGAGACAATAAGAGAACAAATTTGTTAAAAAAGTCTGTCAATTTCTGCGGGGGGAGTGCGGTAACGCACACACAGACAATTTCACACTAATGGAACTGGGGGTAACGTAGCTACGAACGCACACAACCAAAATTATCAAACACTAGTTGCAATTTACGCACACAATCAAAGTCAAATTAAAGTAAGCGACACTAGTGCTTGATACTATCGATAAATTTGCTGTCAATGATTTCTGACTATTAAGTAAAAAAGCTATATATTCGTATATTATGAAAAGCGGACTGACTTAGAATCCGAACAGAACAATTTTTTTTTGGTTTTGTAATTTAATGCATTATTTAACTATATTAAATAATACTTACAAGTGGTAAGTGGTATTATCCTTTTGTATACTTGATGATTCTGTTAGTTTACTGTTTCTTCAATTAACAATTATTCTATTCAATTTAATTTATCCATAATTAATTTTAATTTAATCTTTCATTTACATGGAATGTACATTCACTGTCCTTTTCTTGGGCGAGAAACTCGCCGATAGTTCATCGCTCACTGTGGGACCGCTGATTTAATCTATGGTCTGATATACATATCTATGGCCAGCTTCACTCCTGTCTGCTGCTCGGCGACGCGAAGCTAGCTTCATAAAGCTCACTTCGAATATTTCATAGAAATTCATACAAACCAGTAGTGGCGTGGCTTCGTGTGGTCTGCTGCTGCGGTCTGCAGTCGGCCACCAACTTATACCTTAAGCGGGGTCAGACAGTCAAACTATCGAGTTGTGTTGGTAGAAGTTTTTTCGTTGTGCATTGGATAGTTAATACACAACATATTTATTTAAAGTATCAACGAGAGACAGGTCTTTACACCACAGTGGGACCTTACAGGCAGATACTTTAATTTATTTTTATACCATACTAGCGGCCCGCCCCGGCTTCGCACAGGTCCAAATTTCCCGTTGATTTTCCAGTTCTTTTTTACATAAGAACCTTCTCCTGACAATAACAAACACAACAAAAACGAATTGGCCAAATTGGTTCAGGCGTTGTTGAGTTATGCGCTTACCTACACATTTTGCGATTTATTTTATATTATAGATTAGCATAAGTATAAATAACTTCCTATTCACAATAAAAAGTAATTTAAAAAGGCTGCTACTTTACCTTACTTTGACAAAAACTTTGCTTTTTCTTTATTTATTATAGAAAACTAATTTAAATACAAAATCCAAAAATGACACTTACCAGTTACAGCCTTATTCACGGGGACCGTTTAACGAGCGACTAAAATAAGAACATAATAAACACAAACAAATAAACAAACCGAATAATGCGCAGGTGTGAATGAACATTGACTGCTGGTGCGAAAGAGACGGCGATACAAAATCACATACAGCCTTATATGTGTGAACGAGACAGACTACAATCTAAGGTATGAGTTTTAAGAATTGGTTTTGGACCTAATCGATATTCGATCGTTAGAAAACAATGTTGGATATAATTGCTTGAATTATTAGTTTTTTTTCTCTTTCTCACCTTTGAGTCTGTTTGAATAAATGATAGTTTTTATTTGTAAAAGTGAAGTCGTGATTATGTTTTACTTTTTTATTATTTTTGAATTAAGCTGTGCCCCGCGGTTTTTCCCGCGTGGAACCTTATCCCGTGGGAATTTTGGGATAAAAGTATCTTATGTGTTATTCCTAGGTATGAGGAACATCTGTACCAAATTTCATTAAAATCCATTTAGTAGTTTTTGCGTGAGAGAGGAACAAACATCCACACTCACAAACATTCGGCTTTATAATATTAGTAGGATTGGTTTTGCGTGAATGGTTTTATCATGTCACAATTAAATGTCAAACAAAATATCACAGGACAGAGATCTTGACCCACGGACGTTCCACACCCTTGACGCGCCGTGTTCTGTGCAAACTGCCCTTGATAAGTAGGTATACAAATCTAATATATAAAATTCTCGTGTCACAGTTTTCGTTGCCATACTCCTCCGAAACGGCGTGACCGATTCTCATGAAATTTTGTGAGCATATTCAGTAGGTCTGAGAATAGGCCAACATCTATTTTTCATCCCGAAATTTCCACGGAAACGGGAACGGGAACTACGCGTGTGAAACCGCGGGGCGCAGCTAGTAATTGTATAAAAGTTTATTGCTATAAATAAAAATAGAAAACACCTTCAAATATCTTCGCCAGACGAAGTGACTTAATTTCATTAGCGTTTCAGTAATTCTGAGGTTTTTGATAAATTAGTTTGGTGATCGAAGACGAGATAAACTTTCGTTTTATAATCATTAAGATAACATTTTATATTATTTCACACCCTTCTACATAAACTAAAAACTCCCGCAGTCATATTACTTAATATTCAAAACTCTTACAAATAAAGACATCAAAAAATGTCTCGTTTAAAAATGAACAAATACAGTTTACCTTTAATAATGATTTCAATTTAATTCCGAAATACAATAATAGTCTGCACAAGTGTTATTTTAACATTATCTCGCATAAGGTGACAATCAGATTCTTAACAGTTAAACTATATAAGGACGTAACTGCACCTCTTGCTTATTCCAAAATCAACCTTAAGTTACTATAAATAAGACGTTTTTTTGTATGTACAGTCTTACAGATACGCCTTTTTTCTCTGCAATGTTATGAATCGTAAAGTGTCGTGTGCGTTGGGCAGAAAAAAGGTTTTAATATGCGATTTTGTAAAAGTATTTTTTATTTTGTATTGATATTGGTTATGAACGTCGATTTGTTAAGACGCCTACATTGTGTTTTTGATTTTAAATTGCTGTTTTAAGAATTAACGCGATGTGTATTGAATTAATTCATACATACACATAAGTACATAAATGTACTTGTATTATAGACATACATACAGAGTTTGTTTTGTATGATTTCTTGAATAGGCTAATGTCAAACACTTTTAATTAATGTGTTTTTTTTGCATATTAAGGAAAGCTAGACTTAAACCGCGTGTAAAATCACGAGGCAGAGCTAGTAGTGAATATAAAATGAAATCTTCAATGAGCTTTTCTCTAAGTATTTTTATTTCACTAACTCCAATACTACTGTAAAAAAATATAATTAAGTACTTACACCGTTTCTATAAGGAGCTTAGTCCTTACTCTATAGTCTGCCATTTGTCAATAAGTCTAAACAAGACAAGAATACAATTAAAAAACAACATCCAATCGTTAAATGCGATCATACAAAACCGAATTCGGTTTTTAAAAATGCGAAAATTAATTTGGAAAAAAAGAAACATTCAGAAACAAACGGTCCGGTGTAAAAAGAGATAAGTAATAAAGCGAGGATCTCACGTCAGTGTTGCCATGTTTACGATCACCTGGTTATTTATTTATGGCAATATAATTTGGTTACTTATTTTTGCAAATATCTCTGAGGTTATCGATAAATTTTGTGTTTTGATCATTAGTGCTTGTGTTTTTTTAAATGAAGATTCGTTTATTACTTAACACTGCTTATTAAAGGTATTATAACGAATTTTTAACTTTAACCTTCATTGATAAGACTATTATCAGCGCCCCGTTTAACCCACGTAAAACGCAACCACGTGGGAACACACACTACATTCAAACCTACCTTCCTCTTGAATTACTCTAACTAGTGCTGTAAGTAAACTGTATTAAAATTCGTTTAGTAATTTTAAAGACAGCAGAAAAGTCATGTTTGGAAAATAGTCAACTTCCCGCCAATACCCAGGGATTGAACTTGTGACTGCATACTTGACAGGGTGATGGGATATCTCTAAACTACAGACAGAGGTGGTATGGAGATGGATATTTAAAAAATATATCTATTATATCATCTTCCGAACATTAATTCCAAATTAACTAGTTAGGGTTGGATTTTTCGGCGGACATCAGTACTTCAGGAGAAGCGACTGCCATCAGATCTCCACGACCCAAAAAGGCAATATGACATTTGTGGTTAAACCAATTGTTTAGACTTTTAAGCTAAGAAGAAACTTTCTTACTACGCCAAACGACCTCGATAATGTTAGTACGACAACTGACGGCTACGTGCCTTCTGAAAACGCTCCAGAAATTAAAAGCCACTTTAGTAACGACCTCACATTACTTTTAGAACTAAACATATTATATAACATAACATAATCATTTACTACGTTATCTCATTATAGTAACTGACCTAACTAAGTTCGAAACTTGTATCTAGGGTATCAGAAACTACGCACACACTCATTCAAACACACACACACCCAGACCGAGATAAACATGTAAAGGTTATGCTTTGTCTGTCGGTCACTAAGTATGTCATTTTTATTAAGTAGCATAGTAGTTTATAACAAATTATACAACTTTAATAATTACATGACATTTTTTAAAAATGTAATTGATCGCTCTGTTCTTACGTACGTTTAAAAAACTATTAACCACTTGAAATTTGCATTTTCATAGAACGCCAAGTAATATTGAAAGCGGAACTGGTATTATAATGAATTATTAGCGGTATATATAATTATGGTTAATCAATTTTCATAACATTATGTTTCATTATGTTGGCAGTATTTTTTAATGGTAATGTTGTGAGGAACTAAATATTTTAAGTAAAATATTCATGGTTTTAATTAAATTTTGTTTTATGGGTTACGTTATTTTAGCTTGCGGCGCCTCTTATCCCTGATTATGATTTAGTATTGTATCTTTGACTTCCGTAATAATAGCAAGAAAATTACTTATTGAATAAGCTTGTATGTAAAAGAATTCTTCTTCTTCGTAGCGATAGACAAGACTGATTCAAATATAATACACTTCTGTAAATATATCTCACACGGGAATGTTACATAGAATACGTTTTGTCTTTTCCCGGGACTATTAAGGAGTCCCGGTCTTTTGGAAGGCTAGTATGGGGCCAAAGCCAACACACGGAAGCCCTTTGACATATTTTATCTTGTGTAAAGGATGCACAATCCGGCGACTATCCCTGTATAACACTATAAAATGCATCCAAGGACAGTCCCTGGTTCTGCTAGAAAATTTTATTATTTTTTATTTTATTGCAAACTAGCAGCGCCCCGCGGTTTCACCCGCGTAGTACCCGTTCCCGTGGGAATTTCGGGATAAAAAGTATCCTATGTTCTTTCCCGGACCATAAGCTACCCCTGTACCAAATTTCAAGTCAATCGGTCCAGTAGTTTAGCCGTGAAAAGGTAACAGACAGACAGACAGACAGACAGACAGAGTTACTTTCGCATTTATAATATTAGTTAGGATTAGGATATATGGAAAACTACGACTGGGTTATGGGAATGGGATGTTTAATGGACTGGATATTGGGGAACTATGGGGACTATGGCACCCGCCGATACAATGCTATAAACACGTACAAAGTGGCGGGTGGAGACTTGCTATAAGTTTTATTATTAGTATTATAAGTGAAGATATTGTTGAAGTGTCTAACTAAATAAATAAATGTGACTGCACCAGTGAGTAGCCACCTCGATGGCGTTGGGCTGGCACGACATGAGATCATCCAGAGTGCAAGAATTGGGACTTAACGGACACTCCAGTAGGTGCGACATTGTTTGTGGTGCGATATCACTTCACATCACATCTAGTTCGAAACTAAGCAAGGCTTGTAGGTGCTCCTGCTATGGATACTAGACAACGGATAAACATACATAAATACTTTTATTTACAAATATAAGTATGTATAAGTAATTAGAATAAATAGAAAACACATAGATACCTACTTAGTCCAATTTAAATAAACATGTTTATACATTAAAATGTTTTGAGCGGGAATCAACTGTAACCCTTTGTATAGTCTGAGAAATGTTCGCGCATCGTTTCAAATAAGTTTTTTTTTTTTTTTATTGTGTTCTTTCAGGTGACTTCATATTTAAATTACTCGTTATGCCTCAATAAAACAAAACTGTAAAACACCCTGTTGATAGATATTTCAAATCATTAAAAGATCCCATTTAATTAAAAACAAATAATAACCTTAAATTGCATACTCAAAACAGCCATAATCCATAAAGATGTAACTGCAAATTCTCATTACACGCGCCCAATAAACCAGCATCCATTAAAAACGATAATAATTATAAAAATTAACATTTTATTGAACAATTATTATAAATGATTTGGAAATATAACCCTTAAGGCCGTTAAATATCGGTCCAGTGACGGATCGTGATTAAAAATGTGTTTAAATAAAAATAAATGGTCTTAAAAATAAATACATCGCTTTTTTGAGTTCGCCACTGCGTTCTACAGCGCCATTTATATGGATGTGTTCTGTTTAACGTTGACAGTTGAGACGTATAGCCATCCTGCTCTAACTGGGGTCGTATCTGATCTTTGGTGTTACCCGTCTCTTTCTACCGTCGTGGCAATTTGCTGGCATGTTGTTAAGTTGCAATCAATTGGCATGCGCAAACAGACGCCTATGATATATCCCATTAAGTTCGTCCCGAGTGTAAGGTTGTATCTGCAATTTAAAAAAATAATAGTTTTTCTGTTAAACATTTTTATTTGCTCGTAAAATATAATTATATGAAAGATAATTTTAAAACAAACAGTTTTTGTTGTATTTAGTTTAATGGTGATAGGTGGTTGCTCGTACGTTTTATTTTGAGTAATAACTGCCTTCTCTGGTGTCTTTTGTATAAAAATAGTATTAAATATACACTTGTGCTGACAACTGTGACAAAAATATAAACTTTACTGTGTGTTATTTTTGAGTATTTATTTTTTTTATTTTATGTTAATTTTAATATGGTGAAGTTTGTGTGAGTGCGTGGTTGTAATAATAAAAGAGAATAAAAAAAATAAGTAAATTAGAAAATTGGGTTTCAGAACAGATGTACCAGATAATAGAATATGTTTTCCTAAATTTTGATTCTTTTAAGTATAATTTAATTTTGCTTATAAAAAATATACTGGGCGTTTATAACCTTCAACGTAAAAAAAGAGTTTGTTAATCTGTCTGAAGTATCAGTACTACTAAACCAATGGACTGTTTTTGATTCTAGATAGATTGAAGATCATATTATTTTTGTATGGGCTATTTTAATTCCGATTAGTATATAATAACAAATTGTTTAACATATTTTTTTTACATAATTTATCAATCGTTCCATCTCATCCAAAATTTTCAACAAAAAACTCTCAAAGTTAATGCTTACAACCAACATTATCGAAAAAATTGCTCAAAAATTTGCAGTTGTAAACTTCTACAATCGGAGCGCTTCTCAGGTAACGCGAAGAAATTTACTCGCGCTTAAATCTTTGAGCAAACAACTTGTTCGCGCTTACACACACAAACACACACACTCACACATAGGTGTGTAGTACAGTGTTGGTGTAAACTCACACTTATGTTGTAGTTAAGGTGAAGTTGGAGTTTAAGATTAGATTATTAAGTTAGAGGTTTAGTTAACTTAATAGTTACAACTGAAATTACTGACTTAGAAACTCAGATTGGTATTTTTCCTGTAAGAAATCGTACTAAATCTTCTCCTCCTTTATATTTTTAAGTAAAATGTAGGCTTGATTTCCTGAATGAAAATGTCATATGGACCCAAATTAGCAGATTTCCCGTTAGATATATGGAAAAAGTCTAGATATTTTCCTTCTTTCCTATTTTTCTCGTAGGAAAATGTATGTAAAAGACTACATTAACCCGCCATCATAATATGCCTGTAGGAAAATAGAAATAACATACTGAAGTAAACTAAAAAAAAGTAAAAAAACCTGATTGTAATTTTTCCCATAAGAAAATAGAAATAAGAGACTTCAAATTTACCCAGGAAGTCGGGGCAAGACACTAGCTTAGTTATGACAATCATAATATCCAAAATTCAAAGTATAGTTTTAAACAATTTATCTCTAACCAGCTATGCCCCACGGTTTCACTCGCTTTAATCATCATCTCTCCTCTTGAACCACTATATCTGTTGCTGAAAACTGCATTCAAATCCGTTGCGTCAACGATCTAAGCGTACAAACAACGGGACCGACTCTATTTATTTATTTATTTATCTATTTTACACTATGTAAAGAAACAGCGAGACCGACTTTGTTTTACTGTGAAAAGATTTTAAGTAGTAGCTAAATCCTTAACGCACACATACATACAACACACACACACAGAACTCTACACAAACATAGGTTCCACTTGTGTGCAACAATTATTATCATATTAGTTTAGACCCGAGATTAAGGCCTAACTAGATTAGATTTGATAAGATTATATCTTTTAATAGTCAACACTTTGAATATAAAGTGGCTTTACAAAAAGCCTGAGAAATACAACTTGTAGTTTTCGTAATGTAGGTACGTTTTATTTCTTCGTTTGTCTAAGTTAATCGTTTTATTTACACACGATGTGGGATATTGGTATTTAGTATCTTCTTCTTGAGAACTTTAACATCTTGACTTATCCCGTTTCTAATTGGGGTATGTTTTTACATAGTTTTAGATTTGGAAGAACATCGGTATATTTTTCGTGGAGCGACTGTCATCAGATCTCCGACCATCGACCATATGACGACCTCGATGGCAGAGTGGTCACCATGCCGGACTGCCATTCGTAAGGTTGCGGCTTCGATTCCCGTACGGGGTAAATATTTGTGTGAATCACAAATGTTTGTCTCGGTCTGGGTGTGTGTGTGAATGAGTGTGTGCATAGTTCCTGATACCCTAGATACAAGTTTCGAACTTAGTTAGGGGTCAGTTACTATAATGAGATGATGTAGTGAATGATTATGTTATGTTATCTAAGTACACAATCCAGTAAGTAGGCTGTATGACATGTTTGGCTAATCTAATTGTTAGACTTTGGGCTCTAACAACGCCCAAATACAAATTCCGAAGGAATTTTGTAGGAAAAAGTATTCTTCAAATACATTCCTACAATTCTTAGTATAATAAACATAACCTAAATCAATCCAGTAGTTTTTACGTGAAAGAGTTACAAAGATCCATCTGTACACCCGTATAAACATCGCGTTTATAATATTAGCATAATTCTCTAATGTTTCCAAACATGACCCGAGTTTCAGATCACCAAAACGCATTAGTAAAACATTATATTCTCTTCACTGTAGATGTAGCTGAGTTTTGGCCTGGGAAAATTTAGTATTATTTAGTAAGTATTTATTATTTAATTTTTTTCACTTAATTATATTATTTTGTGGCCATTACGGCCAGAAGAAGACTGTTCCAAAATGAAGCGTAATAATTACGCCTATTCCTTCCCCCCGCACTAATATCCTCAGTGAGAGGAACAAAACAGGCCGATACATTGTTAAAAAACCCACAGAACATCTGTTCCTCATCAGAAACAGACTATTACCTAATAAATTGGTATAAAACGATACTCATTTCGAAATAATCTATCATAAGTGGTCGAGCACGAATAATTTTAAAACAAATGAGGGTAAGTTGTTATGGGGTACGTTTCCATTGTATTTTTAACGATTCAAGAGGGATGGAACTTTTATTTCTTGTTCTGTCATGACGTTTGGTTGCGGGTTTGATTCCCGTGCGGAGTGAATATTTGTGTGAACCACAAATGTTTATCTCGGTCTGGGTATGTGTGTGACTGTGAATGAGTGTGTGCGTAGTTTCTGATACCCTAGATACAAGTTACGAACTTAGTTAGGAGTCAGTTACTGTAATGAGATGATGTAGTGAATGATTATGTTATGTTATTATGTTAAAAAGCAAGGTTTAAGAGCGTCGATGATGTAGTATTTAGAAAGGGTTTTGATTTATTGTTTTGATTGAGTCCTTGCTGGAGACAGATACGTTGTCCGCTCCCTAAGTTAGCAACTTTAAAAAGAGATAATTACCTCTAAATTTGGCTTAGTAACACCCACTAACAGTATCTAATTTCCGGCTTCTACTGTTCTTTTTTCAAGATTTATCTAGAGCTCTACCAAATTGTGGAGTCCTAACTAATCCTAACTAATATTATAAATGCGAAAGTAACTCTGTCTGTCTGTTACCTTTTCACGGCTAAACTACTAAAAACCGATTGACTTGAAATTTGGTACAGGGGTAGCTTATGGTCCGGGAAAGAACATACGTTTTATCCCGAAATTCCCACGGGATCGGGAACTACGCGGGTGAAACCGCGGGGCACAGCTAATATTCTTATAATTAAAATATAGTAATTTCAAACTAAGATCCTCATAGATTAACGCGAATAATAAAAAACATAAAATAAACTCGTACTACAATGGACCCACACACCAAAATAATCTAATTTAGCGAGCCCCACTTGCTGATGGGTTAAGTGGGCGTTTAAACTCTCATTTTTGGGTCAATTTCACCCGAAAGCTACCCGTTTAAGACAAGGGTTGTTATTACTAACGTAATTATAATTATATTCTTGTTATCGCATTGTTACCGATAGTTTAAAGGTGTATCTGTTAATAAGGTTTTGAATGATATTTTAACCCAAAGTTGTTTCAAATAAAAGGTTTTGTAAAACTAAACAGTGGGTAAGATTTTAATATCAAATGGGTATTTTTGGGTTATTCGTCTTAATATATGTATACAAGGCCAGGCCAGGACATGATATACCTGACTGGCTGGCTGACCGCTGAAACCTAGTAATTTGGAGATAAAGAAAAATCAAAATAAAGATAAAAAAAATTAAAAGTATTCTTTATAAACATTTTGCTGAAAATCAGTAAGTAAGTACCTATGAGGTGCAAATAATTAAATACAAGTATGCTTTAATTTCCAATACACATTGCAATAATCAAATAATTCCAATCATATTGAAAATTAAACTATTACAAACAAAACTTCGTTCAATAATTAATAATCCAATTAGCTAACCGGCACACATCACACAATCATTTTCACGTTTATAATCAACTCTAACACTTTCAAAATAGAGTCTAAAATCATTAGAACATTAACGATTACATGTTCAATTAATTTGACAGTGACAGATGTCAAAGTCAAAGCGGAATTAATATTAATTACGGTCAATAGTTGTCAGCGTTCGGCAGAATGGATTCAGGGTCTTGCCTCATTTGTTATTTAGTAATAAAACAATAATTTTATTTAAATAAATTAGATAAGTAGGCTTTTTTTAACTTATTTCACTTACTCATATATAGATATTAGCGACACTTGGATGGGCAAATAATTTATATTATTTAAGTCAAAAAGATTTTCGAAATTTAAGACTTCTAATTAAGGATAACTTTAAGGATAACCAACTTATACCTAAAGGAATGCAGATGTATCTTACTCTGTAATAGTCAAATGGAAGTAAACATAAAGAAAGGTAGAAATTTTAAACTTTAAAACATTTACGATCAATCAGCCTTAAAAAAACTAACAAACATAACACTGAACAAACTATTTAAACCAAAAAAGTAAATAAATAAAGATCCGTATTACATTCAAAACATTTAGATAATCAGAAACAGTTTCTTTATTACAAAACTAATAAATAAAAATAAACAAAGCGCGCTACGAACTATCAACGGACCCATTGATAGAGAGATAAACACACAAACAAACAAGAAAAACAATATTTTAAAACCCAATCTAAAATCAACCATAAGCTCTAAGCAATAAAATAAAAATTACAGCAACAAAAACCGTTTGAAAAATCTCAACTATAATTTGATTAAGGTTATCTAGATGGAGCTGTCAATCGCCATTAAAGAACTGTCACTTTGACAACCAGTTGACCAACGACAGCGCGGTATTTGAAAATTCGAAATTTGAACGTGTTTATAGGATATGGAAATTAGTATGGATTTGGAGGTAGGAATATAATATTTTTTGATATAATCTGTGGTTTAGATGGTGTTTGATTTTGGGTGTAGAGTTACATTTGTGGCATCTACAATGTATCTTAAATTTAACTAGTGACTAAGCATTAGGTAATTAACTAGAGGTAAAAGAATAATTCGGCTTACGGTGAAGGAAAACATCGTGAGGAAACCGGCACACACCTGGGAAGAAATTCTAAGGTTGTGTGTGAAGTCGACCAACCCGCACTTGGCCAGCGTGGTTGACTAAGGCCTAATCACCCTAATCAGGGTATGCTCGAGCCCCTCGGTGGGGACATATATGTGCTGATGATGACAAGAATAATTTGAAAAAGTGCTTTGGAGGGTACGATAAGCCGTCATTCTCGGTTGTCGTTCTAACATTGTCACACAGTCGTTTCGGGTAGAAGAGTCCTCAAATGTCCAACATTTCGTTTATCCAATAAATGTCCAATGTATCGCCATCTGGGTTGCGAAAAACTGATGGTAGTCGCTAAAATAAAAAAATCATCAAACACATCCAATCATATAGTCACCAAATTTTCTGTGCCGGCGGCCAAAAGTTACGTTACTATTGTCATTTTGATTCTAATGTCATTTGGATACATTTTCAATAAACTGATGAAAGATGCGATTACAGCGACGCTGTCACCGGCACAGAAAACTTGGTGACTCTATAAACTAATTAAACATGGGATAGTTTCCTTTGCTTTCAAATGAGTCTATCACACGTTTAGTTACCAAAACTATAGCTGCCTTATTTGCGTTGCATTTTTAGTCAGGTTTAGTACTAAACCAGATTTTACAAACAATTTTGAATACTGTTAAAAGACTAAAGTGAAAGATTTGACTGACATTTTTGATTTGACATGCAAATAAGGCAGAATGAGCTTTATTTGTGTTGCATTTTTAGTCTGGTTTAACAAAACCTGGTAAGCATTTGACACCTTGTCAGTCAAATCTGTCACTTTGACAGTATTCCAATATTGATTGTTTAACCTGGCTTAGTGCTAAACTAGACTAAAAATGCAACCCAAATAAGGCTCATTAGGTCTTATTGCAGAAAACCTTGTGTTCTTATCTTTATAATGACTAATATGCTGTACAAAAAGAATATAAAAATCTAGTTTTACTACAAAAACTACAGCAATAATAAGCATTATAATTGCTTAAAAAAAACGTTTTATAATTAATTAAGTTTTCAAATGAGAAGTAACTTTTAATTAGTGATCATAAAATAAAACGAATTACATTTAATTAGCACCATTCGTAAACTGTTAAATTAATTGTCTGTTAACAAGTAATCTTAGTTATCTTAACCGTTTTTTTTTTCTTAACGAATGCCTACGTCGTAATAACTAACTACATAATTTTATATGTGCCTACGTCATACTATATGGTGTGCCAAATTTTCATCGCAATCTGTTCAGTGTTGATATATCAGTCAGTCAGTAATGGATGTGCTTTTTAAATGTATATTGCAGGTTAATATATCCTCAATTTTCTTGGTAAATGATTTAAAACATATATGTATTTAACAATCGTAGTAAAGGAATAACACCGACCCCATAGATTTCTTACACTTATCTGTATTTCGGGAATCAGAAAATACGAACACACACACATTCATTCATACACACATAAGTACAGTGGTCGAGCATAACTGTGATTATCACAGTTCGAACTCCGGTTAACTCGATCGTGGTAGTACCAAACTCTCACAGAATTATCAGAGTGAGTAAGTAGTTCAAGCTACTGCGTTTTCAATCTTAAAATCATCATATCTTCCTCCATGTTGTGTTTCGTCTATGGCGAAAAACTTGGCTTAATTTTGGTGATATGCTCGGATATGGCTAGTAAAGCCGAAATTGATCTTAAATGTTTTGTCACAGGGCTAGCAGTAGTACAGTTTGCTTTTCATCTTAACATTTGATCGGCAGTTTGACATGTGATCATTATGCACCTTGGGTCGTTCCCCGTTTATTCAAAAGATTAAGGATACATTCTGAGGCAGTAATTTTCAACTTTTTAATTGATTCTTTTTGACTAATAGTCAAAATTATTTTTTTTCAACACACTTGCTCATAAAGGGGCTCTTATTTGTGCAAAAACAGTTGAATAATGACACGTTTTATTCACTAGTTAGTTATAGATTGTTTTTTTTAATTGCTTTGTTTTTAAAAAAGTTTCGACACCAAAAAAATGGTTTCCATACACATTAAAAACAAACTTCAACTATGTTGCCTTACTTTTGGTAGGTCTATGGTCGATTCCATTCATTCATTCATTCGTTTTTTTTTTAATAAGTATATTCTTTTAGTCTTTGGCGATCACCATTGTTGTGTTGGATGCGCGCGAATAGAAAAACTGTTTATTTATTAGCGAAAAATGATAATTTCTTCGCAAATGTGTTGAAAAACGTTGTATGGTACACGCGAGTATTGATGATTACTATCCTCGGCTATCTTCAGACCCTCGCCTGACGGCTCGGGCCTCAATAGCGCCTCGGAAGTAATCATCAACTTACCTCGCTTGTACCATAAATAACTATTATTTCAACTTCCCTTCATGCAAATCTACTAAAATGAATCAATTACTTTAAATACCGTTAACCAATACAATAAGAAATAGAATTTAAAAAAACTACCACTAAATTCGTTAAGAGATCCTACTTTAGCTCTTAAATTAAATTAAGCATTTTACTTAAAATGCCGGCTAAATTCACAAATAACTTGAAGCTTTGTAAAGATTAAACGATTGTCCTAATCTTAAACACATTAACAAAACGTCAATCCTTTTGCTAAAATCTCTTTAAACTATTCTTTAAATTGTATTAAAACTTTCGGCTGGCTTTGAAACTTGTTATAAAGGAATAAACTTATTTAACACTTGGTTTGACTTTTGAAACAGTTATACTAAATTGTTAATTATGAGCTAAAGGACATACCTTCTTATTTTTTAACTAATATTCAATATCACATCTCTCAAGCAAGCAAGCACAACTCTCTCAGTGATGGTATAAGTATACATCTTCTTGAGCAGCATGTGTTAGACCACTGCAGGACATATGCCTCTCCACACTTTTCTGTCACTGGTTTTCTGATCCATGTCCCGGCATCTTGTGGCATAATTATAGAAAGGCATATTTCTTGCCCAAACGTGTTGGTGATCTCAGACACAAAGTATGTATCATAGAAATCATACAAAGCTTAATCCAGGAATTGAACAAGACTGGCATGTATATTCACGTGTCACTTTGAAGAAAATGTCGTGTCTATGTTATAAGATAATAGCGGCGCCCCTCGGTTTCACCCGCGTAGTTCCCGTTCCCGTAAGAATATGGGGATAAAATTATGCTAAAAACCTTCCCACTGAATCACTCTATATATTAAAACAAACCGCATCAAAATCCGTTGCGTAGTTTTTAAGATCTAAGCATACATAGGGACAGAGAAAGCGACTTTGTTTTATACTATGCAGTGATTCTTCATTTGGAACCAATAAACGCGTGTAAAACCACAGTGCAAAGCTAGGAACCAATAAATTAAAAATGAATAAGAGCCCATTACAGATCTTCATAAAAACCGCTCTTGAAAGTCACGCTATTTTTTTAAAACCCAAATCACCTACAATAATCCCATAAGTTAAACACAAAAAAAACTAATTTTTCACTAACTTATCTTTAAATTTGTTTGTGAAATCTATGATGCGGTTATGGCAGCCACCCGCGAAGTTTCGCAGAAACGTCCACATCTGGGAATCGAATCCACTACCTGCAACTTAAGTAGGACTTAGCGTAATCCTTTTAACTATTTGACTTCTCTCAGTTGAGTGGGTGCGGTTCTTTTTTCAAATTAGTCAAGTAGATTGCGTTCGTTTTTTTGGGGGGAAAATTTTGACGTTTTAAACGGATCTTTAGTTTAGATTATTCTCGGGTTTGAGATCACCGACACGCTTTAGACAAGTGTTGTGATTACGTGTATTCCTTTGTTTATCATTGGGATCTCAAATATTGATAACTAGCAGCGCCCCGCGGTTTCACCCGCGTAGTTCCCGTTCCCGTGGGAATTTCGGAATAAAAAGTATCCTATGTTCTTTCCCGGACCATAAGCTACCCCTGTACCAAATCAAGTCAATCGGTTCAGTAGTTTAGCCGTGAAAAGATAACAGACAGACAGACAGAGTTACTTTCGCATTTATAATATTAGTAGGGATTTACTTCAACCTGACTCGGTAGTAAAAAATAAATCGCTGGAAGTACCTATACTAAAGTATGACGAAAATCGTGCAGAATTTTATACGCGGTGCGTAATAGGTGTATTTTTACGGAATAAAGATCGCGAGAATAAAATTCGCGCGGTGGATATTCGCTGTGCGGATGACGCCTAAATTCATCGGGGTGTTTCTAATAGACTACTATTATGATCCGTGGTTTAACGTTTATCTATAAACCAAAGAAGCTCTTTAGCCATGAACAGAAATGTTCTATCACGAATTGTTCAATCACCTGACGCCACCTAAATCATCTTATGTAGATGTATAGGCCAATGATGATGATAAACCAAAGCCAAATTTGAAAAATGATAAAATTACATTACTGGATTCAGTAATCAAATCTGGAACCTCTAAGTAAATTTTAGGCAGTTGCAGCGTAACGGGTAAAGGAAAAAATAAATAAATATTATGATACATATCTTTCCTTTTTTCAAACAATAATAAAAACCAATTCCCTTATTTATTATTTCGTACAAAACAATGAATAACAAACCAATAAAAACACTTTATAAAATTGCCATTACAAAATAAATCTTTGAACAATAATGGAAAATATAATGGCTATAAAATGTCAAAATACTTGATATTATTATCGTTAAATATCGATATTCGTTTCACGTCCCTATCAATATTCAATTGAGGTAGTGCTGTCATCGTACCGATGCAATCGTGACGTCATAGCGAATACATTATGTGTGGTCCTTGACTTCGGTTTATCGATATATTTTACCACCAAATTTATACTTAAATACGATGTAGGTGTCATCTCACTGTAAAATATATATTATTTTTTGCAATCTTACAACCTAATTTGGGATTAGATGTATCCCTCGGCCTCTAGCCTGTGTACTATTCCTGGTTATTAGGAACATCTGTGTTCCTAATTTCGCCCAAATCAATGTACTTATTAGTTTTTGCATAAAGCATGCACAAATATACAAACACTCAATAAAAAACTCTTAAATAATTTTTTTTGGCTTTTTTGCTCGAATAAAGACGAATAGGTATAGAGAATATTTAGTTTTTCTTTATTATACTTAATTTTCAAACAACGAACTTTTTGGGAAAAGATTGACTATCACTTTTTTTATCCCAGCAGCGAGCAGTTTTATTTTATCCGTCGGCATATAAGGCGAATCTCCGGCGATTTATGTTGGACTATAGTTATTTATGGTACAAGCGAGGTAAGTTGGTGACTACTTCCGAGGCGCTATTGAGGCCCGAGCCGTCAGGCGAGGGTCTGAAGATAGCCAAGGTTAGTAATCATCAATACACGCGTGTACCATACAACGTTTTTCAACACATTTGCGAAGAAATTAAAATTTTTCGCTAATAAATAAACAGTTTTTATATTCGCGCGCATCCAACACAACAATGGTGATCGGCCAAAGACTAAAAGAATATACTTATTAAAAAAAAATTCGAATGAATGAATGAATGGAATCGACCATAGATCTACCAAAAGTAGGGCAACATAGTTGAAGTTTGTTTTTAAAATGTATGGACACACTATTTTTGGTATCGAAACTTTTTTAAAAACAAAGCAATTTAAAAAAACAATCTATAACTCACTAGTGAATAAAACGTGTCTTATTCAACTGTTTTTGCACAAATAAGAACCCCTTTATGAGCAAGTGTGTTGATAAATTATTATACATTAGATCCTATTCTAAAAACGGATTAAAGGTTTATTACTACTCACCCAATACTTACACATGTTTTCCATAATAATGCAGCTGGCGTTGCAGTTTTCTAGGCAACAAATTGCCATCACACTGATGTACAGATTTTTATTATTCCCTTACAATATTCTCAATATTGATATCTTTGATTTACACGAACACTACACATTGAAATAAAACACTTAAACGGATTTTTGTCGTGGTTATATTTTGTTTTACATTTTCTGACGTTTCGGATTCTTTACAGAACCCGTGATCACAGAAGACTGTGATCACGGGTTCTGTAAAGAAAGAAAGACCGGGAGGATAGGAGTTTAGTGGAGGTCTTTGGAGAGGCCTATGTCTAGCAGTGGACGAGTACGAGCTGAAGATGAACACCATCTTATTTAAGATAAGGCGTATCTAATAAGTATGTTGGTAAGATTCTTTACAGAACCCGTGATCACAGAAGACTGTGATCACGGGTTCTGTAAAGAAAGAAAGACCGGGAGGATAGGAGTTTAGTGGAGGTCTTTGGAGATGCCTATGTCTAGCAGTGGACGAGTACGAGCTGAAGATGAACACCATCTTATTTAAGATAAGGCGTATCTAACAAGTATGTTGGTAAGATTCTTTACAGAACCCGTGATCACAGAAGACTGTGATCACGGGTTCTGTAAAGAATCCGAAACGTCAGAAAATGTAAAACAAAATATAACCACGACAAAAATCCGTTTAAGTGTTTTATTTCAATATTCTCAATATTTGTCTATCCAATATTCTTACCAACATACTTGTTAGATACGCCTTATCTTAAATAAGATGGTGTTCATCTTAAGCTCGTACTCGTCCACTGCTTGACATAGGCCTCCACTAAACTCGGTCTTCAGTTCTTTCCACCCAATCTTTACAAGCCAGTTTACTTATGTCATCTTCCCACTTAGCCAGGAAATGGACAGCGTAGTTGTGTGTTGTGTCCATTTTGCATGAGATAGACTTATTATACTACTAGCGGCGCCCCGCAGTTTCACCCGCGTAGTTTCTGTTCCCGTAGGAATATGGGGATAAAAACCTTCCTCTTAAATCACTCTATCTATTAAATAAACCGCATCAAAATCCGTTGCGTAGTTTTAAAGATCTAAGCATACATAGGGACAGAGAAAGCGACTTTGTTTTATACTATGTCTAGTGATTACTAGCTATCATGATTCGCTGATTTCGCGTGACGTAAGCTTCTTTAACTAACTGATTATGATTAATAATTTTCTTACTAATCTTTTTTTAAATTCTTCATAATGAAAAGAGATCATGCAAAATCCATTGTTATTTGTCAGTTGATCTTTATAAACTTTGATGATAAGAATTCTTTGAGATTTTAATTAAATTAACTTTTGATTTCTTTTTTTATATTATATTTTACTAAATTTTGAATTTTATTCTCCAACATCTTTTTCTATGCTACTAATTAATAAGTGTAAGTCTTCAAATTATGTGGTTCAATAACATAACGTTATCTAACACAGAAACTTATCAAAAAAGGTCAAATAAACACAATATAAATGAGTAAAAACATATATTTTATATCACTTGTCTTTTAAATTACTACAAATTTCGGTAATGAGTGTGTTGAAATAACATTGATTGACAATCCCGTTGGATCCCGGGATCAGACACAAATCCCGCGGGATCTTTTGAAATTCCGGGATTTTTTAAAAGAAAATCCGCGGCACTCTTTAAAATGTAAGGTTCAGTTATAAATCCCGCGGAGTTTCTTTCAAATCCCGGGATTACATGAATTAACCGGGATAGTTTATTAAATTACTGATTATCCCGGAATTTATGGGATAATTATTACCAAATACAGTCTGAATGAACTATTTAAGTATCTGAATATACACACAAAGTACTTTTTATTATTATGCTTATTGATTGGGAGGTACATATTTTTTGTTGAACGTAACTAATTAAACAGAATTTAAACTACTAGTTAAAGTAAAGACTTTAACTTTGCAGAATAAATAGCCAAAAAATTAAAGACTTGATTATGACCATTTGTTAAAATTATAAAATAATTCAAAATGGATCTTAAAATTTTCCATCAAAAAAGTGATCCATTTCAATTGATACATTCAACAAAAAACCGATCCTCCCAACAACCACTAGAACTAACACACAATATTTACAAATCACTAATTTAAAAACTAAAAATGTACATTTAAAACTACAATAAAGTAAAAGTAATTTAATTTAATATTATAATTATGTTTTAATTTATTATTTACAATCAGCAACTATGGCATACAAGATCCACGATAGTTGAAGGAACTTTATTTAGTATAACTTTAAGAGATTTTTACAATACAAATCGTCTATACAATGAATTTTATAATTTAAGTACATCGAAACAATAAATAAGTTATTTACAAACTATTCGTTTAATAAGAAATATTTTTGAAGACATTACAATTTTGGGATCCGTTTTTATTGACTGATCCAGAAGTATTGATAAATCATAACGGATCTTTTAAATATTTCATTGGAAACGGATTTTGCGATCAGTATTTTTATTTGTTTGCTTTTACCATAAAAATACAATGGTAAATTTAAAAATATGTTCTAGAATAAGAAAAAAATATGTTTAGTTTCCACAAATATCCGTATTTTTTATTAAAAATGGAAACAAAATGAGCAATTTAGTAAAATTTTATCAATTTTTTATTATCGTTAATACTGCGCTTGGACATTTATGCTAAAGGAACTTTATACACTAAGTTTTACTTAAATTGAGCGAAATTATTGTTATAATTTAATTTATTTAAAAGATATTTCTTTGATAGAGACAAAACTATCATCAATACTAATATCATCAGTGAGTGAAAGTATATATACGCCTATATTTTACTTTTAGGAAAATGAACGTTTCAATTTAATAGGGATGTCGACTGGGTAAACAAAATGAAATTCTAATTAGTCCGTCAGATAGATTTCGAAAAAATATTAGACACGTATTTTTTTGTTTTACAAATTAATAAAACTGACTTAGTTATAACGCATTAAAGTTCAGGAGTGGGGGCTTGACGATGATTCTTGGTAAAAAATGTATGTAGCTGTGACGTCACACGAGTTTTCTATGCACTATATCGTCTTAATTATTTGTTTGTATCAAAAAAGAGAAAATACGTGTCCAATATTTTTGCGAAATCTTATCTGACGGACTAATTAGAGTTTTTTAGTCGACATCCCTATTTAGGGCAAAGAGACATAAAACACTTCCCAGAAAATATTCGATTTAACTAAGTATTTTAATTTCAGTAAAAAAAACCTCTCACTCTCTATAATGATATCAATGTTTTGTATCTTCAAATGTCTGTAAGATCATAAGTTAGACTAACAAGCCTTTGTTTTTACAATTAATAAGTAACGTAATTTTGGTACGGCCAATGACTCAAGTTTCATTCAACAATTAAGTATATTTATTATTCGATTTAGAATACAATTCGAATAGGTAATATTCGACATTGACTAAAATAAGCAAACCAATGTGTCCTTATTCCTACTATATCCTAACTAATATTATAAATGCGCAAGTAACTCTGTCTGTCTGTTACCTTTTCACGGCTAAACTACTGAACCGATTGACTTGAAATTTATTCCGAAATTCCCACGGGATCAGGAATTACGCTTGTGAAACCGCGGGGCACAGCTAGTAAAAAATAAAACCCAAAGTGTCCGTAGAAACAGGGCCGTAGCCGTTTCTGCCTATTTTCCAACAATAAAACGGCAATCAATACGTTTGTAATTAAAAGCCAGCCATCTAGTTAGGAATAAATCGTAAACCGTCGGACATGCCCGCTAATCGCAAACACTTAATGAATAAAAACTATAATTAAAATCGACTAAGAGTTAATTGAGCTGAAAATGGAATCCTGATTTCGAATTACGACTGGCAACATTATTGTGATGTTCTCTTTTTAAATTTGTTTGTTTTTCTAATTGAAAATTAATTAGTTTATGAGTTTCCGTTAATGAGGTTCGTTACGGGGAATTAGAAAAGTTTGTTAATTATGACCATCGATAATTTATCTGAGATGTTGGTTTTTTAAAACGTTTTGTTATTGCTGATTGAAGGAAAATTATAGGATAATTGGTATACTCTTAAATACAGTTAACTGTAGTATTTTCTTTAATGCCAATAATTTCCATATAGATTTTAATCACAAATAATGACCAACAAAACACTGTACGACTAATACCTTCAAAACTACCAAATTAAAAATGATGGCAAACGAGCATAAATTAAAAAAAAAATCTGTAATCGATACACGATCGGGGCAAATCGATTCTTATACGACTCGAATCGTAATCGTAAATCATAAGAACAAAAGACGGAAAGGGAAAAACAAATTACCCTTATAATCGCTTATTAAAACCTGGTTTTTAAGATTTAAGACCTCTAGACCACTTACTAAATGCACAATGGGCCTTAAAATGCGTAACATAATGTTCTCGTTGCTTTTGTGATAATTTCTGCATAAATCTTGTGTGGTTCTGCAATTATTATAAAGTTTTACGTAAACAATAAGCTTTGTACTTTTCATTTAAGTTTATCAAAAAAAAGGACAGCTGAGTTTCTAGCCAAATAAAGTATTTGAAGTCAATGTTTCTTCTCGATGAAACGATATGAGCTGTTAGTGTATCTTACTGCTACAAGAATATTTGTGGGAATGTATGCTTTTCACGCAAATTTTGACTGAACTTATTATTATGAAATTTGCGTAGGTATATCTGGGATTTACATAAGTAGGGCACCTAGCTTCTTTGACGTCAACAGACACTGAACTAGCGTTAAAAATAATAGAATAGCTCATCATTGTTAGAGCAGATTTTTCCATCGCTAGATAACTTTATTCGAGGACTAATTTTGTCAGTTATTCCATACAAAAACTGTCAAACGTCAAATTTATTCCTCGAATAAAAGTTATCTGGCGATGGAAAAATCAGCCCTTAGGCCAATAAGTCTACATCTTGGGAACATACCAATAAAAATACACTAAGAATAAAAATGAAAGGTAACCAATAACAAAACTCAAAAGAATTTAATCAGATCAATACAATCCGTTAACAATCCAACGCGTGAATAAAAGTATAAACATAACCATCAACAGATCTCTATCATAAATTCTGAACTCACGTAGACAAATAGCCACGAACAATCGTCAGCAGTTTAAAAACAATTTGGTTACGTCTGGAGCAATTACGAAACGCGATCTTCACTATAGATATGTTTCTGAACGCATCTCTTAATAATACACTCGCGCAATCGCCTTCATCTCTATTATACATCTATCTCTTTTTAACTTTAACGTTTTCCATAACCTCGTCTCGCTCTACCGTTGACAGGCCGTTTAGAAACCACAATCCCGACCTATCAGCGTTTCAAATCTAAAATGTCTAATTATACCCACATCAGTCGAGAAGAACTTCAAAAGGGCCATTTTTAATTAATTTAGCCCCAAAAAACTATTATAATATGACCAATTTTGTTATCTAATTAGCTGTGACGAGTTAACAAGACAGACGCCATTTTGTAATGTTTAAAACCGTTATTAATAGCTGGTTTGAATTTCAAATTGAGATAAATCATCTCTAACTAGAACCTATCAATTAGTTGAGCGTTTAATAACAACATAAAGTTTGTATTTTAATAATTACACAATTGACGCGTGTAAAAAACGTGTTTAAGTTTTTCACATTTCATAAATAATTAAGTACTTTTTTTATTAAACATCCCATAAATATTATTAACTGGTATCCCAATTAAAAAGTTTCATAATTTAATTTGAGTCATTGGCCATGGCTGTAGAGAAATTTGAATTTAAATTAGTGTTCCATTTCTAACACACTGTCATAGAGAATAGAAAATGATAAATAAATTATGTTTTATTATCTATTATAATTATTTTTTTTAATATTTACAAAACTTATGCACTGTCACGGAATTACGTTTCGTTTTCACTCTCACTTAGTTCGTCCATGTCCATGTCGATTAGTTCCTCGTCCTCTTCTTCATATGAGTTGTTGAACTGACTTCCATCATCAGGTTTCGATGACGACCCTGACTTGGTGCCAGTTTTCGCCTCCTCCTCCTGTTGCATCCTTTTATGCTTAGTTCTTCTGTTTTGGAACCATACTTTAACCTGTAACAAAAGAAAAATATATTTAGTTTGAGCTGAAGCTAATCTTATTGATTTTTAATGATTTAATCTTTGGGTTTTATATCTATCTCACTTTAATGATTGTGTCTGTCCCTTTCTTCATGTTTAAGCTCCTTTTAGTGTGTTATGTGTCCATGTCAACAAATTGTACTTAACTAGGCTATTTTATTAATAAAGAGGATTTTTATACTGATTATCTTCTGGGTTTCATTTTACATAACTAGCTGTTATATTGTTTATTGTGTTTTTCTTTGTGGTTTGTAGATTTTTTGTTCATAATTCTCATGATCGTTAGTTATTAGCTCATCGAAATATTTAAAATCTTAATTCTAAGCTACGTAGAGAACACATAATAACAATATGAGGCTTGCTTGATGTAGCTGTACCGCGTAAGTATGTGCCTAATGTTAATTTTGGTAATCAGGGTGAGAGGTCTTTGTTGTACTGATCCTTATAAACTAATACTTTACTTCACACTACATAAAAACTTATTTACAGAAGAACCTTACTGACATAACTATATAAAAAAGAAAATGAATATAAAACTAACTCCAAAAACTATATCAATTTACATTTAACGGTAAATCTAACATCAATAAAGGGTTGCCGGAACCATCCAATAAAAAATAACTACACTGGCAACCCCCTAACAGAGTAACAATATCTCATGGGGTATTGAACGAAAAAATTGCCATTTTTTTCCGAACAAAAGAAGGTTTCCCGCCAAAAATCACGGCGGCCATTTTGTAAGACAATTTGTCACACGGGTAATG
This sequence comes from Timandra comae, assembly GCA_958496195.1. Taxonomy (NCBI): domain Eukaryota; kingdom Metazoa; phylum Arthropoda; class Insecta; order Lepidoptera; family Geometridae; genus Timandra; species Timandra comae. The sequence goes on from OY292376.1 coordinate 1,590,381, forward strand.
GCGCGAAAAATGTATTCATATCGTTCTAGTAAAGTTTATACGCTTTTGAGATGTATGATCGAGTTTTATTACCAGATTGTAATATATGAATGTTTCTTTTTGAAAATAGTTTTGTGCATGAAAGAAAGAAATGTTTAATAAAAAAGTTAATATAAAAAAACATCATAAATTATACATTATGTTCATTTAATTGTTGATATTATGAATACCATTACAAAAGACAACCCTACATTTCTTGTCAGTTCGTCGCAGAAGCTTTAAAAATTATCTCATTTTATAAATCCTATGTTATAAAGATTGGTTAAATTTAAACTGTATGTAAATGTTTGTCAAACATGGCTGGAATTTAAGATCACTAAGCACAATAAGCAAGCGTGTTAATAATGCCTATTTTTTCTTACTCTATCGACTTATATTATCATTAGTGACTGAAAACCGTCGCTCTGTAGTGAGATCTTTCAAGCCTATGAGTACTTTATTCTTTATATCATCATTAGCTCATATATATGTCCGCCCCGAGGGGCTCGAGCCTACCCTGAATTAGGGTGATTAGGCCTTAGTCGACCACGCTGGCCGAGTGTGGATTGGTTGACTTCACACACAACCTTAGGATTTCTTCGCTGGTGTGTGCAGGTTTCCTCACGATATATTCACCGTAAGAGCGTCGTACATATGAATTTGAAAATTATATTCTTTAAAAATACTTATAAAAACATTAATTATACTATACATCGTAAATAAATAGCACAAATCCCTAAAATCGCTATCAATAATAACATAACAGTATTTTATTGGCGTATAAAACATAGAATTTCTATTAAAATGCCAACGACACGTAATAATACATGAAACCTTTAATATAATGAAATATGCCGTGAAATTACATCGAATCAAACTAGTACAATAATAAATTTAAATGTAGAAACCAATATATCCTACTATAACAATCCTACTAATATTATAAATGCGAAAGTTTGTATGTTTGGATGTTTGTGAGTGTGATTTGAATGAAATTTGGTACAGATGTTCCTTATACCTAGAAATAACACATAAGTAGATCCTTTTTAAGGAATAGTAATAAATGTTTACAATCCTAAAGACATTTTAAGGATAAGATTCCACGCGGGATAATCCGCGGGGCACTGCTAGTACAAAATATAAGTAAGTACATAAAATATAATAAGTACAACACCAAACAACAAAGCGTCCCAAGAAAGTAACAAATCACGAGTACAATCGTTTACAAAAGTGTTAGGGGGTGTCAAAATAACCCCCCGCTGAAATTCCACTCCATTACACAACCCCAAAGGGTGGGGAAGGAAGCGACTTGATTGATATTCGATGTATCGTATGCACTGGTAATGTACCGTGTCCACAAGTGTATCGATTGTAGGGGATCATTCGATTAGCTGGGCGACGTTTATACGATTTAGGGATGTGATTTTTTGAGTTAGGATTTTTTGGATTTTGAGCGGTGATATGTTCACAACTTCTTTTTGCTTTAATTAATATTACTGTATGTTTAATTTTCTTTTTTTGTATGAGTAAGCAATAAATGATTTTTTATTTTTTAACCCCCGACGCAAAAAGAGGGGTGTTATAAGTTTCACGTGTCTGTGTGTGTGTGTGTGTGTGTGTGTATCTGTCTGTCTGTGGCATCATAGCTCCCGAACAGATGAATCGATTTCAATTTAGTTTGTATTAAAGGGAACTTACGTGCGAGTGTTCTTAGACATGTTTGATGAAAATCGGTTGACCCGTTTAAAAGTTATGGGGGTTTGAAAGTAATTGTGTTGGGGGATTTTTACATTTTTAATTTAATAACGTTTGTGTGCAGTTCAAGCTGTCTGTTAAGCAGAAAGTTCTAGGTTCGATGTTTGAGTCAAGCTAGTTTAAGTTCACCTACACGTTTTTAAAGCGTGTCTATTACATTTATTCCTCCATCTGTGCTTATACCATCAGTAAGAGAAAGGTTTTTGATCTTCATTTAAATCTAACAGCTCAATACTTAGAGAGTCATTCCTACAGTTAGTCCTTATAAAAACTTCACATTTTTACCCAACTACGCAAGACTGAAGATCATGTATTTTAAATATTTCTCTCTACCTTTCCCACATTCAACTCCTCATAAAGAAACAAATAACTTTGTATTTATATCTTTAAAGAACAACAAAACTCAACAAAGACAAGTCATAAAAATTTAAGTACTAATAATGACATACAGACTCCTTACACTTAACGGCCACAGACTATAACTACGTTAAATAGAAGTCAACTGACAACCCGTAATTACACACCAATATGTTACTTAAGTAAAGAAAAAGACTGACTTATGACACTGTAAAGGGCAACACACAATATGGCAGAGATACTATAATATCTTGTCTTAAGCGTGTCTTATGATACAATATCGCTCGCGTTACATTTTGTTTGAAGAAGAATGTTTTTATTTTTCAACTAGCGGCCCGCCCCGGCTTCGTACGGGTCCAATTTTATATAAGAACCTTCTCCTGACAATAACAAACACAACAAAAAAGAATTAGCCAAATTGTCCCAGGCATTATTGAGTTATATAAGAGATATCATAAGCTATCGAACGATATAGAAATATTTTCTATTACAAAGACAAAGAGAAATATTATCGTAGCTTAACTGTTTTATTTTATTTTAAACTTACAGGAAAACTAACAGCTAAGATACAAATTAATTTAAGTAAATATGCTACTGAGGGCTAATTAAGTTTTCACAAACATAAAAGTAAGCTATACTTTAAGATACTACACTATTTGATACCCAGGTATCATAAGATAACATATTATAGCATCTTCACTGTATATGATGCCTTTATCAAAATATTTTAACACCGCAATTATAGTACACACATCAAAAGTGTCTAGGGATCAAGCATTTTTATGCGGATTTCTTGAGATTGAGATGTGGCTTTGTAATAAATTTATGATTTTATAAATTTATATGGATCCTTTTTGGTGCATTTCATAATTTGAATCAGGAACTGTGAATCAAATTCGAGTAAAAGATGAAAATCAGCTGTCAATATTTTCCCTATAAAAACATACAACGCATTGAAGACATTATTAGTGCTACTGTTTCCCTACTACTGATTAAAACCAACGTTATTATGGAGCGGCGACGTCATTTAAGCAGGGAAGAAATGCTCAGAGCCGTGGGAATGATAGAAGCTGGTTCCCGGCAACGTACTGTGGCTTTAGCTCTGAATACAAGTCAGAGTGTTATCAGTCGACTTTGGACACGTTACCGAAGCACTGGTACCGTGGCTGAGCGCCATGGAGGACGGTATCGCTGCACCACACGGAGACAAGACCGATACATTCAAATCTTAACTCGAAGAGCTCCAACAATAACCGCCATGATGTTAGCCGTGCGGCTTCATCACTCTTCAGGGAACTTAATTAGCGACCAAACAGTCAGAAACCGCTTGCATGAAGTGAACCTTCATTCCCGAAGACCGCTACGGGTACCACCTATAGCAATGCACAATCGTAGGATTCGATATCAATGGGCTCTTGAACACAGAAATTGGGCAGAAGAACAATGGCGTTTCGTGTGCTTTTCTGATGAGTCTCGTTTTGGTATGAGACCGGATACAAGACGTATACGACACTGGAGAACCCCTGGACGCCAACAGCGATTAAAATCCTGCCAGGAAGTCCATCCTTATAGTGGTGGAACCATCATGGTATGGGCGGGTATTTGGATCGGCGGAAGAACTGAGTTGATTTGGATCAGAGGCAACCTCAACGCTCAAATTTATGCTGAGACGATTGTATCAGACGTCATCGTTCCTCTACAAGTGCAAATCGGTCCCTTATTTCAGTTAATGCATGATAATGCACGACCGCACACCGCAAGAGTTGTAAGACAGACTCTCGCCGCAGCTAACATCAATGTCCTGCCCTGGCCTGCTCAGTCGCCAGACTTGAACCCGATTGAGCATGCATGGGATATGCTACAGAGAAGAGCTCTGCCGAATATGGAGGGTATCCAGTCGCAAGAAGACCTTTTTTTGTTGTTGCAACGAACATGGGCGGCCATTCCACAGCGTGATTTGGATGAACTCATTTTGAGTATGCCAAACCGATGTTCTTGTGTTGTTAGTGTTCGCGGTAGAAACACGGATTATTAATTGTTTAAGTTACCCAATAAAATTTTAAAGAAAACTGTTATTTCAGTCTTTTTTTCGAACTTTAATGTTAGTGGTTCAAATGTCAAAAATCCCTTTATTAGGAAAATGGCAAATTTCTTTATTAATGCAAAGGTGACTTGGTTTATCGTTACTGTGACAAACGAAAACACTTTATTTGATGAATCCTTAAAGAAAATTTTAATTAATATCAATCAGGAGAAAAGTTATTGCAAAAATATATGTTGATCCCTAGACACTTTTGATGTGTGTATTTACTACCTAAAAATAAAGGTGTTTGTTGATTCATTGCAAAACTGTACGTTTTAAATCGTAAATCGTATTGTAATAACGTGTAATGCTACTTTATGTGTGTTTTACTTTGTTATGGGCGATGAGTCTTCCCTTTAAAATATCTTTAAGTAATGTTAATATTTTGCTTAAAAACTTCATATAAAGATCTCTTACAGCCTGCAGAGCTAAAGCGTTTCTTAAAAAAATCATATTATAAAAAGCGTTTCTCTTAATGATTATATTACAGTAAAAATTGATAGATATGTTTAATACGATTGTCTATTGGACATTGGCAATAATCCGAAAATTAAGCCATGTTAGAGAAATTCTTAATTTACGTCTAAACAGGAAACGAACTTAGGATATTTAGAAGTAATATATTTTGTAGAATTAAGAAAAATGTGCACATAGTACGATAATTTCACCTACTTACTAAAAAACGTTATAACTTCAAAACTATGAGGTCTAGGACAATAAATTTTAGTGATTCTGGTAGGTAACGGATTCCCCTATCCCCCACATCCCGTTGGTCCACTACTTACGGGACACCCTGTATATGGCTTATTCCATACATGTCTTAATGTAAACTTTGATAATCATTGTAATCGAAGTAAAATAAAACTTTATTCCTCCAAAAACATTTGTAAATAAATCGTAATAAAAGAGCCACTCGTTAAACCGTCCGAACCTAATCACAAAGCAATAAAAACCTTATTTAACCTCATACAGAGTTCACACTCCAAAATCACCCCGCATAAACCCAAAACGAAGTCATCAAAACTGAAAACTCGAACAATTAAACAATTATCACATTTTAATGCAAATGTAATTCGCTCCGAGTCCCTCCATAATACTACAATAAATATAATACAGTTTGACAAACACATCTGCCTTCTAACCACTATAAAATGAACCGGCAACAACATAAAAATACTTTTTGATAAAAGCTCAACTAACACTGGTCGAATAAAGCTCCCACATTTTAATTCGAACGGTGAAAATGACACCCGAAAAATAGGGTGTCATTCACACAACCCAAATACGATTAAGTACTTATGTGCGCGATTATACAACTCCCTGCAGATTAGGGTGAGAGAGATAGATATACCAAATTGGAACACGGATAAAAGAGATAGAATTATTTAGGGTAGAAACACAATTAACACTTTCACAGCGGAGCGTTTAGAGCGCCGCTTGATACGGTACGCGGGCGTATTTCTGCATAATTGTGAACATCATAGAAAAATAACGGATAGGGGTATATGGATAATTCTTTTTGTGTTTAAAAGATATACTTTTATATTTTATGGATAATAAATAAAAAAAAATTATAGTATATAAAATAATTTAATACGAGTAAAGTAAACATGGTCATTTTTTATAAAAAAAAAAAAGTCATACAGACAAAAACAGTCACACTCGCTCCGTACTCTCGCCGGCGGTCGACTGAGTGGGCGCGGGCGATCGCGAACTGTAGCTATCGCGTTCTTACTACATACAAACATTGTATATGTGTGTGTAGCTTATGAACTAAGCTACAAACGTGTACAAGGCGGATCACGACAAGACGTCGTGATTTTCTAATAAACATTTGAAAGGCGGTCACGAGTGCTACTCGTGATTCGCGCGTTAGAGAAAAATATGAATGCCGAGCTGAGGTCGTGATCCGCTGTGAAAGTGTTAAGGGGTGAAACGAATCGAGACAAAATTTAAGCGGAAAGCTATTTATCTGTATATTACTTTATTGTCGATCTATTAACGTGCGAGCGAGATAACAGATAGAGGGAAAGAGAGATAATACAAATTGGGGTTGTTAAGTTATATTGCAATTTGATCCCTCTTTAGGAGCGACAGGGACGGAGATAATGCTTTTATACGTGAGAGAAAAGGATAGATGTATTGTTAAGTTTGTAAAGACCAATTGTTAGTTAAGTACGTTTATTTTAACTGGTTACGTAATTTATAATGGAGTTAGTTTATTTGATTAATGCCTGTTGGAAATTATCGGTTAGCCATTACTGGGAGTTGGTGTTACTGAGTGAGTGAGTGAATGAATTGCAGTTTTTATAATGTCTTGGTTTGATATTAGATTACATTGTAATTGGTTTGTCTGTCTGTTTTATTAGCTACTGGTTGTGTGCCGTGGTTTTACCCGCTAAATTCAATAATATAGGATTTTTGGGATAAAAAGGTCATTCTTATAGATTATGTTGTTCTTGGTCTTATAGAACCTTACCAGTAGTATTTACATGAATATACCTATCAGTGAGTTTGTCAGGGATAATGTAAGTTTTCATAGGTTTTGATTTTGTGAATTGGTCTAATAGAAGCCACAGCTTTGAAACTATTGAAAAATACATAAAAAACTTCTACATTCATAATATTAATATGGGTGATGATTATCTATAATATAGACTATATTCCAAATTATATTTTTTCATTTTCAATAAGTTAACTCAACAAACAACCAGTACATCTAACCAACAATTAAGGTCCCCGCACATCTACCATCCGTAAAAACGGTATCAAACATTACAATCCGCTCACTTCCGCACAATATTTCAAGTTTATCTGTTCCGTACAATAGCAATTAGCTAAACTACCCATTAGACGAGCGGAGCGGGCAGGAAGTCGGCCGATTCGGACCCCACTCGCCCCTAACTCGGCTAACTTGATTATCGTACAGTTTAATGATAAGGTTACGTTAAAAATCGGCGGTTTAGTTAGTGTTTGAGGTGATAGTAATGTTATATAAGTTTGTTTGTTTGATTGTACTAATGTGAATTGAAAAAATATATTCCTGTGGAATGACATGGTGGCACGTGGCGGTATAAAATCGCATTTTTTATAAAACCTAAATAACATAACATAATCATTCACTACATCATCTCATTATAGTAACTGACCCCTAACTAAGCTTGGAGCTTGTATCTAGGGTACCAGAAACTACGCACACACTCATTCACACACACACCCAGACCGAGACAAACATTTGTGGTTCACACAAATATTCACCCCGCACGGGAATCGAACCCGCAACCATACGGATGGCAGTCCGGCATGGTGACCACTCTGCTGTCGAGGTCGTCAAATATCCTAAATATTGAACGTATATAGTATAACAATATACATATTACTAATCAATTTCACTAAATATATAAAAGTTGTCAACAGAATAAGAACCCTCAAAACTTTACGCACAATCGACGAAAATTAGAGAGGTTTTTTTTCTTTTTTCCTGGGTCCGCGCTATTTGCCATTTAAAATTAGAGAGGTTTAATTGCGTAAAACGTAAAACTGTCTACGTTAACACATGTTAAGAGACCTCTTAAAAATAACATAAATTCACACATAGACAACCTATATCAACATCAATACTACATACACAAAAGTTCATTGACATCACCTATTTATTATAACACTGCCAACCAAAAACGCAATATGGAAGCAACAAAAATATAAGCTATATTCTACAATTATAATTTTACGACCGGATATCGGCCAAACCTATTGCATAGACCATAAAATCGGCTTTAAATGTAATCCGATAATATTATATAAAGTGCTGTCCGGAAAACCGGATAAAGAAGTCTCCGATAGTCGGATGCGGTTAATGTGCAGTTTCCTTTATAATGACGTTGGTTATTGAAAATAGATTTGTATTTATTTATTTATAATTGTACACAGAGACTTAAATATTATATAATTATAAAAGACGAAAAGGCATGTACAGAGGTGAGCTTAACCCTAAAAGAGTTTTCTTCCAGCAAACCTTAGAGGCTAGAGAGAGAGGTGATTGATGTAGTGTGGGTATTCAAATTATGAATTTTGTTTTCTTTTATTTGGTGCGTTTGTTTGAGCTACTACGGACGGATCTTGATTCTGATACTCTACAATTTGAAAAAGAATATGTACTGTAATAAAAGTTTTCCATACAACTGCAAGATTATTTTCTCTGACTAGTATCATCAATAATACAGTAAATGAGTTAAAAAAAACGTCTCTAATCTTAGGGCTGATTTTTTCATCGCTAGAAATAACTTTATTTGGCGACTTATTTTGAAATTTTGATAGTTATTTCATACAAAAACTGTCAAACGTCAATTTTATTCTTCAGCCCTTAGTAAAACTAAACTGAAATATGATTTCAAGATTACTAAACTAACTAATAACGCGATAAGACCGCCTTTGTATGTACCAACTTCTTTGTAACTATTCTGTTTTTCTGTTCTTTTTCTTGTGTGTTTGTATGTACAATAAAGTATTTCTATCTATCTATCTTATTAACTATTCATTTTCAAGATCATTTTTGCAAAAATCTTAACTACACTCAACCACCACTATCAACCCAGCCCTCAAAGAGGTTGACAAACAATGGTACCAACTACCAACCTTTACCTACTACCCATTGAGGAGTCCCCCTTAAACAAATATTGACATTGCGTCGCGCATGCGTGGTGTAGAGGGGTGGAGCCCCAGGGCGTCTGGTAACGTCCCCTAGCGTGGGGGATTTATTTGGAAGGTTATTATAATGGAAATATGGGAGTTATTTAGAACTAAAGATTTTTTTATACTAATTTTAGGATGTAAACTTGTAAAGGGTCTAAGCTGAAGAGGTCTTGTTGCAGAAAACGGTCCAAGTACAAAAATATATAGTATACTAAATGCCAATCCCGGGGGAATTTAAGATAAAAAGTTCCTATGTGTAATTTCGGATTAAAAAGATGGAAAATACTGTCAATTTTCGTTTTGTTTAAATCTTTTTTCCGATTATTATCACATTAGCATGGAACTAAATTCTTAAATATATTCAAGTTTTTGAGTATTTACACTACAGAGTATTATTAAAAATAATAAGAGTGGAAATAAAGTAGGTATTTAATAAAAGTGCCCAAATTGTTTAAAGTGAAAAAATAAGAACATTCAATTAAAAAAGACTTGTACGGAACATTTTAGCGGTCCGTTTAATTAGTGTTGCAATATAAAAATAAAAAATATTATTAATTTTACCCACAGATTCAATAAACATGTCAACACCATAAACAAGTAATCCTCATTTTAAATAATTACATCAAATCATTACCAACATAAAAAAACACATTCCAATTTTAAAACAACGTTAAATTAAAACCATAACTGTCAACTCAACACTTGGCATATGCCAAAATTACATTACAAATTAAAAAATAATATAAAAATAATGAGTAAAATGTTCACGCAATACACCATTTCTCTTAAAAAATATATTATATTGTTGAGTTCCAATAATCGAATTATGTACGGTAAACATTTTATCTTAATAGCTCGCTTTATTACGAACATACAGACAGCTGTGTAATTTACTTAATAATATAAAATTACTTGAATCCAGCGAACGGAACCTGTTTCTTACATGAGTGTAGAAAAAGGAAAAAAATATATTCAACCTCCACAGATAATATAAACTGTTGGCAGTATAACGCGGTGTGTGCGTGCCAAAATTTGTTAAAAAAGCAAGTTTGGCGCCGATTCAATGACGGAAAAAACGGCAATTTGTTCCATTTTGTTGTTTTTGTCGTTAATTGATGATACTATTAGCAAAAATCTTTTAAACTTTGATAGCAAAATTACGCACTGTCTAAATATTGATTAAAATCTGCTGGTGGAAAAACCAATCGTGCATTCAAGATATTTTCAACCACGGAATGAAGTAATCTATTCTCTGTTTTCAACAACTGAGGTATGGTCTCGAAAGTTCATTTGATGAAAGCAGCGCAACGGTTTGGCTGTGTCCCGGGTTCAATGCCTAGTCGAGATTTATTGTCATACTACGAGTATTTGCAATTTGCTCTTAGAAGTACTTACCTATTTTAAAAAAAACTGACTTTAAGGAGGGCTTTCGGTGATGTACCTACGTCTTTAAGGGACCATGTCCGCTTGTTTCTAACTCTCTAAATACTTAGGTGCAGATAGATACTTCAATATTCTACATTAGAAACATAATCATTCACTACATCATCTCATTACAGTAACTGACCCCTAACTAAGTTCGAAGCTTGTATCTAGGGTATCAGAAACTACGCACATTCACACACACACACCCAGACCGAGACACACATTTGTGGTTCACACAAATATTCACACCGCTCGGGAATCGAACCCGCAACCTTACGGATGGCAGTCCGGCATGGTGACCACTCTGCCATCGAGGTCGTCAAAAATATAATTCTATAAACTAACATCGCTGTGACATAATCTCAAATCTTATTAAGTTTTAACTTATAGTATCCTCCTGCAGTAAACTGCAAATTGTAAGTGAATTTAATTATTAAGTACGCGTATTTGTAAGTTAGTTAAAAAACCTGTGTCCATGCATCATTAGACAGTTATAAATTACTTACAACACTTATATTGTCGGCTCATTAACTGCGCATTTCATATGTTAATCTAAGAGTTAACTACATACTGGTATAATAGCATAAAATGTAACGTTAGTAAATAAACTAAGAAAATATTATTAAAGTTGCTGATGTTTATTTTGTAAGGATAAATAACTACTTATTACTGTATTCTAATTTATATTTAACTAGCAGCGCCCCGCGGTTTCACCCGCGTATATCACAATCCCGTGGGAATCCTTAGCGGATGTTTACGTCATAACATCTACCTGCATGCCAAATTTCAGCCCGATCCGTCCAGTGGTTTGGGCTGTGCGTTGATAGATCACTATGTCAGTCAGTCAGTCACCTTTGAGATATTTACATTTAGTCTGTAAATATTCATATTAAATTTGTGACAAAAACTATTTTTTTTATTGATTTTTGCAAAGCTAAAGAGTTTGGTTGAACGTGCTAATCTCATAAACTACAGGTTAAAACTTAGTTTGGAGTTTGCCTATTTATAGAGGAAGGATATAGGCTACATAATATCATGTTATGACCAAAAGGAGCAGAGCTTATACAGTTTAAACCGTGGGACATAGGATAGTTATGTTCATAATTTTCAGAAAGATATTTGTATGAAGAAAATTTTGGAAAATCTATGGAAAAGTCCACACGTGCCGAGTCGGGACGGATTGTTTGTTAAACATAAGTAGGTAAGTAATATCAAACAGCTGGCTATAACATAGTTCTTTATCCTAATCCTAACTAATATTATAAATGCGAAAGTAACTCTGTCTGTCTGTTACCTTTTCACGGCTAAACTACTGAACCGATTGACTTGGAATTTGGTACAGGGGTAGCTTATGGTCCGGGAAAGAACATAGGATACTTTTTATCCCGAAATTCCCACGGGAACGGGAACTACGCGGGTGAAACCGCGGGGCGTAAATAATAAAAAAGTTCTTATTATGCAAATCGGATAGCTAATTACTTCTCATACAGACAGACAGAAAGGCGTTTCACAATACTTATGTCAAAATGCAACATTAAAAAACTAAGTAACGTTAGCAAAAAAAAATATTTGATGCTTAATCGTTTAACAATTATGCGAGCCAATTTCCTCGTGTTTTTTTCTACTGTTACAATATAATAGTAACTAATAAGAGTTGGTAATTGAACGTTTTTTTGTCTGTAATATGTATACGCGTTGCGTGTATAGTAAATTTCCTTCTGTTATTAAAGAATCCATATTAGTGGAACATCAGTTTGTTAATTGTTAAGTTTATGAGCTTCTAGATATGTTGCAGTTGCATAGAATCTAGATTCTACATTAATACTAGCTGTTCCCCGCGGTTTCACACGCGTAGTTCCCGTTCCCGTGGGAATTTCGGGATGAAAAATAGATGTTGGCCGATTCTCAGACCTACTAAATATGCTCACAAAATTTAATGAGAAGCGGTCAAGGCGTTTCGGAGGAGTACGGGAACGAACATTGTGACACGAGAATCCTAACTAATATTATAAATGCGAAAGTAAGTCTGTCTGTTACCTTTTCACGGCTAAACTACTGAACCGATTGCCTTGAAATTAGGGGTAGCTTATGGTCTGGGAAAGAACATAGGATACTTTTTATCTCGAAATTCTCACGGGAACGGGAACTACCGCGGGGCACAGCTAGTTTTATATATAAAATAAAGAAAGAACCATGTGTTAGCTTATAGCGTCAGTTTTCCAATTAATCCTTTCAGCGTGCAGGAATATTTTCGGATTATTCTACTGTTAAGAAGGAGGACTCTAAACTACCCGTAAGGGTGACAAATCTACATCGAGCTGTGCTGCGCTGGGTCGAGCTGTGCTATGTTTGGTTAACTCGCTCGCCATATATTTGAATGTGGATACAATCAAAGCATGCTGTGCTGCGCTGGGTGAAGCTGCGCTCTGTCTGGAGTAAAAATAACCTAGCTTCAGAAACATAGCACAGCTCAACCCAGTACAGCGCAGCACAGCTCGATGTAGATTTGTCACCCTAATGGCTATAGTTAATGTTAGTACGACAACCGGGACCGACAGCCAGAAAGCAAAACAAACGGGAACCTGACATTCTTCAACTGTACTGAGAAATTAATCCTACTAATATTATAAAGTCGAATGTTTATGAGTGTGTTAGACTTTGACTTTGACTTTAGGCGCAGCTACTCTTTTATAAATAAGAGAAAATAATAATAAATAAGATAAAATCTTGAATATAAACTCAAAAACTTTAAGGCCGTAAAGGAATAATCATAAAATGATATGGAAACTATGTTTTTATCCTTTTTTTAGGGCTTAATTAAACTACATAAAATGAATAATATTTAGATGCCTATTACTGTAATAATAACATAAACTAATGAAAAACTACCACAGATAATAAGGTTAACACCATCCGTTTACATTACAAATATGATTTATAATTTATTAGAAATCTAGAAAACAGCCGAAGCCGCATAATGAACCTAGTTAACTGTGGGAAAAAACTCGATAGCCCACATAACGACTACCTAGTTCAAGCCATTTGTGTCAATGATGAATGTACAGTCACGGAAACAAATAGTTCGACACGATGAAGTCTAGTTTTGCTTGACGAGTTGGTGCATTATCCGATTTGATAGTTTTCATGTATTTTTGTCCTAATTAATAAATTATTAATAGAAAAAGGTATGAATATGGGCGGATCATGTAAGTCGGATGGCACCTGAGAGGTGGGCCCACATAACAACTCAGTGGGTTCCCGAAGGAGGGCGTCGTCGGGGTCGGCGGAGAAAGTGTTGGCGGGATGATCTTACCTCCTTCGACAGTAGCTGATGGGACACTGCGAAGGATAGGGATGGTTGGAAATGTTTGGGGGAGACCTTTGCCCAGCAGTGGGACACTATGGGTTGACAAAAAAAATGAATATAGAACGGTCATACTAAAAATAACCGTCAACAAACTCTTATGTCAAATTATATTCCGAAATAATAGGCGTAATGCCGGCATTATGTCGCTTTCGTTTAACCTATAAATGGTGACATATGTCACTTCACTTATGGCCATTAGATACTTTGTCAACTGCTTAATCCTTAACACTAATCTGGTAACCAAAATTGGAACAGTCAATATGTTTAAAAATTCATTTGTTTAATTTTTAATAGATTTTCTACCCAAAATACGCTTACAGCGACACTACCACCGGCTCAGATACATTAGTGTCACTCTCATGAACACTTACGAAAATCAGTTTGACAACTGCATAACCTTTTAATTCCCTAACTGTACCTTGAAAAAACTGTTTTCCTATTTAATATGAAATAACATTCTTTACAAACACATCGCTCGACGTGTTACGAATAAATTTTCTTTTTACGGTATCAATTTAAAAATGGCCGATAATTAAGTTGTTTTATTTCTTTTATAGATTAAATGGATTAAGTAAATACAACGCACTTAATAGGCATTGAATTAATAATAAACGTTGTATGTAGAAAAAAAATATCCTGCAATTGGATTTGAACTCCTCGAATCGAGAACCGAATAGGTTACCTAACGCGTGTTAATGATATCCAAATATAAGTTAGTTCTGTTTTAAGACTTAGACTCCGTTTAAAAAGAGAATCGTTGTAGTGCAAAAAGAAAGTTATAAAATAACTTGTAACTTGTTAAATTGCTTTAAACTATTTCTTATTTAAACATTATTACATACAAATAACCCATAGTTGCATAAAAATAATGAAAATTTTAACCACCGAACAAAATTAATTACAGCTGCGCTCTCAAATCTTACAGCTGTACTCTTTTTGAACAGACTCTAGGAAATATGCATCTCCAAAAATCGAACCTAGGACTAAGCTTCGTACAACAAAACCCACAATTCCACCGTTATACGCAAACGATTACCAAACATTAACAATACCCAATTATATCATTAATCTTTATCAAACCGCGAACCTTCATACATCGAAATCAATCAAGCCATAATACTATTGCTAAATACTAATTACTCGATATTAACACAATTAGTAACTAATTGTGTTATAAGAAATACTTTGTTATGTAGGTCGGTGGGTAGCCGACCACACCCGAATGAATTGTACGGTTGGCAGGGAAAACTGATTTAAAATCTATATAATAGTGCAATCTTTTATAGATTGTATATATATCATGATGACTTTAGAACTTTTGCGCAGACGTGTGCAGGTTTCCTCACAATGGTCACCATGCCGGACTGCCGTACGTAAGGTTGCGGGTTCGATTCCCGCGCGGGGTTAATATTTGTGTGAACCACAAATGTTTGTCTCGGTCTGGGTGTGTGTGTGAATAAGTGTGTGCGTAGTTTCTGATACCCTAGATAGAAGTTACGAACTTAGTTAGTGGTCAGTTACTATAATGCGATGATGCAGTGAATGATTATGAATGATCAATGCTTTCATTCACTGTTCGAAAGAATCCTTACTATCCGTACTAATATTATAAATGCGAAAGTAACTCTGTCTGTTTCTCTGTTACCTTTTCACGGCTAAACTACTGAACCGATTGACTTGAAATTTGGTACAGGGGTAGCTTATGGTCTGGGAAAGACCATAAGATACTTTTTATCCCGAAATTTCGGGGGAACGGGAACGGGAACTACGCGGGTGAAACCGCGGGGCGCTGCTAGTAATCAATATATCTAGTTTAATAACTTTGTAGCTAAGTACTTACTGACTTTTTGTGCGACCAGTACTAGGTTTCACACACGCCAGGCCTAATGGTCCGTCAATTAAACTATATGCGATTGTTTTTATTCGTCTTTCCGACGATTTCGTGTAATTAAAATGCAATTGTGTATTCATTGTGATATTGAAACATTATTACATCATTGCCGGGGTGTGGTAGCTTCATTTGCAGCTTGTTTCAGGAAAATGTCGTTTATAGCTGTTAGTTTAGAGGTGAAAGTTGCGTGCTGGGTATAGGTGGATATATTACGTTTATGAATATTTACTAGGCCACTGTTCTTAAGTAGTGATGGTTTAGCGGAAATGCTCGTTATTCTCAAGGTGGAAAGTTCAAATACGGCTGTCAGCTCAAATGTAGTTTCTGATACCCTACAGGTTGTGAAACCTAGTTAGAGTTTAGTAGCTAGCTAAAGGAAGACGATTTTACTAAAATCTTTAATTTTTAACACGATTAAATAGCTGTACAAATATTTAGGTACCCCGCATTATGGAACCCACAACCCTTTGCTTCACATTAACCCTTCTGCTATTTAGTGATTGCTGCCCTTCTGCTATGAAGTGACCCGCACTTGGCCAGCATGGTTGACTAAGGCCTAATCGCCCTAATTCAGGGTAGACTCGACCCTACCAGAAGTGGGGACATTTATAAGCTGATGATGGTGATATTTATTGTACATACCTGAGTCTCCGTTAAGCTCAAAGCCTGTGCTAATTGCTTCCTCTCTGCGCCGACCACGTAGTGATTCTTCTCAAACGCGTGTTCCAACTTGAGGAGTTGTGAGGGGGAGAACGCTGTTCTGATCCTCTTCGGCTTTCTGAAGGGCTGCAGGAGGAAACCGGGAATGTCTGGGCCTGGAACGAGAGAGTATGTGGTTATAGTTGGTGATAAAGTGACCACAGATAATGTAGCGTCATCGAAATGTTAATAGATTTTTTATGAAGGGAAAATAAAAAGTTTTATCATTATAAGTACTTGTAAATTAAAAGTCTTGAGCACATATTCGCTATGTCATAAAAACTAGACCAAGAAGTTTTACTTGTTGAAACAAAGAGACCGCGGAAAAACGCGAATGCTGAAAATTAATGCACGGAAAAACGATTTCGCAGAAGTATAGGACAATCAGTAGGATTCCATAGCAGAGCAAAGGCCTTCTTCGTATTCTTAGTGAGTGAGAGAGGGTTGTTCTGCATTATTTGACAAAATTATTAAACAGAACAAATATATAAGTAGCTATTTAAAATAACCTAGTTAGTGAACAGTTTATTTGATAATATCTAATATATAAAATTCTCGTGTCACAGTTTTCGTTGCCATACTCCTCCGAAACGGCTTGACCGATTCTCATGAAATTTTGTGAGCATATTCAGTACGTCTGAGAATCGGCCTACATCTATTTTTCATCCCGAAATTCCCACGGGAACGGGAACGGGAACTACGCGTGTGTAACCGCGGGGCGCAGCTAGTATACCTATAATAGAGCCATTAAGTAAGTAGATATAACCTCATTTAATATTAACTACACAACCACGACAATTTACCAAACCAACATACCTCACCGTTACATAAAACAGTAACAAAATAATCACTCAATTGAACGAGTTTATTTATAATCTGTTATAATTTAATCAGTCTGTGGATTGGTCATTTTGTTTTGACATTTCGTTTGACATTACTTAAATGCCAAAAGGCGTTGATTGGATTGAGTTGTAACGGATCTTGTTCTTAGCCGATTGCAAGAAAGTGGGTAATATTATTGGTATATTTGTGGTTTATTATCACGCTACGATGAATGTTAATTGTGGGAGTTAGTAATTAATTTAATTGTGAAATATACAGCTCCCGTTCCCGTGAAAATACAAGGATATATTTATGCTAAAAACCTTCCTCTTCTTCAAACCGTCTCTTGAATCACTATCTATTAAAACAAACCGCATCAAAATCAGTTGTATAGTATTAAAGATCTAAGCATACATAGGAACAGACAGCGGGAAGCGACTTCGTTTTATACTATGTACTGATGTTATGTGTTTCCATTTTAAATCTTAAACAATTCCATTATATCATTAACTAGCGTCGCCCGCGGTTTCACCCGCGTAGTTCCCGTTTCCGTAGGAATATGGGGATAAAATTATAAACCTTCCCACTGAATCAATTAAAACAAACAGCATCAAAATCTGTTGCGTAGTTTTAAAGATCTAAGCATACATAGGGACATAGGGACAGAGAAAGCGACTTTGTTTTATACTACTTATGTAGTGATAGTGATGCATGGTGAAACCGCTTGAACCCCTAGCTATCATAAAAAAAGTTTAAAAACAAACTCTAGAAAAAAAAACGTTGAAACAATTTAAAAAATAATTAAACATAATCAACATTTGTTTCCACTCAACGCTAGCCCACAGATTATATAATAGTTTCTATTAAAAGCACTCCAAAGCCTACTATTAAAATGAAATTAAGTAAAGCTTAACTTTAAATGGTAGTTTAAGCATTCGACATAATCTATCAAACGTTTATTGCAATTATACTAGTCAAATATGGTAGTTTTAAATATGTATTAGCTTTCGCTGACGATTTTGGCTGCAAGAGTTCCCAAACAAAAAAAAAACGTATATTTTGGGATAATTTGTATTAGTTAATTTGAAATCTATTCCTTTAATAAGTAAATCAGGAAATCATTTTTTTATTTACCTTAGTGAAACCAAATTTTGTTGAAAAAAATATTAGATTTAGTATTATTTTGTGGCCATTGACACGATAGAAGAAGAAGATTAAAATATTTTGAATATGCAGTTAGGCGTTGTTAATCAAAAATCCTTCAAAATTAACGGTCGAAACAACGCTGTATTCTGTCTAGTACTGTAACCACTGAAAATAAAAATAAAAAAGCCTGTTTATTTTCTACTAAATACAATTAATCGTACTTTAACTCAATACACTATTTGAAAAAAAAATATTTGACGTAATAATATCTGTAGAAACCCCATTTTAAGCTATTGCATAGCTTCTATCGAGGGCCTTGAGCGCGGGGACCGAATCCTGAAATTCCGTAACGAAAAAAAACCTCACGTTTTTATTACTTTTTTATCGAAAACTTTTTTTTTTGTAAATTTTCCAAAAAGTTTTTATAGTAATGTAGACAAAGTTTTTATTGTATGAAGTCCCAAGTACGACATCAACATTTCTAAGGTTAGGATTGCAATACAAAAATAAAAAAAACAATTAGTTGATAAAATTGCTATGCAATAGCTTTACCGCGGCAGTCCCCGAGTGCCACACGTTTTTTTTTTATTGGGTAAAGGCCTCCTCCAATGTTGCCCAATTTTCTCTATCCTGTGCAATCTCTGCTACCACTAAGTACTAACTCAGTAGCATTTAGGTTAAGCATTTTAACAATAATTATGCAAAATAAATCTAAAAAACCTTTATAATCGATATCTAATGGCTGTATAATATCACACTAGTGCTTCATGCATTCCGCTAATGACCGTCTCGCGTGCTTAAAGGCAACTTGATTGAAACGGCTAAACCATTTATGATATACCTTTTATACGTTTTATTGTTTAAAATGTGGTTTAATGACAGAATTTATAAGTAGAATGTGAAGGTGGAAATTGACCAGTCAGTTTAACTGATCAGTTGAACTGGCGCCCATCCAAAAATGGTCGTCAATCACCGGAGCGATTCCAGATTCCAGTGGGGAAATCTATTTGGCCTAAAACTTTTGGAGTGACGCGCAGTTTTGTGTCCACACTGTTCGACTGACTCATCAGTTTTTAAATATGGAGGTATTTGTTTAGTTGTATGTAAGTGGAACAGCGAAAAAGAGATTTTTTAAAGTTTCTAAAAAGCTTAGGCGATATTTTGTCTCTATTACCTATACAAATGGCTCAATAAGATAAATGCTTTGTAAATAATCTACACCAATATTATAAAGAGGAAAGATTTGTATTTTTGTTTGTAACGAATAAACTCAAAAAGTACTGGACCGGTTTCAAAAATTCTTTCACCATTAGAAAGTTGTATTCACCCTGAGTAACATAGGCTATATTTTATCCCCGTATTCCCACGGGAACGGGGACCACGCGGGTGAAACCGCGAGACGCCGCTAGTACTTAATATAGAGATTAATTATGTAATGCCTATGTAGTAAGAAGTACTTAGGCATTACATAATGCTTTTAAATGAACTTTCCTTCTATGTTAAATCTGTTTAAAAATGAATAGAATACTTCCTCTATCTGAGTTCGAACAAACACACGTCTAACTGATTTATAACAACAAGTGATGAAATAATTGTTTGTGGTTCAAGCAAAGTTCAAAACAATAATAAAGTTAATCAAAAAACATAATTAAAACATGCCATTCTAATATCGCATCTATTACATATAATTATAAAGTTCAAATCCATAATTTGAATGAGATAACTCTTAGTGTCAATGCGCTCGTAAAAATCATTTAACAAGTTTAATTTTTATTTATGTTTCTTAGAAATTGTTACAATTTAATGATAACTTCTTGTTAAATTAAAATACAGTTCAACATTATTTAAAGATAAGTAAATAGAACATGGAAATAGATAGGGTTGTCAATGACATAATATAAATATATTTCTAGACTGATGTTTTTTTTACAGACTGCCAAAAAGGAAGTTTCATTTTTCGGGGATACCCTAACGGGTTATATACAGTATAGTAGTGTAACTAAGCAAAAAATCCAAATAAAAGATTAGAGTCACTAAATATTTTACTATAAGTAATTCAATGAGAACCGAACCGAACCACCTGAGTGATTACGTTTTTTGAGCCTGTAGAATTTTTAAAGTAAAAAGTACCGTTTACCTTTTTATAAGGAACATCTGTACCAAATTGCACTTCAATCTGTCTAGCCGTTCTTGATAATATATATTTTGATATTATGTATTATCACTATTGAGTCACAGTCTTTTCTGTGCCGGTGACAGCGTCGCTGTAATCGCATCTTTTGGTTGTCAGTTTATTGAAAATGTATCCAAATGACATTATAGTCACAATGACAAAATGTAGCTTCCTATTTTGGCCGCCGGCACAGAAAAGATTGTGGCTCAATACAGTATTTTATTCTCTTCTTGACAACCCTATAATATACACACATCAAAAGTGTCTAGGGATCAAGCATTTTTATGCGGATTTCTTGAGATTGAGATGTGGCTTTGTAATAAATATATGATTTTATAAATTTATATGGATCCTTTTTGGTGCATTTCATAATTTGAATCAGGAACTGTGAATCAAATTCGAGTAAAAGATGAAAATCAGCTGTCAATATTTTCCCTATAAAAACATACAACGCATTGAAGACATTATTAGTGCTACTGTTTCCCTACTACTGATTAAAACCAACGTTATTATGGAGCGGCGACGTCATTTAAGCAGGGAAGAAATGCTCAGAGCCGTGGGAATGATAGAAGCTGGTTCCCGGCAACGTACTGTGGCTTTAGCTCTGAATACAAGTCAGAGTGTTATCAGTCGACTTTGGACACGTTACCGAAGCACTGGTACCGTGGCTGAGCGCCATGGAGGACGGTATCGCTGCACCACACGGAGACAAGACCGATACATTCAAATCTTAACTCGAAGAGCTCCAACAATAACCGCCATGATGTTAGCCGTGCGGCTTCATCACTCTTCAGGGAACTTAATTAGCGACCAAACAGTCAGAAACCGCTTGCATGAAGTGAACCTTCATTCCCGAAGACCGCTACGGGTACCACCTATAGCAATGCACAATCGTAGGATTCGATATCAATGGGCTCTTGAACACAGAAATTGGGCAGAAGAACAATGGCGTTTCGTGTGCTTTTCTGATGAGTCTCGTTTTGGTATGAGACCGGATACAAGACGTATACGACACTGGAGAACCCCTGGACGCCAACAGCGATTAAAATCCTGCCAGGAAGTCCATCCTTATAGTGGTGGAACCATCATGGTATGGGCGGGTATTTGGATCGGCGGAAGAACTGAGTTGATTTGGATCAGAGGCAACCTCAACGCTCAAATTTATGCTGAGACGATTGTATCAGACGTCATCGTTCCTCTACAAGTGCAAATCGGTCCCTTATTTCAGTTAATGCATGATAATGCACGACCGCACACCGCAAGAGTTGTAAGACAGACTCTCGCCGCAGCTAACATCAATGTCCTGCCCTGGCCTGCTCAGTCGCCAGACTTGAACCCGATTGAGCATGCATGGGATATGCTACAGAGAAGAGCTCTGCCGAATATGGAGGGTATCCAGTCGCAAGAAGACCTTTTTTTGTTGTTGCAACGAACATGGGCGGCCATTCCACAGCGTGATTTGGATGAACTCATTTTGAGTATGCCAAACCGATGTTCTTGTGTTGTTAGTGTTCGCGGTAGAAACACGGATTATTAATTGTTTAAGTTACCCAATAAAATTTTAAAGAAAACTGTTATTTCAGTCTTTTTTTCGAACTTTAATGTTAGTGGTTCAAATGTCAAAAATCCGTTTATTAGGAAAATGGCAAATTTCTTTATTAATGCAAAGGTGACTTGGTTTATCGTTACTGTGACAAACGAAAACACTTTATTTGATGAATCCTTAAAGAAAATTTTAATTAATATCAATCAGGAGAAAAGTTATTGCAAAAATATATGTTGATCCCTAGACACTTTTGATGTGTGTAATTTAGTTGCGAGGTTAACTTAACACATGAACTCTTACAAAACATATTTAAATTGCACGTTATTATTTATTTGTTGAATAAAATATTATATTATAATTCAAAGTGAATCTCATAAAGTTTGTATTATAGTGTTTAAAGTTTTATGATTTGACAGTTAGTGTAAAGGACCAAATACATACTCATAATTACAGACTATGTTTTTTTATTACAATGTACTGGAACACTAAACATAAACATTAAATACTTCATCTCATTATAGTAACTGACCCCTAACTAAGTTCGTAACTTGTATCTAGGGTATCAGGAACTACGCACACACTCATTCACACACACATCCAGATCGAGACAAACATTTGTGGTTCACACAAATATTAATATTCACCCCGCACGGGAATCGGACCCGCAGCCTTACGGATGGCAGTCCGGCATGGTGACCACTCTGCCATTGAGGTCGTCGACTTGCCAAATGACTTTGCTTTTAGCATCAATTTCTTGTATTATATGAAGAGGGCAAAAGAGTAGACGGATCACTAGATGCTAAGTCACTCTGTCGCCCATGGAAAAGTCTTACGTTACTAGTCTATACATTAGAGGGGAGCAAAGGTGGGAGATTGGCTTCAAAGTTCAGACCTTTCATTCACGCATCGTGCAAAACGCAGTAGCCCTAAGTAAGTACCTATTACAAAAATGTATTCAATTCTAGTTTAGTATACATTTTGTAGTGTCTGAATAAATGTTTGTTTTTTTTTCATTCCTCTCAGACAAAAACTTTCTAAAATACTAGTTTCATTTTCTTACTTAATAAAATAGATAATTAAAAAACATTCCTAATAAACTAACAAGAAAATTACATAAAAATATTTAGTTAAACTAAAATAATTGGACAATATAACGCGAACACAAGTTTCTACCGATTAGACGATAACTAACGTTAATTAATCATAATTCAAACTAGCTCTCGACACACTAAATCATTTGTCTAACTACCGATCAAATCACTTACAAAATGGCCGCCACAGTGTTACCAACCTAAATAAATCACCAGAAAAAAACAGTGAGAACAACCAAAGATCTTTTTAATGCAAAGCGTTCTCAAATTACATCCAATTAGATGCTATTCAATCCGTTTAGTAAATACATTACGAAAAAAACATTAACAATACGGTAATTATGAATAAAGGAACGCGTAACTTGAAATATATGTCAATTTGACGTTTGGTGCTACCAACACACATTAACGAGATGTCAAGTGATGTGCCAATAATCGGAATTGTCGATTAAATTTTATTAACGATTCAAGTTTCGAAATCGATTTGATAGACACAATTACTTAAGCATTTAATTCTGATATTTTTGACAGCCGATTATAATCTGTTAAGATACCGTTTCACAGTTTTTTATCAGTGTATTTGATCGAACAATTTATTTTAATTCAATTTGTGATTTTATTTAGATTTGTAATTAACGAATTGTCACCTTATAAACCGCTACGAATTCAATCGTTTGCTTCAGAATTATAATTAATATTACTTACTCAGATAATTATAATAATATGAAATAGTAATTAAGTATTTTAATTAATCATATTTTATATTATTAATAAACATAAATTCCCGAAGTAGACACTAAGTAGGTATAATCACCAAAAATATATCTTACACTGGAATAATCCACATTTTTATCGACAAAGTGACATCACTACTAAACAATCAAATATCGAACAATGGCGTCGGTTGATAATCGCGGGCGTTTCGGTCCCCACTGGCAACACAAAGCTCCTTTTGTCAAACTATTATAATTTGAAAAAGGAACATTTCATTCTTTTTTTAAAAGATCATATTATTCTTTTTTTGGACCAGTTATAATTAAAATTGGAATTCGTATTTCGGTGTGGGTTCATAAAAATAATATTGTTGATAAATAGGGGTGACAGTCTATAAGTATTTTTATATAGGATAGGGCTAAAGGTTTTTGCGAGGCGAGAAACGAGGGTAAATTTATTGGATTACTTTTTTGTTGATTTTTATAATGGCGTCAAATATTAGGGGTGAGTGTGAATGCTACCGTATTAATAAAATAATAATTGAGTTTATTCTATGAAGTGTATCTTGATTATATAAGTTAATAATAAGTATTTTATTTATAATGTATTGAAAATTGCGTTCATACAAAAGACTTCAACGGGGTGCCTTATATGTAATTATTTGGTTTATGTAATACTTATATGTATACTATGAGGGAGAATAATAATAAATACTTAGAAAGTAAATAATAAATTATACATACTTTCATGTGATGTGGGGTTAAAAGGAAATCTTTCAGCTAGCGCTGGGAAAAAAGCACATAAAAACTTTAATATTTAAACCTCATTATTTAATTATTAAAAACATTTTTAAAATAAACAAATGACCTTATTTTGACATACAGATTATAAATCAGTGTAATAATGCATATATTATCGTTGTAATTATGTTATCTCCGTTTAATTACAGCTAATGGTTATGATAGCAACATTGTAATATGTCAGAGGGTATCTCAATTATAATATACATAAACATCTGTTGGTATGTATGTTTGTACTAGGTTTTTGCTATGATGTTACTTGGAAAAAATACTTTTAGAATAATCAACTTTAGTCTATATTTGTTTAAACATAGGCCTTTTTTAATAAACGCTACCAAGCTCCAAAAATAACATAACATAACATAATCATTAAGCTCCAAAAATATACTGATTTTTTATTATTTTTTTATTTTTTATTTGATGATTTTTATTATAGATAGGTGACACCCAGACAGACAGATATGTTCAAGGACACAAATGTTGATCTTGGGCGGGAATCGAACCCGTAGCCTTTGGTATAGCAAGCAGGTAGTACTACACTCCTTGGTCGTCTAAAGTTATTGTTAATTAGTTACAAATGTAGTAAAAAAGAGTTTCTTTAAATTATTTTTTAACACGCGTTACGAAACTTAAACGTAATGTCAAAGTTCTTATGATAACGCCATTAAAATAACAATTTTATTACATTAAAATTACGATAAAATGTTATGAATGTGAACAATTAAGCAAAAGATAAAAAAACTTAAAGTAAATTATTTTTAATTAGGTCAAAGATTATACATTAGTTTTGATAAAGTACAAAGAAAAAATTAATTGTTTATGGTTAAATTGTTGCCATATGTTTTGTTCGTGATTTTAGTGGCAACATTAATATTCTGGAAAGAAAAATAATAAGAGTATGTTTGTTGGTTTCTATTAGTTTAAAAACTTTGTTAGTTTTTTAGTATATTGTAGATTTTAGTATTTACTGAAGATTAAGTAAAAAGATAGGATTTTTCTGAATTTATTTAGTGCGTGTCGAAGATTAGGTACTACGAGTATATACACCCTTATTTTGAAATTGCGATACCTTATCTCACAGCTAATGTAAACGACGGGTGACAATATAATAGTGAAGTTAGTTTTTTTCTTTTGCTTTTATTTAAAAAGTTATGATAAGTCAAAGATTTTCAAAATCCCGCCGAATTTTATTGTTATTCTACACCGAACGCTGCGATACACAGCTGAGCGCGGTCATCGACCCGAGCTGTCACAGAATACTTGATAGCTAGTGTGCCGTCTGGTAATACGACATTTATTTTGTATTTTTTAAAGATAAGTAATCGACTATCATTTTTGATATTTTTATTAGATATATGGATTCAGTTACTGCTACAGATATTCTGATTTTAATAAGTCCCATATTTTCAAAATAGGGGTGTATAGTACTGAACTTATGATGTGAAAGTATATTTTTATAACAAATAAACTGACTAAGGGCCCATGTCTAGATCTTCAAGTAACGTTACCTACCAAGAAAAGTGAGTTTTGTCTTTTTCTTTCTTTATATCAAGTGACAAAGACAAAACTTGTGAGTACTCGGAACTTTACTTGTGAAATAGGCCCTAAGTATCGTGAAATTTTGTATTACGTTGCTTACGATGTCTTAGAGATAAGTTTAACGGTACTTTTTTACTTAATAATTTTTCTAGCCATTTTTGTACGTAAATTTAAAAAGTAACTGTAATATATTTCATCTATAGATTATTATCCAAAAAACCATATTTCAAACGGTTTTCAAAAAGATTAAATATTAGAGAAACCCGTAATATATTAATCTTCTTATAAATTTTAAGAAGATTATTATAATTTTTAATATCATTGTAAAATTCCGAACGCAAACTTTCTTAACTTTTTTTTAAACGCCAAACTTTTTAATTCTCAACTCTTTTTAAATTTAGAAACAAACAATCGTCTTCATATTTTTTAAATTTAAAAGAACCTCGACTTCAAAAAAGGAACGTCAAAAAAAGAATACAATCTTGTTTTAAAACATGGATTAGTCGCCAGTACTAACTTTTTTTTTTCTTTTTTGTGACATGGAACCTTAACATTTAAAAGATAAGTAACGGAGTTTAAAAAGTTTTTATCATAATGGTCTTGTATATTTAGATAAGCTACCATATAAAAAGTTCACTTAATTCTGTCAACGCGTTCTCTTTAGACACGCGATGACATGATCACTATCACTATTTTTTAATTTATTTTTAGTTCTCAATCTGTCTGAGACACTTTAAAGTCATTAAAATGTTTACGGAGTTAGTGGTTTGTATTAATAGATATTAAGATGTGGTTATTAATACTTATTCATTTTAAGCGTTGAGTAATTTTTTCGAATTAAGTATTTTTTGGTTATGTTAATATGACTTTTTCTTGCTAAACTAATAACATCAGTGAGAAAGAGACCTTTTCTTCAGATATGCTTATTTTTAAACGACTATGAAAAGAAAGAAAGTTCTCTCTCTACTAGATATTTATGCTTTGGAAATTACTTATATTAGCCGAGAAGAACAGGGATGTCGACTAAAAAAAATCTAATTAGTCCGTCAGATAGATGTCGCAAAAATATTGGACACGTATTTTCTCTTTTTTGATACAAACAAATAATTAAGACGATATAGTGCATAGAAAACTCGTGTGACGTCACAGCTACATAGGTACATTTTTTACCAAGAATTATCGTCACAAACCCCCACTCCTGAACTTTGCCAGTCGACATCCCTATTGGCAAACAACTGGCTGGATTTCTTTGCTTTCTGTTTTTAAAATAAAATACTCAAACAATTATTATTTTAGGTACTCTACCTACACTAACTACCAATATTTCTAGTTATTAATACCATAATTAAGTATTTAAATACATTATTATTTACAATAAAACAGTTACAAAGTTAACAAACAGTCCTTCGATTGGAATAACTACGTTAATTATAATAGAATTTCAAGATAAGGCAACATTATTGCAAATGGCGCCTGTACCACAGACAACTAAACTAAACTAATTACATAATTGTGCGATAAACTATTTAATTTACCATTTACAGATAAAATTATCCAATGACATAAATATTTAAAACATAAAAACCTACTAATATTATAAATGCGAAAGTTTGTATGTTTGTGAGTTTGGATGTTTGTTACTCTTTCACGCAAAAACTACTGTATCGATTTAGATTAAATTTGGTACAGATGTTCCTTACAACTAGGAATACACACACATAGGGTATTTTTTATCCCGAAATTCCCATGGGATTGGGATTCACGCGTGCAAAACCGCGGGGTGTAGCTAGTAAATATATAAATCTTTTAAGACATAATTAGTGGATATTATTTTTAATAACTCTATCGTTTGAATAAATCGTTTGATTGTACATCATAAAATCATTTGATTTAAATATAGCGGAAATATTTATTAAAAAATAATCATCTAAATACTTTGAAGTAGGTATCTTAATTGACTTAATTATCATAATAGTTACGAGTATCACTACATAGTATAAAACAAAGTCGCTTCCCGCTGTCAGTCCCTATGTACGCTTAAATCTTCAAAACTACGCAACGGATTTTAATGCGGTTTGTTTTAATGATTTAAGAGGAAGATTTTAACATAATTTTATCCCCGTATTTTCACAGGAGCGGGAACTACGCGGGTAAAACAGGGCACTGCTAGGTCTGCTAGTATCTATATAAACGCGTATTCACAAAGGACTCAGATTGGATAAGTCTAATTGTCTCACAGTTTTTACATACTAGGGCGTCTATTATAGTTTTTTCCGCTATTATCTTTAGTACCTATTACTTATATGTGCCCCCCGGTTTCATCCATATTATAAACCTTCTTCGATAAACAGGCTATTTATGAAAAGATTAAAAAAAACTAAATCGGGAGGTTCTGAGTTTAGTGCGTTAAAACAAACAACTTTGCAGTAGATAATCTCTATAATACTCTTTGATGTTTTTTTTTATATTTCTATTTTTGTTGAAAATGTTTGAAGATTTTGTCATATATAACTTTAATAGCTACACCCTTTCATCTTTTTATTTTGTTAATATAGTTTTTTTTAGATAGATTTATTACTTTTTGATGTTCTTACTAGACAATGCTGTACACAACCATAATTGGTTTACATATCAGAACCCTTCTTTAAATATGTGTATTCTGTTTTAATGCTTAATATGTTAAACTGTTGTTGTGTCTTTTTTCAATAAATAAATAAATAAATAAATAAATAAATAAATAAATAATACTCAAATATTTTTCGGTTAACTACTTATATACCTAGGTACTTTTGTAGTCTATACTATTATAAAGCTGAAGAGTTTGTTTGTTTCGCGCTAATCTCAGGAACTACTGGGCAGATTTAAAATAATCTTTCGGTGTTAGATAGCCATATATCATCAGCATCGCGCTAGGACTACTACGAAAACTAAGACCGCGGGTTAAGCCGCGGGACGCCATTTTTGTCTCGAAATTCTTTACAGAAAATATTGTGGTAAAATCTCTTAAATATTTCTCAATATTTTTATTTCTTTCATTACGTTCATAACAGTTATATACTTGGAAAAAGTTATTAAAAAAATTGATCAATTAAAAAAAATATTACTCACAAATTAAATTCCTAATTAACGGTCATATGAACGAACGTAATATACACCTACCGATTTAATTAAGTATCTAATTATAAAAAAAAATATTAATGAAGTGTGAAATTAAAACTCTTTAATAATTTAAAAGGTTCTTAAAAAATCTTAAGTGTTATTAAAAAAAATAATGACCAATAATAAAATTGTTAATATTTCGCAAAAGAAATCTAGTTCGAACTTTTATTAAAAACTATCAAATCGATCCAATATCCGTCCGCCAGACCACTTAATTGGATATATTTTATCCATTTTAAATATTTAACGATAATTAATTGAGTTTTTAAGCAATATTAATTATAATATATGTTAACTAATTGCTATTTATGACTTTATTGCGCTATTCTGTTAATTTCTAGTTTTTGAAAGATGGCATAGACAAAATAGACAACCTTTTTTCAATACGTAAAAAAATTAAGATAAAGATTGTATTTTTTGCGTAAGCCGCTGATGTTTTTATGAAGTTTATTTCATAGATTTTACTACGAGTAGTAATTCGATACTTAATATGAAAACTCAAGCGGCAGTAACAAACCTAGTTAGGAGTCAATTGTTAAATGAATATGATAGAGTGAATGATTATATTCTGGGCTATACAAAAGAGGGGATAAAGCAGATTTTTGAATCACATAGATTTTTAAAACTGTTCTAATTGACATAAGATAGTTGGAACTAACAGAAAATGAAGCACAAGTCGCAAGTTAATTGTGTCACTTGATTGGGAAACGCAGTGAGTACTTAGGTATTAAGTAATGGGAAAAACGCGCGGTCGAAGAAAAATCTTTTAATTACAAAATTTCCGCACGTTTAAGATTTAAAGCGTAAAATTACGGACTCTAGGTAGAAATATTATTTACTCTGAATTTAATAAATACCTATTTCTATTTTGTTCAAAGAAAACTTTATTTTACAACTAGCTGTGCCCCGCGGTTACACCCGCGTAGTTCACGCTCCCGTGGGAATTTCGGGATAAAACATAGCCTATGTTCTTCCTTGGACTATAAGCTATTCTTGTACCAAATTTCAAGTCAATCGGTTCAGTAGTTTAGCCGTGAAAAGGTAACAGACAGACAGACAGAGTTACTTTCGCATTTATAATATTAGTAGGGATTATTATCGCGATAAATAGTAATAGGTATGTTCATTTAAAAGTCTAAATAATAGGTAATAAATCAGTTTCCTTCAACATACAAATTAATAGTAATTTAAGTGAAAATCTAACAGTAGACTTAGCGACTGAAATTATCACTTACTTCACAATATTTCAACTTAAATATTTCTTAATAATAAACACAATTTATCACCGGTACTGGTACGTAAATATTAGGTAAATTACTAACTTATTTACTTAAATATTTTGTATATAATATACTAGCTGTGCCCCGCGGTTTCACCCGCGTAGTTCCCGATCCCGTGCGAATTTCGGGATGAAACATAGCCTATGTTCTTTCCCGGATCATAAGCTACCCCTGTACAAAATTTCAAGTCGATCGGTTCAGTAGTTTAGCCGTGAAAAGGTTACAGACAGACAGACAGAGTTACTTTCGCATTTATACCTAATATTAGTAGGGATATACACAAACATTATTATCAAAATAAAGTACTAAAATAACGAAAAATCAGTAATAAGTAAGTAAATCAAGAAATCTCGACGTGACTCAAGCGACAAATCATTACTTTTTCTTCAAAAATGTCTAAGCGACGGTCGACGTTTTTTGTTTGACCATAAACAAATTATAGGCTTAAAGGATTACTTAATTAATCATTAATCAAGTACCAAGTACTCGCCCGCTACCAGATTAATTAATCGATGATTAATCGGACAACTAGGTAAACATTAGCATAATTTACTTAGGAATTAATTCCAAAAATAAACTTACTATAATTGAAATTTTTATATAAAAAAGATTCCGATAATGAATATCTTTTTTAAGTTGGTTAGTATTTAAAAAGCATAAAATTTCACTAAGAATTTTCATTTGTTTTCCAAAAAAAAACGCTGTAAAATTTTAACGGGCAATGGAATAGCAAGCTAAGGAAAATTTAAGCTATGCGACTATATTTTCATGGTAAGACTTGATAAAAAGGTTTCATCAAATTCTAAAATTTTAAAAAATCGTTTCGTTTTCTTTTATACTCATATACTATTTGTATACTTAGTTGATTAATTCCGTGTTGTATGTTGTTATGGATTAAAACTAATCCATTTTGGCTTTTTATAAATTATCTACTTCCCAATTCCATAGATGTTTAGATGATTTATGTGTTGTTGTGGTTGCAGTTTAATGAGTGTCTTGTTGTTAGGATTAGATAAGTGTGACGCTATAAAATATGTCCTATAAGATGTTATAAGTGTAGGTACTTTTTTGGGAGATTCACCCAATGATATTCAAATGCTTACCTCCAGGAAATCTATGTGGGAATATTCTGCCATGCCTGTTGATGAGCCACGGGTACAGTTGATAGGATTCCCTTGGTACCGGCGCTGCAGGGTGCGGCGGGGGGTGAGGGGGGAGTGGCCCTCCAAACCCTTGTTGTTGATGGGCTAGTGCCGCAGCCAGCGCCGCGCCTTGGAAGTGAGCCAGGAACTGGTGGTGATGACTTTGAGCGTCCAGGTAGGGAAGCCTCTTTAGCTCAGGAGTAGGAAACACGGCTGGCAGCGCGCTCGGCCTCAATAAAGGTCTCGGGGAAGGACTCCTCGGCGACGCCACGGGAGAAGGAGACCCTGGACTGGCCAGCGGCGGCGACGCCTGCTTCGGCCTCTCCGAACCACCAACTATACTGTCTATACTAAATCCTATCTTCGGCTTCGATGGCACCGCCACCACAGGGGTCGGTGCGAGAGGCATCATGCTTTTACACACAACGGGTCCGTCACAAAAACAATGTATCACCAAATCTCAAAAGCACATGTCACACAACACAATCCATTTTCGTGACGCGAACGCGCGATACGAACGCCAAGGCGGCGCGCGGCCGAATGAACCCTCCGCTCGCGCCCGAGGCTCGACGGTCGTTTAAAAAAAATAACTAACATGGACTCCTCACCGGCTATTGGTCGGGATTTTCCGATGGGTGTATCCGGAGCGCGGAGCTACGTTCTTTATTTGAATATCTGCGTCGCGATTGGCCGCCGGGCGTTCCGAGGTGTTATTTGTATTTAGAACGCTTTCCCAGTGGGCGGTTTGGGTGGAGAGCTTGCGTGTAAGCCGGCCGTATGGTGTGTGACGTCACCGCCTTACCGTCCCGCAGACAGTTGGGAGCTTTCGAATTTAGGTGGGTTTTATTGAATTAAGGCATTCAATTGGGAGGGAGATTGCGTCTAGTTGTTCGATTAGGGAGCGTCGGCGCGTCGCCCGTCGCCTCTATCCCAAACAAGGTGTATACCACTTTTTAATTAACTCTCGACGCTTTATTAGCTTAATAACTCGAAATGATCGCGATTTCGGTTGCAAAACTTAATGTATATAGGTAATTGTCGGGTCAAAATGGCGTCTGGTTGGCTGAACGCGTCCGTCCTCGATTTCTATCGTCAGTTAAATAAACAATTGCCAGTAGGTATACCTATATTGTAACAATAATGTTATAAAATTAAATTTTAATGAAACTACGATAAACTTTGAATTTCACGCAAATTTAACGCCGTTATAAACTAAACTGTGTTTTGTAAATACTTTGATTTTTTAATTAAATCTGTTATGGTTTGCGCTCGATCGCTGTTTTATAACAATTTTAATGAAATAACTGATTTTATGTAACTTTACTTTATTATTTTGTGATTTTACATACCTTTAACTTTACATTATCTTTTAATTTGACTTTTATTAATACAAATTTATGATTTTCTTCAATTTAAATCGGTATTTCTATACCTACCTAAGTATACCTAATCCTAACTAATATTATAAATGCGAAAGTAACTCTGTCTGTCTGTTACCTTTTCACGGGTAAACTACTGTACCGATTAACTTGAAATTTGGTACAAAGGTAGCGTATGGTCTGAGGAAAAACATAGGCTATAGTTTATCCCGAAATTCCCACGGGAGCGGGAACTACGCGGGTGAAACTGGTGGGCGCTGCTAGTCTCAATATATATGATATGTATGGTAGGTATGTAATAGGTATTTAGAATAAATCAACATAAAGAAATATGAATAATCCGATTTCAGGCGGGTTTCGACACAGTTACGTTATACTTAAGTAGATATACCTATTTTCTTAATTTTATTTATTTCGATCAGTCCTAGATTTAAGAAGTACTTAAGTAATAAAGAAAGAATGCACATTTTTTTTTACAGATAACAAAATCAGTCATTCTATTATCTTCACTTATAATAAGTACCAAACCAAGTTAGATGCTTGGTTTGGCCCCTAATAGGCTTATTTAACTGTATGATATGAGATTTTAGTTCAATACTTACCTTTTTATTTTCCTAGCATCAATAAGTTAAGTGATCGGTACTTTAAACAACTGAAAAAAAAAATTGGAAATAAACACGAAAAATGGTTGTACTTGGAGCTAAATAAGTAAACTTAGTTGATGTTTCTGAAAAAATAAAAAACACAAGTTTGATATTTGATGATATTTTTATTTTATTTTAACGTACCTACCTAACGAAATTTTAATCAACTACTAAATAGATCCACTAATACATCCATTACTTTTGAAACCCTCTACCAAAGACTCACCAGACACACCCAGACCGAGACAAACATTTGCGCTTCACACAAATATTCAGTATCTAAGTACTTACTTATTAATGGCACGGTATTACCCCCGCCCCGCCAAGACAATTAAGACATATTTTGATAAGGACGCAGAGTTAGTGAAGTTAGGCCTTGTAGAGTCAGGGCGTGTAGTCATAAGCTTGGCTCTACATGAAATCTGTTAAGTTTTTGACGGGCTTTTCACGGACTTTGGCCGTATCTTGGCAACATTTTAGGTACTTACATGGAAATATTAAAATTACTAGCAGCGCCCCGAGGTTTTACCCGCGTAGTACCCGCTCCCGTGAGAATGCGTAGCTCGTAGTATCATACAATCTCGGCACAATTCACCATTGTGTGTTAAAAAATTAAGTAACAGCGCCATCTATTGGAACGATTTGCGACTACAAAAAGTTACAATGAAACATACGATTACTTATACACAATCCCATGGGAATTTCGGAATAAAAAGTATCCTATGTGTTATTCCTAGTTATAAGGAACATCTGTACCAAATTTAATCAAAATCGATACAGTAGTTTTTGCGTGAAAGTGGAACAAACATCCAAACTCA
Source organism: Timandra comae (assembly GCA_958496195.1). Classification (NCBI taxonomy): domain Eukaryota; kingdom Metazoa; phylum Arthropoda; class Insecta; order Lepidoptera; family Geometridae; genus Timandra; species Timandra comae. The sequence continues at coordinate 1,624,921 of OY292376.1, forward strand.
CAAACATACAAACTTTCGCATTTATAATATTAGTAGGATATTAACCATATCTAAAAAATATACTTACCTAAGGGACCATAATAGATTTAAAGGAACACCCCTAATAAGTAAATTTTGCTCTAGATGCATTAGGTAACCAGAGAGGAAACACGGGAATACGTTTGTATGCCAAATTGCTGCTCGATTATGATCTTAATTTTTGGCCTGCTCTACTGGCCCAAGTAATTTGAATATTGAAACTTTAGAACAAAAAGAGTTTACTTAAGTGTCAAGTTCATGTTTCATCCAAACTTTTGTTCCATTTCTGATTGGAATCGCTTTTAAATCTAACCAGATTATAATAATAATAATAATAATAATAAATTTTTATTTCGTAAATATACAATGTACACGTACAGTAATACACTATTATAGTTACATAGTAGATGCAGGGTTGAGCTCATTACATTAGTTAGCATATATAAGATTGATTAATTGAGGGTACATTTGCATAAAAAATTATAATCATTGAATCCTAAACTGAGTCATCCTCGTATTTTAGGATTCTATGTTATTGCGTAGTTAATAATTATCAATAAGACTGAGATCGATGTATGAGGCAGTCGCAGATACTATAGTGCAGAACTTCGAATACATAAGTATATTAAACTAAAAGGATATAATATTAAATGTAACATTTAAAACATACTTAGAGAAAAAAAAAGATTTTTTGTTCTCTCTATAAAAGAAAAAAAAAAATACAAAAATTATTTCACTAGCATAGAATTTGATTAATAAGTTAATTAATAAGTTGCTCAGTAACATGATAAGTAAGTGATTGTAACCAGCTATATATACTACATTTTAGTTCAAACTTGTTGAGGTTGTAGATAGGGATCTTTTTGTTGATTTTATTATAGAGTATACTACTGAGAATACGAAACTGTCTTCGTGCAGAGGATGTCCTAGTTCTACTAATAATAAGCACTGGTGCACTTCTTCTTTTTTGACGCCGTGAGTCAATAACATCTGTTGGTATTTGTGAGTGTCGGCGTAGAATTGCTCGAAATATGTATAACTGTCTCACCGTCAGAACCTTACTCTCTTTATATAGTTTTTCAGTTGGATAGAGACGTGGCTTTGAGTATATGACTTTGAGAACGGCTCTTTGTGCTCTCTCTATTTTCAAAAACAAGGTCTTATATGTACCACCCCAAATAGGAATACAGTAGCTTAGGACGGATTGACATAAAGATTTATAAACAATATCCAAAGTGGGAATATCAACAGAGAGCCGTAAGTTTTTAAATACATAAAGAAGCCTCCTGATCCTTGCAGTAAGTGCTTCGACCTGTGGCCGCCAGTCCAGCTGGTCATCGAGAACGACACCAAGATATTTGAGATGGCACACTTTGGTCAGTGATACACAATTACACGTTGAGATAGAGTCACATTTATGTGCAACCAAGGACACATTTTCAGGTAGAGTTGAAGGGCCAGGCAGATGGAAACGAAGATATTTGGTTTTTTCTAAATTGAGTGTAAGTAAATTTGTATTAAGCCACCCAATCACAATACGCAATGCGTTTTCTGCGTGGGACTTGGCTGAAGCCCAGTTATTACCAAAAGTGACTAAAGCTGTATCGTCGGCATATGTAAAAATCTCACAGTTTTGGAGTTTCATACTACATAGATCATTGATGTACAGGGAAAATAACGTTGGGCCAAGGATACTACCTTGCGGGACTCCATACTCAATTTCTCTTTGACTACTTATTATTTGGTCAATTTTCACTGCTTGAGTTCTTCCCGTAAGATAATCCCTGAATATATTCAAAGCTGTACCCCGGATACCCAATCTTTCCATTTTATCAACAAGGATAGGTATAGAGACTGTGTCGAATGCTTTACATAAATCCAGAAAGATCCCGTAACATTTGTCTTTACCGTCTAGCTTATTTATAACTAATTCACTTAGATCGGCAATAGCATCTTCCGTAGATACACCCGATCGAAAACCGTATTGTCTTCCAGAAAGTGTGCCATATTTAGTGAGGAAATTGGTTAAGCAATTGTTAAGAATCCTCTCTAAAATTTTTGATAGACAACTTAGTACAGATATAGGTCGGTAGTTTGTGACACAGTCTCTATCACCACTCTTGTATATAGGAGTTACTACGGCTTTTTTAAAACAGCTTGGAAAAACGCCACTTTTGATTGCTAAGTTGCAGACATGGGTAATGGGTTGAATCAAAACCTTTGATGAGGACTTAATGGTCCTGACAGGTATGTTATCCCAGCCCGTGGCACAGTCACTTTTTAGCGAATTTATGATAGATTCTACTTCAGCTTCAGTAACTGGGACAATCCCCATGGAATGTAAAGATATGGGGATATTACTATATTGGGAGCAATTATTGGGTGGACTTATATTAGTGGCAAGTGTTTTACCTATGCTTACAAAGTATTGATTTACTTGATTTACAGCATCCCCTGCACTAGCAGACAGCTTCAATAAATTGGTAGGTGTGTGTGATTGAAGTTTTCGACCAGAGATACTATTGATTACCTCCCACATCGCTTTAGCATTGTTCCTAGATTTGAGAAATTGATTCTTTTCATATTCTCGTTTAAGCTTTTTGATGAGAGCATTAACGTAATTTCGATACCGTTTGTACGTAACCTGTAATACAGTATTATTAGCATCTTTTTTTAATCTATGGTGCATTTTATCCCGGTTTCGAATACAACGCAGTAAGCCTGACGTCATCCACGGTTTTAAAATTTTAGTCTTTCTACTGACTTTATTATGCGAAGTGTGTTTATGTACAATATTTTGTATCGTTGATACTAACTTTTCGGCAGCTTGGTTTGCATCTGTTTCTGATAGAACCGGGGTAAAATCACATTCGTCAATTTCAGTTTTAATTAAAGTGTAGTCACGGATTGATTTAGTTTTAGGTGCATACAGGTTATTATTCTGCTTATACTTTATACATAGTGCTATAGGTAGATGATCTGTTATATGGGTGTCTATTATGAGAGTAGTTGCCAAAGACTTGGTACGAAGCAGGATGTGATCTAGACAATTATTAGACCTAGTAGGATAATTGTGAGCTGGATATAATCCCAGGAAACTAATGTTTTCCATGTACTCAGTGTAGTTTCGATCTATGTTGTCTAATTCTTTTATGTCCACATTCATATCTCCAATAACAGCTAGATTTCTATAACATTTTAAATTATTTATTACTGATTCGAGACTATTATAGAAATTTGAGAGGTTAGTATACGAAGGAGACCGATAGATACCGATAATTGCCGTTTCCTCTATCGTACAAACTAGGCAGTTACCATCCAGAAAAGCAGGTTCATATGTATAATGTTTTAGATTCGATTTGATATATATTACTACTCCATCATTTTGTATTTTATTATTTACTGACGCATATAAGTTATAACCATCAATATTGGTATTCCAATTTGCTGATTTTATTCTACATTCACTTAAAATAATAATATCGAATTCAAACTTAATTAAACTTAGCATCATTATGAATTGATCAAAGTTTTTATTTATGCTTCTTATATTGATATGAATAATTTTTAAATTATTATTTGGATGTGGGATAAAATTTAAACATTGTTCCGGTAGGCAGTTGTGAGATGAAGCAATATGAAAATCATCAAGATCTTCATTTAATAAATTGATTGGATGAGTCATTTTAAAATATATTGATCATCAATATTAGTATTCCATTGAACCAGTCACTATTAATGGAAGTGGTCGATTTTGCGATTTCAAAAACATTTGGGATATAACTGTCAATCACACACAGCAATTTAGTAAGGTTTTGTACATCAATACGGGTATGTACATTTTCTTCATGGTTACAAAATATTTGAGTTACAAGTATACTATAATATGAGCAACATTTTGCATTATACAATAGAAAATTTAAAAAATAAACACTAATTGAACTAGAGATTTCTTTTGGGTACTTAGCATAATATTTGAACAATTTTACCAATAAAATAAAATAAATATTTAAAAATAAGGATTTACCAAAATATAACATGCCGACGTATAGTCACTGCTCTATATTTCTGATATTAACTAGACACTCTTCTGATTTAATCACGTGAATTTCTTTGGTTTCTGAGTTTTTGCGCAGAAAGATTTTATTATTAGATATCCAACAGAACTTGTAGTTATTCCGCTTCGCGAAGTCTCGTGCCAGATAGTGCAATTTTCTCAATGTTGCAGATAAATGCTCATCAACATAGATCGGTTTTTGGTTACCTGGTAGACCTATTGTTTTGGTGTTCAGTTTTTCATCCACGTGTAAGTCTCTATTGAAGTGTCGTACTGCCGTTAATATATTGTTTTTCATTATCACCGAGGAGAATTCCACTAATATGGTTCTTGAACTTCCAGGTTTTCCCGGTAGCCGCCTAATATCCCGAATGTCAGAGGATTGGATATTCGTATTAAGTACACTACCAAGTTGTGTGACGATATTAATGAGGCATTCTAAATTTTCATCAGTCTGCGGAGGTACATTTCTTATTTCAATCGCAGAAGTGCGAGATTTTTGCTCAATTTCTTGGACTTGTTTTTCTATCTTTTCTATACGAAACTGGTTTTTCTTGCACTCTCTCTCTAATTCTGCTGCCTTTTGTGTTACATCTTCGAAATCTTTATTTAATGAAATAATTGCATTTTCGATGTCGCAGTTTGTTTTTTGTATGCCGGAGCATTGTGCCTTTAACTGTGCAACATCAGTCACGAGTTGAGATAGAGTTTTATTTTGTTCGGATTTCCAGTCCTCAAGCATAATCATGAGGTCTCTTTTAAAACTGTCGATGGATGTTCCAATAGAGTCCTCTTGGCTTAATGGGGACCCACTGGTGCGAGGTCTTTTGTGTCGAGTTGTTGTATTGCACAGGGCCTCGGTTGCTGCTGGGATATCCGAGTCCGATTGCGATTGACAGTGGCCCAATACTTTTTTAGAGGATGCCGCCGGTGGTGTACGATTCATCATTAGGTATTTTGATCACAAACAGTAGCTCAAACTGTGGTTAAAACGTCCTTAAGTGTCGCTATTCAGTTCGTAGAAGTTGGTAAAGTAACAGATGGCTTATTTCGGCCTTACAATCAATTCCCAATTGGCACAACGGCTCACACCAGCGGTCGCAGAGAGAGGGCTCCGGGTTCAAACCCAACCAAGGTGAGTTACTTTTCTATCTTAACAAATTATAATTCACTTTGTTCCCGTCGTTGACATCGATGACAGATACTTATTCATCAAATAATGTCAAACATCGACTCACTTGTTCGGAGTTGCCGAAGTTTTCCGAGCTCGAGAGGGGGACACCGCTCTACAGACTTCAAGATGGCGCCGGCACCCGACGAAATCCTCCACAAGATAGTAAGAGAGGCACCGATGTTTGCAACGGTTTCAGCTTGTTAAAAACGATTTCAAAAATACAGAATCAGATATTAAAACTTCCACACGACTGCTCACGACAACGATCTCGAGCGAATCAACTACGCACAGACCCAGGTCAAGATAAAAATTAACCACACGGGAATCGAACCCGAAAGTAGCAATCCAATCCAGTGTAAGTACCACGGGCTATTTGGGACATCTTAAAATTAACAAAACAAAAGACTTCCCAATCCCTTTATCTCCACACCTATTTCAAAATACCTAGCAATCTATCATTACCTACTACAAAAACATACAAACTAGGTATCCTAGATCACCTAGGTTACAAAGAACAGTAGTACCCAAGTATTATGACGCCCGCGTACCACAATAGGCGGTGATTGTCTGTCGAAACGTGACCACATTTACATGAATGAACACCGTCATTGTTACTTGGTACGGGGGTCGGATTCAGGAAGTGTTTGGACAAAGGCTCTATTTTAGCTATTTAAAAAAAAAGTTTGAATTGAGAACCTCCTAATATTTTAAAGTCGGTTACAAATCCTAAATCTATGTATGTGTTTAACAAACGTTTAATTTAACCGACTTAAAAAAATGCCGACGAATTGAGAACCTCCTCGTTTTTTGAAGTCGGTTAAAAGAGAGGTTATTAATACATTAAATGTGTGTTATATTATTAGGCCTGCACAGATTTTGCATAGATGTGTAGCCTGAAATTCGTAGCGTATGATGAAAAACCTGAGCGTACAAACAGCAGCAGTTGCAACTTTGTTTTATAACGGTTACTACTGCTTTTGCAAATCTATACTTCACTACATAGTATAAAACAAAGTCGCAGTGACATCTAAGCATCCCGCAGTCCCTATGTCCTACATAGGGACTGCGGAATGGTTAGATCTTTCAAACTACGCAACGGATTGTGTTGAGGTTTGTTTTAATAGATAGAGTGATTCAGTGGGAAATTTTATCCCCATATTCCTACGGGAACGGGAACCACGCGGGTGAAACCGCGGGACACAGCTAGTATTTATTATATTATATAAAGAGGAAAGATTTGTTTGTTTGTATCGAATAGGGTCCGAAACTACTGAACCGATTTCAATAATTCTTTCACCATTAGAAAGCTACATTCACCCTGAATAACATAGGCTATATTTTATCCCCGTATTCCCACGGGAACGGGAACCACGCGGGTGAAACCGCGGGGCGCTGCTAGTATTATATAAAGAGGAAAGATTTGTTTGTTTGTAACGAATAGGGTCCGAAACTACTGAACCGATTTCAAAAATTCTTTCACTAATGGAAAGCTATATTATCAGCGAGTGATGTAGGCTATTTTATTCCTGTATTCCCACGGGAATGGGAACTACGCGAGTAAAACCCCTGCTAGTAAATAATAGTTTTTAATCAAACTTTATCTTATAATTACTCATCCAATATTATATGTTCCTGAAGGATAAGTACAACCACACAGGAGTAAGACCACGGATACTAACAACTACTCACAATAAATATTTTTACAATAAAACACAAATATCTAAATACGTACCTACAATATAAAACAATTATGACATAAAACTTTAAGGTCTTATTATATCACGATAAGATCTAGGTAGCCTAGCCTAATTGGTATTTATAGCTACAGTCTAGAAATCTAGGTAGTCTATTTATTGTAAATCTAGCTATTTAAATTAACTATTAATAGTGCTGATGCATATCTAATTTGAGTGCCATATTATGTACTTACCTCTAGATTGTTATGTATCTAGTTATATAGGCACCATTCGATATTATTGATTACCTACATAAGACTTACAATAGATATTCTACATCTACATAGAGACATGCCTACGTTGTTCAAAAGAATTCTAAAGTATGTACTCATATTGGTAAGTTGTAGGGGTAACGCCTTTGACTTCTAATCCGAAGATGCCTGGTTCAAACCCCGTCTCGTACCAATGTGTTTTTTCGTATAAATTACATTACTTCAGAAGGCACTTTAATCGACTGATCCTGGTTGTAGTTAGTACTAACTATATCGTAAAGCCGTTACGGATAGGTAGAGCCACAGAATTGGGAATACTCTATGGTAAGTACCATAGAGTATTCCCAATTCTGTGGGTGGAGCAGAGACCAGAGAGAATCCTGGTCGTGATCCTTCTATGGGGTAGAGCCATCAAAAATCTAACCAGAAATTACTAAAAAAAAAAAAAATATCTAAAAAAAAAATACTTTTAGTACGTAGCATTAGAACTAGACCAATAAATAGATCAAATAACAAATAACATAACAATGAAATAACGTGTACTGTCTTGTATTTTTATAGATCAAATAAACATTTTAATATTTTTTTTAACACACTTGCTCATAAAGGGGCTCTTATTTGTGCAAAAACAGTTGAATAATGACACGTTTTATTCACTAGTGAGTTATAGATTGTTTTTTTAAATTGCTTTCATTTTAAAAAAGTTTTGACACCCAAAAAATTGTGTCCATACATTTTAAAAACAAACTTCAACTATGTTTCCTTACTTTTGGTAGGTCTATGATCGATTCCATTCATTCATTCATTCGTTTTTTTTAATAAGTATATTATTTTAGTCTTTGGCCGATCACCATTGTTGTGTTGGATGCGCGCGAATAGAAAAACTGTTTATTTTTAGCGAAAAATTATAATTTCTTCGCAAATGTGTTGAAAAACGTTGTATGGTACACGCGTGTATTGATGATTACTATCCTCGGCTATCTTCAGACCCTCGCCTGACGGCTCGGGCCTCAATAGCGCCTCGGAAGTAATCACCAACTTACCTCGCTTGTACCATAAATAACTATTTTAATTATATAAATAGATCGAATAAACCCACTGTATAAGTACATAGGCTGTTTCCCGCAATTAGACCTCTCTTTATATAATCTTTATTTTTTATTGTCTTTGTGCTCCGATATTTTTGGTCGTACCAGCTATTGTAGTGCTCAATCGTTGATGGTAGTACGACAACCGGAGCCAAAACTCGTCAAAATCCGTTCATCCAATTATGAGCATGAATGTTTGTTATTAAACAAATGTGTGAATGTTTGTTATTATTCACACATACCTACATACGAAATTTCACGTTTATAATATTAGTAGGGCTAAGTATTAATTAAGTTGGATAGTCAGTCAACCTTACACAAAAGCACATTTCTAAGTTTATTTTTCTATCACCTCATTATAGTAACTGCCCCGTTAAGTTCGTAAAATTCGTTCGTATCAGAAACTACGCACACACAGAGACCGAAATAAACATTGTAGTTCACACAAATACTTATTCAACACGCACGGGAATCGAACCCGCAACCTTATGATGAGGATGGCAGTCCGGCACGGTGATCACTCTGCCATCTAGGTCGTTAACTAGGAACAAAGTTACTCCATTATAAAATTAATGCGATTAATGAACTACCTAACTACTTACATACTCGTAGTTCTAATTTTAGGCATCCTAACTCACTAAACGTTGCTAAACCTACACCGGAGCCTATAATGAATCCCAAACACTAAATTTACTTCCATTACCTTAGTTAAAACTGTTCCGAGTTATTAATTGTTGTCTAGTGATGGGACACTCGTGGTTATCGAGTATCGATATCGATAGGTTACGATATAAAAACTTTTATTAAAGTAAAACTTAAATTATTTTATACTTATTTATCATTATTTCTTTCTAACTATTTTATTTAACCAGAAAAAAGAAGAATTAAATGTAAAATAAAATCGATTAAAATGTCTTAACAAACTCTTTAGAAATTATTGAAATTTCTTAGTTGATTTTACGTTCAAAATAAAACCTTATTATAGTTATTCTCTAATACTTACATCGATACATAGTAAGTAAAGACTTTTGGGAATTAAACATCATAAAATATAATCTTCTTATTATTACCCTATCAACAAATCAACATAAAAATACAAACCCAAAAACAATAAACCAATTCAAAAATAATCAGTTCAAAATATCAATCATTAATAAAACTAGCACCAGCAGGCATCGTTAACTGAACAATAAAATTATCGATAAGTCACATCACTAGCGGGATCAATCATAAAAGTGTCGTTATGAAACAATGGCCGCGTGTGGGCATCGCGGGCGGTCGCGACACATTAGCAATACCAACGATACTGCAACCGAGCGCATGTCGATAACATTGTTACACATCACTAAAATTGGGAATTAATTTCGGAATTTTAAGATTTAATTTGTGATTGTATCCTGTATAGTTTTATTAAATTAACAATTAAAATGTTCTTACTGAGTATGTGATTAATAACGAATGATTAATAGGTGTAGAAAAGTCGATAAATAAATGTTGTTTAATTTGGTAATATCTTAGTCAAGTTGACATGTAATGTAATATTAATCACAACGTTTTATTTTACATTGGTAGTAATTATGTAGGTTACGTCTATATTTACTTTAGAATCTAATCCAACGTTGACCACCTTTACATTTTAAAACAAAATCGCTTTTCACGTTTACCTACTGTAAAGCACATCCTAATGGACGGACAGGCCTATGTTGCTTAAGTAGATTATTTAAACTAAGTAACGCAACGAATTTTAATGCTATTTTCAGCATTACTTAGGTAGAGTGACGTGGGTGAAACCGCAAGTGATACCTACCTCTAGTCAAGACAAGTATTTGGTAATAGGTTTATCTATTGTAATTAGTAGTCAAAGATTCTATTCTCGATGTCAAAATACAACAAATAGTGATGTCATTACTGTAACGCCTAATATCGATATCGATAAAATTCAAACTCGGAATACCGAGCAGCCATTTTGTTAAACATGACGTTTACGAGGCAGTACGCGCCGCGCGCACCCATTTAATGCCCAACGAGATTAATTTAATATTTTGTAATTGCCGTTTTTACTTCCGTTCAAGTTTTAATGAGAAAATGTTTCGGTTTTGTTATATTTAACGAGCTTTGTTAAGTTTAACCACCATGTTTGTTTTAATGTTTTGTAGGTAGTTGCTATTTAATTTAATGGCTTTTCAAACCTCACAGTTTTATTGGTTTAAAATTAGTATTTATATGAAACTAACTATGTATGTTGGTTTACCGAAATAATATAAATAGTTAGTTTAGTACCTACTTAATTACAATACGTATAGGTACCTAAGTTTAGTGTACCTAAGATATATCAAAGATAGTACCTAAGATATCTTTTGTCTAAGTAAGTACTTACTTAACTACAAAAACTGACTCAAGATAAGTACTTAAATTAGGTGTGTACTACGAGTATGTATGTACGTAAGTACCTCCCTAAAAATTGATTATGAAACGGACAGGAGACAATCTCTTGCATAATTCGTGCTGGTGAACTTCAACCTTGGAAATTAGCAAACACATCACTGCACCCAGGAATGCACGAGGAACATTTACAACACACTTTACCACCTTAGTATTACGTGCTACTAAACATAAATTCTAACTAACTGCAATTATATTTATAACCAAAGTATATAAGCTATGAAGCATATAATTAACACAATAAAATAAAACAAAACGCCTCTCCTGCCTCCATGTACATAAAGCTAACAATATCTCATTACCCGCCTCCCCGAGGGCATCGTAAATAACAAATACTGAGTTTGTTAATTCTTATAATTGCCGTCAACTATAACGGTCAATTTTATACTAAATATAAACAACAAACGCCAGAATCGAAACTGTAACTAGTTATTCTTAATTACTTATAACAAAGACGTAAGTTACGCGTTGAAAGTAGGTATTTAGATGGTTTTTTCATCGACGTTGATATATTGTCGGTTTAAGTGACGGCTAGGGATGTGCTTTGTCGATGGATTTTGACACTTTACTATTTTGGAAATTCTACTCTCGTTACTATTTTAGTCAGTGGTTTCTATAGATAGAGAATATTTAGATTAGAATACCTAATACCAGACCAACGATAATTTTTTTAACATTACAAAATTCTAATAATTAAGTTTAAGTAGTTTCTAAACATTTCAACTATTTAACATTTGATGCAATTATCGAGACTGCCGCCCGTGCTCAATAGATGTGAACTTTAAGGTTACTTACCTGTTAATACTCGTATTATACTTATGTACCTATTTTCAAACAAACCTTCTAAGTACCTAGGTATGGAGGCTAAAACGGCACTAAACGAAGCTAAACTTAGATTCTGCCAACCCTATTGGTACGCACGTATTTGTATATTATTTTAATGGCCGCCTCCGGCCGCGATCCCAGGCCCGTTCAGCCAAACCATGTAATTACGTGTTTATAAAAACTTTGGGTAATTAATTGTGTTTTCTTCGTGGCCACAACTTTTGTGTATTTGTGTGCGTATAATTGATATTTATTGTTGACATTTGGTGCCGTGAGCGCAACTCATTAACAATGTACATTTTCATAAATACACTCCTTAGAGGTTCATTTTAATTATGATTACTTATAAATTGGAGTTTTTTTAAGGTTTTAGTTTATTACTTAAATGTACCTAGGTATAGAGGTAAATATGTAAGTACTTATAGAGGAAAAAACTATTGGGTTGTGTTGTGCCTTAAGTTCTTTATAAATATTTTAATCAACCTTTAGGCTTTATTTAATAACGATGTGACGTTGATTAAATAGGTACCTAATTAGGTAGGGCTCTAGGTAGGTACTCGTACTATTTAGTGGGTAAAACTACAGTATAAAGTAAGTACTTATCTATACTGTGGAAAAACCTTAGTTTAAAAATGGTTATTAACATATGGGCGTGTTCCATGAACAATTGAATGAGTAACATAGTTTGTAAAATTTAGGATGATTTTACGGGGTTTCACTGACAGCTGTCACAGAGATCATTTTAGATTTTACAAACTATAGGTACCTATAATGATGGTGAGCATGAGTTTAGAAATGAATACTTATCCTATAGCTAGAACCCCTCAAAAATACGCCTCACGCTTCGATCTTATAAAAGACTAGCTGTGTGACGCGGTTTAACCCGCGTTAACACCGCTTACCTATGTATATTCGCATTACTTATGGGAATTGTGTGAAGTGACGTGTGGCGACATCTGCACGCCACATAGGAACTAAGTACTAACAGCGACATCTATCCGCAACTGTGGGAAATAACTGAAGAGTCCTGAATCGCGCAAGTGAAATTTACAGCGCAATTGACTATGTATACTAGAGCCCGACTACAACCGTCGGGCAGCTGCCCACCAGACAACAACATCACCCGTCTGGTCGGAGGATCCTCCCTTTTCAAATGGAGATCTCCCATACCCCATAATGGTGACCCCGAGCATGAGCATCAGCGCAACCTTCAGAAATCTACGTCATCATGACGTCATCCTTCATCCTCAATCCTCAAACTGGTGACACCGACATGATACGTCTATGGGGATGAGGGAATCCCCATTGAAAAGGGAGGATCCTCCGACCAGACGGGTGTTATGTCTGGTGGGCAGCTGCCCGACGGTTGTAGTCGGGCTCTCGTATACATAGTCAATTGCGCTGTAAATTTCGCTTGCGCGATTCAGGACTCTTCAGTTATTTCCCACAGTTGCGGATTATAGGGGATTATAGGGTTGGGGGATCCCCATAGCATCATGATGAGGTCTTCCTCTACAAACGGACTACAAGTAGGTAAGTAGGTTCTTACTTATCTTACAATGAAAGGTTTTTTTCAAATCGGACTATCTACCTACTTGCTGCGATTAGCACATTCAACCAAACCCTTCAGCTTTATCATAATAATATAGATAATTAACCTTAGACAATAAAATAATGAATAAATTAATACCACCATTGTAGCGAGCACTTAACCGCCATCGTACAAAGGGGGTCGATCAAAATGGCGTGCGTGCCACCCATTCCCAGACGATTAATTAGCAATTCAAACATATTTAGCTTAATAACAACCGCTACACTTGGCAGTGATTGCGATTAATTAATACCTTCCTTGTTTTCGGGTTGATGTTTGTTACAAACGGTTATATAGCTATAAGTATGTGAGTAAGTACTTATACTTGTGGTCCTTCCACACCAATGTATACTTAGGTAACTACTTAGTATCTACTTATGAGGTATATCTGTACATATTTAGATAATTAAGTACTTAACGGAGAAACGAATGTATCGGCAATTAAAACTATGCAGCGAGGAGTCCCACAAGGCTCCTTACTCAGTCCAATATTGTTCGCAATTTTTACAGCAGACCTACCGGTTCATATTCAACATTGCCAATATCACCTATATGCAGATGATACCCAGCTTTACTACTCATTTGATAGTAAAAACACTGCAGAGGCTATCGCGAAAATAAATAATGATCTGAGCCGCATTACAGACTGGTCAAAGAAAAATTCTCTTGTCCTCAACCCGACAAAATCTCAGGTATTGACACTAGGTACTAAATCTCAAATAAAACGAGTGCAAATGTGTAATGACAAAATCAAAATTAATAATATCGTTCTCGAACAAGTTACAGCGGCACGAAATTTGGGAGTCATTATAGATGGGGAACAGAAATACACAGAACATGTTAACACCAAAATTCGAAACGCATTTTTTAGGTTAAAAGCATTATATAAAATTAGATCTTACATAAAATTAGAGTTACGACTTCTTTTGACAGACCTATTAGTTCTTTCACAGTTTAACTATTGTAGTTCGGTTTATGGTCCAAGATTAAATAGCAATACAGAGAGATCAATTCAGAGAGTGCAAAACGCTTGTGTTCGTTATTGTTTCAATGTGCCTAGGAGGGCTTACATAACTCCTTATCTGAATGAAAAAGGAATTCTCAATATGAATGCTCGAAGACACCTACATTATGCCTGTCTGGTTCATAAAGTGATCTGGAATAAAAAACCCGAATATCTTTTCGAGAAGATCATCTGGACCTCACACTCATCTTTTAAAATACAACGATCTAGGATGCAAAATTTACTGAAGATACCATTTCACAAATCGTCACGTTATAAAGGATGCTTCAAGTTTACCGCAGCCAAAATATGGAATAACCTTCCGCCACCGATGAGAAACAAAATAAGCACCTACAGTTTTAAAGTTAAATACACGAAGGCTTTGCTCAGACGACAAGTGGCTGCGGAGAATCTTAAGCATGCTTACCAAAAAACATTAAACCTTAGAGATTATTTTTTGTGAAACAACAATCCCCCTATTGAGCCATGGTTTATTTATTTAACACTTTTATACACATACATGCACATATACATACACACACCCTTCTCTCTCTCTCTCACACACACACACACACACACACACACACACATACGCACCCACCTTCTACACATTTTATCAGAGAAAAATATTATCTATGTTAATTGTGTTTTAGTATGATTTTGGTACCTACCTATGTTAAACATTTTTCAATTTTTTTTTTTATTTTTTTTTTATTTATATAGTTTTTTTTGTTAGTAATGTAGAAATTCAATGTTTGGAGTGGCGCGGCGGAAAAAAATGTCTACTACAACTCCCGCCTTTTTACTTAGGGAGAAGGTGGCAGCTGAAAACCAGCGCTGTCCAGTACCCTGTACTGGTACAGCTACAGCTGAGCTGACCACCTGTTGTCAAAATTATAATTTTAAGTATTTATAATTTCCTCTTGTATTTCTTTTTTTTTTGACAATAAACGTCTTTTTTTTTTTTTTTTTTTTTTTTTTAATATTTAGTTCGATAATATAGGTAACCGATAGGTTCCGACGACGGCCTTTCAGAGATAACGCTATAGTGCGCTGTGGTAGAAGTCCTGTGAGATCCTACAACAACCCTACATAGTTTTTGGGTTTTTAGTGGCTAGGCCTCGCCCTTCAGGCGTTGAGGTCCCACAAAACAGCCAAGGATTTTCCCTTCAATGCTAGGGGGTATGCGATTCTATGCATTTATCATCGAAAAATAAAGTACTTATACTTAGATTTTAGGAGGCTTTATAGCTAGAAATTAATATTATAGTGTAAGGTGCAAAATCTTTGCTTAAACAATAATTTCGAAGCAGGTTTAATCATTTTTTAATTCCTTTTTTGTCATTTTATGATATTGCCACTGTCAATATGAAATGAAAGTCAGTATTCTCTCACTGACAAAACTGTCAGCGCTCAAAGTCACAGACTGTCATGCGTACTGTCAAGTGTCAAGTATAATGTCAAATCATGTAAAAGAAAATTCTCAACCGAGTAGCTGGCTGGCTGGGTCCGAGAAATTGATAAGAAATTGACTGATTTATTACTGAGATTATTTACAAAATTTCAATTAAATTGTGAATTAATTTATAGCATATTTAATGTGTTAAATAATGGTTATTTCTAGACTAATAAGTAATTCGTGATAAAAGTATTAAATGTACAGCACATCTAAGATATTGGGTATAAAAATCAGCGGCAAAAAATGTCTTATACCGTGTTTATTAATTACATTCATAATGGGCTGGTATATTGCATCTTTACCTATAAATTCCGGTGAGTTTAATTAGTTCTAAGTGTTAACTCTAATTAAAAGTTTCATACAAATTATTGTGTAGCAAAAAGTAGTTATTGGCTCTATTTAATTATAGAATCTGGCTAATTAAAAATTTTTTTTTTTTTTTAATAGTGATGTTTTTGAAAAATAATCACCAGAACTAATGAAATAATAAAAACTTTTTATGTAGTTTAAAATAAAGTTTAATTACTCATCTATCAAATTATAATCAATACTTATTCTAAATATATTATAACTTAATTTATTTATTTATTATTTCAGAAAAAGAAGACTTCTCATCCAGCTCTAGCTACCGTAAGAGCTGGCAAATAAAGAAATTATCTATGAACAATCACTACAGTACCACTGACCATAAACTAGCCATCCTAGTACCGTTCAGGGACCGCTTCGAAGAACTATTAGAATTCGTCCCTCACATGCACAATTTTCTAAACAAACAGAAAATAAACTTCCACATATTTATAATACAACAAAACGATAGCTATCGATTCAACCGAGCATCATTAATAAACGTCGGATTTTTGTACACAAAGCGAGATTTTGACTATTTAGCGATGCACGACGTTGATTTGTTGCCACTAAATGACAATTTAAAGTATAGTTATCCGGAAATTGGCCCGATACATATATCGTCTCCGGAAACGCATCCCAAGTATCACTATTCCACTTTTATCGGAGGTATTTTACTTGTAAATATGAAGCATTATGAGTTAGTTAACGGGATGTCCAATAATTATTGGGGATGGGGACTGGAGGATGATGAGTTCTATGTTAGGTTAAAAGATGCGGGATTGAGGGTGACGCACCCGGGGAATATTACTACGGGTACTACGGATACTTTTAAGTAAGTATTTTTCTGATAACTTTATAAAAAATGTTTATATAATATCTATGTTTTAATTTTAATATTACTACAAATATGGAGGTTGTTTAGGTCTCCCTCAATTCCTACTAATTATTTAAAAAAAAGCTTATGCATGCCTATTTTATATGATATTTCAGAAGTCTGGGCTATAATGTTTGGTAGCTTTAAAGATTTTAAATCTTTTAAGTTTTTTATTAATTAATAAATATGTAAATAAATTAAATAAACAATGTCATTTAAGTTAATGTTTGATCCAAGTTTAACCTTCAACTACATAAATACCATTATAAAATATTAATATATTATAATAATATTTATTATCCTTTAACACAGATGGTATAATTATTTACTGAATAGTTGGGGTCACCTTTTACACATAACATGTTTTTGCCAGGGGGCTCTGCCTTTCTATACATTATTCTATTATGTGTCTACATTATGCAAATTAAACAATTTGAAAAAATAAAAATTATATGTTACTAGCTGTGCCCCGCAGTTTCACCCGCGTAGTTCCTGATCTTGTGGCAATTTCGGGATATAACGTAGTCTATGTTCTTTCCCGGACCATAAGCTACCCCTGTACCAAATTTCAAGTCAATCGGTTCAGTAGTTTAGCTGTGAAAAGGTAACAGGCAGACAGACAGACAGAGTTACTTTCGCATTTATAATATTAAAGTAGGGATAATATAAGAAACGATTTTTAAAAGAAAACTAACCACTTATTTTATCTATACATATATTATTATAAAGAGGAAAGGTTTCACTAAAAGATTGTCTACTTTTCACGGAATTAAATAGTCTATATTTTATCCTGGTACACCCATAGAAAGAGAATTATGCGGATAAAACCGCGGGAGCATAGCTAGTTATTTAAATAAAAATGTTTTATTATATTACTCATGAATAAACTAACAAATGTTTCATTATTTTCCAGGCATGTCCATGACAAAACATACCGCAAAAGAGATATGAGAAAATGCTACAACCAGAGAGAAGTGACTCGCCGTAGAGACCGAGTGACAGGCCTTAGTGACGTAGCGTATACTCTATGGTCCACCAACAGAGTGACCATAGACGATCTACCGATCACGGTACTTAATGTAGAACTGAAGTGTGATAAGTCTACTACTCCTTGGTGTCAATGCCCGGAGGTTAGTAAAAAGACACCTCCGAAGTAAAATGTAGCATGTGTATATGTGTGCTTGTATTTGGGTAGTTTTCCACTATAAGATCTGTTTAATATGGATTCTTTGTGCTGTGTTCTCTATTATGGGTTCTTTGAGCGTCCTATTTTTTTATTTGACTTTTGAGGGCTCTGTTACCAGGACTGACTTGGTTTAACTCAAAATATCGCAGTATGCATAAAAAAACTTAACTTAACTAATTGAAGCTGCCTTATTTGCGTTGCAATTTTAGTCCAGTTTAACAAAACCTGGTAAGCATTTGACACCTTGTCAGTCAAATCTGTCACTTTGACAGTATTCAAAAATTGATTGTAAAACCTGGTTTAATGCTAAACCGGACCAAAAATGCAACGCAAATAAGACCGAAGAGAAAACTACTCACATACATGCAAAAGAAAATCGAAAAGGGAATTAAAAGTATTAAATTCGAATTTCAAAACCTAAACTACACATTAGATCTCTTGGCTCTATGTGACATCCTATATTTTATACAACCAGACAATCGTAAAACGTAGCTGTAAGTGATGATATCACAAATTCTACTTTAAATCTATTCGCCATAAGCTGTTATCTATGTGTAAGTTTAAATATCCTTAGCATTGATTTGTGAGTTAAATTGGACAGAAGTTACTAGAGATGAGATTAGATTTTGAAGCTTTAACCTACTCTCCCGTAAACGTTTGCAGATCCGACCTTTTTCTGCGAAAGCGTTGAAACATGTATAAAACAATCATACTCACATCCAAAACTGAGATTTTAAATACTTATATACATATATCTCTATTACCCAGTGAAGTACAACTTGTTTGCCGTCGGCGTTTATTGTTTGCCGGCTCTGTTCATAGTTTGCCACCTCCGTTTATTATCTTCCAATTTATGTTAGAAAATAGGTTGACAAATTCAAAAAATGAAATTATTAATGACATTTTAAATTTAAATTAAAATGACAATTATGAAATACTTTTCTTTTTAAGTGTAAATAAATAATCAATTTGTATTTTATATTTTAAATACATATGTAGTATCATTTATACTCATATATTTGCCAAATGTAAAAACACAAGATCATGTAAAAATGTAATATATGTAATTTGTCTAGTCTATATTGTATTTTTTTCTAATAAATCTTTTATGATTGTCATTAAAATAAAATAAAATATTGAGTGATTTTATAAGATAATGCATAAGCCACTATAGCCGGTTTGCAAATAACACTTTTCACAATATATTATTATATCGGTTTTTTTAATGGTAAGTACATCTTATTTATAATATTTTAAGATCGAATTAACATAACATAACATAATCATTCACTACATCATCTCATTATAGTAACTGA
This sequence comes from Timandra comae, assembly GCA_958496195.1. Taxonomy (NCBI): domain Eukaryota; kingdom Metazoa; phylum Arthropoda; class Insecta; order Lepidoptera; family Geometridae; genus Timandra; species Timandra comae. The sequence goes on from OY292376.1 coordinate 1,644,250, forward strand.
CCCCTAAGTTCGAGACTTGTATCTAGGGTATCAGAAACTACGCACACACTCATTCACACACACACCCAGACCGAGACAAACATTTGTGGTTCACAAAAATATTCACCCCGCACGGGAATCGAACCCGCAACCTTACGGATGGCAGTCCGGTATGGTGACCACTCTGCCATCGAGGTCGTCTAAATTTTTCGAAGTAACTTATTTTTTACTTACAATAATTTTCATTAACTTCCCCCTACAATGGGATATGGAATAATATGTTATTATAATTTTAAGGAATTTTGACAATATTATGACATATCTTTAAGCAATTTTACTCCAAACATAATTATTAGTATAATATGAATATTAGGGCCTATTTCACCATCTTCAAGTAAGGTTCCGAGTACCTACTCACAAGTTTTGTCTTTGTCACTTGATATAAAGGAAGAAAAAGTCAACACTCATTTTACTTGGTGAGTAATTTTACTTGAAGATCGTGAAATAGGCCCTTAGTATAATTAATAAATGGAAACGAAAAGTTTGTGAAGATATTTGTGTGTTAAAAGTTAATAAATACTTATTTGTCTTATTTAAGTCAAATAAGTATTTAATTTTAATAATTTTTAATATAATAAAAAATCAAATACAGTTAAATTCATAAAACTAAATTGACTATTCTTCTCAATTAGAAAGCGCCCTCTATTGATAAAAACTAACTCACTAATGTTGTATGTTTGTTGTTATTCTTTTACACAAATCATACTGGACCGTTTGGGATACAATTTTAGTACATAATATGTACCATGTATTTTTATATCCCAAATGCAAGTAAGGATAAAATATATCCCAAATTTAAAATACCTATAAATTAAGTAGAATTGAATTTTGTAAAAATATTAAACCCAAATTATTTTTATCTTGTTTTAGATTAAAATAAAATGTTATATTATTTAAAATAAAAATTATTCTTTATTATCACTTGTTATTTTATTCGAGTGTCCCTGTTATTCATTATTAGTTCCCTATTAAATTAATTTAATATTAGTTTTTCTTCTATCTTATAGATTAAATACTCGTTTCTACATGCTATCTGAGAAAGAGTGCCATACTGCCATAACTCGGTCTTAGGGTGATTTTATTATCACGCGTTTCGGGAGCGCCGTGGTTCGCGCGCGCGTTTGGAGATGTCTGGTGGTACTCGTCAGGGTGACCATCTCAAAAATCGCGAATCTGCCCGAGACTGACTAAAAATCTGCCAAAATCTGCCAAACCCAAGACCAGAAAATGCCAAAAGCATGCCTTAACTTTTTTTTCTGTGTATTCATGGATAAAGTCACTATTTTAGGTATGCAAATGATTTTTTTTCTTGTTTTTTTTTGTCGCTTTCGCAATAAAAAGTACAATCAATGTCAAAAACATGTTACTTGCCAAAACTTATTTCAAAAATTGCACTTAATGAGTATTTTTAATAATCTCGAAGTCGGTAAATACTACAATAAAATTAGGTATTGATACGGGTTATTCATTTGGAGATAGGTACATTTTTCAAACTATAAAAAATTACAAACAATAAAAATCACCCGGTATAAATGATCACAGAAACCAACGAAATGAATGATTAAACAGATGTTAAAATTGATTTACTTGAGCAATAATGAACAAAATGAAGACTTTGAAGGTTTCCTTGAAATCTGCCCAATAGGCTATTCTCCTATTTTTTCAAATATTTTTTAAAATGCTCATATATATCAGATAATCAAGGATTATTTTTATTTCTGCAAAATATACCTGCTAAATGTTAAAAAAAATATATCAAAAATTTGACTTAAAATATACGCGCCAAAACACCGACCGCCATGATGGTGGCGGCGACTGACGTCATATAAACTAAAATGAAGAAATGTCAAAATGCCAGTTTGTCTTGTACTCTTGTAGTGATTTAATATAATTTAATTTCAAGTAAAAATGAGTTTTTATAGCCCATATCGTTGGTGTGTAGCGTTGAATTGTAAAAATTCTACGTTGAAGACTCCAGAAAAGTTATTTATTAATGTGCCGACCGACGTTTCTATGAGAAATGTTTGGTTGGAACTCGCGGGACGAGATCCTGTAAAATATTCTAAGAAATCTCATTTATATCTTTGTGAGGATCACTTTGACGTAAGTACATAAGCTTTTTTTATTGATTTTTATTTAAATTACGATATTACTCTCTTTTTTACTATGTAAACGAGACTTTGAGGTTATTTTTACTAAGGTAGGTAAGTAGTTTGTTGTTTGTAAAACGAGTGACGGACGACGAGCTTTAGTGAAATTGACGTCACATCATGGCGGTCGGCGTTTTCAATCACGTGACATACAGATAATGAAACCTCAATTTTAATTTTGAAAAATAAAATTAACCTTAGGTTTTCATGGGAAAATAACTTTATATTTGCATTTTCCGTGATGAAAACTATCCAAGTAATATAATTTCATAATTTATTGTTGATATAAGAAAATGGCCTATTCTGCCACTTTTTTGAATCGTCAACTTAATCTGCCAAAGCTATAATTTTGGAGCGAAATCTGCCAAAATGGCAGAAATCTGCCACAAATGGTCACACTGGTACTCGTTGCGTTTCTGTTTCGCGCGACAGCAGCGCCGCACGGTGGGCTGAAAATCGACTGTCATAGACCAAGGAATTTAAATTTTCTATGGAAGCCCATGACAGCGAATTTCAGCTCAGCGTGCGCGTCTAGCAGCGTGACAATAAAATCACCCTTATGTTTATTTCAAATCCAGCTCCTTCCTTAAGAAGTAAGGGAAGGTTCATATCTGACAGAACATGCGTCGCGTATTATCGGTCGCGTAACGCCAGAACAGACAAATGTATAGAAAAACACGACCGTTCACACTCAACGCACTAACGTATAATCGGTTGAGTGAGTGAGAGAGATAAATACGCGACGCATGTTCCGTCAGATATGAACCTTCCCTAAATAGACAACTATTATAAAGGGGTATATGAAGGCTTCCATTTAAAAATAAATCAAATAACATTCAATAAATTAACATATATTTAATGAAGCATAAACATTTAAACATCGAACATCTATTGTTAAGTACTTCAATCGATAACCATTTTAAAAGCGAAGTCAAATTACATCAAATTGAGATTATTTTATACTTAATTTTAAAAACCAAATACCCAATAAAAAAATATAATTTAAGTACATATCATATATGCATAACTAAAAATTCTATATAAACAACTAGATATTTAATTGACAAATAAAATTCATAAAATAAATCGTTGTAAGTTTTCTTTTAATAATTCACATGTAGATAAAATTAGTGTCTAGACAGACTGCATTCCAACTGCAAGCCGACTGCAAATTGCAGTCGTGTTAACTGCATTCACACTGCATCTGAACTGCATGTGTCTGTCAAGAGCCTTAGTTATGTTAAAATAACATCATCCTGTAAGATCTCATTACAGACTCTCAGTGAGGAGGAATAGACGTAATAACCACGCTTGTCTAAAGCGTAATAAAAACATATTCTAACATAACATAATCATTCACTACATCATCTCATTACAGTAACTGACCCCTAACTAAGTGCGTAACTTGTGTGTACGGTATCAGAAACTACGCACACACTCATTCACACACACACAGACCGAGACAAACATTTGTGGCTCACACAAATATTCACCCCGCACGGGAATCGAACTAATTTTTGTGTTTGTAGCAATATTTATATTGGTTGATTGAAGAACAGCAATTATTGTTAAATTTATTTTCTGAGGTAAAACGGCGTTGCAGCAATTTTCATTAATTTAGTAGTATTTGTTATTATATAAATTACATATTTGTGCTTTCTATTTTACATACTTATATGGTCTTATAAATAAATTAATTTTGTTCATATTTAGACTAGCTATTAATAAATAGAAATAAACGTTTACTATTTGTCTCTTTCGCACGTAACTTCACGTGTAAAAGAGACAAAACATTTATGTATTACATATCTGTCATATCATTGATAAACTTTTCATGACACTTTAAAGTAATATTTTAAAAACAACCTTTTTAGAATTAGATCTTCTAGTAAAAAGAAAATTAAATATTCCTTTAATATTAAAATGTAAAGAAATAAATTTCAATGATAGTATTGTATCACAATCTTTTCTATGCCGGCGGCCAAAATTGTAAGCTCCTATTGTCATTTTGACTCTAATGTCATTTGGATACATTTTCAATAAACTGACAACCAAAAGATGCGATTACAGCGACGCTGTCACCGGCACAGAAAAGATTGTGACTCAGTACGAAACTTTAGCTATACATGGAGATAATATTTAAAAAGACTTTTTGACAACAACACAAATTACATAAATATCTAAAAAATAGAAATAAACAATAATATTGGACTAACATTTGGTAGCAGTCACATTTCGTCAAAAATATAAGAAAAAGTATTTTTCACAATATAACCTTATTATTTTAAATATGGTCAGAACAATAAAAATGCATGCGGTGAAGCATGGCAAATAATTAAAAAGTATCTCAATAACTTATTATTTAGGAACAAAATAACCGATAAATCGAAGAATTGAACGCAAAACCTCTAGCTTAGCAGACTGGTTAACGTAGCTTTACTTTCGCTATCCTAAGGGCTGATTTTTCCATCGCCAAATAACTTTTATTCGACGAATAAAATTGACGTTTGACAGATTTTGTATGAAATAACTGTCAAAATTTCAAAATTATTCATCGAATAAAGTTATCTGGCGATGGAAAAATCAGCCCTAAGTCAAAGATATATTTTATCCCATTCAAAAATATTTGATCAACACATTAAGGGCCTATTTCACCATCTTCGAGTAATGTTCCGAGTAATTACTTACATGTTTTGTCTTTGTCACTTGATATAAAGTAAGAACGAGACAAAACTAACTTTACTTGAAATAGGCCCTAAGTATAAGTAGTCAGTAAGTATATTTTGTATATGATTATTGAAAAATACCTAATAATTGAAAATTATTGGGATATGTCAAAAATAAATATTTTATAGCATTTTGACTACTGGCAATAATAATTAACTACCTATGGTATAAAATCTTATCTATAACATTCATTCATTCAACTGCAGATGGCGACACATACATTTTGGTATTTATTTTTTAATAATTTATTAAGCAAAAATATATAAATTAATTAATTTATAATGTAAAAATGCAATATGGCACTAGACACAAAAAGCTGAAAAAACTATTCAAATTATTGTTTTTTTTTTTAAATGAATATAAAAATGTTTAACAATTCATTTTAACGCCATCTATTGACAAAACCTCGTAAACTCTTAAAATTCGTCAAAAAATACTTTCCTCTAAATTAATAAATGCCATTTCTAAGTACTAGGTTACATGCCAGTAGTCATTTTAAAATAGCTCTTATACCGTCCAGTTAAAGTTCATTTTGCAATACAATTTTAAACTGAGCAGACTGCAGGCAAAAGCTACATTTAAGGTTGTCATCTAATGACTGGAATTAATTTGGCAAATATTCTAAAACTAGCGGCGCCCCGCGGTTTCACCCGCGTAGTTCCCGTTCCCACAGGAATATGGGGATAGTGCTAAAAACCTTCCAACTGAATCACTCTATGTATTAAAACAAACCGCATCAAAATCCGTTGCGTAGTTTTAAAGATCTAAGCATACATAGGGACAGAGAAAGCGACTTTGTTTTATACTATGTAGTGAAGAAAGCTTTTGACACTTCACTTCTGTCAACCGCCATCTTGTTTAAACATATTTTCAAACAAAGTCACTCTCGCTGTTTGTATGCTTAGATCTATTAAACTACGCAACGGATTTCAATGCAGTTTTCAGTAATAGATAGATTGATTCAAGACGAAGGTTTATATGTTTATTAGATAATATTTTATGCGGGTGAAACTGCAGGGCACAGCTAGCATTTTATAAATCAATATTCTATTTACCAGAATAATTAATTAATTAATTTTCTTTAGAATATTTGTCAAACTCAACATTTAAAAGCACATTTATTATCACAAACATTCCTAACAAAATGATTTGGTTTCTAATGATATTTGAAATTGAACTCTACTACATGGTGTTACAGAGCATTTTCAAATGAAATTACTTTTAGTATGAAGACATTTGAAAGATGTCAAATCATTTTGTTTTTCAGTACTAGCAATGGTCGATATCACATTTGAAAATTTGTTGGATATTATTTTATTAATATATCAGGACATATATGGTGTATTCCCAATCACAAAAGTCCTATACGATTATTCATAACTTATGTCAAAAAAAAAACCGGCGAAAAATAAATAATATAAAATGCATTAATTGTTTATCATCAACTGTGTCTCCTTATTTTCGCTATGCGTCAAGCAAACATCGAAGAATTTATGATAGCAAAAAAAAATCTTAATAAAAAAATTATCAGGCATCCAACAATAATTCAAAGCAATATCGACCATAAACCTTAGCATATAAGTAACATAATCGCATGCCGATGCAGCGCGCCGCGTCGACTAGATCGGTTGATGATCGGCGCGGGCGCAACACTTCAGCTACAACGGGCAACCGCCTCCCTACGCACATACACAAAGAATAGGGTTAGAACATAAAAGGGGGGGGGGGGGGGGGGACGTGACTTCAATGGATCATATGATATTATGAGATGGGATATATCATTTTCTGAGATGGGATATATCATTTTCTGAGATGGGATATATCATTTTCTGAGATGGGTTTATATGTTTTATGGGATGAGATACATATTTGATGTTTTAAGATGGGATATATCATTTTATGAGATAGGATATATGACTGTAAGTTGGCTATATGATATTCTATGAGTATCTACTCGAATGAATATCATCACAAACTACTTAAAAACGTATTGTTTTATCCATATAAGTCACGTCTTTTATCAAAAAGGTAAATAATTAAATAATAAAGCCAAAGAATTAAAAGGGCAAATTAACAAAAAAGATCACATGCTAAGAAACGACTACATAACTAGTTTAAAAATATAAAATCAAATTAAAACGACATAAAGATCTAAAGATAAATATTACTTAGTTAAGAAAAAAACACGCTAATTTATTATAAAACATTTGACTAAGTACATCAATTTACTTTTTTTAATATTAAAATTATATTTATTACTAGCTGTGCCCTGCGGTTTCACACGCGTAGTTCCCGTTCCCGTTCCCGAGGGAATTTCGGGATGAAAAATAGATGTTGGCCGATTCTTTTTGAAAATTTCATGAGAATCGGTCAAGCCGTTTCGGAGGAGTATGGCAACGAAAACTGTGACACGAGAATTTTATATATTAGATTCATATTTTCTAAAAAAAAACTACCAACATTAAAAACATACCATGTGGCAACACTCTAAAACTAATAAATATTGGCACTATTCATAATACTTTAAATCTATCACAGAATACAGGGAGACAAAATTTAATACCAACTATATTTGTACGCGATTGTACAAAACCATGTGAAAGAATAAGACAGCAATATAGGAAAACACGATATTTGTAGAGCCCTATCTCACTCTTACATACCAAGTACAGTGGTGGTCAAATATTTTAAACCTTATTTACTATAGTCCGATCGTAATTCACATGAATTATCGTACGTTGACCTGTAGCTATCTTCTCTGTCGCACCTGCGTGAATTATAATGCGTCCCGCTCGCCATTGCATCCGTGCGAGCGGGACGCATTATAATTTACGCAGGTGCGACAGAGATACATAGCTACAAGTCAACGTACGATATTTCTTGTGAATAACGACCATGCTATAATTATATTTATTTAAAAACATTCTTTGACCATGAAAGTTGGCACATACATATAAGTAAACTTACTTATTTTATTGTAAAAGTTATTAAATATTATTTTTTCTGTAAATTGTAGCTGAAAAATTAAAGCACTGGAATTTCTAATTATTATAACTTGTCATAGAATTAATGAATGTATATTACTTAAATATAATACAATAAACCCGCGTAGTATATATTTTTTCTACTTCTAAACAATGCAGCAGATATACAAATATATAAAAACTGGTCTAGTTCTTATTCCGTTAACTTAAGGTTCAAATTCGCCTGAATTGGAAGTTTTTTACAATATCTATACATATATTGACCACCTATGTATAATGTTTTAAATATATACTACAATATATGTATATTTCTCTCGATAATTACATTGAATAGACATACTTATAATACTAATATTATATGTATAGCAGTATATAAAGTTTAACTTATTATATGTTTAGGAAAACACATAATTTGGCGAAGAAATACTGTACAATAATTATAAGGATCTGTTTAATATTTTGTTTAAAGTAAATGCTTTCGACAATATTGACACCCTATATAAGTAAATATATAAGGTACATGTGTCAACATTTTGTTTATAATAATGATATATACATAAATGTCTTTTTGTTTATAATAATGATTATATACATAAATGTTTAAATTGGCATTTCTGCCACATAAGAATGGGATGTGTTTTTTAAACAACAATAAATGAAAATTCATCAATATACTAATAATTTGGTACTAATATATAAGGACAATACATAATAGTTACTTACTAATACTGATATTTACATAAGCGTTTCAGGAAATTCTAAGTCTAATGTAGTACATTTAAATTTGAGCTCAAAAAATTACTTATAAAACCGTTTATAAGTTTAAAAAGGGTATAAAGTATAGAAAATCTTAGTATATTATTTAATTATTATTATAAGGGAACGTTCATTCGTCGTTAACGCACTAACGTATAATCGGTTGAGTGTGAACGGTTCAAGAGTTTTTCTATACATTTGTCTGTTCTGGCGTTACGCGACCGATAATACGCGACGCATGTTCCGTCAGATATGAACGTTCCCTTAGAGTCTTTCTTTACTCTTATATTATATTATTGAAATAACAATCTTTTGAGATGATAACCTGTCATTTTCTTATTCATAGAATAGTGCGAGAGAGAACGCCTAACATTTTTTAATTTATTATAATTTTATTTTTTATTTCTTTTTTCGTTTTATATTAAAACTTTTTTACATCGTCTTTTTCTTCGACCATTTTATACCAAAACATTCATTTTTGTTAAATTTTTATATATTTTTTAAATTATTTATTTAGGGGAATTGACAAAGCGTATACATTATTTGAGTAAACATTTTAAGGTAAATCTTATCGTTTTGACTTTTAACTATATTTACATCGTTAAATAAATAAAAAAACCGACTTAATTATTATTTTTTGCGGGCAACAATTTCTCAATATTTCGGATGACAAAAGAAATATTAATTTAAAAGAATATTATAAAGTAAATCAATTGACTGTATTTAATAATTCGTTCCTTTTTCGTTTATTTGTGTCTAGAATTTCATACGCTTGTCAACCCTTTATTTTTTCTTTATCTTTTTAAATCATTTTTTTTATATTTTTCCATCAAAAAAGGACAATTGACATGTCAATGTTTTTGTATAAATTCCTTAGTTCCTTCATCATTTTTATTACGCTACCCTGCCCTACAAAACTTTGGTAATATATTTCTTTAGTTATTTTTTATTTCTTTCCACTTGACCATAAATTTCACATTAATAATACTTAAAAAGGTTTCCTACTAGAAACACACGACTTAATAGGTAACAATCCATTATTTTTTGTGCATACGACATATACTAAACATGTTACATCTCTTTCACTCTTACAGACACTACACTTTATAGAGAGAGAACAAACTAGTAACATTAGTAATTTTAAATTACATAGAAACTTTAAATACTGATAAATCGTAATATAAAAGATGAAAAAAATACATAATTATAAAATAAATAAAGGACTAACAAGATTGATAAGAGAAAAATATTTAAGTAAATAAAAATAATATCATTTCCACTTCTAAGGGAACGTTCATATCTGACGGAACATGCGTCGCGTATTATCGGTCGCGTAACGCCAGAACAGACAAATGTATAGAAAAACAGTTGACCGTTCACACTTGACGCATTAACGTGTAATCGGTTGAGTGTTTTTCTATACATTTGTCTGTTCTGGCGTTACGCAACCGATAATATGCGACGCATGTTCCGTCAGATATGAACGTTCCCTAAGTCTTAATAGACTTTATGAGGCATTTATGCTCTCTCATAAAGTCTCAAGTGTGAATGAGAACTAAACGGCTAGTATTAATAATCACTAGCTGTGGTACAGTCGCCTACAATCATATTTTCAAAATCAATTTTTTATTATGTAAACATATTTTTCACATATCTTGTTGTAATGCATTTTTTATAAGAAATTTTGGAAAATAAAACGTATTTTCGTAGGCGACTGTACATAGTAATCCACTGGTACTGACAATCAGAAAAGTCTATACAATAGCCTCAGTGTCACTAATCACATGTATCCCATGTTTAGTCAAAATCAACCTGACGATATCATTGCAACTCCTCGTCTTATAGTTCTTACTCTCTCTCTCCTTAAGCTTAATACTCTTCATTTTGTCACACAGCTTACTGACTTCCGACTTACTCTTCTTTATATCTTCAGGTTTAAGCTTCCTTATAGTTGAGGAACAACGTTTTTTGACAGGCGTATTTAAAGCTATATTCGATTCAACGTTACCCTCGCTAACCCGACGTCTGTACAACTCATAGTCAATTTCGTCTTTTTTCAAATAACTATCTAAAGAACAATAGGTGTTATCCTCAAGACTTACCTTCTCATCTTTAAGTGTATGTTCGTTCACATCGCTCACAATCTTAACCGCTTTCCCCGGCACGTAAGTTGACGGTACTTTGTCTAGGTATGCCATTTTAGGCTTTAACGGGTTCGAAATAGGGCTCACTGAGTCCGTCTGGTTTGGCATTAGGAAGTTACTCTTTCTTGGTTTCTTGACTGTGATCGTTTCGTCGATTATCGAAGGTTTATCGCGTATTGATATGAGTATGTTTTTGTATGTGTCTTCAGGAGACGCCATAACGACGTCTTGTGGTGAACGTTTGTCGTAAATAAGGTCGTTTATATACTCACTGTGTCCGGGAAGGCGTGCAAGGAAGGACTCGCGTTAGTTTACTCTGTTTGTACCAATAATATGTTAATAAATGTAATATAATTATTATAATAACTACTTAGAAAGAGTCAGTGAGTCAGATTGGCTTCTAATTACTTGGTAAAGATTTTATGTAAGGACTTACAATGCTTATTAAACACAATTACTCTTTCCAAGCCTGATATCGAAACGTCAAGTTTCAGTTGATTGTCAACTATCAAGCATGTTTGTTGAACAATTTTGATCGTCTAAGGACCCCTTTAGTAGATGAGGCATATGACGTGTGAATATGTGTGTGTGTGTGTGTGTCTATATCTCTTTGTATGTGACTGAGTGTGTATGGCTGTGTGTGTCTATCTCTTTGTGTATTACTGCCTATGTGCCTATATATTTGTGTGTGTGTGTCAGTGTGTATCTCTCTTTGTATGTGACTGAGTGTGTATTTATCTATGTGTGTGTCTCTCTCTCACTTCCTCTGTATGTGTCTTTGTCTCCCTTGTATGTATGTCTCTGTGTGTGTGTCACTTTCTGTCTATCTCTCTTTGTATGTGAGTGAGTGTGTATGTCTATCTCTGTGTGTATTACTGTCTATGTGCCTCTATATGCGTGTATATATCTCACTGTCTGTGTATGTCTGTCTCTCTCTATCCCTGTGTATACATACGTGTGCGAGTAAAGCCGGTGAGCACGCACGTAGTCGAGCACGGCGTCGTCCGTGAGGTACTTGGCGCTGTGCCCGCGGCGGACCAACCGACGGACCACCGTCGAGCTCACCTCGTTGGGAATGTAGTTTGGTACTAGGGTTACGTTTTTCTGGAATGATATAATTGAAATATTATTTATTTTGTTGGGGTATAGGAGAGGCATTTAAGATTGACAAAGAACTTATGGGGATGGGAGATCCCATTGAAAAGGGAGGATCCTCCGACCAGACGGGTGTTGTTGTCTGGTGGGCAGTAAATACGTAGTAAATTGCACTGTGAATTTCGCTTGCGCGATTCAGGACTCTTCTTCAGTTTATTTCCCTCAGTTGCGGATAGATGTCGCTGCGCTGTTAGTACTTAGTTTCCTATGTGGCGTGTAGATGTCGCCACAAACTTATAAATGAAGACTATTACTAATAACATCATCACCATCTTTACAGCGGGTTGATCTTTCTGTAAACACATTATGAATCTACCAATCAAATCAGAAACCAATTGAGGTGTGTCACAATCTCAAGTTATACTAGCAAGGCACCAATGAGATGATGACTTTAGACATTAAGTTCTTTTATCTCTTTTTTAGGGTAGAAGCACACGCAGGACCATGGTTAGAAATCGAAAAATAAAAAGTATTTTCTTTTACCAAAAAAATGTACTCAAACGAGCCATTACCGCCAACTAATCGTAACCGACAAATTTTCGAAAATGCTTTTTTTATGGATTATGACATTTAAAGGCATAGCGGATCGAATGGTTTAATATTTTTTCGCCTAAATCAGTTAATTTTAAAATTATAGCAAAAAGAAAATTTTATCGTAACCGACAATCATCATTTTTGTGTCGTAAGTGACACTATAGGAACATTTTACGTAATTTTAGTTAAACAATTTAGAGTTGCAATAAAATAGATTCTTGCTAAAAATATGAAGCTAGCCTAGCTATGTCAACCTGTTTGGAAATTCGTTGTTTTTTTACACGACTGCGCGATGCAAAGCAGGGTAATGTATTCATCAGTCTATGTATGTATGTTTAAACCTATATGGCTCTCCAGAGACGAAACGCGGAGGCCGATTTTGATGATTCTTGCGTTAATCGATTCGTCTCAACCTTGCAAGTATCACTAAAGACATTTCAATAATAATTATGAAAAAAATGAAGAGTACCAGCCGCCATGATGTCAAAATTGAAAAAAGTCTAACCAATACTTGGTATCGTTGTATATCAAGTGGGGTATCGTTGTATAGGTATTTCACAGTTATAATTAGGTTTTTATAATTTTCAGGCTTTTTGCCTTTTCCCCGAATATCATTTGCCAACTTATCATTTGTTTTTGTTTCTTTCCCAACCTCCCAGTTGCCTTTGGCCTGTTTTAGTTTTGTTAGTAGATAATTTCTAAGTTAGCATGATATTCGTTAAGTTGTTCATTACAGTTAGTTAGGATAACCTAACTAACTGTAATAACAACGTCGTGGTCTTGTACAATATCTTGTACTTTTGCCGCATTTAATTCCCCCTTTAGTGTAAAAGATGCATGTAAAGATTGTTTACTTTTTTAATTATATCAATGTATAAAAACGGAACAGTTACCTGATGAAACGTTATTCTTGTAATAGTTATTTGGCCTTGTGAAAGATTTGTCAAATGATAAAAGCCCCAAACGTTTTGTGTCATTATAATAACCAGCTTAATAAACAAACTGTCAGATGAAGCGTTGTCAAACAAAAATTTGCTAAATATTAGTAGTCAAAGTGAAGGGCGAAACTTTTGTTGGGAAGTGATAATTTGGCGATCAATTTTCTGCAAAAAGGAGAGACACGCCATTTTTCATTTAAAATTATCATTTAAGATCTATAACCATTTACAGTAGGCTAATAACAACCACTCTCTCGCTAATAATACGAGCCCCGATGCAAAATAGTTCGTCTAGTCTGAAATTTTCTCTAGAGATTTTTTTTTATTTTATTTTTATTTTTGTCAATTTAAATAAAACTTGAAGCTGTTCTACTATCGTATGTCGCGTTACTTATGCCCTTATTTAATTATGATCCAATAAACTATTTTAACTTTTTACATTTAAAGATATCCTATTTTAAATTCGAAGGAATTATAAGCAAAAGAGTTCGTCTATCGTTGAGTTAAATAAAATTATTCCTTCTTTTTACAATTATGTTCCTTCATTTAAATTTATAAAAGTAATTATGTGTCATTTGTGATGTGAGACAGTATAAATTCTGGAAATTTCAGATTTTTTCATTAGTTTTCAAATAAATATGGGTCGTGGCAAACCCGTGTGTGAAGAGCTACGAAAGCGAATAGTTTGTGGGGTCGATGATGGTAAATCAAGTTACCAAATATCTAAAGACTTGATACATCCCAGATCTACAGTCCAATCTATCTTTCAGCACTATAAAAAGAACGGAACAACTTCTTGTTTAAAGAAAACTGGTCGACCACGCATCAAAAAATAGAGTCCTGAAGAAAATTATCAAAAATAATCGTCGTGCTCGAGCTGGAGAACTCACGGTGCAGTGGAAGGACATGATTCATAAAGACTTCTCAGTTGATTCTTGCAAAAAAATGGGTTACGGATTTTACACCGCTAAGGAAAAACCACTGTTGACTGCTCTACAAAAGAAAAAGAGGTTGAAGTTTGCTCGTGATCATTTAAATTGGACTTCCGATCAGTGGCGTAGTAGTCATTTGGAGTGACGAGTCTAAATTTGAAGTGAGAGTCGGCGATGAAAGGAAAAAAGTGATTCGGAACAAAAAAGAGGCATTTCATATTGATTGTCTCAAACGAAAAGTGAAGTTTCTGACGTGTCTTATGATATAGGGCTGCATGTCTGCACAAGGTGTTGGTGGTATGCAGTTTGTGGACGATTCTATCAATGCTCCGAGGTATCAAAACCTTTTGGAAGTATTAAAGAAGGGAATTTTTTATATAAATCAGAATACACTTACCAAAAATATTTAAACCCCAAACTATTTTATCTTAAAAATTAAATAAAAATAAAAAAATATCTGAAAGACGTTTTGATTGTAAGACAGTGCCTGTTCGAATGTGTTTCTATAACAAGGACTCAGTGATCTGTGAGACTCCATTCTCGTTTAGTATCGTTAAGATATTGACGTCACTCATTAATTAGTTAAAGTTACTGTTTAATCATAATTAATAGATGTTTCAGTTTAGGTATTGCAGTTTTAGTAAGATTTTAAATAATATTCTAATATGGATGAAAATCTATATACACACATCAAAAGTGTCTAGGGATCAAGCATTTTTATGCGGATTTCTTGAGATTGAGATGTGGCTTTGTAATAAATTTATGATTTTATAAATTTATATGGATCCTTTTTGGTGCATTTCATAATTTGAATCAGGAACTGTGAATCAAATTCGAGTAAAAGATGAAAATCAGCTGTCAATATTTTCCCAATAAAAACATACAACGCATTGAAGACATTATTAGTGCTACTGTTTCCCTACTACTGATTAAAACCAACGTTATTATGGAGCGGCGACGTCATTTAAGCAGGGAAGAAATGCTCAGAGCCGTGGGAATGATAGAAGCTGGTTCCCGGCAACGTACTGTGGCTTTAGCTCTGAATACAAGTCAGAGTGTTATCAGTCGACTTTGGACACGTTACCGAAGCACTGGTACCGTGGCTGAGCGCCATGGAGGACGGTATCGCTGCACCACACGGAGACAAGACCGATACATTCAAATCTTAACTCGAAGAGCTCCAACAATAACCGCCATGATGTTAGCCGTGCGGCTTCATCACTCTTCAGGGAACTTAATTAGCGACCAAACAGTCAGAAACCGCTTGCATGAAGTGAACCTTCATTCCCGAAGACCGCTACGGGTACCACCTATAGCAATGCACAATCGTAGGATTCGATATCAATGGGCTCTTGAACACAGAAATTGGGCAGAAGAACAATGGCGTTTCGTGTGCTTTTCTGATGAGTCTCGTTTTGGTATGAGACCGGATACAAGACGTATACGACACTGGAGAACCCCTGGACGCCAACAGCGATTAAAATCCTGCCAGGAAGTCCATCCTTATAGTGGTGGAACCATCATGGTATGGGCGGGTATTTGGATCGGCGGAAGAACTGAGTTGATTTGGATCAGAGGCAACCTCAACGCTCAAAGGACAATGGGCAGATTTGTATGGAGTGTGTCCCAAGTGCTGTAGCACTTCGTGTGATACATCATTCGATAGCTATCGTTAAGAGGAACAAATGATTCTTCGGGAGTGAAGCCGAATTCCCCGGCAGAAAAAAGTTACAGCCATTAAAAAAAAAAAATGCCTACTTTATGCAAGGAGTTCTAAGTGCTGTAGCACTTAGTGTGGTACATCATCCGATAGGTATCGTTAAGAAGAACAAATGACTCTACGGAAGTGAAGCCGAATTCCCCGGCAGAAAAAAGTTACAGCCATTTAAACAAATATATATGGCTACTTTATGCAAGGAGTTCTAAGTGCTGTAGCACTTAGTGTGGTACATCATTCGATAGGTATCGTTAAGAAAAATAAATGACTCTACGGAAGTAAAGCCGAATTCCCCGGCAGAAAAAAGTTACAGCCATTTAAACAAATATATATGGCTACTTTATGCAAGGAGTTCTAAGTGCTGTAGCACTTAGTGTGGTACATCATTCGATAGCTATCGTTAAGAGAAACAAATGATTCTTCGGGAGTGAAGCCGAATTCCCCGGCAGAAATAAGTTACAGCCATTTAAAAATATATATATGCCTACTTTATGCAAGGAGCTAGCTATTTGGCTAAGCTACTAAACTTATTTAAACACTATATTTCGCTATTTCTTATAAATTATGATGAGGTAACGGTAAAGGAATAGGTAAGTACATAATATAAGATATAAAATAAAAATAATTTGTAAGACTTTGTGCGTCTTAATCACTATCATATCATTCTAAATCATTTTGAAGCTCCAAGCTTTCCAACTTCCCAAGAACTTTGTCTGTTTTTCAGTAAGGCTATGATTAATGGACTCCTTGAATCAGTTTAACGTAACACAACCGAGCATAGCTCACTTTTGTTCCCCCAGAGGCCATTTACACGGACTCCTTGAATCAGTTTAACGTAACACAACCGAGATTTTTTTTAAATGGCTGTAACTTATTTCTGCCGGGGAATTCGGCTTCACTCCCGAAGAATCATTTGTTTCTCTTAACGATAGCTATCGAATGATGTATCACACTAAGTGCTACAGCACTTAGAACTCCTTGCATAAAGTAGCCATATACATTTTTTTAAATGGCTGTAACTTTTTTCTGCCGGGGAATTCGGCTTCACTCCCGTAGAGTCATTTGTTCCTCTTAACGATAGCTATCGAATGATGTATCACACTAAGTGCTACAGCACTTAGAACTCCTTGCATAAAGTAGCCATATACATTTTTTTAAATGGCTGTAACTTTTTTCTGCCGGGGAATTCGGCTTCACTCCCGTAGAGTCATTTGTTCCTTTTAACGATAGCTATCGAATGATGTATCACACTAAGTGCTACAGCACTTAGAACTCCTTGCATAAAGTAGCCATATACATTTTTTTTAAATGGCTGTAACTTTTTTCTGCCGGGGAATTCAGCTTCCTTCCCGTAGAGTCATTTGTTCCTCTTAACGATACCTATCGAATGATATACCACACTAAGTGCTACAGCACTTGGAACTCCTTGCATAAAGTAGACATATTTTTTTTTAAATGGCTGTAACTTTTTTCTGCCGGGGAATTCGGCTTCACTCCCGTAGAGTCATTTGTTCCTCTTAACGATACCTATCGAATGATATACCACACTAAGTGCTACAGCACTTGGAACTCCTTGCATAAAGTAGACATATTTTTTTTTAAATGGCTGTAACTTTTTTCTGCCGGGGAATTCGGCTTCACTCCCGTAGAGTCATTTGTTCTTCTTAACGATACCTATCGAATGATGTATCACACGAAGTGCTACAGCACTTGGGACGTTTTGCCCAATATCCTTTATGCTGAGACGATTGTATCAGACGTCATCGTTCCTCTACAAGTGCAAATCGGTCCCTTATTTCAGTTAATGCATGATAATGCACGACCGCACACCGCAAGAGTTGTAAGACAGACTCTCGCCGCAGCTAACATCAATGTCCTGCCCTGGCCTGCTCAGTCGCCAGACTTGAACCCGATTGAGCATGCATGGGATATGCTACAGAGAAGAGCTCTGCCGAATATGGAGGGTATCCAGTCGCAAGAAGACCTTTTTTTGTTGTTGCAACGAACATGGGCGGCCATTCCACAGCGTGATTTGGATGAACTCATTTTGAGTATGCCAAACCGATGTTCTTGTGTTGTTAGTGTTCGCGGTAGAAACACGGATTATTAATTGTTTAAGTCACCCAATAAAATTTTAAAGAAAACTGTTATTTCAGTCTTTTTTTCGAACTTTAATGTTAGTGGTTCAAATGTCAAAAATCCCTTTATTAGGAAAATGGCAAATTTCTTTATTAATGCAAAGGTGACTTGGTTTATCGTTACTGTGACAAACGAAAACACTTTATTTGATGAATCCTTAAAGAAAATTTTAATTAATATCAATCAGGAGAAAAGTTATTGCAAAAATATATGTTGATCCCTAGACACTTTTGATGTGTGTATATATAAAAATGAAACCCGTTTTCTTCTTCTTTGAGAGTTTACTGCCCTCTATTTCGTCTCTTAAGCATCAAGATTCCTTTATTTTTCAACAAGATGGTGCTTTCTGCTATACTGCAAGTACAACAAAGACGTGGTTACTGGCGAAAAACACCCCTACAATCGAGTGGCCATCTAACAGTCCGGACTTGTCACCGATCGAATCCCTATGGTGGAAAATGAAAAAGTTCTCCGCAAAAATCCATCGAGATCTAAGAGCGACTTAAAGGCTAAACTCTTGGCTGTCTGGGAGTCAATTACGCCTGAGGAGTGTGCAGCGTTGTTTGTAACCATGCCTCTTCGCATTAAAGCTTGTTATTGAGAGCAAAAGCCAAACAACTAACTGATAGACGAACTATTTTGCGTGAGCTACAAGGGTAGACGAATACTTTTGCGTTATGTTTTTCAGAATATTTTTAAATCTTTTTATGTTATGTAAAGTCATGCAAGAATTTAAGTTATGTTAAAATAAACTTTAAAATGTTCCTCAAATTGTGGTTTACTTTATATTAAACATACTTAATTATTTTACCAATATTAACTTTCTATATGCTTCGCTTTGCACTACTTTCCATACTAGACGAACTATTTTGCATCGGGGCTCGTAATACCTATTATTATTAGCGAGTGTACGTAAATTATGTACCTAGTTTACGTACATCTTCTTTTCACGTTTAAGAAAATAGAGAGAACTCAATATTGTGATAAAAAAGAAGAAAGTAGTTGCACGATATTGAACCTAGAGGCAAAGCTCTACGGGGGGTTTGGGGGGGGATCGAAAAGAAGAAAGTACATGCTCGATATCAAACCTAGAGTCTAAGCTAGTAGAGCCTCTCAACAAGTAGAAACTCAGTAGAAACTCTTTCAACAATAGATTATAAAAAAAAAAACTCAAAAACAAGAAGGTCGTAATTTTCCGACCCAATGCTTATAAGCCTCAAGAAAAGTACGTAAACCCCTTCCTATATTCTGCTTGTTCGTGTCTGTCTTTTTTTTCTTTTGAATCATCAATATAAATCTGGACCGATATTTATAGTCAAAATCCATTAAATATTGAATGGAATTAGAATCTATTTAAAAGAGCACAGCAGAAAAAAAAAATCTCGAAATTCGTACGGTTTCTAGAATTACGCGGGCAAAGCCAGGGATCTAAGTTAGTTAAAAAAATATGACATTTAAATTCTACAATGCGTAGATTGGTCCCAACTAGTAACATGATAAAGAATGTTTTTGTAAATAATTCCACAGGATCCTTAGATTTTCAGGACAAAAGGCCTATGTTAATCCGAGTGATAAACTAACTGTGTAGCAAATGTCAATTGTATCCGTTTATCCATTCTTGCGATAGCAAAACAAACAACCAAACTCATAAACTTAAAAAACTTTCGCATATATAATAAGTATTGGTAGGATGATTATGTATCGTAAACGTCATAAGTCACATTAAAGTAGTTTAATGAATACAGCGAAAGTTATCGTAACGACCACAAATCCCTTATATATTGCAATATTTTCAATAATTTCATTGTTATATTATGTTTCACCCAAAAATATGGTTATATACCAAATTTCAAATATGTAGATAACTTTTTTTTAAAGTTATTAAGAAAAAACCTTCTCCTGTAAAATTGGGTATTTGTCGGTTACGATTAGTTGGCGGTCATGGCTCGTATATAATCCCTGTCTAAATTACTATATGCAACACTAATATTTACAAGGTAACTCTCACCCTGTGTTTGTAGAGCAGGTCCGACTCGTATATGAACCGTCCGGGGTCGCTGCCCGCTCGCGTCATCACCACCAGCCCGTGCTTACCCACTATCGTCTCCAACTGGAACCATGTGCAACACATATTAGATGAATATACTGGATATTATCAGTTCAGTTCATCCGTGATCATGGCGCTTGCAACAGCGTCGAAATATCGGAAACTCGAAATAAATAATATACATGGTAATTATCCCGTTAATCATAATAATTTGGATATTAGATGAAATTAAGTAAAAATATAATAGGTTTGTTTATAGGTTCGGTTCTTGGCTAGGAATATTATAAATTATTTCGCATAAACTAAGACAAAAATAAACTGATGTACTCCATTCAGGATTATAGTTTGGATTTCCACTACACCAAATCAAGTACATATTGATCAAGTCACTTTCGAGCAAGATTAAAGAACACCATCAGATTTTTTTAATAACATAATTGATCTGAATTTTAGCAAGAACACCCATATGTTTATTACATAAGTACTTATAAAATATTAACTCTTCACTTCATAGTATAAAACAAAGTCGCTTTCTCTGTCCCTATGTATGCTTAGATCTTTAAAACTACGCAACGGATTTTGATGCGGTTTGTTTTAATAGATAGAGTGATTCAGTGGGAAGGTTTTTAGCATAACTTTATACCCATATTCCTATGGAAACGGGAACTACGCAGGTGAAACCGCGGAGCGCCGCGTATAAGAAATAAATCCTCACATCATCATCCGACCACAAGCCAGGTGTAGCGAAGCTCTCCAGCAAGTCAGCTCCACATAACAACTTCACAATGACCTCGGGCCCCTTGTTCCTCTCCAGGAAGTTATCGGGCTCATCCACGCTGTTCACGTTGAGGATGTCATCTGGGATCCACGTGGGGAGGTCCGGGGAGGGAGTCCTTATGGAGTCGTTTAGGGTGTCCTGTGGGATGAGTGTTCGCGTCAATTTAGAAAGAATTTATACAAAAAATTGTGAGTAAATATTATTGGATTATCCTACTAATATTATAAAGGCGAAAGTTTGTATGTATGGGTGTTTGTTACTCTTTCACGCAAAAACTACTGAATGGATTTTAATGAAACTTTACAATAATCTTGCTTATACATCAGAATAACACATAGGATACTTTTTATCCCAAAATTCCCACGGGAACGGGAACTACGCGGGTGAAGCCGCGGGGCGCTGCTAGTTGATTATATAAATTCGATGATGATGGATAAGATGGAATATGTACATATTTATAAGTTAGCATCTCTCCGGAACTAGACCTATCGAATTTGAATTATCTGTAAGTGCTACAATATATTAGTTAGACTTAACTCTGAAACTATATGCTCACCCTGGCACAAGCTACACTAAAATATTTTTTCAATTCGGACTTACAGTTTCATTAGCACATTCAAAAAACAAACTATTCAGCTTTATAATATTACTAGTATAAACTAGAAATATAAACTGTAATAACCTGATGATACTGCAGAGCTATCCTAGTCCTGGTCCAGCCGGCCTGCTTGGTCTCCCAGTCCGACACCTTGATCCAACTGGATGAGCGCAGTGACAGTTTAAGCATTGCAATCCTAATAAAGAAAGGATACATCAATATTAATGGACTTAGGCATCACCTTAATTTAGGGTAAGCTTGAGCTTGGGGACATGTATGAGCTGATGATGATTATTCATTACACTATGGCAATTTTAGTGATTTATCTATGAATTTCGCCCCATTGATTGGTGAGAATTTTCTCAATCTTGCTTACATGTTAAAATAACAGCAGCAGGTAAACCATTTCAAAGACATGCCCTACTATATTTAGCAATTTAGTTACACACCTAAGTTACTTACATTTAAAAACTAATATTAGAATTATTTACCTGTGCTGTGCAGCGACAAGATCCTTCTTCCCGTACGCATCATGCACCGGAGACACTATACCTCCAACAACCACACCTAGTCCTAGAGAGTGAATGTAGTCCCGCGCTATCTCTGGAAATGGAAAATTAAAACATCCTTACTAATGTTATAAATGCAAAAGTAACTCTGTCCATTACCATTTCACGGCTAAACTACTGAACCGATTGACTTGAAATTTGGTACAGGGGTAGCTTATGGTCTGAGGAAGGACATAGGCATATTTAATCCCAAAATTCCCACGGGATCGGGAACTATGTGGATAACCGCGGGGCACAGCTACCAAATATTTATAGTAATTATGCCGTTTCATGCATTTTCCCAAAGACATAAAAAAAACATGACTTTGTATAATAATAGAAGTATTGCTTAATTCAATTTAAATTTATTCACTAATTTCCAAGTCACACACACCAGCATATAATTGTATTCTTTACATGATTTATCCACTTTTTCTATATGGATAGAATATATTAAAGAATTGTAGTTTTATCTACTTAATTATCATCACAATGAGTTAACATAATATGTACCTATGTGATTAAAAACCAAGCATGGAGATAAAGTCACTGATAAGTTTAATATTTCTATTAAAAATATTCATTGTTCATTTGTATTAATAAACAATAGTCTTTGTTATCTTCATGAATATTTAAACCATTATTCGGTGCAGTATATCTACTCTTAAACTAAGAGCGCTGAATCGAGAATTTTATAATATGGGAGACCTTTGACCAGTATTGTGAAAAAAGATGAAATATATACGAATGCACTACGCATTTAGATTTTTTGTAAATTAAAATAACTAAACAATACATTAAGCTATAAAAATGTATCTATGCAATTTATTATTGATTTTTAAAAGATGATACCAAAAGCAAAGCAAGGGCTTTGTAAAATATGACTCAAGAGAAATTACTCACCGAACATTCGAAGATGCATATACGTTGGGGGACTAAAACTGCCGCAAGCCATCAAAACAATCTTCGTCTGCGACATTTTGCCGTTAATAATGTTATTTCCTTTGAATATTTACGTATTTTTAATAAAATTTACATCACAATATTCACAACAAACATTCACGTTCACGAAACTTTGAAAATTGATTTTCATAATACGATTAATTTAAAATGTTTGATTACATTATGAAAATGTTACCAAAATATTTACAATTTTATTCAATCGTATAATAATGAACTAGATTTTAGTTTTAAATTCAATTTTAGAAAACGTAAGACTCTAAGCATGTGCTTGAGATAGCAATATGCAAATATGTATATGAATAACAGAGGTAGAAATAGTTTTGATTCGAATTCTATACATTAAATTGAAACTGAGAAATATAGGCTACTGTCAAGTGTCTTCTGACATAGGATGGTGGCTGTCAAAATTTGAATAGCTGATCAGCTGTTTTCTTTCAAGTCCCGGACAAAGTGTACTTTTTACTGAAAATAAAAATAAATATTGTTCATTACTGTTATTAACACAAGCTTATTGATTTAACAAATATTACGCACCCATTTTAAGTGTCGCACTTTGATTCACAAACATGCATTTCTTACATATTTAACATAGATTGTAACTCACTTTTAGGTTAACTACTAGTGATAACTAGATAATACTTCTGAAATTATCTATTATTTCCTTTAAAATGAGAGTAACCTTACGTTTATTATCTGCCGTGGTACAGCGGAGACCGTTTTATGTCACCACACCGATATTCTACGTCAATGCCGGTAAGTAAACAACTAGAAAATACAAATAATTTAAGAATGTAAATAGTGAAGATTGTACTGTTTGTTAGTACTAAGTTAAGCATATATTTATTCTGTTTAGTTAAAGTAAAGTCTATATAAATATCAATTAAACTACTATTTGATTAATTTACTTCCGTAAAACAATTTAACAGTTTAATTTTAGATATAAACATAGACTGTGATTTAGACTACACCGTAATATTACAAATGAAAGTCTAAGTTTTATTTGCTTCATTTAATTCTAGAAACATGTAGATACTTACTTCTAAATAACAAACATAACAAATAAACAATGTATACTAGATTTAACCATAATTTCTAAAAAAATACATTATGTAGGATGTAGTATCATTTCATTTTGTTGGTGTGCCTTGATAAATGTTTTTCTTTCTTTCTATTACCTAGACTAGAGGTTTTACCCAAGTAAGAATTTCAGGGATAAAGCTATTTACATAATTTATTAATAACTAAAATAATTTCCCTTTCTTACCTATCCCCAGCACCGCACCTCGGTCATCTGTATACTGCTGTAGTAGCGGACGCTATCCAGAGGTTTGAGAAGCTTGTGGATCCCAACTGTAATGTGGTCCTTAGTACTGGTAAGTTTATTTTTGGTTACATTTAGGTTAATAAGCCTGCCATTACCAACCTATTTTGTGTTTTATTTGGGGAAATCCAAAATGATAGGACTTCATAGGACATACAGGATAAATGTATTCTGTTATAATTATGTACCATGTATTCAAAAATTCAACTTATATGTATTGTTTTAATTTTTTTTTAATATACATGACCTTTGCCCAGCCGTGGGACACTATAGGTTGACAAAAAAAAAATATAAGTATACATATTATTTTAATTTCTTTCACTGCAGGACTAAAGTTTCACCCAATTATTTAATTAAAAAAAATATGTTCCCTCTTTTCTATAAAAAAAAAGCAATGAATGTGTCCTAAATAATTTATTTATACATTATTCAATTGACTTAATTGAAATTACATTTTAACAGGCACAGACGAACACGGCACCAAAATCCAACAAGCCGCAGCGCAGGCCAACCTCTCGTTACCCGAGTACTGCGACAACATATCCAATGAGTACAAACAGTTGTTCAAACAGTTCAATGTCCAGTATACAGACTTTATACGGACCACTGAAGACCGGCATAAGAAGGCTGTTACGCATTTTTGGGTAAGATAAGAAATAATCTTAGCTTTTTGTGTACTTACACACTGTACTTAAAGCAACTCTGAGAGAGAGAGACCTTTGGTCTGCTGCATCTATACTTCTATACAAAGTTTATTTGTTTGTTTAGTTGAACGCGCTAATCTCAGAAACTACTCGTCCGATTTGAAAAATACTTTCAGTGTTATATAGCCCATTTATCGAGGAAGGCTATAGGCTATATTTTATTACCGTATTCCTATGGAAACGGGAACTACGGGTAAAACCACAGGGCGCTGCTAGTCTTTTATACTTACCATGCTTCCCAATTTAATTTCAATGTATAAATCTTTCATTCCTTTTAAAATTCCCTTTAGAACAATATCATCATCAACCTCTATTTGATGAACAAATCAACTAAACATGTGAAAAGTAAATCTCTCCGCACTGTTTCCCCAGGTTAAAATTATATTTTTAATAGCTTAAAAACTAGAAAGCCTACTAATGGTGGTAGGTATCAGACTAAGCAACCTAGTTAAGGCTCATTAAGGCTGCAGAATCAAAAACCTTATATCAACTATATTATGTATTTTCAGAACACCCTAATGAAACGTGACCTGATATACAAGGCGCAGTACTCCGGGTGGTACAGCGTCAACGACGAGGCGTTCGTCCCCGAGACACACGTCAAGGATGAACTTATTAATGGGGAGAATGTAAGTAAGAGAAACTGATATGTTTTATATCTTGTGGATATTAAGGGACTAGACACATTTATTCAGCTCCATTCAGCGTTTGTCCATACAAAACAACGATTTTGTAAGGAGACGCGTACGCATCCATTCAGCTAAGTAAATCGTCTCCATACAAAATCGTTGTTTTGTATGGACAAACGCTGAATGGAGCTGAATAAATGTGTCTAGTCTCTAATTAGCCTCTTTACTACTTCGAACTATTAGTAGTTAGATATCATGACTAGGAAATGTTAGTTGTTTTTGGGGTTCCAAATAAATATATAATAAATCTGTGTTCTCGATTTTATTCGCGTGGTTACTCCTGTGATTATCTAGTTGAAAGATGGAGTTATCTCGGGACTCAGCTAGTTATTTACCTATATGGTCATTTATTTCCAACCCCCCAGGTACAAGTATCAATAGAATCAGGTCACCGCGTCGAGTGGACGGAGGAGACCAACTACATGTTCCGTCTGAGCGCCTACAAACAACACTTACAGGAGTGGCTGCGAACTGGTACGTAGTTATATAATGACTATTTGAGCTTTGGCAGAATTTAGATGCAAAAATATATCCCCACCACCTTCTCTTCTAAAGTCCCGGCTAAAGTGTTTATCCCATAAAGGCCGTGAGCCCGTGAAAGCACTTGTGATTCTTCTGAGCCATGCGTGTACTTACCACCAGGTGACTCCACTGCTCTTGCCCATCCTAACTTAATATTATTAATGCGAAAGTAACTCTGTCTGTCTGTTACCTTTTCACGTCTAAACTACTGAACCGATTGACTTGAAATTTGGTACAGGGGTAGCTTATGGTCCGAGAAAGATCATACGATACTTTTTATCCCGAAATTCCCACGGGAACGGGAACTACGCGGGTGAAACCGCGGGGCGCTGCTAGTGTCATATATCTGTACCGAATTTTATCAAAGTCAGTCATAATATCTGTAATCTTGCCGTTTTATGGTCCCAAATAGACTTTCGCATAGTCAGACATGTATTTCAGTTCACCATTCAGTATATTTAAACTTCCTTCCCGACTCCCTACTGGAGAATAAGTACTACAGGAATTCCTAATCTCCGTATTCTTTAATCAGTGAAAATTTCTAGAAAATATTCCCATAGGGAATTCCTGGAATTTATTTCAAGAAATATTCTATGGGAATATCTTGTGGTTTTAAATACTTTTTAAACTTTCGCGATCGGAATTTATTGTTTACATGATTAACAGGTCTTAATCGCGTATAACATAATTATTAAAATTGACCGCTTCTCGTGACCACGAATCGGTGTAACCCGGCCGAAACGTCGAGGTCATTTTAATAATTATGTTATACGCGATTAAAACCTGTTAATCATGCAAACAATTTTGTGGTTTACTACAAACTTATATCAGGAATTCTCTATGTGTATTGTATATTTCAGACAGTGTGGTGACTCCCCAAAAGTACCAGAAGTTGCTACAGGATATGTTGATGGATGACGAGTACTTCCCTGATATCTCTGTCAGCAGACCTTCCAACAGGGTGCATTGGGCTATTAGGGTGAGTACAATCTATTTGGAAATTTGTATTTTTCTCTGATATTAATCTTTCGAAGCAATAGTTCAAATCGATTGTCGCTGGTGTAGTAGAAGCTGGGTGTTGGTCCGGCAAAATTTAATTCACTTTTATTTTATTTAACTTTACTACTCATAATGAGGCCATTGACACGATAGAAGAAGGAGTTCAAATGGTTTTTTTTTAGTGTATAGCCGAGGAAGGTTACAGGCATATACCTCACGGTACGACCAATAGGAGGGGAGAAATTACTTTTGTTTTTTGTTTCTGTTGGCCCAAATTTAAACCCTAGATAAGAACATTACAAACTATCACTTAATGTAGCATTTATTTGCATGACTAGTCTAGTCCGCCATCTTTAAATCCCCGCACATCTTAGATTTCACATGATGTCCCTTATATAACCACAAGGAGCGCCCCGCGGTTTCACTCCCGTAATTGCCGTTCCCGTGGGAATACGGGTATAAAATAGCCTATAGCCTTCCTCGATAAATGGGCTATTTAACACCGAAATATTTTTTTCAAATCGGACCAGTAGTTCCTGAGAATAGCGCGTTCAACCAAACAAAGAAACAAAGAGATGTTAGTACAGATATAATTTCATAGACTGACGTCAGTTATCACAATTTTTCGTACACCAGGTCCCAAACGACGACTCGCAGAGTATCTACGTGTGGCTGGACGCGCTCGTGAACTACCTCACGGTGTGCGGGTACCCGCGCGCCGACACGCAGCGCGCGGCGGGGAGGTTGTGGCCCGCGGACGTGCACGTTGTTGGGAAGGATATACTCAAGTTAGTACAATATAATGGTACCCCCCTTGGTTTAGTAATGCTTACTTTGTTATGCCAACCAACGGACGGTCATCATCATCAGCTCATATATAATGTCCCCACCGAGGGGCTCGAGCCTACCCTGAATTAGGGTGATTTGGCCTTTGTCAACCACGCTGGCCAGTGCGGGTTGGTCGACTTCCCACACAACCCTAGAATTTCTTCCCAGGGGTGTGCAGGTTTCCTCACGATGTTTTTCCCTCACCGTAAGAGCGTCGAAATTAACGTACTTATGAATTCGTAAATTGAAAACACATTGGTACGTGGCGGGACTGGTGGGGTTCGAACCAGGCACCTTCCGATCAACGTCAACGGCCTTAACCCCTGCGCCACCGACGCTCTACGGACGGTACCGTATAAAAACCAAAGCTTTTCTCGTCTTCCACTATTAAGAAGGAAGGATATACTCAAGTTAGTACATACGAGTACAGGCAGCGTCAAATAAAAGGTACCTCACTATGACGCTATGCCAACCATAATGTGACGTTGACTGTACTGTAATCATCATAATAATCATAATCATAATCATAATCATTTATTCTCATAAAAATCGCTGTTACAATAAATAATAATGTGCACTAATAACGAAATATTTTACAGTAGGTACTTATTCGTTTAATTACAATTTGTTTACATGTACAATTAATTATATTTTGTGACAATAATGAATAAATACTTATTACAATTTGTATTCACAAACATATACATATTCCGTTACCAATGGTCGTAATGTTCGCAGCGTCAGTTAAGTCATCTACCCTCCGTACTAGTTGTAAAACTGTATGACGGTCGGCTAGGTTCCTCGTACCGGTCGCTAGCGCAAATTCGAACGTACCATTTAAACAATAGTGAGCGTCACGTCACGTCACAGATGCATAGTACAAGCAAAAACAATCAGATGCAATTGCTGTAGAAGTTTCATACTAATACAAATTAAAATTTTATTTATTTTTAAATTATTAATTTTTTTTTTTTTTTTTTATATAATGTAGGTATGTTAATATTTTTAATTTATAATACTTATTTATGTTTTAATGACTTAGGTATATTATTATATAACATTTAAATTGTTTATGTATAAATAATACATTTATATACATGTGTAGTACATATAGGTGAATAATGTAAAATATTTGTATTTATAATATAATTATATATTATTTTGGGTGATGTGAATGTGTACAATATGAATGTGTGTGGTTGAAAGTGACTCGTCATGTTATTTAACAATATTAAGTAAGTCTTCTGTATTTTCATAGTTTAATTGTAGTAAGTATTCAAATAATATTTTTTTCAGTTTAAATTTATTAAGATTAAATATATTGAGTTTTTTGTTTATTATGTTATATAACCTGGGCTTTAAGAATGGGAAGAATTGTTGTGCTAGTGCTGTTTGACATTTGGGTACAATATATATTATATCTTTTCGACGCTTAGATTTTATATCTATGTTGGGCTTTATAGGGTGTTGGCTAAGAATGAGTGTTTTAATAAAATATTGTCTCACAGATAATACTTTTGCTTCATTATGAATGTTTACGGTAGGGTAGTAGAATGGTTTGAAAAACATTACTTTTAGTAGTGCTCTTTGTGCTCTTTCCAGAGTGATTAATACAGTTTTGCTAGCACCTCCCCATACAGTCATGCAATATGACATAATCGATTGAGCAACAGTATAATAAATTGTTATAATTAACTTTTGGTCACAAATGTGTCTGAGAGTTTTAAATATAAAGATTAATTTTCTGACACGATTACTTATGTAGGATATTTGACTATTCCAGGATAATTGAGAGTCTACATAGATTCCTAAGTACTTAGTGGTTAAGGTTTTTTCAATAATATAACAATTGCAAGAAGTATCAGAGCGACGAGTTAAACACTTATGTAATTTTAGAGTAATTTCACGTGGTATTGTGTTTTTACGTATGGCGAAAGGGATGAATTTTGTTTTAATCACATTTAACGTTAGCAAGTTATCATCAAGCCAAGTAGCAAGATGAGTTAATCCTTTTTCAGCCAGCTCCGTAACATCTTCCCACGTGTCCCCTTTAAAAACTATTGCCGTGTCATCTGCGAAGGAGGTAATTTGAGAATTTGTTATACTTTGCCTACAGAGAGAATCTATATAGATTAAAAAGAGGGTAGGACCTAAAACACTTCCCTGAGGAACACCGTAGTGAATGTTTACTTCGGAACTAATCGAGTCTCCCACTTTCACTGATTGTTTTCTGTTTGTGAGATAGTCTGCAAATAATTTTAGAGGCAAACCTCGGATACCCATAACTTCAAGTTTTTTTAATAATAGTGAAACAGAAACGGTATCGAATGCCTTACTCAAATCAATAAACAAACCAAGACATTTTTTTTTTCTGTCAAGAGAATCGACTATGAAATTAATCAGATGTTCTGTAGCGTCCGACGTAGATTTATTTGATCGAAATCCAAATTGGTTGTCCGCTAATAGTTTGTATTTTTCAATATAGCTTTTCAACCTTGCATTAAGGAGTCTTTCTATTATTTTAGAAATGGACGGTAATAGTGATATTGGTCTGTAATTCGTAATATTTTCTTTGTCTCCACTTTTATGAATCGGAATAACTACCGAGCGCTTTAACTCATCTGGGAAAACTCCAGAATCAAAGCATGCATTACATATAAAAGCAATAGGCTGTGCGATATATTCTGATACCATTTTAAGAAAGTTATTAGATATACCATCCCAGCCGCTGCTATTAGATTTTTTTAATTGGTTTATACATTTAATAACTTCCTCAGTATCGACTGGTGAGAGAAAGAATGACTGTTGTGCAGGATTCAAAAGTATCTTATTTTCTAATTCTTTATCTGTGGTATGATTTCTACTTTTTATACTTGAAGCTAATTCATTCCCGATGTTGGCAAAAAAGTTATTTATATAATTTAGAGACTCTTCTTGACTACTTTTTAGGTTTAATAATTTTGTGTGGGGTATTTTAGATTGATTAAGATAACATATTTCTTTAATAATAGACCATCGATTTTTATAGTTTTTACTGTTTTTTTTCAAGTTTTAATTTATAATATGAGTTCTTAAGATTTTTTAGTAATTTGTTGCAAGTATTTCTATATCTAAGATAAGTTATTTTAACGATTAGGTTACCCGGATTATTTCTGAGGTTTTTGTGCAGCCTATCTCTATTTCTCATGCATCTAATGAGTCCTGGGGTTATCCATGGCTTTAGTATTTTTTTCCTATTTGAGTAAAATTTCTTAACTACATGTTTTTCAAATAATGTCTTTAATATCGTTATAAATAAATTTATTATTATGTTAGGATTATTAGATTTGAAAATTTCCCCCCAATTTATACATCTCAATTCTTGTATTACGTTAAGATAATTAATTTTAAGTGTGCTATGTATAGATTTTGTTGAATGTATAGTTTTGGTTAATGAAAATATAATCAATGAATGATCTGTAACTGTGGTATCGCAAATTATTGTGGTTACTTTAAGATTTGTTTTAACAATGCAATGATCCAGACAGCTTTTATCTCTAGTAGGCATATGGTGAGATGGAAAAAAACCGTAATGAGCTAGAAAATTAAGGTACTTATTTGCGTTGCCATCATTGGTATCTATCGATATATCAATATTAATATCTCCTAAAATAATAATGTTCGGAATGTCTTTTAAAGATATTATAATTTTCTCAAGAGATATAAGAAATGGCTCAATTTTTTTGTAAGAAGGTGATCTATAAATGCATATAAATGCATAGTTATTATTAAATTTAACCACCATGCAGGAGAATTCACAAGAGTCTATGTGATCGTTTACTATAACATCAAGATTATTTTTGACATATACAACTACGCCATCATTTTGATTTATATTCTTTTTTGTACAGTACGAGATATAGCCATCCAAGATTGGAAGAATAGGTGTTTTTATAAGCCAGCATTCAGTCAAAATTATAAGTTCGCATTGGAAATTCAATCTTATTAATAGAGTTAAAAAACTATCAAAATTCTTTTTAATGCTTCTAATATTTTGTGTAAGTATATTTATGTTATTAGATTTATTAATATGAGAGTCACATTCCTCCAAAGACTGTGCGACTATTACCTTGCCCGATTTATTCAATTCATCCAGATCTGTACAAATGTTCTGATGGTTAACCATTTTTTAATATTATTTTGTTGTAAAAATGTATCGAACAAGGCAAAGTCATTTCACATAATATGTAGATTTGTTTGTGTTGGTGTGTTATTATTATTGTATATATATAAATATGTATATTTATAAATATATTGTTAGTTATTGCGTAAAATAAATAGTAAATATGATATAATAATACTGTTAAGATTTCAAAATAATTAATAGTAAAGTTCATCAACCATATAGATAACACAACCATGCAGCTTAGTTTCATGCCATGGGTTACTTGATATTTAGTTATTTTTTTATACTTTGTTAATCCATATAGTCACTGACCATCGCTTTCTATCTTCTTCATAAGGCTATCCATAGCTTCTTTATTATTTAGTTGTATAATAGGTGTATCTTCCGTTTTTCTCATGTACACTAAACCTTTAGACGTCCAGCAATATTTAAAGTCATGTTTTTTCTGTATTTGTCTAGCCATGAAAAATATATTTTTCGCCATGGGTGTTAAGGATTCCGAGACATAGATGGGTGCTTTGTTTTCAAGTATACCCATCGCTTTCGTGTTAAGTTTTTCCTATAGATTTTTCTTGTTATAATTTTTCACTGCCTTAATAACAGTTTGTGATTGTTGTGGATTGTTGTATTCAACTAGGATGGTCTTCTTAGTAGATTTCTTAAATTGAAATGCTTGTCGAATTTCTACTTGTGTGGTGCCGAGCTCCTGGTGTAACAACTGTAAAGCTTCAGGGAGTTTGTTGTCACTCAATATAGGACAGTTGTTTATTTCAAGCATCGAAGACCTTTGATTCCTTTCTAGTTGTTGAACTTGAGAGTTGAGGTTTTGAATGGTAATTTTAGCCTCTTGCAGTTCCTGTGCCATAGATTCCATTCCTTTTTTAAGTTCCATATAAGATTCGGTATAATTATCCAAAACGGTTTTGATTTCTAAATTAGATTTTATAATTTCTTCATTTTTACATTTTAGATCTTCAGTCTGTGACTTCATAGTATTAAAAACCTCCTCTAAAGTTTTATACTTAGAATCTTGATCAGTTTTCAGGCTCAAAATTAATTGTTTTATATCTGACAACTCGGTTTCTTCTGCTCTGTCTTTCCTTTTTCTTGTAGACACAAATGTATCCATTGTAGTTTTCCGAGTCAGTTCAGTTTGGGGCGAGCTTGCCGGTGATCGTTGCATCATGTTCCGTCTATTATATTTTTGATGTACTGTTCGAAGTAGATTAAAGATAACGATTTGTAGTTATAGCTTTTGAACTTTATGTCCACCACGTTAAGGTATATATTGGCTTGTCCCGTTATTTACAACAAATAGATAGACTTTGGAGACTATTGGACACGACCGCTCACGACTACCGTCGGTCGAGGAATGATCGTCAAAAAAGTTCTCTCATCTCCTCAACTATCCAAATTCTCCAAGTTTCTTACCTCCATACACAGTACTAAAGTATTCCGCAGTTTCACTAGCGTAGTTCCCATTTCCATGGGAATGCAAGAGTAAACATACAGCCTTTCCATTAGTAAAATACTTTTATAAATCGATTCAGTAGATTCGGAGCGTATTCGTTAAAAAAAAAACAATCAAATCTTTCCTCTTAATAATATACTCTTCCATTCCCCAGATTCCACGGCATCTACTGGCCAGCGTTCCTAATGGCGTGCGGGCGTCCGCCGCCGCGCCGCATCGTGTGCCACGCGCACTGGACGGTGGACGGGCGCAAGATGTCCAAGTCGCTCGGGAATGTCGTGCGCCCGGTGGACACGCCCGCGCCAACAGCGCTCAGATATCTACTGCTGAGAGAGGCTACTATGCATGCTGATGCTAGTAAGGAATATTAATAAATATTGGGCTATTTGGGTCATGTTTCATATACGGTCTTTGTAAAGTTAAGTTCCTTACTCGGTCGTTGCAATGTAAGATAAATTTCACACACGGCCACGGCCTTTATAATTTCAAGTTCCATACGCGGCCGGTGCAATGTTAGCCAAGTTCCATATTCGGTCATTTAATGTTAGCTGAGTTCTATACTCGGAGTTGCTATGTAGGCCAAGTTCCATATCCTGTCATTGCTATTTAGGCCAAGTTCCCCGTTGCAATGTGTGTGGGCCAAATTCCATACAAGGCTACCCAAGTTCCATTCTCAGCCTTTTTAATCCAAGTTAAATACACTTACACATACATTAACTTTAGCACATAATAAAACAGACACTCTTTCCAGATTACAGTGAAACCAAACTCCTAAACCTCGCCAATGCCGAGCTAGCAGACACACTCGGTAACCTCACCAGTCGCAGTACGGGCGCGGCTGTCAACCCGCGCGCGGAGTTCCCCGCGCTGCCCGCCGCGCCGAGTGACGTACTACCTGGGGAGACCACTGATAGACTGGTTGAAAGTGTGGAGCAGTTGCCTGGTTAGTAGTTAGAGATTGTTGCTTTATTTAAAGTCATCATCAACTGTTCTTATACCGGGTTTTTGGTAGATGGTTAGCCAAACGTGGTCATTCTCTCGAGTTGCCAAGTTCAACTCCCAAGTTACCAAGATCCATTCTCATATTGCCAAGTTCCACTCCAAAGTTGCCAAGTTCCACTCAAGTTGCAAAATTCAACTACCAAATTGCCAAGTTCCACTACCAAGTTGCCAATTTCCACTACCAAGTTGCCGAATTCCACTATCAAGTTGCCAAGTTCCATTCTCATGTTGCCAAGTTCAACTCCCAAGTTGCCAAGTTCCACTATCATATTGCCAAGTTCCACTATCAAGTTGCCAAGTTCCATTCTCATGTTGCCAAGTTCAACTCCCAAGGTGCCGAGTTCCACACTCAATTTGCCAAGTTCATCTATCAAGTTGCCAAGTTCCACATTCAAAATGCCAAGTTTCACTATAAAGTTGCCAAGTTCCACATTCAAGTTGCCAAGTTCCACTCCCAAGTTGCCAAGTTCCACTGTCAAGTTGCCAAGTTCCTCTCAAGTTGCCAAGGCCCACTCCCAAGTTGCCAAGTTCCACTTCTATATTGGCAAGCTCCACTTCCATGGTGCCAAGTTCCACTTCTATGTTGCCAAGTTCCACTAAGATGTTGCCAAGTTCCACTATCAAGTAGCCAAGTTCCACTCCCAAGTTGCTAAGTTCCACTTCTATATTGCCAAGTTCCATTTCCATGGTGCCAAGTTCCACTCAAGATGCCAAGTTCCACTATCAAGTTGCCAAGTTCCATTCTCATGTTGCCAAGTTCCGCTCCCAAGTTACCAAGTTCCATTCTCATGTTCCCAAGTTCCACTTAAGTTGCCAAGTTCCACTTCCATGTTGCCAAGTTCCACTACCAAGTTGCCAAGTTCCACATTCATGTTGACAAGTTCCACTTCCATGGTGCCAAGTTCCACCACCAAGTTGCCAAGTTCCACTTCCATGTTGCCAAGTTCCACTATCAAGTTGCCAAGTTTCACTCCCAAGTTGCCAAGTTCCACTTCTATATTGGCAAGTTCCACTTCCATGGTCCCACTTCCACTTCTATGTTGCCAAGTTCCACTAAGATTTTGCCAAGTTCCACTACCATGTTGCCAAGTTCCACAATCAAGTTGCCAAGTTCCACTCCCAAGTTGCCAAGTTCCACTTCTATATTGCCAAGTTCCATTTCCATGGTGCCAAGTTCCACTTCCACGTTGCCAAGTTCCACTTCCATGTTGCCAAGTTCCACTTCAATGTTGCCAAGTTCCACTTCCATGTTGCCAAGTTCCACTACCAAGTTGCCAAGTTCCACTTCCATGTTGCCAAGTTCCACTACCAAGTTGCCAAGTTCCACTTTCATGTTGCCAAGTTCCACAACCAAGTTGCCAAGTTCCGCTTCCATGTTGCCAAATTCCACTATCAAGTTGCCAAGTTTCATTCTCATGTTCTCAAGTTCCACTTAAGTTGCCAAGTTCCACTACCAAGTTGCCAAGTTCCACTTCCATGTTGCCAAGTTCCACTACCAAGTTGCCAAGTTCCACTTCCAAGTTCCACTATCAAGTTACCAAGTTTCACTCCCAAGTTGCCAAGTTCCACTTCTATATTGGCAAGTTCCACTTCCATGGTGCCACTTCCACTTCTATGTTGCCAAGTTCCACTAAGATGTTGCCAAGTTCCACTACCATGTTGCCAAGTTCCACAATCAATTTGCCAAGTTCCACTCCCAAGTTGCCAAGTTCCATTTCTATATTGCCAAGTTCCATTTCCATGGTGCCAAGTTCCACTTCCACGTTGCCAAGTTCCACTACCAAGTAGCCAAGTTCCACTACCAAGTTCTACTATCAAGTTGCCAAGTTTCACTCAAGTTGCCAAGTTCCACTACCAAGTTGCCAAGTTCCACTTCCATGTTGCCAAGTTCCACAATCAAGTTGCCAAGTTCCACTTCTATATTGGCAAGTTCCACTTCCATGGTGCCACTACCACTTCTATGTTGCCAAGTTCCACTAAGATGTTGCCAAGTTCCACCCTCAAGTTGTCATGTTATACTTCCATACTGTGCAATATTTTAGGTATCAAAAATAGATTCTCTTTAAACTATGTTAAGCGTTAAAAAGTGGATTCGGATTGAGATTGTACTATCCCATAAAAACACAAATAGTTTTGTCCCAATAATGTCTTTAACATAATATTTTTCTTTTATCTTCCAGAGTTATGCCGCACCTTGTACCGAAACTATAATTTCTACAAAGTAGTAGACGCTATCATACACACGCTACATCTCGCCAACTTATTCTTTGAAACCCACAAACCGTGGGAACTTGCCAAAGATCCAGCCTGCCAAAAACAACTAGACACAGTACTACATATAACTTTAGAAACATTGAGAATCACAGGAATTATACTACAACCAATAATACCAGATTTAAGTGCGAAGTTATTAAATAAGTTACAGATCGGTAAAGATTGTAGAACTTGGCAAGACATTGAGACGCCATCTTGGAAAATGGAGGTTCAAGAAACTAAACCGATACAGAGCGGTAAGTTTGTGTTGTTCCAAAGGATTTATAAAGATAAGAAAGAATTACCGAGAGTAGAAAAGAAAGAAAAGAAAAAAGGTAAGAAAGAAGCGATTAAGAAGGATTTGGCGTAGTATTGACATATGTTGCCAGTGGTGAAAATTCTCCCGAATTTGTGGTAATTTGGGTGAAGAACTGCTTTTTTTATTGACCGTTAATTAGTTAGTATATATTTAGAATCCAGTAGTGGGAGACGTTAAAAAAAACAAAATACTTAACAATTATTTATTAACACTTTTTATTATAATTTGAAAACAAAAATACCCTTAACTATGAGAACATAATTTACAAAATAAAATAAATCACCAATTTATTAAACGAAAAATGTACTTACATGAAATCACACTCTAACGATAATTAACACAATTTAACTTACTCAAGTCGCGCCGAACACAACCGTACGCTAAGAGAGCTGAGATGCGAATGTCCGTTTTCCACGACTGACATCACCTTTTATAGGTTTGTTGGCAGTGGGGGTAGGACACACCTAACTCGGCCTCTCCTGACTATCCGTCGTCCTCGACGTGCATATGTCCTTCCATATGTGTGTCGGGAACAGTAGATGGACCTGCTGCGTAAGCATCGCTTGATGTCGATGGACCAGCCACGTCGATATTTTCTGATCTCGCTGGAATAACAGGGGTCGCCAAAAGTTCCCGGTTTATACCAGAAACTTCTTCGTCATTTACTGAAAATTAACATTGTACATCAGTTTGAGTTATTTTTAGAAAAATAATACATGCAGTTTACCATGTAACTACTAAAATATAAAACTTAATATTTTGAGAGCTCTCATAAAACCCCAATACGTTACCACCAACGCTTGGTTGCGCACGCAACCTCTCGTCGTGTGTGAAGTAACTAAGTCTCATTCCTGTGAACAGACTAAACAGATGGAAGGCGTCCCAACCATCTAATATGATTACACTGGACAGAGGCGTCGCTCAGTGGGCATGTCCAAACAAATAGCGATCATGGACAGAGGCGTCGCTCAGTGGGCATGTCCGATCAAAGAGAGAGCATGGACAGAGGCGTCGCTCAGTGGGCATGTCCTGGTGAGCACAATCTAACAGGACAGAGGCGTCGCTCAGTGGGCATGTCCCGTAGATTACACAAAACAAAATGATACTCACCCTCAAAGAAGGCCGCACAAGACTCGGGGCACCACTCTCCGTGCCAAGGCACCATGTATTCAGCAGCTGCCTGGGTGGTCTTTCCATAAGATCCACTCAATAATTTCAACTGATATCGCCCATTGGGCAATACCTTGATAACTCGATAAGGGCCCCTCATACCGGAATCTAATTTCCCAGTACTCTGCGAATACTTTATAACAAAAACCATGTCGTTTTCGTGAAAACTTCGTGGCGGCCGTCGGTTCTGGTTTACTTGTGAATCTTGATCCGCTTGATTCTGCCGTAGATGTTCGCTGGCCCTGGCTCGGCAGAGTTCCCTCCAAGCATCACGGTTTTGCGACATCTCTATAGATAAGTCACGGATCAATGAATTAATGACGGGTGTCGTAGCGTCGATCCCGACCAGCAACATTAGTGGCGATGTCCTGGTAGTCTTCTGGCGAGTTATATTAAGGATTAGTTGCAGCTTCCATAACTGTTCAGACCAACTTGAGTTTTTGTGGTTCACTTCAATCCGAACCATATTGAGGACAGTTCTAACGTATCTTTCAACTTGCCCGTTGGCGTTATGCATTTCGGGTGTGATATAATGGATTTCACAACCGAATTGGGAAAGAAGGCCGGTAAAATCGGTGGATTCAAACATCCTCCCGCGGTCAGTTACAAGGAGCTTTGGAACTCCAAATAGGGAAACGGCATTGGTAAACGTACGGGTGAGTTCGTTAGCGTCTTGTCTATAGATAGCGTACAACAAACAATACTTAGTAAAGGAATCAACCATTAACAAAATGAATTTAAACCCGTTCGATTCGGGTAAAGGACCTAATACATCAAGATGTAAAGTATGAAACGGGGTGTCAGGTTTCTCCCATGAAGTTATAGGTTGGTGAGGAGCCCGTGGAACTCGCTTCATCGAGACACACACCAGACAATGTTTAATATACTTGGCAATAAACTGGCGCATAGAGGGAAACCAAAAATGTTTAAGTATTAAATCTAAGGTCTTTTCAGGAGAAATATGATTGTGTTCATCGTGAAAGACCCTTAATAAACTCAATCGGAAAGCTTTAGGAACAAAACAGAGAAGTCGGGCTTCTTCGCCTGTGGGTGTGTAACGGTATAACAGTAGGTCATTTCTGTGGACATATCTCTGTGAATCCAACTCACCATCTTGCAATTTCTGAATAAGAGTCTGAGTCTCATGATCAGCTGATTGTGCAATTTGCGCCCAATTACGAGGTCTACTGATTTGATGCACTTCGGCAGAAATAGGGTTTCGGCTTAGATAGTCGGCGTGTGCCATGAGATTCCCTTTTCTATACTCGATGGTGAAATTAAAGTCTTGTAAATAGACCCACCATCGAGCAACGCGTGGAAGCAGGTCCTTTTTCTTTTCGGTAGCCTTAAGAGCATTGCAATCCGTAATAACTTTAAATTGTAAACCAACTAAGTAATGGCGAAAATGTGCTAATGCTCTTACGACCGCTAATGTCTCTAACTGATAAGAATTGTACCTAGATTCCGCGCCCTGAGTTGTCTTACTAAAGTAGGCAACTACGTGTTTCTTGCCGTCAGTCTCCTTTTGTATCAGTACAGCACCGTATCCAATACTACTTGCATCGGTGTGCACTTCCGTCAACAAATTAGGGTCAAAAATTGATAAAATAGGTGAATTGGTTAAAACAGAAATTATTTCTTGTCGAGCCTGTTCCTGATCAGGACCCCAATGAAAAGTTACGTTATTTTTGAGCAAATTTGAAATATAAGAAACCCGTGTCGAATAGTTTGGAATATATCTCCTAAAATAACCGGCTAGGCCAAGAAATTGTCTGACCTGTCTAACATTTGTGGGAATTGGGGATTCAACTAATGCTCTTATTTTAGAGGGGCTTGGTTTAACATGTCCCTGGCTAATGACCCTTCCCAAATATTCAATCTCCGTAAATAAAAAGGAGCACTTTCTTAAATTAATGGAAAATCCTGCATCAGTGAGCGTCTTAAGGACTTCTTTTAGTAAAATTAGGCCGTCATTAATAGAATTACTCATCAATAAAACATCATCAACATAAACGAGTACGTTACCAACCTCAATGTGTCTTTGGAGAGTTTTATTGATGATTCGTTGGTAAACTATAGGCAAATTTGTAAGACCAAAGGGCATACGAACGTATTCAAAGTGGCCTTCCGGTGTTACAAAGGCGGTCTTATGGATTGAATGTTCATCGACCGGTATTTGATGAAAACCGGTCGCCATGTCCAAACTAGTAAAATATTTAAAGTTACCAAGCCTATCGATTTGATCGTCTATACGTGGTAGTGGGTATCGATCTCTCACCGTAAGTCTATTCAAAGCCCGGTAATCAACACACATCCTGTCGCTACCGTCCTTCTTTTTAACCAATATGATCGGACTAGCATACTGTGACTCTGAATCGCGAACAATACCTTTAGTTTTGAGATCTTTAATTATTTCTCTAACCTTAAGTTTTTCGGCGTAAGACAATTGGTAAGGACGGTAAGCAACAGGCGTATTGTTGGTTAATTGAATGTGCATAGTTCCGGTAGTAACAGCACTTGAGGCGGTACCCGAAATCAAAAATTCAGAAAAATAGGCGATTATTTCCATGAGTAGATTAAGGTCAGTACCCAGAAGGGGTGTTTTAATCGGTTCTGACTTTTGAAGTGTTGTTGCATGTATACAGCGCTCTAATGCCCGCGTCAGATACTGTCTGTCCTTGGTTCTCACATAAGTTATACCGTCACGATTAAGAATATCAGTGCCTATCACTATGGGAGAACTCATGCAAGACCCCGGAACCACCACGAGATCAGCCTCAATTGTTATCTCATCGAACTCAATAGTTAGCGTTATGTAACTATCGGCTTCAACAACTTTGTCGCTTATGCCTTTCAATATACAACGGGTAGGCTTTCTCTCACACGAAAAATGTTTGAGCACGTCAGCAGAAACAAGGGAAATGTTTAAAGCACCGCTGTCGATGAGGATATCGACAGGTATACCTTGCACAACGGCAGTAGTTAAATCTGAATCTCGAGGGTGCCGAATCAGGGATGGTTTCTCACATAAATTGACGTTTCGAGTATTACGAGAACTGGATCTCTCTTTGGCAAAACAAACAGATTCTAAATGGCCAGGTTTTTTACAAAAATTGCAAACTATGCCGGCACCACTAGTACTTTGTTTAGGTGCTGATGTATGTGCCTGATTAGACGCGGAATTACCACCACCAGATCTACATTCGTTAGATTTATGCCCAATCCGTCCACATTTAAAACATTTCACCCTATTTTGATTGTTAAATGTTTTTCTGGACGGTTGATTACGTTGTTCGTACTTTACGTGAGCGGGCTTGACATAAATCGATAGAAAACTGACTAGGTTATCGCAGTTTAACCCTGCGTTTGTAGCTGCGGCCTTAACTTGAACATCAGTAATGCCTCGAATAACAATTAGTACTCTTAATTCGTCACTAAGCCCCTTGACAATTTTAAGACGTAATAAGGTTCTCCTAGCGTACTCAGCATAAGAAGTAAACTTATCCGAGTTTGTCTGCATAGTTTGGTATAAGATATTCGCGTAATCTAACCTACGCGGGCACAACGATTTAAACTCCCTGCTAAAATTTGACCAGGTTCGGTCGTGAGTAACCCACTCATTCAACCAGGTGCGCGCGTCACCTTTCAAACATGCTGAGACTCTAGACAAACACTCAGAATCTCCCCAGTTATTTACTAATCGCGCCCTATCGACCTCCTCACACCATACGTCTATGTCGTTTATCGTAGTGTCAAAATTTGAGACAAAATAATTTTGATTTTTAACGGACGTTAAAGATTTTATGGCCTCGGTCAGTGCACGCGTTGAATCCATGGATGATTTGTAGTGTAACGGTAAAGTGTTATTATTACTCACAATACTATTGTCAATTAAGCTATCGGGCGGATGGCCACTAGGAATTGCGATGGGATTTAAGGGGAGAGATGAATCATTTACATCAGTTGATCTTCGGCGTAAAGTCAAGTTAACAGGGTTACTTTGTACTGATGTAAGCGTTATAGAACTATTTCTATTTTCCCCGGTTGTATTTCGTACACTATGTTCACTTTCGAGGGTAGTTATTCGAGACAGAATTGCGTTTAAAGTATGTTGCAGTGAATCGTTCTGCCTATCGTACCTATGTAGATAATCGTCGTTAGAATAAACGTTTAAACGGGACCCGTCGCGTGAACGATGCCTATGCGGTGTACGAGAACGAGATCTATTTACATTGTATCGAGACGAACGCGTACCGGACCTATCTCGATGGCGGGGTGAACGCGGCCTCGCATGATCGTATCGCGGCGAGCGAGTACGGGATCTATCGCGTCGATAAGAAGAAGCGCGGGCCTCCTCAGACCGGTCTATAGGACGTGAACGAGAGCGGGACGCGCGCTCTTCGCCCCTACCGGGGTTGTGTCGACGCGACTTGTCACGCGATCTGGCTCGAGTATCGGACATATCCGAAACAAAGATAAAATAACAAAACGAAACAAAAACAACAAGTAAAAGACGTTTAAATTTGAACTTAAATATGAATTGGTGTTTTATTTGTAAATGAGGGTACTTTTGTTCTATTTGTTAAAAAGTATTACAAGAAAAATACTCAAATAATGTGGCCAAAAGTGGGCGAAAATTTGATCTTTATCCCACTTCTGAATTTAGAATCCAGTAGTGGGAGACGTTAAAAAAAACAAAATACTTAACAATTATTTATTAACACTTTTTATTATAATTTGAAAACAAAAATACCCTTAACTATGAGAACATAATTTACAAAATAAAATAAATCACCAATTTATTAAACGAAAAATGTACTTACATGAAATCACACTCTAACGATAATTAACACAATTTAACTTACTCAAGTCGCGCCGAACACAACCGTACGCTAAGAGAGCTGAGATGCGAATGTCCGTTTTCCACGACTGACATCACCTTTTATAGGTTTGTTGGCAGTGGGGGTAGGACACACCTAACTATATAATAAAACTGTCAATGTAAAGTGCAAACTAATTCCTTAAGGACTCATGTTTATTTGTTGTATCTGTAAATATAAATAGTAGTTCGTTTTTTGCTCTTTTATTGATCTTCATAAAATTACCTATTCAATTAGTTGTCATAAAATTCAGCTCAGATGTTATGCGTATAAAAACAATATATTCATTTCTGATCCCACTGGATCAGTACAAACTGCGGGCCACAGCAAGTAATAACTAATCTAACGCACAAGGGATATAAAAATTAAAACAAAAATATCTATATCGGAGTCAATTTATTTATGAATACGCTTATTAAATAATAATATTTGCATCAAAATACTGCATTAACGACTAACAGTATCGGAAAGCTAAAACTAACAAGCTACGTACAGCGCACGCATGCGTGAGACCTTGGTGTGACGTCAAACGTATGCACTTATAATTACAAATAATTAATTAATATAAATGTTTCTAATACTTCATAGATTCAAACAATACAAGCCCTATCTAACACGATTGTACAAAAACTGAGTTTGACATGTGTCACTTATGACATCTGTCACTAATTGACACATATCAAACCTGTCAATTGAGTATTTGACATACAAAAACTGTATCTCTCTACGTACAATATAGTAAATTTTGTTCTGTGTAATATCTAAAATACAGAATCAAAAGATTATCAACCTTATTTCAATAACTGTATGGTGTATATTTATTTTACGTTTAACGTGCACACCAAGCGAGCTACACTATAACTTCCAAATCATACAAGCGATTGTCGACTTTAATTTGAACGATAATAAAATCTATAACAGCTTGTTGATTTTGAGACAATAGTTTAGCTACGATACAATTTTAAAAAATATCATTCAAAATCACAATGTGGATGGGAAAATCTTTTTCAACACTTTATTTTATAAATTTAATTAAATTTTGTGTTATAATGATTTTTATAGTTATTTTAGTACGACTCGCCCATCCCCATCAGTCAAAAATGCATAGAATGAGTATGATACAGGTATAAATACATAAAATATAAATTCATACAAAAATTCGGTGACACATACATTCATTTTTT
Source organism: Timandra comae (assembly GCA_958496195.1). Classification (NCBI taxonomy): domain Eukaryota; kingdom Metazoa; phylum Arthropoda; class Insecta; order Lepidoptera; family Geometridae; genus Timandra; species Timandra comae. The sequence continues at coordinate 1,688,906 of OY292376.1, forward strand.
ATAAGTAAATGCTTAATGGATAACGTTTTAATTGAAAACTAAATCGCATTGCAAAATGATGAAACATTTTAATGGCTAGAATACCCAAGGTGATTTCATACTTATCTAGAGTTAATAAGGTTTAGATTGCAATGTTTAGACTCTATGTATCAAAGGCAACATTGTATTATGAATCTTATTACGAATAAAATATATTCAAGATCTATGTCTTTGATAAAAAATCATGTCATCTATGTTTTTCAAGTAAAAAATTCAGGCAACATTTACAGTCTTAAACAAACAACTGTAAACAGAGGCCCATAAAAAAATAGTTTTTGATACGGTAAATAAAGTTATCAATCAAAACGTTACAATTCACAAAGAAAATTACTAAACAGAAAACATTCCGGTTCCGTTATACATAATTACATAATGTTAACTAATTACTGTACAATTTGAGCTCTACCACTTGAGCGAATTAATTTAATGTTCCGCGAGATTTGTGTTTAAGATATTTTTAATATTCTGATAATAACAATAATTTCGTAAATAATTAAATATAGAAGTTGTTATTGATATTATTTAGTTTTCTATATTCTTTTCTAAACATGGGTTCAATATTTATTATTATAAGAAAACTAAAAGAAATATCCTAAACACAAACACCCCATAGACAAGCAAATACAAAAGCTAAATTCACCATTCATTCACTCATGCGCCAATTGAATGAACAATACTCAAACCGTTCAAAAAATATACATTATACTCTATGGCAACATCATTTGGAATGGACGACGTCAAGAACGAATGAATGAATGAACGGCAAAATGTGTTCATTCAATGTGCGTGAAACGTTTGTTACACCTATTTTGCTCTAAAAAAACATCATTATTTTTGGGAAAAAATGCTAAAAACCTTTATAACATCAATATTCGAAAAATGGTTATACAAAGACGTTTCTTTAGAAAACAGTATTTAATACTTTGCCGTAAAACATTAGCGATGTTTATTCAACATTTCAGGCTTCAAATATTAAAATACAATAAAAGATATACATCAAAATGTTTAATACTTATGCCTAAAACAATTATGGAAGTTCTGGCAATACATATTCACGTTTCGACTTTATGTTACTAGGAATAGCGACTATGTTTGCTTAACGTGAATATGGGTGAAATCACCAAATAATTTGTGCGATAAACTTTTTCTATGTATAATTATTGCAATTCTATTGTTTTAATGAACATGAATCTTATTGCTATTGGCATAAGTGTTGTTATAGTTTGACAATTCAACCAATGAAATAGCATCATTGAAACAATTTTAAATAATCAAATTGAAAACCGAATTTTATTATTTTTCTATCGTTTATACCAACAAACATCCACATTACAATATACAAATTAATATCATAATTTCGTTTCACAATTATTGCTAGATTTACGTTTTTAAAAATAATATATTAAATACATGAATGCATTGAAAATAAAGCGTGAGAATGATTTAAATAAATTGAAAAAATAGTAAAATGCAATCTGAAATATTTTTGCAATGGCAACTTTTCTTCTGTCAACAAATGTCACTATTTTGACGTGAGATGTCAAACGTCAGTTAACATTTTAAAGGCTTGACAGCTGAATTGCAGTTTATCTTTAAATGATTATTGCTGATTAATTTAAACTTAAAATTCGATGTAAAATAACTATTAAACGATACAAATCGATGGAAAATTGTTTAACTTATAAATAAAAGTTATTTGTTCAATAAATACTTGCCAGGTCTAAATAATATTGAGCTTAAATGCAATAAAATAATACAAAATGATGTCAGTCGTAATGTGGTGATTATTGGCAGTTTATTGCATAAAACCTTTAAAAAATTAAATAGAATATTAATTTTGAAAACAAACACCTTATTTCCATCCCTTATTTAAAGGGTATTAGGGGACGAATTCTCAAAAATGTTCAAAAACTTTATATAACCTGAAATTTATTTTTCAGATGTTTTTCTAAGAAAATATAGTTAGAATGGTACTATGCAATAAACTACCAAACAAAATGATCTCAAAACACTCGCCTAAATCTAAATAATTGTTCATGTTTGTATAAACAGGTCACCTAACAATCGTTACTACGTATCCGTCTATTTGCTTACCCGTCTGTGAATTATAGTTAGTGAATGTTGTGGCGTTTGCGATAATAAATGGCGTCATTATCAACAGCGGCGGCGGAAAAATGAACTAATACTGTTTGTTTAAAATGTCTTTCGTGTTAAGTTTTACTGACTGGTATAAATTTCAAATAGAGTGACAACTATTTTACAACCAAAATGCGATTACAGCGACACAAAATCTAACCCGCTGTTAGCATCGCTGTAATAGTATTTTGGGTTGTCATTCTATTAAATATGAATGCAAATGACATGTTAAACACAATGACAGTATAAATTCTAATTTCGGTCGCCAAGTCAGATAAGTTTGTAGTATTTGTGATTTTGCAGTTGCACTAAAAATACTTAAGAAAATTCACATTATCGTCATTATTTTCAAGCATTTTTGCTTGAAAATGATGACGCCACAAAATTCCCGAAAAATATTCTAAGTAGTTTCAAAAAATAATATTTGTATCCGAAGCCGAAATACTAACCAACAGGTACATAGAGAAATGCATCGTATTACTACGTATACAGTGTTCAAAATCCAACAAAATGTTTTAATTCATGTTACGCGTTAATTTCATTATATTTAATTTAAACAATGGCTTATAAAAACTCTGTTTGATTCATTAAGGGCTGTTTTTTCCATCGCCAGATAACTTTATTCGAGAAATAATCTTAAAATTTTTAAAGTTCTTCCATACTGTCAAACGTCAATTTTAATCCTCGAAAAGTATGTGGTTATGTGGCGATGAAAAATCAGCTTTAAGAGTATTAATATACAGTTCAAAATTATTAAAGAAATTGTATAATAAAGCAACTAGTAATAATACTTTTAATAATCAAACAGAGTTTTCATAACTCATTGCAATAATAATTATTGCTTGCGATGCATATAACACGTCAAAAGTCAAAAGCAAACAAAATTGAGCTTTATCATAAAGGAATAAAATTCATTTTAACATTGTAACACAAAACTAGAATATACAAATTCGCTTTGTTATAATGAATCTTATTTCAATATACTTAAAGTTCATTTTGTGTACAAACAAAATTTATTTCGTATTAAAAAGCATAAGTACATTTAAACTTATAATAAGAATCGATAAAACATTGATTCATGTCACAAACAATTACATCTGTAAAAAGAAACCATTAAGAAAACTTTTTAAAAATGAAACAAATTTACGTCATAATCAAATTAGGAAACAAATAAATCGTCATTGTTATTACCTACAATTGCAAAATCTTGCGTTTTGCATATCATTATTGCATTTCGCGAATCATTCATACATTCCGCGTATTATTATTGCATTTCGCGTATCCGTAATCACTACGTTACGCAGTATATTCCTTTGTGTATTCCAATAGTTGTGTGTGTGTATGGTATATGCAATAGTCATTGCATATACCATACACACGTTACAAGTCCGCGAGACTACGCTACGAAGTATATTCCGTAGTATATCGTAGCCGTAGAGAGCCTACGCTACGCAGTATAGTTTGCCGTATATCCCATGGTCGTACATGTAATGTATGTATGGTATATACACCAAACACGCTACGCAGTACTTTCCGCATATTCGTGGAGCGACTACGCTACTCAGTATATTCCACGTAGCCGTAGTGACTGCGCTACGCAGTACATTCGACGTAGTCGTAGAGAAACTACGCTACGCAGTATATTCCGCGTAGCCGTAGAGAGACTACGCTAGGCAGTACATTCCACGTAGCCGTAGAGACAACGCTACGAACTATATTCCGCCTAACCGCAGAGACTACGTTGCGCTGTACGATCCGCGTATATCGAAGCCGTAGGTAGACTACGCTACGCAGTATATTCCGTAGTAGGTTGTAGCCGTGGAGAGACAACGCTTCGCACTATATTTCGTAGTCACTTCGCATAATATTCCGCGTAGCCGTAGAGACTACGCTACGCAGTATATCCAGTAGTTGTGAGTGTGTATGTAGGTATATGCACCGCAAGCCACTCGTGTCCCCTATTCCGTCGGTCAGCTGGTGGCGAGCGCGGGGGGCGGCAGCAGGTGGTCGGGGACGGCCACGGGCCGGAGGCGAGGGGGGATCTTCTTTTGGGGACATAGTACCTGCGGGGAAACACAATAATATATATTGATTTGAAAATATTTTAAATACATATCTTCTCAAACTAAAGCGATGAAACATATAGACTTGTGGCGCCACACAACAAGACACATAAGTGAGCCTAAAGCTTCTATTTCAACAATTTATAAAGTTTTGTGGTACATTTTACGGAAAAACTACAACACCTACAGATTTGATATCCTAAATAATATTATAAATGCGAAAGTAACTCTGTCTGTCTGTCTGTCTGTCTGTTACCTTTTCGGCTAAACTACTGAACCGATTGACTTGAAATTTTGTACAGGGGTAGCTTATGGTCCGGGAAAGTACATAGGCAATGTTTTATCCCGAAATTCCCACGGGATCGGGAACTACGCGGGTGAAACCGCGGGGCACAGCTAGTTTGACATAGCTACTTCAATTTATGTCTAGATGTGCAGGAAATGGTTCAATATTAAGTGTAAATTTTTAATAGAGCCTCTTATATGCGGTGGGCGGAAATCAGAGTTTTAAAACCTTGCGAGTCCCTAAAAAGCTTCTCTTTAGCTACCTAGTATAGTATGTAATACTCACTTTCCTGGCGAAGACGAAGCAGCCCGTCTCCTCCTCCTGCGTGGTGGTCGACGGGACTAGTTGCAGGTCCGCGGTCGCCGCTTCTTTACCGTCTTCAGCTGGAAATGTATACCCGTTACATTACATTGAAGTAGGTAGAGGTAAATATTGTATAGGGGAATTTTTTGGAATACAAAATCTAAAACTATGAGGAATAGCGAACAACGAAACGAGTCTCGAGGCCGATTTTATATTAAAATATCTTAATTTTTTAATAAAAGAAACAACCTGTATTATTGCGTCATCTAACAGTGTTGCTAATAATGATTCAGGCAAGTAATATACATACAGCAAACAAACTGGACACATAGCAAACTGCATGTACTTATGTCGTAACAGCGTTGGGGGGGGGAGGGGGGATATACTTACGGGAGAATTTTTGGGGGAAATTTACGTTTCATAAGAGAATGGCGGGGAGAAATTTACTTATGTGGAGGATGGGGGGGAGGTAATTTACTTTCATAAAAGGATGGGGGGGGGAAATTTCTCAAATAAATAAGAGCATGGGGGAAGTAATAACGTATGGGGTAGGTGTTTTAGTGGGTGCTATTTTTCAAAAGGGCGTGGTGGGAGGGTTAACTAATGGTGCAGGTCGTAAAGAGACTGGTATACTGACTGGTAGTGAAGTGGTTGAGCTCGGCGTAGCAGCCCGTCTCGATCATCTCGCTCTGCCAGGGGATGCTGACGCTGCCGGTGCTGAACTTGCCGTAGAAGGTGTCGTCGGCCGCGTCCAGGTTCACGCCCTTCACCGTGCTGAACTGCTCGATGTCCAGCACGTCTTTGGCGTATACTGCGTGCGGCTGGAGGGGATTGTATTAAGTTGTAGATAGTAGATTAAATTGGCGTGATAAATACGTGTGTCTGTCTTGTATCATCATATTAGAGTGTGTGAGTGCGTAGAGTGCGTAACAATGCGTGTCAATGCATGAGTGTGTGTGCGGTAGACAATGCGTGTGCGCTGTACGTGATGTAATTATGTTAGTGAGTTTGAATGTGCTATTTGTACGTGTGGGTAGGATACGTATACGACGTGTAGGATACGTGTGTACGACTATATAGCCTGAGTGTCTGCACGTGTCAGTGCGTGTGTGTACGTAGAGTGCGTGCAAATGTGTGTACGTGTCAGTGCAAGTCGGTGCGTGACACAAGTGTCCCTGTGTGATTGTGTGTACTGTACACTGTTTTATTGCGTGTCCATCACTCAATCTCCCCCCCCCCCCAGACTCACATCCGGCACGAATGGCGCGGGCACCATCCCCGCCTCCAGCCTGGCCCAGTTGAGCTGCGCGAAGAAGCGGTGCGTGCGGAGCGCCGCCGCGCCGCGCGCCGCGCCCGCGCCGCACGCCAGACGGGACGAGGAACACTTCGTGAGCAAGCCCGAGCACAGCGAGCGGGCGCACTCCGAGAACTTGCTTGAGTACTTCTCTTGTTCTTGCTGGGGGAGAGAGCGAACAAATCACATGAAAAATACATTAAATAAAACGTACGATGACCATATTTTGGTTATTTTGCAAATAAATACCGCGATAAAGAAAACAGACTTTTTAAACACGGAATTCATTGGCGATTCGGCAGCACATCCGTTATGCTTACGATTCTTTCATTTTCAAACAATTATCAAAGATCAATTACATTCAGGTGAGAAATCAATGACCCTTGTACGTGACCCCAGTGGTTCCTCATCCTAATACTGCCACAACCCACCGGGTCCCGCGAGAAATATGTAAACGAAATTGTTAATTGTACCAATTTTCCAAATCTTTCCATAACATCCCATTGAATACCTGGCCCACTAATATTTCACCCTACCAAACAGCGTATTATCCCATATATCTATCTCAGTCATCACTCCATACACTTAACCCACCTTGACCCTTCTGTCGACCTCCTCCCTTTTGACCTTCTCCTTCCGGGCGCGGAAGGGCGCGCGGCCCTCGATCATCTCGTACACGAGGCAGCCGAACGAGAACCAGTCCGGGCTGAACGTGTACCGCTCGTTGTCTATCACCTGACAATGTATGGAGGAATGAATTAATTTAATAGTTTTTATAGTTATCATAGACATTAGCACTCAAAACTCGCTGTTGCTCAAACGCCATAATCACGGTCCGTGATCATGGCGCATCGAAATATCGGAACCTCGAAATAAATAATATACATGGTAAATATCCCGTTAATCATAATAATTTGGTATTTACCATACACGTTGAAAAAGATACAGATTATCGATACTGCATAATATCTATCATATTGCTGTGAATTTTAAGGGAGAAAGACCAAACGAATCGTAAAATTCACCGGTAACATCAACCGTTTATTTCCAGTGTCACCGCGTACGCGACAGACAGCCAGTGGATACGCACACATGCCTCGCGTGCCTGTGTGTGCAAGTGCGTGCGTGCGTGTGTGTGTATGTGTATGTATGTGTGCGTGGTAGCGTGTGGAGGTTATAGTGCATAGGTACATTCGGGTATTTGTGCGCTTGTACAGTTAGCATCAAATATAAGGTACATCCCTTGGTTGACAATACCAATGTGCACATTTCCAAGGGGTGGTACCTTTTATCTGACGGTGACTGGTACGTGTACGCATTTTTTTTAACTAGAATGGGAGGCAAAGTCTCGATATTTGCGCTGTTTATAGAATTAATTGAATTTGAATAAGAACTGACCTCAGGCGCCATGTACCCCACAGTACCAACTCGCCCCCGGACAGTGCCTCCCTCGGGCACGTCCACCGCCAGCCCCAGGTCCGAGATGCGCACGTGGCCCGCGTCGTCCAGGAGAATGTTCTCGGGTTTGCAGTCTCTGTGGAACACATACATCATCATCAGCTCATAATGTCCCCGCCGAGGGACTCGATCACTGTACATTTGTCTTGAATATATTGGAAAGTTTCGTCTAAATTATTAGACGATATAAAAATTCTATACAATCGACAGATATTTTGAAAATCATAAGTACAAAAGAGTTTAGGGGCACAAGTGCACCAGCCCTGACGGTACTGTAATCAATAGAAAAAATATCCAAAAACTTAAAAGTTGTACAAATTCTGTAAGGTAAGTATATCAAAGGTCGATTGAAACAAATTAGTCATCCCTGTTTATATAGGCAATACAGTCACATTCCAAGCCACTATACTCCCAGAAAAAAAACCATTCCACCTTCAACCTCCATAGCCATAGCACCTATCTTACCTATACACGATCCCCATCCGATGCAGGTGGTCGAGCCCGCAGGCGACCTGCGCGGCGTAGAAGCGCGCGCGCTCCAGCCCCAGGCCCGCCTCCGACCCGCCCATGTTGTAGATGTGGAACTTTAAGTCGCCGCCTACGGACAGGTATAACTAGGTAAAGTATACTGTCGTTTAGTCCTTTCGATTGCTCTGAAATGGCTAAACGTAAAGGCGAATACTACTCTAACTTCAGGTCACACCTTGGGATACACAGAGAAATTTCAGTATTTTACGTGGAGCGACTGCTATCAGACTTTCACACAGAAAGCGTTACAATATTTTTGATTAGACTAGATTTTATGGACTCTAACAACCCATGACGTGATTGAAACACTGTATTTTAAACTGTGATTATCGTATTTCCAACATGGCTGTCTCGGGAAGTACCACTCTCTGACAGGAAATCGACAAGAAATAGTAGCTCAAGCTAGCTACTGCGTTTTGCATGGTCAGTAAAGTCAGGAGCCGACACACCTCCCCTTCCTTATCCTCTTTGTCCTACTTCTATCCTGTTATCCCATAAAAGTTCGTTAACAACTTGCGAGTTGAGACTCTCGTTAGTCCATGGACGATGGTAGTCACCATCAGGTGATCCATCAATTCATTTACCCCCTATCACATTCAAAAGGAAAATAACAATTATAAATTCTTACCATTCATAATAGTAAGCACGAGACACAGCGCGTCCTTGGTCTCGTACGCGTACGCCAGATTGACGACAAACCGCGAGTTGATCCGCTGCAGTATCTGCTTCTCAATCAACACCATCGACTCCCCTTTGCGCTTCTTGATGCGTTTCTTCTCTAACTTCTTGCATGCGTACATCTTGCCGGTGGCACGAACCTGAAGTGGATATAGGAGAATTTTAGAAACTGATGAAAGGCTTGATCGCTTTAATTCAGGGTAGGCTCGGAATGGCATATATGAGTTCATGAAGTTTAGAAGCTGATTAAAGGCCTGATCGATCCCTAATTTATGGTAGGCTCTAGCCCCTCTGTGGAGATACGTTCTCCACAGAGGGGCTAGAGCCTACCATATGAGTTGTTGACTTTAAGTAAAGATGATGAAGCAGTTTTTTTAAATATAAACAGGCTGACTAGTTATTTATACAACCAATTGATATTTTGTGCCCCAATTACTGTAAGCTTTTTGGAAGCTTCTGCTTGCTTGGGATTCAACCAATATATTAAATAAAAACTATACTAAACACATGAATAGCGTCTTCTTTTATATGCTCTTTAACGTTCATTAAACCATTCCAAATGAATGATTTTAAATTTGAAACTTTCGACCCATATAAACCTAAATACTGAAAAGATTTTAAAGCATAAAAATTCCATTCATTAACTGTAAAATCGCCGAATCCCGGATAGAATATTGAAGCCCCTTGTGTAAATATGACCCGAAATCCATCCAGTAATATTTGAACGTTTCCTGTGCCCCTAATCCCGATTTAATTGACCCTTCATTAAGGCTTCAGGTGAATCTGTATAAAATCAAATAATTGTGACGACCAAATGGTATAAAAACGTATTAATAATTGCTTGCTGTGCCATTGATTCGATTCCCGCTTTAGACAAATATTTGTGTGTATAAACATTATTCTGGGTCTTTTCGATCAATTGAATGAGTGTGTTGCGTAGTTTCTGATACCCTAGATACAAGCTCCGAGCTTAGTTAGGGGTCAGTTAGTATAATGAGATGATGAAGTGAATGATTATAATTATAATAATAATTACATTTAAAATTCTACTTATCTATCTATCACCATTAAACGTATTTTTCTCATAATGATTATCTGCGGGCCTAATTATGAAACAACTCTACGTTTCGGCTGTGTTACATCGGCCATTGTGACCAAACATTTTGTTTCACGATAGCTAAATTAATAGAATGCATTTATATTGTAGTCGTTATAACATACATAATCATTCACTACATCATCTCGTTATAGTAACTGACCCCTAACTAAGTAATTCGAAACTTGTATCTAGAGTATCAGAAACTACGCACACACTCATTAATAGTTCAAATACAGCAAAAGCGTAGTAGCGTATACTGAGTCTGTCCTCTACACCATTAATACTGTAGTTTTAAGTTGTTTATTTTTGTTTAATTAGAGCAAGTAATTTATTTTTTTGTATTTTTCTTTTATGTTTTGTGGTGTAGAAATAAATGGTTTAAAGCATCTCACCTGACAAGCACAAACTTCTCCGAACCCCCCTTTCCCGAGCACCCGGTACATCCTGAACGTGTGCTGCGTCACGGGCTGCGCTTCTAACCACTTCCACTGCAGGTACCGGTGGAAGTACATAGACCTCTCGAACTCCGCGAACGGTGTGCCCGCAAGGAAGTTCTTCACGCATCGCACGCATTCTGTGAATATGTCTTTGGAGCCGCCTGTGGAATACGTACACTGGTCTAATAATGATGCCATTACTAGACTAGTTTACTTTAGGATTTTTATGGGATATCAGTATTGTAAAGCCGAGTTTTTTTTTTACTTAGACAGTGGTGGATTTACCAACAGAGTGATGGTTTTTGGAGGATGAATATGAGGTTGATAAATGGCTAAATATGGGCATGAAGAAAGCTCTAGAACTCCGCGAACGGCGTGTTCTTCACGCATCGCATTCTGTGAATATGTCTTTGGAGCCGCCTGTGGAATACGTAGACTGGTCTAATAATGACAACATTAATAGACTAGTTCACTTAAGGACTGGATGGGGTGAGGTATTGTAAAGCTGAGTATCTATGGCTTATATTATATGTGAGGCAGTGGCTGTTTTATCAGTAAGTAGTTTGAACCCTAGGATTGCAAAGTAAGAGCAAATATGAATTGGAATATGAAGAAAAGACTAAAATTCCTAAACCGACGGGCCCGCGAGGAAGTACTTCTTCGTCTTTTGAGCCGCCTGTGGGGTACGTACAGTCAGCTTGAGATACAAGGTACCACTCTTGGTAAAGAGAGTATTACCAAGGAGGTAGCGGTGCCTTTTATCTAACGCTGCCTGTACGCTGGTCTAATAATGATAACATTATATAGTAGACTAGTTTACTTTACGTTTGGATGAGCTGAGATATTGTAAAGCTATCTATTACTTATACTATGTAAAAGTGGTGGGTTTTTAGTAGGTTAGACCTATCTAAGATAGCAAATTAAGAGACCAAATATAAAGTAAGTATTTAGAACAAACGTGACAAATCATAAAGTTTTAACAGCATTAGTAAAAAAAACACTGAATAATCGTCTGAGCGAGTGTGATATTCTACCTCATAATACTAAAGGCGATACAATTTGTATATCATACGGGTGGCAAATATTTAAAAGATAGAAATATACAGAAAATTTCCAGCTTTTTGAAACATCAACCTCGGCTATCACTCAAGCAATACTATCGGGAGACAAAATTGACACAGTCATTCATTTTCACATGATAATTGAATTTAACCGTGACGGCTGAATTTAATCAAGCAGGATATCAATTTGGCATTAAATTATTAATAAAATGGCGACAGGAACGAAATTGGGACAATTTAATCATTCCAAAAACCAATTCCGTAAAAACGATTCTTCAATTTCTTTCATCAGATACTTTCGTTGCCAAAAGCTCTAGTTATAATGTCTTCAGATATTGAAGTAACATTTTCTTGAATACTAATATTATAAAGTGGAAATATTTGTATTTTTTTTTTTGTAATGACAAAACACAAAAACTACTGGACCGATTCTCAAAATGCTTTCTACTAATGGAAAGCTACTTAATCACTTCAGATATTGAAGTACAATTTTGTTGAATACTAATATTATAAAGTGGAAATATTTGTATTTTTTTTTTTGTAATGATAAAACACAGAAACTATTGGACCGATTCATAAAATTCTTTTACCAATTGAAACCTAAATTATAACTTTGTAACATTAGTTATTCTTCTTCTTCTTAGCGTGTCGACAAAAAATAAATAAATGACATCGTTTATTAGTTATTAATAACACTGACTTTTTTACGGATAATTTGGCTTGATTTGTGTACTGAAACACGGGTAAAATCACCAAACTACAACACACTATAACAATTTTATAGTCATACTATAACCCCGAGATAACATTACATTATTTTCATCAAATAGAAACAAAGAGAAACCAGCGAAGCGTTCAGAATTGGATCCTTTCTTATGATTGGTTGATATATCATTGCTCGTAGCGTCTTCCATCAAACTAAACAAAAAATCATATTCACATAATGATAGTTTACCCCAATTCAGGTGCGAGGAAGAAAAATGGAGACATTCGTCTTGAATATGTTGTTTCTATTGCCAACTGTGTTAATATAATGAAGCTTGTTTGATGGATTGGCTACGAGTAACGTTTGAATATTTTTTGCAAATTATATGAACCGTTGATAAAAGGTATTATATTTATTATAATTATTTTTCTTTTCAAAAGTACTATATTCGTTATAAAACATTAATCAAACATGAGATTCTATATCTACTTGCTACCCATTCGATATGACGCAATGAACTTAACTTATAAATGTCGTTTTGATGGAACTCAAAAAGGTATAAACTATATTGAGCTGCAACTGCTTACGATCACAAAATCGGCTTTGGACTACAACTAAGGCTCAGCACGGCCCCAGCCCAGAACCATTTAAGCTATACGTTATCAATATTGAAAGACTTGAGACTATTCTAGAACAAATTAATCAACAAAAACTTCAAGATGAAACTCTTCGGTTTTATGATATTAGTATAGATAGATGAAAGGAGGAACGGAATGGCCCGCGTTCAAAGAAACTGTTTCGTGACTCAGCTCGGTCCCGGTTCGGCCAGATTATTTAAGCTATACATTCCAGAGTAAAACAAACCTTCAAGCTGTAAATTAGCGTCGTCGACGACCTGCTTGGTAACCACGTCGGTGACCGCGTCGCAGTCATCCGTCTTCAGGTACTTCCTGAAGACCTCGGCCGCGTGCGTGATGCGCGTCTCGTCCACTTCCACCTCGTACCTTTCCGCCTGGAACCCCAACAGTTCCAACATTTTATTGGAGAGCTGAATAACACAATTGTCACAGCTAGAGATTTTTTGAACGAAAGCTTTTTGGGCGTGGAGGATCCAATTTTTATATGTGTTTTTGCGTGTCTGATACTTTAATTGGTCTGATTTGATTTAAAGTATTTAATTCTCCATAACACATGTTCGGTGGTGAAGAGAAGGAAAGTACGCAAGTGTATGAAGCTAAGATTTTGTTCAAGCTCCAGTTGAAAAGCAGCACAATACTGTTGCTCCTTACACAGCATTATGCTGACCTGGAAGCCTATCGGTTTTCATTTAGATGTTTATTGTAATCTGAATCTAAAACTTTACTTTCTTTATTAAGAAAAGTTTCAATATTCCAAAGAAGATTCCAGAAAGATCTTACCGCATCTAGAAAGTTATTGTACTTGTGGTACTCGGGCCTGTTCTTGGCGCAGAACTGCCTGAACAGCAGCTTGCCGATCGGCTGCTGGTCAACCACGTAGTCGTAACCTACATCTGGAACAATGGATAGATAGTATGAGAAAAATATTATTAATGAACTAAAAGATTTAAGGCCCATCTCTATACTTCCAGTTTTGTCAAAAATTTTAGAAAAAGTAGTCTTGAATCAAATGCTTAGCTATGTGGAAATGAAGAGAATTATACCGAAACTTCAATCAGGTTTTAGAAGGGGACACGGAACTGAAACTGCACTTATTCATGTAACCGATGATCTAACTGAAGCGTCCGACAAGGGTTTGAGTAGCATAATGGTTCTGTTAGATTACTCGAGGGCATTTGACTGTTTGTCTCCTAAACTCCTTTTAGCCAAGTTACAATACTACGGATTCTCTGCCAATGCTTGTCAGTGGTTTTCTACTTTTTTATTAGACAGGGAACAATATGTTGGTATTGAAAATCAAAACGGAGAAACGAATGTATCGGCAATTAAAACTATGCAGCGAGGAGTCCCACAAGGCTCCTTACTCAGTCCAATATTGTTCGCAATTTTTACAGCAGACCTACCGGTTCATATTGAACATTGCCAATATCACCTATATGCAGATGATACCCAGCTTTACTACTCATTTGATAGTAAAAACACTGCAGAGGCTATCGCGAAAATAAATAATGATCTGAGCCGCATTACAGACTGGTCAAAGAAAAATTCTCTTGTCCTCAACCCGACAAAATCTCAGGTATTGACACTAGGTACTATATCTCAAATAAAACAAGTGCAAATGTGTAATGACAAAATCAAAATGAATAATATCGTTCTCGAACAAGTTACAGCGGCACGAAATTTAGGAGTCATTATAGATGGGGAACAGAAATACACAGAACATCTTTCTTTTTCCGAACCTTTATCCCATGTCTATTTGGGGTCGGTTTTCAGTTTAACCAGATTTGGCGGAATGTCAGTATTTTACGTGAAGCGACTGCCATCAGACCTTCACAACCCAGGGGCTATACGACATTCTTGGTTAAACTGAATGTTAGACTTTTGAGGGCTCTAACTACCCGTAACGACTGTCGAAGATGTTAGTACGACAACCGGGACCGACGGCTTTACGTGCCCTCCGAAGCACGGAAACGCTCATGAAATTAAAAGTCATTTTTAGTAATGACCCATCACAGTCATGACGGTGCCAGACGTTGCTTAACCGCACGGATCACAAGTGATCCGCGGGTAGCACTGGGCCATGAGCGCTTCCAGAACATGTTAACACCAAAATTCGAAACGCATTTTTTAGGTTAAAAGCATTATATAAAATTAGATCTTACATAAAATTAGAGTTACGACTTCTTTTGACAGACCTATTAGTTCTTTCACAGTTTAACTATTGTAGTTCGGTTTATGGTCCAAGATTAAGTAGCAATACAGAGAGATCAATTCAGAGAGTGCAAAACGCTTGTGTTCGTTATTGTTTCAATGTGCCTAGGAGGGCTTACATAACTCCTTATCTGAATGAAAAAGGAATTCTCAATATGAATGCTCGAAGACACCTACATTATGCCTGTCTGGTTCATAAAGTGATCTGGAATAAAAAACCCGAATATCTTTTCGAGAAGATCATCTGGACCTCACACTCATCTTTAAAAATACAACGATCTAAGATGCAAAATTTACTGAAGATACCATTTCACAAAACGTCACGTTATAAAGGATGCTTCAAGTTTACCGCAGCCAAAATATGGAATAACCTTCCGCCACCGATGAGAAACAAAATAAGCACCTACAGTTTTAAAGTTAAATACACGAAGGCTTTGCTCAGACGACAAGTGGCTGCGGAGAATCTTAAGCATGCTTACCAAAAAACATTAAACCTTAGAGATTATTTTTTGTGAAACAACAATCCCCCTATTGAGCCATGGTTTATTTATTTAACACTTTTATACACATACATATACATACACACACACCCTTCTCTCTCTCTCACACACACACACACACACACACATACGCACCCACCTTCTACACATTTTATCAGAGAAGAATATTATCTATGTTAATTGTGTTTTAGTATGATTTTGGTACCTAGCTATGTTAAACATTCTTCAATTTTTTTAATTTTTTTTATTTATATAGTTTTTTTTTTTGTTAGTAATGTAGAAATTCAATGTTTGGAGTGGCGCGGCGGAAAAATATCTACTACAACTCCCGCCTTTTTACTTAGGGAGAAGGTGGCAGCTGAAAACCAGCGCTGTCCAGTACCCTGTACTGGTACAGCTACAGCTGAGCTGACCACCTGTTGTCAAAATTATAATTTTAAGTATTTATAATTTCCTCTTGTATTTCTTTTTTTTTTTGACAATAAACGTCTTTTTTTTTTTTTTTATTTTTTTTTTATTTTTTTTTTAATGGTTTGTAGGGATCATAGTTAGTAACACTAAAGTTTTAAGCACGGTCGTAATTCACATGAAATATTGTACGTTGATCTGTATCTATCTATCCCTGTCGCACCTGCGTAAATTATAATGCGTCCCGCTCGCACGGATGCAATGGCGAGCGGGACGTACAATATTTTATGTGAATTACAATTGCGCTTTGATTGAGTATATATTGGATGCTTAGTCTCTAAACTCTCTGTCTAGTTCTATTGCTCTGTCTAGAACTATTCATTCTACAGAGTCTAGAGACTACGCACGTGGTTCCGTGAAAATTAAAAAGTGCCTCATCCACCCACAATAAACTGGTATGGTCATTCACAACACTTAAACTCTGCTTTAATGAATATCTTTCTAATAAACAAATAAAGAAAAACAGGGTTAGTATCAATACAATCAAAGTAACAGCAAAAAAAACGTGCATAATTCAAAACAACCATTACAACTTTCGCGTTTCACAAGTCAATAACAAAAATATGAGTCAAAATAACCCCTCAAGAAGTCAATTTGAAAAACAACCAAACAATTTTCACATTAAAGTGCTTGACAAATACCCCATAAAACGTACAAAAGATATCATCAAAAAGATATAGAGGATAAAGTATTTTGTTTACGGGAGGAATTTGTCATCGCAGTTGACTATTCTTCATTATTATAGCTAGCGTTGTTGTTGGATCAAATGAGAATTGATGACTTTCACTGAGCATTTCCTATGGGGAGTGTCCCAGAGGCGGGTAAACCCGGCCAAGTGCGAGTCGGACTCGCGCGAAGGTTCCGCACCATTGACTAGGTAAACAACAGTATCTACTCAAGCCTATTCTGGGTAAAAAGAAAGCAAAAATAGGCAAAAAATGCGTTTTTTAAATGGGAGATACCCCTAAATATTTATTTAATGTTGTTTTGTTTTTAGTATCTGTTGTTACAGCTGGAACAAAAATACATAATTTGAAATTTCGACTGTCTCGCTACCGCGGTTTTTGAGACACAGCCTGATGACAGACGGACGGACAACGAAGTCTAAGTAATAGGGCCCCGTTTTTACTCTTTGGGTACGGAACCCTAAAAAGGAAACACGACACCAGAATATATTTTATATTCGCCAAATTCACCCCATTTCGACGCTCAACTTTCCTTGGTAATGGACATGGAAACCGCTTTAACATAGCTTATCCATTAATTAGAGCGGTGACTTCGGTTACACCAACTAATTATCATAAGGCTTTCCAGGAATAGATGTTTGAAAAACACAAAGGCTAAATAAGAAGTCTTCCTGAATTACTTCCAACCTTCCTTTATCACATTATAGCACTCAGCATATTCTAGATAGGTATATTTTAAATACGGTTTCACGTCTCGTTAGAGAGTTTTGAGTTATGTAAATTTGTTCATACTCAAGTACATAATATATTACTGAATATATGCTACGGTAGAACAAGGTTCAGAAAGACTTCGGCGAAGTGTGGCGTGGGAAGTGCTGACTTTGAAAGGATTCTTGTTACGAATGTGTAACTTTGGATGTACAATTATGCATTACATTGTTTAGGCAAACGGTTTGCTTAACTTTTAACTAGTACAAGTGTTTTTAATTTAAAAAAAAAGTTTAATAATGTTCCAACCTAATGTTTCCTAATATTTACACTACATTTTTGTGTGTATGTTTGTAATGAATATACTCTAAATGCCGATTTCAAAGATTGTTTCACCATTGAGAGCTACATTCACCCTGAGTAACATAGGCTATATTTTATCCCCATATTCCCACGGGAACGGGATCCACGCGGGTGAAGCCGCAGGTCGCCGCTAGTCAAAAACTAATTTTAATGAGTTCTGGCAACGATTTAGTTGTAGTAACATCAGAGAAGGGCATAGGTATTTTACATTTCGATATTTCGATCGATTTTTAGATATTCTTTATTCGATATTTAGTACTTAAATTATAACTGAAACTGCAGTCAGAAAGCTACCAAGACTATAGATCAAGTAAACCGCCTATTCTTTACTCCAATAATTAAGTTGCCCAAGTATAAAAACCAATTTCGATAAAGCTACCTTAGAAAACTTTTTAATTGGTCTATAGACCAAATTCAGCGGGGTCAGGCACCTGTTTTAGAACTATTTTTAGAGTTCCGTAGTCGTAATAATAAACCCTTATAGTCATGTTTCTGAATAAATTTATTTTTAGTTACCTAAATATAAAAAACTATTTAGGTAACTGAAAATAAATTTATTCAGACACAGTTTAATTGGCTGTATCCCATCTGGCCCGGTAGCTTGGCCCGGTACCGGGCCAGATGGGAAGAAAAAGTTTCATCTGGCCCGGTGATATATTAGAGGGAGAATAGCTTCTTTTCAAAGTCGTTTCCGAACATATTTTTATACTCTCTTCTTCCGAACCTTTATCCCATGTCTATTTGGGGTCGGTTTTCAGTTTAACCTGATTTGGCGGAATGTCAGTATTTTACGTGAAGCGACTGCCATCAGACCTTCACAACCCAGAGGGCTATACGACATTTTTTGGTTAAACCAAATGTTAGACTTTTGAGGGCTCTAACTACCCGTAACGACTGTCGATGATGTTAGTACGACAACCGGGACCGACGGCTTTACGTGCCCTCCGAATATACATGTAGTAAAAAACACATCATCAACAAAAATCACTTTACGAATAAATCATAATTAATGAATAACAGACTAGTTTTATCTAGATTTTAACGAGACCTAAAACTGCAGTCCGTCTCTAATACTATATTACAAAGTATTTAAAAAATAATGACATAGTTTTATTTCCCTACTTTAAAGATAAATAGCACAGATATCAATTTTATTATTTTTATTAAAATCAAGCAATTAAACAGCTTGATTTTATGCTTATTACGTAGTTCCAACATTAAAATAAGATGTGAAGCGATAAAAGACATATTTACGACTCCAAACTAAGTTAGGAGATACATACCAAGAATCATCATGTAATATTTTATCTTAACTACTTCGTAGCTGTAGTTTGTAGTTAGGATTGGTATAACTACAAACTGACTACGCTTTAACTAGTCTAATATATAATGTTGGACAGTTATGTCGCAAGTTAGTACCTAACTTCATTGAAATTAATCGAACGCGGTTAAGAATGTAATGAGAAAAGTTTTTATAGAAAGAATTTTGGTATAAAGTCTTCTTTTCTATATAAAGTGGCGCGTGCCTAAATTATTTAAATGGATGGTTGCTTGTAAAGTTGTTCCCTGAAAAGATAGTTATTCGTGCTTGCCGAGAGCACTTTTAAAGAAATAACTGTTGAAAGAGTATTATTTCTAACTTTTTATTTACAACTTTTTGTAGTTTCTAAATGACTGCTACAGTTATTGTAAAGTAATTATACGCTTTCATACTTACAATTAAATTTAAAATTTAAAAAACCCCCAACACAATTACTTTTAAACCCCCATAACTTTTAAACGGATCAACCGATTTTCATCAAACATGACTAATAACACTCGCACGTAAGTTCCCTTTAATACAAAAGCAACAAAATTGAAATCGGCTCATCCGTTCGGGAGCTATGATGCCACAGACAGACAGATACACACAGACACGTCAAACTTATAACACCCCTCTTTTTGCGTCGGGAGTTAAAAATAGGTATTTTGATATAATTAAAAACCCATCGTTTTGCATTGGGGGTTAAAATTAAGTTCAACAAAAATATTACGACCTCGATGGCAGAGTGGTCACCATGCCGGACTGCCATCCGTAAGGTTGTGGGTTCGATTCCCGTGCGGGGTGAATATTTGTGTGAACCACAAATGTTTGTCTCGGTCTGGGTGTGTGTATGAATGAGTGTGTGCGTAGTTTCTAATACCCTAGATACAAGTCACGAACTTGGTTAGGGGACAGTTACTATAATGAGATGATGTAGTGAATGATTATTTTATGTAATAAATAATACAAATAAATAATTAGGTTTAAGATCACGAAAAATTTATGGATTTTTAAATATATTGAAGTTTATCTAATATATAAAATTCTCGTGTCACAGTTTTCGTTGCCATACTTCTCCGAAACGGCTTGACCGATTCTCATGAAATTTTGTGAGCATATGTGTCAGGAGGTTATTCAGGAGGTCTGAGAATCGGCCAACATCTATTTTTCATCCCGTAATTCCTACGGGAACGGGAACTACGCGTGTGAAACCGCGGGGCGCAGCTAGTTATAAATATAATTTTAATTTATTATTAATTTTACCTCATACCTGTTAAAATAAGTACTTATCGGCTTATATGATTCCATTTTGCAGCAACCGCCTATTAATAAGTGAAATTACGTAAATAATGATAAGTATGTGTATTTGAATTGGAATAAACCATTGATATAAAATAAGGATATTGTAGGTGTATAAATTATGTACTATTACTATACTTCACTACATAGTATAAAACAAAGTCGCTTTCTCTGTCCCTATGTATGCTTAGATCTTTAAAACTACGCAACGGATTTTGATGAGGTTTATTTTAATAGATAGAGTGATTCAGTGGGAATGTTTTTGGCAAGTTTTATCCCCATATTCCTTCGGGAACGGGAACTACGCGGATGAAACCGCGGGGCGCCGCTAGTAATAAAATAAAATAAAACCTATGATACAAAAAAATAAATATAATATCAATCAAGCAAATATTCATTTCTTACAAACCCCATTATTTGAGTATTTGACTTTATTTTATCCCCACATATTCACAGGAATACTTACTAATACTTGCGGATAAAACAGAAGGCAATTGCTAGTTAGAAAATACTAGCGGCCCGCCCCGGCTTCGCACGGGTCCAATTTTCCCGTTGATTTTCCAGTTTTTTTTACATAAGAACCTTCTCCTAATAATAACAAATACAACAAAAAAGAATTAGTGAAATCGGTCCAGCCATTCACGCGTGATGCCGTGACCAAGGAAAACGGGTTTCATTTTTATATATATAGAAAAAAGAAAAAGTATTTATTTTCATTCAATTTAATTCTGCCATGTGGGTCGACAATTCAACGTTAGCTAAGATAAGAATAAGAACTGTATAACCTGAACAAAATAAAACTAAAGTTGTATTGGCACGAACGTAGAAAGAGAAGCTTGATTTAAGAGTTATAGCGCTTTTATTATACCTTCTAAGTCAAATCGAAGCACTTTGTTAAAAGCTTCATTCGCGTAAAAAAAGTTAAGCGATTCAGTTGAAGTTTTGTTACTAGAATTGGGCTTCTAATCTTAAGAGTGGTTAAGTAAAAGAGTTTCTTAGTTTGGTTGAGCACGCTAATCTCGGTAACTATTGGTTACAATTGGTAAAATAATTTAGCCTTAGATAGTGATTATGTTTTTATCAAAGAAAGCTTATTTTACATACGCCAATTAAGGACCAGCTAAGCCACGTGGCCCATCTAGCATATAAGAAAGGACTATCAATCACAATCACTACATAGTATAAAATAAAGTCGCTTTCTCTGTCCCTATGTCCCTATGTATGCTTAGATCTTTAAAACTACGCAACGGATTTTGATGCGGTTTGTTTTAATAGATAGAGTGATTCAGTGGGAAGGTTTTTGCATAATTTTATCCCTATATTCCTACGGGAACGGGAACTACGCGGGTGAAACCGCGGGGCGCCACTAGTAAACGATAAAGAGACTTCGGATAAGAGGATCTTTTTAGTCAGAAATAATTTAGATGAAAACACTTTGACATAATTAATGAATATTTTGAAGCAATTGCTAATCAAAAACCAACGATCTATAGAAGTTTAAAACCGCCTGGGCTCGATTTATTTGACAAAGTTTTTATTTGAATTTTGACAAGCAACAAAGACCACTGAGACACCATAGCTATGTGAATAAGCAGAACACCACATATTTGCTTGATTGATATTATATTTAGTTTTTTGTATCGTAGGTTTTATTTTATTTAATTACTAGCGGCGCCCCGCGGTTTCATCCGCGTAGTTCCCGTTCCCGAAGGAATATGGGGATAAAACTATGCCAAAAATCTTCCCACTGAATCACTCTATCTATTAAAATAAACCTTATCAAAATCCGTTGCGTAGTTTTAAAGATCTAAGCATACATACATAGGGACAGAGAAAGCGACTTTGTTTTATACTATGTAGTGAAGTATATAGTAATAGTACATAATGTATATACCTACCTACAATATCCTTATTTTATATCAATGGTTTATTCCAATTCAAATATATCATTATTTACGTCATTTCACGTATTAATAGGCGTTTGTTCTGTAATGGGATCATATAGACCGATAAGTACCTAGGTACTTATTTTAATTATTAATTAGGTATGAGGTAAAATTAATAATAAATTAAAATTATATTACAGAACACCAAATTTCTGACACTCTCGTTATGGTGCCTCAATATCAACATACTCAGTCAAAGTCAAAAATCATTTATTCAGTTACGGCCTCAATGAGGCACTTATGAACGTCGAAATTGATTCTACCACCGACATACTGACGACATACTGTCTGATCTAATAATGTCAAACTGCGGAATTGACCCCCTGGTTCATTTAAAAAGAAAATAGAGGGTGACCTTTTAAAACCCCAATCAATAGGTATCCAAAAATATTAATTTACCTTACCTATCGGTAGGATCGAACGTTCCCGAATTTCCCCAAAAAGAAAATCAATTACTGAACGGAATACGGTCGGTGTATTAATACCACCGTAATACCTTCGTTCATTGATGTATAAAATATCCAAGATAAAAATTCAGCGTTTCAAAATCGTTGACCTAACATGAGGGCACAGTGCGCACAGTGTGTTCATTTCACTAGATATACATTCAATATGAAATTGGCAGATGGAGTGAGTTGCACCTGTTACACCGACATGAGCAACAGCTCTTATAAGTTGATGATGATGATCAAAATCGTCCCCATATTATCTATATCATTATATAAAAGGCTTTGTCCTGAATGACTGATGGATCAACGCACAGCCTAAACCGCTGATCGTAGAGACCTGAAACTTGGAGGGTGTGTTATTTGTATTACGTAGGCGTCCGATAAGAAGGGATTTTTGAAAATTCCTCCTCTAAAGGGGTGAAAAGGGGTTGCAAAGTTTGTATGGGACAACGTGATTCCTCGGTCTGATTAAGTTCAAACTTGGCATAAATGTTCTTCAAAAAGATTAATTAAATATGTGATACTCATTTTTCTTAAAATCATCACCTAACATGATTAAAAAGGGGTAAAAAGTTATTTTGGGGTTGATTTGCGTCGAAATTGATATCAATACTCCTTTGACATGTGTTTCAATTTTTAATTTGACAGCTGAATGACAAAATGGCGGACTAAAATAAATTGACGGAAAATGAGGCAGCGTATCAAAACTATAAGTACTTAAATAAAAAAAATACCGTATTTTTACTTATTAATAGATATATATGAATATTCTTCACCCCGCATTATAAATCTAGACATTAATTTAAATAACTACTTATTTCAAATATCAAATCTGTAGGTGAAGTAGTTTTTTCATAAAATGTACCAAATTGTTGCGTTACAAGGGCTTCGGTTTGCTCGCCCTAATTAGATATTTTACTCATAATTTGATTTCTGCTTATCATATCTTCAGTCATTTGAGAGATGATGTAGTGAATGCTAGTGAATGCTTATGTTATTGATACATAGATTCGCTTAATTACAATCCAGAATCTTTCCAGATTTTTTCGCAGAATCTAAAACACTTTCTAATATAGTAGAACACCGATTAACCGAATCGCCAACTATCCGGTCCTAAGTTACTATGTAATGTACCTCTATTAATTGTTGTGATTTATTTAATTTTTGTACTAGCTGTGCCCCGAGGTTTCACCCACGTAGTTCCCGACCCGTGGGAATTTTGGGATAAAACGTAGCGAATGTTCGTTCCCGGACCATAATCTACCCCTGTACCAAATTTCAAGTTAATTATTTCAGTAGTTTAGCCTTGAAAAGGTAACAGACAGACAAACAGACAGAGTTACTTTCGCATTTATTATATTAGTAGGGATTTTCGTTAAGGCCCGCTGGGATTGCAACTTAAATATAAATAAATAAAATAAAATAACTTACTCTGGATCGAGATGTTTAAGTGAGCTATAGATATTGTAGAACTGTGTTTGTTATACTTATTATAGTTTATTCTATGTGTGACATCGTTTTTAGAGTTTCGTTCCCAAAGGGTAAAAACGGGTAAAATATTACTGAGACTTCGCTGTCCGACCGTCCGTCTGTCACTAGACTATCTCAAGAACCATGGACATTGGACGTATGCTATGAGAGAATGATGCATATTCAAGGTCAAGAACGGTGATAGCTGAAGCTACACTTGAAATTTTCACAGATGATGTATTTCTATTCTATTGCCACTATAGGAAAAAATACATTAAATAAAATAAATATTTAAGCGGGGCTTCACAATACAACAAACGTGTTTTTTTGTCATTTTTGGTACGGAACCCTTCGTGTGCGAGTCCAGCTATGTGCAGTCTGTGTGCGATAATCCGAATTTTCGATTATCCGAATGGACTCCGGTCCCAATTAATTCAGATAATCGGCGTTCTACTGAATATGTATTGTGTAATAAAACGCCGACTCTTCCGAAGAAAAGATGAAAAAATGGGATGGAAGTGGTAATAGGGTAGAAGGGGTAGTGGCGTGGAAGTGGAGTGGAGTGGTGTGTATGCGGGATAGGCGTTGAAGTGGTAGAGATGTGGAAATGGGATTAGTGTGGATGTATGACGGTATGATGTAGAGCGTCGGTGGCGTAGGGGTTTAAGGCATTTGACTTTCGATCGGAAGGTGCCTGGTTGGAACCCCACCACGTACCAATGTGTTTTAAATCATCATTACCAGTTCATTGATCTCCCTACCGAGGGTACAAGACCAGAAATAAGTAATGATGAGTGATGTAGAAGTGGGAGCGGTGTGGAAGATGTATTAGTGTAGAAGGGGAGTGGGATGGAAGAGGTAGTGGCGTGGAATTGATATTAATGGGTCAGTATCAGCTACCTAAGGAGGGGCTAGGGCCTGTCCTGAATCATATCTAATAGGGGTATTTTAATTATGTAGGCACATAAAATATGAAAGTTTACCTAATTTATATGTCACTAGCGACGCCTCGAGGTTTCACCCGCGTAGTTCTCGTTCCCATAGGAATATGGGGATAAAATTATGCTAAAAACCTTCCTACTGAATCACTCTATCTAGAAACCGCATCAAAATCCGTTGCGTAGATTTAAAGATCTAAGCATACATAGGGACAGATAAAGCGACTTTGTTTTATACTACATATGTAGTGATAACGAATAATATAGGCGTGTTTATTGTTTAATTTTAATCTCGACTGCCAGACCCACATACTGATTAAAGTTATTTTATTACATCGATATTTAGCGTTAGCCCAAAATAACTATTCTTCGCGTACGAAGTCGCGGGGCAGAAGCTAGTGAGACGATAAGAGACATATTTGTAGTGAACTCATTTCCAACAGTCTTTTCAACTTTAAACTATCCGCATAAGGTTGAATTTGCAATATATTATGTTTATATCAGAATATGTAGTAATAATAACGCTGTAATAATAATTACTAAATACAAGATAATTTCAGAGTAGTCTTGATGAAGTAACTTGTTTGAAGACAGTTTCAAGTGTAAAATTTGTTCAAGATTGTACATCTTGGGTTTTTGTACATCAATGCGTTCGTTAGATTGTGGTCCTGAATCGTATTAGGTATATTCGGTCGGTTTGGTACAGCGCTATTTTAGAAATAATCTTCATTAAGCACAAGTATTCTAGGACTGGGCTTTCTAGGGCTTATTGTAGATTGTTTGGATTTTAGTTTGGTTTTATTAAGAGAAAAAGGATATATTAGAAACTTATACACCCCTATTTTGAAATGATGGGACTTATTAACATCAGAATATGTGTAGCAGTAACTGAATCCATATATCCAATAAAAATATCAAAAATGATAGTCGATTACTTATCTTTAAAAAATACTAAATAAATGTCGTATTACCAGACGGCACACTACCTATCAAGTATTCTGTGACGGCTCGGGTCGATGACCGCGCTCAGCTGTGTATCGCAGCGTTCGCCGGTTGTTCGGTGTAGAATAACAATAAAATTCGGCGGGATTTTGAAAAACTTTGACTTATCATAACTTTTTAAATAAAAGCAAAAGAAAAAAACTAACTTCACTATTATATTGTCACCCGTCGTTTACATTAGCTGTGTGAATAAGTATCTCGAATTCAAAATAGGGGTGTATAAAAACAGAGGAACGAAAATGAAAAATCTCATAGGAGTACTTTATGCAATCTGCAAAAAACAATGGTTAGATAAAATTAAACAACGCGTATTCTTAAGAATTAGCACTGCCAGCGGTTTCATTTATTCTTACACAGCCATTGCCACCCTGTATACTAGAGGTGTTCTGCGGTTTCACCCGCTATATATTCTTTTATACTAGTCTCCAAGACATTATGCGACATCTTTAACCATCTTTACTTTTACGTTACCTAAACAACATCTATTTATTTATTTCTACATCTATGCAAAATTTTAATTTTATGACGATCTGTTCAATAGTGAAAACTAACACAAAATAAATAAACTAGCATTGGAATTTAATTTTATAAATTTTATAATATCATCAATTTATAAGGCAGAGGGCGGCCACTTAACGGTGTTGAACTAATCAATTTAGATAAGTAATTGAACTGCATCAAGTAACTAACACTATAAAAATAACTTAAGTATTACTTAACCTCTTTTCCCTTCTATATAAATAGTATTTAACTTAATTTAAAAACACTTTTTGCTCTAATTACCTACATAAAATTAAAATTATATGAGTATATTATATCCTATATATATATATCCTAATCCTAATTATCCTAATCCTAACTAATATTATAAATGCGAAAGTAACTGTCTGTCTGTCTGTTACCTTTTCATAGCTAAACTACTGAACCGATTGACTTGAAATTTGGTACAGGGGTAGCTTATGGTCCGGGAAAGAACATAGGCTATGTTTGATCCCGAAATTCCCACGGGATTGGGAACTACGCGGGTGAAACCGCGGGGCAAAGCTAGTAGGCTATATTCTTTGAGAGTGTGATTCTTCCCAGATAAAAAGTGCCAGCCTGTTTTTGAGCTTTGACAACTATTACTATGAAAACTGTCTTTACCTCTGTAGAAAAATGAATCCCTATTTCCCTTGGTCACGGCATCACGCGTGAACTACTGGACCGATTGACTTTAAACAAGGGTAGCTTATGGTCCGGGGAAGGACATAGGCTATCCCGAAATTCCCACGGGATTGGGAACTACGCGAGTAAAACCGCGGGGCATAGCTAGTCCTTACTAGTACGAAAGTAACTCTGTCTGTCTGTTACCTTTTCACGGATAAACTACTGAACCGATTGACTTGAAATTTGGTACAGGGATAGCTTAATGTCCGGGGAAGGACATAGGCTATCCCGAAATTCCCATGGGATCGGGAACTACGCGAGTAAAACCGCGGGGCACAGCTAGTCCGTATATAAATTCAGTGAAGCAGTCAAGTCAGAGGTAAACGAACTACAACCCAGCTACATCGGTGTATTTTCCAAATCGCAGATAATATAATAAAAGCTACCCGCTTAAGCTTCTTAAGCCACGAAGAAATATGGTTCTAAATTCTTAAATAACCTGACACCTATAAACTAATATTAAGAGGAAAAGTTTGACGCTATTCTTGGGAAAATAATCCGTTTAGAAAAAACATTTCTTTTTATACATGGGAGTGCCGTTGTGTAAAAAACCGAAAAACCTAGGAATCCAGGCCCCGGGTCCAATTTTTCTTGTCTGATTCAGATAAGACAAAATTTTCATGTATATACTAGATTTTTTGCTTGTCAGAAACAGACATGATTTTTTTTACGTACACTTGACAAAGTTCTTCTCATTTACATGAAAATTTTATCGTATCTGAATCAGATAAGAAAAAAATCTTACCGCGGTGGACACGCGGCCTAAAACCTAGGAATTCAGGCGAATTATAAAAAAAACATTTGAAATACATATTCACTTTTTATTTTTATGTTTATCATCATTTATATCTTTTTATATTTTAAGATTGTTGGACTGGTTACGCCACTCCACCAATAAGTAATAACATATTTAGTTCATTTATTCAAAAAGCTATACACGTTATTCAATACCAGCCTTACTAAATAAAAATGGCTATATGTTACTTTAAAGGTAAAATACCTAAAAGCACCTGAAATAATAATGTAATTTAACCCCTGAGAGCGGCGGCAGGTTGCGTTACATAAACACGTAATACGAAATTGGGAATTAATAAAATAAAAGTCTTAATTCAAATGTAAAGGGTTGGGGTGGGTTTGGACAATTGAGACATCGTCCATAATTATCTTTTGTTTTTGTATACGTTTGTGAAGAGACCATGTTTTAATTATTTTTTCTAGGTTCAGTAAGTCCGCACTTGGCCAGCGTGGTTTCTTTCTGTTGTCACCCAACCAATGCTGAGTGTAGCCTCTTGCATTGCACGCCATTCACTTCGATGTTGGGCTTTCTGCATCCAATGTCTACCAGCGTGGTTTACTAAGGCTTAATTCTCGTGAACATAAATATATCAGCTGATGATAATGATGTAATAAAACATAGTGCAATATCGGTGGCTGAGTTCTGGTCCTCAAAAATATGAGTCGACACGCTAAGAAGAAGAAAATATA
Organism: Timandra comae; assembly: GCA_958496195.1. Classification (NCBI taxonomy): domain Eukaryota; kingdom Metazoa; phylum Arthropoda; class Insecta; order Lepidoptera; family Geometridae; genus Timandra; species Timandra comae. The sequence goes on from OY292376.1 coordinate 1,717,666, forward strand.
ACGGTTAGAAGTTTGTCCCGGTTGTCGCTCAACCATCATAGACAGTCTTTATTGTAGAGTTCTCTAAAAGTCTAACAATTAGTTTGACTACAAATATCGCAGCATAAAAGGTCCAAATTGGAGCCTATTAGGTGCGCCTAATTGCGAAAAACTGTCCACTCCCCAAACGATTAAATTAAATTCATGGTTCCAATTTTGTTTTACATTTCAGAAATGAATAACTAAGTAAATGAAAACAATTGTGAATAACAGAAATATAGCATTAGAAACATTATGACATTTTCCTTAACGACAAATAATATGATCAAAGTGTACTTTGTCATCTTAATGTTGGTCCATTTGTGTAAAGAAAACGCCGACGTCCCATAATGTCTGGCCGACACAAGTCGGTACTTTTCCTTAATAAAACGTCCTCAGAACAACGAAAGAACAAACAAAAAGTACAATTTATTTCAATTCATTCCAAACGAATTATTTGAAAAAACTTTTTGGAACAAAAACACAAAATGCGTTGAAATGTTTCGGAAGTGACTTTGAATTTGTTGATTATGTTATCATGGATGGATGTATAGCTGTACGGATGTATATGTAATGATAACTAATGGTATAGAGAAAGAACATTTAGTGGTTGAACAGGTAGCACGAGGGTGAACATCGAGTATGCAGTTTTATCTGTTACAGTTGCTTTTTCACAAACACTTTTACATTAAAAAATATACTTATTTTTTACAGGATGCAGCGTGGAAGGCTATTTTTTTCACAATAAAAAAATAGCGGAACATGTTTTAGGACCTCTCTTACTGATAAGATTGGGGAAGAATAGGCGTATGTTGTGTATAATTGATTAATCAGTAATCACACACAAACCACATACAAATAATTACTATCAATCGTACTATTCATCCTACTAATATTATAAAGCCGAATGTTTGTGAGTGTGGTTGTTTGTTCCTCTTTCACGCAAAAACTAATGAATGGATTTTAATTAAATTGGTACAAATGTTCCTCATACCTAGGAATAACACATAGGATTGAACTTTTTATCCCAAAATTCCCACGGGATAAGGTTCCACGCGAGTAAAACCGCGGGGCACAGCTAGTAATAATATAAATAAGAGCCCAATTTCAACTGTTTTCAATTCGACTCTTCATCCAATAGAATATACGTAAAATAATACTCCTGCTTACGTTTCTTATAAGCATTTAAGTCAAAACACGCACTCTATACCATCACATACAATAACCTCTACATCACCATGGCATTTAATATTCACCTTTCAGCCACGCACGGCATTTAAGGGTTGGTCTATAACACACCCCTACAGGAACATACACACTACATACGGGAACGATGAAACAATAAACCGTTTACAATCGGGATTCAATTTGACGTACGCAAACAACATATTTGTCTAATAATAAACCAAATTTACATATGACTTTTGTCGGAAACAACACCACCATTCGTAGACAGAATTCGAATTTCCAATACAATTTTCGTTCATAACGGATAATAGGATAATGTAGGGATGTAGTAAGCTAATATACATTGTGTTGCAGGAAACGGGGATGATAGAATCTACTTACAATAGAACAAATAACTTTCTTCTTATATGTTTCATTAGCGGCGCCACGCGGCTTCACTCGCGTAGTTCCCGTTCCCGTAGAAATATGGGGATAAAATTTAAAGCTAAAAACCTTCCCACTGAATCACGTCAATAGATAGCTATTAAAACAAACCGCATCAAAATCCGTTGCGTAGTTTTAAAGATCTAAGCATACATAGGGACATGGGGACATAGAGACAGGGACAGAGAAAGCGACTTTGTATTATACTATGTAGTGATGATGTATGTATATGTAAGTAGGCAGTGAAAACACATTTTGGGTTATTTGTGCATGCTGTGATAACTTTTGGTTAAGCTTTAAACACTTTAGAGGGCTCTAACTACCCGTAACGAATGTCGATGATGTTAGTACGACAACTGGAACCAACGGCTTAATGTGTCTTAAGAAGCACTGAATCGCTTATAAAATTACAAAACCTGAACATATTTCTTTTATAGTGTAAGAAAAGATAAGTATTTTTATCTTAAAGTTAGAAAAATAGCGAACGAAAGTTAAAAGTCCTATCTTTTCACTGTCGGAGACATGAATTTAAATAATTGAACTTAGAATACTTTCTATTCTGAAATTCTTACAGGTTTAAGCAAATAGAATTTACGTGGGTACAGATCAAATAAGCCAGTTTGGATAAAAATGATATTACTTTTTAACAGGAGTATGTTCTCAATTGGTTTTTATTCTTTTTTACTTCATAACTGTCAATATTATGAACCGATTTAATTTATGTTCCTTTGACTGAAAAGTTGGTCCTATAGAATATTTTTTAATTGATTTTTTCTTTATCTTTTTATTAATAAAACAGTAAAAGAAACACTCTTTTCCCTATAATTTGTTCCTTTTTCATCCGTATCTATCTTTGTCAATACGTAAAATAGGTTTTCCAACGAATTTCAAATCATGCGGAAGGGTACTTACGTAATCAAAGGTCGAATCAAGTCTTCGAAGAAAGGCCAACGCCCTTAGGGCCGGCGCACATATGACGGAGCGCAGCACAGAGCTTTCCACTTTCAAACTATTATCGACATTTTACGCGTTGAAATAAGGTCAAAAATCAATTGACACAACAACTAGCATCGACAAGACTACAGACGAAAGGTAGCGCGCGAGTGTTAATTGATTTTCGATCTTATTTCATAGCAGGCAATGTTGAAAATAGTTTGACAGTGGAGAATGCTCTGCGCTGCGCTCCGTCATATGTGCGCCGGCCCTTACTGACACACATATGTATATAGAGAATATTCTGCCAAATCTAAGCACTAAACTTAATCACTATGTTATCTCTTAATCTAGTCTTAGAAGTTTAGCGTGATGTAACGTATTGTAATCCTGTGTTTCTAGTTCGGTATTTAATCCGGGTCACTCATCTTTAGAGTAGAAAAGTTTTCAATTCGGTTCTTTTTTTAACATCTTTAGAACTATTATAGTACGGTGTAATTTATTCTATAATCGCCGTATCTTTGGCGTATATTTTTAACTGACTTCAAAAACAATAGAAGTTTTGGTTGCATTTTTTTTTGTTCATAACTCTGTGTCATTTATGATCCGACATATTTATTTTATAAGCCTTTAGATTTATCGGAAAGGAAACTTCACGATTCGTATCATATTTTTTGAATTCAATTTGTAATTTAACAATAAAATTAATCACTCTATTCTATTTTCATAGGATATACAAACTAAGTTCATTACATGTATGTATCTAGCTAGGGTATCAGAAACTACGCACACTCATTCATATTCATCCACCTAGGCCGTGATTTACATTTGTGGACTAAGCAAATATTTACCTTGCACAGTGATTGAACTCACAACCCTCTGTTTGGCAGTCCAGTATGGAGACTATTTTGGGTCGTCAAGCGCGTATTATAGAATAGTAGATACTAGCTGTGCCCCGCGGTTTCACACGCGTAGTTCCCGTTCCCGTGGTAATTTCGGTATGAAAAATAGATGTTGGCCGATTTTCAGACCTACTGAATATGCTCACAAAATTTCATGAGAATCGGTCAAGCCGTTTCGGAGGAGTAGGGAGTAGGAGAGGGCGGGAACGAACATTGTGACATGAGAATTTTATATATACGATTTTCTAGAAATTATAACTTAACAAATCTCTTTCCGAACCTTTTTCCCATATCTAATTAGGATCGGTTTTTAGTTTAACCTCAACGTCGAGTGTCTGTCACTAGACTTTCACAACCCAGAGAGCGATACGAGTTTTTTTATTTATCGACAAATATAAAAAATATGTACACAAAAATCTTACAAAAAGGAACAAATACAATATTTTAAAAAAATATGTGCAAAAATGTAACAGATCAAATAATAAACAATCTTTTCTTACTCAAAAACTACACTCCGCTTGATAAATGTTCTCGGTCTGATGTATAAAATGAGTTTGTAATGGCGAATGTATCATTTATATTTCTTCCATTAGCGAGCCATCACTGAGCGATGGTACATTACAGTATATAATACTAGCAGCGCCCTGCGGTTTTATCCGCATTCCTATAAGGAAACTAAGCGAATTTCACTTAACTCAGTCCTCCAGTATCGGAGCCAATACAAACAAACAAAAAATCAAATCATTCCTCTTTTTAATATGATATATGATAGGATGGTATTTTTTTTTAAATGTCTATAAAATTGCCAACACCAGAAAGCACAATTAGCCACGTATACAATTGTACAATATCAAACAGACATTATAGAATCGTAACTTTCTCTTCCAAACCTGAGTCCAGTGTCTAATTGGGAACTTTTTTTAGGTTTATTCTTAGACAATAACATCCTATATTTCTTCTACTTCCGAACCATTATCCATTGCATTATAATTTGGGTCATATTCAATCATATTTGGCACAAATAGAATATGCGTAGAATATAGTAAAGTTCCCATTTTTCTATTACAATGTCCGCGGTCTTCCATTTAACACATATTTATTCATTTCCCTACACGCGACCCGGAAAGGGCGTATGATAAATTAACGTGATATATTACTTGATAAACTGAGTTACATTTGTCAGCACTATTTGATATAATAACGTATGTTTATTGTTTAGATAATGAGTTACGGGTTCTATTCCCGTCTGAGGTATTGTTAATGACCATAAATATTTGTCTCTAAGAATATTTAATGTAATATCTGTTTCCTTAGATTAGATGTACTTAATTAACTAATTTAGAAAAAAGTTTTAGTAATTTACATCAGGAGGCCGAAATATCATATTGTTATCCCAAATTGCGCACGGGATTGGGATGAAAACAGTAAGCAATGTCTGTATTAGTCTGTAATATTTGGGTGCAGTTGCTACACAAAAACTATAGAATTTTTACCATCAAAATTAAATCGATCAAGTCAACAATACTTTTAAAATCTTTGATGTTAGTATTGATATCGATCATTAATATCGATAAGAGAATCATTTGATTCAAATATTAATTTGTTGGTAATATAGCCACGTGTTTGTGACGCCTACGATTGTATCCCTGCGAGTGACGCCGCGGGAACATGTATAACTGACACGATCACTGTTTGTGCGGCCAACGATTGATCGCTACCAAACTTTGGTTAGGGTTGATACTTTAGTACTACTATAATATTATGGGTACTTAGTCTGAAAGGACCATATTGAATGGCCCGCGGTCCATTCGGACGTAAACGAAAACCGACTACGTTCGAAAGGACCGGTGTCAATATAGTAAATGTCAAACTATTAAGTACAGTCAAGAATGAAAGTGTAACTGTTAAAATAAAAGATCTTAATAAGTTTTATTTATTTATATATCAAGTTTAAAAATTATTTAAAACTAGCTGTGCCCCGCGGTTTCACCCGCGTAGTTCCCGTTCCCGTGGGAATTTCGAAATAAAAAGTATCCTATGTTCTTTCCCGGAATATAAGCTCCTGTACCAAATTTCAAGTCAATCGGTTCAGTAGTTGCCGTGAAAAGGTAACAGACAGACAGACAGAGTTACTTTCGCATTTATAATATGAGTTAGGATTAGGATTGGCTGCAAGGGTTTATATATGTTTTTGTCCGAACTGACAGAAAACTAAGGTATGGCGACTACTTAACTCAGACCATCTACACACATCAAAAGTGTCTAGGGATCAAGCATTTTTATGCGGATTTCTTGAGATTGAGATGTGGCTTTGTAATAAATTTATGATTTTATAAATTTATATGGATCCTTTTTGGTGCATTTCATAATTTGAATCAGGAACTGTGAATCAAATTCGAGTAAAAGATGAAAATCAGCTGTCAATATTTTCCCTATAAAAACATACAACGCATTGAAGACATTATTAGTGCTACTGTTTCTCTACTACTGATTAAAACCAACGTTATTATGGAGCGGCGACGTCATTTAAGCAGGGAAGAAATGCTCAGAGCCGTGGGAATGATAGAAGCTGGTTCCCGGCAACGTACTGTGGCTTTAGCTCTGAATACAAGTCAGAGTGTTATCAGTCGACTTTGGACACGTTACCGAAGCACTGGTACCGTGGCTGAGCGCCATGGAGGACGGTATCGCTGCACCACACGGAGACAAGACCGATACATTCAAATCTTAACTCGAAGAGCTCCAACAATAACCGCTATGATGTTAGCCGTGCGGCTTCATCACTCTTCAGGGAACTTAATTAGCGACCAAACAGTCAGAAACCGCTTGCATGAAGTGAACCTTCATTCCCGAAGACCGCTACGGGTACCACCTATAGCAATGCACAATCGTAGGATTCGATATCAATGGGCTCTTGAACACAGAAATTGGGCAGAAGAACAATGGCGTTTCGTGTGCTTTTCTGATGAGTCTCGTTTTGGTATGAGACCGGATACAAGACGTATACGACACTGGAGAACCCCTGGACGCCAACAGCGATTAAAATCCTGCCAGGAAGTCCATCCTTATAGTGGTGGAACCATCATGGTATGGGCGGGTATTTGGATCGGCGGAAGAACTGAGTTGATTTGGATCAGAGGCAACCTCAACGCTCAAATTTATGCTGAGACGATTGTATCAGACGTCATCGTTCCTCTACAAGTGCAAATCGGTCCCTTATTTCAGTTAATGCATGATAATGCACGACCGCACACCGCAAGAGTTGTAAGACAGACTCTCGCCGCAGCTAACATCAATGTCCTGCCCTGGCCTGCTCAGTCGCCAGACTTGAACCCGATTAAGCATGCATGGGATATGCTACAGAGAAACCGATGTTCTTGTGTTGTTAGTGTTCGCGGTAGAAACATGGATTATTAATTGTTTAAGTTACCCAATAAAATTTTAAAGAAAACTGTTATTTCAGTCTTTTTTTCGAACTTTAATGTTAGTGGTTCAAATGTCAAAAATCCCTTTATTAGGAAAATGGCAAATTTCTTTATTAATGCAAAGGTGACTTGGTTTATCGTTACTGTGACAAACGAAAACACTTTATTTGATGAATCCTTAAAGAAAATTTTAATTAATATCAATCAGGAGAAAAGTTATTGCAAAAATATATGTTGATCCCTAGACACTTTTGATGTGTGTAGTTTTGCCCAATATCGAATATTAAAAATGCAAAAATTAGCTTGTTTGTCACGTACAGTTTTCATCTACTGATTCAGTGATTTAAGAAGTATTTTTGTTCATGTGTACAAGTTTCGAACTTAGGGGTTAATTACTATAATGAGATGATGTAGTGAATGATTATGTTATGTTATGTATGTTGTAATTATATTTAAGGACATACCTATACCTAGTGCCCGACATAAATGCCTAAGTGCGTAACTTAAAATAAAAACATTAAATTAAAAAACCCCCAACACTTTCAAACCCCCATAACTTTTAAACGAGTTAACCGATTTTCATCAAACATGTCTAAGAACACTCGCACGTAAGTCCCCTTTAATACAAAAAAAAACTAAATTGAAATCGGTTCATCCGTTCGGGAGCTATGATGCCACAGACAGACAGATACACACACACATATACACACACACACAGACACGTCAAACTTATAACACCCCTCTTTTTGCGTCGGGGGTTAACAATAACAGACAGAGGAAATGTTTCAAGATACTTAAATACACTTGGGTTTAACCGCATAGGAATTATATTGTGATTTTACCCTAACCTAAAGCGATCAGGATGGCTGGACTACAACGAGATATGTACATAAGACTAGACTAACTAGTGTTTTGGGGATCAGAAAACGCGAGTAAAACTGGAGTAACTCGCTTGTTTAATACTCGGAAAATCTAATCAAATTTTAAATGCTGAACCAGTATATCTCAGTAAATAACAATGTTTTGATAAAGAAAACGTAATACATTACCTATCGTCATATTCATATTAATATTTTGAACTTAGTCGAGGGCAAAAGTAAATACAAGAATTCAAGTAAATAACATACTTTTATAATCTAATAATAGACCTTATTCCTTAGGACATAAAGTCAATATTTCACACACCCATTACTATTTATATAAAAGGAAAAGAGAGTAAATAAACGTGCGAAACAACACCAACAATTTATGATACTGCTATAAAATTATCACGGGAATCGAACCTGTATTCAATGAAGTAACGTACTATATTATTCTATCTTTTTTTTCTGGGGACAATATCGTTTTTCCATTACATATATCAGGAAAGAGTAATTTTATATAGGGACTTAACGATTTAGTGGCATATCGAACTAAAAAAAACGTTTGTTTTGTAAATGTTAAATATTTATATCCTGTTGAGTGTTGATGTGCCTTAATAAATAAATAAACTAGGTATGTATTTTTGCTTTTAACCCAACATGGTTCGAGTTTTAGAGCACCAACACGCATAAGATAAGCGTAGTGATTATTTATACCTATTCCTAGCCACACTAATATGTGTGAGAAATGGGGAAGAAGCTGTGCTCTACTGTCATATAAATACCATAATGTTTGTCTTGAAAGGAATCAAATTAAATCCTCAGAACATGACTACGTGCTTGAAGATGAAAATCGCACTGTTTCTACACACATAATTACTATATAGAGGACCTTTTAAGTACTCATCAAAATTTTAAATATTTAGTAATTAGTTCTCTCTTTTCCGAACCTTTATCCCATGTCTATTTGGGGTCGGTTTTCAGTTTAACCATATTTTGGCGGAATGTCAGTATTTTACGTGAAACGATTGCCATCAGACCTTCACAACCCAGAGGGCTATACGTAATTTTTTGGTTAACCCAAATGTTAGACTTTTGAGGGCTCTAACTACCCGTAACGATTGTCGATGATGTTAGTACGACAGCCGGGACCGACGGCTTTACGTGCCCTTCCAAACACGGAAACGAAAAAAACATTTAGTAAGTAATATGATTATTACAATATACCTCAAAAGAGCCAACCCTATTCGAGTACACAGGGGAGAAGTACCGTCAATACGACGACGGATATAAAATAACGCGCCGCCCATCACCCGGCGTACGTTTATTTGTACACCGTTTGTTTACAACTAACTACTGACCAATTTCCCATTGAGATATCCGTAAAAGAACTTTAATTAGAATTATTTATGTAGTAGGAATCTTGAAATGTGAATGTATGTGGTGAGCTGAGGACCGAGTGTGGTGACGCGGTGTGGGGAAGGGCTATGTCCAGCAGTGGATGAATACGGGCTGATGATGATGAGGAATCTTTTATGATTTTGTCTGAGTGTGTACTACCGCATTGTCGGATATTCTGCTGCCAAAAGTAGTGCAAATACATACTGTAAAATCACATATTGTTCCAGTTTGAAGGACAATGTGGTCAGTGAAATTACAAAGCCTCACCACAAGATGTCTGAGGGTCATGAGCGCGGTACAGTAAATAAACGAAAAGTGAAGTAATAAAAAATAATAGTTAAAAAAAACTAAAAAACACGCTTTTTATAGGAAACCGAACTAAAAATAGAAAATAAGTTTTAATAAATTTAAATTAAGAATAGTGTTAAAAATTTCGATAAATATAAATTAATAATAGTGTGAACAAAAAAAAATATTTTATTTTAAAAAAAGCGTGGGGTGCTTTTTAAGATATTAACAAAATGATAATCACTCTACTCATATCTGTCAATAAAATATGGGGTGCATGGTGTCAATAGTTATAAATATTTTATTGACAGATATGAGTAGAGTGATTATCATTTTGTTAATATCTTAAAAAGCACCCCACGCTTTTTTTTAAAATAAAATATTTTTTTTTTATTCACACTATTATTAATTTATATTTATCGAAATTTTTAACACTATTCTTAATTTAAATTTATTAAAACTTATTTTCTATTTTTAACCGACTTCCAAAAAAACAGGAGGAGGTTCTCTATTCGACGTGTATATATTTTTTTTTTTTGTGTGTTTGTTACGCGATTTCTTTGCAATCATGAATGGAGCATTTTAAAATTCTTGTTTCATTAGAAAGCGGATATTCGCGAAGTGGTCCCATGTCAAGGAAATCAGGATCTGATGATGGGATCCAGAAAAATCGAGGAAAAACCCGCAACAATGTAGGCTGGGGTGTCGATTGACATTATTTAAAGTAAAACTACCTGTGACCCGTGGTTTTGCTCGCGATATTCTTGATACCTTAAGAATTTCTGGATGAAAATTTTTTGGCTGTATTTTTTCGTATTTAAATCAAATGCTGTTCACAATTCATGGGTTTTAGATATAAAAATGTCCTGTTTTTTAATTCGTTAACACACACTGAAATAAACCCGAACCTACAAAATTTTTTAAAAATGTTTTTTTATACTATTATAGGTACCTATTACACATATATCTTCAGAGCGTTTTCATAAAACTTTAAGTAAAAAAATATATTTAGATATTACAAACAAACACTGCACCAGATTAGATTGTATATATTATTTTAATTAATAAATAGACAGTATAAATGTCATCCTCTATTTTCGTTTTTATTTTGACTTTGGTTAATTTTCTAAAAAGTTCTTATGCCTTTGTGGTTATAAAGAAGTTTTGTAATAAAATGATGGTTTAATTGGGATGATGAAGTTAAAAAGAAGTAATAAAATGCAGGGTTGTGTTAGATTATGAATCATGAGTAACATCAGCTCATGGGACAGGATTCAAGCGGTACCCGTTGAGGTTGAACTGCTCGACACTTATAGAGCAGCGAAAAAATCCCTGCAAGAGGCTATTGCCCTCGCAACTCTCGCGGCAATTGTGGGAAACGACCTCTCCTTGCCAAATGTAGTCTCTGCTATGGTGAGCGAGGAGAGGTCTTGGATTGTAGTGTCCACCTTTTGTGAGTTCGTACGAGAGAGCGCGAAGCCCTCTCCACTAACATTATCCGCAGCAGAAGGTTGGGCAGACGGAGGCGGGACTACCACTTTGCCCTGCAACCGCCATACGCCCGACCTACGGCAGTATTCCCCGGGGGGAGATCCACTGCCGCCATATAGGCCTCGAGGTGGCGCGCGGTACTTTCGGAAGGGGGTAACTCAACATCTGGTGCCTAGAGCTACATTCTAACTCGGAGGAGAAACCCTTCATAGGGTAGAGGCGCTGTCCGGGATTGTAGTAGCGTGCAGCCGCGTTTCTTCCGGTTTCGGCCATAAGCGCAGAGGTAGCACACCAAGGGGTTTTAGTCGGTAAGCGCGTCGCCGCTCTATCTTTGCGGCGCGGAGTCCGACATACCTCGTCGTTCCCCTGGACAGTGGAAAGACGTAAAGTCTTCCTCCCACAAAAAATGGATTCAAGTGATCCACGAGTCAAAAGCTCTTCTGGAGGAAAATTTAAGCGTCTTTTGTAGAAGGAGACTTGCTTCCCACTAAAAAATTTAAAATAAAGTTAATTTAAAAAAATAAAAAACCGACTTCAGCACTAAAAAGTAAGAAAATAATTGAAAATAAACGATATTATTAATACATATTTACAATTTATAATTAGTTACTTTTGAAGTCGGTGACAGCCAAAGCCTTCATTAATATTATTGGCGCGTCTCGTGCTATCTTATAAGGAAAAAAAACTATCCTGGGCTGGCACTGACTCCAAAAGTAACTAATTATAAATTGTAAATATGTATTAATAATATCGTTTATTTTCAATTATTTTCTTACTTTTTAGTGCTGAAGTCGGTTTTTTATTTTTTTAAATTAACTTTATTTAGTTCGGTTTCCTATAAAAAGCGTGTTTTTTAGTTTTTTTAAACTATTATTTATTTTCTACTTTTTAGTTTGGATTATTTATAATAGCTTGTTTTTTTAATTTTAAACTATTGCACGACTCATGATGCGAAGCATCAGAGAGTGCTTTACGATCGAAAATTTTTTTCGACTATAGATGAAAATTATATAAATTAACAAAAATCATATTTTGCAAATTGAAAAATGGAATAATTTTATCAAATTAGTGTATTGTCATCGGTCCTCAATAAATCTACAAAGTTTGAACGAAATCTGGCCGTTTAAAGTGGGTCAAAATAGCGCCCAAAGAAGTCGGTTACAAACAAACATACAGGTGAAGCTAATAAAAAGCGTGTAAAAAAGGGTTTCAGATACTTTAGTTATGTTTGAAAAATACATTCAAAATTATCGCCTCAGCATTATTATTATCATTTAAGATTATCAACCACTCGAGATACGGCCTCGGTAGGTCCATGCTGAACCGTAGCACTGTTCTAACTGACTGCAGTTAGAACAGTGCTACGGTTCAGCATGGTTCAAGTCCTAGAAAAAGCTAAAATTTTTAATGTATTTTTTAAAAGGATAGTGATGGTTGGGATTGCTTGAGAGAGACCTTTGCCCAGCAATGGGACGGTATGGTATGTGTGACATACAAAAATTTAAAGAAAGAGAACTTTAGTGTAAGCTGATAAAGAATTCAAGGAAAACATGTTTCTTGACATACGGGAAAGTTTGTAACAAAATTCGGGAAGTTTTCCCGTCACATGTAGATTGGAATCTTTATTTGAATATTTTCGGGAGAAGTTACAAAAAGAAAGATACGTACATATGTAGCTATAGCAGCATACCCGCGGTTTCACCCACGTAGAAAGCAGAATAAAGGGATAACAAACAAACAAATCTTTCCCCTTTCAGAAAAGGAGTATTTTTATCTTTGATTTTTATGGAATTTATACATCAGATCTTGACTTGGCGACAATGAGACCACCACGAGAGCATACTATTACAAACAACCCAAAATTCAAACCTTTGCAAACAATTTCAAAATCTGTTCGCAATTAACGGTGAACATTTACATTGAAAGAAATACTGTCGAACATAGAACCTTTTTGAAGTCGGTAAAAAGAACAGTTGTATCTCATTTCGTAACATAATTCAATCAGATACAAAAGGAAAACAAATAAAAACTACAACAAATGAACAGCGATCCGTAAACATGGAAACATATTTGGGATTACGCAAACTATTTTCGTATCTGTCACATAATCTCTTATAACATAGGGAAAACGGGACTGGGACAATATTTGTTTATAATAAAGGATATTTTTATATTTTAAGTCAAGAATTTAAGAAGCCTTATAAAACGAGCGGTTACAATTTATAATATTGGACCAGTTACTTCAAACACTTTAAGAGGGCGCGTTTATGAAAATACAACGTAAAAATATACTCGAAAGGAAAGCCTATTTCATGCAGAATGCTCTAAGAGCCTCTCAACTTTGAGTGACATTTCAGCGGTCAAATTAAGCCAAGTTTATTATAGACAAAGTTCGGGAAGCCGTTAAGAGTACAACCGGGGGTCAAACTCGGGACCACCGTAACCAATTTAATAATTGAACAACAACTAACCGATAGACAAGAGTATCTCGTTAAACTTCGAAACGTCTGTTATGAGTATTATGTAAGTTTAAAATGTTCCAAATTACATCGAGAGCTTTACAAAATGTAAATATCAATAACTCCACTAACTTAATTAAGCTAAATAAAAGAAATAAATCGAAGTCGGAACTGTGGAAAAGTATTTCTCATTTTAGCGGAGGGTTGGTACTTATACTGGAGTCGGGTATCGCCGTTCGGAAAATCAATCGCAGAACTACGAGCCAACTCTTCCTAAGTCTCCCGTTTTAGCAAGTTTAATGAAGCGTATTCCGAACGCCTCAAGGACCGAGGAACCCAGAAATCTTTCGAACCAATTTCGTCGGCGGTGTTTACAAATGAACAGCCCTCGCAAAATATTTTGTTACACAAATATGATAAGCGGAGCTGATAAAAATTCTATGTAACCAAACGCCGCGTTTTGACTCATTCATGAGTTCAGATTGTTATCTTATCGTCTCGGTAATTGAATTTTTATCTTAATATATTTGTTGAGTGGATGTTTGTATACATTTCGAATCACAAATATTAATGGTTTTGCGATAACTGACATTGTATTTATTGAAAATAAACCTAAAAAAATTTAACTGTATGTATATTTATTTGATATATGTACAGTCTCGGAATGAAAAGGTTCGTCAATTTTCAAATTGATTCGTATAATGTGTCGCGAAAACATATTACCTTTTGAAACTATGTTACAGAATTGACTCGGGTTAGGGAAAATAATGTTCTACTGCTCGATAATAAAGTTCAAAATTATTCAGATCAGTGTTGTTTGACAGGATAAATATCTTGTCAACAAGATTTTTGATAAACTAAAACCTTCTTGTTGGTTCAACCTGCCATTATTATTTCTGTTAAAACTATTGTCAATCGGTCAATATCATCACTGCAAAATATCAAAGAAGTTTTTATATGCCGCCCGCACAAGGCAGTGTTTAAAAAAATCATAGAAAAATCAAGTAAAACCTTATTCGATAGAAAACGTCGATCTATTTATTTAAATGTTAGCATCACTGTTTCTTACACTTGTATGTTGGCATAATTGTTTCTTGCAGTACTAGTGCAAGTGAAAACCGACTCTAAGGTGACGAACCTTTTCATTCCGTGACTGTACATACTTCCATCAATGGTTTTGTTGTAGAGTCAGTTGTAATAGGTCTAGCTTTTATCGGTTTTATGAATGAGTAGTCACAAAGTTTTTACAGAAAGAAGGTTCCAAGCTTTAAAATTTGTCCCGTTATACCTATTTTATTTTCAGATAGCAATTTTGTATTTAAGTATTTTAAGTATTCTTTTGTAAGCCCTTTGACGTTCGTAAGTGCGTCTCTGAGGACCACACTGAATGATTTTAAATTGTTTTGTTTTTTTTTAAGTTTGAGTCATAGTATTTATCGTTCTGTCTTGTGTGTTTCAAACTTTTTATTTACAAATATTAAAATCGATACTAAGTTTATTTTTCAGGGAGTAACATAGGCTATACTTTATCCCCGATATACCCACGATATAACTGTGTGAGTGAAACTGCGGGGCGCTGCTAATAAAGTTATTAGGGCGGGCGAAGCTAAGCGCTACTAACGCAACAATACAGTTTTGTGGTACATTTTACGGAATAACTACAACACCTACAGATTTGATATTACCATAGGAAGTTATTTCAATTCATGTCTAGATGTGCAGAAAAACTTTAAAATATTAATTTGTAATTGAAATAAAAAACGGACAAAAGCAGTATTTAAAGATCTCTTGGGAGCGCCCACGAAGTCACGCTTTTAGCTACATAGTAAATACAAGAGCGGACATTGTGTCTAGCTATTATATAATGTAACAATAAATCAGCACGATTGTCCATTAATGCGTCTAATCACGGTCGTCACAGGAAGAGAGCGACATTAATGCCTTATCTGTACGTGTATAATTACTTGTACTGAGTGATTCATCAGCAGAGCCCGAACTACGGGGACTCAGCTAGGCCCGTAGTTTGCAAACGAATTCCTTGTATAATAAAGTAAGGCTTTTTTCTTGGTATAATGCCCAAATCATAATAATTGCGTGGTTTTTAATTAATAAATTCGTGTGGTTTGAGTTGTGTGTTGATGGATCAGTCAGTCAGTAACGGTTGTTTTTTAAATATACATTTATTAGTACAATGACTGCTCTACAATAAAACAAATAGGCTGAAACCCATTAGAATAAATTCAGTAAATAACTACTAGTCCAATTTTAAACCAATTTCAATAATGTTTTATCATCATCATTAGCTCATATAATCATATCCCCACCAAAAGACTTGAGCCTAACCTGAATAGGGTCCAACAGGCTTTAGTGAACCACGCTGGCCAAATACGGGGTCGACAATAATGTTTTATATTTACTTTTATTTATGCAACATAAAACGTTTCCTATTACAGCTTTATACGTACAACCCAAAATAAAACGGATTTTATTCCTCTCACAATAACCATCGAACATTTACAATATCGAATCAGTACCTACATCTGACCAATAGTTCAGATTCACATGTATTAGGAATCTGTCTATCGTAAACCGATGTCGGACACAAACCCACTTTGTCCGTATACAAAATCCTTGTGGGTACGGGAATACCGACATATTCCCGAGCAATAAGATTGGCATGTCGACCCGAGTACGACATTTCAATATGGCATAAACAATATCGCGCAAAAATGTTATTCGTAAAGAGTAATGCTGTTAAGGAGTTGTGTCTGGGTGAATATCAATATTAATATTAACGTTTTGCTAGTTAAATGGTTGTTTTATTATTAGGGTGAATAATTATGAAGGTAACGATTACCTTGACATATGACTTTCTTTTATTAACCCCCGACGCAAAAAGAGGGGTGTTATAAGTTTGACGTGTCTGTGTGTGCGTATCTGTCTGTCTGTGGCATCATAGCTCCCGAACGGATGAACCGATTTCAATTTAGTTTTTTTGTATTAAAGGGGACTTACGTGCGAGTGTTCTTAGACATGTTTGATCAAAAATCGGTTAACCCGTTTAAAAGTTATGGGGGTTTGAAAGTAATTGTGTTGGGGGTATTTTAAATTTTTAATTTAATGTTATGTTACAGGTGTTAAACTAACAGACGGGCCACCTGTGGTAAGTAACTACCGTCACAAATGCATTACCGGCCTTCTATTACACAGTTTAATGACAGATCATCAACAGACTGACTGACCTATCAACACAAAGCTCAAACCACTGAACAGAATAAGCTGAATTTGGCAGTTATTTTGAAGTAGGCGTCATACCAATAAACCCTTACTTTAGTATAAAAATAAATTAAAAATAAAACTAAATTGAAATCGGTTCATCCGTTCGGGAGCTATGATGCCACAGACAGACAGATACACACACACACAGACCCGTCAAATTTATAACACCCCTCTTTTTGCGTCGGGGGTTAAAAAGAATCCGCTTGCAAACTGTCAAAGCCTCGGTAGTTGGGTTCTCTGCTGATGAATATCTCAGTATAAGTAATTATACACAGACAACGCATTAATGTCGCCCTCTTCCTGTACAGTGACTTGAAATCACTGAACAGATTGCGCTGAAAATTAGGAGCAAAAAGAACATCAGGAACGTGATTTAATGATGCAAAACCCCGCGTGGCACAGCTTACATATAGGTACTCGTACTGATATTAAAGCCGTTGTAACGCGAGTTGTTTTGTGTAATATCAAAGTAGTGTTAGGGATGTTATAATACGTATTTATCGATATATTTTCAAATATAAATTAAAAACAGATTTGAATTCATTTCATACTCTTAAGTGCTCTACAAAGCACGGAAACGTTCATGAAATTAGTCACTTCGGTAACCGACCACCCATCACTATATCGTTAATATATATTTTTGTTGTTTTATTAGGGTTCCGTACCTCAAAAGGAAAAAACGGAACCCTTATAGGATCACTTTGTTGTCCGTCTGTCCGTCCGTCTGTCAAGACCCTTTTTCTCAGGAACGCGTGGAGGTATGAAGCTGAAATTTATATCAATTACTCAGGTCTACTGTCCCTTGAAGCTGTGAAAAAATCAAACTTCTAAGCCAACGCAATCAAAAGATACAGCCGTTTATGCCGCAAATTTTCGACACTTGCAAGGGAATCAAAACCTACAGGGTGCTTCCCGTGAACTCAGAATCTTGAAATTTGGTACGAAGCAACGTTTTATAGCATAGATAAAGGAAAAATTACGAAAACCATAAATTTTTAGTTACAATCACATAATATATTTTTTTTTAATAATTTTAACCTTACTACCCATTTCCTCATAAACGCGTAGAGGTATTAAATTGAAATTCATACCAAATACTCAGGTCTATAATACCTTTAAGCTGTAACAAAATCAAACTTCTATGTCAACGCAATCAAAAGAAACAGCAATTTAAGCTGCATATTTTGAAACTCGCAAGTACTCGCAAGGGAATCAAAACCTAAAGGGTACTTCCAGTCGACCTAGAATCTTGAAATTTGGCATGAAGCAACGTTTTATAGCACACATAAAGGAAAAATTCCGAAAACCTTAAATTTTTAGTTACATTACAAAATATATATTTTTTAATAAATATAAACTTATTACTTTTTTCCTCATGAACGCGTAGAGCTATCAAGTTACGGAACCCTCGGTGCGCGAGTCCGACTCGCACTTGGCCGGTTTTTTTTTAATAATTTTAACCTTACTACCCATTTCCTCATAAACGCGTAGAGGTATTAAATTGAAATTCATACCAAATACTCAGGTCTATAATACCTTTAAGCTGTAACAAAATCAAACTTCTATGTCAACGCAATCAAAAGAAACAGCAATTTAAGCTGCATATTTTGAAACTCGCAAGTAATGAACGAACTTTGTAAACCTTGCAGGTTTGTACGGAACCCTCGGTGCGCGAGTCCGACTCGCACTTGGCCGGTTTTTATTAAACGAAACGTCCCATGCAGTCATTTTAATTATTCCATACGGATTATGCATACCTATCAATTTAAGTAAAATTCCTCGAGTTTTCTCAATAGCTCTCCAGAACAGTGAGTAACTCACTCCCAATTTCCATAATTGATTCTATAACCCAGTTATCTCAGTGTCTCACCTCAAAAATCCCCAATTTCACTTTACAACTTGCTCTGTTTACATAACAAACGAACATGCCAGACGTTGCTTAACCGCACAATCGTAACTAGAATACTATTATAAGATTTACATCTCGATATCCTCATTTGAGTATCTGTACTGTATGTACTTGTACTTTTTTTTATAGATAGAGCGTAAAATTGAAGCGACTATTTTGCCCGCTGATGATATTATAGCCAATGATATTATAGCCAATATATTTCCAATAAAAATATTTTTTAAATCTATTCTTTAAACCAAGCGAGTGTTGTGAAGTTCTAGGTAGTCCCTCAAAGAACACCAATAAAATGTGATTAAATTAATAACAATGTTTTGAACTAAGTAAAATATACATGTTGTAAATATCGATATTACATTATTTATCGATAAAAACCCCGTGACAACACTTCGTCACGCGGTAGTTGTTCGGTATTATTAATTAATATGTAATTGGTATCAATTGTATAGGGCTGGCTCAATGGCTGCGCTTCCAAGGCAATTATATATCGATACACATAATATATCAACAGTTCTAACAGTTTTTAGAGTTCCGTAATCAAAGAGTAAAAACGGGACCCTATTATTATTGGCCGTTCCCAATATTCTTTCTATCCAAACCCTTGCTTATTAACGGATACAAAACTCTGTCTATCTGACAAGATATAGAAAGATGAAATAATAGGAACGGTCGTAAGACTCCTTCTGTCTGTCTGTCACCAGGCTCTATCTCATGAACCATGATAGGCAATTGAAATTTTCACAGATGATGTGTTTCTGTTGTCGCTGTAACAACAAATAACTATAATAAAATCAATATTTAAATGGGCTCCCATCATGGCATCCCAACAATAATGATCTTTATGTCGTTTTTTGCTCAATATTAACAATAATACGGAACCCTTCGTATGCAAATCCGACTCGCAAGTTTTCTTTTTCATTCACAACCTTGCTACTTTATTGAAGGTTAGACAAAAACTAATATCAAAAAGATAGCTCCAAAGGACGCTTTATGTAAATTTGCTGAACCTTTAATCTATTCGATAAAAATAACGTTTTGAAAAAGAATAATGGTACGAGAAAATACTGTGGATTAAAAGTGCTTAGCGGTTTATCTGAAAGTGTTTATTCTTTGGATAAAATCAGGATAATAAATTGTCTAATGCCTTTTCTTTTTGCAAATCCTTTTTTGTAACGGACAGACCAAATATTTAGAAAATTTACAGGAAAATTTAAGGACATTTATATATTCCAGGGTAATCAGATATTTTTAAAAGATTTAATCCTAATCCTAACTAATATTATAAATGCGAAAGTAACTCTGTCTGTCTGTTACCTTTTCACGGCTAAACTACTGAACCGATTGACTTGAAATTTGGTACAGGGGTAGCTTATGGTCCGGGAAAGAACATAGGCTACGTTTTATCCCGAAATTCCCACGGGATCGGGAACTACGCGGGTGGAACCGCGGGGCACAGCTAGTGTGTTTATAAATAAAAAATATGTAAGTACATATAGTTTTGCACCTACCTACTAGGTTCTTTCATCTTCTAAGACGACTAAATTATGAGATAACCAAAAGATTACAACCATTCTCTATTATAATTCCTTTCACCCACAAAACTAAATAAAACCCAAACATATTTGAGAACTTTCTACATAATTAAGCATTGTTGAATCCAATTAAAAATAACAAGGTACATCGTCTATTATTGTTTCAGCGGAGCTAACTTAAGGGTGGCCATTGACGAGTCAGTTGAACTGATCAGTCCAGACATAAAACTGTGGCGTCAATCCCAAAGTTTTAGACTAACTAGATTTCCCAACTGGAATTTTTAAAGAATTATTATTTTAAAATTATTATTTTTCGTATGCCAATATGGCGAATCATGGAGGACTTGTAACCATTTTTATCACCTACTTATGTAAACCCATGTTTATGAACAAATAAATGAATTGAATTGAATTTGGAATCGCTCCGGGTGATTGACGACCATTATTGGATGGACATAATTTTAACTGATCAGTTAAACTGACTCGTCAATGGCCACCTTAACTAGACTGCTACATCAACCTTTGAGTCTGTCTGAATACCCTCCATTTATACAACATAAAGTTTAATTAATATTTTACTATGGATCCATTGAGACTCAGTTTAATATTCTAATTTAATTCAGTCACGTAAACTGTTAATTACTTCGGTTAAAATGTAATTGTGAAAAGGTGTTTTATGAAATCAAACGAAAAAAGTTTTTTGAAGAAAATTTGTTGAATCTTCGTGTGAAAAACGTAATCTTTTGTTCCAATTTTTTTTTATACCAAAATCCTATAAGGTGAAAATCGAATACTGCGTGTATTCTATTTATAAAGAAATATGTTCAATAGGTCAAAAAAAGGAATAGAAACGCTACTATTAAAAACAATAGTCTAAAAGTATTACAAAGACCAAACAAAAGTAACATAATTGCTATGTATGTTGATTAGTCAACATACATAGCAATTTAAACAATCCTTTTACTTAATCAAAGAATTTTGTACACAAACTATAAGTAAACAATCGAAATAATAAATTATTAAGAACCGAAGTTCTCAGTAATAAACAAGACCAAGATAACACCAATTAGTAAGTCAGTGACCATTTTACCACACTATACTAATATACCTACTATAGCTCGGTACGGAGAATATTGTACGTTGCCCTGTTGCTATCTATTTCTGTCGCACCTACGTAAATTTAACATAATCTTTCACTACATCATCTCATTATAGTAACTAACCCCTAACTACGTTCGAAACTTGTATCTAGCTAGGGTATCAGAAACTATACGGACACATTCATTCACACACACCCAGACCGAGACAAAGATTTGTGGTTGACACAAATATTCACCCCGCACGGGAATCGAACCCGCAACCTTATGGATGCCAGTCCGGCATGGTGACCACTCTGCCATCGAGGTCGTCACAGTGCATTGCCATCGAGGATAATGCGTCCCGCTCGCACGGATGCAATGGCGAGCGGGATGCATTATAATTTACGCAGGTGTGACAGAGATAGATAGCTACAGGTCAACGTACAATATTCTCTGTGAATTACGACTGTGCTAATTTTACCACACATACACCTACTACTTATACCAATGCAGGAAGGATATGTGTTAAAGGAAAACAAAACATTATAATATTTACCTAAATAAAACTATTTTTAAATGCATTTGTGGTTGACGTCAAACTATCAATGATATTACGCAAACGACCAGTTTTAACTGCTTTAGCAATTAACTACTGACCGATGATTAGGAGTTAGTTTACTGGAGAATCTCTTATTTTTAACGTATTGGTAAAGCGTATTGGTAGCGGCGCCCCGTGGTTACACCCTCGTAGTTTCCGCTCCCGTGACAATGCGGGGATAAAATTATTTTAAAACCTCCTCTTGAATCACTCTATCCATTTTAAAAAACCGCTACAAAATCCGTTGTGTAATTTAAGCACACATACACAGACAGACAGCGACAGTGACTTTGTTTTATACTACAAACAAACTTATCTAACCAATCAGTCAATTAAAAATAAATACAAATTACATCAAAACAAATGACAATTAGTTCCAACTTTGACTAGAACTACTTTTACTACTCTAATCAAACAGAAGATTGAATAGAACAATTACCTTCTAGAATAATCTAGAAACTATGCATCAACCGTTGAAAAGGCACAAGTAAACATAAGTTTATTCGACATCGATTTATCTACATCGCGTAGTTATTCCGAACGCGTCTTTCAAGATCTTGATGGCTAAGCGATAAGATACTAGCGATATGAAAAGATACCGCTTGTCAGATAGTATAATTAGGCAACTTATGTACTGCACATGGTAATGACTAATGGCCATGATTCTTATGTACAATTAAAGCCAATTTAATCTAAATAAGTTCAGTAGTTTTTGCGCGAAAGAGTAACAAATAACACAATCACAAACTTTCGCCTTTATATTATAACTAGCGGCGCCCTGCGTAGTTCCCGTTCCCGTAGGAATATAGGGATAATATAGATAATGAATCACTCTATCTATTAAAACAAACCGCATTCAAATCCGTTGCGTAGTTTTAAAGATTTAAGCATACATAGGGACATAAGGACATAGGGACAGAGAAAGCGACTTTGTTTTATAATATGTACTTAGTGATATTATTGTGATGTATTCTATCTATTTTTTCAGGGGTTAACGTCACATAAACAAGTTTTGTCCTTTATTTAATCGTATTACTAATGAAATATTGTTATATGCTAGATATTTTAGTATCTACCATTGTTATATGCTAGATATTTAGAAGTATTTCGAATTTCTACAAGAGCGCACATAATATGTGCGTTCATGATGGTATATAAAATCTTTTAGTTGTTAGACTATTGGTCTATTACGAGTAGCTAAAAGTTAATGGACAATTCACTGTTTTATCACTTATGCTATGTCTTTTGTCCAATCCCCTCTATCAAAAAGCATTTATTATTCACGTCTTTCTTTCGCTACTTTCTTTGAAAAACTAAGTGTTTTTATCACATTCTAACGGGATCAAGTCAATGAAAGTTTTTTTAGCGTCCATAGGAAATTCTATAGCCATATTCAGTATATTATCTCTATATTTAAAAATGGATCCCTATTTCCCTTGGTCACGACATCACGCGTGAACGACTGAACCGAATGACTTGAAATTTGGTACAGGGACAGCTTATGGTCCGAGGAAGGACAGGCTATGTTTTATCCCGAAATTCCCACGGGTTCGGAAACTATACGGGTAAAACCGCGGGGCACAGCTAGTTGTCAATGAAACATTCCACAGCCATATTCCATAGGGCATAAAACTATAAAGTAACAGTATAATCATCTAATCCTTTTAACACAACAAGGCGGAACCCCCTTGTCACTTGTTCTACATACTTCATGAAATTAATAACAATTTATCATAAAGTGACAGTAATGACAACATAATCAACACGCCAACCTGTCAAAGTCAAACATAAACTCCATCATAATTAAATTACATTAATTCTCATTTACCTTCTTTATTTAGGGAAGGCAATACATTCTAATACAGTGAAATGTTTTAATAAAAAACCTTGCGAAAAGAAAATTCACCTGAATTTAGAGGAGAATTTACGCAAGGGCCGGCCTTTTCCTGGCGATGCTTTCGTAATAAACGCGTAAACCAGAAGCAATTTTAGTGTTAATGATAGTAACTACGACGCAAAATTTATGTGTAGTCTGACGTAGAGAGGTATAATTTATAATAGCGTAGCTTTGTTTCCTCGCCTACATAATAGGGGTGACCTAAATGCGGCCGTTTATCATACGCTTTAAACAATATCTGAATCAGTGTGAGTTATAACAATACACGATAATGTGATTGGACTCATTATTATAAAACGTTAAATCGAGATAATTTATTATTTTTTTGTTGAACGATCCATACGCGGCGGTTTGATTTGACCAGTGTTGATATTTGGTCCGTTAGGAAATCAAGTAAAATATAGACTGTATTTTCTTGGCTTGTATCGAATTACATCAAATCTCGGAGGTTTGAAAACAAATACTTTAATACTAATCGTAGTATATTGTAAAGGTAATTAATTAAAACCGCTTTGACCAGAACAATTATATTTAAAATGTCGTTTTAATAGCCAGCACATAAATTATAACAAACAAGTCTGTCTCTGTTATGGCTTTGTCTCTAGATAGTCTCTCAGTAGGACGATTGCACATTGGAAATACAGCAACGTTCATTAATAGCTCCCATTAAAACTTTGTTTAATATTACTTTGTCACAAATCGAAAGGCAACATCGGAAGCACTGAATACGAACGCAATTCTAAAGAAACACTACTTAGGGGAAACCCTTAAATTGGAGTCCATGCATCCCAAAGGCCTCCGTACGTGAGGATGGGGGTCGATGAGTGATTCAGCACCAACAAGAGAATGAGCAATGTTTTGCCCAAAATACCCCGTATTTTCGAATCAATTCTAAAAAGAGCCAGTCCTATTTTTATTTTTGTGGTCCGTAGTTTAAAAAACCTGATTTATCTCATGACTTGTACCAGATAACTTAGTGAACTTGACTACACTCGACAATAAAGTAAAGTTTTATTGACTTTACCATTTTGTTGCTCCGCTTGTAAACTCCATACGTTAACTGTGAGCGTTATGTACACTAGTAGGTAGTGACAAACAATATTACATAACATAACACGTATTACGGGGAACGGCCTCTTTTATAGCTTTGCAAATACTAAATCAGTAGTTAAACTTGCCTGTTTCGCTATTCAACCACATAACTATATTACCTCGTACCTATTTTACGACGAACAACAGAATTTCCAGCTAAATATTAAATCAAGCAAATATCCAAATTAAATGAAGCAAATATTGGAATTATAATCGATACACCGCAGATTCCGATCCAATGATAAATTTGTCAAAT
The DNA here is from genome assembly GCA_958496195.1 of Timandra comae. Classification (NCBI taxonomy): domain Eukaryota; kingdom Metazoa; phylum Arthropoda; class Insecta; order Lepidoptera; family Geometridae; genus Timandra; species Timandra comae. The sequence goes on from OY292376.1 coordinate 1,742,696, forward strand.
TTCGCCCTAATAAATTGCGAGGCATTATCGTGATTTGTAATCTCCTCATAACCTAAATTAGTTAAGGAGTACACTCGTATATTCCAGAAAATGTTTACGTTTATTCCCTTGAAAATATTTCACGCAAAACACCACGGCCAACCGCCAGTCAAATAATAAGAGCTGAATACACAATAAGGGATAAAACAGGAAACACGCCGTGAATAGAAATAGCTGAATTTACTTAAACGAATATACTAGGAAAGATTGCAATCAGTGTTTACCATAAAACTGAGACCGTATCAAAAATATATTCGAGTTGGAAACAAAGTAGGTAAACAAAGAACAAATACTGAACAATGAGACAACTTTATAAGATCTCATTTCACCTATTGATGGTATGAAGAACGCCATTGGAAACGAGATTCGAGCTGATGAGCGTTTGACCTCGTTGGGAATGGCAAAAACTTGCTTCATTTATTATTTGTCTTCAAAGGAACCATTGAATTATATTCCACAATGCGTGTTCGTGCTTATTACGAACAAATCTGCGTTCAGGAAGGCGTAGACAACGGTAAATTTAGTATTATGCCTCGATAAATTAATAGTCCGTGCGGTTGTAAATTTCTCATCAGAGACGCGAGATATTTTCACTGTTGTACATTTTATTACGACAACTCTAGAAACTAATTGCATTTACCCCGAGTCTAGGGTTTCTTAAGGAGATACAATTTTATCCCTTCATCTTATAAATTATAGTCAAGTCTCTTAAACAATCTTTATGCTTACAAAGAATTACATAAGTATATTTTTCTTAAGGAAGGAAGGCCAAAAAATAAGCCATATATTCGGAAATAATCGTAAAACAAGATCACAATATAGTAATAGACAAATCAGAAAGAAAAATGACTACGATATTTTGAGCAGTTATCTTCGCAGCGCATGTTGTATAAGAATGCCGACAACCCATATACCAAACATAGGAAATATTGATCGGGCAGCCATGTAGCGAACATTGGCTAAATCACCAACACGGACTAGCACTAAACTGCCAATAATTCCTTACAGCACATACTAAAAGAAATTTAGGCATTGATTTAAGAAAGGACCTTTCTAAATCCTCACGTTTTGCAAACATTGGAAGGAAAATTTCTTCCGAATATGTCTAAAAGCTACTTCGTTTATTGGAAAACTACTGGATAGTTTTCAAAGTAGAATTTGTTTTTGAGATCTCAATTCTAGTCAAAGCAATACATATAACGTCCAAGTTGCGTAATAAATCACGAACGAGACAATAAAGCACAGTCAAGTTAATAGATCTGTAACGTTCCCCTCACTTAACGCTCGGCTACTCTTTCCTCACAACTAAAAGCTGAATCAGTTTCACATAAGAAATTCATTCGTCATCCAATTGACCCTAAAACGATTTTATTATCAATGGTCGAGGGTCGTACAGAAATCTGATCGTCCGGAGGGCATTAGCCGCCTATTATTCAATAAGCCATTATTTTTCAAAGGGAATTTTTAAATCAATTGATTTCATCAGTGTTAAAAATAGATTTAATCGCACATTAAGTAATTACGGCTATTAAAACTGGCATAAGCAAATGAATTTTAATTATATCGACAGTGTTTGTAGCTGGAACGTTCAGTGTTCAATCTGAGGTCGGTATTAATTGGTCGGTTCAATTCAAACTAGCTCCTATCCAGTTAGAATGGCAGACCATTGAGTCATAGCTTCATCAGACGTCTCAACACTTTACCGTTTTAACTGATTACTGCAATTGATCTTTACGGACCTTTCGGTGTTTTTATAACCTATTAGCCCAGTAACCTCGTCCACGCCGATTGCCGAGAGCTCATTTAGAGAACACACGCACGCTGTGTTATACGAGATCGTATCTTACCACGGCCAATTTGTTACTAATAAATAAATAACCGAGGCGAGAACCTTGGAACACGTTGCGGTATCTGTTGAGTGATATCAGTTTTCTAGGTAGTTTCCTGCTTAACAATCGACATGTCGATGCAATGCAAATAACAAGCGAGTCAACTTGATAGCGTACGAGTATGTTATGTCGAGTATCATAGCTTGATCTAACATTACGTAATACTGACTGAAGTCGTGCAAACAGCGAATCTGTTTCCTTTTATCGCTGAAAGCTGAATCGCAATATCATCAAGTTTGCGCTGAACAAATACCGTTAGCAACAAAAACTCATTCGGTTTGCCTTCCTCCGCGCTCCGCAGACAATGCTCCTTGCCCGCATGGGCACGTCCATGTAAACAACGCGCATACAAAACAGACATAAAAAGAACAGAGAAAAAGATGCATTTGCGTCCTCATTTCAGTGTACTCATCGGTTTATATTTATAACAAAACAGAGTAGTAAAACCGAATGTTTACAGTGAGTGAGTGTTACCGCCGTTGACGGGCGAACGCGAACGCGACGGCGACGAAATGTCTCATAGGGCTGCCAGCGTCGTAAATAAACAGGCATTACATTTACTGAATCGGCGTTAAGATATTGCAAGGGGGAAATTATTGTACCAAAGGCAATTTGCGAGACAATGATAACGCTCCTCACACAAAACCTGTTATACAATGATAATGCCGACAATAAAGACGTTGGTTTACGACGTTTCTTGGGATTATCTGTTGCGGAAACTATTCTATAATTCAATGTGAATTTATGCAACCTTCGCTGTTTGCTTTTGTAAATAGTTTATTTAAATTAAGTTAATACTATCTATACTAATACTTTAAAGTCGAAGACTTTGTTTCTTTAGTAATCTCAGAAACTACTGTTCTAAATTGACTAAATTCTTTAAGCGTTGGTCAGTCCATTTATGGAGAAAGACTATTGGCTATATTATAACACCACTACAACCAATAAGAGCAGAACTAACCCAGGCTAAAAAGAAAAGTCACAACGCACAACTATCTAATATATAAAATTCTCGTGTCACAGTTTTCGTTGCCATACTCCTCCGAAACGGCTTGACCGATTCTCATGAAATTTTGTGAGCATATTCAGTAGGTCTGAAAATCGGCCAACATTTATTTTTCATCCCGAAATTCCCACGGGAACTACGCGTGTGAAACCGCGGGGCGCAGCTAGTTACTTATAAAATTGACTCCAAATTATTACTCTCCCAATACATAATGTTAAATTATGTTGAGCAAGCAAGTCTTCTGTGCAAACACACATATGATCAACACGAGCAATGGCGTCGAAGGTGTGTCGTCAGCGGAACATCGACATAACAAACATCGACTGTAAACAACTTGAAAGAGTTCGCGTGAAACGATCAATTAACACGCGAGGTTGTAAGGCCTTACCACCAGAGATAAGCTGTGCTTAACGTAGGATAGCTCTGGCTCTGGTGCGATTGTTTTTTTTTTTACCTTGAATAGGTTTGCACTTGACTGTAGCTCAGCTTTTTTTGTTGTACCGGGGGAAATGCGTTGACGCATCCCCGTGCCGGAGCAGCGGGGTATGTGGGACTCACCCTCAACCAAGATGCGCACCTTATGTAAAGCGATGATACAGCCTAAGATGGAACGTGCTCGGCTAGAAGATACCGATTTACTCGCGACTTAAATATACTTAGATATCGTGCCACAAACATTTCTGTATAGGTGCCAGCGTCGCTATAATCGCATTTTTTGTTGTCAGATGATTGTCATCTTATTAAAGATGTGGACAAATTACATTATGGTCAAAATGAAAGTATCAGCGTCAATATTGGCCACCGGAATACAAATCATTCAACCACAGAGTGATGGATATGATTGATGGATATCAAACGCATCCATAGCAACACATAGCATAGCATAGCTCTAGTGGCAAGACACCCTAATAGACCTTTTAGAGTTACGATAGAAACTGACGTTAACGTTGTTAATCTTAATCTGTGTGTATATTGCTTTCATTATCCAACAATAGGATATAAATTGATGAGAACCACTCCTTAATGAAGACGTAAGGATAATTTTGCAATATATTTGTAAGATAAGCTATTATTATAACAATCATTTCTGTATTCTGTTTCTGTCTTATTTTCTTTTATTATCCATCGAATTCATGTTCTTTTATCTTCTACGAGTACGTAGATACGCATATTAATGAGTGTATTTCTGATACTCTGGACACAAGTTATAAAAGAAGAGATTAATTTCGTTATAGATTTCTAGCTGTGAGTCACAGTTTTACCAGCGTTTCTGTAGAAATAAAATAAAAAATAATTTTTGCCAGCCTATTTTGAGCATTCTATTTCGACTAACTACTGCAAAAGGTATCTCCCAAACATACGCCAACATCTAACCGAACAATTAGAGAATAATATTACCAAAAATATTCCTGAAACTTCCGAAAATTTAACCGTACAATTACATCATATATTACCAAAAATACACTTCAATTCTTTAAAATACACTTCTCACACTTTAATTCATATTTTTCCAGAATGTACCAGTATTCTTGACAATTACTGCATATTTTCCAAAACATATTCCCTTAAACTTCAATTCACATTGTTCCACAAATATTCCTGACACGACACCTCAATAAAACAATAAATAAGTCATTTGGAAGCAGCCCTAGCCCACCCCATCCCAAGCGCCCATCGCACCAATAAGTAGAGACATCCTCCTGACTCACATAAAAATCGTAATCACATTTAGGAACCGTTACTACCAACTATAAGTTCCGAATTCCGATACAATTTTATTGTACATTATATTTTTTTCAAAGAGACTTTACGTCGTAATTTCCGTAAATGTTATTACGGATAAAACTTAATACGCTGAAATTCGATTAGAGCTCTCGGTGTGGGCGTTCATTGATTTGGAAAAGGTTTTCTAAATAATTGAAAAGAACATGATTGTATTTTATGTATGTGCCATCGAATTTATTTAATTTATTTTATATATTTATTAGAAATTTCAATAGAATCCCTTTGACTTTTAAAAATTTATGAAAATTAACAGTTTGTACGTGCTGCAATATTTTTGGTCAACTTAGGCTTTTGAGAAACAACCGTAATGACTGCCAAAATGCCAACTGTTATTGCGACTATCAAGACCGACAGCTAACCTAACCAAACATGCCTTCTAAAGCACAAAACCTCTCACAAAATTAACGCATATTTATATATCGATAAAACAGAAGCTCTTTCCTATATTATCGACAAACACGCTTCTTCCCTTCACCAATCACCACGTGACGTGACCCAAAGGCTTCTTAAGTAGCCGTAAACGCCGCCAACAGGGAAACATCAATGGGTTCACGTAACTTAATATTGGCACAATCAATTTATTTCCCTTCTATATTCTTCGGAGAGGAAAATGGGGCCAAGTGAGTGTCGAACTGGAGTGAATGGCTCCGTACCATTATCTATACAATAAACAGAAATATCGATGAAAAAATCACGTTTATTGTATGGAGCTCCACTTAAATATTTATTTTATTCTGTAATTGTTTTTATAGCGGCAACAGAAATTTTAAAGGACAGAAAAACTTCGTCTATCTAAGGTGAAAGAGATACAGCTTGGCAACAGACAGACGGACATCGAAGTCTTCGTAATTGTGTCCCGTTTTTACCCTTTGGGCACGGAACCCTAAAATGGGGCAAATAGGCGAGAACGACATATAATTCGTTAGAGTAAAACAAATATTATTCCGAGAACATGTGTTTCGTAAGACTGATCGTCTGTCAGGGATCCTTCTACATCACAACGTGTATAAATTCAATTTGAAAAGACATTTTGTTTTAATACAAATTTAAGCGTCAAAAAGTTTTGAAAAATGATCTTTTTTACAAACTTCGACGCCATAATATTGTAAATTAGTAAAGTATATTGTAAAAGATAAGCTGCTGATATGTTTGTTTCAATATTTCTAAAAGATCGAAGATTAAAATGGAAATTATGCAAGGACAGTTAGTTAGTAAGAAATATGAATGTACTGTGACGACCTCGATGGCAGAGTGGTCACCATGCCGGACTGCCATCCGTAAGGTTGCGGGTTCGATTCCCGTGCGGGGTGAATATTTGTGTGAACCACAAATGTTTGTCTCGGTCTGACTGTGTGTGTGAATGAGTGTGTGCGTAGTTTCTGATACCCTAGATACAAGCTTCGAGCTTAGTTAGGGTTCAGTTACTATAATGAGACGATGTAGTGAATGATTATATTATATATATTATATATATTATATTATATATTATATACTGTATCCTATCACCATCACCAATTCCAATTCCAAAAATTCCCACAGATTTCTAGATAAAAAATATCCTGATTCCTATGTGTTTATCCAAATAATAAAACATATGTGTACCATATTTGGTTCAAATCTTTTCAGCCGTCTGAGCGCCATGACACATAAGTACAGTACCAACTTTTGTCTTCATATTGTCCCTTCATTTATTTACTCCAATATGATAAAGCTATCGTCTTTGATAATATAACCTAAACCTATTATAAGACAAACACACCCTGTTATTATTAATAAACAAAGCAAACACCATATTAAATCCATCTCTCTCTTTCATTCCCATTTAATATCATCACTACATAGTGTAAAACAAAGTCGCTTTCTCTGTCCCTATGTCCCTATGTATGCTTAGACATTTAAAACTACGCAACGGATTTTGATGCGGTTTGTTTTAATAGAAAGAGTGATTCAGTGGGAAGGTTTTTTTTATCCTCATAATAATTTTATCCCCATATTCCTACGGGAACGGGAACTACGTGGGTGAAACCGCGGGGCGCCGCTAGTTTCCTATAAAAGAAACAGAAAAAACGTGGATTAAACTGCACATCACACTGTATAGGTAGAGTAAGATATATTCTGTGGCAGAGCAGAGTATTCATTCATTAACATTTGCTATTATTAACCGCGGCAATAACAAAACATACAGGGTGGCGCAATAGAACGTGCATATTGCATCATCTTTTTTTGCGTGGTAGAAGGGGCGTGGGCGGGGGGAGACCGATATCGTTGGGTAGCGCGGTTCATAAAGTTTTAGTCACTATGAGTCACTTCGACGGGAAGCGTCGCGCATTTTGCGTGCGCGCATTTTACGAAAACTCTCGTTCGTACGTAGTTGTCAGGCGACTATTTTGTTCTGAGTATGGTGTACGGCAAATTAGGGAGGCTCCGAGTGCTAATTTAATTAAAATCTGGATAAAGCGTTTTGAAGAGACTGGATCGACGTTTAAACCACACGCGAAAGGTCGTCCACGCACATCTAGGACCGAAGACAATATTGAGAGTGTTAAGCAGTCGGTACGAGAAGATCCACAAATGTCTACTCGTAAGAGATCGTCTGTCCTAAACATATCGCGACGAAGTTTGCAACTAATTTTAAACTTGGATCTTAAATTGCATCCATACAAGCTGCAATTAACTCAAGAATTGAAAGACTCTGACTTCATAGCACGGCTCACATTTGCTAATGAAATGCTCAATCGGTTTTCAAATTTTGAAAACATCCTTTTCTCTGATGAGGCACATTTTCATATGAATGGGTTCGTAAACCGCCAAAATTGTCGTTATTGGAATAGTGAAAATCCCAGACTCAAACATCAAAAACCGTTACATAGCCCTAAAGTGACAGTTTGGGCCGCAATATCTGCCAAAGGAATAATTGGTCCTTATTTTTTTGAAAACGCACGGGGGCAAAACATCACTGTTAATACCGAACGCTATGTTGCGATGTTGGAAGGTTTTTTGGCCCCAGAACTTGAAAATTCAAGAATAAAGAACTCTAGGCCTTGGTTCCAACAAGACGGAGCTACCAGTCACACATCAAATGACTCCATGGCGGTTGTGAAGCAGATGTTCCCTGGCAAACTGATTTCGAAAAGAGGTGATATCCCATGGCCTCCGCGCAGTCCAGACTTGACGCCTCCTGACTTTTTTTTGTGGGGATACCTCAAACACAAAGTCTGCACCAATAATCCGAGAAACATCAGTCAGCTCAAGGAGAATATTCGTGGTGAAATGGCAGCAATCACACCAGCACTACTTAAGAAAGTTTTCGGTAATTTCCGTTTGCGGTTAGAGGAGTGCCAACGTAGAGAGGGTCATCATTTAGATGATGTTATTTTTAAAAAATAAACTTCAGTTATCACTTAATAATTGCTTAGTTTTATTTTAACTATACCTTTTGTATTTATTTTTTAATAATTATTTTAAAAATGCACGTTCTATTGCGCCACCCTGTACAACTTGTAATTATGATATGAATATTAATGTATTGCAACTCTATCTTGACGGGACGTATGAGTGCATACATAATATAAAACACTAGCAGCGCTCTGCGGTTTCACCTGCATACTCTCCGGTCCCGTGAGAATGCGGAGATAAAATTTCGAAAACCTTCCTCTTGAAACACTCTATCTATTAAAGAAATAACGCATCAAAATCCGTTGCGTAGTTTTAAAGATTTAAGCATACATAAGGACAGACAGCGACTTTGTTTTATAATATGTAGTGATACATACTTGGTAAATAAACAGTTGGTTTTGAGAATATTCTTTTAAACATATCGAGGTCAGTGACCAAGTTATGTTTGTATCCTACATAATCGTATTGTTTGTGAGCAAATTTCGATTTTGCAATCATTGTGTCGTTGCATGCACGTAAGTTATTGATGATTTGGGATTACGGCGTGTGTTTTAAAATTACATATTGTTTTAATATTTTTGTGATTTTTATTATTATTGAACTTATACTTTGATGTATGCAGTGTCCTGCTTTTTGGGGCATCCTAACCTAACTTCTTCACTACATAGTATAAAACAAAGTCGCTTTCTCTGTCCCTATGTATGCTTAGATCTTTAAACTACGCAACGGATTTTGATGCGGTTTATTTTAATAGATAGAGTGATTCAGTGGGAAGGTTTTTAGCATAATTTTAACCCCATATTCCTACGGGAACGCGAGTGAAACCGCGAGGCGCCGCTAGTTATAGAATACAGAAGCATTTTGATTGAATGCTAATCTCAGGAACTAATTATCCGATTTGCAAACTTCTTTCAGCATTAGATCTCGGCTCTCTCTGGATCTCGGATCTCGGCTGATGTAATTTCGGTGCTAGAATCAATCTTTGAAGTTCATAAATGCCTCATTGAGGCCTTAACTGACTAAATGATTTTTGACTTTTACTTTGAGATAGCCCGTTAGGTTATAATAATATACCAACGTAGATGAAGCTTAGTCTAATATCATGATCATCAGCCAGGCCTTAGTCAACCACAGGCCGAGTGCGGGTTAGTCGACTTCACACAAACCTTAGAACTTCAAATTTTGAAAAGACTTAAATAAAAATGTGTCTTCTAAGAATTTTATAAGAGCAATTAAATCTAAGAATATAAAGTGAGAACCGGAATGGTATAGGAGTGCATCGTACGGTACTTTTAACTGACTAGGTACCGGACCGAGGAAAATGCTAATTATTGTGTATCCTATTAATAACACAGTAATAATATTAAGACGAAAGTTTGTATGTATGAGTGTGTTTTATTTGTTTGTTTCAAATCACTAATTGGATTTGAATAAGACCTACATATAAATAGTTAAAAGATGGATTCATTCATTCTTCCTATTATTCAAATAAATTTCAGTGTTTAAAACTACTGTACGTTTTTCATTACTTCCAAAAAAAACTCCCAAATATACACAAATACAAGAATACTATAATTATTTATAGCTGGGTGTCACGGTTTTACCCGCGATCCCCTAAAAAAACTATGATCAATTCGTAAAGAAAAAAAATAGGTAAGTTATCAATTAGTGAAACAATTTTATGAATCCGTAGTTTCTGAGTTTATTAATTACAAACAAAACTTTCAAAATACATAACTTTTATCATTATAATATAAGTAAAATACTAGGGTTTTATCACCCACGGCCACCCTACAAGGCCGATACTGCCACCCTAACCGGTCTGACACCTTTTAATTTTTTATCACAACATGTACATGTCAATTCATGTCAATATCACGCATGTTTATGTTATTCACATGTATATTTAGTTATTAACATGTTTACGTTTATTATTAAATTCGGATTATTGATTTCTTTAGCCTTTTTTGTTTTATAGTAGAGGAGCCCACGATGCTAAATTGGGATTTACTCGAGCGTTGTGGGGACCTGTTGTACATTGTAGAGTAGGTGATAAGGAGTAAAACACTTTTAGAGAGTATGAACTTCCACCGGTGGTGGGGGGCTGAGAAAAATAATAACAAAATAGAGCCACTTGAAAGTAGTGACTCGAACGCGTCAGATTAACGGTTTAGGAATATAAGCGATACCAAATGAAGCTCCCATATCACAAGCCCGTGACGGCCTTTTGAAAACTCGACAATAAAAATAACTAAATAGCGTGTCATAATTTCACATGATGCCGTTAAGCTTGATCTCCTGGTCGTGCTGAACCTTTAAGGGATCTAAATACCCGCAACCACAAACACAATAGATATAGTACCAAATTCAACTCCCCAAAAAAATGCCCATCTAGACTTCATAGTACTAACTTATAATTTCATGGAGATTCATATCACGTGCCTCACAGCTGAGGGCATGCAAGGAATGTTATCTCAATGGATCACATGCACTACTAGACCCTATGATTTACATAAATCCTACTACAAAGGAGTATATGTTAATAGTTTACTACATCATCATCATCTCATTATAGTAACTGACCCCTAACTAAGTTCGAAACTTGTATCTAGCTAGGGTATCAGAAACTACGCACACACTCATTCAAACACACACCCAGACCGAGACAAACATTTGTGGCTCTCACAAATATTCACCCCGCACGGGAATCGAACCCGCAACCTTACGGATGGCAGTCCAGCATGGTGACCACTCTGCTATCGAGGTCGTCAAGTTAGTTAGTTGGAACAAGTTTTGAATTGATGTGAATGATGTGAGCTTTTATTATCGACTTTCTGTGTTCTGCGGTTGTACTATATTGTGGGAATTTCGGGATTATACTGATACGTGCTGGTTGTAAGGAACATGTGTACCAAATCACTTTAAATAGCTCCAATAATATTTGAAGGAATAACCTTCCTTTAATCAGACAAACATATTTTATATCTAGCGGTGCCCCGCGGTTTCACCCGCGTAGTTCCCGTTCCCGTAGGAATATGGGGATAAAATTGCTAAAAACCTTCCCACTGAATCACTCTATCTATTAAAACAAACCGCATCAAAATCCGTTGCGTAGTTTTAAAGATCTAAGCATACATAGAGACAGAGAAAGCGACTTTGTTTTATACTATGTAGTGATATTTTTATTGAAAATACTAACTCTGTCTTCTATATACTTAATGAAAATTAAATAAGTAACTATTTATCAGTAAAAAACAAAAAAACATTTAATGTAAAACATTTAACAAACAAGCTCTTAATTATTGCTCAAAAATTATACACATAAATAAAAAAATAACTAATCCGCCATACTTGTTTTCTAATGACGTCAATTAACCAATAACCAATACTTTATCGTTCAAAACAAACTTGTATGCAAAATTAATGTTCCATAAGTTAAGGATAACCGTTTGAAAATTAATTTGCTTGGTTTTAACTTAATAATAAATACATTTATTAGACACATAAGTACATTGTTAGCTAATAAAATTTTATTTAAATGAGCTTATATGACTAGAATAGGTATAAGTTAAAGCGGTATCTAAACGTTTATTGATGAATAAATAAAACGAACTAGCTGTGCCCCGCCGTTTTACCCGCGTGGAACCTTATCCCGTGGGAATTTTGGGATAAAAATTATTCTATGTGTTATTCCTAGATAAGAGAAACATCTGTACCAAATTTCATTAAAATCCATTCAGTAGTTTTTGTGTGAAAGAGGAACAAACATCCAAACATCCACATTTATTCATCCATTTCTATATCACAAATATTCGGCTTTATAATATTAGTAGGATTGATTGAGAATGTACTTATTATGTTTTTAGTATATGCAAAAATACATATTAAAAACTGATGGTATAGAAAACGTTTCATTGAGTAAATTCATAACACGTAACTTACAAAATCTATAATAAGTAAGTAAAAATGCCTAAAGCTATAGAGTTTGTTGAACGCGCTAATCTCAGGAACTGCTGTCTTGTTAATATTATCCCGTAGGAATCAGATATCTGGATGTAACAAACACGAAAACGTAAGTAAAATATCCGGCTGTTAATCCCTTAATCCGTTGATCCGATTCGGAGTCTGTTCGGGTCACGTTTCCAGACATACGGAACTTTTAGCAGTATTATTAGATGTACTAAAAATAGTACAGTTGGCAGTTTAATTTTGGTATTATATAGAATTAATTGATAGTATTTGATTTGATTCAATTTTATTTATTGGTTCAAAGAGTGTTTGTATTGTGCTGATTTGTTCACGCACGCGAGAAAATTTTAGAACGTTGTGAAATTGAAATAAGTATTGGTTATTTTTTTGGGAAAACTGTGTTGAATATAGCTCGATTATTACCACATAAGTTGCAATTATAACGCAGACGTATGAAAATTGAAAAAATACAATAATAAATAAATATTCCCACTCACATCTAAACTAGGAAGTCTCTTGTGGGTAACGAACATACGAACTAAAATCCGAAGAACTCTTCTTATGAAAGTAGTGAGATTGCATAACGTCACAGGACGTCAAAAATAATTAAAATTACGATATAAACTTACCTATTTTTGTTTTTATATCTAAACATTGTGATATGTGTGGAAACTGCAGGATCTTCCGCCACTTTTTGCTTTTGCCCTTATTGCTATCGGAACCTCCTGTAACAAAAAGAAAATCAGTCATATAAATACATATTTATAATATCTATCTATTGAATATCATTATTTAACTTAATCGATATCTAGTCTCTAAATCACTACATAGTATAAAACAAAGTCGCTTTCTCTGTCCCTATGTATTTAGATTTAGATTTTTAAAACTACTCAACGGATTTTGATGCGGTTTCTTTTAATAGATATAATGATTTAAGGGGAAGGTTTTTAGCATAATTTTCTCTCCGCATTCGTGAGAAATGGGAGCGCGACTATCTTAATAAGATCACGCTATCATCTTATTATAACAATTGTATCCTAACTAGATTCATTACCTATATCTGAGATATCAGAAACTATACACGCTCACACAAACAACCAGCCTGCCTAGCATGACTGTGCGTGATAAATGATATAGACACCACGAAATAATATCGATTTCGCGAGCATGACCAAATGAATTATGGCGTGGTACGATTTGATAAAATTAAATATGGCGGCTATATTTATTATATTTTGACAGTTGGATGTCAATAAATAGCTATATCGATTTCGCGAGCATGACCAAATGTCATAAAATTAATCATGTGGTAAAATTAAATATGGCGGGCATTTGTATCAAATATTGACAGTTGGATGTCAATAAATCGCTGTATCTATCGCGTTTTCGAAGTCATGCTAACCTAGCAGAGTAATATTAATCTTAACCAATATGCGTCAGTGAGTTTGTGAAGCTTTACTTAGCGTAATATTAAAGCTATCATGTATTTGTATATGTGCTTGTAATACATATAATATCTAATACTAGCAGCAGTGCCTCGCGATATCAGTTCCCGTTCCCGTGGGAATACGGGGATAAAAAAGCCTGTGTTAATAATAACATAGGCTGATGAAAGAATTTTACAGTAGTTATTGAGTTTATTCATTGCAAACATGTGTGAAGCCGACCAACCCGCACTTGGCCAGCGTGGTTGACTAAGGCCTAATCACCCTAATTCAGGGTAGGCTTGAGCCCCTCGGTGGGACATATGTATATGAGCTGATAATGATTTGTAATCATTTATACATACACACAAAAATACAAATCTTTCCTCTTTATAATATTAGTATAGATATATGAAGATTGAAGATCAAAGTCCTGTTACAAGTAACATTTTAAACCCGACTCGTTTAAATAGTAGGTACAATAACTGGGTAGTTGAACTACCAATTAATGAAAATTATAATAATTCATTACCGATTAATGAAGCAATTTGTGTGAGCGGTCAAACCAGTTGGTTAAAGACAACAACATATTTAATATAATTCTATTGATTTTAATACATAGAAAATAATAATAAATATATACTTAGTTATTTACACTAACGCCACAGCGACCTTGTAGACCAAGCACGGGGTAACTTGTTCGATTCCTGTATCGAAAGAGGTTTTTTTTTTAACTTAGTTTGACCGTAGAAAGTAAGATGTTTCATTTTGTAGTGTGAATGTAACAGACATACAACATCACATTAGCATTGAATATTAATTGATAAACAGATTAACTTATTATTGCCTTTCACATCGATCAAATCAAATCAATTTATGTATTGCTCTCCAGAAAATTACAATAGAACTTTAAAATATGAAATCATAAACTTTAAAGCAACTTAGTAAAAGAAACCTTACTCTCCCAATAAAAAAAATCCACAAAACATATATAAACCATAGAAGACCTCGATGGCAGAGTGGTCACCATGTCGGACTGCCATCCGTAAGGTAGCGGGTTCGATTCCCGTGACGAGTGAATATTTGTGTGACCCACAAATGTTTGTCTCGGTCTGGGTGTGTGTGAATGAGTGTGTGCGTAGTTTCTGATACCCTAGATACAAGCTTCGAGCTTAGTTAGGGGTCAGTTACTGTAATGAGATGATGGAGGGAATGATTATGTTATGTTATAGATACTGAGTTTGAATGAACCAAGTAACCCAACCTAATTGGAGGTATTCGATCGCCTTGAGCAATCCGTTGGTGTAATAAGATTTGACTGGCAACCCTCGTGCTAATTAAATATTTCTCATCCCCTCTCTCGGCTGTTTTGTTGGACAAACATCAGTCGGTGTTAGGGAAACGCCTCGAGAGTCCTGAGTATTGATAAACAACAGGGATGTCGCGTTATAAAATGTAATTATATTTTATTTATTTATTTAGTTAGACACTTCAACAATATCTTCACTTATAATACTAATAATAAAACTTATTCTATGTAACATTCCCATGTGAGATATCTTTACAGAAGTGTACATATATTTTGTCTGTTAGTCAAGTTATACAAAAATATTACAGTTCCAGAGCCTAAACTGTTCCACACCTAGGAATAGGAGAAACATTTTAATTAAAATAAAAAATAAAATAACTTAGTCTAAAAGCATGAAAGTTCAAATTGAGAACCATCTTCTTTGTTTAAGTCGGTTATTAAATTAAAACAGGACACATCCCTAAATCTGTTCAAGTTTCAAGTAGTAGAAGAGGATGCCAACAGATCTTAACTCGAGACCGTTTCCCGTGGGATTTGTTAAAGTATCTCAATAGGAAGGCAAACTGTTTGGATTCTAAATATTTATCAATGGAGTCTTTTAATTTACAAGTTTTGTTACTTGAACTTGATCAGTCAGTTAGTTAAGTAATTGACGCGACTTCACAACAAGAATATCTTTATTATTTAAGTGATTCGGTTCCGATTAATTAAAGATTTTCGAAGTGTTTACAGGATGAAGCCAAACCTTTGTTTTATACTCGTAGTCTGTTCTTTTGTTATTTTACTTTAGTAGTTTATTATTAGTTAAACTTAGGGATGGTTGAAAACCTGGACCACTTGGCTACTGCGCTACTTGGATACACTTATTTTATACATATTTTAGTAGCTAGTAAGTTAAACCATCACCAACGACATGTAGTCGTTGGTGATGGTTAAGGCAAGTTTTTTTTTTCAAATACTTTCTACATTTTATAGAGGGATTTTAAATATATAGTAATTTACTATCAAAGTAAGCTAAGTAGTATTTTGTAAGCCGACGTTCCAAAGTGCTTATTTGAAGCCCACAATCATAAAAAGATTTATAAAAAGTTTGAAAAACAAAACCCAACTTTAAACAAAGTTAAAGGAATTACAATAATTTCAGCTTTAAAATTAAGGGAAGTAAATTAGGCAGATAAATTATCTAGATCACAATTACACCTAGGCATTAATTTAGGGCTGTCACGGCTCGAGTTCAAGTGCTGAAATAATTGGAGTTTGGTTATTTAATTTGAGCAGGGGCTGGAGATGGAAATCAACATTACTTAGAGGGTACAAATTGTGTAATCATTCGCTTAGTTACGTATTTAAATAAATTTTAAAAGTATGTCATTTTGTAGGAGGATGGATTTTTGCGAGTTTGATTCCGACTAGGGTTCAGAACCGGGAAATCCCGGAACCGAAAATCCCGGGATTTCCCGGTTCTTTAATAGTAGTCAAAGAACCGGTTCTCAATGAATAAGAATCGGGATTTTCGGTATTTTCGGGAAATAACGAATCATGTTAACTATATAATCATTTGTTTGATTTTAATCTTCTATTAACAGCATTTATTCTTTTTATACAAAATATTCAAGCTAAAACCATATTCTCATTAAAATGTTGTATCTGTAGGTACGTGGTAGATCATTATTCCATCATAAGACAAAATGTGGTACTTAAAAAGCTAACGAACACCTTCTCACAATTGCAACTACTAGCGTAGAGCCAGAAAAAAAATTCTACTCAGCTGGCCTTTTTTGTAAAAGAATTAGATCTCGATTAGGTGATGAAACTTTAGATGCAATGATCTTTTTAAAGACACATTACCAAGAGAACAAGAAAGTTTAATTATAAGGACCAAAATGGAGGAAATTAGGAGAATCGGCCTACGATATACGTTGATGTCTTATGTGTACAACTTTATCAAAAGTGAATTTATAACTGTATTTTAATCATCAACAGCCTGTTTACGTCCACTACTGGACTTAGGCCTCTCCCAACTTGCGTCAATGTGCCCGTCGGCGGCACGTCGCATCCACTCTTTCCCGGCTATCCTGCGCAGATCATCGTTCCATCTAGCCACAGGTCCAACACTACTTTTGCCGAGTCGCGGTGTCCACTCGAGAACTCTTCTGCTCCAACAACCATCGGTTCTCCTACAGATGTGGCCAGCCCACTGCCACTTCAGAGAGCTAATTCCTTGATCTATATCGGTGACTTTAGTCTGATTACTTTATTGCGAATGCGATATTTCAGAGAAACTCCGAGCATAACTCTCTTTAGAACTCTTTGAGTGAATTTAAATTGGTGGATCAGCCACGAGAGTGTCTACGTCTCGGCATCGTAGGTCATCATTGGTAGGAAGCACTGATTGAAAACTATTGTTTTTAGGCACTGTGAAATATGCGATGAGAAAACAAATTCGAAACCCAGCCTGTTCGAGGGGCTGAAATTCGTTGAGTCTTCTTAATAGACGAATTGAGACTACCCTCGAGAACAGCTTGTAAACATGGCTCAAAAGCGAGATGGGTCTATAGTTGTTCCGCAGGGTTTTATCCCTTTTTTTGAAGTAGAGCATCATCACGCTTCTGTTCCATGCTTTTGGAGTTCTCCCGGAGAGATGACATCGTAAAGCAGCTTTTGCAGTTTCCGCAGCACTGGCCTGCCTCCTGCTTTAAGAGGCTCAGTCGTGATGCTATTTTAATGTGTTAAAGCAATCAATGCTTATCTTGTCATGCCAGAATGCGCAATATGTGTTATTTAATATAAATAATATTTTTAGACTATATTTACCTCCAAAACTAAAAAGAAGAAAAAAATCCCGAAAGTACCGAAAATCCCGGGAAATCCCGGTTCTGATTAGTACTGGTACCGAAAATCCCGGTTCTGTTATTTATACCGGTTCTCGATACCCTAATTCCGACATGTATCGACGTGTACTCGTAAGATTCCACCGCAACGCAATCCTCTCTTTCTTTCACTGATAGTAATAGTACCTTAATTAGGATAGGAATAGACCATGATTATCCAAAGCATGTTGATGATTCCAAACCCGAGTCATGTTTTGGTGTTTGGAACAATAACAAACAAAAATATAGCAGAATGCATAAAGAATTCAAATTAAAAAGTTCTAACAACAGAAAAGTGTCAGTTACAACTACATAAGGTAACTTAAAAATTTCCGAGAAAAAAAACCAAGGATATTGACCAAACAAGTACACACTCTTACTTTTAAACCTCAAGTGTAGACTTTGGCCATCCAAGTTAAATAATAATATTATGTTTGATATATCCAAGGTCGACGCCAAACATCAAGATGAACAAACGCACATACGGCGCCGGAATGGCGGTAATGTATGGCGAAAGTGCTCAGAGTATACCGTGACGGAATATTAATTAAAATAATATCGTTTCATCATTTGTTTTTATTGGGAATAAGATTGTATAGGTTTTGGAGGCGATCTTAGACTTTCGGAATCAACATAATAACTTTAATTTCGTAGTTTCTGATATAACTTAGATCATCATCATCAGCCTACTTCAGTTCACTGTTGGACATAGGCACCTCCCAATTTACGCTTCTAAATCCTTTTTTCGGCCCTTCTTTGCCAATAAAAATAGTTAGTTGTTTAAGTTTCTATAAAATATGATTATTTTCAAACCCAATGACGAATCAACCAAAGGATATGCACGCGTAAAGAACCCGAATTTGTAGTGAAATCTAATTGTGGAAAACTGCCCACTTACGAGTACTATACTCCATTCATCTATCTTCTATCTATCTATAATATAAAAATGAATCGCAAAATGTGTTGGTAAGCGCATAACTCAACAACGCCTGGATCAATTTGGCCAATTCTTTTTTTGTTGTGTTTGTTATTGTCAGGAGAAGGTTCTTATGTAAAAAAAATCTGGAAAATCAACGGGAAAATTGGACCCGTGCGAAGCCGGGGCGGACCGCTAGTAATATATAAAACTCTTCCGTTACTGAATGATGAGAGACTGACAGACAACGCACAGCCGAAACTACTGGTCGTAGAGTGCTGAAATTTAAGCTAGTACAATACATACTCCACCAACGAAAACTGCAACTCTGGTGAGTCAAAAGCATTTGGAAGAAAAGGTTACTCAATAAATCAGATCAATATCGGAAGTTACATAAAACGTCTAAATCTAATTATTTACTTACACAATAAACATTGAAACAAAACGCTCTATTATACAAGCATTAAACTATCATCATCATGAAACTATATCTTTGACACAAAACATTTCAATAAATTAGAATAACGAACGCAGACCATGTGATATTGTATCGGAACGATGATAAAATTGAATTTTAATGGAATCAGGAAAGAGAACAGCTGAACAAACGATTCTTTACCATCAATCAATTTGCAGTTGAAGACTGTTTATTATTTAATTAAAATTAATAAAACCTTTTTGATCTACGTAACGGTCAAGCGCGTGCCGAGTTGCGTGCGATGATATATGAGGAGATGTTGACAAATTGTATCGGAAAAATTGAAACTGGAATTTACTTAATGATATCTTTGATTTACACGAACACTACACATTGAAATAAAACACTTAAACGGATTTTTGTCGTGGTTTGTTTTACATTTTCTGACGTTTCGGATTCTTTACAGAACCCGTGATCACAGAAGACTAAGATGGAAGGCGTCTGTACAAAGTAATGTAAAAAGTTTACTACCTTCAATATTTTGAATATAATTTTAAATACATTGTGAATTTACCACAGATTCGTAAATAAATCAGCCGAGAAGAATCTGCAAGAAACTCGGTCTGTTTTTTTTTTATATCATTTTTTAAATAAAATAAATTACCTATAATGCACTTTAAAATCAATACAAAATGTGGAATTCACCATTTACTGCTTGAATTCTCAATTTTTATTTTTTCACACAAGTCAAGTGCAAGCTTATTCTGGGTTTAAACAAAATCTGCTAATTAAATACTAATATTGTCTAAACAATGTAGCCAAAATGGCAGTTCATTGTGTGTAAGGTGAACCCCAAGAAACAACCTTACTAATATTATAAATGCGAAAGTAACTCTGTCTGTTTGTCTGTTACCTTTTCACGGCTAAACTACTGAACCGATTGACTTGAAATTTGGTTCAGGGATAGCTTATGGTCCGGGAAAGAAAATTCCCACGGGATCGGGAACTACGCGGGTGAAACCGCGGGGCACAGCTTGTTTTTTATATAAACTAGCTGCAGTTTGATACGCGTCATATTATTTTATCATACTACAAACTTTCCTCTTGAATTATTATGTATTAAAACCGTATTAAATGCCTATGCATAGTCTTAAAAAATCTATGCATACAGAGGGACAGACGGCGGGAAGCGAGTTAATACATGTACATAATATTAATATATTTAATACAGGTTTAAAAGTAACGTTTCGTATTAAATTGCTACCACATGGCAAGTACGTACTAAATAAAACTTATAATAAAAGAAAAGCAACTCCAAAAACCCTGCCATTCCAGAGACAAAGTTAAAGAAACTCATTTTAAAAACGTTGCCATACTAAAATTTGGGTGACATTGAGCAGATGTCACCACGGAGCAAATTATCCAGCACCCTAACGTATTACTCAAAAGTTTCTCTTTGAACAAAGTTATTAATTGGTAGTCATTCAAAATTGGGACTATTTCGGCTAAGTTTTTCGTCTTTGTTACTCCCGCTAAACTTTTGAATAGGACTAAACTTGGGACGTTTATGAACGTTTTAAAATTAATTAGGATATTGGGGTCCTTTGTCAATTTGGCCAATTTCGGCTTTCTATGAACCGCGATAATTCATCAATTTTCAAATGCTTTTAGTGTTTTCTTTTGCGGTCTAGAGCTAAATATTAGTTGAGAATTGCCAAATTGAAATCCCTTATTCCTTTTCATATTATAAATCCGAAAGTTGCTAAATGTCTGTTTGTAATCTTTTCGCAACTAAATTAAGACCCGAAACTCGATAATTGACGGTTTTTGTACTTTTTGATCTAGTCATATTATATGAAAAGCGTATTTTATAAACATGCTTTTAGGTAATAATTAAAGGAAATATTGTCATCTAAAAAATACTCAGAGAAAAACAATATTATACAGAAAACTTATAAAATATATCAAGAAAACTGAACATATGTTTTCTGAATTTCACTTTTAGCATTAACTTCCATGCCTTCGGATTCTAGTAATTCGACCAATTTAGCACTAAAAATTAAACAAACTTAAAGTCCAGATCCTTATTAAGGAAATACTCATAGGAAAATTTAATTGTTATCATAATTATTATTGAAATCGAAAAAAATATAAAGTTAGAATTTGTAAAAATCACACTCAAGAAAATCGTAATTTACGTTGATAAATGATGCTCAAAACGTTATTAAAATTACCTCAAATAATAAAAGAATATTTTCTACAACAATTATACTAAAAAAAAATCTCTAAAACAAATTGTCTTTTTTTCTACAAATATTTTAAAATCATCATAAAACTACTATAAAATCGGACGCACGAAACAATTCAAATCAGTCTGCCGCGAGGCTTTTTAGAGAGAGGACGTATCGCTCCTACCGAGCGTTTGACCTTTGCGGCGCGTACGAATTTTATGCGATAACTCATCAACATGTTTTGATACTCGATAATAATTTTTGTTTTATAATTTGAATTATTTATTAAAAAAAAATATTAACATTTATGATAACAAATAATGTTTTAGAAATAATGAGCAATAAAACAACATTATTTTAAACCGACTTCCAAAAAGGAGGAGGTTCTCAATTCGGCCGGTATGTTTTTTTTATGAATATGTTCAACGATATCTCCGTCAATTCTGTACCGATTACTAAAATTCTTTTTTTATTCAAAAGAATGGACTTACCGTTTGGTCCCATGTCAAGGAAACCAGGATCTAATGATGGCATTCTAGAGAAATTGAGAGGAACTTTAGAAAATCGTAGGGTGATTAGTGCATTTGTTAAGTTTTTCGTTAATTATCTTAAAGCATTATAATTAAATGAAGGTTTGGAGTCGATCTGATGATGGACCTGGAAGATAGTCGAGGGAACTCTTCAACGACTAACAGCAGTTACCTCGTGTTTGGGCTTGATTAATTTGTATCGATGAGACCTTTACAACCAGATAGGTTGTGACACTCAAAAGTAATAAAAAAAAAGACTTTAAAAGCTGAAAAGTATAAAATAACAAATATTTAATTTAATACACCTTTTATGCGATGCTAATTTATACTTTTGTGTGTATGTTACCTATTGATAAGTGTGAAGTCGGTGCCAAGCCTCAAAGAAATAAAACTATTAGAAAAATAAACTACAAAATTATAATTCGAGATGACCGTTAACGAACGTTTGCCCGCTTGGATTGGTCGCATTTTTATTTTATTTATGTGCTACATCGCATAAGAGGTATTACATTACATATTTGTTATTTTATACTTTTTAGTTTTTGAAGTCGGTTTTTTTTAACAAAAAAGGAAACGAAATAATTTTGAAAGTCCTGCTTTTAGCGCTAAAAGGTTGTCCCGATAATATATGTTGTACATATACAGACGAGGCATTTTTCAAGTAGGCGTGGATGACGATATTCAAAACTATAAGGAAAGGAATATCGAAAATTGCTAGCGATTTTAATAAAAACTAAAACTGCAATTAGTATATAAAAAATCAATACCCCATTATGGCAAAAAATATATTATTCACAAGTAAGTTATAGATTTTTTTTTACTCGTATGTTGCTTTGTTTTTAAAAAGTTTCGTTACTTACCAAAAAAAAATCATGTCTTATTTTAAAAACAAAAAACTAAGTATTTGTTTTATTCATTATTCCTTGTTGTGAATAATGGAATATCGAATCGAAAGGTATTACGTAAATTATATCTAATCATATACTACCTTCTACGAATCGTAAAAAAAAATATACTCGTATTTATACTTTTGTCAATAACTTTAACACAATTTATAATTTCCAATGGATCAAAACCGTTCGGCCGGAGTATTCAGAGCGAGCGCGCCGTCACCACATAGACAGTGTGCATGCGGATACGCGTGCGCGTCTGTGTGAGTGAAATTTGAGTTGTCGCGCGGTAGATCACGGCTCTTAACAGATTTAAATTTGGTTTAGTACCTTAAAAGTTTAAACCCGTTGGAAATTGTTAAAATACTGCGTTTCAGCCGTTTGGGAGTTGCGATGCCATAGGAAAAGACAAAAGTAAAATCCATAATATTTATATTCCACAGTATTCATACGAAATCAACAAAAGAAAATTATCCCAAGAGCCAAGAAATAACGTCAACAGAAATGGGAATTACCACAAGCTAATTACAAATAAGTCAACGTTAGATAGAGCTATACTAAACAAACTAGTAATACATGTTTGAACTAAATCTAGGCCTCAATTACCGGCCGTTATCACATAAATCACATATTTCAAGTGCTAAAAGGCGACATTAGTACATTTTATATTAATCAATGTAACAGTATTTACCTCGGTACGTAATAGATACACGCGGCGATAACTATTAGCCTAGTTTATGAATTCTTGGCATGGTGATTGGTGATGGTTTTATATTCTGCTACTGGCTAATGTCTAATGCGAGGTTAATGAGTGTTTTTACAAGGGCTCTTAACTGGTTTATATATTTTTTTGTTTTTTAGCAACTTTTTACGTTATTATTTTGACATAACGCGCGAACACGTTTTGTGGACAACTCAAAAGAGTAATAAATTGCCGGCCTTTAAAGAATAACAGGACATAAAGAGAAGGAGGAAGAGTATTGGGATCCGAAACTCTCACTCACCATGCCAAACGTAGTAGGTAGCTTGACATACTACTTGAAGCTTGAGTGAGGCCGATATTCTATGAGAGTATGGTACTTCCTAGGTCGAGCCAGACCTTCGAACTGTGAGTTTCACTGTTTTGCTCTACTACAATCTTATAGAACAGGATGCGTAGCCTAAAGTGAGACTAGGTTTCCAACCATTGTCGTCCTTTTTTCCGTTGGGATAATTCATAAAAACTCCTGAAGATATGGAAGTATCTAAAGGGTCGTTATGTGGTCTCTCAAAATCAAGGGAATTCTACTAGAATAGTAAAACTAATAGCAGATTACTGTGGTTATCTATGCTATTTTTCTGTGATCCTTTGCACTAAAGGTAATGTTCTTTTTAATGGGCAGTTTTCCGCAATTAGTACCTCTATAAATTTGGTCCATTGTGCGTAGAATTTTTTGGTTACACCAGCTGTTAGACTTTTAAGGGTTTAAATTACTCGTAACGACTGTCGGGTAAATATTAGTACGGTTCTAAGGTTTAGTAAGTTTAAGGTTTATTTTAATATAATACTTTGGTTGAGTCTTGGCCCAGCGATAAGATAATCAGTCAGTCAGTAAGGTATGCGATACCGATAAGTATCACATCGTGTTGGAACAAGTAGCATGAACCACGGAGGAGAAGTCTACATTGTAACCACGGAGGAGTCATTGTCTATTGACTTGTCACTTATATTTTTTATATGTCAAAATGTCATGTTATGTTTTTGGCGGTAATATTTTTAGTAGTCAGTAAAAATATCCTATTAATACAAAATGGTTTTATTATTATTTAGAAAATATATTAGGCAATTATCAAGACTAAACACATTCCATAATTTATAAACAGTGCCTTTATTAAGCGATTGTTTCTATTTAAAAAACCTTACTATACAACCTTTTTTACTTAACACATTTTTATACAGATATTTTGTTCCAATCTGGAATTTGCATTTTATTCCAATCTCTAATATTCTACTCCAAAACTTCGGGAAGCGAACCACCAAAATCACTACAAACTTTCTGTGAAACCGTTACACAACATAAAACTTCATTTAACGATAGAATTATCTTAAATTAATTGAATACAATAACGACTATTATTATTATGTTTTGATAATGTACGCCGATAACTCCACATTAACAGTATATCGTAACATTAGCTGCGCCATGTGCAAACGACGTTGATAGGGATAACTGATTCGACAGGATATTCTACCTACACATTTTGTAATTGTTTGGCTAGTTAGTTATTACAAAGTATATAGTTCTCTCAGTAATGTTACACTACCTGCAAGGATGTCGATCGATCTGTTGTCCAACACATCGCTGAACTTGGACCTATTTGTGGTTAGATCTACATAATTAAGATTTTTTATATATAGTTATAAATGTTATGTAACTTTGTCTAACTGCAAATAAAGGCCTTTTCATTCTTTCTTTCTTTCAAGGACGAAGTTCTTAGGTTCAATTCCTAGTTTAAGATTGGTATTTCAATAACCTCAATAACCTCCAAATCGGGATATTTTCAGGAATATTATAAGAAAATACTTGATTTGTCGGCCGCCAATGACACAGTAGTACTTGGACTTACAAGTTTATCTCGGATTTTTGTAATGTTTCTATTTTTTTCTTCTTTAAATTGATCTATTTATTTATTATTTAGCACAAAAAAGATTACATCCACTTAAAAACAGAATATAATAAAATTATACAGCGTTTGGTTCTTGAATGTAACGTATACTACATATGTGACTATATCTAATATACAATTTTGAACTGTTATCTACATAGAAAATATCGGTAAACATTAATTAAAAAACGGGGACTGCCGCGGTAAAGCTATTGCAATTTTATCAACTAATTGTTTTTTTTATTTTTGTATTGCAATCCTAACCTTAGAAATTTTGATGTCGTACTTGGGACTTCATACAATAAAAACTTTGTCTACATTACTATAAAAACTTTTTGGAAAATTTACAAAAAAAAAGTTTTCGATAAAAAAATAATAAAAACGTGAGGTTTTTTTTCGTTACGGAATTTCTGGATTCGGTCCCCGCGCTCAAGGCCCTCGATAGAAGCTATGCAATACCTTAAAAACTAGAGAACATAGAACCTCCTTTTAGACGTTTAAAATACATAGAATGTAGTGTTCAAGTCTTATCGTACGTCACATATTTCACTCATCGGTACTGCAACGTGTTTCGACTAGGAAAGTGATAAGGATCGTGTTAGAGAAAAAACAAAGGACATTTAAGTAATAGTATGTTCATTTTGTTGTCGTTCTCGACTAACAGTGAATCAATTATAAGATGTTTTACAAAAAAAGTATAAAAGTAAAAGGTATGTTTGGAATATCCGATTTTTATAATAGCTTTGCTTAAAAAATACCACAGAAAAATATTACCATCCTAACTAATATTATAAATGCGAAAGTAACTCAGTCTGTCTGTTAACTTTTCACGGCTAAACTACTGAACCGATTGACTTGAAATTTGGTACAGGGGTAGTTTATGGTCCGGGAAAGAACATAGGAAACTTTTTATCCCAAAATTCCCACGGGAACGGGAACTACGCGGGTGAAACCGCGGGGCGCTGCTAGTTCTTTATAATTTTTCCGACACTTCAGAATGAAAATTTTAGTAAATACCTAAGTATTTATTTTGTTAAAATTTGAAACTAGGCTTGCGCTGATAACAATAAACACTAACGTCTACCTCTACCATAATGCCTATGTTAAGCATTAAAAATTTTCTACAACTTTAGTAGCTTAGTTCTGAAATAGCGATGCTTTTAGTTTTAGATCCCAGCTCAGGGAATAATTTTGAATCTATATGTATGTATATGTCTTCCGAGAAAGCGTTGGCGGGATGATCTTACCACCTTCGACAGTAGCTGGTGGTACACTGCGAAGGATAGGGATAGTTGGAAATGTTTGGGGGAGATCTTTACCCAGCAGTGGGACACTATAGGTTGACAAAAAAAATGTATAGATTTTTTATACCTAACGGAGTTTGTTTGAATTGACGCAGATTTAATCTCAGAAACAACTATTTCAAATTGAATAATTATTTGAGTGTTAATAGACCTTTTAAATAGGCTATTATGACGCTTCAACCAATATAATACAAGCAGAGCTCACGCGGGGCTATTCTACGTAAAGTCTGATCATATCTAGAAAAAGCAATTTTGAAAAATGGAAGTTCGCCTAATCTTGTTTATCAATGCCAAAATATTATATGAAACAAATTACGTAAACTTCAAATAAAATAGACAGTCCCGGGAAGCGAACCCCACCCTCTCCAGGGCGAATTGAATTGGGTCCCTTTGAAAATAAAGATTATTACGGATATTAAAAATATCGGTTGTTCTTCATGTTTACTTAGTTTAGTTTATGAAGAGAGTTTTTGTAAATGGTTTCTTAGTGTTTTCGGGAATTGGGGAATTGAATTTGGCAATATTAGGAATAATATGAGGGTAAAATGTCTGCGAGAAATATTAGATTGAATAGCCAATTTTATTGAATTCATCCTCGACAGTCGTTACGGGTAGTTAGAGCCCTCAAAAGTCTAACACTTGGTTTAACCAAAATGTCGTATAGCCCTCTGGGTTGTGTGTGAAGGTCTGATGGCAGTCGCTTCACGTAAAATACTGACATTCCGCCAAATCTGGTTAAACTGAAAACCGACCCCAAACAGATATGGGATAAAGGTTCGGAAAAGAGAGTCAATTTAATTTAACTACAGCAAAATTTGCAACAAAATACCGCCTCAAAATTTAAGGAAAACTTCGAGACCAATGACAAAATTATACTTTAAGGTAAAAAAACAAAACTGTTCATAAATAACGCTATTATGAAGTGACAAAATAAAAAAATACAACCGAATTGACAATCTCTTCCTTTTCTAAAACCGTTTTAAAATTAATAAAACTCACTGGCTGAAAAGCCGATGTTTATGGCTCTAAAACACGATGTTTTACACGTGAGTTCCTCATTTAACGATAAGAAAGGTTATTTTAAAATACATTACTTAAAAGGGTTTATTTAGGGATGAAAATAGGGAACATGTCTTATCTTTAGATACCAATTTTAGGTTGGATATTTTTAGTACTTTACTTTTAGTATTCAGGCTAAGATCTTGAAATACTTGTTTTAAACTGATGATGTTAGCATAGTGAGGAGGAATAGACAATTATAAAGGGTAAAGAAAGAAATATTTATTCAGTATATACAACAAATAAGCCACCTTAACATGTTTGCCCTAATGCGTGGTGATCTCAAATTCAACCCAAGTTTAGAAAATAAAAGAAAACATCATCAACACATCTTATTTCGTAGGAATCGAACTCACAACCTTCGGCTTCGGTTATGTTTTTCGAGAGTATGAATATTAACATGCTAGACCGTCGACGCATAGCTATGAAAACGACCAAGCAATACCATTTCACATTTTATTAACCAAAAAAGGCAATAAAAAAACACTAAACCGATCTCGCTGCCATTCTCGAAAATGTAAAACGAAGCCGCTTAACTCAATTGTCGTCTCATAAAAGGGCTGATGTTTCAGATGCTCAATAATAAACGGTATGGCAAACGCCAACACCTTTTTATACCTCGTGAAATTGTATACGATAAAAAGTTTGTAAGCGCCGATCGGTAATATTTAATACAGCTATGGCTAGATGTTTCTCTCGAGTTGATATACAGCTTAAAGATAGCATATACTAGCTGTTATCCGAGTTTGCTGCGGTCCTATTGGTCCTGACGTTATGATGACAGCCCATAGCCTTTCTCGATATACTAGCTGTGTCCCGTGGTTTAACTCTGCTCCTATCAGTCGTAGCGTTATGTTCTATAGCCTATAGCCTACCTCAATAAATGTGCTATCTAACACTGAAAGATTTTACAAACCAGGATCAGTAGTTCTTGAGATTAGCGCGTACAAAAAAACAAACTTCAACTTCATAATATTGGTACCTATACTATCAATGATAAAAAACTTGTTCAAGCGCCATGCTTTGTACGTGGCTAGCAACAATGTATACGTAAGTTAATTCATGAATTATTCTCGGTACAGTTACAATTTTAATTGTAAATAGTTCTCGTATGGTGTCTGCGATCTTATGCCGCGTATACATTCGCTTAAAAAGGGTACGTTGACGTACATTCATCGAAGTTAGTTTTGATGAACCATTCTTTATGTAGTATGCTTTCAATGGTGTTTAGTAGTTGGTACATTTATACCCAAAATTATAAAGCAAAATTTAGTTTTTGTTCGGTTGAACTCATTTCGAAGGTTTAAGTAAAATGCTTAGTGGTGAATCGCAGTTTTATGTATTAAATAGGCCTTATTTAACGTTACGGCCAATACGAGCGAAAGAGTAGTAATTAAAACGTATGAATCTTCAGGCACAGCTATCCTCTTAAATATTATAATGCGAAAGTTTGTATATTTGTGAGTTAGGATGTTTGTTACTCTTTCACGCAAAAACTACTGTATCGATTTAGATTAAATTTGGTACAGATGTTCCTTATAACTAGGAATAAAACATAGGATACCTTTTATCCCGAAATTCCAATGAGATTGGGATTCACGCGGGTAAAACCGTGGGGCGCAGCTAGTTTGTAAATAATATAGAATTGTATTTTATTAATTACGTACTTAGATAGAGCAAATTCCATAAGTAAGACGATCACTACTTCATTAGTTCGTGTACACGCACCATTAAACGTTTCAACATAGGTTCATGCACCATAACCATAATATTTTTCAAGTTATTCCTTGTTAACGTGATGACGTCAAACATAAATCAAATAATCAAGAAGACTGCGTAATTAATTCAAAACACGATTTTTGGAGGCGATGGAATTTGAGAAGTATGTGTGTACATTATTTATGTGTATTTATTGTCCTTTACTTTATATGTAGTTATTAACCACGTTGAAACTTATCCCGTGGAAAAAACCGGGATAGAACGATTTTGTTTCCCAACCTTTGATCTATTTGCGTTGCAACTTTTTTCAAAATAAGTTCAGACAGAAAGAACGTTGATTCGTAAGTATTTCTTTCAAATTTAACAAATGGTTGGAAATCCGGAAAAACTAAAACTGAACCTAATTGGACATGAGATAAAAGTTTGGAAGAAAAATACATAATCACACATAGGTAGTATATACATATAGATATAAAGAGGAAAGATTTGTTTATTTGTTGTTTGTACCGAATAGGCTCCGAAACTACTGAACCGATTTAAAAAATCTTTCACCATTAGAAAACTACATTCACCCTGAGTAACATAGGCTATATGTTATCCCCGTATTTCCACGGGAACGGGAACCACGGGGGTGAAACCGCGAGACGCCGCCAGTAATTTATAGAAGGACTAGCGGCGCCCCGCGGTTTCAGCCGTGTAGTTCCCGTTCCCGTAGGAATATGAGGATAAAATTATGCTAAAAACCTTTCCACTGAATCACTCTATCTATTAAAACAAACCGCATCAAAATCCGTTGCGTAGTTTTAATGATCTAAGCATACATAGGGACATGGACAGAGAAAGCGACTTTGTTTTATACTATGTAGTGATAGTTATACTCAAGTAATAGATAGACATTAAAATACCTACTTCCCTTAATTGAGTAAATTGGAAAGGTAATTTTATCTGTTCTTGTACTGATTTACGAGCAGTCGAACTATAAATTACTATCCTCGGGTTACCTATCGAATTTACTAGTTGAGCAGTACCTAGTTAATCACGTTTATCGCTATAAGAATAATGTGACTTAAAAAAGGAGATGTGTCTGTTACCTTTTCACGGCTAAACTAATGAACTGATTGACTTGAAATTTGGTATAAGGGTAGCTTATGGTCCGAGGAAGAACATAGGCTGTGTTGGATGTTTTATCACGAAATTCCCACGGGAACGGGAACTACGCGTGTGAAACCGCGGGGCGCCGGTAGTAACACTATAAAATTCATGTATTTTTATTATCGTTACTAAGCACTGCAACGCGGTTATACCCGCATCGATGTCAAGCTTTTAGAAATACGACAATAAACACGAAAGGAAAGCATAACATCCTATTAGTATCAGTAAATGTTAAAATGGTTTAATAGTCAGCTAGAGACAAGAGATTACCATTAAGCATGTTTGAACTAACAAAAAATCAATGGAGATTTATTAAAATAATATGCTTATTTAAACAGTAAAAACCTTGCATGTCTATCAAATAAAACATATAGCTTACTATGTACATTATAATGTAATGTTGTACATGCCCCGCTGTGTTCAATAACCAAATTGCTAACATGATTATCATAGAGTCAATATATGTGAAGATATAGAGTGCAGCTATTGACTAAAACACTTAGGGCCGATTTTTCAATCGTCAGATAAAAGGCCGAATAACTATTCGAGGAATAAAGTTATTAGACTGTTTATCAGAGGAATAATTATTTTGAATTTTTCATTTAAAAATTATCTAGCGAATAGTTATCTATGATTATTTTGTTGCTGACTTCACACTAGCTAGTGCGAGCGAGATACATATATGCAATCTTATGTGCGTTAGACAAAGACAGAATATAGTTTGATATTTTGACAATCTCAAAACTTTGACTTTGACAATCTCAAAATTCTTTCAATTGATTGAATTGAATTTATTTTGTTTATTTGTTTTATTTTATCATTAATCAATGAAAGTAAATAATCTACGGTGCCCTTTTTTAATCGAAATATCTTCCAAAATTCACTTTCATCCCATTTGCTAAAGTGATCGGGCCTCTCTTGTAAAACGCGGGTTTTGCGCTCAAGGTTTAAATAATGAAGAATTTCTCGTTCCTCTTCGATAGCCAAGTCGTCAATGGTTTCAAACACTTCCATCATGAAAAATCACTACCTAAACTTAAAATAAGTCGTCGTGCGTACGTTCCAGTTCAAAACTAATGAAAACTGTGAATGAAAATCCTAGTATTCCTAGTGTTCGCCATCGATAACTGACAGATAAACCTCTATCTGGCCCACAAAGTAGCAGATAAGTTTATTCCTCAGTTAGAGGCTTTATTCGTCAGTTAACTACTATCTGACCATTGAAAAATCAAGAATCCTGTTATCCATCGAATAAACGCTATCTGGTTGTTTATCTGACGATTAAAAAACCGGCCCTTAATTAGTTTATTTAGATACTTAAGTACAAGTAAAACAAGTGAATAAAAGTATGACTTCACCCATCCTAACTAATATTATAAATGCGAAAGTAACTCTGTCTGTCTGTCTGTTACCTTTTCACGGCTAAACTACTGAACCAATTGACTTGAAATTTGGTACAAGGGTAGCTTATGGTCCGGGAAAGAACATAGGATAGGATACTTTTTATCCCGAAATTCCCACGGGAACGGGAACTACGCGGGTGAAACCGCGGGGCGCTGCTAGTGTAGTAATAAACTTTTGAGTATTATATTAGTTCTTTTGCGGGGGCTCTCGACTCTGAGGGCTTTGTTTTCTGAGAGGCTTTATATCGAAACTAGATGTTCCTTTTGCGTAAGATGACGCTCTCTCGCACAACATCTCATACTAGTATGTTCGGAAAGCTATTCAATCACTTGAGATTGCCAGCACTTTGAAGTATGTTAGTTTATTAAACAATTATTTGATAAAAACAATATAGTAAAAAACTATACAATGTTCACACCTATGCCACTGTTCACCGTTACAAATAGTTGCTCTATGCCTAAAATTATTATTAATTTATGGTTGCAATGTGTAATTTACCATTAAATGAAATAAAAACAAATTAATATGTGCAATGTCCATTGACAATAATTTATAGCGCTTGTTTTTCCTAATGCGGATGACATTTGGGGACATTTTTTCTTGTCTATGATATGTTGCCGTTTTAGCTGTGTCTGGTATAATTAGGTAGTTTTAATTACCTTCTTACTAGGTAAGTTTTTGTAAATGGTGTCAGTTTGAGTGGCATTTAATAAAGTAATGCAAGAGGACTAGTCTAGAGTTCAATTCTTATTATGAGTAAAACATTTTGACAACTAGGTAAATGGTGTAGTTGGTAGTTATCCTGACTTATACGGCAATTGTTACAGG
Organism: Timandra comae; assembly: GCA_958496195.1. Lineage (NCBI taxonomy): Eukaryota > Metazoa > Arthropoda > Insecta > Lepidoptera > Geometridae > Timandra > Timandra comae. The sequence goes on from OY292376.1 coordinate 1,775,480, forward strand.
TTTGGTTCCCACTTTAGGCAAATATTTGAACAGAGTAAACAGTTTGTGCTTAGTTTAGAACTGATTAACAATATCTGATGTTTGGAAATATTAATGTTATTAATAAGAAATGTGTCAGCTTACAATTTATGACACAATAAGTTTTTCAGTAAGATAAGTCAACAAGTGAACAAAAAACGAAATATAGTTATTTATATTTTTATCAAGTAAATAATAACATAACATAAATTCACTACATCATCTCATTATAGTAACTAACCCCTAACTAAGTTCGAAGCTTGTATCTAGGGTATCAGAAACTACGCACACACTCATTCACACACACAGACAGACCATAACAAATCTATAGTACTAATAATAACTAGTTTAACTCATATTACTCAATATTCTGATACAATACTAACAAGACAATAAACCTTGAAGTACTACACATGTTTACTACATTTTTTGTGGATATAAACTTTGGATTAACTCTTAAAATACCTACTTTTGAGTTTATGCCAAAAATACCAAGAGTTTCAACACTTTATCAGATAACTATTTAAATTAAATACTTTGTATAAACATACCAAGACTTTTATAAATTTTATGATGATAAACATAACATAATCATTCACTCAGTAAAGTTACTGGCCCATAACTTAGTTTGTCTTGTCTCTAAAGTACTAGAAACTACAAAATTATAATAAAATTAAATAGTGTATGAAGCATACCTTCTCTGGCTTTCAAGTAAACAGTGTTCGCGACGATATTCTCTAATTCCATCAGTTCCAGTGTGACTGATTATACTGTAGACCGTCAGCGAAGCAAAGTCCCGCCGGTGCGGCCCCAGTGCCGCCTCTTTCACCGCCACAAGAATGCCCATCAATTATGTCTCTTCCTCACAAACACACACCACTTCACCCGCTAACTTATACACATAACAACGCACCGCGTGCCGGCTTCGAGCTCGCGTTCACAAACGACAGATATACCGCCCTTGGCGATAAACACGTATCGAATCACTCGCGGCCTGCAGGGTGTGGTGGAAACTAAAACAATACGGCGAACTGTAGCCAAATGTGTACGGAATCGCGTACGGATGAAGATGGTGAAGTATCAAGGCCGGTTTCTTTCAATAATATGGTAAATGGAGAACACGCCCGAATTACGCGAGTTTATTGATGACGGACAGCGAACGATACGCTACGAAAGCTACTAATTTTTTTTTACAACAGCAGCTTCGCTTGGTGTTGCCATTTCATAATCTGATTTTGTACTAAAAATGAAAAATAATTTGACATAGTGAGCTGTTTTGATGAAAAAAGCTTTTTATTTAAATTTGATTTCAAGGATATAACATCATCCCAAAGTTTCCAAGAAATTGGTCAATACCAGATTGTACAATATTGTTACTAAATAAAAAAACTATCCAGACTATCCTTACCCTCTCTCCAAAGTAAGAAGTTCATTTACAAGAAGCGTATAAATTTTATAAGAATGGCCCTTTCTATTTCTACGACTTTGTTATTTTTTATTAGGGCAATTTTATCATAATGATGTTAAGTTCAAAATGTTGCTAGAATACAAAATTTTACATTGAAAAGGCCGTTTTATTCTGTGGACCAAATGGAAGTCATGTTAGGAAAACGTCATAGTCAAAACGACAGAAGGATGGTTTGATGAGGGCTAGGCTGCCCGGTATTTGCTTATCGATCTTTTGGATAATCGAATGAAAAGTGAGTAAATTCAATTCTAATAAGTTTTTATATGTATTGTCCCACTACTGGGCAAAGGTCGTAAAATCGCTTGTTTGGGCATTATTTTAAATCAAATTCAAAGTCAATCTAATGCATACACTGTAGACACTCATAGGTATATCCGACTCATAACATTAAGAAAAACCATTGGCAAGACTCGCCATGATTTTGTTAGTTTCTTTGACAGAGTAATTTTACAGCGCATTATCTGCATTTAGACACGTCTTATATTTTGTTTGTATGTAGAGCGCGAGGCCATTACTGGGTTCAATGGGTCACTTTAACAGTGACAATAAAAAAATGAATAGTGGTTTAATAAAAAATAGAATTGAAGGTTTTGGACTTTTTGGTTTTAAACATTGCGTCAAACCTCATCAAACGTTCTTGTCTAAATAATTATTTGTCAAATAAATTTGATCGAACTTCAAATTAGAATCGAACTAAAAAATGCTTCTGTCTGTATCGAATCGATGGGGGTTATCGAACGCACTTATTCCCATCCCAACAAATGTCAAATCAAGTGTACCAAAAATTCAAAATTGAAAACATGTGTTTATATTTGTACTGTTTTACTGAATATTCTTAAAATAAATAGTTTGTAAATTAACTTGAATTGCTGTTTTAGTTTAAGAAAACATAATTATAAATAGTCAAAAATGAATAATTTTAGTGATAAGTGTAATGTGTGCGGTGGAACCGAAAAAACATTATTTGATGGTTTTTATTATTGCGCTGAATGTGGCACTCAGGATGACAAACTGCAGGAGACAATCGTGGAATCTGTTATTCAAGATGGCATGGCAGCGGAAGGGTTGAAGAAAAAGATCCGGAAAGAAGTTAAACATGAACCTGAGGTTAGGAGTAAGTGCCTGAAAAACTACTATTAAAATATTCAATAATTTTATTAATTGGATTCTGTGGTATCCTCTAAGGAATTTGCACTAAATACCCATGGTTATTGCTTCATAATTTATAAACAACCCAAGTCACAGAGGAAGGTTAATTTATTTCGTTTAGACCAATATTTACCAAGAATATCTGAGTGTTTAAGCTGCACATTATCTATTAGCATAATATTATAAAAAGTTTGTTTTTATGCCCTGTAGTATCATCTTATAGGTTGATAGATTAGATAGATATCAATGAAGGTTACTTAGTAAAACTACAAGTTTCTGCTTACTAATTAAAAAAGTAATATAATCTATCTATTTCAGTGTCAGACAGCTGGTACAGATGGCACGGCTACAACTTCATACTGTTTGGTGTTGCCGATGAACTCATTAAACTCGGAGCAAATCCATCATTCAAAACTAAACTGCTCTGGGTCTGGACCAAATATATGAAAGCTTACATGAATCCTGAAGAATTTGGGTAAATCATTTTTTTTTATTTCCATAATCGAACAGCGATACAAAAAAAAGTACAAAATATAATATAGTCTATAACTAAGGTCAATAACAGGATTATAACATATTATTAACTTAATCTAGACAGCTGAATAATGTTACATTATGCAGTATTTATATTTTTACAATCAAGAACAAGAAGAATGGATGAGTCTACTGATAAATTCTAGTTTCTTAGAGACTGGATATCAAGAGTATCTGTATCTGAATATATTCATTTTATAATTATTACTACTAGCAGCGGTTTCATCCCCATAATTCCTGTTCCTATTAGAATATGGGGATGAACTAAAGAAAAAAAGAACTATTGATGAAAGAATTTTTAATATTGGTTTATGGGAATGAGGGAATCCCCATTGAAAAGGGAGGATCCTCCGACCAGACGGGTGTTATGTCTGGTGGGCCGCTGCCCGACGGTTGTAGTCGGGCTCTCGTATACATAGTTAATTGCGCTGTAAATTTCGCTTGCGCGATTCAGGACTCTTCAGTTATTTTTCCCATGATGCCGATAGATGGCGCTGTTAGTAAGTAGTTCCTATGTGGTTGTGTAGATGTCGCCACATCACTCCCCTCCGAGACCGGAGGTCGATAGCAGGTTGAGTCGTCCATCTTGAGATGCGTCCATCTTGAAATGTTAGCCGGGCCAGTGGAATGTTCCAGTGAGTCGGAACTAGATGCCGCATAGTTCACGGTGAGTCGGAACTGTGTGCGGTGATGCCCCAGTGAGTCGGGGTGATGCTGCGTGTACTCCAGTGAGTCGGAGTGTGCAGTGCTGCGTAGTGGCTGACTGCTGCGTAGACCAGGAGAGAAGTGCGTCTCTGCTTGCTGACCGGCCGAAGTGCAGTATACTGTGCCATAGTCGCTGAGAAGGCTGTAGGTGCTGACCAGGTATGCGCGTTCGCTGCATGCTTGTGGTCAGGGAACCCGTAGTAGCCGTGGATGCTGGCGGCTGGCTGTATGACTCGCTGCTCGAGAGCTTGAGGAAGTGATGACGTCACGATGCGTAGCGTTGTGAAGACTGCGCTGACGTTGACGTTCTTGCGGATGGAGGATGACGTCATGATGACGTAGATTTCTGAAGGTTGCGCTGATGTTCATGCTCGGGGTCACCAGTTATGGGGATGAGGGAATCCCCATTGAAAAGGGAGGATCCTCCGACCAGACGGGTGTTATGTCTGGTGGGCCGCTGCCCGATGGTTGTAGTCGGGCTCTCGTATACATAGTTAATTGCGCTGTAAATTTCGCTTGCGCGATTCAGGACTCTTCAGTTATTTTTCCCATGATGCCGATAGATGGCGCTGTTAGTAAGTAGTTCCTATGTGGTTGTGTAGATGTCGCCACAGGTTCACTAGATCCAAGCATTACTCCTTACAATCTCACAAACTTTACCTCTTTATTATACATATTAGTATAGATATTCTCCTTTTAATGCCAATAATAAAAAAAAATAAAAAAATAGGGTAGTTTCCTGGGTAAACAAAATGAAATTCCAATTAGTCCGTCAGATAGATTTCGAAAAAATATTAGACACATATTTTTTTGTTTTATCAAATTAATAAAACTGACTTAGTTATAATGCATTAAAGTTCAGGAGTGGGGGCTTGTGACGATGATATTTGGTAAAAAAATTATGTAGCTGTGATGTCACACGAGTTTTCTATGCACTGTATCGTCTTAATTATTTGTTTGTATCAAAAAAGAGAAAATACATGTCCAATATTTTTGCGAAATCTATCTGATGGACTAATTAGATTTTTTTAGTCGACATCCCTATTGGCAAAAGATGATAGAGTGATTGACAATATTATTAACATAAACATGTTTCTTTCACCAGGCTAGTAACAGACGAGAAAAAAGAAGAAAGTGCCAACGAAATGGAGAAAGAACAAAACGAAAACAATTCAGATTGTGACTCGGAAGAGAGTAACCACGAATATATTTTAGACAGATATCATTATTCCAAAACTCGTAAAGTCAAAACCCCTAGCCTTCGAGTTTTAATAACTATAATATATATTGCTTTAAACATTGACGAGAGTCCTCTACAAGAATACCACTTAATTAGATATTTAAGAGAGTCCCGTCTATCCATACCTTATAAGTTAAAAAACTTGATCCCCCAAGAAATGCGACCGAATTTATTGCAAAAAAGTTACACATTTGTGCCCCGTTTTCTGTATTTAAGAAAAGAAGTTGATACTTCAGCTATGACATTGTTTAAAAACTTAAATTTAGGCACTCCGGTTGTTCCTGATCTGAGGTTAATTGTCGAAGATTTTCTCGACGAATTATGTCTTCCTCATACATTGAAACCTCTAATATTTTCACTGATGGATTTCTTCAGATGTGAGTACATGGATCTTACAGTACAAGAAAAATATATAGATAAAATGCCAAAATATCAAGCTGAATGCATGGTCTTCATTATAGTAGCAATCAAACTATGTTTTGGGTTAGACGATGAATATGAAGTGAAGCTATCGGAAGCAGTCAACAAAATTAATGAACAACAAAAGTATCACAAAGTTCACACACTCCACAACAATTCAGCGCAAACAAATAGATTGTTCTCCTTCACAGAATGGTGTAATTACATGCGTTTTAGAAATAATTTACTTGAAGAACACTGTGTTTACTTGGGGTATACAAATGGTGGAGATATGGACGTTTATGTAGCAGTGGAGCAAGCAGGAGAAGCAGAAGATGAAGAAAAAAAGGATTTAAAAGATGAAATTACTGCTAACATTGTTAATAATATACCCGGCGGAGAATTACGCTACGGAGTCATATCTAGAAATAATTTAAAACCTACGAGAACCCCATATGCTACTTACACACAAGTATTAATTGACCATCTACAAGATCCAGAATTAAAACTTGCTCTAAGTGAAGATTTTAGACAATACTCAGTTGATTATGTAGCAAAAGATTTGCGTCTGATCGATCCTGATTCGAATAATAAAGAGAATCTTATTGCTGGTATAGACAAAACTAATAAAACAGTAAAAGGCGGTTGTATATCAAAAAAATCGAAGAAGAAAAAGTATCTAACCAATATGGTTTATGTTAGAAATTGTGATAATCATAACTGGACGAAAACCAGTGGACCAACTGGTTTACATATGAATAAAGTATCAGCCTTGTACTCCGATTTGGAAGAAGATCGGACAGCAGAACCGGAACCGAAAAGAAGAAAACTTACAAAGAAAAGGAAGAAATATGATGATTCTGATGAAGATGATGCAATAATAGGTCGGGTTGTTATAGAAGTTGTCGATGATGATGATAAATCAGTTGCAAGTGAGATAGAGAATCCTGAAAGAAGGAATATTGTTGAAGCTATATTATCACAGGCACCTCACAAAGAAACTGAAAAAGAAGAAGAATTTCAAACGATTGAAGAAGAAGATGAAGGAGTCAATATATTCGACGATAACTTTGCTGATTTAAACGAAACCAAAATTGAACCAGTTGATAACGATACACACGCGAACGATGTACCAAATGGTGACAACATTGAAATGTTCAACAATACTTTCAATGATAATGCTGATATTAATAATGGATATGAAAGCGACGCATCGAGCATAGATTCAATTAATCTAAATCTAAACAACTTTGATAGAAACCAAGTTATAAAAGAACTTGTAATGTTTGCTTGCAAGAAGTATTCTATACCTGTACCTCAAGAATACAAAGGTTCTGTCCCCCCAAGAGCTCCGAGGCAAGAAGATCGGCGTAATAATGACAGGAGACGATGCCCTGATACCAAAAAGCAAGCACAAAATTTAAAAGCGCCATTAATATCAGCCTATTATGAACAACTGCGCCAAGATGCTTTACTCAATATTTCTAGCGAAGTAAGAACTGCTATTGAGAATGCGAACAGATCTATTCAAAATCCGGTATTAGATAATGGTATACAACAAGATAATAATACGAGCTATGAAGTCCCCATAGAAGGACCTTCTAGAATGGACGATGATCGTCACTCTATGGATGGATCAGTAAACGAAACAAGCAGTGTAAAGGTTAAAGATAAAAGTGATTCAGAAAACGAAAATTTATTTAACGAAAGTAGTGATGAAGAGACTTATGGAAAACAATTTTTGCCTGAAAAACATCCTAATTTTGATGAAGATATTTACGATTCTAGTCAACTGTACTTAAAAGTGGCTCCTCCTAAGGAAGTACCGGAAATTGAAGTTAATGAAGAATTGGTGAAGATTGTAAAGAGGAAAATGAAAAAGGATAATGATACTCCATCTCTGTTGAGTTATACTAAAGAGAGAAGACATAGTAGGAGCGATTCCGAAGATGATATGCCTTTGAGCGATATTAAGTACCTCATGGACAATATGAAAAGTTACTCAAAACCCAAAAATATCTACAAACCTCTTATCAATGAAAAAGTTGAGGTACCAGAATACAATTACTGGTCGAAACTGTATCTATCACTCATGTGCTTAGAGAGAAAAACGTCACAGAAAGATTTCCAAGAGTACCTCAATGAAATGCCGAAAAGTTTCGAGTTCTTAATAAAATGCTGCTCCAAAATAACGGGGTTAACACCGATTTATTTGTGTAAGAAGTTGCAGAAAGTTGAGATGATGATGTTTGAAAAATGTGGGCATATTGATTTGAAGTAGTTTATAGTAATTAACGTAATATTCGGACTGAAAGCTATTTATCATCATGGTATTCATAGAATGACGACCTCGATGGCAGTGTGGTCACCATGCCGGACTGCTATCCGTAAGGTTGTGGGTTCGATTCCCGTGCGGGGTGAACGTTTGTGTAAACCACAAATGTTTGTCTCGGTCTAGGTGTGTGTGCGTAGTTTCTGATACCCTTGATACAAGTTTCGAGCTTAGTTAGGGGTCAGTTACTATAGTGAGATGATGGAGGGATGATTATGTTATGTTATTTATCCATTTTCTCTTTGTATACTTTACATTAAGTAAGTTGTGACTTGTGATATTAATATATCTTAGCTTGGTTACTTATGTGACTGTTATTAATTGGAATTTAATTCATGTTTGTAGTACTTTCAAACTGTATATTTTAAAGTTATCCGCCTCTAAAAAGTTTTTAATTATTATTTTAATAAGGAAATTGTGAAAACAATTATTATATTGTTGTAATAAAGTTATTTTCAATAAATTGAATAAGAAATCGTTTTATTAATCCTTCAAGTCCCATGACTGGTGCTACGAGTCCCATGACTGATGCTACGAGTCCCATGACTGATGCTACGAGTCCCATGACTGATGCTACGAGTCCCATGACTGGTGCTACGAGTCCCATGACTGATGCTACGTGTCCCATGACTGGTGCTACGAGTTCCATGACTGATGCTACGAGTCCCATGACTGATGCTACGAGTCCCGTGGCTGATGCTACGAGTTCCTTGACTGATGCTACGAGTGGCATGACTGATGCTATGAGTCCCATGACCGATGCTACGATTGTCCCAAGTCCGTCCCCCACCTGCTTAATGAGAGGAGAATTCAAGAACATGGAAGATCCTTTGAACCACGGAACAAGGAATTTTATATTCATTTTAAATTTCGAACCTTAACTTTTTAACAGACTTCATATCGAATGTCAACAAATTCACTTTCTAGTTGTCCTGTCAAAGGGAACTGTAATTTTCACGGATTTTCTTGTTCAATTATTTTAGTGAAATTAACGAAGAATGATAAGAAATTGTGGTAGTTTATTGCGTCGAGCGTCGGTATCGGCAATACCGAATCATCAGTTGATTACGAAAAGAAATTTTGCCCAAATTGGACATATTTGTACTCCTCCAAGGGTGCAATGTAGTTTTGGGGTGAGTACCTATCTACATATTATAAATGCGAAAGTTTGTATGTTTGTGAGTTTGGATGTTTGTTACTCTTTCACGCAAAAACTACTGTATCGATTTAGATTAAATTTAGTACAGATGTTGCGAGTTCGATTCCCGTGCGGGGTGAATATTTGTGTGAACCACAAAAGTTTGTCTCGGTCTGGGTGTGTGTGTAAATGAGTGTGTGCGTAGTTTCTGATACCCTAGATACAAGCTTCGAGCTTAGTTAGGGGTCAGTTACTATAATGAGATGATGTAGTGGATGATTATGTTATGTTGTTATGTTCCTTATGATATTACGAGCTACGGATAAACGCGGATAAAACCGCGGGGCGCAGCTAGTATCTAATATTTTAAAGCTGAAGAGTTTGTTTTTTTAAACTCGCTAATGTCACGAACAGGTACCGGTCTGATTTTTAAAATTCTTTCAATGTTGGATAGCCCAGATATAGAGGAAGGCTATATTTTATCTCAGTATTCCCACGAGAACGGGAACTGTGGGGCTAGTTTTATGATAGCATGTACCGTGGAATAAGAAAGCTCGTTTTTAAATAGCTATTCATTTTTGTTTACAGGAAAAGCTAGTGCACTTCGGTGTTATGCTGGTGTTCTGGTTGTCACCTGTGGCTTACTTTACTACACAGCTGAAAGTATGGCGAAAAGAGTACGTAGAAAAATAAAAATGTTTCTCAATTTTGAGCTATGAAATAAAAAACTGATAAATTTTAAATATTGTTTTAATTACAATTACTTACTTAACATGTTTTAAGTACAGTCTCTGATTAAATTAAAAGCCGCTTTTTGTGACGGCCCATCACTATTATGATGGGAGTTACACATTGCTTACCTTTTAGATCACAAATGAAATGCCAATGACCTAGGTATAGAGCCACGAGCGCTTCTGCACTATACTAAGTATCTCTACTAGATGTAATAAAAGATTGTCCAGGAAGGTCAAGTCTCAGTAACCAGGATCTCCTCGCCATACCCTTAGGTGTTTCCCGTTCCCTCTTATTTATCAAAATACAGAGGTAGGACATGAGACTGGACCGCACATTTAAACCAAAGAATATCCAGTTAAAGCTTTTAGAATCACACGCTTGACAGTGACATCTGACATCTGTATTATTAACGTCAGGACAGGAGAAACGTCAGTGGGAGAAGCCACAATAAAAAAACTTTGGTAAAAAAGCCGACGAATTTTGTAGTTTAAAACTTTTCAAAGTGAAAAAAAAATAATTAAATAACCAAAAAATGAAAGAATCAAAGCAAGCCCAGACGCCTATCGAAGATTTGTCTGAGTTACGTAGTTATTTTGCATCACATAATTCTGTTCGCGAGTACATAGCTCATAACTCGAAGGTGCATTCCGTGGGTTGGTCTTGTGATGGGAGACGGTTGGCCTCGGGATCCTTTGATAAAACTGTTGTTACTTTTAACCTGGAGAGGAGCAGGCTGGTAAGTAATTCATAGACTTGTAGAAAAACTTTTTTCGAATGTTGTTTGTCGGTTTTAAGGTTATGTTTATGTTTTGCAAATTGAAAATAATTCGTGATAAACAGTTTTTTTGAAGGTTTTGAATTAGTAATTGTGTGTTTTTATAAATAATAAGATCATATTCATTCACTATCATCTTCATATCTCTCGTTAATACCTGTATCTAGTGTATGGTTCAGAAACACACTTCTATATACACACCCTAACGGAGACAAACATTTGTTGCCCACACCATGCATGGGAATCGAATCCTTAATCCCTTGTTTGGCAGAGGGATAAAATAAGATGATAATTAACTTTGTTTGCTGTCATATTCATTTAGGTTGATTATAATATAATAAAAAAAAATAATTAAAATAATAAATAATTGATAAACAATGTTATGCAACACTTGGATCTTAACAAGCTGAATTACATCAGAAAACTACACTAAAATGTATATATATAAAACAACAGTATGTTCGTACGTACTTATTTAAGTGGAATCCCTCGACTAATAAAAATATACTAAAATGTATTGGTTATAGAGTCAAGACCACAAGTTCTGCGGTCACACAGGGTCAGTTGACCAGTTGTGCTGGCATGCGTCGCACCCTGACCAGCTGAGTACGGCCAGCGGAGACAAGTCTGTCCGGATATGGGATACGAGGTAATGGAAATGAGAATACATGTTCAAATTGCTTGTTTCTTGTTTTGAGGTTTTACCCAGGTTAGTGCAGATCCCAGGGGAATTTATAGGTAAAAAGTTAATCCTATATAGATTTCACCAGAAATTACCATAATCCCGATCCCGTGGGAATTTTGGGATAAAATAGCCTAAGTTAGTCTTTATAACATTGGGTATCGGCTACTGAAAGTCCCATCAAAATCAGTCCAGCTGCTTCAGAGATTAGCGGGAAACCAGGCAGACAGTAAAAAATGTTTTTTTATGAAAGTATTTTATAACTTTTTAATAAGCTGGTCATTTGAAGTTACAAATCACACTTCAATTTTATGTATTACCAGCTGTGCCCCATGGTTTTACCCTCGTGGACCTTATCCCGTGGGAATTTTGGGATAAAAAGTATCCTATGTATTATTCCTAAGTATAAGGAATATCTGTACCAAATTTAATTAAAATCCATTCAGTAGTTTTTGCGTGAAAGAGGAACATCCACACTCACAAACATTCGGCTTTATAATATTACTAGCTGTGCCCCGCGGTTTCACCCGCGTGGTTCCCGTTCCCGTGGGAATACGGGGATAAAATATAGCCTATGTTATTCAGGGTGAATGTAGCTTTCTAATGGTGAAAGAATTATTGAAATCGGTTCAGTAGTTTCGGAGCCTATTCATTACAAACAAACAAATCTTTCCTCTTTATAATATTAGTAATATTATATATTATAGGATAGATTCCAAATTTTAACCTCAGCTTAGCTAAAATATATTATTGATATTATTTTTCAGGTCACATAAATGCTCGGCAATAATAGCTACAAAAGGCGAGAATATAAACATTGCATGGTCCCCGAACGGCAGTACCATAGCTGTAGGAAATAAAGAAGACTTGGTTTCATTCATAGATACAAGGACTTTCAAAGTTGTATGTATACATTTTTTATTTATACTTTACTATATTTTAGCTGTGCCAAGTGTTTTTACCCGCACGGAACCTTATCCCGTGGGAATTTTGTAGTTTTGTGTGTGTTGTTTATTTAATGTATCCTATATGTTATTCCTAGTTATAAGGGAAAGCCAAAATACTATATAAAATTGTTAAACTAGCCATTAAGCGTAGGTAGTAAGTAATCTAAGTGTAACGTCGAGGGTGGCATGGTCGTGTGGACCCAAACTCTCTATAAAATAAATAGTTAAAAAAAAGGGCCATCTGTACCAAATGTCAAAACATCGCTCCAGCAATTTAGACATGAAGAAATAACAAATATACACACTCACAAACTTTCACCTCTATAATATTGGTGTGATTAAACATAAATATGTGTGTCTTGTAAAGTAGTTTTCCGCAATTAAGTTGGTTGCAAATTAAGAGCTAAGTTAGTTTAGCTAAGCTTGTATAGCTGACACTGTTTTAGTGTACCTAGGCATAGTTTGGAGTCTAAACACTAAGGAAAACTTTAAATAACACGAAAGAAGGCTTTGAGTATTTGCGTTTTATAATATTAGTATGTATTATAAAAAACCTATTAAATTGTGCAGGTAGTTGAAGAACAGTTCAACTTTGAAGTGAACGAGATATCATGGAACTTGTCATCAGATCTGTTCTACTTGACCAATGGTCTCGGATGTGTACATATACTAACGTAAGTATACTTATTGACTGTTCATAGTGTAAAACAAATTCGTATAATTTGTCCGATAAAAATAAATAAGTATGAAGTTGGGTCATGTCATTGTCTAATTACCTTTATTCTCGCGAAAATATACCTAGAATTCTGGCTATAATTCGATTTATCAAAACATCCTACACTACGACATAATCGGTCTTACCACAAAACGAAGTCTAAATTTAAAACACATTTTAAAACGATTTTTACAAAAAATTGTACCATAAATCGATGTCTACCTCTAAAATTGGTTTAGGCAGTGTTTGAAATGACAGTCTACCTAAAAACTCTGATGCCCTTGTTTAAAGCTATTTCTAAAATGGCCGCCTGAATTTGTATCAGCTGATTTGAAACGTCAACGTGATTTTATATCGATTATGATATTATGACCTCTTTAGTTTGTTATTCAACCTCTTTGCTATATTGTTACTACAAGGTGGCGCTTGATGGCGCTAGTGCAAACTCCAAAACGGCGAGAATATGAAAAGACGTAAAAAAAGTATTCGAAACGTATTAATGTAATTATATTCTAATGAAAGAACTGCATTGTGTCATTGAATTCAATTTATTTATTTAGACAATAAGTACATTATATTCTAAGAGAGACCCCTCTCGAGACCCTACCTCCCGTGCTAGTTACAAACTGTGTTACGGTAAGGTAAGGCCTCTCAAACCACGCGCACATATAAAATCATTCAAATATATGAGGAACATGTCCGTGTACTTCGTAGGTACTTGAAGTAAACGATACGGTGCAGGTAGGCTCCACAACACGTAAGGTGACCTCTGTTGCTGTAGCAGGGGCGATACCACGTCGGTTACGGGACGGATACGGTCGACGTTTCCTCTCCACCAGGGTGAAGCCATCCACGTCGCCTTTCTCTGCTGCACTGACTGCTGTTCGCTGTTTCTTCGGTGCAGCTACGCTCTTAACCTCAATAGTACGCACCAGATGAGGCTTGTTGGGTAGCTCACGTTACTTGCCTTTGTTGATAGTAGTGACAAAATGATTATTCTGCCGAACATTGAGGCAGTTGTTGCGGCACGACACGACTGCTCATGTTTTCGGTACAAACGCAACGCAACGGTACAAATCCATTAATTGCTACTCTGCAAGTTTTAACTATTTAAAATTGTACGAAAATATAAAATTAAACACAACGTCGATTGAATAGTCACACATGACATAAGTCAGTCAGACAACGTCGATCAACAGTCAATTCAAAAAACGTTCCTTTACGGATTAAGCGATATTTGAGAATGAAAATATCAAGTAATTAGTTCACTGTTTCTTCAATCAACAATTATATTTATAGACAATAATACTTTTAAAAATAAATTATATCAATTAATAACTTCATTCAATAATTATTATCAACATTTGAGATACATTTGTTTATGTTGTACTCAACTTGTCCTGCATATAACGTAACGCGTTTATGTATTGCCATACGTATTTTATTAAAACCAGAGAGAAACAGTATCGTGATCCTTATTCTATGAGTAAAACCATTTTTCTCAAGACAAGAGCAAAACAACGATTTGTGGTAAGAAAAAATCAAACACGGTCTAAAATGCCAAAATCGTGTTTGACTGAAGAGTGGTCTAAAGAGTGTTTAAACATCGATTTATGGTAAGACGGAATATGTTGGTTTCTCACGGCGCGGCGTGTGATATTAGTTGTCGCGCCGCATCGGCCGATGTGAACCAGCAAGCACCTACACGCGACTTCGTGCTACACCTTCTCATGGCGCGGCGCGTCTCTTCCTTATTAAATACGTACGCCGAAATGCTTCACATTTGTCCGGGACGAAACGAAATGACCGAAATTATCACCCGTGACACTGTGCGCACGCTCAGTTTGCCACTAGTGAAGTAACGGCTGCGAGCGCATCGGATGAGCTTGTAAGCGCTAGCTCGTAACGCGTGATATCGTGCGCAGTAAGAAGCCAGCTTAATAACAGCATATTAAACTTTCTTCCCGCAGCTACCCGCTGCTGGAGGTGCAGTCGGTGGTGAAGGCGCACCCGTCGACGTGCATCTGCATCGAGCACGACCCCACCGGCCGCTACTTCGCCACGGGCTCGGCCGACGCGCTCGTCTCGCTCTGGGACGTGCACGAGCTCGCCTGTCTCCGGGTCTTCTCCAGGTAATATAATTAGTGTTCTCTTCTCTACTCTCAGTCTCCCATACATACTTCGCCACGGGCTCGGCCGACGCGCTCGTCTCGCTCTGGGACGTGCACGAGCTCGCCTGTCTCCGGGTCTTCTCCAGGTAATATAATTAGTGTTCTCTTCTCTACTCTCAGTCTCCCATACATACTTCGCCACGGGCTCGGCCGACGCGCTCGTCTCGCTCTGGGACGTGCACGAGCTCGCCTGTCTCCGGGTCTTCTCCAGGTAATATAATTAGTGTTCTCTTCTCTACTCTCAGTCTCCCATACATACTTCGCCACGGGCTCGGCCGACGCGCTCGTCTCGCTCTGGGACGTGCACGAGCTCGCCTGTCTCCGGGTCTTCTCCAGGTAATATAATTAGTGTTCTCTTCTCTACTCTCAGTCTCCCATACATACTTCGCCACGGGCTCGGCCGACGCGCTCGTCTCGCTCTGGGACGTGCACGAGCTCGCCTGTCTCCGGGTCTTCTCCAGGTAATATAATTAGTGTTCTCTTCTCTACTCTCAGTCTCCCATACATACTTCGCCACGGGCTCGGCCGACGCGCTCGTCTCGCTCTGGGACGTGCACGAGCTCGCCTGTCTCCGGGTCTTCTCCAGGTAATATAATTAGTGTTCTCTTCTCTACTCTCAGTCTCCCATACATACTTCGCCACGGGCTCGGCCGACGCGCTCGTCTCGCTCTGGGACGTGCACGAGCTCGCCTGTCTCCGGGTCTTCTCCAGGTAATATAATTAGTGTTCTCTTCTCTACTCTCAGTCTCCCATACATACTTCGCCACGGGCTCGGCCGACGCGCTCGTCTCGCTCTGGGACGTGCACGAGCTCGCCTGTCTCCGGGTCTTCTCCAGGTAATATAATTAGTGTTCTCTTCTCTACTCTCAGTCTCCCATACATACTTCGCCACGGGCTCGGCCGACGCGCTCGTCTCGCTCTGGGACGTGCACGAGCTCGCCTGTCTCCGGGTCTTCTCCAGGTAATATAATTAGTGTTCTCTTCTCTACTCTCAGTCTCCCATACATACTTCGCCACGGGCTCGGCCGACGCGCTCGTCTCGCTCTGGGACGTGCACGAGCTCGCCTGTCTCCGGGTCTTCTCCAGGTAATATAATTAGTGTTCTCTTCTCTACTCTCAGTCTCCCATACATACTTCGCCACGGGCTCGGCCGACGCGCTCGTCTCGCTCTGGGACGTGCACGAGCTCGCCTGTCTCCGGGTCTTCTCCAGGTAATATAATTAGTGTTCTCTTCTCTACTCTCAGTCTCCCATACATACTTCGCCACGGGCTCGGCCGACGCGCTCGTCTCGCTCTGGGACGTGCACGAGCTCGCCTGTCTCCGGGTCTTCTCCAGGTAATATAATTAGTGTTCTCTTCTCTACTCTCAGTCTCCCATACATACTTCGCCACGGGCTCGGCCGACGCGCTCGTCTCGCTCTGGGACGTGCACGAGCTCGCCTGTCTCCGGGTCTTCTCCAGGTAATATAATTAAATTATTCTACTTTTCTCATTCATACTCGTACAATCAGCGTCAGATAAAAGATACCTCCTATTGTTGGTTGGCATAGCAAAGTGAGCTAATGCTTTCAATAATTGGTGGTAATCCACATGAGTAGTGAAAGGAACAGAGAGAGCTTCAAACAACTACAGACACAAGAAGCATGTGTGCGTGTCCACTGGCCGCCTGTCGCGTACGCGGCGACACTCAGGGTCGTCAGACTGCCAAAATACGCACTTACAATTTTGCACGAAGCTTTGCCTCTGTTCCTTTCTGTACTCATGTGGTACAGTCAGCGTCAGATAAAAGATACCCCTTGGTAAAGGCTCAAACCCACCGAAGTACATACACACGCTACGCACGTGTACTCAGCTTCGCTTTCTATGAAAATGTATGAGGTAAAACCCACCGAAGTACACGCACACGCTACGCACGAAAATGACGTCATTGATACATTCGTGACTGACTCGGCTATAGCTCAACGTAGCTGAGCCGCGTGGCCGTGGACCGTGGGCATAGCGTGCGTGGCGGTGGGTTCGCGGCTTAATGCTCACTTTGATATTGCCAACCAAGGGACGGTACCTATTATCTGACGCTGATTGTACTCAGTGGACTGAACTATATTTTTATTTTTTTGCTCTACAGATTAGAATGGCCGGTGCGCACGCTGTCGTTCAGTTTCGACGGGCGACTGCTCGCGTCCGCCAGCGAGGATCACATCATCGATATTGGAGATACAGAAACTGGTGAGTCTTATATTTTATCTATTTATCCTGTGTACAGTTTAACCTTCATTCTCTGATTCAGTTTCTGATCCTTAATCCTTAAGAATCCTTATTATTAACACTAGTGATGTAACAATACAAGGCGTGTTTTTTTCCTTTCGATCAATACTCCTTTTGGTTAACAATAAAATGAAACGGAAACTAAAAAGGTTTTATCAAAGTCGGTATCAAGATTCCAGTCAGCATTCGCTATTCCTTATTATTAGTTTCGGATTTGGTGTTCCACACCTACTTAAAAAAAATCGCCCTGTGCTGCCATCTACGTTGATTATGTAGAGCTGGTCAACTTTTCAATCGTATTTTTACTGTTTTATTTCTCTTTATATATTATGTGCGTATGGATTGTGGAGAACTACTCAATCGTTCCTCCAGGTGAGAAAGTATCGGAGATCCCGGTCCAAGCATCCACGTTCACAGTCTCCTGGCACCCGTCCCGGTATTTGGTCGCGTTCGCGTGCGACGACAAGGACCATCCCGAGCGGAAACGGGACGCCGGGAACCTCAAGTTATGGGGACTGCCCAACGCCGGGTAGAGGAATACTTCAGCGTGAAAAAGGATAGAAGATACTAGGTTTGTGCAGGAAGAAGCAATACTAAAGCAACAAATGACGACAAATAAAACATTATATAAAACTAAAAATATTAGGTTTGTATAGGAACACGTAAGCAATGAAGGAAACCTTAAATAAAACGTAAATAAATACATAATAAGTCTTAAAATACGTATGACGTGTGTCTGAAAAGGCTCGAATAAATGACGATTATTTAATGTACTGAGTACGTTGCAATTTCATGTGCGATACTTATCCCGTGTGTAGTGTGAACTAGGATAAAAATCCATCTCCAGAGGTTTTGTCATGGCTATACCAAAGTAAGATTTCTATAAACGGAATTGATGAAATACTTAATGATGGTGATAAAACTACGAGTCTAGGTGTTGTAGCTTTATTATAATAATTTACTATTCAAAGAGAATGAAGAAGATCGTTAGGTGTTTTCAAAATTGGTGTAGCTTATAAAACTAGCGACCTGCCCTGGCTTTGAACGGAGCCCATTTAATAAAAATGAGCCAAATAGATTTTCCGAAATTTTCTTTTAAAATTCCAGCTGTTCCGCGTAAACATGCTTCATATTTATCAACTAAACTTGTATGTATGATTGTGGTTTTATATCAAAGATAGAAGACTATTTTCCAAAATTTCCTAAAATGTTGACTTCATATTTGGTACAAAAGTGTAATTTTTAGTTTTTAGCTGTAACTTTAATATAAGGTGTAGTATAAGATGTAAATTATTAAGTACTAAATTTTAAGGTTATAAAATAAAACATATTTTAAAATGTAATTATCTTTTATTTACATAAATCATTATAATGTATGTATATTATTACACCAACTATTTTCACAACCTGTATATAGGGTATCACGAACTACAGACACATTCATACACATACGAGATAAACATTTGTGGATCACGCAAATAATTTAACTCTATCCTAATACTAAAATTATATTTCATACTAGCTGTACCCAGCGGTTTTACCTGCGTGGAGCCTTGTCTCGTGGGAATTTTGAGATAAAAAGTATCCTATGTGTTATTCCTAGGTATGAGGCACATCTGTACCAAACATTAAAATCCATTTAATCCATTAAGTTTAAGTTTTGACGATTATAAGTGATTGTATCAATCTTTGATAATAAAGATAAATTGAATTTTGAATTTTTGAATTCAGTAGTTTTTGCGTGAAAGAGGAATAAACATCCACACATCGACACATCCACACTCACAAACATTCGGCTTTATAATATTAGTAGGATATCACCAAGTTTCAACCTGCAGTCTACCAGAATCTTCCATATTTTTCAACATACTCCTAGCGCCATCTATTGGTAAACCGCCGCATTTACTAATAACATCTTCTATAAAGGCGTCCTTAACGTTATCTGGCATATTCTTTGAGTTTCCTGAAATGTATATGTATGCTCCTTTCTCGTTTATAAGGTGCCATAGTGTTTCTTTGTGCTCGGATATTTTGTGTTGGACGTATCTGTAAAAAAACATCAATTTTGGAATTAGTCTACTAATTAGCCTACCCTGAATTAGGGCTAATTCAGGGAAATTGTAGTTGAGCGTAATTTGAGAACGAAAAATCTGGATTTTGATGCGCAAGTTGAGTTTTGGTTTTAATATTAATCTTAATTTAGTAATCGTAGGGCCTATTTAAGAACGTCGGTGGCGCAGGGGTTAAGGCCGTTGACTTCCGATAGGAAGGTGCCTGGTTCGAACCCAACCAGTCCCGCCACGTACCAATGTGTTTTCAATTTACGAATTCATAAGTACGTTAATTTCGACGCTCTTACGGTGAGGGAAAAACATCGTGAGGAAACCTGCACACCCCTGGGAAGAAATTCTAGGGTTGTGTGCTCCGTGACCAACCCGCACTGGCCAGCGTGGTTGACTAAGGCCTAATCACCCTAATTCAGGGTAGGCTCGAGCCCCTCACATGCATGAGCTGATGATGAGGGCCTATTTCACGACCTTCAAGTAGTGTTACTCACCAAGTAATGTTAGTTTTGTCTCTTTCTTACTTTATATCAAGTGACAAAGACAAAACATGTAAGTAGTGCACAATACAAGCATGTTTTCTATTGTTCAAACATATTTCAGTTTTGTGATCACCAACGCGCATCAAGCGTGGCGATTACGCCTTAAACGGGCAAACGACAGTGGTAGTAAGTAACTGTGATACTTGCTAGTCAGTTTGAAATAAAAATTAGGATTAAATCACTACATAGTATATAACATTAAATTAAAAATTTAAAAAACCCCCAACACAATTACTTTCAAGCCCCCATAACTTTTATACGGGTCAACCGATTTTCATCAAACATGTCTAAGAACACTCGCACGTAAGTCCCCTTTAATACAAAAAAAACTAAATTGAAATCGGTTTATCCGTTCGGGAGCTATGATGCCACAGACAGACAGATACACACAGACACGTCAAACTTAAAACACCCGTTTTTGCGTCGGGGGTTAAAAACAAAGTCGCTTTCTCTGTCCGAATGTATGCTTAGATCTTTAAAACTACCCAACGGATTTTGATGCGGTTTGTTTTAATAGATAGAGTGATTCAGTGGGACGGTTTTTAGCATAATTTTATCCCCATATTCCTACGGGAACTACGCACGCTAAGCTACTTACACTTTGCTCTCCTGATCCCTAGAAAAAGCACAGTACAAGCTAATCCTGCCGTTCCTCTCCATACTTTCTAACTCCTCTCTACAATGGAAGTCCTTATCCTTGTACCGACATCCGAAAAAGAGGTGTATGTGTTCAGCAGCGGCGGTGGAAGTGAAGCAACGAGTGAGGAGATAGCTTCGGAACGGCGCAAGGCCGGTACCTGGGCCTATTAGTATGGTTGGGGTGGTCTGAAAAACAAACATAAGTAGTAATTTAGTTTTCTATCGTTTTCATATAGAAATGACGACCTCGTTGGCAGAGTGGTCACCATGCCAGACTGCCATCCGTAAGGTTGCGGGTTCGACTTCCGTGGGGGTGAATATTTGTGTGAACCACAAATGTTTGTCTCGGTCTGGGTGTGTGTGTGAATGAGTGTGTGCGTAGTTTCTGATACCCTAGCTAGACACAAGTCATGAACTTAGTTAGGGGTCAGATACTATATTGAGTTGGTGTAGTGAATTATTACTTCTATCTAGGTTAATTACCAACTGTATCAGAATCTACGCAGAAACTTATTGGACAATCAAGACCGAACACACAAATTACCTAGTACGGGAATCGAACCCGCAACAAAGGGTTGCCTCTTTAGCATGGTAACGTTAGATTTCTCAAAAGTTTAACCAAACATCTCAATGAAGTACTTATAATTTTTTTTTTCGATTAATACTATAAAAATTAGTTAAATACTAGCTGTGCCTCGCGGCTTCACCCGCGTAATTCCCGTTCCCGTGGGAATTTTGGGATAAAAAGTATCCTATGTGTTATTCTGATGTATAAGCAAGATTATTGTAAAGTTTCATTAAAATCCATTCAGTAGTTTTTGCGTGAAAGAGTAACAAACATCCATTCATACAAACTTTCGCCTTTATAATATTAGTAGGATTATTAGTTAAATATTAAACTTAAGTTGTATCTTACTGTATCTTCAGGGAATCTAATAGTTCCTTTCTTGATCCACCCGTACACAACATCATCGGTGTTCAAGTCCTTGAGCCAGTTGGACGCGAGCCCTAGACGAGGGGTCTTCAGTTTGCTGAAGTATCTGAAATTAGTATTTTACTATTAAAATACTATATGGATGAAATAATTATTCACTTCATCATCTCATTATAGTAACTGACCCTTAACTAGGTTATCAGAAACTACGCAGAAACATCCAGACCATATAAATATTTGTGGTAATCAAGTAATAGTTATTTATGGTACAAGCGAGGTAAGTTGGTGATTTCTTCGGAGGCGCTATTGAGGCCCGAGCCGTCAGGCGAGGGTCTGAAGATAGCCGAGGATAGTAATCATCAATACACGCGTGTACCATACAACGTTTTTCAACACATTTGCGAAGAAATTATCATTTTTCGCTAATAAATAAACAGTTTTTCTATTCGCGCGCATCCAACACAACAATGGTGATCGGCCAAAGACTATTAGAATATACTTATTAAAAAAAATCAAATGAATGAATGAATGGAATCGACCATAGACCTACCAAAAGTAAGGCAACATAGTTGAAGTTTGTTTTTAAAATGTATGGACACCATTTTTTTGGTACCGAAACTTTTTTTAAACTAAACAATTTAAAAGAAAAAAAAAACACTAGTGAATCAAGCGTGTCATTATTCAACTGTTTTTGCACAAATAAGAGCCCCTTTATGAGCAAGTGTGTTGAAAAATATTGTATTCATCAATACTCTGTCGTCTAAAAAGTATTTTGTGTTTCGCACTAGTAGTCTAGTTAGGCAGATGCCATCTAAATATATATAACTCAAAGGACTGACATAGTGATCTATCAACGCACAAACCAAACCACTGGACGAATCGGGCTGAAATTTGTCATGCAGGTCGATGTTATGACGTAGGCATCCGCTAAGGATTCCCACGGGATTGTGATATATACGCGGGTGAAACCGCGTGGCACAGCTAGTAAATTAATAAAAGAAGAATATAAGTTGTAGTTCTAAATACACTAGTTACATAAACATTTCTTACCTAACAACAGCAACCAGTAAATCTACCCTCGTTCTATCAGAGAGACAGCTACTGGCGATAGAAAACGATCTCGGTTTGATAGTGGAGAACATCTCGAACATGACCTCGATCGTCAGCTTGGATGTCGACTTGTGGAAGTCGTGGAGCGCCTGGAGAGTGGACTTTATTGTAGGGGGATACAGTTTATAATGTAAAGACATTTTTATGGGGCTAGACTAGTTGCAGAGCTAAGGTTTTGCCTTGCGTAAAGTATAGTTGTGTTGTATCAAAGTTCATAAATAAATAATTTTTTTATCTATATTGAATTTATGGCATATAATAATAATAAAAACAGTATGCTTTCAACTGATATGTATGTGGCTCTATTGATAACTAGTCCGCCATCTTTGGAAGTCCACCATATTGGATATAAAATAGCGACATCATATCTAAACGTGTAACTATACAAGAGCACTATCGGTGGAAGATAAATTTAGTTGCAAGATATAACCCAGAAAATCTTGAAACATACATACAAACAAGCCAAACTATTGTAAAATAGACCTTATCATCTAAGAAATAAAGACCACAAATGCACTTTAATAACATTTACCTCCAAAATAGTTCTCCGTGGCCGCCTACAATAGTTCAACCAATCCTCTTGTCCCTCAGGCGAACTGAGCTCTATACACTTGTCTCTCTCTAACCTATCATCAGATACGAATGCTAGAAGAGAGAAGACATACTGCGTCGGGTAGCATCGCAGGTCCCAGTACTGTTCGGCTATTTCATACATCGTCAGTTGTTTTGAGAGGAAATGGGGGACTGGCATGTCTGGAAATGATATTTAATATTGGTAGATGTTTTTGGGGTTTATTTTCGTTGTATAAACTGGTAAAAACTTAGATAAGCACTGCTTTTTATTTTATTTTCCGCCCCACCCCCCCAAATCCCCTGTTGAGTTTTCTCTTAAGTTCAGTGTATGTATTTTCTTCTTTTCTTTATTAATGGGGGGGCTCCACCCCCCCGACCCCCTGTCGAGCTTTGCTTCTAAGTTCACAATCATGCATGTATTTTCTTTTTAAAAGGGGGGGCTCCCCTCTAATCTTAGTTACCTCCGCTGAACACACTTCACACACAAAGTAGTAGGTAAATAAACAGGATCCAAAGTCCATAAACTTTACATACAAGAGTATAAATAAAACACAAATAGTCCGAAACATATTTTTTATTCTTCGAGCCATCCGTCATCGTCGCTGAGCGCGCGGCGCTTGCCGGCGGTGTTCATGTAGGGGCGGAGCGCCCACTCGCTGTCGGCGGCGCCGAGCGCCTCCACCGTGCCCAGCTTGATCTCGAACAGCTTCATTTGGAAACGGGGACCTATTTCAGTGAGGTCTATTTCTTTGCCCGACTGAAATTGAAGAATAATTGTTATTGTGACATATAAAACAACTATTACTGAACTGAAATATAAGAAAATACTATATTGTGACATATAAAAGGCATATTATAAAGGCGAAAGTTTGTGAGTGAGTGTTTGTGTATGTACGTTTGTTACTTCCTCACATCTAAACGGCTGGATCGATTCATATGAAATTTGGTATAGATGTCCCTTATAACTAGGAATTACACATAGGATACTATTTATCCCAAAATACCCACGGGATAAGGCTCCGCGAGGGTAAAACAGTGGGGCACAGCTGGTAATATTATAATAATAGACCACAATATTTGTGAAGTGGAATACCAAACAAAATAACAGTATTTAAAATCTAATAAAATACAAACCTTTCTATAAGTATGTTGTCTGAAACATATGTAGTCGTCGTGGTTTGCGAAAGTGATCACTCTCTTCGAGTCTGGTTTGGGCACCGGGAACAAGTACTTCAGTATACTCATTGTTCTGAGACCTGTGAATTAATAGATTGTTTTAAATAGTTTATTAACCCATAGGAAACACTAACTTAATTGCTGTTTGAATCGTAGAATTAGAAGAAGTATGTCATAGAAGTTATGTAGACAGGGGTAGATTATACTAAACATTTAGTAGGTATAAACTTAAAATATTAAAGGGTTGAAATAAAACACTCGTGGTTGTATTTTGTTTTACATTTTCTGAAGTTTCGGATTCTTTACAGAAAATGTAAAACAAAATACAACCACGACAAAAATCCGTTTAAGTGTTTTATTTCAATGTGTAGTGTTCGTGTAAATCAAAGATATCAATATATTAAAGGGTTATATCAAGGATTTAGTCCTGTTTTAGTCTGCTAATAATTATAGAATGTTTTCACAGATGTTCCTTAAATAATGGAATAATAAAAAGTTGCTTCCATCCAATATGGTGTTGAGTCAAAGTAAGACATACCAAGCTCAGTCTTAAAGTTGTGGAACACGAGATGGGGGTACTGCTCGCTCATGGGCCCGATGTCGGGGATGTCGTGACGCATCACCACGCCGGAGAGTGTGAAAGAAGCTGTGGGACCGTATGGGAGGTGGCAGATTACCTGGAATGGTGAGATTTTGGTTATTTTTTGTGTTTGTAAAAATATAACACACAATGTATGAATAAAAAGGGATCATTGAATTGTTTGTATTCGTAAGACATTAGAATGACATAACATAACATAATCATTCACTACATCATCTCATTATAGTAAATGACCCATAACTACCCACAATTGACAACCAAACCAATTTATTTTTTGTTGTGCATTAGCGAGGACAAGATTAGTGTGAAATAAATTTTAGAAAATCCCCAAAGTAAAATCGGGCGAAACCAGGGCGTGCCACTAGTGGACTATTTATATAAATTGTGTTTGTGTTGTCAAGTTTCCATTCAGGTTCAATTTATAGGCAGGTGATGGCTGATCACTCATGATTATTATTTTTATCAACGTAAGAGAGACTCTTCTCAAACAGCCTGTGAAAATTAATAATAAAATCAATTAAGCAATATTTTTAGACTCACCAAACTATCAGGTACACCTCTATGTTCATGTACGACTATGAAATCAGTGACGTCGTTAGCGCGACACGCGTGAATCAGCTGGGACATCTCGTAACCACCGCGGTTCATACGCTGGCTGTTTGGGAATACTAATCTGGAAAAAAAAAAATTATGCATAATTTATGTGGAACTTCAAAGACAAGTTCATGGCAAATACCTTTACCAAAAACTATCTTGAAAATTTTGAATAGACCAAAGACTAGTCTTTATTTTTGTAGATATTCATCCTACTAATATTATAAAGCCGAATGTTTGTGTGTGTGGATGTATGGATGTTTGTTCCTCTCTTACGCAAAAACTACTAAATGGATTTTAATGAAATTTGGTACACATGTTCCTCATACCTAGGAATAACACAAAGAATACTTTTTATCCCAAAATTCCCACGGGATAAGGTTCCACGCGGGTAAAACCGCGAGGCACAGCTAGTCCTCAATAAATGAGCAATTCAATGCTAAAGAATTTTTAATTCAAACCAGTCATTGTTTCACAAATTCACAAACAAACTATTCAGCTGTATAATATTGGTACAAATTTAATTTATTTTAGATTTAATTTATTTGTGGCATGAGAGAAGAAGAAAAAGTTTAGATTGTATTCCCAGATTCTGATGTCAAATTATGTACAGAAAACATATAAAACCCACCTAAGTTCCTTAACAAACATCTTAAGCCGAGCGCTCGGTTCTCTAGATGTGGTGATCATAATTTTGGGATCCTCAACGCCTGCGAATCTGTATTCATCATCTTGTGAGTCCTTTGTGTTAGCTCCACCACTGAATCCACCGATAACTGCTGCGCGTTCTGGTCCTGAAGGAGGATTTAGTTTTAGAATATTGGATTGGAATTAAACTATCAATTTTATTAGGCAACTGGCCTTAAATAACCTTAAATATGTATATTTCCAGTATCTAGATTTCTAGAAAATTAGAAAAAATCCACATATAATAATTACTTGGCTTGGGATACAAATCCACAACGATTTCGTACCCACAACAGAGAACTGTTTGGTAAGATGGTAAGGTTTACATTTAGTCATAAAACAATAATCTAAAGTAAATAACAGTATTAAATTGTTTAAAAACTTACCTTTATCATCATATTCTAATTTCTTCTGTAATTTAAGAGCTTCTTTCCTCAAATCGCCATGAATAGGAATGTTTTCTTCTAAACACTTTTTCAACTGCTCTTTCTTAGCTTGAATACTTTTTTGTTTATCTTCTACAGACTTTCTGTACAAATATTCACGGCGCAAACGCGCCTGTCGTCTCAGCATTGTTATTTATTACAAGTTTCATGAGTTAAAAAGTAATTTTACAACAAAAACATAGTATTTTGATGCGATTAACCAACCAATTTGAGGTTATGTTGTGCTGTGCTGTGCGTGCGTTTGACAGTAAATAGTGATTAGTGACGTTGACGTTCTCAGTCGTAAGTTTATTAATTTAACGTTCCGTTACTCATAAATAAAAAAATTAAAAGTTAGAATTTATTATTCGTTTATTTTTTTTTATATTTTGAATAACACTTTTTGTGCTTCACGGCTTAATCGGGTTATTCCCATAAGAATTTCAAGATAACAATTATTTTATGTGCTTTTCCTGGTTATAAGAGACTATTCACACTAATTGCTTGAGCTTGAAAGAAAAAGAAATACCTACCCATTCATCCACACAAACATTATATTGGAAAAATTAGTTAAAAGCTTTTCTTGAATGAAAACCAAATACATACCTATACATTAATTTACACAAACTATCGTATTTATAAAATTAGTATATTACTGACCTTCATGATATTGTTCCACTAATATTTTATGATGAGGTTTTATATCCAGATTATGGGTTTCAAATATACCAAATAGATCATCAATATCTTCCTTACAATTCCTAGGTCGGATATTGAAAATATCTCCTGGCTCGTAACTTAAAGAACTCCCATTTTCTGTTTCCAGTGTTATTAATCTGACATCCTGCAAGTTGAAAATGTTTTAATAAAGCTATCTTATCAAAGTACACACATATTTGTATATTTCACTAATGGTCTGAGGTAATTCTTGTTTTTGCTGAGTCTATGAGAATTCTAGGACAGAAAAAAAAGTTATATATGATAGCCAAGTTATTTTTATGATGTCAGTTATCAGACAGTGAAGGTCCTATAAAAATCACTCCAAAAAAAAAATAAAAAAAAAAATAAATCTTTATTGCCCAATCCAGAACAAACCAACAATAATACTTTTGGGTCCCATTATCACTTTTGTACCCAGGGCCCTTATAGTTCAAAAAAAGTCCTTATAAATAGATCAACTTCATTTTATAATAGATCAGGATTCATTTTTAAAGAATTTCCAATAAAAAGTTTAGTTAAAATTAGTTATAAAGATTAGTTAAAAACAAGTTTTTTTACCTGAAAATGATTTTCATCCGTAGTCCTTTTATTGCTAACAACTTTAAATAAATTAGCCTCATTAGCTCCGTCAACGAAATTGTCTCTAAAATAAATATCTTCCGTCTTTTCAGATATATTATTTTCTACATCTTTAACTAAAGATACTTTCCATCGTGGTATGAAACTTTGATTTAAATTATCTATTCGTATATTTGGAAAATAGTTTTTGAGGGTTGTAAAATAGTCTTTTAGCCACGGCTGCATTACTGCATCATGACCTAGGTCATGTTGGTAGTCACAGAGGCCTAGAAAAAAAAGTATTTAATTCAGTATATTTTATGTTAAAATACACTTTTTACATAATTATCAAAACTTTACCTCCCATGCTAGTTAGAGACTGTAGTATAATACAATATCTTATTAGAATATTAATAAAAAAGATAATATTGTTTGAAAATAATTAATAAATGGACAAACTTAACAGTTAACATAAGCCTTGTTCTCATAGAAAATGTGGAACTTGAGCATGATTGAAATAAATAAATGAGCAATTTCTGATATCTAGATACAAGTTTCAAACTTAGTACCCCTAACTAAGTTACTATAATGAGATGATGTAGTGAACGATTATTTAATGATATCTTACCAATATTAACCAGTGGAGTAGCACCAAGTTGCAACAGTCGTTTGTGCAGCTTTTTACCAACAAAATTGAATTTATTGTACGAAGAATCGCCAAACGCTAGCACACCAAACTTTAAGTTCTTTAAAGAGTTGGACGGCAAGTTCTTTCTGAGTAGAAACTTCCAGAACCTCTTCATATTATCAGGCTCATCTCCTTGGCCAGTCGTAGCGCATATAAACAAGGCGAATTTCTCGTGGATAAGCGAAGAAATAGGATAATCGTCCAACGCTTGCACCGGGCCTTGAAAACCCATAACTTTGGTAGTTCGCCATATTCTTTCAGCTGCTTCTTGAGCAGTGAATGTTTGGCTACCGAAGAGAATCAATAGACGGTCGGTTTCAGTCATTGTTATTATAAATTCACACACCAATTAAATAATAAAACATGAAAATTGAATTTGGTGAACTTTGTCAGATATCAGCTGATGAAAACTGACAGATGTCAGACAATTACATGTCGTGACATGACATGACATTAACAATAGTTCAATTCTTTTTAATTTGATGGCTTTTGTAAGCCATATTCACATACATTCTCATGAAATTCTCAGTTCGAATTATTCAGGATTGTAAAGGCACAGAGTTGAGAAAGTTCGAACGAGGAGCCTGCGAGTTGCGTGAGAAAATAACTAGTCTGCATGGCGAGATTTCGGGGTTTATTTAAGATATTTAGAGGGTATCTCTATCTTCCACCAGATCTGGGCATCTGACGTATAGTACCTATACAGGGTGTCCCGTAAGTAGTGGACCAACGGGATGTGGGGGATAGGGGAGACCGTGGTTTGGGAACGTCTCATTCAAAAATTCAGTCACCGCGTAGTTTCAGGCCTTGTGCATAACCAACATCTACGTTAAGTTAAGAAGCACGTACGAATGTTGCAGTACGAAGGTGAACCTGCCCACTATTCACGGTAAGTGACTGAATTTTTGAATGAGACGTTCCCAAATCGATGGTTTGGACGCGAAGGTACTATTTCATGGTCCGACTTGAATCCTTTGGATTATTTTCTATGGGGTTTCCTCAAAGAAGCAGTTAATGAGACAAATATTTCTGATAAAAAGAGAGTTATCACAAAATTTCAATCATGTTGCTGAATTGATAAAAAAACATCAAAGAGCCCAAAAAAGTTTACAAAAAGACTTTATACGAAGATGTTTTCATGCACAAGAGCTAAAGAAAAGCATTTTGAACCCTTAATTTAAAAATAAATTGAGTAATAAACGAATTTCCATAATTAGCAATGAATTTTTGATTTCTCTCAAAAGTTCCCTTTTACGTTGATATTAGTTAAAATAAAAAACTACTCATTTTAAACCACAGTGTTATACGTTTTTGTAATCCTTATGACATGTAGATGTTTTTAAAATAAAGTGCCACAAGGCTACAATACATTTTTTTTACACCAGCTCAGCTCAAATACCACTTAGAGTATTTTGAAATTTAACAATTGCACTTGTTTTGTTGATTAATTTTAATGTTAATGATAACTACACTAAAAAATGATTTAAATTAGAAAAACCTATGTATTCTTAACGCCCTTGAATAAAAATAACATCAAAATAAGTAATAGATTTTGTAGAATTAAGAAAAATGTGCACATAGTACGATAATTTCACCTACTTACTAAAAAACGTTATAACTTTAAAACTATGAGGCCTAGGACAATAAATATTGGTGATTCTGGTAGGTAACGGTCTCCCCTATCCCCCACATCCCGTTGGTCCACTACTTACGGGACACCCTGTATAATATTACGATAATATTTATACATATTTTACCATATTTCCTGTTTCCTCCAGGTTTCAAATTAAACCTATTTAACAAGAACTATTTTCCCCTCTTAAATAGGAGTAATTTGCAACCCTAAAGCTGTATTTAATTTTATTTAAAGTCAATTACCTATAAGTATAGCGAGATATGTACACACTTTAGGGACCAAAATATTAATTAGATCTAATGAAAGTATAATAATTTTACGATTTATTATTACAATGTTCATACTGGCGTTAGAGACAGACACTGACTCGTGAAGCCATTATAGAGTTGAGCACAACTTCTGCATCAGAGGACTTCATAGGCTCCTAACTTCCAACCGCCAACATCTTAGCGCACTGCCCTTCCTGCCCTTCCTGCAAATTAACAATCTTATACAAACAGAATGAGTTTTTGTTTAAAACTTGAAGTAGGTACCTACTTATTAAAATTTCTGCACAAATATATATTTGTCTCAATATTTTTTAAGTTAGTAATTACCTATTTTGTTTTACATTTCTGAATTTCGATAACTAAGTATATTCTAGCTAAGTATATTATTATGAATTTAGCAGGAGTTAGGACAATAAACTTGCTTGCAATAAGCAAGAGTAAGTACCCAGTCGGTTTACCTAGTATAGTTGCATACTCGTAAGTTTATTACGAAAAGTAAGAGAAAAGTTTTCAAGAGTAGTACCTCTCCAGCCTATACCCTTGGATTCAAAATATTTTTTAAACATAAGTAGATAATAAACTTACTCGTAGGTAATATAGTTTTTTTGTCTCGAATTGTAATTATCCTTACACAGGACACAAGATGAATTTTCATCTTCTAATATCCTCTCACCCCAAATTTTCATCCCTCGCTCAATACCCCCAATATTTTACATCCTTGTTTCTCTTAAACGGAAGTAATTTTCTGTTTCATTCATATTTGGCGCACGGCAGTCTCGCATTCCGTGTTGGCGGGCTCAGTCGTTTTAGCAAAAACGCGGGAAAAGAATCTGTGTAGTGGTTTTATTTTTTATTTTTGTGTGCCAAGCTACTGTAGCTTGGCTGAATAAAGAACAACAAAATGTAAGTAAAAAAATATTGATATTTTCTCTAAATAATAACTTTGAATAATTTTCGTGCTCACCTTTGACATTTCAAAATGCTTCGCATTTGAAATAATTATATTTCTGTGATTAAGTAAAAGAAAAATACTTATTATAATCAAAATAAATTAATAGGAACACTATTTAATTAATTTTAGATTATAGTGTAGGTATTGCAGAATTTAAAACCTGTGAAGTAGTTTTTCATTGAACTTATAAAGAAAAGTTTTTAATTGTGTGCTTAGACAATTAAATAAAACATATATTTTAATAGTAACTAATATATTTAAATAAAAAAAGTATCTTACATCGAAAAAATCTTATATTTAATTACTTACCTACCTTAATAAAAAATATCTTGTATTTATAATATTTAATTGACGAAACGACATTCACAATTTACAAACTTAAAATTTTAAGGTCATCAAAAGATTGAAATAATAATGAACAGGAAGTTCTTATTACTTAATAAAATTAATGTTTTTACCTTGATAATATTTTAACATTTTATTTTTAGTTTATTTTACACAATTATATTATAAAAATCAAGCTTAGATGGAAGAGCGACGCTCAAAACCACGTGCTTTCTCCACATAATTTTTTTTAAAGAAAAAAAAAAGACTATAAAATATAACATAATTTGATAGGTGTTGCTATAATATAACAAAAAAAAAAACAAATGACCAAAAACTTAGTAGTTATTCTTTTTTTTAATTCCCGTTTCCCGCCATTTCTGTCGGATGTTGCGTCAGTGAGCACGTGGCGTCATCGATCGCCCGCCGCGCCCGCCCCGCCCCCGCAGCTGCCTACAATCTGTGACCCTCAGTGTGACCTCTATAAATGTCTTGCCTTTGACCCCAGACTATTTTCAACTTTGTCTTAAATAGTAGATTTATCTCGGGGATTTAATCCGAAGACTTTTAATAGAATAATTTATTATTGTCTAATTTATAGACGAAAGTTGAGTAAATAAGTGGTACGTAAGTAATTACTTAAGTAAGTACTTATTAGTTAAAGTAGTTGTGTAGCGAGTCCGTATAACCCCCGCGTAACTTTTCCGTATATTAATGGGAAATAAGCATTCGGAAAAATTACGCGGGGAATCGATCGATCTTTATTTTTATAATCCTACTAAAATGTATTATAAAGCCGAATGTTTGTGAGTGAGGATGTTTGTTCCTCTTTCACGCAAAAACTACTGAATAGATCTTAATGAAATTTGGTACAGATGATCCTCATACCCAAGAATAACACATAGGACTTGTTATCCCAAAATTCCCACGGGATAAGGTTCCACGCGAGTAAAACAACGAGGCACAGCTAGTTATGATTATAAAACTTAAATTAAAAAATGGTGCAGTCGCCGTTTACAATATAAAAGCTGAACAAACTAAAAGTATTAATAGGTATGTAAGTACTTAGTTATTTACACAACATTTTCTCTGTAAAAACTGTTTTAAGTATTATTTATTTTCGTCAGTAAAGTGTACCTACTTATGTAAGTATCTACTTAGTATCTAAAACTGCGACACTATTTTCTATATTAGCTTGTATTTTAACTTTTAAGACTTTTAAGGAAATATACCTAAGTTGATCTGTGGGATTTTCAAGATAAAATTATCTTACCATGTAATAAAACAGAATACAGAAAATTTGCTATATGCAAATCACCTACATATACTTAGTAATAAAAATTACAAAGAAGTAATCAGGTGAACATACGATTAGTTACAAAGTGACATTTTCTAAATAAACAAAATAAAACAGAAAATGTTTATCTGTTTTAATTAGTGCTAGTCAATATTAATAACTAGCAGCGCCCCGCGGTTTCACCCACGTAGTTCCCGTTCCCGTGGGAATTTCGGGATAAAAAGTATCCTATGTTCTTTCCCGGACCATAAGCTACCCCTGTACCAAATTTCAAGTCAATCGGTTCAGTAGTTTAGCCGTGAAAAGGTAACAGACAGACAGACAGAGTTACTTTCGCATTTATAATATTAGTTAGGATAGTAAGGATAAGGATGTAGTTTGTGATTAAGTCGAGGATAAATAAATACTTACCATAGATAGGTACCTAAGTTTGTTTATACAGGGTGCAGTTTTTATAATTACTTAAATCGATGACATGGTTCCTAATACAGAATTGGGAATGGTAAGTAGAGTATTCCCAATTCTGTGGTTCCAAAGAACAGATCTTTGTATCTCTTTTAGTTACAGATTTTCCCCCACTGACCGTTCTATTTGGGCCACCCTGTATACCTCCTTACATTTAGCATCGGGATGCAGAGAAGGTATACAGGGTGTCGCTACAATCCCAGATTTTTAATTTACTACAATCGGCATCAAATATGATTGAACACGGCTTAACAGATTTTAATAAAACTTTGTCTGTGAGTTGGTTGTTCTTGTTGTAAAGCGATTACTTAGTCAAAACCAAGTTAAATTAAAAAAAGAACTTTGGGAATAATCGGAAAGTGTTTTTTTTTTAATCTACATACATCGACCTCAGTCTTCTCGTGACCACGATCGGTGTAACCCGGTCGAAACGTAGAGGTAAATAATAATTATGTTATACGCGATTAAGACCTGTAAATTATGCAACAATACATACATCGATTCATAAACGACGAGGCTTAATTTAAAAAGAAACAAAAATACAACTTCCTCCTTTTTCAAGTCAGTTAATAATCAAAATGAACAATGATTGATTTGTAATTAACATCGTTCAATGAGCACGTTATTAGTTCAAGACCGAACTGATTATTTTAATAGCCAATTTAAATAAGATATAATTTAGGTAATTTCGGCTAAATAATGACGTTCTTGTAAGACTCATGCAAGGTTTTTGTGGTAATTGATTTTGACCGACTTGCAAAAGGAGGAAGTTCTTAATTCGTGTTTATTTTACTTTAGTGTCCGTCAATTAAGAAACGAGTTTTTTTAATATTATATTCATGATAGATTTTTAACATAATATTTTGCCTTTTTTTTTAGTACTTACTTCTATACGTAATTAGCGGCCCGCCCTGGCTTCGCACGGGTCCAATTTTTCCGTTGATATTCCAAATTTTTTTACATAAGAACCTTCTGCAGAGTATTAGAAAACTACAAAAGAAAAAAATAGCCAAATCGGTCTAGCCATTCTCAAGTTATAGCGTCAGGTAGGAAAACCCGACTTATTTTTATGTAGTAGAAGATTATAAAGGCTGAAGATTTTATTCATTTGTTTGAACACATTTTGCACATTTTCGAGGCGTATTAAACTTCAGTCTTTGTGACCTAGGTTTCTGTCTGTAAGTTACAAATGTAAAAGAAAATGAAAACCGCTATAGAAATAGTTTTATTTAAATGAGTATACTAAAGTGTTCACGTAAATCAAAGAAATCAATAAGTATTACTATTGTATCTTGAAGTATCACTACATAGTATAAAACAAAGTCGCTTTCTCTGTCCCTATGTATGCTTAGATCTTTAAAACTACCCAACGGATTTTGATGCGGTTTATTTTAATAGATAGAGTGATTCAGTGGAAAGGTTTTTAGCATAATTTTATCCCCATATTCCTACAGGAACGGGAACTACGCGCGTGAAACCGCGGGGCGCCGCTAGTTTTTATATAAAAGCCAACGAAGAACCTACAATAAGTAGTCATTATTAGTGACGTGACTGTGACGTCAATGATAGAAGCTTACACAGTACAAAGTAATGTAAGCAAACGAACTTAAATGCCAAGTACGTGTCGGGCCATGCGCATTAGCTTCCTATGTTAGCTCCACACTACACTTGACATTTAACAAATGTTTGGGTTCCTACTAAAAATATACAAAACTAGCGGCCCGCCCCGGCTTCGCACGGGTCCAATTTTCCCGTTGATTTTCCAGATTTTTTACATAAGAACCTTCTACAGAGTATTAGAAAACTACAAAAGAAAAATTAGCCAAATCGGTCTAGCCGTTCTCAAATTATAGCGTCAGAAAGGAAAACCCGACTTATTTTTATATAGTAGATATAGATTTACGAGTATATTACCTAGATATGTAGGGTACTTATCAGAAACAGGTTCTTTCCATGATTTTATTGTACCTATAATTTGTACCGTTTTTCTTCTCATATAAAAACTATTGATTGATTTCTATTGACGTTTTGATGTCTAGTATGAAAATACGTAACAGTGTCTAAGCTAAAAGTTATGGAGATAAAAAATCCCTAGGTACTAATATTTTAAATGCGAAAGTAACTCTGTCTGTCTTTCGGTCTGTTATCTTTTCACGGCTAAACTACTGAACCGATTGACTTGAAATTTGGTACAGGGGTAGCTTATGTTCCGGTAAAGAACATAGGCTGTTTTATCCTGAAATTCCCACGGGATCGGGAACTACGCGGGTGAAACCGCGGGGCTCAGCTAGTAAGGAGATAAAGGTATGGAGATACAAACAAGGTGAAACATTAGATTAGAAGGTCTGTTTAGTCTTAAAGTTATCCGAAAGTTTGTGGAATGCAGAAAGGGGTGAGATTCCCTCTTCTTTATAACGAAACTACCGCTTCTATATAAAGGTTACTTATCAGTAGAGGATAAGTAATAATAAGATATATAACTTGCCGTGCGTGTCCCTACACCTGCACACGCGAGGACCTTTACAAGGCCACTGATAGTGCCATATCGGTGGACGAGTTCTGGTCCTCAAAAAAATGAGTCGACACGCTAAGAAGAAGTAGAGGATTTAGGCTGAGCTGACCAGAGGCTAAGTATAAGCGGGAGCCTAGGGTGGAAAATGATAAAGCACAAACGCATTACTACTTATAAGAAAAGTATATAAATTATGTATCTTATTAAACATCGTCAGCAGTGGGCAATAAAAAATCGAATAGCTTGCTGGCACTTGTAAATCCACGACTGTTCCTTGATAGGACTATGGAACTCAAAACACGTGTTTGCAAAACCAGTTATTCAATATAGGCGACTATTCAATATAGGCGACTGAGGGGTCTTTGCAAATAGGGGTTTGGGATGCGGAGGGCTGCACCCCTTAATGGGTCAAGGTTAAGTCTAGGACATGGGGCTGAGGGTACTTGAGTAATCAATAATAATTACCTTGGTATGTTTTCTAGTTACTTCTTGGTAATAATTTATAGCACTTAATTGATTCTGATCCTATTTGCGCTTTTTCTTATGTCTGTTGTTTTAATACATACTTTTAATGAAAGGATACATATGTAATGTAGGTAGATAGATAGAAAGAAAAGATTATTGTACATACACACTCACAGCGAAAAAGAAGAAAACAGAATAGTTAAATACAAGTAGTTAGTTGGTACATACATTAGACATTACATACATAAACATTAAATTAAAAATTTAAAAAGCTCCCAACACAATTACTTTCAAACCCCCATAACTTTTAAACGGGTAAACAGATTTTCATCAAACATGTCTAAGAACACTCATAAATAAATTAATTGAAATCGGTTCATCCGTTCGGGAGCTATGATGCCACAGACAGACAGATACACACACACACATACAGTCACGTCAAACTTATAACACACCTCTTGCGTCGGGGGTTAAAAAGTGGCCTTAACATAAGGATATTTTTTACTCGAATTATTTATTTCCAACCATTTAATGGAATAAGTAATCTTTAGATTGAACCGATTTTGAATTTGCTTAGATAGATAGATTAGATTTTTTTTTCAAAATCCTTAATATACCTACTACTAAAACAACAAAATAAATAAGCTATTTGATAATTCTAGATCTAATTTAGTTTACTTGTGGTACTAAGCAAACTTGTGATAATTCTGATAAATAATATGTATCACAGTTGAGTGTTGCCCTGGTGACCCTAGATAGTGATGTTTACGTAATGTTTATGTAATTATCATAATAAGTACATAATATACATGAGTATTCACAATTGATATACATAATTTCTTTGCAAATAACTATTAATATGAAGTTCGGAAAAAACATTTTGTTGTCATTTGAAAAAGGTACTTATAGTTTAAAACCAAGATTAATATTTATCATTTGAAACATATATTGAAACTAGCTGTGCCCCGCGGTTTCACCCGCGTAGTTCCCGATCCCGTGGGAATTTTGGGATAAAATATTAGCCTATGTCCTTTCCCGGACCATAAGCTACCCCTGTACCAAATTTCAAGTCAATCGGTTCAGTAGTTTAGCCGTGAAAAGGTAACAGACAGACAGACAGAGTTACTTTCGCATTTATAATATTAGTTAGGATTAGGATTGGTTAGGATTAACCAAGATTTATGTAAAACAAACATAATATACGACCAGGTATGGTCGTATATTATGTTTGTTTATACATACATTACTTATGAGTATATTTTTACAATCGTAGTTTTATTCTTTAAATACCCCCAACAGAACGTACTACAAAGCTTTGCTTCCAACCTTTTGAATTCAACCTCTTTTGATAAGTGCACAATGACTGTCCTTGGGAATGAGTGCTCAGGAGTTTTTGCATATGTTTTAGCGATTAATGTTCGTGGAATAATGTAGAAAAAGATAGTGGTTATAAAGGAAATAAATCTCCAATAATAATAATATTTGTATTCGTTAAATAGTAGTTTAAAAACAAAAACACAGTACTTCTATCTTTCTTCTGTGATAATAACGCACAATATTTTGGTAACTTTTTGTAATAAGCAAATTAAAAGGCAATAAATTTAATAAATAAAACAAGCCTTTATTACTGTAACTTACATGCTTAATAATGAGTACATATCTACATAATATGTATATCTAGGATAAAAGAAAGTTGTGTTAGTTACACTATTTATAACTCAAGAATGGTTGAACTGATTTGGCTGAAAATTGGTGGGGAGGTAGCTTAGAACAAAAGAAGGACATAGGATACTTTTTATCCCGAAATTCACACGGGAACGGGAACTACGCGGGCGAAACCGCGGGGCACAGCTAATAACATTTATAGAAACTACTTACAAATAGTACAATAGAAAAACTATAGGAATCATTTATTTTAACTTTAATTCGTAAAAACCTATAATAAAGGTTGCGCTACGAGTTATGGTGTCGTAGCACCATAATACGCTACGAAAGTGCTACGCATTTACTACGACCTTCTTCTATGAGTAGTTTTCTATGTAATGTAGCTTTCTCTAAGTGCCTTCAAGGTTTTGTTCCAGAATTTATATTTTATACAGTGAACTAGTATTCCAGCTTTTTATTTTTAATATAAAAACATATAATATAATTGTTCCAAAATGTCTGAAAACGACAACTGTAAAGATAAATTATAATTAAGAATTACTTTCACTAAGTTCAAAAATGTATTTAAAACACAAGAATCTTAACAATCTTCTTCTAATAGTTTTTAAAACCAAGAATAAAACATCGGATAAAACACTTTTTTTTACCAAAATTCCCACGGGATTAGTGCTATCCCGAGTCAAACCAAGAAGCGCAGTTAGTCATTAATGAAACGCACTGAGAACTAGGAGTGAGAGTCTACATTTGGTCTTCCTGTTTAATCCAACAATTCCTTTCGACAAATTGTATTATCCAATTTAGTTGGTACCCGTATTTCGAGTGCAGTGTACGTTGAAGTATTTTGAATCTAAAATACTGAGTATTAAGGTTTATTTTCCTGGTGATATTTGTCAGTTAATAATGGTTGGGAAAATTGCTGTCGCCGGTCTTAGTGTAGGACTTAGAGGAAGACGGATTGTGCAGTTTGTATTTAAAAATAGAATAATAACTACTTATACTAATCCTACCAATATTAACATAACATAACATAATCATTCACTACATCATCTTATTATAGTAACTGACCCCTAACTAAGTTCGAAACTTGTATCTAGGGTATCAGAAACTACGCACACGCTCATTCACACACACACCCAGACCGAGATAAACATTTGTGGTTCACACAAATACTTACCCGCACGGGAATCGAACCCGCAACCTTACGGATGGCAGTCCGGCATGGTGACCACTCTGCCATCGAGGTCGTCGTTGTCATTATAAACGAGAAAGAATTTAGATGGAGCATAGATCTATGGATGGATGTATGGATGTTTGTTACTCTTTCCCGTAAAAACTATTAAACCAGTTTAAAACCATTTTTCGAAATTATTCAAGCATACAAAGGTGACAATAACTTGACGATTTGCAGTTGTTGGACGTACTTCGTTTTTTGTTTTTCCCAATACTTAGATTGGAAGCCTCAAACATTTTCCTTGTTGACATATGAACATTTTTTTATATCATTGTCCTGGCTTATCTATCTCTTAATATATAAAATTCTCGTGTCACAGTTTTCGTTGCCATACTCCTCCGAAACGGCTTGACCGATTCTCATGAAATTTTTTTGAGAATATTCAGTAGGTCTGAGAATCGGCCAACATTTTTTTTTCATCCCGAAATTCCTACGGGAACGGGAACTGGAACTACGCGTGTGAAACCACGGGGCGTAGCTAGTATAAAATAAAAATCCAATAAGTCATCACCATCAGTGGCCTCTACATCTGTAACAGATGATATAAGCAGTGTGTGGTGATATTGAGCGACACCTGCTACGGTGACTAGTTAAACCGATTCGGGAACGGCAACAGCGTCCACACCTTGTGCAGGCGTATAAGTAGTACTTACATTATTATTTCAATACTAGCTGCGCCCCGCGGTTTCACCCGCGTAGTTCCCGTTCCCGTGGGAATTTTGGGATAAAAAGTATCCTGTGTTCTTTCCCGGACCATAAGCTTTACCAAAATTTCAAGTCAATCGGTTCAGTAGTTTAGCCATGAAAAGGTAACAGACAGACAGAGTTACTTTCGCATTTATAATATTAGTTAGGATTAGGATGTTTCGCGTAACTCAAAGAAATATCATAGGTATATGATTATTGACGTACACAGAAGCTAGTAGACACCTACGTACATAAAATACAGCTGAATAAATCAACGAAAGTAAGGTATTATGTGGTTACGTAACTGTATGTGCCCCAGATATTTAGGTTGATATCGATTTGGTACAATAATACCAAGAGTTCACTGGCTTCGGAAACGGTTGATGTAGGATTTGTTCTTTTGGTTGTAATTAGTTTTTAGTTAATTAATAAGTTAAATAACCGGTTTAATGTAAGTATTATACGAGTATAAGGTTAATACACTCTTATTTCTAAATATAGCAACGGATTTAATTTGCCTTCGTGTAAAAAAACCGGCAAGGTGTTTAAATTAACTTCGATCTAGGTTTCTCAAACATATGGTTGCACGTACCCCTGGTTATAAGAAAATTCATCACTTTTTTCCGGAATATTTTTCCTATCTAGCTATTCAAAAACAATTAAAGACATTTTAAATCTTAAAGAGTGCCTTTACCTAAATCTTATCGCGAACACCGTACTTACCATCGATTGACAAACCTCTTATAGTGTCCATTTGAGAATCCTTGACATTTTTTTTTTATTATGATCTGTCTAACCAAATAACTTCTTCAACAGGTCACCAAAGAAAAGCGATGACTGCGAGAGCGAGACACTCAAATCTGAGCCAGAAGGCGAGGAGGTTAAAGAAGAAAATGCTTTGGAGGCCAAAATGTCCCTACTGAACGGGATCACGGTGATCGTCGGGTCTATAATAGGGAGTGGTATCTTCGTATCACCGACTGGAGTGCTGAAGTATACGGGGTCTGTTAATGCCAGTCTGCTAGTGTGGGTCGCTTCTGGAGTTTTTAGTATGGTAAGTTTTTTAAATAATACACACCAATAGCATTTATGGGAGCGCCAAAGTTCACCTAAAATTTCAACTCCGATAATTGGAAATCCGAAAATTTTCTTCCTAACATTTTTTATCCTAACAATCGCAACTCCTAAAATCTTTGTCACTAATGTTTTAATTCCGAAACATTCAACTGCATAAAGTCAGTAGCAATAAACATCTTTTACACTTTTATTTGTTTTCCTATATTTTCTCAACATAACCATCGTTCATACTATTATTCAAAGTCATATCTTTTTTGTTTAGATTTATTTTTATTTATTATAATCAATATTATATACATAAATTTTTCGTAACTTTGTTTTTACATAACATGTAGGTATAACATATAACGCACGAGCCGAGCGAGCAAAACCAGAGTCCTGCTCCAATCATTCAGTCAAGTTCCAGTAACGAATCGGTCCTATTCCTAATTATTGGTTTAGGTTATGTTGGAACTGTGACCCCAACGCACGAGCCGAGCGAGCGTAGCGAGCGTGCCGCGGCAGCGGCCGGCGAAGTGCCAGAACCGAATTGGTCCTTTAGTTATGGTTATGGTAAACTCCCAGGCCATAAGCATAACCGTAAACGAGTCGTATAATAATCATTAAAACTATAAATATCATCTTCTACCCACATATATTTTTTATTACACTTGGTGAATGTTTCTTTCTGAGCATGAGTGAATAATAATATTATGGTAAGTATATTTAGGGATAAAAGCGTTATGATAAAAACAGTAGGAGTTTAAATATGTTTACATTAATGATGTTAGTAATTAAAATTTTCGGACACATCAGTGTTATGAGCATCGTCGGTAGCACTACAAATAGTATGAATTAAAACTTTAGGATGAAAAATTTTAGGAAGAATGATCATTCGGACTACAAATAGTTAGGAAAAACATTTTCGGGTAAAGAACTTTAGGTAAGCCAATATGGACCCAGCATTTATATATGGGTAGGTAATTGAGAGATTGAGACTTCTGTTTCCAGCCTTTTTAACCCCCGACACAAAATGAGGGGTGTTATAAGTTTGACGTGTCTGTGTGTATCTGTCTGTCTGTGGCATCATCAGATGAACCGATTTCAATTTAGTTTTTGTATTAAAGGGGGCTTACGTGCGAGTGTTTTTAGACATGTTAGATGAAAATCGGTTGTCCCGTTTAAAAGTTACGGGGGTTTGAAAGTAACCAGTGTGGTGGGTTTTCTTTAAATTAATTTAAATGTTATTTTCTCTTTTTACACGCTTTTTATTAGCTTCACATGTATGTTTGTATGTTTGTTTGTAACCGACTTCTTTGGGCGCTATTTTGAACCACTTTAAACGGCCAGATTTCGTTCAAACTTTGTAGATTTATTGAGGACCGATGACAATACACTAATTTGATAAAATTATTCCATTTTTCAATTTGCAAAATATGATTTTTGTTAATTTATACTAAAAAG
The DNA here is from genome assembly GCA_958496195.1 of Timandra comae. Classification (NCBI taxonomy): domain Eukaryota; kingdom Metazoa; phylum Arthropoda; class Insecta; order Lepidoptera; family Geometridae; genus Timandra; species Timandra comae. The sequence goes on from OY292376.1 coordinate 1,818,086, forward strand.
TAGAAAACAAATTATAGTTTAAAAAAACTAAAAAACACGTTTTTTATAGAAAACCGAACTAACAAATAGAAAATAAATTTTAATGAATTTAAATTAAGAAAATAGTGTTAAAAATTTCAATGAATATAAATTAATAATAGTGTGAATAAAAAAAATAGTTATTTATGGTACAAGCGAGGTAAGTTGGTGATTACTTCCGAGGCGCTATTGAGGCCCGAGCCGTCAGGCGAGGGTCTGAAGATAGCCGAGGATAGTAATCATCAATACACGCGTGTACCATACAACGTTTTTCAACACATTTGCGAAGAAATTATCACTTTTCGCTAATAAATAAACAGTTTTTCTATTCGCGCGCATCCAACACAACAATGGTGATCGGCCAAAGACTAAAAGAATATAAGTACTTATTAAAAAAAATCGAATGAATGAATGAATGGAATCGACCATAGATCTACCAAAAGTAAGGCAACATAGTTGAAGTTTGTTTTTAAAATGTATGGACACGACTTTTTTTGGTATCGAAACTTTTTTAAAACTAAACAATTTAAAAAAAAAGTCTATGACTCACTAGTGAATCAAGCGTGTCATTATTCAACTGTTTTTGCACAAATAAGAGCCCCTTTATGAGCAAGTGTGTTGAAAAATATTTTATTTTAAAAAAAGCGTGGGGTGCATGGTGTCAATAGTTATAAATATTTTATTGACAGATATGAGTAGAGTGATTATCATTTCGATAATATTTTAAAAAGCACCCCACGCTTTTTTTAAAATAAAATATTTTTTCAACACACTTGCTCATAAAGGGGCTCTTATTTGTGCAAAAACAGTTGAATAATGACACGCTTGATTCACTAGTGAGTTATAGATTTTTTTTTAAATTGCTTTGGTTTAAAAAGTTTCGATACCAAAAAAAATTGTGTCCATACATTTTAAAAACAAACTTCAACTATGTTGCCTTACTTTTGGTAGGTCTATGGTCGATTCCATTCATTCATTCATTCGAATTTTTTCTTTTAATAAGTATATTTTTAGTCTTTGGTTGATCACCATTGTTGTGTTGGATGCGCGCGAATAGAAAAACTGTTTATTTATTAGCGAAAAATGATATTTTATTATTAATTTCTTCGCAAGTGTGTTGAAAAACGTTGTATGGTACGCGCGTGTATTGATGATTACTACCTCGGCTATCTTATGACCCTCGCCTGACGGCTCGGGCCTCAATAGCGCCTCGGAAGTAATCACCAACTTACCTCGCTTGTACCATAAATAACTATTTTTTTATTCACACTATTATTAATTTATATTCATTGAAATTTTTAACACTATTTTCTTAATTTAAATTCATTAAAATTTATTTTCTATTTTTTAGTTCGGTTTTCTATAAAAAGCGTGTTTTTTTGTTTTTTTAAACTATATTATAGTATGATGTGAATAAATTCCGGCATATTTTTAGCATAGTTTGAGTGGTTAACTAGACTACTAGTAAAAGCCCTACATGAAAGAACGAAGCATTAGTGCTAGTACCTAAGCTTTCAAAAGAAAAAAATATATCTTTTAAAAGCTTTTATTCTTTTATTTAACTTGCAGATATGAATGTCAGTAAGTACTCATAATTATCGCGATTGTCAAATTGCTGAAAAATTAGACAATTTCATCTGGACTTTTGTGCGTGCTGCGATATTTTTGTTAATACTAATTCAGTTGAATTTTACTGGCGGATAATATTATTGTAAATATACGTATGTATAAGTATGTACATATACTTATGCATATAATATATAGATGGTTTAGTAAATAAGCTATTCGCGTCAACAGAAACATTCTTATCGATTCTACGAGAAATATCTACAGTTCAAGTAAATAAAGTTAATAAAACATTCGTAATTCCCTGCTTCAATATAAAAGTTAATAGTTGATGAAACAACTCGTTAATCGATAAGGTAAATCGATCATTAACAAATCGATTGTTTGACGAAAGCTAATCAAGGCATGTCGTTAAAGAAAGTCATTACATTGTCTTTGGTAAATACTTTCTTCGAGCGTTTTATAGTTGTTACGAAGTAATTTTGTGTCTTGGTTTTACCCGCACTATTACATTTTTCTTTACATTTTGGATATAACATTCAAACAGGTGAAGAATAAAACTGGGCATAGCCATTTTCGAGTTTTACAAAAATACATTTGCAAAAGAAAATGAAATAATAATGAGTGAATACAACAAAATCACCGTCGTCAATGCACTAATTAAGTGAGAGAGAGAGAGCTTTGCTCTGACTGAAGTGACATCTTACTAAGTTTACTTAATACCTTCACTAGTAGCAACCTCCCCCGACTTCGTACAAATTTTCCAAAATATACAGACACACATTCCCTCAATATTAATTATATACTTACCTAAAGGCCGATTTTTCCATCGCCAGATAACTTTATTCGACGAATAACTTTGAAATTTTGACAGTTATTTCATACAAAATCTGTCAAACGTCAATTTTATTCATCGAATAAATGTTATCTGGCGATGGAAAAATCGGCCCTAAAAGAAGTAAATGAAGTGTCCGTAGAGTATCTTGTTAGAGCGGCATTGTCTGCTAAGTAGACTATAATAAGGCCACTGAGCTTTACTTGATTGCTCTGGGACTTGTGAAATAATTGTATATTTTAATGTTGAGATGATTTATAGGAATAATTAGTCTTTGTTGGGAAATCTCATCAACTACATTATTATTTGTATAACAGAAGTGACTGCTTCCAAACTAAGTAATTAAAAAATAATTTACTTATGTAGTTAAAGAGCTTGCAAAGGAGATATCAAATTTATTGATATTAAATTATTTTTTGGTTTATTAACTAAGTAAACATTTCATTAATTAACCCACTTCATTCCCGTTTCTTCTGATTTGATAGGAATTTCGGGGTAATAAGTATCGAAATAAAAATAAAATAACTCTCGTGATTCAGTAATCAAACTGGTCATATAGCTTGGAATAGGTGCCTATTTTAATAGGCCTGAATCCAGTAATCTGTTATAGGTAGTTCGATTCAGGTATCGTAACCCTGGACGTCCAGCTTGGTGGGCAAATACACATTTAATTTCACTCGTCAACAGAGGCTTTATCTACAACAACGTGTAATTGTATAATGATGATCTGGTTACGATACGTCCATCGCTGTGATATTTGTGTCATTTGAGGAGATAACTCGACCAATAAACGTTATCGCTCAATAATAAACGTTGTTTATGAACAGATTTATAACGCTGTTGATTAAATTAATATTCATCTTATAAACTATCTAAATATTTTACGTTATCTATTCAAATTTAAACAATTTTTTTTTTATTTAGTTAATTATAGCTAGAGTGCTACCCGCGGATCACTTGTGATCTGTGCGGTTCAGCAACGTCTGGCACCGTCATGACTGTGATGGGTCATTACTAAAAATGACTTTTAATTTCATGAGCGTTTCCGTGCTTCGGAGGGCACGTAAAGCCGTCGGTCCCGGTTGTCGTACTAACATCATCGATAGTCGTTACGGGTAGTTAGAGTCCTCAAAAAGTCTTAACATTTGGTTTAACCAAAAAATTTCGTATAGCCCTCTAGGTTGTGAAGGTCTGATGGCAGTCGCTTCACGTAAAATACTGACATTCCGCCAAATCTAGTTAAACTGAAAACCGACCCCGATTAGACATGGGATAAAGGTTCGAAAAAAGGAGAATTATAGCTAGATTAGATATAGTGAAACGCAAGGAAATCGAACCCGCAACCTTTTCAGTTTCGGGTTTCAAAGAAATACCAAAGAAAAATACAAGCAGACCTTTGACCATATGAATAACATTATGGTTAGGGCTCTCAAAAGTTTTATCAAAAAATACGCAACTGCCTTAACGGCTTGCGAGAATATGCCCACTTACAAGTATTCTATTCCTAGTTATAAAAATAAACAAAAGTATCTTTAATCAAAACTGTAGCCTCATCTTTCCATTTCCCCCCCCCCCCCCCAGATAGGAGCATACTGCTACGCGGAGCTGGGCACCATGATCCGTCTGAGCGGCGCGGACTATGCGTACATCATGGAGACCTTCGGCCCGTTTGCGGCCTTCATCCGGCTCTGGATAGAGTGCATGATCGTCAGGCCTTGTTCGCAGGTGAGTAACGTTATATAAGTAGAAGTACTTATAGTATGTAGGAAAGTAAGTAGTAGTGTAGAAGTGGATGAGACAGCAAGCCACATGCTACTCGAGTGTGAGCTAGCAACATACAGACGGCTGCACCTCGGGTCGCCCAGCACACTCCAGGAAGTCACCAGAAACCTGAGGGGACTGATCAGCTTCTTGGAAGAATTGAACTGGTACTAGACGCCCACCTCACGCAAAATGGACGCAACTGAGTCGTCTAATTGCGGAGAAGAGCGTCTGTCTACAAGTAATAAGTAACGTTATATAAGTTAAAATATAATTGTGATTATTATGCGGTTTTTGTTAATGTTTCTGATAGATATATTGGAATTGATAAAAAATGAGAGAAATAAGAAATTCTCTCACACATACACCCAGACCGAGACAAACATTTGTTGTTCACACAAATATTCACCCCGCACGGGAATCGAACCCGCAACCTTACGGACGGCAGTCCGGCATGGTGACCACTCTGCCATTGAGTTCGTCAATATAATGTCAAACTTTTTCGAACGTCATAATACCCGTAATCTAATAAAAAAATAAATCACCAACTCTATGGGCTCTTACGCAGACTTTTTATTCAATTCGACTAAATGTAGAACAACGTTTTATGACATGAACTTTATTGCGTAACAAATAAAGACTACAATTGAATGTAAATTGATCCTAAAATACGACTGACATAATACGCTTATCGGGTTGTCACGTCAAAGGTTTTATTTTATTAGTTTAATGAATACTTAGTTTATTTTGAAGACTATCTATAATAGAATAAAAGTGTGTTGTATAGTTGTTACAACTACTTAATCCAGTCTTTTTTTATAGTTAACAAACAAAAAATCGAATTTTGCGTAACTTCTCTTTTTGTTGTGTTTTTGTACAGGGTATAAAAAATGTCTATTGTTAAAAAGTCTCTTAAGAAAAATAAGTACATTCTTAAACCTTTCATTCTTAATCATTTTGATATTTCTCTTTTGTCGTACGAGTATTTTGTTAACAGCCCCAACTTAAAATATCAGACACGACAATCTAAGCAAGGTCACAGAGAATGCTAACTCTCTACATCGTTTGTCAATCTGTAGGTATTTCTGTACACGGGGTGAATAATTTCATATTCATAGACACAGTGATGAACTAACAGAAGGAAAGGGATGGGCGATCCGCCCTGGGCCTATGGTCCTGAGGCGTCCAACTAAATGTATCGTTGATTAAATTCTAGACGGAAAGTTTATACTTAGTAGATAATGCAACTATGGTGCTAGTATTGGTCAAAATAAGTATCAAAATGACTTGAGTATCCTACATCCTTGCAACATTTTAGAATATAATAAATAGAAGTAGAATATAGTAAAATATAATAAATTATTCGGGCTATCCAATAGTATTTTAAATTCGAAAGGATTTTTTTTAGTAGTTCCGTGATAAGTTCTTTTAACGAAACAAACTCATCTGTTTTATACTTTACGCTTTTAAAACAACCACAACTGAATAAAAATCCTTAGATTTCTAGAAGTTAACTAGAAAAAAAAGACATACAAAAACAACTTTTCCACAAACAATTAAGTGATAGATTGTTTCAATTAAACCTGTGGAGCTTAACCGATATACACTATTTATAAAAGCAATCAATATACACAGTTTCATTCCATTATAGCCTCTATAACTTATACAATAAGGTTTATTTTCTCTATTTTGTATCAATATACTCGTAGTTATATAGTTTTATTCCATATTGGTCTCTATTGCTAAACAAATAAGGTTTATTTTAATAGTTTGTGTTGCATAGTTTTTTATTGGCGCCCAACATGGAACCTTTCAATATTAGATTTATTTATATACTTTCGATATTGTTATTGCTACGCCATTTTATTTGTACTAAGATTCGTTTTATTGACAATTTGTATCGGCTTTATTTGAATTGATTGTTTCGGACGGTTGATAGTTTATTTGGTTGCTAAAGGAAAATAATGTCTTTGTCTTTAGGTAAAAATAAAGTCGCTTCCTTTTCGATATGAGCGGTAGATATTTTAAATAAAACAACGGATTAAATGTAGTTTTCATCAATACTCTAGATCAGGGGCCTAAGTCTGCAATTTGACATTATTGATCAGACAATATGATGATATTGAGGCCATATTGAGGCACCATAACGAGAGTGTCAGTTTGGTATTCTGCTAAAATGTACTCATATGGCTATGGTGTCTCAGTGATCTTTGTTGCATATAAAATTTTTGTCAAATAAACGTCAGAATACTGTTTCCATGACAACCATCTAAGTTTTATGGAGCTATTGAGTCAGCAGAGTAGTTTTTCACTAAGAGAATACGAAAATGACAACAAATGACAAAAAAACGGCCATAATGTTGATATTAAAATATATTTGAGTAGCATTATCACAGCTTAATAGTTTAGAGAATCGGGGCCCTGGTAGATGTAGATAGTGCTTTAAAATAAATTGATACAAATATAGATCGCTATTTGGTTCCAAACTAAGAATAAGTTAGACATCCTACCATTCATTCAACAAAAGGCCATTCATGAGGAACAATCTAGCTTAACAAATCCAAAAAACTTAATTAATAATTGTGTATTTTGAAAAGCTTTATATATTAACCAATAAACACATTTTTCTTTCATTCATTTTATCCTAAGCCTGGTTAATTATTCTACAGGCGATAGTAGCCCTGACGTTCAGCGTGTACGTCCTGAAGCCGATATTCCCGGAGTGCGACCCTCCTGAAAACGCCACCAGGCTGCTGGCAGCTTGCTGTATTTGTAAGTATATATTATTATACTCTTCTTTATTTTTAGTTAGTGATATTTAACTAGGTTTATTTACCTGTATTTAGATCAGCAACTACTTACTCACACACACACACACTCACTCACACTAGTGAAAGAGTGTGTGTGTAGTTATACCGTAGCACTCACGTGTAGACGAAGTGCCCAAATATTTATTTAATTCAATTAATTTATTACACATAATTCAGTCTTAGACACTAAAAATAAATGCATTTTTATCAGAGACCAGAGAGAATCCTGGTCGTGATCCTTATTCTATGGCCTTTTATGTTATGTGGTGAACTTATAATTGCTATTTGTGTCACCAATATGATCATAGTTGTCATAAAAATAACTCTTCAATACAGAGACCAGAGAGAATCCTGGTCGTGATCCTTATTCTATGGCCTTTTATGTTATGTGGTGAACTTATAATTGCTATTTGTGTCACCAATATGATCATAGTTGTCATAAAAATAACTCTTCAATACAGAGACCAGAGAGAATCCCGGTCGTGATCCTTATTCTATGGCCTTTTATGTTATGTGGTGAACTTATAATTGCTATTTGTGTCACCAATATGATCATAGTTGTCATAAAAATAACTCTTCAATACAGAGACCAGAGAGAATCCTGGTCGTGATCCTTATTCTATGGCCTTTTATGTTATGTGGTGAACTTATAATTGCTATTTGTGTCACCAATATGATCATAGTTGTCATAAAAATAACTCTTCAATACAGAGACCAGAGAGAATCCTGGTCGTGATCCTTATTCTATGGCCTTTTATGTTATGTGGTGAACTTATAATTGCTATTTGTGTCACCAATATGATCATAGTTGTCATAAAAATAACTCTTCAATACAGAGACCAGAGAGAATCCCGGTCGTGATCCTTATTCTATGGCCTTTTATGTTATGTGGTGAACTTATAATTGCTATTTGTGTCACCAATATGATCATAGTTGTCATAAAAATAACTCTTCAATACAGAGACCAGAGAGAATCCTGGTCGTGATCCTTATTCTATGGCCTTTTATGTTATGTGGTGAACTTATAATTGCTATTTGTGTCACCAATATGATCATAGTTGTCATAAAAATAACTCTTCAATACAGAGACCAGAGAGAATCCTGGTCGTGATCCTTATTCTATGGCCTTTTATGTTATGTGGTGAACTTATAATTGCTATTTGTGTCACCAATATGATCATAGTTGTCATAAAAATAACTCTTCAATACAGAGACCAGAGAGAATCCTGGTCGTGATCCTTATTCTATGGCCTTTTATGTTATGTGGTGAACTTATAATTGCTATTTGTGTCACCAATATGATCATAGTTGTCATAAAAATAACTCTTCAATACAGAGACCAGAGAGAATCCTGGTCGTGATCCTTATTCTATGGCCTTTTATGTTATGTGGTGAACTTATAATTGCTATTTGTGTCACCAATATGATCATAGTTGTCATAAAAATAACTCTTCAATACAGAGACCAGAGAGAATCCTGGTCGTGATCCTTATTCTATGGCCTTTTATGTTATGTGGTGAACTTATAATTGCTATTTGTGTCACCAATATGATCATAGTTGTCATAAAAATAACTCTTCAATACAGAGACCAGAGAGAATCCCGGTCGTGATCCTTATTCTATGGCCTTTTATGTTATGTGGTGAACTTATAATTGCTATTTGTGTCACCAATATGATCATAGTTGTCATAAAAATAACTCTTCAATACAGAGACCAGAGAGAATCCTGGTCGTGATCCTTATTCTATGGCCTTTTATGTTATGTGGTGAACTTATAATTGCTATTTGTGTCACCAATATGATCATAGTTGTCATAAAAATAACTCTTCAATACAGAGACCAGAGAGAATCCTGGTCGTGATCCTTATTCTATGGCCTTTTATGTTATGTGGTGAACTTATAATTGCTATTTGTGTCACCAATATGATCATAGTTGTCATAAAAATAACTCTTCAATACAGAGACCAGAGAGAATCCTGGTCGTGATCCTTATTCTATGGCCTTTTATGTTATGTGGTGAACTTATAATTGCTATTTGTGTCACCAATATGATCATAGTTGTCATAAAAATAACTCTTCAATACAGAGACCAGAGAGAATCCTGGTCGTGATCCTTATTCTATGGCCTTTTATGTTATGTGGTGAACTTATAATTGCTATTTGTGTCACCAATATGATCATAGTTGTCATAAAAATAACTCTTCAATACAGAGACCAGAGAGAATCCTGGTCGTGATCCTTATTCTATGGCCTTTTATGTTATGTGGTGAACTTATAATTGCTATTTGTGTCACCAATATGATCATAGTTGTCATAAAAATAACTCTTCAATACAGAGACCAGAGAGAATCCTGGTCGTGATCCTTATTCTATGGCCTTTTATGTTATGTGGTGAACTTATAATTGCTATTTGTGTCACCAATATGATCATAGTTGTCATAAAAATAACTCTTCAATACAGAGACCAGAGAGAATCCCGGTCGTGATCCTTATTCTATGGCCTTTTATGTTATGTGGTGAACTTATAATTGCTATTTGTGTCACCAATATGATCATAGTTGTCATAAAAATAACTCTTCAATACAGAGACCAGAGAGAATCCTGGTCGTGATCCTTATTCTATGGCCTTTTATGTTATGTGGTGAACTTATAATTGCTATTTGTGTCACCAATATGATCATAGTTGTCATAAAAATAACTCTTCAATACAGAGACCAGAGAGAATCCTGGTCGTGATCCTTATTCTATGGCCTTTTATGTTATGTGGTGAACTTATAATTGCTATTTGTGTCACCAATATGATCATAGTTGTCATAAAAATAACTCTTCAATACAGAGACCAGAGAGAATCCCGGTCGTGATCCTTATTCTATGGCCTTTTATGTTATGTGGTGAACTTATAATTGCTATTTGTGTCACCAATATGATCATAGTTGTCATAAAAATAACTCTTCAATACAGAGACCAGAGAGAATCCTGGTCGTGATCCTTATTCTATGGCCTTTTATGTTATGTGGTGAACTTATAATTGCTATTTGTGTCACCAATATGATCATAGTTGTCATAAAAATAACTCTTCAATACAGAGACCAGAGAGAATCCTGGTCGTGATCCTTATTCTATGGCCTTTTATGTTATGTGGTGAACTTATAATTGCTATTTGTGTCACCAATATGATCATAGTTGTCATAAAAATAACTCTTCAATACAGAGACCAGAGAGAATCCTGGTCGTGATCCTTATTCTATGCTTCAATAAATCATAATAACAAAACCGCAATACCTAATAGTAATAGAAAACCTTTATTCCTTCACTAAAGTTGTCGGTTGTACGTGTCAAAATCTCCCTGTAATATGCCAACAAAATGAGGAAGATTATAGGAGTTCCCTACATTTTGTGGGTCATTAGTATGCTTTTCAGAATAACGGTCCCATTCCTCTATTTACGGGATCTTTCCTTTGTCTTACCTTATTAAATTAGGGAAGAAATTTAGGCAGCTTGTAAATATGGAAATGTTTTATTAATTTACTATACATAATTAATAATAGCCCCTAGTTAGGGGTAAGTTAATAGTAACTTATCCCTAACTAGGGGCATAACTTATAATAATAATATTCCCGACCGTTATCGGCCTTGGCGACTACTTGACTACTCCACACGACTTTTATGCACTCGCATGTGGCTTATATACTTATAGAGATAATAGACATATATATCATGGTTCTTATTATATTATGAAAGTGGAGTCCAAAAAATACGTACTCTATTTACTAGATAATATAAGCGAAAGTATTGTCATCAACCCGCATCAATCAATCTTCGGCCTCCTTCAATAAACGGGCTAATTTATGCAAATTTTATTTCAATGATGTTTACGTAAATCAAAGAAAAATTAATATGTTTATAAAAGATATTGTTAGAAATTAGATCAACCAAAATTATCAACTTACCCCCTTGGTAATTTGGTATTGGTTGACCGTACATGTTGGTAACAGAGCAGGAATCTTTGCTCCTTATAGTATAATTACCGGAATCCTTATAATCGATTACAGGTAGATATGTACCTATGTGATTCAACGCATTTTCTCAACGTGAAAAAAACCGGCCACGTGCGTGTGGGACTCGCGCACGTACCATTATCGGTAAAAAATACATCATCTGTGAAAATTTCAACCGTCTAGCTATCACCGTTCTTGAGATACAGCCCGGTGACAGATGAACGGACAGCGAAGTCTCAGTAATAGGGTACCGTTTTTACCCTTTGGATACGGAACCCTAAAAAGGAATCTCGCCCCGCGGGTTGTCCACGCATGTTAGTAAATGGAGAGTAAAAATGAAAAAACAAACTAGTAGGGTATGTCCTCGGTACGTGAATAATAAAACGAGTTGATGCAGACTCCCCTTCGTCTCGACAACCCCTCGCTAAATACATAGATCGATACAAACCTGCTAGTCCGCTTTTGTTGTTTTTGTCCTAAATATAGAGAAAGTACAGCCATGAAAGATAAATAAATATCCAGATTTCAAGACTTTACACAAGTTGGTAAATTATATTTGAACCCAATGGACCGCCTGGCTCGTTTTGTGTCAATTGTTGCACGATTCTTCGTAAAAAGAAGTTCGCGTTTCCACCGCCACGCACGCTACGCACACGGGCCGTGAGACACGGCCCATGGCCGGTGACCACGCGGCGCTGCATAGAATAAGGATCACGACCAGGATTCTCTCTGGTCTCATTATTGTATGGCATTTTTGAATATGCATCACGAAAGGACATTCTCTCTGGTCTCTGATACGTCCATGTCGTCCATGTATGGAAGCCCTGCGAGGCCGTGGGCCTGTGCGGCAGCCATCGGGAAAAGCCGGCGTGGGCACTCTGCTGGTTTAGTGTGTAGAGGTCTTTGAAAACGTATTGTTAAACGTATGTTTATACGTTTTCTTCCTACATTTTCTTCTTCATAGTAACGTACTTACTTATTTTTAATTATCCTTTCATCCCCCAGTGCTGCTAACATTCGTGAACTGCTGGTCGGTGCGCGCGGCCACCCGCGTCCAGGACTGGTTTACGTACGCCAAGCTAGTGGCGCTGTTCATCATCATAGCAGCCGGGATATACCAACTGTGCAGAGGTAATATAGTACATTATAGTACAAGTGTGAAAAGTTGGTGCTTATCGACGTTGAGGCGCTATTAAAGTACGAGCCGCCGAGATTTGGTAAGGTGTGTGTATATATGCCTAATTGTGGTTAAATAAGAGCCACTTTATGAGCAAGTGTGTTGAAAAGAATATTAATAAATAACCCCCTATTTCCACATTATTCATCATCTAATTTTACTCGATCACCACTCCACGTCATCGGCACAACTCGATTATAATTCACTATGAAAGAAAGGAAAAGGAAAACTCAATTTAGATCTGTAATTGGTTCCTTTCCCGTCTTTGCCATGGTGTCGAAGGGAGTTGTACCAACAAATGGAAGCATATCGTTAATAAATGTAGGAAGATGGAAGTTGAAGACGATCGAAAGGCTGATTTTGAAATTTTGTGTTTGTTTGTCCTTCTGTTTTAATTTTGTTATTGATCATCAGGAATCATACGGGAAGTCTCAGGTTTTAAAAAAAAGAAAAAAATTACGTGCCTACTCTAAGTTAATTTGCAGTCCCGGATTAACCCTTAATCAAATTAAGCAATTGCCTAGGGCACCACGTCTGGGGGGGCACCAGAAAACACCAGAAAAGGGGTACCAGAACACAAGGATAGGGTATAGCTACGGCCCCTAGGGCCGTAGCTATATTTGAAATAACATACCTTGGTTGAACATAGCGAGCTCAGTGTTAGCTGCCCTTTTTTTTTTTCGTCGTCAAATCCCACTAAGTATCTATCCTATCCTACAGTCCTCGAGGCACGAAGGCTGAACAATTGAAATACTTATCCAGAAGTACCGTGTACTCGTATAGGTTTACTTTTACTTAAGTACTTAAAATTTATTAACTTTTTTCCATGTTTATCAAAAATCTTAGCTTTCATCCTAACAAATATACTCTATTACAAAGTAACGTTCCCACAATGTGTCGGTACAAAAATAATATCTTTTGTGCTGTAGAGTCCAATCTCCGGCGTCTGATTACTTGATTGTCACAATCCGGTCTCTTACATTCGGGACAAGACTACATTAGGTACTTACTATGTAGTGCTATTTTAGTTGGATGCTATTACGTCCTTGTGAATGGCCCGAGGATGTAATGGGAATACTCGTATTGTGAATTTGTGACTAAACTTAAGGCCTATTTCACCATCTTCAAGTAACGTTCCGAATACTCACATGTTTTGTCTTTGTCACTTGATATAAAGTAAGAAAGAGACAACACTAACTTTACTTGGTGAGTAACTTTTCTTGAAGGTCGTGAAATAGGCCCTTTCATGTAATGGGGTACTTATGTATGCAAATTTTATGTAAGGGTAAACGATAAATAAAACGTAAAACAGATTACGACCAAGTTGTAGTTGTTAGTATCTTTGCCTTCTCATGTTTATGTTGGCTTGGTCTTTATCTAGTGTCCAAGGTACAAGCTTTGCTTAGTTTAGGGCTAGGCCATCGCTCATCATCATGAGTGATAATTATTTTTTCGAAAATTGAAACCAAATAAATAAAATATTTTGTGTAAGAAATCACTGTTTGAATTCTAATACAATGTGTTTTCCTTTGTATTACTGTAACAAATCTGATGTTTTGTATTTGAAATACAAGACTTACTTCAAAACAGATGAATAGATACGCTATTGACCTTGATTTAGGTTACAAAAGGAGATGAATAATACTTGTTTACAGTTTTTCAATAGTACTTACTTAAAATAATGAATATCCAAGCTAACTTATTAAAATAACATAATTATTTATTACTCACCCCAGTATTCTTAATCCTCGAGACTCTTAGCAGAAGTCAATAAAGTAACGGAACGTTACTTGAGGATGGTGAAATAGGCCATATTATAAGCATAGCATACAGAGACCAGAGAGAATCTTGGTCGTGATCCTTATTCTATGCATAGCATACTTATAGGTAGGTTACCTATAGGTATGCTATGCTTAGGGCCTTTTTGACCATCTTCAAGTAACGTTCCGAGTACCTACTCACATGTTTTGTCTTTGTCACTTGATATAAAGTAAGAAAGAGACAAAACTAACTTTACTTGTAACTTGAGTAACTTGAAGGTCGTGAAATAGGCCCTTAGCCTATGTAATACTAAAACAATTTTTTAAAATAAGTTTAATTAGCCTACCCTCAATTTAGGGTCGGCTCGAGCATCTCGGTGAGGACATTATTATGAGCTGATGATGATGATTAATTGTTCCTGAAATTAACGCTCTCAAAGAACCAAACTCAACCTCTTTAACTGTAGATTTTTGAACCTTATTTAACTATAATATGGTGTTGTTACAGGAAAAGTAGAACACTTCACGTTTGAAGGGACCACCAGTGACGTCACATCTATAGCCCTCTCCTTCTATTCCGGACTGTTTGCCTATAACGGATGGTAAGTGTATTTACATACTCGACGAAGTAAGAAGTTACACAAGTTTACTACAACCCATATCTATAAGTATAGTAAAACTGGGCTGGTGTTTTATTGGTTCCAAGTTACGCGTGGCAAGCCCAGCTATGATATGACAAACACCCAATCAGTTCTATTATTAAACGAAACGTGCGAAGTACTTACTCATTTTAAAACAGATACACGGGATCGTATGTGGCTGGAACTAGTTGAGGGATTCGACTTAATGAGATACCCAATCAGTGTTTTTCTTTGACAAAGGGGGCCAAATGAGCATAGCAGTACATGCTATTAGGAATACTTAGTCAGGTTCTTAGGGATAGAAGAAAATACAGGAAAATTAGGACGAAGAGAAGAATGAGCTTCGGACTTTTTACTCGCCGTTAAAAAACGCAGCATTTTATTAGTTTTAAGTCAAATTAAAATTACTCATTAGCCTAATATGGCTAGATATAAATTTTTGGAAGTACGCATAGTAATGCAACCAGATAAAAAACCGGGTGCGTGAACTATACTAATACTTCACGCTGATGTTCTGAGATAAAAACTTCCTCCAATGGTAAACCTTTAAGTTAGGGTGAGCTAAAATGATCATAACTTTCTGAATTGTGAGTCATGTAAAATCAGTCGGGGAATATTCTTACGTTTAACTGAAATTTGGTTATGCTACTACACGGACGTGCAATCTACCCCACCTCGCTACGACCGATATTCGGTTAATATACCCCGTGTGAGTCAGCAGATACCTCTTTTTGCGTCGCTGCGGCTGTGTGGCAAAACTAAACTTTATGAAATCGAATGCAGCTTAGATTATGCGACTCATTCTATACAACTTGCAAAATAATGTTCGTCAGGCCTCACCCTGAGGGTGCACCATTGAAAAAATCCATCGTGGAAGCTTTCTGAGGTTTGCCGAGAATAATTATAGGACATGGTAGTCAGCAGATGTTTTGATAAGCGATGAAGACAAGTTAGGCATAATGTAAGATCACCAATCTACACTAATATTATAAACAGGAAAGATTTGTATATTTGTAATGAATAAACTCAAAAACTACTGTGCCGAGTTCTAAAATTCTTTCACCATTAGAAAGTTACATTCACCCTGAGTAACAAAGGCTATATTTTATTCCCGTATCCCCACGGGAACGGAAACCACGAGGGTGAAACTTCGAGGCACTGCTAATATATAGTTTCTGTTTCCCCCAGGAACTACCTGAACTTCATAATCGAGGAGCTGAAGGACCCTGTGAAGAACCTGCCGCGCGCCATCGCCATCTCGTGCGCGCTCGTCACCGTCGTGTACACCTTCACCAACGTCGCATTCTACACCACGCTCTCGCCGGCTGAGGTGATTGTTCTTTCTTATTTTACTCAGTGAGAGAGGTTCTGTCAGTGGAATCTTTAAAGCAGATTCTTTACTTTTATTAACAAATATCCAGAATTGAAACTACGATGAAATATTGTTGTTGTGTTCTTTTGGGCTACCACAGCTATAAAACGGCGGTTGCTCACTGCCACCACAAGATTAGAAAAACGGAACTGCTACTTTAGATTCAAGTAGCTAATCCGTAGGGCAAAGTGAGCAAACGTCTGTGATATTAGTTCACCTACGGATCTTGTCATTTCTAATTCAATCTCGTAGTGAAAAGTCGAGAATCTTCTTCATAGATAGCTAGTAAGGGAATCCAAAATTCCTTTTGACCAATAAACAACAACTTTATCATACGACAGTCAGTCATGAAGACGACAACCATTAATTTCACAAATTCTTTCCATTCCAGGTGTTAGGTTCAGCTGCAGTAGCTGTAACCTTTGCTGAACGTTTGTTCGGATGGTTCGCGCTCTGCATTCCGCTGTTCGTGGCCGCTTCTACGTTTGGCGCCGTCAATGGAGTGCTGCTTACTTCGTCCAGGTAAATTTATAGGCTTAGATAATAATTTGAATTTATCATGAGTTATGGTTATGGTTATTTTCTAGGGCCCCCCTATCCTTCCTTATGTCAACTAAGAAGTTATCTGGTGCCCCCCAGATGTGGTGCCCTAGACAATTGCTTAATTTGATTAAGGGTTAATTCCGGGACTGTACATTGTCTATCTGCAGACTGTTCTACGCGGGCGCGGCGCAGGGCCAGATGCCGGAGATGCTGACGATGGTGTCGTGCCGCGCCACGCCCGCGCCCGCCGTGCTGGCGGTGGCTCTCCTCTCGCTCGTCTACCTCACCGTCTCCGACATCTTCGCGCTCATCAACTACGTCGGCTTCGCTACTTGGGTATGTATAAACCAGGGCGCACACCGAAACAGCAAAGGCTTCAAGGATTTTCCCCATACATTCGAGAAGCAAATGTGTCGTTGCTGTGCCTACTATACACCCTTATTTTGAAATTGCGATACCTTATCTCACAGCTAATGTAAACGACGGGTGACAATATAATAGTGAAGTTAGTTTTTTTCTTTTGCTTTTATTTAAAAAGTTATGATAAGTCAAAGATTTTCAAAATCCCGCCGAATTTTATTGTTATTCTACACCGAACGCTGCGATACACAGCTGAGCGCGGTCATCGACCCGAGCCGTCACAGAATACTTGATAGCTAGTGTGCCGTCTGGTAATACGACATTTATTTTGTATTTTTTAAAGATAAGTAATCGACTATCATTTTTGGTATTTTTATTGGATATATGGATTCAGTTACTGCTACAGATATTCTGATTTTAATAAGTCCCATATTTTCAAAATAGGGGTGTATTAGATAAATGTATGGGGGCAATAATTGTTGCATGGAAGCATTTGTTGCTTCGGTATGCGTGTGTAAACACACTATGCGGAAGTTATGCGATCGATGTTCCACAACTAATTTTACGTTCTGACTTACGTTCAACTGATATGATACACTATGAAGCCGAACGCGCAGAAATTCAGTTGCTGCTGCAATGCACTTTATAAGTTAGTTTTTGGACCCCGAAACTGTTCCTTAATAATGTAGGTACTTAATGTATGTATTCTGTTCCCTACAGCTGAGTATAGGCGCGGCGGTGCTGTGCCTGCCGGTGCTGCGCTACACGCAGCCCAACCTCGAGCGCCCCATCAGGGTCAACCTGTTCTTCCCCAGTGAGTACAATACATTTATAGTCTATCCAAGCATTTTTCATGTAATTCGGAGACATCTTCTTTTGTAAGATGACCGATGATAGCTGATGAAAGATGATTACTCTTTCCAAAAAATCCTATAATATATAGCTTAATGTATATTTCCTTGTTTAAGACTGTCTTCGAAAGTCACAGTTTAGAAGATTCAGTTAGGGTGCTAATTGACTAAACTGAAGTAGTCGATCGATCAGCAAGCAAAAGATGTAGGCTTATCAAAGGATGTAGGTAGACATCGATTCTACCATTGAACGTATGCCATCGATAGACGATGAATCTATTGGCCTTATCCACTATCTGCCTTATTTGTGTTGCATTTTTAGCCTGGTTTAACAAAACCTGGTAAGCATTTGACATCTTGTCAGTCAAATCTGTCACTTTGACAGTATTCAAAATTGATTGTAAAACCTGGTTTAGTGCTAAACCAGACTAAAAATTCAACGCAAATAAGGCAGTATAAGTTTAACCGATAGAACGCTCCTTCCAACGCTAAGATTGAGGCCAAGAACAATCAAAATCTCTAAATACGTCTTTTTTAAACTTCGTATTTTACGATTTGGATGTAAATCCCATGTTCTGTTCCAGTAATCTACATAATCTGCACGATCCTGGTGGTGGCGTTTCCCGCGTACGCGTCGCCGGCGGAGACGGGCGTGGGCTGCCTCATGATCCTCACGGCGGTGCCCGTCTACCTGCTGCTGCTCTACCCCGCCAAGCGCGTCCAGTGGCTGCAGCGGGTCACACGTGAGTGTTCTACTGATGACATTATTATCATTGAGCATCTTTTTTACATTTTAATTGAATGGGCTTGCACTTGACTGTAACTCGTCGGATGGAAGCCTTAAAGCCTTATTTCACGTAACCATTTCAGATCAGACGTTCTAAATTTTAGAAAGCATTTAGAAAGTTTGGATGTCAAATAGCATTCTGGATCGGATCGGCCTAATATCCTAATTAGAAAGCGATTTCGACGTCTTAGTCAAATGGAATAAGGTCTTAAGATAGAACATGCTCGTCTAAAAGGGATATCGCGATTCGCGATTCACTCGAGACTAAAAAAATTGCCAAATCTGTAACGTGGCCGCAGATTATTGAACAACTCCCAGCTCTCAGGGTCTGTTCATGGTTAAAGAGGCTTTTGTAAGCCTCATTCATTAAAATGCATGAATGTTGCGTAGTTTTTACCCCAATTATTTCTGATATTACCCCATTTTTATTTGAGGAAAACTTTTAGACTGGTATCACTTTGGTTAGTTCAGTCACTCATCACATCAAGAGATTTTTTTCAAAAGTTTAAATGATATGTGTAACAAGTATGGTAACATGAGGTTCTTTTTATTTTTAGAAGCGGCAACACATTTAATACAAAAGATGACTTTGTCTACTCGACCAAAGATGAAGGTTAGTTACAACAAAACGAAACAAATAGTAAATAAATAATGGAGGAGAAAATCTTTAAATTAATAACTTCTTTTTTAATTTCAGTGAATGCCATTCCAATTATCCAGCCGACGACATATCGGAACTTCGATTGTATATTTAACTGTATTTTAACGTTGGCAATCTTTTTCACAATAAAAAAACTTTTGCTTAAACGATAGTATAATCTATCTCAAAAATATGTCTTTACAAAATCTGAAACCATAAGTAGAAAAGTAGAAGCATCTCTTCTACCCTCCGTAGTCTCTGGCCGTTTAATTAAAAAAAAATGTTGCCATGTTTTGACCAAAATCTAATAATAATAATAATAATAATAATAAATGCTTTATTGTACACACCAAAAAAAAAAAACACATACAGAAAATAAAAGATAAATTGATTTAAAGTGCAACAATGGGCGGCCTTATCACTAAAAGTGATTTCTTCCAGGCAACCTTTGGATGGAGAGGACTGAAAGAACAATAATTATGGCGGGGCATGTAAATAAATGCTTAAGCTAATAATATTAAACAAATAAAAAATATTGTACTTTTATATCAATAAATAATAATACTTAATATACACCTAATTATATATATAATATACACACACGTACATACATACATATATACATATATATATATATATATATACATACCATATACACATATACTATTTATAATAAATATAATACCTAAAGTTATAAACATGTTAGCACACAATGCACTCAGGATACCGGTGGCACTAGACATCTTCATTAGTCAGGTACAATCTTTTCACTTTGTACCTGAAGACATTCAATGAAGGTGCACGTCTTATGTCCAGTGGCAGAGCATTCCAGAGACGAACAGCTTGGACAGTGAAGGAGCTCGAGTAGACTCTAGTGCAGTGCTGTGGAGTTTTCAAAGTGAGGTTCTCTGATGACCTAAGAGAGCGTTGATGAGAATCATTGAGAAAGACAAATCGTTCTTTGAGGTAGGGCGGACTAGAAGGGTTAAAGAGAATGTTATAAAGGAGACAGAGAATGTGGACGTTACGTCTAAGGCGGATAGGCAGCCACTTGAGCTTATGACGAAAGAAGGAAACATGGTCGTACTTACGCAAACCAAATATAAACCTAATGGCTACGTTTTGAAGGCGCTCAAGCTTGTCTAACTGCTCCTCTGTGACGTTAGTGTAACAGGTGTCAGCGTAGTCTAAAATAGGGTGAAGTAGTGATTGAGCAAGGACAACTTTAGTGGCAGTGGGTAAGAAGTTTCGTAGCCTCTTTAAGGAGGCCGCGGAAGCGAACATTTTACGACTTACAGACTCCAGCTGTAAGTTCCAACTCAGATGACGATCCATATACACGCCAAGGTTCTTAACGGAGTCACTGAATGGTATCGGAATTCCTTCGAATACCACTGGGGGAAGGATTGACCAGTCTATTTTGGTGATCATCCGTGGACTGCCTATAATTATGACCTGAGTTTTGTGGGGATTAATTTTTAAGCCAAAATTCTTGCACCAATTGGAAATGCGCTCTAAATCTTCATTTACTGTATTGATAGCTTTATGTAAATCATTAATATTTGCTTGGGAATAAATTTGAAGATCGTCTGCATATAGGTGGTAAGAAGAAGCCAGATTCTGAGATATGGAGTTGATAAACAATGAAAACAAAAGAGGAGATAAGACGCCGCCTTGTGGAACACCGACTGAAGTATTGCGCCAGGAGGACAATGAATCCTCCAACCGAACACATTGCCGGCGTCCAAACAGATAACTGTGAAACCAATCGACTACGGGTGGAGATATGTTAATAGAGCGTAGCAACGCGACAAGAATGTCAATATTGACAAAATCTACCCAAATGAAAAAGATTGCCAAACAACAAAATTGAAGTTGAATTTAATTTAATGTTTGATATTATATAACTCGTTGTTATACGTGTTTTTGGAAACTGTATTTATTCTATATGGATATAATACATTAGGTGTTAGGTGATTGAAAGAATTAGCGCTTTCGTGTAGGTATTTGTATAATAGCTCAAAATACTGGTTATTTTATTTATTTACATTCACTAATGCTTTGTTTGATGTAATATTTATTTATTTTAATATTATTTTCTCAAATACTGCCAAAATCCTAACTTAAAACAAGAGAAACAGGTAGTTTGACACATTTTATTGACTGTTGTCTAAATTAAATTAATAACTAAAATATAAAAATAATGACCTATATTCCGTTTTAGGATTGCGCATTTTTATTTTTAAGTAACATTAAGATATTATAATTTCGAAAAATTGCATTGATTTTGAGTAAATTCACTTCTAAATGGACAATACTCATTATTGAAAGATATTGCTAGCTAACTGTAGCTTTTGTAAGTCAATGTTTATAACAAAAAAATGTGTAAAATTAATTAAAATATAATTTATTTTTTGCATGTGTGTTAAAATATGTATAAATTATTCGAAATAGTCTATAGCAAAACCATTTGAAAATGGAACTTTTATTCCCATTTTTTTATATTTTACACAAATTTATTGCCATTTAAAAATATTCTGTTTTCTAAGGTATTTTTATACGTTTGATGTATGAATGTATACAAGGCCGTGTATAATTTAAAAACGAGCACCTATTTACTAAAAAAATATTATGTACATCGCTAAATATAATTTTAACTAATAATTAATTCTATTTTTGGCTGTGGTTCTGCATAATTTTTATTTATGAATATCCAAAGATTTGTTTTACATGGTAAAATTATTTAATAAATTATTAATTTAATCAAGGTACAATGTTATTTTTAAATGACTTATTAATTTATACATTCCAATCAAATTAGATAATAAGTTGAGCTTTTTTATTACCTTAATTAAGTGCTGATTTAAGCTAAGCTGGCTAATTTAAGAGCGAAATTAATTCATGCGTTTATTATCAATTAATTCCGCGATTATGTATGTTTAAAATATTTGTGAATAAAGACTTTGTATTTTTATTCAATGTCGCGTTTTCGATGTTGCATTTAATTTGTTTATAAATGATTTTAAATTATCCTTGGCAGCGCGCCATTTAAATGTTAGTGTAATATTGTGTAAAAAACAATGGTTGTTGTATACCAACCCATATTACCCGGTGTAGCGTTGAATCTAAATGTGTGTGTCGATGTTTCTGTTAAGCGTTCCTTGATGTCTTAAAGAGACAAAATGACAATAAATAACGTATGAACTTGCCTTACTTTTATTTTTTCCAACCCTACTCTACTTAGCGAGCGCCGACGAAAATAAATGAAACCGCTATATGTGCTAGTTCGTAGATAAAGGTACCTAAAAATTTATTTGGTCAATATGTTTTTATATAGGTAGGTAGTTTTGAACTAGCGTAGCAAGTGGTTCCATTTGATCAACAACACCCCGCCCTGTATAATGTTCTACACAGTAGAGTACGGTCAAAGTACGTACATTCTGCTTAGCTTAAGGATGGAAAGATACTACATACTACGTTTTGTGGTAGATAGAGGAAGTGTGGTGTGGCTGATGATGATACCATTCAAGAAAATTATCGTGATCGGTGGAACTACGAGGCACAGCTGGGGCTATTTTTTTTTTTTGATCCTACCTCGGTATATCTCCGTGGATTGCTTGTGGGATTTTGATGTCAAATCAAACTGTCTATACTGTCAGACAGACAGTTATCATCGACGTCACTGTCAAGATTCTCGTTACTCGCGCATGAGGATTTGTTTGTTTGTGTTGATTTTGTGGTATTTTAAATTTTTACGAAACCAAGAATAAGCTTATTTTATACGAAATCATTCCATATTCATAGCGAAAATGGTGAAATTTGGTAAAAACAAGTTTAAAGCTCTCAACAAAATTGCGAAGAAACAAAATACAAGCACGAGTACTATTTCGAATAAGGTTATCAAAAAGAAAATAAATGCGGAGAAAAAAGTGAGTTTCCAGAAAGAAGTATTAATAAGAGAAGCTACGGAGAGTCCTTTAGTTAAAAACGTTACTGCAAAGGAACTTATATTGAAAGAATTATCCAAAAAGCCGAAGAAAAAAGAACAGAAACCTATACCTCAAGAAGTAGCAAAGAAACCAAAAGTAAAGCCAGTTCAGAAGCAAAGGAAACGACAAAAGACCCAAATCAGTGACACAAAGATGTTATTAAAACTTATGAACAGCAAAAAATAGATATTAAGTCGATAGTAATCTTGAGTCCTAAGTTTTGTTTTTAGTAAAATAACCTTATTTTATGTATGAGTGTGAAGGTATGCTTAGTTTGTGATGTTTTGTTGGAAAATATGAGCCTATGGTTCAATTGGTCTTGTTATATTTATCTCTATGTAAGAAATAAATAATTTTATAAGTCAATCTATTTTTTTATTTGCTATTACATCACAATTTCGTAGCAATTACTATATTAAACACCTAGGTGTATGTACCTATGTCAAGGCTTATTATCATCGAAACATTATCAGAAAGGTAGGTATTTAAAACTAAATAATAAAACACACAATTGATTTCCAACTTATTTATTTATCATATACAAATGAGCTATAGACCATACCTTACAATTACATACTATAAGATACATGTCCTATTAATATATTCATCTATAATCTAAGTTTAGTATTTTAATTAATTACATCAAAATTAGAAGAACTTATTAAAGTTCTTTGTTATTTATTCATATTAATGTGCAGTTAAATCTTATATATAAAATTCTCGTGTCACAATGCTCCCATACTCCTCCGAAACGGCTTGACCGATTCTCATGAAATTTTGTGAGCATATTCAGTAGGTCTGAGAATCGGCCAACATCTATTTTTCATTCCGAAATTCCCACGGGAACGGGAACTACGCGTGTGAAACCGCGGGGCACAGCTAGTAGTTTATAAATCAAAGGACAATGGGAATTATTTAAGGCTGCTAGTGACTCATCTTAACTTAAAATGGGTGCAAATTCTATTCCCATATTTTCTAATCATTTTCTTTTACACAAACATATTTCTGGTTATAACAAATACACAATAAGTCAAATAAGTGCAATTGTTATAGTTAAATGCTTATATAATGTTTGGCAATTGATATTCATTTATAGATTACGAGTTCGATAATTATTAAGTTTAAGACTATTGAGTATAATAGTTATGTTTTGATGATTACAGACTTAGCTGGGTTTCTTTTCTCAAATGTATGAGCTTTCTGTGTGTCAGGCTTATAATACTTAAATTATAGTATATAAGAAGAGTAATAGAATCAAAATACACTAACTATTGAATTAAATATTTACTACGTCAAAATTGTTTAGTATTTCAAAATGTTAAGTATTAATCTAAAAACCTACATGTGCTATTCTGATTTGTAGTAATTTCTTATAATGGAAGAAATATCCTATATGTTTATAAACTATCATCTAGCTAGATCTATTCTAGCGCCTAACTAAATTTATAATCAGTAAGTATATTTAAATCTATAATCAATTAATAATTGTGAATTATAAAACTACCAAAGTATAAGAAAATCCTAATTACTTAGCCATTTGTAATAAAATAACTTTTTACGAATAAAAACGCGTCAGGTTAATTTGAGTTTTACATTGACTTTTCAGATTTAAAATTCTTAACTATTTAGATCTAGAAATTTCAGTTTTCAGTGACCGAATGTAAAACAATAAACCACGAATTTAATCCATAAAAAGTAGTTTTATTTAAATGTGTAGTGTTCGCGAAAACTATAGAAATCAATACATTTAATAGTTCTATATGCTATAATTTTATAGTGTTTTCTAACATAAGCATTACCTTATTAGTTTTGGGAAATCGCCTCGTCTTCGATGACATTGTTTCTCATATAACCTATACTGTATTTATAAATTGTATTTCATGTATGAATAATGCTACAAATGGCTTATTCCAATCTGTCTGACAAGTAGTTCGATCATCTATCCATCTAACTACTTGGACAAAAAATTTCCAAATATGAGTGTCCGAACAGTTCGACATCTCGGGCTAACTATTTGGAACATTTTTGTCCAAGTAGTTAGATGATCGAACTACTTGTCGGACAGATTGGAATAAGCCCTACAAATTAGTGTTCTTGAGAAAACACTCATAAGACCATGTAAGACTGTTCACCCACCTCCGATAATCGGTGACAGACTTTTTGGACTGATAGTAGGGCTGCCATTTTTTTGTAATGAGATTATAGCAGTTTGCGCGTTGTACTATTGCTATCAGTACATTCTATATTTCTCCTACAAAAAGTTATATGTGGGCGAGCAGCTTAGAGGTATTAAAAACTACAGTCAAATTACGAAGCAGCCCTTATTTTCAACTTAAGTTCACATATTAGGAGAGATAAGAATCTCTGTCTAGTGCACTTTATTTATTTCTTCGTCAGATTACATACAATATAGTTAAAAGATTACACAGTACCATTATAATTAAATCTATTTATGTAAATATAATTTCGTTCCTTTAAAACTTATTTTGTTTAATTTGTAAATAAAAACTATAATAGTGATAGAAAATGTAGTATTTTATCATTAAAAACTAAAACATCCTTGCATATATGTATTTAGGAATCTAGCTCATGACAAACCATAAAAAAACTGATTGTGATAAACTATAATAAGTAAAAGTAGTTTAATCTTTGATCGTTTTCGAATATTCAAATACATTATACATTGCAAACTAGTTTTCAAACTAGCACACTGCACTGGAGATATTAGACAATAGATAGACATACTTTTATACCTTTTAATTAAAAATATATATTTAGTAACTTAGAATAGATAAAAAATTCAGATAGAGGCAAACAGATGCGTCTATTAACACAAATGTTTGCAGGGAATCAAACGCGCAACTTGTGGCATATCACATAGGATATTAACTATAACTGCGATTACACTATATATAATAATTAGGGTCTCACAAAATGTAGTTAGGGCTCAGTTTACCATGAGTAGGATGCTAATTTCAAGAAGATGGTTGAACTCGTTGATTTCCTATAAGTAGGATACTAACTAAGAACTGCGATTACACTCGTCCTTAATAAGGGGCTAAATCGCGGTTTCCGAGCTTTGTGCGGTCCGACTCTGATTCAGTTAAAGTTATGCACGAGTGTGGCTCGCCTGATTTGACTACTATGTTGCCTTTACCTACAGGTTGGTGACCGTCGATGTATATAGTGTAATCGCTGTTTACGCCGTCAGTTGTGTACTCGTGCGGTAGGTACGTTTAGTACCGTCCGCGCGGGCGTCCCCGGGCCCGCGGGCGCCCGCGCGGCGCGCCCCGCCCGCGGGGGGAGTTGGGGGCGCCCGCCGCCGGCCCGGGGGTAGGAGTAGGTGCTGCGGTAGGCGAGGGCGCTGCCACCGGCGCCGGCACCGGCTCCGGAGTTTCTTCAAGTAGATTCTCTTCTGGAAGAAAAAGATTTCATGAGTGTTGGTGCCGTATTGTGTTAGTCTTTACGTTATTTGTCTATAAGGCAATAATGAGATGACAGCTGATAGAAAATAATGGAAGGAAAAGCATATTGTGCCGATCTTATGTAGTGGGACATGGGCAGGAAGACGATATAATTATAGTAGGCAACCGTCACGGAATGACTGGCTAATCAACATACAACTTAAACCCCTGTCCAACTTGCAATAAAATTGGCAAACAGATATTTTAAAGAAAGAAAGACAAATCTCAGGGAAAACTGTAGCTAAGACTATTTTAATTGTTTGCATAATTTACAGGTCTTAATCGCGAATATCACTCTACTGACCACGATCGGTGTAACCCGGTGGAAGCATCGAGGTAATTTTAATAATTATGTTATACTCAAATTATTATGATTAACGGGATATTTACCATGTATATCATTTATGAATCAACGCGATCATGGCGCTTGCAACAGCGTCGAATTATCGGAAACACGAAATAAATAAAAACTATAATTATATTATACGCCATTAACACCTGTACATTATGCAAAGAATGAATTCCGTTCGCGAAAGTGTAAAATGTGTAAAAGACTAATTACCTTCACCGTGGTTCCTCTTCTCATCATCCAGTATCTCGTCAACACTCTGCTCCCAGTCCTCGAGCTCGTCCGAGGGAGGCAGGTACTTCAACTCATCGCCTTCAATCGGAGCGGTCTCAGTGGCTTCTTCTTCTTCTTCTGTGAAAATATGGATTGGGTTAGGAAAATTGGCATGAGTATGTGAGGTACAGTATTTGGAGCGATTCATACGCCAGCATTTATCAACAGGGCAATCGTGGTAACCAATCCTATTCCTCCTTAATGTATGAGTCAGAGTGGCTTACTTAAGTTTCACTAGCGGGATCTTACATGCAGAAGAAAGTATACATATTTCTATATAAAAAATACTGTTCTTTTCTTGTCTTTTAAATTGTTCCAACTAAGGTAAATAAACTTTGGTCTGGACTCGTGCCGACAGACCCCTCTTTTCACGGCCAAACTACTGAATCGATTGACTTGAAATTTGGTACAGGGGTAGCTTATGGTCTGCGAAAGGACATAGATGATTTATCCCGAAATCTCAAGGGGTTGGGAACACAGCTATACTTAATAATTTTGCACTTAAATAAATAAATAAATAAAAATATGTTTATTGTTCTTTTACAAATAATACTTAGGTCTTATGCATAACTTAATTAACTAGAATAATAAAAAATAATAAAAATAATTACTAACTACTTAAATTATAACATAAGGATAGGGAACTCACTCTTAATTTCGACGTCAGCATGTCCGTTCTGCTCGGCGTCTCCGTCGCGCGCTCCGTCGTCGTACGTCTTGCGCCGCTTCCACTGGCCGTCGTCATCCTCGCCCATGTGACGCTTTGCTGGGGCCTCTTGGCTCTGAAATATAGTCCATAATTTAAGTGTGTGTGTGAATGAGTGTGTGCGTAGTTTCTGATACCCTAGCTAGATACAAGTTTCGAACTTAGTTAGGGATCAGTTACTATAACAAGATGATGGAGTGAATGATTATGTTATCCATTAGAAATATATTTTGTTACACTATCTATATTTTATCGCCGTCCTACAAATATAATATTTTTAGTAGAAGTAACTTTGAAAGCTTGGCTTTTGAATTTCTGTTCTGACAATAGAATGCAAAACGCGAGCGTTCACGCTGACCGGCGCGGACTAACCATTGTGTCTACGCAACACTATTGGTAGTTCACTACTTTACAAAGAACACCGAACGCCTGAACCTTTTCATATTCATGACATAACTTTTGGCCAAACATAAATCCATTAAAACACTTACAGCCATCTCAGTGTCTTCCTGTTCTTCATCATCACGTTTGGCCTTCTCATCCTCACCAGCACGACGCTTCACACCACCCTCGTTCTGAAACAAAAGGTTTTGTAAAATATATGTTAGTGATAGATGCTGTTTAGCACAAAACAGATGGAAGATGTACTTGTTACATTGACATAAGCACCACTCTTAAATTATGATGAAACATAATTTTGGGACCTTATATCTAATATATAAAATTCTCGTGTCACAGTTTTCGTTGCCATACTCCTCCGAAACGGCTTGACCGATTCTCATGAAATTTTGTGAGCATATTCAGTAGGTCTGAGAATCGGCCAACATCTATTTTTCATCCCGAAATTCCTACGGGAACGGGAACTACGCGTGTGAAACCGCGGGGCGCAGCTAGTAATTTATAACAATCCTACTATTCTATCTTAAACAAGAAAATAACAAATCTGTAGCCAGCACCGTGTTTTGAAAATGAAAGATGTATTAACAACATTTCTAATTCATTTACTAAAGTGGACAACTAATAGACAATAGATGATGATTTTTAAAGCATAATGTGACAATCGGATACTACTAAATATATGTTTACCTGATTAGGCTGCAAAGACCTGATGAAAAGCTGGTGATGTTTCCAGGTGCGCAGATGGACCTGCGCCGTCTCCTCGCTGTCCAGCAGCTTGTGGCACAGCCGGCACTGGAAGCACCGGAACTCGGACAGGAACGACGCGCCTACGCCACGCTCCGTGCTAAGGGGGAGATAGATTATGTGTTGTTGGATTAGTAGTAATATTAGAAGTAAAGTTTGTGACATTGTAGAAATTATATGTATTGGTATTAAATTTAAACTAATATTACAAAGAGGCTTGTAAGGTTGTTGGGGGTAATCTCTGAATTTAATAAACTGTATCTACTGATTATTTTTGCCGCATAGAAAATATCTACCGTTGAAATGGCTGCAAGTTAGAGCTGCAAGCCTCACACGGTGGCATCCGACTTAGGCCACCCGGTGACTGGTCATAACCCGTGTAAATAGTTTACTAGTGATGCGGACGCGATTTGTGAACTAGTCGCACAGCAACATTCGACCAACAGTCACTGACACGTTATAGACAATCATATGCATTATCCTTCTCACTACACTAACGTCATCAGTGGGAATCTTTACCTTTCTGTGAACTTTGATAAGCCCATACTATGTAATGTAAGGTTAGGTCACCAATTTCAATAGTCCTATTGATTACACTTCTTAATAATACCCCTCCACTGGACTCATATCATCAGAGCAAGTCTTTCACCTGCAGTAGACTTTTACAAGCTGTTACTACCCTCATCATTTAATCATAAAAGGGTAGTTGCCTAAAAAAATTTTATTAGTCAGTCTTTTAGATTTCCAAAAAATATTGGACACGTATTTTTTTATTTTTCAAGTAAACAAATAATTAAGACGATACAGTGCGTCAAAACTCGTGAAACGTCACAGGTTGCTACAATTTTCACCTACATTTGACGTCACAAGCCCCCACTCCTAAACTTTAATGCGTTATAACGAAGTCCGTTTTATTAATTTGATGAAACAAAAAAATACGTGTCTAATATTATTTCGAAATCTATCGGACTAATTAGAATTGCAATTTGTTTACCCAGGAAACTACCCTAATAACATGGCCTTATAGTCTGATACTACCCTCATTATCTTGTACCAAATAACAAGTACAATAGAACTAATATTCACCTGTAAGAAGGTATCATGTCATTGGTGACGTGTGTCAGGTCATCGCCCTCCTTGTAATCCAGGATGGTGTTGTCGTTGTCAATAGATGACTTCTCCGGCTTCTTCTCCTCAACGGCCTCCTGTTCGGGCTGGGCTTCCGTTTTTATTTGAGGCTCTTGGTCCTAGAATGGTATTGTATTTATTTAACTGTACAATCTTATTTTATCTTTTATTTGGAGTATAGTAAAGATATGAAAGTACATACATAAAAGTGTACTTTGATGATGGCTTTACAATTTGGTAAAGCAATAAGAAATAGGGCTTAGTTTATTTTAGATCACATAGGTGGATGACGTTTTTTTTTGAAAAAAAAAAAACAATCCCTAGTAATGTTGAATGAAAATGTTGGTAGCTTTCTTCTTTCTTTTTCTCTACTCCGGCACCTCGGCCTGGGTGTGTGTGAATGAGTGTGTGCGTAGTTTCTGAGACACCAGTTTCGAACTTACTATAACAAGATGATGTAGTGAAAGAATGAACGATTATGTGACTCATATGCTAGTGCCACCCACCTGGTTCTCTTCTCCGTCCTTGGTATCGCCTTCCTTTTCGGTCTTCTCCTCGTGGTTGTCGCGCCGTCTGCGCTGGCGGTCGTCGCGCAAGTACGACTGCTCCATCGTCAGGGTTGATATTACCATCACTGTCATGAGACGATAGTTACATGTTAATTTAAAGGCTTATTAGGCACAGGGACCTTAATTAAAATAAATGATATTTTGTGGAGGCAAATTTATACTGCCCTATTTTATTATACTTCAGAGGCCCAGATCCACTTCAGATCGCTGAGCCGGTGGAGCAAGCAAGTAACCAAATACAAAATATTTATTCCCAATAGAAATAACCTTATATTCTAAGATAAATACATAAGGTATGGTGTATTCTCAGTCACATGTTCAAGTTTTAAAAAAAAATGTTTACCCTGCCTCTTGAACTAGTATTCAACAACCATAACTTCTTATAATAAACTCAATCAACTAAATAAGTTGAGCATGTCGTGTCTTCAAAAGAACTTACATTTGTATTAAGTGTAGGTCAATAGATTTAAGGAAAAAATAAAATGTTCAGTTAAGTCTTAAATAAATAGTAAACTGACCTTCAGGCTTAGGCTTAGCAACGACCTCCTGCTTATCCTGTATATTCTTGAGATGTTCGGCAGTGAGGCGATGCTCATCAAGCTCGATGCGCGTGGGCATCTCCTTGTGGCACGAAGTGCAGGTCGGGTGTAGGTACTTCTTCAGCTTGCGATGTCCGACGGTGGTGCGGTGGCCGGCGCCGTCGGCCGCGTACATGTCGCACATTGCGCAGTAGAAGTCGCGCGCTGGTTGCTGCCCGGATTTGCGGGTGCGTTTCATTTCTCGGATCTGAGATGGGTATTATATTTTTTTCTTAGTGTTACATTAAGTTACAGTTGATATAGGACATAAAGGTACAATTCCACGTCGGGCCGCAGACCGCAAACTGCAACCGCAGACCGCAAGCGACAATACTTGTTTCTATGAACCTCTATAAAAATTATTCCAAGTGCGGCTACACTGCTGCCTGCAGTCGCGACGCGCTCTTTCATAGATGTCGCTAGAAAAGTATTCTTAAACTCCCTTTGCCAAAGATTTGACATTATTGCATTGAATTGTATTAAGGCTTCGCCACACCAAACGCTGGTCAGCAGCGCAGATTTTTTAACTATTTTTTTAATAATTTAAATTTGGAGATAGAGCACAATTGAAGGGTAAGGGTATCGAAGTTGATCGACTGGTCTGGTAACTTTAATCGATCGACAGATACTGTACTCGATCGACGTTGATCGATGCCGTCTATCGATGATCGATCGATTGGTCTGGTCTGGTAGAAACTATCGATCGGTCTGGTAACACCCTAAAATATCATAGGATACTGAAAGTGCTTTTTACAATTTAGAAAATATGTATAAGTAATATTGTCACCATTATTATACAAAAATTTAGCTTAAAGTACCTACTTATGTGTAATATTTTTTCTTTAATTTTATTTTAAATCGGGTCCGCGCATGTTGCTATGCATGAAACTCTTTGAATTACGTCAAACCAAATGTTAACGCGGCCCGGCGCAGCGCGTCGAATGCGGTTCACAACTTTCGCCGATTTTTTTTTACTTACTGTGCCCCGCAGTTACCCTCGTAAATCCCAATCCCGTGGGAATTTTGGGATAAAAACTAATTGGTTATATTTATAAAATAAGAAATATCTGTACCAACTTTCGTCTAAACCAGTAATCTATAATATTGTTCGATATCTTGCTTAACACTGAACGCGGTTTAAATGCGGACCTGCGTTGCAACTGCTTTGAACCTGCTGCGTTCAGTGTGCCGAGTCCCGCGCTGCTTCTGCCCTGCGCTGCGCCTGACCTGCGTTTAGTGTGGCGAAACCTTTATAAGTGAATGGTTTCCGTTATGTTCACATGACAAAGAATTAACTAACAGTTCGGTAATTGTACTTCGTGGAACGTAAAAATATTTAACATAATTTTTACACAAACAAGCGCATTATCTGATTCTAATCATGGAGCTAATCAAACATTGGTTGGTGAAATTGGGACTTAGTTAAGGCTTTTCAGTGTCGAAAATATGGGCATAAAAAGAGTAAAAGTGTATAGTTTTTCAAATGTATTCATAATACTAAAAAACTATACTTTTAGGAAATATTAAAACATTAATGAATGAAAAACTTCCTATACTTTTGGAAATGTATCTACAATATAACAAAAACCCACCTTAAACTCCTGCCTCATAGTATCAGCAGTTAGCGCATAGCTCTCCGCTGTTTTCTGCATCATAATCGCATGAGCTCGTCCGCTGAGATGGTTCTCGAAAGACCTTCCGTCCCACATACTCTTGTTACATATATGGCACTTCAGTAATTGGGAGTTGATTTCGTCATATCTCGTCTTTGGCGGTTCCTTCTTCTCATCCTCGACTTTCTCAGGGTCAGTTTCCTTGTGCTTTTCTTCCGATTCACTGTTAAAAGCTTGGTTGGTTAGATAGTTGTGTGGGTGGGTCAGTCTGGTCGTTGTATTTTGAAAATAAAAAATATTTTTGTTATTTTACTGGGTGTTGTTTAAAGAGTTAGGTCGAATTGAAATTTATACAAATATTATTAACTTGTGTGTTTATCTTTTGATAGAGACTGGTGTTACATTTTGATAGAGTAAAAGCTGAATGGATTTTGATAAAATTTTAGTAAGAAGATTGCAACATTTTGTTCAATATACTAGTTGTTGATTTGAGATAATAGGTTTTATAAAATATAATAAACTTACATAAATACTTCAATAAATATTTAACTTAATTCTTAATAAAAAAAAAACATATTTATACAAAGACCAGACCGCTTAAACATATCTACTGCAAGTAAAATGAAAATGCACAAAAAAATAAACATTTAAAACCATATTCTAATAAATACTTATCTGTGAATCCCGTGTTGCAAGCTGAATCACAACTTACGAGGACATTTCGTCCACAATATTAAAGCATATAAACATAGACAATAGTTACGTGTGGATGAATCCTCCACGAAGAAGACTTTACATCTCTACAATTATACTGTTTGGATTTGACAGTCCACGCCCGTCGACCAGGCTGGGCTAAAAGAGGCCAATTGTCAATGCCAATGTGGCTGAATAGAGGCCGGTGAACGTATGATTCTGAAGCGGGAGACCTCAGCCGAGGCCCGGAAATGCGGTGACACCACCGGAAGGAAACAAACAGGGTTCCTTACCTCTCCTTGACAGGTTTTGCCTTAGAATCGGCATCCTTTTTCGGGGAGCTCTTGTTTTGTTGCTTCGGCCCATCATTGGGCTTGAACTGTTTACGATTGGTGTTGATACGCTCACCAGCCCGATTGTAATTTCCCGTACGCCGGAAATTACCCTGATTGCCCATCTGAAGGGAATTCATCACAAGAATACAATGTTAGTTATATCATTCGGGCTCTAGGAGCCTCGTTGAGTCACTGAAATGTGTAGAAGCAAGAGAATTACAATAAAATGTTCATATTGAGTAGTGTGCAGAAGGGTTTTATAAAAGCAAGGTAACATTATCGGATATCATTATAATTGAAGAATTTTCATAAAATACCATTCATGCAGTATTTATTCCTAATTTATTGCAAACACAATGAATTTATCTGTGGAATTGCTTAATATCTAGGAGAGTTTGTTAATATCTATAAGTGCTAAAACACTTACCCGATTAGGCCCAAAATTACGGTCAAACCGTCCCATGTTGGGGACAAAGTCCCGCCTGATGGGCATGTCTAGGAGAGATGGGACAGGGTTCTGTCGAGGCTGGAGGAGGTTGATGATGTTACTGGCGAGGGCCAGCGTCGCCTCCGTGGACCCGCCCCCCAGCGGGAGGAGGTTGGGGAGCCCGGCGCCCGGCCCGCCGCCCTGCCACGGAGACACGCCGCTGCGCCCCCCGAAGTTCTTAGACCGGTCATTGCGACCGAAGTCCATGCGACGCCCACCGCTGCCGCCGGCTGGAGGTCTTCGATTAGCCATTTTGATTCTACCACAAAGGTTTAAGTTATGACAATACTGTACAAATATAACAGCAATTACTTACTTGCTACCTGTATTTAAAGTTGTATGTAAAGATTACTTTAAATAAACGTGATTTGTAACGTTACTTCGGCGATTCGCAATAAAATTTTGTGAATATCGATCGATCAACAAAATGGATTCTGTTGTGTCATGAATTATTTTTCAAGTACGTAGAAGCAGTATGGTACTGTAAACTTACAGAAATAAATATAGGTGACGAGAAGAGGTTGAAAAAACAACGATGAACACAATTTATTCAGTAAATTTGTATTTTAGCACAATTTACACCCGGAAAATGCAATTCGCGTCCGCTAAATAATGAACGAATGTAAACGAATGAATGAAGAAAGAAGTTGAATAAACAATGAATGAATTAACCACAGATGATACCTCGACTCGAACAAAGCGAAGCCTTCTTGGGACCCAGGAAGAATTAATAAAATGAAATGACTGTCAAAGAAATTGTCATCGTCAATGTTATGAATTTTCCATGAATTTTCTGAATCGCATTTTGTGAATTGCGAACCAGATGAATTTCGATTCAATTTTCAACTTTATTCCTAGAGTGATAAGATTTATTTGTATCTAATTAATATATCACGTTTGATCACATCAGACAGGAAGAAAAAACAGAAAATAAATAAATTCGGGTAGAACTCTCGCGAATTCCAATCCCACGTTTTTATTTACAATATCGTATTTCTTTCAATTTAAAGCAGGTTATTGCATAACTCTTTAATATTTTATAATTATGGAAGAAATTGATGCCGAAAACGAGCACAAGCGATCCAAGGTAAGATATTTTGAGGTATTTCTCATTGCTTTGATAAAGCTTTTATGTTTAAAATGGTATTAACTTCTTACATAAATAAAATAATAAACAATACCTCTCGTTCATTACTATACTTACACTAATGTCCTATAAGATTTATTGCCTAAGATTTTCAATAATTTATTCTGTTTAGGGCACAAAGAATCACCTATAATCACGAGACTACAAAAGATGAATTAAAACTAATTGAAATAAAATAAATAATAATAATTAGGTACTTCATGAAAATAAATTATTCAAGAACAAACTTTATGAAGTGTGCTTATTTTATTTATTTATTTAGGACATAAGTAAAAATTACATTTTCGCTTACAATAAATAACTAAATCTAAAATAAAAAGTAAATGCATTTTCTATTATATGCCACAGCATGCACAAAAATATAAGACGGGAAAAAATAAAATTTAAAAATAGTGTTTTAACAAAATCTAAATAAAAAACAAACACAAAACAAAAACTAAACTGTTTATAAACACTTGGCTAAAATATAATCTTATAATAATAGGCTCCTAAGTTTTTTTTAATCAATCATAAAATCAACAAATACTGAAAAAATACTATTGTATACTTTCATTTCATCATAAAATATTACAGTTCAATATTAATTTTATTTTCCAGGAACGCAGCCCATCTCCGGGCATTAAATCGACAGCCGTTGTCAAGTACACAGCCTTCCAGAGCCCGGTGAGCTATGCCCGTCTGCAGTGCAACACGGACTTGAACCTGCCACCCTCCAACTATGGTGCCGCACTCGATTCTTATGGGCTGAAACAGATATTGACTCGGGGGACGGGGCTGTCTAGGTATGATTTTTATTATTTTTGTAGATAAACAGGGTGTCCCAAAATTCAATGTCCTACTTTTTAGAGTCGTAGGAATATGAATAACAGTGTTGTCAAAAATCAATAAAATATTATAATATACACCCTTATTTTGAAATGATGGGACTTATTAAAATCAGAATATATGTAGCAGTAACTGAATCCATATATCCAATAAAAATATCAAAAATGATAGTCGATTACTTATCTTTAAAAAATACCAAATAAATGTCGTATTACCAGACGGCACACTAGCTATCAAGTATTCTGTGACGGCTCGGGTCGATGACCGCGCTCAGCTGTGTATCGCAGCGTTCGCCGGTTGTTCGGTGTAGAATAACAATAAAATTCGGCGGGATTTTGAAAAACTTTGACTTATCATAACTTTTTAAATAAAAGCAAAAGAAAAAAACTAACTTCACTATTATATTGTCACCGGTCGCTTACATTAGCTGTGTGATTAAGTATGTCGAATTCAAAATAAGGGTGTATATATATTATGTTAATATTTTTCTCAAAAATTTTTCCAATTTTGTTTATTTTTCAAGAACGTTAATGGCGATCTTCATAATTTTAATACTAGGAATAGGCATAAAATCGCCATCTCAGGATGTAGGTTAGCTAGGACTAAAAAGTCCTTCATTCATAGATGTATTAAATTTTATAATAAAATCCCCCGGGAAGTGACTGGGCTCACTGATGGAAGGTTTAGATCACACGTTAAAAACATTTGGATAAGCAAAGCATATTATAAGGTTACGGACTGTATCAATGACCGGGATGTCTGGAATTAAATTTCTGCACACGCAACCTCAACATGCTACTTTTTGATTATATAGGTACATAAGTATTTTTCTATGTTTATAGATTTTATTATTTGTTTTCTTTTTTTATCTGACATTGTACTAGTTTTAAGGTACTGATTGTATTTTATTTTATTTAAAAAAAAATACCAGCACGAGTTTCTTGCCGATTCTTCTCGGCTGATGTAATTTCCGAATCGGTGGTAGAATCAATTTTGACGTTCATAAGCCTCATTGAGGCCTTAACTGAATAAAGGATTTTTGACTTTGACTTTGAATTTCAGGACACTTTGTATATCATACACAATTTTTATTGAACATTCTATCATTTTATTTTTAGTCTTTGTAATTATAGTGTAATTTATTGTAGTTACAAATTAATGAATAAATAATAAATTGTATATTCTTGTATACATAATTTTTTTTTCCAGTTTTCGCATGGCCCACATGTTCCCCGACTGTGTGGGCGAAGTGGACGTGATTGCCGGCGCGGAGTGCATCAAGAAACTACTCAAACTGCCCTATCAACCTAACGGGACTGTATGTATTAATTTATTATACTTAAATTGTCTTTAAATTATAATTCAAGATATTTAACTTTAAGTTAATTCGAGGAAGACAT
This sequence comes from Timandra comae, assembly GCA_958496195.1. NCBI lineage: Eukaryota > Metazoa > Arthropoda > Insecta > Lepidoptera > Geometridae > Timandra > Timandra comae. The sequence continues at coordinate 1,855,904 of OY292376.1, forward strand.
AGTAGGTTATATGTTTGTTTATACTAAATATACTTATATTAAGACTAGTATGTAAGATCAAATATGTAACTTTTGTTTTCCCTAATAAACTAAAATAAAATAAAATAAGTTGTTACTTAAAGAATTAAGATATTTACTTCCACATTTTTCAAGTTTTTTCATAAGTGATAAGTACAGGGTGTAATTTTTTTGTCAATTAGCGTGGTTCCTTTTCTGGATCTTAAATAAAAAAAAAACAGTTTAGGAATTATAGTTGTTATCAAAATATTGGTGATAAAAGTGGAAAGGAGAAGAGGTATTGGTTGGTATAGTGAAATAGACTCCTTTGGACAGAATAACAAAAGGCTTGAAGTCTCTTAAATTAGATGTGATCAAAATCAGTATCAAGATTCCGTTCTACACTTTTTGTTATAAAAAAGAACACCCTGTATTCTTTTTTATTATTAAATGAAACATACGTCATTGTTTATAATTAATATCTTTTACGGGACATTTACACGTACCTATGTCGAAACCCTCGACTAGTTTTGACATAGGTACGTGTAAATGTCCCGTAATAGTTATTTATGGTACAAGCGAGGTAAGTTGGTGATTACTTCCGAGGCGCTATTGAGGCCCGAGCCGTCAGGCGAGGGTCTGAAGATAGCCGAGGATAGTAATAATCAATACACGCGTGTACCATACAACGTTTTTCAACACATTTGCGAAGAAATTTTCATTTTTCGCGCGCATCCAACACAACAATGGTGATCTGCCAAAGACTAAAAGAATATACTTATTAAAAAAAAATCGAATGAATGAATGAATGGAATCGACCATAGACCTACCAAAAGTAAGGAAACATAGTTGAAGTTTGTTTTTAAAATGTATGGACACGATTTTTTTTGGTATCGAAACTTTTTTAAAACTAAACAATTTAAAAAAAATATCTATAACTCACTAGTGAATCAAGCGTGTCATTATTCAACTGTTTTTGCACAAATAACAGCCTCTTTATGAGCAAGTGTGTTGAAAAAATATTAATTATAAACCCTGTATTCTGTTATTGTGTTCAGGTGAGCATGATGGTACACCGAGTAGAAAACACTCTCCTCCTGGACGACTTCGACGTGTACGATTATCTGATGAAATCAGAATGGTCTTGGTTGAAGGACTTCTTCTACGAGAACATACTCAAGACTATGTCGGAACAGGTCAGTTTATTATCAAAAACCTTATTATTAGCATTTTTTTTAGTCTGGTAGCACTAAACCAGGTTTTGCAACTTGTTAATTTGAATGATTTGGAACAACAGCACAGATTATATGGTTCATTGAATGAACAAAACCATAGACAAATTGAGGTGTTTTGGATTTCTTGTTCTAAATTAAGTTCTGGAGCGCTAATTTCTAAAAACAAGTCTAGATCTAGATCTCAGATCTCATCTCAAGATAGCCCGTTTATCGACCCGAGGTTACGATAGGAGCGAAGGTAACGCGGGTGAAACCGCTGGGTACAGCTCGTGCGTATGTACTTGTAAATGAGCAGTTTTCCGCAATGAAACCTCTAGATGTCCATTGAATATGATGCTATATTTTATTTACTTAATTCAAGGCTCCTACTACTTTGCGACACACGGAAACTCGAAGCACGAAATCAAAATCACATTCGACCTTATCTACCAACACATAGAGTTGATATTACAATACCTTTCATTTCACTTTGTTTTTCGAAATATTCATGAAACCAATTTCGACCTTATCCACCAACACATAGAGCTTATATTCCATTCGTAGGAGCGCATGTCCCTGGCGCTGTCGCCGGTGCCGGTGTCGGCGCCGCTGACGCAGCAGTTCCTGTCCCACAGCGTGGCGCAACTACCGCCCAGACTGCCGCTCGTTCACACACCCGCTGTTACTGGTATGGTATACAATAATTTGTCTATAGTAAATAGTGTAAAAGAAAGTTTTTTCTGGTGTCTTTTTTTATTTTGTTAAAAAGCAAAGGCTACAGCCTAATACATTTTTTATATTATGTTCTATATCTTAAAATAAGGGCCAACTACCGATTTACATTAATTATTTTTCTGATTTCAGACAAAACCTGGCTTCATTTGAAACAATTCATTTCAGCCACAATAAATTTTCTTACTTCCCCTTTTCCCTTTAGGTCCATTCCTCCCAGAGCCAGAAACGAAGCCCGAGGAACCTCCATACGAGCACTTATACAACCGCAACGTCCACTGGACCTTCGAAGACATCCACATGCTCATCGGCAGTGACCTTCCGATCTTCGGGGACAAAGACAGACCGTGCGTCAGCCTGCACTTGCGAGATGCCAGGGAACCTATCAACGTGCTTACAGGAATAGACTATTGGCTAGATAACCTGATGTGCAACGTCCCAGAAGTACTAATGTGTTATCACTTAGACGGAATAGTCCAGAAATATGAGCCGATGAAAACAGAAGACTTGCCACATATGGAGAATTCGAAATTCTCGCCCAAAGTTATAAGGAATGTAGCGCAGAATATTTTGTCGTTCTTAAAGTCAAACGCGACGAAAGCAGGTCATACGTATTGGTTGTTCAAAGGACCTCATGATGAAGTGGTCAAGTTGTATGATCTGACGTCACTGTGTCCGGATAAAATGGACAATCCGTTTACGACGCCGGTCGCCATGTTGCTTTATAGAGTTGCCAGGAATATGAGGTGAGTTTTTTAAAATTTTACTGAGTCCGTACCTAATCTTCTCCAGTTTTATCCTCCTTTTTGGTAACGCACTTGTGACTATTCTGAATGTCCATAGGTAACAGTAGACATTACCGACATTTACTATATGGTAATGCGACTTCTGTTGCTCACCATACCTGTCTGTATTTCTCTGTACCGGTTGTTACTTGGCGGTACTTGCCGGCGCATGCCGGTACCTGTCCGTTCCTACCGGTATCTGTCCTTACCTATCTGTACCGGTCTGTACCTGCGGGTACTTGCGGGTACTTGTCCGGTAATTGTCGGTACCGACCGGTACTCACCGGTACTTGTCCGGTACCGACCGGTACTTGTTCTGTACCTGTGTTTGACCCGTGCAGACTGTCGAACCGGCGGCGCCACGTGCGCGAGCTGCTGTCGCACGCGGTGTCGCTGCTGGTGGAGGAGCAGTACCCGCACATCGTGGCGTCCTCCCACTACATGCTCTCGGACCTGTTCGTGCCGGCGGACACCAACCCCGCTTGTCCGGATTTCAAGGGTGAGTATTTTATAATAATATACACGTTATGGGATTTTCTAGGCCAACAGTAAAATAGATATTATTTGATTCAGCACGCGATTTCGAGCGCCCCCTTCTTTAAAGGCACCCTCTGTGGAGCACCCACTTTTTGTAAGGCCCTCCCCTTCTCTAAGTGCGCCCCCCTTCTGTAAAGGATCCCGCTATCAGTAAAGGCGCCCCCCTATCAGTAAGGGCGCCCCCCATTCCATAAGAGCCCCCCTTTTAATAGTTTTAATTTTATTTCATTACTTCAGACGACAGCTCAGAATCGGACGGCGAAGACCTAGACTTTGATTTCGGCAATGAATCTTGCGACAGAGACAACAAGACCGACGATGCAACTCAAGACAAAACTAAAGATAGTGAAACTACAAAGTCAGAAAGAGACGCACATAAGTCTAACAGTGAGAAGGAAAAGGACGGAGATAATGTGGGAGTGAGCAGCGATGGAAACGCTTTGGCGGTGCAAATAAGGGGGTTGGCTTTAAGGGATATGGGGGACAGAATAAGGGATAACTCGGTAAGTTATTCTTTTGTATTTACACAATAACATGATATGGTTTGACATAACATGACAAGAAGTGACGTGACATCGTGAGATGACATGACTAAATAACCTGACACGACTTGACATAACTCAACATGACTCGACACGACTGGAGCCGCCTTACACGACTCGACAGAACTCAGCACAATCTTATACGAGAAGACAGACTGCCTAAGACAACCTAATTTTGAGTCACAATCTTTTCTGTGCCGGTGACAGCGTCGCTGTAATCGCATCTTTTGGTTGTCAGTTTATAGAAAATGTATCCAAATGACATTAGAGTCTAAATGACAATAGCTTCCAATTTTGACCGCCGGCACAGAAAGGATTGTTACTGTATGTATATGATTTGCTTGACACGACTTGACACGACATTATCTGGTTGGATTAGCTATTGTGTTACTCTGATTACTCTCATTCAGTGTAGGCTCGAGCCCCTCGGTGAGGACATTACCCTCAATGGTGACTGATATGAGCTGATAATAATGATATTATTATAGGAGCGTAAGCACAAGAGTCGCGCGAAGTGCCCGGACGCGTCGTGCACGGCGCGCTGCGGCGCGGCGCTCGCGCACGCGCTCCGCGGGCTGCGCGCGCTGCACCACATCACCACCGCGCGCGGACAGGTACACACACACACACACACATACTGACATACGCATACATTTCATACACACACCGAGTATGTCAGACACACAAACGCAATAACATACGCATACGCACGCACCCGCACTCACAAGTATCATATGTAAGCAGGCACACACGTATATACACTAAACAGACTTACACATCACTCACATATATGTACCACAAACACATATTAACATTTGCATCACACACTTTAAAAGACACATACAAACACAAACTCACACAGTTATTTATACATACACCATACCCATACACACTAACACACTTCAATTACATACACCCATGAACTAAATATAATTCGAACATTACAATTAAAAATATCTACAGGAAGAAGAAAGAGAACGTCTGAAACGTCAAATAATAATAGAAGAACAACATCCCAAAATGGCGAACCCATTCGAACCGATCAAAATGGAGTACGAACCGATTAAAAAACAGAATGACCCCAAAGAACACAACTCTAGGAGCCGGCGACGGAAGAACAAGAAAAATAATGAAAAGAACGAAAACTCACTAATTGAAAGTAATTCTAAAATTGACCAAAATGCTATACTCATACGGAAAGAAAAAAATCTGTACCCATCATGGCACGAACCAAGCAGAGATGATAATTTCGCGTGGAAACTACATTTGAAGACTTTGCTGTATGAAAAAATATGTCTAGCGTACGCTACTCTAGCAGAATACAGCTACGCAAACGAACAATACGGATTTTCACTAAAATATATTAGCATGGCAAGCAAATGTCAAAAGTTATTAAGCAACATGATAATTAAAAGTAAAGTTGTTGACGCCAGTTGTTTGTTCGGTCGGGTCGGTGATAGTTATTTCCAGTTGAGCAAACATTGGTCCAGTTTGGAAAAGTTTAGGAAACAGTTTGAGACTGACCACGATACTGACGCTAAACTGAAGATTGAGATTGAAAAGGATATGGCGGAGGAAGTGGACGAGGAAGTCAGCGATGAATTTGATCTTGGTGAGTTTTGTGATATTTTATTTTTTAAAGTCAAAATGACAAGCTACTGAATTTTTAGATAGGATTAGCAAAACAAAGTTGTATTGTACGCTTCTATGGATTGTAATTTCGTGACATTTGAGTCTTGACTCCAGTTGGCCTAGTGACATGAAGTGCAATATTTTACGTACAAAATTTAATCTAATGTTAATAATTTAAGAGACTGACGTCCTTTGCTTATTAACTAATTTTATTTTTTCCCCCTTTTAGCCTCATTTTCCCCCATTTCCCAATCGAAATAAAATATAAAACACGTGTGGCAAGTTTCTTTAGGGCCGGTAATAAAATGTGTCCTATAACCCGGAACTGATATAAAAAAATAAATACACATACATACTCGTGCACAGTCCACACAGATGAATGCAAAATAGGTCTATCTTGTTGACGATTCGCTCGCTCGGTCAAATATCATTCATAAACTCATTCATAAACTGAAGAGTTTGTTTGGTTATTTATTTTCGCTTCCGATTGAGTTTTTGTGAAACAGCGATCTGAAATTGAACGATTCAATGAAGCGTACCTTTACCAAGAGAGGTTCATTAAACCCTTCGCTCACCCTGCAGACATCTCCCTCCCGGAGAGCGAGTCGGTGGCGATGTCGTGGTCGTGCGGGTACTACCGGCGCGCGCTGGCCGCGCCCGCGCCGCGCCGCCGGGAGCTGCTGCGGAGACTCGCCTCCGTCACCAACGAACTGGCGCTCCGCGACATGCACCAGGCGCAGCGTATGTACTTAACACACACATGGTCTCAACACACACACGCACAATCCCCACACATGCACTCAACACACACGAACTCAACAAACAAGTAGACTCTACATACACATACACGTACTCAACACACACATGCACCCAACACATTCAAGTGAGTGTGTTGAATGTGTTGACTTGTTGAGTATGTACACACACAATCCTCACCACACACGTCATGCATTCTCCACACATAGGCACTCACCACACACTTGCATTCATAAAACACATGCATACACATGCGCGCACAAGTGTACACACACACACACACACACTTGCATTCATGAACCACATGCAAACACACACACACACACCACTCGTATCACCAACTTTAGTTTAATCATTTTTCAATATTGTAATAATCAATTTACAGAAATATTCATGAAGTACATGGAAGAGCCGGATCAAAATGATCCCAAAGCGAAGCTACTACTGGCCCAATACAATACGTTGTCGAAGAAATCTTTGGAAGCACTCGACGAGGCGACGGAGATATTCCGCAGTGTTGATGATCAAGCGAATCTCGCTCTTCTGTACTGCAACAAAGGTCGATATTTGAGGTTCAAGGCGCATTGTGATCAAGGTGGATTTAAGTGAGTGGTTTTTTAAATTTATCTATTGGTTGTTTGAAAGTTGCCCATGATGTTAGTACAACTGGAACCGATGGCTTCATTTCCTCCAAAGCACGTCATTTCGGTTCATGAGGAAGCTAAATTATCGCTATGATTCCAACTACCCGCAATTATCACAAACATTTTCCTCCCCCAGCGCGGCCAAGCGTGCCCTGTACAAGCGGGCTGAGGAACTATACGAAGCCGCACTCGCCACCGTGGGTCCACCCGGCGAAGGGAGTGGGAGTGGGAGTGGGGGGAGTGCGGGCGGGGGGAGGGAGCTGTGGGAGCTGGTCTGCTGGGAGCTGTCCTCGCACCTCTACAACAAGGCCGTGCTGCTGCAGGACCAGCACTATCCCGTGGTAAGGGGGGAGTGGGAGTGGGAGTGGGGGGAGTGCGGGCGGGGGGAGGGAGCTGTGGGAGCTGGTCTGCTGGGAGCTGTCCTCGCACCTCTACAACAAGGCCGTGCTGCTGCAGGACCAGCACTATCCCGTGGTAAGGGGGGAGTGGGAGTGGGAGTGGGGGGAGTGCGGGCGGGGGGAGGGAGCTGTGGGAGCTGGTCTGCTGGGAGCTGTCCTCGCACCTCTACAACAAGGCCGTGCTGCTGCAGGACCAGCACTATCCCGTGGTAAGGGGGGAGTGGGAGTGGGAGTGGGGGGAGTGCGGGCGGGGGGAGGGAGCTGTGGGAGCTGGTCTGCTGGGAGCTGTCCTCGCACCTCTACAACAAGGCCGTGCTGCTGCAGGACCAGCACTATCCCGTGGTAAGGGGGGAGTGGGAGTGGGAGTGGGGGGAGTGCGGGCGGGGGGAGGGAGCTGTGGGAGCTGGTCTGCTGGGAGCTGTCCTCGCACCTCTACAACAAGGCCGTGCTGCTGCAGGACCAGCACTATCCCGTGGTAAGGGGGGAGTGGGAGTGGGAGTGGGGGGAGTGCGGGCGGGGGGAGGGAGCTGTGGGAGCTGGTCTGCTGGGAGCTGTCCTCGCACCTCTACAACAAGGCCGTGCTGCTGCAGGACCAGCACTATCCCGTGGTAAGGGGGGAATGGGAGTGGGAGTGGGGGAGTGCGGGCGGGGGGAGGGAGCTGTGGGAGCTGGTCTGCTGGTGGTGGTAATACTAGGGTTTATAGAGTTCCCACTCCCGTAAAACTGCGGGGATAATATTATACCAAAAACTTTCCTATTAAATCACTCTATATATTAAAGAAAACCGCATTGAAATCCGTCGCATAGTTTTAAAGGGACAGACAGATAAGGACGATGACTTTGTTTTATACATGTAATGATGACAGCCAGTGCTATACGCCACATACACATATAGAGTCACAATCTTTTATGGGCCGGCGGCGGCGGCAAAAATTGGAAGCTCCTATTGTCGTTTTGACTCTAATATCATTTGGATACATTTTCTGACATGACAACCAAAAGTTGCGATTACAGCGATGCAGACCGGCACAGAAAGATTGTGCCTCAACACATGTATGTTACTGTAGGAGCCACCGGAGGTGGTGGAGGCGCTGCAGCAGGCGCTGAAGGCGTGCGTGGTGTCGGCGGGCCCGCGGCAGTACCTGTACCAGTTCCGCGCCGCCATGATACACCACCGGCTCGGCTCGCTGCACCACTCGCAGTACAGGTATGGAAGGCACTACGATAATGTTGCATCTCTATTGTAAAACTTATTGGAATATTTTAGAAAATGTTCCGCTTTACCGGGATTTCATGTTTCAAAAACTGCAATTTATTTGCAATAATGTTATGCCTAAAGACTAATGATATTGTTGCCATAAAGTTAAGTAACAGCCGAGTAAAATTTTGGAATTTTGTTATCGTATTCAACCATATACGATTATTATAATGCGTTAATGAAGCTGGGTCATTAGTGGGGTGGAGTGAAAATAGATTCACAATAATTGGTCCTACTAAAGAGGAGGCCAATATTTGTAATACATAGGGTTGGTTTTTCAATCATCTGACAACTCTATTCGGGAATATTTTTGAAATTTTGACAGTTATTACAAACAAAAACTGTCAAACGTCAAAATGTCAATGTTATGGTGACTGACTGACCATGTCCCCAGACTGACGGGTACCGAAGGCCCCCGGCGCCGGTCCCTGTGGTCCCAAGCCCGCGCTCAATACGTATCTGCGGCGCACGGGTTTGCAGCATTAGAAGACGCCGCCATGTTCCTCACCGTCACCATGGAACACGTGGCGCTGCACGAGACGCACTCCACTGGTGAGATCACTAGTCATTAACTATTGTTTAGTTTTGGGTGAAATAGAAACACAACGTCACCTAGCAATCGTATAATATCGGGCGACGCAGCGTACCCTCTAATTACAATTATAAAAAAAAATTACAGTGGGAGAAGGTTAGTGCGTATTAACTTTTGGTCTATGTGATATGAAGGTTGTCTTTTAGTTCCACCAAACTTGATGGAATGTTAGTAGTTATTGTGGAGCGACTGTCAGCAAACCTCGTAAGGCCCAGAAGACTTATTATACCATCTGTCTCGCCTCGTTGAAGTCTTACGGAGCGGGCTGCAACGGATTTCTTCGCTGTCCCTCCCTTCCTTACCACTGCTTTTCATTTGACCTGTCTCATGCTACAATACCAACTTAAACGCCTACATAGATCTAGGTTTGTATTTCCGCGCACTGCTCCGCTCGACTTCAAACGGAACTAAGAAGATATTTTTCATTCTACTAATATTAATGAAACCTCAATGGTATTCTTACAGTATCACCGAACTTAAAACTAAAGTCCTTACAAAACGCCATACAACTCTTACGTCAATGCCACTCCATCATGAAACTATTGAAAGATAAGGACCCCGATGAGACCAAGGACGTGACCACAGATGATGCAGACGATAAATCGATCAAGAGTGAACATAGTCTCCTAACATTATACGAGAACAGACTACATTTTATACTGAAAAGTATAATACAGTACTGTAGGTCGAAATCTAATAAGGATTACGAGAAAATGACAGATATGTACAAGAAATTATATAGTGCCAGTCTTAGAATTAAAAAGAATGATGATATTAAATTGTATGCGGCCAGTATCTGTGAGGTTTTGGAAGAAATGGACAGGATATCCAAACAGTTTGAATAGTTCTAAAAATGAAATTTAAAAGTAACAATTTGTTCTTGGGGCTTAGGACCTATTTCACCATCTTCAAGTAACTTTCCGAGTAGTTACATGTTTTGTCTTTGTCACTTGATATAAAGTAAGAAAGAGACAAAACCAACTTCACTTGGTGAGTAACTTTACTTGAAGATGGTGAAATAGGCCTTAGACTTATGTCACCTGTCAAATAAATTTAACATTAATGGCTATCAGTAAAGTCAACTTAACATTCAACATTTTCAGATATAAATAGTTATATCTATCTATTGTATAAGAATTAAATATTTATTTTATGAGTTGAGAGTGAGAAAGAGTCAATTGGGGAGGATATTTTTATTTTTATTAATAAAAATAATGTACTTATATATGATTAGTATGTACTATTAAGTAAGAATGTTATTAATTGAAGCGGTATAACCCATAAGTATGATACAAAAGAAGTTTCATATATACTTATGTTATAGTTGGTTAGAGGTGGCAAAAAGTGAAATATCTCCGTAATTTTTCGTGTTATCCACATGTCAATTTAGCAAGGTGGCCTTAGGTGTCAAACTGACAGTACTTTTTTTGTCACCCTCGATTTATTGTGCCACATTCATGTCTGTGCCGGTGACAGCGTCGCTGTAATCGCATCTTTTGGTTGTCAGTTTATTGAAAATGTATCCAAATGACATTAGAGTCAAAATGACAATAGTAGCTTCCAATTTTGGCCGCCGGCTCAGAAAACTTGATGACTCTATAGCTTCCAATTTTGACCACCGGCACAGCGGAAACAATTGGAACTAATGCTGTCATTTCGTTTAAAATGTCATGTGTAAAAACAAACTGACAACCAAAAATGCTATTACATCGACGTTGTCACCGGCACAGAAATGTTTGTGACACAATATCCTTGATAACTATTTCTACTTTTTTAAAAGTATTATACTTAGTACTGTATCTCCTTTATGTAGTGGTTGTGTTCAAAATTAAACCTTATGTTTTCGTTGTTAGAATCTATAATGGAAGACTGATGTGAATAGTTTTAAGTTCTTTGTATATACTTAAATATATTATTTTTATTATAGACGTTGTTTTCTTTTTCACCTTTTTGAGATAATATAATTACAAATTGCTTCATTAGATTGAAATAAATCAACTGGTGAAGAGCTAATAATCGAACCAAAAAATCATCTGCTAAATTCTAGGTTTCAGTCTAGTTTTAATTATAAAGAGAAGGGTAAAAAATACAAGCAAAAGAAAACTCAAAAATAAATTTAACAAAAATAAAGTTTATTCATAAAATACATTATTATGTAAAAGTATTTACAAACCGTTTATATATTATATAACAATTCTATTATCACAAAACAACGTAGCACCTAAATATATTTATATAAAGTTAAATTATTTGTACCAAAGACACTTCTAATAATTGGTCTTAAACTTGATAAATATATAAGTTTTAGGGCTAAGGCACATGTGTAGGCTCTAATTTAATGTATAATTAAGTATTAATATATAAGTAATAAAATAATCTAAAGTAATAATTAATTTACTGGGGGCTATTTTTTTCATCACCACAGACGCCAGATATTCGATGAATAAAATTGACGTTTGACAGTTTTTGTATAAAATAACTGTCAGAATTTCAAAATTCCTCGAATAAAGTTATCTGGCGATGGAAAAATCAGCCCTAAGTAGTTAAAAACCACGTACAAAGTGTAAGGGACTGGTGTCTCTACATCGATCGATTCATAGAAGAGATGGATCAATCGACACAAAGAACCGAAATGGGCCGATCGACTGATCCACGATATCGACAGAATCAACAGTTTTGTGACAAAGCTTTTTTTCACCGATGTACTTACTGTATAGTGATGTTGCCATATTAAAATAAGCATTAAGGAATAATCATTTATGTAGCTGATGATCTCATTAAAGAGTTCCGATGAAAATGTAATTTCTGTCTTAACTATGTCTGCCTTATTTGCGTTGCATTTTTAGTCTGGTTTAGCACTAAACCAGGTTTTACAATCAATTTTGAATACTGTCAAAGTGACAGATTTGACTGACAAGGTGTCAAATGCTTACCATGTTTTGTTAAACCAGACTTAAAATGCAACGCAAATAAGGCAGTGTATGACCAACTTAAACCGCCATTTCAGGTTGTAAGCATTAGTCAAATGACGATCTTGTACTGCAATAGGCTTATCAACCTTATACAAATAAACTATAAAATAAAATTAATTCATAACTAAACATGTACCAATAATAAAATAAGTATGTAAGTATATCCTATAGAAAATTACGATATGAAAATAGGTAATTATAAAGAAAACTAGCATATCTAAAGGTTATAATTTTAGTGTTATCAAAGATAAAGATATTAATTAAATTCGGTTTTGGATAACTATTATAAAGTTAGTTTAGTGTTTGTTAATCAATTAATTTGTTTTAGTTATTTTAAACGGGTTATTCATACGTGGGTAAAGACTGATTAATGATTATGTTGAATACATAGACACACAGACATATCTATAAGTAATATATTCACAAAATAGGTATTAGGTATGCAAAAAGGTTTTTTAAAGCATATCTACATGTTAGGGTTTAATAGGAGCGAGTAATGTGTATTGAGCCACAATATTTTCTGTGCCGGCGGCCGAAATTGGAAGCTACTATTGTCATTTTGACTAATGTCATTTGGATACATTTTCAATAAACTGACAACCAGATGCGATTACAGCGACGCTGTCACCGGCACAGAAAAGATTGTGGCTCTATAGTTTGTTTAAACTAAATATCCAGCTAAATTCGGACGTATATAACCCGATTAAAATACAACAATTCAGTCTTCAATATCTTTTTGTTTTTTTGACATTGCGTTAGTAAATGTACTTCAAAAATGGATTAACGGGTATTCTTTGTCAACTTTTGACGTTGATAGTTGATGTTGACAGTTCATTTTTCTCTAACTGCATAGAATTTGGTATCAAAGCTTACAATATAAAATTAAATCTATATAAAAACATTCTCACTAATTACGTTTTAACTAACACAACTGGTCTTAATTTCATTCCAAGTTTCAAGGTACACAAACTACATAACTTTGTAAAACTTTAAAAACTTTCGCCAACTTATTTTTAATTAAAGGCAACTGATAGTTTTTCTTCCGTTCCCTTTATTTATCCGGTTATTTGTATAAAAAAACATGGCTCAGGGTTAAGATCACCAACACGCTTTTGGTAACCGTAGCGATTACCTGCGCTTATTGTTTCCCTACATTGTTCGTGCTAATTTCAGCCGTGGGAATGTGACTTGACAAGACGTTACCCTACAGTGAGCTCTTTCCGATTAATGTACTTTAAAACTTGAAATTGTATTATACAATGTGATGTGTCTATATTTTGTATCAAAAGCTTACAACTAACGACACTAGGAAGAGTCATAATACTAATTTGCTAATGTAATTAAACCTAGACTTTATGCTTTTTCTGATTTTGTTGGTCTGTGAACAAAAAACAAATTTAGATCGATTAAAATCAATATTAAATAAAGTATAAGTAGGTATACAAAATAAAAATAAATAACAATCTTGGAATAATTAAATGAGAATATTGAAACAAATAGAATACTTAATTGGATAGTCCTTTCACTTAAAAAGAAAATTAAATCGTTTCATAAACAATGGATTTATGAGGAACTAAAAGACAATAAATACAAACTCATTGAGAATTGAGAACCTTTCTTTTAAAGATGAATAAAATCATGTTATAGTGCCACAATTTTATCTGTGCCAAAATTGGGAGCTGCGATTGTCATTTTGACTATAATGTCATTCCCATACATTCAATCAACAAACCAAAAGATACGATTACAGCGACGCTATCACCGGCACACAAAAGATTGCCGCACTATATCATGATTTTAGTCTCTTTTTATCTATCTTTAAAAGAAAGGTTAGTTAGATTAGTTATTTTCCTAATTATGTAAGTACTGACCTGCCCGCAAGCATGTCCTGTATCTCCTGGAAGCTCTTGCCCTTGGTCTCGGGGACCAGGAACAGCGTAAAGAAGAACGACACCACGCAGCACCCGCCGAAGATCAGGAACGTGGGGCCCATGCCGATAGCGTCCGCTATGGCGTTGAAGTACCTGGGGAAATAAAAGTATTTGATGAAAACGGTTAAGTAAATATAGGCTACGCAAATATAACTAGTTGTGCCCCGCGGTTTCACCCGCGTATATAACAACCCCATGGGAATCCTTTCTTAGCGGAGGCCTGCGTTATAACATCTACCTGCATGACAAATTTTAGCCCGATCCGTCCAGTCCTATATTTATTAGATGGAAGATGAAAATACACATTGAAGCTCATGAGAAAAGTAGGTGAAGGTGAAGGTATTCTCATAATACGGTATGGGGAGAATGAAAATGAGTATTTCAGATTTGGGTAAAATGAAAGCGTGTAAATGTGAGTTTGTGTTTCTGGTGGGATAGGATAAAAAGCGAGTAGGGATTAGGTTACTTGAAATAAATATATTAATTTCCACGAAAATTGCGTACCGCGTTGTATGTTCGTCTGTAGTATTAACCACACAATAGAAACCATTACCTTATTTTCCTTTTAACGTGATTAATATTTACTAACTCATTTAATTTTAATTGATAATTCAAGCCTTTTTTCAAAGAAACTTAATTTAAATCTCACCTAGTAACCAAAAACGACAATCCCCAGCAGTAGGCAGTAGCTATCGGCGAGGCGAGCGCCTTCACTTCGATGGGGAAGAGCTCGCTCATGACGGCCCAGGGCAGCGGGCCCAGCCCCCAGCAGTACGTCACGATGAACAGCACCAGTGACAGGATGGGCAGGAACCCGATCGACTCCACCACCGGGTTCTGATTGTCGACTAGGATGAAGAACATGCCGAGAAGACCCTACGGGGACGACAATACTTAATTAAATACTAATAGATACACACCTTCTTCTCGAGAGCGTTGATGGCGCAGGGGTTAAGGGCCTTTGGCATGAGCCCTCGGTGGGGGCATATGTTTGAGCTGATGAGATACACATCTCCTCAACTTTTTTAGAGTTGGTTTTCAGTTTAATTGGTCTTTAGCGGTATGTCAGTATTCTACGTGGAGCGACTGCCATCAGACCTTTATTTTTTGGTTAAACGAAATGTTAGTTTTTAATCATTGTCATATTGTGGTATTTCCGGGAAATTTAGAGAAACCTTGGGATAAAACAATACTCAGGAAAAAAATACAAAGGAATTTCCGAAGATTATAATATATCAATAATTACAATATGCGCTTTGATGTCTACTGAAAAAACAATTACATCATCAATGTGAAATCATCAAGTGAACTTACAAGACCAACAGCCGTACCGCAGGATGAGATCAACAACAGCAGCCTCCTGCCGAGTCTGTCTACTACCAGTGGGGTGATCAGAGAGGCCACAACCTGAAATTAAAAAAAGCATATTTAAATAGATATAATAACTTGCTTGAATCTATGAACTAGAGCCACTGCTGGTGGCATGACGTATCCTCCAAAGTAGGTATTTAGAAGTGATTTGATTATTTAGGAAGTAGGATTTAAAAAAAAGCCACTGATAGTGCTATATCGGTGGCCGAGTATTGGTCCTTAAAAATATGAGTCGACACACAAAGAAGAGGAAGAAGTTGCTGGGCTCTGTTGGAAGACTAGCCCTAATGTGACTTGTCACGTTGGAGCTATAGCTGAAACAGAGCCTATTCAACACACCACTCTTTACAAGTAAATACTAAGCAAGTATGCATCTTTCTTTTATTATTATTTAGTACCTACGTACTTTATTTTTTTTGCTTCTTTATGTTATGTTGTTGTGTGTTGAATAAACTTTTCTTTCTTTCTAAGTAGGATTTGTATTGTTTAAGAAGGTACCTGAACAGCTCCAATGATGATGGTGGCAGTGTCCGAAGGTAGACTGGAGCCGGACGCGGAGAAGATGCTCGTCATGTAGAACAGCACCGCGTTGATACCGCTCAGCTGCTGGAAGCTGACCAGCGCGCACGAGACGTAGAACGCGCGGAAGTTACCGCCGCGGAATATGTCTCTTATCTGAGGAATATATAAAAAATTCAAATCTAGTACGAAAGGTGGAGTTCAATCACTCACAGAGGTTACCAACGATACAAATAATAGCTCAAAAGCCCGTCAATGTAGCTTAACAAGAGATAGGTATACTAGGGCCAAAACAAATCTGACGGTTAACGACGTCGTAAGGAATACGTCGAGCGTAAAAAGTAATGCAATGGGTTGAGTATCATTATTATAGTTGTCTAGCGTTACAGGACTGATAAAACGTGATATAATATTTAAAAAAATAGTGCTTAAAAACGGTGATTGTTAGAAAATATTTTATCATTCTGGCAACCATTACGATAACATAAGTTCAAAACACTAACCGTGGCAGTTTTGGCCATCGACGCGGAGACTTCAGCATTCATTTTGTCGAGTTCAGCCTGCACGCCCGCTCGAGACTTGCCGCGAATTGTCGCGAGAGAATCCGCAGCAGAGTCCATGTCATCTGAATCATCATAGAAATCACTTTTTCTATCACTCTATTTTCTTATGCCATGCCGGACTGCCATGCGTAAGGTTGCGGGTCCGATTCCCGTACGCGCAGGTTGAATATTCGCAATTTATGAACATATACCAAACCTTTATTCCATTTCTGATTGAGGTTGATTTTAATTTTAACTAGATTTGGCCGAAATACATTATTTTAACAAGATCTAGACGTGAACAACTTTTTAAATGGAAGAAAAAATCACTTTTATTTCCTCACATGTCAGGCATTGCCTAGTGTGGGGGTCTGTATCTTTCCATAATATTGTAATATTTTTCTTTGATAATAAAATATTATTTTACTTAAAAAGACACATAGTAATTAAAAAAAATACATACTCTTAGATAGATAGTAGATGGGCGATTCTGGCATGAAGAAGAAGCTTATAGCGAACACCGCGACGAAGGCCACTCCTACGTAGGCGACCACGGAATATGACGCCGTCGGTCCTATACCGTATATGAGGAGAAAACCGAGGGTGATGAACGCTTGAAGGAATGAACCGAGAGCACCGCGAACGTCGTCCTGAAAAGGATAATAATTGTAGGTTAATTTACTCCTTCTGGGTTCCATACCCAAAGGGTATCTAACCGTATTACTGAGAATTCGCTGTCCATCCGTCTGTCACCAGGCTGTATCTCAAGAACGGTGACAGCTAGACAGTTGAAATTTTCACAGATGATGTATTTCTATTGCCGCTATAACAACAAATACTAAAAACAAAATAAAATTTTATCTATTTATACTAGCTGTGTCTTGCAAAACGCGGTAATCTCGACCATAGGATCGGGAATATCACACTAATATTATAAACGCGAAAGTTTGTGAGTGTGTGACTGTGTGAGTTACAACTTCACGTCTAAACGGCTGGAGCAATTTATATGAAATTTGGTATATAATGTATTATAAGTGTTCCTAAGTCCTTAAGGCACATCTGATCTAAATTTCGTATATTTCGGTTCAGTAGATTTTGCGTGAAAGAGTAACAAACATATCACTCACTCACACACTCACAAACTTTCGTATTTATTTAGTGTGATAAGATCTTACACGACACTTTAATAAAGGCATACCGTGGCTATTTCAGCGCAGTACATCGGTGATATGGTGAAGAGCATTCCAACGGCCAGACCCCAGAAGATTCGCCCAGCGTATATCATGCCAACATTGGTAGCTACAGCGATCAGTATCCAGCCGACAAACAGCGGTATGGTAGTGGACATCAGACCCCATTTTCTGCCAATCTTCGACGCTGCAAAACCTCCAAGGAACGGCCCTGAAATTTTTATTAAATTAGGTTATTTACAAAGTCAAAAATCATTTATTCAGTATGGCCTCAATGAGGCACTTATGAACGTCAGTGAATGTAGCACCGATTTGGAATTACATCAGCCGAGAAGAATCGGCAAGAAACTCTGTAACACGCGGTAGCTTCATTTCTACTATCTGTAGCGTGATGTTATATACAGCCATAGCCTTCCTCGGTTTAACATAAGATTTTTTTAATTTTATTTGTACTTACTACTTACATTTTTTTTTAGTTTTAATCTACTAAAAATATTACTAATTTTTTAGTACACTTTTTTTTACCGAGAATAGGCTTGCACTTGACTGTAACTCGCCTGATGGAAAGCGATGATACAGCCTAAGACGGAGCGTGCTCGTCTAGAAGATACCGATTCACTCACGACTTAGATGTAAATAATTCCTTACCAAATATAGCTCCGACTGTGAGTAGCGATCCGATCCATGATCCCTGATCGTTGGTGATCGGTTCAGGCAGTGGCGAGAGGCTGGTGTCATTCAGTTTGACGTTTATGGGGGACGTCCATCCCATGGAGTACCCGGTCGAGGCGATCGCGATGTTCGCTGGAAAACAAACATGAATTTAAACAACTGTTTTTATATTAAACTAGCTGTGTCCCGCGTAGTCCCATTCCATCTGATCCCACGAGAATGCGGGGATAAAATTGACCATTGAATTGAACTAAACACCTTTCCACTTGAATCAGTCTGTATAATAAAGAAAGCCCCATCTAAATCCATTGCGTAGTTTTAAAGATCTAAGCATACACAGGGATACATTGTTTTATACTAAGTACTTATGTAGTGATAGGCTTGCGCTTGCTTTAGGTAAGTAGCCAGACCAAAATCAAATGTACTCGTACCGTGCTTGCCTAGAAGATACATGTTGTCACGTGACTTAAAAAACACAGACTTAATATCAACGTCACAGACTTAATGGCAACGCCTTAAAGTTAATCCCAATTCCAAGTAAATCTTGGGAGAAAAAGTATCACCTGGTTGTAAGGAACATCTGTACCATATTTCATGTAAATCAGTGCAGTATTTTTTGCGTGAAATAGATAAACACTCGCACAAGCTACCTACATATTTAAAGTCTATTTATAAAGGGGTTATAAGGTCATTGACGAGTCAGTTTAACTGGTCAGTTGAACTGGCGTCCATCCAAAAATGGTCGTCAATCACCGGAGCGATTCCAGATTCCAGTGGAAAAATCTAGTTGGCCTAAAACTTTCGGAGTGACGCCATAGTTTTATGTCTGGACCGATCAGTTCAAATGACCACCTTATGGAAACAACTAGACTACTATCCCTGACATAGCAAGGTTAATTTACTGTAAAAATCCATTAATTAAAAGGCAAATGATATGAAAATCACGAGATTATACACGAGTCTGTTTGCATCTTGGCTCCGATCCAAGCCTTCCGGATTCCCCCGTCTTATAAATATGTACGAAACGTCGATGATATAAGGAAAACAGTGTTTTAAATACTAATCGATTAGTTTTTTATGGCTTAAATGGCAGAAGCATGCATGCTGGACTGTTATACTTAATGTATCGGGTTCGATTCCGCGATGTTTATAATAACCGGCGTGAATCCCAATCCCATGGGATAGAAAGTTAGAGTTAGATAGAAAGTATCCTATGTATTATTCCTAGTTATAAGGAACATCTGTGCCAAATTTAATCTAAATCGATACACAGGTATTTGCGTGAAAGAGGAACAAACATACAAACTTTCGCATATATAATACTAGCAGCGCCCCGCGGCTTCACCCGCGTAGTTCCCGTTCCCGTGGGAATTTTGGGATCAAAAGTATCCTATGTGTTATTCAGATGTATAAGCAAGATTATTGTAAAGTTTCATTCAAATCCATTCAGTAGTTTTTGCGTGAAAGAGTAACAAACATCCATACATACAAACTTTCGCCTTTATAATATTAGTAGGATTACTCGTATATATAATATTACTCGTAGTAGGATATAAGTACTTTAATGTTTCGGGTTCGATTCCCCGATGTATGTCTGTCTGATGATTATTTCAGCTTTCTATTATTAACAAGTAAGTATTTTCATAATCGGTACAGACGACTTATTAACAAAGGAGTATTAGAAGCTTAAACTTATATTATTTAGATTCAAAATGTTTTCAAATCATTCAGCATAAACATCCATTGATATTTTATATTATAATACAATCAAATAATCGTAACGAGCTAATTAATCATTCATCGAACACAAACGTTGTTTTAATAACATTTAGCACCTGATTTAATTATACAATCACTTAGTAATATAACTAACTTACATACTTAAATAATCTATGTTTTTACAAGCTTTTATTTAGTTTCACCTGTCCCGTTGTCTGTAATCAAATCTTGCAAGCCATTTTACGACCACTTCTGGTTATCCGATTGAGCTGAAATTTGGCATACTTAATGTAAGTCCCATGACGATGCAATAAAAGCTAAAAAAGCTTGTTTTTAAATAGGTTTTTTTAAAATTTATTCTTGTTTACCTTTACTTCAGCTCGCTTTAATAATTTAAATTTAATTTTTGTAAATTGGTTTGAATAAATACTTAAGGACAAGTACTTATTATAATTATAACTTTTGGAAAGATGTAAGGAAATGGTTTGAAAAACTTTTTATGGGATCTATTCCTACTTCAAACTTCAAACACCATAAGAAGAATAATGAACGCTTATGTTCTTTACTTTCAAGGAGCGTCTGTGGAGTGGTCAATAATATGAGGGAAAGTCAACAAATGTCACATTGATCGTAGCAGAGTCGACCCCTGGACGAGGTAAAACACTTATTTGCAGAAAAATCTACACTAATATTATTAAAGAGGAAAGATTTGTTTGTTTGTAACGAATAGGCTACGAAACTACTGAACCGATTTCAAAAAATCAAACAAACAAATTTTTTTCTCTTTATAATATTAGTAAGTATAGATTAAAAGTTAATTCGTAAATAATTTCTTTTTACCTAGTAATATCTACACTTCAAACCGACTCAAGTGAGCTATTATTTAATTGAAATACAATGAGAGACGGACTAGCTTTATTCAACGCGAATTGAGTTAGATTTGGTCTTCCTTTCGACTCTACAGTTATTTGGTTCAAAGATATTAACTAAAGAGAACATTTCTCCATTTTGAAATGTATGAAATAAGTTTGATGAATGTATGACCCGCAAATTTAGCTACATTAATGTCAATGATATGAAGAGCGAAATTTAGGATGACCAAATAAATATAACCCCAATGTCTATAATGCAGGATAATTTCTGAATGCAGGACCCATGTAAAACAAATATTAAAAAAAATAAGATAATATTATGGTACAAGCGAGTAAAGTTGATGAATACTTCCGAGGCGCTATTGAGGCCCGAGCCGTCAGGCGAGGGTCTGATGATAGCCGAGTCATCAATACACGCGCGTACTATACAACGTTTTTCAACACACTTGCGAAGAAATTTATAATAAAATATCATTTTTCGCTATTAAATAAACAGTTTTTCTATTCGCGCATCCAACACAAAAATGGTGATCGGCCATAGACTAAAATAATATACTTATTATGAAAAAAAATCGAAAATGAATGGAATCGACCATAGATCTACCAAAAGTAAGGCAACATAGTTGAAGTTTGTTTTAAAATGTATGGACACGATTTTTTTTGGTATCGAAACGTTTTTAAAAACAAAACAACTTAAAAAAAAAAACTATATCTCACTTGTGAATAAAACGTGTCATTATTCAACTGTTTTTGCACAAATTAGAGCCCCTTTTTGAGCAAGTGTGTTGAAAAGTACTTAAATCCATGTTTTGGTGCACTTATTAAGTTGTCTCTTTGACAAATTTTAACCAAATTCGTTTAGATTTTCTTAATGAACTTGGAGATAATCTCTCTCACATTTAGAATACGATTACCCTGACATTAAAAAAGGTGTTAAAATAGTTTCAGAACATCACAACTTATCGTAACATAACTTGTATATTTTTGTGTAACATTACGCGTAACCATTATTATCATTTAGTGTTATTTTCCCACGCTCATATTTAGTGACAGATTGCGTATTATGTAACACTAGCAGCACCCCGCGGCTTCACCCGCGTAGTTCCCGTTCCCGTGGGAATTTTGGGATAAAAAGTATCCTATGTGTTATTCTGATGTATAAGCAAGATTATTGTAAAGTTTCATTAAAATCCATTCAGTAGTTTTTGCGTGAAAGAGTAACAAACATCCATACATACAAACTTTCGCCTTTATAATATTAGTAGGATAACATGACCTTGAGACAAAAGAAGTTATTTAAATTTATTTTTCCGTTTATGGCTTGGATTATTTTGTAGTCTCCATGGATTATATTTATATGAAGGTGCAATTGAATATGTTTTTATGTCCCGCGGTTATACCAGCATAGTTCGTGGGAATTTCGGGATAATACTTAGCCTATTCTTCCTCGGACCATTAGCTAAATTTTAAGATCAATTTTAAGTCAATCGGTTCAGTAGTTTAGCCGTGAAAAGGTAACAGACAGAATTACACGCTTAGTTCGCATTTAGAATATTAGTAAGGAACAGTAAGAATGAATATTAATTTCCGCAAAAGTCTGGTTTTAAACCTGTAACTTAATTAACTTTATAATAAACTTGATCACACACAGACAGACACATTTTATCAAATCATTTAAGTATTTACAGTTTTAAACAAATAACTGTAAACAGAGGCCCATAGAATAAATACCTTTTTCAACTCACTTGCTCATAAAGGGTCTCTTATTTGTGCAAAAACAGGTGAATAATGACACGTTTTATACGTTTTTACACTAGTGAGTTATAGATTGTTTTTTTTAAATTGCTTTCATTTAAAAAAAGTTTCGATGCCAAAAAAATTGTGTCCATACATTTTAAAAACAAACTTCAACTATTAAAGGATTAAAATAAGCCTATATATTTAAGTAATAATAACTAATTATAATTGTTGTTTATTACTGATATGGCGAATGATTGCGTCAATACGAGTATTTATCGATAAGTTAAATAAATATTATTTGGCAAAGTCGTAAAATGTATTAGAAGCAGGAAATTTGAGTATTTTTATCAATTAGATAACGTTAATATGGGGTTCGTTTTATCGCAACGTTATACAAGTTATTTTATGTAATAATAACTTTATTTTTGATAAGTATATTAGCAATTGTATAAACTTCATGATACGCTGTGTCCCGCGGGTAAATTAAAACTAGCTTACAGCTTATATTAGAAAAATAATAATCAAAAAACACAGATTATAAGTTCTATTCGCTAGGAAGCGTACTCAGCTGTATTCTATTTATAATATCCTTACTAATATTAAAAAGAATATTGAAAATCGGTAATAATTAATCTGTGTATACACCCTTATTTTGAATTCGAGATACTTAATCACACAGCTAATGTAAACGACGGGTGCCAATATAATAGTGATGTTAGTTTTTTTATTTTGCTTTTATTTAAAAAGTTATGATAAGTCAAAGTTTTTCAAAATTCCGCCGAATTTTATTGTTATTCTACACCGAACAACAGGCGAACGCTGCGATACACAGCTGAGCGCGGTCATCGACCCGAGCCGTCACAGAATACTTGATAGCTAGTGTGCCGTCTGGTAATAAATCATAAACTTTATTTGCATTACTAAGGGCCGGTTTTTCAATCGTCAGATAAACAACCAGATAGCGTTTATTCGATGGATAACAGGATTCTTGATTTTTCAATAGTCAGATAGTAGTTAACTGACGAATAAAGCCTCTATCTGAGGAATAAACTTATCTGCTACTTTGTGGGCCAGATAGAGGTTTATCTGTCAGTTATCGACGGCGAACACTACGAATACTAGGATTTTCATTCATAGTTTTCATTAGTTTTGAACTGAAACGTACGCAAGACGACTTATTTTAAGTTTAGGTAGTGATTTTTCATGATGGTGTGTTTGAAACCATTGACGACTTGGCTATCGAAGAGGAACGAGAAATTCTTTATTATTTAAACCTTGAGCGGAAAACCCGCGTTTTACAAGAGAGGCCCGATCACTTTAGCAAATGGGATGAAAGTGAATTTTGGAGGAGATTTCGATTAAAAAAGGAAACCGTAGATTATTTACTTTCATTGATTAATGATAAAATAAAACAAACGAAAAATTCAATTCAATCAATTGAAAGAATTTTGAGATTGTCAAAGTCAAAGTTTTGAGATTGTCAAAATATCAAACTAAATTCTGTCTTTGTCTAACGCACATAAGATTGCATATATGTATCTCGCTCGCACTAGCTAGTGTGAAGTCAGCAACAAAATAATCATAGATAACTATTCGCTAGATAATTTTTAAATGAAAAATTCAAAATAATTATTCCTCTGATAAACAGTCTAATAACTTTATTCCTCGAATAGTTATTCGGCCTTTTATCTGACGATTGAAAAATCGGCCCTAAGTGTACATACATAAAGTTGTTAACATAATATACTGGCACTTAAAACTTAGTAGCCCTTGTCAGGCATAACAAATTAAATGTTAACAATAAAAGTTATTAACCAATAGGTACGACATTTATTTGGTATTTTTTAAAGATAAGTAATCGACTATCATTTTTGATATTTTTATTGGATACTAGCTGATGCCCGCGACTTCGTCCGCGTGGAAATTGGTTTATTTATGTCACGTACCTAGTTGACTTTTTCAAAGCTATACTCTATGTAATCAAACAAATGCTTTACCGGATGTTGAAATTATTTTAATCATATGTAATCATTACTAAAAAAAACAATGATTATTCTATAATAAAAAATATTGAAAATTCTCGTGTCACAATATTCGTTCCTGTACTCCTCCGAAACGGCTTGACCGATTCTCATGTCAGTAGGTCTGAGAGTAGGACATATAATGCTTTTTATCCCGAAATTCTCACGGGAACGCGTGTGAAACCGCTTAATTTTAACTTTGCTTTGAAGTTTCTTAAGATTATTGTCAGTATGTTATACTGAATTATCATGTTATTATTTTTATAAGTTTCCTTTTCCGACCACGGGACTATACACCCCTATTTTGAAAATATGGGACTTATTAAAATCAGAATATCTGTAGCAGTAACTCAATCCATATATCCAATAAAAATATCAAAAATGATAGTCGATTACTTATCTTTAAAAAATACCAAATAAAAGTCGTATTACCAGACGGCACACTAGCTATCAAGTATTCTGTGACGGCTCGGGTCGATGACCGCGCTCAGCTGTGTATCGCAGCGTTCGGTGTAGAATAACAATAAAATTCGGCAGGATTTTGAAAATCTTTGACTTATCATAACTTATTAAATAAAAGCAAAAGAAAAAAACTAACTTCACTATTATATTGTCACCCGTCGTTTACATTAGCTGTGAGATAAGGTATCGCAATTTCAAAATAAGGGTGTATAATAGTCCTGGTCTTTTGGAAGGCTAGTATGGGGCTAAAGCCAACACACGGAAGCCCTTTGACATTTTTAATCTTCTGTAAAGGATGCACAATCCGGCGACTACACCTGTATCGATGCATTTAACAACAAATATGTGGGTGAGACTTGGAGATGACCCACATCCACAACATTTTCCTGATTTATTATTAAATATAGGTGACGGAACTTATCCACATGATGAAGGAAAAGTCGTTTTAAGTGATAGGTTATGTTGTACTGTTTCGTCCTTGCAGGAGCTAATAATTTCAGTGTACGGCGACCTAAGTAATATTACACATCAGAACAATACTTGGTTATGTAAAAGGTCTGTTTTAACTCCTCGAAATGATCAAACATGTGCAATAAATAATGGAATACTGTAGCGTATTCGAGAGTATATCTCTATCAATAGAATGATGGATCAAGAAGAATCCACAAATTATCCGATAGAATTTCTGAATTCATTAAATGTTCCAGGACACCCCTCACATACAATAAATTTCGTAATTTAAGTCCTAAACTGTGCAATGGTACTCGAATAAAGGTCATAAATCTACAACCTAACTTTTTGCTTGATTTAACAAAAAGAAGGTTGAATGCACCTATATATTTAAAACTCAATACTGCCAAACTTTGTGTAAAGAATATCATAAATTTTAGGACCTTTGCACACTGCCTATTTTTCACTCTCACGTAGATACCGTGACGGATTATACTCGATAAAAAAATTTAATGACCAATCTCCATCGTGCATCGTGTTGTTTTACGTTTACCTACTTTGACATTAGCAGAATTGCGTTGTTATGGCAGCAGTAGCCAAAAACTATTTTGTTTATTGAATTGATACCTTGACGGCGCTGTAGATATTTTTTTGATGTCTGATGCACCATTTTGAGAACTTCAGTATATTACGATCTCCTCGGTAGCTCAATTGGATAGAGCAGTGCTACGATTCAGCATGGTTCCGGGTTCAAGTCCTGACTGAGGCGAAAATTTTGAATGCATTTTTCTAAAAGGCTAATAAGTTATTTTAATTTAACTTAAACTATTTAATAAAATATTTATGTTAATAATGTATCCATCAGCAGTTTTCTTATTGTTTTTTATTAAGGGGCTCTGAGATGCCAAATGCCCGTTTTCGGAAGACTGGTTATGATATTTCTACTATTAGTACAAAACTATTTTATGTATTATATGCAACTTTGGTTCTTTAACTAAACTTGACCCGCACCGAAACACGATAGCATTACATTTTCTCGATACATTTTCATTTTGAAAATTGTGCTTTTAAAATTTGTTTTTGCGGTCTACGTAAAAAGTATAAGAGCTGGTACCACGAAACTTCGAATACGCTTAGTAAAGATAAATAAATAAGTCTCACCCGAAAGATTTTTTAATCATTAAAGCTTTTCACTAATAATTATTGAATTTCATGTTTTTATCCAGTCTTATTTGAGCCGTTTCGAGGTTGTCATTGCGCTTCTCTTTCCTTTCAATGCAGTGCGACAGTGACCGCTGAGCGGTGGTGCTAGACGGACGTGTATCACTTCTCCTCGTGCTCAATGCTGTTTTTTTTTACATTGCTAAACAACGGGATATGAATAAAACTAAGATTTTAATTGCCTGAACTACATTACTATAATATTTCGTGATGATCAGACAAGCGGTACTCTATATAACATTTTAATATTTCAGACAAAGATAAAAATATAAACACCGATTGCACAATCGTCAACGAATACGAATGAACTATAGATGTGGCACTTATTTTCTTTCCCTTTCGTCATGCGCCTTTGTCTCTTTCATACATATGTACAATTTACGCTATTTTTGAGAGTCGCGAATGTTGACACGGCACGTCTATAATATTTTTTTCGAGTCGTTGACAAACTTCCAGAAGATTTTTGACACTAGCTATGATAATATAAATATAGTAAAACTAAGTAGTTTGTCCAGTACAGGACAAAAAAAAACTGATGATCCATTTCCATTTTTATGTACGTGTAAATTTTATTATTCGGATCAGACTTTATGAAGTTATGATGGGTACAAAAATTGACAAAGTACCTATGAAAAATGACACGGTTTGACCAAACTGTTTAAAGTTTAGTCCAATCAACTCGTTACTGGATTGATTTAAAAATACTTACTTCAGTAATGTAAAGTTTTACTTTCAGTATTATTTTTGGATTAGGTATATAGCCTATCAGGTACTTGAAATCAGTAGTTCAATAAATTCATATAAATAAATAAATGTAATATCCTAATAGACTTTTAACAAAAGCCTAATAGAGTAGGCTCAAGCCCCTCGGTGAGGACATAATATGATGATGAAAAATATTGAGAATGTTTGTTTCTTATTATATCATTAATTGTCTTTCGCGTATTAAATTCTTGGATACCTGGTAAATTGAACCTGAATTTTCAAATTTTATAGCATTAAAAAACAGAATGCACGTGGGTGAAACCGAGGGGCACGGCAAGTATAAATACTCAGTTATACTCTGACACATGATTATTGATTTGATCCATTGAAAAGTTACATTTGGGGTTGCGTTTCTTAGAGGACGCAATTTTATTTTTTTGATATGTAGGGGGGATAAGTGTAAAGCTAAAATCAAGTTTGTGGGGTCGCCACCCTTGTCCCACGGCCGCCATCTTGAAAATAGGGGTTGAAACGGTTTTTACGATATATCTCTTAAACTATTTATCTGATAAAAAATTTTTTTAACGTTTTTTGTTGCAAATTAAATTCTCTATAACTTTGGTCCAGTAATTTATAAATAAAAAAGTTATAAGTGAAAATGTTCAGAAATTCGAGAAAAAAAATATATTTTTCGGTATAACTTTTTTTTATCATTTTACGAAAAAACGATATCAGACCATTTTTGCAGATCGTTTTTTCGACAACTTTTATATGCAACATTTTTTCATTAAGTCAATAGCTAAGGTTTTACAGCGCTAAACTTAACTATTATTATTTATTTAACTACTCCGTCCTCGTTCTTTTCGATGGACCAGGCTGCGGCTCAGCATCTGATCGGTTTTCTGAATCAAATATCCGTGGGAGAACTGTAGAAGGAAGGGGTGTCAATGTCGGCGGTTCATCATCAAAGTCATTTTCATTTATTAATTCTGAGAGTTCCATTACGTTGCTGCAAGTCTCTCCAGAACAATGGAAGCACACTGCGGAACATTTTAGCCCTGCTTTTCGACATCCACACATCGCTCCACAGTTTCCTTTGCATTTGCAAAAGATCAATTTTAGAAGCTCAGGGGGTTTTAGGTTCGGGTTTATTTCTGTGTCTTGATTAATTTTAAAACTGGACCTTTTTACATCTAAAATCCACAAATTGTTAACAGAATTAAGTACGAAAGTATACAGCAAAAATTTTCATCCAGAAATTCTTATGGTATCAAGAATATCGCGAGCAAAACCGCGGGTCACGATTAGTTTTACGCAATGTCACAATGACATTTGTTACGAGGATACCGCTGCAGCACACTCAGGCACGGTAGAAAGAGTGGGAGATACTAGTTCCTCTCCCTTCCCCTCGATCTTACGCTTTTTCGATCAGCATCACGTGACCCTGACGCGAGTTTGAAAGTTTTTACCCATACAAAAAAAAGTGCTCAGCGCCGCTAAAGAAGTTTTCACTTCCAAAAAAGAATAGTACAGTAAGAGAGGTTAGAAATAATGATAATAATAATAGCAGCTTTTCTTTTGTTCCCTAAATGGTCGCTTGGGTATTTTCTACCTGGACAGCATTCTCGGTAATTTTTTTCTCGAATTTCTGTACATTTTCACTTATAACTTTTTTATTTATAGTTTTACGACAAAAAATTACTGGACCAAAGTTATAGAGAATTTAATTTGCAACAAAAAACGTTAAAAATTTTTTTATGAGATAAATAGTTTAAGAGATATATCGTAAAAACCGTTTCAACCCCTATTTTCAAGATGGCGGCCGTGGGACAATAGTGGCGACCCCACAAACTTGATTTTAGCTTTACACTTACCCCCCCTACACGTCAAAAAAATAAAATTGCGTCCTCTAAGAAACGCAAGGTAAGGCCTAAAAAATGTAACATTTCAATGGATCAATTAGATAATCGTACAGAGACAAAGCTTCATACAACCTCACGAATCGGTTAACCTGCTAAACAGGCACGTAGAGTGTTTTTTTTTATTGATTTTCTTCTTTATAAAAATTTATCATTATGAGTATACAGATATTAGTTATTTATAGTACAAGTTTGTAAAGTTGGTGCTTACCACCGAGGAGCTATTGAGGAGGATAGCCGAGGATAGTAATCACCAATACACACGTGTATCATACAACGTTTTTTAACACACTTGCGAACACAATAATTATAAAATACAATTTTCGCTAATAAATAAACATTTTTCCTATTCGCGCGCATCTAAAACAACAATGAGATCGGACATAGACTAAAATAATATACTTATAAAAAAATGAACGAATGAATGATTTGGTATCGAAACTTTTTTAAATATGTACAAAGCAACTTAAAAAAATCTATAACTCACTGGTGAGTAATAGGTGTCATTCTGTGCCTGATTGCAGAGAAATAAGAGCCACTTTATGAGCAAGTGTTTTGAAAACATATATTTATTAGGGTGAGCAAAGCGGAGTCCGCCTGGCGGAACAATCTATTCAGTTTTGTGGTCCATTTTACGTAAAAACTACAATACCTACTGATTTGATATTTGCCATAGTTATTAAAATTTGTGTTTTTATATAATCGTTTAAATACTCATTTCAACACACTTGCTCATAAAGGGGCTCTTATTTGTGCAAAAACAGTTGAATAATGACACGCTTGATTCACTAGTGAGTCATAGATTTATTTTTAATAGTTTAGTTTTCAAAAAAGTTTCGATACCAAAAAATATCGTGTCCATACATTTTAAAAACAAACTTCAACTATGTTGCCTTACTTTTGGTAGGTCTATGGTCGATTCCATTCATTTATTCATTCGATTTTTGAAGTGAAAACTTCTTTAGCGGCGCTGAGCACTTTTTTTTGTATGGGTAAAAACTTTCAAACTCGCGTCAGGGTCACGTGATGCTGATCGAAAAAGCGTAAGATCGAGGGGAAGGGAGAGGAACTAGTATCTCCCACTCTTTCTACCGTGCATAACAACATATAAATTGTCATATTTGTGTACGATAGCGCAATAAATAAACATTGTATTCTACCTCATAAATGATAGTACTTTTATACTTATAATTAAACACAACGTTAATATTGAAGTTTTCACTTCTGCCGGCACTCCCGGAGTGCTACCTTTTTTTTTAATGAGTATTATCTTTTAATCTATGGCCGATCACCATTGTCGTGTTGGATGCGCGCGAATAGAAAAACTGTTTATTTATTAGCGAAAAATGATAATTTCTTCGCAAATGTGTTGAAAAACGTTGTATGGTAAACGCGTGTATTGATGATTACTATCCTCGGCTATCTTCAGACCCTCGCCTGACGGCTGGGGCCTCAATAGCGCCTCGGGAGTAATCACCAACTTACCTCGCTTGTACCATAAATAACTATTATCTTGTATTGAATTTCCATATTTTACATGCCGCGGGTTAAAGGCAGTCTTGGAGTGATTAAAAACCTTGCGAGACCCCACAGAGCATAGACAAAGTCACGTTTTTAACTACCTAGTTTTATTTTTAAGTATCGTTCATTAATTTTACATTTTTGTTTGCCAATCTCTGAAACTAAAATTGGTTTGATTGTTGTCATAGAGCACTTTTATTATTTGACAACCTTGCCAAAACAGGTAATAATTTTACACGTTCTTATGAAGCTTTGTCTCTGTACGGTTATCTGCTCTATTTTTTAGGCTTTAAGCTATTCGAAATGTTAGGCTCGCCGCTGACTGTGATTTTTTGTCACTAAGTCGAGCGCAAGAAAAATATATGTAAGCTATAAAGAGTGCGCTCATTATGATAACGTGACAAATAGTTCCAGCGATATGAAACATGCTCACTGGTGTGACTTATTGTCATTCGGCCGGCCGAATATATCGTGTACAATTTTCCTTATTATTATCATTTGCATTATACACCCTTATTTTGAAATTGCGATACCATATCTCACAGCTAATGTAAACGACGGGTGACAATATAATAGTGAAGTTAGTTTTTTTCTTTTGCTTTTATTTAAAAAGTTATGATAAGTCAAAGATTTTCAAAATCCCGCCGAATTTTATTGTTATTCTACACCGAACGCTGCGATACACAGCTGAGCGCGGTCATCGACCCGAGCCGTCACAGAATACTTGATAGCTAGTGTGCCGTCTGGTAATACGACATTTATTTAGTATTTTTTAAAGATAAGTAATCGACTATCATTTTTGATATTTTTATTGGATATATGGATTCAGTTACTGCTACAGATATTCTGATTTTAATAAGTCCCATATTTTCAAAATAGGGGTGTATAGGATGCACCCAGTAGCGTTTTTATTTTCGTTTCATTTTTCTTCTACGTATTTCAAGAGGACTACGTATATCAATCACGACTACCTCTTTGAACCCCATAACAAAAATTAACGCGATTTGACACCCTAGATAAGATTCAGTATAGTGCATTGTGAGTGACAGCAGGTGATAGTGATAAAAAGTCACGGCAACAAAACATCATAGTTAGCGGCGGGCCTTATAATTCAAAACATTCTGACAATAATCATTTTGAGATAAAGCAGTTTGTACAATTGCACAATCGCAGTCACGAGGCAGGGGGAAGTTAGACTAGATCTTCCGTCCGCCACCCGTCTGCTTCACCCCCTCAAAAACCGAAATTTGACTAGTAACCTCGCCTTAAGGGAAAGACACTCTGTTGATGTTTCTTTAACATAGTACATACGTACCGTACACTGCACTTTAATATTACGTCTATACATTTTTTTAGCTTGTTCACAAAAGTTTCGATTGCCTGAAAATCCGCTATGTGCATTTGCCCTTTAAGCGTTCGATATTGAAGTATTCTATATTCTGTCAAATTTGATATCTATGAAATATTATTATACAAAATCCAAAATGTAGTACATATTTTTGTCAGCAATGTTTTCTCGTCAAAAGGAAGCGAAGTGTTGATAAATATATTTTTTTATTGAAATCAGAGGACCGATAAACAACAAAGTCTACGATTCCTCCCAAATTTTAAAGAATATCTCAATAACTTAGAACTAAATAAGGTGGTAAGTTGCGCGATATAAACGGATATTACCCAAGCGATGTCGTGGGCGGAGTATTGTTTATTAAATTCAAAACAACAAAATAGATTTTTATCGTTATCCAAATGAGATGAAACAAAGCCTATATATTGCGCCAAATTACGCTTAATCCATATGTGGAAACGCCATGAAAATCCGTTCAGTACTTTCTGAGATTATCGTGAACAGACAGACAGACAGACAGACAGGAAAGAAAGTCGAAAATTGTTTTTTTTGTGTTCCTTTGACCTTCTTTTATCCCCCCCTATCAGTTTTAGGTAAATTTATTTAATGTACAGACACGGTGGTTCTACTGTTTTATTATTAGTATAGATAGATAAGTATGGATTCAGTTACTGCTACAGATATTCTGATTTTAATAAGTCCCATCATTTCAAAATAAGGGTGTATAACATAGGTAGGTACATAAAAAAACATACCCGCCGAATTGAGAACCTCCTCCTGTTTTGGAAGTCGGTTAAAAATGCTAAAGAAACTCTCGTCTGTCTGTCTGTTACCTTTTCACGGCTAAACTGCTGAACCGATTGACTTGAAATTTGGTATAGGGGTAGCTTATGGTCCGGGGAAGGACATAGATGTTTTATCTCGAAATCCCTACGGGATTAAGAACTATGCGGGTAAAACCACGAGGCACTGCTAGTGTATTACACAAATAAATGATTTACCTGCAGTCGTAAACATTCACTGCACATTATTTGCTAATGACATGACAGTAATAATACTATTGTTAAGATTTATATATGAACTTAAACAGAATGATTTATTTGGTCTATAATATGTTTTTGCGAAACCTATACGGATCTTCTAGTGTTTTCCATTTATTGTCATACTAACAGCACCCCGCCGTTTTACCCGCATAGTTCCCGCTCCCGTGAGAATGTGGGGATAAAATTATGCTAAAAACCTTCCCTTTGAAATACTCTATCTACC
The DNA here is from genome assembly GCA_958496195.1 of Timandra comae. Lineage (NCBI taxonomy): Eukaryota > Metazoa > Arthropoda > Insecta > Lepidoptera > Geometridae > Timandra > Timandra comae. The sequence goes on from OY292376.1 coordinate 1,889,429, forward strand.
ACTAGAAAGCATCAAAATCTGTTGCGTAGTTTCAAAGATCTAAGCATACATAGGCATCAATCTATCCACCATAAGATCACATCAAAATCTGTAGGGTAGTTGTAAATATCTAAGCATACATAGGGACAGACAGCGGAAAGCGACTTTGTTCTATAATGTGTAGTGAGTGATACAAATGAGGTATTTGGTCTACCCATATAAATGTTTTTGTGTTATCTACATATATGGATCTTCCAGTGCTTTTCATTTCTCGTATATTATCATTGCTAAGTAACTAAGTACTTAGTTTAACTTGTAGGAAATTTTAATATTTAATTTGAAATTAAACAATTACATTTTATATTATATAATAGGTAATCTTAACGTATTTACACATAATAAAGCTTGCCTCGTCAACTTATCTTTTGCGAGTAAAAACTAAGTTAAATAAACAAATTATTTTTCAACACACTTGCTCATAAAAGGGCTCTTATTTGTGCAAAAACAGTTGAATAATGACACGTTTTATTCACTAGTGAGTTATAGATTGTTTTTTTAAATTGCTTTCAATTTAAAAAAGTTTCGATACCAAAAAAATTGTGTCCATACATTTTAAAAACAAACTTCAACTATGTTTCCTTACTTTTGGTACGTCTATGGTCGATTCCATTCATTCATTCATTCGATTTTTTTTTAATAAGTATATTCTTTTAGTCTTTGGCCGATCACCATTGTTGTGTTGGATGCGCGCGAATAGAAAAACTGTTTATTTATTAGCGAAAAATGATAATTTCTTCGCAAGTGTGTTGAAAAACGTTGTATGGTACACGCGTGTATTGATGATTACTATCCTCGGCTATCTTCAGACCCTCGCTTGACGGCTCGGGCCTCAATAGCGCCTCGGAAGTAATCACCAACTTACCTCGCTTGTACCATAAATAACTATTACGCGAATTAACGCCATAAAAATAAATAAATATTTCAGCGACGTATCTAACGTAGTTTTTACGACTTAAATGCAAATATTATAATCTCTACTAATATTAAATGTGAAACTAACTCTGTGTCGGTCTGCTGCGCTCTCACGCCTAAACCACTGAACCGATTTTGAGGAAATTTTGTACAGAGATAGACTACAGTTTGGGGCAAGACTTTATAATGGTGAATTTCCCGAGGGATGCCATCAGTGTGGGTAAAACCGCGAGGCACTGATTGTTACATTTTCAAGCCTTATCCGCTTAAGTACCTATCATATTGAAAAGAAAATTGGTACGGGAACAGTAAGAGACCCTGACAAAAATATAGAGTATAGGGGATGTATAAGTATTATTCCGTAAGTCACCTTTCAAAGGGTTGAAAATGGGGTTGAAAGTTTATACAGTAGATTTAGATGAGAGGTAGAAAGGTAGTTTGAGACCCGGAGAGAGTAGGAGACATTTTATAACCCGGATACTTTCCGGGATAAAAAATATCTCTTATTCTTTCTCTCACCAACAGGGAGTGAAAATGGAAGTGGAATAGAGTTATACGTTTGGTGCAGGCACTGTTTTAGTTTCGAAAAGGTACTGGGAGATTCCAGAATATACGCCTTATGTGAAGAAAATTTGGGAAGATGATAATTACAATCGATATAAAAACGCGGGTAAAACTGCGGAACACAACTAGTAGTATAATAAGACAAGACAATCATATTTAATGTTTATCGCCACGTGTTAAAAAAACAACTCACTGAAGTTATTACAGGAAATGAACGTGTAAATAATTGTTAACAGGCTGAGGATTATCAAAATTGGCGTAGTAAAATGCTTAGTTATGATGTAGTTTTTTTTTTCACGTGTTTTTTTATTTATAGTTATAATAATATAGGATTACTTTGTAATATGAAACAGGTAAGTACTTATAACATACTAGCTGCGCCCCGCGGTTTTACCCGCGTGAATCCCAATCCCATGGGAATTTCGGGATAAAAGTATTCTATGTGTTATTCCTAGTTATAAGGAACAACTGTACCAAATTTAATCTAAATTGATACAGTAGTTTTTGCGTGAAAGAATAACAAACATCCAAACTTTCGCATTTATAATAGGATTTAATATAACAGCCGCACTCAGAGACGTTTAACGAATACTTAAACTAATGTGCCACAATATTTCTGTGTCGGCGGCCATAATTAGAAGTTACTCTTGTCATTAGACTTTAATGTTATTTGGATACATTTTTAATAAACTGACAACCAAAAGATACGATTACAGCGAGACGCTCTCACCGGCACCGAAAAAAACGTGATTGAAATTAACGTACTTATGAATTCGTAAATTGAAAACACATTGGTACGTAGCGGGACTGGTGTGGTGGGGTTCGAACCAGACACCATCCGATCGGAAGTCAACCGCCTTAACCCCTGCGCCACCGACGCTCGACGACATAAAGGTTACCTATTATCTATCAACTTTGCATATCCATTACAAAACTGAAAACACAGGCCCATTTCATAACATAATAAGTTATTATAAATATTGGCCTTGACAGATTGTGCTGTCACTGTCACACAATAATGTCAATAAAAGCACGTGTGTCGTTACGTCAATTTGATATTATAGCGTGGCCGAGATAAGGACTGACAAACATACATTACTACAGACAACTTTTTTAAATATACAGTGAAACCTGGTTAAGTGAGACTCCAAGGGACCTGCAATGTCGTTGCACTTATAGAGGTATTCCACTTACCCAGTGTTTCAGATATCCAGGTATAAATTAATATCTGTCTCATTTACAGAGGGTTCCATTGATGGAAGTGATATACGATAAGTGACATAGTGGGTAGGATTAGAATGAGTAAACAAACAAAACGATATTATCTCAGTTACAAAGGTTTAAACGTATAAAATTCACTCGCTGTCTTAGTTATAGAGGTAACTATGATGATAAATCGAAAGAATAAATCCCAGATATAGAGGTTACCTCATCCTACTAACAGAGGTAATTTAGTGCCAAAGTGTTGGGACTTTAGCATGAGTTCCAGTTATGGAGGTTTCTCACTTATCCAGGTCCCACTTAACCAAGTTTCACTGTATTTTAAAGCGTGACGTGGTAGTTATGGATTCATCTTTTAATTCATAAAATGTATCCAAATGACATTATAGTCAAAGTGACAATAGGAGCTTCCAATTTTGGCCGCCGGCACTGAAAAGATTGTGGCACTATACGTGGGTTCGCAGCCTTCCTCAATCAAATAAATATTCCCATTTGAATATAACTATGGAAATAAACAATTCTATTTATACGTTCTAAGTACATAATCGCTACAATATGTCAACAAACGTTACGCGCCAATTTCTATTGTATTGAAATATAAATAAAATTATTGTGTATTTCAGCGCTTGTGTTTAGTTAGTAAATAGTAAATATTGTTAATATTTGTATTTACTATTTTAATGATAAATACATACATATGTATATTTATTATAACTGTGTCTGTTTTACAACTTTAATTCAACATGTTATATTTATGCCCCCATTTCTACTCGTGAACATTTAAGAATATTTTTTTGTTATTAGATAAGTATCATCATCATCAGCTCATATAATGTCCCCACCGAGGGGCACGAGCCTACCCTGAATTAGGGTGATTTAGGGTGATTAGGTAAGTATACAAGAAAGCAATACAAAATAAAAATAGCTAAATAAACATTCTGCTAGAACTTCTTCTAACTTCATCTTTTTTTTTATAAAATTTAGGTGAAAGAATTTTGTTTCAAGATTAGTGAGACGGGAAGACCTTTGTCCCGCAAAACAAAAACAAAATTGTCCTACAATTATGTTTGTGCGTATATTTACTATTTTTAAAATTGTTTACGTTAAACATATTTTCCTATACTTAACACTTTTATTAAATGAGTGTGTGCGTAGTTTCTGATACCCTAGATACAAGTTTCGTACTTAGTTGGGGGTCAGTTACTATAATGAGATGATGTAGTGATTATGTTATGTTATATACAAAAATAATAACAAAAGATTCACAATATGAATTCCACACGTAAACTATCGGCCATATAATTATGTACCAAAATAAGTACATCTCAGTAAAGGGGGCGTATATACAGATAATAATTACTAAACAACCATTATAATAATCCGATTATTATTAATAATATATTAAAATAAACTCTCTTACAGTGCACTATTGGTTTCTTCAGATAATCCTTGTCACCCCACTATCAATATTTACTTATCAGAAGGTCAATATTGTTATTATATAACATTATTTTTATGGTTGTTTTAATTTTGATAACCCTCATAATTGAGGGCGAAAAAACGAGATTTTTTAACAGAAAACATGTTTTTTATCTTTAAAATTAAAAACTTTGCTTACTTAAACAGTCTGTATGTTCGTTATGGCTAGCTGCGCCCTGCGGTTTTACCCTCGTTAATCCGAATCCCATGAAAATTTCGGGATAAAAAGTATATGTTATTCCTAGTTATAAGCAACATCTGTACCAAATTTCGTCTAAATCGGTTCAGTAGTTTTTGCGTGAATGAGTAACAAACATACAAACTTTCGCATTATAATATTAGTAGGATTTGAATTTATGGGGTTGACTTGAGTAGTTTTAATAAAGTTATAAAATAGAAAACACATAGACAGACAGACTCGTTATTGCTCACAAATGCTTGTCTTGAGCGGGAATTGAATCTGAAACCATTGGCATAGAAGGAAGAAGATTACCAACAGTCCCGGAATTAACCCTTAATCAAATTAAGCAATTGCCTAGGGCACCACGTCTGGGGGGCACCAGAAAACACCAGAACACATAAGGATAGGGCCCAGGGCCGTAGCTATGCTTGAAATGACCTTGAACATAGCGAGGAGTGTTAGCTGACCTTTTTTTCGTCCTCAAGTTCCACTCTAGCTACAGCCCTGGGGGGGCCCAAAGGCTTGGATGGCTTAGGGCATCATGAAGTCTTAATCCATCACTGATTACCAACTTATTAAAAAACGCATACCTATCTTGTTTTTGTACCACATTAGGATATTGTTCTGATATTTAACTAATATGAACTTATTTTTCCTGTTACCAAATTACGGAATAACACAATTAATATTAGGGTAGAGTCTAAACTTGTTGCAATTAAAGTTATGCATACTGCAATTATACGGGAATTCTAGTTAGTTAAAAGGAGGTGTAAATTTTTATAAAATGTTAATAGTAAGTTTAAGGGTGAAGCCAAACGGGCGTAATTTTGTGAGTCGTGAGTCGCGTAAAATGAGTCGCGAAATTTACGTTCAACTGAAATTCGGTTAGACTACCACACGGACGGACGTATTTTCAGTTGTAATCCGAAACATTTGTACGGATCCTTGTATCGTGCAAGCTCCCCAACTCACGCCGACCGAAATTCAGTAGATATTATGCGTGTTTGATAATGCCATAAACGTTATCTTTTTTTTTATATTAATTAATTATGAACTGATGTAACTGGGTGCACCCATAGACTAAATACAAAAACATAAGTAACAGAATCCACAAGAAAATGTTTGCTTGCAAACGCAAATAATAAAAAGTGCCAACTCATTATAAAATATTGCTTATGAACAATTTATTACATAAAATAAAAAATGAAGTAGATAAACAATTTAATATGTTATTAACACTTATTATCGTACTTTATCTAAATACCATAGATTATGTTCTATCCCTCATTACCAATAATCTGATAGATAGATGAAGTATATTATTGTAAAATCCAAATTGATACATAAAAATCGTATCGTATCCATACGTACCCATAACATAACATAATCATTCACTACATCACCTCATTACAATAACTGACCCCTAACTAAGTTCGTAACTTGTATCTAGGGTATCAGAAACTACGCACACACTCACACACACCCAGACCGAGATAAACATTTGTGGTTCAGACAAATATTCACCCCGCACGGGAATCGAACCCGCAACTTAACGGATGGCAGTCCGGCATGGTGACCACACTGCCATCGAGGTCCGTCAATGTGTTTTCAATTTTCGAATTCATAAGTATGTTAATTTCGACGCTCTTGCGGAGAAGGAAAACATCGTGAGGAAACCTGCACACGCGAAGAAATTCTAAGGTTGTGTGTGAAGTCGACCAACCCGCACTTGGCCAGCGTGGTTGACTAAGGTCAAATCACCATAATTCAGGGTAGGCTCGAGCCCCTCGGTGGGGATATAAGAGCTGATAATGATGATACATTAAATCTATATGTATACAGGTAAGTACTGGCTCAAAGTTATTATGGAGGGTGTTGTAGTTTTTCCGTAAAATGTACAAATGTATAAAGTCTGTTTTGCTTGCTTCATGTTATTTATTATGTATGACGTAGGCATACGCTAAGAGGATTTTCCAAAATTAAATCCTTACAGCCTTACCAATAAAAAATACCCACTGTGTATATTCTTGATATAACGAATTATTAATATGCTTCACACTCGTTATATCAAGAATATTCACAGTGGGTATTTTTTATTAGTAAGGCTATTAGAGGATAAAATGGGGGACACAGCTAACTAGATTTTACTTTACGGCAGCCATTTAGTTTACATATAATCTACACTAAAATTATAAAGAGGAAAGATTTGTTTGTTTGTTTGTAATGAATAGGCTCCGAAACTACTGAACCGATTTCAATAATTCTTTCACTAATGGAAAGCAAATTTTTCAGTGCGTAACATTGGCTATTTTATCCCCGTATTCCCACGGGAACGGGAACTACGCGGGTGAGACCGCGGAGCGCTACTGTTACTTATACAAGTAAGTGGATTATGTAGATATATTGTTCGGTTGGTACTCAATAATAAACACATATTTAGGTGTATATAATATGTAAGTACTAAGTATTTATCAACAACACTATCTATCGTGTTTTATCTTTATTGATACATAATAATAATCATAGCATTTATAACGCGACGTATGTAAAATTATAATAAGCTAACTGCGTGCTACGGTTTTAGCCGTGTTCTGATCCGAAAATGGGAAAAAAACATAGGCTTTGTCATCACTACATGGAATAATACAAAGTCCCCTGTCTGTCCGTCCCTATGTATGCTTAGATCTTTAAAACACCGGATTTTGATGCGGTTTGTTTTAATAGATTAGATAGAGTGATTCACGAGGAAGGTGTTTGGTAATTATGGCCTCATTCTGGGAGCGGAAAATACGCGGGTGAAACCACGGGACGCCGCTAGTATTCCATTAAATCGGCGTAACAAGCGTTGTCATTATAATTCAGTAGATATGCAGTATAGTATACTCGTAGTAGGAAGCACCAACTTTAATATAAAAAACTTGTAAGTGATCTTTTCAATTTGAAACGAATCACTGGATAAATACGCTAGTACTTACTTACTCATTATTATACTGTGGTATAAATAAATGACAACGTGATCAAAACTAAGCATTCTCCAACGCATAATAATGTTTAAAAAATAAAAAACAGCTTTATCAAGATTCGCAGACAGAACAGGTAAAAACTAAAAAAGTGTTTATAAGGAAAATAGACGATTTAATAACATATTTTTACAACCTAATGTTCGTGTTAATAAAAACAGATATAAAATTACTGGTCACAAAGTCACTACAATTTATCTATTTATCTTCTATTTTTTTAATAAAAACTCTTCCGTTACTGAGTGATGTACTGACTGACTGACTGACAGACAACGCACAGCCGAAACTACTGGTCGTAGAGAGCTGAAATTTGGCACGTGTGTTTGTTGGGGGGAGTAGGCTACCACTAAGAGAGGATTTTTGGAAATTCCCTCCCTAGGGGGAGAAAAGGTGGAAATACCCAAATTTTGCCGAAAGTCATAATTCCACGCGGACGAAGTCGCGGGCAAAAGCTAGTTATATATGTGATCCGTATTATTTCCCGCTTTTTCTGTTATTTGTTGTCACCAGTAGGAGAGAAACTTTCGCCCTGGAGTGAAATCTCTATGTATAACCATTTTTTTTAGCAGTGGGATATATATATGGTTCATTACCAACGGACTCCATGTCCCCATTGACCCCATGTGGTCCGATGGGAATCTAACATAATTTCATAAGCTAGCAAATTAATTGAACAACTTCCTACAAATATTTCTAGTAAACATAAAGTTTGTTAAGTCATAATATAATTTTATATTTAATCATTTCGCTTGTTCAAGTGAAGCGTCAGTTTTGATTAAGTAATAATATAATTTTCTTTGGTTGGAAACGTTGAGATTTTTCTTTAATCTGTCAATTGTTTTTGTTGAAAATATTGATCCGTTATTTTTTCGATAACATGTTTTAGTGTTAATATTCTGTTTCTTTTTTTCTGTATCACAATGTCGGAAGTAAGATTTTCTTATTTTTTTAAATTTGAATATTTCATTATTTCCGATTTTTTTCTCATGTAAATTACCTCAAAAAATACATATACATAAAGAAACTTGTATTACAATTCATCATTGTACGTATTTATTTACTTAATTCAATTAATTCTGTTGAATGACCGACAAAATGTACATAATTTTATTTTGACATTTTCCTATTGTGTTGTTGACCTATCCTGTTCACACGAACAGTTAACAATGAATATAACAATTTTATTAATAATACACTCGTACTTCATTTATATTAGAATAATAAAATTAAATATACAATACAACCTGTGGAAACACACCAAAAAAAGACACTAAACGACTTACCGCCATCCGGAAAATCTCACTATTTTTTTCTATTTTCAAATCTTGGCAGACCATAGTGTAGCTGTCACATTTTTTTAATCGAACTTGGCATTGACTTATTTTGGGATCACGATGTAAACAGTGTGTTATTTTGTTTACTAAATTATAGGATTCACTAGTTTTATTGTATTTCACATTGTAATTGTAACGTACCGATGCCAGCGATGATGTACTGCCGCCACAGTTGCCCCTGCTCCATCCTGTGCGCTTGGTGGTTGACTGGCGGACCGGTAGCTACCGGGTCGTAAGCGTAGTTCCTATCGGCCATGCGTCACGCGACGTCACCCGTTTACGCTTGTTCGGCTATCGTAGGGTGATTTTGGCAAGCACCCGCCACTTATCTGCTGTCAGTCTGTAACAGAATTTTGGGTTAGTGGGGTTTCTTCCTTTTTTAATGGGAGGGACATTGGAAAAAGTTTTATTTTTGGTGGCTGAAAAATAAAAAAGGTTTTTTATTTATAAGTGTTTCAAGTAGAATTTTTGCGCAATAAAGAATATTAAAATAAGTTTAGGCGTTCTATAATACATTTCTAATATTTTAACTTTTTTTGGGTAAAAAGTATTTAGACAATTAAATATTTTTTAAACTGGCTGTGCCGCGTTTCCATTTATACTGATGCTGTAGATTTCGGGATAAACTTATCCATTTGTACCCCTGATATAGTGTATGAAAAAAATCATGATGGTTAAGACCTGACTGTAACAGAAAGCAGGAAAAACCTTCTAGGAATTTCTAAATACAATACAAAATATGCTCTTTTCAGTTTCACACTTATTTCAGTATCCAATTGTTACAAATTCATTGCATTTGATTCTATTTTTTTTTAATAAAGTCTATCCTCTTCAGCTAAATCTCAATTTTATGTCCTCAATCTTAAGACCTCTTAAACCAACTGTTGCTTAGCACCAATGACCTTCAATTAAAACTATAATTAAGCATTATAAACTAATTAAACTCCTAACCATCTTCATAATAATATAATCTGTATTCTATAAGCAATGACAGAAGTTATAAAGAGAGCTAAGAACAATGTCTCATAATGCCATAAGAATAGAACCAAAGTAATGCGTCTGCGCACATGACGTAGAGATAATAAAATTATAGTTATTTATTACGGATTGTGTAAATTTTGTAATTTATTTTTATTATTTGTTAAACAGGGAAATTTAAACATGCATTGTGGTAGTAATAAATGTTTATCTGTTTACATTAAAATTAATCTCTATTCCTCTTGGTTACTGCTGAACTAATTTGGATAATTATTCGTTATTTTTAGAAGATAGTGAACGAATATTTTCGAAAATCTACGGGAAAATTGCACCTGTGTGTATCAAGGGAAGGCCGCTTGTTGTAAGTACTTAAATAAAAATGTAGGTTTTCATTGCTGTCAATGAAAACCTACATTTTTATTTAAGTACTTACAACAAGCGGCCTTCCCTTGACTCGTTTTTTAGTTTAACCAGATTTGGTAGAAGTTGTATCGTATATTTTACGTGTAAAGCGACCGCTATTTAATCTCCCAGATGGCGATATTAGGTTCTTCTAATATCGCCATCTGGGACTTCTAACCAACTTAACCACCCATACTATCTGTTTTTAGGATGTTGTACGACAAGTAAAAACACGTTAAAAATCTTCCTCATAAAAAGTCATGCACTGGTCACACGAATGCACTAAAAGGAAACGAGCTAAAATGACTAATATCCCGCCATAGACAACTTCCGCTTTCCTTCTTCCTGGCCAGTTACAATTTGAAACAACGGTCACGAATCGATCGATTGAGGAAAATAAAACCTCCTCGAGGAAAATAAATTCGATTCTAGAACATCACTAGCATAAGATTGATTGTTTAACATGGTAATTTAAGTTTAATATGACTTTTATTTTAATTTAAAAGTAACAAGGAAAATACTTTATCAATTTACAAGATATTTATGTGTGATTTTATTTGTTTTCTCGAAGATAAGTAAGTTATAACATTAGACAATGTTTTATAAAATCATGTTTTTAAGTCAAAATATTCCTCATAACAATAATTCAAAAGCCTAATCTCAATTAATATCTAATCTCAATAAAAAATTGATACAAATCTTTGTAATTGATTTCATACTTTTTTATATATAGAATTATTGGTTTTAAGTTATAAGATAGGTATCAAGAGCCACAATTAAAAAAACTTAGCTTTGGAACACGTATGAAATTAAGAAAAAAAATATAACACATCCCTCTTTGACTCCTAACAATTTTCACTTAGCAAAGTAACAGCGTGTGAAAAGAAAATTATGTCATCATTTTTAAACAGGCGTTAGTTAGTAGTTCATTGATATTGGAGCCTCAGTCGTAATATGGATTTTTGTGTAATTTCTTTCATGACCATTTAAACTACGCCTATTTGAATACGATTTTCAGCAATAAATAGCTTCAAGAGAAAGGTCTATATTCAACGAATTGTATGCAAACAAAATTTGTGGCGAAAATATGTACTTATATAGGTACTAGCTGCGCCCCGCGGTTTCACACGCGTAGTTCCCGTTCCCGTAGGAATTTCGGGATGAAAAATAGATGTTGGCCGATTCTCAGTCCTACTAAATATGCTTACAAAATTTCATGAGAATCGGTCAAGCCGTTTCGGAGGAGTATGGCAACGAAAACTGTGACACGAGAATTTTATATATTAGAAGAAGAAGAAATAGAGTCACCAAGTTTTCTGTGTCGGCGGCCAAAAGTGGAAGCTACTATTTTCATTTTGGTTCTTATGTCATTTGGATACATTTTCAATAAACTGACAAGCAAAAGATGACCGGAATACCGGAAAACATAGTGACTCTATACTTAGTTATATTCAACGAATTGTATGTAAACGTTTGTGACGAAAATATAGTACCTACTTAGTTATTATGACGTAGGCATCAAAAAACGAAAAAAAAAAACGCGGGAAACAGCCAGTTAAGTATATAGTTAATTAAAAATATAGATATTTATTCTATGACACATTGTTTTCAATAAACTAACATTTCTAGTTATTTGTTTTCATTTTAAGTGCATCATTATGGATAAGTGTTTTGTATTGTTTAATTATGTACTTACTCTAGTTTTATATACTAATTGAAAATTGAATAACATAGGTTAGTATGTACAAGGACGATACTCGAGATGAGTGCTGTTATAAATAATAATAAATTATTAATTAAATTGGTAAGTACTTCAAACCACGTGAATTTTGCGTAAAAATTTGAAATAAATTATTAATTAAATTGGTACTTCAAACCACGTGAATTTTGCGTAAAAATTTGAATTAAATAATTGGAATTTCATATTATATTTTTGTTAATCACTACATAGTATAAAACAAAGTCACTGTCGCTGTCTGTCCCTATGTGTGCTTCAATCTTTAAAACTACTCAACGGATTAGTAACATAAGGGGTAGGTAGGTTTTTAGTAGGTATTGTTGTATGCCCCCATTCTCTCTGTAGAGGGTACTACGCGGGTTAAAACGCTGCTAGTTTTAATTTAAAATAATAAATGGACAAGAATGTTTTCCGTGGATGTCCTATTTTTCCTATACTAAAAAAGAATTATGCAATTTGGTTCCGTCGTTCTGACGCTATGCGCGTATGACGTAGGGTAAGTTCGCCGGTTCGCGTCCATTTAGTGCAGTTGGCGAGTTTCACGGCGATTATAAAAATATCCCAGCACTCATTTCTATGTATATAAATATTTAATATATTCGTTATATAGTCTATTTTAAGATTTACTTTTAGTTTTGTTAAATATATCTTTGGTTTTTTTGTTAAATAGAGAAATATCAGAAATAGCCGTTTTCCCCGGTTTGCGTCCAAAAAATCCAAATCGCGTCCGCCTATGAACCGGTTTGCGTCCACTAGCTTAGTAAAGGAATAAAGGGGTGACAATTATATGAATTTGTAAAGAATGATTGTATTTTAATAATTTCTTTAAGAATATAAAAAAACATAGTGTTTTTTTATCACTACAATCACCACTTAAAAATATAATAAGATCTGATCCATCTATCGGTCTAAGTAACTTTCTTGAGGCATACTATTCACTAAAACTCTTCCTTCTTACACCTTGTATCGTGTTTCCATACTGTCCAATCATCATCATCATCAGCCTATGTTTGTCCACTTCTGGACATAGGCCTCTCCCAATGATTTCCAGTGGGGACGGTTGATTACAGCCAGCATGCAATGCAGGCAACTTTTAACAGATTGTCTGTCCATCGGGTAGGTGGTCTTCCTTACACTGCGCTTCCAAGTATTTGGTCTCCATTGTTAGAGATCCTAGCTGCTCCATCGGCCGTCAGTTCTCCTTGCTACGTGCCCTGCCTATGTCACCGTAGGAGAACAAAGGTGGTCGCACCTTCGTTCTCCTGCGTATCACCTCGTTGCGGATACGATCACGCAGCGAAACGCCAAACATAGCTCTCTCCATTCCATAGCACGCTGAGTGAGATTGAGTGAGATTTATGATTAGGCCATAGTAAGAGACCGCGTCTCAGTTCTGTAGGTCATCGCTGGTAATACACACTGGTTGAACACAAGACTTTCGTCCTTAGGAACTGAGGTGTTTTGGATGAGAAGACGCTTCGTAATTTCCCGAACCGTGCCCAGCAGAGTTAGATTCGACGATTGACCATTTTCTTGACTTACCTAATTGGACCGTTTGTGCTAGGTAGATATATTCGCCATCAACTTCAGAATAGAATTCGGCGCAACATGAACATTCGACATGATTTTCGTCTTTTGCATGTTTATTTTAAAGCCGATCTGATGAGAAACTCCGTCGAAGTCAGCGAGAATTTGTCCCAGGCCTCCAGGTCTTCCACCGATTCTGTCATGACTTCGATGACGTTGGCAAATGGAAGGTGAAGGCGATGTTGATGCCAAGTTCTTTCTATTCCAGGAGCTCGATGCTATCTTCCAATACTGTCCAAATAGTCCCAGTTACTTTACTCCATCTGGTCTGCATCTACTGATTTTGTTCAATATTGTGGTCTTGGGAATAGTATACATATGTGTCTTATCGATTTAATCTTCTCTCGAAATTAATTTAACGCTTTCTTTAACTTGTCTTCTGTGTATGTACTTTTTCTTTCTTGTCTCCTTGATGACTCGTCTTATTTAAGATGAGTTCTTTGGAGACAAGAAGAGAGAGAGAGAGATATATTTTTCTATTTAGAAAAAAAAACGAAAGATATTACGCATTTCATTTAAAAAATACAGTAATAATAATAATTAATTTAATACTTATTGTAAAAACTTAAAATATAACAAAATAAATGAATATATGAATAATTAATACATTTTAAATTATAATTATATAGCAAGTCAATCGTATTTATTTGACGAAAATAGTGGACGCAATTTGGTTTACTATTATCACTTGTAGGTATAGTTTGCGTCCATTGCGGACGCAAACTGGAAGTTTTGTATATTCGATGTAGCAATTCGCGTCCACCTTATTTTATTCGTTAAATATGAAAAACATTAGCAAATTAATAATTAATATTATTCCTTTTTTCATTATTAAAGTTTAGAAACAGCTATGTATCCTAAAATTCACATAAAACTATTAAAAACTTACCATCGAAAGCGCCGCTGCACACTACTTGTTTTCTAAAAATCCCGCAAAAACGCTCTCCCTTGATGACCAGTCAGATTAAATATTTTTTTTTTACGGGATTGGTTTGTCGCACGGACCTTTTATCTATGCGTGTGTGCTCCTTATACATTGAGGTATTAGCGGTAATGTCCATTCGTTTAATTGGTGTGTTAGTTTACTTATTTTTAAAGGGAGATCTTTAAAGTGGACGCGAACCGGTACATGGACGCGAACCGGCGAACTTACCCTATCTAAAGTTTTATTTACGTAAATATAAAAAAATATTTACTACATAGTAAAAACAATGAAATTTGGATATTACAACTTTGATTGCCGCAAAGTCATGCTCACAACGTAGCTTTTAGAACGAATAACAATTACCTAAGTAGGTACTTACTTATATTAATTACATAAAATATTCAATTACCGGGTTATCTTCAAATGGATTAAGGGCATAAGATAAAATGTGATTTGATATTGATATCATAATATAATCATTAAATATATTATTTAATTTTGAAGGTCGCCATTGTTATCTCGTTTGTATTGTAACATCTTGATCAATTATTTTATCTACTAATTTGTTATTCATTAATTGTTACTAGGTTAACAGACTTATACCCTTGGATTGCTATATAGCGTATTTTTTTCTTCGATTTAATATCGAAATGACAAATCGAATCTATGAAGCACAATCATATTGCACGCTGACGGCGCCAGCGTGCAATCGCGGTGGGACTGTCAAGTGGCTTTTACAAAAAGTGTCAGTTTGGTAACAGGTGCGTTTATATGCCTAATTGCGGTGTAACAAGAGCCACTTTATGAGCAAGTATTAAAAATAACTAAGTACTTTATTCAACAATTTAATATAATTTTGGCAATCCTAGGTATTAAGCTTACGCTAATCAACACAGGCTAGTTGAAGTCATCATTTACTTATAAGTACACAAAGAATGAATGTGTCAAAGTATTTTGGACTGATTTAGTAACATAATACGCCTCTATAATACAAAATTGATAAACAAAATAGGAAGTGAACTCTACTCATAATATGACAATCACTATGAACTGCGTTCGTTCTTTGTTATCTATCTAACATGTGGGTTTTGTGTACCACATTATCAACAAAATTACATATTAAAATGTTGATGAGTCATTATGCAATTGCGCGTAAAGAAAGGGAAAGAAAATAAATGCCATCGTAGTACGAGATACCTGATGGCATATTAACAATGAGACTATTGAATACCAACTAACTTAAAAATTAAAACATTTCTACTGATAAATATTCTTTTTAAATGATGTCTGTAATGCACCAATCAAATCCTTTCAAGTATTTTAGATTTTGTAAAACTTAAACTTATAAACCTAGCCTAAACTTCTTAAAGTCAGTCTATTGTAATCACGGTGGTCACGGAATCTGTAAAGAATACGAAAAAATATTTAAATCAAAATTAAAATCACGACAATTATCCGACAGTAGTTTTATTTGTATGTAAAATCAAAATTTCAATATCTGCGATAGCCAGATAATGGTGGTCGTATTTAGTATTATCTAGTAATTTGTGATTAGACGCTGTACCGAACTTTGATTGATTGATTTTTGTTGTTTTGTTATTAGAATTTAATATTAGGTTATTATGGCTACTTCCACTGAATATTTTTATCTTATGGAAATAATAACGCGTAGTAAAGTTATTGATTTTCTTTGACATACGCAAAAAGTGATGATAAAAACAGTTTATGAGTAAATATGTGCTATAGGTAAGTAAGTAAGTACAAATACAATGCATGTATCTACACGTAAGTGTAGACGTTTTTATTTTGGGCCCTTTATTTATAGAAGTCTATGGCATAGTAGGATAGAAAGTGACGGATAAAGACTTCATGATGCCCTAAGCAATCCAAGCCTTTGGGATGGAATTTAACAACAAAATAAAAAGTATTAGCTAACACTGAGCCCGCTATGTTCAATGTAGGGCATATGTCATTTCAAGCATAGCTACGGCCCTGGGCCCCCTATCCTTATGTCAACTAAGAAGTTTTCTGGTGTTTTCTGATGCCTCACCAGACCCTAGGCAATTACTAAATTTGATTAAAGGTTAATCCGTCACTGAAATAGGCTATATAAAATCACACTACGACCAAATAGGAGCGAAGTTAACGCAAGTCAAGCCAAAGAGCGCAGCTAGTCCCTTATAAAGTTGATTAAGTAAACAAAACATTACATATAAAGGTACTTGTTCTTACAATAATGCAAAAGTAACATTGTAATTATCTATACTTCTATACTAATATTATAAAGAAGTAAAGTTTGTGTGTTTGTTAAATTGTAAGGGGTAATCTCGGGATCTACTGAACCGATTTCAAAAATTCTTTCACTAATGGGAAGCTATATTTGCGAGTGACATAGGCTATACTTAATCCCTGTATTCCCACGGGAATGAGAACTACGCGAGAACTACGCGAAACCGCGGGGCGCTGCTAGTGAAATACTAAAGTGGCGACATTCTTGCATTTGTTCTGTTGATGACATTATAATATATGCACAACATGTTTTTAATTATGTTGAATGTAGATGGAACTAATCGTTTAATACACACATGTTTATATTCATTATTCTTTACTATTAATGGCTTCTAATAACACTGAAGAGTTGGTTTTACGGGTTTTTTTCCGAAACTACTAGTTCGCATTGAAAAAATATTTCAGTTTTTGATAGGTATCTCATTTTTAAAAACCTTTTAGTTTGCCCGATCCCGTGAGAAAGTAGGGATAAAATTGTGCTAAAAACCTTCCCACTGAATCACTCTACCTATTAAAACAAACCGCATCAAAATCCGTTGCGTAGTTTTACATACATAGGGACGAACAGACAGCGACAGCGACTTTGTTTTATAATTTGGTAATCATTTTAATGTTTAATTTTTTTGATCAGTTGCGAATTAGACGATTTTTGTGCGGAATATTTTGCGGATGAAACCTAATGTAAATAAAATAATAGTTATTTATGGTACAAGCGAGTAAAGTTGATGATTACTTAGAGGCGCTATTGAGGCCCGAGCCGTCAGGCGAGGGTCTTAAGATAGCCGAGGATAGTAATCATCAATACACGCGCGTACCATACAACGTTTTTCAACACACTTGCGAAGAAATTAATAATAAAATATCATTTTCGCTAATAAATAAACAGATTTTCTATTCGCGCGCATCCAACACAACAATGGTGATCGGCCATAGATTAAAAGAATATACTTATTAAAAAAAAATCGAATAGAATCGACCATAGACCTACCAAAAGTAAGGAACATAGTTGAAGTTTGTTTTTAAAATGTATGGACACAATGTTTTTGGTATCGAAACTTTTTTAAAACTAAACAATTTAAAAAAAAATCTATAACTCACTAGTGAATCAAGCGTGTCATTATTTAACTGTTTTTGCACAAATACGAGCCCCTTTATGAGCAAGTGTGTTGAAAAATATATTTAAAAATCCCAATAAGCTTGGTTCAAGTCTCAACTGAAGTAAAAACGAATGCATATTTCAAAAATAATTAATATCCATCAAAACACTTACTTTGAACAAACACAACTTGACTAAACCCACTGAAACACCACTGGACGTATGCACGGCTATCAGGACACAACTGATATAACACCCGTTACTATATTATATATAACTATGTATATAACGTATGATTAATGTACACGTCACATAGATTTGATGTTTGGACTTCTTTGTTAGAAAAATATACACAGAAAAATGAAAAATGTGTTCTAACAATTTAGGAGAAATAAGTTCGTGGATAAAAATAAAACAAAGAATAAAAAATAAAAATAAATAAAGATAAAATGGATAAAACTTTGTTGAAATAATTAGAAGAAATACGATTGATTAATACTTATTGGTAAAAATTATTTCACTCATGGAAAGCTAATTTATCAGTGCGTGACATAGGCTATATTTTATCCCTGTATTCACACGGGAACGGGAACTACGCGGGTGAAACTGCGGGGCGCTGCTAGTTGGTAATATGCATCAATAAAAATAAGTACTGAAAACAAACATTCATCACCTATTTGAACCCCCGTAGTTGGAAAAATGAATATCCTACTAATATTATAAAGACGAATGTTTGTGAGTGTGGATGTATGGATGTTTGTTCCTCGTTCACGCAAAGACTACTGAATGGATTTTTATGAAATTTGGTACAGATGTTCTGAGGAACATCCTAGAAATAACACATAGTATACTTTTTGTCCCAAAATTCCCACGAGATAAGGTTCCTCGCGGGTAAAACCGCGGGGCATAGCTAGTATTTTAAAGAGAAAATTGGAATCGAGCGTACTACGTAATTTATGGTTGTAGTGTAAGATTTAGCACAACTATTTAAATACCTTTATCAAAAAAAGTTAGTAAGTTATTTATTACAAATACATTGATATAAATAAAATTCATTCTTTATTTACTTATCAAACGCATCACGCAAGACGCTGGTGACGTAATAAAACAAACAAAAAAAAAATGCGATGATGATTACCTTATACCCTTAGAGGTATAGATTACCTATAGGCTCCTTGACAAAAGAACAACACTATGATTAAACTTACAATAATGAATCACAATGGAATTTCGACAATCTATATAAAACTCTACCGTTACTGAGTGATGTACTGCCTGTCAGACAACGCACAGCCGAAAGTACTGGTCGTAGAGAGCTGGAATTTGGCACGTGTGTTTGTTGGGGGGAGTAGGCTACCGATAAGAGGATTTTTGTAAATTCCCCTCCTAGAGGGAGAAAAGGGGGAAAAACCTAAATTCAACCGGAAATCATAATTCCACGCGGACGAAGTAGCGAGCAAAAGCTAGTTATAAATAAAATATAAATGTCCGAACACATCACAAAAGTTTGTGCTATCATTGTTTTTGTAAGTACATGAGAGAAACGAGGTACTTCGCTATCATCACTACATAGTATATAAAATTAAATTAAAAATTTAAAAAACCCCCAAAACAATTACTTTCAAACCCCCATAACTTTTAAACGGGTCAACCGAATTTCATCAAACATGTCTAAGAACACTCGCACGTAAGTTCCTATTAATACAAAAAAAAAAACTAAATTTAAATCGGTTCATCCGTTCGGGAGATCATAGCTCCACAGACAGACAGATACACACACACACACACACACAGACACGTCAAACTTATAACACTCCTCTTTTTGCGTCGGGGGTTAAAAACAAAGTCGCTTTCTCTGTCCCTATGTCCTTATATCCCTATGTATGCTTAGATCTTTAAAACTAAGCAACAGATTTTGATGCGGTTTGTTTCAATAGATAGAGTGATTCATTGGGAAGGTTTTTAGCATAATTTTATCCCTATATAGGAACTACGCGAGTGAAACCGCGGTGCGCCGCTATAAAGCCTTTTCATTTTTGTTATAATATTGTATCTTAGAGAAAGGCTTATTCTTATACAACGTAAGTATCTAATCTTATATTTTGTACGCAAGAAAGTACCGTTTAAACATATCCCTTTGGTGTAAAGCTGTTAATTTAAAATTACAAAACAAACACTTCGATTTTATTTATTAGTTGTTATTCTATCTCTAAATAATTAAGTTAATTACTAATATCTAATTAAACTCACCTATGGAGCAGTGATTGCAACCGGTGGCTACCACAAGATTACTTTTATGACTAGTATTAAAATATGAATTGTAATACTTACACTGTATTATCTAATTTATTATTATCTAAGGGATTTGTGGCAAGGGAGAATAGTTTTAATTAGTTTGGGTTCTGTATTTAATTATCCTTTTTGCTAGTTTACTAGTATTACCTACCTATACGATCTGTGTCTTTATTTATTTAAATTAAATTTCTTTCGACGGATTTTTGTCTTCAATCCGCAACTAAAATCCATTAAAGTCAATAGATAGAGTGATTCAAGAGGAAGATGATTATGCGTATATTATTGCGGTACACAGCTAGTTGAAATATTAACAAAAACTATAATCTCTTTATTTATTTAATAGTTACATCAGTCTTTTAACGCGGATGAAACCGCTGGACACTGCTAGTCAACTACATTATATTATTTATTTCCCAACGATCTCTAATATGAAGTGTTTCGCTATCACGTGGCTGGACCCTTCACGATAAAACGTCGATTATTTTACACAGAAATGCGCGAAGGTGACATCGGCACCGATCGGTGAGTACCACTTCATTAAAAGTGGTTTAGGAATTTTCGTAGCGCTAATTATTGTGACTAAGTAGTTAATAATGTGATAGCTTCCTGAAAATTTATGATATGTCATTTCAATTAAAAATATTCACATTAAAATACTGTAATATCCTAAATTAGAGAAAAAGAACTCCCTAATTACTTTTACTGTAATTAAAAGTACTATTGCGTGCTAGTAAAATAGGTGAATAGGCGCTTAGCTGTTAGAAAAGCTCTCAAGTCTAAGCTCCTAAGCTAAAATTAATTTAGTGTTATACACTTATTATGCACCGTGGTTTTATGCGTGATTTTTCTTATTTCATTCTTATCGGATGCTACTCCAATGGCCAATTTTTCCATCGCCAGATAACTTTATTCGAGGAATAACTTTGAAATTTTGACACTTATCTTCTTAATATTTCATACAAAATCTGTCAAACGTCAATTTTATTCGTCGAATAAAAGTTATCTGGCAATGGAAAAATCGGCCCTAAGTTAAGTATCTATCTGCAGGCTTTCGGCGCCATCCGTTCAATGGTTTGAGCTGTGTGTTGATAGACCAAATTGTCGTCATTGTTTAGATCTATACTTCTATACTAATATTATAGAAACTACTGAACCGATTTCAAAAATTCATTCACCCTGAGTAGCATAGGTTATATTTTATACCCGCATTCCCACGGGAAAGGGAACTACGCGGGTGACGGAACCCGCGGGGCGCTGCTACTGATTATAATCATCATCATCAACTTGAGCTGTTGCTCTTGTCGGTGTAACAGGTGCAACTCACTCCATCTGCCCCTATCTAGCGGCATCCTTCCTACTGATTATAATAATTAGTAATTACTAGCTGTGCCTCGCGGTTTTACCCGCGTAGTACCCGTGAGAATGCGTAGCTCGTAGTATCATACAATCTCGGCACAATTCACCATCGTGTGTTAAAACATTAAGTAACAGCGCCATCTATTGGTAGGATTTGTGACTACAAAAAGTTCCAATAAAACATACGATTACTTATACACAATCCCATGGGAATTTCGGGATAAAAAGAAATCCTATGTGTTATTCCTAGTTATAAGGAACGTCTGTACCAAATTTAATCAAAATCGATGCAGTAGTTTTTGCGTGAAAGTAGAACAAACATCCAAACTTTCGCATTTATAATATTAGTAGGATTGTAAGTAAGGAAACGGGAAAGTACAAAATCATGAAACATGAAATACCTATCTACTATTTAATGTTTAGTAATTGTTTACACTCGATCGAATGATTTATACGTCTTTATCAGGTACATCGATAAAGCACTTGTAGTTATCTGGAGGAGATGGTATTTCTTGGTCAAGGGTAGGTATTTATTTAGTTGGTCTAAGGTAAGTAATTAATTTATAAGGTGAAAAAAAAAAAAAAACATGTTAAAACACTAGTTTAAATTGGACATTTCTCTCTGTAGAAATATCATCAGTGAAAAAGAGGTCTTCGCCCTGCAGTAGGATCTTAAAGGCTTATACTTACTAGACTTTACTATTACAACTTTTGATGAGTCAGTCATTTCGGTGTTAAAAGAAAAACAACAGATATAGGTATTGAAAAAATACTGCTAGACTTCTAGTATCCCTTAGAAAAAATCTAAAAAACCCCCTATTAAATGGAATCAATATTTCACTAACGAACCTCCGCACCTAAACCTCCTTACAAAACATACCAAAAACAAATGAACTCCCACACTGTCTATGCCACTCAATCTTATTTCGACAGTGTCATTCATGCCAAATTAGCAAGAATGCAATCCCGGTACGAATACCTTAAATTATTTCGTGTTAAGTCCGTTTATTAACCAAATCAAATATGTCTCAAACAAAATGTGTTCACGGAAAAACAGCCGCGCAACAAGAAGACCTCATAATCAAAGGCGCCCATTTTCTAGGGCCTACCATAGAGTCAAAGTTTGACGAGCTACGCTACGAAATAGTGCATAAAATAGAGAAAGAACTTACAGATTCTCACAACGCGAGGGAGTTTATCACACAGAAATATGACCAGCTTTGCAATAAAATACAGTATTTAACGGAATTAGATGCCACTGTGACCGGGTTCAGAAGTGACGTAAAAGCCATAGAGAAGCAGATAACCGAGCTGTCAACGCGCGTCGACGATATCGAGAAGAGAACTATTTGTCAAGAATGTCCATCACTCACTTCTTCTATGTTTTGATAAAATAAATTGATTGTTTTTTATAATAAAACACGAAAAGACATCCTAATATTGTGCCTTGTTTATTTAGACGGATATGCTGAGGGTTTGTTACTTTAGTTATACTGACTAATATCAAGAACTACTTGTTGGGTAGCTGTAAAGATGCGCAACGCACCTAAATAAGTTGCATCTAGTTTAAGATCACCAACACGCATTAGGAAAGCGTAGTGACAAGCTTACTCCACCTCGAGGTATTATCATCAGAGAGAGAGAGGCCTTGTAGCTGGCATGGTATCATCATCACCAGCTCGAGCCTACCCTGAATTAGGGTGATTTGGCCTTAGTCAATCACAGGCCGAGTGCGGGTTGGTCACGGAGCACGCAAACTTAGAATTTCTTCCCAGGGGTGTGCAGGTTTCCACACGATGTTTTCCTTCACCGTAAGAGCGTCGAAATTAACGTACTTATGAATTCGTAAATTGAAAACACATTGGTACGTGGCGGGACTGGTGGCCTGGCCTTTACCCCTGCGCCACCGACGCTCTCTGGCATGGTATAGGGTATTTATAAGTTAGGGGCATGAGGAGAGGGGGGTCCCATTCGTCACCACCAGCTTTGACTGGGAATAGGATTTGTTCTAAAAAATATCCCATATGACGAATGGGATGTCACTTAGAAAACATCCCGTAATTCTCCACTAGGGACAAATGTACTCAGTCGTCCCCACCTAGCGGATGGCAACCAGGGTCAAATAGAAATTACTGCTTCATTCATAATGTTCAAAATACACTTCAAAATAAAACCACACATAAAAATTTGTATATTTTATTACCTAAAATAAAAATACACATTTTAACATAATTTGGCACAATAGTTATTCACTGTCTTTAATTAATTACTAACTTTAATACGAGTTCTAAGTTTTTTAAATTTAAAGACTTTCACCGCCTCTAGCGGTCTGAAAGTGAACTAAACTAACGATGAATTCATACGAAAATAAACTTTATGATATTAGAGAATGTATGAAAAATAGTAAAAACTCGTATAAAAATACCGAATTTATTCTAAATGCTAGTTATTAAATTATGGAGGTGCTCGTTCACCGGGAGCATTCGCGTGTAATGTAACGTTACAGATTTGAGCATTACATCAGTGAAGGAGAACCGAGCATTACAATGCTGACCTTGTAATTTATTTATTGTAATTTGTAATTATTACACGCGAATGCTCGTTAGTCAGGGAGGTATTGTAATGTAATGCTCAAAGACGAATCTGTAACGTTACATTACACGCAAATGGTGAAGGAGCATATTTAGGTTAAAAATTACAGAGTCAGTAAAATAAAAATTGGCGGTAGAATTGTTAAATATGTTATGCTAATTAGGACATTTTCTGATAAACCGATAAGTAAGTATTTAAACCTGAAGTTAATAAAATAAATAATCAAAATTGGTAATTTTATTATTATCAACTTAAATTAATAGTCTTAAAAAAAAATAATTTCACTAAATTTGATCACATAACTATTACTATTGTTCATGTACGAAATATTTTAAATTATTAGTCACATTTATAAAATTGATAATATAATTCTTAGGCCTATTTCACGGCCTTCAAGTAAAGTAACTCACCAACTAAAGTTAGTTTTGTCTCTTTCTTGCTTTATATCAAGTGACAAAGACAAAACATGGTACTCGGGACGTTACTTGAGAAAGGTGAAATAAGGCCTAAGTTTTATAAAAATAAATAAATAATTACAACATTTTGTCCGATAAATAACAACAATGAACACATAAAATCTAAGCTAAATTTGGTGTAATTTAAAATAAACAAACGTTTACCATGCAAGGCTTTAGTTTTTACAAATTTAACTCTGGTAGCTTCCCTTTCTAAGATCTCTTATCTTAGATAATCATATTTATGTACTTATATCTCTATGATTGAATATTAGTTGCCTCAATCGTATTTAGTTAATCAACTTTTTTTTACTTACATAAAATGACTTAGAAATTTTGTGCTCCTACAAAAAATGTTACAGCAAAGCTCTTCAAACAATCAAATATACGAACTATAATTCTAATTTTCTAATTCTAAATGCTTTATCATAGTCTTCCAATATTTAATAACTACTTACGTATTTCTTTATTTGTACAATTTTAACAAATATTTCTATTGTGATGTATTGCTATTTACACTAATGGCCGATCCCAACATCCAATCTATCTATAATCTTGCTTATCGGATATAAAACCGTGGAAACTTCGAGTAATCTATAATTTTACATGCATTTATGACAGGTTTACAGAGCTTTGTATCCGTTGAGAAGCAAAATTATAGACAGATAGCATGTTGGGAACGGCCGTATGACTAATTAGAGAGTACAATTCACATTTCGAAACATTCAAGCAATCAATTCAATCTTTCATTTTAACCTTTCAAACACCTTTACCGCCCAAAATGGCCTGAATCTGCGTAACAGTCTTCCCCTTAGTCTCAGGGATTAAGAAGAAGACAAAGAAAACGCACACGAGCATGAACGCAGCAAAGAACCAGAAGCAAACGAAGATACCTAACGCCTCTTGCATGATGGGGAAGCAGAGAGTGACAATAAAGACTAAACACCAATTCGTTATAACAGTTACTCCAGTGGCGGTACCTCTGAATTCAACAGGGAACAACTCAGCCATCATCATCCAAGGAATAGGTCCAAAACCCATTGAAAAGGAGATGATGAAAAGTACTAGACACACTAACGGAAGCCAGCCGAAAGACGCAACATCGTACAGGTCATGCTGAAGCTTGAAATAGACTCCAAGAATAATGAGACAGAGACCCATGATGATACAACTTTGGAGGAGAAGCAATCTTCTGCCGGCGCGTTCGACAAGCAAGGAAGAAATGTAAGTGGCAATAGTTTGGACTACACCGACGATGATGGTAGCGATGACTGGAGGGATGTCAGAGCCGGCTGATTGGAAGATGTTGTTGGTGTAGAAGATGACGGCGTTGATGCCGCTGAACTGCTGGAAGAACATGAGGCCGAGCCCGCAGACGAGCGCCATGCGGGACGCCTTGTTCGTCACCATGCTGAGGATACCGGCGCGCTGGCGGGACGCTGCGTCTACCTGGAAAGTACAATGAGGTATGTAACTATCACAATAGTAAACAAGACCTTTGAAGGTGAAGGTTTTTAGGTGTTAAGGCGTATACAAGTGGAGGAGAAAATTGATTTTGATTATCTACATTTTGAACAAGGATTTGGTATCTTTATTCAAAGAACAAATGTGTTCTTGAAAATGATAAGAGTATACAACAACTATTTACGGGTGTCATCATTTCTACTTTTTCTGCCGATAACTTATCCCATGTCCCATAAACAAAGATCTATCCATTATCCTCAGTTACTGAATGTCAGCAGTCAATTTCTAGAACCTTTTTTTGTCCTGAGCTAGTTTGAACAGTTATCTTTCCTTGTTCAGATTTCGATTACCCAGATCAGATACCAGTGAATATTAAAATGCCCACAAACCTCAGCCTGCATATCGTTGATCTCTGCGGCGAGGTCGGCGTCAGGTCCGCGCAGCCAGCGCAGCGCACGCTCCGCCTCGTGACGACGGTTCTGGCCCAGCAGGTATTGGGGAGTTTCTGGCATCCACCTGGAGGAATACAAGTGTATTGTTTAGTAGGATGTTAAAGGGAGTACCAATGATCACAAGCTATAGTAGCATAACTGAACTTCGGAAAGGAGATCTAGCTTTTACCACTTTTGCACAATAATATTAAAGATATTTTTTCTGCATTACGATACAGCCCTGGTTTCTAAATTATCCATGTAAAGATCCTGTTGTACTCGAAACTCGGTCATGTAAAAAATATACCAAGAGCTTTAATGGATTGGATGAATGCTTTTTTACAAGATCAAGTGGCGAGACGAATGAGATGGTCATCTGATGGTATAAGTAACACGTACCCGTACTACCAACTTTATTTTAATACGACTTACCAAAACGCAGCAACAAGCAGCGGCGGCAGGACAGCGGAGATGATAGACAGGGTCCTCCAATGGGTCCAGCCGCCGACCACGAACGTGAACAGGATGCCCACCGTCAGGAACAGCTGGAAGAACGCCCCTAGAGACCCGCGGATCGAGGTCTCCGCTATCTCACCGATGTACATCGGAGCGGCCACGCAGATACCACCTGGAGAAAATGTATAATTATGAAACATCATATATTCCAAACATGGCTTACTAAGTTCCCTCTCGTTCTCTCGGTTTGAGATCACTGACACGCATTAATCATTATCATCATCAGCCTATAGTTGTCCACTGCTGAACATAGGCTTCAAACACGCATAAGAAATATTAAGGATACTGCTGTGTGTAACTTTCATACTCCCTTTTTACTCCCTCCCTTACTTTGTAATATCATCAGTGAGAGAAAAAATGAGAGGGTCTTTTAATTTTGCTGAGAGAGCGGACCATTCTCCACAAAATTAATTAAACGTAAATTAGTCCTTCGACAATAATTACTAAGTTGCACATTAGCGCATCTATATTCTGACTAAAAACTAAATCTTCTTTAACTTACCAGTACCAATACCAGCAAAGAACCTTGCAGCGATTAGCATCCCAGCACCATTGGCGAAGATGGTCAGCAGCCAGTTGAGCATGAAGGGGATGGAGAGTATGAGGATGGTGGGGCGACGACCGAACTTCTGCGCGAGAACTCCCACTGGGAGAGCGCTGATGGCTGCTCCGATAGCCAGGATCGAGGATACTAGGGAACCTGGAAAAATGGTTGGTTTTATTAGATAGATACTTAAGTTTGTTATCATCAGTTCGTATAGGTTCTGAATTAGTGTGATTTTCGCCATCTTTTGATTCGCATTTAATTTTTTTATCTATAACTATAATATACGAGTATAAAAGTTTAACTGTTTGATTTTTTGGTTTAATAGTAGGCTTTGAAACTACTGGACCGTTTTATTTTATTTACTTATGGACAACCGGTGAAAGTAACATTATAACTTAAGAGTATTTAAACGTCGTTTTGATATAGATGTTCCATATGATCAAGAATAAAACATTAGTAAGTACATATAGGTAAGTAACATTTTCACGGTTTTCATCATTTTCCAAAGTTTCCTGTGAACGGAAGTCTTGTTTACAATAAAACTATCATCGATCGATATATTATAAACTAACCGACCTATTTACACATATAACATACACCAGACCATTGCAGTATTCAATAATAAATCTACTTGTAAGATTTACTTGTATGGTTAACATCAAAGTAATAACTTCTGCAATAAACTATCTTCTTTTCCGAACCTTTATCTCATGTTTATTTGGGGTCGGTTTTCGGTTTAACCAGATTTGGCGGAATGTCAGTATTTTACGCGAAGCGACTGCCATCAGACCTTCACAACCCAGAGGGCTATACGACTTTTTTGGTTAAACCAAATATTAGACTTTTGGGGGCTCTAACTACCCGTAACGACTGTCGATGATGTTAGTACGACAACCGGAACCAAGATCGGGATTAACGCGGGGAGCTGTTAGTGTATGTGTATTTGAATGTTGATGGCCCGTAGCCACCACACCCACATCCCACAAACGTCAGACCGTTTGGAAACACGCCAGTTCATGTGACGTCACTGATACGGTGATACGATATTTATAGTTATAGGATTCCGTTACATATATTACGAAACGCATCACGAGACACTGAGGTTTTACGTGTTTGTTTTTGCGGTATGCGTTGGAAATATTTTTATGTAAGTACTTAAACAAAAATGGCATATTGATATCTTTGATTTACACGAACACTACACATTGTCTTCTGTGATCATGGTTCTGTAAAGAATCCGAAACGTCAAATGTAAAACAAAATACAACCACGACAAAAATCCGTTTAAGTGTTTTATTTAAAAATGACATAGTTTTCTTTTTAATTTAAAGTAGGTACCTACTTAAGTAATTAATTAATTACATTTTCCTGTACTTATGTGCAGGACAAATCTTGGAACTGAATTTTATAAGTTATCCTCAACTAATGGAACAAATGCATAGATACACGTTTATAAATTTGGTTAAACAACTACAAACTAACCATAGTTAAGTGACGTCATTTTTAATCTAATATGGCGGACTCTTAAAGATGGCGGACTACTTATTTATATACCCACATGATACGGGTCAATCTCTATCAATTAGATAGAAGAATATGAGAAATCTGTTTTTGTGAAAAAACCTTACATTATATTTTATACTCGACCCTAAGATACAACGAAAAATTCGCACTTAGCTAAAATTTTATCGAAATGATAAGGAATAAAGGATGCGTACATCCGCACAGCAGGATATTGGTAAACTATTAAGTCTTATCTTATTGTTTCACAGAATCACTTAGATCGATATTGGACAATGGACTATCTAAATATTTACCTAAACCGATTATTGTAAATAGACTGTATGTAGAGAATTAACGCATTTAACATTTATTTATGCTCTGCAACAACACTTCGCGATTTCATCTGTGTAAATGCTTATCCTGTGGGAAATTTGTATCGCAGCGTTCGGTGTAGAATAACAATAAAATTCGGCGGGATTTTGAAAATCTTTGACTTATCATAACTTTTTAAATAAAAGCAAAAGAAAAAAACTAACTTCACTATTATATTGTCACCCGTCGTTTACATTAGCTGTGAGATAAGGTATCGCAATTTCAAAATAAGGGTGTATAATCTCTTATCGTAAAACTGCTAAAAAAACTAATATTGAACTAGAATGAGAAAAATATAACTATCTGAACAAGATAAAATAAACAACAAACAAACTTCTAATAAGATAACCCTAAAAATAACTAGTTCAAGCCAGATTAAACTGGATTAACTTTAGCGGTCGAGGCCAATGTCAAATCGGCCATTTTGAATTAAAATTTACGCAAATGTCAACTAAAACTCGTGAGGCGCCCACAATAAGAAAATGTGGGTAATTTGTTTTTTATGTTACGTACTTGTTGACGATATTGAATCTATTTTGAAAGATTTGTGCGAAAAATATCCACGTTCTTAAGAGTAATATTTTAGAATTGGTATTTGTTTGTTATTTGTTGAATTTAGGTCTTAAATAGAGTCATAAAGTTGGTAACTGATTGTAATTATGTGCGAATTCAATAAATTAATACTTGAATAATTATATTATATAACTACTGCTTTGGCGTCTAAATTCTAAAGGCACGTATATATACTGCACCTACTAGCCAAGTCCGAAGCTCGTTTCTCGGACCAACTGATACATTTCTGCTATTTACAACTTATGCACAGAATAACATTAGTACGAGAGACAGTGATTGGTTTGCAGTGAGATTTTGTAGAACGACTCCACGGGAAAACGGATTTACACGAATTGGAAATCGCCATAGATGTTTTTACTTCCTCAAACCAGTATATCTATCTAATATATAAAATTCTCGTGTCACAGTCTTCGTTGCCATACTCCACCGAAACGGCTTGACCGATTCTCATGAAATTTTGTGAGCATATTCAGTAGGTCTGAGAATCGGCCAACATCTATTTTTCATTCCGAAATTCCTACGGGAACGGGAACTACGCGTGTGAAACCGCGGGGCGCAGCTAGTAGAGATTATAAATACATCTAACTATACTCGTACTTACTATCTTTAGTATCCAACAAGAAATCAGCGGGTTGTCCTATAGAGTTGATAAGCGTGGCATTTTCAATCGTGCTGTTTACAAACTGCACTGTGCTATTTCCATCCGTGCTGTTGACTTCGGGCATCGGCTTCAGTTGGGGTAGTGCTGGAGATGTCCACGCTAAGATTGTACCGGCTATTACTGCTCCGATTGCCGCTGAAATGAAAAGGGGTGGGTTTAGATGAATCTATAGAAGAAAGGTGGTAGATTCACATTGGACTTTCATAAGTATTTCTTAGAGACCATATCTGAATAAACGATTTTTGAATTTTGAATCGTGCGGTCTTACTGTGTGTGTAGTTTCTGGTACCCTAGATACAGGTAATACACCTTGCTACATGATAATGATACAGTGATTGATAATGTTATGTTATTAGCAAAAATGAAGGCAAGATATTCTACAATCCTGAACATGTCTGTTTTATGTTTGTCTTGGTCTGGGTTTTGTTATTTATTCTACGTATGTATCTACAAAAATGTATATAAACATGTTTATTCGTTGTCTAGATTCGAGTCTAATAATAATATGTTTACAGTACAAGTTTTATTTAATTTGAAACAAGATGACGATGTGTGATAATAATATACCTATGTATATAACTACGACGGATATTTACATAAACATACAAATAACAAAACATAATCATTCACTCCAGCATCTCTCTCATTACAGTAACTGACCCCTAACTAAGTTCGTAAATTGTATCTAGGGCATCAGAAACTACATACACACACACACTGACAGAGATAAACATTTGTGGCTCGCACAAATATTCACTCCGCACGGCAATCGAACCCACAACCTTACGGATGGCAGTCCAGCATGGTGACCACTCTGCCATCTAGGTCGTCCAAATATTACTAGCATTGTTAAGATTAACTCGACGAATTTCATCTATCATTAGAACCAAGACATTATCGAAAACAAACAAGCTGTCAGTATTCGTGTGTATTTATAGTTCGTATGAGACTGAGTGATGTATTGTGCCAACAAGCTGTTTAGGGCTTTGGTTGTTCACATTACTGGGCTATTTGTGTCACAGACATCTGGTTGGTAATTACTTGATATTATTAATTAGATTTGGATGAACACATGTTTTTTTTTAATTTAATGAGATAGAATAATATGAATAAGGATATGTATGTTAGGTTGGTACCGGATGTTGTAATAACATCATAAAAAGTTTGCATGGAGTCAAAACGTCGAAAAGTCGAACAGTTGTATTAGTAAAAAAAAACGCAGCATGGATTGCACCTGAATAAGAATTACGGTGCTATCCAACATTTCCCTGAACTTACAATCTACCTCTTTAACAAAATAATATTTGTAAATTAAATAAAAAACGATGATGAAACAAAAAAAGAGGTTTTTAGGGAAGGTTCATAAGTATCTGATGGAACATGCGTCGCGTATTATCGGTCGCGTAACGCCAGAACAGACAAATGTATAGAAAAACACTTGATTGTTCACACTCAACCGATTATACGTTAGTGCGTTGAGTGTGAACGGTCAAGTGTTTTTCTATATTGTCTGTTCTGGCGTTACGCGACCGATAATACGCGACGCATGTTCCGTCAGATATGAACCTTCCCTTATACTTATGCCACGGGCACAACGTAGTGTTTAAAAAGTTTGCGAGCCCCCACAAGTCACGCTTTTAGCTACGTACCAAGTACTTTCGTCAGAGTATATGTGACAATAAATATGTACCTGCAATAGCAGCAATATACTGTGGCGCTTTCCTGGTCTGTCCGCCCTTCTCCTCCACGGAGAGCATGTGTATCGTGGGTTTGTCCATCTTCTATGATCGGCAGTGGAGGGCATGCTGAAACAAGAAAATAGAATTTGAGGACTAATAAATAGGCAATTGAGTACGAAAGTTGTTTCATTGCAATCTTTGCATAATAGGGATGTTGAAGTATGTTTCTTTGAAATGTTTTTATCTTCTTATATCACTAAGTATATGTCTTCTCCCAATCCCATATCAAATTTTCAGGAATATTTTTAATTTATAAGGGTCCAAATATAAAAGTGAAAAGTATCCTACGTCAATAGGGATGTCGACTAAAAAAATCTAATTAGTCCGTCAGATTGATTTCGCAAAAATATTGGACACGTATTTTCTCTTTTTTGATACAAACAAATAATTAAAACGATATAGTGCATAGAAAACTCGTGTGACGTCACAGCTACATACATTTTTGCCAAGAATTATCGTCACAAGCCCCCACTCCTGAACTTTAATGCGTTATAACTAAGTCAGTTTTATTAATTTGATAAAACAAAATAATACGCGTCTAATTTTTATTCGAAATCTATCTAACGGACTAATTAGAATTTCATTTTGTTTACCCAGTCGACATCCCTATTCCAAGTCTTTCGATTATTTCCCAAAAAATATAAGTACTTTGTTTTATAATAAAACAATATTATATACTTAAAATTAATAATTCCGGTATCTACTCGTATGTTACTTGTAATGCTAATTGATGCAAATTTTATTAAAATTAGTCATATTCATAAAATTAAGATTATATAACGCACTAAAATAAATGTTGGCATTTGTAATATAATTTATTTTGTAAATAAATACCTGGTTTATTATGCAATGTTGCATATATTTTAATGTACCTTATTTACAATTTTAATAAAGCTGAGTAGCATTATTTAAATCTTATTAAAACCACAATAAAGATACTTACCTAGTTAGATAAGTTTTACTTTATGACCACATATAAAATAATTATCAATTATCTGATTGTTCACTGTTACTAAGTATTTAAATTGTCTTAATTACTAACTTTGCTTTGCGGTTTTACTTGTACTAAGGACATTTTAAGAAGCCGTCACAGAACGCCTAAACGAGGATGTCTGCCCCACTTCCGATATAATGATACTATATAAAAATATTCCTGATGGCACAACTAGTAGTGCAATTGTATTTGGTCCATCAGGAATCCCTTCTACATTATAGCCTTAGCCTTCCTCAATTTAACGAGTTATCTAGATCAAGTTTTGTTTTAAATCAGATTGTTTGACCACACTAATCTTGAAATAAAACACTTAAACGGATTTTTGTCGTGGTTGCTATTTTGTTTTACATTTTCTGACGTTTCGGATTCTTTACAGAACCCGTGATCACAGAAGACTAAGATGGAATACGTCTGTACAAAGTAATGTAAAAAGTTTACTACCTTCAATATTTTGAATATAATTTTAAATACATTGTGAACACAGATTCGGAAATACATCAGCCGAGAAGAATCTGCTAGAAACTCGGCCTGGTTTTTTTTTTTTTACTTATATCATTTTTGAAATTATAATAAATCACAATGCGCTTTAAAATCAATACAAAAATGTTCAGTTTGAAACGTTCCTTTCTATTCGTATTTATTTCAATGTGTAGTGTTCGTGTAAATCAAAGATATCAATACACACTAATCTTCTTCTGTAGGAGCAAATTCTACTTCTGTGGAAGTTGGGAGATACGATATAGATTTTGATTTTTACTCAGTCAGTTATCGTTTTATAAATAACAATAATAATATTTTAAGAGGCAGAGTTTTTAACACTCTAATTTTATCAATTTCTCATCCCATTAGATTATCTTTGCATTGATTGTTCGTTTATCGAGAAAAGAATTATCATTATTACCCAAGGCAGAATATCATCATTTTACTAGACTAGGAATAAAAACATGAGTGAAACCGTGCGGCACATCTAGTGTTTATCTAAATCTACTATCTAATGATTATCGTAGTTAGTATCCTTGAACGTGGAGTGCTAACATGTAGTGTTAAATGGTCGATAAATGGTTACAATGTGAAAACAAACAACGTTATCTCTCCTTCCTATTTAGGAATAGATACATCTATGTAGATGGGATGACTTGCTTCTTAGCTATTGAGTCACAATCTTACCTGTGCCGGTGACAGCGTCGCTGTAATCGCATCTTTTGGTTGTCAGTTTATTGAAAATTAGCAGCGCCCCGCGGTTTCACCCGCGTAGTTCCCGTTCCCGTGTGAATAGGGATTAAATATAGCCTATGTCACGCATTGATAAATTAGCTTTCCATGAGTGAAAGAATTTTTGAAATCGGTTCAGTAGATCCCGAGATTATCCCTTACAATTTAACAAACACACAAACTTTACTTCTTTATAATCCTACTAATATTATAAATCCGAAAGTTTGTATGTTTGGATGTATGTGAGTTTGGATGTTTGTTCCACTTTCACGCAAAAACTACTGTATCGATTTTGATTAAATTTGGTACAGATGTTCCTTATAACTAGGAATAACACATAGGATACTTTTTATCCCGAAATTCCCATGGGATTAGTATAAGTAATCGTATGTTTTATTGTAACTTTTTGTAGTCACAAATGCCACCAATAGATGGCGCTGTTACTTAATTTTTTTTCACACGATGGTGAATTGTGCCGAGATTGTATGATACTACGAGCTACGCATTCTCACGGGAGCGGGTACTACGCGGGTAAAACCGCGGGGCGCTGCTAGTATTAGTATGGATGTGTCCAAATGACATATTTAGAGTCAAAATGACAATAGCAGCTTCCAATTTGCGCCACCGACACAGAAAAGATTGTGACTCAATAGATTGTCTTATAGCTTAAAGTCTTATAGATTTGCATTTTTCAGTATACCTAGATAAAAAAGTAAGTGAAAATCTGCAAGATTTCCAGTTTTTGCATGGTAATTTACTTATAACATATTTGTGTGTTTATCTCGGCGCTTTTAGTATGTTTGTACTAGGGATTTCACGAAAACACGACGTTGAATTAAGTATTCTTGTTTATTGCATCTTCTTACAAAAACACATATCTAACTAACTAGCGATATGACAAAATACTAACAAATAAGAAGTACTTACATAAGTATAATCAGTAAATAAATTAATTTGTTTTCTAATACAAAAAATAGGTTTGAGTGCGGCCAGTACCTGACAGTACCAGACCTTTAGACCAAGACATGGCAGGGACACTAAATCTATTCCTCAAACGGGAATCAAATCCATAACCATCGACATAGCAGACAGGATCACCGACTATTAGTCATATTTTTTTTGTAAATATAAGAATAACGTGTTAACTTTTTAATATAAAGAATATAAGTATAATATAATATAACTAGCAGCGCCCCGCGGCTTCACCCGCGTGGTTCCCGTTCCCGTGGGAATTTTGGGATAAAAAGTATCCTATGTGTTATTCTGATGTATAAGCAAGATTATTGTAAAGTTTCATTAAAATCCATTCAGTAGTTTTTGCGTGAAAGAGTAACAAACATCCATACATACAAACTTTCGCCTTTATAATATTAGTAGGATAGTAGGATATAATATAATATATTAAGAATAGTCTATAATTGGTATGCATATCAGAACAAATTTTGTAATATTTTTATGTTAATGTGTAATATGTAATACTGTTGACGTGTCATTTGTATAAATAAATAAAGAAATAAATAAATAAATAAATATAAACAAAACAGATCAAGTCAAACATGTCCGTCCTGTCAGCTTTAAACAAAACAGGTCAACTTGTCTTGTCAACTTTAATATAAAATGAACAAGTTGTAATGAACCGCCGGCCGACTCATGATGAGGTGATAAACCGCTGATAAGGTCACCATTTGCAACGCAAATGCTTCAATTTGCATATTGGTGTGCATTTTATGTACTTGCTCTTTGGATGCGGGCCTTTAATTATATAAGTATGTACTTACTAGCTGTGCCCCGCAGTTTTACCCGCATGGAACCTTATCCCGTGGGAATTTTGGGATGAAAAGTATCCTATGTGTTATTCCTATGTATGAGGAACATCTGTACCAAATTTCATTAAAATCCATTCAGTAGTTTTAGCGTGAAAGAGGAACAAACATCCATACATCCATACATACAAACATTCGGCTTTATAATATTAGTAGGATTAGGATAACTTTTAGCTGTGCTCTACGATTTCACTAGCATATGATTAAATTCCGTGAGAATTTCGGTGTAAAATGCAATTTTTTTTTCTTATTCCAATCCCCAGAATATTTGTAGAAAATTTCATTTAAATCGGTCCAGTAGTGGTTTTATTACAAACAACAAGTTCTTTATACACAGTCCATGCCTCTACTTCTGATTGTATTTGTAAAATGATATTTGTCCACAATAATTTAATACTCAGTATTGTGGTTGACATTAAAACTAACTACTTATCTATACTAATATTATAAAGAATTAGTGTGTTTGTATATTTGTTAAATTGTAAGGGGTAATCTCGGGATCTACTGAACCGATTTCAAATCTTTCACTCATGGAAAGCTAATTTATCAGTGCGTGACATATTTTATCCCTGTATTCCCACGGGAAGGGGAACTAAGCGGGTGAAACCGCGGGGCGCTGCTAGTGTGTTAATATTCTTCGAGTATTTTACAATTAAGTCATTTTGCTCATGGGCAGCTGATCTGAAACTCAGAAAAGTCATAAGTTGGGTGACCTTGCCTGCTATGCCAATTCCTGCTAAAGATAAACATTTTAGTTCATCAAACATGTCTGTTTGTCTAGATCTAGTTGTTTCTATCTATTCTAAGTATGTATTATTATATATTTATAAAATATTTATCTAAGTACTAGCAGCGCCCCGCGGCTTCACCCGCGTAGTTCCCGTTCCCGTGGGAATTTTGGGATAAAAAGTATCCTATGTGTTATTCTGATGTATAAGCAAGATTATTGTAAAGTTTCATTAAAATCCATTCTGTAGTTTTTGCGTGAAAGAGTAACAAACATCCATACATACAAACTTTCGCCTTTATAATATTAGTAGGATTTGTACGAGTATATCCGTTGTCAACACTAATATTATAAAGAGGAAATCTTTGTTTGTATGTAACGAATACGCTCCGAAACTACTGAACCGATTTCAAAAATTCTTTCACTACTTAATCGAAAGCTATATTATAAGCTAGTGACATAGGCTATTTTATCCCTGTATTCCCACGGGAATTGGAACTACACGATTGAAATCGCGGGGCGCTGCTAGTCTATAATAACCATGGTACAAACTTTGCTTAGTTCGCGAGATAAATTACCGTGGTTTGGGACTAGATGGCGATGTATATTAGGTATGTATCTATCCGGATATTTATTTATTATTATGTATTTGCACTAATCACATTATACACTCAAAATATCAAGGCCATTTCTACGATTTGTTAGAGATACGATGACAGTGTAAAGTGGATGTGGTTTGCGATAAAACGTTGTTGATTGGCGCCGATCTATCAAGTGACTTTTAGCTTTGTCTATACTATACTATAATATTATAAAGAGGAAAGATTTGTTTGTTTGTTTGTTTGTAATGAATAGGCTCCGAAACTACTGGACCGATTTCAAAAATTCTTTCACTAATGGAAAGCTAATTTATCAGTGCGTGACATAGGCTATATTTTATCCCCGTAATCCCACGGGAACGGGAACTACGCGGGTGAAACCGCGGGGAGCTACTAGTGTCTGATAATTTTGAAATGTTTTCTAAAACTATGAACACACTGGTAAATAGTAATAAACACTAAATACCAATAAATGGAATTTTAGTTAATGAGGTTTGACGAAGTGTCAATAATTTTAGGTTGTGCGACTACCAGTTCCTAGATATCTATTATCCACAATACCTATAGAAGTGCGACACATGGCAAATCATGTTGCGTTTCCAAGCATTTAAAGAGCAAGGGTACATAGTTGCATTTAATTTTGCCGCGACCGTGTCTGTCTTCCTTTGTATTGTAGCTGAATCAGCGTATTGCTCGATAGCAATAACAGACGCTGAGCTATGGCCTTGTGCTGATACAGCATACATACTTACATATTTGTACAGTGATTACGGTTTTTATTTTTATTTCTATTATAATCTTAATTGTATGAATTTTGTATTTGTGTACCTACTTTAGTATTTGTGTAAGTATGTGTGATTGTAGAACCAAATAAACTTTTTATCTATCTATCTATCTCATTTTTACCAGCCTTTTAAAAGCACAAAGGACCCAAATTAGAGAAGTCTAATTGGGAATACTGCTCCTTACGAATGCATAAAAGGGCATAATTCGTACTGTAATGACTATCGATGATGTTATGGGTATTTATACCCAGAAAGCGACTGTTAAGGCCACTAATCTCGGTAACAACTATCGAATAAACGAGAAGATACGAAAATAATCCGAAAGCGAAAACATATCGGTGCGATAACGTTACGATAGTTTAAAAGTTAAATTTAAACTCAACAGCGTTACTTGGAGTATTATCTACTTATATTATCTTTATCACGGGATTAAGATAACAAACACTTGCTACTGTATTCATAAATAACAATCCCTCTAAATCCTTTACAAATTTTGATAAATACCACTTGACATGTTCATAGGTGGAGCTGTTTTGGATTATGTTTTAAGACTAGCAGCGCCCTGCGGTTTTACCCGCGTAGTTCACAGTCCCGTAGGAATATGATAAAATTATGCTAAAAACCTTCCCATTGAATCACTCTATCTATTAAAACAAACCGCATCAAAATCCGTTGCGTAGTTTTGAAGATCTAAGCATACATAGGGACATAGGTACAGAGAAAGCGACTTTGTTTCATACTATGTAGTGAAGATTTGGTTATGTAAGATTCTTTATATGTATACTATAGCTGAAATATTTATAAAGTCGAAATGAAGAAGCAAACAATTGTTATTTTCGACGACCAAGTTATGTAGCTGGCATGCTAGGCCAAAGGTTATGGGTTCAATTCCCGCTTAAGATAAACATTTGGGTGCGTGAACTTTTTGTCTTGCTCTGAGTGTTTTTTTTAAACAAAGTGGTGGCAGTGACCCTGCCTGCTATGTCAAAGATTATGGGTTCAATTCCCGCTTAAGATAAAAATTTATGTATTTTCAAAAAGTGTAAGAACTTAGGTAAGTATATGTTTATCCGTTATCTAGTATCCATAGTAGAACAAGCTTTGTTTATTTTGGGACTTTTGGCGATGTGTGATAATACTCGTAATATGTGTCCGGTGTTGAGATTTGTGTTTTTATAAACTATGAATTCTAAAATGGTCACAGTTGACGGGATGTTTACATCGTAAGTATATTTTATTTCCAGTTTCCGATATCCCATGACCATGACTATGTAATAGTATCTACTATTAATAATAACTATAAAAACTTTATACAAATGCAGGCACCTAAGTAGTCTTTTACTGTGGTAACCTAATTGTAAGTAAGTCGGTACTTATCTAAAAATATTTCTTTCCATTTCCCATTTTTAAAACAATCAAATTATGTATCTCAAAAACCTTACTAATCTTCCTATTTATTACTAATACAATCAAACTATAAAACAAGATTGAACAATAGAAATAAAAACTGATTTTAGAGTCCATCTATTGCTCAACTGTAGTGTCGTAAAAATCGATAAAAATAATCGTTTTAACAACACAAATTATGTCATAATTCATTCGATAAAATATATCTGAAATACGATTAGTGTAGTCGCAGTAACTGTGCTGTTATCAACGAGAGGATGATATAAGTTATAAGTAATTTTATTATGATGTTTAATTATCTTTTAACGGATATTCAGTGACGGATTAAGACTTCATGATGCCCTAAGCAATCCAAGCCTTCGGGCCCCCCAGGGCTGTAAATAGAGTGGAATTTGACGACAAAAAAAAGGCATCTTACACTGAGCTCGCTATGTTCAATGTTCAGCAGGGTAGGGCATTTGTCATTTCAAGCATAGCTACGGCCCTGGGGCCCCCATTCTTTGTGTTCTGGTGCCCCTTTTGGTTGTTTTCTGGTGCCCCCCAGACGTGGAGCCCTAGGCAATTGCTTAATTTGATTAAGGGTTAATCCGGGACTGCGGGTATTATCACACTTATTAACACTGAGTCGGAAACTGACATAACACTAATAATAACATAAAGCCGACTTTTTGTACCAGCACGCACAAAAGGCCAAAACTTTGGAGTTCTAATTGCAGAAAACTCTTTTCCAAGTACCTAGGTACTAGGCAATCATCTTTATTAAATACAAGTAGCGCCCCGCGGTTTCACTCGCGTAGTTCCCATTCCCGTAGAAATATGGGGATAAAATTATGCTAAAAACCTTCCCACTGAATCACTCTATCTATTAAAACCGCATCAAAATCCGTTGCGTATTTTTAAAGATAAGCATACATAGGGACATGGGGACAGAAAAAGCGACTTTGTTTTATATTATGTAGTGATATATTTCTCGTACGAATTAATCTATACCGATTTTGTGATTTTTTAAAATACCATTTAGAGTGGTCGATTATAAAAAGCCAAAGCAGAATTAGATAAAGCTATAAGAAATAAGGATGTTCGTTACGTAAAAACTATTGAATCGGTTTATGTGCTTTATGTAGTACCTTATAACAAGGCATAAGACACTTTTTAGCCCAAAATTCAAAATGTTTGAATTTGAAAAACTACAGAAACAGAAAACGAAAAGACAGAACTTTCTAGAAAATACACCAAGTACTTGACAGCCTGCATCAATAAGTGCAATTGTAGATAAAGTTAATTTGTGATGCGGGATCTAATGTCGATAATTGACATGACGAGGTCACCCTCGCTCCTTGCCATCGATCACTAATTGATTCATACACTTACTATGTAATAACTACTTAAGTATATGGTATAAAACAAAGTCGCTGTCGTTCTCTCTGTCTGTCCCTATGTATGCTTAAATCTTTAAAACTACGCAACGCATTTTAATGCGCTTTATTTTAATAGATAGAGTGATTCAAGAGGAAGATTTTTAACATAATTTTATCCTCGCATTCTCACGGGAGCGGGAACTACGCGGGTAAAACTGCGGGGCGCATCTAGTATTATATAGAGGCATAATAATAAGAAGGAGTAGCTAAGTAGTAAGTATGGAGAGATGATCGTTTTTTTGTGAGGAAGTCAGAGGGGTCACCAGCGCGAAAAATTAAACATTTTAAAAAACCCCCAACACAGTTACTTTCAAACCCCCATAACTTTTAAATGGGTAAACCGATTTTCATCAAACAAGTCTAAGAACACTCGCAAAGCTAAATTGAAATCGGTTCATCCGTTCGGGAGCTATGATTGATGCCACACACAGACAGATACACACACACACACAAACACAGACACGTCAATCTTATAACACCCCTCTTTTTGCGTCGCGGGTTAAAAAGTAAAGAAGCACAGTTTGACTGTGTTTAATTATGGAATAATATAATATTGTGTAACTAAATAACATAATTTTTTGTCAGTTTATCCTTATCACAAAAAAACAAACGCTTTGCTTAAAAATATTTATGTTATGTTCAAAATAATGATGATAATATTTATCTCCGAAACCTCTGAACTCTGAGCCTATTTTGACAGTACTGTTACTAACAGATTAATTAAGAACTTTTTATTCAATCTATTGCATCTCACTGCTGGGTATGTTTTGCAAGTCAACAGTCGTTTTAGGTACCAGTAGTTAGAGCTCTCAAAAGTGTAACGCCGGCCCTTCATTACAAGCGGAACGGTCCCCGAACTGATATAAACAGTATCTTTATAATATTTCCTCTCAAAACATTGTACCTTATCTATATACATAAAAATCAATTGCTGTTCGTTAGTCTCGCTAAAACTCGAGAACGGCAGAACGGATTTATCACAGCTTGGTCTTGAAATGTTCGTGGAGGTCTAGGGAAGGTTTAAAAGGTGAGAAAAAATCAAATAATTGCCGGAAACACGGGAACGGGTACTACGCGAGTGAAACCGCGGGGCACAGCTAGTAATTGATAAAAACTACATTAAAATCCGTAGTTCATAGATTTAAACGTACTTACATACAGAGGGACAGACAGGAAGCGACATTGTTTTATACTCTGTAAACATTATTTATATAACATTTGAATTTAAACCCGACTAAACTACACAATGTGGGTAATACCAAGTAAATATTTAAGGTAAATAAGTAATAAATATTGGACAACAAAACTAATACATACCTATACCTATATAAGTAATGATTAATGAATGACTAAATACATATAAAAACAATAGGAAATATATATATTTTAGCATAGTCACGTATGTGTATTCTGGTTGGTTTACCTGTTTATCCCTTGGGATATTTGTCATAGGTAATACATATTAGTCATACAACCTTACCAATGACATTGCAAAGGTCAGAATAAAGCGTATATTTCTTTTGATAAATGTTTTTCCTATGATTTGGACACGAGACTTTTAATTTGACGTTATCATGAGAAGTGACTACCATCACCCAAAAATGCTATTTTCTGTTTGTAATGAATAGAATCCGAAACTACCGGACAGATTTAAATTAAATTTGGGACAGATGTTCCTTAAAACCAGGTTTAAAAGATAGGATACTTTTCCCAATATATCCATAGCAAACCTGCGGAGCTAATATATTTAATTATACTTGCTTAATAGTGTTAATAGTGATCCTATGACTTTGTTTGATGTGTTTGTAAGACAAACAAACAAACATTACCTGACCTTGTTCGTCAAATCCGCTAAGATTACACGTACCTATATACATTACAGACAAATATGTATTTTTGTGTGTATTGATTACATAAAAACCAGTCATGTGCGGGTCGGGTCATGCGCAGTATACTGTTCCGTAACAACGACATTTAAATATTTCATATTTTCAAGTTATCTATGGCTTTGTTGTAGACATGTTCCTCACTGTGTTCGTCTGATGTCAGTTGTTCCACGTAAAATACTGCCATTGGCCCAAAATGTGGTTAAAAGGAAGACCGACAAGACAACGATAAGACATGGGAAAAAATAGGGTCGGAACAAGAAGACACATTGTATCATGCAACTTTCTAGTAATATTCTAGGGCCTAGAACTTTCTAGTGTTAGTGTTCATATTTTAGGGCCTTCCGTCTGTAACGGGAAGGACGGAAGACTATGGCTAAAACTAAGTACTTATACGAATTCCTTGTGATAAAATATAGCCCATGTCACGCACTGATAAATTAGCTTTCCATGAGTGAAATAATTTTTGAAATCGGTTCAGTAGTTTCAGAGCCTATTCGTTACAAACAAACAAACAATCAAATCTTTCCTCTTTATAATATTAGTTTAGAGCTACTGATCCCTAAAACCTCTAAAACTGACGTCACTAAGAGGAAGGGTGAACGTCCGGTCTTTGTAGTGATAAGTCTTGTGTACATAATACAAGTAAATAAAGGGTAATTAATAATCTTTCTTCAAACCTTTGCCCCCTATTAGTAGGTATATTACAAGTAAGCGTATTAAATAAGTAAGTACTTACTTATATCTAATTGGACTAAGCTTAGGTATTAGTTTACCATAATGAGGTGAAATGTAAGTACCTATTTTACGTACCTAGACAGTCATCAGACCTTGACAACATAGAAGACGTTGACATTTTTGGTTAAACCAAATGGTAGACTTTTTGCAACTGGGTACCTATTTGGCCTAACGATCCCTCCAAAGAACTAAAGCGCTCATGAAAAGTCACTTCGGTTATGGCCACCCAGGTATAGGTATTATGATGGTGCCGAACGTTGCTTAGCCGAATCGATCGCGATTAATTATCGGTTAGCCATGGATGGTAATAAACGTTTTGTAACAATGAGTAATATCACATCCTCATTTATCAAATTGTGTGTAAATTGGACTAAATAATTTAATTTCATGTTAAATTCCTCTAAATTTAAGTTTTTCCGAACTAATTTAACGTAGATAAAAACAACACACCTAGTTATAATGAATAGATTAATTTTAACTGATTAGCCATCGTTATCGGTATTTCAGCGATGTTTTAAATAGATAGTATTATAAAAATCTTATCAATAAATTAGATTTTGGTAAACGTGCCGAAAATAATAATAAATCG
Organism: Timandra comae; assembly: GCA_958496195.1. Taxonomy (NCBI): domain Eukaryota; kingdom Metazoa; phylum Arthropoda; class Insecta; order Lepidoptera; family Geometridae; genus Timandra; species Timandra comae. The sequence continues at coordinate 1,933,876 of OY292376.1, forward strand.
TCGGTACTAACGAAATTTGCGAACCTTTTACTTTACAATACATAAAAAAGATAAGTACTTACTTACATATTTTATAATTAATTTTAAAATAAATTGACACTAAGTTACTTTTTTAAGAAAATTCATAGTTCTGATAATTGCACACACAAATTTATTATCAGTAAACAAGGCTTAGAACCATATACCTAATCCTTACTAAAACTTCAACATTCTACCCTCAACATTCTAATAATCTTGTCGTTATATTATAATTAATATCGAATTAAATTTTATGTCCGTATTAACATTTAAAGATATCTACAGCTTTATTTACTAATTAAATTCATTTTTATAATAAAATCACCTTTTGTCATTTGACCTTCACCGAGAAAAATAATTATAAGATGATACACGTGTTTCAAATATCAAAAATAATTATCTACTTAAACCTGTACATATTTAAATTAAATCACTATCCAAAAATATTATAATAAAATTACCAAAAAAAATATTGCAAAAATATAAAAAATGCTTAATTTTACTCACCAAAACGAACAGGAATCTATAAAAAAAAATAAAAAACACTGGCCACAATCACAATGACTAACCAAAAAAAAAAAGAATCGATAGATAATAAAAAAAAACTTATGTAACGAGATAATGGCGGTCGCGGGAACAGTCGCGCCCGAAGCGTCCAGCTGTTTTCGGCACACTGGTCAAATAAAATTAAATATGTCTAACTACCGTGCGTATACACCTGAATTACGCAACGCAAATATTTACGTTAAATCAACACATTCAACAGATAAATCTGTTTAATTCATTTGTTCTGAACTGAATAAACAATTTGTGTGTGTTCAGCTTTTATTTTTTTTTATGACGCTGCCAAGGAGGTAAAATGTAACAAATAGGAAAACCGTTATGAAAACCGCGCCCCCAGTGACGTGTAAATGTGGTTTCAATATGTTTCAATGAGTTATTTATTTATAAATAGCTTGGAACAGCTAAAACACGCAGTACACGAACACACAAAAAAAGTGTGATCGCAATGGTTTTATTATTAGTTTAACTAGCAACGCCCCGCGGTTTCATCCGCGTAGCTCCTGTTCCCGTGAGAATACGGGATCAAACATAGCCTATATTACTTGTTGATGAGTAGCTATCAAATAATGAAAGAATTGTTTAAGTCGATCGAGCAGATTTTCTGTTAACAATGATTAAAACATAGAGTTCGATACCCGTGCGAAGTAAATATTTATGATGTTCAAATGTTTATAGCGGTCTGGCTGTGTGTTTAAAATTTAAATTAATTTACTTATAGTTACTTTCTGATAGCCTACATTTGAATAGTCAGCATTACTATTTTTTAGGTAGATAAAGAGTATAAAATAAACGTTATTAAATAAAATGTTCAAGACTTTTTTGTTTGAAATGGTTTTCAATATAGTGTGCTCTTATTAATCCTTACTTAATAATAAATGCCAAAGTAACGTTCAGAGCTAAACTACGAAATTATTGACTTGAAATTTGGTTCAGGGGTAGCTTATGGTCCGGGGAAGGCTATGTTTTATCCTGAAAGTCCCACGGAATCGCGAACTATGCGAGTAAAATCGCGGGCACAGCTTGTGTTACATACCACTGTAGAGTTTTTTCTCTTGTTTTCCTTTTTTGGGTACAGTGAAGAAGATAATATGTACTTAGGTATAGGAGCTCCAACATAATATATAAGTACTTACTTAGATATTTTATTCTAAAGACATACTTAATCACTGGTTTAAAATTACTATTAAAAATAACCAGAAAGTGTAGTGTAGTTTATAATATTGTGGCAGAATTGTTGACTAACGCCTGTAGAAATATTTACTGCAATATTTTGATGATAAACTATAAATTAGTAACAAACATGATTTATTTTTATTACTTATGTATATTTTATTGTTGTCTCCCCAATATACGATAACGCATCCTGGTTTGGATGTGGAAAATAAAAGTTACTCATCTGCGTGATATCTTTTGTTGACTTATTTCAATAGACTTTAACAGAAACTCCCGAGAAAAACTAATAATTCGCGAATCGAATCGCATAGATATATCAGGAGCCTTGTTAAAGGGAGAAGACACCTGGTGGTGCTGTGCAGTAGTGCTTGTGTGGTGTGTGGGGCTCTCCACGACGCATTCATAGACTGCCGGGTGACGCCAACTATTTGAATTTCGCGGTTTCTTTTCAAATAGTGGCGTTGAAACTGTCAGTTGACATTATGACATTTGACAAGACATTTATGTCAAGTTATCCAACTGATTGTCACTGTCAAAAATATTTGTTTTGGTTCGGTGTTTCGCACGCTCGCACGTGTAAAAAATCAATAAAACAATAATTATAAATGATATTAAATGAAAATGGATGTGAAAAAGATAGAAGACGCGCCATCGTTAGCTTACACAAGTCACCCTGACTATCGGAAACCACCAAAGATCGCTAATCCGGTGAGAAACATAACCTCTTTGGTTTGTTATTATTTTTTAATAGTTATTTGATATACAAGAGTGCAAAGTTGCTTTTTAACCGGGGCTCCAGTTGAGGACCGAGCCAGCGAAGGATTCTAAAATTGAATCACGAGCGCAGCGAGGGATTCAAAATAAGAATCCTGAGCGTTAGCGAGGGACTCAAAGGAGCTCAAGGTTAAAAATTGTTTGCACTCGAGTGCAACACATTATTTTCATCCCCCCTCAGCGAGGAAATTACTAAATGGAAACATAAAACAATCACAAGTGAAAAGAAAACATCACGCGCAAAGCAAATTAAAAAATAAGTAAGTACACCAAGAAGGTTCCGAGTTTGAATTTTAAATAAAAAAAAAGTTGTATGATGGTTTGTGAATTCAAATCGTCATCACACTTAGTGCACACGATGTTCTAAATTCAAATTTACTTTAACCTCTAGAGCGCAAAAACGACTTTTACTCCCATTTATCGAAAATGCCTTGGGTCCTGCACGGGCTGTCACAGCGACCCCGATACTTTCCACTGTTGAGATTAAAATCGACTTTTACCCCCAGAAATCGAGGATTAAAAACATACTTTCCGAGCTAGTGGGATGAAAAACATAATTTCCGAGCTAGTGAGATGATAAACATACTTTTGACTATTGTTTCTTACAATTTCAGTATTTACAAAGCCTTGGCGCTCCGCACGTAGACTCTTTCAACTATATGCTAACTGACGGCCTAAAGGCAGCGATAGAAAACTTAATACCTATAGAATTCGAGACCCCTTCGGGTGACAGAATAAAAATATCAATAGACAATGCTATATTCACGAAACCTTCGGTCCCTCTCGATTTTGTGGGAGTTCGAAATATGAATGTTCTGCCGACAGAATGTAGACAAAGAGCGACCACTTACAAAGGAGATTTTAAAATAAGGTTGACAGTGTCTACTAATGGAAGACCTGTGTCTATAGATAGGTCTATTGGAGGTGCTCCTATTATGGTCAGGGTGAGTAGCATAGTTCTTTTAATTTCTAATTTAATCAGTAATTCTCTAATAAATACTATTTGCTGTGCCCCTCAATTTTACCTGCATAGTTCAAGATGAAATTTTCTTTTTAAATAATTTCCATTAATTAAATTCTTGTGATTTCAGTCCAAGATGTGCCACTTGGCAGACTTATCACCTGAAGAACTGATACAACACAAGGAACATGCTGATGAGTGGGGTGGCTACTTTATTATTAAGGTAATTAGTTTGATAATTAACTTATTGGTTTCTTCAATGTATTAAAAACTTACAAGGGAAAGACACAAAAAAGCAAGCTACTGCAACTGTTTACAGTGATATTATAAATGTTTTTTTATTTATTTATATGGAATCAAGTGATAAAAATATTTTCTTACACAGCTTTTGAAAATTCAAAGCAAAAATTTGAAAATCTGAATGTGTTTTCGTATATTTGATGCAGTATTTACCTGGCTCAGAACATAGAATTTTGACCTGTGGACAAATTCACAAGATTTTATAACTCCCCAGGGTCACGAGCGCCTGGCCCGTATGCTGCTAGTAACCCGCCGTAACTTCCCGATCTGCATCAAGAGGCCCAACTGGAGGATGAGGGGCAACCTCTTCTCCGACTACGGGGTCATCGTCAGATGTGTCACCTCCGATCAGACTAATACTGTGAGAGTTTGATTTATTTACTGTTGTACTTACATTTATTATAGTTTATTCATGACAATACAGTTAGGAAATACCAATGAGTGATGGTAGCAATATGCAAAACTTAACATTTTGATACATCTAAGTTTACAATTTTATTATTTTTTTAACCAAATGAGTTTTTTTTTTAATATACATACAATACATAATGAGGTTAGTGGCAGACTAGCTAGCAAATGTATACCTATAGTAAGAATTGAATGTTCAATCTTTAGAATAAAAACTGCCCAAAACAATAACCTAACCAAATTAATCATCAATTAAAATTAAAAACTACCCTCTTCTGTATTGCTATTTTGGTTATAAATTAATATTTTTTCAGAACAACGTCCTCCACTTCCTAACAAACGGCATGTGCAAGCTAATGTTCTCGTACCGCAAAGTGATGTATTACGCTCCCCTGATACTGATACTGAAGTGCCTCGTCGACTACCCCGACCACTACATATACAGGATCCTGCTGCACGGCAAGAACAAGGATCTCTATTATGTTAAGTAAGGGTTTATTGTCAACATTAGCTTAGCTTCTTCTTAGCGTGTCGACTCATATTTTTGAGGACCAGAACTCGGCCACCGATATATGGCACTATCAGTGGCCATATAACGGTCCTCGCGTGTGCAGGTGTAGGGACACGCACGGCAAGTTAGAATTTGCCGTTGAGTCGTGGTGGAAGGATCGGCTAGTATGCGTTACCGACTTGCTGTCCGCAGATTCCTTCCATGCACCCCATTAGCTTAGCAGATGAATACTATGAGCAGAGTGGGGATTCATCATATTCATTAGCTTAGCAGATGAATATGATGAATGCCCACTCTGTTCATAGTAGACCGATCTAGTTGGTTTCCAAAAGGAATGCCTAGTTCTTTCAATGATGACCAGGTTGATTAAAATTAAGGAACATCAGTTCTTCTTCTTTGTATAACAGTAATATTAGCCAATTCTATTGCAATCTATTTTAATACCAAACCTAGTATATAGAGCTGAGGTGTTGGTTTGAGCCAAAAGCGTTTCTAGAGAGATAGACGCCCTACATTAACTAAAAAAATAATTTAAATGTTATTATTTTTCTAAATGTAACACTGAATTAAAAAAATATTTTGACGACCCCAATGTTTCCGAAAGACCTAGTGCCACCCCACACTACACAAGAAATTTCATGCATACACCAAAATAAAACACTATCTACTCCTCAACAGCTGCATACAAAACATGCTCCGTGAACTCCATGAGGAGAACCTGCACACATCGACAGAATGCCGGCTGTACCTCGGGAGAATGTTCCGGAACAAACTAGACGTGGGCCCGTGGGTCTCGGACGAAGACGCCGCACAGTTCCTCCTCGACAAATGTGTGATGATACACTTGAAAGATGATATCTCTAAGTTTCATGGGCTTGTGTATATGGCGCATAAACTGTATGATCTTGTGCAAAATAAGTGTAAGGTAAGTTTTATGTAGATTAAGATGTGTAGACGTGATTAAGTGCAGATCAGCGAGCGAGCGAGTCGAGCGAGCATTATAAGCGAAATAAGCGGTCGCGGTGTGTATGTGAAGGAAGAGGTGAAACGATGCTCGCTCGCTAGCTGCCGTGGGATTTTTTTCTATAGACGACACTATACAGGGTTATTGGTTAAGTCGACCTATTCCCGTCAAGGGCGTGTAGTTTACATCGTTTCCGACTGATTTCACCATGAAACACCCTACCCTGAACCTAACCGTTTAAGAGATATTTCAATTTATTTGTTTTTATAAAAATCACCGGATCTTCGGCTATAAGCTTGGATATTTTCAAATGCGTGTGTCTTATTATTAATATTACTTGATTTTTACGTTTATAATAAGGTGCTTTGTGACCCCAATAACAATTATTGTACCTAAAATGAATAAATAAGTAGTTGTAGACGATTAAAACTTATAAAAAATAATATGCATCAGAAAGTTTATTTTTCGTTCAAGGATATCTAGAAAAAAATATATGGCACATGTTTGGCACTAATGCTTAAAAATATCTACATTTCATCAGCTATCCAACGAGGTATAACAACCTAGGGTTTTATCGAAATTTTGTACAAAACATTTAGTTTTATAGGCTACTGGGGAGGATAAATAAAACAATAGGTCAGCATACAGAGCAAGATACTAAACTTATTAAACTTTTAAGTTCTACACACACCATTTTTGAGTCTAAATTTCTTGTTCGACATGTCCGACCCTGCGTTGCACACATCCTTGCATTCTTTTGCGAAGACCAGTTTTCACTACACCAGTAGTTAATTTTGTTCTTATTTAATTGACCGCATTAATAATTCTGTCTCTCAGTACTTCAATTGATGAAATTGGATTGGGCTCACTGTACACGAGACTCTTTATGTACCCCCACGCATAAAAATCCATGGGGGTTAAGTCCGGACTTCTGGCTGACCAGGATATGGGCCCACTTCGTCCAATCGATTTGCCTGAATGTGTGGATGGGCATTATTTCCAATCATTCAATTGGGCCTTACTCGTTGGATAGCTGATGAAATGTAGATATTTTTAAGCATTAGTGCCAAACATGTGCCATATATTTTTTTCTAGATATCCTTGAACGAAAAATAAACTTTCTGATGCATATTATTTTTTATAAGTTTTAATCGTCTACAACTACTTATTTATTCATTTTAGGTACAATAATTGTTATTGGGGTCACAAAGCACCTTATTATAAACGTAAAAATCAAGTAATATTAATAATAAGACACACGCATTTGAAAATATCCAAGCTTATAGCCGAAGATCCGGTGATTTTTATAAAAACAAATAAATTGAAATATCTCTTAAACGGTTAGGTTTAGGGTAGGGTGTTTCATGGTGAAATCAGTCAGAAACGATGTAAACTACACGCCCTTAACGGGAATAGGTCGACTTAACCAATAACCCTGTATATAAATATACTGCCATAATACCAATCTAGCTTTCAAAATTTTGAACAGCTGCACACCACACCATAGATTGGCTAGGGTTCAAATCCCCGCGGAGGTGAAAATGTTTAATGTATTTTCCAAGAACACCTCAAGTAACAATATTTGGCATTCGTTAAATTACAACTTCAATTCCAGATCGAAGGCACAGACGGTGTGATGTGCCAAGAGGTCCTGGTAGCAGGTCACCTGTACTTACAAGTGTTGAAGGAACGGCTACAGTCCATCATGAACAACATAAGGATATTGATCATGAAGAAGATCAAGAGCGGACATCCAGTTAATATTGGAGAGGTTTGTTTAATTATTCACAAGCTGTGCCTTGAGTAATTCCCTTTTTTAAAAATTCATGATTTTAAAAAGAATCCGATGAATTGAGAACCTCCTTGTTTTTTGACGACCTCAATGGCAGAGTGGTCACCACGCCGGACTGCCATCCGCAAGGTTGCGGGTTCGATTCACGCGCGGGGTGAATATTTGTGTGAACCACAAATGTTTGTCTCAGTCTGGGTGTGTGTGTGAATGAGTGTGTGCGTAGTTTCTGATACCCTAGATACAAGTCACGAACTTAGTTAGGGGTCAGTTACTATAATGAGATGATGTTGTGAATTATTCTGCGTCGGGGCTCGTAACATCACGCTACGACTAAAATCACAAACCTAAAGCGGGTTTGACACGCGGAGCACTAGTATAATCTGTAAAGAAAAATTACCTTGATAAGTTCGCTATTAAACATTCATATTCATCCAACAAGATAACCATTCCACATTACTATAGCTCGCCATTGCATCCGTGCGAGCGGGACGCATTATAATTTACGCAGGTGCGACAGAGATACATAGCTACAGGTCAACGTACGATATTTCTTGTGAATTACGACCGTGATTTAACAACTAAATTGTCCAACAGAAAGAACTCTCCCAATACCTGCGCTCGTGCAGTAACTTCGAGAGCCGGATGAGCACGTTCCTGGCGACGGGCAACGCGCCCTCCAACCAGGTGAACCTCCCGCAGTACAAGGGGCTCACCATCGTCGCCGAGAACATCAACAGGATGAGATACATGTCGCATTTCAAGTGAGTATTGTACACTCGGCAATTACCGATTCCACTCATATACCTCAACTAGCTGCGCCCCGCGGTTTTACCCGCATGAATCCCAATCCCATGGGAATTCCGGAATAAAAAGTATCCCATGTGTTATTCCTAGTTATAAGGAACATCTGTACCAAATGTAATCTAAATCGATACAGTAGTTTTTGCGTGAAAGAGTAACAAACTTTCAAACTCACAAATATACAAACTTTCGCATTTATAATATTAGTAGCATTGCGCTCAGTCGTACAGGACAGGGAAGTGGGTAGAGCCTGAATGTAAACACGTCCCTCGCGCCACTCGTCATGCCGCTGTCACTGCCCGACCCCCGCGAGTGGCGCCACACTGCGGAGTCAATGGAAGGCAGCGCGAGCGAGTGTACTTATAAAAAGAACAACCATAACGGCGTCCGTCCATCCACAGGTCCATCCACCGCGGGTCATTCTTCATGGAGATGCGTACTACCGAAGCCCGTGCATTACTCCCCGACGCGTGGGGCTTCGTGTGCCCGGTGCACACGCCCGACGGCGCGCCCTGCGGACTGCTCAACCATCTTACTACTGCGGCACAGGTATACACACACACACACATATACACCCCTATTTTGAATTCGAGATACTTAATCATACAGCTAATGTAAACGACGGGTGACAATATAATAGTGAAGTTAGATTTTTTCTTTTGCTTTTATTTAAAAGGTTATGATAAGTCAAAGTTTTTCAAAATCCCGCCGAATTTTATTGTTATTCTACACCGAACAACCGGCGAACGCTGCGATACACAGCTGAGCGCGGTCATCGACCCGAGCCGTCACAGAATACTTGATAGCTAGTGTGCCGTCTGGTAATACGACATTTATTTAGTATTTTTTAAATATAAGTAATCGACTATTATTTTTGATATTTTTATTGGATATATGGATTCAGTTACTGCTACAGATATTCTGATTTTAATAAGTCCCGTAATTTCAAAATAGGGGTGTATACTCAAAGGAATCATTAGCATTGGCTCATATTAGCCTCATGTAGTCAGTGAAATGACAGGGCACACGAAACTTACCAACTGATGACTCGGGATCATGAGCGTAGTATAGTATAGTGTATAGTAGTACTGTGTCTGTTATGGGCAGGCGTGTTGCTTATCATCAGGCGACCACCCCTCTCGTCTCTTCATCGCTTAATCACAAAAAAAACCTCACCGAGAGGCTCAAGTCTAGACTAAATGAGGGCGATCAGTCCTCAGTCACCCACAGGCCGAGTGCGGGTTGATCAAAAATTACATAATCTTAGGATTGCAACATCGCATGCGCATGTTACACACATCTCATTTAAAAAGTATCCAACACAAGAAAAAGTTGAGTTTCAAGTTGTAATGTCACAGTGCTACCGACATTATAGGATAGGCAATTTATTGTATTACATTGACAATGGATTTAAACACTTTGAACTTTTTTAGATCACCCAACCTGCCGATCCTGCGTTGGTTGCCAAACTTCCTTCGGTACTTGAAAAATGCGGTGAGTACATAATTAGCTATCATTGTATAGTTAAAACTCGTCATGACATTAAATTATCTATTGGCCGACAAGTCTTCAAATCTGTAGTAGTAATTTCTACCAATGTCGAGCTTTTTCTTACCCAAGTTAACCTCTAAGTCAATGAGAATCATGAAACATATTACAACAAATAATTCTGACACACAATTCTCACCCCTATTCCCTCCAGGCATGGAGCCAATATCGTCCGTATACGACACTCCCTTATCCCACGACGAGTACAAATACCCGGTGTTTGTCGACGGGAGGCTCGTGGGGTTCCTGCCCGAGGACACGGCGGGGAAGGCGGCCTCACATCTCAGGATATTGAAGGTCAAAGGAGAGGAACTGCCTATTACTACGGAGATTGTTGTTATACCTAAGAAACAGGTAAAAACCTTTGTATTGCGTAGTATTCATGTAATAAAAGATTGAGGATGAGGTGGTAGAGATAATCGAAAAATGTATTTCGATTTTTCAAAGTCATAAAAGTAATATATTTCGCTTTTTGAAAGTCATAAATGTTTTAAATGTGATTGAACACTATTTAGTGGTTTTACAATCCGATAACATTCCTCTCACCCCACAAATTGTGACGCATCGAATCATTGAAAACGCAAGGTCTCCTCTCTATATCAGCTTCGTGGCTTTGTCAGAATAACAAAGTAAACTTAGGTTATAAGCATGAATTTTCCACAGTATCCTTTTTTCATATAGGTTTTTCATATTCATAAAAATGCAGTCGTAAGAATAATAAATAAAAATAGTAATTTTAATTCATTTATTGAAATAATCACATTGTCCCGATACCAGATTTGCGCCCAATACCCAGGCGTATTTATAATAACGCACGAAGCGCGCATGATGCGGCCGGTGATCAACCTCGCCGCCAACCAGCTCGAGCTCATCGGGACGCTGGAGCAACTGTATCTGGACATCGCCGTCACACACACTGACATTATTAAAGGTATCCTGGTTGTTTGGGGTAGATTTCATAATTATTAGTTACTAGCAGCGCCCCGCGGTTTCACCCGCGTAGTTCCCGTTCCCGTGTGAATTTTGGGATAAAAAGTATCCTATGTTCTTTCCCGGACCATAAGCTACCCCTGTACCAAATTTCAAGTCAATCGGTTCAGTAGTTTAGCCGTGAAAAGGTAACAGACAGACAAAGTTACTTTCGCATTTATAATATTAGTTAGGATTAGGAAGTTAGGATGAGGGTAGTTTAAGATTAAGATAACTTTGAAATAACTACAAAAAAATTCAACTATCATTCACACACTTATCACAAACATTAAAAACTGTAAAACAATATCTTGTTATGTGTGTCTTTAAATAATATACAGGTTAAAAACCTAATGGTAGATATAAGTGGATGGAAATAAATAAATAAATATATCTTTTCACGATTGAGTCCGTCTGAAACCGAACTATAAACCTCTAAAACACTTAATAACCACTACATCGCCATGGCTCAGAAATACGTTGAAGATCTTGGGCACATAACCCGGAATCCTTAGTACTGCGAAAATAACTCTATCTGTCTGTCTGTTACCTTTTCACGGCTAAACTTCTGAACCGATTGACTTGAAATTTGGTATAGAGGTAGCTTATGGTCCGGGCCGGGAACGGACATAGGCTATGTTTTATACCGGGCGGGGCGCAGCTAGTTGCTAATATTTATGATACAGAGGACATTATCGTTTACTTATAATTATTATTTCATAGGTAAAACGACGCACGTGGAGCTATCTAAGTCAGCGTTCATGAGTAACCTCGCGCAGTTAGTGCCACTGCCAGACTGCAATCAGTCACCCCGGTGAGTTTATTTCAATAATTGTATTACTTTAGAATATTGTCTCGTAAGTATTTATAGTGAAAATCATAATAAAGACTAAAGCGGTAGAGAAAATCGTTTATATAGATTAGAAATAATAGAGGGCTTAGTGGAATGCCTTGAGGTACTCTCGATAAAAATGTTCTAATGTGATAAAACTGAAACTAAAATATGGATACAATTTCACTTTGATATTGAAGATAAGACTACTTCTAAAAACATCATTATAAAGTGAATCTTTGAGAGTTCGTTAATTACTGAGCACAGTATAATTCAGCAGAATTATGTCAAACGCTTTCTTAAAGTCCATGAAAACAGTTTTCTGAATATCTTATCTTTTGTATAACTAAATAGAATTTAAATTATTATTTATTTTGACTATAGAATATAAAAAAAAACAATTAAAATACATCACACTACAATACTGTTTATTTAAATGCCTTTCGTTTGATATGCAGAATCCTTAAGCACTTCTTTGAGACTGATACTAAATCTGATAAACAACATATAACAGGATGATGCAAATTTTGGTACCTCCTCCAATAGCTATGTGTAATATATCTCTGGATAGCCATAGTTGAGCAGAATAAAACTTACTTAGTAGGAATCAAGGTCCAAATCTTCCTTCCAGTAACATGTACCAATGCCAGATGGGTAAGCAGACGATGGGCACTCCGCTGCACACTTGGGGCGTGGTATCCGACACCAAGCTGTACCGGCTGCAGTCGGGCGCGGCGCCGCTTCTCCGCCCCGCGCACCACGACCGACTCGCGCTTGACGACTTCCCCGCCGGCACTAATGCTATTGTCGCTGTTATATCTTATACGGTATGTTCACCACCGGCCGCATACCGAAGCAACAAATGTTTTTAAGCAGCTAATCTTTCCAAGCAACCATTTGCCCCTACATTTACAGAGAAACATTGTCTTGTGTGTGCGTACCACAAAGGTAAATCTATGGAGGCAATATTTGTTGCTTGGAAAAATTTGGTGCTTCAGTTTGCGGCTGGGCTTAGCGAACTTTCTAGATTGGCAGTCGATTGTTCTAGAATATTTTGCATCGTCGTCGCCGTTTTATCTTATACGGTCAGCTTGTACTAGCTTTTCTTTAGAGAATTTTCTAGGTCTCGACCCAAATATTTCAAATGTGCATTTTGAATAGTCTTGATGTGATTAACTTAGTTTGTTTTAATTATTCCCTACACTAAATAAAGTTGGTAAGAGTGGACAAGGATTAATGAATATCAATGGAATGACAGTTATTTTACTCATTATCCAACAGGGTTACGACATGGAAGACGCGATGATAATAAACAAATCCGCCTACGAACGCGGGTTCGGTGCCGGTTCCGTGTACAAATCAGAATTCATTGAACTAGATAATGTATCTTCGTACTTCGCTCGTGATAGTACTAAACCAGAATTGAATAATTTTATTGACGAAGATGGTTTACCGCCGGTCGGAGCTAGGATCAAAACTGATGATCCTTATGCTTGGTGAGTATAAATCCTACTATTATATCAGATTTATCCTCGCTTCCTATATGGAACACTCATCGTCAGATAAAAGGTACCTTGGTAATGCTCAATTTGGTAAACTAAAGGAGGTATGTACCTTTTTTATCTGACGCTTAACGTATTGTGGACAGTGGTCAATATACCAGACGGGCATAGAAACAATTGCGGTTTCGATTCCTTTGTGACGCAAATATATAAAATATGTGCCCCATCAATAATGTTTATCTCATTCTGTGTGTGCGTGTGTGAGTGAGTGAGTGAGTGGATGTGTGCGTAGTTTGAGATACCCTGGTAATAAACCTAGTTAGGGGTTAGTTGCCATGTGAAGATGATAAAATGATTGATTTTATGATAGATTTACTTGAATCTGACAAACTATCTAATATCTTTTATTAGTTAGTTAGTTAATAATTGTATTAAATTCCAGTTATTTTGACGGCGAAAAGAACAATTTCCGTATCCTCCGGTTCAAGGGAAAAGAGGAGGTTTTCGTGGACAGCGTGCGCCAGTGCGGCGACTTCAACGTCAACAATAGGAAGGCTTGCATCGTGTTTAGGATACAGGTGAGGTTATATCAATAAATAAATAATATTATCGTCATCTAATATATATGTCCTCACCGAAGGACTCGAGTTTATCCTGAATTAAGGTGATTAGGCCTTAGTTATATCCGGACATATACGTATATATCTCACATCGCCACCTAGTCTCAGCAAAGCTTGTACTACGGACACTATACACCCTTATTTTGAAATTGCGATACCTTATCTCACAGCTAATGTAAACGACGGGTGACAATATAATAGTGAAGTTAGTTTTTTTCTTTTGCTTTTATTTAAAAAGTTATGATAAGTTAAAGATTTCCAAAATCCCGCCGAATTTTATTGTTATTCTACACCGAACAACAGGCGAACGCTGCGATACACAGCTGAGCGCGGTCATCGACCCGAGCCGTCACAGAATACTTGATAGCTAGTGTGCCGTCTGGTAATACGACATTTATTTTGTATTTTTTAAAGATAAGTAATCGACTATCATTTTTGATACTTTTATTGGATATATGGATTCAGTTACTGCTAAAGATATTCTGATTTTAATAAGTCCCATATTTTCAAAATAGGGGTGTATAACATACAAATATCCTTACACATTTTTTTTTTCAAACAGACCAAGAAGAACATGCATGTCCAGGAACAAATTTTTTTTTACTTTAACGGGAATCGGACCCGTAACTTATGCTATAACTTATACTTATGCCCTGCATTTTGCCAGTTGGAAAGATTATACGATTATACACAGTCAAATTATAGATTCGGATTTTGTCTACAACATAAAAAAAAAATATGTTTTTATTTCAATAAATCAGTTGATAAGTACCAATCTAGAGATCGTGAGTTCGATTCCCACCCACTACAATACTCAAAATACCCTTTGTTCCAGCGCAACCCAACAGTAGGCGACAAGTTCGCGTCCCGGGCGGGGCAGAAGGGCATCTGCTCCCAGAAGTGGGCGTGCGAGGACCTCCCGTTCACGGAGTCGGGGCTCATCCCCGACATCCTCTTCAACCCGCACGGCTTCCCCTCGCGCATGACCATCGCCATGATGATCGAGCTCATGGCCGGCAAGTCCGCTAGCTTGCATGGACATGTGAGTTTGATTTGTTTTAGGGGAATGGTAATGTGAGGTTGTGACTATTGACTGACTGGTTTATTGATGATCGGATGAAATGATAAATACTAATAATGGGAGTGTGGAACCTAATATAGAAACACGCTTGGACGATATGACTACACACAGAAAGCACAGGTAATAGAAATATCTATTCCTAGACAGCACGTTTCGCCGAAAACCCTGTTGATAGAAAACATTGTTCGTAGACATCTCGGTACATAGGAACCACTGTTCACAGAGATCACTGTCCTTAATAGCACTTTTTGCCGTAGAAATAAACTTTGTTCGTAGAAACCACTGTTTCCAGATACCTCCGTTCACAGAAAGTGCCTCTGGACGTTTCTGACCCCTTTATTAGCCCTGATACTGTGGAACACAACTAGATTTTTTAAGAGAGTGGATTTAATTTCTTTCTCTTTAGGTATACGACGCAACCCCATTCAAGTTCAACGAAAAAGACTCGGCCATCCACTACTTCGGGCGGCTATTGGAGGTGGCGGGGTACAACTACTACGGCACGGAGCGCGTGTACAGCGGCGTCGACGGCCGCGAGATGACGGCGGATATATTCTATGGGGTCATACACTACCAGCGGCTCAGGCATATGGTCTCGGATAAGTGGCAGGTATGTTTGTTTGTACTACTTCTTTACTGTCTACGAACGC
Source organism: Timandra comae (assembly GCA_958496195.1). Taxonomy (NCBI): domain Eukaryota; kingdom Metazoa; phylum Arthropoda; class Insecta; order Lepidoptera; family Geometridae; genus Timandra; species Timandra comae. Next base: position 1,949,344 of record OY292376.1, read on the forward strand.
AAGTTGGCTGCTGCAGGTGCAACCTAGCCAAATGGGACATGATAAATGGGTCCGACACGCAGTGCTCACGTGGCGCACCACAAACAATGTCGCATCTACTGGAGTGTCCGTTAAGTCCCAATTCTGGCACCCTGGGTGATCTCACGTCGTGCCAGCCCAACGCCATCGAGGTGGCTACTCACTGGTGCAGTCATATTTGAATCAGTCTTGTCTACCGATACGAAGAAGAAGAAGACTACTTCTTTACTAATATTAGACAGCTAAATGTATGGGCTTAAAGTTAGGGTTGGGATCCTTTCATTTTTGAAGCAATCGTGTATGGTAAACCGTCTTAACGGGGGTTGAAAGAGAGTTTGAAAAGTCATATAAATGGATCTTTTAATAATAAAGAGGGATGAGGGTGGGACACAAGACAATAGATTCTGTAATGACGTAGAGGAGTGAAACTAGGTGGGATGCAAAAAGACGGATCACGTCACGATGTAGGGGGCGTTTCGGCGTTGAAGCTGTACGCCCGCGGTATGTGACGGCCGCTCGCCCTAGTAGTGCTGTGAGCCTCGCGCCCTAGTAGTGCTGTGAGCCTCGCGCGCTAGTAGTGCTGTAAGCCTCGCGCGCTAGTAGTGCTGTGAGCCTCGCGCGCTAGTAGTGCTGTGAGCCTCGCGCGCTAGTAGTGCTGTGAGCCTCGCGCGCTAGTAGTGCTGTGAGCCTCGCGCGCTAGTAGTGCTGTGAGCCTCGCGCGCTAGTAGTGCTGTGAGCCTCGCGCGCTAGTAGTGCTGTGAGCCTCGCGCGCTAGTAGTGCTGTGAGCCTCGCGCGCTAGTAGTGCTGTGAGCCTCGCGCGCTAGTAGTGCTGTGAGCCTCGCGCGCGCCTGTCTGCGGGGGGTCCCGCAGCGCGCCTCGTTTCAGGCTAATTGGAGTCTCGCGCCGACGGCACGCGCACCGTCAGCGCTGACCTGAGATATATGCGCGCTGATAGTTACGCGTCATTCAAAAACGGTTCCTACAAGTTCATATACGCGAGCCGTCGGGCGTCTCGCGGTGCACCGCTACTCGAACTCGATTGTTAACAGTGCGATATCCAGACATAAGTCGAGACGGGACACTTTCTATCTTTATTCTTTCTTTAGATCTCAGCCTCACTCTCAATATCTCATTTCATGTAGGTGCGTACGACGGGCGCGGTGGACGCGGTGACGCGGCAGCCGGTGAAGGGGCGGCGGCGCGGGGGCGGAGTCCGGCTGGGCGAGATGGAGCGCGACGCGCTGCTGTCGCACGGCGCCGCCTACCTGCTGCAGGACCGCCTGCTGCACTGCTCCGACAAGGGACAGGTAACTACATCATCAGACTACCATCATCATCATCACGCGGGGGCGGAGTCCGGCTGGGCGAGATGGAGCGCGACGCGCTGCTGTCGCACGGCGCCGCCTACCTGCTGCAGGACCGCCTGCTGCACTGCTCCGACAAGGGACAGGTAACTACATCATCAGACTACCATCATCATCATCACGCGGGGGCGGAGTCCGGCTGGGCGAGATGGAGCGCGACGCGCTGCTGTCGCACGGCGCCGCCTACCTGCTGCAGGACCGCCTGCTGCACTGCTCCGACAAGGGACAGGTAACTACATCATCAGACTACCATCATCATCATCACGCGGGGGCGGAGTCCGGCTGGGCGAGATGGAGCGCGACGCGCTGCTGTCGCACGGCGCCGCCTACCTGCTGCAGGACCGCCTGCTGCACTGCTCCGACAAGGGACAGGTAACTACATCATCAGACTACCATCATCATCATCACGCGGGGGCGGAGTCCGGCTGGGCGAGATGGAGCGCGACGCGCTGCTGTCGCACGGCGCCGCCTACCTGCTGCAGGACCGCCTGCTGCACTGCTCCGACAAGGGACAGGTAACTACATCATCAGACTACCATCATCATCATCACGCGGGGGCGGAGTCCGGCTGGGCGAGATGGAGCGCGACGCGCTGCTGTCGCACGGCGCCGCCTACCTGCTGCAGGACCGCCTGCTGCACTGCTCCGACAAGGGACAGGTAACTACATCATCAGACTACCATCATCATCATCACGCGGGGGCGGAGTCCGGCTGGGCGAGATGGAGCGCGACGCGCTGCTGTCGCACGGCGCCGCCTACCTGCTGCAGGACCGCCTGCTGCACTGCTCCGACAAGGGACAGGTAACTACATCATCAGACTACCATCATCATCATCACGCGGGGGCGGAGTCCGGCTGGGCGAGATGGAGCGCGACGCGCTGCTGTCGCACGGCGCCGCCTACCTGCTGCAGGACCGCCTGCTGCACTGCTCCGACAAGGGACAGGTAACTACATCATCAGACTACCATCATCATCATCACGCGGGGGCGGAGTCCGGCTGGGCGAGATGGAGCGCGACGCGCTGCTGTCGCACGGCGCCGCCTACCTGCTGCAGGACCGCCTGCTGCACTGCTCCGACAAGGGACAGGTAACTACATCATCAGACTACCATCATCATCATCACGCGGGGGCGGAGTCCGGCTGGGCGAGATGGAGCGCGACGCGCTGCTGTCGCACGGCGCCGCCTACCTGCTGCAGGACCGCCTGCTGCACTGCTCCGACAAGGGACAGGTAACTACATCATCAGACTACCATCATCATCATCACGCGGGGGCGGAGTCCGGCTGGGCGAGATGGAGCGCGACGCGCTGCTGTCGCACGGCGCCGCCTACCTGCTGCAGGACCGCCTGCTGCACTGCTCCGACAAGGGACAGGTAACTACATCATCAGACTACCATCATCATCATCACGCGGGGGCGGAGTCCGGCTGGGCGAGATGGAGCGCGACGCGCTGCTGTCGCACGGCGCCGCCTACCTGCTGCAGGACCGCCTGCTGCACTGCTCCGACAAGGGACAGGTAACTACATCATCAGACTACCATCATCATCATCACGCGGGGGCGGAGTCCGGCTGGGCGAGATGGAGCGCGACGCGCTGCTGTCGCACGGCGCCGCCTACCTGCTGCAGGACCGCCTGCTGCACTGCTCCGACAAGGGACAGGTAACTACATCATCAGACTACCATCATCATCATCACGCGGGGGCGGAGTCCGGCTGGGCGAGATGGAGCGCGACGCGCTGCTGTCGCACGGCGCCGCCTACCTGCTGCAGGACCGCCTGCTGCACTGCTCCGACAAGGGACAGGTAACTACATCATCAGACTACCATCATCATCATCACGCGGGGGCGGAGTCCGGCTGGGCGAGATGGAGCGCGACGCGCTGCTGTCGCACGGCGCCGCCTACCTGCTGCAGGACCGCCTGCTGCACTGCTCCGACAAGGGACAGGTAACTACATCATCAGACTACCATCATCATCATCACGCGGGGGCGGAGTCCGGCTGGGCGAGATGGAGCGCGACGCGCTGCTGTCGCACGGCGCCGCCTACCTGCTGCAGGACCGCCTGCTGCACTGCTCCGACAAGGGACAGGTAACTACATCATCAGACTACCATCATCATCATCACGCGGGGGCGGAGTCCGGCTGGGCGAGATGGAGCGCGACGCGCTGCTGTCGCACGGCGCCGCCTACCTGCTGCAGGACCGCCTGCTGCACTGCTCCGACAAGGGACAGGTAACTACATCATCAGACTACCATCATCATCATCACGCGGGGGCGGAGTCCGGCTGGGCGAGATGGAGCGCGACGCGCTGCTGTCGCACGGCGCCGCCTACCTGCTGCAGGACCGCCTGCTGCACTGCTCCGACAAGGGACAGGTAACTACATCATCAGACTACCATCATCATCATCACGCGGGGGCGGAGTCCGGCTGGGCGAGATGGAGCGCGACGCGCTGCTGTCGCACGGCGCCGCCTACCTGCTGCAGGACCGCCTGCTGCACTGCTCCGACAAGGGACAGGTAACTACATCATCAGACTACCATCATCATCATCACGCGGGGGCGGAGTCCGGCTGGGCGAGATGGAGCGCGACGCGCTGCTGTCGCACGGCGCCGCCTACCTGCTGCAGGACCGCCTGCTGCACTGCTCCGACAAGGGACAGGTAACTACATCATCAGACTACCATCATCATCATCACGCGGGGGCGGAGTCCGGCTGGGCGAGATGGAGCGCGACGCGCTGCTGTCGCACGGCGCCGCCTACCTGCTGCAGGACCGCCTGCTGCACTGCTCCGACAAGGGACAGGTAACTACATCATCAGACTACCATCATCATCATCACGCGGGGGCGGAGTCCGGCTGGGCGAGATGGAGCGCGACGCGCTGCTGTCGCACGGCGCCGCCTACCTGCTGCAGGACCGCCTGCTGCACTGCTCCGACAAGGGACAGGTAACTACATCATCAGACTACCATCATCATCATCACGCGGGGGCGGAGTCCGGCTGGGCGAGATGGAGCGCGACGCGCTGCTGTCGCACGGCGCCGCCTACCTGCTGCAGGACCGCCTGCTGCACTGCTCCGACAAGGGACAGGTAACTACATCATCAGACTACCATCATCATCATCACGCGGGGGCGGAGTCCGGCTGGGCGAGATGGAGCGCGACGCGCTGCTGTCGCACGGCGCCGCCTACCTGCTGCAGGACCGCCTGCTGCACTGCTCCGACAAGGGACAGGTAACTACATCATCAGACTACCATCATCATCATCACGCGGGGGCGGAGTCCGGCTGGGCGAGATGGAGCGCGACGCGCTGCTGTCGCACGGCGCCGCCTACCTGCTGCAGGACCGCCTGCTGCACTGCTCCGACAAGGGACAGGTAACTACATCATCAGACTACCATCATCATCATCACGCGGGGGCGGAGTCCGGCTGGGCGAGATGGAGCGCGACGCGCTGCTGTCGCACGGCGCCGCCTACCTGCTGCAGGACCGCCTGCTGCACTGCTCCGACAAGGGACAGGTAACTACATCATCAGACTACCATCATCATCATCACGCGGGGGCGGAGTCCGGCTGGGCGAGATGGAGCGCGACGCGCTGCTGTCGCACGGCGCCGCCTACCTGCTGCAGGACCGCCTGCTGCACTGCTCCGACAAGGGACAGGTAACTACATCATCAGACTACCATCATCATCATCACGCGGGGGCGGAGTCCGGCTGGGCGAGATGGAGCGCGACGCGCTGCTGTCGCACGGCGCCGCCTACCTGCTGCAGGACCGCCTGCTGCACTGCTCCGACAAGGGACAGGTAACTACATCATCATCAGCATCAGACTACCTCAGTCCACTGCTGGACAGGCATCTCCACGACACCGAGCCGTATCTTCGGCTCTTCAGAAAGGTACTACCATACAGTCAATGTAGGTAGGGCACACGACTCATCAACGTAGCCCTTGCTTGGTTGGCTACTATTTTTTTGACACTGAGTGTACACTCTGTCTACAATCGTGTGTTAAAGTGCTCACCTCCCAGGTAGTAAAAATTTTGCAGGATTCCGTTTGAGTGGGTATTACCGCATTGTCTGATATTCTGCTGCCAAACAGTACTGTGTTCCAGTTTGAAGGGCAATGTAGTCAGTGAAATGACGGCACACGAGGTTCACCAAATGATGTCTCGGGGTGATGAGCACAATACAGTATTCTACACTGTATCTGTTATTGGGAGAACTCACCAACTGATGTCTCGGGTGATGAGCGCAGTAATGTTAGTACACACAGCGTCATATTAAGGGTATCCCCCCTTGGTTGGCAATACCAAAGTGAGCATTACCAAGCGGAGGGCAGAATACCTTTCATATGACGCTGACTGTACACTCGGTCACGGGCATGCTGTGATAATGCTAATCAAATGGTTTTTTTGTAATGGTGTGTTTTTTACTATCAAGCGAACACCTCGCTCGTCCTAAGAGCTTCTTTAGGCCCTAACTGAAATGATTTTTGATTGTGCTCCCCAGGCGACAGTATGCACCAAATGCGGGTCCTTACTCGGCGCGAGCGGGTCCCTCCTCTCGCAGTCGTCGTGCCGGCTGTGCGGCGGGGAGGCGCTCGCCACGCTCACGGTGCCGCACGTCTTCAAACTATTCGTCACGCAGCTCGCTTCACTCAATATCAACCTTAAAATACAGTGTAATACGACCGATAATCGGTTGTGAATGGTAATCAGAAAGTCAAGTATGTAAGGATTATGAATAAAGTTTTGTTAAGTGAATTGTTGTGTTTTTATTGTTGAGACAGGAATTGTGAGGGTATAGTTATTATTTCTTGGGATACTCAAACGTCGCTTCACTCAATATTATACCCAAAATACGGGTCCATATTGGCTCACCTAAAGTTCTTTACCCGAAAATGTTTTTCCTAACTATTTGTAGTCCGAATGATCATTCTTCCTAAAAATTTTCATCCTAAAGTTTTAATTCATACTATTTGTAGTGCTACCGACGATGCTCATAACACTGATGTGTCCGAAAATTTTTATTACTAACATCATTAATGTAAACATATTTAAACTCCTACTGTTTTTTATCATAACGTTTGTATCCCTAAACATACTTACCATAATATTTTCACTCATGCTCAGAAAGAAACATTTACCAAGTGTAATAAAAAATATATGTGGGTAGAAGATGATATTTATAGTTTTAATGATTATTATACGACTCGTTTACGGTTATGCTTATGGCCTGGGAGTTTACCATAACCATAACTAAAGGACCAATTCGGTTCTGGCACTTCGCCGGCCGCTGCCGCGGCACGCTCGCTACGCTCGCTCGGCTCGTGCGTTGGGGTCACAGTTCTAACATAACCTAAACCAATAATTAGGAATAGGACCGATTCGTTACTGGAACTTGACTGAATGATTGGAGCAGGACTCTGGTTTTGCTCGCTCGGCTCGTGCGTTATATGTTATACCTACATGTTATGTAAAAACAAAGTTACGAAAAATTTATGTATATAATATTGATTATAATAAATAAAAATAAATCTAAACAAAAAGATATGACTTTGAATAATAGTATGAACGATGGTTATGTTGAGAAAATATAGGAAAACAAATAAAAGTGTAAAAGATGTTTATTGCTACTGACTTTATGCAGTTGAATGTTTCGGAATTAAAACATTAGTGACAAAGATTTTAGGAGTTGCGATTGTTAGGATAAAAAATGTTAGGAAGAAAATTTTCGATTTCCAATTATCGGAGTTGAAATTTTAGGTGAACTTTGGCGTACCCCCAAAATACAGTGTGATACGGTCGATAATAGATTGTGAATGGTGGTTAGGAATTATAAATAAAGTTTTGTCAAGTTAATTGTGATGCTTTTATTAGGATTCTTTGAAATAATTCTAAAACTGAAGTTGTTTCTTTGCGTGTATGTGTGCGTCTATGTAATAAATAGGCCTAGTAAGAGGTGTTAACCCCTAGTAGCTTAATACTCGTATATAATCACTACATAGTATAAAACAAAGTCGCTTTCTCAGTCCCTATGTATGCTAAGATCTTTAAAACTACGCAACGGATTTTGATGCGGTTTGTTTTAATAGATAGAGTGATTCAGTGGGAAGGTTTTTAGCATATATTTATCCCCATATTCCTACGGGAACGAGAACTACGCGGGTGAAACCGCGGGGCGCCGCTAGTGGTTAATAATTTGCTCTAACAAATAAAACACATTTTAAATCCTTAACATTTATTAATCAAAATATATTGATAGCTACAATCTTGTATATATCAATCATCCTTATACAATATTGCCCTATATCTAAATATAAAGACTATCTTGGACAGAAGACAATTACTAATCTTGACCAAGTCATTATTACGAGAAAAATTTCTTTGTGAGTGTTTTGCCGGCATGAGACCTATTTGGCAGTAATTTAAGGTGAATTATTATGATAAGTACGCAGACAAAGCCGCGACATTATATATACTTATTATGTACACATAAAATAACTACAAAAATACGCGTTTTATTGATAACTTCAATAATCATCATCATCAGCGCTATAATGTCCGCACCGAGGGGCTCGAGCCTACCCTGAATTAGGGTGATTTGGCCTTAGTCTTCAATAATCAAAATATCTGAATTAGATGATCATCAACTGATCACTTACTAAAAACCACCAAATACCGCTATTTTATTCGTTTATATTGCCTTACGTTAGCAGAATTACGATAAATGGCAAAAAAAATGGATAAGATTAAGTCAAGATTAGTCCCCATATCGTCAAGATTAGTCCTGGTCCATAGGTTCCTCCTGTTTTTCCTTCTTCTTCTTTTTCTTCTTCTTCTTAATGCTACCATCCACTTCATCCGTCTGCTGCAGTTCGTCCAACGCTTCTTTCATAACTTCAATATTCTTTTTGGGAATATCTCCCGTTTCATAGAACTTGAGACGGTCTTCCACTTGCTGCCGTAACTTCTCGCCAAATATTGATGTTTGGTTTTCTGGGGAAAGAATTACAATATAAATAATCACTCTTATGTATCTGATACTTAACTAAGTTTACCAAAACATGGCTGAAACCATTTAGTTACATAAATATGATGGATTTAGTTTCGAGTGATATAATCATGCTAATGACATCATATTAAATTCAATATGGCGGAACCCCCAAGATGGCGGATTAGTTGTTTTATACAGCTTTACGATATGGGAATTGATTAAAAACTTGTTTTCAATAGTTTATTGGCTTTATTTTTACTATTAAATTATAATCAGTGTGTAGCGGTATTTGAAAGCACACACATACAGGAGCAGTGCGTGAGGATAATACCGCTTCGATATAGCACAACTGTTATTACCGAGAGCGATTAGGCACTAACGATAGATCAATGTGTGCAGTGTACAATATTTATGGGAAATTGTAATTATCCATAACCATCTCAATCCATAACAGAAATTTCTATAAATGAACAAAAATATATCGCGGTATAGATCATATCAATAAAAATGTCGTAATAACTCGATATAATTTTTTTACAGGACATAGAAGTCAGTTAGAATTTATGTGTTGGAAACCTTTACGAAATAATAATATTAAATAAGGTACGCTACTCACCAGAGAAACAATCAATCCTGGACGCGATAGAGCACTTGTTGGCCAGGTACCGGCTGATCCTGCCCTTGTTCTTGAGGCCGGCGCGGCCGATGAACGTCGAGTGATACAGCAGGCCGTACTTGGGCGTGTTGGACCGGGTTTTGAGGGCGCGGAATAGAGCTTTTTCTGCGCCTGTAGGTGGATGAGTGTAGGGTATTGTGACAATAAAATAAAAGCAAAGGGGATGTTAATTATGATTACGAAAAGTAAGAAGTTATTTTCCGGAATACCAAAATTGTAGTGGTAATACAATATAATTTATTCAGTCTAGATCAAAGTCTAATAAAGACAAACAGTTCATGCACTCAAATGTTTGTGTACGAGAGTAACAGAGGAACGAGAGTAACGAGACGAGAGGAACGAGAGTCGAACCCGTAATTTTCGGTATAGCAGGCAAGGTTACTACCGATTATACAACTTTGTGCTCATACAATTAATAATTAGAACCTCTCCATCCTCTATATCGATTTTTACGAAACCTTTAAACTTTTTACTAAAACAAAATTGCAACTTTGAAATCGATAAAACCATAATCATAGTAAACGTAAACAAATCGAAATCTCACCCAAAATCTGCAGCGTAGAAGCGGGATACTTGGCGAGGCTGGTGAGCGAGCCCGCCTTCGATATGAGCCTCGCGCCCACCTGGTCGCCCACTAACACCGTCAGGTTGGGAGCCACCGAGTTCATCTTAGTGTGCAGGTATTCGGCCATTTGTTTTCTGTAATGATTTTGGTAATAAAGTATTTTGATTTGTGCAAAATGTTACGGCGATAAGGTATGTACATAGGAATGTACAAATATGATACAAAATTCTTTAATAATATTTTCTATATGTAGAAATTAAATTATCTAAACTGGAGGTTTAATTGCGAAAAATCTGCCCAATTGTCATTGGTACTAAAGGACGTACAATGCAAAATTCGATTGTCTAGACACCATATAGGTACCTAACCTAATATCTAAATATTTAAGTAAGTTCCCGTTTCGAAATACTTTCTTCAGGAATCAGGAAAAAAGGTTCCTGTATTTTCTCTGCACTCTGCTGGGAATGTATAAGAATATTTCTTGTGCGAAAAGACTAACATAAGCTTAACAGAAGACAAAATAGTGTTAAATATAAATAAGTATAAACATTCCATTATTAGTTAGGGGTCGGTTACTATAATGAGATGATGTAGTGAATGATTATGTTATGTTATTCCTTACCTATAATTATGCAGCGCAACAACTCTGCCTGCAAACATCTGTATGTTAATCAAATCCACCGGCGATATATCCATGCCCATTGACATTTTGGATGCGTCTATAATAGCTTGGGCCTTCTCCGAGTCCCCGAGGATTTCAGTAAGAGGCTCCACACTTTCTTCGGTGAGGGTTTTACGGTCTTTAATGAGTTCAGCGCACTTGGTGTAGAGGTGGTTCTCCGGGACTATGTTGATCAGCTCCGGGAAGTGGTAGGAGTACCATTCTCTGTGGAATTAGTAAAAAAAGTTTATTTAATATAAACACAGGCCTTGATCACATTTAAATCCTTACTCAACAAGTGGACAATACTGAAAAAAAATTCTGCTCAAACCTGTTTAACCAAAAATTAAAAGCAAAACTCTTCAGATTTACATGTTGTGTTTCCCATATTTAGACACTATTATGAGCGATAGTCCCAGTCTAACAGATATTCTTATTGTTGCTTTGTAATTCCTCAAATGTTTTTGGAGTATTTTGGATTTATCATAATTATAAAAAATGCGAAATTATACTAATAAATAGGCTAGTTATTAAACAAACCTGATCCTCATAGAGAACGTATTAACATCCTTGTCCAGTTGGTCAAGCAGCGCTATCGACTGTATGATCATATTGTCCACTCGGTGCACATTGAACTTGACACGAGCTCGCGAGTACGAGTGCCCGAGACCGAGCTGGGCGACGGAGCATGCCTTCTGCGTGAGGCCCTTGATGAGCGAATGGAAGTGGTGGCGGATACCTAGGGGTGGGAAAGTTGGGTTTAGAAAAAACCTGTATTGTTTGCATCAATCCCCACATATTTTGGATATGTACAGTTATTATACTTACAGTGGTGGTCACATAATTAAGAACGATTTGAAATTCCATATATTTTTTATCTAAATCATTTCTCGTGTAGTTATTTATGACTTTTGGCAGTAACTATTTATGTTATGAGATAGCTACGTGACTGGGGCAAATGGGATTAGGAATATAGAATTGAAAGGTCTACTATTTTTTTTACAAATTTCATTAGTTCTCTATTGTTACGAATTTAATGTACCAATGAAGCTGGACAAATAATTAAGAACGATTTATTAAACTGTTCAAAAGTTATTTTATTTAAAACTGAGATTCAATAAATGATTTTATTGTGAAAGTAAAATATCAATTTATTGTATTTTAACTGAAATTACTAGTGGGCAACATGTTTACGGCTTTTAATTACTGATTTACTTATACCGGGCGACGACGCATTGACTAAATCAATTTTTTCATTTTGTAAGAGAAACAGAGTTCCATTCTTTTGAGAAAACATCATTAGAGCTCTCTTTAAATTGCCATATTGTCCATTTAAAACTATTCTCTTGACTTCGCACCAAGAATGCTCGATTGGGTTTAGCTCTAGGCTGTTAGCTGGCCAATTTTAGACAGAAAATAATTGCAATATGAGATATTCATTAACGGTGCGCGCATTATGTTTTAGGTCATTGTTGTGCTGGAATGTTCAAATTGACCAAAAACCTAAAGGAACGTTTTCAGCTTGAAGGAACATAGCTTTTCCATTATATTCTTTGTCTTAGAATTGATCCATGTTTTCTTGTGTCAGCTTCACAGCTTCAAAGCCGTATTCAAAGTAGCATCCAAAAATGACATATTTCTTCAATATGCTTTAATGTCATTTTTGTGTATTTAAGGTTGAATGATTTATTCGGAAGATGTTGTAAATTATGTTTTTCACCATAAAACACTCTAATTTATATAAACACCCATATTTGTCTCGTCAGAAAATATATCATTTTCCACTGTCTTACTATCCAGTTTTCACACCCTCTTGTAAGTGCCAGCCGGTATTGCCTATGGCATCGTTGCATGATGGGTACCTTCCTTGTTATTCTTCCGTGCAGCTTTCCTTGTACCAAAAACCTTTGTATAGTCCGTGCCGAGATTACTTGTTACTTGTTACTTGTTGACAGGCTCTTCTCCGCAATTAGACGGCTCAGTTGCGTCCATTTTGCGTGAGGTGGGCGTCTAGTACCAGTTCAATTCTTCCAGGAAGCTGATCAGTCCCCTCAGGTTTCTGGTGACTTCCTGGATTGTGCTGGGCGACCCGAGGTGCAGCCGTCTGTATGTTGCTAGCTGCTCACACTCAAGTAGCATGTGCCTAGCTGTTTCATCCACTTCGAGGCAGGCTCTGCACAGTGGACTATCTGTAATACCTAGGGTATACAGATGTTTATTAAAATGACCATGACCCGTGATTGCCGCCGTTAGCGTACGCAACGTGGGTCTGGACAGTTTTAGTACTTTCCTAGTTAGTTTTGGATTTAGAGTGGGTAATGCTAACTTACTCTGTTTGCAGTCTGGGTTGACATACCACTCTTGTTCATGCATGTCCCGGGTGCGTTTACGCAGCAGGGTTTTGCCGTAGTCCCCAGGGAGAGGAAGTATGGGTTCAGGTCCAAAGACACACATTCCCGATCCCTCCCTGGCCAGCTGGTCCGCTGCGTCGTTGCCCCGTGAGTTGCTGTGACCCTTTATCCACTGTAGGGTGACTGAATTTTTTACACTTACCGAATTTAGTCGTGTATGGCATTCCAGGATCAGTCCCGATCCATAGGTGGTGCTGTTCAGGGCTTGTAAGACAGACATACTGTCTGTGTATATACGTATACCTGTGTTTGTGATCTGCCTGGCAGAAATGGCCAGCGATGCTAGGATGATGCCGACACATTCCGCCTGGAAGATAGTGCTGAGTTTGCCAAGGGGGGCAGAGATATGTATGTTGAGATCCTCGGAGAAAACACCCGCTCCTGACCCTTGGTTTGTTTTGGAACCGTCCGTGTAAATGCTCAGTTCTTTGTGTATTGTTTTCAGGGTAACGTATTCGTCGAGAGCTATCCTGTATTTCTTATCAAAGATGTATTGTTTGGGGATAGTGTCACTCGGCGCCACTGTCAGTGGATAAACCTCAATTGTCTCGCTGAGTATCGTCGTGTGTATCCCCCTGGTGCTGGTCCAGCATTGGTTGATTCGTAGCCTCTGCGCGGTGGCTGCGGCTTCTTGTATTATGAAAAGGTGTAATGGTGGGAGGTTTAAAAGAACTTCCAAGGCTGCAGTGGGAGTGGTTCTCATGCTCCCTGTCATGGCAAGACAAGCTAGTCTTTGTACCTTTTGTAGTTTTGATTTGCCTGTTGTTTGTTTCGCTTTCGGCCACCATACTATGGCTCCGTAGCTCGCAATAGGTCTAATGATGGTGGTGTAAAGCCATGATGTAATCTTGGGCGATAGACCCCATGTTTTACCAATCATTCGTTTGCATTGCCAGAAAGTGATTGTTGCTTTATTGACGGTATTGTCTAGGTGCTGGTTCCAGTTCAGCTTACTGTCAAGAGTGACTCCCAGATATTTGACAGTTTGGGCTGTTCGGAGTTCCGTGCCAAAAAGATTTGGTAGTTTGTGCGGACCCAGAGTCCTCTTGTGAGTGAACATTACTAGTTCCGTCTTAGTTGGGTTCACGCTCAGTTCATATTCTTTGCACCACCTTTCAACTATCTTTAGGGCGTTTTGAGTTAGTTCGCAGATGGTGCTGGTGACAATGCCACTTACCAGTATAGTAATGTCATCAGCATACCCCACAGTGAAGTATCTGTTTTCATTTAGTTTTGATATGAGTCCATTGACTACCATGTTCCATAGAAGGGGAGAGAGAACTCCTCCTTGGGGACATCCTCTAGCTACCAGAGCACTGGTGGTGTCTCTGTCATTGAATCTGATGATTCTTTGCTTGAGCATGTTGCTTATCCATCCAGTTATGGCAGGATTTACGTTGTGTTCACTTAGTGTCCTGTTTATACTGTTGAAGTTAGTTCTGTCAAAGGCGCCTTCGATGTCAATGAAGGTCCCGAGGCATGAGCCTTTGGTGCTTATCGATTCTTCGATTTTGCTTACAACTGAGTGAAGAGACGTGCCGAGATTGTTGGAGGAGTTGTTTCTCCCAAAATATTCGTTTCTCAGCACATTCGACCCTTTCAAATTATTTTCTTTACCTAAACGGATGTTTTCGATCATCTCGACGTGATGAGTTCCTAGGTACTCAACACACACCAACCATTTAAAGTAAGTCTGATATGTGGCAAAATGCTTCACAGCGTGAAAAATTATCGTTTTTGAGCATTGTAAAGTGTCAAATATCTTTTTGTTCGACCAAATTCTTCTCGTGAAGTTTTTTATCAACTACCTTGTAGATTTGTCAAAACTTTTATTTTTCTCCATATGAAACTATCACTTTTAAGACCTTTACAGTACTAAATGGGATCTAAGTTATACGAATAGTGACTTACAACCACAAAGCTATGGAGTGTTCTTTATGTAAACTTGAATAAAAAAGTTAACTAAGTATTCAGCGTTCTTAAGTATATGACCAGCCAGCTCGTATTAATATTAGGTTTAGATCTAATGTATAAATTTATCTTTTTATTTATTAGCCAATTGTGTGTATCAACTGATGTATTGATACTATGGAAATGTTTTAAGGTATCAAAAGAAATACAAATAAATACATGCAATTAGTTATACATGCTATTTTGAAAAAAATGTTACGTTAAATAAGCGTTCTTAATTATATCACCACCACTGTATATCTTTAAGGGCCGATTTTTCCATCGCCAGATAACTTTTAATTCAATTCAATTCTTGTGTTTTTGGCTTCTGAAGGCATCAAGCCACAACTTGACGAATAAAATTGACGTTTGACCGATTTTGTATGAAATAACTGTCAAAATTTCAAAGTTATCTGTCGAATAACGTTATCTGGCGATGGAAAAATCAGCCCTAATTTAAATATGTTCAAAGAAGGAATTGAATTATCAGGAATATCTAAACAACGTATAATAAAAAAAAAATGTACAATATTCAGTATTTTATATAAATTATAGTTTTACCATTACCAACTTGCTTGACTAAAAATAGTCTATAAACTAAACTACAAACCTCTGAGTATCTCCGGCACAGCCCCGGTGTGTGAGCATGGTATCTCAAGCGCCTCGCTGATGGCCGCACCGAGTTTAGGGTCCAACACCCCGAGGGTGCACTTGCTGCGCTTCTTACGCTTGGGCAATGCTCCCTCTAGGAACAAGTTTAGGTCTTCTGGGACTATACCTGTGGGAGAACAAAGTATACATAATGTATTATAACATGCATTAAATGTTAATATTATGGTCAACAAAGGCACACATCTTTCTTTTAGTTACTTTGGTATACAAAATAAAGTGCTATCTAATTTAACAATCCAATATGGTGACAACTTTGCCATTGTGTATCACTACTTATATTATATAATACTAGACAAAATTGCAAAATTTTGACATTTTACGCTTCTATTAAGACCATGTTAGTATATCGTGTACCTTTAATATCCCAACCACTCTGCAACAAAACGTAAACATTCTTTCAGCTGAAACACTTTTCAGAGTGTTTACGTTGTTTGGATTTGTTTAAAACAGCTGTACCAACCAAGTCAGCCAAGTCTGGCTGGATTGCTTCGTAAAATAAACGTGGATGTTTCTAACCTTCAGACACAGCATTGATATTTTCCAAAGCAACAACGGCAGATTTAAATGGCTGGAACGCTACCAGCGTCACCACGGAGTTGAAACGTTGAAGATCAGTCACGGACTCCTCTACTTGAGGCAGGAATGCTGCTAATTCCTCAAATTCAGCGACTCGGAACAACGCGAAGCCCGCGCTGTGTTCGTAAAGAACATACAATTTACTCTGTAAACACCACAAAATTGTAAAACTAACTACACACTATGAAGAAATAAAGAACAGACAGTATTTTACACACCATTGTAAATATTTCACTGTTTCTAAAACATATTTTTATTGAGAAACAAACAAACACGTGAGTTTTGTTTGTTCCCCGACCGCAAGTTTTTTTTAAATAACTTTTTGAGGTTATGTTAAATTACGTTCCGTTACAGTATTTTTTTTTATTCTATTTTATATCATAATTTTTAAGCAGACTTTTACTATCAAATGAATAAATATAAATCAAAACACTACATAGTAGCAAGTAATTAGGATGTTGAATTTTATAGTGCTGCGGTCTTTTCTGATAATATAATATCTAAAATAACATTTGCTTTAGCGTTCCTTTATATAAAAGTTTATTGGATAGAATGAAACGTAAAAGATTTAACGTTACATTTCTACCAAAAACATGTTTTAAGCATAGCAAATTGAAGTTAATATTTATTAATTTAAAATTTTACTTCTTCATTATCACATACCTACACGAGTATATTTAAGAAAACACTAAGCAAAGAATTGAAAGAAAGATTAGTAATTTAAGATAAACTACATTTTAAAATTATAAATAACTCCTTTCATAATTTGTGGAACGGAATGAATCTTTAGCGTCAAATCAAATCAACGGAAATTATGACGTGAAGTGAAATTCAAAAATCACATCAATCAACAAAAATAAATGTCTCAACAAATTGGAATTTCAGTCTATGTCGAAATTTGGTAGTATTTATAAAGTTAATATTAGACTGAAATAGTGTATAGTGTTGTTGGTGTTGTGAAATAATGGAGAACTAATACGATACGAAAGAAATGGCTACAATGACGACGCAGAGAGATCTTGTTGTTGCTCTCAAAAATGAGACATTTCTCAATATTGGTTTACTTGGGAAGCTGCAACCCATGTCTCCTGAGTTGTCGCGATTAATTCTAAAGGAAAACTGTTTGGAGAAACCTACGCAGAATCTCTTTTATCACCTTACTCATTACCTTGTGTGTATAATCGATTCGCAGGCTTCCGCGTCGCTTGCCTGGCCTTTATACGACACGAAAAGCGAGCGAGCGTACAAAAATGAGCTATCGAACTTTATAAATGACTATAGCAGTAAGAAATTACTGTCTCCTGTGATGTCATCTTACTTGGTGAACCCAGGATGTTACAAAGTGACTCTTCTAATGTTACAACTATCGCAGTTGGCCGTCCAAAAAGTTCTTACCGCCAAAATGAACGAGAAACAAAAGCAAGTCTACAACCAAGTGACTGAAAAATACAAATCTTCTGAAAAGGATTCATTCTTAGACTGCGCTGAAAAGGAAACTGAAGTAAGACTGAGAAGGGTCACAAATTATTTACACAAAAGACGTTTACTTGAAAATATTGCTGAAAAATTACGTAAGAAAATAACTGAAATGGAAACTAAAATGTCTAAATTGAATGCTCAGAAATACATTAATGATTTAGTCGACGGTTTTATCAAACAGCAGACTCTTGACGAGGAAACTACGAAAGAAATATTAAAAATCAAGGACATTAAAGCACAACCAGCCTTCTTCGACACCTGGCTCACTGAACTAGACCATAAAATAGATAAACTAGAGTCAAAATGGAACGAAAAAATGTCTCCGTTCATAAAACTATGCCATCACACTCAAACTAACACCGAATTGTTAATATCTAGGCATACAGGAGGTGTCGACAAGAGCACATACATGATTGAGTACAATCATAAGACTGACGATATAAACACGACTGAATTACAGCAGTTAGTCAACAGTGAACAGAAATATATACTAAAAAATATAGTCAGAGATGAGAAATTGGTTTTCCCGAACCTTGTTCGAGGGTTTCTTATAGCGATATGTTTTATATTGAAGGATGCGGAGGTTGGCGATGAGATTTATATGTTTAATGATTATTTGAGAGGCGGGAGACAGAATTATACAGATATTGTAACAGCTATGAAGGGTTTGGTGGATAAAGTAATGAATGCTGATGCTAAGTTACAGGTGATTATGGTTTGATTTCTATCATAGTATTACTATTTTTATGTATTCTTTTTATCATTTTATTAAATTATCTTAAAAGTTTTTAAATTACAAATAAGAAATCCTATTTACATATGAATGCTATATGCTCACATATAGTGTGATAAATATCATGTTATTAATTTTATAATTTCTAATGTTTCAGCCATACCATCAAATATACCACCAATCAGTATCAATGAAGGATATCCCAGACATTCCTCCGCTGCCAGATCTCACAGACCTTCGAAGCGATAAGGACCAACAGCATCAAGCCATGTTCGACACATTCACACCGCTAAACATGTCAAAACATCAATTTAATCTACGAAGAAAGACTAACTACAGCTTTGCTAAACCTCAGCCTAAGTCGCTAATAACTCCATACTACCAACCACCAAAGGAAGACTTTATTAAAAGCCTCATCTCTTGCCGAGTGAGTTCTTACGACCAACATAACATAACACAGAACTTTAATAACATGTCCGTTATATCTCATGTCCAGAAAAATAATGAAACTATAAGCGAATGCAATTCAGGTTTTACCAAGCAACAGATTTTGAGATTGTTGTCAACTAAAAAGTCTAGTAGCTTGAAGAAGTTCAAACATAAGTTGGAGCGGCCTAATATAAATATCAAGAAAGGAGGTCTGTTTAACGAGACAGTTAATTCTTCAAATGAAAGCCAGATACTGTTTAGAAGTCATTCATCGCCTAATTTATATGAAAATAGAGAGCAGAGATCATTTAACAAAGCCGGTAGAAGAAAACTCTCAATAATGCAAGAAGATATTCCTTCTTTAGAAGTTTCCGGAATCACGGCGATAGAAAAAGATAGCTTCAACACGCCAACATCTGTCAAACTTGACAGCTTGAAAGTTGACACTGACATACCTATCATTGCAATCACACCGGATTCAGAAGAAAAGTTTCATGAGAAATTAAAAGAGTTTGATGTTGATTTGAATAAGGAAATCTTTTTAGGTAATGATTCTCCTCAGATTGAAGAGCCTAAGATTGTGACTCCGAAAAATCATACAAATTTAATAAAGAAAACTAGTTCATTAGAAAAGATTATAAATCGGTTTAAAAAAGTAAGATCTAATGTGCTACCAGACAAAAATATAGAAGCAAATGACTTTAAAACTATTGCTGAAGAGAAAGAAAATGTTAACTGTAATGTTGTCAATGCAAATAGGATCTTATTGCCTGATCTATTAAGTCCAAGTTGCAGTATGTTGACCAAGTCGTCCGAGTATGATATATTTCTGGATGAGAAGGAGGAAGTTAGGAGGAAACCGCGCGAAAGTCTTGGGACTATGCTGGGCGTAGATCACACTTTCCTAGATCAGTTTGATTTGATAGACTGACGTCAGTCTAGGTTTAGATTGCCTTTCCACTAGAGCTATGCTATGCTATGTTGCTTTGGATGCATTAGATATCCACCAATAGTAATATAACATAGCACTAACCAATGACTTTGATTGGTTAGTGCTATGTTACATTGACCAATGGACTTGATTGGTGGATATCAAACGCATCCATAGCTACATAGCATAGCATAGCTCTGGTGGAAAGGCACCTTTATGCTAGTTGCAAACCAAGAGCTAAACTCAGATAGTATGGCTTCGCCCGCATAGCTGACCCAGTTTTGCTTAGTTTGAGCATAGTTTGCATCATACAACTAAGGAAAACTGCGTCAGCTATTGCAAGCTAAGCTAACATAGTTTATCTTTTGGTGTGAAATTCGCATTAAGATTATTATTTAGTTTATGTTTGCTAATAATAATTTGTTGTAAGACATTTAAGTTGTATTTATGGCGATCTATCGTCGTAATATTGTCGATATAATAAACGTATTTATTTTAAAATGTATTGTGAACTCTAATTTTATTCTGGTTTAGAACACTATTTTAGTTTCTTTAAATATAATAAGTATAAGTAAGTATTTCAAATTTATGTTATATCTTGATATCGATTTTAAATATATATAAGTATCTAAATATCGATTCAAAATTAGGCTTAACAGTTTTAAAAGTAACTTGTTTCATAATATTGCATAGTTCATGATTCATTACTTACATACAATTAAAATAAGATTTATTTAAAAATAGATGCACTAAACTTCTAGATACTTAAGTAATTTAAAGTTTCATTCTTGAATGATGAACCCTCTCTTATAAATAACATAATCATTCACTACATCATCTCATTATAGTAACTGACCCCTAACTAACGGGTAATAACTACGACATAGTTAATCCACGGTCTATCTAATTTTCACTCAAATTGGTCCAGTAGTTTTTAAATCTAAGAACCTATTTCACGACCTTCAAGTAAAGGTACTCACCAAGTAAAGTTAGTTTAGTATCTTTCTTACTTTATGTCAAGTGACAAAGACAAAACATCTGAGTACGTACTCGGAACGTTACTTGAAGATTGTGAAATAGGCCCTCTCATATTAATAAACGGGTAAAAAACTCTTTAATTATCTAATTTTCACTCAAATTGGTCCAGTAGTTTTTAAATCTAGTGCCTAACAAACATGCGTCTCCACAAACTTGCACATAATAATATAGGATTAACAAAATTGTTATAATGGCACTAACAAGACTGAAAATAACACATTAAGGTACATTTTAAAATAAAACACTTCATTTAAATAATGTTTTTATTATTTACTTAATTGACACAACAATATTTAAGTACTTATATTTTCTTCTACTTTAATATAAGCAAACTTTTTATATAATAAATGAACTTAGTTCAGAGTATAAAACACTTTATAATCAAAAGAGTATAACTAGATATAAGTCTATAAAAGCATCGAAAATTGATTTAAAATCTATATTGTAAGTCATCTTATAAAAAGCAAAATATCGACTTCTAAGATCCCTTAGCAGGATATACACCTCTCACTGATGTTATTAGTACAGTGAAGAGGAATAGGCGTAAAGCATCACCTTGGTTGGTGATTATATTGATATTTCTTATAAATAATAAATAAATTGTACATTCAAATCACCATTTAAACTATAAAAAAATATGTATTTTCTTACAAAAATCGTAATTAAGCAACGATTTTTGGATCAGTCTCTTCCAATTTGACCATTTTCTCTGAAATTTCCCATAATTTCCTCGCCTTACCCATGTCGCTGGCAGCCCTGGAAACAGTACTCTCTTGGCAATCGGAGAAGTATTTCCCAGTCACTTTTTCAAGACTTTCGTCAACCGCTAACATGACTGAAGTCTGACAACCCTGCTTTGGTGTCTTGAAGAATCCCTTAATGATTAAAGCCAGACCCCAGCTCAAAGGCGCTGGTACCGACCTCCAGATTCCTGTATCAATCAACCCTGGATGAAGACAGTTAGCAGTCACACCGGTCCCTTCTAATCTTCTAGCAAGTTCCTTCGTGAACAGAATATTGGCTTCCTTAGACGCGTAGTACAAATACCCTGGCAAAGTATCTACAGGGTTCGGGTTTTCTAAATTGAAAGACGCTAAACGGTACAACGAAGAAGCAACAACGACGATTCTAGAAGGAGTGCTTTTCTTCAACAAGTCTATCAAGAGATGTGTAAGCAAAAATGGCCCGTAATGGTTAGTAGCCATAGTGGTCTCAATGCCGTCCACTGAGGTGGTTTTTTTGAAGGTTTCTGCGTATCCTGCGTTGTGGATTAGAACGTCTAGTTTGTTTTCAGTTGCGTTGATGTCGGCAGCGAATTCGCGGATAGACGCGAATGAGCTGAGGTCAAGTTTCTTGACGAGGACCTTCGTGTTTTTCGTTTCGTCCACGATTTCATCTGGAAAAAGATAAAGTATTAGTAGATATTTCTGGATATTACCTATTTAGATATTCGGTAGTTTTAGTAACTTTTTCGGCATTCTTTTTAGGAATTCCCGAAAATACCTATTGATATCAAGAAGGGCCCGTCTTTATCAGGTGGGATATTCATTCATTCTACGTAAGACAGGGTAAAGGTCTCTTACTGATCATCAGTGTTTTCTCGCTCGTATGGAAGAATTTTGAAAACCATTCTAGTAGTTCTTCAGTTTATTAAAAACAATTAAGTACATACTAATACTCGTATTTTCTCTTTAGAATATTGATATAGTAAATGTACCTTTAATCTTCTCAGCAGCTTCCATATTCCGGCACGCCATGATCACTCTAGCGCCTCGTTTGGCAAGCTCCCTTGCCGTTTCTTTGCCAATTCCACTAGTACATCCAGTCACAATTATAGTCTTGCCGTCCATCCTGGCTTTGGATCTGAACTTGCCGCAGCTGTAGTAAGCGTAGAGTCTGACCCCAAATAGGACAGCTGCGATGCCGAAGATAGCAAGGATAGCAAGGACTAACAGGGCAGGGAACACCCAGAATAGGTAGTTAGCCTTCCACGCTTCGGCTACGATCATGGCTACAACAAAAAAGGACAGTTTTTAACCGACTTCCAAAAAACCAGGAGGAGGTTCTCTATTCGACGTGTACCTATATTTTTTTGTGTGTTTGTTACGCGATTTCTTTTTATTTCACCACACCACACAATGTTATGACGGCTAAACTTTGTTTGTTTATAATAAGCACTTCTGTTTTTTTATGGATGTAAGTACTTATATATGTTTGTTACTCTTTCACGCTCAAACGACTAAGTACTTATACTACAGTGTGTTACTTGGATCAATACAAAGAAATCGATCACAAGATTTACGTAATGTGATGAAACCGCAGCCACAGCTGGGTACAATTAAAATAGGTTATTTTCGTGTTAATAAAAAAAAAGTTGTATGATAGTTCTAAGATAGTTTGTTTTGCCTTCTTGGCAATTGGCCTCCTCTATGGATATGTTGTTGAGGTGTAACAAAAATAATTTCGATGGCGGCCGCGGCGCCCCTATTGTCCTGGCGCCTGTGTGCGCCGCACACATCGCACACAGGGGCGGCTCGGCCCTGTATTTGAAGTGACCTCAGCTAAGCACTAAATTATTAACCGCAGACCGACCATGATGAAAAAATCAAAGGTCTGCTTTCGTATTTTGGATGTTCAATCTGAGACGAGAGTAGGTCCCTAATGGACGTTTTCGATGACCATAAAATCTTGCTAAAACACTGTTTTTATTAAATAATAGTAGCGCCACGCGGTTTTACCCACGTTGTTTCCGTTCCCGTGGAAATACGGGAATTAAATAGCCTATATCACGCACTGATAAATTAGCTTTTCATTAGTGAACGAATTTTTGAAATCGGTATAGTAAGTTAGTAGTCTCGGAGCCTATTCGTTACAAACAAACAAATCTATCCTCTTTATACTTAAGACCCGAAACTCGATAATTGACGGTTTTTGTACTTTTTGATCTAGTCATATTATATGAAAAGCGTATTTTATAAACATGCTTTTAGGTAATAATTAAAGGAAATATTGTCATCTCAAAAATACTCAGAGAAAAACAATATTATACAGAAAACTTATAAAATATATCAAGAAAACTGAACATATGTTTTCTGAATTTCACTTTTAGCATTAACTTCCATGCCTTCGGATTCTAGTAATTCGACCAATTTAGCACTAAAAATTAAACAAACTTAAAGTCCAGATCCTTATTAAGGAAATACTCATAGGAAAATTTAATTGTTATTATAATTATTATTGAAATCGAAAAAAATATAAAGTTAGAATTTGTAAAAATCACACTCAAGAAAATCGTAATTTACGTTGATAAATGATGCTCAAAACGTTATTAAAATTACCTCAAATAATAAAAGAATATTTTCTACAACAATTATACTAAAAAAAAATCTCTAAAACAAATTGTCTTTTTTTCTACAAATATTTTAAAATCATCATAAAACTACTATAAAATCGGACGCACGAAACAATTCAAATCAGTCTGCCGCGAGGCTTTTTAGAGAGAGGACGTATCACTCCTACCGAGCGTTTGACCTTTGCGGCGCGTACGAATTTTATGCGATAACTCATCAACATGTTTTGATACTCGATAATAATTTTTGTTTTATAATTTGAATTATTTATTAAAAAAAAATATTAACATTTATGATAACAAATAATGTTTTAGAAATAATGAGCAATAAAACAACATTATTTTAAACCGACTTCCAAAAAGGAGGAGGTTCTCAATTCGGCCGGTATGATTTTTTTTATGAATATGTTCAACGATATCTCCGTCAATTCTGTACCGATTACTAAAATTCTTTTTTTATTCAAAAGAATGGACTTGCCGTTTGGTCCCATGTCAAGGAAACCAGGATCTAATGATGGCATTCTAGAGAAATTGAGAGGAACTTTAGAAAATCGTAGGGTGATTAGTGCATTTGTTAAGTTTTTCGTTAATTATCTTAAAGCATTATAATTAAATGAAGGTTTGGAGTCGATCTGATGATGGACCTGGAAGATAGTCGAGGGAACTCTTCATCGACTAACAGCAGTTACCTCGTGTTTGGGCTTGATTAATTTGTATCGATGAGACCTTTACAACCAGATAGGTTGTGACACTCAAAAGTAATAAAAAAAAAGACTTTAAAAGCTGAAAAGTATAAAATAACAAATATTTAATTTAATACACCTTTTATGCGATGCTAATTTATACTTTTGTGTGTATGTTACCTATTGATAAGTGTGAAGTCGGTGCCAAGCCTCAAAGAAATAAAACTATTAGAAAAATAAACTACAAAATTATAATTCGAGATGACCGTTAACGAACGTTTGCCCGCTTGGATTGGTCGCATTTTTATTTTATTTATGTGCTACATCGCATAAGAGGTATTACATTACATATTTGTTATTTTATACTTTTTAGTTTTTGAAGTCGGTTTTTTTTAACAAAAAAGGAAACGAAATAATTTAGAAAGTCCTGCTTTTAGCGCTAAAAGGTTGTCCCGATAATATATGTTGTACATATACAGACGAGGCATTTTTCAAGTAGGCGTGGATGACGATATTCAAAACTATAAGGAAAGGAATATCGAAAATTGCTAGCGATTTTAATAAAAACTAAAACTGCAATTAGTATATGAAAAATCAATACCCCATTATGGCAAAAAATATATTATTCACAAGTAAGTTATAGATTTTTTTTTACTCGTATGTTGCTTTGTTTTTAAAAAGTTTCGTTACTTACCAAAAAAAAATCATGTCTTATTTTAAAAACAAAAAACTAAGTATTTGTTTTATTCATTATTCCTTGTTGTGAATAATGGAATATCGAATCGAAAGGTATTACGTAAATTATATCTAATCATATACTACCTTCTACGAATCGTAAAAAAAATATACTCGTATTTATACTTTTGTCAATAACTTTAACACAATTTATAATTTCCAATGAATCAAAACCGTTCGGCCGGAGTATTCAGAGCGAGCGCGCCGTCACCACATAGACAGTGTGCATGCGAACACGCGTGCGCGTCTGTGTGAGTGAAATTTGAGTTGTCGCGCGGTAGATCACGGCTCTTAACTAGCGGCGCCCCGCGGTTTCACCCGCGTAGTTCCCGTTCCCGTAGGAATATGGGGATAATAGTTATTTATGGTACAAGCGAGGTAAGTTGGTGATTACTTCCGAGGCGCTATTGAGGCCCGAGCCGTCAGGCGAGGGTCTGAAGATAGCCGAGGATAGTAATCATCAATACACGCGTGTACCATACAACGTTTTTCAACACATTTGCGAAGAAATTATAATTTTTCGCTAATAAATAAACAGTTTTTCTATTCGCGCGCATCCAACACAACAATGGTGATCGGCCAAAGACTAAAAGAATATACTTATTAAAAAAAATAACGAATGAATGAATGAATGGAATCGACCATAGACCTACCAAAAGTAAGGAAACATAGATGAAGTTTGTTTTTAAAATGTATGGACACATTTTTTTTGGTATCGAAACTTTTTTAAAATGAAAGCAATTTAAAAAAACAATCTATAACTCACTAGTGAATAAAACGTGTCATTATTCAACTGTTTTTGCACAAATAAGAACCCCTTTATGAGCAAGTGTGTTGAAAAATAAAATTATAACTAAAAATCTTCCCACTGAATCACTCTATCTATTAAAACATACATAGGGACAGAGAAAGCGACTTTGTTTTATACTATGTAGTGATTATTATAGTTTAGAAAATCATTGAAATCAACCAAGATCATATACTTAATTAGACACAGCTACCTAAATACATACTAAACTAAAAACTAATGACCCAGACTGACCCAATGAGTCGCAACATTGAATATAATAACGAAATCCTCATTCCATTGTTTGTTTTGAAACTTCTTGTTGTATAATCGTTGTACAAGCAATTTGTATGTCACAATTCGGAGGTTAAATTGGGAAGTGGAGTTAATAAATTAATGATTAAGTAAGTACTTATGTTTAACTAGCTGTGCCCCGCGATTTTGATTCGCGATCGGACTGGTCGTAGCTTGATATTGTAAGTAATATAGCCTTCCTCGATAAATGGGCATCTTATCATCATTAGCTCATATAGTTATGGCTCCACCGAGGGGATCAAGCCTACCCTGAATTAGGCATAACTAAGCTAACCTAATCCAAAAATTTGTTTCAATTCTAACCATTTTTTCTTGTGTTTTGTTCAACCAAACAGCCTTCATTTTATACTATCATCAACATGCTGCTGAAACTTATAACTAAGCTTCCTAGTAGTTAAAATGAAAATCATCCTTATTTTGGTTTATTTAAAAAAAAATAAGTTTAGCCTAATTGGCAGTCAACGTCAGTTCCGGTTGTTGTACTAACATCACCAATTAACAAATACTTAGTTGAAGCCTGACGTTAAAACGTAGTAATGTCGTCATCTTTACCTAACAATAACTACTAACTAATGTTTTTATAAGTTATTTACAATGGACGGGGAGTACCGAGTAACATCAATAAGAAATTAATGATCAGTTACTTAGACTTATCTACACATGACTTTGGTTATAGTTTTTATTATTAAATTTTTAACAGAAAACTACTTAGGTACTTAATTCAGGGTTTACTTGTGATAAAAACAGTTTTTTTTAAATCTTAACAGACAACTATTCTTAATTTAGATGGAAATAATACTTTTTATCGGAATTATAACGTTCTGTATGAATTGATGTGTTTTTGTTTTGATGTCTTATACTTATGTATGTATGTGTGACAGAAATAAACCTAGTTAGGGGTCAGTAACCTAGATTAATAAGACAAATAAGATAGAATCTGAGTATAGGAGAACAATCACTACATAGTATGAAACAAAGTCACTTTCTCTGTCCCTATGTATGCTTAGATCTTTAAAACTACGCAACGGATTTTGACGCGGTTTGTTTTAATAGATAGAGTGACTCAGTGGGAAGGTTTTTAGCATAATTTTATCTCCATAGTCCTACGGGAACGGGAACTACGCGCGGCGCGCCGCTAGTATAATAATAAATACAAGAACAAACATAGGAACAAACAAAAACAAATATAATAAAGCTGTTTATGAACAGTACTTAGTTGAAAAGCATTAAGTTTTAATAAAAGAAACTTAAATGAACTTAAAGTTATTGAAAACCAAGTTCTTTTATGTTTTAACATTACTACCAAAGTACCTAGAAATAAACATGAGTTACATCAATTTATAATTCCATTTACATACTACCGCGGAGGTATGGTATGCGTGATTATTCATCTTGATTGCAGGCATGTCTCACGTTTTTGTAGCAAAGTTATAAAGAACAAAGTAGGATAAATAGTTAAGTAAGTACCTAAGTACTTACATGACATATACTTAGTATACTTGGAGGGCTGGAGAGAGACTCTTCATGCAAATTTGTTTACAAAAGCCGTAAATAAAATCTCGGCTGATTTTAATGGCATGTGCTTCTGCACCTGCTTGCATAATAGGTATTTCATTTAATTTACCACTTTTTATAGTATCTGGGTGGGTACCTATTTATGGTTTAGTCCACAGTTAAGAGTAGGTAAAATATAAGTGCTTACTTAAATCCTTTTGAAAATTATTTTTAAAAGAATTAAAATACTTATACTTAAGTGCCTACCTACCTAACAAACGTAATAAAACTGAATAACAAGAAAAATAACAATAAAAATCCTTCAACTTACGTTAAATATCACCAATAAGTAGGTACTTAGTTAATCGATATCTAAAAAACAAGACACGCACTATTTATATTTAAATTCGACAGACACGTTCGAATGCTCATAGAGCCACGCATAAACTAAATATTTTTTTCTTAAACGCCAAGGACTATAGCATAGATTACTAACACTCAATTGATGTGCAATTATTTTGTCATTAACCTTCTAAGTTCATTAACTACTGCTATTGTTTCATTTAAATTAGGAACGGCCTATTTTAATTGGATTAATAATTAATTAATTTAGATTAGTTTTGGGTAAATTATGTTCAATTATGAATATATAGGTAGGTTTATCCATTACCTCTTGCCTTATCTATAAGTTTTTAAAAATTCTACTTATTGTACTGTGCTGTGACCCGCGGTTTTACGTGCGTACCTAATTCTCGTTTTGTCAATTCAGAAGGGGTTTTGGTCACCTTTTATCGGATGGTGGATCATCAAATAAATACTTTATCAATATTAAAACAATAAAGTACATACTTATGTACCTAAGTATCTACTCGTAAATGAATTAGGTACGGTATACGGGTGACCAATTTATATATGTACTTACTTAGTTTTTGTGGGACTACCGCAATTAGGTAAACTAAAAAATAGCTTCGTTACTTATATTTTTGATTTTTTTTTTTCAATAGGTACGATAATCTCGGAAAATGCACAGACCTACTTAATAAAGAAAAAGCTATATAATAAACCGAATGTAAAACCAATGAAAACATTTGTCATATCGGTTTCTTGTGAAAGGGTCTACAATGATCGCTCTGTTAATTTCTGCGAGATGTTGTATAAGAAATGACTTTCACTTATTTTTTTAACAAAATTTACTTTAAAAACGTACTCACTTACGTATTTAAAGTTAAAATTACGTTAATTAAGTACATCTTCTATGCTCTGTTAATTACTTTCATTGTGGTGAAAGATACTAGCTATTATAATATAACCAATTATGAATGCATCGTGTAAATAAAACCTGATTTGGATTTTCTGTTTAATAATTTAAATCTTAGAATTAGGGGGGCATATTCGTGAGTGGGGCATACTATTTTGGGCTAACTCTGCGCCCCACTTTAATCCTATCCTTTGGAGTTAAAATCGACTTTATGTGTGTATTCTAGGTTACAAGAAACATCTATACCAAATTAACTGAATGCAGTTTAAACTACCTTCTTCTTCGCGTGTCGACTCATATTTTGAGGACCAAAACTCGGCCGCAGATACTTATAGCGCTATCAAGGTCCTCGCGTGTGCAGGTGTAGGGACACGCACGGCAGGTTATATCCGTTGAGTCGTGGTGGAAGGATCGGCTAGTGTGCGTTACCGACTTGCCGTCCGCAGACCATTGCAAAGGGTGCGCCGGGCACATGCTTATTATGATACTCCACTTGGAGAGGCTCCTAGGCTAAACTAGGCTAAACTACCTTGGGGCACCACATCACACACACTCCAAGAAGTGACTGCCTGAATTCTACTTATTGTACTTATTTGGGACACACACACATGTCCAAGAAAGAAACGGGATTATCGTGAAACTAATCGGCTTCATAGACGAGCTAAAGTTACCAATAATCCCACTACCTACATGCAATAATGTCTTATTAAGGAACTAGCTTTTTCCCGCGACTAAACCAAAACTCCTCTCTCAGTGGTAACCTACTCCCCCCAACAAACACACGTGCCAAATTTCAGCTCTCTACGACCAGTGTAGTTTCGGCTGTGCGTTGTCTGTCAGTCAGTCAGTCAGTACAACACTCAGTAACGGAAGAGTTTTATATACTTACCTATTACAGATAATATTATGAAACACGTAACCAGACTGAAGTGGGATTGAACTTGATCGAGAGGTTCGACCGGTACAACCTTTTCCTAGAATAGCGACAGTGAGGTCAATAGTGTCCTACAGGAATACTACAGATTTGAGATTATAACTAAGTATTTTTCAACACACTTGCTCATAAAGGGGCTCTTATTTGTGCAAAAACAGTTGAATAATGACACGCTTGATTCACTAGTGAGTCATAGTTTTTTTTTTAAATTGTTTAGTTTTAAAAAAGTTTCGATACCAAAAAAAATCGTGTCCATACATTTTAAAAACAAACTTCAACTATGTTGCCATACTTTTGGTAGGTCTATGGTCGATTCCATTCATTCATTCATTCGTTTTTTTTTTAATAAATATATTATTTTAGTCTTTGGCTGATCACCATTGTTGTGTTGGATGCGCGCGAATAGAAAAACTGTTAATTTATTAGCGAAAAATGATAATTTCTTCGCAAATGTGTTGAAAAACGTTGTATGGTACACGCGTGTATTGATGATTACTATCCTCGGCTATCTTCTGACCCTCGCCTAACGGCTCGGGCCTCAATAGCGCCTCGGAAGTAATCACCAACTTACCTCGCTTGTACCATAAATAACTATGTTTCTCTTCCTATTTCGAGATGTAGGTAACGCATAGGTACGTAGAAGTTTTTGATTTGGAGTTAGTTGATGTGGAGAATACTTATATGAAGTTTAATATGTATGTACCTAAATATTAATAAATAGGTCTGTCTGTACATGCTTACTTACAAATATATCCAAAATTTGAATATTCAATATTCATGTTCATCACATAAACACATCATACGACGGACGTTATACGAAAAACCTTTTCAATTGTTCAAAATATATACGTTGGTTAAAGATATTTGGTACTTACCTACTTAGTAATTGTTTACGAAAACGTAAATAAAATTTAATTATTACTTACTGTCGAATTTCGACCTCTAAGATCGCTGGATGTTATTTGAGCAAAAACGCATCAAAGTTAGTCATGTCGTTTTAGTAATTCGTTTTGTTTACCTTTAAAATTGGATACCACTATCTAAAGTCTAAACATAACAATAAACAAAGTCTTAACCTAATTATAAACTTAAAATTCAATCTTTATTATTCTCAACATTTTCCCGTATTTTACATTTGTTGTCGTACTAACATCATCGACAATCGTTACGGGTAGTTAGAGCTCAAAAGTCTAACATTTGGTTTTAACCAAAAGATGTCGTATAGCCCTCTGGGTCGTGAAGGTCTGAAGGCAGCCGCTTCACGTAAAATACTGACATTCCGCCAAATCTGGTTAAACTGATAAAGTTTCGGAAAAGAAGAAGACCTCCACAACCAGAACGTCCTTAACTGAGCTGATCTGTGTCCACAGCCCAAAGTATGACCAAACAAGACATTTATTGATTTGACCAAAAGTTTAACGAGACTACCCTACATCGACTATGTTTGATGTTAGTAAGACAACCGGGAGTGCCCTCCGAAGGAAACGTGAATGAAATTAAAAGCCTCCTCCATTAGTCATTAAGTATAAGTACTTACTATTACGGCGGTAATATTATATTTGTTAAATTGGACTTTGTATATGGTGTAGTAACAATAACAATCAATTATCTGATTAAAATAAAAACTAAAAAAAAGTAACAGTTGACTCAATTATTCTATTTCACTGCTGAGCAAAGGCTTTCCTCAAAAATACCGATAATAAATACAAAACGGTAGGTATTTGTTTAGCTGCGAAAACATCGGTATAAGTAAATACTGTAATACCCCGGAGTTACGCGATAGGTGGGACCGAGAGATAACCGCGAGTCGAATTCGCGTAAGTCGGGGTTCAACATCTCAACTACTTTTTTGATATTTTAACCAATAAAATGTACTGTGTACGTAGTCATATACCGAATTTTGCACTGCATACGTAATGTTTTACGAAGGAATTGTTTTTCCACAAGAAACACGTTCGAATCGCAAATGGGGATGTCGACTGTGTAAACAAAATGAAATTCTAATTAGTCCGTCAGATAGATTTTGAAAAAATATTAGACACGTATTTTTTTGTTTTATAAAATTAATAAAACTGACTTAGTTATAACGCATTAAAGTTCAGGAGTGGGGGCTTGTGACGATGATTCTTGGTAAAAAAAATATGTAGCTGTGACGTTACACGAGTTTTCTATGCACTATATCGTCTAAATTATTTGTTTGTATAAAAAATTTTTTAGTCGACATCCCTATTGTCAAATAGAAAAACCGCGTATCTCCGAATTCGCGTAAGTCGGGGTATTACTGTACTTAATATTAAGGGCCGATTTTTCCATCGCCAGATAACTTTTATTTGACGAATAAAATTGACGTTTGACAGATTTTGTATGAAATAACTGTCAAAATTTCAAAGTTATTCGTCGTATAAAGTTATCTGGCGATGGAAAAATCAGCCCTTAGTTACAGAAAGAAGCCTTTGCTCTGCAGTGCGATCTTACAGACCGTCAAAAAACTACTTAAAATTCTGCACACAAAAACTAAATCAGACCAAAAAGAAATCATTCAAATTAGATAAAACTTATGTAACAAATTAATATTTAAAATCCGGTTACCTTAAAATTCTGTCTGCGTACAACCACAAATGTTTGTTACGTAAGGTTTGCAAAACGTGTTGACGAATGGATGGACCGAACTACACTGAGAGACGTGGTCCCACGGAATCATACAATTTCTTTTTTATTTTGTATCTTCGAGAAATACTCTCTCTAGTAAGGTGAATGGAAAATATGGATTTGTTGATGTTTAAAGTTTATGGCGGTGTATAATATACATAAGTATGTTTTATTTCTATTTTTAGGTGTGAAGACAGTGAAGATGATAATTTAGTGACAGTTAACAAGAAATTGTTTGTTATTTACATAATTTATAATTACTTAGTCTTCTTTTGTAAGTTCTTTAATGTATACCGGGTGTTTGGTAGAGAGTTGACCAAACGTGATGGGCGTGTTCCTGGGCCTATTTGGGAGATACAATTTGGCAAAAAAAATCCTAGTGGTTAAAATAAAAAAAATATCGATAAAATTGTATTTTTTTATTTTTTTCCGAAATTGCGATTATTGATCCCTATAACTTTTTTTTGAGCTGGTTTCCAGTAAAATTTTTTGATTGATTATGGTTTCGGATATCACCTGGTCTGCTCACATTATTTTTAGGTGCAAAGTGGAAATGGAAGAAAAAAATAATAAGATATTTTTAAAAACAAATTTCAAGTTTCGGTTAAATACGTCACAGTATGAATAAATTTGGATTTATCTGAGGTCTTCTAAAGATACTGAGATGCTGTAGTGACTCTCTTAGAAAATAATTAGTCTTAAAACAAGTAAAATGGACTATCTCAATTACAGGAAGATATTGCTTCCAAATCAAGATTTCCCGTCTCTGGCAACCGATTAAAGGGATTAAAATACGTCCAGAGTTGTGGAACACGCATCTAGTGGGATGCTATTCCATTTACAGCCTACTTTGTTGGCGAAATATTCTATCTCCAAGTCTCCATTACATACTAAAATAGATTCGTGAATGATATGTTTATTTGATGATTCTAAACCATTCTGCAGCAAGGTGGTCTGTAAATGGAATAGCATCCCACTGGACGCATTCTAATCCCTTTAATCGGTTGCCAGAGACGGGAAATCTTGATTTGGAAGCAATATCTTCCTGTAATTGAGATAATCCATTTTACTTGTTTTAAGACATATTATTTTCTAAGAAAGTTACTACAGCATCTTAGTTTTTTCAAAAGACTATAGATAAATCCAAATTTATTCATACTGTGACGTATTTAAGCGAAACTTGGAATTTGTTTTTAAAAATATCTTATTATTTTTTCTTCCATTTCCACGTTGCGCCTAAATTTTTAACAAGTTTTTTGGCTTTTGCAAAACTTGTAGTATACCGTTTAAATAAGAGATAAACAGAGAAGTTTTTAAACGAGTTTTAAATTCTCGGTTACAATTAGTTTTCTTTTTATTTGAGTTGAAAGAGTAATAGAATAAAGAGTATAAGATTTCTACGATAATTGACGGTTTTTGTACTTTTTGATCTAGTCATATTATATGAAAAGCGTATTTTATAAACATGCTTTTAGGTAATAATTAAAGGAAATATTGTCATCTAAGAAATACTCTGAGAAAAACAATATTATACAGAAAACTTAAAAAATATATCAAGAAAACTGAACATATGTTTTCGGAATTTCACGTTTAGCATTAACTTCCATGCCTTCCAATTCTAGTAATTCGACCAATTTAGCACTAAAAATTAAACAAACTTAAAGTCCTGATCCTTATTAAGGAAATACGCTGAGGAAAATTTAATTGTTATTATAATTATTATTGAAATCGAAAAAAATATAAAGTTAGAATTTGTAAAAATCACACTCAAGAAAATCGTAATTTACGTTGATAAATGATGCTCAAAACGTTATTAAAATTACCTCATATAATAAAAGAACATTTTCTACAACGATTATACTAAAAAAAAATCTCTAAATCAATTTGTCTTTTTTTCTATAAATATTTTAAAATCATCATAAAACTACTATAAAATCGGACGCACGAAACAATTCAAATCAGTCTGCCGCGAGGCTTTTTAGAGAGAGGACGTATCGCTTGTACTCAGCGTTTCACCTTCGCGGCGCGTACGAATTTTATGCAAGTAACTCATAAACACATTTTGATACTTGGTACGTATTTTTTTTTTGTTATATTATTTGTTGTTTTTTTTTTAAATATTAACATTGATGATTGTAAATATTTCAGACAGAATGGGTAGAAAAACAAAATTATTTTTAAACAAAAAAAGGAAAGGATGTAATTTAGAAAGTCTGGCTTTAGCAAGAGCTAAAAGGTTGGTACCGAAAATTTATATTATACTCATACGTAACAAATATTATCAATATTCTTCTTAATCTTGTAACTAATAATTATCATATCATTAATTATCTTAATTTTTAAGTTTTTACAATATATATTATTATTATCCTACTAGTTCTACTTATACAACGTGGAGATGAAAATACAATAAAAAATTAAAACACTAATAATATTAGTCCATATAATATGTAGGAGTAACTTATTAGTCCTACATATATGGACTAATATTATAAGTGTTTTAATTTTTTATTGTATGCGTGTAATTTTTTAAAAATATTTTTAAAAAATCTAACAAAATAGCACGAAAATTATAACAAATCAGAACACCATTTGCAAATATCAGTTCACTAAACTGTATCATAATATAGTCCTGAAACAAAAGCGGTAACGGCGCGCGTGTGCTGAAATATTGTACCTATGTTTGTAATACGACGTGAATGGAGATTAGGTACCTAGGTCCTTTGTCGCTTTGTCGGCGCGCGGGCGGCGGCGCGGGCGGCGGCGCGGGCGCCCCGATTCGGCCGCGCGGCCGGGCGGCAACGTACCTACTCCGAGAAGCCGTGTAATGTAACGAGGCATTATAGATAATTTTAATTAATGACTACCTAGTATGCAGTTTTATGCATTTTCACCGCGTTAAAAAATAAATAAGGTCAACCGGGGCTGTTGCGTACCATTTTTCAATCACTCTAAATTAACATCATACCTATTATGAGCAAAATTATGACACTATGCACTTTTTTAAACTGTAGTCCATACTATGGCTTTTTTGTATAAAGTACCAGGGATGTTTTTTTGCCGGAGTTTTAAATATATATTAAATTCACTGTTTCTTTTTAATTGTCTTTTTTGACGCATTTACCCCGTTTTGGGGTAAATGTATCTTTCTTAAATAAATACTTTATTAATACCATTATATACAGGGTGTCCGGGCATCGATGTCGGATACTTTAAGGGGGTAAAATATGGTATTTTTTATCGACAAATCACGATTCCAATTTTCTCTAGCTACCTTCATTACAAAATGGCAGCCATTTTGTTTTTTTCAACTCGACGCGCGGGTGCTTGTACTGATTTAGTCATTGCTATCCATGTAAACGTCTTAGGAAGATGAAAGATGTCTCATTTGAAAGTAAATAATGTAGGGTATTATTGAATGTAAGATTTTATTCCATATCTTAATAATCAAATAACAAAAAATCATTACAAAAATAGAAATCAATATTTTTTTACAGATTTTTTCTGCATTTTTTAAATTTTTGTTAAAATTTGACCCATTAACCTACGTTTTTCATCTTGTTTTTTGATAGTACAGAATATTTACTTAAAAAAGAATCATACATCTTATAGCCTTATGTATGATAGTTCTAAAGTTACGATGGTTTGAATATGATCCTTAGCTAAGAAAATCGTCTCGTATTGCGAGGAGTGTTCGACGTGCTCGCCCATGGGACTGCGTTATTGGGATTATCTGACTTGGACTATTATTTAGTCCGTCTAAGTGAAGGTAATTAATAAAAAATTGCTACATTTTATTCCATATCTTTATCAAAAAATAACAAAAGAGGATGATAAACACAAAAACAATTATGTGTTTTCGTAATTTTTTTAGATTATTTGTCTTTTCCTTAAAAAATGACCATTAAGCTACTTTTTTCTTTGTTTTTGATAGTACAGCATATTTACTTAGGGTATCTATAATAGTTCAAAAGGTTAGACAGTTTGAATATGACCCTTAGCCATACAGTCCCACGGACGAGTAATCCTGAGAATGCGAGGCGATTTTCACAGTTAAGGGTCATATTCAAACCTCCGTAACTTTTGAACTATCATACATAGGGCTATAAAATGCATGGCTTATTTTTAAGTAAGTATCCTGTACTATTAATAAATAACAAAAAAAATTTAGCCTAATGGGTCAGTTTTTAAGAAAAAGACAAATAATCTAAAAAATATACGATAACACATAATGGTTTTTGTTTTTATCATCCTCTTTTGTTATTTTTTGATAAAGATATGGAATAAAATGTAGCATTTTTTTATTAATTACCTTCACTTAGACGGACTAAATAATAGTCCAAGCCAGATAATCCCAACAACGCAGTCCCATGGGCGAGCACGTCGAGCACTCCTCGCAATACGAGACGATTTTCTTGGCTAAGGATCATATTCAAACCATCGTAACTTTAGAACTATCATACATAAGGCTATAAGATGTATGATTCTTTTTTAAGTAAATATTCTGTACTATCAAAAAACAAGATGAAAAACGTAGGTTAATGGGTCAAATTTTAACAAAAGTTTAAAAAATGCAGAAAAAATCTGTAAAAAAATATTGATTTTTATTTTTGTAATGATTTTTTGTTATTTTATTATTAAGATATGGAATAAAATCTTACATTCAGTAATACTCTACATTATTTACTTTCAAATGAGACATCTTTCATCTTCCTAAGACGTTTACATGGATAGCAATAACTAAATCAGTACAAGCACCCGCGCGTCGAGTTGAAAAAAACAAAATGGCTGCCATTTTGTAATGGAGGTAGCTAGAGAAAATTGGAATCGTGATTTGTCGATAAAAAATACCATATTTTACCCCCTTAAAGTATCCGACATCGATGCCCGGACACCCT
The DNA here is from genome assembly GCA_958496195.1 of Timandra comae. Lineage (NCBI taxonomy): Eukaryota > Metazoa > Arthropoda > Insecta > Lepidoptera > Geometridae > Timandra > Timandra comae. Next base: position 1,986,946 of record OY292376.1, read on the forward strand.
GTATATTTTACCATACCATTTTGTAGAAGTGACTAGAGAAATTTGGAATCGTGATTTGTCGATAAAAAATGCATCATATTTTACCCTCCTAAAGTATTCGACATCGAAGTCCGGACACTCTGTATACAATAATGAAATACCTAAACGAAACGTATAATGTAAATTATATCTAATCATATCTTACGCAACGATTTTTTTACATAAGTATGTATTTTATACTTTAGACTTGATTTTATATATACTCATACTTTTGTCAATCACTTTTACACAATTTATAATTTCCAATGGATCAAAACCGTTCGGCCGGAGTATTCAGAGCGAGCGCGCCGTCACCACATAGACAGTGTGCATGCGGACACGCGTGCGCGTCTGTGTGAGTGAAAATTTGAGTTGTCGCGCGCCAGATCACGGCTCTTAAGTGGTCACAACAAATTATTTAGACCTTGTAAGGGTCTGAAAATGCTGTGAGCAGACCAAAAGTTATCAATAATCGCAATTTCGGAAAAAAAATAAAAAAAACAATTTTATCGATATTTTTTTTATTTTAACAACTAGGTTTTTTTTTGCCAAATTGTATCTCCCAAATAGGCCCAGGAACACGCCCATCACGTTTGGTCAACTCTCTACCAAACACCCGGTATACTAAGAAATTAGAATATTTCATCTTGATTCAGCTACTCACCTCACAAATCTTTTGTGGATCACATAAAGTTTTTTCTCACACAGGAATCGAACCCGCAAGCCTATGATTGGCAGCCCAATCTATTTTGATGCTTAGAATTAAGTAAATATTTTTAAGCTATTGCATAGCTTCTATCGCGGGCCTTGAGCGCGGGGACCGAAACCAGAAATTCCGTAACGAAAAAAAACCTCACGTTTTTATATTTTTTTTATCGAAATCTTTTTTTTTTGTAAATTTTCCAAAAAGTTTCTATAGTAATGTAGACAAAGTTTTTATTGTATAAAGTCCCAAGTACGACATCAAAATTTCTAAGGTTAGGATTGCAATACAAAAATAAAAAAAACAATTAGTTGATAAAATTGCTATGCAATATTGCCTACAAAGCGTTATGTGAATGCATCATTAGGTATTGTATTTGTGCATGGGGAAACGCAGCTAAAGTACATCTCCTTAACATTGAAAGAGCGCAAAGAGCTGTACTTAAAGTATTGCTATACTTGCCATTCAGACATCGAACTGAGGATGTATACAAAAAAGCAGAAGTTCTAACTGTGCGGAAACTTTATATATACCAAGTTCTGAGAAGGTATCATAGCAAAGTAGTACCACATCTGCCACCCTGTAACAATAGAACTGATCGATGCCCTATATCTAGAACTCGAAGTAAATTTTCACGAAAGCATTTTATTAACACAGCACCTATATTATATAATAAAATTCACAAACAATATAAAGTAAAAAAACTAAGTAGTAATAAATTTTAAAAAATAATATACGAATGGATTAGTAGTTTTGATTATGAAAGTGTTGAAAACCTGTTAAGTACATAAAATTAAAATTGTAATATACAAAAGACACACACACACACACACACACACACACAAACCAATCACTCCCACACATTACAAACACGCACGCACTTTAGATTATTTTTTAAATACTTATATTAATTTTTGTTTCTATTGTTTAGACTTAAATATGCGCATTTATGTATTGACATATTAATGTAACCACTATTGGGAGAAGACGCTGATTTCTGAAACACAGTTAATACTAGTTCGGAGATCAGAGGCTTCATAGGTATCGATGTAAAAAATTGTGTCAATAAATAAATTTATTATTTTATTATTATTAATAGCTTTACCGCGGCAGTCCCCGAGTGCCACATGTTTTTTTTAAATAAGTTTAATCCCCAGCTAGCGTACTCATTCCCTGATGATGCTAATATTACTAATACAGAGATGAGAGGTTTACCTAGACGTCATCACCGCGCTATCCAAATGCATGTTTGTGACCTCAATTCCAAGCCATGTTTGGTAAATAGCAAACTTTGTTAAAATACAAAGTACTGTTATGTATAGTCAACAAACTTCGTCGTTTATTTATCTTCAACGAGCGAAACTAAGAGTAAATATTGTGATTTCTTCACTACATAGTATAAAACAAAGTCGCTTCCCGTTGTCTGTCCCTATGCTTAGATATTTAAAACTACGCAACGGATTTTGATGCGGTTTTCTTTTATTAACCCCCGACGCAAAAAGAGGGGTGTTATAAGTTTGACGTGTCTGTGTGTGTGTGTGTGTATCTGTCTGTCTGTGGCATCATAGCTCCCGAACGGATGAACCGATTTCAATTTAGTTTTTTTTTGTATTAAAGTGGACTTACGTGCGAGTGTTTGTTTGATGAAAATCGGTAAACCCGTTTAAAAGTTATGGGGGTTTGAAAGTAATTGTGTTGAGGGTTTTTTATTTTTTTTATTTTAGATAGAGTGATTCAAGAGGAAGGTTTTTAGTATAATTTTATCTCCGCATTATCACGGGAGCGGGAACTATACGAGTAAAACCGCGGGGTGGTGCTAGTAATAAATATTGTGATTTCTTAAGCTCACAAGTGCAACGGCACTTGTTCAATACGTGTAAACGTTTATTGGTTTCTCTTGTGAATGTGTCAGCAGTTTCGTAATTGTAAACTTTCTTTTTCTATATTATTATAGTTATTTATAGAATAACGTAGAATTATTTTTATTAACAACTGGTTATTTGATATGCGTTTTCCTGTTTCTTTTACCTACGTGCTACGTGCTGTGGAAAATTCGGGAAAAATGTTCCTCATAGGAAAATTAGATGTCATTTAGCTTCCAGTTTAAACCTTTCACATTTATAAAATAATAATATTAGTTTAGACTAATGGGATTGGGGATCCTATAACTACTTATCTCTGTATCAAATTTCATCAAAATCGGTTCAGTGGTTTAGGCGTGAAAGCGTATCAGACAGAGTTAGATATAATACTTTCGCATTTATAATATTAAAATAAATAGACAGAAGATTGAACGTATGGGAAAGACTTTGAATCATGAACCTCCTGAATCCACCTAATTGTTCTGAATGAATACAGAAACCATCCATGTAAGACATTTTTATAATCCTTGACGAAACGGACATTGGTAGAGTCCTTAGCAAATGTTAGATATTGAAGTATCTTTACGGAATATTTTTTTCACTCGATAATATAATTAATATTAATTTGTCGACCTCGATGGCAGAGTGGTCACCATGCCGGACTGCCATCCGTAAGGTTGCGGTTTCGATTCCCGGAGTGCGGGGTGAATTTGTGTGAACCACAAATGTTTGTCTCGGTCTGGGTGTGTGTGTGAATGAGTGTGTGCGTAGTTTCTGATACCCTAGATACAAGTTTCGAACTTAGGGGTCAGTTACTATAATGAGATGATGTAGTGAATGATTATGTGTGTCTAAAATAATCGGTTGCATTTTATCAAACAGGTTTTGTTTTAGTTGAAAACGGATATTTATAGGCGGGATGTTTGGTCGCATCAAGTAAGGTTTCGCTCAAAGAAATACAACTGAGAAGGTGGTCAGGTTTTGAGGCGCGGGCCCCTTTCTTATAGCAAATGCTAATCTAGCTAATTCGGCACAGAAAACAGAATAAATGCATGTAAAACCGCGGACACACGTCTACCTACAATAATGCAATACAACGTTAAAATCGCGTTAGCGCCTCCAGCTAGTAGAAAGTGTTTCTTAGTACGAAGCCAACCAGTATAAGAAGACCTACTTAGAGAAATGATTCTTTAACGAATGTGTTTGAGGTGCGAAAGTCGATGGTTCAAGATATGTTGGTGATGTGAGATGACCGATTGAATGACACTTTGAACGTTTTGTTGAATTATTTAAAAGCAGTACTTTGCGGTTACGGGGATAAAATATAATGCCCATGTTACCTACTCGGTAAAGACCTAAGAAGCTGTTTAATGGTGAATGAATTTTCAAAATTATGACACACAGAGTCCACATAACACCACTGTCTTCTGTATCTTACTTTTTACTCTTACTTAAAATAATAGTTATTTATGGTACAAGCGAGGTAATCATCAATACACGCGTGTACCATACAACGTTTTTCAACACATTTGCGAAGAAATTATCATTTTTCGCTAATAAATAAACAGTTTTTCTATTCGCACGCATCCAACACAACAATGGTGATCGGCCAAAGACTAAAAGAATATACTTATTAAAAAAAATTGAATGAATGAATGAATGGAATCGACCATAGACCTACCAAAAGTAAGGAAACATAGTTGCAGTTTGTTTTTAAAATGTATGGACACAATTATTTTGGTATCGAAACTTTTTTAAAATGAAAGCAATTTAAAAAAACAATCTATAACTCACTAGTGAATAAAACGTGTCATTATTCAACTGTTTTTGCACAAATGAGAACCCCTTTATGAGCAAATGTGTTGAAAAAATATTTAAATTGAAATGACTTTGTAAAATAACAAACCAAAAAATGTAGTTTATCCGTGAAATGTAACACAAAACTGTACTTATAAATTGTTGCTTTATGAGATGGTTATAAAGGCTTCGCTTCGCTCGCCCTAAATATTATATGCCTGGTTTATAGAAAATCTATAGGTACCAAATTTTACCTATTATAAGTGTTTTGGCAGCCGTTCTTAAGTTAATGATAAAACTAATTATCTTTATTTATCCCCACTTTAATTTATTTACTTCTTAAATAACCAAAAAGTACCACTATAACTCAACAATAAACTAAAAAAATAAACCACCAAAGGTCACTCAACAATCATGTCAAATGCTAAATTAAACGTCAAACAATCAGCTTAAAAATAAAAATAATAAATAATTAAATTGTGTTCATATTAATAAAGTTAATTTAAAGAATTTATTTTTAATATATACAAAAATGTCTTCAATTGATTTCCCTATCCCCCTGTCGGATATAGAAGGGGTCCTGTCGTGGGTCGATAGTTTCAAGTTATCTCGGCCCACTAAGAAGATTAATAGGGATTTTTCTGATGCTGGTAATACTTACTTATTTTTCTCTTTTTCCTGTAAGCATATTAAGGGGTTCGATAACCTTACACACTTGTATTACTGTGAACCAAACATGCTTCTTATCTCGGTTTGGGTGTGTAAGTATATGAATGAGCATACATAAGCATATATTCTGGTACCCTAGAAACGGTAGACAAACCTAGTTGAAGATCAGCTATTTGAAGAAGATAGAGTAATTTACTATGTCACAAATTAATTATAATACAGTCGTGCATTACAGACCTCTTAAAACTTTTAATATCCCCGTAACGACAGACGACGTTGTTAGTACGAAAACCTGTATCAAATAGCTTAACCTACCCGAAACACGAAAACTCATTAAAGGACAATGGGCAGATTTGTATGGAGTGTGTCCCAAGTGCTGTAGCACTTCGTGTGGTACATCATTCGATAGCTATCGTTAAGAGGAACAAATGACTCTACGGGAGTGAAGCCGAATTCCCCGGCAGGAAAAAGTTACAGCCATTTAAAAAAAAATATATGCCTACTTTATGCAGGGAGTTCCAAGTGCTGTAGCACTTAGTGTGGTATATCATTCGATAGGTATTATTAAGAGGAACAAATGATTCTTCAGGAGTAAAGCCGAATTCCCCGGCAGAAAAAAGTTACAGCCATTTAAAAAAATATATATGCCTACTTTATGCAAGGAATTCCAAATGCTGTAGCACTTAGTGTGGTATATCATTCGATAGGTATCGTTAAGAAAAACAAATGACTCTACGGGAGTGAAGCCGAATTCCCCGGCAGAAAAAAGTTACAGCCATTTAAAAAAATATATATGGCTACTTTATGCAAGGAGCTAGCTATTTGGCTAAGCTACTAAACATATTTAAACACTATATTTCGCTATTTTTTATAAGTTATGATGAGGTAATAGTAAAGGAATAGGTAAGTACATAATATAAGAAATAAAATAAAAATAATATGTAAGATTTTGTGCGTCTTAATCACTATCATATCATTCTAAATCATTTTGAAGCTCCACTCTCCAACTTCCCAAGAACTTTGTCTGTTTTTTTCAGTAAGGCTATTAGTAATGGACTCCTTGAATCAGTTTAACGTAACACAACCGAGCATAGCTCATTTTTGTTCCCTCAAAGGCCATTTACACGGACTCCTTGAATCAGTTTAACACATCCGAGTTTTTTTTTAAATGGCTGTATCTTTTTTCAGCCGAGGAATTCGGCTTCACTCCCGAAGAATCATTTGTTCCTCTTAACAATACCTATCGAATGGTATACCACACTAAGTGCTACAGCACTTGGAACTCCTTGCATAAAGTAGCCATATATTTTTTTTTAAATGGCTGTAACTTTTTTCTGCCGGGGAATTCGGCTTCACTTCCGTAGAGTCTTTTGTTCTTCTTAACGATACCTATCGAATGATATACCACACTAAGTGCTACAGCACTTGGAACTCCTTGCATAAAATAGGCATATATATTTTTTTAAATGGCTGTAACTTTTTTCTGCCGGGGAATTCGGCTTCACTCCCGAAGAATCATTTGTTCCTCTTAACGATAGCTATCGAATGATATACCACACTAAGTGCTACAGCACTTGGAACTCCTTGCATAAAATAGGCATATATATTTTATTAAATGGCTGTAACTTTTTTCTGCCGGGGAATTCGGCTTCACTCCCGAAGAATCATTTGTTCCTCTTAACGATAGCTATCGAATGATGTATCACACTAAGTGCTACAGCACTTGGAACTCCTTGCATAAAGTAGGCATATTTTTTTTTTTAAATGGCTGTAACTTTTTTCTGCCGGGGAATTCGGCTTCACTCCCGTAGAGTCATTTGTTCCTCTTAACGATAGCTATCGAATGATGTATCACACGAAGTGCTACAGCACTTGGGACGTTTTGCCCAATATCCTTTAAAGCCACTTTTACAAACAACCCATCACAATCATAATTTCTCCGAACATTGCCCAACCATACTAACCATTCTCTTCCACAGTCCTCTTAGCAGAAATCCTGAGCGTGCACTACCCAAAACTGGTGGAGATGCACAACTACCCTCCGCGGAACAGCCACTCGTTGAAGCTGAACAACTGGATGACCCTCAACAGGAAGGTGCTGAAGAGGCTCAAGCTGAACCTGTGCTGCAAGACCATGGAACAACTCGCTAACAGCGTGCCTGGGGTCATTGAGAGGGTACTTGTGCTTGGTAAGGCGATAGTTTAGTAAACTTATGGTTGAAGTCAGGTTTTACATTAAGGATATTTATTGATATCTTTGATTTACACGAACACTTCATCAGCCTATACATTTAAATAAGATGATTTAGGTGGCGTCCGGTGATTGAACAATTCGTGATAGAACACGAACACTACACGTTGAAATAAATACTTAAACGGATTTTTATCGTGGTTGTATTTTGTGGGTTCTGTAAAGAATCCGAAACGTCAGAAAATGTAAAAACAAAATACAACCACGGTAAAAATCCGTTTGAGGATATTTAAGTTGCGTTCCGCTGATAGCTTAACGTCGCTTGAAACCTTCGAGATATTTCGGGCACTGTGTTTGGTCATCTTACGGTCCGCTTAGGTCTAATGCACGCCAATGGAAACGCATCCTTCCTTATGGCCCTAATTAGTGTTCTGTGGACATATTCCCGCTAGCGGGATTTCATTTTACTTACTTTTTACAAGCTTATAAGTTAGGGGTCAGTTACTATAATGAGATGTAAGTATTTAATGTAGTTAATGATTATGTTATGTTATACAGAAATCATGATAATGAATGAGACGATAGAGTGATTGATAGGGTAAAATGACAAAACATCAGTATTGTCTCGCATTTTACCCTATTGAAAGTTTTTATAAAAAGTGTTTTGAGAGTCGCAAAAATCAGTATTGTAATGGTTTTGATAATTCCAGTGCGAGACAAAATCCGTCGCGATGAAGAAAACAACAAAAACACAAAGAACTCCGAACAGAATCTGTCCAGTGGGGGGAGTTACTATGAGGCTTGTGGAGAAGACGGTTAGATATTTTAGTTTCTGATACCTAGACACCTTTATTTAATCTAGTTAGCATTTAGTTGGTGTATGAAGAGGACCCTTACCTTACCTTATAGCCCTCTGGGTTGAGAGGCCTCACCTTAACACAATTTTTAACTACCACGGGAGGTAAGGTCTCAAAAATTACGTAAAAAATATGATTTATAATAACAAATTTATTAATTAAATTTCAATTTTATTAATTGAAGATGATAGAGTGACTGATAAAATCATTGAAGGAAACTTTGCTCCACCGATCGTGGCTGGTGGTGATAGAAGTCATTTATCTAGAAAGGCTAAAACTTTAGGCCGTGTTATATCCCGAGGAACACCTAGTGAAGGTATACTAGTGACTTTTAATACGATATGACAGATTCCTCACATGGCAATGTTATTTAGAGTAAACTTCTATTTGTAATTTATTGTGAAGATATTGTTGAAATGTCTTAATAAATAAATAAATATGTCCTTTACAGAAAGCATCCTAGTAGTTCCTGTGAAGACGAGGATCAATGGTGTCCTGGAGACAGTGCAGCAAAAGGTTGTGAGCCACGAATCCTTTGTGTCCCTTAAAGAAGAACTGAAGGACGCCAAGGAAGTGTCGGAAGTTCTTAAACAAAAGGTAAAGTAACTTTAAAACTAAATACCATTTAGCTCAGTGACGTACATATTTTGAGAGAGGCCTATTTCTAAAAGTTGTCTGAGGTAGTAGTAGAGGTAAATGATGATGATTTTTGTTATGAAATCTTACAAAATACGACATAATATCGACTTTGCAATGGATTATCATTATATCATTTTTGCGGTAAACAGATAGTTGTTGATAAAGTAAAAGAACAGTTGGGAATAACATGTAGTCATATAAATTGCAAAAATATCAAATTCACTTTATTGCACTTACAGATGGAGCACCTAGAATGCCTGATGAAGCTAAAAGACGAAAGGATAGAAGAGTTACAGAAGCAATTGGACAGGAAACAAGCGAGACGCAAAGAGGTCGAGGCAATACAGAACAGTTTGGCTGTACCATTCGAGAATGTCGCTAGCCCTCAGCCACCCACTGTAATCTGCGCCCCAGTCATTACACAGTCCGCACAAAACATAAAACCGATCCCACTCAAACAAATAGAGTCAGCAACTAAGGTTGAAGACACCAAAATTCCAGTAAAAGTAGAATCTAACATAGCACTCCCCATATCAAACGCAAGTTACACCAAAGTCGAAGACGATGATAATCTAGACAGGATAAAATCAGACGTTTTCAAAGAAGTAGAAAATTTAGATATTGAAGAATTTAAAGATATTGAACCCGATAGTGTAACTACTATCCAAGATATTATACAGAAAGAAATCATTGATATAAGCGATCCGAAGGCAGATGAAGAAATTAAAATAGACGTTTAGATAGGTGAAGAGATTGTTTTAATATTTATTAATATCGGAAAATCTTTTAATCGTGTCGTATTTATTGTACCCACAAATGACCCCTGTCGTCGTTAATTAATAATAAATTGTTTAACTAACTTTTGAATGTATAAAAATGTTAAAAACAAGGAACGAAACACGAAATGCTTTTCAAATTTTTATTAGATTTTAGTCATTTGTTACTTTTAATTTAGAAATAAAGGTATACATAAAAAAGGATATGGTTTTTGGATTTACAATAACTGAATTATTTACAATTTTATGTACAACGTTACTATCTAACACTGTGTATTTGCTTGGAAGATGTCCAGTAGACTGGGATGTCTTCGCAGTACTTTGGTTATTTCAAATAGTCTGTTTCTTGTAGTGTTCTCATTATTTTGGGTTTCTCTGAAACTGTAGAAGAGCAAAGATGAGTTTTGTAGCAAATAATAATCAGAACCAATAAAAAATAAAATCGACACAACTTAAAAACACCCAGACCAAGACAAAAAAGTCTTTTGGCAAGGACGCTAAGGCTCTAGCTAGACACACGGACTGCAATACAACCGCAACGCAAATCGCAGTTCACGTGCAAATGCAGATGACAGTCTAATGAATCATACCAACTGCATTCAAACTGCACCTGAACTGCAATATGCGGTTGGATTGCATTTCGTCTGTCTTCTTCTTCTTTGCCCTCTAAACTCGGCCACCGATATGGTACTATCAGTGGCCTTGTAAAGGTCCTCGCGTGTGCAGGTGAGGTGACAGGCTTTTGTCTGTTTAGTCTAGAGCCTATCAGTCGCTCTACCAGTAGTGTCTTGCCAGCTGTTTTCGCTAAAGGAAATCGAACCCTTTACATTTTGCTTAGCAGCCAGAAACACTAAACAAGGTAGAAAGATAACTTCGCAGAACATTTTCGCAAATCAGCCGAAGCAGATTTTGTCCAAACAATCAGGATCAAACCAAGTAGTCCTAAAAATTCAAGTGTAGTAGATATAAAAGCATACTAACGTATCCTTACTGTCTTCACCAATAACTTTAAACCTGTTAAACTGAATGTTATCATCGAAGAAGAATTTGTTGTGGATCTCATCCATGGCCTGTTTCATGGGGAACAGATCTTCAACTGAAAGATGATGATCAAATTAAAGATAGAAGGAAAGGAAGTAGATGTTTAAGAAGCCAGTTTCTAACATCAGCTAGATGATATCAACTGTTTAACCGCTATAAAAAGCTATTAACATTGCTATGAAAATTAATAGCATCTTGTCGTGGTCTTAACCGCATTTTATAGAAATTCAATTTAAAATTATTTTGTTGGGGGACATTGCAGCTTTCCATTTTTGTTTGTCTACCTATATCGTCTCAATGCTGTGTCTCCCACCAACTCCAATCAAGGGTGATGAGATTATTTAACTTTTGTAGGCTACACTCTAAAAGCTGCCTGCTTTATTTATAAACATAACAAAGAAAGTAAGAAACATACTATTATAAATCCTTCCTTCACTCCCCACAGGCGTGGGACTGGGAGCGAAGCAGGTACACGGAGGTAGGGACAAGGACATATCGGAGGTCTGCGTCGCGATCCCCTCGATATGCGTCCATTCGTCCAGCGGGTCTTTCTCGAGTTCAGTCTCAGAGTCTTCTTTATCCTTCTTCTTCTTGTTTTCTATGCGCTGTTTTAGGATCTCGATTTGTTCTGGAAAAAACCGGTCATTGGTATATGACTTATCGGCACTTGGTCCCCATTTGGTCCCAAACTAAGGAAAGTTAGTAGGTATTGTGGATGATGATGTTTATGTTGAGTGGAAATCGAACCCTATTAAAGTTTTAGCATTTTATGGAGTATCTTTGGAAGTTAAGTTTAAATTATATTTTCCAAAGCTAGACGTTATTATATATTGTTTATTACGTTTATATTACAGTGATGTGCAGTCTACTGTACGAATACAGAACGAGTTGACACAGTGACTTTCTCTTTCTTGATATGTGTTCTGTAATCTTACATCAGCAAAGAAGCATAATCAAAAAACTAGCTAGCATATTTCCCTTTTTGTAAAAACCCTAAATACATCCAAGTTACAGAAAAACAAATCTTACCAGGAGAACAAGTCTCGTATTCATCAAAGGTTTGTTCAAAGTGCATGAACGGACTGGCCCTCATATAAGGAGGCAGAGACCTGATGAAGGAGTCCACCTGCATCCGCTTACACTTCTCCATGGGACAGACCTTCTCGTAGTTGATTTTGTGATCGTGGTCAGGCGTGTGGATACCTACTTGCAGGCTGTCGGTGTGCATGCTGTTTGGATGATGTTATTGTTTATTCTATGTTGTTTTAGACACGGTATGGATAATTCAGATTTTTTTTTCTTATTATGAAGTGAGAATGGTTTAATCTTAGGAATAACTAATCATCTTCAAAGACATTTGGAAGCTGTTGGTATGCATGCTGATCATATAACACCTTGACTGCTAGTGAGTCGGTTCCACCCGCGTAGTTCCCATTCTCGAGATAATGCGGAGATAAATAAATCTTACCCAAGCGAATTAGCTTCGTCATATTTTTCTTCGGATTCCTTAGCACGGGTGTGTTTCGCGTCGACACTGAAATTGAAATAAAGAATTTTAATAAAATTTTACAATACTGTAAGTATGCATAAGAGCCTATAATTGGCTTCCTTTCTGTGTTTTCAAGTGGGCGTGGTTGACGATATTCGAAACTATAAGGAATATCAAGAAATGCTCAAAGGAGGTTCGTAGCAGATTTTGATAAACCTAAATATGCAACATTGTATTTTTGAAAAACCAGTACCCCTGGCCAGGTGTCGAACCAGTTGACTATGCCAAAAATATACACTAAGGAAATTCCTTTAACTGAATAAACAAATAACTTCTTCTTCTTCTTTGCGTGTCGACTCATATTTTTTAACAAATAACTGTACTAACGGCTTATCAATCTCATTGTCATCCCAAGACTCCTCTCCTTCGTCAAACATGGACGCCCTCCGAGCACCGACATTGATAACAACGCGACTCACTTCACCGGACTTGTGTTTCACACGCTGAACAACAAATATTATACAAGTTATAATAAAAACATTAATAAAAAGCATTTAATATTTTCACATTCTTCTTTGCGTGTTGACTCATATTTTAGAGGACCAGAACTCGGCCAGCGATATGGCACTATCAGTGGTCTTGTAAAAATCCTCGCGTGTGCAGGTGTAGGGACACGCACGATGATGATGATGATTAAGGGGCTAATGCAACAAATCGAGATGATAATACTTATCGCGACTTTTGCTACTAATCGCGTAGTGTGCTACGAATCGCGAACTATGCTACGAATCGCGAATTATTGTGCTACGAATCGCAAATTGCGCTACGAATCGCAAATTGCGCTACGAATAGTGGATTGTGCTACGAATCTCGAATACTGCTACGAATGTCGAATACTGCTCCGAAATATTTTTATGCTTTTCATAAAAATGTGTAAGTAGTTTTAACTACTTATATGTCTTTATCAAACCTGCTATAAATAAAGATCACGACCAGGATTTTCTCGATATTACGTCCATGATACTAAGCTAGGTAGGCCTTATTTAGTATTATCTATTATCTAATTAAAATATTACATAAATATAATTAAATCACTTACAAGTTTGGTTGTAGATGCTATTTCCATGGAATCTCTCGCTCCCAAAATGGTCGCTCTATTACTGTTCGTTTGGCGTACTGTGTTTGATGTACTGTAAAAATGAATATTATGTTTAATTCGATCCCAATAATGTATCTTAGATAACTGTAGGCTAAATTGCAATATTATTTCTTGCCGATTCTTCTCGGCTATGTTACACCGAATCGGTGGTAGATTCATTGACGTTCATAAGTGCCTCAAGCCTTATTGAGGCCATCCTTACTAATCTTCTATATCCCTATCTCTACTAATCTCACTTCCCTACTAATATTATAAATGCGAAAGTAACTCTATCTGTCTGTTACCTTTTCACGGCTAAACTACTGAACCGATTGACTTGAAGTTTGGTACAGGGGTAGCTTATGTTCCGGGAAAGAACATAGGCTATGTTTTATCCCGAAATTCCCAAGGGATCGGGAACTACGCGGGGCACAGCTAGTAACTGAATATATAATTTTGACTTTGAGCAATGGACTTTAGTATTTCTCATACTCATATCTAAATGTAGCCAGTTTATAATAAAACCAGATTTTGGCGTAATCTTATTATTATACGTACTAAGTACTAAACTATAGAATATAATATAGAAACAAGACTAGACTACAAGAAAAAAACATTACTAACATAAGTTTGAGTATAGATCCCATATTTCCTCGCATATCTATACTCGCCAACGTCACTCTATGGGGCTCAGGAGTCGTTAACGACTGGAAATTATATATATAACTTTATATTGTTTGTAGTTATGTGATAATACATAGATTTTATTATTGTAAAGTATAGAGCATGAATAGCGTAGATATTAAGGCCTTTGTCTTTCAATCGGTAGGTGTCTGTTTCTCCCGGTATCAACCAATGTGTTTATTTTGGAATTCATAATAATATGTAAATTTATTCGACGCTCTTACGGTGATGGAAAACATCGTTCAGAAACCAGCACACATCTACGAAGAAATTCTAAGGTTGTGTGTGAAGTCGACCAACCCGCACTTAGCCAGCGTGGTTGACTAAGGCTTGATCACCCTATACCAGTTTAGGCTCGAGCCGATTGGTGGGAACGTAGGTATGATGATGAAAAAAGCTTACCGCCCTAGAACTCTTTCTTTCCGGCTCCCCATAGTAACACTCGAATTTCTCGGGCAGCGGCACCCGGCTCAAGTACTCATCCTTGATGACGTCAGCGTTGTTACATTCCGAGTTTAGGAACATTTCGTTGAATACTAAAATGTGACAAATAAATATTAATGGGCTAACAGACTCCGACAAGTTTAAACCTCTTAATATTTTAACTATTCTATTATACCTTTATTATTTCCAAATGATGAAAAGTAACGCCTACAAAAAGCGTTACAGCAATATTACGTAGTGTTAATTTCAAGGCGCGTAACTATATTCATACACTATAAGTACCTACCACGTAATTTAAATAACTACGTATGTAAGTTTTTCATAAGCCCTATATTTATTGACCAATTTACCGTATCTCTTCCATTTAGCGGGTGCAGTTTTAGTTGCTTTCACAGTGTTCAGCACTTCACGCCTCTGGTCGGGGTTGAATTCGGCCATATCTCCAAACATTAGGAACGGTCGACAGTCGCCGTCTAACTGTTCCCACCATGGTTTGTCTTCATCTGTTTCTGGTAGTTAAATAGGATAAAATGTGGGTAAAAAGTTAATTTATAAAAAGTTACCGCCAAAAATCCCAACAACAAGATGGCCGACTACGCAGAAAGCAGAAACAGCTCAAATTAAGTATTTTTTATAACTTGGACTGTCCTTGGTCAGCAAGCCAGTATAAATGACACTGGAATATAAACCCTCAATTATAAGTTTTATGCGGGCAAAGATTTTCTTTCTCTAATGTAATTTTTTTGAGAGAAAGAGAATCTACACTCTATGTAGGTAAGTACTAGGAAAATGCCTTTATTACAAGTGAAAATATTACGTAATCTATCAAGAACGATTACGAGTAGAACTAATTTTTGTGTGGTTAATTAGAAAATTAATTTGAAAATGGAACGCATGTGTCACCTACAGGTTGCGCCATTTTTAAATTTTTTTGTTCCTCGTCGGCACAATCGCATGGATCCTCTTTAGGGTCGTCAACTATTGATGCGTCCGTGGACAGCAGACGGGGCATGTCGAAGAAGTACTGGTTCGTTTCAGGGGTGCCACCCGTGTAGTCGTATATGAACTTTTGGAACTGTTGATTAGGTAATAAATACATATATTGCACATCGTCTTATAACATGTTCCTAAACTAAGGAAAGCTTGTGGATAAAAGACAGACAAACAATCATGTGCACACAAATGTTTGTCTTGTCCGAGAATCGAACCCGTCACCACTTCCGTGAGCGTCACTTACCAAATAAACTACTACTACAAACTGATTTTAATGCGGTTTTCGAGGTTTTTATCAAGTGATACTTTATTGTATGACTAACAAACAAAATAAATGAACGAACCTCCTTCAATACTATCACCATCTTGTCCCTCCACTCCTGGTCAACCCTAGCGGCAGTTTTATATCCTCGAGATAAATGCAAAATTAAATCTTGTGCCTCCGTTAAGATGCCTTGCAAGGCTCGGATGTAGTTTGTATATTCTGTAATATTCGATGTTTTTTACTTTGTGTTTTAAAATTGTTAAGTAAGGTACCTATTTAAGTTTCAAATAAATTAATATAAAAAGCGCGCGGAAGAGGCCCGCACTTATCAAAGAGGCCCGCGTTATGCGAGTGGGGAGGGAGTACCATGAAGTTGTAGGTAAAACATGGAGCCCACACTTCGAATACCTACTTGAAGCATACCTATATGTATCACTATCGCGTCTCTGTGGGTAGGCTCTCTCTTTCTAACTAAGGTAACCTCTAGAAAGAGAGAGTCTGACTAAAAAGAGAGATCGGCCCACAGAGACGTAGGTATTTGACTCAAGCTGTTGTTCCAAATTTGGGCTCCATTTTTTACCTACAACTTCATGGGGAGTACCAACGATTTCAATC
This sequence comes from Timandra comae, assembly GCA_958496195.1. NCBI lineage: Eukaryota > Metazoa > Arthropoda > Insecta > Lepidoptera > Geometridae > Timandra > Timandra comae. Next base: position 2,003,127 of record OY292376.1, read on the forward strand.
ATTTAGTTCATTCACTCATTCAGTCGCCATGGAGTTGGAGTGTTTCACCCATGTTCCACCGGTGTCGACCGTGCTTTTTGTCTGCGCGCGTTTTACTTATACAATGACTCGACAACAATCGGGCGGCAAAAATATCTAGAACATCACAACATAAGCAACATAGAAGTCGCTCCAAGCGAACAAATGATTATAGACTGGGTAAATAATTTCGAAGAGACTGGCTCAAAAGTGGTTCGACGATGGTTAAACCCATGAAGTTGTAGGTAAAAATGGAATCCACACTTCGAATACCTACTTGAAGCATACCTATATGTATCACTATCGCGCTCTCTGTGGGCAGGCTCTCTCTTTCTAACTAAGGTAACCTCTAGAAAGAGAGAGTCCACGCTAAAAAGGCCCACAGAGACGTAGGTATTTGCTTCAAGCTGTTGTTCTAAGTGTGGGCTCCATTTTTACCTACAACTTCATGGTTAAACTACAAGTCGACCACAGACGAAAGAAAACAGAAGCGTTCCTTAAGGTTCCAGTGTATCAAAGTAACAAAGAACATAGTTACAGAAGATTTTAGAGAAGGATTTCTTCACCCATTCAAGATTCTATTGGTACCTACAGGAATTAAAGGATACTGATTCCAAAGCTTAGAAAACAATACTCTCTACTCTACGCTCCATAGACTAAATATCGCAATTGAAATGTTGATCCGCACTTCATAATAATATGTTTTTTTCTCTGATGAGAGATACTTCGATATACGGACATGCGGTGCATGTAGCGAAATTGCTGATAATGAAGTTGCGAAAATCCAAATCGAATACAGAAAATTCCTAACACAGCCCTGTGACAGTTTGGGCGACTATTCCACTCACACATCGCATCGGCCATTACATTTGTGAGGACAACAGGGATCTCGGAGTTATTGTTTAACTAAGCTGAGCTGAGACTAGAAAATAAAAACTTTTCTAATACATTTTGTTATAGTTTTATTTTGTACACTTAGGACTTCAGCCCCCCTAGCATTGTGCGTGATAAAATATATTGACACCGAAATAATGTCTATTTTGCGAGCATGACGATATGATAAAATTAAATATGGTGGTTATATTTATCATATTTTGACAGTTAGATGTCGATAAATCGCCATAACTATCGCGTTTTCGAAGTCATGCTAGCTAGCCCGGCTGGGCCCTATTTGGAACTACAGGTTGTCAGATTTCATGAGTACGGAGAATAACCATTTTTTCTACCCTCTATAAATTGAGTAATTCATGAAAGAACGTTCCATTTTCCATTTCGTTCAATTTCAAATTACAAATTGTCAATTTCCAAGTTTTTTTAATTGCATTGTATGACATTTAGAAATAAGGGTTGCCATTAATAATTATTACGATTAATCGATTTAAAAACGGACTAAACTATCGATACCAATAATTTAGTTTTCATTAAAATTATATTATGTATTTTGTTACTTACCTTCTTTCATTCTTAACTTTTCCAGAGTACTGCGTCTTCGTTCTGTGCACATAACATACATAAGCCCCGCCAAGTTCTTACACTCTAATTGTGTTTGAAGTGCTGTGATCTTTTCTTGTCTTTCCCTGTGAGCTTCACAAAGCATGTGCGATGCTCTTATTTGTTCATTTCTAAATTAGGGAAACGGCATTATTATTTTTACTAAGAAATCTTTTTGAAAATTATAAATGATCTTGTAGAATTATTAAAAATTCTTGATATTACTTACAATAAAACAAAGTCACATCGTTCTTTCAAACTGTTAATTTCTTTTTTCATACGTTCTTCAAAAATAGCGTTTAATTCCTCTTCTCGTTTCTTCAGTAATTTCTCTACTTCTTGAGGAGTTAATATATTCTTACAAGTTCCTTTGGGGCAGTCGGCTCGACATTCATTTGTTGGTACCGGCGGCGGTGGTACCGGTTCATTTTTACTCTCTTCTTTAATAACTTTCAGCTTATCATTCGACATCTATAAAATAAATAGGTAATAAATATCCAATAATTGTGTATGTGTTGAAAAGAAGAACTATTGGTATAATATATAGGTAGTTATTTGAAGTTTAATTAAAAATCAATGTAGATTCTGAGTGAGTTCCCATACTTCTAAACCGCATAATGAGCACAAACCTGAACGAAAACTTTTCCAAGAATATTTACCAGTTCTTTTATCATAAGTTATTCTATTCACTCTCAACATGTAGTACAGTCTCGGAATGAAAAGGTTCGTCAATTTTCAAATTGATTCGTTTAATGTATCGCGAAAACATATTACCTTTTGAAACTATGGCAAAGAGAAGACTCGGGTTAGGGAAAATAATGTTCTACTGCTCGATAATAAAGTTCAAAATTATTCAGATCAGTGTTGTTTGACATTATAAATATCCTGTCAACAAGATTTTTGATAAACTAAAACCTTCTTGTTGGTTCAACCTGCCATTATTATTTCTGTTAAAACTATTGTCAATCGGTCAATGTCGTCATTGCAAAATATCAAAGAGGTTTTTATATGCCGCGCTCCCAAGGCAGTGTTTAAGAAAGGATAGAAAAATCAAGCAAAACCTTATTCGATAGCAAACGTCATTCTATTTATTTAAATGTTAGCATCACTGTTTCTTACACTTGTATGTTGGCATAATTGTTTCTTGCAATACTAGTGCAAGTGAAAACCAACTCTAAGGTGACGAACCTTTTCATTCCGTGACTGTACAATAACATGTTTAGTTCTTATGACAAAACTAGAAAAATGTACAATATCGATTTAAACCATCGTTAAAATATAGCAATTTTTACAATCGACTTTGGGATGGTATATTTTTGTAAACACTACCAAATGTCATTTGACAGTTAGGGAATTTTAATGATGGCAATCGGATAAATAGTGCTGTCGTGAAGTTCGTAACATGTGATGCTTCGTGAAAAGTGTTAATTTTTTTACGAAAAAAACGTTTTAATGTTTGTAGTCGTGATTGAAAAGTGCTAAAACATTATATTTAGTGATAAGTGCATAGTGTTTTGTGTTATAGACGTGAAAGTACCAAAATATATTGTACATGGGTAAAGCCGTCACTTGAGGTTGTAAGGTTAGTGGTTTTTTCGTCTGTTGTTTGTCTTAAAATAGATTTCTGTGCGGGTCGCAATGATATTTCAGTTTTGTTTGTGTAATGCCTTCATGTGACTTTTCAGTTTTTTCATGGGACCTTGAACTAGAAATCTATCAGTCGTTTCAATCAAGGTTAGGTTTACGCGGGTGAATTTTGTCACATTACAATTGTGTTTATTTGTATTATCTTTTTGAATAATGCATAATAATAAGTACGAAACTAGTAAAACGCATTCAAACGGCATTAAAAGTGTTTATTGAACGATTTAAAACGTAAAAATCGGCGTTTTCTGACTTAACCTATAAAGTTAGTATTTGGTGCAAATTTTTTGCTGCAACTTTTAAGTTTACCGTTATATCGCGAGCGCGTGTGTAATTGCTACCATTATTGTGTTGTGAGAGTTTCTTCGGTGTGGATTTCGCGAATATTGTGATGGAATCACGTGACTGTGATGGTTTCGCACAACATTTCCAGTTTTCGCGCATGGCATGTCTCGGTCAGGTATTTTGGTCCTTATCTACCACCGCGGCGCTGATACGACACTTTACAATCACGTTTCTTCTTACACGAGTTCAATTATTACAATAATATGATAAATACAATCCATATGGTTATTCTTTGTTTGTGATTTGTGTTATTATTGTTTTTAACTCATTATAAATTCATAGGTTAAAACATTAGGTTAAACTAACTTACTATCTTTAAAGTTAATACATTTTTACTTGTAATTAATGAATTCTAAATAGGCAATTATATTTTCAGTAAAATACTAAATAAATTATAACTACCACTGAATATAATTCAGTTATTTATTTACTTTGATGACATAGTTGTTAGGTTAGGACTTGATTCAAAACAGTCACCAAAGCAAGAAAAATATTTGTAACTTTGGGTTTTTATCAACATCATTTAAGTATCAAAATTAGGCTTTGAAGAAGCACTAACAGTTTTCAAATAGTTTATGAAAAAAAACATTAATTAATAAAGTTTATAAATTATAAAATAATAAAGATTCACAAATACAGGACAGTTTTCTAACTACAATGAGGGTAATGTTTAAGGAGAGCTTCCATGTTGTAAATGGTGTTATTAACTACACTTATAGCTATCACTACATAGTATAAAACAAAGTCGCTTTCTCTGTCCCTGTGTATGCTTAGATCTTTAAAATTATGCAATGGATTTTGATGCAGTTTTCAGTAATAGATAAAGTAACTCAAGAGGAAGGTTTTTAGCATTTTTTTCCCCACATTCCCATGGGATTGGGAACTACGCGAGTAAAACCGCGGGGTACAGCTAGTTATTATAAAAAGGAAAGATTTGATTGATTGTTTGTTAAAAGTAAAATCAAAAACTACTGAACTGATTAAAAAAAAATTATCAATGGATAGCTACATTTGCAGCAAGTAAAGTAGGCTTTATTTCATCCCTGTATTCTCACAGGATCATTAAGCGGGTGAAATTGCAGACTACTACTATTAATTTCTATACAACTAGTGGCCCGCCCCAGCTTCGCACGGGTCCAAGTTTCCCGTTTGCTTTTCTAGTTTTTTTTTACATAAGAACCTTCTGACAATAACAAACACAGAAAAATAAGAATTAGCCAAATCGGTCTAGCCATTCTCAAGTTATTGCGTGACAACGGGAAACGGGTTTCATTTTTAAATATATGTACATTAATTTAATTTGCATTTATTAGTTATCAATAGTTAATATTTTATGTAAGGTAAACTTAAAAACAATTTAACTAATAATAAGATGATTTTTATTACAATTTTGTTTTGATGTGTCCAATAGATAGAGTATGGTCTGGCGATAAGCATGTTTTTGAGATTTTTAATTAGGTACGTGCTTTAATTATGGACAGATAAGTAAATAGGCATAATAACTTCTTTGTGTGTTATTTTACTTGTATTAGTTAAAATTAATAATTTTTTGACCAACATACACTAAACCAGTTCAAGGTTTTCAATCATTTATTTGAAAGGGGTTTTTGAGCTACCATTGCAGTTGATCATAGATAATTTACCCTCATTTAGGGTAAGCTATTAATCCAGAGAGAAAATATTTAAATTGTATATGTGTGTGTGTGGTTTCTGATACTGTAGGTAGATACAGGTCATAAGTCTAAGAGGTCCGTTGTGTGTAAAATAAAGAAGAGTTATTTATGTGAAAGTCCTTATGAATGTTACATCATAAGTAGCTATTGCCTCTTTATTGAGGAAGGTTATGAAGGTTTTAGAACTTAGTTAGGGGTCAGTTACTATAATGAGATGATGTAGTGAATGATTATGTTATTAAATGTTATGGCCTAATATCTTCACGCAACTACCCAAGGCAGTGGTGCGCAAGAGTAAGGCATCATCATACTGCCAGTTAATTATCTATATATATAAAACTCTTCTGTTACTGAGTGACATACTGACTAACAGACTACACACAGCCGAAACTACTGATCGTAGAGAGCTGAAATTTAGCATGGGTTTGTTAGGGGGAGTAAGCTAACACTAAGAGAGGATTTCTGGAAATTCGGGGTAATCAACACAGTATTTTATAATATAGTAGGATATAATGATTAAACAACAAACCTTTACTTAGTTATAATACCCGAGCTATCTCTGAAACTCCAGTGTGAATATAGCAACAGCAAAGATGTCTCCAAATCAGAAGTGTATGTATGTGTAGACTATTTCATTTGTGTTTTCTATGTATGGGATATTATTTACTGTTTAAACTTCCATTTAGATGTTGTTTTTGTGTTTTTTGTTTGTTGTTGATGTTCACTGACAGTTATCAGCTGTTGTTTGACAGTTGACAAATGAGGCTTTTTATTGAAAACTTTTTAGTAGTGCAAAAAGTTTGGTCTTCAACATTTTTAAAGAAAATATTAATAAATTAATTTGATTATACCTATTACTTATCAAATGCAAGATTTCGTTATACTTTTGTCAGAAATATATTTTTTTGTTGGAATGCCGGAATAAACAAGAGGTAGCAGCAAAAACAACATACTTGTTTGCTCCTTTCGATTTTGAGTAGGCAATTATATTAGAATATTCTAGATCTTTAGAATATTCGATTGGCTACCATGATTTTTTGAACATGTTAGGAAAGGATTTAAATAAATAAAAATATATGTTTATTGTCAAAAACAAGAGACTAAAAAAAATAGCTTGAAGTTCGACAGAGCAATTACCTACTTTTTAATGAAATCTTATCCTAACTTCCTAACTAATATTATAAATGCGAAAGTAACTCTGTCTATCTGTCTGTTACCTTTTCACAGCTAAACTACTGAACTGATTGACTTGAAATTTGGTACAGGGGTAGCTTATGGTCCGGGAAAGAACATAGACTACGTTTTATCCCCAAATTCCCACGGGATCGGGAACTAGGCGGGTGAAACCGCGGGGCGATGCTAGTAAATAAATAAAAATACCTATGTATGTTTCTTGTCAAAAACAAGAGAAATAAAAACAACTTGAGCTTGAAGTTCGAGAGAGCAATTACCTACAGTTTTAATAAATCTTATAAAAAATATGATTCATGTCTATCGCCCAACTTATTACATAGGTTGTGCAATTGAATGCAATGCGTTACCTTATTATGAACTTGACCTTGTTAAGTATTATCATTCGAGTATTATCTACAACAGGGGGCTATCTCTGTATAAATAAATAGTATAATATCAAATATAAAGATGGTATATGTAAAAATTGTAATTAATTGTAAACATTGTAATGATGTTTTCAATTGTTGGAATTTTGATTCACTTTTCTTTTAATTTTGTCACTTTAATTAAATCAACCATGTAGTTGTTAGTAGGTACTTATGACCCTGCCTGCTACCAAAGGTTTCGGGTTTGATTCCCGCTCATGGCAAACGGTCATGAACATGTTTATTTGTCTTGGTCTGGGTGGATGTCTTTCTATATCTATTTTAAGTAGGTACTTAAGTGTATGTTTTCAAAAAAGTGTTCTAATACAAATCATTGTCTACTATCGAATCATTACTACAAACTTTGCTTAGTCTAGGACTAAATGACGATATTGACCGGATATTTATTTAAGACCGGCGACGCGCGTGACTCTAGCTGCAGGTGTCCATTGGCAACGGTCGCATACCATCAGGTGACCTGGCTCTGCACCATAATAGAGATAAAAAAACTATAGCTTATTAATAAATTTAGTAAAATTTTCGACCAGACCTAGCCGCCTTCAAGCTTCAGTAGCTCAATTGATTAGAACGGTGCTACGGTTCAGCTTGGTCTTAGGTTCAAGTCCCGGATGATAACTTTAAATGCATTTTTCAAAATTACTACGTCTCAACACATGACATTAATACATATACTCGTAATGTTATGTAGTACGAGTATGTTCCCACGGAATTTGGATTTTACGAAAGTGAAACTGCGGGATTCTGCTAGTTTACTTCAAAAAACAACAGAATCGAATGCCGATTGATAATTCCTATCCAGCAGTATGACCTTTAAAATTTTCCTTTTAACTTCCGGAACAAAACAGTTTTAAACTAAATAGGTTCCTCCATTTTGAAGACGTTTGATTAAAACATGAGTTTGTTACTAACCTTGATTTGGAAGAATACATCTAAAGTCTATAAACGGATAATTTATGCCTACCTATACTATTTTGTTTCCAACTGTCTTATTTCTCGTATAATTCGGAAACGGCTCGAACGATTTAGATAAAATATTCTATTAACATTGGTTTTTATTCTGTCTCTAATATCTGAACTTTCTGAAAAGAAAATTCGTAATATTTTGTATGTCCAGGAATTTAATTTAATGTTGTACTAGCAGCGCAGTCCCACGCTCCCGTAAAAATCCGAGGATAAAAATGCTAAAAACCTTCCTCTTGAATCACTCTATCTGTTGCTGAAAACCGCATCAAAATCCGTAACGTATATTTTAAGATCTAAGCATAGGTAGTTAGGTACATACATCGGGATATACAGCGGGAAGTGATTTTGTTTTATACTATTGCTAGCCCGCGGTTTCACCCGCGTGTTTCCCGTTCCCGTAGGAATATGTGGATTAAATTATGCTAAAAACCTTCCCACTGAATCACTCTATCTATTGAAACAAACCGCATCAAAATCCGTTGCGTAGTTTTAAAGATCTAAGCATACATAGGGACAGACAGCGAAGCGACTCTATTCTCTACGTTAGTGATGATAGTATCGTTATATACAGGCTGCAAATTGTAATAAAGATCGTGTCCAATCTTTATCTTTTTCCTATCTAATCTTATATTTAGAGCAGTTTCTAGTCGCTGTGTGTCTTACTGTTATCCTGAGATGACGTAGAATTCAATGTCATTGTCGGTACCAGATCATGGTATTTATATTAAGTACTAGCTGTGCCCCGCGTAGTTCCCGATCCCGTGGTAAATTCGGGATAAAACGTAGTCTATGTTCTTTCCCGGGCCATAAGCTACCCCTGTACCAAATGTTGAGTCAATCGGTTCAGTAGTTTAGCCGTGAAAGGTAACATCCTCGATATAGGTACCAACGCACTAAGCGGTCTGCCGGACAGCTAGCCGCATGCCGGCTAATCGCATAGTGCGTTGACCATAAGGTAACTCCTAATATCAGAGAAATACCTTTGGTTTGCAGTTGAATCTCTTAAGATTTTACTCAAATACAATGAAAAGGGAATAACCGCAATCATTAAATGTGTTTTCGTGATCTCTAACGACTGCCATGGTCGATGATACATTTTAGCCGCCCTTATATATACAATTGTCAATTCCTAGATCATTTTTACAATACAGATAATTAATATGAACGAATGAATGAGGTTGTGCGTAGTTTCTGATACCCTAGATACAAGTTTCGAACTTAGTTAGGGGTCTGTTACTATAATGAGATGATGTAGTGAATGATTATGTTATGTTAATTTAACAAGAATCATTAAAAGCTCTCTCTGATAAAATATGTTCTCCAGAGTTCCGCCTTCAAAATGTGTCGCGGTAAATTCAAACTTTCATAGCCTACCTTAATTTCACTCATCCTACTAATATTATAAAGCCGAATGTTTGTTTTGAATAAACCTTATATCTACATATACATACAAAATCACTTTAAATCGAAAGGCAAGTTGCACTTTTGCCAACGATGTAGTAATTTTCATCAATGAAAAACAATAATGAAAATTTTTAAACTGAATGTTTACTAATGAGTAACGACACTATATCTCGACATTCACTACATAGTATAAAAAAAAGTCGCTTTCTCTGTCCCTATGTATGCTTAGATCTTTAAAACTACGCAACGGATTTTGATGCGGTTTTAATTTGATCCCCATATTCCTACGGGAACGGGAACTACGTGGGTGAAACCGCGGGGCACAGCTAGTATTCTATAAATGAAACACTGTTCTACAATTATTATTTTGTTTATTATGGGTTGAGTTCTTTGTTATCGGCAAGACCATTATCAGATTAACGTATTCTATTGGTGACGTCAAAACCTAGTCTTAAAATAGATCTAAATGATACGTACCTATGTCGTCCTGCATTTTTTTACACGCTTTTTATTAGCTTCACCTGTATTTTTGTATGTTTGTAAGTGTAACCGACTTCTTTTTATGCATTATATGAGTTTTAGTTTTTGTAAATATCAATATTCTATTATTGTAAATATGAAATTAACTTTATTTCGTATCGTGTTCTAAGTATGATTAATTTCATTAGTCACTAGAGATAATAAATGGCTTTTTTATTTGATATTTTTTGTGTGATAGTGATAGCATACAGTACTACTCATCATCATCAGCTCATTACAATGTCCCCACCGAGGGGCACGAGCCTACCCTGAATTAGGGTGATTAGGCCTTAGTCAACCACGCTGGCCAAGTGCGGGTTGGTCGACTTCACACACAACCTTAGAATTTCTTCCCAGGTGTGTGCAGGTTTCCTCACGATGTTTTCCTTCACAGTACTACTATGAATCATTTATTCTTATACTAGCAGAACGCGGTGTTAATCGCATAAATCCCAAATGGAATTTTAGGGATAAAAAGTATCCTGTGTTGTACCTTCGTTATTACTGGTTATTAGGAACATCTTGTACCAAATTTCAACAATCTCGGTTCAGTAGATTTTTCGTGAAAGAGTTACAAACATCTCTCTATCTGCATCCTCCGTCAGAAACTCTCGCATTCATGATTAGGATGAATAAAGTAAAATAATAAATCATTTATTGCTACATTAATATTACACATTACATAATAAAAAACACTTGAAACTAGGAACAGAAAAACATGTAGCAATGGGAGCCGTCTTCAGCTTTAGCTGTACTGAGACCGAGATCTTAAATAAGTAGTTATAAGTTTTAATCCCGGTAATTAAGAACATTCCTACAAAAGTTTGGGTCCAATAATTTCGGAATCCATTCATTACACACAAACATAAAGTTAATTAAAAAAAATAAGAAACCGACTTCAGCACTAATAAGTAAGAAAATAATAAAAAATAAACGATATTATTAATACATATTTACAATTTATAATTAGTTACTTTTGGAGTCAGTGCCAGCCCAGGATAGTTTTTTTTCCTTATAAGATAGCACGAGACGCGCGTATAATATTAATGAAGGCTTTGGCTGTCACCGACTTCAAAAGTAACTAATTATAAATTGTAAATATGTATTAATAATATCGTTTATTTTATATTATTTTCTTACTTATTAGTGCTGAAGTCGGTTTCTTATTTTTTTAAATTAACTTTATTTTAAAATTTTTAGTGGGAAGCAAGTCTCCTTCTACAAAAGACGCTTAAATTTTCCTCCAGAAGAGCTTTTGACTCGTGGATCACTTGAATCCTTTTTTGTGAGGAAGACTTTATGTCTTTCCTCTGTCCAGGGGAACGACGGGGTATGTCGGACTCCGCGCCGCTAAGATAGAGCGGCGACGCGCTTACCGACTAAAACCCCTCGGTGCGCCACCTCTGCGCTTATGGCCAAAACCGGAAGAAACGCGGCTGCACGCTACTACGATCCCGGACAGCGCCTCTACCCTGTTAAGGGCTTCTCCTCCGAGCTAGAATGTAGCTCTAGGCGGCAGATGTTGAGTTACCCCCTTCCGAAAGCACCGCGCGCCACCTCGAGGCCTATATGGCGGCAGTGGATCTCCCCCCGGGGATCACTGCCGCAGGTCGGGCGTATGGTGGTTGCAGGACAAAGTGGTAGTCCCGCTTCCGTCTGCCCAACCTTCTGCTGCGGATAGTATTAGTGGAGAGGGCTTCGCGCTCTCTCTCCGCAGCTTTTTTTTGCGAGAGTACGACCTCACAAAAGTTAGACACTCCAATCCAAAACCTCTCCTCGCTCACCATAGCAGAGACTACATTTGGCAAGGAGAGGTCGTTTCCCACGATTGCCGCGAGAGTTGCGAGGGCAATAGCCTCTTGCAGGGATTTTTTCGCTGCTCTATAAGTGTTAAGCAGTTCAACCTCAACGGGTACCGCTTGAATCCTGTCCCATGAGCTGATGTTACTCATGATTCATAATCTAACACAACCCTGCATTTTATTACTTCTTTTTAACTTCATCATCCCATTTAAACCATCATTTTATTACAAAACTTCTTTATAACCACAAAGGTATAAGAACTTTTTAGAAAATTAACCAAAGTCAAAATAAAAACGAAAATAGAGGATGACGTTTTTACAGTCTATTTATTAATTAAAATAATATATACAATCTAATCTGGTGCAGTGTTTGTTTGTAATATCTAAATATTTTTTTTACGAAAAGTTTTATGAAAACGCTCTGAAGATATATGTGTAATAGGTACCTATAATAGTATAAAAAAACATTTTTAAAAAATGTTGTAAGTTCGGGTTTATTTCAGTGTGTGTTAAGGAAATAAAAAACAGGACATTTTTATATCTAAAACCCATGAATTGTGAACAGCATTTGATTTAAATACGAAAGAATACAGCCAAAAAAAATTCATCGTAAAATTCTTATGGTATCAAGAATATCGCGAGCAAAACCACGGGTCACAGGTAGTTTTACTTTTAATAATGTCAATCGACACCCCAGCCTACATTGTTGCGGGTTTTTCCTCGATTTTTCCTGGATCCCATCATCAGATCCTGATTCCCTTGACATGGGACCACTTCGCGAATATCCGCTTTCTAATGAAACAAGAATTTTAAAATGCTCCATTCATGATTACAAAGAAATCGCGTAACAAACACACAAAAAAAAAAAAATATACACGTCGAATAGAGAACCTCCTCCTGTTTTTTTGGAAGTCGGTTAAAAAAATAGAATTCTATTACATGTCTAATGTAATCATTAGCAGCCTATACTAGTCCACCGCTGGACATAGGCCTCTTCCAATGATTTCCAGCGGGGACGGTTGATTGCGGCCTGCATCCAACGGTTTCCGGCAACCTTTTCCAGATTGTCCGTCCATCGGGCAGGCGGTAGTCCCACACTGCGCTTCCTAGTACAATCGAATGTAGCGATGTCTAATGTAATACCTGCACTCAACTAACATTCCACCTTTACTTCCAGACATGGAGTCCCACGTACTGAACTCGTATCACCAAGCTCGTTACCGTAACATCGGTCACAAGGTGATGCGCGCGAAGAGCGACTCCCTCTCGTCCGAGGGGAGCTCCAACCACAACAGCAGCCCCGAGTACACCGCCACCAGGAGGCCTGAAGACAGTCATTCTGAGACCTGGTCTCATAATCAGACTGTGAGTACTTACTAAGCGCGAAACCAACCAAACACACAAACTTAAGGCTCATTTTTAACCCCCGACGCAAAAAGAGTGGTGTTATAAGTTTGACGTGTCTGTGTGTGTGTGTGTGTAGCTGTTTGTCTGTGGCATCATAGCTCGTATAGTATTGAAGGGGAATTACGTGCGAGTGTTCTTAGACGTGTTTGATGAAAATCGGTTGACCCGTTTAAAAGTTATGGGGGTTTGAAAGTCATTGTGTTGGGGGTTTTTTAAATTTTCAATTAAATTGTTATTCTAATTTTTATTAGAGAGAAAATTATTCCTCGAATAAAGTTATCAGATAATTGAAAAACCAGCCATTAGGATGGCATAGATAGCAGAAATATAAACGCCAATATTGATGTTGTGTATCCCTTTCCAGATGAACACCACCCAATCAAGTCAAGACACAAGTTCTGATGAAGAAAGCACTGACGGTCACGAAGATGTACGTGGGTACACGCCCATCCGCCATCCGCAAGCATTCGATGACCATCATAGCAATATTGTCGTACAGGAAATCAACGTTGAAGACGACGAGGAAGATGAAACAATAGATGTTGACGTCACAGTCGAAGAAGTTTCACCACCACAACGTCAGATACAAATAGTTGATCCTAACACGTTAGAAGACAGCACTCTAGTTGAAGGTCACGATTATGACATCATCACCGTTTACGAAGTCAACCCTGACATGGAACTAATTGAGCCTTCATCAGATGAAGAAGAAGAGACAGATTTTGCAGTTAGCGAAGAATACTACACTGCTGAAGATAAAACAAATAGTAGGCCATACACAGAACCTGCGCCCGATATATCCAGTGAAATAGGCATTAATCTCGACACGCCTGTTGTTTCAAATGTCGACGAGTATTTCATTAAAGAAAAGGATATATTGGAGACAGATGGCCCTGTCGTCAAAGATGTAGACGAATATTTCATAAAAGACAAAGGGAAAGAATCAACTACAGTTAATGTAGACGATTTCTTCATAAAACATAAACTTCCAGAAGAAGAAAGTACACAGTTTCAAATACCGCAAAGTTTGCCTAACGTAGACGAATTTTTGGTAATAGAAAATAATGTTAAAAAAGAAAAGAAAGACATTAAAGTTGAAACTGTTGAAACAGAGGTACCGGATAACAACGATGTCGTTAATGAGTCTGATTTAGAAGTCTTACCTAATATCGAGGATTTAAAAAGATATCTACTGGAAGAAATGACGTACACAAAGTTCAAAAGCATACAACGGTCATACTCACTACCTCAGTCGCCGATGCAAAATATTTGCATGGACATAGATGACTCTAAAACGTGCTTAAGTTTCGAAGACCTTAACTTAGATCTGTCAGATTTGGCATTTGACAATGACAAAGACAAATCTGACAGTGTCAACAAAAGCGATGACGTTCCTAGAACACTGACAGATGAGGACGTCAATAGCTTTTTAATAACAAACAAAACGGAAACAGTTGTTAAGAACGAAGACGATTTAAGTACACAGGATATGGAAATAGAGCGAACTATCGAATCAAACATCGATAATGTCCCAGTCGAAGATCCTATTAGAAAATTAACCTCTACTCCTATTCCTACCTCCATCATAGCACCCACTGTCCTAGATTTTTGCATAGAAAAAACTCCCATCAAAAAAGAACCTGTAGAAATCATCAGAGAAGAAAAAGTGAAACCCAAAGTGTCTGCTATCAAAATTAAACCAGCTGTGATTGAACCTAAACCAGCTACGAAAAAATCTGAAGCTGTAGCCATCGATTCTAAATCGTCGATAGACTTGGATGATTTTGTAGATGTAGAATCATGCAATGACACTGTTATACCAGTTTTGGAAGCAAACAACTTGAACTCTCTTCTCGAACAATTCGAAGCTACAGAGAAGTTAAACAAAAGCAAGAAAACTGAAAGAGTTGTTGAGGAACAGAAGAAACTGAACAAAAACAGTTTGACGAACGGCATGAGACTGCAGGACGCTGGCGTTCAACTTAACAGGAACAAAATGCGGCAAATTTTGGTAAGTATCCCCCATTTCTCCGCAGGTGTAGTAGTCGAGTCTTGTAAGAGCGGACTCACCTTTGTTGACGTGATTACAGATGCCGTCCACGGTAAATACAGCGGTCAGGCGCTCGCCTAGCCCCGTACATTCAGATCACGACTACTGCTCGTCCAAAAAACGGCACAGCCTACCCAACCTGAAGGGAGGTCAGAGTCTCTTAAAGCCCGAAGTCCTGTCGAGCAACAACAAAATATTAAGCTCCAGACATCGGTCGTGCAAAAACAAAAAGGTGGTGTACCACCTCAGCAGTGACGAGGAAGCGGATAACAAAGACAAAAATAAAAAAGTGACCAGTGAGAGTGAACTCAAAAAAAAGACTAGTGTTAAGCCGGTTGTGAAACCTCCCGCGCAGTCCAACTGCCGCAAAAAACTTTCACCACCCCACACTGTGGCCAACGACGTAGTTATAAAAGATAAAACTAACAGTTCTGTGATTAACAAATGTGCTTCTAAAGCAAGTGATACTCCTTGTAGTCAAAATTCAAACGGTAGCATTAAGTTAACTATTAAAAATAAATCTGAAGTTATTCTTAACTGTGATTATAAAGACTCTCAGAAAGATAAACTTAATAATAACGTAGAAAAGTGTAAAACTAGTAGTAGTAGTAGTAGCAGTAGTGTCGTTAGTGAAGTAACGGTCGTAAAGCAAGAAAAAACTAAAGATGTAGATAGGAATAAAAGTAAAAGTATACAGAATGCGGAGAACGTTTGTAACAATGTAAGTGTTAAAGAAGAAAGCCGTCCAAAAGATGAGAATTTTTATACAACGCTTTTTAGTAATAAACAAGATGTGAAAATACCTTCATCGGTGACTGTCAAAGTTGAGAAGAATGCTTTCGAAGAAGAACTGAATAAAGCAATGGATGTGAAGAAAGAAGAGCCTCATAAGAAAAAGAAATTGAACCTTCAGGAGTACAAGTTGCGTAGAGGAGTCAATTCGAACAATAGTTCGACAACTGTTAGTCCTGAAGCGATATTTCCCGATATGCCACATCCATTTATTGACAAGCATTCGAAACTTCTCATGCACGCGCCGGTGAATGGTCTAATAAACGCAAATAAAACTAACGATGTTCCAAAGAAAATGCTTTTCGATCCGATTCGTGAAGCTTCTAGAAAAATTCTAATGAATACTAAGAAACAGAAAGCGGAAGCTACGAGAAAGAGAGACGAAAATATTGTAATGAGTAAAATTCCTAAAGTGGAGAATCTACAGTTACAACCACTGATAAGCGATGCTGAAATGATGAAAATAGTTGGAATGACGCAGCCCGAAGCTATACCGGCACCGGTATTTAACGAGAAACCACAACTACACGCGGACTATGAAGAAATTATCCTAGTCAGTATTGGAACAAATACTGACGAAGAAATATTCAAACAACTCGAAACAGAAATAAAGATCGCTGAAAATCATAACAAGAGAAAATCTACAACGCCACCGATAGATCCGAAATCGCACATCAATTTTAAGATCAAGAAATCAGATAACGTACTTAAACAAAACGTATTTGACACGGTAAAGAAAGATAAGCGAAGTCCCGATGATAAGAAACGTGGACACGAGAAAATAGACAAGGAAAGGTTTAAAGATATTACTGCTACTCTAAAAAGTGTTGGAAAGCAGGTTGATACAAAGATTTGTAGCAATTCTCTATTCGCTAGCATTCAAGACGTTGTCATGAAAAAGGCGCCTAACGAAGCTGAGAAAGACATAGCTAAACCAAAATCGCCTGTTGAAAAATCAAAGCCAATTAAATTCAACAAGCCAACTATTGTTAGAGAATATGATGCAAAAGCGGACCACGGCGAAGACAAAGTGATACTACATCTAGGAAAGCACAGAAGCAAACCTACATCTGTTAATATCACTATCCAAACTGACATATCTACTGATATACAGATAACATCAACTGTAGAGACACAACAAGAGAAAATACCTGTCAATAGGAAAAGGAATGACAGCGATATGTCAATGTCAAGCGACGGTAGTCCAGTTAGAATAGAGAGAAAAGAAGAAAAGGCAGTTACCGCCAAAACTGACGTTAGGGCGGAAAAACGTTCACAGTCTAAAGAGAAGCGATCCAGGTCTAAAGACAGATACGATTCCAAATACAGAAAGCGTTCAAGATCACTTTCTAGAAGCAGAAGAAGAAGACGGTCTCATAGCAGAAGTAGGAGCAGATCCAGAGGCAGATACAGAAGGTATAGAAGATCAGATTCGCCTTACAAAAGGAAACGAAGATCTAGGTCGAGATCCCGATCGTATCATAAAAGAAGATCGCCGTCAATTAGAAGAGAAAGGAGGTCGAGATCTCGGTCTAAAATTGACGATCGTTCGTGCAGTCCAGTTGCTAAAAAGTCGAGGCCTAGCCCGCAAATTAATGATAAAAAGATTGTTAAATCTATGACACCGCCGTTAAGGAAACCTACTGTTTCAGAAAGTTCAGATTCTTCTAGTAGGTATGTATTGAATTTTTGTAGATGTGTGAGAATGTATATGAACAAAGTTGTATTATCAATTTATCTGCTTATATTATAACGATGCTGAAGAGTTTGTTTTTTTGGTTGTAAACGCTAATATAAGGAACTACTACTGAATTGAAATATTCTTAGTGTTGGATAGTCCTTTAATCGAGGATGGCTCATTTTACCTACTGTTATCCTGCTATTTTATTGTCAAACTAGCTGTGCCCCGCAGTTTCACTCGTGTATATCACAATCCCGTGGGAATCCTTTCTTAGTCCGCTAAGAAAGGATTCCCACGGGATTGTGATATACACGAGCCTGATGCCTACATCATAACATCTACCTGCATGCCAAATTTCAGCCCGATCCGTTCCGTGGTTTGGGCTGTGCGTTAATAAATCACTATGTCAGTCAGTCAGTCACCTTTGAGTTATATATATTTAGATACAATGCAGATGCAACTATGTAGTACAGTTACTTAACATTTCGATTTTTCGCTGGTCTGGACTTTTTCTAGAATTACTTAAAAATCCAATTCTACAATATTCCATTCAACAACATTCTACCACGTATTCCAGTTCATCATCATCATCGTCTTCATCATCGTCCGCGTCGAGTAGTTCTTCGGAAGGTTCCAGAAAGTCCCGCCGCTCGGCCAGCCCTTACCCACGGGAGGATATGTACACGAAAAGCTATAGAAGCTTCAGTTCTGAGGATAGGTGAGTTTAGTAGTTTGTGTGTGGTAATGAGTGTTTAGAAATTAGGTGTGATGCTGTTATTTGAACTGAGATGGTATGTTCTAGAATGTTTATGATTGATATGCATTTTATAGTGAACTATGTATATTAAGTCAAGGATTGAAAGTAGAATAGGGTAGTTTCCTGGGTAAACAAAATGAAATTCTAATTAGTCCGTCAGATAGATTTCGGAAAAATATTTGACACGTATGTTTTGTTTCATCAAATTAATAAAACTTAGTCATAACGCATTAATGTTTAGGGGGCTTGTGACGTCAACTGTTGCTATAAAATGCAGCAATCTGCGACGTTTAATCGTCTTAATTTTGTTTACATGAAAAATAAAAAAATACGTGTCCAATAATTTTTGGAAATCTATAAGATGGACAAATATTTTTTTTTGAGTCAACTACCCTATTATAAGTCTAATCTTGATTTTTGCAGTTATATTACACTAGCGGCGCCCCGCGGTTTCACCCACGTAGTTCCCGTTCCCGTAGGAATATAGGGATAAAATTGCAAAAAGGAAAAAAAAACCTTTGCACTGAATCACTCTATCTATTAAAACAAACCGCATCAAAATCCGTTGCGTAGTTTTAAAGATCTAAGCATACATAGGGACAGAGAAAGCGACTTTGTTTTATACTATGTAGTGGTAGAAAATTATATTCCGACAAAGTAATCGGGTCCTAACTCTAAGATATAGTTTCTAATGTGGGTTATCAGCGCTTCACGCCTATTAGGAATATACTACAGTAGTCCTTTATATTATGTGAGTCGTAAATATGTATAATTAAACTACAAAAACGCTGAACTTTTGTAAAATATGGCTAAAGTAACTTTAGTAATAAAAATACGGGAATACCGGATTAAGGCAAAAGCCGCTGGTGTAGAAGTGGCTGAGTTTTGGTCCGGG
This sequence comes from Timandra comae, assembly GCA_958496195.1. Taxonomy (NCBI): domain Eukaryota; kingdom Metazoa; phylum Arthropoda; class Insecta; order Lepidoptera; family Geometridae; genus Timandra; species Timandra comae. Next base: position 2,022,187 of record OY292376.1, read on the forward strand.
AAAATTTAATTAAGTTTTATTTTATGTAACTTTTGACGTGAAACGTCTTTAAAATCGCGCCGAAACATACGGGTACCAGGTTTAAAAAGTGGACCGTATCGAAAAGATCTATATCATCGTACCTTAATAATTTAAAAACTATTAGTCTTAGAAACAAAAATGTGGTGTGAATATTTCACTTATATTCTTGTTTTCATTTCAATCTTTTACTTTAAAAGCGATTCGCTAACATAGACGTTTCACGTTAAAACCAACGGCCAACGGCACAGCCTCACCCGATTTTTTTATATATATTGTGGAAATTTACACGATAGTAGAAGGAGAATAATAATAATTAAATTAACACTTATCTAACAGAGAAAACAACACGCCCGTGGAAGAGAGACGCATAGTGTTCGTGGGTAAGCTGGAGAAGGACATTACTAAGGCCACTCTGCGCGGCCAGTTCTCCAAGTTCGGACCCGTCATCGAAGTCAGGCTGCATAGCAAGGAGGATGGGTAAGGATATAGTTTATACAGAAATTACCTTATTTTCTTGTTTATAAGTATGTAAAACAACGAGACGCCGTCGGCGCAGGCGTATCGCACTCATCCTCCTGATGATGGCCACCGGACGTGGCTGAAACTAGTCGAGGGTTTCGACTTCAATAAGTACGTACTAACATCCCGTTGTTTCACATACTTATATATAATGACGTACGTTTCGTTTAATAATAAAATTAATTTCTTGTTGTTACAAACATACGCTTGAATTAGCGGTTTGGTTTGATGTCATTACTTTTCTTGATTTAATCCTTAGTAGCAACACTATCAGATTGTGTGACAATACTTGTTCAAAATCAACTGGTTTAATTCCAGTATTGATTTTTCAAAATTCCGATGGTGCAGATGAGGTTTTTATCAAAATCAACCTCGAGACTCTTCAGTATTTCCGCTATTTCTTATAGTTTCGGATTAGGTCTGCCACGCTGACTTGTAAAATTCACTCTCTATATTATGCTGCGGCCAAGACGGTTCAAAAATCTTGCGAACCCCTCTATAACCACACTATTAGCTACCTAGTTAAAATCAGTTTCCCATCACCTTCATATCTTCCAGTTCCCGCTACGGCTTCGTGACATACCAGCGCGCGCGCGACGCGTGGTCGGCCGTGGAGGCGGCCGCCAGCTTCCCGCAGTACGACGTCGGCTTCGGCGGGAGACGCGCCTTCTGCAGGCAGAGTTATGCTGATCTCGGTAAGGATACGTAATATTAGTTAACTTTAAGAAAGAAGAAAGTGTGCAAGAGAACACTTGTACGTTGTATCTAAATATATATAACTCAAAGACACTGACTGACTGACATAGTGATCTATCAACGCACATCCCAAACCACTGGACGGATCGGCTGAAATTGGCATGCAGGTAGATGTTATGACGTAGGCATCCGCTTAGAAAAAAGGATTCCCACGGGATTGTGATTTACGCGGGTGAAATCGTGGGGCACAGCTAGTCGTAACATAATTTCGGCATAGTGTGTCGATGTTGATTGAAGTCGAATTCGATTGAGTCGATGTAGATTGATTGTGGAACTCCCTGCCAGCTTCTCTGTTCCCTGAAATATACAATCTGGGTGTTTTTAAGTCGCGAGTCAATAGGTACCTTCTAGACGAGCACGCTCCGTCTTAGGCTGTATCATCGCTTTCCATCAGGCGGGTTACAGTCAAGTGCAAGCCTATTCTGGGTAAAATAAATAACATAACCAACCAATTTTGACACTGCTATTAGCACTTTAAAACAGATAAGGCCTAATAACCACGCTTTGCTGGCATGTTAGTGATCAAATTGAGCCATTGAGTATCTCGCATCGCAACCTGGCTAATTCGAGTTTTACAGTTTGTGGGGATTGTTAATATAACATTTGGTTCTCCTTTCAGACGGGCTAGAAGCAAAATACACAGAGAGCGCATTCCACGGCGCCGCATCGCTACCAACACGCCGCAACGACGACATGTCATTCGAACAAATGTTACTAGACATGAAAAAGAAACTAAGCCAAAGGAAAAACGACAAAAAACGCGTCGACGAACCGAATCCTTGACATTTGCTGATGTTCCGAGCCTTAATAACCGCGGTCTCGTTTAATCCAGTGACGTTTGATAGTGACAGCGTCAGAGTGACGTTTGACAGCGACGTCAGAGTGACGTTTGACAGTGACAACGTCAGAGTGACGTTTGATAGTGACAGCTGTCAAAGTGACACTTAAGTGTTGTGATGCGAGTTTTACCCCCATGTGTTTGAGTACATAGATTTATTTGTAAATTAAAGTGAAATGTATCTACTTATGAATGTGGGTTTGTGCAATAAACCCCAATGACTGAACGATGGGTAGCTATTACATTGAGAACGTTCTCTTTCCATTATTCTTAGTTCCATTATGAGTTGTTAAACCAGTTTTTTTACATTATCAAAATGTATTTAGTCCAAATTTTGTTCGGAAATTATCAATTTGTTGATATAATTAAAGAAATCTATAAAAATTTTTTTTGCTCATACTTTTTTTAACGACTTGAATGGATTAAAGGAATTGAATTGTTTCCTGTGATTTTTTACTTGCTATATACATAATTAGGAGTACATCTTTATATTTAGTTAGAAAAACAGTTGTTTTTTGTATAAAAATATGGGATTAATGAAAAAATAATTATGAAAAAAGTAGTAACTGCACAGACGTGCGAACAGTTCGAGTTTTTGTTGAATAATGATTTATTTTTTTCTGGTACAACTAGTTTTCGAATCGGTTATCTTCGGTAAACTTCGTGACACTTCGTACTTACTTGGATATTTGTATAGAATGATTTGGAGACAGAAAGGGACAAACTTGCATCTCTCTTTGTCTAAAATAAAATTAGTTGTACCGTTGTTTCTTTACATATTTTTTTGACAAATTGTCGTATTGCTCAAGTAAGTGTAGGTTCGATAAGGGTTAAGGCTTTAAAAATACATATTCTTTTATAATAATAAGAAGAAAATATCTTAAATAATATGATTTCTAAAGCCTAAACACTTGATAACTATAAAAAATATGAGGAATGTATACGTCGCAAAATTAAATAGATTTCAGCACACATGTTTAGGTCACATGATATTAAATAAACAGTGTTTACTAATTAACAATCATATGTTTTTGTACAATTATGAGTAATAATTGAGGCGGCCTTAATGATAGCAGTGACATGGGATAAAGTTGGCTTAAAGCTTTAATTATTACTCTCAGGGCTGATATTTCCATCGCCAGATAACTAACATAATATAACATAAGCATTCACTACATCATCTCATTATAGTAACTGACCCCTAACTAAGCTCGAAACTTGTATCTAGGGTATCAGAAACTACGCACACACTCATTCACACACACACCCAGACCGAGACAAACATTTGTGGTTCACACAAATATTCACCCCGCACGGGAAACGAACCCGCAACCTTACCTTCAACAAACCTTACCTTACCAACTTGATTCGAAGAATAATTTTGAAATGTTGACTGTTATTTCATACAAAAACTGTCAAACGTCAATTTTATTCGTCGAATAAAAGTTATTTGGCGATGGAAAATTCAGTCCTGTAAAATATCAGTTTATGAGAACCAATCCCAACGAAAGCTTCTCCCTTAAATTGAGATTTAAAACAGTTTGACATTGACAAATGACAGATGAATTGACAGCTATGACAGTTTTAATTTACGTACGTAACTATTGATGGAATTGAAGGGGAATCTGTCTCAGATAAGTTTTTATCGAGATTATTCGATCGAATTTGTTTTCAGTCAGTCTTGCCGTTGTTTTTCTTTCCGCTGTTGCCGGCTGCCATTTCAGTTTGCCGCATCGCTCGAAATCGTACATAATAGTGACGTATACATAAAGAACAATCCTGTTATAACTTGTAAATAATAAAATATTATGTATAATGTAAATACTTACTTTATGTATTAAGCTAAATTTTGTTTTCATTAATATTTGACTGTTATTTCTATGCTGTAGATTGTATATCTTCTCATGCTTGTCTTACGTTAAGTGAAAACCTACGTTATATGTAAATGAATTAGGTTCAAATTGAGTTGTTATGAATTGTATGTCTGAGCAGTCTTTATTGTATAAGTTTTAATATAAAATATAAGAGATACCAACTTTTTTAAATATTGTTTACTTATATTTGAAAAATGTCAGGTGTTTCTTCTATAAAAATGTTCAAAATGTATAAATATGTTAATAAAAAAAAGATTAAAAATATTAAAATGGTTAAATAAAGGACCAATAGAAATCAGGGCTTCAAAAAATTATCGACTATCTATTTGGAATATCTGTCAGTTTGACAGCTGTCAGGATTGCTTTCAGATAATTGACAGATGTCAAAGTCACCTTTCCAACTTAATAAATAGTTTAAAATATTTTTTTGTTTGTAAAATTAACTTCTTTTTTAAATATGCTTTTGGCACTAGAGGCTTCCCTAGTAATGTTATAAGTAGATCTTTTTTATTTCGCTTTGTAAATAACTTTATGTTACCATTACTTTTAAGTGTTGCAATATGTAAAAATATGTATTTTAAAAAATAATCTTCCAATTGAGATTTTTAGTGCCAAAATTAAAAAGGGAATTGTTCCTAAAATTAATTAAAAAATGTCTCATTATAAGTTAAAAAAAAATATATGCACTAATTCAAAATGAGTTGTTTATGGACTATATTTTCTAACGCGGCTTCGCTTTTATTGCGTTCCGTAGGAAACTTTAAAATACAAAATTGAACTTGACTTTAACTTTCCCGGGATACAATATATCCCTCTGATGAATTCCATTAAAATCTGTTCTGAAATTTAACGTTTAACTATGAAAATGTATTGGTTACTTTCGCTTTTTTAACATAAGTATAGATTGTATCGATAACTGCGATACTGAAACCCAGAATTCCTAGTTAATATAAAACAAACCAATTACTTACGTAAAACTACCTTCCAAAATATCAAAATAAAACAATGAATAGTCTATAGAACAAACCTCCATAACGTTGCATACAATTTACAACTTTTTCAGAATGGTATAAAGATGATTATTAGATTAGAAAAGTATAATCTTCCAACTTTTTATCTCGTATGTCATACAATACAAAATCAGTATTTGAGCAACTGTCATCAGAAAAACAAATTGCCTTTTAAATGCTGTTAATTACTAGCAACGGTATACAAATACTGAATTAAAATTGTATGCAAACATGTTTTGAACAAAAACCTTAAACTTGCGTGTTCCGTGTAAGTTTTTGTATTGCAATTGATTTCATCAAGTCTTAAAAAGCCCTTATATCATAAAAGTCTTTTCTTAAAACTGTCTGTGCCTAGCGCAATTCCTTATATCTTCAGATTTTAAGAAAAAAATCGGGATTATATTCTACTTGAGCGATGTAATACGACATTTTATGCGATGCTATGTAGGATTGTAATAAGACGAACCAGTTAATGTCAGCCAGTATGTCTAGCCATGGGCAAAGCACTTTATCTCGTCTCTTGAGTCGTTGTGATGCGTACGAGTTACCTCTACAATCCTTCAGAGGATCTGACATGATCATTCTTCCATGATTATTGCGTTTGCGTTTTTCACAGCGTTTGAAATAAAAGTTATACCGCCTTATTCATAAACATTTCATAAACCTATTTTAGTTAAAAAGTGTTTTGCGCCTGTCACACCATCTATCATTTGTAAAAGTGTGAAAGTGACAAAACATATTTTAACTAAAATAGGTTTATTATATTTTTATGAATAAGGGGGATAGTAAATATCCCGTAAACTGTGACAATTTTTAATATCAATAGACCCCATAATACCTCAAAGTTACCTGTCAATTTGAAGTGTCAAAAATGACGTTTAAAGTTCAGTTGACAGGCTGTTGTAATTATTTTTCGGAGACTGAAATATTAGGCTTTATTTTTGGCCTGCAGCAATATACTAATTTTAGATTTTTCTTAAGACATCTTCCATAATCTTTTAGATTTTCCTTTCTTAGTTTTATAGACATTCTTATTAATCCCTTGGAAAATATAGTTTAAAAATATTGTTGGCAAAATAACTAGATTCTTCACTGTAAATGTTTTAGGGAGTAGGCGACATCTTTGCTTGGCAAGAATTGTACTTTAAAGCACTTTTGTAGTCTAAGAACGTTTAGTATGAAAAACAATATAAAATATTTAGGGCCGATTTTTCCATCGCCAGATAACTTTATTCGACGAATAACTTTGAAATTTTGACAGTTATTTCATACAAAATCTGTCAAACGTCAATTTTATTCGTCGAATAAAAGTTATCTGGCGATGGAAAAATCGGCCCTAAAAGAGAGAGAAAAATGTTTTACACATGCAAATGACATAATTCAACGGATTTTTTTTTGAACCATACTATAAAAAAGAGGTTTTCAATACCTTGAAAACTATATCTACAGGTTGTGATTACTGACCGATTTTGATGGTTCAACCGTATTGGAAACGTACTCCAAAGGTGTTCCAAAATTAAGTTTTGAGTAGGTTACAGCTGCTCATAAATGTCAAACATTTATTGGGATACCTTGGAGTAAGATCGTTTGCTGTGGCAAGCTGTATGCCGTTGCCATGCCGCGTTTATACAGCTATTTGCATTGTTGGTTTCCACGTATATGCAGTTCTTTTTGTTGGTTTTCTTTATACTTATCATCGTTTAAAAAACTATTAATATCTATGTGACCTCTTAAGAACCTAAGTACATATACAAAAGTAGCAATTTTAATGTTAAGTTATCCTATTTTCCTATACATTCATACGTATTATAAACGTACAATTAGCCTTCAAATCAATAGTAGCTGTATTTCATCTCTTAAGCCAGCCTAGTCATTAATTATTTTATGCGGTAAAACTTGACAAAAAAGACAGAAAAATAGACCTACCTCCATTTTTTCCATTTAAAATCTACCTACGAACAAAACACATAGGCAACAAAATAAGCTATTGAGCTGTTGCTATTTAGCTCCAGCTGTTTCTATCGAGCTCTAGAATTATCGCAGAATGACATACTGTAACTCTAGCTGTCATATAGTGCCACAAACTCAACTGACATAACGGAAAAAATCGGAACTAACACTGACAGTTTTCTTACAAATGACATTCTATATTCATTTTCAAATAACTGACAATCATCTGAATAATAATGCGATTACAGCGACGCGCGCTATCACCGGGTCAGATATGTTTGTGACACTATAAACTTGAGCTGTCATAACCTATTATTTATGTGTCGAAAGTGACAGAACATTAAGTTAAATGGCGAAGACTACGTCATCAATTGTGACCATCTTAATTAGATTAACATCTTAATGTTCTGTCATATCATGTTGTTTAAGTTTTACCGCCAAAATACGCTATTTAACTTGTGATTTTATTATTTATTGTAAATAACTTATTATTTTAAGTATAATTAACAATTTTACTTTAATAGAAACACAGAGTCACTAGTACAGTATATCATTATCAATTTGAAAACTTGTCATCCCTTTCCATACTACTACGATAGAAAAGGACAAAAAATAATATATAAATTAAAGGAAATAACAAAAAAATATTGTCATTGCAAAATTATCCTTATTACCTACGAATAAAGTACATTATCAAATACTCTCATAAGATCAAAGGCTTAGTAGCATTTAGTTTTAGTTGGTAAACTAAATTGGACTTTTACGTAAAGTTATCTCCAGTCAAGTGTAATATGAACTTTATGTTAATAGCAATAAGATGTATTATCGTGTAAAATAGGTGCTGATATCAAAATTTGAATTGTAACGAATTTACTAGTAGCATTCGCTTTTCTGTTACTGGAGTTTGGACTGTATTACGATGGAAATAGAGTCTATAATCGTGTAATAGAATTTGGTACACTGTTGAAGTCCAATATTTTTATTTAGCGTTTAGTGAGAATGTTTTATTATAAAAATGTTGCAATTAAAGTATTTTGAACATTATTTTGTGTTTTATTTGGATTTGTCGTTGTTTAAGATTTTAATAATCTGTTATAAATGTAACATCATCATCACCTACGTCATTCCACTGCTGGGACACAATCAGTGGACACCAGTAGCGGGGCAAGGCCCAATCTACAACTACTAAGCGGTCCTAAATGACCTTTTTACGCAATTGGTACCGATAGCGCGCCTACGGAGTGACCGAATTGAGCGTATTCGCACCAACGAAAGTAATGGGACTTCATCAGTGACGTCATTAAGCCATGCAAACGCTGCTCATGGAAAATAGGTTGCAAATGTCAAACTCAAAATTTAACGTTTCAGAATTTGATTTGTTTTAGTTTTTTTAAACATGTATGTTTACAATGGCTTAAAACTTAAGAGGGTTGATCTGGCGCGCGACAACTCAAATTTTCACTCACACAGACGCGCACGCGTGTCCGCATGCACACTGTCTATGTAGTGACGGCGCGCTCGCTCTGAATACTCCGGCCGAATGGTTTTGATCCATTGGAAATTATAAATTGTGTAAAAGTTATTGACAAAAGTAAAAATACGAGTATATTTTTTTTACGATTCGTAGTAGGTAGTATATGATTAGATATAATTTACGTAATAACTTTCGATTCGATATTCCATTATTCACAACAAGGAATAATGAATAAAACAAATAAATGCCTACATTAGTAATGTGGGTAAATGCCTACATTACTAATGTGGGTAAATGCCTACATTAGTAATGTGGGTAAATGCCTACATTAGTAATGTGGGTAAATGCCTACATTAGTAATGTGGGTAAATGCCTACATTACTAATGTGGGTAAATGCCTACATTAGTAATGTGGGTAAATGCCTACATTACTAATGTGGGTAAATGCCTACATTACTAATGTGGGTAAATGCCTACATTACTAATGTGGGTAAATGCCTACATTACTAATGTGGGTAAATGCCTACATTAGTAATGTGGGTAAATGCCTACATTAGTAATGTGGGTAAATGCCTACATTAGTAATGTGGGTAAATGCCTACATTACTAATGTGGGTAAATGCCTACATTACTAATGTGGGTAAATGCCTACATTAGTAATGTGGGTAAATGCCTACATTACTAATGTGGGTAAATGCCTACATTAGTAATGTGGGTAAATGCCTACATTACTAATGTGGGTAAATGCCTACATTACTTATGTGGGTAAATGCCTACATTAGTAATGTGGGTAAATGCCTACATTACTAATGTGGGTAAATGCCTACATTAGTAATGTGGGTAAATGCCTACATTACTAATGTGGGTAAATGCCTACATTACTAATGTGGGTAAATGCCTACATTAGTAATGTGGGTAAATGCCTACATTACTAATGTGGGTAAATGCCTACATTACTAATGTGGTTAAATGCCTACATTACTAATGTGGGTAAATGCCTACATTACTAATGTGGGTAAATGCCTACATTACTAATGTGGGTAAATGCCTGCATTCTAAAACATTATTTGTTATCATAAATGTTAATATTTTTTTTTTAATAAATAATTCAAATTATTATTATCGAGTAAAAATTATTATCGAGTATCAAAACATGTTGATGAGTTATCGTATAAAATTCGTACGCACCGCAAAGGTCAAACGCTCGGTAGGAGCGATACGTCCTCTCTCTAAAAAGCCTCGCGGCAGACTGATTTGAATTGTTTCGTGCGTCCGATTTTATAGTAGTTTTATGATGATTTTAAAATATTTGTAGAAAAAAAGACAATTTGTTTTAGAGATTTTTTTTTAGTATAATTGTTGTAGACAATATTCTTTTATTATTTGAGGTAATTTTAATAACGTTTTGAGCATCATTTATCAACGTAAATTACGATTTTTTTGAGTGTGATTTTTACAAATTCTAACTTTATATTTTTTTCGATTTCAATAATAATTATAATAACAATTAAATTTTCCTATGAGTATTTCCTTAATAAGGATCTGGACTTTAAGTTTGTTTAATTTTTAGTGCTAAATTGGTCGAATTACTAGAATCCGAAGGCATGGAAGTTAATGCTAAAAGTGAAATTCAGAAAACATATGTTCAGTTTTCTTGATATATTTTTTAAGTTTTCTGTATAATATTGTTTTTCTCTGAGTATTTTTTAGATGACAATATTTCCTTTAATTATTACCTAAAAGCATGTTTATAAAATACGCTTTTCATATAATATGACTAGATCAAAAAGTACAAAAACCGTCAATTATCGAGTTTAGGGTCTTAATATATTTACGAAATATTGCATTCTTATCAATTATTAATTAGGTACAACAACTATTTTCTGAATCTTGCAATTCGAAATCCCGAATACGAAACTCTAATTTTGACATTCGCATATAATCGTGGTCCTATTTGATAGCGCGCAAACAGTGCACATAGCGCACATTTCAATTTGGTTCACGCGTGTGCACTGTTGGTACTGTTTGTAACGTTTTCATAAATCGGACCGCGCTCTAAGAGACTGACACTTGGACAACATGCACATCTAAAGTTTTCTTAAAAATCCAGTAGATGGCTCTGGCTGACTTATACGTAGACGTAGCATATCTAATGACTCACTCGCTAGATGTCGCTACGAGTAGTCTAACTTTTGTTGTTCATATTTTAAAAAATAGTGCAAGATGAATGGATATATCTTATTCACCATCTTCAAGTAACGTTCCGAGTACTCACATGTTTTGTCTTTGTCCCTTGATATAAAGTAAGAAAGACACAAAACTAACGTTACTTGAAGGTCGTGAAATAGGCCCTAAGAATAACACAATAGTTATTTATGGTACAAGCGAGGTAAGTTGGTGATTACTCCCGAGGCGCTATTGAGGCCCGAGCCGTCAGGCGAGGGTCAGAAGATAGCCGAGGTAGTAATCATCAATACACGCGCGTACCATACAACGTTTTTCAACACACTTGCGAAGAAATTAATAATAAAATATCATTTTTCGCTAATAAATAAACAGTTTTTCTATTCGCGCGCATTCAACACAACAATGGTGATCAACCAAAGACTAAAAAATTATACTTATTAAAAAAAAATTCGAATGAATGAATGAATGGAATCGACCATAGACCTACCAAAAGTAAGGCAACATAGTTGAAGTTTGTTTTTAAAATGTATGGACACAATTTTTTTTTGGTATCGAAACTTTTTAAAACCAAAGCAATTTAAAAATAAAAATCTATAACTCACTAGTGAATCAAGCGTGTCATTATTCAACTGTTTTTTGCACAAATAAGAGCCCCTTTATGAGCAAGTGTGTTGAAAAATATCTTGTTATCCCAAAATTTCAATGGAATTGGGAACTACGCGGTTAAAACCGCGGAGCGATGCTAAGTAGTTCTTTTTACAAAAACCTACATTACTAGCAGCTACAATAATAAAAAAATCCATCAAACGTAGACTCTAATTAAACTAAATTAACATAACAACTTATCAAATATCTTTTTAAACAAATCAAACATAATTAATGAAGTCATAATAGGTCGAGTTGGAATAGCCCTTCAGTCGGAGTGCTTACAAGGGCAATTAGAAGGGTGAGTTATAGGGGTGGGTACCAGCGGACGTGAGACGGAACTGCCGCGGGCTACCACACTAATTTGCCGGTTATGAGTACATGCCCTTAGGACAGGAAGGATTGCTTTGCAAACTCTCAAAATGTTATGTCAACGGAGACTTTTCAAAATTATGGAGGATATTTTTTATTTAACTGAGTTTAAAAACAGGCTCGCAAAGTAAGTTTATATGTTTTGAATTTTTGTTTGATATATTTTGAATCTACTACATAAAAATAAGTCGGGTTTTCGTTCCTGACGCTATAACTTGAGAACGGCTAGACCGATTTGGCTAATTTTTAACCGACTTCCAAAAAAACAGGAGGAGGTTCTCTATTCGACGTGTATATTTTTTTTTTTTTTTTTGTGTGTTTGTTACGCGATTTCTTTGTAATCATGAATGGAGCATTTTAAAGTTCTTGTTTCATTAGAAAGCGGATATTCGCGAAGTGGTCCCATGTCAAGGAAATCAGGATCTGATGATGGGATCCAGGAAAAATCGAGAAAAAACCCGCAACAATGTAGGCTGGGGTGTCGATTGACATTATCAAAAGTAAAACTACCTGTGACCCGTGGTTTTGCTCGCGATATTCTTGATACCATAAGAATTTCTGGATGAAAATTTTTTGGCTGTATTCTTTCGTTTTTAAATCAAATGCTGTTCACAATTCATGGGTTTTAGATATAAAAAGTCCTGTTTTTTAATTCATTAACACACACTGAAATAAACCCGAACCTACAACATTTTTTAAAAATGTTTTTTTATACTATTATAGGTACCTATTACACATATATCTTCAGAGCGTTTTCATAAAACTTTTCGTAAAAAAATATATTTAGATATTACAAACAAACACTGCACCAGATTAGATTGAATATATTATATTAATTAATAAATAGACAGTATAAACGTCATCCTCTATTTTCGTTTTTATTTTGACTTTGGTTAATTTTCTAAAAAGTTCTTATACCTTTGTGGTTATAAAGAAGTTTTGTAATAAAATGCAGGGTTGTGTTAGATTATGAATCATGAGTAACATCAGCTCATGGGACAGGATTCAAGCGGTACCCGTTGAGGTTGAACTGCTTGACACTTATAGAGCAGCGAAAAAATCCCTGCAAGAGGCTATTGCCCTCGCAACTCTCGCGGTAATCGTGGGAAACGACCTCTCCTTGCCAAATGTAGTCTTTGCTATGGTGAGCGAGGAGAGGTCTTGGATTGGAGTGTCCACCTTGTGAGGTCGTACTCTCGCAAAATAAAGCTGCGGAGAAAGAGCGCGAAGCCCTCTCCACTAATACTATCCGCAGCAGAAGGTTGGGCAGACGGAAGCGGGACTACCACTTTGGCCTGCAACAGTCATACGCCCGACCTGCGGCAGTGATCCCCGGGAGGAGATCCACTGCCGCCATATAGGCCTCGAGGTGGCGCGCGGTACTTTCGGAAGGGGGTAACTCAACATCTATCGCGTAGAGCTACATTCTAGCTCGGAGGAGAAACCCTTAACAGGGTAGAGGCGCTGTCCGGGATCGTAGTAGCGTGCAGCCGCGTTTCTTCCGGTTTCGGCCATAAGCGCAGAGGTGGCACACCGAGGGGTTTTAGTCGGTAAGCGCGTCGCCGCTCTATCTTTGCGGCGCGGAGTCCGACATACCCCGTCGTTCCCCTGGACAGAGGAAAGACGTAAAGTCGTCCTCCCACAAAAAAGGATTCAAGTGAACCAGGAGTCAAAAACTCTTCTGGAAGAAAATTTAAGCGTCTTTTGTAGAAGGAGACTTGCTTCCCACTAAAAAGTTTAAAATAAGGTTAATTTAAAAAAATAAAAAACCGACTTCAGCACTAAAAAGTAAGAAAATAATTTAAAATAAACGTAATATTATTAAAATAAACGTATATTATTAATACATATTTACAATTTATAATTAGTTACTTTTGAAGTCGGTGACAGCCAAAGCCTTCATTAATATTGTAGGCGCGTCTCGTGCTATCTTATAAGAAAAAAAAACTATCCTGGGCTGGCACTGACTCCAAAAGTTACTAATTATAAATTGTAAATATGTATTAATAATATACGTTTATTTTAATAATATTACGTTTATTTTAAATTATTTTCTTACTTTTTAGTGCTGAAGTCGGTTTTTTATTTTTTTAAATTAACCTTATTTCTTTTGTAGTTTTCTAATACTCTGTAGAAGGTTCTTATGTAAAAAAAACTGGAAAATCAACGGTAAAATTTGACCCGTGCGAAGCTGGGGCGGGCAGCTAGTTTACCTATATAATTGTTGGTAACTTGGTAGGTATACGAGTATATTAAAGGCTTTCGTACTTTATCTTTCTTTTTGAAACTGTAACTTTCGAAATTGTATCAAAATCGGTTCGCGGTCCCGCGTTTGAAGATATGTTTCGAAAGAGTTTTCTTCTTTACCTACTTATTATAAAATTACTAAGAGACAGCTTTCCGCTATCTTATCGTAGTAAGTAACTAACTAGATACACTTTAATCTTAAAAACGACGCAACCGATTTTAATACAGTTTCCCACAAAAAATTATACTTAACCTAAGTTTTCAACCGAAATCGTGGAGCACAAATAATTATTTAAGTAAATAAATAAACTTTTGTAGATACATATACTTAGCTCTTCTAGCGAAAGCTCTATAAAAAAAGTTGGATCAGAGTTTTTTTATAAATAGAATAGTACAATGATTATGTTAATTTAATAAGAATCATAATGCCAACAATATTTGTAATAAGTATAATAACCATTGTTTTTACTCCTTAATAGGAGTCCCGGTCTTTTGGAAGGCTAGTATGGGGCCAAAGCCAAGACACGGAAGCCCTTTGACATATTTAATTGTGTAAAGGATGCACAATCCGGCGACTATCCCTGTATAACACTATAAAATGCATCCAAGGAGAGTCCTCGGTTCTGCTGGGACTATTGCAAATGTATGGAAAACTACGACTGGGTTATGAGAATGGGATGTTTAATGGACTGGATATTGGGGAACTATGGGGTAAGTACTTATTATTGTTATAATAATCAGTCAGCACGTTAAGCAACGTCTCACGTCACACTTGGCTCGATGGGTGCCCGTTTATTCTATTTTCAACTAGCAGCGGTTTCACCCGCGTAGTTCCCGCTCCAGTAAGACTGCGGGGATAAAATTATACCAAAAATCTTCGTTGCGTAGTTTTAAAGATCTAAGCATACAGGGACGGACAGCGGGCAGCGACTTTGTTTTATACTATGTAGTGATAAAGAAGATACCTGTTGGGAACCGTTAAATCAATTATTAGGTTTGGTCTTTGCATGAGTTAGTTAAATATTTAAATCTGTATAACTAACTAACTAACTGTGGCCGTCGGTTTCACCCGCGTAGTACCCGTTCCCGTGTTCCCGGCAATTATTCGAATTTTTCTCACCTTTTAAACCTTCCCCAGGCCTCCGACCAAGATAAGATAAATCCGTTCAGCCGTTCTCGAGTTTTAGCAAGACTAACGAACATCAATTGATTTTTATATATATATGTATACCTAGATAGAAGATTTTAATGTCGAGGTAAACGAGCATAACCTGATGGTAAATAAATAATAAATAAATAACTAAAAGTAGGATAAGTTAATGGACACATGCAACTCAAAAAAGTCCCAAAATTTCGCGTTTACTAGTTCCCTTTGTCATAAAAACCTATTGTTTTATTGCAGTCGTATTTTAGGGTCAGTATTTGTATTACAGAAATATTTTGGAAAATTACGAAAATTTGAATAAGCCGGGGTGGAACGCTAGTCGAGTATTAATATAAAAATTAGTAATTCTAGTAATAATTAGTACACGCGCGCGATTTGTCTTGTGTGTACAGAAAGTACACACAAGACAAATCGCGATAGTTGATATAGATCCCGTCGGAAAACATGGGATTGAGCGTACTATAGAATATTCCACGTTTATTTAACTTTTTATCAATGAAATAATTATCAAAACAAAAATAAACTTCAAAACCTTATCTAAAACCTACGATTTAATTTTGTTCTAAAACCAGTTTTCAAGATACACGAATCATCAATCATAAACTTTATTTGCATTACTAACTGTAACATGTACATTCAGTTGTTAACACAATGTACAGGCACTTAAAACTTAACGAAATTAATTAATTTACAATAAGTAAATAATGCTCGAAATAAGTTATTGGATAGATTCCAAATTCAAATAATTTATTCAGTATGGCCTCAACGAGGCACTTATGAATGTCAATGAATCTACCACCGATTCGGAATTACATCAGTCGTGAAGAATCGGAAAGAATCTCGGCCCGGGTTTTTTGAAATAAAATAAATATACTTTAAAACAAATACAATGTCAAATATAAAAAAACTAAAAATATAAACAAAAACTTATGACTCAAGCTACAAGATTATTATTTATTCAACATCATCGAAACTCATCTAGTAATGTTTAACAGTTGGTAACCAAAATAGCAGCATGCACAACGGACCCAAACTGAATAGGTCTAGATGTGGAAAACTGTCCGCTTTACAAGTATTTGTTACGTATTATAGTATCTATCTACTTAAATAAATACAAATATTAAAAATATATCTTATACGTATAATGTAGCCCTATAAAGTAATAATCAGAAAAATTCGCATATCATCTTTCATACAAGACATACGCATATATTATTAAATGAAACGCCTCATCAAACCAAGAAAAAACTTCAAAAATCTATATAAATACAAAAGAAACAACAAATACTTATATTAATAATATATCTAAGAAACCCCAGATCTAAAGTCCAACATTAAACCCGTTCGTAATGATCTACATTCAACCAAATTTAACAAACGCACTAAGTAGTTTCGACGATTTGCTACTAAAGTACCTACCCTCTAATTGCGTTACCTACTGTAGCGGTCTCACTTTTACGATCGATTGCAAAACCACACAATTTACCACCCCATTCACCCATATTTCAACGTGCTAAGAATTGAAATTGCATCCCTGAAAACGCGGGGTAAGTTTGTGTTTTTGTACGAAAAGGATAGGAAGACAGTTAAGGAGGGGTTGGTTCGAGCTCCAAGGGGTGTAACTGTGATAGTGACGCCCCAAATTCTAAGGGTATTTGTCAGTATACATTTAGTATTCACCCCGACGTTACGTAGGGTTGGATCGCCGGTAAACTACGCGATAGTTGGAATTAAAGCTACCCTTATATTTTGTAGTTATTTTCTGGATTTGTGTGATGTGGTTCTAATTTTTTTATGTACTGTGCGTGTGTTTTTAAGACTGAGTAAAGGATAGATTTGTTTTTTGGGTATGTACAGTGATTTTATTTATTTTTGTGTTTAATGTTGGTTATCAGAATTATATAGGAAATTACTTACAAAATTATTTAATTTAATTAATTATTTTATGCTATTAAAAAAAAACAAATCTCAATTATTCAGACTACTTTGTATAACGAATTAAGTTCAATACGTGTATTTAAACAAAGCTATTTAGGTACTTTCAAGACGAACTACCTACAAAAAATAAATATGTGGATCTATTGTATTATTTGTTGCAAGCGCGTTTATGTCTAATATAGTCCAGAAGAAAATAGTATGTAATTTAAGAATTATGTAATAATATTTTATCTTAATTTGTAAAACTTACGTAGTTTCAGATAAATATTTTAACTAAGTTAATTAATTCTCATGTATTACTATTTGTGACCCGCGGTTTTCCCGTTAGTGTCGGTCTACGAGAATTTTGGGATAAAAAGTATCTAATAGTAGGTACTTATACAAAGTTAGGTTATCAGTTGTAAGTTAAGAAAAAAATTAATGCAATTGCTTTTAATGTTCGATTCTCTTTGATTTTTATGAACAAAATTGTGAAAATTTTATTTACCCCGCGCGCTGGTTGAGAAAAATTAAATTCTTACAGAAAAATTACTACTTTTTCCGCATAAAAATTATTCTAATAATCATAAAAGTATTATGAGGATAAACTTAAGTATTAAGTTTATTGGTGCCCGCTCATAGTCCAGTGCTTACCGTGAATATTCGGTTAAGCAACGTCTAATACCATCACAATAGTGATGGGTGACTTTCTCTTCTTCTTTGTACCCATAGAAAGTCACTATTTAACGACTAAATCATATGTTTTTCACTGGTATCGTCTCAATTAGAACTTTTTTAATGTATGTATTCGTAAGGGAGCAGATTTTCTGAACCTCTATATTAAGTCCATGAGTGTGATTTTTATGAATGGGCTCTAACTACCCGTAACGACTGTCGATGATGTTAGTACGACACCCGGGACCGACGGCTTAACCTCCTCTGCCTTCCGAAACATGGAAATTCTCATGAACTTCAAAGCCACTTCTAACATTATTTTGACGGTGTTATGGTGCCAAACGTTGCTTTAAATAAACAAAAAATCCCTTTGATACAAATTTTAACATTTTACATATAATTTGAAAAAAAAAAGCCGTTATTTACCTGCAAAATTGTAAACAATATTCAATAACAAAGTCGGTTAAAAATACTTTAATTAATTTTCCCAATCCATAGAGAATACAATAAACTGTGACAAGTAGGGAGTCGTTCAAAACTTTTAATTCTTGAGCATTAGTTAATTAATTCCCAAGTCAACGATTATTTTAATTAATTCGGCACCGTTACAAATGTTTTAAATATTACTTGGTTTTGATAAATCGTGTTGCGCCTGGTGTTAGACGGGGCAACTTTTTGTTGCTTATAATTTATTAGTTATAGTTTAAGTTTGCACAATGGTCACGAATAAGAAAGGTTTAATTGTGAAAATTGAGCCAGTGTGTTTATGCATACATAAATGATTAATGTTTCGATTGATTACATCTGTTAGTAACATATTAATTATTTCACACGAGTTATTGGGACCTTTTGTTCTTATTCGATCGAATAGACCTTGCAAAGAATACTTGTCATATATCCTCATAAACTTCTAAGTTCATTATATTATTAGGAAATCGTATCGTTCAATCTTTTTTTTTTTAAGTTTTATTCATTAGTTTTATTTGAACACATAAACGGATTACTTACTCGCAGTATTCCTTTCTTCCACACATTAAACACAAGTTAATATCACTACATAGTATAAAACAAAGTCGCTTTCTCTGTCCCTATGTCCCTATATATGCTTAGATCTTTAAAACTACGGATATGAAAAACTACTAACGGATTTTGATGCGGTTTGTTTTAATAGATAGTTTTCAGTGGGAAGGTTTTTAGCAATTTTATCCCCATATTCCTACGGGAACGGGAACTACACGGGTGAAACCGCGGGGCGTCGCTAGTAAAAGAATAAGCAACTTAATTTCTTACAATACGTAACAAAAAGTTGCCCCGTCTAAATCCCGTCTAATTT
The DNA here is from genome assembly GCA_958496195.1 of Timandra comae. Taxonomy (NCBI): domain Eukaryota; kingdom Metazoa; phylum Arthropoda; class Insecta; order Lepidoptera; family Geometridae; genus Timandra; species Timandra comae. Next base: position 2,041,170 of record OY292376.1, read on the forward strand.
ACAAACAAAATAGGTGTGTACTCTGTGCGTGTCACTATAATTACAACCGTGTTATAATGTAGTTTTAGTTAAACGTAGTTTATTTACGTTACCGTATAATGGGCGCAAACGTTTTCATATTTAATTTTTTTATAAGCATTATATATGTTATGAATCTTAATGGACCTACTTTTACTGGCTTTACCCGCGTAGATCTCGCTCCCGTGAGAATGCGGGGATAAAAGTATACTAAAAACCTTCCTCTTGAATCACCCTGTATAATAAAGAAAACCCCATCAAAATCAATTGCGTATTTTTAAAGATTCAAGCATATCTACATACGGACGGACAGACAGCGACAGCGACTTTGTTATATATACTATTTAGTGATTTATTTATTTGGGAATCGTTGGTATTTACGAGAAAAGGCACATCTAGGATGGTAGTTAATCTGATGCTTATTATTAATCATTTCTTCTTTCAAGTTATCGGGTCTTTATTACCCCAGTGTAGGATAAAGAACTCTTACTGACGATATTAGCCTACGAAAAAGCGCAATCAACTAAACAAAATCTTGCAAACCTTTCTTTTGAATCACTCTCTCTATTGCTGAAAATTTTAAAATCCATTGCATAGTTTAAAAGATCTAAACACACAAACAGCGGCATCGACTTTGTTTTAACTATATAAAGAAATATATGTAAAATTATGTAATTGAAGTAAACTGTCCGAATTAATTGAAAAAAAAAACATCTTAATTATAAGCTTTGTTGATTATTATCGAAAGATACATAACATAGTAATTCTAATTAACAATTTACATTTTTAAGTCAATTATTTGAGTGTACGCGTGTCATAAACACAATTTCAAAGTCAAATTTAAGCATTAACCCTTTTATGATTTAACGGACGCATTTACACAGATGTGTAACCTTAATTACGGTTTGTTACGCTTTAACGGTTACGGTTAACTTTTTTTAAATAACTTTATTTGAGCATTAAAATGGTACTTTACTTATACTTAGTTTTATACATTTAGGTACTATATTGTAAATTATATAATTGACTACCGCCCCGCGGTTTCACGCGCGTAGTTCCCGTTCCCGTAGGAATATGGGGATAAAATTATGCTAAAAACCTTTCCACTGAATTACTCTATCTATTAAAACAAACCGCATCAAAATCCGTTACGTAGTTTTAATAGGGACAGAGAATTAAAAAAGATGTTTATATTTTTAGTTTTATCACAGATGGAGAGAGGAGATAAAGCTATTAATTGATATTATATTTGAGCTAATAGTCATTTAAGTTGGTATATATTATTTGGTAAGGCTTACTGTAATTATTTTATTTATAAATCAGTGTTTTTATGTAATGCTTAAGTAGTAATCATAAAACATGCATGTAATATATGAATTATAATTAGCTGTGGCAGAGTTAAAAAAATACTTAAATCAATAAAATAAAAAAATCTAATCAGTTGCCCATCTTCGAGTAAAATGTAATCAATTTATTTATTTAAACATAAGTACTTACTTTTAAAACAAATAACAATTCTTTTTAAATAAGTAATAGTTTCAAATCTACTAATTTCAAACCACAAACAAACAAAACCCCACCCCACACACCCCTTACCAAAAAAAGCATCAGATAATTCTAATACCAATTAATAAACAGTTTCTTGTTAAAAATAAAAATTTGTAAATTAAATTACGTATGTAATTACGATACAGTGTAACAAGCGGCCAGGGGCTTAGTTTTAAGAAGTGATAACATCGCGACATCTGCCGGTGGCCGTGTGCGGTCTAAATGAGGAATATACTTGGAATATGTGAAATGAACATTGAACACCTTTGCTGTTATTTGATTTTATTACTGTTATATTGTTTTTAAGTAGTACAGCGGTTTGAGCGATAATTTGTATCATCTTTTCTCTTGAATAATTCTATCCATTCATCAGCAACTCTATCTGAAAATAGTATGTTATATCATATGTTAGTATATGTATCGCACAAGAACTGCTAGACTAATTTAAACGAAATTAAGGACAAGTGTTCCTTGTATCCAGGAATAGCACGTAGAATATCTAGTTTGTATTCTGAAATCACCATAAAAACAGATATAATCGCGAGGCACAGCTAGGTACTGTCGTTACTTGTGAACCACAAATGTTTGTCTCGGTCTGGGAGTGTATGTGAATGAGTGTGTGCGTAGTTTCTGATACCCTAGATACAAGTTTCAAGCTTAGTTAGGGGTCAGTTACTATAATGAGATGATGTAGTGAATGATTATAAAAATTTTTGTTATGTTACATAGTATAAAAACAAAGTCGCTCCCGCTGTTTGTACGCTTCTATATTTTAAACTATGCAACTGTTTTTAGCATTAAATAAAGTGATTTAATTGGAAGGTTCTTAATATATTCCCACGGGATTGGAATTTTACTCTATTTGATGCCAAGTATAAGTAATACAAACGCAATACGCGCACAAAGAACCGAAATTAGTCATATCTTACTACGGCTGCCGACTGCCCATTAACAATGAAAATACTACAAAAAAACTATAAAATTAAAAAGACTGTCAATGAAAACATTAATATCCCAAACATCGATACGTGTGTGGCTTCAAATCGATTTAAAAAGTATCGATTACGTATCGAGTACGGTTGGTCGGACACAAACACCCGCCGTGATTTTTATCTATTGGCTGTATTAAGTTACTACTAAAATAGTGGTATAACAGAATTGGGTGTATTTTGATAACCATGATTGTGTTTTAATCGGTTTTTAACACATTGTTGAGATTATTTGCGAAATTGCGATTAAGTGTAGTATATTGAATACCATTAAAAATGTGTGTTTTAAGTGGTTTTTATAACACACGAGCTGCGCCCCGCGGTTTCACCCGCGTAGTTCCCGTTCTTGTGGGAATTTCGGGATAAAAAGTATCCTATGTTCTTTCTCGGACCATAAGCTACCCCTGTACCAAATTTCAAGTCAATCGGTTTAGTAGTTTAGCGGTGAAAAGGTAACAGACAGACAGAGTTACTTTCGCATTTATAATATTAGTTAGGATAATTCTTAATATTTTCACACAAACTCATCTTTTCTTTTTTACGGCTTATTCGGTTTTTTAAACATATTGTTAGGAATTTGGTATATTTTTATTATACAAACATATCCATGTTCACTTTTTTACATCTTCTTTACACAGTATTAAACAAAATCACTCCCGCTATTTATACGCTTAGATATTTTAAATCACGCAACGGATTTCAATATAGTTTTCGGTAATAGATATACTTAGAGAGATTCAAGGAAAGGTTTTACTTACAGGCAGTATTTTATGTGAAGCGACTGCCATCAGACCTTCACTGTATACCCTTTAAGTTAAGTTACATTATTTCCCTGTCGCTTCCCAAACTAGGGCCGTTAATCAGCCCATTATTTTTACAGTCATATAAACGCAAAGCTGTAAAGTTAAGTAGTTTATAGTCTGTGGGCGAGCCGCATCGTTAAATGTAAAACTAAATTAATATTAACTGTTCCGTCACACGATAGCGTTTCAATTATGTTATTATTTAAATATTTAGTGGGTTTGTTGAAGTGGTAAGGATGGAATATGTAGTAATAACTTAGATTATTTGTTTAAATCAATCAATTTAGTGAAAAAATGGGTTTTTTATCTTGTAAATATTAATAAACTAGCAGGTCGTCGCTTAAAACCGTGATCACAACATAATTGCTTTATAAATGTTAATGATTAACTGACTGACTGACTGGTCACTAGTATAGGGATTCTCAGTTTTTCTCTACTTAACATCAAAAGCTGTTTGATCAAACATTAATTACCTACTAGAAAATGTATACTCTAAGATCAAAAACGAACCACCTAAGCAATATTTTCAAATAAACTGTGGTGTCATGCCTTCCAGGGCCCTGATTCTCTAAACTATTAAGCTGTGATAATGCTACACAAATGTATTTTAATATCAACATTATGACCGTTTTTTTGGCATTTGTCATTTTGGTATTCACTTAGTGACAACTATTCCGCTGACTCAATAGCTCCATAAAACTTAGATGGTTGTCATGGAAACAGTAATCTGACGTTTATTTGTCAAAATTTTTATATGCAACATTGACCACTGAGACACCATAGCCATATGAATAAATTTTAGCAGAATACCAAATTTCTGACACTCTCGTTATGGTGCCTCAATATCAACATATTGTCTGATCAATAATGTCAAATTGCAGACTTAGGCCCCAGACCGATTTAAGCCTCAACCACCATTTACTAACCCCATTAATTCAAGTTCTGCTTTAAAATAAACACATTGATACCGCAAATTGTTTTTCCCAGTGTCACCGCCATCGGCCGCCCGCCGGCAAAATGCAGTAGCCGTAAATTAACAAAATATTTCGCGCTGAAATCGGTTCGCGTCCGATTGCCACTTCAAATTAAATTGATGTATTGTAAATAACCAGTTTGGGTGGTAATGGATACTTGTCATTTCATTTTAATGTGCCATTTTGTATCGGAAGTTTATTTGGTGACAGTAATTAATAGTTGATGTTTCACGGGAATTTTAAAGAGTTTTTTAATGTTTGATGAATGGAATATAGTATGTATTACACACATAATTTTAATATTGTTCCTTAGGTTATATTTTAATGTTAAGTTATATTTACCACTAGCTGTGCCCCGCGGTTTCACCCGCGTAGTTCCCGTTCTTGTAGGAATTTCGGGATAAAACGGCAGCCTATGTTCTTCCCTTTACATAAGCTCCCCTGTACCAAATTTCAAGTCAATCGGTTCAGTAGTTTGGCCGTGAAAAGGCAACAGACAGACAGAGTTACTTTCGCATTTATAATATTAGTAGGGATTAGTAGGGATCTATTAAAGGTACAGAGGACAAGAGGAATATCTTTGTTCTTAGAAGTATCTTCTATGCTCTTAATTTCTTAACATACATTATTACAACAAAATAAAAAAACCCCATTACCCACAAAACTACAAAATCAAATATTTGATATTTAACCGAAAAAATCTTCAAACACAAAACTTATCCCTTCAAAAAATCAAATAAACGCTATTAATTCTATAAGATTTTCTATTCGCTATTTATTATTTATTCTCAGTCCCAGACAATAGGGTTCACCCCCGCTATATTAGCTTAATGCCTCCGGGATAGCCCGAATACAGTAAGAACAATAACGCACTTAAGTGTACTGAATTATAAATTAGATTACCGTCTTTAAGGCTCGTTTCGAGCTTGGAAACACGCTTATTGGGGATGCTAGCTTTTAGGTATTGGTTGTCGATGAGATGTGTTTAAGTTCAGGGTTTTAATATTAGGTTATAGTGATTTACTTCAGCAGACGAGTTCTCGAGTAGCAGACGAGTTCTCGAGTGGAGACCGCGGCTCGGCAAACGAAGTGTAGGACGTCCTGTGGCTAGGTGGAGCGATGATCTGCGCAGGGTAGCCGGGAGAGAGTGGATGCGACGTGCCGCCGACAGGGCACATTGGCGCGAATTGGGAGAGGCCTATGTCCAACAGTGGACTAATACAGGCTGTTGATGATGATGATGATGATGATGATTTAGTAACTTAAAGCGTAAAGCGAAAATTTGGGTGTGAAAAGTGTACCCTTCTCCTTTTTCTGTCCCTGGAAAGCTTTCGAATTTTATTATGATGATCAGCATAAAATCATGCTAAGAAAATGTTAATCAGTTTAGTGGTTATAATACTACAGAAAAACACACATACATATGTAATGTATAATGCACACAGTTAGCAGAATTAATAGATACTGAGATTGGCGAAGAATCGATCCTAACACTTACACTACCCGCTTTAGAAAGCGAATTCTATCTCTAATTAATAAATGTAAACACCCAAACTTAGACATAAACAAACAGACCATGTTCATGTCCATAAATGTTTGTCTTGAGCGGGAATCAAACCCATAACATTCAGCACTACCAACTGCACACTCGGTAGTCAATCAAATAAATAAAGCGTCAAATCAAATCGATTATTAGTATTAACATGAGTAACTTAGGTGGAAGGTTTACATTATTTTTGTAACAACGTGTTAAGCCTGTTTGGCGTATGTATCAAAGTTACATTCAGTCTTATTTGCGTTACGTTTTTTACACTTTGTTTAACAAAACCAGTCTTTAGGTTTTTGGTGTTAGAAATTATCGTTCCAGAAATAAAGTTAGACAAAAAAAAACAAAAAACTTAAATTAGTCAATAGTTTTGTTCATTCAATGAAGCATACAATCTGTGCTATCGTTCCAAATCATTCAGATTAACAGGTTGTTATACCTGGTTTAGTGCTAAACCAGACTAAAAATGCGATGCTAATAATAGGGTTAAACAATAACATCTTTTATTGAATACTTCTTTAAGATGCAATTCTTTCTTCCGCAGTCACCACGAAATGGTTCACTGATCCACCATGGACTCTCCCACATCATCACAGGACGAGAGAGACATCGAAGTCAACGTGGTCTCCGGCGCGAGCAGTCCAGACATACCTTCTTCACCTTCTAGAAAGGACCAGAAGAGTCCATTCTATGATATCAAGAAGGATAAAGAAGAGAAGGCGACAGGAAGCGCTCCTTATACCAGTTTTTCTATTAGTTCTATATTGAACAGGACGGAGCCTGCTAGAAGAGAGAATGTTTTGGAGGCGGCGCTCGCTGCCAACCATTTTGGGAATGCTAATGATGCTATGTTGTCACGGTGAGTCTAGTGATAATTGTGATAATTAATATTGTAATTAATTATGAAATAATGCAAAGCTAAAAGTGTAACTTTTAAATCTACAAGTCACTTAATATAAAAATAGGATTTCTTAGATTATTTCATCTCCGTAGCAGAAAAACTCTTCACGACGTTATTTTGGGAAATTGCATTTTCCCAGTAAATACAGATATTTGAAAGATAGAATCTAGAAATTAAGTGCAAATCATTAAATCAATACCTGAGCGTTGCACTAAACTACCAAATTACATATTGAACAAATAGCACCTCCAACATACCAAGATAAAGCGAACCCATTATAACCGAAACACTAAGATCGCTTTACACGGTCGAGGTTGTCCATTTAACTAAACTAAACCGGGGTAAACTGTTGAAACTAACGTGTACTGGCCACTTGCCCACCGCGGCCGCCCGCCGTAATGTCGATCGATTGCAGCCGCGATCATTATGCCAACTTAATCTGCAAGATTGCTGGTATCTTCACACGGGATAGTAGCTTGACTAAACCACAATTAAATACGTAAACAGTGTTTTGTAAAATGGATACTTGATTAAATACCTGTTATTTTACTGGTAAACTGTCAAGTACTGATGATACTTAACCAGCCGTGTAGAAAAACAGTGTTGTGGTCTTTTTGGACATTTTATGATTAAAATAGAAAAAAATGAAAATAAAAAAAATAATAATGTACTTATACTTTTTTTTTACATGTATATGATTTTGGTGCGGGATAGACAAGTATCGGGATTTCACTCAAAATCGGTACATCACAAGCCGCAATTAAAATGTTCTTTCTTTAGTTTTTTAGTTGTTCCTAAAATTCTGGAATAAAGTGTGGTGTATTGGAAACCCCTTAAATGTTATGTGATTCTAACACTTGCAGGTCTATTTCTATGTTTACTAATAGAATATTTTACCTTTTATAAAAAGTAGAAACCTCTTACAGAAATATAGCATTGAGCTACTGCCTCAACTAAACTGGCCATTAAACTAAATCGATCTAAACGAGGCACATTGGTTAAGATCGCTTTAAGCCTAGTTCAAACTAACTACCTAACTACTTTACAGAGAATATTAAGCTCTGGATATTTTAATAGCTCTTAAACTTTAGTTCTACAGCTAATGATGTTGAAACTTAAAGTTTAACAAAGCTTTTTATAAAATGTTTAGAAATCAAAATGAGCTTTAGAAAGTTCTTCGCAATTTATATTTCTTAATTGGATTTGATTTGTTAAGAGTTTCTTTTTAAGATTCTTTATTTGATTTTGTAATGGAAATAATACTTTTAGCAACCAGAGGTGAAAATTATTAAAAAAAATAACAATAACGCGTAACTTATTCTATTTAATTGATAATTAATCTTAACACTAAATCAAAAGCTTATTTTAAACATAGACGAATAATATTTCAATCAAACACAATAAGAAATCAACTTAGAAATGTACAAACAACCGAGAATCAACTAAAACTACCACAAGCAATATACAAACAGCCGTTAAATATCGGAACGCACTCAAATAGTCAAACTACTTATGTACTAAATAATTAGGTAACGAACCGACCGTGAAATAGTGACGATGCCTACAACCGTACAGTTCGAGAGCCAAACGACGAATGAGCCCGCACTCGTTCTGCCACTAGTTTTATAAGAATCGCCACTAACCCCGGACAGCTCACTACTCGGACGCTAATACGGCTTCTCCTGATCGTGCGTCGTCCTCGACCGCACTAGGGATGTCTTCATCGGGAGTTCGTGAAGGGGCACCAACAGGGAACTCGCCATCCTCGCGATCGCACGCGCCATCCGCCGTGCGATGATCGTGGGAGGGTACAGAGGTGGTTGTGCCTGCGGAGGAGCTCGTCTCTCCGCCAGCATTATCTTGAACATTCTCATCATCTAGACAAGAGGGAAACTATTAGCTGTAAATGGAGTACACCTCCTGCCTAATCTTACATTCATCATCCTTACAAGGCCCTCTAACCAAATATACACAACCACACAAAAATTAAAACACTTCGCTTTCATTCAAGTGTATTCATACATCGTCAAACAAATGTCTCTTTCGTTCTCACACTTTTAACTTGTACAAGTCATCACACCAGGACTAAGCCTGAACACCAGGACATGCCTGCACACCAGGACATGCCTGAACACCAGGACATGCCTGCACACCAGGACATGCCTGAACACCAGGACATGCTTGCACACCAAGACATGCCTGCACACCAGGACTAAGCATGTCTTCTTAGCAGCACTGTCTGGGTATACACCACCCAGTCAACCGGGCCGGCTCACTCGGACACCCGTATCACCCACGTACTGCTTTAACAGAAATAGGAAAATATTACGTCGCTTTAAACTCACGTTCAAAAAATGCTGCACAACTCTCTGGACACCATTCGCCTTTCCAAGGCACCATATATTGAGCTGCGGCCTGGGTCGTTTTCCCTCTGGCTCCGCTCAAGAGCTTCAGCTCGTAACGATCTCCAGGTAGCACTCTGGTCACTCGATATGGACCTCTCATACCGGAGTCTAGTTTACCAGTGGACTGCGAATACTTGATGACAAACACTTGGTCGTTGAGCTTGAAGACTCGTGGCTGGTGTCTATGGCGGTTCTCACGAGCATCCTGGCGATCTTTGTTCTTGTCCAGAGACACCTTGGCGGCATTTCTGCTTAGCTCCCTCACGGCTTCCCGATTCGGACTAGAGCCTTCTAGTGCTATGTCCTGAATAAGTGCACGAATCACAGGAGTGGTCGCATTAGTCCCGATAAGTAAGTATAACGCCGAATATTGCGTACTTTTTTGTTTAGTGATGTTTAAAACTAATTGAATTTTACTTAAAGTATTAGACCAAGTTGATTTCTTATTATTACTCTCAACTCTAATTAGATTAAGTACAGTCCTTACATAACGCTCGGCCTGCCCATTAGATTGGTGCATTTCGGGCGTTATAAAGTGAATATCACACCCAATTTCAGAAGCCCAATTACGAAAGGAAGTCGATTCAAACATGCGGCCTCTGTCACATACTATCAAAGTGGGTGTACCGAACAAAGATATTGCGCTATTAAACACGCGTTTGAGTTCGTCTGAATCCTGTCTGTACATAGGATACAGGAGGCAGTATTTAGTGAAAGAATCAACTAGAATGAGTACGAACTTATATCCGTTCGACTCAGGTAACGGGCCCAACACGTCAACGTGAATAGTTTTAAATGGGACGTCCGCCTTGTCCCAAGATATAATCGGTTGGTGAGGAGCTCGCGGCACTCGCTTTTTAGATAAGCAAATTAAACAATGTGATGTGTACTTACGTACAAACAGCTTAAGGCCGGGAAACCAGAAATGTTTAAGTATTAGGTCGTAAGTCTTGTCAGCTCCGATGTGCTCATGTTCGTCATGGAAAACGCGGAGTAAGCTTAGTCTATGCCCCTTTGGTATGTAACACAATAATCTCGGTTCTTCACCGACGGGTGAGTAACGATAATAGAGCACATCGTTCTGACATACATACCTTTGCGAGTCTAGGTTACCTTCTCTAAGTTTCTGAATGAGGTCCTGGGTTTCATTGTCGGCAGATTGAACCATTTGAGCCCAGTTTAAAGGCCTTTCGACGTTATTGACTTGCAACGTTGGTGGATTTCTGCTTAAATAGTCCGCATGGCCCATAAGCACGCCTTTTCTATATTCGATAGTAAAATTAAAATCCTGCAAATAAATCCACCAACGTGCAACCCTGGGAAGAAGATCTTTCTTACGTTCGGTGGCCTTCAAAGCATTGCAGTCTGTCACAATTTTAAAAGTAACCCCAATCAAATAATGACGAAAGTGCTGCAACGCCTTGACTACCGCCAACGTCTCCAGCTCATAAGAGTGGTACCTCGGCTCTGCACCCTGTGTGACTCTACTGAAATAGGCGACCACCTTTTTTCTTTGATCTCCATGGGTCTGCATCAGTACCGCACCATACCCCGCGCTGCTAGCGTCTGTGTGAAGCTCTGTGGGAAGACTCGGGTCAAAGATTGCAAGTATAGGCTCGCTGGTCAATCGCTGCAACAAATATTGTCGGACTTCGTCTTGCTCGGGCCCCCATTCAAACTTCACATTTTTCTTCGTGAGCCGGGAGATACACGCAGTCTTTGTCGCGTAACTGTCAATATAACGCCGAAAATACCCAGCAAGACCTAAAAACTGGCGTACCTGTTTTACAGTAGCTGGAATAGGCGAGTTTGTAAGGGCCTCGATTTTGTGTAGACTCGGCCGGACCTGACCATGGCTTATAACACGACCTAGGTATTCTACTTCGGTGGTAAGGAAAGAACACTTCTTTAGATTTATGGAAAAACCGGCTAGAGTCAAAGTCTTTAGTACTTCGCGTAACAAATTGACGCCCTCATCAATCGTCATGCTTAATATTAAAACATCATCGATGTATACCAAAACAGAGCCTAATTCGATGAATTTTCGCAATGTTTTACTGATTATACGCTGATATACTGTGGGAGAATTACACAAGCCATATGGCATTTTTAGATATTCATAATGTGCTTCGGGCGTGATGAAGCCTGTCTTATGAATTGAACCCTCAGCAATTGGCACTTGGTGAAATCCTGACGCCATGTCTAGCCCCGTGAAGTACTTAGAACATCCTAACCGATCAATGTGATCATCGATCAAAGGTAACGGGTAACGGTCCTTAACAGTTATACGATTTAGTGCGCGAAAGTCTACGCACATGCGGTCCGTGCCGTCCTTCTTTTTAACTAAAATAATAGGGCTCGCATATTCAGAACTGGATTCCCTAATTATTTTCTTAGTAAGCAGATCCTTACATATCTCGCGAACCTTAAGCTTTTCCAAATGCGACAAACGATAAGGGTGATAAGCTACCGGTACGTCACTAGTCAAACTTATTTGCATTTGTCCCGTACTGACTGTTGTAGTTGCCGTACCTGATATAAAGAAAGAAGAAAACTCTTCGATCACCCTCATTAACGCTTCAAGGTCTTTACCTTGAAGAAGGGTCTTGACTTTATTCACTTCGGCAACAATCGAGTTCACTTTTGCCGTTTTTTCCGAAGTGCGAGTAAGAAACTGTTTATGCTTCGTACGGATAAATGTTACACCGTCGCGATTAAGAACGTCGGTACCAATTATAATCGGCGTGTTCATACACGATGCGGGTACCACAACAAAATCTACATCGAGCGCAATATCACTGAACTCAACGGTCAAGGACACAAATTCACGAGCAACTATCCCATCAACGCCGATTCCCTTTAAAGTACAACGAGTAGGCTTCGGCAGACAAGAGAAATGCTTCAATACAGACGACGAAATTAATGACACATTAAGTGCGCCACTGTCTATGAGAACGTCAACGGGTATGCCCTGAATAACCGCTGTAGTAATATCACCGTTACTATTAGCGCCCGTAAGTTCGCTACACAAGTTAACTTTACGCTGGTTATTATTCTGCGATTCGGTTCGAGCCTTTGCAAAGCACTTGTCTTCTTTATGCCCTAATTTCTTGCAGAACTGGCAAACAATTGAAGAACTATTGCTACCTTCCGCTGGATTGCGTTTCCTACATTGATCTTTATAATGACCGCGTAATCCACACAAATGGCACTTAATATTCGACCGGAAGGAACCGTCATTATTTTTCTTGACCGTAGTATTGTAGGACTTGTTTGAATTACGATTGACGCACGCTTGAGCGGGTTTCACATAAGAAGCTAAAAACGAAATTATATTTTCCGTTGTCAAGTCCGCATTGGAGGCAGCAGCTTGCACTTGCACGTCACTAATACCGTACACTACAATTTGTACCATAAGTTCCTCGCTTAAGCCTTTTATTACCCGTAGCTTTAGTAAAGAGCGTCGAGCATATTCCGCGTACGACAAGAACTTATCTGACTTCGTGTTAATGACGTCATGGAGCATTTTTGCGTAATTAACTTTCTGAGGGCACAGCGACTTAAATTCCTTTACAAAATTTGACCAAGAACGATCATTAGTGGACCACTCGCCTAACCATACTTTAGCGTCTCCTATCAAGCAGTGAGCTACCCGCGAAAAACATTCTAAATCGTCCCACTGGTTCACCTGTTTAGCGCGTTCAACTTCGGCGCGCCACACCTCAAAAATATTTATGGCGGGATCAAATTTAGATACGTAATAACTGCCTGATTTATTCTTAGCCAGCAAAGTTAATACGTCTGCTAGGTTTTGTGCCGGAGGTAACGCACTATTTATCATCGGAGGCGTGGTACTACGCAAGGAGGAGTTAATGCGCAAATCGTTCGAAGTACCCGCTTCGATCGCCGAAAGTCGCGACATAATAGAACCTAACGCATTTTTTACCGAATCACTACGATGGTACGATCGGGAACGGCTTCTAACGCGGCTTACTCGCAATGCACGTGACCTGGACCTATCGTGTGACCTACGTCTATAACCAGAGCGCGATCGCGAACGGGACTGGGATCTCTCATCCCTCACGTACGAACGACCCCTAGCACGACGTGCTCGCGAACGGCTCCTATCGCGAGACAACCTTGAACGGCGTCTATGAGCACGCCATGAACCAGTACGAACAGGTCCTACAGACCTGTCCGAGCGCGACGAACGTGGCATAACAACTTCAATATTAACGGCTGTTTGCTTTCAAAAACTCAAACCTAACCGTGGGCAAAAGGCCAATCCCACTTCTGATTTTAGCAACCAGAGGTGAAAATTATTAAAAAAAATAACAATAACGCGTAACTTATTCTATTTAATTGATAATTAATCTTAACACTAAATCAAAAGCTTATTTTAAACATAGACGAATAATATTTCAATCAAACACAATAAGAAATCAACTTAGAAATGTACACACAACCGAGAATCAACTAAAACTACCACAAGCAATATACAAACAGCCGTTAAATATCGGAACGCACTCAAATAGTCAAACTACTTATGTACTAAATAATTAGGTAACGAACCGACCGTGAAATAGTGACGATGCCTACAACCGTACAGTTCGAGAGCCAAACGACGAATGAGCCCGCACTCGTTCTGCCACTAGTTTTATAAGAATCGCCACTACCCCCGGACAGCTCACTACTCGGACGCTAATAATACTTTTAATGAATAATGATTTTTAAAATAAATTTCATTTTTAAAATGTCTCGGGTTTTAGCCAAAATGAAGTTTTAGCCATTAGTCGCCAAGCGTGATAATGTCGTCTGTTTTTTCTTATTATACTTATATTATTTATCAGTGAAACAGAGTGTGATTTTATAATACGATACTTTATAAACTTGGCGCCCAACCGGGGATTAAACTATTGTTGATTTCTTTGAGATTTAATTTAATATTAGGTGTGCCCCGCGGTTTCACCCGCGTATTTCACAATCCCGTTAGAATCTTTTCTTACCGGATACCTACGTCATAACATCTGCATGCCAAATTTCAGCCCGATCCGTCCAGTGGTTTGGGCTGTGCGTTAATAGATCACTATATCAGTCAGCCAGTCAGTCACCTTTGAGTTATATACAAGTATATATTTAGATTCGACTAATCAATTGATGTTAAAATATCAACAAGAGAAATATTTTTAATAAAACGGAGAATGTTATAAATAGTCACTTATTTACAAGAACAAGAAAGCTTACAAAGATAAACTCTTACAAAACCCCTTTAAACCAAACGTCGACAACAAAACGGACAGTTGTCAAAACATGTTTAACCCTCATCAAGACGTTTGTCAACTGTCAAACGCCGTAATTCCAGCGTCATGGCTGCATGTAGCTACAAAATGGCGTCCCTAATTTAGGGAATACATCCACTCGGGCTGTTCACCCTATTACCTCGAAATGGTCGAATGTTAGATAAAAAGGGTCGTTTCTACTAACTCCTTGTAAGTCGGTACTGATTAGATGGCCTCAGGGTCACTATTAAGCGAATAGAATGCTTGTCCGACTTTGTTTTTATTACGATTGGCTAGTTTTGTGTTTGGTACAAGCTTGTTAGCGTTGGCTTTGAGATGATTTGTAGATATGAAGGTATTAAATATGGATTTGGTATGTTGGATGTTGTGGTTATTGTTTTGTTAATTCTTATCATAAGACTGTTAAAGTGGTCTATGGTATGTGTATTTGTCTGCCAAGCTTAAGGTCTCGGTCCAATTCTAGCCATTCAATATATGACTGCTAATTTTCACCTTCGCTCCGCGGTTATTCATTGTGTGTAGGTGATTTCAAACTCAGCTACAATCAAATAATTATGCAATTACATAACCGTAATTACGTAACTAGTGTTTTTCAAAATGTACATCTCAATCCCGTGGGAATTTTGGGACAAAATCCTATATGTTAACCCTAGTTATAAGGGACATTTGTACCAAAGCATCTAAGTCAGTAATACAGTAGTTTTTACATAAAATAGTATCAAACATCAATCAACACATCAATGCAAACTCGCATTTATAATATAACTAGCAGTGCCCCGCGGTTCTACCCGCATGGAACCATATCCCGTGGGTATTTTGGGATAAAAAGTGTTGTTGTGTAGTTTTTGCGTGAAAGAGGAACAAACATCCACACATCCACACTCACAAACATTCGGCTTTATAATATTAGTAGGATATAGTAAGATTTGTGAAAAAACATTGAGGATAACAAAATTAACAATGTTCATCTCAGTAACTCGCTAATTTTTCATTTTATTTTCTCTCCCTCGTAAATAATGATGGGAGTGCTAAGAAGACATTTTGTTACATTGTAAACGATCTGTCATTGTTGCCGCGTTTTCTTGACGTCTCAATTTTTCTTTTTAATTTCCCTAATCTGTTTTTTTTTGTGTTCAGCCAATTATTTTCGTCTAATTAAGGTTTATTTAAATAAAAGTGTTTGTTTACAAAGGATGTTTGTTTGGACCCCATTTTTTGTTTCTTTGTGCTAATGAGTCGATGTTTTTTTAAGTTTGTTTTATTTGAGAAAATTGTAGTTATTATTACTACACCTTGATTTACTTGCCAATTTTCCACTTTTCTTTGGTTGTCCTGCGGGCATAGTGGAATAATAAAATGGGATTTTGGTGCATATTATGAAATTCCAAAACTAAATCTAAAAAAAAACAGCTAAATAGATTTGGATAAAATTTGACAGCACTCGCTTGTACTAGGAATCGAATCCGTTACCTTTGAGTTACACATAGTTAGATTACATAGTGACTTAACTACACCTGCAACATCTGAATAGAACTACTTCCTTACCCCGAGATTCAAACCTATACCTCAACAAGCAATAGCCACATACTTCAACCTTCGCTCCAAATCGTCGCATCGTCCCGTATTGAATCAAAACTAAAGTTAATAATGGTAAATAACAGGCGGGCCTTTCCCAGTGCTCGGAGCCGATGGGGCGTTGAAATCTGGCTACTTCTCTCCACTCGTAAATATAAATAATTTAACGCCGTTTGTGTGGTGTAGGGGATGAGGGATGGCGTTTTGAAAATATTAAAGAAATTGAAAAGATTAAGATATTAACTTTAAAGATGTCTAGAAATTAAAAAGAATATCTCGTTTTTTTGGATAGATGCATACGAAATTACGTTTAAAGATGTTTAGAAATTAAAAAGAAAATCTCTCTTTTTGGATAGTTACTCAATTTATCTAAGTTACAAACATTTTATATGAAAGTTTGCTCAAATTTGTCCCATCTTATGCAAACATTTCAATAGTGAAACACCTTAAAGATTACCAAAATAAAGTTAATTACACTACCAGTATACCAGTTTATACTACATAGGTGAATCCCATTTCTACAGATCCTACGGGATTAATAAACATTTCTCTAAAAAAGGAGTATCAAGTAATTTATTGATTACATATAAGGTGTATGATACACATTTTAATAACTTTCAATTGACATCTACATCACTTGGCCAGCGTGGTTGACTAAGGCCTAATCACCCTAATTCAGGGTAGGCTCATGCCCCTCGGTGGGGACATACATGAGCTGATGATGATGATGATGATGGCGTCTGCATAAATCTAATATATAAAATTCTCGTGTCACAGTTTTCGTTGCCATACTCCTCCGAAACGGCTTGACCGATTCTCATGAAATTTTGTGAGCATATTCAGTAGGTCTGAGAATCGGCCAACATCTATTTTTCATCCCGAAATTCCTACGGGAACGGGAACTACGCGTGTGAAACCGCGGGGCGCAGCTAGTATTAATCTAAAAATATGTTAATATAAAATATTCTGAGTTTGGGTTGAGCTTCAAATAAAATACCTGTAATAATATTTTCGCTCAAACCTCGCACCAAACCCACACCGCCTTGTCTTGGAAGGCGAACATAAGTCTTTGGGGAAACGGGTACTCCGGTACTTACCGCTTTAGATACGATACCTCCCTCAGCCAGAGTCACCCTCTACACATAGGAATGTTTCATACGGATTATTGTATTTTTATTATTTACCAAAACATTTTTGGAATGGGAATGTCATTGACGATCTCGATGCCTGACTGCCATCCGTAAGGTTGCGGGTTCGATTCCCGTGCGGGGTGAATATTTGTGTGAACCACAAACGTTTGTCTTGGTCTGTGTGTGTGTGTGAGTGTGTGCGTAGTTTCTGATACCCTAGCTAGAAGTTACGAACTTAGTTAGGGGTCAGTTGCTATAATGAGATAATGGAGTGAATGCTTAATATACTTAAGTCGAAATCATTTATTCAATTATGGACTCAATGAGGCATTTATGAACGTCGATTGTGAATGTTAAATATGAATAAGGTATTTTAGATATGTAATGTAAATTTAGTTTATTTGTAGCAATTTGCTTTTTTATTGTGTTTTATATCTATCTCTATTAATGTAAATCTTAGTGGTGTAGGAGTGGATATACAGGATTTCAAGTCCTTCTAAGTAAATAGTTAAGTACCTATGTTGTTTGCAATAAGACCTATTTTTTTAATTGAATCTCTAATTTGTGTCATAAGTCACGTTTGTACTGCTGAAAGGGTTTTTGGTTAGACTTGATTGCTGTAACCCGTAACGACTGTCGATGTTGTTAGTACGACAGCCGGGACCGACGGCTTTACGTGATCACCGAAGCATGGAATCACTCTTGAAAATATTATAAGTAAAGCTAATTATCATATTAAAAGGCCAGTAAGCATAATAAGGTAACAAGAATGTCGTGTTAACTCAATCTTGGCAAAACGAGACTTGAAATCCCTTTAAGCTCCAGAAATGTAGCTCTATTTTTGTATCATGAAACCGTCCGTTTCACAGCAAAAGCATCAGAAAAATCTCATCTAAAATAAACAGTTAATATCCCGTGGAGAGCGACACTGGCTCTGTTTCCTACAACACGACCGAGTGTCATACTCGACCAAGAAAATAGAAAAGACATGCTTTTAAAACGTAGAATACCCTATCTAGACTAACAAAAGAGCCCCGCTCCGCTTGCACGGACAACGGATACAACTAAACACTTTAAACCATAAAAGAAAGCACAAACGCCATTATTACTAACAAGTGAAAAGTGTCGGTTGAAGCGCCGCGGCAAAAAGAATCCTCCGACGGCACACATCGATTTTTATACCCCCCGGGGGAGGCGGGGTTACAGAGACTGCCAATCAGAGCGCGGTGAGCCGACCAATCAGGGCGTGACCGCCCGCGTTCTCATTTCAAACACTGTAATGGAATTTAGACGAAGTTACTCCAAGGCGGATTACGGGTACAACCGATGCAAATTGGGAAAATGGTGGATTCGCTTTTTATATAATATTATTGATTTTATACTTATTTGAGGGTAATTACTTTTTTTTGTGTTGTTGAAAGAGTTTTGGGGAGTCAAGTTACGTGGCCCGGGGGCTCGGGAGTTGGTAATGAAGTTAATGGCTTATAAAAACGTTGTGAAGTAGCGCTCAGTCGGGCTGTTGTACGAGGCACGCGTTGGTTTGATACTTGATGCGTGTGTGTGTAGTTATTGGTTATATTCTTTTGAGAATTTAATTTTATTATATTGTATTAAACAAAAGCTTTATGTGGTGAAATATTTCTTTAGTTCTGATATTCTTTAGTTCTTTTCCTATTTGATTATACTCATGTATGCGGTGAATTGTGCCGTTTCCTACTTTCAACAATGTTTGGACAAAACGTAGTAATTAAGATTAAATTTTTATAAATCTTTCGCATACATACATGAGGTATTCTTAATAAATACATCAATTACCTATTAAGTAAAGGTGAATATTTTGTACATAGGTTTTATTTTTATATATTTTTGAAAAGAAGTCTTAATAGGTCTCAAACATTTAATAACAATTTTGTTTAAGGCAATTTGAATACATACATATTCTACACACAAACAATGTCAATAACATTATAATAATAAAATATAATATAAATATCAAATAAACTAAACACTGCTTAGTACATTTGTCGATAGAAGAAACTTTTATACAAACAATAGGTTTGGTAGTGCTAGGGATGGGACACATTTAGGTATCGATGAAATGATTTGTTTATAAATTTTTATCGATAATTAAGAGTATCTGTAAGATCCTACTGCATAGCAAATGTTTTAATATAGAAAACATTGAATCGAGGAATGTAATTAAACACCAAAAATATTTCAAAAATTTAATAACCTTATTGCCTTTGAAAGAGTTTATCTCAATCTTTCAGAAATTAAAAATTCTATACAAAATTCCTGATAATATTTCTGGATTTCAAAGATCCTGGATAATATTTCTAGGATGAAATATTATTATATTATGGATATTATCCTGGATAATATTTCTAGGATGAAATATTATCCAGGATAATAACTATGCGAGTAGAATCGCAGAATATACTATGCTTTCTACTACGGAGTTACGAAATCGTTTGCGTTTTGTAGCTCGTAGCCTCGTAGTCTTGCGTAGTATAAGTAGTCAATGCTACATTATCTGAATATTTTTAATAAATTTACCGGAAATTTCATATTTTAAAATAGGATTTTTATGAAACCAATATCTGAGTCAGATAAAATACTCGATGTTTCATACCTAAATATAGATTTTCTTTGTAAACAGTACTTCGTAATCAAATTATGTTATTGATTTTAATCGATCAATTTTTAAATAACAATCGAACATTTCACCAACTATCGATACACCAAACTATCGACACCGCCCATCCCTAGACCCAGCGCGCGGGCGTGCGATCCCGTTTTATCGAACAATCGATATTAATACGTATCGCTGAGTAAGTGAGAAACCTTGTACAGTGCTGGGTATATTTTACCCGCACTTACTCACACCAGTTATTTATCACGGGATTCGGGATTTTGGAATTTGGAACAGTATTTTAGGTGATCTTGTTGTTTCATTTGTGACAGTACTATGTTTATTTGCTAAGTAAAGGATGTTTTGTACCGATAGATGGTTTGGGTTTACAAACTTCTGTTTACGTAGTTTCAAACGCAAAATTTGAATCCCGAGGAAGCATAATTATAAACTATAGCTGCCTTATTTGCGTTGCATTTTTAGTCTGGTTTAGCACTAAACCAGGTTTTACAATCTAAGTACAATTTTGAATACTGTCAAAGTGACAGATTTGACTGAAAAGGTGTCAAATGCTTACCAGGTTTAAAATTTAACGCAAATGTCTTATTTGCGTAAAATTTTAAAGATGTCAAGTCAACTATGAATCTTTGGTTCGAACTCTGATAAAACACGTTAACTGGATTAGCTTGCATTTATTGCGTTTAATTTCAACTGGAAAATCGTCTTTTTGAAGTTAGAATAACTGACAATATTATATTATTTAAAAAGTAATTTCTGTACGCGTATTAAGGTATAATATGACGTCGACACTTCCCTGTGAAGGGGAAGCGATGTAATCCCCAGGAAGCGCCCTCACAGTAATCTTTTGAATACCTTCAATACTCTGGTTTGGTGTTTGATTTTATAGAATTTTATGGTGTTTTGGAAATTGGTATTTTTATTTTTATTACACTAAAAGGCGTTAAGAGTCTTGCTATGTTTGTTATGATACAGATATTGTATGTATCTAGGGTGTCAGACACTATATAATTCCATAATATTCATGCCTAGCCTAAGCCATATTGATAGCAAAAATAGTTGATTTATTTAGTGCAAGATCTTCTCGGTTTGGCATAGAACCATTCTACATGAATTCAAAATACGATATCATTTATCAGCTCTTCTGCTTCAAAATCCTATTCCTAAATATCCTAACTTATATTATCTATCTAATATTATAAAATATTATAAATGCGAAAGTAACTCTGTCTGTCTGTCTGTTACCTATTACGGCTACACCACACTGAATCGATTGACTTGAAATTTGGTACAGGGGTAGCTTATGGTCCGGGAAAGCACATAGGCATGTTTCATCCCGAAATTCCCACGGATTCGGGACTACGCGGGTGAAACCGGGGCACAGCTAGTAATATATAAATATTTAGTTTCGTTTTGAAGTGAAACAGCACGCGTAAATGTCTTTTATTACCAATATAACATATTCATTCACTCCATCATCTCAAACATTTGTAGTTCACACAAATATTCACAGAATCGAACCCGCAACCTTACGGATGGCAGTCCGGCATGGTGACCACTCTGCCATCGAAGTCGTCATTTAACCTGATATTTCATTGGATAAATTCGGTCAAATTGAGCCCAACAATTAAGCTAAAGTTACCTAGTTTATAGTAAGTCATCACTACCTCAACTAACACGCTACTGGTTGTTGCAGGCTGGGCCTGATATCGCAGTGGTCGGCGCTGGCGGCGAGCCGGTACGGGGGGCTTGTGCCTGCGCCCTGGTACTGGCAGAGAACTTCATCTCCTCCACGAGGTAAATACCATTAATACTACCATTAAGAATACTACATTCTTTGAAGGAATTAAAATCATTCAATAAATGTGAGTGTGTGCGTAGTTTCTGATACCCTAGATACAAGCTTCGAGCTTAGTTAGGGGTCAGTTACTATAATGAGATGATGTAGTGAATGATTATAAAAAAAATGCACATCAGACTCATCAACTGATGTCTCGGGGTGATGAGCGCAGTAGTGTTGTACAGTCGGCGTCAAATTAGTTGTCAATACCAAAGAGAGCATAATCTTCTATCTGAAGCTGACTGTACATTCTGTCTTGTAATGAACAATATTTGTATCTTTTGTATAAAACCAAAGTCGCTTACTGTCGTCTGTCGTTCTTAGAAAAATCTTTCAGACTACGCCACGGATTATAAGTCTCAAAAGATTAATAAAATATCTATGCCCCTTTTCCCACGTTAATATGCATAAGTATAAACCTTTCTCCTATATCACAATATCTGTTTAAGCCAAACAGTGGGAGCGACTTTGTTTTATACGAACGTGGTTAATATTATTTAAGTCATTATTTAAGACAGCAAGGAGCAGTTACTTTAAAACAACAATAACGTTTAAAATCAAAGCCAATATCAATATGCAAGTAAAGTAATTGGAGTAGAGTATTAAAGGAAGACCGTACAATGCAGACAACCTCGTAAGCAATGTTGCAACCATTTTATAATCTGTGGATTTAATGTTGCCAGCTCTAGCACGCAATACTCGCGTAATACTGGCCGGTTTTAAATGGACTTAAAAAAGATGTTCTTTAAAGTAAAGAACGTTATTTAAATTTTTAAATGGTTTTGAATTTGGAGCATAAAATTTTCTTCATAATATTTTTGGGAAAGAACAGTTTCGTAAGTAGAAGAAAAAAACTTATTTCAAAACTGGTTTCGAACTTTGTTTTCGAAAACAGCCGAAGCGGAACTAACGCATGTTTTAGAATTATTTTTAAGTAATTAATAACTTACATCTTAATTAAAGATTGTCGTAAAATAATATACTTTTAGATCTGCTAAGAGATCTATATAGTCTAAAACTAAGTCAGGACAGTTAGACAGAAATATTGACAACCAAAGAAAACACGAGAAAGATTTTCCAATTATTCTGTTTTCCCAACGTCAACTGGGAACCCTAAAACCAATATTATCCAAACAGTTCAACAAAACATTTCTCATGTATTATTTGTCCATTTGCACTCCACCTATTAGTTTTTATTACGTACAAACACACACATCGGCGGTAAAACAAGCAATCGTCATCAGTGCACTGCACCAAACAACACTGCTAACTAATCTCGCTAAAACCGACCTTACGGCTTTAAGTTAAAGGCTTGTCATGTGCACAAGTTTAGCGGTGTCGCGTGTACCCCACTCGCTTTAATTTCCGAAAACCCATCTCGGCATAAACAAAGACAACGCCATTTCACGCGGCCGAAACCGTCCGAACAATGCCTCCATGCTACAATTATCCGTATATACTACTGAAACGTCAAACGTGATGCTGTCCCGCTCACTCTACCACAAATACCTATCTCCGTCCCTCTCCCACCAAAGCAGTGTTGCTGTGTTAGGGAACATGTCGCCCGTTTTAATTTTCGAATGCGGTTTATTCGGCGCGCCGTTTTGTGTGATTGCTTCGCGTGGCTTTTTTAATTTTATGGATTTAGATTTTTGTTGTTGAAATGGAGTTAATTAGGGTAGTTTTCTCCCGAACTTTTGGGATGTTTTTGGTACTGGCAATACATTTTATAAATTTAAATACTTTTTTAAATTGGAGAATTGCGTTGTACGGGCCTGTATCGTATCATATACTCGCAGTTTGGTTCAGCAAGTAACTCAATAGTTACAATTTATGCCTGTCTGTCTGCTTGTCACAAAATTTTTATGAATAAAAAACCATATTTTCATTAACGTTCATCAATTTATCCCATTTACGTTTAGAAAAACACCCAAATTGTCAATTAATAATGGCAACAATAACAAACTATTCAAACAAAGAACTAACAATCAAATCGTGTAATTTACACCAACACATCACAAATTGCACTAAACCACCAATCTTTACATGACCTGTCACACAACGTTACATCATCATATCAAGGGGTCAACATAATTTGGTCAAATCATACAAAACTATCCAGTATTAACTGACCTGTTACATCTAGACTAGCAGCCTCACAGTTTTACCCGCGTAGTTCCCGCTCCCGTGAGAATACTGGGATAAAATTATTTTAAAAACCTTCCTCTTGAATCACTCTATTTATTAAAGAAAACCGCATCAAAATCCGTTGGGTAGTTTTTAAGATTTAAGCATGCATAGGGACAGACAGCGGGAAGCGACTTTGTTTTATACGTGACTAGCGGGCGCCCCGCGGTTTCACCCGCGTAGTTCCCGTTCCCGTAGGAATATGGGGATTAAATTACGCTTAAAACCTTTCCACTGAATCACTCCATCTATTAAAACAAACCGTATCAAAATCTGTTGGGTAGTTTCAAAGATTTAAGCGTATATAGGGACAGACAGCGGGAAGCGACTTTGTTTTATACTATGAAGTGATATGAATAAAAGGTCAACTTATGATGGTTGACAGTGATTGATTTTCGAAGCCATAATGTATAATCCTGTGTTAGTTTACGCGCGCTGTTTACACATACGCTTACTTGCTAAGTAGTTTCACTGTGTTTAGAAATTAGAATATAATATGATTAGAATGGTCCATTAACCTCAATAACGCGTTAAAGGTAGTCTAGTGAGTAATTCGTACTTATAATATTTTTTATACTTAGCATATCTTCCGCCGATAGGTATTTGAATCTGAGTCTGCGTTGTTATAACATATGGGATACTTTTTACACTTAATTTCCCACCATCTTTAATCAAGTTTGACAAGGGAGAAATAAATACCATAAACAGAACAATAAATCTATTTAAATCCTTACTAATATTATAATGCGAAAGTAACTCTGTCTGTCTGTCTGTTACCTTTTCACGGCTAAACTACTGAGCCGATTGACTTGAAATTTGGTACAGGGGTAGCTTATGGTCCGGGAAAGAACATAGGATACTTTTATCCCGAAATTCCCACAGGAACGGGAACTACGCGGGTGAAACCGCGGGGCGGTGCTAGTTTGATATAAAAAAAAACTGATGATACAGTAACTGAGATTCAAAGTTTTTGGAACATCAGATAGTTTATTATTCAGACTTATCAGAGACGAGAAAGAATCTCCTCTCGTGATGCATATTCAAAGAGACTAACATATAGCATAGGAAACTTTCTATCCCAAATTTCACACAGAATCCGAATCTTTGCAAGTTTATTGGCAAAGTAGTAATTGCAAAACCTAAATCTTTATTTCAATCGTTGTAAATCAAATATATCTAAACTCTGTATCAAACCACTAATTACCGATATGTCCTAGAAAAAAAATTCCTATATTAAATCAGTAACAGATTGTCAACAAACATATCAACCAGTGTAGTGTTCTGTACTAGTAAATCAGATAGGATCTGTATTGTTAGGGCTTCATCAATCGAAGCGTTGTGTTACACGACACTTTAAATCCTTATAAATTCTATAATCGAAGACCTTGTCACGCCTTTGTGATGTGACGCGATTTCATTTTGTTATACTAATGGCTGTGATTCACGGTTTTATATATGTCGTCTAGCCTTTCTCAATTTCAATAAACGGGATCTAATAATAACTATTAAATTAAGAATTTAAAATACCCCCAACACAATTACTTTCAAACCGCCATAACTTTAAACCTTAAACGGGTCAACCGATTTTTATCAAACATGTCTAAGAACACTCGCACGTAAGTCCCCTTTAATAAAAAAAAAACTAAATTGAAATCGGTTCATCCGTTCGGGAGCTATGATGCCACAGACAGACAGATACACACACACACAGACACGTCAAACTTATAACACCCCTCTTTTTGCGTCGAGGGTTAAAAAATATCTAATAACTCCTTGAGAGATGGCTTTTGGTCTGATAAAGAATCTTGCACGACATTCACAACCAATTCTAGCCTATGCTTATTTATGTTCATAAAATCTAACTTCACAGAATTGTTTAAAACCCGCAACATTATCCAGTACCCATGCCACATCACCTGTCTTTCTTACCAGACCACTAACTCTCACATCTTTGTTACAGAAGACTCAATCACCAACGAAGAAGGCTCTGCAGCTGGCTCCCCTCGGCCGCGCAGTCCCCCTCGGGCTCCCTCCCCGCCCTCCCCTTCCCGGTCTTCCCCCCGCTCTCCCCGCATGCATCCCGCCCTCTACCCCCAGCAGCAAGACCCCCAAGACTCGGACCCCGACGTCGACGAGAGCGACGACTTCGATAAAGACGAAAAAAGAGATCCCAACGCCAACCTCGGCAAAAGAAAGAAGAAAACACGAACAGTATTCTCCCGCTCACAAGTCTTCCAACTAGAATCAACGTTCGACATGAAACGGTATCTGAGCAGCTCAGAGCGAGCGGGTCTGGCTGCTAGTCTGCACCTGACTGAGACCCAGGTGAAGATATGGTTCCAGAATCGGCGTAATAAGTGGAAGAGGCAGTTGGCTGCGGAGTTGGAGGCTGCTAATATGGCGCATGCTGCTCAGAGGTTGGTGCGTGTGCCTATACTGTATCACGAGTCGAGGCCGACTTCGATGCCACACACTCCTCTCCCGATGCATCCCCAGTTTTCGAACGAGCCTGGTGTGTATTTCCCCCCACAAGCGCCGCAGCAGATGCAGCCGCTGCCGGCCTCCCCGGTCACTTCACGGGCGCCTCTTTCAAGTCTAGTGTAGTGTTCGCTTGAAGCCGCTTGCAGACCAAATGCAGCGGACGGACAATTCTAATTAACCTTTTCTATGGACTAGTCATTATATGAGTGTCAAAATGCCAAATCGTTCAAAAATTTAAATGTTAGACTTAGCTTACGTTAAGGTAGAGTTTAAATGTAACGTACAAAGATCATTGTCATTCCATGTTGTATATTATTGTAAATATGAATGTTTTAAATTAAATTCTCTTGTACTTATTAATAAGTTAGTGTATTTGTAAATAATAGATGTTAAATAAGTTTTATAAGGTCTATGGGATATTGTTGTAGTGAAATTTTATTTATGTTAGTGGCAACACTTAAATGTCAATGTCATGAACTGTAAAATAATGAAAAATCGCCTCTAAACGCAATAGTATAAGAATATAATATAAATACATAGTTTGTCTACTGTTAAGATGTTAGTAAAATGTTAACAGCTTTTTATTGTTGTGAAAATATGTTTTATTTATTTCAATTGACTATAAATATGTTAAAAAGTATGGAGTGTAGAGGTCAAGAAAAGTCTAAAGAAGTGTTCTTAGAATGTATATTCATAAACTCTACACAAGCTATAACCCGCGGTGTTACCTGAACCTTCCTAGGATAAAAGTTAACCTACCTTACTCGTTATAATTTATGTGTCCTGTTAAAATAAGGGCCTATTTCACGGTCTTCAAGTAAAGTTACTCACCAACTAAAGTTAGTTTTGTCTCTTTCTTACTTTATATCAAGTGACAAAGACAAAACATGTGAGTAGGTACTCGGAATGTTACTTGAAGATGGTGAAATAGGCCCTAAGTCTTCTGACACATTTTCAGTGAAAATCACACATACTTTTCCTTTGCACTCCATATTTAAAATCTACACCCAGCTGTAAATAATGGATGTCAAATTGACGTAAATAGTACGTTAAAAAGAATAATAAATTCAAGTTATAATTTGTTCGTCTTTGTTTAAATTAAATAGCAACTAAAGTCAGAAACACACTAACCATTTAGGCTTTGAGTTGCCTGAACGTCTTTACTGGCTTCAAATAATGTAAATATAAAATAAACTCTATAATTTTCTAAAATGCGGAATAAAACGAGCGCTGATTTCACATTATTGTAATAGACAAAATAAATTAAGAGATACGAGCTAATTTTAGCTGCAATATCGCGCAAATATGTTACCGCTGCTCAATTACAGCGCGATTTTGCGGTTGTATGTCGGGTGCTGGATATACATCCTAAAGCTGAAAATCGCCAGTGTGCCAAGGCCGCTAGTGTGTCTCTGACTTAATTCATTTTTTAAAAAGAGAACATGTGTTGCCATTCCGCTTTAAAATGTAATTCTGTAATATTGCTAGCCTAATGATATCTTAAATGCTTATTTATATAAATATTAATGTTATTTATTGATAGTAGTTCAATCTTCGATGCATTGTAATATTAATGGCTAACGAGCGACGAATAAAAACGAATATAAGACAATTTTATGGTTTTAATTTATTCCGAAATATTTCTTCTTACGCATTAACATATGTCCTGCAATTGTATCCGCAAAATCCAATCGTAATAACTAAAATTTATTATCAATCATTTATGTAGGAATCTATCCATTTTACCAAATCTGGTAAAACTGGAATACCCCCAATCAGACATAGGTTCGGACAAAGAAGACTTGTGTAGTCAGTAAAAAGTCAAGGAAAACGGTGACATCACCTTGAAATAATTACGAATGTCACACCTGGGGCCTAAGTCTGCAATTTGACATTATTGATCAGACAAAATGTTGATATTGAGGCACCATAACGAGAGTGTCAGAAATTTGGTATTCTCCTAAAATTTATTCATATGGCTATGGTGTCTCAGTGGTCTTTGTTGCATATAAAAATTTTGACAAATAAACGTCAGAATACTGTTTCCATGACAACCATCTAAGTTTTATGGAGCTATTCAGTCAGCGGAATAGTTGTCATTAAGAGAATACCAAAATGACAACAAATGCCAAAAAACGGCCATAATGTTGATATTAAAACACATTTGAGTAGCATTATCACAGTTTAATAGTTTAGAGAATCAGGGCCCTGGTTTTTTACAGCATCTAACCCTCATCAGTCCAACAGTTAAACGTCTTGTGCCATAAAATAAAACTGACACCAACAGGTTAACATGGTGAAATAACTATGCGACCGAAAATTTGTTACAACCAAAGATTTTATTTTACATTTTTGTCCTAAAGATAGATACTTGTCGTAGTTTGCTTTTACTTATTTGATGTTTTGGATTGTTTATTGTGATAGTGTCAGATATGTCAAGTACTTACCAAATCAAAACTAGTCAAAAATCCATTAAAGTAGTTATATTTCAATAAGTAAAGTTACGTTCTCAATCTTACGTTAAAATAACTACGCCGTCAATCAAGGATTCTTACAGCATCTAAATGTGCTCCTTCACCGGGAGCATTCGCGTGTAATGTAACGTTACAGATTCGTCTTTGAGCATTACATGACAATAATACCTCCCTGACTAACGAGCATTCGCGTGTAATAATTACAAATTACAATTAATAAATTACAAGGTGCGCATTGTAATGCTCGGTTCTCCTCCTTCACTGATGTAATGTTCAAAACTGTAACATTACACGCGAATGCTCCCGGTGAAGGAGCACCTTAACTCTATACAACATAAAGTAGTTTTAAAGTGAAGAATGGAAATAATTCCAAAAACAATAGAATTATTTTATAGCTCTTTACACACTGTAGTTATTTTTCATAAATACATAAAAAAACGTGTGGCACTCGGGGACTGCCGCGGTAAAGCTTTATTATTTAATAAGCTTTATTATAATAATAATTTTATCAACTAATTGTTTTTTTTATTTTTGTATTGCAATCCTAACCTTAGAAATTTTGATGTCGTACTTGGGACTTTATACAATAAAAACTTTGTCTACATTACTATAATTTTTTTTTGGAAAATTGTCAAAAAAAAGTTTTCGATAAAAAAATAATAAAAACGTGAGGTTTTTTCGTTACGGAATTTCTGGATTCGGTCCCCGCGCTCAAGGCCCGCGATAGAAGCTATGCAATAGCTTAAAAACTTCAAAAATACCCCAAACCCAAATTATTAATTATAAGGGCGATAAGAATCACGGTAGGTGTTTATGGGAGGGTAAGTGGCGTAAACTTCGGCGCGTGGCGACCGCTGGCCACATCCGGGGTGCACCCGGGTCGCTTCCGGGACGACACTGGACCCTATCCGGGTACGATACGATTATTAGAGGGTGTATAAGGATGGAGTTGCAGTGTGGATGGGAGTGTATTAGTGGTTAATTTAAGTTGCAATGGTAAGTTTACAAAAAAATGCGCAAAAGAGTTTTCTTATTTTGAAAAATGCATTCAAAATTTTCACCTCAGCCGGGACTTGTACCCGGGATCGTTCTGAATAGCACCGCTCTACCAATTGAGCTACCGAGGCTTCAAGTTTTCTTATACGCAGTTCTACTCCAGCTTAAATGTAGCCTAATCTTTGACAGTAGATGGGAAGCTGCATAGTAGGAAAAGTTGGGGGTAATCTTTGCATAGCAGTGAGATTAAGAATACCGTAAGGTTTTCCTTCTAGATTATGGAGGTCTGACTGCAGTCACTTCACGTAAAATACCGACATTTCGATATTTTTGATTTACACGAACACTACACATTGAAATAAAACACTTAGGGCCAATTTTTCCATCGCCAGATAACTATATTCGACAAATAATTTTGAAATTTTGATAGTTATTTCATACAAAATCTGTCAAACGTCAATTTTATTCGTCGAATAAAAGTTATCTGGCGATGGAAAAATCGGCCCTTAAACGGATTTTTGTCGTGGTTATATTTATCTGTAAATAATCCGAAACGTCAGAAAATGTAAAACAAAATATAACCACGACAAAAATCCGTTTAAGTGTTTTATTTCAATACCGACATTTCGTCAAATCTGATTAATATGATAAAAAGCGACCCCTAAAATACATGGAATAAAAGTTTTAAAAAAGTATCATTCTCATAAGGACTATGCTATTAACCTCACAAAAATTGATTAATACTCATATTCACTCAATGATCCTCACGCATACCCGGTAACTGGAGCATACAATACACCATTTAACGGATGCAAGTGATACGTATAATAAATAAAACATGTCTGTTTGTCACGTGTCATTACCGTCGACGTCATGACTGGATTGTAATTAAGGATATTAAAGTGATACAAATTGACTGACGTATAGCTTAAGCTGCTCTTTATTAATCTGTTTAGTTCGTCACTACTCACGTCTATTGGCCGAAGCGTGATGTTAATAGTTATTTATGGTACAAGCGAGGTAAGTTGGTGATTACTTCCGAGGCGCTATTGAGGCCCGAGCCGTCAGGCGAAGGTCAGAAGATAGCCGAGGTAGTAATCATCAATACACGCGTGTACCATACAACGTTTTTCAACACACTTGCGAAGAAATTAATAATAAAATATAATTTTTCGCTAATAAATAGACAGTTTTTCTATTCGCGCGCATCCAACACAACAATGGTGATCGGCCAAAGACTAAAAGAATATACTTATTAAAAAAATATTCGAATGAATGAATGAATGGAATCGACCATAGACCTACCAAAAGTAAGGCAACATAGTTGAAGTTTTTTTTAAAAAGTATGGAAAAAAATTTTTTGGTATCGAAACTTTTTTAAAAACAAAGAAATTTAAAAAAACAATCTATAACTCACTAGTGAATCAAGCGTGTCATTATTCAACTATTTTTTCACAAATAAGAGCCCCTTTATGAGCAAGTGTGTTGAAAATTATATAGCCTATTTCCTATTGGTTTTAGAGGACGGAAGTCCTACTCCCTGATCTGTGGGTGTTAGCATGATATACATATATCCCATTGTACACTTTAAAAAGAACAATTTGAGCCAATAGTTCCTGAGATTAGCGCGTTCAATCAAACGATCAAACTCTTCAACTTTTTAAAGAATATCCAGTGGATCGATTTAACTGAATTTTTTGTTCAAATGTTCCTTGTAATAAAGATGAGTACATTTTATCCCAAGAATCCTACGGGATTGGAATTTACCGCGCAGCTCTGCTAGTAACAAACAAACTCACTTTCAAATATGTCGGTAAGTAAGTATAATATATTAGTTAAATCAGCCCCCCTAGCATGATTGTGCGTGATAAAATATATCGACACCACGATATAATATCGATTTCACGTACATAACACAATGAATTACGGAGTGCTATGATATGATAAAATTAAATATGGCGGCTATATTTATTATATTTTGACAGTTGGATGTCGATAAATAGCTATATCTATCGCGTTTTCGAAGTCATGCTAGCCCGGCAGGATATATTTATAAGTAGGTTAAAAACATCCCTGGGAGAGCCCTACATGCCACCGGGGGTCCTCCCAGTTTCGGCTCACGGTGGTATGCAGTTATATGCATTTTCACAGCAAGAAAAAAGAAAAAAAGGTTAAGAACATCCTAAAAAATAAAAAAAACAACCCAGAATATTTACAAACGGTGTAAATGACATCTGTTGTCAAAAATGTGAATAATTAAAAAGTCATTGTCCAGTGATGCCGCCATTAGCCCCGTAATTAATACTGTCAACTTTGACATGAATATATGGATATTAATTTGTTTTTTTATGTCAGTAGGCTGTGTTGTTTTTTTTTAGCTAAATGACGTAAATGGCTTCACTAATCGCTGTTAGATATAATTTTTTTCGATATTGTGTGCTTAAGGGCCGATTTTTCCATCGCCAGATAACTTTTATTCGAGGTATAATTTTAAAATTTTGACAGTTATTTCATAATAAATCTGTCAAACGTCAATTTTATTAATCGAATAAAAGATATCTGGCGATGGAAAAATCGGCCCTGGTGGTAGAAACTTATCTGACCCGACGGAAAAAAATTAACTAATACTTTATGTCTAAAACGTCATTACTTTGTAAAAATTACAATTCAATTTGGGTCCTTTGTGCTGTTTTTTGGTAAAATCAAATTTGAGAGCTGTCTCTAAATACCCGTAAAGACTGGCGATAGAGACCAATAAATAATCTAAGCTGGCAAACATGATAAGCCGATAACTGGCTTAACATACGTTTTCTTCTTACTTAGAGCTTGAATTTTAAAGCCTTGAATTTGTATAATAATCCTACCTCATGAAATCATCTACACAAATTTTTACAAAGAAGGATACTTACAGGATATTTTTTCCCTAAAATAACAAACATCTAGAAGACACGATGAAGCCAACTAGCGCTGGTGTAGACGTAGCTGGATTTTGGTCCGGGAATATTTAGATTATTTTTGTGGCCATTGACACGAGAGAAGAAGACAAACATTTAGGAATGGAACTTTGAACTGAACTAAATTCCTTGATGGATGCACAATGCACTAGACTACTGAAAAACATGAT
Organism: Timandra comae; assembly: GCA_958496195.1. Lineage (NCBI taxonomy): Eukaryota > Metazoa > Arthropoda > Insecta > Lepidoptera > Geometridae > Timandra > Timandra comae. Next base: position 2,074,111 of record OY292376.1, read on the forward strand.
TTCACATAAATAATAATCTTTAAAAAATCCAACACACAATAACTAATTAAAAAAAGCTTTTACAAAAAGCCCTAAACGTCGAACCCGGTATTTCAATTTGGTTAATTAAGTGCAGAGATAGAATCGAATCGGGTACCGGGGCCGTGTGTCACCACTTAGCCACACGCGCGATCCCGCGATAACGCGCTGTGGAGAGGTTAACTTTTAACTTTGTTATGATAACTTACGTAATATCTCGATTAAAATTCAAGAGTCGAAAAATTTTTATTTACTTACTTCAAGACATAGGACTTATTTCAGGACCTTCAAGTAAACTAACTCACCAAGTAAAGTTAGTTTTGTCTCTTTCTTAATTTATATCAAGTGACAAAGACAAAACATGTGAGTAGATACTCGGAAAGTTACTTGAAGATGGTGAAATAGGCCCTTAGTAAAATTATTGAAAAATTTATTTTGTAATCGATGTAATTTTCAATTTTAATAATTTTATCAAAGTTCTCGGTAGCCTAGTGGTATTTAAAGCTACTTATTGTTATTTGCTACGCATGAGGTCACAGATTCGATTCCCAAGTATGCATAAAAAATCATACAAAAAAGAAGATTTTGGAAAATAATCGTAATAACTGGTGACTGAAAAAGATTGATTGATTAAGCTATGACTAAATTAAAAGCTAATTTCACATTTTAAATTTCTAAGTTAAATATTTACACAAAGGCATTATCCTACTAATATAATTGCAAAAGTTTGTATTTGTGAGTTTGGATGTTTGTTACTCTTTCACGCAAAAACTACTGTATTGATTTAGATTAAATTTCGTACAGATGTTCCTTATAACTAGGAATAACACCTAGGGTACTTTTATCCCAAAATTCCCAAGGAATCGGGATTCACGCGGGTAAAACCGCGATGCGCAGCTAGTGTAAAATATCCTTCAAGACTTAAAAAACAATTATTTAGGACTTTTTTAGCATACGCCTAGTTAGTCATCTAAATGTGATCTTTTAATGAAGCAAATGTCATTTTAATAGTCAATTTGTCGCTAAAATGACCCTTATCTCTTACAGTAAAAGGTTTTATATCCCGTCAATAATTGCCACATAATCACTTATATACCATAACGCCTTATTGTTAGGTTTATAAGGTTCAAAATTGGTAACGTTTTCGCTAGCGTGCAATCATATCTGTAATTAGAGAATAGTTTGATAAACCAATTGTAATCTCTATTACCGAGTGATAAAATCCAAATTGGTTTATGTTAATGTTCGTCACGTGACTGACGGCAGTTTGCGAGGCAAATGAATGTTTTGTAACATTTTTACGACGAGTAATAATCGAATAATCGAATTAATATCGCGAATCGCTTAATTAAATTGATATATTCGAGTGAATTGTTTAATTTTTTAAATTATTTTAATTAAGTGATTCATTAATAAGGCTTTTTATGTTGTTAATTTAATTAAAAGTAAGTACTTATAAGTTTAACTTGGATGTTTTTAAAAATCGGCCATTTTGTTTAACAAATGTCACATGTCAGATGTCGAACTATTTTTTATTGTTTTTTTTATTTGTAATTCGTTGTGCCCCGCGATTTCACTCGTATTTATTATGATCGCACAGGAAATTAGCATAAAATCCTAATTTTAACCATTTTGTAGTGGCAAAAGTAATCGAAGCGAAGGTAGGTCTAGCGATGGAGAGATCATAAGTTCGATTCCTATCCATTGCATTATTGACTCTCCAGACACTTTACTCATACATAGTTCATGTTCAATAGCAATCTATCGTGTCATATTTTGTTATAAGATTTATATTTGTAACTAGCGGCGAATATGGGGATAAAATTATGCTAAAAACCTTTCCACTTAATCTCTCTATCTATTAAAACAAACCGCATCAAAATCCGTTGCGTAGTTTTAAAGATCTAAGCATACATGAGAACATAGGGACAGAGAAAGCGACTTTGTTTTATACTATGTAGTGATATTGATTAGATCGTATAAGACGACTTATCATAACCGACTTCCAAAAAACAGGAGCAGGTTCTCTATTCGACTTGTATATTTTTTTTTCCTCTTTAAATATGAGATTTTAAAAAGATATGTTTGCCAATCTATGCCAAATTTCAGCTAAATTCAACCATGTGATAAACAAACACACATTACGAACTCAGTTTATTATTAATAGGAAGTATTCTAAACACGATATTAACAACCGCTGGTAATCTTTTAACGAGGGAATTCCGTGACTCCATTTTGTAATCAATACAAATTAATAATGCTCTTCAAAAGTTTACACGGAAGAGCCAATTTTGTAAAGGTAGGTGTGTGCCGCGGTTTTGTTCTTATTTCTGTTGATTTTGGATACTTACATACATTTCGAATGGTGTAAAATACAGCCTATGATACGCATCAATAGAAAAGTTTTCTTTAAGTAAAGGATAGATAAATGGGAACAATATTTTTAAAGACAAAAAATATAATGAAGTATTATTTTTCTTTTTAAGACTTCAAATAATAAGGAGGAGGTTCTCAATTTGTCACGATATTTTTTTATTGGTAAGTAAACAAATATAGATAAGTACCTAAGTACTTAAGCGACGCATTCCGATTTTGCATGGCTGCAATGCAAAGCTTGAACTAAACTAGACAACGGCCATACATAATTAAACCTTCATCACTACATAGTATAAAACAAAGTCGCTTTCTCTGTCCCTATGTATGCTTAGATTTTTAAAACTACGCAACGGATTTTGATGCGATTTGTTTTAATAGGTAGAGTGATTCAGTGGAAAGGTTTTTAGCATAATTTTATCCCTATATTCCTACGGGAACGGGAACTACGCGGGTGAAACCGCGGGGCGCCGCTAGTTATTTATAAATATAAACGTACTTAGACTGCATATAAAACACTCAAACCAAAACAAACATACTTGTTAATTCCCAAATTTGTATGTCTTGAGCAGGCATCTTACCCATTTTGATATAACACATCCTACTAATATTATAAAGCCGAATGTTTGTATGTATGGATGTATGGATGTTTGTTCCTCTTTCACGCTAAAACTACTGAATGGATTTTAATGAAATTTGGTACAGATGTTCCTCATACATAGGAATAACACATAGGATACTTTTTATCCCAAAATTCCCACGGGATAAGGTTCCACGCGGGTAAAACCGCGGGGCACAGCTAGTATGGTCCTATAAGTACACCACTTAGTTGCAAAACTTGTGATAAGTACCTAAGTACTAAAAATGTAACTAAAAATGACCTGACGACATTAATAAAACTCAAAATTACATATTACTCAAAAATTACAAGTTTCCAACGTTAAAACAAACAGAATGTATCCAAAAACTGTTATTATACTTATCTGAATTTAGATCGTCAAATTAAGATGGCCGCCGATAACCAAAGGGTGATCAAGTTAATATGGTATTTCAAAGTTTCTGTTTAATTAATATGATAAAAATACATGTGGATGAGTTTAATTGTATTATTTTGGTAATTTATTGACTTTTATCATGGTTTTCGTGTTTTATGAGGAGCTGTGTGTGGTTATACTTGAATTAATTAGGTAAGTTCTATTGGTCTACCGCCGTTGTTTGTACCGTAATGTTATAATTATACTTAGCACAGATTATAGCCTACTAGCTGCGCCCCGCGGTTACACCCGCGTAGTTCCCGATCCCGTTGAAATTTCGGATCATAAGCTACCTCTGTACAAAATTTCAAGTCAATCGGTTCAGTAGTTTAGCCGTGAAAAGGTAACAGACAGAGTTACTTTCGCATTTATAATATTAGTAGGGATTAGTAGCGTCTTGCTATTTTACCCTTGCAGATACCTATCCCGTGGGAAATTTGGGATAAAATGTAATCCCTCTTATTTTTTTTTATTGGATGGACCATACATATGGCAAACAGTAGTGTGAATTTTACACATTGGTGTGACCAAATTCGAAATAAGTATAATGAATGACGAGAAATGCTTAAGGATACATATTCCAGACTGATTTTGAGGAAACCTTAAAAAGCTCTACCAGGAATCGAACCTCCAACCAACCTAACAGAAACCCTTCACGGATCGTTAAAACCTAACGCTAATTTATTATCTAATTACACAAACTTCTGTCCGTCTGTCCGTCCTTAATAAGAATATATTTAAATTTAATGTTAATTTATTCAAATGCTACCCAAAACATAAGTTTACAATAGTTAAATTGTGTTTCTTTGGTAATTGTTTTTTGCTAAACATTTTTTTATAATTTTCTGGTTTAGGTTGGAAGATAGATTATCTTGAAGGTAAATTAGCATCATAACTACTTGGGGCCTATTTCTTCTTTCACCATCTTCAAGTACCGTTCCGAGTAGCTACTCACATGTTTTGTCTTTGTCACTTGACATAAAGTAAGAAAGAGACAAAACTAACTTTACTTGGTGAGTAACTTTACTTGAAGGTCGTGAAATAGGCCTTTAGTCTTTTTTTACAACGTACGTACTTACTAATTGTGAATGTAAATATTTACAGCGAGAAAGAGTTTAAGTTCAATTAATCTTTGCACTAGATTTAATCAAAATTGGTTCATGATTTTGTCTTATAATCGTAACAGACAGACAAACTTACTTTTGTATTATAATATTAAGTTCAAAGAGTATTTAAAATGAAATTAAATAACTTATAAATAGTTTTTAAGTAGATTATCTCAAAATCGAATAAAAACTAAAGGGTCCAATTTACAAGATTGCAAAATGAACTTTAATGAGCTAAATATAAGATCTAAATTAGTATAATTTTATCCCCGTGAACGTTTTGAATTTCGAAGTGTTAAACAGGCGACAAATACAAACGTCATTTTAAAACATTCGATTCGAATTTCAAATGTCTTACGGTACGGGTGGGACGAAAGTTACGATACATATTTTATGTACCTAATCATTATAATATTCAATGAATAAATGGTATTTTTTTAATATTATAAAAAAATTTTTTTTCAATCTTTTTTCGTACGAGATAGGGCCAGATAAGCAGTAACTTAAACGGTATAACATAATTTTTTTAGCCGATATTCTTGATACCACATACAAAGAGAATAACGCGGTTAAATCTACGGGACACAGCTGATAGCGAATTAATTAATTACAAATAAAAAAAATTATCTACATTTAAATAAATCATAAGCATTTAAAATAAATTGAATTCGATAATTAATTCATATAAATTATGAACAATATTACGTTCCAAGAATTTCATAATCGTTACATCAAACTGAACAACAGAATTCAAAATTTAAATTGAAACTGTAAATTGATTACATTCACACAATGATATAAATGGACCGCAATTTATTTGCATCAATCAAATTATAGTTATCGCGATTTACGTAAACATTTTCGATTATTATAAATTATTTAATTAATAATTTTAACGCGATGATCGCGAGGCATACAATATTGCGCATTGGCTCGGATTTTAGTTTTAATTTTGTATAATAAATAGCGTTATTTCGCTTACTTATTCCACTCTGAATTAATATTTATCAATGAAAGAGAAAAATGCCTTTACAAAGGCATCGTAAAGGCCGATACTTTTTTAAACTATGTCGCTTGTCTAGCCGGAAAAAGTGTCTGACACTTTTGCTATTTGCCGGACACTAGTTATAAAGTACGTTACTGCTATGCATTTTGTGTAGTAAGGTTATGATAAGTATTAATATTAGAAAGGAAATAAAGATGAAGAAGGTTAGCATGGACCGGTAATCGGATGATTTTTTACTAGGTGTCCTAAAACATTTTTTATGCCTTCTCTCTAATTCAATAATTTTAATCAAACTTTCTTACCTTCTATACCAAAAGATTTGTCTCCAATGACACTTCGCTTATATTATGAAATAAGAACGCCGCATTCGCAATTTGAAACTACGAATTACAACTTTAAAAAGTAGGGAGCTGATTTTTTGTTGCACGTCATAATACAAACTTACGGTCAGTAATTTTAATGCGATTTTATTGAACTTTATTGCAATGTATTAAGAGTTAATTTAGCTTCATATTTTATGATTTATTATGATCTGTATTTCGTTACAATAAGGTCTATTTTTGTAGTTAGTTTAGTTTGAGAACGGTTAAGTTAAGTTTGTCGAATTAAACAAAGCAGTTTATTTTCTTTTTGTCCAGTATTAATGGGTCGATTTGGGCGTTGTGTTCCGTTTTTGAAAAATGAATAGGTAAATACAGAAGTTTAGAATTACAAAAGATACGAAAATGATAGTTATTTTTTAAGTTATTGCTTTTAGTTATTTTACAACTTATCACCTAAACAATAAGGTTAATTTTACAATGAACTGTGATTACAATGAGGTTTTTAAGTTTAATTGTATTTTAATATTTCTTTTCTATTTAAAATTCAATTGAAAAGTTGTTACTTCTACTCGATATTATTAAGAAGACTACAAAATTTGCTTATTTTATGGATTAATTAAATATCAAAATGGCTTGCCCGATTTTGATGGGATTTTCACTGTCAGATAGCTGTTGTTTTAGGAGTAACAACACTACTACTAACTACATCAGCTGAAACAGCAATAGCAAAGAAACAGATAAATCCACAGGACACAACTAAACCAATAGAAGACATTATTTCCGTTATGGCGTCCGCATTTGGTACCAAAACTAACGTCTATAATTTGTATAACCATTATCGCACGGCAATTAAACATGGAATAATAATTAGGGTCCATAGTTGACACATTTATTTAATTCCTTTATCGTTATATCGCATATGTGCTGTATTTTATTGGGAGTCGTTAATTAAACGAATGGTTTTAGGATTAACGGTATGTTAGGTGGGTTTTGGGTAAGATGACTAGTCAACGACTATTTTTGCTGAGTAACTGATAAAATATAAGAAGTACTTAAATAACATTGCCATCTACTCTCCAATTGAGCAAAGCATGAGATTATTTCACTTGCAGAAAAAAGAAACAGGCTCGGCGCGGCGTCCATTATCGGCATCGGAACGGTTGAGGATTTTAAGTGATAAAAAGCTTTATACGTTAACGTTCATGTTTCTCATTGTACTAAAATGACCTAGAGAAGGTGGCGGGTAGCGGCTGGATGCGCATAGCTGAGGACCGAGTGTGGCGGCGAGGCATGGGGAAGGCTTATATCCAGCAGTGGATGGTAACGGGCTGACGATGATGACTAAAATCGTCAGAGATAGAGGATTACGGATTAGGGGTTGGTCTTGGACTGTCTAGAACACAATTTGACTACATTAGATTTTCGCCTACAGCTTGAAGTGACTACTACACCATGAGTCGAGCACTCAAATCTCCTGAAGCACACATTGACTAGGGCATATATTTCCTACATAGCATAGTGACAAGAACCCAAACAGTCTGGACTTTCAAGTACTTATAAAATTTAATTCCTATTTTTTATAGTCTACAAGAGATCTTATTTAAAAGCTTAGTGAAAAATTTCTCACTCTATAATATCATCAAAGTGAAAAGATCCATTGGTCTATCAGATTACGCCTATTTCTCACTATATTAATAGCTAGCGGCGCCCGCGGTTTCACCCGCGCAGTTCCCGTTTCCGTAGGAATGTGGGGATAAAATACGCTAAAAACCTTCTCACTGAATCACTCTTTCTATTAAAACAAACCGCATCAAAATCCGTTGCGTAGTTTTAAAGATCTAAGCATACATTGGGACAGAGAAAGCGACTTTGTTTTATACTATGTAGTGATGATGATGACGATGATGATGATTAATAATAATATCATCAATGGGAAAGGCCTTCAGTCTATCATAGGACCTTACAAGACAATACTTAAAACCACTTTAAACACATTATAATCTACTAGCAGCGCCCCGCGGTTTCACCCGCGTAGTACCCGTTCCCGTGGGAATTTCGGGATAAAAAGTATCCTATGTTCTTTCCCGGACCATAAGCTACCCCTGTACCAAATTTCAAGTCAATCGGTCCAGTAGTTTAGCCGTGAAAAGGTAACAGACAGACAGACAGACAGACAGACAGAGTTACTTTCGCATTTATAATATTAGTTAGGATTAGGATTAGGATTGCAATACATTATAATGTGACTAATACTAACTTAATTTAAAACTTAAAAGATGGCCACCCCTCACCCCCAAAAACACATTTAATTCGAACCGATGCGCGTTATCTAAACTAAATTAATCTAACTCACATTTCGGCGGTCAAAACACGGTATTATAATTGTATATTTATTCAAATGCCCATTCAAGGGAGGGCTGGATGCGTGTGCGCACCTTTTGGTGTTTTGACCGCTGATAAACAGTTTGATGAGCATTAGTGTCGGTTTGCATGTTTAATAATAATTATTGTAAGTTGGTTTATGCGTTAAAAAGTAAAGTATATTTCTTATTTTAGGTTAATTTTTATTATTCCTTTTGAATCACTATAACCGAAAACAAAAATTCAAATCCGTTGCATAGAGTGTACACAGTGGGAGCGACTTTGTTTTAATACTACTAACCTACCGATATTTTTATATTGTATCTACGGAGGAGTCTTTGTTTGTGTCGCTATACTTTTGCTAGTTCGATTACCGTTCAAGGCAAACATTTGCGTCAATACGTAAATTAATATGTCTGTTCGTTTTAGTCTATGTTCTTTACAAGTATAATTATAGTAAAAAGTATAAGGTTGCGGGTTCGATTCCGATTCGTGCGGGGTGAATATTTGTGTGATCCACAAATGTTTGTCTCGGTCTCGTTGTGTGTGTGAATGAGTGTGTGCGTAGTTTCTGATACCCTAGATACAAGCTTCGAGCTTAGTTAGGGGTCAATTACTGTAATGAGATGATGTAGTGAATGATTATGTTATGTTTATCCTTTGACTAACATTATTAATTTATTAGCAATTCAAGCTTCGCTTAGAATTTATTTCAGCAAAATGTAACATGTCACAATATTTATTTTATACACACAACTACCCACAAAAAACCACAGAAAAACTTTAATTAAAAAAATCTAATCAAAACCATCAATATCACAAACATACAGACACAAAAATAAACATATATATGGCAACACCAATAAAAAACCAAAGATATATGGTAATACCGATGGACGGTGCTCCCGTTAACGCGTACACATTCGCTACTAAAATGCTATAAATAATCTCGGGATTCCGGGATACGCTAATGACTGTAACGGGAATTTACGGACTTAGGGATAACGTCCTGTTATGGTGGTTGTATTTGATGCTAGTGGAGATTTTTGGGATATTATATGGGGATACAGTTTTTATATTATTTCACACGGGTAGCGGTGCGTACGTACCAAAAATAGTAAAAACTGGTTTCTGTGTTTTGTTGAAGTCTTTAAATATATAAATATGTGTGTTTGTGCTCATCACTTCAGAATGGTAACTAAGTATATATTATACCTACTATATTGCGCAAAAGTTTTAAATTTTTGAGTTTTCATACTTACATTTCTGTAAAATACTGTGAAACCCAAATTAGCTTATTCTCGTCATGCTCCTTCCATTACCGTCCATTGACTTTTCCCTCCATAATTGATTACATTATGTGTTATTTAATAACCAATGTTAATTCATTATAAGTTATGTTAAATAGCCAATATAAATTCATTACCAAATTATGTTTCATAACAAATATAAATTCGTTAACAGGAATACCGTTACACAGTCCGTAACTGAAGTAATACTCATATTAGACGAACAAAAAAACGTTCCTTTTTCAGTTCGCCGTTATCATTGTAAAAACGAATTAAAAGAATCCACTGAAATACGTTTGGTTTCAGAAAGGATTGGGCGATATGATGAAAAAAAATTGAATTCATATGATGGCCGGCGTCCAATGAGAACGCGCGGCTTATAGGGATGGGACACGGTGGTATCGATATTTTTAATAACTATGTGTTTTTGCTATCGATATGGTTCATTTATTGTGTCCAGGATCATTCCTTTAATATGTTGTCTTTTCAAGAAGTAGCCACCACCACCGATCTAGTTCAGGCCTCCAAAAATATAGCTTAATAACGTTAAACTTAAAACTATCAATAGATTAGATATACATTTAAGAACACTTCATATCATAAAGCTGAAAGTTCATTTTGTCGCCATCATCGGCTTATGATATGTCCCCCCCCCCACCCAGAGAATGGAGCAACCCTACCCATAATGAGAGTGATCAGATCTTAGTCAAATACAGGCCAAATGAAAAAAACAAATGAAAAGAAAATGAAACAAAAAAGGAAATGTAACACGACGTAGTGTTAAACATAATGATTCTTCGTTGTTATTGGTGGACCTTTACACAAACAATGAACAACAACGAAAGAACCATTTAAATTAACTGTTTTTATTAAAATAATCTTATAATTGAAACTAGTATCTGTCATTAATTTCATGTTTTAATACAAAGTCTTTGCAAGACTCCAATAACTACTTCTTTACAAATTACTCATTATTCTTTATAATAAATACTACATTAATTAAGTAATAAAATTATCCAATCAAAAAACGGACGGGCCTCACAAAAATCCGCGCTTCACGTTTCAAAAGAATTAAAAAGTGGCTCTCTGAAAATGGGTAGAAAAAGTGTAACGAAAAAGCGGGAGAAAACGAATAACTAGTCTATACTAATATTATAAAGAGGAAAGATTTGTTTGTTTGTTTGTTTGTTTGTATGTAATGAATAGGCTCCGAAACTACTGGACCGATTTCAATAATTCTTTCACCATTAGAAAGCTACATTCACCCTGAATAACATAGGCTATTTTATCCCCGTATTCCCACGGGAACGGGAACCACGCGGGTAAAACCGCGGGGCACAGCTAGTTAGTTATATAACGTTACGTAACTATGTATGTGGATTAACGTTAACGGTATTTGTAGGTTGTCAACCGTGTGTCAGATTAAAACATTGTTCTATATTTAATTGAAATTAAAAATAATTTGTTTTTTTATGATTTGTTTTAATTTATGGCCTGTCAATTTTGAATATGATGTGAAGGCAGGTCTAGACTAGATTATGTAGTTATGTAACTTAAAATGTTATAGTGATATCATATAAGATTGATACATGTATATGTAGTCATTTTTAGTTTAGAACATGTTATGTATATTATATTCACTTACTTTAAAAGTCGCTAATTATTCAAAGAAAGTATACTAAAAGCTAATTTACCGAAAATAAAGTAACTTCTAACAAGCATAAACCATGAAATAATATTATAAAATTTGTTAAAAAAAAACAGCAGACGCCATTGAAAAAAATCGTCTGGATAACAGAGGCACTGCCGACAAAGGAGTTAAAGATCGTACCATAGATAAAAATAATATTTTTCTACTCATCGAACAAACCAATAAGTTTAAGTGATGAGGGTATAGCGATTTAACAAAAATAATATCCAAATACTACATTACATGTAGTTATCACTATCACTACATAGTACATATAAAACAAAGTCTCTTTCCCTATGTATGCTTAGATCCCTATGTATGCTTAGATCTTTAAAACTACGCAACAGATTTTGATGCGGTTGTTTTAATAGATAGAGTGATTCAGTGGGAAGGTATTTAGCATAACACATTATTTTAGTTAGAGCAATGCAAGAATATAATTCCAATATAAAAAACTTTCTACACATCATCTTCCCGCTTCCGCTACCGCTCCCTCTACCTCTTATACCACATACCACCCAAAGCGTGTGCGTTAAGGGTACTCCACACGAGTTATTAGCCCTATTGTGAAGTGCTCGAGTACGTCACGGATCGGTGCCGCGCACTACGGGACCTCCTTTGTGTTTGTTTTAAACACAATCATGGATTATCGGCTTTGACTACTGTCTGTGCCCGGCATTAAAATTGATGTTCGATCTTTGAAATTTTGAAATAATTATTTTGTTGAAATAATTGTTTTTTTAATAGTTTATCTATAGATATTTGAATTTGGAATTTGATGTTTGGTATTTTGGACATAGATTTTGGAGGGGGATTTTTTTGAGGTGTTCTAAATTTAAAAGTTTGTTTTAGAATTTTATTCGATTTGGTTTTTGTAAAAGATCTTAGAGGGGTTTATTCTGTATGGGAAAGATGCAGGTTTCATAAAAACTAATACTGGCCACATAGAAAGGTCTTATTTGAAATTCAAGCCATTCAGCAAACATAATTGTAACACGTAAGTATAATTTTTGAGATGTTTAAGTTATGAATTTTTTATTTTCTCTTATCTCAAACATAAAACCAAAAGTATGAAAATAATACCATTTGGAAAGCAAATAAAATTAAAACAGACACTTTCAAATCCTTACTTACAACACAAAAACTAAACGTACCTCACTTAACAATAGAAAAAACCAAACAAGATAACGCACGGCTAATTTAACAAAACTACAATCAATGGCGCGTAAAATTGCAAATTTTCTTTCAAAATGGCCGTTTGACAGTTGCAAAACCGCGCCAAACCCTTTGGGATACGTCAAAATGGATCCAGATGGCTTTAATTTGGTATTGGAACGATTTGTTGACAATTATATTGTTATTTATTGTAGTGTAATAATTGTTTGGACAGACGGACGGACGGACGGATAGTCTCAGTGGTGCAGTGGGACTTAATTATTGGGATAATTTGTATATTATACTTATTGACAGTTATAATGACATAAACAACTGACAACCGATGACATATACGATTGTACAGTAGTACACTACCCGTATTCTCTGGGTTGGTCTGCAGTACTTACTTATACTTATTTATCATCATATACTTAAATTAACTATTCAAGTATTGATGAAATGAGATACTAAACACTCACCAAGATAAACTTGTGATTCACCTAAATAGGTAATACTCTCATCAAACGGGAATCGAAGCCACAACTCTCTGTTTGGCAATCCGGCATTGTGAACACAGCCGATTCTATTTTAACATAACATTCACTATTTTTCAGTTAATGTAAGAGCGGTTTTATGTTTATCTGGGGGCACGGCAGTGCCCCCCGCCAAGTCGAGCGCGAAGCAAACACTGCCGTACCATCCTTTACAGGAACCCTTTCGCCGCATTTTCAGGCCCCTATTTGAGAACCTCTGGATAAACCCAGAACGCTGAAATTTTCGTCATCCAGTAAGCTATACTATCACATACTTAAAATAAAATTTCAAGTCTGTAGGTCATTTAGTTCCGAAGTTAAGCGAAAGCAAAGTTTCGTATTTATGACAGACACTCACTCACTCACTCACTCACTCACTCATGATCATCAAAATAGAACTAGTACTTCCCATAAACCTAGAGAGCTGAAATTTGGTACAGAGTTAGGGTTTAATGGCCACATAAAGGGAAAACTATAAAAACTAGGATAATCCAACGAGAACGGGAATTATACAGGAACGGGAACAGGAATTGTAACTCAAGAACGGCTAAACTGATTTGGCTGGAAATTGGTGGGGAGGTAGCTTAGAACCAGGAAAAGGACAAAGGATACCTTTAATCCCGAAATTCCCACGGGATTGGGAACGGGAATTTAAAAATCAAGAACGGCTGAATTGATTTAGCTGAAAATTGGTGGGGAGGAAGCTTAGAACCAGGACAAGAATATAGAATACATTAATCCCGAAATTCCCACGGGAATGGGAACGGGAATTTATTACTCAAGAACGGCCGAACTGATTTGGCTGAAAATTGGTGGGGAGGTGGCTTAGAACCAGGAAAAGGACATAGAATACCTTTAATCCCGAAATTCCCACGGGAATGGGAACGGGAATTTATTACTCAAGAACGGCTGAACTAATTTGCCTGAAAATTGGTGGGGAGGTGGCTTAGAACCAGGAAAAGGACATAGAATACCTTTAATCCCGAAATTCCCACGGGATTGGGAACGGGAATTTAAAAATCAAGAACGGCTGAATTGATTTAGCTGAAAATTGGTGGGGAGGAAGCTTAGAACCAGGACAAGAATATATAATACTTTAATCCCGAAATTCCCACGGGAATGGGAACGGGAATTTATTACTCAAGAACGGCTGAACTGATTTGGCTGAAAATTGGTGGGGAGGTGGCTTAGAACCAGGAAAAGGACGTAGGATACGTATAATCCCGAAATTCCCACGGGAATGGGAACGGGAATTTATTACTCAAGAACGGCTGAACTGATTTGGCTGAAAATTGGTGGGGAGGTGGCTTAGAACCAGGAAAAGGACATAGAATACCTTTAATCCCGAAATTCCCACGGGATTGGGAACGGAAATTTAAAAATCAAGAACGGCTGAATTGATTTGGCTGAAAATTGGTGGGGAGGTAGCTTAAAACCAGGAAAAGGACATAGAATACCTTTAATCCCGAAATTCCCACGGAAAAGCGAACGAGAACTACGCGGGTGAAACCGCGGGGCGCTTAATAATAAAATACTACTCCTAAAAAGAAAAAAATGTGTCAAATAAGAAAATCCAATAAAATAAATTAATATAAACAAGTTTTAACAAAAAGAAATGAAATCCCACCAAAAACATTCTGTAAAAAACTAGCCAAGTCTCGATGGAGCTGCTTGTTTATCTCTAAAAAGTAATGAAATCTAGACAGACTCGTGCCAAGTCTAAGGTTCCTTACTGAGATTTCTTTATTATTATAGTTAATGTTGTGTGACTTGGCCGTTGAAAGGTACACATGTATGTACACAAGGGTACAAAACTAGGTGTTCCATGACGCTATTGCACCAATCTTAAAAAAAACAGAACCTACCCATTGACGATAGAAAATTGCCTCTTGAAAAATGTTAATTCAATATCCAGTCAATTGTAGGCTTAATAAAGCTGCGTATTTTAATAATGTCAAAACATTACGTGTAAACTAAATTGACTTGTACCCACTACTAACGTTTTAAACAATGTTCAACGGCCAAGTCACACAACATTAACTATAATAATAAAGAAATCTCAGTAAGGAACCTTAGACTTGGCACGAGTCTGTCTAGATTTCATTACTTTTTAGAGATAAACAAGCAGCTCCATCGAGACTTGGCTAGTTTTTTACAGAATGTTTTTGGTGGGATTATTATAACAATATCTTCTTTTTTGTATTTGGTTCCCTGATAATGAGGCACATTCACACACACACCCGAGACAAATATTTTTGGTTCACATTTTACATACTTATCTTAAGTTTCAGATTTTTTACTTATTCCGTGATTCCTTTTATTGCAAATTATACCACAAAGTCCGTCGTGTAAAGAGGTCCATCCCCATATAAAAACCGCGCATTAATCCCACATTGTTACCGGCCGTAATCTGACCCCGAAATCATAATTAATATGAACATCAAACGCCCCACATCGTTAGCGTTTTAAAGGATTACAACATTTAATTATTATTGGTTCAATTTATACTTTTTTATTTACTTAGAGCGTCAATGGCGTATTATGATTTCTATCACCAAGCATATTAAATTTTGGAATGCACTAGTTCGATCATATATGTCCCCACCGAGGGGCTCGAATCTACCCTGAATTAGGTTGATTAGGCCTTAGTCAACCACGCTGGCCAAGTGCGGGTTGGTCGACTTCGCACACGACCTGAGAATTTCTTCCCAGGAGTGTGCAGGTTTCCTCACGATGTTTTTCTTCACCGTAAGAGCGTCGAAATTAACGTACTTATGAATTCGAAAATTGAAAACACATTGGTACGTGGCGGGACTGGTGGGGTTCGAACCAGGCACCTTCCGATCGGAGGTCGAAAGCCTTAACCCCTGCGCCACCGACGTCTATAGTTCGATCATTGCCACAAACAAATTGTGTTTTCTAATTTCAAATTTGTATGTATGATTCAGAATCACAAGCATAATTATTTAATTTTGGAATGCGCTAATTCGATCATTGCCACGGACCAATGTGTTTTCTAATTTCAAATTCGTATGCATGTCTATTCGAAGTTTTCGATTTTTTAATTCATATATTGTACATACATGTTTATTCGGTGCTCTTACACGGTGAAGGAAAACATCGTTCAGAAACCAGCACACATCTGCGAAGAAATTCTAAGGTTGTGTGTGAAGTCGACCAATACGCGCTCGGCCTGTGGCTGACTCAAGCTTGATCGCTTTGATTCATGGGTATTTCTAGTGTTGGGTAGCCCATTTATCCCAGAAAGACTTAAGCTGTATAACATCACGATATGACCAACAAAATCAGAGCAATCTTAAGCGACACAAGCTAATCCGCGGGACCCAGCTACTTTAATTGTAAATAATTACCAACTCACACGCGTATAATAACTAGAGAAACAAACAAATCGACATCCCCACAATACATATTAAGGCACATCCCTCATCCCCCTTCTACCCCTAGGGGTGAAGGGTAGAGTTACACGATTCAGCAATTACATACCCTTTTAGATGATCTCGATTTTTTTATGTGAGGTTACTTTAATGGGCGTATGAATTTTTGTTCGTATTTATCTAAATTATGTTATTACTTACTGACAAACGGAAAGAAAGCACGATACATCTTTGATGTTATTAGTACAGGTTCCGTAGAACACTTTTTTTTCAAGTTACAACATTTTTTTATATTTGAGAACTTATTTTTACTTTTGCTAGTTAAAATGCTTACATAATTCATCTTGTCCTACAAATTGAGCGGTGGGTTATTCCAGTCTTACGCTCAAGTTATATATCCCTGCTATCCCGGTTATCGACCACAATCGGGAATTTTTGAAATTCAAATGTTGAGCGTCTCATTAAAATGAAGCTACTCAATGAAAATTAGCTTGATAGTAGTCGGAAAAAATGTTCTACGGAACCTGTACTGGTTTTTTTTCTAGAGGTCCAGCCCAGTGGCATGGGACCTAGGTTCAATTACTGGGTAGATTCATAATTTTTTTTTATTTTATTTATATTAAGGCACAGTAACAGATTACAGGCTAAAAATTAACATTATGTTTCGCTTAAATTAATAAACTTAACCTATAATCCGATTAAAACTATGCACAACATGATCTTAAGAACTATCACCTAACATTAACGTTCACCTAACGATTTGTTCCTCTTATGATATGATTCTTGATCTGGGTAAAGATCTTCCCCAGTTCTTTCCTTTCTTCCTTTTGCCTTAATCCGTCAAACCTTACCTCGGAATAGTTAGTAACTTACCTAATAGCCACAATCTTTCCTGTGCCGGTGACAGCGTCGCTGTAATCGCATCTTTTGGTTGTCAGTTTATTGAAAATGTATCCAAAAGACATTGGAGTCAAAATGACAATAGTAGCTTCCAATTTTGGCCGCCGGCACAGAAAAGATTGTGACTCAATAGATCGTCTTGCCAAAGCTTATGTCAAGTAAAAATTCTGGGTTCAAATCTCAAAGAGAAGAAGCAAAAATTTCGATAGCCATATCTCAGACTACCCTTAACACAGTCATCCAAAGCCAAAAAACAACCCCTAAACGATACCCAATAAACTATAAAAACTGCTTACCACAAAATGATAAAGTTGTGATTGTCTAAACAGATGGCCTCCCCAAGGGTCCCGGGACTCGCGGGGCAGAGTCCCGTGAGATCACGCTACTTAATACTTATAAACAGTAGTTAAATGATTGAATGTCTGGGGTGTTACCCTATATGATTATTGGAGATTTTTTCTGTTTTATTGTAATGTGAGGTATCTTTTAATGGAATGGAGTTGATGACCAAGTCTTAGTGGTGTAAATAGTAATATCCCAAAGGTCATTTTTGAGCGAAACCATGCCTAGAGCATGAACCAATAATATCACAATTCTTGAAATTTTCATAAATTTCGTGTTTTACATAGGTAATAGGTATTTCGACGATGTTAATTTCTTATGGACTATGGATGGCGCTTGCAAAAGCTTATAAATATAAAAATCTTCAATCATTATGTACGTATATACTAGACAGTAATTTTGGTCTGAACACGTACATAATTACATACCGATGGCTGAATCAGATAATAACATTTTTAAGAGTCTCAATACAATACACTAAATATAGATAAAAAACATTTCCAAAAATACTTTCATAGACAACAAAATGTAAAGACCTCATCCCCTGGCGCCATTATCTAAAACACAAAACCCATCTGACCATAAATATAACATTTTATTCTATTCACCCCATTTAAGCCACTCTGGTCCAATTACACCCCAATGACATAGTCCACAAACAAAAGCTTCATCCTCTATCGTTCACTTTAGTAATAGAGTAATTATTCGCCCCCAACATTCCTATTAAACAACAAAACAAATAATCACCCATATTCTCTTACCACTAAAGTCGAAATTCGCTTAGCAAAACCAATCTGTCACTTATAAGGGTCCATACTCAATAACATAGATTATAAATGTTGACTTTGATGTTTTTTTTTGGTCGCGTGTCATTGACTACTTTTTCAATATGATGTTCCAAATTAACAGTTTTTAAGTTAATTAAAGTTTCTTTTTAATGGTGTTTTAATTTTTATGTTGTTATTAGTTTTGGTGTTTATAGTATATTTCTAGTTTAATTTCTGTTTTTCATTGTGCTTTTCAAGCATTGACATATAACATGGACATCGCATGTTTGACTATAGAAAAAATAGTTATAGAAGTATGAGGCTTATCGACGCCAAAGTTATAAAAATATAGCCGTCTCTTTTTAACGTTCATAATTTTGCGTAAGGGAAAAAGGACAACAGTATTTCTGACAGTTACTATAATAGCCATCTGTCATTCTTAGTCTCATTGAAATACCTACTCGTGGCCATATTCGCCATATTATTTTCTAGCTATAACAAAAGGATTTACAACTTACTTAGTGATGGGCAATGAAACATCGTGACCACAGACTATAAACTATCGATATTTTAAATAAAACGTTATTTAAACACTTATTCAAGTACGTTTTAATTTTGGTGTTTATTTTTATTTCATAAACTTTATTTACATTTTGTGCATATATGATCTTAAATAATAGTGAGTAAGTATATAAAGTCCAATTTTCAGATTCTCATGTAGTATACCATAAGAAACCATGGATTTGAGGTTTGCTCTTGAGAATATCTGTATTCATATTGAAATATTCGTTTAATTGAATGCCTAACGTTTGTAATTAAATAAAACCCAATTAAATGTTACATCAGTATCGATTATAGTACGAAACGTCGATAATTTCTATCGTCATTTTTATATCCCGGCAACTAGAGTATAATGAATAAAAGTTTGATATATAGGGTGGCCCAAATAAAACAGTCAGTGGGGGGAAGTATAAAACTATAAGAGATACAAAGATTTGTTCTTAGGAACCATGTCATCCATTTTAGTTAAAATGAAAATTGCATTCAAAGATTTAGAAAAATACTATAACTCACTAAAGGAATCGAACCCGGAAGTTTTGAAAAAAATATTTTTAATTATTTGTAACTAGAACGAACGGCCGTATATACAAACTATTGCATTTTGTATCTTGAAATGGTGAATTTGTGTTGAAATGGGATATTAACTGGGAAGGAACTTTAATGATGTCTTGGCGAGTTTTGTACCAAACTATTTCATTTAAAAACAATGCATTTTAATGAATTTAGATATGATGTTTCTTAGTAACATTTACTTACTGCTAAAGATGTACACAATCCATTTCTAGTTTAAAATAATGAACATTAAATTTTTAAAAATTTCCGGGTTCGATTCTCAAAGAGAGTAATAGTTTTTTTTTCTAAATCTATGAATGCACTTTTTTTTTACTAAAATCGAGGACATGGATCCTAAAAACAAATCTTTGTATATCTTATAGTTTTATACTTCCCCTTACTGAGCGTTCTATTTGGGCCACTCTGTATGTCACAATGATCAAGCTATATTTTACAAACTATCTATAATGTTCTTTTACAGTAAGACCTATTTATAAAACTTAAAATTAATCAAAGTAAGAAAACATACTTACAATCTATTATCGATGTTATTTTTCAGACATATCGATAGGGACTGCACTATTAGCCGCCATTTTTCGCTCTCAGTGAAGTATAGGTATACACGTTTTTTTCGTAGGTATGCCCCGTCCATGTTATATGTCAATGTTTTCAAGCCACACAAGTATTATGGCGAACTTATATTAGTAATACTTAAAATACTCGAGCAATTTTCAAGTTTTGTAATATTAAAAATCTCTTCTGGTTTGTTCCAAACCAATCTAGTAGTTTTGACAGTTTTTACATCGATTACAGATAGAACTCAGAGTTAACAAATCATCACAAAATATCTTAGTTCTATCTTTCAAAATTAGGGGATTCATCCGCTATTTCATGTCCTTAAACTTCATAGTCGCCAAAAACTGTCTTGAAACAACAATACAATCCCAAAACAATACGTAACCAAAGGCTAGATAGACTATTAATTGGAATATCAAACCCGGGGCGTGTTCAAATAATCTAATTTACTCGAACATTAAATAAACATTATTGGATACAAACCAATCAGACACATGACACCCTCGCCGCTCGCCACTCAATCGGCGACTGACGAAATACGAATCAAAAACCATTGTATCATAAACAAACATTTACATTTCGAACAGGCTTATTCCAAATTTAAATAGACAATACTGACTGGAGTGGAACATTAGAGATTATTAGGGGCGACGTACAATTGACGTTTATTATTTTAGTTTAAGTAGATTTATTTAGTATTTAATTTATTTACAAAATATGAATGTTTATTTGGAAATTCTTAACAAATAGGAAGGTATTATCCTACTAATATTATAAATGCGAAAGTTTGTATGTTTGTGAGTTTGGATGTTTGTTCCAATTTCACGCAAAAACTCCTGTATCGATTTTGATTAAATTTGGTACAGATGTTCCTTATAACTAGGAATAACACATAGGATACTTTTTATCCCGAAATTCCCATGGGATTGTGTATAAGTAATTGTATGTTTTATTGTAACTTTTTGTAGTCACAAATCCTACCAATAGATGACGCTGTTACTTAATTTTTTAACACACGATGGTGAATTGTGCCGAGATTGTATGATACTACGAGCTACGCATTCCCACGGGAGCGGGTACTACGCGGGTAAAACCGCGGGGGCTGCTAGTATGATAATATTTGTTAAAAACGTTTCTAGTTGTCTATAGACCCATTACGCCAGGTGCGCATTAATTATTGATTGAATTAAATCTAGACACTAATAAACATCAGTGTACTTGTGATCACGGTTTCTGCAAAGAATCCAAAACGTCAGAAAATGTAAAACAAAATATAACCACGACAAAAATCCGTTAAAGTAGTTTTATTTCACTAATAAACATATTATTATTGAGATATGATTTATACTTCGTCAATATTGATTATCCTACGCTAATAGATGTTTTCTCAACAAGTTTTATAAGCTAAAGCTAAGATATGTAAGTACTAATAGACAACATTTATTTAACACTACCGGCGTCTCGCGGTTTCACCCGCGTGGTTCCCGTTCCCGTGGGATTAAAATATAGCCTATGTTACTCAGGGTGAATGTAGCTTTCTAACGAAAAAAGAATTATTAAAATCGGTCCAGTACTTTTTGAGTTTATTCGTTACATACAAAAATACAAATCTTTCCTCTTTATAATATTAGTATAGATACAGATAGTATCTATAGAACTATAGATAAAAAGTAGTATCAAATTAAAACATTTAAATACAGTGCACCCAAACAAATTAAGATATTCCTTATCTATTGTAACTAACGTAAGTGTCTGTGGCTGCATTCGCAAGAGAAAAGAGCTCAGAGCTTGTCATAATACGTCGTAAGATAAAAAAGCAATTTAGGTAAGTGCACTTTTCTCTCGGTTGTATGTGCGCTCTCCTTAACCGGGCTATTACACGACCAGTTGGGCAAATGGCGCGAAATTCGACCCTCGAACGAACCGAAAACAGGCTCGTCATAGACTAAGTAATTTGTTTGCTCTTGTTTTTTTAAGATTGACATTTTATTAGCTGGGTTTTGTTTTAGTATTTGAAAGTGTTTTGCGAGAATTTGGTAAGATTTCTTGGTTTTTATTAAAAGTATTATTATTTAGTCAAGCATGTCCCATCTTTTTAAGTACAATATTATAGCTACATTAATAATCTTAATAACTATTTAATAATACCAATTAAAAAACAGCGCGTTATATTCATTTAATTCTAAATCTTAAACTAAGTATTCAAACCACCTTATTTCTCCACGAATTATAATAATCATTAATTAATATGTAAATACATCCAAGTTTCATCTACAAGACCCACTCAAACAACACTCACAAAAAAACTAAAAATAACGTTCTAATAAAACCTCCATGGCACCTCCTTCCCTCTCTATACTCTATGGCGCACATTAGACAGTGGCCAGTGCCCGCGGGACCGCGCTAATGGTGCCAACACATATTTTCAATTCTCCCGTATTTACCACGGAGCCGTTATTGGGGGGTCACCGCTTTTTATTATCATTTCATTTGTGTAGGGTTAATCTTTGTTTTGCGCTACCATTTTGATAATTATGATTTTATTAAGGTTGTCTTGTGTGCGGTTTTCGGTGTGTTGAATTCGGTTGATGTGTTAATTTTTGGATGAACTGTATCTGAGTTTATTTTAACTTGTGTCAGACTATAAGACAGTTCCTAGTAGAAGTAATTTCCCTGTGAAATAATCATTTGATCATATGTAAGGCTTTCTCATACTGGTAATATTAGTACAGCGTGTATAAATGAGCATGTTGGTGATCCCAACCTGAGTTATATTTGGGAAATGAGAAACATGCATTAGTTGATTTAGAAATACTAACGGGTTCAAATTCGCAAAAAGTATTATCGACCTTTAAAAAATTAAATTGTAACGAACAGATTTTGCCATATTCAAATAAATACGAATTTACTTTATTGAAAAAAAAAAAATACTTAAAATTAAATAGCTATCAAAACAAATAACCTTTTAATCTTTCAATTTATTGGCTTTATTAAATCTTATTCAAGTCAAAATCCTTTGATTGTATGAACAAAAGCCGTTTGCTTAACGAGCCCTCCGCTAACAAGGAGTTTTGGTTTAATTAGAACAATAAACGGTAATTTGTCTAAATTACAAGCCCTTGTAGAATATTAGAAGGAAACAGGGAAGTGAAATGCACAAATTCCGGGAAATAAGAGGTTATGGCAACACAATTTAATATAATTACGATTTGAAAAAAGAACTGAGTTTGGCTCTATCGAAGACTTCTGTCTATTTCAAATTTAGAATCAAATTTTATCATGTACAGATGATCTTTTTGAGACGAGTAAAAGATTTTTGGAATTTATAAGTCTTAAAAAAGGAAATATTTAAGGTTTTATGAAAAATAGTGATTTTCAAACATAGAAAACAAAATATTTTTTGTAATAATTTCACTAAAAACAAAATCTACCTAACTCAACACGTTTTAAAAATTAAAAATTAAAAATTAAGCGGTTTAAAATGAATCAATCGAACACTTTAATCTATTCCAAATTCAAAACGACAATCACAATACACACTGCCCATCAAGAAATCGTATAAAAACTACTTACATTATTTCGTATTTAGAACACGATGCTACCATCTGCCACCACAATGGGCACTTACATGCGTGCGCATTTCCAATACTATTTTTTAAATGTCTTTTGCGGACCCCCAATCTTTAATAAACCATAACATTGAGGGAATAAAGTCGTTATTTCTTGAACAAATAAAAAACCTCTCCCCCATTTTCTGTTAGGATTAAGTATAATGAATCGTAAATTCGATCTTTGACACCTTTTTCATTCGCATTCGAGTGATTTCTATGATTGTATCAGACTGGTGATGTTTTATCGATTTATTTTGTGTTCTATTTCTTTAGCGTTAGAGTGTAAAATGTATTGTATTATCAATGCTATATGTGTAAATTAAAATGTCTTTTGATGGGGTGCCGAATGGTTTTACTTTATTATGTTTGTAGTCGTGTAATTGTGATCAAATTTATTGTAATAGAGAACGTATTTGTTAATATTGGGGCGAGTAAGTATGATTTGTTGCCAAAATTATGGTAATAAGGTCCTTGAATCGTTGTTAAAAGAGGTTTTAGGGTTTGGTAATGGTAATTTAGTTTTTTCTTATGTGAAGGAAATAATGAATTTCATTTGCTTTTTAATCATTTAAGCACTTCATTTTAGGCTATGCGTTATCATTATCACTTATCAGTCAGTCAGTGTATCAGTTATAATAAGTCGTAGAGCCACATTCTTTATCTAAATTTAAAAAAAGCAATTAGTAAAATAATTATTTAACAAAACAAAAACCACCCACGTTCTATTTTTAAACTTGAGAAAAAAAATGTTCTATATTTAAAAGAATCGCGTCACAAAACATTGTCCAAAAGGTGTAGGAACAAATTCAAATTCGGAATTGGAACGTTGTCGCGACGCGGATGAGCGCGGACTCGCTCACGGCGATACATAGTGGAGATATAAAGGCAGTATGTTAACTCAAATGTTCTAGTATGGAGCATGAAAACTACGTAGCTATAAACGTGACTTTGTGGAGGCTTGCAAGATTTTTTAGCACTAACAAGATTTTTACCCGCTTCTTAGAAATTGAGGAACCTCTTTTCATTTCAATTACACATTTACAATATTTTAATGATTATTTGCACATCTAGACATGAATTGAAATAACAATGGTAAATATCAAATCTGTAGACTAGATGAGAAGGGCATTGCTATAAGAAAGTTATTCTCTTTTGTTTACACGTAAAATTCCGATTTTAATAATTAAGAAATGTGTGGTTAGGAGTAAGAAACCTTCTCTATTCAATTGTTAGACAATATATTGTGTCTTTACCTGAGAATGTGAGTTTATTTTTTATTTTTATTTCGTTACAACAATTTCAAATTACTAAACTGCTCTTACTGCAGTTCCTTACACTATGCGATGTGTACCTGCCAGTACGCGACCGCGCGGTGATTTCCCAGCGGCACGTGACGTGCGACGCACCAATCACGGCGCGCCTCGCCCCGCGCTCTCTGCCCGCGCTTTTATAGGGCTGGCACTTACGGGAAAAAATAATGAAATAGCGTGATCTTTGTAGGAACTTTCCTTTTCAACTTAAGCTAATGTTGTTTGATAAAATATGCCCGTAATAAATTATAATGTAAAAAATTATGAAAATAACAAATAAATAACCTCGTAACTCGATTTAAAATATTTACAGAGTATTTTTTAATCACTCGTGTAAATATTTTTTTTTTTATTTTAGTAGAAAACTAAAATAATGTAAATAGAAAGTACACCTGTTCTAAAATTTTCCCAATATCATGCAGTCCTATTCTACTTTTACTTTAGGTAATTTTGTAACAATTTTTATGTTCATTAGTTTTTCTTTGATGCTCAAACTTTATTAAAATAACGTTTGGCAGCCATCCAATAATCGAACTATTTTGTCAAAAAATGAAATCCTATACCTATTGTGTGCTAACCCTAACCTGAGCTAATACCTCACCGTTCTCTAATCAACACCGAAAGAGCACATCACTAGCACAACACAGCACTAACACATACTACACAACGAATAACAAAAATATACTTCCGAACGACAATTTTAAATTTCGTTGACACGTTCCATTTTGTAAAACGAATTTGAATCACGTTCGAGATTAGAATTTTGTGTTCTTTTTTGTTAATAATTAAATTAACGAAAACCGAGTGAAGCTATGCCGAAGGTGACGGGTTCGATTTCTGCACATGACAAAACTAATATTATCGCATCGCCCTGAGTTAAAAGAAAAACAAGAAAGAAGAAAGAAAAAAAAACTGTCCTCAGTCATCACTTAAAAATTAAGAGAAAATCAGAAGCTAAGTGCTACGAGGATACGTAGCATATGCTACGTATTCGTAGTATGCTTGATTTAACTAGTTGCCCGACGTGTTTGTTTTTTATTAGAATTATTTATGGTACTACAAAAAGGAATTTCAGTTACACTGTTAATTGTTTATAGTTTCCAAAATTTTCTAAACTAACTTTAATGTTGACAAACATGTCAAGAGCTAAAGATCACCGACTCTCTTCTTCTTTGTCACTGTACTAATATTATCAGTGTGAGGCGTTTTCCTTGTAACAGATTTTTTTTAGAAAGAAATTTTTTATCATAAAACTTTTGTCTTAATAATTACTACGAACATTCGTAGCTCAACTACGTTTGTAGCTAACAAAGCGTAGCTTGACAAAAACCTAAATAAAAATAGAAATAAAATAAACAAAATACTTTTAAAATACACTTCCCTTATACGGAAAGGTCGTTGATTTTTTCCTCTATTCCGCGTCAACGGCATTGAATCGAGTCGGTATCGAGTTACGCCCGATGACATCTCGTGATGATTTTTCCGTTTCACTTCACTCGCGAATGAATGAGTTCTCATTTGAGCAATGGTGTTTTATACGGACCTTTGTCGTAGCGCACTTAAAAAAAAAGACGTTCCATTTTTGATTGAAGTTTTTACGCGTTCGCGGTTTTATGTTGTTTTTTTTCTTCTTATTTTTAAAACTTCGTTTGTTATATTTGAATTTGGAAATAATGGTATTGTTTTGATGAAAATACTTTGTTTACGTTACGAAGCATAAAATAAAGTACATACTTAAAACTACGTTTATTTTCTCTTGGTATTAAAAATATCTCAGTCCCACTATTGTTATCATTCTCGTGTGGAAACCAAACACTTCTTTATCTTATTGATCGTTGTGTATGAATGAGCGTATTATGCGTAATTTACCATAGATAGACGACTAGTCAAGGGTCAGTTGTTACAAATGTAATAGAGGGACTTTAATAATAATGTATTCATTTTCAAACATCATCTTTGCATATCAATTATTTTCTTTAATAAATATTCAAATAACATCCTTCAAAAGAACATAATACAAACTCAATAACAGAAAACTCATTAATATATATTGAAAAAAAAAACAACTAGTCTTTGAATGAATGTTAAACAATTTTTCTTTTTCAAGTGTCAACTTACGTAAAAGATATTCTTATTACAAACATTTTATTTGCATTCACATACGACCTTATTCTTAACGTAATAAAATCGGATTCACATAAATTTCAAGTAAACAAAATCGTGTTAAAGAATTTTTATGACAAAGTTATATTTTGCTTTCATATTCAAATTCAAACGCTCTTATTTTTATAGCACTAAGGATTATAATAGATTGTGCTTTGTTTAGCAACGTATTGTTGGTTGTTGGCGAATGATAATACCATTTTTCATATTAAAAGTTGTATGATGTATTTTTCAATATTCCACAGAGATTTGTATTCGTATTGGCGAGTTAACCGACTCGGAAAATAGGTGTCGCATTATGGAATCAATATTTATGTAAAGTTAGAGGTTTTATTTTCATTTTTTAATAAATATTATGTAACTTTGTCACTTTCTGTCTTTTTAATTCTTTGAGTGTAGATTTTTTTGTGCAATTACGTTAAAGAGTCTTTACCTTTTAAATTACATGAAATTGGATTATCGGCGAGATTAATGCAAGCGTTTAATGTTAAGAAAAATATTAACCCAAAATTTTATTGACATTATTAATAAGGTTAAGTAATTCCATGGACCGCTTGTTCGTAAAATAGTACCATGGAGCTAACAATTAAATTATGAATGGTATTCCAAATTCAATCGACAACAAAGAGTCATTCAAAAAAAGAACGACAAAATTAATCATCTACAAATTGCGACAAATCAAGAAACCATTAAATAACCAATCCGGTATTAAGAACGTTATTCAAATGTTTTTATAGGAAATGCGACTTTATTTCTTTGATGCTAAAGTATGTTATTATATGATTGAGTTACGATTGACGCGTGATGTTAGAGATGGGAAAATAATCATGGGATTTTTTAACGTTATTTTTAGGTTAAGATTTTAGATAAGTAAAATATTTGTGGATTTCACTCTTGAAACAGAGTGGTGCATCTGTATTTTGATAAAGGTGATTGACTCTACTTACACAAAAACACTTTTATTGATTGTTAATTTATCTGTTAAAAAATAAAACTACTTAACGAACTTAGTTATTGCAACTTTCAAGTCGTCTGTTAAGAATTTATACATTAATATCAGATACAGACTAATGTCGAAAATTTTTGAAAATCGAACGTTATAACAACCATAAAATCATGTATTAAAAATAGAACGTTCTACCAATAAAATCCTAATATCCCCGGTAGTAAAGCATTAAGTAATACCAACATAACCATCACTAGTGGCCAGTATTTAATCTAGTACAAAGGGGCACGGAGCACACACGAGACGCGGTATTCAAAACTGACAAAAGAAAAAAGCAATCTTGTCAGATTGGCATTTGGGGGATGCACAAAAAGGGGAGCCTCTGAATATTGTTAGAAATTGAAAAGCGTTTTGTCGACGACAAAATACATGTTATTCGGTAATTTAGTGTAGCCCGATTGGAATAGGGAGCTTGGAAAGGTTTTAATGCGCATATGTGACTGATTGATTGCTTTTCGCTGCCATCTTTAATTGTTTATTTGGTCATTTGTGTTTTGTTTGATAAGTCTTATGGATGATGTTACGGATTAAAATCTTTAAAGATAATTTTATTTGGTGTCTAATTGTAATGATAATGATGATTTTGATGATGACTTTGACTTTGACTTTGACATAGTATAGTACTGAAAGCTACTACCATATGAGGTCTTGATCCCAAATTCCTAATCTCTGCTACTATCCTGTGATTCCATAATTGCTATAGCCATACCAAAGTGTATTGAATGAACTTAGACTCGTCCAGTTGTAGGTGTGTATGGGCAGCAGTGGTCACTTACGATTAGGAGATCTTATAGAAAAATAACTACTATTAGATACTCTTCGGTTACATAAAGATATCGCCATGATATAAAAATAGGTGTGTCGAAAGAATTTTTTATAGTAAAATTAAAACCAACATTTCAAAAATATATTTCGTAGTTACTTTCCTTTTATGTTCAATTTATTTTCTTAATTCGAGTTCGTATTTTAAAATGCCTTTCATATTCCACATTTTTTTTAAAAGTACGAACACTTTTTTTAAATCCTTTTCATTTTTGACGAAAACGGCTTTTCAAGTTTATTTAAAACGAAAATGTAATTCGAAATTGGAAGCAAAACAGAAGGTGCAACAGAATGTAAGCACACGTCATTCACTTCAAATTTCGAACGATTTATTAGTGATGTGCCACTAACTGTTTAGTCTTGTTTAATTTAGAAACGATATTTAAAAATAAATGAGATAAGTACTTATCGAATTAATTTATATCGTATGAGATATAGGTACAATAATACATTTTAAATAATCTTAATATTAATAATATTCAATTATATTGTAATTAATATGATGAATTAAATATGTGTATTTTCCAAGCATGAATCGCAAACAACAATCATTATTTATTTTTTCGTTGTTTCTATTACCCTAGCCCTAGATACAAGTTTCGAACTTAGTTAGGAGTCATTTACTACAATTAGATGATGTAGTGAATGATTATGATATGTTATTTGGTAAGCCTGGTGATAAGGAGTGCAGGAACAGGTCCACCTCAATAATGTCAGAAAAAGAAGCGTTTACCCAGCAGTTATATATACTTAAAACTTTAAATTTTCCCAGATACTTTCAAAATTCAAGTCCAATCCCACCCAATCAAGTCTACAACCCATCTCTAGACCATCCAAAGTCGTATATATCGACAGCCGAACTCGAACACGGGTGCGTTCTTTGCGGACCTCCAATTTGTCTGATTGACGCGAGCGCCCGACTCGATTTACAAACAGCTCAAAGACTGCGTTCCGTTACAAGGACGCTTCACGTGTATTACTGTTCAATGTGTTTGTTTACTAATGGTACTGGGTTTTTGGTGTTTCTATTGCGTTTATTGGGATTTTGAAGTTAAATTTTTAAATCACATATTGAAGTCTATTTGGGAAAAAAACTCAGAATATACTCGACATGTTTAAAAAGAAAAGGAGTTCTAAATTAATAAGCATCTTGTGCTGTCGATTACACTGTAGATCAAATAATAATAATTCACTAACTGCACAGTTACAAAATATTTAGTTAGCACCTATCGTTATTAATTTTAGACGCTATTTCGATACAGATTAAATCTGAATGTGAACAGTTCCCACTACTAAATTAAAATTAAAAGTTTAAAAATAGAACACATATGAAACTGGTCACTAACACAAAATCCAATGACATTGATGACGTATACAAATTGAAAATCTATACACACGGTGTAATAAAACAAAAGATATATCTACAGATATATCTTGTCAAAATCGCATTGGCATGTAACTTTGAAATTTCAAATATGGCTTTCCCGTGTCACCTGCCTTTGTGGGACTCAGATACGATCCGTCTCAATAGACAGATGTGTAATGTATTTGATTTATTATTTAGAGGCTTAGATTGGTGAAATATGGTGAGGTATTTGGATTAGAAATCACATGTTTTATATTTCGTTAAAGTATTTTCAAGTCCTAAAGATTTTGTTTATTAGATTTACATAATGGTTGTAACATTTTGTCTTGTACATGTAACTTCAATAAGTTTTTCAGGGATGTACAATTGTAACTAATCATAAATAGTATACACACAATATGTAATAAAGATTGTGTTGTTTATTAATTCTGTTTTCTTTTCAATGCTTATTTGACTTTATGAAATTTAAATGTACTTATTAAAAACAATGCTCCCCTAAATCTCAACGAATTACCTCCGGAATGATCTCGAGATATCTAATCTCTTACAAGACGACACCAATCCAATTTCTTAATTCAAATTTAGGAATCAACGAGGGGACGAATATTTAAACTTAGAACGCACGCCGATATTTAAACTTTGAACATATAACTTAATGTTGCGGTATACATTGATGTATGAAGTTTTAAAATTAATTGATGTGGTATTTTTGGATTTTATTTTGTGCTATTTTTTGTGCTTTATGCTCTATGCACTAGCTGTGTCCCGCAGTTTTACTGTCGTAAATTCCAATCGCGTGAAATTTTTTGAGATAAATGTGTGCTATGTATTATATGTATTTGTAGGGAATCTGTAATAACCAACTTAGATGAAAGGAGTAACAAATGATAGATGAATATCTATCGTTTTTTCTTCAAATATCTTTCCCTACTGTCCACAATCTTATTTAATTCGTTAGGAGTAGAAAGCTTTACACGAATTATATTATCGACAAAATTAAGTTCCTTTGAATCCTTAATAAACCTAACAATATCTTTTCTTTTCAACCCTCTGTTCACGACAGATTACCAAATAGTTACTACGTGACTAAGTTTAATTCGTTAAAGTTGTAGTTGTAGGGTCTGATATAAATCGTTTTTTTTTTCAATATCTTAAGAAGATATGTCATTTTCTTTTTGTATGGAGAGGAGGAAATATGTAATATATTTTTATGTTTGTAATATAAGAATATTTTTCTTCAATTAACGTTGTTTAATTCGTTAAAGTCGAGGGTCTGATATAAATCGTAATTACGCCGGTTGATTAGCGGCCTTCCTTACTAACGTTTACTTGTGTCTACTTTCTTGGAGACACTTTTGGGGTGGCCTAGGGGGTGGAAGAATATACAGGATCGTCCTTTGTTCAAAAATATTATTAAGTACCTATGTGAAATTCTAGGGTTGTGTGTGAAGTCGACCAACCCGCACTTGGCCAGCGTGGTTGACTAAGGCTTAATCACCCTAATTCAGGGTAGGCTCGAGCCACTCGGTGAGGATATCATAATGAGCTGATGATGATGTGAAATTTAGTAAGGATGTTGTTTGATCACTTAAAACTTGTTGGACTAAATTGTTTTGGGTTTTTCGTCCAGAAGTTCTTTATAATTATAACCATAGAATCCGACGCAAAATTGATGCAACTACACAAACTAAATAAGCCTGCTAACAAGTAACGAGGCGAGACCCTTCTTAAAATATCACATATCATAAAGTAGTCGAAAAATTGTTAAATTCAATTTGTTGTCTTCTGACATGAAGTCAATAGGTGTAGCTATGATTGTAATTGGTCACACTAAACTACATAACGTCTCGGTAACTTAGAACGAAGAACAAATGTTTCTGTGACGTTTACGCTAAAAGAACTGTTAATTAATTATTTCATAAATCATATCCACATTATTCCACGCGATCCAAGATGGCGGCCGCGACACCGACTCGAGTATGATTCTACATTTAAATGTTAAGCAACGCCCGCAACATTTACAGGGGACATCTTAGCGAATACAGTCCACAAGAAAAGTGTTATAATTTATTTTTTGTTTCTTATCTAAGGAAAGGATGTTAGATATATTTTTATATTTTGTTATTATCTACACTTATACTATTTTTTAATCACTAAGCGTGCTGTAAGGTAGGAAAATAAATCATACACAATTTTAACACCTAGTTGCAGTACAAAAGTAGACAGAGGATACAAGAAATCTTCATCTCTCATAAAAAACTAAATACACCCACAATTTAAAGTAATAAATTTTAAAATATTATTTCGCTTTAACTATTTCGTGCACGACTGTACAGTATATTGTAACTTAGCTACACCTTTGAGATATTTTCTAAAGAGCATGAATAAACTCTTACACGTCGACTGACTTGTTTTGGTACTTGTAAGATGGACGTTATTTAAATAGAATATAATAATTATTTAATATCTACTTGGCTGCTTAGTGGCATATGCGTCTGCCAAGTCTTAAAATCTAGGTTTAATTCCTGGGTCGATGATTGATATTTAACAAACGTGTTCAACATTTCACAAGATATCTCACATGGGAATGTTACATAGAATAAGTTTTATTATTAGTATTATAAGTGAAGATATTGTTGAAGTGTAACTAAATAAATAAATATTTTAGCTAACCAACAGTAACGGAATATTACTCTAGTTTTTGTTTGTAATAAAATCTGTGACACTAGCTTTATTGCAATATGTAGTGTTTGTCTATGGCCATGGCCATGGCGATACTTTCAACCAACTGAGCTACTAAATTTTGTGGGTACAATACCAACTGGGGTGATTTTCTTTATATGTCCAGAGTCCTAAGGTTATGAAACAAATAAAGACTGAACCATAAATTAAATTATACATTAATATTCCTAAATAATTAAATATTGTTCAAGTATCAAAACAAAACAGTAGTTATTAACCAAAATTTCTCTAAATGAAGTGAAGAGGCGACTCACAGAAATAAATAAAGTTAGCAGAGAGACTCGTTAATTACTTACTACACACATACAGACATGACACACACACATTAATGTATGTGTATAATTTTTATATGGTGATATTACGAGTGTAGTAGACTAGATGTAACTCGTGGCTTTACTTGGACTACGGATATACTTATTGAAATGAAACTACTTTAACGGATTTTTGTCGTGGTTATATTTTGTTTCACATTTTCTGACATTTCAGATTCTTTACAGAATTCGTGATCACAGTAGACTGATACGGGTAAGTACACATAATAATATGTTTTTTAAATGTTTAGCAATTGTTATTTGTTATACAAGAGTGCAAAGTTGCTTTTTAACCGGGGCTGCAGTTGAGGACCGAGCCCGCGAAGGATTCTAAAATTGAATCACGAGCGAGGGATTCAAAATAAGAATCCTGAGCGTTAGCGAGGGACTCAAAGGAGCACAAGGTTAAAAATTGTTTGCACTCGAGTGCAACACATTATTTTTCATCCCCCCTTAGCGAGGAAATTACTAAATGAAAACATAAAACAATCACAATATTAAGTGAAAAGCAAAAATATTACGCGCAAAGCAAATAAAAAAATAAGTAAGTACAACAAGGAGGTTCCGAGTTTAAATTTGAAATAAAAAAAAAGTTGTATGACAGTTTGTGAATCCAAAACATCATCACATTAGTGCACACGATGTTCTAAATTCAAATTTACTTTAACCTCTAGAGCGCAAAAACGACTTTTACTCCCAGTTAGCGAAATTGCCTTGGGTCCTGTAGGGGCTGCCTACAGCGACCCCGATACTTTCCACTCTTGAGATTAAAATCGACTTTTACCCCCAGATATCGGGGATTAAAAACATACTTTCCGAGCTAGTGGGATGAAAAAATAATTTTACAATAGGTAAGTACTTAAATGAAACCGCTGAAAATGCTATAGGGGTTGGTCTTAGAAATATGTGCTAAGAACTTTATGATATCACAAAATACACTTCAACAGTTTACAGTATTTTGAACGCGTTCATAGGAAGGAAAATATACCTAAAGAGAATACATTTTTATAGATAAACATCGTGAATACCATATCTATGCTTTATTAATTATTACATTAACGTAACTGATTCTGAAATTAAAAATTAAGATTTAAATATCGAATTGAATGATAATAAAAGACCAATAATAATCGTACTCTAAATTTAAAATTAAAACATGACTGTAATTTTAGGAGAAGAATTTTTTAAGATTTTTTTTTCTTCGTTTCTGATTTTATCGTGGCGTAACTTCCTTCTGTACCTATTTGATAAATTTTATTGTATGTTGTTGTTGTCAAATTTCTTTTACACCAGATATTTAAAAAGAAAATTTTGCATAGGTATAGAAAACTTGAAATAGGTATCCCTCATTACAAAATACGCTAGTAATTATAATACTTAGTTCATTTAAAGACACAGCATAAGACAAAATTAATACCCAGAACATTTCAGCACATTTCAAAGTAAGCTCGTATAAAGTTGTTTCTCATTTGGGCGCCATATTTGAAGTTTGAGACTTGATAAGTGTGATCAGGAACTTTATCCTTTCATAGAGAATATTAACAGAGGTTTACAGTTTTGTACTGTGAATTATTAATGTGAGTGTTTCAATGGTTTTTTTAATTAAAAGTAATAAAATATCATCAGTGAGAAAGCCGTGGGAGCTTATATTATAACTAGCTGTGCTCCTCGGTTTTACCCGCGCGACTCGTTAGAATACGGAGATAAATTATGCTAAAAACCTTCCTCTTGAATAACTCTATCTATTAAAATAAACCACATAAAAATCCGTTGCGTAGTTTTAAAGATCTAAGGGTACATAGGGACAGACAGCGGGAAGCGACTTTGTTTTATACTATGTAAGTATGTATAATAATACTCAAATGTTCAACCACACGTTAAAAATATAACAATTTTAATTTAATAAATATAAATCCTCTTTCGTAAAAAAAGTTGTAGCTTTAAGACTTGGAAAAAAAAGAAAATTCCATTTAAATTTGAATTCGGAACCGCGTTGATTGGGCGTTCGGAAACGGACGGAAAAGGCGGGAAATAATTAGCTGCCATCGCTCGCGGGCGTCAACCGCTATGGTGTTTAATAAAATATACTTACTTTATTTATTTAATAGTTATTAAGAGTGATTTTACATAATTTTAGTTACTCACTAGGAAGATGGAACACTTTTCTCGTTAATCTTTTAAAATCTCTAATATATAAAATTCTCGTGTCACAGTTTTCGTTGCCATACTCCTACGAAACGGCTTGACTGATTCTCATGAAATTTTGTGAGCATGTTCAGTAGGTCTGAGAATCGGCCAACATCTATTTTTCATCCCGAAATTCCTACGGGAACGGGAATGGGAACTACGCGTGTGAAACCGCGGGGCGCAGCTTGTGTTATCTATATCATTATATAAAAGGCTTTGTCCTGAATGACTGATGGATCAACGCACAGCCTAAACCGCTGATCGTAGAGACCTGAAACTTGGAGGGTGTGTTATTTGTATTACGTAGGCGTCCGATAAGAAGGGATTTTTGAAAATTCCTCCTCTAAAGGGGTGAAAAGGGGTTGCAAAGTTTGTATGGGACAACGTGATTCCTCGGTCTGATTAAGTTCAAACTAGGCATAAATGTTCTTCAAAAAGATTAATTAAATATGTGATACTCATTTTTCTTAAAATCATCACCTAACATGATTAAAAAGGGGTAAAAAGTTATTTTGGGGTTGATTTGAGTCGAAATTGATATCAATACTCCTTTGACATGTGTTTCAATTTGTAATTTGACAGCTGAATGACAAAATGGCGGACTAAAATAAATTGACGGAAAATGAGGCAGCGTATCAAAACTATAGGTACTTACTTAAATAAAAAAATACCGTATTTTTACTTATTAATAGATATTTATCAATATTCTTCACCCCGCATTATAAATCTAGACATTAATTTAAATAACTATTTCACATATCAAATCTGTAGGTGAAGTAGTTTTTTCATAAAATGTACCACCAAATTGTTGCGTTACAAGGGCTTCGCTTTGCTCGCCCTAATTAGATATTTTAAGGATATTTTACTCATAATTTGAGATAATTTGATTTCGGCTTATCATATCTTCAGACATTTTCGATCTAAAATATTACTATACGAAAATTATTATTCATGTGCGATTTATCGATTTTAGCTTTATGATATGAAATTAGTTAAGTCGAGCAGGGTTTTTTTATAACTAAATCACCCACTTATTATAGATACATAGATTCGCTTAATTACAATCCAGAATCTTGCCTGAATTTTTCGCAGAATCTAAAACACTTTCTAATATAGTAGAACGCCGATTAACCGAATCGCCAATTATCCGAATCGGTCCTAAGTTACTATGTAATATACCTCTATTAATTGTTGTGATTTATTATATTTTATACTAGCTGTGCCCCGCGGTTTCACCCGCGTAGTTCCCGATCCCGTGGGAATTTCAAGTCAATTATTTCAGTAGTTTAGCCTTGACAAGGTAACAGACAGACAAACAGACAGAGTTACTTTCGCATTTATTATATTAGTAGGGATTTTCGTTAAGGCCCGCTGGGATTGCAACTTAAATTTAAATAAATAAAAAAAAATAACTTACTCTGTTCATTGATTTACCTACCGAGGGTACAAGACCAGAAATAAGTACTTAATGATGAGTGATGTGGAAGTGGGAGCGGTGTGGAAGATGTATTAGTGTGGAAGGGGAGTGGGGTGGAAGAGGTAGTGGCGTTCAATTGATATTAGGGGGTCAGTATCAGCTACCTAAGGAGGGGATAGGGCCTGTCCTCATAATCATATCTAATAGGGGTATTTTTTATTATGTAGTGCACATAAAATATGAAAGTTTACCTAATTTATATGTCACACGGCGCCTCGCGGTTTCACCCGCGTTGTTCCCGTTCCCTTAGGAATATGGGGATAAAATTATGCTAAAAACCTTCCTACTGAATCACTCTATCTAGAAACCGCATCAAAATCCGTTGCGTAGATTTAAAGATCTAAGCATACATAGGGACAGGGAAAGTGACTTTGTTTTATACTACATATGTAGTGATAACGAATAATATAGGCGTGTTTATTGTTTAATTTTAATCTCGACTGCCAGACCCACATACTGATTAAAGTTATTTTATTACATCGATATTTAGCGTTAGCCCAAAATAACTATTCTTCGCGTACGAAGTCGCGGGGCAGAAGCTAGTATAAGTATATACGTAATAATAAATTGATGATCATGTTACGTTCGTAATAGCATTCCCGCTCAAGACAAACATTTGTGTATAATAATGAATTATTTTTGTCTTGGTCTGGGCAATTTTTTATCTAAGTATTCTAAGTAAGTACATGTATTTAGTATGTAGATGATATTATATTGTATAAACTTTTACTTAGTTTGATATTTTGGCATGTACCTTACTTAAATATTTGTAATTTTTTTTTTTCTTCCCCTGTCTCGTATATCTTGCTTGACCAACTGTAAAATTTACCTGGTTTAGTTAGTCGACACAAAATTTGAGTTCCAATCCAGTTTTAATCCTCTCTATTTGCTTGTACTTAGCTAAGTTTTGATTGTAACTTGTATTGTGTTTAAATAAAAATAAATAAATAAAATTTATTAAAAAATACATGTATAAGTAGTAAGTAGTATGTTTATTTGTTGTCCAGTACTTATCTCATTTTACTTTAGGACTGGACGGCGATGTGCGATATAATGTCCGGATTTTATTTATTTAAATAAACATCAAAATATTTGAAGAAATTCCAACCAATTAGGTACACGTCTGTACATACGTAGTCCTACGTGATATAATTTCACCCACACCTACTACGGTACTACATACGTTCGATCCGTCCATAACCCGCCGGATCAAACGCTCGTGACACATTGTATATTGGACAGGGTTCCGTATCAACATGTTAATATTTAATAACTACATTCTTTGTTATGTGATATATAAATAGAAATATATTATATATTTTGTCTTTGTCACTTGATATAAAGTAAGAAAGAGACAAGACTAACTTTACTTGAAGGTCATTAAATAGGCCATAAGTGATTTATTTTGTTAATAAGAAGAATTATTTTACATGTTAAATAGTAAAGTAGTAGAGTACCCAGTATCATAAACTCTTTATTTATATTACCAGCTTGTGTAAAATGGTTTTCCATTCCATACAAGCTCAAACCAAACAAGCCGACTTGGACCCGATCCAACAACAAAACCGATTTCCCATTTACCCGCCGAAACCCAAAAACGAAAAAGGGACCACAAAATGGCGCGTTATTATCTTGGCTAATAAAAATTCAGCGCGCGAAAATCCCGGCTCTCTGATTGGTCCGCGGGTTTAACGCTGCCTCCCTATTGGCTGATGTTTATACCATTTTCAAATTAACTTTCACTGTCACATTGTCGAGTTAGCGTAGCGGTGAATTTATTTATTTCATTTCCCTGTTTATTACGTGTGGGTAAGTGTGAGATGAAGCCGCGGAATGGATTTCGCGACCGGAATATATTTTGTGCTGAGCGTTTGTTTCGCTGTATTGTTATTTTAAAAGCATGGGTTGGTGTTCTTGTCTTTGCGGCTTCTTCTATGGGTTTGATATTGGTGTTTTGATATTGAAGGGTTTTGTAGTGATTTTCTGATTTGGAATAGCGCCATATATTACTTTTTCTACGCTGTAAATTAAACTTACCTAATCATTAAGTTAAGTAAAACTAAAAAGTAACAATTAACATACACATAATGTATTATACATAAAATAATTTAAGTAAGTATTTGACGCACATAAACCAAAAAGCCAACATTTCAAAAACACTACAAAAACTCAATTAACCATCCACACTCATTCACACCAACCAAAGACAATACAAACCAGAGACATCAGAAACCCTCTCTAATACCCCGAACTACCCCCTCACAATACTACTCGCAGTAAATAACAGATATTTTACCTTAAATCCCTTAACATTACTCCGTAAATAGGAGACTTGGTAATACAGCCCTACGGGCCGCGTTCGAATCGTACCCGCGCGTAATACAGCCTCTGTATCGCTACAGGATTTAGCGATTTACATTTAATACCGAATTGTTATTAGGGTATCTTTTGTTTTGGTTTGGTGTTAGATATTTGGTTGTTATGTGTTGTTTATACACCCCTATTTTGAAAATACGGGACTTATTAAAATCAGAATACCTGTTGCAGTAACTGAATCCATATATCCAATAAAAATATCAAAAATGATAATCGATTACTTATCTTTAAAAAATACTAAATAAATGCCGTATTACCAGATGGCACACTTGCTATCAAGTATTCTGTGACGGCTCGGGTCGATGACCGCGCTCAGCTGTGTATCGCAGCGTTCGCCTGTTGTTCGGTGTAGAATAACAATAAAATTCGGCGGGATTTTGAAAAAAACTTTGACTTATCATAACTTTTTAAATAAAAGCAAAAGAAATAACTAACTTCACTATTATATTGTCACCCGTCGTTTACATTAGCTGTGTGATTAAGTATCTCGTATTCAAAATAAGGGTGTATAACAGGAATCATGATAATACTAGAAAAATATTTAAGATAATATGTAGGGTTAACGCGCGGGTAGTTTCTTTAGATTAACTGAGATGGGTCACAAATATTTTAAGTATTTTTCTGACGAATTGTAATTTTTATTCTACAAATCGTCCTAGCTACTAAGGCCGGTCGTAATTCACAGAAAATATCGTACGTTGACCTGTAGCTATCTCTCTCTCTGTCGTAGCAGCGTAAATTATAATGCGCCCCGGTCGCCATTGCATCCGCGCGAGCGGAACGCATTATAAGTACTTAATTTACGTACAGAAATCGTAAAAGTCAAGGAAAACTACACTAAATAAGTAATCATTTTAATTTCAATTCATTAGCCATACTTACCTAGGCCACGATTGGACAAAAAACTAACCCTCTAATACACTAAATATTTCAATAAGGTACCCTAAATTCGCATCATTTGTGTTTGAAGCATACTCACGTTCAGAAGTGAAGTGTTGTGCGTTTAACAATGTAACGATACGCGCCGCGTGCGCACGTACTCGAATCATTAGATATATTGTATTTAATAACGCACTCTACTCTAGTTTTGTGAATACACCTTTTTTAATTTTTTTGTTTTATTTTTTTAATGGCTTGCGGTGCGTGGGAAATTATATGATTTATTTTACTAGCCGAGTCTCTTAATCGATTTCTGTATCATATTTTTAAACCTGCCAACTGATCCTTAACTAGGCTTACCTCTATCTAGATTCTAGGGTAGGTATTGGAAACTATGCATACCCAGCCCCCTTAGCATGACTGTGCGTGATAAAATATATAGACACCACGAAATAATATCGATTTCGCGAGCATGACCAAATGAATTATGGCGTGGTACGATTTGATAAAATTAAATATGGCGGCGATATTTATTATATTTTAACAGTTGGATGTCGTTAGATAGTTATATCGATTTCGCGAGCATGACCAAATGTAATAAAATTAATCACGTGGTAAAATTAAATATGGCGGGCATTTTTATCAAATTTTGACAGTTGGATGTCAATAAATCGCTGTATCTATCGCGTTTTCGAAGTCATGCTAGCCCGGCAGACCAAGATTAACTTAATTTGTAGTTTACACAAATATTTACCTCGCTACGTACGTGATTTACATGTGATTATTATTTAATTTCGTAAACTATCACAAACTTATCTTTTTGGAAAACCAATTAAAATAAAACAAAAATTAAACATCAAAACTCAAAATTCGAACACAAAAACCAGCCATTAAAAAGCACTTATAATAATCATCTACTATAACAAAAAGGGCTACGGTTCTGTATCATACTGCCTAGGCCTACACATTAAGGTCGTTTCACACACACCATATTCCCGCCCGTTTTATTTAATTAAGGCCGTAATGGCCGCCACGTGCCTCCACTAAGCTGTCTAGTGCTATTGTCGTGATAACAATAGCTTACTTGTTTATTACAATAATAGATTTTTGTTAGAGATACTGTTTACAAATTGGAGGTAAAAGGGGTCTTGTTATAATTTGGATATTTATATGGTTTTTACTTTATTTATTTCGTTATATTAATCTTATATCCATA
This sequence comes from Timandra comae, assembly GCA_958496195.1. Lineage (NCBI taxonomy): Eukaryota > Metazoa > Arthropoda > Insecta > Lepidoptera > Geometridae > Timandra > Timandra comae. Next base: position 2,115,558 of record OY292376.1, read on the forward strand.
TTTATATACACTAATATTATAAAGAGGAAAGATTTGATTGTTTGTTTGTAACGAATAGGCTCCGAAACTACTGAACCGATTTTAAAAATTCTTTCACTAATGGAAAGCTTATTTATCAGTGCGTGACATAGGCTTTATTTTATCCCCGTATTCCCGCGGGAACGGCAACTACGCGGGTGAAAGCGCTACTAGTATAATAATATAAATGCGAATGTAACTCTGTTCCTTACCTTTTCAAGCCTAAAACACTGAACCAATTTTGATGAAACTTGGTACAGAGATAGAATAGAGCTTAGGAAAGGACATGGTAAAAATCTCCTGTCGATACCTACCATGTTCGAACTGGGATTATCATTTTATCACAGTTAGGAAGACTCTACCACTAGAAAAAATGTATAAATAATGTTTAAACTTTGAAATAAGAACCAAGTAAAAATTAAATCCATAAGCTATCAAAGAAATATACTTAAGTACAAAAAAAAAAACAATTTAAAAGTCCTTCGTTCAATCCACAATGATAACTATTTTAAAAACTGTCAGCCATCTTGTCCCAGATACTCGACGAAGCGTCGCATTACATTTTAAAATTCCATCACTTAAACCAAGATTAATGTTAAAAAAGTTTAAGTAGGTAGCTATTATAAGGGGATTGTCTCCTTAACAAATGGGTCTCGCAAACAATCATCTAATGTTACCAAAATAATGGCGGCGAAAGTGTTTCTGGCAACACCGATCTGGGGAGATACGACACCCGTGTAGTGATGGGAAATGAAAAGTCGATAATGTTTACTTACGTTACGGTTTAATTAATTTAAATAAATGGTGCTTAATTTACTCGTTTTAAATGTGTGTCTATAATGGAAGTACGATAAAAGTATCAGCATTTAGAATTAATATAGCTAATTTAAGTGCGATCAATCAGTAAGAGAGAGCTCTTACTGATGGACGATTTTGATAGATAGTAGATTTAGGATGAATAAGTGTGATCGCTTGTACACGCGTATTGGTGAACTCAAAACCGAGCAATTTGTTTAAAAATTACATTTACTGCTCAGTCCAGTAATAGAATCTAAGACATCTTGCTTTACAGGCAAATGCACATGACATTAGCTAGATCGCCGAGGCATTAATACAATAAATTCAACTTGATACTAATAACTTTATAGTTAATTTACTAAATGGATTATACTGAGAACCATCGATATTCGTATTGAAAAATAAAATCTTGTCCCAGCACTAGACTTTTTAGTAAATTACAAAGAAAAAGTTGTCATACAAACTTCGAATACCGGCCAGTATTTTGTGCGTGTGCGTTAGAGCAGAGACAATGTTTTCGAACGCGACAAACGAACTAGAAATTCGAACGTTTATAAAAAATACACTTTTGGCGCGAATGAAGTGTCCTTTGCGTCACCATTAATCCACATATTCTTGGAAAGTGTTTTGTGAATCGATAAAAATCTCTTTAATCTTCTAGAGTAATGCGATGTTATCTCAAAGTTTTGCACAACAATAAAACACTTTGAAATGTATCAAATATATTTTTGAGATAGATAAATCTATTGATTTCATTCTACGAGTACATCTAATCAGTTAAAATCTGTATTTCTGAGCTATGTGGTAGAGCCAAAGCCATAGACAAGACACTCAATAGGTTGTTAATGGGTAGAGCTTGTGGTAACAGTAGATACGGTGTTTTGTCGACTCCTAGTGCACTAAACTGAACTATTTTAAAATCCTGTACGAATTTTCATTAAAAAAAAATAAGAGAGAAAAAGAAAGTTTACAAAAATAAATTATCCAAGAAGGTTATAGGCTAACGCAGAATTATAGAAAGAGATTTATCTAGGAAGGTTATAGGTAAGCTAGTAACTCAAGGTTTAAAAATCTAAGACCGATAGCTAAACAAAATTAGTGCCATAATAAATCAAATCAAATCAAAATTCTTTATTGCTTGCTAAGTGTAGGTACAGTCGCGTGCAATGATAAGTATACACGGGCAGATTTTCAAATAAATGTCCACACTGAAAATTTCAGAAACAAGTAGCCACTTACCAATTCATACTAATATAACCACTCGATTTTCTCACAATAATGTATACATTTTTGCCAAAAATATGGATACAGAGCGTTTTCAGATATTTGTATACACTACCACATGCAAAAATATGGATCCATTACGAATACCAGTAATATGTAAACGATATTATTTTACAAATATGTAACCAATACTACTTCAGCATAATGTATACAATGATGTCTGTGATTTTTTTTCATAAATATGTATACACTTTAAAATCTGTAGCAGTTTTCACTATTTTGACAAATGGGTATTCATTTCAATATCATGTATACAATGTAATTTTCCAATTAAAGTAAACATTATTTTTGTTTTAAAATATTTTTATGAAGGCAACCAGGGAGCCGGTGCGGCGCAGCGGCGAGCGGTGGGGCGTGGACTTTTTTTATTATTTTATGTTTTTTCTATCTACCCTCAACTTCTTGCATTGAAGACATCAATAACATCAAGAATGTAGGATATAATTATATTTTGTAGTTTGTATATTGTTGTTTTTTAAAAGCTCTTATTTAACACTAGCAGCGCCCAATTCACACACACCATCTATTGGTAGGATTTGTGACTACAAAAAGTTACAATAAAACATACGATTACTTATACACAATCCCATGGGAATTTCGGGATAAAAGGTATCCTATGTGTTATTCCTAGTTATAAGGAACATCTGTACCAAATTTAATCAAAATCGATACAGTAGTTTTTGCGTGAAAGTGGAACAAACATACAAACTTTCGCATTTATAATATTAGTAGGATGCTTTGTATGTAAGTGTGTATTCGGGTGGAATCTTTGAACTCAATTTTGAAGTAGATATCTTCAACTGATTGAGCTGAAATTTTGTATACATGTTTAGTTTGGATGACAATGCTCGATATAGTGAAGTAGAACCATATTGTAGAACATCATTCTAAATCCAATATGGCGGACCATCCAACATGGCGAAATAGTTATTTTTGATGCACGTCTACAATATGGGTATAAAATGAAAAGGCTTGTTGAGAGTAACTCGATGCGTTGAACGTGATGAACAGACAACGAATCCTAGCCAGCGATGTCTTAAAAATAAATTAAGTATAGAAAATAACTGATCCACTGATACTCTGGTCAGCTGAACCAGTTATCTACTGATCTACAGATCGATTGAGTCACTGAGTGATTGATCCACTGATCGTTTGATCTACTGAACGAACGATCCACTGATCGAACGATCCATTGATCGAACGATCCACTGATCGATTGATCCACTTGTCTTCAATGCAACAAGTTGAGGGTAGATAGAAAAAACATAAAATAATAAAAAAAGTCCACGCCCCACCGCTCGCCGCTGCGCCGCACCGCCTCCCTGGTTGCCTTCATAAAAATATTTTAAAACAAAAATAATATTTACATTAATTGGAAAATTACATTGTATACATGATATTGAAATGAATACCCATTTGTCAAAATAGTGAAAACTGCTACAGATTTTAAAGTGTATACATATTTATGAAAAAAAATCACAGACATCATTGTATACATTATGCTGAAGTAGTATTGGTTACATATTTGTAAAATAATATCGTTTACATATTACTGGTATTCGTAATGGATCCATATTTTTGCATGTGGTAGTGTATACAAATATCTGAAAACGCTCTGTATCCATATTTTTGGCAAAAATGTATACATTATTGTGAGAAAATCGAGTGGTTATATTAGTATGAATTGGTAAGTGGCTACTTGTTTCTGAAATTTTCAGTGTGGACATTTATTTGAAAATCTGCCCGTGTATACTTATCATTGCACGCGACTGTACATAGGTGTTACAATAATAGGAACTTAAGACTTAGCACCTTTACAGGCATTGCAATTATATAATATTAGGTAGGTAACTTAAATTACTACGAGTATATCTATAGGCTAAAACAGTGGTAACAATATAACTAACAATATAATTCTTTGAATTAAAAACAAACAAATAGAAAATTCTTATAACTAAAATACACTAAAAGTAAAAAAAAAAGAAAAGAAAAAGAAGACATGAACTATTACCCAAAAACATTATTTTTTGATATTCCAACAATAAAGTGTCGTTTAGAAATGCTTCCACAGAGTAATATGCTTTTTCAAGAAGGAAAAGTTTAAGTGATTTTTTGAAAATTTTTAACCATGATAACTATAAAAATTTCGACAATTTCTACTCACACACTAAAAATACTTATACATTATTCACAATATATTGTTAAGGCGGTTATATCGTATTAAACTCACACTTGACCGGTCTCTTGTACTCAACAATAGTAATATTTAACAATGGTTGCGTAATTCAAGGAACATAAGATTATGTTGCAAAGCTTTGGTCGAAGCCGATTAGAGAAAAAAACTGGGCACTTAACTTTTTGATAGTGGGTTTGGTTCAAGTTTAAAGTAAGTATTATAGATCAGTAAGACTTTAAGGCAGACCAAAAGCAGGATTATAGGTCAGAAAGGCCTTTATCATTCACTGATGATATTAGTACAGTAAGGAGGAATATATGTAACTAGTAGCACCCCGCAGTTTCACCCGCGTAGTCCCCGTTCCCGTGGGAATTTCGGGATAAAAAGTCCTATGTTCTTTCCCGGACCATAAGCTACCCCTGTACCAAATTTCAAGTCAATCGGTTCAGTAGTTTAGCCGTGAAAAGGTAACAGACAGAGTTACTTTCACATTTTTAATATTAGTTAGGATTATAATGAATGGACCAATCAAATGCATGTTGGTGATCTTAAACTATCTCCCGAACCTGCATCACCCTAAAGTAGAGCTCGTCTTTTTCATGCCTAGTTTAGTGTGCTACAAACTTGAGAATGGCTCGAACGATTTGGATAACTTTGATTTTTAAGTCCCAAGAAGATTTAAAAACGAAAAAATACAAATCACAAGACATTATTTTATATCGATACAAAGTTGCCGGCCACAACTAGCCGTAGTTTACAATATAAATAGTGCTCGTTGCATAGATCAATTCAAAATGAGATTATAAAGTAATGTTGGGATTACGGACAGACGGACAATGGCCGGCTGTCACACTATTGTATCCCATAGTGTGTTGCCCTACAAAGGTTTAAAGTATTGTATGTTTACTTTAAGGACATACTTGAGAAATTATCGAAGTGAATTTTATTGATACAGGAATTTCACTTTTATGTTACCGCATTTATTTTTTGTTAACAGCTAACTAAAATAGTGTAATTTTTAACTTATATTAAGTGCGATCCCTCTGCTAGCCGAATTGGACAACGTTAGAGTGTTTTTCTCTCTTTCTGATGATTCTTAAACAGTGATAAACTGAGAAATCAGCTGTTACAATCCCACGGCAGTACATACAAAGGCTTTTCTCCCGCAGTGACAAATAACAAGCTTAATCACCACGCTATCATCTGTTTTAACGAGTTCAAATAAGGTCTCTTAATATCGGGATAAACGCGTATAATGCCACATGATACAAATAGTATCTAAGCTATTATATTTGGCTAAAAATATCCCATCCAAAAATAACATCTAATTTAATAAAAACATCAAGGAACACATTAGTACCTTACAGAATACATTTCAAATTACATATTTCCCATTCATCCTCATAAAGTGAGGCCGCCATTGCAAATACCATGAGTAAGTGAGGGTAGACCACGTTTTTATTATATTTACCGAGTTTGCGTGAAAAATGTATGAGATGATCTGTTCTGCGGTGACATAGAGTATGAGGTTATAACGGGTCAGGTTGATGTGGAGGAGGATATTTTTTTGGATAGCGGTAGAGAAAAACTGTGATTAATTAAGTATACAGTTTGTACGAGGGCTATCTTCGACCAGGGAATTACTACATTCTCACTGATTTTCGGCGTTTCGCATGTGAGGGAGGTCTCTTATTGAGAGAAAATAAAAATTGGAAAAATTAAACATTGACACACAGTTATTCACTAGTGTATTCGACAAGGATTGGAAAAATGGCTTTCATCAAAAGTGATGATCGATGAATCCTCTAATTCCAACCTTATGTGTGTATGGCTCTATAATAGACATGATGCGTTAACAAATAAAATAACATTTTATTATTACGAGAGATATTTTAGAGATTATTTTATATTTTTAATATATCTCACTCCATACAAACCATTATGATCCCGTCATCCCGTCCGTAACTGAGATACAGTGATGTATTTATTTATATATGAGGGTGTTCACCCCTCTCTGAAGCCCTTAAGAAATCCGCTAAGTAGCCCCCAAATATACCAAATGGATGTTATTTGTCGGTTCGTTTGTCGCCCATTTTATTATAAGAATACAGAAGTGAAATAATGATATGATTACTCCGAGATAGAGGTGGGAATAGACGCCATTACTGTTTGTTTTTCGGTTGGATTTTTAACGGATTTGAAGGAGGTGGATTTTAATTTGGTGGTGTTATATGGTTGTTGTAAATTGTAGTTTTGTATGTTTGTGTGATGGTGATGTTTATGTTTGTTGATCAATTACCCAAAATTAACTAAGAACTAATAGTTTAATAATGAGAACAGAAAGTTACTTACATAATCACTTAAAAATGGCTCAACGCAATAGTATATTACCTAACTGAAATAATTAGCATACAGATAGTTTATTTCCCGTAATGTACATAAAATGCTTTTATCCCAAAATTCCTACGGAATATATAGGTACTAAAATTGGGAGAAAATATTATTATAAGTACAATATCTAACAAAATCCCGAGTAAACCCAGATGAAACCCCATATTAATACAAGTACGTAGGTTAGGTAAATCCAATATTGTAATAGAAGTATTATAAGTACAATGATGGCGTCTTTGATCTTATATACAGCTTTGAGAGCTTTTATTTTACTTATTTATATGTATATAGGAGGCTTGTAATTTTTCTCTGTCTGTTGTATTCTGTATGTTGTAATGGTTATGATTTTATATATTAATCTAATAATGTAAGTACTTAATATAACTATGCCCCTCGGTTTCGTAGGTGTTTTTTGAAGTGTTAGAAAATAAAGCAAAGAAGTTATACTTTAAAAAATAATTATTAAATACAACCACGACAAAAATCCGTTTAAGTGTTTTATTTCAATGTGTAGTGTTCGTGTAAATCAAAGACATCAATAAATAATTATAAGTTTATACATAGGACCTATAGGTAAGTACTAAGTTTTGTAGTTTCATATAGACTTTTTGAAGTCTTTGTAGACCTAGGTAGTTTCAGCCACATTCGCTGGCCTTCATCAGGAGGATGAGTGCGATGCGGCTGTATACCAGGTGTTTGGTAGAACCCCTCGGGATCCTACGGTACCCCAATGTATCGCGGACGGAAGTCGCTGTGTTTTTAGTGGGTAAGCCCAGCCCTTCTGGCTGGGAGAGCCCTACATGCCCCGTGGGTCCTCCCAATATCGGCTCACGGTGGTATGCAGTTCTATGCATTTTCACTGCGTTAAAAAAAAAAGGTGTTTGGTAGAAGGTTGACCAAAAATTTTTAGCAAAATTGTATCTCCCAACTATGCCCAGGAACATGCCCATCACGTTTGGTCAACCCTCTACCAAACAGCCAGAGAAAAAAAATTGAAGACTATATACTTAATAAAAGGCCATAACTTAAAAAAAAAAAACAAATTATTAGGTATGTGCGAAGACAGATAAACCTCTATTTAAATTACGTTGGCAAAACGTCTCGCAAATTTTCACAAATAAAACTACAATAATACAATGTATTATGTACTCGTACCCATTTATATTTATTTACCTCCGTAACTGACCCCACTTCACAATCAAAACATGTGTAAATAATGTATGACAGCGTTCTTTATCCAATTTCAACGTTCATTTATAATCTGTATTTAGTTCCCGTCGCGTAAACAAAAAAAAAATGCAACAAAAAGTTTTTATTCATAAAAAAGGCGGGATTTTCAAACGCGCCGCGGGTGGCGGGCTGTTATAGAAGAACTTTATATTTTGAAACAATTATTTTTAAAGTTGTTTTTGTGTAGTTCTTATTGTTAAATGTGTTTTCGTACCTATAGTACATTGAAAACTATTGAATCGGAACGCTACCGGTTTAGAAATGATGCTGTTTAAAAATAGATCGGTTTTTTGGCGAATTAATTTTGTTATGGTATATTTTGTCTGATTTGTATTGTTGAGTATTGTTATTGTATGGATCGAGTGGCTTGGGAAAGTGAGTGAGAGTGTGCTTTATCCTGCTAGTTGAACCCCGTGGTTCTGATAATAGTTCTCCTTTCCCTCTGATAATAGTTCTCCTTTCCCTTTGGGTGGTAGTATGACAACTTGATAACCCGTAGTCTATTATAGCTTTAAGCCTTCTTCCCAAAGACCAGAGAGAATCTCGGTCGTGATCCTTATTCTATGCTTCTTCCTTAATAAACAAGCTGTCTAGTCTATCTCTGTAGGTATTATAGTACTTATAATACTTATAGCTATCTGTCTCTGTAGGAAGGTAGTTTCTCAAATTAGTGCGTTGAAAAAAATGTATAAGATAAATGGTAAGGATAACTATAATTATGTACGTACAAATGTTTGTTATTCACCTAATTTTTAATAACAACCGTGAATATTTATGGTGAGCATACCTTACCTATACCTTACCCATATGATAAGTATCCTACATACCGTTCAATTGGTGCTTCTTCTCCAGGTTATTTGAAGAACCTGGAGGATACTTATCATATGGTTCTTCTCCAGGTTATTCTTATTCTATTATAAATTCGAAAAGGAGCACCCAAGCGATCCTCCTCTATAAAAATTTGAAACGTAAAACAGCAACGAAAATCCTCCAACATGTTCCCTAAAAATTTCTGCACAATGATAACTTTTTAATTTAAGATGATAAGTATTCCTATTCTATTCTATATTTACTAGCTGCGCCCCGCGGTTTCACACGCGTAGTTCCCGTTCCCGTGGGAATTTCAGGATGAAAAATAGATGTTGGCCGATTCTCAGACCTACTGAATATGCTCACAAAATTTAATGAGAATCGGTCAAGCCGTTTCGGAGGAGTATGGCAACGAAAACTGTGACACGAGAATTTATATTAGATTTAAACCTTATATCCAGTCAAGGGTTCTGGGTTCGTGAGGGTCCACCCAGGCCGAGCCCAGTCCGATTTAGAGCGGGGGCAATTTTCATTCAAACATACCCTGTATCCTCATTATTATTATGGAGTGTAGAGAAACCTCATACTAAGGTAGATTTTTATTCACACATTCTGAATTATACGAACATGACTTTTGGCTATTGATTTTATAATACAAAGTTTTTACTTAATAAATATTTTTTTAATAAAGTTCGAATTTAAAACTTTTAATTTGCATTGGAACTACTACTAGTGACATCTGTTGAGCAAAGTTTGCATCTTTTTGTCATTACGATCAGCGCCATCTAGTAAGTACAGGCGGTACCATTTAGTAACATTTACTACCTATTTTGAGAACCTCGAAATTCAATTACCTTGTATGATAAACGCCATCTATTGGGTGGTTATTTAACTACTGTGCAATATATCCTGGTCCCTAATATGTATTATTTCGGGATGAATTGTAGCATTGAGTAGTATGTAGTTACTAGTTGTAGCAATAGCAAGGCATAAAACCTTTACAATATCAGGTCTGCCAAACACAGGTGAACTAAAATTTTTTGTCTATATATTTTACACCACTTCTTATAGAAAATAGGTAGTATTTAGGTTAGGGAAATTAAACATTGGTTATTGTAATAGTACCATAATAAACTTAAAACTGGTAATAACAATAAAAATACTGTACTTATTTTAAAGGTTTCATTTGACAACAAAAACAAAATGGCGGACGATTCTTAAGTCATAATCTTCGTCGCTCTTCTTTTAATGTAAGTTGTAACTTAATAAAAAAAAACAATATGGCGGACGACTATTACGTCAAAATTTTCGTAACCCTTTTTATAATACACATCTCAATACAAAACACTCATTAACAAATATCTCCCCCCTACAACTCGGTCCTGCCAACGCCCGTGACTCGTATATCGAGTGAGTCCGGGCGGTATGTCTCATCGACGATGCGGCTCTGGATCACGTGTTTGTACGCCAGCGCCGACAGACGCGCCGACCGGGTCTTGTTAGCGCTTGAGAAGTCCACCTCGTATAGACCGAAACGTTCACTGTAACAAATGTGAATTATAATTAGATTTTCTTTGCAATCTTTGCTTCGTAAGTTATTATGTATATCAGTAGCCTTGCTAGCGTATAAAAGGGTAGTTTCCTGGGTAAGCAAAATGAAATTCTAATTAGTCCGTCAGATAGATTTCGAAAAAATATTAGACGAGTATTTATTTGTTTCCTGTTGCTTAAAATTACAGCAACCTGTGACGTTTCACGAGTTTGCGATGCACTGTATCGTCCTTATTATTTGTTAACATGGCAAATAAAAAAATACGGGTCCAATATTTTTTGAAAACTAAAGTACATACATTTTTTTTAGTCAACTACCATATTGCATTAAGACCCGAAATTGGGAGCATCTATCACGAGTTTCGTAGTATCAGTTAAGAAGTCGTTGCATTAATTCTAGAACCCTTAGGATCAGTCCAGGGACTCATAGAATCAGTCACGGACTCGTAGCATCAGTCACGGACTCGTAGCATCAGTCACGAAACTCGTAGCATCAGTCACAAGACTCGTAGCATCAGTCTACGGGACTCGTAGCATCAGTCACGGGACTCGTAGCATCAGTCACGGGACTCGTAGCATCAGTCACGGGACTCGTACATCAGAACTTTTAGCATCAGTCCTTGGACTTGTAGCTTTAGTCACGGGACTGCAGCATTATCAATAGTCAACAATAGTCACGGACTCGTAGCGTCAGTCACGGACTCGTAGCACCAGTCTACGGGACTCGTAGCATCAGGCACGGGATTCGTAGCAACAGTCACGGGACTCGTAGCATCAGTCTACGGAACTCGTAGCATCAGTCACGAAACTCGTAGCATCAGTCAAAAGACTCGTAGCATCAGTCTACGGGACTCGTAGCATCAGTCACGGGACTCGTAGCATCAGTCACGAAACTCGTAGCATCAATCACAAGCATCAGTCTACGGGACTCGTAGCATCAGTCACGGGACTCGTACATCAGAACTTTTAGCATCAGTCCTTGGACTTGTAGCGTTAGTCACGGGACTGCAGCATTATCAATAGTCAACAATAGTCACGGACTCGTAGCGTCAGTCTACGAAACTCGTAGCATCAGGCTGGCACGGAACTCGTAGCAATAGTCACGGACTCGTAGCGTCAGTCACGGACTCGTAGCACCAGTCTACGGGACTCGTAGCATCAGGCACGGAATTCGTAGCAACAGTCACGGGACTCGTAGCAATAGTCACGGACTCGTAGCGTCAGTCTACGAAACTCGTAGCATCAGGCAGGCACGGAACTCGTAGCATCAGTCATGGGACTCGGAATATCAGTCACGGACTCGTAGCATGTCTACGGGACTCGTAGCACCAGTCTACGGGACTCGTAGCATCAGTCTACGGGACTCGTAGCATCAGTCTACGGGACTCGTAGCACCAGTTACGGGACTCGTAGCATCAGACACCGGACTCGTAGCGTCAGTCTACGAAACTCGTAGCATCAGGCAGGCACGGAACTCGTAGCAATAGTCACGGACTCGTAGCGTCAGTCACGGACTCGTAGCACCAGTCTACGGGACTCGTAGCATCAGGCACGGGATTCGTAGCAACAGTCACGGGATTCGTAGCAATACTCACGGACTCGTAGCGTCAGTCTACGAAACTCGTAGCATCAGGCAGGCACGGAACTCGTAGCATCAGTCATGGGACTCGGAATATCAGTCACGGGACTCGTAGCATCAGTCTATGGGACTCGTAGCATCAGTCTACGGGACTCGTAGCATCAGTCACGAAACTCGTAGCATCAGTCACAAGACTCGTAGCATCAGTCTACGGGACTCGTAGCATCAGTCACGGGACTCGTAGCATCAGTCACGGGACTCGTAGCATCAGTCACGGGACTCGTACATCAGAACTTTTAGCATCAGTCCTTGGACTTGTGGCGTTAGTCACGGGACTGCAGCATTATCAATAGTCAACAATAGTCACGGACTCGTAGCGTCAGTCACGGACTCGTAGCACCAGTCTACGGGACTCGTAGCATCAGGCACGGGATTCGTAGCAACAGTCACGGGATTCGTAGCAATACTCACGGACTCGTAGCGTCAGTCTACGAAACTCGTAGCATCAGGCAGGCACGGAACTCGTAGCATCAGTCATGGGACTCGGAATATCAGTCACGGGACTCGTAGCATCTGTCTACGGGACTCGTAGCATCAGTCTATGGGACTCGTAGCATCAGTCTACGGGACTCGTAGCATCAGTCACGAAACTCGTAGCATCAGTCACAAGACTCGTAGCATCAGTCTACGGGACTCGTAGCATCAGTCTATGGGACTCGTAGCATCAGTCTACGGGACTCGTAGCATCAGTCACGGGACTCGTACATCAGAACTTTTAGCATCAGTCCTTGGACTTGTAGCGTTAGTCACGGGACTGCAGCATTATCAATAGTCAACAATAGTCACGGACTCGTAGCGTCAGTCACGGACTCGTAGCACCAGTCTACGGGACTCGTAGCATCAGGCACGGGATTCGTAGCAACAGTCACGGGACTCGTAGCATCAGTCTACGGAACTCGTAGCATCAGTCACGAAATTCGTAGCATCAGTCAAAAGACTCGTAGCATCAGTCTACGGGACTCGTAGCATCAGTCACGGGACTCGTACATCAGAACTTTTAGCATCAGTCCTTGGACGTGTAGCGTTAGTCACGGGACTGCAGCATTAGAAACGGGACTCGTAGCATCAGTCACGAAACTCGTAGCATCAGTCACAAGACTCGTAGCATCAGTCTACGGGACTCGTAGCATCAGTCTACGGAACTCGTAGCATCAGGCAGACACGGGACTCGTAGCATCAGTCATGGGACTCGGAATATCAGTCACGGGACTCGTAGCATCAGTCTACGGGACTCGTAGCATCAGTCTATGGGACTCGTAGCATCAGTCTACGGGACTCGTAGCATCAGTCACGGACTCGTAGCATCAGTCTACGGGACTCGTAGCATCAGTCTACGGGACTCGTAGCATCAGTCTACGGGACTCGTAGCATCAGTCTACGGGACTCGTAGCACCAGTCTACGGGACTCGTAGCATCAGTCACGGGACTCGTACCTCAGAACTTGTAGCATCAGTCACGGGACTCGTAGCATCAGTCACGAAACTCGTAGCATCAGTCACAAGACTCGTAGCATCAGTCACGGGACTCGTAGCATCAGTCACGGGACTCGTAGCATCAGTCACGGGACTCGTACATCAGAACTTTTAGCATCAGTCCTTGGACTTGTAGCGTTAGTGACGAGACTGCAGCATTAGAAACGGGACTCGTAGCATCAGTCATGAAAGGCATAATTTACGGGACTAGTGAGCTTGGATGTAAGGTAATGTTAAATTTTTCGCAACTATTACGGTACAGTATGGTCCTTAGTTCAAGACCCAGATGAGGAGAAAATTTATAATTTTTAATGGCAAACATATTTCAAGAATATATAAAATACTGACCTGGTACCAGCAACCCATTCAACATTATCCATCAAGCTCCACACACAGTACCCCTGCACTTGAGCGCCGTCTTCCATCGCGAGCAAAATCGCTTTTAAATAGTTCCTCATCGATTCCACACGGGGCTCATCTCGAGCACTGAACCCAGGCTTCGTAGACCATCCATTTTCAGTAATAAAGACTTTAGGATAGTCATATCTAAGGTTTAGATGTATGAGGACTCTGTAGATTCCGTAAGGAGCGCTTCCTAGCCAAACGGAAGCTGCTCGAGGCCATTTCTCGCCTTGAGAGAGGACGACTAAGGCTTCTGGGTATGAGTAAGAGTTGTTTTGAGGGGTGGCGGCGGGGGTCGCTAGGAAGGTCGTGTAGTGGTTCATTCCGATGAAGTCTGCTGAACCTGTGTTGGAGAAAGATTAATTAATTTTATCACTACGTAGTATAAAACAAAGTCGCTTTCTCTGTCCCTATGTATGCTTAGATCTTTAAAACTACGCAACGGATTTTGATGAGGTTTGTTTTAATAGATAGTGATTCAGTGGGAAGGTTTTTATTTAATTTTATTCCCATATTCCTACGGGAACGCGAACTAGGCGGGTGAAACCGCGGGGCGCCGCTAGTGACAGATAATTCAGTTTGTATCCGTCGACAAGCAAAATCACAGATTGATCGAATATTGGGAGCGGTTGTTAATTAATAACACTAGTATATCCAATAACTACCTTTCACCAGTTGTATCTCCTCCGGAGTGAACACGGGTAGTCGCGATCTCCTGAGCCCCTCCTCCTTACTGCGCGCGGCTACAGCCTGCTTCACTCGCGGAGGGAAGTCGCCTGTGGATGACCAGATGGGATCCGTGTACAGGTGGATCTGGAAATAAATAGATAAATATATTATGTACTTATAGGTCTGGACTAAAACAAATTGCTACCATGTCCAAAACTATACTATATGGGTAGCTGACAGGTAGCAAAATATATTGGTTTTTTTTTTTTAAAATAGCATAGTTATGCTCATAAGCTCATAACATAATCAGACACTCTATAATTTTCATATAGCAAGTGACCCTAAATTATTTTCGTTACTTGTATCTACTCCTGGTGAAACTATATACTTACTTAAGTACACACAAACAAAAACCCAGAGATTGAATAGACAGAAAACATCTAGAATCCAAGACACAGTACTTAATTTAAACTGAATTTTGTACAGACGTTTCTCCTAACCAGTAAAACAGAATACTTTTCATCCCAAAACTCCTACAGCATTAGAATAAAACCACGGGGGGCTCCTACCTAGTTAACTTATAGATAAATCAATAATTAAAGACTCACATGAAAATCTCTAGCCCGTTCAGCAGCTTCCTTATCTTCAGCGTTCGTGTTGTTCACTGGATCTATCCAATTGAGGGCCAACGAGATACCTACACTACCTGTAAAAAGAATTAAATATAAAATGATTTATGTTATCAAAATAATATGTAAACAAAAACTGCTACTGTATTTTGAAAAAATCTTCAGCTAAGACTTGAACCTAGGACCGCGCAACCTACTGCTCAATCCAAATGAGCAACTGAGATTTCATCACAGTTGTCGAAAATCTTAAATACTAGGATTGTGGCTGTACGGCTTACCACAGCCACTAGCGCCATCTATGGACTAGTCTATGGCTAGTGGCTAGTGTGTAACAAAAGTCTGAGTATGTACCCCACGGTTTTACCCACATAGTTCCCGATCCCGTGGGATTCGGCTACCCCTGTACCTTTCAAGTCAATCGGTTCAGTAGTTTAGCCGTGAAAAGGTGTTATGTTAGTTTATTTGCTAAGGCACGTAATTGTATAGGGTCGTTAATTTCAGCAGTGGTCAATAAGAGTCATTAGCATTCCGGTAAATCGTCCGCCTTGCAAGCTGAGGGACTGGTTTCAAATCCTCATACGGATACTTGTTTTATTTTAATATTTTGTTTTAAATTTAAGTTAGTGACAAGCCACTAGAGGGGACATTAGAGGTCGAACCCTGATTGCGATGAGACGTTCGAGAAATTTATAACGTAATTTATAAATACCGCCATTTGTGTGAAATATCAAGATCTATATGGAAATAAGCAATAAGTGAAATTGATAATTTTACATGAAGTTTTAACGTTTATTAAGTGTTTGATTTATGAGAAGGGGTGAGTAATTAACTGTATACCTACTAGTTTCGAGGTTGGGACAATTGTTATTATCGGTAAATAACATTCTTGTATTTTGTTGTAGCCTAAGGAAACGCCCTTCAAATATAGACCAATATAAAATTAACCTACATGACCTTCCTGGCTATCCCCTGAGTGTGACTGGCTGTGGCATGGTTTTGGCAGAGTTCCTAAGGGATAGAAAAAACTCTCCTGGCGTCCAACATTAGAATAAGAGTAGTTTTAGTTAGATTTAAGAGATAGTGTCATTAAGTAGTCAATAAGTAAGATTGTAATACCGCGGTGCCTACCCACACGTAAATTCAATTAAATATAAGTATTTTAATTCCCTGTTTTGCACAACCATTGTTTTATTTGACTCTTAACAAAGTAACCCGTAACAAATGGCGCCCAACGTTAAAAAATACTAAAGGGTTGCTTTCTTTAGAGACAGATCACATTAATTGTTATTGTAATTACTTACTTGCTTATATGAAATATTGTAATAGGTAAAAAAAAAAAAATTGTTTCAATTAAGATACTTATGTAGTATAACAAATAATTTGAGAGATAATTAAGTACTTACAGTTATACAGGCCATAAGTACTTGTAAAAGTTATTATTAACATTTTACATTGTGATGGTTTACTTGTAATTTGTGTTAGTTATAAGTTGTCAAAATTGTATTTAGAACAATTTAGATAAGTTACAATCAAATATTAATTTTAACTTTATAATGTTATAACCTAGTGTAAGATAGTATGTATATTTAAGGAAGTTGGTAAGTACTTTTATCAAGATAATATCAGTAATCAGTATATTTACTCAACTAAATAACTTACATACTTTAATATACATTAATTATTAGTTAAAGGGGAGGAAGTGTGATTGCCACTGAAATATAATAAGTACATATTGGGTTTTAAATACTTATTTACTTAAATAAATGTTCCCTGGTGGTAATAGGTACTGGTGCTCATGATAATTTTTGTACCAAATATTGAGAAGGTATATATTTTAGTATCAATACTTGGGATAGGTTATAGGTAGGGTAAAGTACAGTTTATAAAGTACATGGTATTATCAAATTACTATTTAAGCTTAAATGTATCTTAGTGGGTTAACCAACTTTTTTGTTTAATATACTAGGGACTTTTAATAAATGCAAATAAGTTATAGCTACAAACATTAAACGGCTGATAACCCAGGCACTTTGGTTAAACACCCGCCCACGTTATTAATTGTTATTTTTAATTTACTTACATACTAACTTATATTTTTATATAAAAAAAAAGAAACATATTTATCTACTCTTATTAATTATTTTAGGATTACTTATGCTATTTCATCACACCAAATACCTTGGTTTAAATGAAATAGTGTTTTATTTTAGGTTTACTTATGGTGTCTTTTTACAATTAAGTTTTTTTGTTATATCGGTTACACTTATTGCTGTCTTATAGGTGTTTTGACAAGTGTACACATAAATATTACCAAAAGTCATGGATCCACAATACTTGTTGAAAGATGAGATTGAATACGAGCTCGCAACGCGGGGGTATGTACAGCCTAGTGGTTTGTGTTCTGCATTAAAATTAGTTTTGAAAAAGATGATGCATGTTGAAAATACTCAAAAGTATCTTATAAAATTAAGGCTCCTAGTCATGTTAGGCAATGTCCGAATGAGGAGTTAGAAACTTGTTCTAACAAATTAGACACTATTGTTCGCTATGTATCAGAATTAAATGAAAAACCTGATAAACAATTATATAAGCGTTTAGTTTCTAGACTGTTTCATATAATAAATAGGTTGAAACTGATTGAGGCTATAGATGAGATAGATAAAGAAAGACAACAAGCTCTGACAGATAAGGCCATTATATTAGTAAAAGAGTTAGAAAATAAAGATGATCTGGAGGATGATGACAAAATTACTCCCGAAATGAAAGAAGCGTTGCACAGGTCATTGGGTGAAGATAGTAAGAAAATAATTCAAGAAATTGAAAAGGTTAATATCGATGCAGCTGCGCCGTCATCCTCCAAAATTAAAATTGATAGGGGTACAGATACGGAATGCGTTTTGAATACCGTAGAAAATAGGAGAGTTAGTTTTGCTAATGAAGATTTCGACGCACAAATTTTGCGTGGCGGAGCTAATTTATTTAATTCAACATCCATTCACGACAATCAAACATCTCGTAAAAACAAATTGGTACCAATTAGTCAATGGGGCGTACAATTTACAGGTGATAATAAATTCAGTGTTAATGCGTTTGTTGAGCGAGTAGATGAACTTAAGTGGGCTAGGAATGCAAACGATGACGATTTATGGAGACATGCAATAGATTTTTTCAAGGGTGATGCCCTCATTTGGTTCCGAGCAAATAGAGAATATGTTGATAGTTGGAGTGAACTAGTATTAATGCTAAAGCGGACATTTCAATCTCCCTATTATCAGGAAGAGCTTTTAGCAGAAGCAAGATCAAGAACTCAAGGTAAGAATGAATCGGTGATAATCTTTGTATCAGTGATGCAGAATTTATTCAATAGGCTTCCAAATAAAATAAGCGAATCGGAGAAAATTATGATAATAGTGAAAAATTTGCAACCATATTATCAAAGAGCCGTGTGTAGGGATATATTTATGTCAATTGCTGATTTGATTAATGTTCTAAGAATTATCGAAAGAACAAAAATAAACTGCGATAATTTTCAAGATCCTAAAGCTTCCATCAATTCGCTTGAGCCGGATCTAGCTTACAAATCCGTTCATGAGTCCAATAATAACACGACAGAAATCAATGAAATAAAAAATAAGGTCATGGACACGAATGTGGTTAAAATGAGATGTTGGAATTGCCGCGAAACAGGACATTTGTTTCGGACATGTTCGCTACCTAAACAGCGTTTATTTTGTTATAAGTGTGGCCGTTTTGGAGTCACTTCGAAAGACTGTCATTGCAAGGGAAACGGGCAAGGGGAAACTCAAAAACCTGCCAATTGAGTTTTCCTATTGAGAGACATAAAGAAGAGTGGCAGGAGTGGTTAAACTTTGTTCGCTCGTTCATGAACCCACATAAGCTATATCCGTTGACATTTCAAAAAGAATCTGATAATCGGTCATACATATGTTTAGATATTTTAGGTAGAAATTTTAGCGGATTATTAGACTCTGGTGCAACGCGAACTGTAGTGAATCATAAGTTCTCGGAAATTCTGAAAGAAATGGGTGTCAAAACACAAAAACACAAACCTTTAAATATGGCTACAGCAGATGGAACTACTCATATCATATCTGAAATCATTGATGCTCCCGTACAATTTAATAATAAGTTTCATGTGGTACCCTTGTTAGTTATGCCACATCTATCTCAAGATTTGATTTTAGGAAAAGATTTTTTTGACCTCTTTGAAATAGGTTTTAAGTTTCGAAATATTAATTTGCAAGTAGATGCTATAACGGACAAGCCAGCAATTATTAGTCAGGAAAATTTAAACGATGATCAAAAGCAACAATTATTGAATATAATTGGTGATATTCAAGAAGAAATCGGCACGGGGCTAGGTAGAACTAAAATCATCAAACATGTTATAGACACAGGTGTAAGTAAGCCCATATATCAAAAGCAATATAATTTTTCACCAGTTATAAAAAAAGAAATAGAACGTGAATTAGATGACATGTTGGCAAAGGATGTTGTTGAGCCGTCGTATAGTCCGTGGTGTTCACCAGTCGTATTGGTAAAAAAACCTAATGGTTCAAATAGACTCTGCTTGGATAGTAGACAACTAAATAAAGTTACTAAAAGAGACACTTATCCCCTACCTCGAGTCACACATATCTTAGACAACCTACGTAATGCTAAATTTCTAACTACCCTAGATCTTAAATCAGCCTTTTGGCAAATCGAACTAGACGAAAACAGCAAAATCAAAACGGCATTTGCAGTTCCTGGTAGAGGACTATTTCATTTTAAAGTAATGCCATTTGGTCTAGTAAATGCTTCACAGACACAACAGAGGCTAATGGATATTTTGTTTCATGCTTTAGATGGGAAAGTATGGGCATACCAGGATGATATAGTCATATGTACAGAAACGTTCCAGAACCATATAGAAATGTTAAAGCAGGTTACGGATATTTTAAAAGATGCTGGTTTAACCATAAATGTTGAAAAATGTAAGTTTGCTAGACCTAGTATGCGCTTTTTGGGATACGTGGTGGATGAAGAAGGACTGCGGACCGATCCTGAAAAGGTATCTGCAATCATGAATTTTCCCAGACCTAGAAACATAACGGAATTAAAAAGATTTATAGGCATTGCAAGTTGGTACCGAAGGTTTGTTAAGGATTTTTCTGTGATTGCTGCTCCACTACACAACCTAACTAAATGTAAAAGTACTAGGAAGTTTACGTGGTCGGAAGAAGCAGATAAAGCATTTGTTTCCCTGAAAACTTTACTTACGTCTACTCCTGTTATTTCTTGTCCAAATTTTAGCAAACCTTTCATAGTGCAATGTGATGCCTCAAATAAAGGAATTGGGGCGGTATTATGCCAGAACATTGAAGGTGTTGAACAACCTGTAGCGTATTTGAGTAGGAAGCTAAATGATCGAGAACAACGATATTCAACATCAGAAAGGGAGCTACTAAGCATCGTTCATGCAATAGAGAAATTTAGGCCATATATAGATGGCACTCATTTTACTGTCGTGACAGATCATAGTGCGCTCAAGATGCTTCATAAGATGAAAGACCCCCATGGCCGATTAGCGAGATGGGCAATGAAACTTCAACAATTTAGTTTTGACATACTCCATAAACCAGGCAAGTGTAACGTGGTTCCTGACGCATTGTCACGAGCCGTCAATGCGCTAAAAGACAATAATAGTTTCGCCATACGAATATTAGAAACACAAAAAGATGATTGGTATAAAAATAAAGTAGCGAAGATAACAGCTGGACAATCAAATCAACATTGGCAAGTCATAGATGGACTACTTTATAAGAAAATTCATCTAGCTCAATACCCGGACAAAGCAAATGATTGGAAACTGTATATCCCAGAGGTACTAAGACCAGATGTACTAAGGCAATGTCACGACAACGCTACTTCTGGACATTTAGGCATTCGTAAAACTACTTTTAGGGTAAAACAGTATTATTATTGGCCAGATATCTTAAAAGATGTCAAGAAATATGTGGGTACGTGCGAAACATGCGCAAAAATGAAGGTTGAACAACACCCGCCTTATGGGAAAATGGGACAACATAGATCCGTAACTAGACCGTGGCAAGTAATATCCCTAGACTTAATGGGGCCATTTCCAAAGAGCAAGAACGGTAACACAATGCTGCTAGTCATGACATGTTTGTTCAGTAAATTTGTTCTGATATTTCCACTAAGGACAGGCAAGGCAGACAAAATTTGTGAAATACTAGAGAATCAATTGTTATTATTTGGTGTTCCTCAGGCTATTATCACCGACAATGGAAAACAATTTGAATCTCATTTGTTCAGAGATTTAGTGGCCAAGTATAATAGTGAAATATGGTATACCCCAAACTACCACCCACAAAGTAACCCTACAGAGCGTGTGAATAGAGTTGTTGGAACAATGATATCAAGCTATATAACGAACAAAAAACATAATGAATGGGACCTAAACCTAGGAAACTTTGCCCATGCTATAAGAACTTCAATACATGAAACTACAGGATATACGCCATCATTTCTGTTTTTTGGAAGAGAAACTGCAATACCATTTAAAGTAAGAGGTAACAATAGTGATACTGTGGATATAGTAGATAACACATCTCTTTCTATCGAAATAAAAGAGCACTTAAGGGACATTGAATCAAGAAATGCCATTAACAAAGAAGTAGAACAAAAACTGGTCAAGTCACATATTAAAAGTTCCAAATTTTACAATAGCAAGCGCCGACTGACCGACTTTAAAATTGGTGATATTGTATGGAAGAAAACAAAATTTCTTTCTAATGCCGGGGTCAAATTTATGGCTAAACTGGCACCAAAATTTGAAAAAGCTATTATTGTTGGGAAACTCTCTACCAATGTCTTTCAACTCAACAATATTTACGGTAAACCCATTGGCATGTGGCACGCCAAAGACCTAAAAGCAACCTGGAAAGACTCTAGAAATGGTTTTAATGAAAATTAGCACCCTTCGGCTTCGCCCGCACAGCTTTTTTCCTGTGGGCATACCGGAATGAATGTATACTTAATTGTCAAAACATTTTTTCATTTAAATAGGTCTAAGTGAAAAGAAACAAAATGTTGAACATTTTGTTTCTTTCGTGCGTCGGGGGAATGTTATGTTAGTTTATTTGCTAAGGCACGTAATTGTATAGGGTCGTTAATTTCAGCAGTGGTCAATAAGAGTCATTAGCATTCCGGTAAATCGTCCGCCTTGCAAGCTGAGGGACTGGTTTCAAATCCTCATACGGATACTTGTTTTATTTTAATATTTTGTTTTAAATTTAAGTTAGTGACAAGCCACTAGAGGGGACATTAGAGGTCGAACCCTGATTGCGATGAGACGTTCGAGAAATTTATAACGTAATTTATAAATACCGCCATTTGTGTGAAATATCAAGATCTATATGGAAATAAGCAATAAGTGAAATTGATAATTTTACATGAAGTTTTAACGTTTATTAAGTGTTTGATTTATGAGAAGGGGTGAGTAATTAACTGTATACCTACTAGTTTCGAGGTTGGGACAATTGTTATTATCGGTAAATAACATTCTTGTATTTTGTTGTAGCCTAAGGAAACGCCCTTCAAATATAGACCAATATAAAATTAACCTACATGACCTTCCTGGCTATCCCCTGAGTGTGACTGGCTGTGGCATGGTTTTGGCAGAGTTCCTAAGGGATAGAAAAAACTCTCCTGGCGTCCAACATTAGAATAAGAGTAGTTTTAGTTAGATTTAAGAGATAGTGTCATTAAGTAGTCAATAAGTAAGATTGTAATACCGCGGTGCCTACCCACACGTAAATTCAATTAAATATAAGTATTTTAATTCCCTGTTTTGCACAACCATTGTTTTATTTGACTCTTAACAAAGTAACCCGTAACAAAGGTAACAGACAGACAGAGGTACTCACATTTATAATATTAGTAAGGATTAGCAAAGACGTACCTTTATACTTATCCTTGTACTCATTCTTGTACAACCTATACACCTTCGCATGTGCCACCAAAACATGTTTGACACACATATAATCTGCTATCCCTTTCGCACCCACCGCTGGCGCCATAATAGTATCTCCGTACCCTTCTAAACATATACTGTTTGGCTGATTTATTGTTATCCAATATTGGACTCTATCGGCGAAGGCGTTAAAGACTACTCTCGCGTAATCTTCAAACCAGTCAGCGGAGTATGGATTGGCCCAGCCTCCGAGGTCTTGTAATGGTTGAGGTAGATCGAAATGGTATAATGTTATCATGGGTATAATGTTGTACTTTACTAACTCGTTGATAAGATTGTTGTAGTATTCTATGCCTTTCTTGTTTATTTTGTTTGGGAAACCTAGAAGGAATTGGTTGATTAGTTTATTATATGTATTAAAAGCAATATTTAAATTTTTTTAGAACTCTCTTTAAACATGTATAATATAATTATTTAGAATTTAGATAATTTACAAGAAATTCTCCCTCTGCAAATGGGTCATCCTACTTTCCCATAACTGGTGACCCCGATAGTGCATTCAACCAAACAAACAAAACACACTTTCATAATATTAAAAGAGATTCCTTGGTACACAACCATTTTAACTTCTCAGCAATATAATATTTTAATAGATATACTTACTTAATAAGTTTTAATAAGTCTATATTCTAAAAGTATACCTGTAGGCATAATCCGACTCCACGATATAGAGAACCTGTATACATCCACTCCTAGCTCCCGTAACATCTCCACATCCCTCTTGTACTGGTGATACGAGTCCGATGCCTCATCACCATTACGGCCGTCGGCTATCACTTCAGGGTGTTCGTGGAGGAACGTGTCCCAGATGCTGAGGCCTTTGCCTGGAATTTGCAGATTAATACTATCATCAGTTCATGTATGTACACACATCAAAAGTGTCTAGGGATCAACATATATTTTTGCAATAACTTTTCTCCTGATTGATATTAATTAAAATTTTCTTTAAGGATTCATCAAATAAAGTGTTTTCGTTTGTCACAGTAACGATAAACCAAGTCACCTTTGCATTAATAAAGAAATTTGCCATTTTCCTAATAAAGGGATTTTTGACATTTGAACCACTAACATTAAAGTTCGAAAAAAAGACTGAAATAACAGTTTTCTTTAAAATTTTATTGGGTAACTTAAACAATTAATAATCCGTGTTTCTACCGCGAACACTAACAACACAAGAACATCGGTTTGGCATACTCAAAATGAGTTCGTCCAAATCACGCTGTGGAATGGCCGCCCATGTTCGTTGCAACAACAAAAAAAGGTCTTCTTGCGACTGGATACCCTCCATATTCGGCAGAGCTCTTCTCTGTAGCATATCCCATGCATGCTCAATCGGGTTCAAGTCTGGCGACTGAGCAGGCCAGGGCAGGACATTGATGTTAGCTGCGGCGAGAGTCTGTCTTACAACTCTTGCGGTGTGCGGTCGTGCATTATCATGCATTAACTGAAATAAGGGACCGATTTGCACTTGTAGAGGAACGATGACGTCTGATACAATCGTCTCAGCATAAATTTGAGCGTTGAGGTTGCCTCTGATCCAAATCAACTCAGTTCTTCCGCCGATCCAAATACCCGCCCATACCATGATGGTTCCACCACTATAAGGATGGACTTCCTGGCAGGATTTTAATCGCTGTTGGCGTCCAGGGGTTCTCCAGTGTCGTATACGTCTTGTATCCGGTCTCATACCAAAACGAGACTCATCAGAAAAGCACACGAAACGCCATTGTTCTTCTGCCCAATTTCTGTGTTCAAGAGCCCATTGATATCGAATCCTACGATTGTGCATTGCTATAGGTGGTACCCGTAGCGGTCTTCGGGAATGAAGGTTCACTTCATGCAAGCGGTTTCTGACTGTTTGGTCGCTAATTAAGTTCCCTGAAGAGTGATGAAGCCGCACGGCTAACATCATGGCGGTTATTGTTGGAGCTCTTCGAGTTAAGATTTGAATGTATCGGTCTTGTCTCCGTGTGGTGCAGCGATACCGTCCTCCATGGCGCTCAGCCACGGTACCAGTGCTTCGGTAACGTGTCCAAAGTCGACTGATAACACTCTGACTTGTATTCAGAGCTAAAGCCACAGTACGTTGCCGGGAACCAGCTTCTATCATTCCCACGGCTCTGAGCATTTCTTCCCTGCTTAAATGACGTCGCCGCTCCATAATAACGTTGGTTTTAATCAGTAGTAGGGAAACAGTAGCACTAATAATGTCTTCAATGCGTTGTATGTTTTTATAGGGAAAATATTGACAGCTGATTTTCATCTTTTACTCGAATTTGATTCACAGTTCCTGATTCAAATTATGAAATGCACCAAAAAGGATCCATATAAATTTATAAAATCATAAATTTATTACAAAGCCACATCTCAATCTCAAGAAATCCGCATAAAAATGCTTGATCCCTAGACACTTTTGATGTGTGTATGTATGTATGGGATGTTGGGATGCCATGATCAGTTTTTGACCAACTTCCAAAAAGGACGAGGTTCTCAATTCGGCAGGGTTTTTTTTCAGGCACTGACTTCAAACCTATCAATTGGTAGTACATACAACAATAGTATTTTATTATTCATATTAAAGGTATAAGCTTCGCAAAAGAGGTGTATTAAATAAAACCTTTATTATGTATACTTTTTAATTTTAAAGGTTTTTTTTAAACATTGTTATTCTCTATATATACTTTTAAAACTTTCGCGATTGTAATTCATTGTTTGCATGATTAACAGGTCTTAATCGCGTATAACATAATTATTAAAATTACCTCAACGTTTCGGCCGGGTTACACCAATCATGGTCATGTCGAGGTAATTTTTATATAATTATGTTATACGCTATTAAAACCTGTTAATCATGCAAACAATGAATTGTTATTCTCTAGATATGATAACCATAAAAAAAGCTTGGTCATCCAGTACATGTATAATATGATTAAATGAATGTAAATAAAATAAGATATGGTTGGACTATTATTACTATTTGAATTCTGTTATGCACACCCACACTCAATAGTGTAAACATAATGAAAAATATGCAGTCATTATGATAAAATAAAATTTGAAAAAATATTCAATACTAAGCTATTTTGATATATGATAATATATTGGATACAAGTCAAAAGTTTGAGGAAAAAAACTACCAAAAATAACACTAAATTATAGAGGTCTCAATGTGAAAAGAGATCTACTTATAAGTACATAGCAGGGCCTTGTAAACCTTGCAGTTTAACCTGCATTAGTTCTTCTCTTTTTAACATAATGATTTATACAAACTCTTCAGCTTTTTAATATCAGTTTTGACTAGCAGCGCCCCGCAGTTTCACCCGCGTAGTTCCTGCTTCCGTGAGAATGTGGGGATAACATTATACTATAAACCTTCCTCTTGAATCACTCTATCTATTAAAGAACACCGCATCAAAATCCGTTACATAGTTTTAAAGTTCTAAGCATACATAGGGATAGACAGCGGGAAGCGACTTTGTTTTATACTATGTAGTAAATAAATAATATAAGAAAGTCTCATACCATCTTCATCCCAAGCCCCTTCCACTTGGTAAGCCGACGTCGCCACGCCAAACTTAAAGTCGCCGGGGAACTTGCGTACTTTATTATCCGTAAATCCATTGGAATTATCAAAATTACTGAAATATGAATGAGTAAAATAATTAACAATTTTTAGAACATTATTAAATAATATAGTTTTATAGTTATCATGGTTATTAGCACTCAAATTATTGAAAAGAAACTCGAAATAAATAATATAGATGGTAAATATCCCGTTAATCATAATAATTTGACATTATTTAGTAAATTTATACTTTGTATCGATGTAGAAATAAAATGGTTTTAAAAAATATAACGAAACTTTATAACCCTATTACATAATTTAAAACTAGGTGATATATTATTAAACTCGTTTGTTAATATAAGAATACATTATGTTTATGTCTTAATTCAACTTACCATAGCACACACAATAATATTAAAAGTAATTGTAACATATTTGGTTTTGTTCGTCTAAAGTTTCCGAAACTATTAGAACGTTTTACGTATCATTCACGATGTACACCTTTATATCATTGATTAGTATTACCGGCATAAGGTTAATTAATGATTTCATCATTCACATCACATCGTTATCTTTCGTATCTTGCTAATTAAATGATAATATTATTACAATTTTACGTACAAAATTTTAAATGTAAACATACTTGTTTACACAAGTGACAGTGACACTTGATTAATTTTTGTTTTGATTTTGACAATACGAACGTTTTTGGCAATGACTTCTATATTGTGGTTTGGATGAAGGCACTATTGAGCATATCTTTTTCAACTGTCCTAAACAATCAGTATCGCTCTATAATACCCTTCCCCCTGATATCCCTCGTCCCACTTCTATGAACTGTCTCCTTTCCCTTGTACATACCCCATTCTGTAAAATACTATGTAAATATGTTAGTACTTAACCAAATTAAACTGTAAATATTGCATGCATCTTCTATCTCTTTTCTAGTATTATATCCATAATTATATCTATGTATTTTTGTTCAGTACATATATATATGTGAGTTTATGTATGTGTATTATTATATGTTGTGTTTGTCCTTTCAGAAATTTGATCCTGCAGCGATAAGTCGGGACATATCCTCAATATTACCGACCATCGGCATTCTTACCGATCATCTCCAAAATTTATGTGTATTAGCAGCGAAACACTCGAAATTGGCGGAGTTGTGGCTTGATGCCTTCAGAAGCCAAAAACACAAAAATTGAATTGAATTGACTTCTATATTTTGGAATTTGTAATCGCTTAAACAGAGTCTATATGTCAATGGTCTATACCCATGAAGTTATAGGTAAAAAATGGAGCCCAGGAACATCAGCTTGAGTCAAATACCTACGTCTCTGTGGGCCGATCTCTCTTTTTAGTCAGACCTTTTCTTTCTAGAGGTTACTTTAGTTAGAAAGAGAGAGCCTGCCCACAGAGACGCGATAGTGATACATATAGGTATGCTTCTAGTAGGTATTCGAAGCTGTGGACTCCGTTTTTACCTTTAACTTCATGATACAGACAGCTGTCTGTGAGTGAGTGAACTATCTCTCTCACTGTCTCTGTCTGTCTGCAACTAAATCTGACTTCTGTCTGACTGCGCTGGCTGACTGACAAAGAGAAGAGCCAAGAAAAATAATAATAGGGGAAGCATAGGGGAAGTGCATTGATTCAGAGTTAAAATTATGAAAATATTGATAAAATATTTAGTTTTGTAACTAAAGTAAATATTTCAATATTTACAATGAAAACCGTAAATACTGGTGTACATAAATCGAATACAAAAGTATATCTCAAAGATATTATTCGTTAAAAAAAACATTACACATGTTATAGTGTTTTTTTTTAATTGTAAATAAAATAACAAAGAAGTGTTTTGTGTAATAAATATAATTTTAATATAAAAATGGATCAGCAAATAAGAATGCACAGGCGTCGAGGCCCTAACTTTACATATGTTAGTGGTTGCGTGAAATATATGATTTTCGTGCTCAATTTTGTATTTTGGGTGAGTATTTTTACAAATAAGTTTTCATTTTCACACGATACTTTGATAAGTCTATTAGAAAGTGTAATTTCATTAACATTAGTCATTGTTAAGCTGGTGTGTGGATGAATCACGTCTTTGTTTTGTGAGAATTTGTCCGTAAAACGCGTAATCTCACGTCTATCTCTATCCATAGCTATACAACCTTTTTTTCTGAGAGTATTGTTCGTGACTTTTTATTTTGATATTAACTAAACATACCTAGGACCTATAGAAGTGATGAATTGATGATCATGTAGGTGATTTGCAGGGTGACCATCTCAAAAATCGCGAATCTGCCCGAGACTGACTAAAAATCTGCCAAAATCTGCCAAACCCAACACCGGAAAATGCCAAAAGCATGCCTTAACTTTTTTTTCTGTGTATTCATGGATAAAAACAGTATTTTAGGTGTGCAAATGTTTTTTTTTCTTGTTTTTTTTTTGTCGCTTTCGCAATAAAAAGTACAATCAATGTCAAAAACATGTTGCTTACAAAAACTTATTTAAAAAATTGCACTTAATGAGTATTTTTAATAATCTCGAAGTCGGTAAATACTACAATAAAATTAGGTATTGATACGGGTTATTCATTTGGAAGTAGGTAATTTTTCAAACTATAAAAAATTACAAACAATAAAAATCACCCGGTATAAATGATCACAGAAACCAACGAAATGAATGATTAAACAGATGTTAAAATGGATTTACTTGAGCAATAATGAACAAAATGAAGACTTTGGAGGTTTCCTTAAATCTGCCCAATTCTGCCACTTTTTTGAATCATCAACTTAATCTGCCAAAGCTAAAATTTTGGAGCGAAATCTGCCACAAATGGTCACACTGGTGATTTGTATCCTAACTAATATTATAAATGCGAAAGTAACTCTGTCTGTCTGTTACCTTTTCACGGCTAAACTACTGAACCGATTGACTTTAAATTTGGTACAGGGGTAGCTTATGGTCCGGAAAATAACATAGGCTATGTTTTATCCCGAATTTCCCACGGGATCGGGAACTACGCGGGTGAAACCGCGGGGCACAGCTAGTGGGTAATATATTTTATGTAAATACTATTTAGATTAATTTACTAAACAGCAACCCCTAGAACAAGGGAATAAAATTAATCTGATTATAAATATTTGGGTGCATAATAGCATCCATGTTGCACACCCCGGCAACAGCTTGGCTCGGTAACAGAATGTTTATACTGGCTGGTTACTGGTTTATATTTTGTTGTCACAATGGTTCTTTATAGTCCTTGCTATTATTCTAAACAAATACTTGTGTGTTTAAGTTATGTATTCAGTTACTTCAATAACATTTTCACAATAAAATACAAATAATAAAATTTATTCTATTACTAATTAACATTTCTGTGTGTGTACAAACACCTTATAATTAATATAGACTAGTAGCTCCCCGCGGTTTCACCCGCGTAGTTCCTGTTCCCGTGGGATTACGGGGATAAAATATAGCCTATGTCACGCACTGATAAATTAGCTTTCCATTAGTGAAAGAATTTTTGAAATCGGTCCAGTAGTTTCGGAGCCTATTCATTACAAACAAATTAGTATAGATAATTAATAATTAATATAGATATAAGTGTAATTTTACTTTATACATACATATTAATGGTATCGTGTTCGGCCATGGGCCGCATTGTAAAATCAGTCAGTCGCAATAAAGGCGTTGTTTAAGTGAAGTTGAAGCACATCTTACTTTCATTTCTCCTTTACTCCTGTCGACTTACTTTTGGGAAACTAATACAAGTCCGGGTAGGTTTTAATGGGTAGGACCTCCACGGCTCCATCTTGGTGGAGGGCAAGTCCCACATACCCCGCTGCTTCGGTGCAGGGATGCGTCAAAGCATTTCATATTTAATATTTCATTTGGTACGGGGGTAGCTTATGGTCCGGGAAAGAACATAGGAACATACTTTTTATCCCGAAATTCCCACAGGAACAGGAACTACGCGGGTGAAACCGCGGGGTGCTGCAAGTTTCTTGATAAAGAGTAACAAACATACATTCATAAACATCACATACATATGTTCATATATAATATGAACAGGAAAACCACTCCGTTTTCCTTATAGACTACAATTAATTGAATATGTAATTGTTGACTGTGATTTTATTTATAAATGTTTACTACATAATCATGTTTAATTACATTCTTAATTATTAGATTATTTTTTTATGGGTAAGTATCAAGTTTTGGTACCCCTCCAATAGCTATGTGTAATATGTCGTTGGATAGCCATAGTTGAGCAGAACAAAAGTTACTGGATTCAAGGCCCAAATCTTATTCCGATCAGAGTTATGCAGTACCAAATCAGTTAATCATAATATCATCCACATAGATGGTATATTAAATAAGGTTATATTAAATGGTAATAGAAAATTGAAACATTCACAAAGAAAGGTCCAAAACTACACTTTTGTGTTTAGGCTAACGAAATAAATTACTACTTATATTGAATTAAAACTATTTATGTTTATACAATGACTCACATCATTATACACTATGAGTCACATACAAACGCATCTCATTCACAGTTCAACAAACTGGTTTTGTCACAATTATGTTGGTTTATCCCACTTAATGTTATGTTACATAAACATGAAAGTTACCTTACCTAATATTTTTAAAAGTTGATTTTACGAATATGGATTTTGGAGATGCTGAA
Organism: Timandra comae; assembly: GCA_958496195.1. NCBI lineage: Eukaryota > Metazoa > Arthropoda > Insecta > Lepidoptera > Geometridae > Timandra > Timandra comae. The sequence goes on from OY292376.1 coordinate 2,146,953, forward strand.
ATAGTATAGAATAAGAATAATTTATTGCTCAAAAAACTGGTACATGTAGGTCTTAAAATAGGTCTTAAAGTATGTTATTGACTGACTGACTGACTGATTTTTCAACACAAAACTATTATTTATGTTCCGCATTTGAGAGAAATAGTCACTAGTTTAGTAGTGAAACAGTCTTCAGGTTTTTATTAATAAGGTAGATTATAGCTGAACTAAATGTTTTTTTAAATGAAATATAATTTATTGCATAAACTGTGTACAGTGAGATGTTACAAATAACTATGTTAATTAAAGAATCAACAGTTTGTCTGCTTACAGACATACAATAGTTTTTAAATTAAATTAAAATTTAAAACATGCAAATAATAAAATTATATTACACACTAGATCAGAATAAAATCAGATATAAAAACTCAATATAAAATGTGATTACAATGATTCAACACAATAATATACAGTTACAATAGTTCATTAATGTCATAAAAACATCTATCTATTAACCATGTCTTAAGTTTTCTTTTTTTAATGTGTAAATAATTATTAAGTATGTAATATTATAATGTTTCAGTTATTGGGCAGCCTGTTGGTCGGTATTGGTCTGTACGCGTTCATAGACAAATGGCAAGCCACTGGACTACTAAAGGTATACTTTACTATTATACACATTTTATCATTTAAACTGGTGATCCTGGGTTTGATTCCTGCAACGTGATATGCACGTTTGCAATTTTCCAAACATAATGTAAGCCTGAAACTGGCAACCAAAAAATAATTCTCGCTCCCTCCAAAAAATAATTCTCGCTCCCTCCAAAAAATAATTCTCGTTCCCTCCAAAAAATAATTTTCGCTCCCTCCAATTTCGAGATGAATCATGAATCCTTTCTAGATATTCAGAAAGATTCACGATCTAGTAATTATGCTTGTGTGTGCGAATTACCGTCAATATTGTAATGGATAGGGATCGAACTTAAGACCTCTCGATCGCCAAGCCGACGCATTAGTCATTGGGGTATTGGAATTGAATTCCCCATAATATATGTAAATGGATGGTAGGTTTTAGGTTTAGGTACCAGACTAATACTACCTATCTGTATTGACGATTCGTGGTTAAATTATGTATCTATCGACAGAGGTCACCGGACGTTGATAACAAACATTAAAAACTACACATACACGTATTATATTCGATTAATAACTATATTACCTAATAATAGAGTTTGAATTTGCATGCAGAAACATCTGTTTTAATTAACATATTGATGATTTTGCTTGTTTTGTGATAATGAACTTTAATATGATAGTAATAAAGTTGGTTATTGTATGTTTTTATAAACGTAATACCTAATTAGCTATTGAATAGGCTGTTTATTGGTTTGTGACGTAATGCCTAGGTTATTTAGTGCATGTATTGAGTATCTGCCAAGTGGAGGTACGGGGTTCGGTTTTTGGATAAGGCAATGCGTTCGTTTTTTTTTCAAACATGGCTTGGGGGCGATTAAAGTGTTGTCTGAAGGTTTATGCTAGGATAGTTCATGTGTTTAGCAAACAGATATTTTTGTAAAGTAATCGAAGCAGTAACCTTTGACATAGCATCCAACCAACTACACTTAGAGCTAATTTTTCCATCGCCAAATAACATTATTCGAGGAATAATTCTGAAAGACAGTTATTTCATACAAAACTGTCAAACGTCAATTTTATTCGTCGAATAAAAGTTTGTGGCGACATCTACACGCCTCATAGGAACTAAGTACTAACAGCGACATCTATCCGCAACTGAGGGAAATAAACTGAAGAGTCCTGAATCGCGCAAGCAAACTTTACAGTGCAATTGACTATGTATACGAGAGCCAGACTACTACCGTCGGGCAGCTGCCCACCAGACAATAACACCCGTCTGGTCGATCCTCCCTTATAGGATCCTCCCTTTTCAACTGGGGATCTCCTATCCCCCATAAGTTATCTGGCGATGGAAAAATCAGCCCTTACTTATAAATAAATTCTGCCCATTTCAGCTGGACACCCTATACGATGTAATCCTGAACATCAGTCTACTCATAGCCTTGCTAGGCGGAGTGGTCTTCATTGTCAGCTTCGCTGGCTGCGTCGGGGCGTTGAGAGAGAATACTTGTCTGCTTAAATTTGTAAGTATAAATAATTATATACTAGTATAAATATATTGTTACTAGCTGTGCCTTGCGATTTCACCCGCGTGTTACCGGCAATTATTCGATTTTTTCTCACGTTTTTAAACCTTCCCTAGGGAGGTCTAGACCTCCACGAACATTTCAAGACCAAGATAAGATAAATCCGTTCAGCCGTTCTCGAGTTTTAGCGAGACTAACGAACAGCAATTGATTTTTATACACCCTTATTTTGAAATTGCGATACCTTATCTCACAGCTAATGTAATCGACGGGTGACAATATAATAGTGAAGTTAGTTTTTTTCTTTTGCTTTTATTTAAAAAGTTATGATAAGTCAAAGATTTTCAAAATCCCGCCGAATTTTATTGTTATTCTACACCGAACAACAGGCGAACGCTGCGATACACAGCTGAGCGCGGTCATCGACCCGAGCCGTCACAGAATACTTGATAGCTAGTGTGCCGTCTGGTAATACGACATTTATTTGGTATTTTTTAAAGATAAGTAATCGACTCTCATTTTTGATATTTTTATTGGATATATGGATTCAGTTACTGCTACAGATATTCTGATTTTAATAAGTCCCATATTTTCAAAATAGGGGTGTATACATAGATATGGCTGCCAATTGTTGAAATATGCAGTTGTTTAATTGCACGGCTACATACCAAATGAGAGGCTTGAATGATTATGCAGCCATTGTCATATATGTATAACAGTTGTTAATTATAACAATATCATTATCTTATAATCACTACATAGTATAAAACAAAGTCGCTTTCTCTGTCCTTATGGCCCTATGCCCCTATGTATGCTTGGATTTTTAAAACTACGCAACGGATTTTGATTCGGTTTGTTTTAATAGGTAGAGTGATTCAGCGGTAAGGTTTTGTGTGTAACCGCGGGGCGCCGCTAGTTATCTTATAATCTAATAATAATAAAAAGCTGAAGCGTTTGTTTGTTTGGTTTGGAATTATTTTAGTGTTGGATTTGGATAGCCATATGGAGGAAGGCTAAAGAACATTGCGCTACGACTAATAGGAGCGGAGTTAACGCTGGTTAAAACTGTAGGGCACAACTAGTTCAGTGCGTAGTTTCTGATACCCTAGATACAAGAACTTAGGGGTCAGTTACTGTAATGAGATGATGGAGTGAGAACCATATTTTGCTATCGAAACTTATTTCGAGATAAGAGTTATTATTCTTTTATCGAAACCAGTTTCGTAAGAAAATAAAAATCTTCTTTCGAAGCTGGTTTCGAAAACGGCCGAAGCGGAATGATTATGTCATGTTATTTATTTCTCTCCCCCAGTACTCCCTATGCCTGCTAGTCCTGTTTCTCGTGGAGATGGGCGGCGCGGTGTGTGCGTTCGTGTTCCCGCGCTCGCTCCATCCGTTCCTGGAGCTCTCGTTCACGGAGAGAGTCGTGCACGCGTATCGCGACGACCCGGACCTGCAGAACTTCATTGATTTCGCTCAGAGTGATGTGAGTTCATATTTTGTGCTTTTTATCATAGGTTTGTTTACTATAACTTGTTTAATAGTTCTAAGTTGGTTTTTAAGGATTTTTTGAGACCGCTAAAAGGTACGTTGGCTTCTAAAAGTGTTGGATAACGATCGCAAAAACGCGCGACTTGAGGAAAGTTTTGAAAAAATATCGCAGAATCGAAAAAATGTGCGATTTGACAATTACAATTTTCATTATAGATATGAGTTATGCTTTTGCTATGGATATGTCAAAATATTTTTGAAACATGCTATTCTTAGTTGTTCAATAGCAGTCTTGGAAGACGCCAAAACGTCCGTCACCAGGAATCCAAAACGCAGAAACGAGTAAACATGACGATTTCATTCTCAATTTCGATCAGAGTTTTCATTCTTCTTCTACATTTTGCCATAGCCGTTAATCCTAATATCTCTACATTTCAGTTCCACTGCTGTGGTCTAACCTCAGACGGGTACATGGACTGGTCCAAGAACGAATACTTCAACTGTTCGTCTCCCTCGGTGGAGCGGTGCGGGGTTCCGTTCTCGTGTTGCATCAACGCAACGGACATCAGTTCGGGTCTCGTTAACATCATGTGCGGATATGGGGCTCAGAACTTTCCTGTAAGTAGTACTTTAATTGATTTTTCAACACACTTGCTCATAAAAGGGCTCTTATTTGTGCAAAAACAGTTGAATAATGACACGCTTGATTCACTAGTGAGTTATAGTTTTTTTTTTAAATTGTTTAGTTTTAAAAAAGTTTCGATACCAAAAAAAATCGTGTCCATACATTTTAAAAACAAACTTCAACTATGTTGCTTTACTTTTAGTAGGTCTATGGTCGATTCCATTCATTCATTCATTCGTTTTTTTTTTAATAAGTATATTCTTTTAATCTATGGCCGATCACCATTGTTGTGTTGGATGCGCGCGAATAGAAAAACTGTTTATTTATTTGCGAAAAATGAAAATTTCTTCGCAAATGTGTTCAAAAACGTTGTATGGTACACGCGAGTATTGATGATTACTATCCTCGGCTATCTTCAGACCCTCGCCTGACGGCTCGGGCCTCAATAGCGCCTCGGAAGTAATCACCAACTTACCTCGCTTGTACCATAAATAACTATTATTTATTGAAATAAAAATTAATTCTGTACAGAATCTAAAAAGTCGGAAATGTTAATGAAACATTATTGCGACAAAAAATATATATTCGCTAGTAGCGCGAGACGAGCGAGCTAAGCGAGCGTATCCGAAACGTCAATAGACATTTGCCTCGGTTTTTTTGTATTGTATGTATTACTAGCTGCGTTTCGCGGTTATACCCGCGTAAATCCCAATCCCATGAGAATTTTGGGATAAAAAATATCCTATGTGTTATTCCTAGTTATAAAACATTTGTACCAAATTTAACCTAAATCGATACTGTAGTTTTTGCGTGAAAAAGTAACAAACATACAAATTTTCGCATTTATAATATTAGTAGGATTATTCAAGACTACACTTTTAATTAATTGCGAGCAGTGCCATAGCTATAATCTCCAGTTTACTCTTAGACGTCCGCTCCGCTTGTTCTCGCTACTGTAACTGGTATGTGGTTCCAGGTAGCAGAAGCGAGCAAGCGCGTTTGGACATCCGGTTGTATCGAGGTAGTCCGGCTGTGGGCCGAGCGCAACCTGTACACGCTGGCGTGCGCCGCGCTCGGAGTGGCGCTGGCCCAGCTGCTCGTCATATACCTCGCCAAGACGCTCGAGGGACAGATTGATCTGCAGAAGGCTAGGTATGGTACAGTAACAAATGTTAAATTAGGGTGTGCGTCAGGGGCAAGCGATTATTAGATTCGGGTGTAAGAGAGGGGGGTTGGATTCGGTTGTCAGAGGGGGGTTAGATTCGGGTGTCAGAGAGAGGGGGGGGGTCGGGTGTCAGAGGGGGGTCGGGGTTGGGTGTCAGAGGGAGGGGTCGGGGTCGGGTGTCAGAGAGGGGTCTGGATTCGGGTGTCAGAGAGGGGGGTCGGGGTCGGGTGTCAGAGAGGGGGGTTGGATTCGGGTGTCAGAGAGGGGGGTCGGGGTCGGGTGTCAGAGAGGGGGGTTGGATTTGGGTGTCAGAGAGGGGGGTCGGGGTCGGGTGTCAGAGAGGAGGGGTTGGATTCGGGTGTCAGAGAGGGGGGTTGGATTCGGGTGTCAGAGAGGGGGTTGGATTCGGGTGTCAGAGAGGGGGGTCGGGTGTCAGAGAGGAGGGTTGGATTCGGGTGTCAGAGAGGGGGGTCGGGGCCGGGTGTCAGAGAGGGGGGTTGGATTCGGGTGTCAGAGAGGGGGGTCGGGGTCGGGTGTCAGAGAGGGGGGTTGGATTCGGGTGTCGTAGAGGGGGGTCGGGTTCGGGTGTCAGAGAGGGGGGTTGGATTCGGGTGTCAGAGAGGGGGGTTGGATTCGGGTGTCAGAGAGGGGGGTCGGGGTCGGGTGTCAGAGAGGGGGTTGGATTCGGGTGTCAGAGAGAGGGGTCGGGGTCGGGTGTCAGAGAGGGGGGTTGGATTCGGGTGTCAGAGAGGGGGGTCGGGGTCGGGTGTCAGAGAGGGGGTTGGATTCGGGTGTCAGAGAGAGGGGTCGGGGTCGGGTGTCAGAGAGGGGGGTTGGATGCGGGTGTCAGAGAGGGGGGTCGGGGTCGGGTGTCAGAGAGGGGGTTGGATGCGGGTGTCAGAGAGGGGGGTCGGGGTCGGGTGTCAGAGAGGGGGTTGGATGCGGGTGTCAGAGAGGGGGGTCGGGGTCGGGTGTCAGAGAGGGGGTTGGATGCGGGTGTCAGAGAGGGGGGTCGGGGTCGGGTGTCAGAGAGGGGGGTCGGGTCAGAGCGTGATTAGACGAGGGGGCGCGGCCACGGTAGTGCTCGATAGGGGAGGGATTGATACGCCAGTTCAACATTATTTTTTTCAACACCAAGAAGTCAAATGGACCAAGAGCCCGCTACTGCCTGACCTTCGTCATTTTATAAAAGCTGAAAGTTTGTCTACGTGTGTCCCTAGTACAGGTAAGAATGATCCCCACCCATGAAGCTGAGGCAGCGGTGGCTTTGGCAGATAACAGGTAACAAAGGTGTATGAAATTCCATCTCAATTTCGTCATAGTATAAAACTCTATTTTTTGATATTTGATGCATAATGATATCAAAAATCACGTTGCTCAATGCCGGACAGCTAGTATGGTTCCAACCCTCTGCCGGACACCCCCAAACTATGGTAATTTATAATTAAACTTACGTCATTTTATAAAACCTAAATTTTATATATAATTTTTAGGGGGCCTATTTATCTATGTTTCCATAATTGCCGGACAGCTACGACGGTTCCATCATCTTGCCAGACGCATTCAAAGTGATGAGCAATAGCCCGTGAGTGCCTAACTTTCGTTACTATATAAAAGCTGAAAGTTTGTCTACGTGTGTCCCTAGTACAGGTAAGAATGATCCCCACCCATGAAGCTGAGGCAGCGGTGGCTTTGGCAGATAACAGGTAACAAAGGTCCGTCGTAGCTGTCCGGCAATTATGGAAACATAGATAAATAGGCCCCCTAAAAATTATATATAAAATTTAGGTTTTATAAAATGACGTAAGTTTAATTATAAATTACCATAGTTTAAGGGTGTCCGGCAGAGGGTTGGAACCATACTAGCTGTCCGGCATTGAGCAACGTGATTTTTGATATCATTATGCATCAAATATCAAAAAATAGAGTTTTATACTATGACGAAATTGAGATGGAATTTCATACACCTTTGTTACCTGTTATCTGCCAAAGCCACCGCTGCCTCAGCTTCATGGGTGGGGATCATTCTTACCTGTACTAGGGACACACGTAGACAAACTTTCAGCTTTTATAAAATGACGAAGGTCAGGCAGTAGCGGGCTCTTACTCCAAAAGTTTTTTCAACCGTTTACAAGATCAAATTGTTTATGAGTTCAGTGGTTCATTAGGCCAACAGCTATATCATATATTTTTGTATACATTTCAGATGGCAAACATGAAATAGGGGTATGGCGTGCGGATACCGCGGCGACAGTCGCCGCACGCCGCTCTAGCGCCACCTGTCGCCGCAGTGCGCCACTATCACTCAGTGAGTCACTAACTACTACTACACCACCCACACCAGTGATAATGACGCTTAGAACAACAATTTCAATTGACAGCTGTCAAAAAAGTGACGTGTTCAAAGTGACAATGACGCTATAGTGAGGTCGAAGTGACGTATTGACGCTAAAGTGAGGTCGTTGTGAAGTTTCAGTGATAGCTGTCAAATATAAGACGGATCAAAAGTTTGACGCTACAAAGTGCGGTTGCTAAAAAGTTTTAGGGACAGGTGTCAGAATTCGATTGACAGTGCAATTTAGATGACAGCTGCTGTCAATAAGGATGTTTGACATTAGAATGTAGTTTGATCTGCTAATTTGTTGTTAGCTTTTGATCTGGTTAAAAACTTAATTAATAATCGTAAGGAATGTATAAAAACTTTAAAAGATGCTGAACTCTATTATAGTGCCACAAACATATCTGTGCCGGTGACAGCGTCGCTGTAATCGCATCTTTTGGTTGTCAGATGATTGTCAGTGTAATGGAAATGTATACAAATGACATTATAGTCAAAATAACAATATTAGCTTCCAATTTTAGCCACCGGAACAGAAGAGATTGTGGCACTTATTTATACAGCTTGCTCAAATGACGTCTAGATAACTGTCAAATCAAACATTTGACAGCTAACGTCAATGTCAGTTTTCCAATTTAATTTGTGACTGATATTTTACGACTGATTTTTCTTCATGGATGTAATGAAAAATGAAAATTCTTTGGCTTTCTTAAATTATTTATTATATTAGTTGATGTTTTTCTAAATTAATTTGTTATAGTTTTAGTAGAAATGTATCTCACTGATCTGTGTGGCTATTATAATCCCTTAGGCAAGGTTCACTCAACGCACTAACGTATAATCGGTTGAGTGTGAACGGTCAAGTGTTTTTCTATACATTTGTCTGTTCTGGCGTTACGCGACCGATAATACGCGACGCATGTTCCGTCAGATATGAACCTTCCCTTAGAAATATTGAGATAGTATATTTTTAAGGGATTTTAAAGTTAGAAAGAGATCAATTAGGCCTTATTTTTTAAACTTTAAATTGAATTCATTGTCTTATAGCCAATTATTTTTAAATACTTATTAAATGTGTTGGACATATTTTTTATATAAATATCCAATGTGATAATAGCATTTATTGTAAATGCATTTAAGTTCAAAATTGGCATTTTAATGTTAATTATGTAATGTTCAACTTGTTACTTTTACACCAATTCTTTCTCACTCTACTAATATTATCATTGAGACAGAGAGGTCTTAGTCTGTTGTATCTTCCAAGACTTATTATATCATCTGAACCTGACTACAATTCATAATGCTTCTATTTTATTATCCCGTGAGAAATTCGGGATAAAAACATATAGAGTCACAAGCTTTCCTGTGCCGGTGACAGCGTCGCTGTAATCGCATCTTTTGGTTGTCAGTTTATTGAAAATATATCCAAATGACATTAGAGTCAAAATGACAATAGGAGCTTCCAATTTTGGCCGCCGGCACAGAAAAGATTGTGACTCAATACTTATAGTAACGTTTAAATATGTCTTAAGATATTATAATTTCAAATAAGTCTAATCTAACGATTTCTTATCATATTTAACAGACACATATACAAAAACAAATATTATATAATATATGCACATTTTTCTTTTTAAAGAGGTTTTAATTCTGAAAATTTGATCTTTTTATTTAGGTAAATTAAGTATTCATATTTGGCCATAAAAATGTATAAATAATTAAGTATATAAACTGTATATATAAGAATAAAAACATGTATATAATGTATGTGCAATATATTCTATGTGACATTTATACCATACGATACGAGCACGACACGATTTTTAAATTAATTACGCTTAATTAGTGCAATGTTTTATTACACGTAAAGTGTAAATTGTAATGCTTAGCACAATTGTTTTGTTAGTTTGTTAGTAATAATAATTTTAATTATACAGTCAACTTCTAATATATCAACTTATTAGCTGTATAAGTTTGCATAGCAGCAGTGTTAGAATTTTGGATATTTGTATGATACAATATTAATGTAAAAATGCTAACATAAAAAATAAAATAAGAATGTTTATTTAAAGTATAACTTATTAACTATGGCAGCACAAATATCGGTGGCTATAAAACTCCATTTTTAAGATACTTGAAGCTCCGTGAAAGCTGTTTATAGTGTTGATTAAAATAAGTAGAAAGTAAAGTTGGCAACCGAAGATGCCTTAGTTTGGATAAATGCAGTAAATCTGTGGTTGGGTTCACCCAACAGTAAATAACCTTTCTAAATAATCATTATATTATATTAAAGATTATTATAATTGTTTCAGTACTTTCAAGGATAAAAATATAGACAAAGCCTAGTCTATTGTTTTGTAAGTTTTTTTATTGTCATATTGTCTTTAATTTGGAACTAAATGACGATATGTCATAATCGAAGTAATTACATTTATTTATTTTAAAATTATCCGTCCCTATTTGCCAAATTGTTACAAAAACAATATCATTTTGTTGAAAAATGAAGCACAAAATCGTATCGTTAATTTGGTTCATTACGTTACGATATCGTGTCGTGATCGTGTCGGATAGTGTAAAGGGGTGTTATATTTAATTTTAAAAGACTAGTGTGCCAGTTTTAGTTTAAAATTAATATTTAAGAATTTAAAATAAAACTTATAATAATAAAACCATTGATATTAAAGTATACCATTAGATTTAAATGTATTTTGAAATTTGAACCAAAAATAATTATTTGATTCTTATTTTCTTAATGTAAATTAATTGTTAGAATAAAAAACTTAAAAAAAAAATTGCTACAGAAAAAAACAAAATGGCTGCCGAAATGTCAAACTAGCATTTATGATTTTACTAAAGAATAGTACCCTCAGTTGAGTAAATTAGATCATTGTCATTGTAATCCGAGGTCCTAGGTTCAAATGCCATTTATGGTAAAAGTTATAAATGTATATTTCTAAAAAAAGCTTCACATATTACGTGCCAATAATTTACAAACCTAACTTTGTTTCATTAACGCCCAATGTTAATATTCAATCCTAATCTATACTATTGAGATTAAAGATTGATTTCATTCATATTTTTGATAGCCAATCTCGATGGCAGAGTGGTCACAATGCCGGACTGCCATCCGTAAGGTTGCGGGTTCGATTCCTGCGCGGGGTGAATATTTGTGTGAACCACAAATGTTTGTCTCGGTCTGGGTGTGTGTGTGAATGAGTGTGAAAAGTTTCGAACTTAGTTAGGGGTTAGTTACTATAATGATCATCGTATTATATACATATATCAATATACATCATCGTAGTGAATGATTAAAAAAAATAATACGAGTATGACTGGCTGACTGACTGACATAGTGATCTATCAACGCACAGCCCAAACCACTGGACGGATCGGGCTGAAATTAATTAATTCTACCCCCAAGGGGATTAAAGGGGGAAAACCCAAATTCTGCCAGAAGTCATTAGTCCACGCGGACGAAGTCGCGAGTAAAAGCTAGTAATAGAAAACGTCAAAGAATGTAAAAGAAATCAATCTTCAATCTCAATCGTATGGATTAGGATTGAATATTAGTATTGGGCGTTAGAAATTTTATACATTTGTTTGCTTAAAATAAATCTTTACGATGTTATTCCGTTAACCGAATATACACTTAATTTTTATTGGAATATAGTTTAATATACCATAATGATTTGTAATATCTATGGGATATTTAATAATATATGATTTTTGTAAAATGTTTGAATTTAAGAGAAGGTTGATATCTGCCGGAACATGCGTCGCGTTAACGTATAATCAGTTGAACGAACGAACGCACTGACGTATAATCGGTTGAGTGTGAACGGTCAAGTGTTTTCTATACATTTGTCTGTTCTGGTGTTACGCGACCGATAATACGCGACACATGTTCCGTCAGATATGAATCTTCCCTAAACGTATATTTAATGCTCAGGCGATAATTAAAAAGTGAAAAGAACTTTGTATGAAAAAATCCTATTGAAGCCAGCGCTTTAAAATAAGTACATTTAAAAAATTGAAATTTAAATTATGATCAGAAACTTGTCTAAAATTTACTTTCCCAAATAAAAAATAATGTCGTCAAAATACTTAATTTAATCAAATTACATGTATGTATAAATATCTTGTAATATTACTAAATATGTATTCTCCATATTAATGTGAACTAAATTATATTCTTGTACATTTACAACTAATGAAGTGATAAATTAATTAATTAAATACAATATTGTACTCATTATATTGTTTATTTTATGTTTTGTTACAATTTTTGTTTGAACACGTTTTTGCTTGGGAAGTTCCCCGTGGGATGTTTTGACATTAGTTAAAAAATGTCCCATGTAAGGCCAGCGTCAGATAAGGGGCTAGACACATTTATTCAGCTCCATTCAGCGTCCATACAAAACAACGATTTTGTATGGAGACGCGTACGCATCCGTTTAGCTGAATCGTCTCCAAAATCGTTGTTTTGTATGGACAAACGCTGAATGGCGCTGTATAAATGTGTCTAGTCCCTTAAAGGTACCGTCCCTTGTTTGGCCATATGAAAGTGAAAATTACCAAGGAGGACCTTTTCTGACGTTGACTGTGTATATGAACAATTTTTGAGACAGTTTAGATTCACAATAATAATTACACGAGTGGCTATTAGTAAAACAAGAAATGAAAGCGTTTGAAGTGCTAGTACATGGTGGAATTTTGTACTCCATTACTAAAAGTATATTTTCACCTTAACAAAATTCAGGATTTGAAAAAAAAATTCTCAACTTTCAACTTTACTGTCATATATTTAAAGTCTATTTTCACTCTTAACAATTCCACTCAAACTTCACAATTTTGGGTTCGTCTGTCACCGCGAATGACAGCGGCAGCAGCTGACTCTTGCGGTTCCACTGCTCGCTGGCTATGTCTTATCTATACTAATATTATAAAGAGGAAAGATTTGTTTTTTTGTTTGTTTGTTTGTATGTAATGAATAGGCTCCGAAACTACTGGACCGATTTCAATAATTCTTGCACCATTAGAAAGCTACATTCACCCTGAGTAACATAGGCTACATTTTATCCCCATATTCCCACGGGAACGGAAACTACGCGGGTAAAACCGCGGGGCGCTGCTAGTAATAAATAAGGCTAGACAATTATCAACTTTAAAGTCATTTATTTAAATTCTATTTCACTCTAAATTCCACTCAAACATGCTTCACAATTGTCAACTCTATTCTCAACTACCTAAAGTCTATTTTCATTCTTTTAACAAAATGCCTCTCAAACAAATGCTTCACAATTGTCAACTCTATCCCCACCTACATAGAGTCTACAATCTACTTCTTGCCCTTGCCCTTAGGCTTGACCTCTGGCACGGGCTCCGGTTCGGGCTCGGGCGGCGGCGGCGGCCAGTACTTGTCAAACAGCTCGTCCGTCACCGCGAATGACAGCGGCAGCAGCTGGCTTTTGCGGTTCCATTGCTCTCGGGCTATGTCTTCTAGCTCGTCCAGTTCGCGCTGTTCTCTCGCTTTTAACTGGAATTGGTAGATTGGTTTAGTTAATTGGGTGATTTCGGGCTTTTTTGTTGAGAAATCGTGGTGTTATAGCCTACGTCATCGATATATCAGGGTGTTATATAGTCTATGTTATAGGTGCCTAAGTTGGTTTGTTAGTGCCCCGCGGTTTTATTAACACGTAAATTCCCATTTCCGTGGAACTGTTGGGACTAAAAGTACTTATTTTATGTGCTGTTCCTAGTCCTCTTGTGTGGTTAAATGTCTTAGTTATAAAGGAAAGTGAAGGTCACTTTTAAGTATAATTTCTTAAGTCTTGTCTGTACCTCGATGATGTACATTAAGAGAAACAGACGGACATAAGTTATCTTCATATAGGTACTTAAGTAAGGATTATAAAGTAAAATACCCGTTAAATTCCTTGTCCTTTAATAATACTTAAAACAAGTTACTGTAACCGTTTGAAAATACAGATAATAACCTCCATTAGTGCTAGATACTCTTCCGTATCCACGTCTTTGGCTTTCTTCCCTTTTCCTGTCTTCGCTTCTTTTTTCGGTTCCTTCTTTGGCTTAATTTTGAGGGGAACGTACAGTCTTTTGGGGTTTTGTAACTGGTATGGCCCCTCTATGAGCGTGTAGTCTGGTGTGTCCGTGAAAATGGACCTGATCATCTCGTATTGGTAGTCGGAGCTGAATCTGGGGATGTATAAAGGAGCATTATTAGAAAACATGAAGAAAAAAAATGGTTTGGTTAAGTGGAAAAAATAAAAAAGTTGAAGAAAAAATAAGGTTAATTTTCGGACTTGATTGGAACTACCATTGGTAGGAGGAGCGGGTTTATTATTGCTATCGTGCTCTATGGTTCAAGACTAGAACAAATTATTGTCTTTGAACAAATGTTTAGGGTTTTGGAGTTCTTTTTAAGAACGTAAAAATCAAGATATATTCAAAGACACATTTGAAGTGGGAGTAAATTCTTTTATACTAATTTTATTCTCAGTACTAAATAACCAATATTCGTGTAGGTATTTCTAATCGAATTTTCGCAAATGGCATTTTGGTAAAAGCTAATAATGGTGCCAAAAATAGTAGTCTCATTTATAAAAAAAACGTTTTTAACCCCCGACGCAAAAAGACGGGTGTTATAAGTTTGACGTGTCTGTGTGTGTGTGTGTGTGTGTATCTGTCTGTCTGTGGCATCATAGCTCCCGAACGGATGAACCGATTTCAATTTAGTTTTTTTTGTATTAAAGGGGACTTACGTGCGAGTGTTCTGAGACATGTTTGATGAAAATCGGTTGACACGTTGTTTGAAAGTAATTGTGTTGGGGGTTTTTAATTTATCAACAAAACAGCTCATCTCTAAACTACCAATATCAGGAATAACACAAAAACTTACAAATCAAATATATAATGTATAATCTTCGCCAAATCCATCAGCGCACATTCAAAATGGCCGGCCCCTTCAAAGTACACGGTAGGCACGTTATTAACGGACTTTGTAGACCGAACTTTCCCTGCTGTCATTTCGTCCAGAGCCTTGTAATATACGCCGACATCTAATGGGGTTGGAAGCTGTTCCTGTTCAGCTATGAACCTGGCTGCTCCGAGCATGTTGTCCTGGAGATGGAAGAATTTTGGGATATTAATAAAGATAAAAAAAAAAGCTTTTTTCCTGCCGAATTTTTTCTCGCATAGGAATTCCGGCTAAATTAGCAGATGAGGAATTATGTTTATCTACGCTTGAACTGCACTTCAAAATTAGAATGTAAGTACCCAGTTTGAAGGGTCTCTTAAATTCTAGGATATAAATTATTGTGTCGATTGTTTTATTGATGATTTGTTACCTGAAACCTCCTAAGCATCCGTTGTCGATCCGCCGCGTCGAAATGTTGTATCTCTTTCATCCACTCACAGAACCACAAAATCAATACCACCTGTGTTGCTACAAAATAAACACGTTTAAGTTAACCTAAAAAATAAATCGGGAGAATATTTACTCAAGCTGCTACAAGCTATCGAATTCAAACATGCAATGGTGTAAAGCTGGCAAAGAATGCTAATATGAGTAGTTCTCGAGGATGATCAAACTATAGACCAAAAAACTAATATTTTCTCTTTATTATAAAGTACTTATAGAATAGTATCACTCTTAACTCAGAGTAAGCTCGAACCCATATCGGTGGGAACTTAGATAGAAAAGTATACTTACTTAGTTAATTTTAGTCAATTAGCAACAGAAAAACAAACGTTCTTACGTCTATCCATCCCATCTTCCTGTGCCCTCCACAGCAAGTTAGCCAACGTATCTAAAAACCAGTACTCAGCTAGACTGCTCTTATAATTCTTACACCCAACTAAATCTGCTAGAATATCTATATACTTCTGCTGCGCCGTTATCGCTATTTTGGGTATCGCATCGGGATCAATAGTTGTATTAAATTCTTCTGGAAGAACGTGAATCCTGTTATGTTCTTCTATTTGCCTCATTTTGTCTGGTAGCATTTTTCTTAATGAAGGTGTTGGGAATATATCAGATATTTCCTCTGGGACCGTTTCGATGGATACCGTTTCATTTTCTTCTGGAGGAATTGTCTCTGGTATGTGTTCTTCTAATACTTCAGTTGGGGCTGGAGGAAGAAGAATATTATGATACGGCTGGCTTTGATAATATAATTAATAGGAGAGAACATGCACAGGTGGGGCTACAGCACTGATAGTGCGTTTCTATGTGGCATTTCTCCCCAAACAATGGTCCATCTCCTAACTTGCCGTGCGTGTCCCTACACCTGCACACGCGACCTTTACAAGGCCACTGATAGTGCCATATCGGTGGCTGAGTTTTGGTCCTCAAAGATATGAGTCGACACGCTAAGAAGAAGAATATGGGAGTATAGCGTAATTGAATGGTTGGAACGAAGAAGGAACGCTCATTGCTAAACCTGTAAGTAACTATGGAGGGTAGAAGAAGAATCTATCTAGATGAAAAAGTAAGTAAGGTAAGGATTAATTGGTAAGTACCTACCTATTTAGTAAGTAAGTAATTAAATTAGCACATACATACATTTATGTAACTGAGACCTTAGACTTATGCCAAAACAATGAGTTTTGATTGAATTACTTTGACCCATCTGAACGGCAGAGTACCTACTTACTTTGTCGCCATGTCGGACTACCAAATAAAAGGTAACGGGTTCGATTAAACATTTGTGGTTCACACTAATATAGAAACATGGGTTTATTACTTACTAGCTGCGCCCCACGGTTTCACCCGCTTAGTTCCCGTTCCCGTGGGAATTTCGGGATAAAAAGTATCCTATGTTCTTTCCCGGACCATAAGCTACCCCTGTACCAAATTTGAAGTCAATCGGTTCAGTAGTTTAGCCGTTAAAAGGTAACAGACAGACAGAGTTACTTTCGCATTTATAATATTAAGTTAGGGTGCGTAATAGATCTTCGGTACAAATTTTTTTTTGACAGATATCCTCAATAAGTCTATTGTTCAGTCGAACAATCCAAAGATGAACTGAACAATAGATTGAGTTGTCAAATCATACATAGACAAAATTAGGTCAACATTTTGGTTAGGTTATGTTAGAACTGCGACCACACAACGCGCGAGCCGAGCGAGCGAAGCGAGCGTGCCGCGGCAGCGGCCGGCGAAGCTCTAAAAATTATATTTACCTCTTATTTAAGAAATTTAGAGAAAATTGAGTGGCTGAACGGTGTAAATCGAAAGGCTCTATATTCTGTGGTCTCTATGATTTGACGACATAATCTGTGATCTATGGCAATATCTGTCAAAATTACTTGATTTTTCATGTATTTCCATACCATTTTATTTTTGTCGTAATTAATTTATAATGCGTTTCTTTACTATAAAACAGTTTATATGGGTTATAATGAGCCCCTAGAACACCCCCAAATAAACAGCATCATTAAATTCAGGTACCGGAGATTTATAGTCTTACCTTAAGTTAGGATTAGGATAACATAACTATTCACTACATCATCTCATTATAGTAACTGACCCCTAAGTTCGTAACTTGTATCTAGGGTATCAGAAACTACGCACTAAGTACTTAAGTATTATGACTGACTGATCTATCCAACCTTGTTCTCCCGTCTCCCCTGAAGTCAGCGAGGACTCAGTCGACTCCTCCTCAGTCTTAAAGCACTCAATACCAGTGGTCGAGAGCAATTTGTTCAAATCATAAAGGTGCATGTCTTCAATACGTTTGGAAGTCATTTTGGTGGCTTATTTTTTCTTAATGTAATAGCAATGATACACAATGGTGATTTGCTTGTACAAATTCAATTCTTATTTAGTGAAATTGCAAATTGTTTGGTTTTGGGATGTCAAGTTGACATGTTTTGACAGAGACCAGAGATAATCTTGGTCGTGATCCTTATTCTATGTGTTTTGTCATTTTTTTTGATAATTCATAGATTAAACAATGACCGTGTCAGTATGTAATAAAACCTTTTTAAGAGGGGTGTCGTGGAGCTGTCCATACAAACGTAGTCCCGTGTTTCCTCCCTGGATAATGCCTCTAGAGCAAACATTTTTTTTTCATAACCTTATCTGCTATGGCCATGTCCTTTTTATATTTGTTCAATATCATAATAACAAAGAAGTTAAGTCTCATTTTCATATGGAGAGGAGAAAATATAGTTTTTATAGTTATCATGGTTATTAGCACTCAAATTATCTGGGGGCACGGCAGTGCCCCCCGCCAAGTCGAGCGCGAAGCAAACACTGCCGTACCATCCTTTACAGGAACCCTTTCGCCGCATTTTCAGGCCCCTATTTGAGAACCTCTGGATAAGCCCAGAACGCTGAAATTTTCGTCATCCAGTAAGCTATACAATCACATACTTAAAATAAAATTTCAAGTCTGTAGGTCATTTAGTTCCGAAGTTATGCGAAAGCAAAGTTTCGTATTTATGACAGACACTCACTCACTCACTCACTCACTCACTCACTCACTCACTCACTCATGATCATCAAAATAGAACTAGTACTTCCCATAAACCTAGAGAGCTGAAATTTGGTACAGAGTTAGGGTTTAATGGCCACATAAAGGGAAAACTATAAAAACTAGGATAATCGAACGGGAACGGGAGTTATACGGGATCGGGAACGGGAATTGTAACTCAAGAACGGCTGAACTGATTTGGCTGAAAATTGGTGGGGAGGTAGCTTAGAACCAGGAAAAGAACATAAGATACCTTTAATCCCGAAATTCCCACGGGATTGGGAACGGGAATTTAAAAATCAAGAACGGCTGAATTGATTTGTCTGAAAATTGGTGGGAAGGTAGCTTAGAACCAGGAGAAGAACATAGAATACTTTTAATCCCGAAATTCCCACGGGAATGGGAACGGGAATTTGTAACTCAAGAACGGCTGAACTAATTTGGCTGAAAATTGGTGGGGAGGTAGCTTAAAACCAGGAGAAGAACATAGAATACTTTTAATCCCGAAATTCCCACGGGATTGGGAACAGGAATTTATAACTCAAGAACGGCTGAATTGATTTGGCTGAAAATTGGTGGGGAGGTAGCTTAGAACCAGGAGAAGCAAATAGAATACTTTTAATCCAGAAATTCCCACGGGAATGGGAACGGGAATTATAATTCTAGAAAAGCTGAACTGATTTGGCTGACAATTGGTGGGGAGGTAGCTTAGAGCCAGGAGAATAACATAGGATACTTTTTATCCCGAAATTCCCACCGAAACGCGAACGGAAACTACGCGGATGAAACCGCGGGGCGCTTAGTAATAAAATACTACTCCTAAAAAGAAAAAAATGTGTCAAATAAGAAAATCTAATAAAATAAATCAATATAAACATGTTTCAACAAAAATAAATGAAATCCCACCAAAAACATTCTGTAAAAAACTAGCCAAGTCTCGATGGAGCTGCTTGTTTATCTCTAAAAAGTAATGAAATCTAGACAAAGTCGTGCCAAGTGTAAGGTTCCTTACTGCGATTTCTTAATTATTATAGTTAATGTTGTGTGACTTGGCCGTTGAACATTGTTTAATACGTTAGTAGTGTGTACAAGTCAATTATTTTTACACGTAATGTTATAACATTATTGAAATACGCAGCTTTATCAAGCCTACAATGGACTGGATATTTAATCAACGTTATTTAAGTGGCAATTTTCTATCGTCAATGGGTAGCGGTTCTGGCGACAGATTGGTGCAATAGTGTCATGGAGCACCTAGTTTTGTACCCATGTGTACATGTGTACCCTTGAACGGCCAAGTCACACAACATTAACTATAATAATTAAGAAATCGCAGTACGGAACCTTACACTTGGCACGACTTTGTCTAGATTTCATTACTTTTTAGAGATAAACAAGCAGCTCCATCGAGACTTGGCTAGTTTTTTACAGAATGTTTTTGGTGGGATTATAATTAACGGGATATTTACCTTGTATAATATGGTAAATATCCCGTTAATTATAATAATTTGAGGAGAAAATATGTCATAAAAATATCTTCTTTATTATTAAGATATAGAAAAAAAGAGGGACATGCCTATAGCAGGTAAAGAGTGGATCCTTTACGTTGGGGTGTCGTGGTAGTAATCCCCCTCGGGATCCTACGGCACCCCAATGTAACGCAGACGGAACTCGCTGTGTTTTAGTGGGTAGGCCCAGCCCTTCTGGCTAGGAGAGCCCCACATAACCACCGTGAGTCCTCCCGTTCTCGGCTCTCGGTGGTATGCAGCTCTATGCATTTTCACAGCGAGAAAAAAAAAAGATCCACTCTTTACGAAAAAAAATGCATGCAATATATACTTATGCATATTAATATGCATATAACATTTTCAAATTCCTGACGAAACATCAATCGGAATAAATGAAGGCGTCATGAAGTAGGAGACAGGCGGTCCAATTTGTTGTTCATTAGGCGCGGGCGGTGCACGTGATAATTGGGGCCCGAATGTGAACCCGCTCCCGAACTGAAGGGCTTCGTGCTGTGTGGGGTAAGGTATAGGATACAGAGAATGATAGGGGTTACTCGTTTTAAGGGAAAAATAATATGTGTGAACAACAGATAAATTTTAAAAATCCTAAGTACTAATATTACTTCAATGCACCTGTGAAGAAATGCTAATTGTGTGTGAAGTCGATCAATCTGTTTTTGGCCAATAGTGTGGTTGATAACCCATATCACCCAGTATTAATTCAGTGTAGGCTGGAGCCCCTCGGTGGAGACTGGGGAAGGGCTCCAGCCTACTCCGGCTGATCACTATAGATAGGTACAGTATAATAATGACTATACTAGTGTAATAGGGGAAGCGCTTGATGGTGGTCATTATAAGTGACTTTCATGAGCGTTTCCGTGTTTCGAAAAGCATATCGATCTCGGTTGTTATACTAAGTACCTACTTAATTCATATCATCATCACAGAATCCTATGTCCCGAAGCCTAAGTAGGTATATCAGGTCACTTTCCCAGTAGGATTTCAGTAGGATTTCACAGTTGTGCAGTGAAATACTTAAGTAAGTACTTATTTTTTATTTCCAAATCAGCCTCTCATACATTGTACCACATAATTTGGGCGCTCAAATGAGGGGTTACCACCGAAATGTATACAGCTCTTAGACAAGCGAGCCCGCGTTAGGGTAGGTTGTATACCTTTGGTGCACTTACCGATGTGTAAATAATTATCGTAAAGTGCTGTTTGGGGTGTATATTAATTTTTTTGGCGTTTTTGAATGTGGTTTATGTAAAAAACATCTTTGTATTTAATAAGTAGATTTGTATCAAGATTAAAAATATTTTAGTGCTAGCCCATAAAGGCTAATAAGGTAGGTAAGGCTAAGTAGGCTATAGGTAAATGTGCCACCAGGGCTCCAACCACGTTCAGTTATAAGAAATCTTGAAACGTGATGGAAGATAGCCTGTATTAACTGTTAACACAGGCTATCTAGGTACCTATGTGACAACATAACGGTACATAATTTTTCAAGCATTTTTAATTAAAAAAAAAACACTTGAAACAAGCTGCCGAAAATTAAAAATTCTTAATTTAAGACCACTTGTAAAAAGTACTGTTTCTACACGTACACATCATATCATATATCGTACAGTGTCGTGTTGTGTCGTGTCGTACGCACACTGCGTCAGTTAAGTGCGTGCATGGCAAAAATGCAACTCCGCGACTTGGTTAAATATCGAGCTGACAGGGAATGGTGTGGAGAGGATGGCCAAATATTTTTATTTTTTTATTTAAGTATGTGTTTATATTAAGGGCCTTTGTCTTGTTCTTTAAGTAAAGTTCCCAGTCTCTACTCATCAAGTAAAGTGAGTATTGTCTCTTTCTTACTTTATGTTTAAGTTACAAAGACAAAACAGGCCCTAAGTTTTATATGTACCAAAAACTGACCTATTTAGAATGACAATGAGGTGCAGCAGGAACGTCAGTCGGTTAAAGTTTTCTTTGCATAAGTGGAAAATAAAGTCGCTTCTCGCGGTCTCTCCCCTCAAAAATATCTAAGCTTTCATAGAGGGAAGGACACAGAGCTTCCTTCTATGAAAGCTTAGATTTTTATACAATACATAGAGTAACCAAATGTTTATTAGGGCGAGCAAAGCGAAGCCCTCCTAACTCAATTTACGTACCTATACAGTTTCGTGGTACATTTTACTTGAAAACTACAAAACCTACAGATTTGATACCTATTTGATATAATAATGTATTGAATGGTTATTTCAATTGATGTCTAGATATGCCGAAAATCGTTAAAATATTATTATGTAAATGAAATAAAAAATAGAGGTTATAATATGCCACGGGAACAAAGCAGTGGTTAAAAAGCTTGTGAGCCCCACAAAGCTTAGATAGCTTTACTTTTGCTACCTAGTTTAAAATTTACATAATTTTTTTTTATAAAAGTAATTGAAAGAAAAGTCGTCTCCACAGCACCCCTATTCCTAACTTCCCGAACTGGTGAGGTGAACGAACTCACGAAATGCACGCACACACGCACACAGCCACACACACACACGCACAACGCACGCATTGGTGTACGTTACACAGTTCAACGTACCAGTTCCTTTTTTAAATTTTAAATAATTGCACTCGTTCGAAAAGTTTAAGGTTTTACTTATTTCGAGTTTTCGACCTTTTTCTCTTGTTCTTATTTTAAAAACTTATTTTGTTTGTAACCTTTCTGTTGTTTTTTTTAACTTGTTTTAAGAGAAAGTTGTCCTTGAAAAGATTCGAATGTTTTGATTTAAAATTTGACGTTCTTTTCGTTATTTAAATTTACTGGTTTTACGTAAAACTTGATAAGTAACGTTTTAAAGGATTTGATATATGAAACATTTTAAAGTTGAACTTAGTTTTGGTTTGTCACATGTTTGATCATTCAATTCTTCACTAACTGTTTTATTACCGATGGAAGACCTATTTCGTTAAACAAAGACTTGTAGCGTATCCATATCATTAGTTTTATTAGCACTTAGGTAGGTATTTGATTATTTATGTGAGGTTAGATTAAAGGATTTTGGTTTGCAGTAGCTTCTAAATAGGCTGATACTTATCTTATCATGAAGATATTCAGTCTATCACTACATAGTATAAAACAAAGTCGCTTTCTCTGTCTCTATTTCCCTATGTATGCTTATCATGTATCTATTAAGTACCTATGTATCTTTAAAACTACGCAACGGATTTTGATGCGGTTTTCAGTAATAGATAGAGTAATTCAAGAGGAAGGTTTTTAGCATATTTATCCCCACATTCCCACGGGATTGGGAACTACGCGGGTAAAACCGCGGGGCACAGCTAGTAAAATATAATTTAACTTGCATAGAATATAAGAAGACATTTTGTAGTAAGTTTTCGTGACCACGGTCAGTGTAACCTGATCGAAACGTCAAGGTAATGTACCATTAACTTACAATGTAGCGATTAAGACATGGGTTTTAATAAACTGTGAGATAGTGTATTTTATCTTGAGGATGAGCTTATATCCTAACTAATATTATAAATGCGAAAGTAACTCTGTCTGTCTGTCTGTCTGTCTGTCTGTTACCTTTTCACGGCTAAACTACTGGACCGATTGACTTGAAATTTGGTACAGGGGTAGCTTATGGTCCGGGAAAGAACATAGGATACTTTTTATCCCGAAATTCCCACGGGAACGGGTACTACGCGGGTGAAACCGCGGGGCGCTGCTAGTATTTTAATAAATAAGTTTATGTAAGTAGGTACCTAGGTTAGTAAATTTTTGAGAGCTTAATGTCAACTAAGTTCTTACTTAAGTATTTTTTTTTGTATTGTTTGTTTACGAAAAAGGACTTTGATAACTTTAATTAAGTATTCTTTACTTTGAAATAACTACCATAAAAGAGTCAACACAATGTATATCTATCTATCCAAATTAGGTAAGTAGGTATTTAATATTAATCTAAAGCCAAATAAACCAATACATCAAAAATTAAAAAGTACCTGCCTATATTTACTTGCCTATAAGTACATAAAATACCTCGCCCGCCTCACCCCGAACGCACGTAACTCAAATTTCTTATTTTTCTAGTTGATTCGTAGGTTGAATGACCGGGCGTGCGTCGCAAGGCAATTCATCAAACTGCAATAATGTGTGTGAACGGGGCGCTAGCTGGGATGGCAGTAGATGACTAGGGGAGTGTACTACGAGCCAGCGGTGCAGCGCTTCATAGACAAAGTGTGGCGCTTTATTTTGAGGGATGGGAGGTTTTTAGTCGGTGGTGTGGTTTTTTTGGTGGTGTTGAAGGGTATAGTAAGGATAATAGGTTTTTGTAGTGATTTTGAAGCTGTTTTTGGTTCTAAAAGAGTTTTTTAGATTAGAAAAAGTTGGTTTTATTTTTTTTGTTAATTCTTTCGGATAATATTTCAATTATGTAAATGCATTAGTAGAAATAGAGATAGAATAGTTTAAAATTCCTTTTTTTACACCAAAAAAGGTGAAAAAAAAATTTTTTTCGCCATTAACACGATATTTTTTTTTGCTTTCGCTGTAGGTCAAAACCCCATGATCTATGAAGCGCTTTACGCTTTCCCCAAGTAATTCCATCCCCTATCTATCGCACTGTACGCCTGGCTATTGGTTGAGCTCCAACGTTGGTTTTCTAACTAAAATCATGAAATACCCACCCTTTGTGCCAACACTCGCTTTCACTAAACAATACGCCAGTTTAGTTTTTTCCCGTAGCTACTAATCTAGGAGGGTTCTATGGGGTAATGACCGAGAACGTACGATATTCACGCTCAGTTGATTCCAGTATCAATACCTATATTGAATTTGCATAGAAATATAAAAAGTAATAATGAATTTATGATTGGAATTGGAAACGGTTGTTTTTGAAGTTGTACTGTTTTTTGTTTGGGTGATCGATGTTGTTGGTAATTGGAATTGTTTATTTTATTGATTTTGATTTCTTTTTATTTATATCTAATTATAAAAATGAAGAAAAAAGGGGTTTTGTAAATGTTCTGTCTTCTTATTTTAATTTAAATCAATAAGAGGTGTAAGTTCTTACTTAAGTATTTACTAAGAACTCAAAACAGTACATAGGTAGGTAAGTATTCGATTTTGTGTCAATTTTTAGGATGTTTTCAAATTAGCCCAAAGCACTTATTACTACTTATGAGTTTGGTAACGATAACCCAACCTAATTAACAGAAAGAAAGCTACGACAAAAAATAGTTCTTTATAAAATTATGTAACTAGGTAGATACATAACCTATGTGTAAATAGGTACTTACACTAAAAAAACAATTATAATTATGTCTATTAACTACTAAAAAAGATAATAAAACTACAAACCCCCCCCCCCCTCAATCCCATAATACATCGTTGGAACACCATCCCATCTAAAATCGTGTGACTAATTCTAAAAATCATGATGGTATCATTAAATCAGGTAGGACCGGTCTGCGAATGGCCGCTGGACCTACCGCATAGACTATCTGAAAAATATAGACAATTTCAGAAGTAGATAAGTATTTTTTCAACACACTTGCTCATAAAGGGGCTCTTATTTGTGCAGAAACAGTTGAATAATGACACGTTTTATTCACTAGTGAGTTATAGATTGTTTTTTTTAAATTGCTTTCATTTTAAAAAAGTATCGATACCAAAAAAATTGTGTCCATACATTTTAAAAACAAACTTCAACTATGTTTCCTTACTTTTGGTAGGTCTATTGTCGATTCCATTCATTCATTCATTCGTTATTTTTTTTACTAAGTATATTCTTTTAGTCTGTAGCCGATTACCATTGTTTTGTTGGATGCGCGCGAATAGAAATACTGTTTATTTATTAGCGAAAAATGATAATTTCTTCGCAAATGTGTTGAAAAAAGTTGTATGGTACACGCGTGTATTGATGATTACTATCCTCGGCTATCTTCAGACCCTCGCCTGACGGCTCGGGCCTCAATAGCGCCTCGGAAGTAATCACCAACTTGCCTCGCTTGTACCATAAATAACTATTAGGTATTATCAACTTAAATCACAGGAAAGCTCTCTCCCATTTCAAAGTTTACTAGCAGTCACCCTGGTTTCTTATACGGGTCCAATTTTCACGTAAATTTTCCAAAAATGTCTGACAAAAGAACCTTTTTCTGAAAATAACAAACATAAAAAAAAAAATTAGCGTAATCGCCAATTTTTTTTACAAAAGAAATACTTTAGGTATAAAGAAGAATTAGCGAAATCGGTTCAATCGTTCACCCGTTTTTTTATTAATATTCAGTGATGCAATACCTAAGGAAATAGGGATTCATTTCCATACTTATATACCTACCTACCTAGGTAAGGTAAGTCCCTATAAATAACTATTTTCTAGAATATTCTATAAACACCTATAAATAACTTTTATCTAGTGTTGTTCCATACATCCAATTCCCACCTAGCTAGCTCTCCAAACAGTTTTTGCAGAGCAGGTGACAGGATACACTATCGTCTTATTGTTAACAGCGGTCATCCACCTTGTGTGAACACCGCGTTACACTTTCATGATTACATACCTTTGATTATGTGAATGTCCCTTAATTGATATGTGGATGTGTTTTGGGGTAATTGGATATTTTGTTAGGTGATGGTTTATTTTGGGTTATGCAAGATTTTTTGTATGTAAATATGGCTTGGGAAATCTTTATTTAAGTACTTAATCATAAAAATATCTAATTTGGAAAAAGAGTAAGGATAAAGGAAGGACTTTCCCAAAAAAAAAACATATCTAAGTACCTATCTATGCATGCACGAAGAACCGTTGGTTTTGCCCACGGGTATAAAAAATAATGTTAGTAGAGTACCTACCTTACCATTAATTAGGTACATTTTTCCAAAAAATATCCTACCCATGCGGGTAAAGTCATGTTAGCTATGAAAAAAAAACTCTACCTTACAAGTCTCCGTTGTACATAAATCTTTAGAAACTCTACATAAATAAAAAAGACTTCAAACTAATAAAAAATAGCCAAAAAAATCCCATACAAACTCGCTACCCAATAGAAAAGGCTTCCAAATTCTAAACCATCCAATAACAAAGGAGTAGAAAAAAAACTAAAAAAAATCAGGTTACGGCCAGTTTAAATTAGAATCCCAAAAACGTGACGCCATTACACACACACTCACACACACAAACAAAACATCCGCGACCTACCTCAATGGAAAAAAATATGTACCCAGTCAAGTTCTTTGTAATAATAAACACATCGAACCTAATTTGAAACGTTTAAAATGCATACATAACATTTGGCCACAATTTAAATTCAGAACAAAACCCTACAGATGATTTTATAATAATTTTCGTGACTCACACATAACAACAATTTTTTAAATAGTGAATGAGATAATCTGTATTCATCACGCATACGAAAAATGAGCTTTTTGTATGGGTGTGAGAGAGAGAGGTATAGTTAAATTTGGTGTCTCTTTCGGCCAAAATGCGGCCAATATAAGAATGACGCTAAAGGCCATCGACCTTCAGTTTAAGCGGTTTCGCGGTCGCATTTTTAAATTTATTAATAAAATTTAAAAATTGCATTCTGCTTTTCGATTTCGTTTGAAGCTGTTGGTTGTGGAAGGTCATGGTTTATGAGAAATACCTAGGTGTTTGCAACAATTTATATGGAGTTAATAACTTATTTTCCTGTATATACCTATATTATATTATAACTGTGTCAAAAATAAATCCTGCAACAGTCCACTGCAATAGAAAGGTCTCTATCACATTTAGAGTAGGAAAAAAATAAGTAAGTAGGTACTTAGTAAAATTTGGGACAGTAAAAATATCAATTTCATTTCAAAATAAACTGGGATTAATCAGAATTAATATCTTTCAAACATAAATAAATAAATAAAACCCAATTAAAAACCTCTTTTCTTTCAAGTCGCTTAACAACATAAGAAAAATTGACTCAACGCAAAATTTAAACATAAAATTGCACACAATTTTATTTTTAATACCTATGTCAGTGTCACCGAACTCCAACCAAACTGCAAGTAATTTTGCATCTGTCTCCCTCACACGTCCATTCGTCTTTATTTTCGAGAAAAAAAAATAATGTGCGCAAGAGTCGACGACCGCAATGAAGGCCGCGTCGAATTCGCGCGCAGCAAGTTATGTAGTAACTTATTAATAATCTATGGTTGAATTGACAAGCTAGGGGTGGCTGGTGACAGAATGGGCTAAGGTGACAGAGGTTTTTAGTTTAGTAGGAAATTTTAATTGTTGATCTTGAAGGTTTGGGAAATCTTATTTAAAAACAATTTGGTAATTTCTTAAATTTCATCTCAGGTAGAGTTTAACCAAGTCTGCCTCATTATTACCTAATTAGTCATATTTTTACATAATAAACATAAACCATTTTACTTAATTAAACACTAACTGCCTTATTTGCGATGCATTTTTAGTCGGGTTTATCAAAACCTGGTAAGCATTTGACACCTTGTCAGTCAAATCTGTCACTTTGACAGTATTCAAAATTGATTGTAAAACCTGGTTTAGTGCTAAACCAGACTAAAAATGCAACGCAAATAAGGCAGTAAGCATTAAGTATCTGTAAAGAAACATGAATATAATAAAATCAGAAAATTTTGTAAAAAATAGGATGTAAGTAAGACTCACGTGAGCATCACGAGAGCATATTTTTGTTAGAAAATCATTAACAAGCAATTAAAACAATGAATTAAGTAGTTCTTCTGCCTAAATTGTTCTAGACCTTTCTATGACAAACAAACAAACACATAATATTAATACTAAATGTTACATCAAATTGTGTAAGTTAGTGCGGTGTTTCACACCTGCTACAGGTGTTGTATTTATAACCTAGGTTGTCTAGGTTAGGTGGTTAGGTACAGTTAGGATATAGATATATTTTATCCAACTATAGGTAATAATTAAAAACTAGATATTTATGTATTATAAACCCAAAATATTATGCAAATACTATCTATCTATAAGCAAGTACTTACAGCGAACAATTTAATAAGTTAAGGGCCTGTTTCACGATCTTCAAGAAAAAGACAAAACATCTGAGTAGCTACTCGGAACGTTAATTGATAATGGTGAAATAGGCCCTAATTAATATAAGTAATTATGTACTAATTAATAGTTATTTATGGTACAAGCGAGGTAAGTTGGTGATTACTTCCGAGGCGCTATTGAGGCCCGAGCCGTCAGGCGAGGGTCAGAAGATAGCCGAGGATAGTAATCATCAATACACGCGTGTACCATACAACGTTTTTCAACACACTTGCGAAGAAATTATCATTTTTCGCTAATAAATAAACAGTTTTTCTATTCGCGCGCATCCAACACAACAATGGTGATCGGCCAAAAACTAAAAAAATATACTAATTAAAAAAAAAAACGAATGAATGAATGAAAGGGATCGACCATAGACCTACCGAAAGTAAGGCAACATAGTTGAAGTTTGTTTTTAAAATGTATGTACACAATTTTTTTGGTATTGAAACTTTTTTAAAATCAAAGCAATTTAAAAAAACAATCTATAACTCACTAGTGAATCAAGCGTGTCATTATTCAACTGTTTTTGCACAAATAAGAGCCCCTTTATGAGCAAGTGTGTTGAAAATTATTTTTATTTATATAAAATATATGTTGCCAAGATAAGACCACAATTCGACTCTAAGTACTGACACAGCCTAACTTCACTTTACAGCTTACTTAAAATAAGTGTCTTGGTCGTTTCATTAATACAGGAACAGAAAAGTACTTACTTATTAAAATATCTATATTTTCTACAAATACTACGATTCAAGTCCTTTTTAACCCCCGACGCAAAAAGAGGGGTGTTATAAGTTTGACGTGTCTGTGTGTGTGTGTGTGTGTATCTGTCTGTCTGTGGCATCATAGCTCCCGAACGGATGAACCGATTTCAATTTAGTTTTTTGTGTATTAAAGGGGACTTACGTGCGAGTGTTCTTAAGACATGTTTGATGAACATCGGTTGACCCGTTTAAAAGTTATGGGGGTTTGAAAGTAATTGTGTTGGGGTTTTTTTAAATTTTTAATTTAATGTTTTTTTAATTGTGAAATTATTCAATGATTACCTCAATAAATCTAAACTATCCCTTAAGTTTGATTCATCATAAAGAAAGATTTATTTTTTAAGAATACCTCAATACTCCCCTGTATATGCCATATCTATTGTATTGAAATCCTACTATTGGAAATCGATTGCAATTCATAATATTTGAACCAAATTAAGAAAAACTCTAAGTATAAGTACTTAATTACTTTTTGTTAATGTGTACTTATGGTTACTTAAGTTTAAGTTTATGAAAACAGAACTTAGTAAATGCTGACATATCTCTGAGATTTTTGACGTGCTATTATTTGTACTTATTTGTTTATTTTTATTTATAAGTAACTAGCTGTTCGTTTTTTTCTCACCTTTTAAAACTTCCCTAGAACTCCACGAACATTTCAAGAGAAGATAAATCCGTTCAGCCGTTCTCGAGTTTTAGCGAGACTAACGGACAGCAATTGATTTTTATATATGTATACAGATATATATGAATAATTAAAAAAAATACTTTAATTAATGAATAACCTCGATATTTTCATATGAAAATAAATTATTACCAAGTCGAGACCATATGACTAGCTCTGTCAGTAAGTTATGATCTCATGTAGACTCTATATACACACGCCCTTATCTCTAACTTTATAAGGCCTAATTTCACAACCTCTATATACACACATCAAAAGTGTCTAGGGATCAAGCATTTTTATGCGGATTTCTTGAGATTGAGATGTGGCTTTGTAATAAATTTATGATTTTATAAAATTATATGGATCCTTTTTGGTGCATTTCATAATTTGAATCAGGAACTGTGAATCAAATTCGAGTAAAAGATGAAAATCAGCTGTCAATATTTTCCCTATAAAAACATACAACGCATTGAAGACATTATTAGTGCTACTGTTTCCCTACTACTGATTAAAACCAACGTTATTATGGAGCGGCGACGTCATTTAAGCAGGGAAGAAATGCTCAGAGCCGTGGGAATGATAGAAGCTGGTTCCCGGCAACGTACTGTGGCTTTAGCTCTGAATACAAGTCAGAGTGTTATCAGTCGACTTTGGACACGTTACCGAAGCACTGGTACCGTGGCTGAGCGCCATGGAGGACGGTATCGCTGCACCACACGGAGACAAGACCGATACATTCAAATCTTAACTCGAAGAGCTCCAACAATAACCGCCATGATGTTAGCCGTGCGGCTTCATCACTCTTCAGGGAACTTAATTAGCGACCAAACAGTCAGAAACCGCTTGCATGAAGTGAACCTTCATTCCCGAAGACCGCTACGGGTACCACCTATAGCAATGCACAATCGTAGGATTCGATATCAATGGGCTCTTGAACACAGAAATTGGGCAGAAGAACAATGGCGTTTCGTGTGCTTTTCTGATGAGTCTCGTTTTGGTATGAGACCGGATACAAGACGTATACGACACTGGAGAACCCCTGGACGCCAACAGCGATTAAAATCCTGCCAGGAAGTCCATCCTTATAGTGGTGGAACCATCATGGTATGGGCGGGTATTTGGATCGGCGGAAGAACTGAGTTGATTTGGATCAGAGGCAACCTCAACGCTCAAATTTATGCTGAGACGATTGTATCAGACGTCATCGTTCCTCTACAAGTGCAAATCGGTCCCTTATTTCAGTTAATGCATGATAATGCACGACCGCACACCGCAAGAGTTGTAAGACAGACTCTCGCCGCAGCTAACATCAATGTCCTGCCCTGGCCTGCTCAGTCGCCAGACTTGAACCCGATTGAGCATGCATGGGATATGCTACAGAGAAGAGCTCTGCCGAATATGGAGGGTATCCAGTCGCAAGAAGACCTTTTTTTGTTGTTGCAACGAACATGGGCGGCCATTCCACAGCGTGATTTGGATGAACTCATTTTGAGTATGCCAAACCGATGTTCTTGTGTTGTTAGTGTTCGCGGTAGAAACACGGATTATTAATTGTTTAAGTTACCCAATAAAATTTTAAAGAAAACTGTTATTTCAGTCTTTTTTTCGAACTTTAATGTTAGTGGTTCAAATGTCAAAAATCCCTTTATTAGGAAAATGGCAAATTTCTTTATTAATGCAAAGGTGACTTGGTTTATTAGCCAAAGACCGTAACATCTGGAAGCAAGTCGTCAATGGGAAAATTGGTCGGGTACATCACGACGCTCAGCAGTGAGCAAACGAATGAAGGAGGAGGACTTGGTTTATCGTTACTGTGACAAACGAAAACACTTTATTTGATGAATCCTTAAAGAAAATTTTAATTAATATCAATCAGGAGAAAAGTTATTGCAAAAATATATGTTGATCCCTAGACACTTTTGATGTGTGTACTTACCTTAATCCATCATTGTAGGTCGAATTTGGACTTTTGAAAACTACCCCTTAACTTCGAGTTCAAAAAAAGGTAAACAACATTACTTATATTTTTTTAGCTATTTCTTTTAGTGACGGTGCTAATAGATGTCTGCACCGCAGTATAGTCCAGGTTTCAATTCCCAGTTTAAGGAAAAAATTAGAACCAAATTTTTCAGTCTTCTTGTTAGTTCAGCATGGTCCTAGGATCCAATCCCACCTAAATCAAAAAAATCCAAATATTTCATCCTCATTTTTCGAGAACCACTAGTATGTACCACCTTCAGCTAATGCAGTAAGTAACGAGCACTCTATGTTTATGGTGCACATAAAGTGTGATGTCACGGCTTCACCTCCCTACTCATAGACAAACGTGATAACTCATTTAGTTGTCTATAGGTGTGTGGTGGGAGGTGCTGACTGACTGATAAAGGAGTGATGGGGATTTTAAATTTGGGGTAGGGTAAAGTATATTTTCTTTAAATACATAGGATCCTAAAATACACACTCATAGCAGTAACGACTGTCGATGATGTTAGTACGACAACCGGGACCGACTGCTTTACGTGCCCTCCGAAGCACGGAAACGCTCATGAAATTAAAAGGCATTTTTGGGCTGGGCCATGAGCGCTTCTTAGTTTAGTACTACTACTTACTTAAATAATTACTACTTACATGTACAAAGTCACAATACACACCAAGCTTACAAAAACAATCAAATGTTTACATTAATAAAATTAAACTTAAAAGCAAATTAAACTCTTGAGTATTCACTATTAACGAAGTAACGCTTAATGCTGGATCATTTCCGATAATCCTCGAATCTGTTGTAAGGTTATAGTCTAGATTAGTGGATAATGGCGCGACTGTCTGTTCCTTAATTAACTGCCTAGACTACCTAGGTACTGTTTAATACCTGGGGTTCGATTCTGTTAAATATAATGCTGTGATAATGCTACTCAAATGTATTTTAATCTCAACATTATGACCGTTTCAACAACTCCATTGACTCAATGGCTCATAAAACTTAGATGGTTGTCATGGAAACAGTATTCTGACGTTTATTGTCATTTTTATTTGAATTTTGACAAGCAACAAAGACCACTAAGACACCATAGCCATAATGAATAAATTTTAGCAGAATACCTTTCTGACACTCTCGTTATGGTGCCTCAATATCAACATATTGTCTGATCAAATATGTAATGTCAAATAGCGGACTGAGGCCCCCAGGATTGAAATTAAGGACCAGATTTGAAATGAATGAAACACAGTTTTATTGCGAAAGTAATTTGTTTTGTACTTACTCTTACTTTCTACTTTAGTGCTTACTTGTAGGTGGATGTTTTCCGTGTCTTTTTATGGATTAAAAAACTATTGGTAAGTACAAGACTTGCTCATTCATCTCGGCCTGATGTAATTTTCAAATCAGAATCAAAAGTAGATTCAGTGTTTGACGTTCATAAATGCTTCTTTGAAGTCTTAACTGTACCTCTGCCCCTTGCTCTTCTTACCAATACTTAGAAGTTTTTGCGTGCTTCATGTTTTCTGTTTCTTATATTTGGAAAAAAACAATTCTCAATAACTACGAGTACTCTCTATCTTCTACTTGTGAACCATGGTAATTAAAAGCAATTTTTATAATCATTCACTACATAATATCGTCTCATTAAAGAGAAAGAGTAACAGTCCAACATGGTGACCACTCTGCCATCTAGGTCGTCTCGTAATTTGCTTTCATATTTCTGTAGTTTTCTGAAGCTTTTTAAATAAAATACAATATCCTATACAACTAAGCATTAAATTATGTATCCATGCGAATTATACATTTTTGTACCGTACCGCACACGTGGTCGGTACGGTATGGTCCCGTGGTCCCATCAACACTGTGATCATTCCCTTATATAATTGCCCAATGGAAGTTCCGGCCCAGTAGGCTGGTACCGTTAGCAAATCAATGTTTGCGTTCCAGTACATTTCGAAACGTAAAACGTACTGGATGCTTCGACGAGTGTGAACGATTACGAACGGTTTATTTGTATTTGGAGGTATATAATAGGGGTACATATGAGGGTACAGTTTGATTGATATTTTATGAGGGAGTTTGATTTTAAAAGGAATTTGAAACGAGAAAGTTTGGATGGATTGATTTCACTAAAAACTTCTCAACCGAATTAGATAAAATTTGGCACAGATGTTCCTTATAAGTACTTAACTGGATTGACACATCTGGGGGCACGGCAGTGCCCCCCGCCAAGTCGAGCGCGAAGCAAACACTGCCGTACCATCCTTTACAGGAACCATTTCGCCGCATTTTCAGGCCCCTATTTGACTACCTCTGGATAAGACTAGAACGCTGAAATTTTCGTCATCCAGTAAGCTATACAATCACATACTTAAAATAAAATTTCAAGTCTGTAGGTCATTTAGTTCCCAAGTTAAGCGAAAGCAAAGTTTCGCATTTTAGACACTCACTCACTCACTCACTCACTCACTCACTCACTCACTCATGATCATCAAAATAGAACTAGTACTTCCCATAAACCTAGAGAGCTGAAATTTGGTACAGAGTTAGGGTTTAATGGCCACATAAAGGGAAAACTATAAAAACTAGGATAATCGAACGGGAACGGGAATTATACGGGAATGGGAACGGGAATTGTAACTCAAGAACGGCTGAACTGATTTGGCTGAAAATTGGTGGGGAGGTAGCTTAGAACCAGGAAAAGGACATAGGATACTTTTAATCCCGAAATTCCCACGGGATTGGGAACGGGAATTTAAAAATCAAGAACGGCTGAATTGATTTGGCTGAAAATTGGTGGGGAGGTAGCTTAGAACCAGGAAAAGGACATAGGATACTTTTAATCCCGAAATTCCCACGGGATTGGGAACGGGAATTTAAAAATCAAGAACGGCTGAATTGATTTGGCTGAAAATTGGTGAAGAGGTAGCTTAAAACCAGGAAAAGAACATAGAATACTTTTAATCCCGAAATTCCCACGGGATTGGGAACGGGAATTTAAAAATCAAGAACGGCTGAACTGATTTGGCTGAAAATTGGTGGGGAGGTAGCTTAGAACCAGGAAAAGGACATAGGATACTTTTAATCCCGAAATTCCCACGGGATTGGGAACGGGAATTTAAAAATCAAGAACGGCTGAATTGATTTGGCTGAAAATTGGTGGGGAGGTAGCTTAGAACCAGGAAAAGGACATACGATACTTTTAATCCCGAAATTCCCACGGGATTGGGAACGGGAATTTAAAAATCAAGAACGGCTGAATTGATTTGGCTGAAAATTGGTGGGGAGGTAGCTTAGAACCAGGACAAGAACATAGAACACTTTAATCCCGAAAATCCCACGGGATTGGGAACGGGAATTTATTACTCAAGAACGGCTGAATTGATTTGGCTGAAAATTGGTGGGGAGGTAGCTTAGAACCAGGAGTAGCACATAGAAAACTTTTAATCCCGAAATTCCCACGGGAATGGGAACGGGAATTATAATTCTAGAACAGCTGAACTGATTTGGCTGACAATTTGTGGGGAGGTAGCTTAAAAACTATTTATGTATAGATACTTTTTATCCCGAAATTCCCACGGAAACGCGAACGGGAACTACGCGGGTGAAACCGCGGGGCGCTTAATAATATAATACTACTCCTAAAAAATAAGTGTGTCAAATAAGAAAATCTAATAAAATAAATCAATATAAACAAGTTTTAACAAAAAGAAATGAAATCCCACCAAAAACATTCTGTAAAAAACTAGCCAAGTCTCGATGGAGCTGCTTGTTTAACTCTAAAAAGTAATGAAATCTAGACAGACTCGTGCCAAGTCTAAGGTTCCTTACTGCGATTTCTTTATTATTATAGTTAATGTTGTGTGACTTGGCCGTTGAAGGGTACACATGTATGTACACAAGGGTACAAAACTAGGTGCTCCATGACGCTATTGCACCAATCTTAAAAAATCCAGAACCTATCCATTGACGATAGAAAATTTGCTTAATTATAGCCACTTGAAAAATGTTGATTCAATATCCAGTCAATTGTAGGCTTGATAAAGCTGCGTATTTTAATAATGTTATAACATTACGTGTAAACAAAATTGACATGTACCCACTACTAACCTTTTAAACAATGTTCAACGGCCAAGTCACACAACATTAACTATAATAATAAAGAAATCGCAGTAAGGAACCTTAGACTTGGCACGAGTCTGTCTAGATTTCATTACTTTTTAGAGTTAAACAAGCAGCTCCATCGAGACTTGGCTAGTTTTTTACAGAATGTTTTTGGTGGGATTACTTTTAATCCTAAATGTTCAACGGAATTGGAATTTACTTGGTTAAAGTCGCGGGTCACAGTTTTTAAATAAGTAAGTGAAATCGAGCTTTTGTGAGCAAGGTCAAAAGTTATTATGGTCAGCAGATAGGTATTTTTCTGTCATTTTTCTGTTTACGTATATAATGGTTCGATTCCCGTGTGAGGTGAATATTTGTGTGAACCATAAATGTTTGTCTCGGTCTGGGTGTGTGTGTGTGTGAATGAGTGTGTGCGTAGTTTCTGATACTACCTAGATCAGCGGTTCTCAATCTTTTTTGGTAACGGAACCCTTTTGGAAAGCGATATACTTGATGGAACCCTATTTGAAGTACACACCGGCAAAATTAGAGGAACGTTGTTCATTTGGGAAAATTTTGGATTTTTTGTTATACGTATTGTAATCTTAGTAGTTACAAATTACGGATAATAAGTAGGTACTTAGTTACGTATAATCGGAATGATAAAATATCATACGCTAGGAACTAAATCGCTGCTACCCACGCCTTGTCAGTACGGTTGACCAGAGAGAGGTGGTTTGTTTTTTTTTTTCTCGCGGAACCCTTACAGGAGTGTCGCGGAACCCTAGGGTTCCGCGGAGCACACTTTGAGAAACGCTGCCCTAGATACAAGCTTCGAACTTAGTTAGAGGTCAGTTACTGTAAGTTATTGTTAGATATGTTTACCTAATGTTATGTTATTATTATTTAATAACAAATATTATTTATCATTAACTATAACTATAATTAATTATAAATTATACCACTAACAGTTTCCCTGCTATCGGTACAATCACCAAACGCATGTAACCGTAAGCGTGTGCCCACCATTATGTAACAAAGCAGAATAACCAAATTAATTTAACACTATTCGATACTCGATTAGTTTCATGCCGCGTTCACACTCGCCTGTTGAATTCATCCCCCCTTCCCTACACCCCCTGTCAACCCCCCTCTATTATTATATTCACCTACCCTCACTAGCTTTATTATATTTCATTATAATTAAATGTTAATGTCGTTATAATAGGTCTGTAATGTGTTGGTAATATTTTAACTGATAACTTTTCGTTGTTAAGCAACGTCTGTATCGGTGATTGGGTTGATGGGTGGTCTTTGTAATATTATATGCACCTACCTTCACTAGCGTTATTATATTTCATTATAATTAATGTCTTCTAACGGCATATAAAGTGTCGGTAATTTTTTCACTTGTATCGGTTGTTAAGCAACGTCTGTCTCGATTGTTCGTTTGATGGGTGGCCGTTGTAAGAGATATGAACTGAATTCTGAAGCGTTGTCAAAATCCATTCTATTGTGTTTAATCCTACTAATATTATAAAGCCGAATGTTTGTATGTATGGATGTATGGATGTTTGTTCCTCTTTCACGCTAAAACTACTGAATGGATTTTAATGAAATTTGGTACAGATGTTCCTCATACATAGGAATAACACATAGGATACTTTTTATCCCAAAATTCCCACGGGATAAGGTTCCACGCGGGTAAAACCGCGGGGCACAGCTAGTGAAACACTAACAGACATGAACCAAACTAGATTGTTAAAAAATGATATTCTGCTAAAATTTATTACGAATGTGAATACGAGGTTAAACATATCCGTTTTAATATGTAGGTACGTACTTATTTTAAATTAGTGAACCATTTAATTCTAAGAATCAGGAACCATGACCTAGGAATCGAACTCCGTACCTCCCCTGGAATATCAGACTTGGGATAGATCATATCCATTTTAAACATTCTAATTGACCACCAAGATAAGTAAATATCCTACTAATATTATAAAGGCGAAAGTTTGTATGTATGGATGTTTGTTACTCTTTCACGCAAAAACTACTGAATGGATTTTAATGAAACTTTACAATAATCTTGCTTATACATCAGAATAACACATAGGATACTTTTTATCCCAAAATTCCCACGGGAACGGGAACTACGCGGGTGAAGCCGCGGGGCGCTGCTAGTCAAATCTATATCGATATTTTTAATAGGATATCGAACAAACAGTACATTAGTTGCGACGCACGGAAACACACGAAGTTGTCCGACGATGTCCGACTACAGATAATGTCCAGTGAAAATAAGCGAAACAAGCTACGCTATTGTGTGTGTCGATATAGGTATTGTATTTACTGGATGAGACTTGAGGCTTTAAATGAGATTTTAATTAATAGAGAGTCTTTTTGTAAAGGCATGCAACTGACCAGGGTGTCAAGTCTGCAATTTGAAATTATTTGATCTGACAATGTGTTGATATTGAGACACCATAACGGGTGTCAGTTTGGTATTCTGCTAAATAGCTAAGGCTTATATGTAGAGAGAATCTTGGTAATGATCCTTATTCTATGAGCTAAGGTGTCTCCGTTCCGTGGCTCCGAACGTGGTCTTTGATGCTTGTCAAAATTTAAATATAAAAGTCAGAATACTGTTTCCATGACAACCACCGAAGTTTTATAAAAGCCTGAAATCGGCCATAATGTTGATCCTTACTATAATATTATAAATGCGAAAGTAACTCTGTCTGTCTGTCTGTTACCTTTTCACGGCTGAA
The DNA here is from genome assembly GCA_958496195.1 of Timandra comae. Taxonomy (NCBI): domain Eukaryota; kingdom Metazoa; phylum Arthropoda; class Insecta; order Lepidoptera; family Geometridae; genus Timandra; species Timandra comae. Next base: position 2,186,066 of record OY292376.1, read on the forward strand.
CTACTAAACCGATTGACTTGAAATTTGGTACAGGGGTAGCTTATGGTCCGGGAAAGAACGTAGGCTACGTTTTATCCCAAAATTCCCACGGAATCGGGAACTACGCGGGTGATTAATAGCATTAATAATACCTATAGTTAACAGACTTGACCGGCAGTAATGAAGCTCATAAACCTACATACTTATACACCCCTATTTTGAAATGATGGGACTTATTAAAATCAGAATATGTGTAGCAGTAACTGAATCCATATATCCAATAAAAATATCAAAAATGATAGTCGATTACTTATCTTTAAAAAAAAACTAAATAAATGTCGTATTACCAGACGGCACACTAGCTATCATGTATTCTGTGACGGCTCGGGTCGATGACCGCGCTCAGCTGTGTATCGCAGCGTTCGCCTGTTGTTCGGTGTAGAATGACAATAAAATTCGGCGGGATTTTGAAAAACTTCGACTTATCATAACTTTTTAAATAAAACCAAAAGAAAAAAACTAACTTCACTATTATATTGTCACCCGTCGTTTACATTAGCTGTGTGATTAAGTATCTCGAATTCAAAATAAGGGTGTATAGGTACCTGTATGTTTAATTTAGGTCTTGGGGTATCAGGAACTACACAAATATTCATTCATAATACTTGCCAGTAACTCTACAAATTATCCCTAAAAAGAGTCTGTTCCACAACACATCTAATTCCTTGTAGTCCCATTGAACATTCGATGTGTTACATATACCATAATGGATACTTAGATATGAATGGCGGCCGCGTTTATCATTCCCATTTCTGTCGATTCTACATGTTTTACACTGTTTTTAATAAATAAGCTGATACTGAAGTAACTTTAAATTTGATTTGCGTTTCCATGCTTCAGAGGGCACTTTAAGCTGTCTGTCCTGAAGGTCGTACTAACATCATATATGCATAAGTAAACTATACACCCCTATTTTGAAATGATGGGACTTATTAAAATCAGAATATCAGTAGCAGTAACTGAATCCGTATATCCAATAAAAATATCAAAAATGATGGTAAATTACTTATCTTTAAAAAATACTAAATAAATGTCGTATTACCAGACGGCACACTAGCTATCAAGTATTCTGTGACGGCTCGGGTCGATGACCGCGCTCAGCTGTGTATCGCAGCGTTCGCCTGTTGTTCAGTGTAGAATAACAATAAAATTCGGCGGGATTTTGAAAAACTTTGACTTAGGTATCATAACTTTTTAAATAAAAGCAAAAGAAAAAAACTAACTTCACTATTATATTGCCACCCGTCGTTTACATCAGCTGTGTGGTTAAGTATCTCGAATTCAAAATAGGGGTGTATACTACCACCTATTTTTAGACCTTAGGTAGAACTTTCGGCTTTTAAATTTCTCTTAGATAACCCATCTAGGACCTAATCTTATTACCAAAATGTTAGTTGGTTATCTTTATTTTAATTACACACAGGCAAATCAGAGAAGCTAATGGGTATGGTATATAAATACTTAGGTATATAAATCAGGTTAGCAAGATACTTTCTGCAAATCTGCCATCCGTAAGGTTGCGGGTTCAATTCCCGTGCGGGGTGAATATTTGTATGAACCACAAATGTTTGTCTCGGTCTGGGTGATTGTGAATGAGTGTGTGCGTAGTTTCTGATATCCTAGATACAAGTTTCGAACTTAGGGGTCAGTTACTGTAATGAGATGATGGAGTGAATGATTATATCACTTTAACATCTTATTAGCGTCATTGAAACCAAGATAAACATACACACACAAAAACATACCTCGCAAGGAATTCAAACCCGCAACCTACCTACATATACCTAAGTTTTTACTTCGACTCGAACCCCTGTAAAAGAAAACCTACAAACTACATCAACTTTACAAATAATTTCGTATCAATATCCTTATGAAACCTAAAACTTCAAATTAATTAACAAACTAAAACTATTGAAATAAAACACTTAAACGGATTTTTGTCGTGGTTGTATTTTGTTTTACATTTTCTGACGTTTCGGATTCTTTACAGAACCCGGGTGATCACAGAAGACTAAGATGGAAGACGTCTGTACAAAGTAATGTAAAAAGTTTACTACCTTCAATATTTTGAATATAATTTTAAATACATTGTGAATTTACCACAGATTTGACAAAAATCCGTTTAAGTGTTTTATTTCAATGTGTAGTGTTCGTGTAAATCAAAGATATCAATATACAGGGTGTCCCGTTAGTAGTGGACCAACGGGATGTGGGGGATAGGGGAGACCGTTACCTGCCAGAATCACCAAAATTTATTGTCCTAGGCCTCATAGTTTTGAAGTTATAACGTTTTTTAGTAAGTAGGTGAAATTATCGTACTATGTGCACATTTTTCTTAATTCTACAAAATCTATTACTTATTTTGATGTTATTTTTATTCAAGGGCGTTAAGAATACATAGGTTTTTCTAATTTAAATAATTTTTTAGTGTAGTTATCATTAACATTAAAATTAATCAACAAAACAAGTGCAATTGTTAAATTTCAAAATACTCTAAGTGGTATTTGAGCTGAGCTGGTGTAAAAAAAATGTATTGTAGCCTTGTGGCACTTTATTTTAAAAACATCTACATATCATAAGGATTACAAAAACGTATAACACTGTGGTTTCAAATGAGTAGTTTTTTATTTTAACTAATATCAACTTAAAAGGGAACTTTTGAGAGAAAACAAAAATTCATTGCTAATTATGGAAATTCGTTTATTACTCAATTTATTTTTACATTAAGGGGTCAAAATGCTTTTCTTTAGCTCTTGTGCATTAAAACATCTTCGTATAAAATCTTTTTGTAAACTTTTTTGGGCTCTTTGATGTTTTTTTATCAATTCAGCAACATGATTGAAATTTTGTGATAACTCTCTTTTTATCAGAAATATTTGTCTCATTAACTGCTTCTTTGAGGAAACCCCATAGAAAATAATCCAAAGGATTCAAGTCGGGAGATCGTGGCCTATTTCATGGCCGATCACTGGCCATGAAATAGTACCTTCGCGTCCAAACCATCGATTTGGGAACGTCTCATTCAAAAATTCAGTCACTTACTGTGAATAGTGGGCAGGTTCACCTTCGTACTGCAACCACATTCTCTCCCGCGCAGTTTCAGGCCTTATGCATAACCAACATCTTCGAATAAAGTTAAGAAGTACGCGAGAGTATGTGGTTCCGCGCAGTTTCAGGCCTTGTGCATAACCAACATCTTCGTTAAGTTAAGAAGCACGTACGAATGTTGCAGTACGAAGGTGAACCTGCCCACTATTCACGGTAAGTGACTGAATTTTTGAATGAGACGTTCCCAAATCGATGGTTTGGACGCGAAGGTACTATTTCATGGCCAGTGATCGGCCATGAAATAGGCCACGATCTCCCGACTTGAATCCTTTGGATTATTTTCTATGGGGTTTCCTCAAAGAAGCAGTTAATGAGACAAATATTTCTGATAAAAAGAGAGTTATCACAAAATTTCAATCATGTTGCTGAATTGATAAAAAAACATCAAAGAGCCCAAAAAAGTTTACAAAAAGATTTTATACGAAGATGTTTTAATGCACAAGAGCTAAAGAAAAGCATTTTGACCCCTTAATGTAAAAATAAATTGAGTAATAAACGAATTTCCATAATTAGCAATGAATTTTTGTTTTCTCTCAAAAGTTCCCTTTTAAGTTGATATTAGTTAAAATAAAAAACTACTCATTTGAAACCACAGTGTTATACGTTTTTGTAATCCTTATGATATGTAGATGTTTTTAAAATAAAGTGCCACAAGGCTACAATACATTTTTTTTACACCAGCTCAGCTCAAATACCACTTAGAGTATTTTGAAATTTAACAATTGCACTTGTTTTGTTGATTAATTTTAATGTTAATGATAACTACACTAAAAAATTATTTAAATTAGAAAAACCTATGTATTCTTAACGCCCTTGAATAAAAATAACATCAAAATAAGTAATAGATTTTGTAGAATTAAGAAAAATGTGCACATAGTACGATAATTTCACCTACTTACTAAAAAACGTTATAACTTCAAAACTATGAGGCCTAGGACAATAAATTTTGGTGATTCTGGTAGGTAACGGTCTCCCCTATCCCCCACATCCCGTTGGTCCACTACTTACGGGACACCCTGTATAAACTGAAACTAATTACGTTAATAATAGTAAGTAAATATGTGCACATATTTACCAATCACGCGAAGACCCATAGCGAAGTTGCATAACCCAACGTAGCTGGTTTGATCCCCGGCTAATAAGATTTGTCGCACAAAATACTGCTAAATACCGGCGGGCAGGGTTGAGTGGGTAGTTGTTTGCAGGACAGGTTGGGGTTCGATTCCGGAGAGGTTAATTTAGGGACATATTTTTAACCCCTGACGCAAAAAGTTTGACGTGTCTGTGTGTGTGTGTATCTGTCTGTCTGTGGCATCATAGCTCCCGAACGGATGAACCGCTTTAGTTCTTTTGTATTAAAGGGGACTTACGTGCGAGTGTTCTTAGACATGTTTGATAAAAATCGGTTGACCCATTTAAAAGTTATGGGGGTTTGAAAGTAATGGTGAAGGGGTTTTTTAAATTTTTAATTTAATTGTTTATATACCAGCGGCGCCCCGCGGTTTCACCCGCGTAGTTTCCGTTCCCGTAAGAATATGGATATAAAATTATACTTAAAACCTTCGCACTGAATCACTCTATCTATTAAAACAAACCGCATCAAAATCCTTTGCGTAGTTTCAAAGATTTAAGCATACATAGGGACAGAGAAAGCGACTTAGTTTTATACTATGTAGTGATGATGTGGTGATGATATTACCATAGCATGACAAAATTTACCTTGTTACCCCATATAATTATCTGGATGGGGTGAAACTAAATATAAACTTTTTGGTTAAAAGCTTTTGAGAGCAGTGTAAGTGTACTGCTCTCAAAATATTGAATGTAATATAATTTTTAAACGAATTTTTGTCGCGGTTATAATTTTGTTTTCATTTCAGATTCTTTATGGAAGACAGAAGTTATTTTATTTTATAGCAATTGTATGATGATTGTAAGTAATAATATTATTATTTTTCTTTGTTTCTTTAGTTCTAAATGATTCTGATCAATATTTTTTAGTCTTCTTTTGTAAACTGTTAGAAAAAACGGGGCAGCTAGTTTTTTTAAGTCGCGGATGAATTGGAATCTTCTAGGCGAGTACGCTCTTTCATAGGCTGTATATGTATATCATCGCTTGCCATCTGGGGCCTAAGTCTGCAATTTGACATTATTGATCAGACAATATGGTGATATTGTGGCACCATAACGAGAGTGTCAGAAAATTGGTATTCTGCTAAAATGTATTCATATGGCTATGGTGTCCCAGTGGTCTTATTGCATGTAAAAATTTTGACAAATAAACGTCAGAATACTGTTTCCATGACAACCATCTAAGTTTTATGGAGCCATTGAGTCAGCGGAGTAGTTTTCACTAAGAGAATAACAAAATGTCAACAAATGCCAAAAAACAGCCATAATGGTGATATTAAAATACATTTGAGTAGCATTATCACAGCTTAATAGTTTAGAGAATCGAGGCCCAGGCGAGTTACAGTCAAGTGCAAGCCTATTCTAGGCAAAAAAGATTAATTAATAAAGATATATGACCAGGTGAAGCTACCCCGTAGTTCTGTATGTAGCGAAATAAATTGACTTAGCGTTTGCAGTGAAGACTTCCAAGTGTTGGTAATGCGCCGGGCTGCTTGTTTGCTTCAAACATCACCTAAATAACGAGACCTGCGTTATATGGTAATTCAATTAGGTACTGATTGTTTACTGTAGTGTTACATTAGTTTAGTTATTGGGTTTTGATCGAATATATTTGAGCGTGTTTACGTATCTCACTTAGCCATCTAGACCTAGGTGGAGAAAAGCTTGGACGATAAGTATCCTGCTAATTCTACTAATATTATAAAGCCGCATGTTTGTGAGTATGGATGTTTGGATGGTTGTTCCTCTTTCACGCAAACACTACTGAGTAGATTTTAATGAAACTTTACAATATTTTAGCTTATACATCAGAATAACATATAGGCTTTTTATCCCGAAATTACCACGGAAACGGGAACTACGCGGGTCAAACTGCGGGGCGCTGCTAGTTGTCATAGTCATTAATTCTTGTCATAGTAATCTAGTTGAAGTTTTACCCAAATAAAGACTGGTCTTCATAAAATAAGGATCACGGCCAAGATTCTCTCTGGTCTCTGCTGGTCTTGTGGCAATTTTGGGATAAAAAGTAGGTACCCTGTGTGTCAAGACAGCTATTACTATGTGCACCAAATTTCATTTAAATCCAACTTACAATAAAAAATGGTAGATATTCTCGTAACGGCTATTTTCACCTGATAAAACTCAATTTTATCATTAAAATACTAACAAATCAATATATAAACCCAACCTAACCAAATACAACGCAGTGTTGATTCAATTATGTAAGAATGCGTTCGTCTGGCGCCCACATAGCCCAATAAGGTGGCCATTGACGGGTCAGTTGAACTGATCAGTCCAGACATAAAACAGGTTCAGCACGGTTCCGAGTTCAAGTCCCGGTAGAGGCGAAAATACTGAATTTTTGAAAAATATTAAAAGAATTGTGTGAATCACTATAAAAGTAAATCGTAATAGTCATTCCAAAAGTTTTAGGCCAACTAGATTTCCCACTAGAGTCGCTCCGGTGATTGCCGGTCATTTTTGGATTAAACTAATTCAACTGATCAGTTAAAATGACTGTCAATGGCCACCAATAACGTATGAAACGCAGCATCTAGGTAATCTAGACACGGTTAGGAAGCAGGATACGGCAATCAGCTGTTCAAGGTGACTGCACAGACAAAAAGTGGGAGGGTAAATACTTATAGCAATTTTGTAATGAACATAGTACGTGGTATTGAATTGGGTAGGATTGATTTGATAGAGGGCGTCCGGTGTTATTTTATTTGTTGTTTTAAAAGGTAGAGAAAAAGAGAAGAATGCTGTATTGTCCACTGAGTTGTGAAGGTCTGATGGCAGTCGCATAAAATACCCGAACCCAATTTAAAATGGAATGAAGATTCTGCAAAAGAAGATGAAGTAAAAGTATTACCTATTATAAACTCAACGGAAAATAACTTGCCGTGCGTGTCCCTACACCTGCACACACGAGGACCTTTACAAGGCCACTGATAGTGCCATATCGGTGGCCGAGTTTTGGTCCTCAAAAATATGAGTCGACACGCAAAGAAGAAGACCTATTATAGTACCTAGATATAGTTAGATCGTGTGAGGCAGAACATGAAAGAGTTGATTTTGACGATCATTGAACCTATTAAAATCAATCCGATTGGACTGAGGTGTACATACCTATGTGTAAATGTATGGACACTACGTAATTGTTTACTTATTTATTTATTTATTACATAGGGATAACAAACAGTTACACAGTAAGAGTCCATAATAAAATGCATAAATATACAATACTAGTTGTGCCCTGCGGTTTCTCTCGCGTAGTTCCCGTTCCCGTGGGAATTTCGGGATAAAAAGTAGTTCCCGTTCCCGTGGGAATTTCGGGATATAAGTCCTTCTCCTGGTTCTTAGCTACCTCCCCACCAATTTTTAGCCAAATCAGTTCAGCCGTTCTTGAGTTATAAATAGTGTAACTAACACGACTTTCTTTTATATAAGTATACTAGCTGCGCCCCGCGGTTTCACACGCGTAGTTCCCGTTCCCGTTCCCGTAGGAATTTCGGGATAAAAAATAGATGTTGGCCGATTCTCAGACCTACTGAATATGCTCACAAAATTTCATGAGAATTGGTCAAGCCGTTTCCGAGGAGTATGGCAACGAAAACTGTGACACGAGAATTTTATACATATATTAGATATATAGATTAGTGAATGTGTAGGTACTTATCTAGATCAATCTAAAGAAATAGTATCAAAATAACACATTATGAAACCAATCTCGTTGAGTGAGCTCGTCAGCGGGGGCGAGTGGTTTTCGTCACCATTACACATTTAGACAATCGTGGGATGCTTTCACTGGTACACTGCAGGACAATTACATAACTTACCAATAATTATAACCAGTAAAAATACAACAGTAAATTAAAATGCTCGAAGTGCTAATTCAAATGTAAGTAAATTTTGGGTGATAGTTAAATAACATTAAATTAAAAATTTATAAAACCCCCAACACAATTACTTTCAAACCCCCATAACTTTTAAACGGGTCAACCATGTCTAAGAACACTCGCACGTAAGTCCCCTTTAATAAAAAAAAACTAAGTTCAAATCGGTTCATCCGTTCGGGAGCTATGATGCCACAGACAGACAGATACACACACACACACACACACAGACACGTCAAACTTATAACACCCCTCTTTTTGCGTCGGGGGTTAAAAATACGCCTAATTATGCACTTCTTCTCGCGTTTTAAATTTAATGAATTAGTACTTATCGCATACCTACCAGATTTCCGTTTCTACTATCCTTACCTTCTACTATTTCCTGGATTTTTAAAATTACTTAAGTATCCTGTAAGCTATTCTAGGTTATAGGGAACATCGGTCCAGCCGCAGCTTCTGAACAATAAATGATGTAAGTACGTACTTAAATAAAATAACACGACTTTGTTTTGTGTAACTTTATCCTACACTAGTAGCGACCCACGGTTTCACCCGCGTAGTTCCCGTTCCCGTGGGAATACGTGGATAAAAAATATCGATTTATGTCACGCATTGAAATTAGCTTTCAAGTGTAAAGACCAACCCGTACGAAATTAGCTTTCAATTAGTTAAAATCGGTTCAGTAGTTTCGGAGTCTAATTATTCGTTACAAACAAACAAACAAATCTTTCTTCTTTATTCTATTAGTGTAGATTTATTATAAACATCAAACAGAACTACTAACCTATTCTTAAAAAAATGTTGAATACTTTAAATCTTATGCAAAGAAAGTTTCAAAACAGTCCAATTCCACTGCCAAGCTCTGCAAACTACAGTGGTCGCGCAATTTTTAAGAGTAATTATCGGCGTTTATCACTGTCTCCCTGCGACACATACATTTGTTGTGTCTACACATCCTAGAGTCTAGTGTACCTAGTGTACAAGTGTATAGTGTATACCTAGCTCTTGTAGTACCATTACTATGCATAACCTAGCTTTGGTGTAATAGAGCGCTGAGGTTTTTCGAAGTTTCTAGATGGTGAGCATGTTGTTTTTAGGGTTCCGTATCCAAAGGGTAAAAACAGGACCCCATTACTAAGACTTCGCTGTCCGTCCGTCTGTCACCACTCACTAGGCTGTATCTCAAGAACGGTGATAGCTAGACAGTTGAAATTTTCACAGATGATGTATTTCTATTGCCGCTATAACAACAAATAAAAACAAAATAAAATCAATATTTATTGGGGGCTCTAATACAACAAACGTGTTTTTGTTGTTTTTGGTACGGAACCCTTCGTGCGCGAGTCCGATTCACACTTGGCCTGTATTTTTTATTAGGGCTAAGTATTGAGCAGTTGGTTTACCTGATGGTAAGTGTATCGTCGCCTGATCAGAAGTTGTAACAAAACATGAATTTGACGGGATATTAGCATAAGGAGAGGAGGGACAGAAGAACTTCTTAGTAAAAACTTATAGACACTAAAACGTGTGTTAATTATTGTAATATTGTATCACACCACCAACAATAAGATTCCTGACAAAGTTATTAGAACTAATGAGCACTTTGCTAATTTAAATTGAACAGGCGAAATAAAATTTGCATAATGTGTAAGCTGTTATATTAGACTTGTTTGAATAAAAACGAAATTCAATAAGGTAAGTATCTATTTACCATAGAAGACCATCTCTCTATAATCGAAAACAAATAACCTTCCTAGATATCAGACGGATTAAGACTAAATAAGTACATGATGGTGATGCCCTATGCAATCCAAAAAACAATCGACGGCGACAAAAAAGCTCAGCTAACACTAATCTCGCTATGTTCGAGGTAGGGCATTGGATAATCCCTCTTTCTATCCGTGAAAATCTTGTGAAAATATCGATAACTGCTTTCTTATACTTACCTACTTTCTGAGATGAACCCGAAGAAAATGTGACTTTTTCTTCAAAATAGATGCGTGCCTAAGGTTGTGCCACGCTCCTAATAGCGTGGTATTAGTATTATTTACTTTCTTGCCTTCATCAAAAACCGTGCTACGTAACACTTAAATAGGTAATTATTCAATTCAGACCAATAGTCCTTTCGAGGAGATTCAACCCAACAAACCCGATCTCTCCTTAACATTAGAAAAGATCATAAAAGACCAATAAAATACCGGTCTCTATATAACATTAGAAAACATAACATAAAGACCTTAAACTCCCAAAAAAATGAACCAATAGTAACACCCTAAACTCAACCAATCACCACAATTTAAATACAATACAACGAAGTAAAAAAAACTAAACAAAAAATTCTAACAAATCACGTTTGACCCCCAAACGTTGCACGCACACATAGTACGAGTGACGTCACAGAGTGTGCGTTCTAACTCGTTTCAAATTCGGCCACTCAAGCGCATCTTCAAATTTGAAGCGTTCCGATTGGTCGGTTGTGTGTTAGAAAAAATTTGAAGGTAATTTTGGCTGTTTGTGAATGGTTTACTATTTGAGTGGTGGGAACATGATTGTGTTAGATAAGTGTTGATTTATGGGGATTTTATTTGTATTTATTTGTTTAGGAGTCTAAATATATTGGCCCAATCATTCTATTATTATGAAGGGAACATATTATTTGAACTTTCTTAAGGTAACCGAATTAGAAAGATTAAATGAGAATGACTGAGTGAAAAAAAATAGGTACATAGGTACTTATTACTTAGGTCGTTTTTAAAAAGTATATATAATACTTATACAGGATTGATTGAATACTTATTTGACTGTGTTCACTTATTTACATACATAAGTATTTTTGATGCTAACTCTACCGACCTCTAACATAGCTAAGTGGATTGATTTGGATGAAAAAAGTTTGACACATTAAGTAGGTGGGTATTTCCTGGACTAAAAAATAGTTCACCTCTCTTTATCCCAATATCCTACGGGGATTTATGCGGATAAAATCACGAAGCACAGCAAATAAAATAAATACCCAATTAAACATTTATCTCCCTTTTATAAATATTTTAGATAATTTCCTCCATATTTTTTTTCTAAACATGGCCACCATTACCCCTCATAGTTCCACACACATACACATACAATACACATCTAATACCAAACATGTGACTGCGTGTGCGTCTAATGGCTTCCCCTCTGATATTCTAAATTTGAATACAGTTAGATGATTGGTTGATAGACGTTGATTTGGAGGGTTTTTATTTGACATAAGTTTTATTATCTACTTACTTATCCCTCTCTGTGTGTGTTTAGATATACTAAGTACTAGTTTGTATAGTTAACAAAGACAGTAAGTAGTTTAGAAGAAGAAAAAACAAAACTTAGGTACCTATAGGTAATATAATAATTTTAATATAATATAATAATTTATTACCATAAAAAGCACTTCACAATATTTGTAAATTACACAGACCCCCACACTAGGCTATGCCTGTCCTGTGGGGATATTTAAATGGGATATTTTTATGCTTACTCATTTCGAATAAATTATTACTGTAGGTAACCTACTACTAATTACTACTGGCTCTATCTATGAAATAAATATTGTTATGTTAATTAATTAATACTTCAATCAGGTACCTAGGTACTTAGGTTACCTACTTTATATTACAATAGCATAAGTAGGTACCAACGTAATACATTTTTGGATATAACATAACATAATCATTCACTACATCATCTCTTTATAGGTAGTAACTGACCCCTAACTAAATTCGAAACTTGTAGGTATCTAGGGTATCAGTAATATTTGTTCATATGTTAAAAATATGTAGCACCTATAAGTACCTACGTAATAACTTATCGAGACTAGACAGCAGTTCGGTTTTTCGGTTGGCTGTATCAGTTACTATTTTCAAAACAACTAAGTACCTATGTTACCTAACCCTGGGCTATCTTAGGACTAGGCACTGTACATGAATACTTGTAAAGAAACCCAATTAATTATTTAAAAGAAATGAAGAGGTAGAGTACCTATATAAGTTCTTATACTTACTTAACTAAGTACTTACTCAAATAGAGCACCAAGGTAGAGCACTAAAAAGTAAGCTTACAAAAACAGAATTAACATTTAACGCAAAACCTTCAAGTGACAGTTACTACAAAAAAAAGACAAAAGAAATCGCGGAAATGTTTTTTCATTTACAAAAACATTATTTCTCTCTCACTCACACACAGACACACACACAAACACACGCTTCATATAATACAATACAAACACCGAATCGTCACGCACACATTGAACGCGCCCAATTTGAATTCCGAACGCGCACAGCACAGTTTCCGTAATGGCGGCACGGTCGTTGCCCTCACGTTTTGGAGGGCGCCGGTGACGTCACGCTGACCTGCCTCACGCCGGCCTTGAATTCGCGCCACAAATAATTTTGGCGGTTGTTTTGTTGGTGGTGTGTGTCTCCCCTCGCTGCTGTGACCGGATTCCGGCGGATATCATTTCGATTTCGTGGGTCGATGCTCTCATTCAAATGATGGGTAAGTAGGTTATTCTGTGCGTACCGTTTTGTACGTTTGTGTATATGAATACTTGCTGAAGTAAGTAGCTATATGGAGAAAGGATTTGCGTATTTGTTGCATTTTCGTTTTTAATGAAAACTAATGGACCGTTTTATAAAACCGATTCCTTCTTAGTGTTTTTCCTTTATGGTAGAGTAGATGCATAGAGAAGAAGAGATGTTTTGTGTAGATCCTAACTTAATCAGATATTTTTCGAATTTTGTACCAAAATAAGTAAAGTAGGTAGGTACTCAGTCGCGCTTATTTACATAAAGGTTAATAACTCTCTCCCTTCTAAAACCTAACCAAAGCCAAAGGGGGGAAATTTCACAAGTATTTTTTACCTTTCCTCGTTGTACTTACCAATATTAGGTACCTACTTATCCATGATAGAAGCCTTGCCTTGCAATGGGATAAGTATTACAGTTACAGATGATACCTTACCTATTAGACCCTCTGTATGAACTAAGTATGAATACCTAGCTTTATAAAGTCATTACTCTACCAAAGAATTCACATCCATCCAGTCATAATCTTGGTACATTAGCTTTCTTAATCACCGCAAATAAGTACGAAACGTTGTTTATTTTGAGAATCAACATTACAAATCGTTGATAAAAATACGATTCCTTATCTCAAATATGTTATCACTAGGTATTAGGAAATGAAAAGATTGTGAAATTCAAGTTCAATGACTTTGTTTACATTTTTTCAGTTTATTCAGATATGAAAAGATATCACTTAGTAAGTACTATTTCGTAAAAATTAAAAGTGTATTGAAAAAGTTTATTGTTCGAGATTAGGGCGTTTAAACAAACAAACTTTGTTTCTTTATTAATTAGTCTTCTTTATTTTAATCTCATTTAATTTAATCTCATTTCAAATCATAAACAGATTTGTTTAAAATTGACACATTTCTTAAGTATTTTGTAGTCTGGTGTACATACATAAGTATATTAATTTATAACCTGATTTACCACATTATGGGATTTATAGCGAATTTTCCAGAAAATCAAGATAAACGTGCACCAAACCGCACACAGGTTTTGGTTTAATCAAAAAGTGTCGTATCGTCTTCTGGGTTGTAAACTTTTGTACAGGTCTGATGGCAGTCACTCTACGTAGAGTTCTGACACCAAATTTGGTTAAACTAAAAATCTACCCCAATTAGAAATGGGATAAAGGTTGGGAAGAAGAAGAAAACGTGCCTAAAATCGAAGCTTACTAAAGTAAAAAGTTTTTCTTTTATAGTTTTTATAGTTAGGTATCATGGTTACTTAATAACACTCAAATTATTATGATTAACGGGATATTTACCATGTACTACATTATTTATTTCGAGATTCCGATATTCGGTTAAAGTTTTCCCTTTGTCTTGAGATTGACAAAACTCTTAAGTTTTTTAACATTACTTACATATTTTGTATTTATAAAACTTAACTAAGTATAATAAAACAGGATGTGTATGTCTGTTGGTAACTTTTATTTAGTCTAACTTTATTGCCCAAGGTTCGACTTTCGAGATAACAACAATTTGTCACCCAATAGATAGAGATAGCGATATTTGTGATAAGGGGTGTTGGAGCGAGACGGAAGATGGCTAGACGTGAATCAGCCAGGTTCAATGAACTTTAATTTGATGTATGTTGATTTTGTGGTTTCGTTTACTTGTAAACGTATTGGCAAATTAAATATCTACAGTTAGCACAGTACCTAAGTATCTATAGATAAGAAAAACGCGTATAGAGCCACCATATTTTCTGTGCCGATGACAGCGTCGCTGTAATCGCATCTTTTGGTTGTCAGTTTAATGAAAATGTATCCAAATGACATTAGAACCAAAATGACAATAGGAGCTTTCAATTTTGGTCGCTAGCACAGAAAACTTGGTAACTCTATATGTATGTTGACTCTAAGTAAGAATAATTTATTTTCCAATATACCTAGGCTGAAATAAAATATTTAGGTAAAACTATTTAGAACTTTCCAAAAAAAGGCCGAGAAAGTGTTGGCAGGATGATCTCGTCACCTTCGACAATAGCTGGTGGGAGACTGCGTAGGATAGTGAGAGTTGGAGATGTTTGGGGGAGACCTTTGCCCAGCAGTGGGACAGAACGTATCTACCTACCTATAGGGTTAGAAAAAAAATGAATTTCAAAAAGCTAAATCAATACTATCTTTCTAAGGGCTTATTTTTCCATCGCCAGATGACCTAACCTAACTTTTATTCGATGAATAAAATTGACGTTTGATAGTTTTTATATGAATTAACAGTCAAAATTCCAAATTATTCCTCAAATAAAGTGGGTTATCATATAATTTTAGATCCAGCCCTAAGTCTAAGTACTAAAAATGCTACCATTTTAACTGCATTAGTTACAACATTTCTTGTTAGTGGTCAAAATGTCATGATATATTTATTTATCCTCTTATAACTGCGCGTACGCAATTAGTACGCCATTGGATAGGGCAGTGACTTGATAACCGTTAGCCTTGGGTAGGGTTGGGACATTTTAAATTATGTTAGGGATGTCATAATACAGTAAAAATTCGCATTTAGAAAAGAATAAAGAAAGAAAGAATTTAGTGTGTTGATTACGTGTAGAGCCTTTACTGTAAGACTTATCTTCAGTGAGTGATAGGTCTTTGTCCTGCAGTGGGATCTTACAGAACGAGATGCTATTAGTAAGTATTAAGAGCAGAGATATTTTATAAATGTGATGTACAGTCTCGGAATGAAAAGGTTCGTCAATTTTCAAATTGATTCGTATAATGTGTCGCGAAAACATATTACATTTTGAAACTATGGTACAGAATAGACTCGGGTTAGGGAAAATAATGTTCTACTGCTCGATAAAATTCAAAATTATTCAGATCAGTGTTGTTTGACAGGATAAATATCTTGTCAACAAGATTTTTGATAAACTAAAACCTTCTTGTTGGTTCAACCTGTCATTATTATTTCTGTTAAAACTATTGTCAATTGGTCAATGTCTTCATTGCTAAATATCAAAGAGGTTTTTATATGCCGCGCGCACAAGGCAGTGTTTAAAAAAGGATAGAAAAATCAAGCAAAACTTTATTCGATAGCAAACGTCATTCTATTTATTTAAATGTTAGCATCACTGTTTCTTACATTTGTATGTTGGCACAATTGTTTCTTGCAATACTAGTGCAAGTGAAAACCAACTCTAAGGTGACAAACCTTTTCATTCCGAGACTGTACCTAATACACAAATCTTAATGGTCTTTCCTATCCAAAACTATGAGGTTCCATCACAGTTTTTTATAGAATAGGTAGGTGCAATAGAGCAGACGTACTTACCTACAACTTGGAAGAGTCAGAAGTGGGTTCATCATCAGCTCATATAATGTCTTCACCGAGGGACTCGAGCCTACCCTGAATTAGGGTGATTAGGCCTTAGTCTATCACGCTGGCCAAGTGCGGGTTGGTCGACTTCACACACAACCTTAGAATTTCTTCCCAGGTGTGTGCAGGTTTCCTCACGATGTTTTCTTTCACCGTAAGAGCGTCGAAATTAACTAATGAATTCGCAAATTGAAAACACATTGGTGTCGGGACTGGTGGGGTTCGAACCAGGCACCTTCCGATTGGAAGTCAACTGCCTTAACCCCTGCGCCACCGCTCAGATGTGGGTCGTCGGTCTTTAACGGATGACAGGACATTTGGAAGGGTATGGATTTGGGGTATAGCTCGGCTCCCCTCACTCACCATGCAAAACAAAGTATTTAGTTAGCTTTGTAACATGACGTCGATATTCAATGTATTACTTCTCCGATTGAGACTGATTGTGTTCAAATTAGGGTAGTAATCACAAATTCGCTGTACCGCGAAGATTCTGATGAAAAGGTATACCTAATCACTACATAGTATAAAACAAAGTCGCTTTCTCTGTCCCTATGTATGCTTAGATCTTTAAAACTATGCAACGGATTTTGATGCAGTTTGTTTTAATAGATAGAGTGATTTATTGGGAAGGTTTTTAGCAATTTTATCCCTATATTCCTACGGGAACGGGAAGTACGCGGGTGAAACCACGGGGCGCGCTAGTTAATAATAAACAAGACTGGATTCTACACCTGTGGTCCCCCAAAACACAATTTTGGTACCCCAGTCGAGAAATTCCGATCACAGTTTTGCTTAAGTATAGTTCAACTTTCGGGCACCTTGTATGACGTAAGACCTACGTATTTTGACGTTTTCAATAATAACCTAAGTTGTAGAAGTCAAGGGTTCGTTAACACTACAATTTTAAACCATCTGAATCAATAATATTGTATCTATATATTGATTTGGTACGTACAGTTAAACTAACAAATATATTTGTGTTTTTACGTAAATATGTTATTTATTTTATAGAGTAAAGTTTGTGTACAGAAAGTATTTAAGACTTAGGGAAATACCAACAAGAGAACTTTGTCTTCGAGTGCACTTAGGAAAATCTCTTTTTGGTATTTATAACATAACATAATCATTCACTCGATCATCTCATTACAGTAACTAACCCCTAAGTTCGTGACTCGTATCTAGGGTATCAGGAACTACGCACACGCTCATACACATACACACACACCCAAAATTTTTCATAAAACCTCTGCAGGACAAAGATTGTTCTGAAAATGATGATAAGTAGAGTAATTATCTATTAGTGCTATAGGGAGGAGAAATAATCGTTATCACCAATTTGCCTAATGCGTGGTCGTGATTTCAAACTTGCAACATGTTTTGAAAATAACAAGTTTAATCTAAAAATTGAACTTGGAACCTCCGATGGTCCTTTGTTTTAAACATTTTGGGTAATAGGTACTTACTTAGTCCTACATAAGTGATGTACATATCTGTAATATTTTATAATCTATGAATAATATTTTTATATGTAGGTACCGTTATTTACACAAATAAAAACTGTAACATTAAAACATATTTTTTGACATTCAAATAACAGCCGATAAGATGAAACTGTTTGTAAAAAATAAAAATAGATAATCGAGAATTCTGTAGTGAGAATAAAAAATAGTAGATACGTACTTACTATTAAAAATATGGCGAAGATATTATTACTTATGTGTTTTTTTTTTATCTTATCTTTTATCTAGAGAAATTATTGATATCAATTTAAAAACTGAGTAATTCATTGATTGGCTGTTTTTTTTCAATGTACAACATGTTTCAAAATAGCTGAATCAAGTTTAAAACCATGGAATTATGGAAATATGTCCATAATAACAATGTATTAAGAAGAAAATTGTGGATATTAATCCCATAAAGTAGTTTTGTTTTATATTAAGTTGGCAAGTTATCTAATGAAAAATGGAAAAATATGGGAATTACCGAAATATTGTGGTCTACCATGATTCACTAATTAAATCAACAGTCATTGTTGGTTCTTTACCTAAATCATCATAATATATATTGAAGTTTATTCTATAATTACGTCATTTGTAAATGCATGCACTTACTACATACGTTTTTTAAACATTTACTAAATTATATTGATAGAAGAAAATTGTGTTTATCCTAGTTCTAACAAGGGCTATCTCTCACTGGGGAAGTACCATACTGTCATATTTCATCATCATCATCAGCTCATATATGTCTCCACCGAGGGGCTCGAGTCTACCCTGAATTAGGGTGATCAGGCCTTAGTCACGCACAGGCCGAGTGCGGGTTGGTCGACTTCACACACAACCTTAGAATTTCTTCGCAGGTGTGTGCAGGTTTCTGAACGCAATCTTATACTGTAAAAGTATGATATTTTATTATTATTTTCTTCGCAAGTGTGTTGAAAAACGTTGTATGGTACACGCGTGTATTGATGATTACTATCCTCGGCTATCTTCAGACCCTCGCCTGACGGCTCGGGCCTCAATAGCGCTGCGGCGGTAAGCACCAACTTTTCAAACTTATACCATAAATTACTATTGGATCCCTTTCATGACCTCGAAATGTCTATGTATTATTTGTATAGATACAATACTTAGATTATATAGGTGACTAGATATACATAAGAAAGTGTTATTTGGTTAGTATGCTTCTTTATCGCAGGCGCGCTGTTTTGATAAAAAATATTAAAACGATATGAAGTTCGTTCAACTTTGTAGTATAGTATTACAATGAACATTACTCATGAATTTGTTAAAGATAAGTTCAGTCACTTTTCAAATTCATAATCTATATAAAGTCACCAAGGTTTCTTCGTTTTCTGTGCCGGTGACAGCGTCGCTGTAATCGCATCTTTTGGTTGTCAGATGATTGTCAGTGTAATCAAAATGTATCCAAATGACATTATAGTCAACATGAAAATAGGAGCTTCCAATTTGGCCCGCCCCGGCACAGAAAACTTGTCGACTCTATTAGTATATTTGGGTTCTAAAAACATTATAAAACTCAGTTTCAAGAAAGAAGAAAGAATGTACCTCCTAATTGGCTTTTCTTTCTTCATTATTTAGGTACGTCACAATTAAGCTGTTAATCGCCAATCTTATGCTACGCTAGTTCTCATTATAATACTTCTTCTTCTTCTTTCGTGTCAATGGCCACAAAAAAGATAAATCTATACTTAACTAAATATTCCCGGACCAAAATCCAGCTACACCTACACCAGAGCTAGTTGCCTTCATCAGGTCTTCTTGAGTGCAGGTGTAAGGGCACAGCGGGCACGACATTAAGTGGGACATATCCTGCTTTGGAGCACCACAGTCACAATTAGATTCACTGGAATAACCCCATTTCACCAAGTTTGACCTGCAGCGACCCACACCGGTATTATACTGTGCTTATGTTATAATGTCCTCTGTAAATTAATCTGTAAATAAACTTTAATTGAGATTTTGGGATTAATTTAAGTATATTTATTACCAACTTATGTTTGTTATTTACTCTACTTACTACTAATACTATTCGTCCCCCCTGTAGCTAAATCGTCAGTGAAAAAGACACCTTTTCGTCTGCAGCGGGATCCTCCAGTATACACATTAAAGTATTTTATGAGTCACAATCTTTTCTGTGCCGGAGACAGTTGCTGTAATCGCATCTTTTGGTTATCAGTTTACTGAAAATGTATCCAAATGACATTAGAGTCAAAATGACAATAGCAGCTTCCAATTGTGGCCGCCGGCACAGAAAAGATTGTGGCTCAACAGTTATAATTCTACTAATATTATAAAGCCGAATGTTTGTTTGTGTGGATGTATGGATGTTTGTTCCTCTTTCACGCAAAAACTACTGAATGGATTTTAATGAAATTTGGTACAGATGATCCTCATACCTAGGAATAACACATAGGGTAGGTGATTAAATAAACGTCTGTAATTGAGCGATAACTTATTGCCCACCACAACCAAATGACAACATGTTGTCATGTCTATTTATAACTCCCGAAATTCGTTCCCCTTATCTGCGGTTTGAAACATAAGGATAAAGGAACGAATTAATATTTGGTTATTGTTTTGTATGAAGGAATATTTTTTTAAAATATATCCTACTTCTATACCAATATATTTATTAGATTTGTTTATAACGAATAGGCTCAAAACTACTGAACCGATTTCAAAAATTCTTTCACCATTAGAAAGCTTCATTCACCCTGAGTAACATAGGCTCCCCGTATTCCCACGGGAACGGGAACAGCGCGGGTGGAATTATTTTATAAATGCGAAAGTATGTGAGGATGTTTGGATGTTTGTAACTCTTTCACGTAAAAATAATACTCAATTGATTTAGATGAAATTTGGTACAGATATAGTTTTTATAGTTATCATGGTTATTAGCACTCAAATTATTATGATCAACGGGATATTTACCATGTACTTATTTACTGGTACAGATGTTCCTTATAACTAGGAATAAGTAATATTTTGGGGTTTTGTCCTAAATAGTACTTAATGTGAGTGTATGAATCTGTGTGCTTAGTTTCTGATACCCTAGACTAACGGCCTATTTCACGACCTTCAAGTGAACTTACTCACCAATTACAGTTAGATTTGTCTCTTTCTTACTTTATATCAAGTGACAAAGACAAAACATGTGAGTAGGTACTCGGAACTTTACTTGAAGATGATGAAATAGGCGCTTAGACTAGTCTAAACCTAGTTATGAATTAGTCGCCATAATAAAGATTACTTACTTATGGAGTGACTATTATAGAGAAAGACGAAAGCTTTAGCTAGGTGTCTTACGATCGCGAGGTTGTGGGTTCGACCTCCAAACATTGCAATATTGACTTGAACAGACAGACAGACACAAGCATATTTAGCTTAGTAGGGTATAACCTATAGGCATCTTACTATACTAAGTAACTTATGCACTTATTAAATTAATATAACGACTTCACATTAAATGAAACAGCTTACCAAACATCTGATCAAACAAAATATTTGTTATAAGATAGAGGGAGACAGAAAACTACAATTATATACGTGTAAAAGAGACAGCTATACAGACCATGACCTTAGTTAACACGACATGTGATTACTGGTCAGTTACGGGTGCGCCAAAGTTCACCTAAAATTTCAACTCCGATAATTGGAAATCCGAAAATTTTCTTCCTAACATTTTTTATCCTAACAATCGCAACTCCTAAAATCTTTGTCACTAATGTTTTAATTCCGAAACATTCAACTGCATAAAGTCAGTAGCAATAAACATCTTTTACACTTTTATTTGTTTTCCTATACTTTCTCAACATAACCATCGTTCATACTATTATTCAAAGTCAAATCTTTTTTGTTTAGATTTATTTTTATTTATTATAATCAATATTATATACATAAATTTTTCGTAACTTTGTTTTTACATAACATGTAGGTATAACATATAACGCACGAGCCGAGCGAGCAAAACCAGAGTCCTGCTCCAATCATTCAGTCAAGTTCCAGTAACGAATCGGTCCTATTCCTAATTATTGGTTTAGGTTATGTTAGAACTGTGACCCCAACGCACGAGCCGAGCGAGCGTAGCGAGCGTGCCGCGGCAGCGGCCGGCGAAGGGCCAGAACCGAATTGGTCCTTTAGTTATGGTTATGGTAAACTCCCAGGCCATAAGCATAACCGTAAACGAGTCGTATAATAATCATTAAAACTATAAATATCATCTTCTACCCACATATATTTTTTATTACACTTAGTAAATGTTTCTTTCTGAGCATGAGTGAAAATATTATGGTAAGTATGTTTAGGGATAAAAGCGTTATGATAAAAAACAGTAGGAGTTTAAATATGTTTACATTAACGATGTTAGTAATTAAAATTTTCGGACATATCAGTGTTATGAGCATCGTCGGTAGCACTACAAATAGTATGAATTAAAACTTTAGGATGAAAATTTTTAGGAAGAATGATCATTCGGACTACAAATAGTTAGGAAAAACATTTTCGGGTAAAGAACTTTAGGTGAGCCAATATGGACCCGTCAGTTACATATAAGATTATGTTATCATTGACGTGCCGAATTTTTTGGTTAAATTTTGTTATCGAGTTTTTATCGCGTAAATAAATAATAAACAGTGTTTTTGTATTCGTTTTTTGATAACGGGTTAGTTATAAAAATAGTTAGGTAGGTAAGTTACATAAATGAGTTCGTTGTTTTAATTTTTGGTGGAATTTTGATTGTTCTTTACAGAAATGTGACATAAACATTTTAATTTAAGAAGTATATTTATAACGACCTCGATGGCAGAGTGGTCACCATGCCGAACTGCCATCCATAAGGTTGCGGGTTCGATTCCCGTGCGGGGTGAATATTTGTGTGAACCACAAATGTTTGTCTCAGTCTGGGTGTGTGTGTCAATGAGTGTGTGCGTAGTTTCTGATACCCTAGATACAAGTTTCGAACTTAGTTAGGGGTCAGTTACTGTAATGAGATGATGTACCTAGTGAATGATTATGTTATGTTATGTATAATTTTGTTTTATTTCTACTTTTAGTACCAGCCTACATATTCATTTTTCAAACATCAGCTTTACCTTTTCGCTGTAAAAATGCGTAGAACTGCATACCACCGTGAGCCGACATTGGGAGGACCCTGCTCAGAAGGACATCTGCTCTACCTAGCTCTACCTAGATCCTATGTTCGACTCCTACCCATTCAATTTTATTCCTAAAAAAATCTCGGTCAGATAAAGCAGATGCCCCTATAGACCTCTAAACCATACACAAACAGGGCTCTCTATTAATAATATTACTATAACTTTAATATCTACATACATATACCTAGAGTCACAATCATTTCTGTGCCGGCGGCCAAAATTGGAAGCTACATTGTCATTTTGATTCTAATGTCATTTGGATACATTTTCAATAAACTGACAACCAAAAGATGCGATTACAGCGACGCTGTCACTGGCACAGAAAAGATTGTGACTCAATAAGGTAAATTGAAAGTAAAAGCCCACACACACACACACACACATACAATAATGACCTTTCCCAACACAATGGCCGTTGACGCCCGAATCCAGAGGTCAATGACACCCGACGGCCGAATGAGCGATGCATTCGACAATTGCAATTTAAAAATAAAAATCACTTTCACTTACTCTGTGGTGAATTTATGTTGGGCCATGGAATTACTGCATAAGCTTCGTGGATAGTTTTTTGGGTGTCTGTGTATTTTTTTTCAGATTTGGTGGTTTTTAATAATGAGTTTACAATAAAATAGGTTTACCTAATAAAAATAACATAATTCTATAAGGTTACGACGAGATAATTTGTCTATGGCAAACAGTATGGACAAGAATGGACATAGACAAAAAAATAAACATAGAATAAGGATCACGACACAGATTCTCTCTGGTCTCTGATTTTAGATATCACCTGCGTACCTAACTAGTTATCTTTCCCGTGGGCATACCGGGATAAGATATAGGCTACTAGGCACGTTACTCTCTGGAAAGTAAAATGTCTATTAGTGAAAGAATTTTCTTCGGAGCCTATTGAAAAGAAACAAACAATCAAATCTTTCCTCTTTAAAATTTTAGTACCTACTTAGATTAGCAACCTAGATTAAAATTTCGTATTACCTATAATGAAATTAAGTACTAACTTCACACACATTTTAGATTTGATTAAAATTAGGCCACGTCAGGTTTTTAGGTCCGATAAGAGACGATTTTTAGTGGCTTATTTTATGACCGATTTTTGTAGGCAAACCTTATTATTGCCTTACAATTTTTAATGTTCGAATAATGAAATAAAGTTAGTAATAAATTAAATTTTATGATACATTTTGGAATTTGAATTTAGAACAATCATAGTTTTAGTTAAGTTTACTGATGTGCCTAATTTATAAAATTTAATGATACATTTTGGAATTTGAATTTAGAACAATCATAGTTTTAGTTAAGTACCTACTTAGAATGATTTCTGATGTGCCTAATTTATAAAATTTGATGATACATTTTGGAATTTAAATTTAGAACAATCATACTTTTAGTTAAGTAGAATGACTTATGATGTTTCTTTTTTTATAAAATTTAATGACACATTTTTCAAATTTGAATTTAGAACAATCATAGATTAATTCAAGTTAAATTTTGTGATGTTCCTTTTTCATCTTATGACGTGTCAGCCTACTAATTTGTTCTCATCTAAAACATGCTTTTTAAATCCAGTTATTTAACTTAAAAATGAATAATAAACACATAAACAGTATTACAAAAAGGTAAACAATTATTTTATGTTCACGTTTTATATAAAAAACCTTATAAATTGTTAAGTATATAAGTATTACATCAATACATATGTGGAACGAACGCACCAATGCATTTATTAATGACAAAGTTATGTGAAGGAAAACCAGTTTTCAAATTAAGTTTCCTTACTGAGAATTATCAGGAAATTGTGTCCTCTTAAATGCATTATTTTAAGTGTATTATATTGAAGATTTGGAATAGGTTTTGACACTCTAAATGTACCTACATACATACATACATACTAAGTACATACATACTATTTAAAGCTACGTATCTCTTGAAAATTTGACTACTTTATATTTTATTTGGCCCAGCTTATTCTTTACGGATTCCTTCCCAATTTTCCTTCTTAATTATTTTTTCCTTCTTCTACTCTTCACTTAAGAAAGATAAATTAATAAGACTTTGTACAGACGTCTTCCATCTTAGTCTTCTGTGATCACGGGTTCTGTAAAGAATCCGAAACGTCAGAAAATGTAAAACAAAATACAACCACGACAAAAATCCGTTTAAGTGTTTTATTTCAATAAATTAATAAGTTAAATCAGAGTATTTTTATTTTAATGTGTAAGCTAAGCAGTATCAATTCAGATCGGTAATTAGCAGAATAAATTAAAATAATACTTATATTAAATATGTGTGTGTAAAGAAACGTCTAGATCTAGAATTGATCATAAACATAACGTAATTAATACATAAGATTGTAAATAGATTATTATTATGTACATATTAAATTTCCTTATGTATGTATGTGTTTATAATAAAACATCCATTACTGACTGACTGATTTATCAACACACATTAAAAACTGTTTTGGCTAACATTTTCAGGCAGATACGTTCTTTTCTTTTTTGTTTTCTTCGCGGAAAAAAAAGAAAAACTGCGCGGGGCATTTACCTAGTCACCGCATACTTATTGCCTATTACAAAAATCATCAAACTTACGATTTGGGTCACAAAAATATTAATATAAGTACGTATTTCTAGTTTTTTTAAACATTTTGTCCAAAATTCCTTATTTAGCTAGAATGTAAATGAACAAAAGAACCGATCTCATTATATCACACGAGTTTAAGCGAATTAATTGTTATGCATAATCAAAAACTAAAATTTCATTATGTAAACAATATTTTTGTTAACAATGCAATTTCGGAAGTAGGTTACAAATACAACCGATTTGTATTGTAACCTACATTTGAGTCGAAACTTTTGAAAATGGAATTGAATTGTTTCTTTTATTTTAGAATTTAATAGGAAAAAAGAAAATATTTTAAAAGATTCAACTAAACAATCCTAATTTTTTAAATTAGGATTGTTTAGTTGAAATTTGAAAATAGAACGTAGATTTCTACACGTTTCGTAATTAATTTGGTATTAAGTTTAATTTTTAAAAATAGAATTTAAAGTGAAATCAATTTGACTAATTTTTGTTTACCTATTTACATATGAAAATAGAACCTATTTGGTTGAATTGGTTCTAATTTTAAAATGATTTATTAAAACAGTTGAATTTGCATTTTTGAATGATTAAATTGGAAACTAATATTAATACATTTACCTTGGAAAAAATAAGTAAGAAAATAAGTACTTACACAATATTTTAGAAAGATTACTTACCTACTAGGTACGTACATAGGTGCATAATAAAATAAGCAAAGTAAATGTCAAGAGTTTTAAAGAGTTATATAAATAATATCAATTGTTTTGTTTTGGAGATGTAAGTAAGTAAGTAAGTACTTACTTTATTCCTTTTATTGACTTTACTCGACTTTACTTGAAATGTATATTCATAAATTCAATCAATGATAAGTTTGGTTCCGTGTGTAACGTCAATATCTACGTACATCAAAGCACCTGAACGTTGCATCTAATTATCTGTATGTCAAGGCCGAAATTGTATGTTATGTGCAGTTGTGATTGAAACGGGAGTCGAGTCGGCCTTCAACTGCTTTGAGATGGTGCCAATCACACTAATTGTTCACTCGGTATATAGGACTGACAATTACATTTCATTTGGGCATTGACATTCTAAGAAATACTTACTAACTAGGTACTTATATTACAAAGAAAATTGTGTTGTTTTAATTTAAGTGTTTGCGTAAAACTAGGTCGATAAAAATTGAAACTAACAATGATTAAATTGAAAGAGTTTATAATAGTAATTGCATTCACTTATTTGACCTACATTAAGCGCCCGTACTTTATAAGGGTTTAATAAAGATAAATTATTATAGCAAATATTTATATGAGACGAACAATGGACAATGGGTAGGTATCGATTGTTTCCTCTATCGGTAGATATTTCACTAAAAATATATGACGTGATCCGAATGGCCCTTTGGAGCGCGCAGTTTTTACAAGTCGCGAGTAATTGATATAGAATTACATCGGTCACACGTCCTACGGCGCGGGCGAGCCATCGGACAGTTTATTGACGCCACAATCGTCTGAACTTGGAGTTTAAGCCTCTGTGAATGTCATCTAGCCTCAGTACAAGTGCAGTTCCGTGCATGTATGCACGATCTATGCACCGCGCGCGCCCGCCATACAACCAAACGACCAATACACTTTACTACAAAAATATCTACATTTAATACAAGATGACAGTTCAAATTCAAATTTCAAATGTTCGAATTTAGAAGTGAAATGTTCGAGCAGTGCATGCGGGAAAGAGACGGTTATAGTTTGTCGTGTCTGCTATTTCGGTGACGTCGGCCGGTGCATAGCGAAATAATAATGAAAAGTGGCATTCTGTGGCATTCAGTAATTTCGTTGTGTTTACGCGCTGTGCTAGTTTATTTGGTTGATGGCTTTGTTTTTCCGAGCGGTGTATCTCGGCGGGAGCGTGGCGCCCTCTGCTAGACACACACGCCTGTGATGCTGTCAAAACAATACAAACCTCGTGATACACAGTTGTTTTCATGAATACAACAGAGGAACTCCGATGGACATGTGATAAAATTAATAATGAGTTTTTGGCGCGAAGAAACTGTGGCGTATTCGTGAGGCGGAAAATTGTTGTAGCGGTGTTTTTTTCCAAACTTAACCTAGGACAATCTTCAGTTGCGCGCGAGCTGTGTTCGCACGCGCCTCGCCTCCCATCCGACACGAGACCACACGAATATACACCGAGCGGACCCCGCGCCACCGCCATTGTCAATCCCGCCAAATTCATAATTCGAACTTTATCCGAATGTGTATGAAACGTTCCAATTTCGAATGTGGACGAATAGTGCAACACCGCGTTCGATGACCTCATAAAGTGAAACTATATTTTTCTTTCACTTCGCTCAATTTTGTGATGTAGGACATAACATAGTGCCTTCTATGTACAAATACAAACTTGGAATTTTGTGATGATATAGTGCAAAGTAAGATATAAATAGGTTTTAATTGTTTTAAGTGAACTATAATTATTTACTTACTATACGAACTGGAGGGACATTGTTTTCATATGGACAAATGGTGCGCCAACTCTAGGTGAGTGTCTTTTAATATTTATAACAAATAAATAATGATGCGCCGTAAATAACTAATATTAATTTGCTGTCAAGTCTGTGTACGCCAATCTTAATCTATGAACTTGATTGGAACCCCACTGAAGTGAGCAGATGGTCGGTTGCATTCCTAGATTGCGAGTGCAAATTCGCGTATGTGCGTATCGGCAACTTCACATGTGTGAAGGTACAAGCGAAACACGCCCTTGAGGAAGGTTTAATTGTTTATATGTGGGTCGGAATCGCTTGTACGATATAATTTTGGGTTGACGAACTTATGAAAGATATTTTTGTTTAGCAAAAGGCATATGAGTGTTATTGCACCGGGTTGCCTTGCACAGACCGTTGGCCTTCGAGCTATCACCGGTTTTATCTATACCTCCATGATTTTACGTTTCAATATACAGTTAACTTGTTCATTCTATTTTTGTATTTTGAATTAAGAAGTAAATAAAAGCTCGAAGTTGAATGGGTCCGATGTTCGAATTTTAAATTTTGAATTTCGGGTCCATTTGACGTTTGAATGGAATGGATGATGTATGGTTGGAAAATGAATCAAACTTTATTTTTGTTTTACTTGTTTCAGTTAATTTATTTATCAAATTCCTATATAGGTAATATCCTTTTATTAGTTACATTTATTTAACTTAAATTTACCTACCTATAAACACTACGTAACATAAGCTTAAGGAAACTTATCAACTCATTACTGTGACCTTTCTCAGCGTTCGGTCAGAGTTTATATAAACACATTATACCTATGTACTTATGTATATAAGGTAAGTATATTGCAGCGGAATACAATAAGAATTTTAATGAATATTGATCAGTATTGCATTAAGTATTCAATTAACTATTTATTATGACGAGAAATTTTTAGAAAAACGTGTTCTAAAATTTTACTCATAAGTTCGATTCGTTCAAGTAAGAAAAGCTTACTTAAAAATCTAAGCTCTTGTCTAAATAATACGTCTGTCTTACCCATGTAATATCCGTTTAGAATATTACATGGGTAGAATTAGAATCTCAGGATAAATAGTATCCATGGATATTCCTTTCTGTACCCCTACAACCTTACATGCAAATCAAGACTATCTGTTTAGTAGTTACGACGTGAAAATGTAAGAAAACACATTAGTTTGGATAAAGATGGTAGGTACTTAAGTAAATATTAATTAGAGAAAACAAGTAACAATAAGGTCAATTTTAAAACTTATGTAAATAGTGCTAACGGTTTTTCAAAATTTGACATTAATTGATGACATTTCAACTTTTCCGCTGACGGTACCATTATTAATTACCTCCTCTAATTCGAGTTTGAATTTGGAACGTGGCATGCAACGTTCAATTTTCAATGTGCTCACATGACATTTGTTTTAGTTTTTTTTTGCTTACGTCGTTTGTATATCGAATATTAGGGTTTGTCACGGAAGTATAAACACCAATTTAGTTTAATTTATTTGAATAAGGAAAGTTTAACTCGTAAAATATTAGTTTTAAGGACAGGAAAAGACTTTTAATAATATTTTGGGTGCAATACCTCATGTTATTATTTTTCCTATCGAAGTACTTACTCAATTGATAAGTTATGAAACGTAAGTATATTTTTCTACTTCCGTGGTTGAAGATAGTAATGAGTGGTCCTTATGTTTTAATTGTGAGTGTTACCATTTTCTTCGCCTCAAATACCTTAATTTATTACACACTACCCATTATACTAAGTAGCTGTTTTGTCAGCTTAAAAAGCTTTCAGGAACTTTGATAAAATGTAAGGTACTGAAGCTTACCTCAAAATAACAAACTTTGTAATACAAATACAACGGTTAAATTTTTGATAATATTAACATGACCAATTAGGGAATTTTGGGAATAAAACAATAATTGAGGAAAATATTAATAAGAATGACGTCAACGATGAGACTTGGTAAACAATTGTAAGGAATTTAGGTATTTTTGGTAGCAAACTACCAAATGTTGTTAAATTATATTACGAAAACAGGACAAAAGATTTTACGGAAAATATTTGGTTTCAAAGAACAATTTCGAAATTGGAACGTCTTTAAATTGTTTAAGTTAAGTATTTAAATTCTATAATGTATTCTGAATTTCAACTTTAGCTATGATCTCACATTTTAAAAATCATATTTTAAATCTCGAATTCATCGAAATTCAAATTTAAAAACTAAACAAAATAAACTAAGTAACAATTTTAAAATAGAACAATATTACATCCTGGTTTGAATGATTCATTAGCTGATAGTCTAATTTAAATTTGGAACAGATTTGCTTCATGTGGTGTAAAAATGTATTGTATTTTGACTTGATTATTTAATCATTTTTTCTCATGTCTATTTATGATTTATTTAAATCATTGATTGTATTCCGTAGTTTTATTGTGATCTTCTTACTTAGACATGTAGCATGGTATAGATTGATGTAACTACTTAGCTCGGCTGTAAGTATCGTTCTATTAGATCTCACGGTAGACCAAATTGCCTCTTTCTAACTGATGATATTATTAGTACAGTGAGAATGATCAGCTATTGTCATTGGATCACGTGAGCATCTTTGACAAATAGCAAATACCTATGCGTTGCTTAAACCAGAAATGAGGTACCTATGACGTCGATATAAGTAAGTATACTTTTTGTTGAGTTTTATTAAGTACTTAGTCATAAGGCCTTGATTGCTGACGTAGGTTCGTGAAATAAGTTTGTACTAAGTAAGTAGGCACATGAAGGTAGGAAAAATATTCAAAAATGTCGAATGCACTGTTAGTGATTCAGCCTTCATTTTCATTACTGGTTGAACATTAAAAATGTTACAAGAAACCTAATCTACTTTTGTCATGCTAACCACTAAATATCGACCCGGGTCTAAAATGTCCAAACGCGAGTTTTAATATTTTAGGGGTGGGCAATTTGGGACATGCACAATCGATACTAACCAGAGTGTCATGTTGTACCAATTGCGGGGCTGCCAGAACATAATTACTTAGTGGGTTGTTATTTTTTAATTATTTGTTGTGTGTATTCGGAATAAGATTATTGGAAAACGAATTATAAGTGCTTTAATACTTTACGTACAGTTTTGTTTAAAGATTTTATTTTTATGTCTTGATGACAGCTAATAGATGAGAATGGAAGAGAAAAACGTATTGTGCCGACAATCTGGGATAACGGCAGGATTACTTACTTAGGTAGTTATGTGGTCATTTACAAGCATCAACTTGTAGAATAAACTCAAACCCAATCCATAAAACAAATAAAAATTATTTACTTTCCAATAATTGCTTTCTTATGAATTTGTAACTAATCATCCATCTAAATCTATAACACACTATCACTATATTGATATTTTTCAGACAAAACGCAACGTATTACAAAATATTATGTAATCTATAATACTGTAAGCTTACTAATCCGTATTGCATTAAAACTTTTCAACCCATTACCTTCCAATATAAAATCATTCCCTATATAAAAGCTGCCAACGTACAAATATAGCTCTATAAACCTTCACTGCACTCCTAATACGTAATTTTATAGTAAGAAAAGTCATCATCCCAGAACCAAGATGGCCGCCTAGTTTTTTGTCTTTTCGCTAACGGCCAAGCGAATGTTAGAACCTGTTTCTTACGTTTCATACACTTAACCTTGTCATTAGGCTCGCCAACTCATTTTGGAATTTAGAATCGGTCCGCCATATTGGAGATTTATAACAGCACATTTTAGACTCTAAGATTAAAGTAATAAAGTGTAAATTAGCACAGCAGTAACTGACCAATATGTCGTTATAGAATGTGAATTTGAAATTTTTCGTCGCACTGTAATGATCCCCTCCCATAGACAAGTACAGTGACATTTGTAAGAAAGTTAATGTTCTAGTTTTTCATAGATTATTTGTAGATAATTTGCTTGGTGCAAAAAATATTAAGTATCCCTTTAATTTACAGGTTTTTTCTGTATCTTTTAAGGTATTTTATTTAAGAAAATTCTCATAAGTAAGTATTAATTATTTTGTTATTGTATTTCATAAGAAGATATTTATAATTAAATGTAGGTAACTAGTGTTATGTATAAGTATGTATAACTAATATCTAACAGATACGTAAACAACACTTACACTATTTAATTTTATTGCATGTTTCTTTCAATTTTATTTATCTTGTATCTTATCGTAAGTCTAAGTACCTATATACTAGATACTAGTTTTTACATGATCACATCCATAAATAGAATTTTTAATTAAACCCAACTAAATTGAAGGATAATTAACAAGTTTTAAAGATTACAAGGTTGAAATATCTTGCGTGCTATCTGTCAGTTCATGATGCAAGGTACCCTTATCAATAGCACCCTTTCGTAAACGTCACCAGTGTAAAATGACCTTTTAATGTGTGTTTGTTGTTTAGTAACGCTACATGCGCGGGAGTTCAATGATAAATTGACAAGTGAAGCTACCGAACTGTGCCGATTGTATCCGAACGTATCTAATATGGCGGCCCCTGCGTCACGGTTTTGAGGTTAAGGTTTGACATTTCCAGCCGTTCTAAACAACAACATTGACACCCGTCGTGACCTCTAATACCGAAGTAGTTAGGTTCATTTTGGCGTGACAGGTGTCATGTAATCTTGTATGGTAAATGGCGGGCTGTCAGTTGTCATTTTCTTACACTAGGTCTTGATCTTTACATTGAATTTGCGTCTGTTAGACTCTTATTTGACTAAGTATGTGTTTAGCGCATGCGTAATTCTCACGGATCCGTTCGCTTTGCCATTATTGCAGTTTAATAATGGACTCGGTGCTGGGACTGGTTTTTTATTTCTTTTTATTCCGTTTGAGGTCAGTCACCTTGAGATGCCGACTTTAGCATTTAAACTGTGATGATATCACCATATTTTTATTAAACTATTTTTAAAATTAACAACTTAACAAGTCGTACAAATTAACTTAATTAAACTTTTTGATTTATCAAAAATAAATGTTGAAAAATCTATTGTCATTAGATTACCACAACTTTGGGGTAAAATTTAGAACGTAGCAACACTGAACAAAAGAAAAATTTTAATTTCCTTACTTATTTACAAAATAAATCGATTTTCGTATCGAATAATAGGTTATCGAGTACAAAATATCGTATTTGGTTGATGAATTTAAGTGTTCTGATATCCATTGGTCACGTCCGAGAAACTCCGTAAATCGAAACGTATTAAAACAATGCGTTCTTATCACTGCGATTATGGCGGCAACTCGAAACTGGGCCAGTAAAATGCTGCTCGCCGGTGCACTGTGTCTGGTGACACATATAGCGATAAATTAGGGACTTTACATTTTTTTGAAACAGAAAATCAAAGATAAATAAACTATTAAGTTTGAATGTTTTATTTTATTTAGAAATTTTAGTTATTTTTTTCTTTGGTTTGGAGAATTTTTACGTCATAGGAAATTTTATCTTAAAACTTAATAACCGCTTATTGTTTTTATGTAAGTACCTGTAAATAGCTAATTAAGAAGTCATTAAAATACTCGAATAATCAGTAGTACTTAGTACTTACTACACAACTAGTAACTACGCATTTTTGAGTCATGCATGAGAACCGTGGCAGATTTTGTTGTTTGTGCAGTCGATGAAATTTATTTCTACTTTCTTAGTATTAAGTAACTACACACATCAAAAGTGTCTAGGGATCAACATATATTTTTGCAATAACTTTTCTCCTGATTGATATTAATTAAAATTTTCTTTAAGGATTCATCAAATAAAGTGTTTTCGTTTGTCACAGTAACGATAAACCAAGTCACCTTTGCATTAATAAAGAAATTTGCCATTTTCCTAATAAAGGGATTTTTGACATTTGAACCACTAACATTAAAGTTCGAAAAAAAGACTGAAATAACAGTTTTCTTTAAAATTTTATTGGGTAACTTAAACAATTAATAATCCGTGTTTCTACCGCGAACACTAACAACACAAGAACATCGGTTTGGCATACTCAAAATGAGTTCATCCAAATCACGCTGTGGAATGGCCGCCCATGTTCGTTGCAACAACAAAAAAAGGTCTTCTTGCGACTGGATACCCTCCATATTCGGCAGAGCTCTTCTCTGTAGCATATCCCATGCATGCTCAATCGGGTTCAAGTCTGGCGACTGAGCAGGCCAGGGCAGGACATTGATGTTAGCTGCGGCGAGAGTCTGTCTTACAACTCTTGCGGTGTGCGGTCGTGCATTATCATGCATTAACTGAAATAAGGGACCGATTTGCACTTGTAGAGGAACGATGACGTCTGATACAATCGTCTCAGCATAAATTTGAGCGTTGAGGTTGCCTCTGATCCAAATCAACTCAGTTCTTCCGCCGATCCAAATACCCGCCCATACCATGATGGTTCCACCACTATAAGGATGGACTTCCTGGCAGGATTTTAATCGCTGTTGGCGTCCAGGGGTTCTCCAGTGTCGTATACGTCTTGTATCCGGTCTCATACCAAAACGAGACTCATCAGAAAAGCACACGAAACGCCATTGTTCTTCTGCCCAATTTCTGTGTTCAAGAGCCCATTGATATCGAATCCTACGATTGTGCATTGCTATAGGTGGTACCCGTAGCGGTCTTCGGGAATGAAGGTTCACTTCATGCAAGCGGTTTCTGACTGTTTGGTCGCTAATTAAGTTCCCTGAAGAGTGATGAAGCCGCACGGCTAACATCATGGCGGTTATTGTTGGAGCTCTTCGAGTTAAGATTTGAATGTATCGGTCTTGTCTCCGTGTGGTGCAGCGATACCGTCCTCCATGGCGCTCAGCCACGGTACCAGTGCTTCGGTAACGTGTCCAAAGTCGACTGATAACACTCTGACTTGTATTCAGAGCTAAAGCCACAGTACGTTGCCGGGAACCAGCTTCTATCATTCCCACGGCTCTGAGCATTTCTTCCCTGCTTAAATGACGTCGCCGCTCCATAATAACGTTGGTTTTAATCAGTAGTAGGGAAACAGTAGCACTAATAATGTCTTCAATGCGTTGTATGTTTTTATAGGGAAAATATTGACAGCTGATTTTCATCTTTTACTCGAATTTGATTCACAGTTCCTGATTCAAATTATGAAATGCACCAAAAAGGATCCATATAAATTTATAAAATCATAAATTTATTACAAAGCCACATCTCAATCTCAAGAAATCCGCATAAAAATGCTTGATCCCTAGACACTTTTGATGTGTGTACTTAGGACTAAGAAAGTAGAAAGAAGAAGTTACTTCGATTGAATTAAATAAATGTCTATGGAATCTTTAATTTTCTTTGCCATTCCACTTCCTAATTAAAAAAAATACACCTATGTATTATCTATTCTGTGACACAATTAGGCACTGGCGACATTTTAGAGCTCACATATTTGTGTTCTCAATTTTAAAATCCGTTCGTGGAACACGAAAAGATAACAAAAATTTCCGCGCCAATTCCGGGGAAGGACACTCGAGCTGTTGTTTGAATTTCGAACGATTTCGTGTAACAGTTCACTATTGACGTTGTTTTACACTTTAATACACATTTGACACGACAATTGAAACTTTTTGTGTCAACCTATTTGGATACCAAATTGATGCAAGGAGGTTTGGTTTCAATAAATTATTCAACCTTTTTTTAAATGTTTTTTTTTCTCATTGATTTCCCAAAATTTTCACTCACACATACCAACATAATAAAATAATTAGTTACAAACTGATGCCAACATGAAGAAATTGCTCTGCTGTTTCAACTGTATTTAAAAACCTTCCCATTGAAAACTCTAGCTATTGATGAAAACATTGATGAGATTCAAGCAATGAAATAAAATGACTTGAAATTAGGCTTGCACTTGACTGTAACTCGCTTGATGGATAGCGACGATGATACAGACTAAGATGGAACCAACTTTTTTATACTGTTTTATATCCCTTGTACTTATAAGAAGGCAGCTAATCAATAATAGTTCATCATCACCAGCTCATATATGTCCCCACCGAGGGGCTCCAGCCTACCCTGAATTAAGGTGATCAGGCCTTAGTCAACCACGCTGGTCAAGTGCGGGTTGGTAGTTTCCTCACGATGTTTTCCTTCACCGTAAGAGCGTCGAATAATCGAACATATGAATTCAAAAATTGAAAACACATTGATACGTGGCGGGGTTCGAACGAGGCACCTTCCGATTGTAAATCAAAGGGCTTAACCACTACGCCATCGACGTTAAAGTCTCAATAACATTTGCTTTAAATAGGATTAATATTAGATTAAACAAAATGTCGTAAATAGTCCGTTTAGTAAGCGGTAAAGTAACGCAAGTCGGAACTTTAATTTCCTACCGGCGACTGTGAGACACTGACACACACACAATACTCCATTATTTTATATTATTTTAATGAATTTATATTTATTTTGAGTAAAATCGTGTCTTGTTTTATCGTGGTGTTGTTATGATAGCTACTTATTGACTTACATAGGTCTAAGTAGTACATGCAAAAGAAACTTAGTGAAGTAAACTTTTCACGACTGAACGAAAGTAATGGATCATTAGCTCATTGTCACTCATCAAGTCCTTTACGTGTGCTACTTACTTGTTATTTAAGAAATACCATAAAGGTGATTCACTCCCGTGAATCAATCGTGAGAGAAAATTTAAGAAAATCTGAATGTTCTCACTCTTAATTAAGGGTCCATATTGGCTCACCTAAAGTTCTTTACCCGAAAATGTTTTTCCTAACTATTTGTAGTCCGAATGATCATTCTTCCTAAAATTTTTCATCCTAAAGTTTTAATTCATACTATTTGTAGTGCTACCGACGATGCTCATAACACTCATTTTTCCGAAAATTTTAATTCATAACATCTTTAATGTAAATATATTTAAACTCCTACTGTTTTTTATCATGCAACGCTTTTATCCCTAAACATACTTACCATAATATTTTCACTCATGCTCAGAAAGAAACATTTACCAAGTGTAATAAAATAGTTATTTGTTATACAAGAGTGCAAAGTTGCTTTTTAACCGGGGTTCCAGTTGAGGACCGAGCCAGCAAAGGATTCTAAAATTGAATCACGAGCGCAGCGAGGGATTCAAAATAAGAATCCTGAGCGTTAGCGAGGGACTCAAAGGAGCACAAGGTTAAAAATTGTTTGCACTCGAGTGCAACACATTATTTTTCATCCCCCCTCAGCGAGGAAATTACTAAATGAAAACATAAAACAATCACAATATTAAGTGAAAAGCAAAAATATCACGCGCAAAGCAAATAAAAAAATAAGTAAGTACACCAAGGAGGTTCCGAGTTTGAATTTGAAATAAAAAAAAAGTTGTATGACACTCTGTGAATCCAAAACATCATCAGACTTAGTGCACACGATGTTCTAAATTCAAATTTACTTTAACCTCTAGAGCGCAAAAACGACTTTTACTCCCAGTTATCGAAAATGCCTTGGGTCCTGCACGGCCTGTCACAGCGACCCCGATACTTTCCACTCTTGAGATTAAAATCGACTTTTACCCCCAGATATCGGGGATTAAAAACATACTTTCCGAGCTAGTGGGATGAAAAATATATGTGGGTAGAAGATGATATTTATAGTTTTAATGATTATTATACGACTCGTTTACGGTTATGCTTATGGCCTGGGAGTTTACCATAACCATAACTAAAGGACCAATTCGGTTCTGGCACTTCGCCGGCCGCTGCCGCGGCACGCTCGCTACGCTCGCTCGGCTCGTGCGTTGGGGTCACAGTTCTAACATAACCTAAACCAATAATTAGGAATAGGACCGATTCGTTACTGGAACTTGACTGAATGATTGGAGCAGGACTCTGGTTTTGCTCGCTCGGCTCGTGCGTTATATGTTATACCTACATGTTATGTAAAAACAAAGTTACGAAAAATTTATGTATATAATATTGATTATAATAAATAAAAATAAATCTAAACAAAAAAGATATGACTTTGAATAATAGTATGAACGATGGTTATGTTGAGAAAATATAGGAAAACAAATATTTCGGAATTAAAACATTAGTGACAAAGATTTTAGGAGTTGCGATTGTTAGGATAAAAAATGTTAGGAAGAAAATTTTCGGATTTCCAATTATCGGAGTTGCAATTTTAGGTGAACTTTGGCGCACCCCTTAATTAATCATATGCAATTTGGGTCTTTAGTTATTCCAATATTGTTAGTTAAACTAACTGCTTTTGAGGGTTAAGTAATTCAATAAAGATTGGGTCTCTGTCGTATCATTTAAATTTTAAAGAATTAAAAGAGGTTATTTTGAAGACTCCTGTGAAGGTAGTTGCACCTGTTACACCGACTATAGCACGACTCTTAAATTATAAAATTGGTAAATAAGTACTAGCTTTTGTTCGCGACTTCGACCGCGTGGATGACTTCGGGCAGAATTTGGGTTTTCCCACTTTTCTCCCTATAGGGGGGGGGGGGGGGTGATTTCCTATCCTCTCTAGCCTACTCCCCACAACAAACACACGTGCCAAATTTCAGCTCCCTACGACCAGTAGTTTCGGCTGTGCGTTGTCTGTCAGTCAGTACATCACTCAGTATGTAGGTATATAGATTACCTATTACTAGAACTGCTTATACAGACAAAACTGCGTTCACAAATCTAGAGCCAGGTATACTAAATACTAGTACCTATACCTACCTAAGTACCTAGTAATACGCAGGTGCGCTTGACACTGCATCCAACAGAGTAACATCAGGGAAAAATGTATTTGTACCTTCAGTTATTTTATTGGTGTTTCAGGCAGGTACTCCCGTTTTAGGTAAATAGTTGTAAATGATTATTATTTCGATTTGTTTGTATTTTTTTTATTAAGTACTTTTTTTTTAAAAGTATTTATGGGTAATTTTTGAGGTTCTCAGTAAAGACAATAAACGTAGTTAGGGGTCAGTTAACATATGAAGCTGATAGTGTTAATTATACTTGTGAAATTATATTACTTTAATAACATTAAACTTTCCTCGTTACATGTGAAAGTATAAAAATCTTGAGATTGTTATGTTATTGTATGTACAACGTTACATGTAATCCAAATAAAAGCAGAAAGTATAAAAATCCTGAGATTAATGAATGATTATGTTATATCATGTTATATAACATAATCATTCACTCCATCATCTCATTATAGTAACTGACCCCTAACTAAGTTCGTGACTTGTATCTAGGGTATCAGAAACTACGCACACACCCAGACCGAGACAAACATTTGTGGTTCACACAAATATTTATCCCGCACGGGAATCGAACCCGCAACCTTACAGATGGCTATCGGGCATGGTGACCACTCTGCCATCTAGGTCGTCTAAATAACCTCTACCTTTTTTCTAAAAATAATCCAAATTCAAATAAAATCAAAATCAAAATCAACCCTCTCAAAAACCATCCATTCATCCCCCACCAGTCCAGTGCAGTGCAGTGTGATCATACGGAATCAAACCGAAACCATTGGAGTGGCAGCCGCATCCGCACCCGCTGCGCCTAACGCGATAATTCGCATTCACTCGTTTGGGCTAACCGTTCGTTGGGTTTGATTGCGGTATCAAAGTTTGAATCCTTTTTTAGGCTTTTTGTGTATGAATTAAAAATAAAACGAAAGTCGTGTTAATCCAAGGGGCATAGCTAGTCTATACTAAATTATAATGATATTATAAAATTTTGTAGAAAATTGAACCGTCTGCAAATCTATAATATAAAAATGAATCGCAAAATGTGTTGGTAAGCGCATAACTCAACAACGCCTGGATCAATTTGGCCAATTCTTTTTTTGTTGTGTTTGTTATTGTCAGGAGAAGGTTCTTATGTAAAAAAAAATCTGGAAAATCAACGGGAAAATTGGACCCGTGCGAAGCCGGGGCGGACCGCTAGTCTATTATATAAAAATCAACTGCTGTTCGTTAGTCTCGCTAAAACTCGAGAACGGCTGAACGGATTTATCTTATCTTGGTCTTGAAATGTTTGTGGAGGTCTAGGGAAGGTTTAAAAGGTGAGAAAATATCGAATAATTGCCAGGAACACGGGAAAGGGTACTACGCGGGTGAAACCGCGGGGCACAGCTAGTTTAAAATAAAAAGGTATAGAGCACTTTTCGATAGATAATAAAAAAGCGGTTCGTAAAAGATTGAAAATTAATGTAAGTCTTGTATTCATCAAACAAATAAAAAAAACTATTTGAGGTCTTCCTCATCTTTAGGCAATCGGCTAAAAGTCTTATAAGTAAGTAGTAAGTAAAGTTACTTATAACATAACATAATCATTCACTACATCATCTCATTACAGTAACTGACCCCTAAC
Organism: Timandra comae; assembly: GCA_958496195.1. NCBI lineage: Eukaryota > Metazoa > Arthropoda > Insecta > Lepidoptera > Geometridae > Timandra > Timandra comae. Next base: position 2,226,331 of record OY292376.1, read on the forward strand.
TAAGCTCGAAACTTGTATCTAGGGTATCAGAAACTACGCACACACTCATTCACATACACACCCAAACCGAGATAAACATTTGTGGATCACACAAATATAAGTAAAAAGCTTTTTCCATTGCCCATTAAAGTACATAGTAAGCACAACCATGTTTTCAAAACTGCCAAGTAATTACAACTACTTAAATAACCAAAAAACGCCACCCCTACCCCTCCAAAGGGGTGCCAACCCCCCAAAACAAGAACAAAGTGCGAACCCACATAATTTGATACAAGTTTCCTGTAATTTTCAGGCGCAATTACAGATATAGTGTAATTTCATGTTTCAGTGCCGGGTTTAAACACTTCATGTTACTTTTTTGCCGAAATGCCTCGAAAATCTCGAATAGAAACTGTTATGTCGAAATGTTGAGAATTTTCAGGAAAAAAACGACTTTGTGTGTTGTACTAGTTTTGTACCGCGGTTTTTACTGAGTTAGTAATATCACAGTAATATTATGAAGCTGAAGAGTTTGCGATAATCTTAGAAGCTACTGTAACAGCAACCCATCACTATTTTGACTGTGCTGGACGTTGCTTAACTGGATATCATGTCTTATGTAATCTGTATAGAGTAGAGTACTTACCTAAAGACAGACTTGTATTTATCCTACTAATATTATAAATGCGAAAGTTTGTATCTTTGTGAGTTTGGATGTTTGTTACTCTTTCACGCAAAAACTACTGTATCGATTTAGATTAAATTTGGTACAGATGTTCCTTATAACTAGAAAAAAAATGAAAGAAGGGTACTTTTTATCCCAAAATTCCCATGGGATTGAGATTCACGCGGGTATAACCGTGGGGCGCAGCTAGATTTTTATATTAATTAAAAACCAAATTTATAATTAAACAAAAAATGAACTAATTACAAAGAAAAATCGAGAAAAACCTTCAAAAAGCACTACACAGCACTGAAAGACTTAATTTCCTTCGTGGATGGTATTAAAAAAAAACAATTTCCCCGAATGTCAGTGTGACGTCACGACACTGTGGCACGACACTTGACAATATCTAGTCGGTACTGGTTTTAACTGGTTAGCCGAAATATTGGACAGCGACATGTGTGGAGAGGGTTAAGATTTTTGAAAAATAAGTGAGTTGTGTTTTCTTTTGTAGCTGATTTTTTTATAGTAGCGCTAAATGACGGATTTTAATCTCTTTTTTCACTAACGTAGGGATTGTATTTCGAAATAATAAAAAAGAACCAGTCGAAATCAATATCAGTCAGTCAGGACAAGTAAATATCTATAAATTTCTAACCGTGGAGGTTTTTGAGGATATCTAATATGAATATTTGTTACGTCTTTATACTAAATTTACTTATTGAATTGTCTGCCGGGCAACTAAGTGAGCTAAGAGATTTTCGAAAACCACACAAAACAGGAAAGATGCATCAACCGTCTTCAAATGTATTATTATGTCATCACTCCAAATAAGGCCATCAGTAATTAAACAATTTCTTCATAAAGACAAGTTTATACCCTGTATCAAGAGTTTTTTACTGTATCAAGAGTATCAAGTATCAAGTATGTATCAAGAGTTAATTAGGAACTGCACCCACTTTTTTATTCATCTTCTTATTAATTAATTGATAACAGAATTATTAAAATGTGTCATTTTTAATAAATAAATATAAACTCTTTATGTATTTTAAATCTTTATTAAAAACTTAAAGTAAAACAAAATTTAATGTAGAATTTCTCTATTTTAAATCTCTATTAAAAACTTTAAAGAGAACCTTACCAACTCCACAGTTTCCCTGTCCAGCACAAACCGTTTATTCGTAAATAGCCATTCGAACTGAAACATGGTTGAATTTCGTGGAATAAAAAATAATAGAAAAAATTGTAGTACAGCGGTGAGCGCGTGGTGCAATGAAAAACATAAAATGCGACGAAAATACGACGGGAAAAGAAACGAAACGAAAATAGGAAAGGAAAAATATGATTAAAACAACACTGTATTGACGAAAAACGAAAACGTTCTGGGAAAACGAGGTAGACTACAGAGTTGAGCCTCTTTGGTTTCAATTCCTTTTTTCTCTTTAATTTTTGTTTCTTTTATTTCTTTTTTTTTACTTTTTTAGAATTTTCTAGGTGGCAGGATTTGAAAATGTTATTTCGTGTTTAATTTCAACATTATGCTATGATTAGCTTAGATGGTTTTAATTAGCTGTAGTTTGTAGGTTCAGCTTACAAAAAGTTGAAATCAATATATCTTTAGTTCGTATCGAAATCTTATAATAGTAATTATTACTTATATATACATATATCCAGTACATTGAACATCCCATACCCATAGCCCAGTCGTAGTTTTCCCATATATTTGCAATAGTCCCAGCAGAACCGTGGACTGTCCTTGGATGCATTTAATAGTGTTATACAGGGATAGTCGCCGGATTGTGCATCCTTTACACAAGATTAAATATGTCAAAGGGCTTCCGTGTGTTGGTTTTGGCCCCATACTAGCCTTCCAAAAGACCGGGACTCCTTAAAAGTCCCGTGAAAGGAAAAGTACTTAAATCTTGATTTTAAACAACTTAGGAATAATTAAGCTGGTAAGAACTAAGTTTAACCATAACCCTAAATTAAAATCTAAACAAAATTATAATCATTATTGATAAATAATATCCCAAAATGGTGGTCGATCGTGCTACTCGTATAAAATTTAATGCGTATGACCTACATTTTGAACACGAGTTAGGTACCAAAACATAGACCAAACGCAGACGACCTAGATTCGCGACCTTGTTCTGGGTAGTACGTAATCTAGGCATTTGTATCGTGTTGGTTTAAGGACACAGTTTTTTTGCTATCTGCTATTCAATATGTGGATAATGTTGGTTATATTTAATTTTCATTTATTTTAGTTATTTAAAATACGTGAATAGGTACTACACAGTTTTTTATTAACCCATTATCGTCCATCTTGTAGGAAAAGGTCTCCTCCAAACATTTCCAACACAGAAATGTACTTAGAACAAAGTTAAAACCGAGACAAAAATCATTAAAGTTTAGTTCTTTCGCTTTTGTTTTCTCTTGTTCTGTTAAGAAATTAAGGATATCTTAGAAAGGGCTTCATCTGTGATTCTTTCTAGGGACCTCAATGGTAAGGTCCATTGCACTTATGATATACCCTTGGTATACCATTTAGACGAGTCAATGATTGAGACAATCCAATGAGCCAGTCCCAAAATGTTTCGTCAAAACCTTGAAGATCGTCTTCAAGGTTCATCCATTATGATAGTCCTTTCAACCATCTTTGTCCATTATAGTATATTCTCTATCTTTCCAACAAAACCCCATCAAAACCGACCAAACAAAAGAAGAAACACCACATACAAACACCTCTTTTCACCCCAGTAAACAATAGCGTCTATAATTGAAACTATAAAGTTATTTTCAAAATGGATTCTATTGAAAAACTACTGGAATTACATAACAATGCCATAGCTGTAGGTATATAAGTCAGAAGTATATAAATAAATGGATTTATTCATCGAATTTTAAACTATAAGACTATTATTAACCGCAGAATATGACAGCGAAAACTGTAACAATGCCTTGTTTTTATCTATTCATACACCATTGAAATTGCTGAAGGTCATATAGACAAAAGTATTTGTTTTATATATATCTAGTTCTATGAGAAGTTGAGACTGTACCAAAGGTATTTGAACTGGTATTTAAATACATAGATACCTATTAATGTGTTATGAATTTTTACATCCGTTAGTTTGAGGTGATGTCATAGGTTTTTGGTTAAGTTTCTTTTTAACCCCCGACGCAAAAAGAGGGTGTTATAAGTTTGACGTGTCTGTGTGTGTGTCTATCTGTCTGTGGCATCATAGCTCCCGAAAGGATGAACCGATTTCAATTTAGTTTTTGTATTAAAGGGGACTTACGTGCGAGTGTTCTTAGATATGTTTGATGAAAATCTGTTGATCCGTTTAAAAGTTATGGGGGTTTGAAAGTAATTGTGTTGGGGGATTTTTAAATTTTTAATATAATGTTATTAGTGTTGTGTTACTTTGTTCCTGGTTTTGGATGTCAAATCTAGATTAGATTGAAACTTAGTTTTAAGTCAAATTGTAGTTTCTAAACCGGATTTTATGTTGTGTCCAAAAAACGAACCTAAGTATACTTATAGCTTTACTTTGACTTGCAACAACCACGTGCAACTAGAATCGAACTCACACCTTCCAGATGCAGATACATGCCACTAGATCAAAAATGAGTAAAATTAATACTTCTACAAATAATAAATCTTTTAAGATACTTGTATACCTACCAAAAGTTTTTTTTACAAACTAAATTGCGTAAAAATAATACTACTGGGACTTTGCAATAGTCCCAGCAGAACCGGGGACTGTCCTTGGATGCATTTTATAGTGTTATACAGGGATAGTCGCCGGATTGTGCATCCTTTACACAAGATTAAATATGTCAAAGGGCTTCCGTGTGTTGGCTTTGGCCCCATACTAGCCTTCCAAAAGACCGGGACTCCTTAATAGTCCCGTGAATGGAAAAGACATACTACTTCAAATAACAAATTAGAAAAATCAAAAGTTTATCTATACTAATATTATAAAGAGGAAAGATTTGTTTGTTTGTTTGTAATGAATAGGCTCCGAAACTACTGGACCGATTTCAAAAATTCTTTCACTAATGGAAAGCTAATTTATCAGTGCGTGACATAGGCTATATTTTATACCCGTAATCCCACGGGAACGGGAACTACGCGGGTGAAACCACGGGGAGCTACTAGTTTCAATTAAAAGTAAGGTTTGTGAACCTGTCTACCAATGTCAATACGTATCACATATCACAAACTGTTTTTCAGTACAATTCTCACGATAAATTGTCGAGCCAACAGTTATTTGAAACGACTAGACGTAAATTGTTTGTATTGTTTAATAATCCTACTAATATTATAAATGCGAAAGTTTGTATGTTTGTGAGTTTGGATGTTTGGATGTTTGTTACTCTTTCACGCAAAAACTACTGTATAAATGATGTTTCTTACAACTATGAATAACACATAGGATACTTTTTATCCCGAAATTCCCATGGGATTGTGTATAAGTAATCGTATGTTTTATTGTAACTTTTGTAGTCGCAAATCGTACCAAAAGATGGCGTTGTTACTTAATTTTTTTAACACTATGGTGAATTGTGTCGAGATTGTTATACGAGCTACGGATTCACGCGGGTAAAACCGCGGGGCGCAGCTAGTTGGTTATAAATTAAATTATTTTGATAGTTCAATTTATAATTGTATTATTTTTTTGTCAATTTATGTAAACATAATGTTTCTGTGAATACCTTTAGTGTTTAAGCCGACGGCAAAACAATTTGTTTATTAAGTAAATATTGATTGTTATATTAGGTAATTCATTATGTACATTGTTTAGGTAATATGTAGCTATTAATTTATTTATATTATTACTTAATAGTGATCTTAACTAATAAGTTTTATTTATTACTAGCTATGCCCCGCGGTTTCACCCGCGTAATACCCGTTCCCGGCAATTATTTGATGTTTTCTCACCTTTTAAACCTTCCCTAGACCTCCACGAACATTTCAAGACCAAGCTGTGACAAATCCGTTCTGCCGTTCTTGAGTTTTAGCGAGACTAACGAACAACAATTGATTTTTATATATATATAGATAAAGGTTTATATTACGCGTGTATGTTGCTACTCTATCACGCAAAAACTACGGGATCGATTTAGATTTAAGTAATTTGGTACAGATGTTCCTTATAACCATGAAGTTAACAATTGTGGTAAAAATCTAAAATAATATTTATTCTCTCTATTTACTTTATTATTTTCTTACTAGCTGTATCCCGCAGTTTATCCCGAGATAGCTCTGCTCCTCAAAATACATAAATTACTGGTTCGATTCCTCAGTTTAGCTCTTTCAACCATACAAAATCTTTATAGGTAATATGTACCACCTGTATTAGTATAGACTAGCAGCGCCTCACGGTTTCACCCGCGTAGTTCCCGTTCCTGTTCCCGTGGGAATATGGGATAAAACATAGCATAATTCACTCGCTGATAATATAAATTTCCATTAGTGAAATAATTTTTGAAATCGGTTCAGTAGTTTCGAAGCCTATTTGTTACAAACAAACAATTTAATCTTTGCTCTTTATAATAATAGTATAGAAGATTAACTTTGTAACTGTATCCCGCAGTTTATCCCGTGTTAGCTCTGCTTCTCCAAATCGATACCTACCGGTTCGATTCCAGAGATAAGCGAGCTCAAACAAACAAACAACTCTATAACATTAATAGATAGATGTATCTAATATATAAAATTCTCGTGTTACAGTTTTCGTTGCCATACTCCTCCGAAACGGCTTGACCGATTCTCATGAAATTTTGTGAGCATATTCAGTAGGTCTGAGAATCGGCCAATATCTATTTTTCATCCCGAAATTTCCACGGGAACGGGAACTACGCGTGTGAAACCGCGGGGCGCAGCTAGTATTTTATATAATTACATACCTAATAAATTATCTGCTGAATGAACAGCCCAAAAGTCAATAGGTAAAGGCCCAGTGACACACAAAACAATTTGAAACAATTACATACCAAAATCGACGCGTGCGCCGATTAGTAACAAGTTACAATGAAATTAGGTAGGTATACTTACATTAGTCATTTGGCAGTTAGATTGGACGAATTTTATTTTAATAATAAGCGACTACACTTTACGATAAGGGCTTAGGAAGCGTTAAGGATTAGGGCGTGAATTAAGACCCTTACCCTGAATCCTTAGTAAGGGCAAATGTAGTTGCAGTTCTAATATAAATGCCATAAATATAAATAGGATTTAGGGATAAAATCATACGTATTTGTGACTCCTGGTTATAAGAAATATTTGTGTGTTCGGATTCAATACAAAGAGACAAACAAAAAAATCTATTACTCTATCGACGACCTCGATGGCAGAGTGGCATGCCGGACTGCCATCCGTAAGGTTGCGGGTTCGATTCCCGTGCGGGGTGAATATTTGTGTGATCCACAAATGTTTATCTCGGTCTGGGTGTGTGTGTGAATGAGTGTGTGTGTAGTTTCTGATACCCTAGATACAAGTTTCGAACTTAGTTAGGGGTCAGTTACTGTAATGAGATGATGTAGTGAATGATTATGTTGTGTTATGTTATTGTGCATTGGATCTCGTATTCTTATAAATAACTTTAAAATGAATTACTAAAAATTTAAAATGAATAAAAAGAGTTAAAAATAAAATACATACAATTCCGCTATAACGTAATACCTAATTTGTAATTGTACTGAAAAAATCTAGGTGTAGCCAAATGGAAAAAATCTAGACCAAATGACATTAGCAAGACCTTCACCAAATGCAGTTTTGTCTAGACTCTAGACGAATATTATAATGGTCCTTATCATTTAAATTTGTAAGTAAAATAAATTATCTTTGTCTAGTCTGTCTGTTTCCTGTAGGGGTTTGGTATCCAGTTATAAAATTTATAATATTCAATAACTTTGTATAGTATTTTGAAAAATGCATTCAAAATTTTCGCTACAGCCAGGACTTGAACCCGGAACCATGCTGAACCGTAGCACCGCTCTTCCAATTAAGCTACCGTGGTGGGTTCAAGGTGACTGGTCGAAAATCTTGGACGCTTGGTATTGCGGTCTAAGGGCAGTCGCTAGTAGCCTTTGAGTATATACACCCCTATTTTGAATTCGAGATACTTAATCACACAGCTAATGTAAACGACGGGTGACAATATAATAGGGAAGTTAGTTTTTTTCTTTTGCTTTTATTTAAAAAGTTATGATAAGTCAAAGTTTTTCAAAATCCCGCCGAATTTTATTGTTATTCTACACCGAACAACCGGCGAACGCTGCGATACACAGCTGAGCGCGGTCATCGACCCGAGCCGTCACAGAATACTTGATAGCTAGTGGGCCGTCTGGTCATACGACATTTATTTAGTATTTATTAAAGATAAGTAATCGACTATCATTTTTGATATTTTTATTGGATATATGGATTCAGTTACTGCTACTGATTTTTTGATTTTAATAAGTCCCATCATTTCAAAATAGGGGTGTATATGTGTAGAGAGAGTCATGCTAACAAACGACTAGTTAGAACCCGTCCTCGCATTGCGTGATATGTGTGAGTACGACTCGCTATTGTAGTCAAATTGTCAATGTGTGAGTGTTTGGTGGTTGCCAGCTTCAAATAGGTCTTTTTATATGGATCTTTTGTGTGTGTTGTGAAAGTTTTGATAAGACTTTTGGGGACTAAATTGGTATTTGAAATGCATGCTTAGTTTCCGGGATTTCATTACTTGTAATTTGGGAGTATGACGATATTTCTTGCCAAATAAATAAGATCTAGGTCAACGGAAATTACCCTATAAAACATTAACATGTAATTGAGAGTCAGTTTTTTCCTTTTAAGGTGAACTGAACCCTAGATAATACAGGTCAAAATACGGGATAAATCACTATCACTACATAGTATAAAACAAAGTCGCTTTCTCTGTCCCTATGACCCTATGTATTTTGATGCGGTTTGTTTTAATAGTGATTCAGTGGGAAGGTTTTTAGCATTTTATTCCCATATTCCTACGGGAACGGGAACTGCGCGGGTGAAACCGCGGGGCGCCGATAGTAGTAAATACATTATAGGATAGATTAGAGTTAAAACAGAAAAAGAAAGTCATTGGTACCTTACCAAGTGTATAGAGTTAAAAATTTCAATCCTACTAATATTATAAAGGCGAAAGTTTGTATGTATGGATGTTTGTTACTCTTTCACGCAAAAACTACTGAATGGATTTTAATGAAACTTTACAATAATCTTGCTTATACATCAGAATAACACATAGGATACTTTTTATCCCAAAATTCCCACGGGAACGGGAACTACGCGGGTGAAGCCGCGGGGCGCTGCTAGTATCATTATATTTTAAATGATTACAATGACCTTTGTTCTTTCATATATCTATCACAAACGCACAGTTTTCATTAAAAATAGTAAATTAACTTTTGTTTCCTTTAATAACAAACAGTTTGTTAACCGTTTGTTAACCGTTTGTTAGGTAAACACGTTAAACTTCTGACCTAATCTTCGAGTTGTTTAGAAACAAGTGATCATGATGGTACTTGCGCGGTGCGTGGGGATTGGAGTTCGATTTCAAAATAACAAAAATATGAAGATGCTTACTTGTATTCTGTTTTATAATTTTTTGTTAACCTTAGTAGATATTTTGTCAACTTGCCATCACTCTCACACCTTAGAGAGCGGGGGCCGTCTGGAAACCAGCGCTGTACTGAGATCTCGGTCTCAGTACAGCTAAAGCTGAAGACGGCTCCCATTGCTACATGTTTTTCTTTTCTTAGTTTAAAGTATTTTTTTATTATGTTTTCTTATTAATGTAGCAATAAATGATTTTTTATTTATTATTTATTTATTACTAATAACAAGCTCCCTGTACAAATATCATCAATGATAGGGCTTTTGGCTGCACGACGATTTTACAGGACGATATTACGTTTTTGCTCATTTTGTATACCAATTAAGTACATTGTAAGTCATTTAGCAATCCTTATGAATTTTATTATTAATGAGACGCGGTCGGCGCGGGCGCATCGCACTCATCCTCCTGATGATGGCCACCGGACGTGGCTGAAACTAGTCGAGGGATTCGACATAGGTACGTGTAAATGTCCCGTAAAATCCTACTAATATTATAAATGCGAAAGTTTGTATGTATGGATGTATGGATGTTTGTTCCTCTTTCACGCAAAAACTACTGAATGGATCTTAATGAAATTTGGTACAGATGTTCCTCATACCTAGCAATAACACATAGGATACTTTTTATCCCAAAATTCCCACGGGATAAGGTTTCACGCGGGTAAAACCACGGGGCACAGCTAGTATATTAAATATAATCCTTATGAAGTTATGACTATTGCCCCATAGTAAGGACGAGAGAGGGGAGTCTACCTATCTATTTATCTACCTTCAATAATCCCGATCAAAACACCTCCTCTAAAGACTAAATCATCTCTTCATTTTACAAAAGCAAATGAAAATACAAAGATAAAGATAATAAATATCCCCTTTCCACTAAAATGCCAATCTTCCAACATCAATATGCAAAACAAAATAAGAGCGTGTATAATTAAAAATAAATCATACTAGGAAAAATAGCCGAGGAAGCCATTTTGTTTATACAAAATCCAATAGAGATGTGTGTGTGTGCGTCACTAACGCATCCAAGGGTGCGCGGTCCTATCTATAGAGAGCGCGATAATTATTAGAAAATAATAGGTAATAGTTATTTATGGTACAAGCGATGTAAGTTGGTGACTACCTCCGAGGCGCTATTGAGGCCCGAGCCGTTAGGCGAGGGTCAGAAGATAGCCGAGGATAGTAATCATCAATACACGCGTGTACCATACAACGTTTTTCAACACACTTGCGAAGAAATTATCATTTTTCGCTAATAAATAAACAGTTTTTCTATTCGCGCGCATCCAACACAACAATGGTGATCGGCCAAAGACTAAAAAAAAACCGAATTAATGAATGAATGGAATCGACCATAGACCTACCGAAAGTAAGGCAACATAGTTGAAGTTTGTTTTTAAAATGTATGGGCACAATTTTTTTGGTATTGAAACTTTTTTAAAAACAAAGCAATTTAAAAAAACAATCTATAACTCACTAGTGAATCAAGCGTGTCATTATTCAACTGTTTTTGCACAAATAAGAGCCCCTTTATGAGCAAGTGTGTTGAAAAATATTATTAATTTATTTTAGTAATACGACAACCCAAAAACCGAAGTAGCAGTGTAAGCATACCGTAATCACCATTAATTTTAAACTTTTAAGCAATTGTCATATTAATTTCAGGGTAATTGTGGACGTGTGATGGCAATTGGCTCCATGTAAAATATTCTCAGTCTGTCAAATCTAGTTTAACTAAAACCCGATCCCAATTAGGCAGACATGGAGATCATTATTTCAATTTATACACATTACACAGTGTTGGCGTAAATCAAAGAGATCAATAAGGGAAAAAGGTTCGATTGAAGAAAACTTACTTAAGTATACATATAATATATGTTTTAATATTTTTATAGAATATTATTTCTATTCCTAAAACATAGTTTGCACGGTCTATAACTAAACCCGGGGTGGTTCCATCGACTTGTTGATTCGACGCGACGCGACTACACTGCTCCACTGACGTTACATTTATTGCAGTTAGCTAAATATACCCTCATGTTTCAGTTTCGTTTGTCGTTCGCAAACTAATATCGTATTTATGTAATAATATCTAAAGTTTGTTTTACGTTTTACAAAGTTTTTGCTTTGAGCTTTTTCTGGGTATTTTAGTGTGCGAGTGAGCGAGAACTCGCCAACTCACTGAGCTACAAAAAAATACTCGCCGACTCGCTGAGCGAGTAAAAATTAAGTTGTCAACTCTAAGGCATGTTTATTTAGCGAGAAATGACTCAAGTTTTTAAGAATAATGCTGACTTACGACTGACTCGTATATTAGACAAGTGATATCGCTTATGCCTTTGCTAAGCATACTTTGGGTTGAAAACAAAAGAAAGTACTGCTCCATATTGATGATCAAAATTATTAAGGTAATGGCGAAAACTTGCCCTCTTAAATATACATTTTATTACTTAATCCAGACATATTCTATCTCTAAACCAAAAGTTTTTACCCTTTAATCTATTTATAACATATTTTATTTATTTATTTTAAGAACGCTTACGGACTAATAACGACAAATGTATAAATAAAGTTTTAAAATAACAAAAATTGCCTATGACAAGCTTTCACAAATTAATAAAAACATAAGAAATTGCACTTAGGAATTAGCTACATAGAAAGTTTATTTTTTTATAAAAGACTTGTTTTTACGAACATCCAAACTTTAATACCAAAGTTTTGTTCTAATTTCGTCTTCTGTGGTTTTGTTTGTATACTTGTGTATCCTATCGGATATTTGGAGTATTTATTGTAAGTCTGTTTGTTTGGTGGTAAAAGACGAAAAATCGCCGAATTCTCTAATTTAGAAAAATGATTGTTTAAATATAGGAATAAGGGTACATACATACATACCTACTTCTTACTTACTATATTTACCTATCTCTAACATAAGACCCTTGATAACTTAAAACCTCTATAATATTTTATGTTTCCCTTGGACTTTGACTTATTGAGGTTCTACTGTATTATTAGTATTGTGAAATAAATAGTTATTTATGGTACAAGCGAGGTAAGTTGGTGATTACTTCCGAGGCGCTATTGAGGCCCGAGCCTTCAGGCGAGGGTCTGAAGATAGCCGAGGATAGTAATCATCAATACACGCGCGTACCATACAACGTTTTTCAACACATTTGCGAAGAAATTAATGATACAATAGGTATAATTTTTCGCTTATAAATAAACAGTTTTTCTATTCGCGCGCATCCAACACAACAATGGTGATCGTCCATAGATTAAAAGAATATACATTTAAAAAAAAACGAATGAATGAATGAATGGAATCGACCATAGACCTACCAAAAGTAAGGCAAAATAGTTGAATTTTGTTTTTAAAATGTATGGACACGATTTTTTTGTTATCGAAACTTTTTTAAAACTAAACAATTTAAAAAAAATATCTATAACTCACTAGTGAATAAAACGTGTCATTATTCAACTGTTTTTGCACAAATAAGAGCCCCTTTATGAGCAAGTGTGTTGAAAAAAGATTTATTTGTCAAATTAAAATTAACTTACGTCGTGTCGTTATAAACTCAAAGTACCTTACTCTCTGAATTTCAACACCATTATCATCAGTCTTCCCTAAATTAGTGCGATGGGGCCTAAGTCAACTATTCGCTGGTCAAGTGCGAATTAGTCACACCAATTTTTTCATCTACTCGACACGGGATTCGAACCCACAACCCGTTTTTGGCAAATCGAAATGATAACAACTCTACTTGGCTCGTCAAATTTTAATAATAATTTTAATTAAAACTCAACAAAAACTGAATATCTAATACTTACATGACAAAATCTTATTATTAATTAGCTAAGAATGGGCCAGTGTCCATCCGCCCGCCACCCCCGGCGGAGTCTATTGATTTTTTCACCCCCACAACCACCCTCTCCACCCCCCCATTTTAAAACGTCGACTGACGAGACAAAGGGTGGTTTTTGACGAAAACGATAGAATTGGAGGGGGGTTTCGTAATATGGGGGTGTAATTTATGACCGATGTATTTTGATTTATCGATTCGCGACATTAAGTATTTTTGTATTGATTTGATTTGATTACCTAACTAAATAGTTTTTGTGAACTAATCTTCTACGCGTAATAGATGCATTTTCTTAATATCTTTGTTAAAATTATCTTTTCAATTAATAGATATGGCATTGTTTAGAGCTGAAGTAATTAGGCATATTAATCAAAATATTAATGAGGGCAAGTTTAGTTGTCGTACTTACTACTTTAATAGCTTTGTGAATTTCTTGTGATGGTTTATTATAAAGATTGAGGATCCGATTAGGTATAATTTTTAAATTATTAATAAGGAACGTTACGTTGTGGGCTAATAACATCGGCAGTTGTTTGGTTTGGCTCAAAACATTAGATCTATATATTCAAAAGGAGTTAGGTAATCAAAATAATATCGCAGTTTCTACAAATGACTGTCTGTGGAAAACTTGCTACTTATAATACTTACTTAAACACACTTATTCCGAATCTTTATCTCATTATGTAATTGGGATCAGACCTTCACAATCCAGTAGGGAATACGACATTTATTAACATAATAAAGTAATCATTCACTACATCATCTCACTATAGTAACTGACCCCATAGTTCGTGACTTGTATCTAGGGTATCAGAAACTACGCACACACTCATCACACACATAAAAATGTTAGACTTATATGTGTAATATTGAAAAACTGAACCAGACTAGTGAAACCATACGTGGATCTTCTGTATCTCTATCATACCTTAATAATCCAGCTGGGTTAGCATGACTTCGAAAACACGTTATGATAAAGCGATTTATTAACATCCAACTGTGAAAATACGATGAAAATAGCCGCCATATTTAATTTTTATCGGACTATATTTTATTTATTTTAGGAACATCAACAACATCTATATTGAGCATTGATAGGTTACAGAGGATATAGTAGAGAAAGTTCTGATACACATGTAGATTATAGATGTCCACAACATATCTTATACTATATAGCTTATGACTATATAGCTATATCCATTTTTGGCTAAACCAAATGCAAGACTCACATTACAGACACACAGAATATACTTACATGTAATAGCAAGTACAGACAAGCACACAAACTTTACATAACACAAAACGTTTCAGTTATTGTACTCCACTGTACACGTGACAAATATTTACTTGTTACCGAGCTCCGTCTGAGTTGAGATCGAACAAAATCAATACAACACAAGTGTTTTAAACTGTGCTCCTGTACGTATCTATAGGAGACGCCGAGATGCAACAGTTAGGGACCGCACGCTGGCGGTGTTGGTACGAAATAAGGGAATAGACGGGAATTTGTTATGAATTTTGAATGACTTATTTCATTATTCGATTTGCAAAAGGTTATCATATTTTGCAAAAGGTCATTAACAGCTCATATACTATGTCCCACCGAGGGGCTTGAGCCTACCCTGAATTAGGGTGATTAGGCCTTAGTCAACCACGCTGGCCAAGTGCGGGTTGGTCGACTTCACGCACAAAAACTACTTGCACAAAAATTATTCGCAAAAAAATTGGAGACTTTTATGCTTTATATTTAAGAAGGCATTCAAGGTAAATGTTTACAAGACATCATCATAATATTGGCAAATTGCATAACAATTCAGAAGAGGCAAAAAAGTTACTAACTTTTTTTCTTATGAAATATTTTTTTGTTATATCTGAAAACGCCCAAATAAATACCATATAGGTATACAAATATTCTTGTACCTATAACAAATCAATAACACAAAGCCCGGCGCGTGCGCAGCTAAGTCGTTTGCGCGGGACACACGTTGTACGTTGCATTGAAATTGAATTAGACCTAGTTTCGCTACATTAGCATTTCTCCAATGTTTTCTGACTCCAAGGTTTTCTTCTCTTGACATTATGTAAGTAATTCTAATTATCATTAAATTTTATATAGTGGTATGGTTTTTTGAAGTTAAATTTTCATTATTTTAGTGATTACTAGCTTTGCCCGCGATTTCGTCCTCCTCCTAGGAGGCGAATTTCCAAAAATCCTGTTTTAGTGGTACTTAGCCTACTCCTCCCAACAAACACATGTGCCAAATTTCAGCTCTCTACGACCAGTAGTTTCGGCTGTGCGTTGTCTGTCAGTCAGTCAGTACATCACTCAGTAACGGAAGAGTTTTATACAGGTTGTCCCAAATAGAACGGTCAGTGGGGGGAAGTCTAAAACTATAAGAGATACAAAGATTTGTTCTTAGGAACCATGCCATCGATTTTAGTAAAAATTAAAACTACATTCATAGATTTAGAAAAAGTAATGTTTATTATTTCTAACTAGAAATCGATTGTGTGTGTCTAAAGCAGTAAATGTTACTAAGAAACATGATATCTAAAATGAATGACGCCGTGAAAACAGACAGACAGACAGAGTTATTTTCGCATTTATAATATTAGTAAAGATGTGGTATAAAACAACCTTGGAAGCTGTACGTCAATCCTGCATCAGAATGTTCCAAGTTATATTTATTCATCTAGTTTGAGATGCAACTCCATGTAAATAGGTCTTGGTCCTTCATTTTATATACAACACATTTTTACACTTTCAGAGGTATGTATTTTGAATTAAAATATGGATGAGTAAAGGAATGGTCTAGATAGGGGTATGTAATTTTTTTTAAGGTTTTTAAAAAGCGTCTAGTCGTCCAGTAATTCGGACGAATAAAATTATTCATCCGACTAGCGAACGAATAACATTATAGTAATCATCCATTCTAGCGGACGTCTAGCAACAGTCTTTTAAAAAGGGGGACTTAATTGGGGGTCGTGCCGAAATAGGCCCAATATTTTATTTAATAACATACCAGTCCGTTTTTCTTGCCTATTCACAGAGACATTCATTAAAAAAAAAAAAACTGAAAAAAATCTTTTGATTTTGAATTAGATTTCGCTTCATTACACTATTGTATTTCAGGATAACGTTTAGAATATTTTTTCTTTTTTTAGCGGATGCGACAGTAACTCTCTGCGCGACTTTCAGTCAGAGCAATCTGTTTATTGGTGTAAGTCAGTCAGTCAGTTAGACCTAATCCTAATGGTTGCCTTTTATTTAAACAGTTAACTTCCAAAGTTTGAATAGTCTGTTTGTACATCCTTGAAGATTTTAGAAAGGTCTTAGAGGTCATCAACAAATCGATCATAACGGTTCCTTTAAGCTCAGTTTGAGCTTTAAGTTTAGATATAAAATGGACTTTATTTATTTATTTATTTTATTTATTTAATTCGGAAGACCAACAGCTAATGCAATTATACAAAAAATATGAATAGATACAGAAAGCCAATTACAGGTCCTCGCTTATAGCTACAGTACATACATTTTATAAATTCTCTAGTTAACAAAATATAGAAACATAAAATAAAAACATTGCCAAAAAGATGAAACAAAATATGGTAATGAAAAAAGCAAATTTTTTTTTTTTTTTTTACAACAACACAATAATCAATACAAAAAACTTGAACTATATATTGACTACTATAGGTTAAAGAATTCTTCTGTTAAGCACCGCCTTGCCTTGATAACACTTGTATTAAAGAGATCTATGTCATATTTCTTACAAAAATCATTCACTGTTCTACTCGCTCGAACAATAAAAGAATTATGTCTGTAATTAGTCGAGGTATTCGAGACACAAATTGGAGGATTGAACCTAAGCGATCTACTAGGTACATTAAAATTAAGTTTGGAAAGTAAGTCCGGACAATCAATATTATTATTAATAATTTTTAATATATATATAAAATCAGCTATATCACGTCTAGATTTCAGTGGTAAGAAGTGGAATTTTTTACATAAATTAATGTAGTTAGATGATTCATATGTAGTTCTCGTCCTGTAACACAAATATCTAAGAAAGCGCCTTTGGATTCCTTCAATTCTATCAATATACGTGAGATAGTGCGGGTTCCAAATCTGTGACGCATACTCTAAATGGCTCCTTACAAACGTGCAATATAATATTTTAAAAGTTTTCACATTTGAGAAGTTCTTAGACAAACGAGTAATAAATCCCAATGACTTAAAAGCTTTACTGACGATTTTTTCAATGTGAACATCAAAGAGCAGTTTAGAGTCATGATGAACCCCAAGATCATGCATACAAGAAGTTTTAGATAAGACCTTACCTTGTAGACTGTAGTTAGAAGTTAGAACATTGAATTTACGGGTAAAGGTAGTGACACAGCATTTAGATGTATTAAGATCTAGCTTATTAGTACTGCAATATTCTTCCAACCGATTAAGATCTGCCTGCATAGACATCACGTCAACTTGTGATGAGATTGCAGAAAAGATCTTCATATCATCAGCAAAGCAAAGAAGATTAGCTGATTTGAAACAGGATTCTATATTATTCTATATTTATTTGGAAGAGTTAAAGTTAGTTATTGATTACAGTGACTTGTAAGTACTTGTAAGTGTATTATAAATTGAAATTTAGTTTGGACAAGGTAATGTTTGAATAAATGAGAATTCTTTAAATAAAATAAATAAATAAAAAGTAACTTAGTTGTTCGTCTAAACCTTTATTCAATGTCTAGTTAGGGTCAGTTTTTAGTTTGACCAGATTTGGCGAAATTTTACGTAGAATGACTGCCATCAGATTTTCACAATCTAGAGCAAATATGACCCAAAATAAACAGATTTAATAGGGTAGTTTCCTGGGTAAACAAATTGCAATTCTCCGTCAGATAGATTTTGAAATAATATTAGACACGTATTTTTTTGTTTCATCAAATTAATAAAACTGACTTCGTTATAACGCATTAAAGTTTAGGAGTGGGGGCTTATGACGTCAACTGTTGGTGAAAATTGTAGCAATCTGTGACGTTTCACGAGTTATCGACGCACTGTATCGTCTTAATTATTTGTTTACAAGAAAAATAAAAAATACGTGTCGTGTAATATTTTTTGGAAATCTAAAAGACGGACTAATAAATTTTTTTTAGGCAACTACCCTATTCTGGAAATCTACCCACTTACAATGACAAACACCATTTACCTGAAAAACACAATTTCACAAAGAAAAATAAAGCCACTGAACAAAGCCTAAGAAAATAATAAAGCGATCCATTTATTGCAGTAAAATAATTATTAACAAGCTTACATCGTTTTAAAGTGATAATTTAATAATTGTTAGTCGTTACATTTTGTATAATTCGCTATGAAGCCATCAAATTAATTATTCACCTGAAAAACTGTTCGCATTCCAACAGTTGTGATGGTTCCCAACCTGTGAAGTGAAACATGAATTGTATTGATTATTTCAAAAAGAATATGGAAAATTACTCGACAGGACACGGTTAGAGGGATCAATTAAAATTTTCACACGCTTTTGTATTTTTAAATCTAATATATAAAATTCTCGTGTCACAGTTTTCGTTGCCATACTCCTCCGAAACGGCTTGACCGATTCTCATGAAATTTTGTGAGCATATTCAGTAGTTCTGAGAATCGGCCAACATCTATTTTTCATCCCGAAATTCCCACGGGAACTACGCGTGTGAAACCGCGGGGCGCAGCTAGTTATTATATATTATGAGGAGGTTCGACAGAGATTGGAAGGAGCTGACTAGGGACAGAGACGGATGGAGAGATTTGGGGGAGACCTTTGCCCAGGAGTGGGACAATACAGGTTGATTAAAAAAAATGTATAGGTAAATGCAATATTTTTACTGGAATATAATGTTATGGTAATGATTTTCTAAGATCCTCTAAAGTATCAAGTTCGAATATCCCAATGTAGATTAGAAATTTCCTGCAACTCAAATACCTACCTATAGGAAATTATTTTATATAGAAAGATACTAATCTTGAACAATTCTAAAACTTTTAATTATTTTCTACAGGTTTCAACCTAAGGAGTCGAGGTATTTTATTAATCTGATTAAAATCGGTACGATTTTAGTCAAATCCCTCAAATTCTTTCACAAAATAATGCGCTTACGACAGCTTCTCGCCACGTAGTTAAAAACTCCACTAAATTTTTTTTTTCAACCCACATCGTCCCTGTGCTGGGTAAAGGTTCCAAACATCTCCAACTCTCCCTATCCTACGCAGCCTTCCACCTGACACTGTCGAAGGCAACAAGATCATCCCGCCGTTTTCTCGGCCGACCCCGACGACGCCCACTTCTTTGCGTGTCGACTCATATTTTTGAGGACCAGAACTCGGCCACCGATATGGCACGCCCACTAAAACAAATAATAAAAATTAGAAATTCTCTATAAGTACCCGAACAATTATGACCCCAATTCAGCCAATTATCTAAGTTTTTAATTACAAGAAAAGTAAGTGCTATACCCCCCCCCCCCCAGCGGCGCGAGCACTCGACCTATGAGAACCGACATTTGTTGCCTTTTGATGTTTGCTATTGAAAACTTCGCAATTAACTTAACTGCTACCTACGAAACTGTTTTTGAAACAGTTTTTCATTCCTTTTGTTTAATTATTTAGGTTTTTTGGGTTTTGTAGTGACAGCGATTAGCGATACATATTGGGACTGGGTTATGTTTAGAAGCTAATTTTGAAAAGTTTTTGAAAGTTTTAGTCGTTGTGGCAGCGTGGTAGAAGAGAGTGCAACGGACTGTCAAACATAAGGTTGCGGGTTCAATTCCCAAGTGAGGTTAATATTTGTATAATCCACACATAGGTAAATGTTTATCTGGAACTATGTATGAATGAGTGTACTTACGTCGTTACACTTGCCTAGATAGGTACAGTGTAATGAACTTAGGGTATTGGTTGATGAAGATTATAAAGAAATTGATTATTATGTGTTTAGAGTTGCGACTTTTTAACACAATCGTAAGAGCCTCAAAAGTATCACAAAAAAAACGCCACAGGCATAAAAAGGCGTAATTTAGAATGTTCTAATTGCGGAATACTGCCTTACGATTATACATACGTAATTCGCCTAAAAACATTTGATTTTCTTTAAAAAATACAAACATTCCTGTACCACCAGCGCCTGTACCCGAGGTACACCACCTGTGGCTTCGTAAATTTAGTGTATTTCCATCTCTTTCACACTCACAAAACACCCTGCAACCTTCTCTCTCACTCCTGTTTTCACAAATAAGTTGCATCCGAAAACAACATAGAAAACCTCTTTAAAATGTTATTGCATTTTGATCTTTCAGTAGTTAACATAAGGTAGGTTTTGCGGTGTAAGTTTCAGTCCTGAAATTCTTTGTTAGCTGAACTGAAACTTTCAGACTAGTAGACGGTAGGAAATTCACCGCTACGTTGTATTCTCTGATTGTAATATAACGCGATTTAAAATAAATAGGGATGTGCATTGTTTAGTTTTATCGATAAAATCTGAATGTCCTTTTGGTTGACCTAGTTACAAAATATTTTTAGATGACGTCAATTGGTTATTCATACTTGAATACTCGTACATGATTTATCGATTAATTTATTATATCAATATCATTTGTTTGCCAATATAAGCCTGTAAGATCCGACTGCAAAAATAACTCCCTTATTGGTGATATTAGAATTATATACATAATGGAGAAATAGATAAATCATCAAGCTTCTGATATATTTCCGTATTTTTTAATCGTTTGTAGCTCCCTCTCTAAGCTTCACACACACTTTCACAGACATTTTTTGATTTAAGTACCAACCTAAATCACTGAATTCTGTAAAATAAATGGCAAAGACTTTGCAATAAATATATGCATTTAAAAGTAAGTAGGTACTAAAATGGCAAAGTGCCAAAACACTTAAGTTGCTAAGTTACTCTACATATACTATAACAAATAAAAAAACACAAAAAAGAATTTCCCAAAGAAAAAACAGTCGATACAAATTATATCGATAAAACCCCATCACTATAAAACTGTAACATTTAAACGCGCCTGTGAAATGTGCTGCTGGGTTAATCCTTGAGCGGCCAGCTTGGTTTCTGCACAACTACACTATTGGTTGCCCTTAACTTGGTTTATACTTATTACAATATTAGGGAATAGTTATTAAATTGTTTGCTAGAAAACCTTAGACTTTACTTATCTTGAGGTTGCTTCCTTCACTGAGGCTGAAATCGGTTAAGAAGGCACCATCATCATCATCTTAGCATACGTATTCTTCTAAGTATTTTTTATCTGATAGCCCGTGTCTATTGCATAATCAAAAGTTCTGGTTGTGATCTTAAAAGTCTTGATGTAAATGCAGGTTTAGTCAAAAATATCGTCGCTTGCAAAATGTACACAAATATATGTAGGGAATAGCGATAAACTACCCTCTTGCAATTACGTAATAGGTACATTACATGGAACCCCTATAAATTCAAGTAAACTCACAGAACAGATTTCGACACCCTTTTAAAAACCACACAAAAACACAAAACTCAATATTTAAATCAAATTAAACTACATCCAATTAGACCCCAACACTTTTATCGATAATATTTTCCCATCACTTCGCGGGATTTCGTTTATTTGCGGCCGTTTATAGCGGGGCGACCAAGTTAATCCAAGCTGGCTGGGCCGACTGCCAAAATTATTGTGTTACTGTTACAGTTTAAACTTTAACCTGTTTCGGTTTTAATCCTGTAGGTTTACGTATATGGTTCGGTTACTTATTTGTTATTTAGTACTCATACGCTGTCATATGCATAAACTAGCAGCGCCCCGCGGTTTCACCCGCGTAGTTTTTAATTTACCCCCATTTTCTCCCCTGAGGGAGGGAATTTCCAAAAATCCTCTCTTAGTGGTAACCTACTCCCCCCAACAAACACACGTGCCAAATTTCAGCTCTCTACGACCAGTAGTTTTGGCTGTGCGTTGTCTGTCAGTCAGTCAGTACATCACTCAGTAACGGAAAAGTTTTATACATAATATATAGAAGATAGATAGATATACTTTAGTGTTTTTTTTCAAAGCTTTGTCCAATGTATACTGAAGGTTTTTTACTATAACCAGATTAGCAACTATTTTAGATATTCGTTCTTTCTATTTTCCTAAAGCTATAGGTCAGTGTATAGAGAAATAAAGTTATCATAAACGTTTACTCCCACGTTTGGTACCTTAGTAATTTTAAACTCGAGTTAGGTATAAGTATTTAGAAAATAAGTAGTATCTAAACATATTCTACTGAAGAATTGAACCCAGGACCCCAGCTACTAAACCACCAGATTCCTAAAAACAAATAATTTCCTAAACAACTCCAGTTTAAGTATATAACATTTTATATTCTTACCTACATACTTACATATCTTAGTAGATTATGTATGTATGTATATAAAACTAGCAGCGTCCCGCGGTTTCACTCCTGTAGTTTCCATTCCCGTCGAAATACAGGGATAAAATATGCCATGTTACTCATGGTGAATGTAGCTTGCTAATGATGAAAGAATTTTGAAATGGGTTCAGTATTTTCGGACCCTATTCGTTACAAACAAACAAACAAATCTTTCTTCTTTATACTCGTACTAGCAGCGCCCCGCGGTTTCACCCGCGCAGTTCCCGTTTCCGTGGGAATTTCGGGATCAAAGCATCCTATGTCCTTTCCCGGACCATAAGCTACCACTGTGCCAAATTTCAAGTCTATCGGTTCAGTAGTTTAGCCGTGAAAAAGTAACAGACAGAGTTACTTTTGCATTTATAATATTAGTAGGGATAATCCTACTAATATTATAAAGGCGAAAGTTTGTATGTATGGATGTTTGTTACTCTTTCACGCAAAAACTACTGAATGGATTTTAATGAAACTTTACAATAATCTTGCTTATACATCAGAATTACACATAGGATACTTTTTATCCCAAAATTCCCACGGGAACGGGAACTTCGCGGGTGAAGCCGCGGGGCGCTGCTAGTATTAGTATAAATACCTAGATAAGACGTATTTGTGATGTAGAATGTAGTCACATAGGGTCACAGGCCAACTCTCTCTGATGTTTGAATGTTTGTTTACATCAAGCGATACCTTATTTATTAATGTACGTATAAGTCTTTCTTTAACAAATATGTGTTTACGATTATACCATACATCCTACTAATCACTACATAGTATAAAACAAAGTCGCTTTCTCTGTCCCTATGTCCCTATGTCCCTATGTATGCTTAGATCTTTAAAACTACGCAACGGATTTTGATGCTGTTTTCAGTAGGTAATAGATAGAGTAATTCAAGAGGAAGGTTTTTAGCAAACTATATAATGTAATTTTATCCCCACATTCCCACGGGATCGGGAACTACGCGGGTAAAACCGCGGGGCACAGCTAGTACTTATTATAAATAGGAAAATTTGTAAGGATGGATGGATGTTTGTTACTCTTTCACGCAAAAACTACTGTATTGATTTAGATTAAATTTGGTACAGATGTTCCTTGTAATCAAGAATAACACATAGGATACTTT
The DNA here is from genome assembly GCA_958496195.1 of Timandra comae. Taxonomy (NCBI): domain Eukaryota; kingdom Metazoa; phylum Arthropoda; class Insecta; order Lepidoptera; family Geometridae; genus Timandra; species Timandra comae. The sequence goes on from OY292376.1 coordinate 2,250,068, forward strand.
TTATCCTTTAATTCCCACAGGATTAGGATAGCCATAGATAAACAGGGTATAGCTTGTAACATTATAAAGTTCCAAATTTGTACGAACTCAAAGAAAAAAATGTAGGTACCTATAATAGGGCATCAGAAAGAAACAGAAGTAATTAGCAAAGATTTTTGTGTCCAGCATTAGGACAGTAAAAGCTTTTAAAATAAAAATGATGTTTACAAAGGCTGCCCTATCGCTAACTGTTATTTTCTTTAGCCCACTTTTCTATTTAAATAAACTTGTAATAAATACTTATTTAATTAAAATTTTCCATCCTTTTATTCTTAAGTATTACTGTCGCAATTTAACTTACCTACGCACCTATTAATAGTTGATGGATGATTAATTAAGATTATGTTATGTTTAACAGTACCTAAGTAATCATTAAAAACATAAAACAAAGAAAAACTAAGTACCTACTCACTTATCGTAAAGTTGAATCATATATTAATTTAAACATCAACATTTATCAATTACTATGAAACAAAAACAATTAAAAGGCAACTCAGACATTGCAAAATACAGCCCAACTAATAAAAATTCCTTGAAGGCAGGTGAATACAAACCAACCAATTATCTAACAACATTAATTTGAATAAAAAACAAACCTAACCAGTCTTTTAATTAATAGAAACAATGACAGCAGTGCGCGGGAGCACGCCGCCATTTTGTTATTTCGACCAATCGCGGCGATTCCCGCCAAGGTCAGGCGCAATGTCAAAACGGTCGGTGTATCAATGCTTCCTAGTAAATTGTCTAGGCCAAAGCTGTTTCTATGATAGATAACAGTTCGGCAGCCATTTTGCTCGCATTAGATATTAGTATTATCATGTTTTCGATAGCCCCAGCGTTGATAAGTTTGAATTACTGCTGATAAAAATGGTTGTTTAATTTAAAAGTGTTGAGTGCTGGTTTAATGGTTTTCATATTTTATAACTGCGTTGTGTTTAATCTATAGGTTCTAATATTATAAAACTGAATAGATTGTTTGTTTGAACCCCCTAACTTGGGAACTTTTTCTTCTAAATCTCTATCCCATGTCTAATTAGGGTTGGGCTTAAGTTTAATCAGCTTTTCCAGAATGTCAATATTTTACATCAAGCGACTCAAATCAGACTTTCTCAACCCAAAAGGCGATACAACATTTTTCATTGGTTCTGTTTCAAACTTGAGGGCGTCGATGATGTAGCCAGCCAATCTCAGGAACTACAATATACCTATTATAATTCTAGAGAGTGTAAAATAGGTCCAATAGAGTCCAGACAAAAGGAGCAGACGAAAGACGAAAGAAACAGACATCCATGCACACAAATGTATATCTTCAGTGAGAGTCGAACTCGTAACCTTTGGCATACCAAGCATTCACTCACCACTTGGTCATCAATGATCGTACGACAAAGTTTACTATTAGCAGTTTAAATATTAGTTAGTAACTACAATGTGTACTACGTGTCATGAATGGACAGACAAACAGGCTCCTTTGTTATTATTATTGTAGTACCTACGAGCGAAGCAAGGAGTTGTTATAATGTTGTCTGTGACTTGGGTACAAATTACAAAATTATATGTTTGGTTAAGTAATGATGTTTATTGAACTGTCTTCGTGGATGTCCCATATACGATTCCCAGGTTGAAATATGCTTGTCTAGGAACGAATGCTAGGTTGATGCTAAGGCGTGTCTGCTGTTTTGCAAACATGGCTGAAATTTGAAATCACCGACTTGATAAGACATGTATAGTCCACATATGAACATACAATGTAATTTCTGATGCTCTAGCTAGATACAGAAAAGCACCTAATAGAGGTCAGTTGCTATATGAAAACGATGGAGTGTGATTACATTACATAATCATTCACTACATCATCTCATTATAGTAACTGACCTAAGTTCGAAACTTGTATCTAGGGTATCAGAAACTACGCACACACTCATTCACACACACCCAGACCAACATGACAGATTGCATGATTTTAATGAAAATTTTTTTATTAAACGAAACTTACGACGTTATATATAAGTATGTGAAACAACTGGATGTTAGTACGTACTTATTTACGTCGAATCCCTCGACTAGTTTCAGCCACGTCTGGTGGCCATCATCAGGAGGATGGTAAGGATGGATGGATGGATGGCACCAGACGTGGCTGAAACTAGTCGAGGGATTCGACTTAAATAAGTACGTACTAACATCCCGTTGTTTCACATACTTATATATAATGAAAATGTTTTTCATTAAGATGATAATCATGTACTTACTTAACATAGTATTAATATCTACAAAAACTCGCCAAACGTAGCCACAAAACTATTTTTAGCAGCAAAAAAATAACCAAACCATTAAGAGAAGACAGAAAAAAAGAGAAATTTATTTTAATAATTTAGTCGACGGAATTTTTAATAGCAAAGGGGTAAAATGGGGAAGATGGAACGCCACTTTACTTTGAAAGCGACTTAAGATAATTCAGAAAAAAATACAGTTTCGAGGTACCTACTATAGAGGATATTGCAATATTATGGTCGCTTTTAATTGAAAAGTCAATGAAATAGGAATGATTTCAACATTCAAATATTTTTTTAGTTTTATGTCTATAAGGTATTTTTCTATGGGCCTCTGTTTACAGTTATTGTTTAAAACTGTAAATACTTATTGCCTGAAATAAATGATTTTGATTTGATTTCAGGTTTAAAAATGTTTGTTTTATCTGAACACGTAGAGATTTTCAATTTTATTAATTGTTGTCATCTTCATATACCAACCGACCCGCAACTTAGTAATAAAAACTGACTTCTAAGTAGGACTATTACTTGTATGTAGGATATTATAAACTATAGACACGTAGACCAAGATAAACCTTTGCAGATCACACAATTATTTACCTTGCATGGGATTCCTACTCGCGATTCTTTGTTTGGCAGTCCCTTATAGTGCTAATTTTGTGTGTTTAAAGTTTTATTCATAGCAGATTTCACAAAGTCGGTTTAGTAGGAAGTCTTGAAAACGTTAATATTATGTAGGTACCTTAAAATTTCTGACATACACATTATAAAAAAAAACCTGATCTAATTATTGTTAAGAAAACATAACATTACATGATTTACCCAGATATTGAATATTTTTATCCAAAATGCTAACTATTTCAGTAAAAGACTACCAGATTACCAAATAAAACCAAATCTTTCATCACATTATCAACCAATCCCAATTTCCTAGACCATTTGCAATGAGACACTGCCAAGGCGAAGGCTGTGAGAACAGAGGACAATGGAAGGAAGTTTTGAAATAGAATAACAATCGATTTCGTAAATTAATTGATTGATTCAATCTTGTTACCACACCTATATTAACTAGTTTATTTAATTGAATCTAGATTCAATTTTTAACGTAGTTTTTATAGTTATCATGGTTATTAACACCACAATTATGACACTTTTAATCCCTTTTTAAGTCAAAAAGAAAGATATCTTGGTCCAGGTATCGAACCCGGAACATTAGGATTCTCATGCGGTGTAGGTAAGGACATGTTATTAGATAGCTGGGGTGATATAATAAAGGTTTAGGAAACAAACGTAGGATAGGCCGCTCCTAGTTAGTATCTTAAATGTATTTTAAAATGTTTGTTGCCAAAAACATCAACCAAATTTTATACTAGTTTGGCTTTACTTAATCCCTCAAAACATACTGACCGACCTCTATAAGTATGTATGTTATACGTTGTTATACTTAGTAACTAATAACACAGTACAACAACACACTACAAAGGTATCATCCATAATAATTAAACTGCTGGTTCCGTATAATAAGGGAAAAAAGTAGAGAGCACGAAAAATTGATAAGGGGTGGCCGTGATAAGGGTGGCACCTTCTATTGATCGGGGGGGTGTCCCCCCCCCCGGAGTATAAGTATAAAAAGCGTAACAAATTTTCGTCTTAAGAAAAGGAAAAGAAAAAATGTATACAGCCACCCCATTGGATGGGGGGGCGCCCCCCATCCCCAGGGGTTGAGGGGGGGGTGGATTTTTCTCGTGGTACCTCTCTCTCTTTCTCGGTCAGGACGTAAGATGTTACAAAGGATTCTTTGTTAGTGGTCTGAGTTAATTAGATTTTGGATAGAGTTTTTGTTTTGATATTTTTTAAGTCTGGACTTTTGTTTCGTATGTTATTTATGGTATTTACTTGTGATGTATGGAACTATATATTTTAGCTTTTGTTTTATGTAAATTAATGTCTTGTAATGTTTTGTCTCCGTGCTTGTTTCTATGTGATACCTCGAAATGGTTGTGAAAACCGTATTGTGAGTTAGAATGGAGATATGAATTCTGAGTTGGATTCTTTTCCTAACTATATCTAATTTATTACACACTTATCTTGTGTTTTAAAACAAACATTTTTTCTTTCTTTCTTGTAACGTGTTTAAAGTGTATCATTGTTTATACGAAGTCTGTATTGATAAGATCAGTATGTTAATTTTCTATAAACTTTTGTTTGATTATGTATTTATTTTGATTATAAAATTGATTGAAAGTTCTTTATTACATATTGGATTGCTAACGGTTATTGATAAGAGGGTAGCCAATTTGATTCCCCAATGAGGTAATTATGTAAAATATTTTTAAAATTAACAATTAGTTTTCCTTTTAGTATTTCAAATTAAGATAACTTTTAAATCTAAGTTTTAAATTAATTAACTTAAGTTTATAATGAAACTTGGTAATTGCAAGTAAACTTACTTTGGAGTTTGAGACCACCGACATGCAAAGACTAGCATAGTGATAACGTGTACCTCCTCTCCCTCCTGTACTAATATTATCAGAAAAACCTTTGTCTTGAAGAGGCATCTTAAAGGATGATACTTTAGATTTTTTAAACCTTTAGGATTTCTTGGTTCGGTTTTTCGGTTTCTAAAACCAAGTCTAACCTTAAAACCGGTTTTTAAACTAGGTTTAAGAAAGTTTACGATATTAAGACGGTTTTTGTCTCAAGGCTGGGTAAAGGTCTCTTCCAGCCACGGTGTCCAATGGCTAAAAAAGTATATGTAAATCGCAAACTTCACTGACTGACTGATCATCTGTACTAATGAAAAACCGTCACTGACTGACTGGCAGACTGATATAGATCAGTCTCATAATCATAATCATATCAGTTTTAATAGGGTAGTTGCCTAAAAAAAATTATTAGTCCGTCTTTTAGATTTCCAAAAAATATTGGACACGTATTTTTTTATTTTTCATTTAACAAATAATTAAGACGATACAGTGCGTCAAAACTCGTGAAACGTCACAGGTTGCTACAATTTTCACCAACAGTTGACGTCATAAGCCCCCACTCCTAAACTTTAATGCGTTATAACGAAGTCAGTTTTATTAATTTGATGAAACAAAAAAATACGTGTCTAATATTATTTCGAAATCTATCTGACGGACTAATTAGAATTGCATTTTGTTTACCCGGGAAACTACCCTATTGTAACAAACAGTTCAATCCATAGATTGCGCTGAAAATTAGCATGAAGATAGTTATTATGAGACTTGAGCATTTGCTCAGAAAGATTAAAGATAAAACGCAGATAAAACCGTGGGATAAAGCTTTTCATACTTAGGTACTACTTTTTTTAAACTTTGTTCCGTGTGTGAAAGAGAACGAGAGATGCATTACGAATAAACAAATAAGGAACAGACAAAGCAAAATCAATAACATTAATGATATTTGAAATATATTTTATGTTCATAAAAATAATTTATTATATAAAGAAAACGAGGTACAAAAGTTGAATATCTGTGAATAATTTCCAACCATTCTAGGGGCAGTTCATTTCCCATTAGGATTGTGGTACACTGCAGTATGAGATATTAAGCTTTCGAGATATCATAAAATATAAAGTTGGAATTAGTCATGAAGATCGTAACGTAGTAACGATCTATTTCTTATGATGTTGTTAATTAACCAGTACACCACTGATGAATCGTTAGTAATGCTACGTCTACACTATCGCGATAACGCGAACATTTGCGTTGTCGCGACACGTCTGGCCAAAGAATTCGTCCTATAGCGAATCAGTTCCGCGAACTCGAATGCCGTAATTAACCGACTCGCTGTCGGTAAATTGGCGCACAATCAAAGGATTTTGTCGCGACAGTGTGGCCGTAGAGATACGCGTTCGATTCCCACTCAAGACAAATTCAAATGCCAATATATTACTTGACCAAAAAATTTGGATCTGTAATCTTTGTCGTGGCAGATGCATATCTCCAGACTACTCACTTTGCAAAGGCAAAAATACTTTAATGGATTTTGGAGACCAAAGTAATTGATGGCTATTATGGTTTCTATTCATATGACAAAGTGTAAGATTTTTAGGCTTCTAATCGATAAGTGTCACATTAACCATTACTTAGTACTTATATTATGTCTTTTTAAAGGAAAAGACTTAGTACTTAAATATTATTAATTATCTCGAAATTTCCATCGACAAAAACCGCGAAACACAAATAGTAAATAGTAATATATTCGCTCATTGTATCACTATTATTGTTTTAAAATTCAATTTAAACAATTGCACACGTTACGCATTAATTTGTTATTCAAATTGCAAAACTTTGTAAAAAATACAGTCACTTTAAATAATTACAATTTATAGTTTACAAACTTATTCAGTTGTTTACTTAGCTATTACTCGGTAAATTACACAATTTTATATAATAAATAACTGTAATTTATATAATAAATTCGTAAATACAATACAAATATAATATTTTTGTTATATGCACCATGAATCGCCGTCTAAATTGCCTCAATTGACGAACCTAACAGTCATTTTGAACACGCATTTTATCGGTTACGAATCTTTTTCACTGTTTATTATTTAACAGAAAACATTATCTAATAACAAATAAATTATGCTATTGTTTGTTTTTAATTATAAATATTTATAAATAAACAATAACCTTCCTTAAATTCTGTGGTGTGTTAAAATATCTTTGGCTTAAAAATGTGTCTGTGGTATCTCACTGTGCAGCTATCCTAACAATCTTGGTCTTCAGATTTTTGTCTTTTTCACGGCTTCAATTTAAAATTTTATTTCCTCGCTTGACCCAAAGGGGAAGCGGGGAGGAAGGAGAGGTGGGAATGGAGGGGGTTTGGACAAGGGGGGAGCCTCAGAAGATTCTCATTATGACCAATTTCGTCGCGGTGTTTTCCCTACTATTGTTATGAGTGATGGCTCATTTCACTGTCTTTATTCCAGGGTTTTGTTCAAATATTTCGAAAAGGACCCGGGAGCTATCGCCCGGGAGGCAATTAGGCATTGTTCTACAATGTACCTGCTTTTTATTTGGTGTTTAATTAATTGGAATATTTTGTGGTATTGTTGGTTAAGATAGTTTTTGTGTTTGGTAGATCGCGTTTTAGTTCTAATACTTACTTATTAAGTAAAATTCTGTTTACAAAAATATTTCGAGTAAAGATATCTTGTATCTGTGATAAAATCCTTTTCGTTAGTACAGAAATACAGAGGAACAGACAGCCGGAAGCGACTTTGTTTCTACTATGTAAAGACACTCTCGCAAAAAACAAATTTAGTAAGTAATAAGTACATACAATATCACTCTCGCAAAAAAAAAGATTGTACAAAATATTAACGAACAGTCTAATAAAACAAAAACAAACAAATTATCGGTCCATATGTAAACTACAATATAATATATAAACCGTACAATAATTAATAAAATCCTGCCCCTGTGATGGTGTATCGGACACCCCCATCCCTTACTATCTAAGAGTACACACACAAACTAATAATTAATCATCTTGCGTCTTTCACCCCGGGGGGTGGAATCGACCCCCAACTTTAATTCCTCGGTACAAAACACCCCTGTTTTTTTCCAGGGCGCTTCTCATTTCGTATTTCCTACAAGAAGTGTAGGTAGTTGTACAAATTGAATTTTGTGGTTTTTTGTGAATATTTTAACTCGTAGATAGGTAGTAGGATATTGGATGGTGGCTTCCTTTGTCTGCTTATAGTTTGTTTATGTGCAAACGTTCATTTTGTTTTTTAAGTTTTGTAGTTTTTGTTTGGGAAATTGTTTGGTTTTGTGATTTACTAAGGAAAGATTGCTATTTTTTCATAACTTATTAAAAAATATTAATAAACTTAAAGAAAAAGTTATTAGTTAATTTTAAATCTTCATTTGAAAGCCTTTCGATCCTTTTGTTTTTTAACTTTTTCTTTAGGCCCAACTGGGAAATGATTTTGAATTTAAATTATTTATTGTATGGTAAATACCTACTTTTAAAACACATAAGAAAACGACAAAAATTAAATCTTAACCAATAAATTAGGTACTTAAAAAAAATGGAAGAGCTCCAAAACACCCATTTTTTCGTGAAGAATTTAGGTACTTAATGGAAAAAGTACAAAAAGCCCTCTCATAAATTATAAGTCACATCAAAAACAACCTACTTATTTCTTAAAACCATCAAAATCACTTCATACATTTTAATCCACCCGTAACTTAACAAAAGATATTCAATTATAGACTCTACTCCCTCGCAATAAAGTATCCCGATCAAGTTTTCAGGACCGAATCAATTTCAGGCTTTCAGGCCTATAGTGTATTGTGGCTACTTGTTGAGTCTTAGCCAAACAAACGTTACAAACTTTAATACTGTTTATTTATATGTAACGGTTAAAGATTTGTTTTGGAGATTTTTCATGTTTCGTAGTAAGTACATATTAGCTCTATACGATTTCGAATTACCTAAATATAATAGCCTTCATAAATAAAAGGGCTACTAAAGCAAAAAATCTTTACAATTATAGCACACTAGCAGCGCCCCGCGGCTTCACCCGCGTAGTTCCCGTTCCCGTGGGAATTTTGGGATAAAAAGTATCCTATGTGTTATTCTGATGTATAAGCAAGATTATTGTAAAGTTTCATTAAAATCCATTCAGTAGTTTTTGCGTGAAAGAGTAACAAACATCCATACATACAAACTTTCGCCTTTATAATATTAGTAGGATTATAATAAACTAGCTGTGCCCCGCGGTTTTACCCGCGTGAAACCTTATCCCGTGGGAATTTTGGGATAAAAAGTATCCTATGTGTTTATTCCTAGGTATGAGGAACATCTGTACCAAATTTCATTAAAATCCATTCAGTAGTTTTTGCGTTCCCGTTCCCGTGGGAATTTTGGGATAAAAAGTATACTGTGTTATTCTGATGTATAAGCAAGATTATTGTAAAGTTTCATTAAAATCCATTCAGTAGTTTTTGCGTGAAAGAGTAACAAACATCCATACATACAAACTTTCGCCTTTATAATATTAGTAGGATTAGTAGGATTAATTAAAAGGATTAATATAAATAGTACTAGCATAGGTATAATAAATGCTTAAATCATTTGTTACAAATGTAGAGGCCTTTGATGATGATGATGAGGTATAATAATGTATGATATAACTTGAAAGAATATTCTGGAAATACATTATAGAATTTTTTCGAGTTCTACTTATTCCTGACCAGCAACGTATTTTTTTTTGTCATTATCCAAACATAGCTCAGTTTTGAGATCACCAACTAATCTTAGACTACCTCACTGTTGACTATCTGTTGATCTAGACTAGGTACAGTGTTCTCTATCTAGCTATCTATAAGTACTAAGTACCTAGAGCTAAGAGTTAGTAAGCCTTTACTCTGCAGTGGGATGTTACAGGCTGGTACTTATTATGAATACTCATAAACTATTATATAACGATTACTCACGAAATCTCACAAAACCTCCTAAATATCACAAAAAAACTCCCAACCTTTACCCAAAAGTAGCGTCACAACTGTCAAGGTTGCCATTATATTTAGGTTAAAGCGGCCCTACTTTAGGGCAGGTCAGGGAAACGAATCTGGGTCACGGGGTTGGTTGGACACGAATTTTAATAGGTACCTATAGGGTGGGTTTGGTAAAGTGGTAAGGTTTGGAGGGATGCGGGTTTCATTGTGGGATGAAGTAACTTAGGGGTTTTGATATTGAATGTTACAAGGTATTAGTTTGATTGATGATAGATTTTAATAAACCTTTATTTATTAACCCCCGACGCAAAAAGAGGGGTGTTATAAGTTTGACGTGTCTGTGTGTGTGTGTGTGTGTATCTGTCTGTCTGTGGCATCATAGCTCCCGAACGGATGAACCGATTTGGATTTATTTTTGTATTAAAGGGGACTTACGTGCGAGTGTTCTTAGACATGTTTGATGAAAATCGGTTGACCCGTTTAAAAGTTATGGGGGTTTGAAAGTAATTGTGTTGGGGGTTTTTTAAATTTTTAATTTAATGTTATTGTTTCTTAAGATTGTTAAGAGGTTAGCGTATTCGATTTATGGATTAATTAATTATTATTTGTTGAAAAGAATAAGAAAAATTTAATTACTTTCTAAATGGTTAAGGTGGGGAGACCTTTGCCCAACAGTGGGACATATAGGTTAACAAAAAATTTTTTTGAAAGAGTATTAATTAAGTTAATTAATTATATTCTGTAAAACTTATAAGGTTGCTAAGTAAGCCTAAGTTTACAATCTAAATCTAAATCTACAAGAACAAAATCTATCTGAAACAATACCAACCATATACCTACCAATCTTCATATAAAAAAGCACCAAAATCGATTTTAATATCTCATCAGCCAGACGGAAAATTATAACACAAAAAAAACTAATAACATATTTAACCCCCAAAGGAAAATCGCCGAAAAAACCGGGGTACAGAACGAGGGGGTGAAAGGGGGTGTGCACCCCTGGCTGGGCCAATTTAATGTGCCCCGCTGTATTGATTCTCAGCATTCTTTCACACAAGCGCCCGAGAAACTCCCCCTCCCACTTTACACCCCTCGATTCCACCCTCAGAACTTGGGATAAACGGGGATAAGAATTTTTCGGGGTAGCCGGGTGATTATGTTATCAGATAGGGTGTTTTTAAGGGGGTTGCAGTAATAATATTGCAGTTGCATGGTTCAATGTAGCGAGGTTTTGTTGTGGCTGTTTTTAAAAGAAATTTTGTTTGGTATTTTGTGTTTTAATTTTTTAAAGTTGGTGTTTAAATGCAATCATGTTTTTGCATATTAATGCCTGCTTTGATTAGGATTCGAAGTTGTGTTTGGTTGTCAATATGTACCTCGCTGTTTCACTCATGTTGATAAACTTAGTTATTATAGCTTAGCTATTTATTATTATATTAAAATTAGCTATTATAGCTAAGTATAGGTACCTCCTGAATAGAAGGAAATTTTATTCAAATTTTTAAATGCAAATAAAAAAAGAATACATAGGAAAAGACAACGGAAAGCGATCTTTTATTATAAATAGAGAAGACAGAAGAAACATATTAAATCGATCGAAACGTTTTCGAGTTTTACTGAGGCTTACTGTCATGATTTCTATATACTTCCTTATGTAGGATGTTAAAAGAGATACTTACATATAAAGAAAGATTTAAAGTAAAGTAAACTACTTAATCAACTCCACACACAATGTGATGTCGAGTGTCAACTCAAGATGTATCAAACAGTGTATTGATCTAGGAGACATCGTTAGATTGCTTTTACGATTCAGCAACAGGTCTATTTAGTGTACATAGACTTATGTAACATGTATAGGTACCTATTTTTTTTAAAATAAAATTAGAAATAAACTTAAGAAAATTTAAAATAAACTAAGATATCGCCCGGTTGTTTAATGGCATGTGCGCTGCGACTGCCTGCAAAGTGTAAGGTTCCGCGTTCAATTCCTGGTTTGAGTTATGGCTTTGAGGTCAACTAAAAACAACTTTCCTTAATAAACTTTGACAAAGATTTTACTAAGCGACTTTTGTCAAAAAAAGTAAAAATTCATTCAATCAACGCTGTATTTAATAATTAATAAACATAAACTTAAATTCAACCATACTTAATCTTCCTCTCTCTCTCTCTCTCTCTTTATCAAAAGTAATAAAATAACAATCGAATTTCAAACGTCTTTCACAGCCAAATTGCAAAATGGCGTTTAAATTAAAAAAGGAACGCTAAAACTTGTTTCAATAAAAGTCTAACACAGTTATTTAAACCAATACGTGTCAACATTCCATTCGGATTTCAAACACAAAAAACAAACTTCAGTGTACGCGTTCTAAAATTCAAATAAAGTTCCACAGATAAAGAGAAAACCGAACGTCAAAAACGTTAACAGTACTGAAACAGTAAAACGCAAAGCCTAGCTTACACGTGCTACCAATAAACTTGAATCAAATGCGAGCTCAGCCAAAACTAGCCGGGGTATGGCGATCAACAAAAACAAAAGCGGGCACAGCAACAGGTTCCCAGCTCACAATAAATATACGAATGTCTGAACTGTACCTCCAAACTAGTTGCACAGGCGAAATGCCGAGCGAACACTCACCCAAAATGTACTGTACACGTTGAAATGCACCTTATTATTATAACCTCCTTGCATGGCGGTGCAAACCTTCTTGCAAATTATGTAGGTGTGCAAAGACGTTCCATATTCAAAGTTTTGATTAAAGAATCAAGTTGCAACTGCCAGTGTCAAATAGAATGTGTTTGTAATATTGAGATGAGGTTATTTAAATGTCCGTTGTATTTAGTGGGACAATGGCGCGGTTTGTGGACGGGAGGCGACTTCCCGCCTATTGAATTTTCGCCTACAAAGGAAAGTTTTCAGGAAACGTTCCGGGTTACCGGCCCGCCGCCGTACTCCCCTTTTATATTTTAGTGTAACTTTGACGAAAATGTTCAACGGTGGATGGCGTATTCAATTAAAGTTTGCCATGCCCAATGAAGCTCTTTCATTAGCCGAGCAATTTTAATACAAAAGCTATTGCCGTGCGGTTTTACTCTAATAAATATTTGCTTATTAGCTAAGCTAATGGAAGAAGTAGGGGAACAACATTTAATTTTAATTAAATTTAATAAATAACAATAAATGCGATACTGGTCACCGTCGAAAACCGTTGGAAACTAATTAAAAACATCAATTCCGCGCGCCACGCTACGGGGGAATATTTCAAACGCACACACACGCGCGTGTTAGGGGGTGGGTGGCACACACGCGCGCGCCCCCGCACCGCACACACCGCTCCAAATAAGTCTCCGGCCATATCCGCGCGCGTAAGAGAATGGTCCTTCCACCCCTACCAACTAGGAACACGTAACTGACACCATGGAAAAATACCTTGGTCCTTACATTTACTCAATTTATTATATACAAAAATACGTCTAAATTCTTCATGTAAAGTACTCCAATCTAACTTTCAAAGATAAAACAGAAATAAATGGTTATCTATTTTGTTAATTATAATTAATCCGGCTACCAGATCCTGTGCACATTAACCGTGCGCGTAATTATCGGGTAGTTAATTTAGTTGTAACGGTAAAGTCAGATATGCAGTTTTCAATATGAACAGTCGGGCAGTTGTAGAAGTTATCCGGGGGGAGACGGGGATAGCCGTGTGTCTTAAGGTGGAACGGGACGGAATACTGAAACCGAGTTATCGTAAATTGATCTGGGTCGGGGAGGCGCGCGCCGGGTGGCGGCGACGCGCTCCCAAATTTGACAGCGATGGAAATTGGCGGGAAAGATTATTGGTTGCACGCCGATACTGCACACACAAAAACAAAAACTTAACACGTCCGTCCGTCACAAAACAAAGAATTTGAGTTACAATGTGCGGCGCACCTTGGTGGTCGCGTAAAATACGCAACTGGGTCATATGGGTCAGGGATGAACGGGATTCGTTTTTGCGACGTTATTAGAAATTTCATTACGGTTCAAGAGCGCTCCGCATGAAATTTGTTGTAAACGAGGAAGGCATACGTTTGGTACCGAGAGCGGCTCTGAGACGATCCCGGCTCATGTTCCCAACTTCATAAAAGCTAGCACACACCAACATCTTAATAACAGAATCCGAACGCTTCCAGCGATAAAATAAGAATATGATAACTGGGCAGCGGTGGGGGCGCTGCGCGGGGGCGCGGGTGGTGGATTTCGGAAGAACGTTCGCACCCCCTCAAGTTTTTAAAATAAGAAAATTTCGGTGGAGCGTGATATTTTAAAAATAAGAACCTCTTTCGTGGCATATTCCGTGGAGAGAGATTTTAAAATAAGAATAGTTTCGCGATTCCCCCCTCCCGTCTGGAGTTTGAAATAAGAATTCGGGGGCCAGATTCGGGTGGGCCCGGGGTGTCGGGGGCTCTTGATGAGGAGCGAGGTTTTTCGTAGAATTTCGTTAGCTCCTTGCGAGAGCAACGACCCCCGATAGTCGATACTCGATGAATGTAATAGTAATTGGATAGACTATAACATTTTAAAGGTAAGAAGTCTGGAGATATCGGGCTTCGATACTGCCCCAGGAAATAGGGGCTAATGAAATTTCAGTTTGAGAGACGTTGCCACGTTTATAGAAAGGACGCGCCTAATGGTATTACGTTTGGGCGATATCTGAAAACTGGTTTACTTGTGACGGACACACAATTACAGCTGAAATGTTTTGTAGTATAAAGGTTAATACTAATATATTCTACACCTAAATGTATCTATTTTAAGTTAACACCTTATGAGTATTACTTTTAGAGATGGCTAAAGAGATCTTAGAATTTGGAAATAAAATAAATTTGGAAATAAATATAAGTACTTTTTATTTTTTTTATTTTTTAGAATACGTTTATCAAAGTTTGAATAAAAAACTGTTCTATACGACTGTGATTAATAACACTGGCCATTTCAAACTCATTCTTAAGTTTGGCTGTATGAATTTGAATTTAGAATTCTTAAAAAAGTTGAATTAGAATAGTAGAAATTCTTATTTTAAATCGAACTTTGACCTTTGACTGTGGAAATTCGAATTTGGAATTCCCACAAAGTTTTATGCATTTTATTCTTAGGCTGTGTTACACTAGTTTACCTTAAGCACTAATAGAAACCTAAGCAAAACGATGAAATTGACTGAAAATTACACATTTTTTCAGGGTCTGGTGTTGTGTGCAATGGCGGAGTGTTCGTTCGCTCGCTGCCAACAAGAACGTCGCGCGATACGAAAAGAATTGCAGAGGTGGACAAAGAATATGGTCTATATACTCGGTGAGTCAATTTAAGCTAATTTTATCTATTTAGGAATAGTTTTTATTACCTCTTTGGTTGATTTAAGATTTCTTAATCATTATAAATAAAGTATTTGAAAATAGAACGTCACTAAAAATACTCTCTCCAAGATTGTGATGAAAGTTACTGGCCATAAAAACATTCTTGTTTTAAATCTCACTTCGATAATTTCAGAATTCTTAAAAAAGGTTTTTAATAGAGTTTAAAGATGTGAGATGGCCTTTGTCTTGGAAGTTCATTTTCCTAGCTCCTTGGGCATTGATGTGACTACCTATTTATTAAGTACTTATCCTAAAATATTAGCTTACAACACCAAGTATAAAGCTAATTATTAATATAAAACCAGTCTAAAAAGCCAAACTTCGTCTAGAAAGTTCTAACACACATTTTTTTAAAACCACTTTCAAATTCGTAAATCCGTTATATAAAACTTGTGTGTTTATTTGTTTGTTTGTTGCGGGGCCATATTGCATACAGTTTTAGGCATGAGATGTAAAATGGCGGTCCAGAAGTCGCCGCACCAACTGGAAGGCTTACAATTATCAACTTTTCAAATGAAAAAAGTTTTTTGTAAACGAAAACGTTTAGTTGTTTCACAAATGTTGGTTTATGTTTGTTTTTTGGGTTGGTATTGAGTTTGATGGTCTTTCTTTGGGAAAGGATAATAATGTCTGCGTAATTTGGCATGATTTTATATTTTTTACTAAAATTTTTGATATAATCAGTGATTGTACTTGACACCTTGTTTAGAAGCTAGTCTTGTGCTATAAGGAGTTATTTGATTTTATGCAAAATTATTTTTTCAAGATTTTTTTTGTGTATGTTCTTAGTAGAAAGTAGTACTCAAAGTTTAAGCGCATAACCTAGCGCATAAAATTACTAGGGCCAAATATATTTGATAGTCCTGCGACACCCAATGATACACCAATCACATTTAAATGCAACATAATAACTCTATTATAATAAAGATTGAAGAACCATTTATAAATATTAAAACTACAGTAAACTATGACGTCAATAGTCTAGACACCGTCACAACAATTTTGGTTAAACAACTGGGAAACATTGAAAGATATTGACAAGTAACTAACCGATATTAATATTTAATTCTAATCATTCCTATTTTTTGATGTAATAGTGCCACAATATTTTCTGTGCCGGTGACAGTGTTGCTGTAATCGCATCCTTTGGTTGTCAGTTTATTGAAAATGTATCCAAATGACATTAGAGTCAAAATGACAATGTATTTAGTAGCTTCCAATTTTGGCCGCCGGAACAGAAAGGTTTTCGGCACTTAAGTAGACTTAAAAGTTTTGTCGATATAAAAATTTTGAACTTTTAAATGCTAACTAAATATTTTGATTCTTTTGATTTATTTGCACATATAAAATAAATAATAAACCCAAACAGAAAAGATCAACTCTTAGCAAGGGACTTTTAGGACAAATATATCTAAAATAACATTTAACAACAAAACTACTCATAACGTTAAAATTTATCACAGAATTACCTTCATTTAGTTTGAAGTAAAGGGACTTTTGGGACGCACATTCAACACGTTAAAGCGTTGTTATTATTTGAATTTAAACTTTATTGTAAACTGTTTTAGGTTAAAATTTTAATGTTAATAAACGTTTTGTCGTGATATTTTGGTAAAGTGATGTTCTTTTTGGTGAATAAACCTAAAAAATAGGTTTTAAAATACGAATTCGGTCTTTTTGACTACCGAAATAGCAGTATACTTGGGTTTGATTCCCATGCGATTGATTTATCTATACTTAAGTAAAGTAAACGGCCTGTAAAATACCTCTGCAGAGGAAATCTCTCTCTCACTCACCAATCTCAATGAGGAGGAATATTTGTAATCATCATGCTTATTCAATACTAGCTCCGTCTTACCCGCATAGTTCCCGATCCCGTGGGAATTTCGAGATAAAACATAGCCTATGTCCTTCTCCGGACCATAAACTACCCCTGTACCAAATTTCAAGTCAATCGGTTCAGTAGTTTAGCCGAGAAAAGGTTTAACAGACCGACAGAGGTACTTTCGCATTTATAGCAAGGAAGGAAGGACCAATTCCAAACCTTATAGGTTATTTATTATTAAATTACTCTACTTTATATGTACATAAATTACCATAATTATTAGAAACAATATTTATAATAAAACGTGTTCATATTTCGTGAAAATCCGACCTAAATACGATAAGACTGAAAGTCTGAAAATCAGTGAAATAGAAACGTGATAAGCGTAGGCGTCTGAAATATATGAATGAATATTGAAAATGCTAAGTCTCTTTACATTTAATACAGCTAAACAGTTTTGAATAAAAAAATATTTGTTATAATTAAATAATGTTATAATAAATAAAGTATAAGAAAATAGATGAATTTGTCCTGACTGACTGACTGATTTATCGACTTCAACCCAAACTTATCTAGTTCAAGTAAGCTCTTTGAAAGAACTTTTTGGAAATTTCATATCTAATACTTACGCTCAACAAATACCTATATATTTATATGCCTTATTTATTTTAAATTATGTAATAAATACTTTTGTAAAATAGCATATCTCAAACATTACTTTATAATATACTAGCAGCGCCCCGCGGTTTCACACGCGTAGTTCCCGTTCCCGTAGGAATTTCGGGATGAAAAATAGATGTAGGCCGATTCTGAGACCTACTGAATATGCTCACAAAATTTCATGAGAATCGGTCAAGCCGTTTCGGAGGAGTATGGCAACGAAAACCGTGACACGAGAATTTTATATATTAGATTTTAACGATGTTTACAAAAGCGAAACATTTACGATTCCTAGACGCAGTTTTCTCGCCCAATTCCGCCCCAATTCTCATTTTATTATAATAACTTTTTATGACATATTTTTAAGTACATTATAACATACATTACTGAAATAGAAAAAGGAGAAATAATTCCCATTTCAAGATGTAATTTCTCTGCCCAATTCGGCCCCAATTTTCATTTTATAATGACTTTCTAACGTCATCTTTATAAGCACATTATCATACACTAGTAGCTCCCCGCAGTTTCACCCGCGTAGTTCCCGTTCCCGTGGGATTACGGGGATAAAATATAGCCTATGTCACGCACTGATAAATTAGCTTTCCATTAGTGAAAGAATTTTTGAAATCGGTCCAGTAGTTTCGGAGCCTATTCATTACAAACAAATCTTTCCTCTTTATAATATTAGTATAGATAACCAAAATAAAAACCCATGTCGAACAGAGAGAGACATTCTGGTTTTAGAAGATGTTTAAAAAGTGAAATAATTCCCATTTCAAGATGCAGTTTCCCAGCTTAATTCCGCCCAAAAAACGCGAAATTACTTCAGTTTCAAGATGCAGTTTCCTATCCCAATTCCGCCCTAATTCCGCCCTAACTGATATCAATTCGGCGCACAGAGATAAGGCGGCGGATACTAGACATAACCATAGACTATAATATAGAGAGGAAACGTTGCAGATACTATGCTACAATGGTGCCACATTTTCTTGTTACGGAATTTATAGGGAATACTAAAAAATAGGTATCACGTTAGAATATATGAAGTTTGTTTGTAAAAGTGACGTAAACATTGAAAATATATTAACGTCACTTCCAGACTTACATAAGTATGGAAGTCCATACTTATTAGAAGTAAAATTAGTTTTGTCTCTTTCTTACTTTATATCAAGTGACAAAGACAAAACATGTGAGTAGGTACTCGGAACTTTACTTCAAGATCGTGAAATATGCCCTGAAATAAAGAATATTTAAATTAAAACTTAATGCTACTAAAATTATAAAATACGGAAACTAGTTTAACGGATTTTTGTCGCTGTTTTAATTATTGTTTTATATCCCTACTAATATTATAAATGCGAAAGTAACACTGTCTGTCTGTCTGTTTTCACGGCTAAACTACTGAATCGATTGACTTGAAATTTTGTACAGAGGTAGCTTATGATCCGGAAAAGAACATAGGCTATGTTTAATCCCGAAATTCCCACGGGAACGGGAACTACGCGGATGAAACCGCGGGGCGCTGCTAGTATTTAATATAATGTATTGTGTCAAATTTATATGTAATAAATTGAATAAATTGAAATTGAAATATCTGACGTGGTCTCAGAGGTTTTAATAGGTATCTATAAAAAGTAATAAAATCGTTTTAAAAGTGTAGCGTTCACGTTAAACAGACATATCAACATGTTTTACTAGTTTTACTGTGTCTTACACTACATTCTTCTTACGTACTTACATTTTTATTGTTTAAGTAAAAGAAAATTCTGGAAAATCCACCAGAAACCAGCCCAGTCTTGCCAAGCCAAAGTACCAGGTTTCGATGCCTTGGTTATGTAATTCAAGATATTTTCGAAAACCTTTCTCGGTTTGGACTAGATCACCAATACTTATGTATTTTAAGCGTGGTTGGTGATTGTGTCTATTCCTCCTCACTGTACTAATAACATAACATAATCATTCACTACATCATCTCATTACAGTAACTGACCCCTAACTAAGTTCGAAACTTGTATCTAGGGTATCAGAAACTACTTAATATCATCAGTGAGAGAAAGATTCCTTTGTCTAACAATTAAATAATAGAAGAAAAAAATACTTTACTTTTAAAGATTGTCCATCGATTTCAAAGCAATGAAGAAATTCTCAATTCTGTACATATTTTTCCTCTGTATTTTATGTGACTTGACCTCGATAATTGTGACCCGAATTTAATAGTTATTTTTCCAAGAAAAATATAGTATAAGTATTAGGTATGTTAAGGGAAGTCATTTGGTAGATAATATCTTCACAAAAAAATGAGGGATGAAATCGTATCTCGTCAAATATCTCTCTAATAGCCGTAGAGTTTATGAGCATAATCTAGGAATAAACTAAAGTAGTGTTTTTAACCCTTATATTTCATATTTTATTAGTTAATTATGGGATTTCTTGCAGAACATTACTATGTACCTTTAAAAATAAACACTCCTTTCTCGCTTTGGACTGTTTTGATAACGAATTTCAAATATCGAACAAAATAATATTAAAACTATTAGATACCATTAAATATTGCGTCCATTATGGCGCGGTGCATCGCCCGCTGCGGTACGCATGCGCCCCGTCTGCTGTTCTGCCAAACAACCAACTGTTGCAACTGGGACGGCGTGCACTAATGCAACTTTTGTCCTCCGTAACAAATCATTAAAATATTATACAAAATTCACCGCGACGCGCAAAACATTCGCCGGAAAAACGACAATTAACCAAAAACTTTTTACGCCATTTTAAACGACAGTGTAAACGTCAAACGCCAACTCAATTCTAAATTTAAATTTCGGATACGTCAATGTTTCTTGTAAGTGCGTTGTCTTCGGTGACGCCGAGACTAAGTTCAGTGAAGTGCAGTGAGAATTGATATTGGAATAATAGGTGCTTGTAATATTAGTAATCGTATTTTATATTTTGTATTTAATTATTAAATATTGACATTAACGTGTATTTTTGAATAATAAAATTACTAAGTATATTTTAGTATTAAAGTTCCTGGTAAAGTCACGGTGAGTTACTTAGCTGTCGCGAAGAATTTGAAAGTCGAACATTGGCGGTTTTAATTTTGGACGGTTGAGATTTCGGGTGTAATTGGTCAAGTGTCGTCCAAGTTTTAGAGAAGTGGCAGCAAAGTTGGAGACTTTAAGCAACAAGTGTTTGGCTGATGCCTTCCCCGGTAACGTGCCACTGTAATACGAGTTTGCATGCCCGGGTTTACGGGATTATGTTGCTTTTCCTACGTGCCGGGCCCGAGCCGAGCAAATTCGGGATTTGCTTGCAATGTTTGTTGATTTGCAATCCGCCTGTTTATTCAACACCTCTATGCTTTTTATAACCACTAGTATGTATTACTGTGCTTTTGTAACTTTTTGTCTAAGATAAGGGTGGGGCGTACGAACTTCTTTTGTTTTAGAAAGATTTTGACGTAACGCGCCATCTTAGAACGTCCACAAAAAAGTGTCATGGCGGCCCTAAGTAAAAGAGGTTTTGTCTTAAGTTCAAAGAAAAGTATTGTTAAGATTTTTCTTAGATTTCTTTTAGTAAAACTTAGTAACTTTTCAATCTGTAGAGGGACTATAATATGATTAGTTAGAGACGTTATGTTATCATAAACTTTGAAGAAAAATTAGCTTGAAGAATTAGGTCCGTGTAATGGAAAAAAATCATGTAGTTTATGCTTTTCTTCACTACCGGTTTTAGTTGTTTAGTGTTTAAATTATTGAGATACTGAGATTTTAATGAAAAAAAAACATTTAACCAATTATCTATAGTGACTCACTATTTTGGTAATCACACAAAGACGGTTGCTTAGATTTTAATTAAATTTGACACAGATATAGTTTATAACTTAGATTAACATATTTTATACTTTTTATCCCGATATTCCGTCGGCATTTTGAATTAGGCTAATAAAACCGGGAAACAGATTATTTTTTCACAGTTTTAGATTTTTTCTTTTTACTTGCTTGAGAGAAATAAACGTAAATAACACACTTATCTATACCTAATAAGCTAAGTAGAGCAAGCAATTAAAACTCTTATCGTGAAATTTAAACGATTTTTCAAGAACTTGTTGATTAATTCGTAGTTAAAAATGGCGTACGATCTCAATTTTTTACATTTAACAATTTGCTAGCTGTGCCCTGCGATTTCACTAGTGTTGATATACTCGTATAACCTTCATACACATCTTCCTCTTGAAACACTTTATCTATTAATGAAAACCGCATTAAAATCCGTTGCGTAGTTTTGAAGATATAAGCCTATACAGGGATACTTAACGGGAAGCGACATTGTTAAGAGATGACGACTCTGCAGTTTTACTTTCATAAATCCTTATCACTTAGGGATTTTGGGATAAAAAATATACTCTGTGCTATGTCTAAGTATATCTGCAAGAAATATCACATAAATAAATCCAGTGTATTTATGCAAAAGAAGTAACAAACGTTCTCCCTTTTTACACCTTTTCTCCTAAGCTACTTACGTCAACATATTTGTGAAAACTGGTAAAAAAAGTACTGGCCAATGACATAATAAATGTAGTAGAAAGATGTAATTAACATTTTTGTTCTAAATCCATAATAATAAAACAAAAAAGAAATCTGTCACAATTATGTCAAAAAAGTTGAATTAAGAACACACTCTAGACTTTTTTGAGTCCTTCAAATATTTAAATGCGAAAGTTTGTGCGGATGAATAGATGTTTGTTGCTTTCACGTAAAAACTACTAAACCGATTTGAATAAAATTTTATACAGATGTTCCTTACAACCAAGAACAACAAATGTGCTTCTTTTTATCCCAAAATTCCCACCAAATTGGAATTTACACGGGATAAACCACGGAGCACACTTTAATAAATATTAGCTTCAAGAATTATTAAGCTTTAAATATTTTAAAATATTGATTCATAATAAAAAATGTCAAAAATATATTCAAATATAACATATAACCCGGAAAAATATAGGTCACCAACATATTTGTAGATTTCACCAACATTTTCAACACAAAATGTCATACTCCAATTTTTTTTCGTCGTGCAAATGACACTGACAGCCACACGGCTGAATAGCCAAAATACGTAGGCTCAGCCTGCGAATGACAGATAACATCTTCGGTATTTAAAAATGGATTATATTTTTTTATTTTACCGCGCAAATGGAGTTGAAGTTTGGCACTGACAGTTAAGTATGTTGACATGACAGTGTTTTTTTTCTTTTTTGTTGTTGTTGCTTTTTATACAGCCTTATTTTTATTTTTGTGTGTTTTTTGTGTTTCTGATACCCTAGATACAGGTTTCGAACTTAGTTAGGGGTCAATTACTATGAAATGATGGAGTGAATGATTATGTTATATTATTTATGTTATAAGTTCATGTGTATCTATATATCTTGGTCTATTCTCAGGATAAATAGACAATTGTATAATTATTTGTGTAAAAACAGGTTGTTAGGTATCCTCCCTGACTGACTGATCAATTCGTCAACACAGAACCTTAAACAAAACTACTGTTATAAGTGTTAGGGTTTTGTAACTTGCATTCGAACTTAGTTAGGGGTCAGTTACTATAACGAGATGATGTAGTGATTGATTATGTTATATTTTCCTCTACTGCTACTGTAATCACCATACTTGCCCAATATGTGTTGGTTACTTGAAATCCGAATCATGTTTGGCCTAAGAAACATGCTTCGTTTTATCCAGGAATTGAACTCGGGACCTCTTGCTTGGCAGGTGATTATGCCACTGGCTAGACTGACTTTAATTAAGTACAGTTAAATTAATAAACTAAATATTTTCCATCTTTTATAGGCACTTGAAGTCGTAATGTGATATTTTTGTCATTCAGGTATAACCTTTTAAAAGATAATTGGTGTCTAGACTACTAGTTGCTTCGCCTGGCTTTCCACGTAATATTCATGTTTCTAAAAACCTGAAAAATGCTTCTGAAAATACAATATTCTTTAATAGAAATACGAAAATAGGAACAAAATAAAATTATTATCCATGGTAGAGCGATATTAAGTACTATATGTATTTATTGAAACTTTTTCTCTACCAAAAAAAAAAATATTTTTTTCATAACAAACAGACACAAATTTCTTTATTATTATTGATACCAACACAAACTAGTCAAATGTTAAGATATTAATTTTATTGGAAAAAACATCTTGAAGATTTCACTAATTATATTTATTGGTATTTTTTTATGAGAAATGTATTTTCACAAATCTTTTTTTCCGAGTATTTTGTCTATGATTTGTGTTCAAAACATGTCTGATGGAATTTTCTTTTTACTTGTCTTTGATTTTTGATGTTTTAAACGTAAAAAGTGTGTAAGTTTAACTTCTGTATCAATTTGTAAAGTCATCTATATCTATCTATAGAAAAAAATATAAAACTCTTTCGGTACCGAGTGATGTAGGTACTGACCGACAGACAACGCACAGCCGAAACTATTGGTCGTAGAGAGCTGAAATTTGGAACGTGTGTTTGTTGGGGGGAGTAGGCTACTACTAAGAGAGGATTTTTGGAAATTCCCTCCCTAGGGGAAGAAAAAGGGGGAAACCCAAATTCTGCCGGATGTCATTATTCCACGCGGACGAAGTCGCGGGCAAAAGCTAGTAGCTACTATTGCGAATAGACCAATTTTTTAAAACAGCTAAATCTATTAAAAAACAAAAGAATAAGTAGCCCCCATTACCTTTAACAACCTGAGGACCCAATCAGCTAAGCATCTAATGAAAAGGTTTAAAAGAAGGACACAAATAAAACAATTAAAAAACAAAAGAATAACTATGCCCCAGTATCCTTAAAAACCCAGGGACCCCAGAACCTAAAAACCCTGCATTTAGAAGCCATTAAAAACAAAAATACATACCTAACAATTTGTAAGAACAGTTCGTTAATTGGTTCGAGTTTAGATTCGGCCTTCGTAGCGCATCATACGAGTTACTTATTGTTTTAATTAGCGAACACGTGACATACAAACGGAATGTTTCGTCAATATACATAATCATAATATTATCAATCATTCTGACATCTTTGTATGGCAACTGACTCAAGTATTAGCTGTGTCTATGGTATCAGAAACTACGGATACCTTTATAAGTAACATAACATTTAAGTATAACATAATCATTCACTACATCATCTCGTTATAGTAACTGACCCCTAAGTTCGTAACTTGTATCTAGGGTATCAGAAACTACGCACACACTCATTCACACACACATAGGCCGAGACAAACATATGTGGTTCACACAAATATTCACCCCGTACGGGAATCGAACCCGCAACCTTACGGTAGGTACATACTATATTTCGTTTGAAGTGCCCTAAAAGGATTGTAATTTATCTATTCTAGTCTGGTATAATGACCACTTTGCATTTTGTCTAATAAATTTACAATGTAAGACAGAACATTTTTTTTTCTACATTATTAGTAATGTTTTTATTATATTTATCCATCATCATAAAACCTTCTTGTATAATTGTATAATAAGTCCTTAATTGATTTTCATAAAAAAATTAAGAGAACTATGAAACACGCTAAGTAACTAAAGTTAGTACTTAACATTGAAAGCCGTTACGGGTAGGTAGAGTCCTTAAAAGTAAAAAAAAATTATACCCACAAAGAACACGTACCTAATAGAAAAGTGTACTGGACAAAGATAACTGATGTATTTCCGAATCTGTGGTAAATTCACAATGTATTTAAAACTAGCAGGGCCCCGCGGTTTCACCCGCGTAGTTCCCGTTCCCGTGGGAATTTCGGGATAAAAAGTATCCAATGTTCTTTCCCGGACCATAAGCTACCCGTGTTGCAAATTTCAAGTCAATCGGTTCAGTAGTTTAGCCGTGAAAAGGTCATAGTTAATTTCGCATTTATAATATTAGTTAGGATTATATTGAAAATATTGAAGGTAGTAAACTTTTTACATTAATTTGTACAGACGTCTTCCATCTTAGTCTTCTGTGATCACCCGGGTTCTGTAAAGAATCCGAACGTCAGAAAATGTAAAACAAAATACAACCACGACAAAAATCCGTTTAAGTGTTTTATTTCAAAGATAACTCACTTACAAGCACAATACAAAAGTTACAAAAAATCTCTCCTGAGACTAATTTTACTAGATACTCATAATATTACTTAAAATTGTTCAAAACATTCATATCCAAACTCTATTAATACTTAAAAGTTCATTCAATATAAAAAAATGAATTACAAAGTACTACATAATAAGTATTACTGCGACAATATTTCATCTTAAAACACTCCTTTGAAAAAAACAAAAACACACCATAAATTAGAAACCTAAAAAACAACCAAAAAGTTTCTTTAAAAAAATGCAACTAATTATTTCGAGGCAATTAAGAATAGTCTACGCAGTTGTTTAAAACAAAGCTATTTTAAACTTTAACACTATAAAAAGAGAGTTGTAATTCGCTAAGCCGTAACTATAACTAATTTTTGATGGTCTCCATCACAGTAGCACAACGCCATCTCTTTGGAACTCAACAAAATTTTTCACTGAACCATTTTCTCATAAGAATTTCACACAAATGCAAGCTTTATATGCACTTACAGACTCACACAGACACAGCGAAGAATACACAATCGAACGCACTCACACGTCGAGAAAAAAACGATAAAAAAGTAGCACACTAATACAAATTTTTCTATACACACACTAGAGAAGGATAGACAGAGAAACGTCACTTTTTGACATTAGATTTTTTCCAATTCTAAAATCTTCTAAATCTAAATTTGAATTTGTCTATCAATCAAAATTTCTTCTTTTAAATTTTGTTCTTTTTTCAAACAAGGCCCTATAAAGTATGATAACTAAAATGTGCAAGGTTCATACAAGCGCGCGCACTCACACAGATAAACCTGTATAGTTACACACTGCATTTTGCGTCTGTAGTGGTGTATACTACGCCCGTCTGGTTTGATACTTGATCGAAATACTTTCGATTAACAACGAATTTTCACTTCAGTTTTTAGTTATAACAAGTTTTCAATGTAATGGTATTTAAACATATGTTTTGTATTTAATATTAAATATAATTATTAAATCCATTGTTCGTTTTGTAATCTTTTGTTATTTTGAAATCTATTGCAATAAGTAATCTTTGTTTAACTTTTACACGCTCACTATTAGGTTATTATGAGTAACTTAAATGGACATTACAAATTGCTGGGATTTTAATTATATTTCATTTTGTGTGAATATACAATTGACTTATTATATTTAAGTCGCATGTTTTGAGATTTTAAATATATTATTCGAAAGGCTGTCTCTGAGCAGTGATTAGAAACACCAAAGAGAATGTTCATTATTAATATTTATAGATCATCATCAGCCTCATTTATATGTTTGTCTTAACCGAGGGGCTTGAAGCCCAAATTTATCTCTCCTGAATTAAGGTGATAAGACCTTATTTATAGGTAATACAGAAAAAATATTTTTAATTACTCGATATTCGGCATCCAAAAACCTCAACAAAACTCTTTTACATTTCCCAAAATTTTTGAAAATTAAAAAATTGCAATGAAAATATATCAAGTATCAAGACAATGCGCGTTGGTATCGCCGAGCGCAGTAAATACAAGGTAATGGCTAAGTACGCACGCGGTCTAGTACGGAGCGCGCCGCCTGTGCAGTCCCGCCTATGCACAATCGGCAGAGAGTCGCATTTCCGCTCCCCACAAACAACCGGACAACAACACGCGGCAACCGCTAAAAACCTCCCAATTACACCGTAAACAGGAACCGAAATTAAAAAAAAATATTTTGACCACAAACTATATTTTAATAAAAACAAATATTCATATCATTCGCGTTTAGTGGCTAAAATAAAACAAAACAAAGAACATATTTTGGGATTTAGTGAGTTTTTTCTACAAATTTAATTAATTAATCGAATTAGTGCGATGCGTACATATCACATGGAAACTTAGGACCCGATATATTTTATTAAATTAAAAAAGTAAATAAAAATATTTTTGTGTAGTGGACCACCGTGATGTGTTACTTATTATCTTGTGACAGTGAAGCTATGAAATACGGCTGAATGGATTCGTGAGTGTTTCATGACGTGACCAATTTTCAATTTGAAACTTTCTTTTTTTTTTTTACAAAATTACTACCGAAGTGTCAAACTGGACGGAAAGAGACGCGGCTACCCCTGACGCATGTGAGTACACGAATTCAAAATTAGAACGTCATTAATTTTTAAAAATAAATCTATAACTTCACGATTTTGACTTGATCCTTGACTTTGGATATCTGTGTGTATTCAAATAGTTGTGTTTGGTTGTGTGCGTGTGTTTCACGCACATTTTTTGTGTTTTCTTACGAATCTCCCCTCCATTATTCCCCCTCTACTACGCGTTATATTTTCTGTCCCACTCTTTTTCTATGAACACCCACCATTGATTGGTGTGGGTTAATGCACGTGTATGCGTTAATAAATTGCCAACCTAATTTTATTGAAGGCCATTTATTAATTATTTATTAAATCAACGGAAAATACGAACAATTGTCAATAACTAACATCAATTACCATTATTAAAAAACATGAATAGAAAAATAGCCATAGACATTCAAAATTGAGCTTTTGTCTATTTTTTCATTTTTCTAGAATTTTCCATGTTCCATTATTGCTAAATACAATAAGTTTTATTAAATTAACAATATAAAAAGGTAATTTTCTTTAATTATTCAACAATTATCATGTTGCTACGAACTACGCGCCAATCGTAGGCTAAAATCACCCGTCGGAGCTTTGCCGCGTAATTTTTCGGCCATTTTAGGCTATATTGTTTATGATTTTTAAATGTAATTCTTTTATTAAAGTTTTTATTTTTAGTTTGTAATGTTTTTAAATTACTTTGTTTTTGTTTGGTAGAGTAAAAGGCTTTTATATGAACTTTATTTAAAACTTAGGACTCTATTATTCTAGTGTTTAAACATGGCCACTAAATAAGTATATACTTAGATTACTTCCTTAAATAATATAACAGTTTGAATCAAGCAAATTTCAATTATTTTTGTAAATTACATAAACAATTTTTTATCTAATAACTAATGTATAAGTAAATAATCTTACTCTAACTAAATGCTTAATTGCTCTATCAAACCAAAAGGTCCCTTTTTACTAAATAATATGAGTCCCACTGCTAAACAAAGCCTTAATTATCCCCAATAAAAAAATCTTTACCAAAATTATACAAGTTAAAACGTAAAAATAAACTAAAAATCACAATAAAACGATTAAAATGTCATTTCACAAGGATATAAGGTCACTCGTTTACAGGAAATACGATAAATTGTACATAAATATAAAGTTTTTGGGACTTTGTTAGTGACCTACTTGATATTTTTGATATTAACTTATTTAATTTTATATGTTTATGGGATTTTACAAGTATTGAGAGGATAACACATCAGTGTAATGGCTCTAAGACACCATATCATCAGTAAATGGCTAACATTATATTGTGTATGTATCTACTGACATTATGAGTCATACACAAAGAAATCTTTAACAAAAATATTTATATTTATAGGTCGATAAAAGAAAAAAACTATAAGTTATGCTTTAAAATCTAAATTATTTAAAATTCATGAGCACATTGAATAATGTATCGTCTACATCTGCATTTAAAGTATCAAAATAAATGACCAAACTATAACAATTCCAATTTCAAATCCAAATTCGAACACACCACAACACAAAAATCCCAAAATTCAAATTTAGAACTACCAAAGAGCATAGAAACATGTCAAGTTCGCGCCCTCGAACGCCATTCGTCGGGTGCGCGCATGCGCTCGGCCAAGGCGAGCGTTTACACAACTCAGGCGACTGTCAATGTTACTACATAACCTACAACCGCTTAGTAGCTTGTAACTTAGATCTACGCCATCTTGGTCTTTGAAACGTTGATGTCTCTATTTTATTATGCGTTTTATTTCAAGTTGTTTGGTTACTGTTTTATGTTTTCTAGGATATTTTAATGCTAGGTATAGTTGTATTGTCTATCTAGATAGTTAGATTATTAATTATTAGGTACTTTTCTAAAACACTTCATGAGAAATAATTTACTTATTAAGTTCTTTGTTTAGAGTTAAGATAAAAATATAAGTCAAAATTAATTTAAACTTTTTTTTAGAACCGGAAACAGAGCTCTTTTCTTCCTCATTCTCAATCAAGATTCACTGTTTTTGGCAATAATAGAAGTGCCTCAGTTTTAACGGCGATTAATTTTTTTATGTTTTAATCAGATATTAGATGACACTTTTCCTAGAAGTGCATTTTGCAATCAATGTAACCACCCTTAAAGTATAACTTAGATACTAGTAACCTACATGAACTCCAAAACATTTCCAAAACTTCTAGAATATTTTCCTTTCACGAACATAATGTCAGCCTAACCTACCCAAGCCAGTGGCCTCAATACTAAACATGGATTTACATCGCCTATCGTTCTAATCTAGCTGTGACGTGGTAAGAAAGTTTAAAGTAGTTGCGCGGGCGCAGACTGTCATTATAACGTACCATTGAACTTGCATCCGTTTGGTGGAGTAAATAGGATTTTGATTGCGTTTTTGCTTGATTTGTATAGGTTTTTTATTTATCTATAAGTACTAAGATTTACTTTTTTTAGTACTTAGATTAACTTGTTCCAGAGGAATAGACTTTTGTGTGTTTTTGCCCTTCTTTGTGACTTGATTTTGAAATCTAGTAAATATTACATGGGAAAGTTTAAACTCTTAATTTTAGAGTCAATTTTATGATAACACATAGTCAATCTTTGGCCATCAGTCACAAAAAAGAAGATAGTATTTAGCAAATGCGTGAAATTGCAAGTCTATGCACTTCCAATGTCTATGAAAATAGTATAAGTACTTATAAGGTCAATAAAACTGAAATATAGAAAGATTATAAGCTCCCGTTCCCGTAGGAGTATGGGGATAAAATTATGCTAAAAACCTTCCCACTGAATCACTCTATATATTAAAACAAACCGCATCAAAATCCGTTGCGTAGTTTTAAAGATCTAAGCATATATAGGGACAGAGAAAGCGACTTTGTTTTATACTATGTAGTGAAGTACCTACCTATGTTGTACTCTTATAAATGTTA
Source organism: Timandra comae (assembly GCA_958496195.1). Lineage (NCBI taxonomy): Eukaryota > Metazoa > Arthropoda > Insecta > Lepidoptera > Geometridae > Timandra > Timandra comae. The sequence continues at coordinate 2,280,942 of OY292376.1, forward strand.
TCATTGTATATAGGTCTTTTAAACCTTTATCTAAAAATATTGACGTAAATAAATAAATATTTTAACAAAGTTAATAAAATTAACAATAATCACGTAAATTGTAAAACGTGCTACTGCTTACGTCAATGCTGGTACGATTTTGATAATAATTTATTTTTTTGTTATAAATTAAACGAAAAACGTGCGTACATGTGTTAGATTGATATTAAATTAGTTTTAACTATTGGGTTCAAGATAATTAGATTTTATTATTATTTTTTGCTAAATAAAAACTTTAATAAATGAATTTGTCTTTAGTAAAGTTTATTTATTAATTTATAGATGATAGCATAAAAGAAACATTAGTTAAAAACTAATTTATGTTCAACACGCGCTTAATTTACCTAGCTAAGAGGGTTCTTCCAGAAAACATTTGGGTTTTTCAGTTTGATAGAGTTATCTATTATAAAATTAATTAAAAAAAAGATGAATTTAAATTATGAAAATACATATAAGTAAGCCAAAATAAGGGTAGTTTAAAACAAAAAAATCACCAAAACCTTAAAACAAAATGTCAGAACAAACCGCCAAAAAAGGACCATAAACAAGAAAATACTCATTCGATTTTTAAATCATAAAGAACACGGAACACATGCTTTCATTATTCCAAGACGGACGAAAATAAATACAATAAACGACCTCCAGACAAAAGTAATGAAATGAATGAAGAAAGAATAAAAAAATTGAACGAACGTTTTGGTAGCCCCCACCGAAATTGTGTGACCTCATTCTTGTCGAACTCTTTTTATGTCAGTGTATTACTTCTTTTTAAATTTTATTCTGTCTGTAAAAATGGGAACGGTGTGCCCAAATTGAAGGCAATATGGCGGCGCAGATATTGGGAAGGATATTTTTGAGAGTTTAAAAGGTTTAGAATAGTTTTTAATGTGATTTGGACTCATTAGTAGTAGGGTCTGTTTGAGATAGTAGTATGTTGGTATTAGTAATAGTTTTGTAAGATTTAGGTGTAAAATTATAAATTGCTTACTCTACTCCAAATTCACTGTCAAAGAATAGAGATGGTTTAAATTAGCAGATGGTATGTAGAGTTATATTAACTTGATCCTTTCATTTATAAATAACGTGGTCTGGAGTTTAATTAACCGATATTATAAGGACAAACTCAAGGTTACCAAACTAACTTGGGGTTACCAAAAATATTCTCAATGAATTCCAATTCATTTAATATAACATTTATTTAATATCAAAGTCAATTTCAAATAATATTTTATGTAAATTAAAATAATGTCAAAATATTTAAACTAAATTATTTCTCAGAAAATAAACCTAGCTACAATTACAATACAGAAAATAAAGTTACTTAAAATAATCATAATATACAAAGTATCAACACAACGTGTACCGACTACGTCACTTAATTTGTGCTCACACGCATGTGTTCCAGACATCTTTATTATTTCCAATTCTTCTTTTTTAATTTTGTTTTTTTCTCGTTTTTGGTACTGAAACAAAGAGAGAGTGTTTTCGTTTTTAAATTACCAAAATACAAATTAAAAAACCTTCTGAAATACACTTCTTTTGGGGTTTATTTTTCCATCGCCAGATAACTTTTATTCCAGGAATAAAATTGACGTTTGACAGTTTTTGTATGAAATAACTGTCAAAATTTCGAAATTATTCCTCGAATAAAGTTATCTGGCGATGGAAAAATTAACTCTTAGAATTATAAGTAAGTAGTTTCTGTATCTAAGTACTAAGTAATTCGTGGGTAAGTAATAGTTAGTTATCCGCAGACCTTAACAAGTGGGTAGTCAAACAATTACAACTTTCTAATATACAATGTCCTTTAATCAAATTATTTTGTGGTTAAACCAAATAATGTCTGTTTTTGGACTCTAAATTAACATTTCATTAAGCGTAAATTAAGTAAAACCCTCCAATTATAACGCTACAAAATTAAGTATGTACAGAAACAGAACTATAATAAAGTTAATGTATAACAATAGCAAATGTATGCTTAAACGTTTTACACCTGCTTTCGCATTCCATTGAGCTTAGGGCATAAGCCTAGGCTGTCTAGTTTATGATCTAGACCTACTCTGGACCTAGGTTTACCACCTTACCTACCCGTTATATTGTAAAATGGAAAGTGGACAATGCATTCGTTTTCTATATTATTATTTGCGTCTAATTAGTGGTCGTTTATTTAATTTTATTTATTAGTTTTTGATGGAAGTTTCTAGAATTTTCCAGTATGTTTTTTTATTGTGGCTAATTGTTAGAAACCTACTTATAGCCACTATCTATAACTAGTAGGGTTATGTATAGTATGGGTGTACCGTGAAGTAGTATTTATTTACTAATAATATGCTAATTTTACATAGTATAAGATTAAACTAAATAAATTAGGAATATTCAAAGTACTTTACTTAAACATAAAAGCAAACAAAATAAATGACAGCGGAGCAAAGCAATAATTTCAAGTAGCAGAAAATTTAAAATCAAAATGGCGCCCGGGGCGTAGATCAGGTTTGTCTATCGGTGCAACCGCTCTGGAGCAAAATAAATTCCACCAAGTAAAAACTGATGCGCCTCATCCGTCTACGGTGGAACAAGAAAAATAAGACATGACAAAAACCCTGAACGACCAAGTTCCCGCGTTCTAAGGTGCGCCCGTTTGTAACCACCATTTTTATTTAGTCTATGCTTTTCATCTTTTTATTCCATGCAAAAACAACTCGACATTTGAATCGAGATCTCTAAACGTCGCATGATTGATATAAAACTTTAACAACCGCCCGTTTATAACATTTTTATTATTCATGTTAGGGTACATGATAGCTAAAACATTGCTATAACAAGCAATGACATCAAAAACGTTCAAAAACTATAAAATCGTAACAACAAACCTATAAAAGTATAACATTAAAAAGTTTTTAATAAAAATAAATTCTATACATAAAGTTTAATACCATCCGATAGTTGCCCAAAGCTACCGAACGTTGTCTTCGTCGGTACATCAGCCAAGAATCCTGTTACGGACCAGTTTCAAACGTCAGATAGTGAAGTTATGTTTTATATTTATAACTAAAACGCACTTATTACGTCTATATAGGTGTGCATTTAGTTTGTATGCGGGTAAAAAACGAAATAAATAGTCGGTGAATGACCGCCGTTCGCGGTTGAGGTAGGGCAGGTTTCAGAACGCTCAGTGTCAGCGCGGGGCAGTTTGACAGCTTTTGAGGTGCGTTCGCATTTTGAATTGTGGGCGTACAGATTTACTTTTTTCTTTCTTTATTCGATTGGCTTAGGTTGCCAGTCATTTTTAAACATACTTAATCTATTTTAAAATCTCATGTCACGATTAGTCTTTGCCTTAAGATTGTGGTCGGAGATCATTTATCTATCTGAAGTTACTCGATCCATCTCATCTTACTTGATGTAAAATAATATTAATAACTTTGTGTTATTTTTTTATAGTATTCTATAGGCTTTATATTTTTTATTTGTTTTCTTTGTAAATGACTGCTGACCGCAATTTAGGTACATGTAATCAAGTTAAGAAAAGTCTTGCACTGTCAGAATAGTGATGAGCTGATGGGTGACAGTTGCATTTGATTTTAATTTTCCGTGCTTCGGATGGCACATTAAACCTTGTAGCCATCGGTTGTCGTACTAACATCATCGACAGGTAGAGCCCTCAAAAGTCTATCATTAAGTTTTACCAAAAAAAAATATCCTAATAGCTTTTTGGGTTGGAGGGTTGGATGGAGGTCTGATGGCAGTAGCTCCATATATAATACTGACATTCCGGAAAATCTGGTTCAACTAAAAACCGACCTCAGATATATGGGATAAAGGTTTGGAAGAAGAAAATGTATAATACCACTTATATTATGTATTTTAAAATCACTACATAGTATAAAACAAAGTCGCTTGCTCTGTCTCTATGTCCCTATGTATGCTCAGATCTTCAAAACTATGCAACGGATTTTGATGCGGTTTGTTTTAATATATAGAGTGATTCAGTGGGAAGGTTTTTAGCATAATTTTGTCCCCATATTCTTACGGGAACGGGAACTACGCGGATGAAACCGGGGGCCGCCGCAGGTTACTTATAAGTATCAGTTTCCCTTATGAGAGATGCCTTTGGCCTAAAAGTAGAGGTATCTTACAAAACAATGCTAAAATATTTTTGTAAATAAGTACTTACTACTAGTATATAGTACATTATGTACTTAACAGAACATGTTTTCGTAAATAACACTGATTTAAGGTCAAAATCTGATGTCAATAAACTTTTTATGAGTCACAATAAGCAATATTTTGTCGCAAATTATTGTTATTGACTGTTAATTATCGGTTTACTTATATAAATAATAATATATTTTGTTGTATGTACGTTTCCTTTTGTCTGTGTTGTTAATTGTTAAGATTTGAATTTAATTATTGTTATCGAGCTGTGTCCCGCGATTTCACTGGTGTTTATTCCAACTGAGCTTTTAAATCGTAACAACATCTTATAAGTAACTAGTAGCTCCCCGCGGTTTCACCCGCGTAGTTCCCGTTCCCGTGGGTTTACGGGGATAAAATATAGCCTATGGTCCCGCACTGATAAATTAGCTTTCCATTAGTGAAAGAATTTTTGAAATCGGTCCAGTAGTTTCGGAGCCTATTTATTACAAACAAACAAATCTTTCCTCTTTATAATATTAGTATAGATAACTACTTACTAACGAGTATATTCTAAAATTAGTGTAAGGGCCTATTTCACGATCTTCAAGTAGAGTTCCGAGTACCTACTCACACGTTTTGTCTTTATCACTTGACATAAAGTAAGAAAGAGACAAGACTCACTTTATTTGGTGAGTTACTTTTCTTGAAGATGGTGAAATAGGGAGAATAATAAAAAAAAATGATTTAAACTACTCAATACTAGTAATATTAAAGCTAAAAAGATTAGTTTGTTTGTCATAACGTACGAATCTTTGAAAAAATCTTTCAATGTTGGATAGCCCCTTTATCAAGGAAGGCTTTATTAGAATTTATTTTAATAATATCTCACCATTTTTTTTTAGGATTCAGAAAAATAAATTGATGAAGGCTATAGACTAGATAACATAATGTTATCTTGTCTATAGCAGAGTGGTCACCATGCCGGACAGCCATCCGTAAGGTTGCGAAGATGTGAATGAGAGTGTGCGTAGTTTCTGATACCCTAGATATACAAGTTTCGATCTTAGGGGTCAGTTATTATAAAATTCAACATTCAAAATATCTTTATTATCAAGAATTGATACAATCACTTATAATCGTCAAAACTTAAACTAAATTGATTTGATTGTTAGTTCAGTACGCGCCCACTACTGAGAAGAACTAACAAGAAACTCAGTGGGGTTGTCTTTTTTTGTTGTGATTGTTGTATTCACAAAATAAAAATATGTGTACATAATGAAAATAATAAGAGATATAAAAAGAGCAATTCATTTCCAAACGATTTTATCATTTAAATAATCTACTATAGTGTAATAAGCTATTTCGCACACATTACGTTTGACTACATTTTTAAATTTACCAATAGACAGATTAACTATTTCGTTTGGAAGTTTATTGTAGAAGCGTATACCTTTATAAGAGTTAGATATTTTATGGAGCCTAGTAGTGAGCACAGAGAGTTTATATTTATTCCTAAGGTTGAGATTGTGGAGATTGTGATATAATGAAATGATGTAGTGAATGATCATGTTATGTTACGACTAAGACCAATAGCAGAAGAAGCGAGTCAATAGTGAGTGATGCTGTAGTACACAGCTATTTTCAAATGTGGTGATCTTTGGATGAATTTAAAATCTATGAATAATGTTTACAAATAATATTTCATGACTAACTTTCATCGTACGAATACGGAATTCCGGTTATATAAATATAAAACATACATTTGTTTGTTTGTTTATATAAAATTAAAACATTTGATTGCGTTGAGTAATATATTATTAACTATGCAATGTTTAATATTAATTGGTTAGGTTTGAGTCGGGTGATGACAGAAACTAAATTATAATTACAAAGATACAAGTAATGTACTTTTATATTTTTTTTAAAGTGGTCTAATGTCCATAGTCAAAGCTTTGCTTGACTATGTGGCCAGATACTTATATTAAGTTCTAGCAGCGCCCCGCGGTTTCACTCGCGTAGTTCCCGTTCCCGTGGGAATACTGGGATAAAATATAGCCTATGTCACTCGCTGATAATATAGATTTCCATTAGTGAAAGAATTTGTGAAATCGGAGCTCCGACCTATTCGTTACAAACAAACAATCATCTTTCCTCTTTATAATATTAGTTTATATGTATTTTATTTACATAGGTACAAGTTTGTATACTTGAACTAAAATTGAGAGCTTTCTAATTTCTTTCTTACTAAGATCTAAAATCTTTATCATCTTAAGAAATAGTTTATTTCGAAACAAATGTGATATGCAAAAAGCTTACAAAAGCTCTTCCAAACAATTGTATATTAATATTGATATCTTTGATTTACACGAACACTAGACATTGAAATAAAACACTTAAACTGATTTTTGTCGTGGTTATATTTTGTTTTACATTTTCTGACGTTTCGGATTCTTTACAGAACCATTGTATATGATTATTAATTACCTTTTAATTAAACAACCTTAGACTACCTAATCACCCCTATATTGTACAATATACATACATTGTACAGAACCTAATTGTGGAACCATCAATTAGGATACCTAGGTTTACCTATAGCATATACATATCTGGGCTATAGCAACCGAAATGCTACACCAAATCAATCGGATGGATAATACTACATATATGTAAGTATATATGTTATGTATGTCAATATCGTCTGCTACGGAGTTGCCGAATAACGGTCATTGAACCTGTCTTCAAGATATTATGAATATGTTAATTTGATTGAGTAAAGCTTTCTTTAGAGAATGTTTGTTGACGAAAATTGTTCTGGTCTTGAATAGCTGTTTCTGAATTTAAACTTAAGTTTCTCTGATATCTTGATACATATTTTATTTTTCAACACACTTGCTCATAAAGGGAATCTTATTTGTGCAAAAACAGTTGAATAATGATACGCTTGATTCACTAGTGAGTTATAGATATTTGTTTTTAAATTGTTTAGTTTTAAAAAAGTTTCGATACCAAAAAAAATCGTGTCCATACATTTTAAAAACAAACTTCAACTATGTTGCCTTACTTTTGGTAGGTCTATGGTCGATTCCATTCATTCATTCATTCGATTTTTTTTTAATGAGTATATTCTTTTAATCTATGGCCGATCACCATTGTTGTGTTGGATGCGCGCGAATAGAAAATCTGTTTATTTATTAGCGAAAAATGATAATTTCTTCGCAAATGTGTTGAAAAACGTTGTATGGTACACGCGTGTATTGATGATTACTATCCTCGGCTATCTTCAGACCCTCGCCTGACGGCTCGGGCCTCAATAGCGCCTCGGAAGTAATCACCAACTTACCTCGCTTGTACCATAAATAACTATTAACCCCCGACGCAAAAAGAGGGGTGTTATAAGTTTGACGTGTCTGTGTGTGTGTATCTGTCTGTCTGTGGCATCATAGCTCTCGAACGGATGAACCGATTTCAATTTAGTTTTTTTTTTTATTAAAGGGACTTACGTGCGAGTGTTCTTAGACATGTTTGATGAAAATCGGTTGACCCGTTTAAAAGTTATGGGGGTTTGAAAGTAATTGTGTTGGGGGTTTTTTAAATTTTTAATTTAATGTTTATTTTTCAAGTCTCAGGACTCAGGTCTTTCTTTAAAATTATAAACTTAATCAGTGATAGAGATCTCAGCCTAAAGTGAAACTCATTACACACTAGTGACTAAAAGATTCACTTCATAGCCAGTCAGTTAGAGGTCAGTTACTAAGTACTTACAATGAGATGATGTAGTAAATGATTATGTTATGTAGTCTTAAATCCAGAACCAAACCGAAAACAGTCCAGTTAGTTTTGTCTCTTTCTTACTTTATATCAAGTGACAAAGACAAAACATGTGAGTAGCTACTCGGAACGTTACTTAAAGATAGTGAAATAGGACCTGTCTTAAACCCAGCATCAAACCGAAAACAGTCCAGTGTTAAAGCCGTAGTATGATAGCTGTAACAAAGAATATAATATGTATAACAAAGCCGGATCGATAACGGCTTGAGACGGTTTTCGTCGACCTATAAAACTGTAAGAGTGGTCAGCAGGGAGGACGAACATTTGGATGCGACAACCGGGTCGAGAGGGTCGAGAGGTTTATAACCGGGTTTTTGTGAAGACTTTTTGGATATATAAGTGCTTATTTTTGTTAGAAAATCTGCTTGAATTAAGAATTTTAACGGTAATCCCTACTATAATATTATAAATGCGAAAGTAACTCTGTCTGTTACCTTTTCACGGCTAAACTACTGAACCGATTGAAATTTTGTACAGGGGTAGCTTATGATCCGGGAAAGAACATAGGCTATGTTTTATCCCGAAATTCCCACGGGATCGGGAACTACGCGGGTGAAACCGCGGGGCACAGCTAGTGTACAATAAATGGCTGTAATGGTATAGCATGGATGAGCCACCTGAGTATACTTGACATATCCGGGTTTTTTTAATATCATTTTTGTTTGAAAATCTGGTTGAATTATGTAATATGACGATGTTCTAGATGTATGTATCTAGAAAAGATGAGAATGAGATGCCATCTTAGATGCAGTCATCCGGGTATTAGTTGACTTAACATAACATAACATAACCTAATCATTCACTACATCATCTCACTATAGTAACTGACCCCTAACTAAGCTCGAAACTTGTATCTAGGGTATCAGAAACTCCGCACACACTCATTCACACACACACCCAGACCGAGACAAACATTTGTGGTTCACACAAATAGTCACCCCGCACGGGAATCGAGCCCGCAACCTTACGGATGGCAGTCCGGCACGGTGACCACTCTGCCACCGAGGTCGTCACTTAATCGACTTAACCGGATGATACATAGATATTATTTAGTTTGGTGATATTGTGATATTAAGGAAATAAGATGGGAAGTAGATGTAATATGGCATAGAATAGATGTAGTCTTATAAAACGAACATTTGGATGCGTCAACCGGGTCCAGTGGCTCGAGAGGTTTGACATAACCGGGTTTTTGTGAAGACTTTTAGATCTTTTTTTGTTTTTGAATCTGGTTTAATACATGCAGCTTTATAGCTTACTAGCCCGCGGTTTCACCCGCGTAGTTCCCGTTCCCGTGGGAATTCCGGGATAAAAAGTATCTTATGTTCTTTCCCGGACCATAAGCTACCCCTGTACCAAATTTCAAGTCAATCAGTTCAAAAGGTAACAGACAGACAGGCAGACAGAGTTACTTTCGCATTTATAGGTAATATTAGTTAGGACTAGTTAGAATGTAATGTTAGGTCTTGATTATTGATGTGTGAATAAATGTCTAGTTTTCATTGAAACTAAGTAAGAATTCTTTATGGAGTCTAAAAAATTCTTGATCCGAAGCCAAGACAGTAAGAACATCTGTATCAAATTTCACTGAAATTGGTCCAAAACTTTGGACCGAATTCAGTGAAATTCACAAAGTAAACATAACTTACTATTTATAATGAGTAATCCTACTAATATTATACAGCCGAATGTTAGTGAGTGTGGATGTATCGATGTGTGGATGTTTGTTCCTCTTTCACGCAAAAACTACTCAATGGATTTTAATGAAATTTGGTACAGATGTTTCTTATACCTAGGAATAACACATAGAATACTTTCTATCCCAAAATTCCCACGGGGAAAGGTTCCACGCGGGTAAAACCGCGGGGCACAGCTAGTATAAATATAAAAGTCCTGATAAGGATACCTCCTCCAAATCCTGTATTTCTAGTTGAACGTATTTGTAGACGGTCAAAGATCCCGTCGGGATGAGTTTAACAGTTTTTAGGGATGCTGTCTGTCCCGAACAGGGAACGAATAAAAACACAGTTTTATATTAAACAAAGTTCTGTGAAAAATAAATGTGAATGTCATTTTGTGTTTGCGCTTTTAATTATTATTGATAATTGTTACTGGTATCTAGATTATCTAGGATGTTAGTGTTTAGAGGGCTCTATCTAGCCTAGATATAAAGTTAAATAGAGTCCTCAAAAGTCTAACAACTAATTTAACCAAAAATTTGATATTGCCCTCTGGGTTGTGAAAGTCTGATGACAGTTTCTCCACGTAAAATACTGATATTCCGCCAAATCTGGTTAAACTTAAAACCGACACCAATTTTCGATTTATGATAAAAGTTTTTTGGAATAATTAATTATAAAATTTTAGTTATCTTACTACATTTATTAAATATGGGTCAAAGGTCCACAAGAAAAAGATTATTTTTACTAACTTTAACTACTTATATATTTATTGTATCATTCAAGTTTCCAAAACACGACCAAAGCGTTTCAATACTATTCCCATTACTACAAAAGGTTAACTACATAACATAGTGACAGACAAACACACACGAGTTGCTAATAGTCACAAATTGAAGTTGGCCGGCTGCCAATTGTGTGCCAACTCTGAAAGTGAAACTCCTAGCTTTACTACAAATTGTTGTTACAGAAGGCAGAATCTTTTTATTGTCACTTCTGTGTATTTGAAGATCTTTCTAATATGTATTATAAACTGCTTCACTACATAGTATAAAACAAAGTCGCTTTCTCTGTCCCTATGTCGCTATGTATGCTTAAATCTTTCAAACTACGCAACGGATTTTGATGCGGTTTGTTTTAATAGATAGAGTGATTCAGTGGGAAGGTTTTTAGCATAATTTTATCCACATATTTCTACGGGAACGGGAACTACGCGGGTGAAACCGCGGTGCACCGCTAGTATAACATAAAACGGATTTAATGTGATTTTAGAAAAATCTTAGAACAATATGAAAGCAACGTAGGTATAAGATCTTACTGCAAACCAAATATTCTCTTTCATTGATTAGGAATAATTGTAATCATCATGATCTAAAGCATGTTGGTGATCTCAAACCTACTTAACAACAATAATAATAAGTTTTACGCATCAAATCTACACCCACACTCGCACTAACTTATCTATCCAACAGGCCGTTCTAATAGCTTGATAAGCTATCGCGTTAAACAAATAAACGGCAGCCATTTTGGTGTACAAAAAATATATTTAGAAGGCGGAACTAGTTTGGAAATATTCACCATCCAATGACTGGCGCGGGCGGAGCTATAATCCGCTGACTTGACGGAGACAATGATGTTTTTTTTTACCATTTGATGATAAACGAAAAACTTTTTTAGGTTACCTTTTTTGACAGTATTTTTTTTTGTTACCGGCCAGCGTTCGGGACGCTATTGTGTGTAGTGGTTTAATTTTAAAAAATGGAATGAGAATGTTTGCGAAATTTTGTTTTAGTTTGTCTGTTCTTTTTTTGAAACTGTTTTTCGGATGTTGCTTTTTTTTGTACGAATTAAACAAAATGGCATTTATTTATGACTTATACTAAAAGCTCTGTTTACATACGAGTAAAGTAATAAGTAGATAATCTAATATTATGTTACGTAGATTAACTGGGGAATAAAATTTGTACTAAAACTAAGAACCTTTCCCAAAAACCCAAAAATAAAACCAATTTCAAACTAAGTAAGAAGACAATTTAAACCGATACACTTACAATAAAGTCAGTGTCACACTGAGTACATGTGCTTTTACTCTAATTAGATTGGGACGGTTAAGGCGTGGTCACACGTGCGACACTTGGCGTGTTATTCGAAAAATTTATTGTTGTACTTCAATTTGTGTTGAAAGTTTTAACAAAAATTTTATTGACTACCTTTTTTGACAAGTTTTGTAAAATGCTTGTTTTTACAAAGTTGTGAAGGTGTGTAGTCTTTATAACTAGTTGTGTCATACGGTTTTTTTTACCTGTTTTATTTAATTAGATGTTACAAACCTTCGTCATAAATAAATTTACTATCTATTGATGAAAACTGCATTAAAACTTTCAAAATAAAACTTTCTGTGCGTATTCTCAAAATAAAATTGAATTTTGTTACAAGTTTCACGTTTATATCTGTATCTGTCTGTAATATCTACTTATTTCAAATGATTGGATCGAATCTGTAATATCTACTTATTGAAATCGATATTTAATTAATTTTCTTTGATTGTAAGAAGACCTTCAAATTCCTAGCTGAGATTTTTTAAATAAAACTGTACCTTTTATTAAATTAATTCCCTATTCATTTTTATTAAAATTTTGTACAACGTTATTGGAACTTTTTCTTTTTATGAACAGGTGCTAATTAAAAGTATTTTAGACCTAAATAGTAAAAAATGCATATTATCAGTTATTACTATGTACTTACTAATTAAATAAAATACAAACAGTTTCTGATAAAATAACATATTAATGTAAGGTTTTCCTGTTTTTGTCAACAATTAATGCATTTTGTACGAACAAAGTGCAATAAATTTTTAGCTTTATTATTAATATTTGAACGTTGACCTGGATTGATATATTTGTAATTGAGTAAGGTCAGTGAACTGGACGAGTTCAATTTGGTTATCACTAATAATAAAGAGGAAAGATGATTTGTATGTTTGTAACGACTAAGCTTCTAAAAGCGTAATCTTTTCGGGACGAACATATTTTTTTTAAATCTTAAAACTTTTCTAAATTCAACAGTTTCAGCGTCATTGAGTGATAAAATTGAACATTTATAATCCCACTGCAACTCAAAAATGGTTCAACCTATAAATTTTTTTTTATTATTTAGTACTCCTTATTGCTATAGTGATTTAGGCAAATAGTCAATGAAAAAAAACCATAAGTGGTAACCCATAAATACAAATACGTCATCTTGAAACCTAACCTAAGTTCACAGTTCTATAATACACATTAGTAGGTAAAACTTATAAAACGTCACATATCCAGTGATTGAATCACACACTAACCCATAAACTGCATTATTTAACTAACTGCCGCCCGCGACCGAGCCCACGACATTACACAATGTGTACGTACCTTTATTTGCTTGCGATGTTTGTTTGAGCGCGGTGTGTGCACGCCCTTAGCCTAATTGACGCGTTTAGCTAGATTGGTTATGGTTTGTGTTTTTTTTTTAATGTGACACTGACATTTTAAAAATAATGCTGTTTTGTTAATGGTTTTAAAAAGGTTTAGATCCATTTTTTTTGGTTATTGTGATTATTTTTTTCAATATAGATATTTTTAAATGCTGTTTTTTTCCTAAATAAAGCCGTTTTAAATGATTTAGCTAGAATATTTGATAGCATTCACTGGCATAGAGCTTTTCTTTTTAAACAGTTATTACTTATAAAAAATAAAAATACTTTTCAACTTAACATGAAAACAAAGACAATTTCAACCTTTTATTTTACATAATAATAACCAAACCAAAAACAAAAGGAAAAAAAACTTTTTTGAACTGGCAACAATTACTTTTTCGAACTGGTAATAATTGAAAGAAGTAAGTACTTACTTACTAATAATTTAACTTCGCTACAATGTAGTACCACTTAAATATTATTTTGTTTCTTTTTTTACTACTTATATAAGGACTAGGTACCTAAGCCCTTCCCCTCATCCCCTTAAACTACTTATTTTTTAGCCCTAACTATCCCACAGGATAATTATCTTACAAAGTAACATAATAACATGCGTTTGCGACGCCAAACTGCATTTTTTGATCTTTTGCTTTTCTTGAGTGCGTTTTTTTAACTCTACAGCTGCTCTATCTTTAATTTAAAATTGTTTTTATATAAATAATAGATATTTAAATCTGAAAACAGATTTAAGTTAATATTTATGAGTTAATGTGACTAAATTGAAAACTAATTAGGTATTAACTAAGTATATTCAAAATGATGTCTAAAACAATTTTAACAAAATATCCAGGATCTACTTTTAGTAATAAAACTACTATCAAACAAAGAATGTTCAAGCTTTAACAGCCGACAACGATATGTTCACGCACACAAATGCTTTCCTTGAGCGGAAATCGAAGCCGCTACATACAGTAGAGCAGGCAAGAATAATAAGCCACCCGATTGTCAGTCTGGGCTTAGCATGTTTATTTTTTAGTTGATTTTACATAATGTAGAAAGCCTAATACGTACTTACCTAGGTTCCTATGAGCTTAAATACTTTATGTAAAATTAGAACAAAATAAAGTACCTTCCTTGGGAAAGTATTTATTTATTTAATGAATATTATTAAAAAGATAACAGCAATTCTTTAAAAATTGTCTATAGTTATTAATTTAACTTATAATGATTATCTATTATTATGAATAAATAAATCGATCGAAAGAACATGAAAAATACCCTATCAAAATATTCTAAGTTCAAAAAAAAATATAAAGAATAATGTTAATCAAAATCCAATCCTTACTACGCATTCAATTTATTATTCTAAATTCAAACTACGCATTTATTTTCCGAATCGTGTTCGAAGGAAAACCGCGCGAAACTCAAACGGCCCGGTACGTCAATACGCACTCACGCACACATAGACGGGCGAAGGACACGCGGCGAGGTCGACGACCCCAGTTTTTTGCCAGAAACAACCGCACCGTATACTGCCTCCAAGACCATTGGCCGGTGATTGCGTTTTTTTTTATTTTTATTCTCAAACACCGAAAGATCGTTCACTCGATCGCATCGATACTCGATACTCAGATATTTTTACTCGATGTGGGAATAAGGATGTGTTGTTCTTATTAAGAGTCCATCTTGCGGTCGTAACCGCTCCTCTTTTATTGCACTTATTATTATATTTAATACTGTTTTGATAACGTTAATTATTGCACAAAGTTTGTTGACACATTTATCGATAGCAATTTATAATTTTATGCGTTAAAAATAACTATTTCGATAGGAGAAATACATATTTATTTTATTTACTTTAGTGTTTATGCGTTCATTTAACTTTTAAATGTGCGTTATCACACGTAAATGTCGGAGAATGCTTAATGATCCGAGTTTGTTCCGGCGAAACCGGATTCGACCGGTAATAGTGAGTTTTTATCCGATGCCGTTAAGTTCTATCAATGTAATGCGTTCGACATCTGAATACGAAATAAGAATGCAATCTTCGGGTAACTGAACTTTAGGAACACTATCGGGTAATAACATCTTGCTACGAACCTTTTTGTCTGTTTACTTTTAATAGAATCGTTCACAACAACTATTTAGTACCTACCTAGTCTATAAAAATAAAAATTTATCTGCCCACATTTATTATGCTAATCAAGTGACAGCTGTCAAAGTTTTAACGTTTTTTAGTCTTAATGTCTTATCGTGTTTTTTGCTATAAACACATTTATGTAAATTAACATTCTTTTTTCAAATAACAGAAGTCACTAACACACTTTACATAACTTATTAACTAACATAAAGCATTAAGAATATTGTATTCCAAAAAAAATCGAAGAAAAAATACACAATAAGCCATTTTATGTCGCCCGCTGTATATTATTCAGAACCTATCCCAACATTTGGCGCGCCCACCCTAATTCGGTCCCTTCCCTAACCTACCCCAAACGCAACGCGTGACGCCCGTCTGAGTGCGTACACACACACACAAACGCACGTCTCCAGCCGCTCGGCGCTCGCTGCGTGTGTGTGCGCCTTAAGACATTGACATTTTGATTTATGGCCGCCAACTCCGCGACGCTTCGATATTCGAAATTTTATTGCTCTTTTTTGGTAGTGAATGTTCTTTATTTAAAATTTTTAATGTATTCTACAATTGCTTTTATTAAAATTAAGTAGCCTAATAATAAATTATTCACACTTTTATGATTCCAAATTCAAAATGATTCAAATATGATTGCGAATTATATACCTAATAAGCATCAGGTAGAGTAGAGGTATGCATTAATTAATTTGTAGTTTTAACCCACAAAACAACGCTTACATAACAAAAAAGGGTCCAAGAACTTAACCCCAAAACGTAACCATGACCAATCCTAAGGAAATTAAGCATGACTCGGCTGGTTCGACCCATAAACGTAGTGCGTGGCTGTGTGCGTGCCCTACATAAATACATTAATAAAACACACGCCCAATTTTGTATGTACGTGTCTCCGTTTATGTGTGAGTAACTTCTTCAACTTGAAGGAATGAATGACGGTTAGGTTACTGACCTACGCCAATGGCATATTTCGAAATTCAAACCTTTTTTGTGCACGCAATACTTCTTAAACTTTTTTTTCTTTTATATTCATACGAGATTTTGTTCTGTTTGTTCCTTTTTCAAGTTTTAAAATTAGAATGCTTGTTGAGTTTCTGTTTGATACTTTGTTTTTTTTTATGGAAATTTTCTGTGTCATGTTTTAATAGTTTTAAATTCAGTTTATTTATACATTCTGTGATTTCCTATGTTTATGTTATGTTTGGTTATAAATGGTTTCTATTCCTGAAAACTTTTAACTTTGACGTTAAGTAGCATGCATACTTTTAACAAAAATGATAAATAAGTATGACTACCTATGACTTTTTTGGTAATTTTATGCATTACATTATTTTTATATTTACTTATTCATCCTCGCTGTTATAGGGGAGTTTTTATCCACAATTTTAACCAGAAAAAAAGGGTTTATAAACAAAATAGTGCCTCTAGGCCAAAGATAGTTTTTTTAAAGCAAAATAAATACCAAATTTCAAACTTCCGGTGGAAATATTAAAACCTTTTCCTTGACAAGGCAGTAGTTCCCTGTAGGCGTGCGAGCGAGACGCAGATAGTGCGTATTGTTGTGCTAGACAAGGATAGCACGAGGGCGACGACCTTTAAAACAAATCGTCAGAAAGGGTTCGGTATATGTACTGATCGCAAATTAATTAGACATTAATTAGGTGAATAATAAATACTTATTATTTTTAAGATAAAAGTCAGTAACGTTTTTTTGGTTTTATTTTTGGGAATTTCGGAATGCTTTATTTATATATTATGTACTTGGTGAGGGTGTTAGGTTTGATTTCCGCGCTAAGCAATATGGTTTTAATATAACTTGGTAGAAGTTTCTCGGTGTACTTACTTGCTTACCATGCATGTAATTAAGATGCCTTTGGTCTGCTGTAGGGTCTTACAGGACTATAGTTACAGTACTTTTTTGGGAGGTTATATCATTTTGTTTTCTAGGTTTTCTCAGTATAAATGAAGTGGAAAAAATGTTTTCAATTTTTTCTGTTTCTTTTTCTATACTTATAATTATTTCGAGAGTTGCACGTAATTTGTCAATATCTTTAAGTCCATAATATAAAGGTATTTATCATTAATTATATCATAAACAGCACATTAAAAAAACAAAAACAAATACCAAAACCAATAAAAATTACATTCTTTAACGTTAAAAATAATTTACCAAAACAATTTTTTGTGCGAGCAGTCCCTTTATCTAGGCACCCTAGACTCGTTACGTACCTAGACAGAGACCTAGGTTCGAAACTAGGGTGTAACCCCGCGCACACTAACATTCACGTTTAGGGTGAGTCTTTTAATTGTTTTAAAATAACCATTTGGGTGTCATTTTTAAATTTAATTTACCATAGATTATATTTACCCTAGAGAGCAAAGGTTTGATCTGATTGGGTCACAAAAGTATAAAAAAAGAAAATTCATTTTAAAAAAAAATGGTAAATACTTGTTTTTGAAAAATCATTTATTTATGACGAAAAAAAAAGTAACACGGTTATACTTTATACACCCCTTTCATCAATAAATACATACATAAGTAAAAAATATAATATAAATGAATCCCTATATCCCTTGGTTACGCCATAACCAAATTGTTTAAAATTATAAATTTGCCATTTTCTTTTTCTATTCACGACAATATATTATAGTAACAAGCACTACTATTATATTAATAAATAGTTCTCTAAACTAAAGCAAGCAATCCTCTTTCCATAAAAAATTGAGAATTAAGAATCTTTGGATGTAAAACAACAAAAAAATACCAAAAAAAATAATGTAAAATCCCGTCGAAAGTAGCGAGTCAAAACACAAATATCCCGTGATCCCCCCGCGAGCACTAAGGGCACGATCCCGTGACGTCACAGGCGCCATTGTATACACCAAATGTGGGTAGTTGGACATTTTTACTTTGTAATGGCGGATGGGTTTAATATGGAAGGATTTTTGTTGGACTGTTTTCTGTTAAAATGGAGGGTAGTATGTATTTTGGGATTGATGTAATGTTATTGGAAAAAATAATTAAGTATTTTAATTGTATAAAATAACGTAATATTTATTGTATTTTGTTAAATCTCAATACCATGAAAAAATTTAAATAGAAAGGGTCCTGAATTTTCTGGTTATAAAAACCTTAAAGTTTTTGTTCATAAGTAAATAGGATTTTCAACACCAAAAGCTTTACAATCATATAGGCATGACCGTAAGGTCGTAAGGTTCGATTCCTAAATATGTTGCAGGTAACCTAATTCTAACCTAACCTACAATCAAACATTAACTATTACATTACCTAACAGTGCCTCCCATACATAAGCCATCACCCGTCGTTCCCTATTGTCACCAAGCCCACTCGGTCCCTATTCCTGTAAACAAATTCTTTTCTCTACTTCCAATTACTAGTAGAATGGACATAACATCATTGTGTTGGCACAGAAAGGTGTGGAGTTTGTTGGTTTGATAAAAAAAAATATTTTAATTTTTTTGGTAATGTATTTTTTTTGGGGTTTTGTCAGTTTTTGGGGTTTTGATATAGAAAAGTTATGGAGAGCGTAATTATTTGCCATTCCAGGCCTCGCCATCTACCTCATGTTGCAATTTTATTTTTGGTAATGAGATTTAGCCATTAGAAAAAGAAGTAGATTATTTTTTAAACAGTTCAAAAGCTCATAAATTCAAGATTTCTGAAGCATTAAAAAACTAATCCTTATCATCATCATATTTTACATATATGCATAACATAACATAATCATTCACTACATCATCTCATTGTAGTAACTGACCTCTAACTAAGTTCGTCACTTGTATCTAGGGTATCAGAAACTACGCACACACTCATTGACACACACACGACGTGATATGATTTCTAATAATCATTATTATTGAAAACACGAAAACTAAAAAAAACATAACAGAGAAATTAAGTCACATTAAAATAAAATATGTATTTTAAAAAACAAGTCTCCACATATCCTCTGAAACTTGGCACACACTCATTCACACACACACACACACACATAAAGCCTGATATGATATCTAATTATTAAAATAATATTAAATATGTCACATTAAATTAAAAACTTAAAAACGTAGTCTCCACGCATCCCCTGTTCCAATTCCGTTGACTAAATTGGCATTTGCTAATTAGATCAGAACGGTTTATTAATTGAACATGTTAGAGAAGGACAGGTATAATAAAACACGTACAGACAACCTATTTTATTAGTATTGAAAGAAAAAATACTATAAATAGTACCTATGTATTTGAATTATAAATTAATTTTGTACCGCGTTTTTATTTTTTCTTTCTTAGCGTCCTAAAAACATATTGCGTGCCAAATTTAGGCAAAAAAAAAAACAATTTTTTCGTGGATTGAGCTGTGTGTGATCAGTCAGTCAGTCAGTTATGGCTGCCTTTTGCAGCACATAGCTATTAATATTATAAATGACAAAATTCTACCATTTAAAACGTTTTAGTCTAAATAAAATCTTATTTCTTAATGTTGTATCTATCTACTTATTTTAAATATGTATACTAAGGTAAGTACTTATTTTATTTAAAACTGTAATTCTAAAATAACAAATATGAAACGTGTTATGGAAGATACTCAGACTAAATTGAAGTTCAGACAAAAGTTGCATAGAAATTGGCTTATTACTTTTAAGCTAAATATGGTTTGGTATTGGTTTGTTGTTATTTTACATTTTTTTGTTTTTTTGCTTGTGTTTTGATAACTGTTTATTCATAGTATCCTTTAGAATTCTGAAAATAATTTGTTTTTTTTTTTGCTACGATTTGAACCCATAAGATAACTTAAGGCTATAAAAATGTATGAAAAAACATAAAAATAATTTGAAAATATAATGCCAAGAAAATAATTCTAAAATAAACATTAACAAAGATAAAACCCACCAAAACGCAGCTAGTAAAAAAAAAATTACTGATGACGTCAGAAAATGTAAAAGAAATTAAAATAAAACCACGAAAAACTGTTAAAGTAGCTTTATTTTAAAAAAAAAACCAAATTAATACCGAAAAAGAAACAAAAAATTTCAAATTAAGAACGAAAAAAAAATACAAATCAGCATCAAAAAAACAAAAAATTCAAATTAAGAATGAAAACAACTCGATCAATCGCCCGTTAAATAATCGATTACAAATGTCCGTTTCGTTATACCGTAGTGTTCCCGGCACCTCATTTCCCGTAGGATAGTCTGGAGACAGAGGAACTTTGAAAAACAAAAGGAGTTTGTGCAAAGAAAAAGTACCAATTACGTACCCCAGCCTCCCCCTGACCGACCCCTTGCGGTGCGGCTATGGAAAACGCGAGTTGAAAGGGTTGCGAGTTAGTTGGTGTGTGGTTAGCTAGATGGCGCTGTTTTTAATAATGTGTTTTTTGGGTGCGCCAAAGTTCACCTAAAATTTCAACTCCGATAATTGGAAATCCGAAAATTTTCTTCCTAACATTTTTTTATCCTAAAAATCGCAACTCCTAAAATCTTTGTCACTAATGTTTTAATTCCGAAACATTCAACTGCATAAAGTCAGTAGCAATAAACATCTTTTACCCTTTTATTTGTTTTCCTATATTTTCTCAACATAACCATCGTTCATACTATTGTTCAAAGTCATATCTTTTTTGTTTAGATTTATTTTTATTTATTATAATCAATATTATATACATAAATTTTTCGTAACTTTGTTTTTACATAACATGTAGGTATAACATATAACGCACGAACCGAGCGAGCAAAACCAGAGTCCTGCTCCAATCATTCAGTCAAGTTCCAGTAACGAATCGGTCCTATTCCTAATTATTGGTTTAGGTTATGTTAGAACTGTGACCCCAACGCACGAGCCGAGCGAGCGTAGCGAGCGTGCCGCGGCAGCGGCCGGCGAAGTGCCAGAACCGAATTGGTCCTTTAGTTATGGTTATGGTAAACTCCCAGGCCATAAGCATAACCGTAAACGAGTCGTATAATAATCATTAAAACTATAAATATCATCTTCTACCCACATATATTTTTTATTACACTTGGTAAATGTTTCTTTCTGAGCATGAGTGAAAATATTATGGTAAGTATGTTTAGGGATAAAAGCGTTATGATAAAAACAGTAGGAGTTTAAATATTTTTACATTAATGATGTTAGTAATTAAAATTTTCGGACACATCAATGTTATGAGCATCGTCGGTAGCACTACAAATAGTATGAATTAAAACTTTAGGATGAAAATTTTTAGGAAGAATGATCATTCGGACTACAAATAGTTAGGAAAAACAATTTCGGGTAAAGAACTTTAGGTGAGCCAATATGGACCCGTGTTTTTTAGTTTGGAATAGCAAATAATTTATATGGAGGATAATTTAAAAGGATCTATATATTGTAGTTGATTACATCCATGTGTTTTTGTGCACATTGTACGATAGATCGATAATTTTATCTACAAAAAAGTGAAATAATTATGTAAGCTTTTTTAGTAGGAAGCTTTAAAGTCAAATTACTTAAAATCTTCAAAAGTTTGAAACAGCGCCATCTACTGTTAAAAACTAAGACATGGAAGTAGCTATAAGTAGTGTATTAGGTACTAATAAAAAGCAAAACATCACTACATAGTATAAAACAAAGTCGCTTTCTCTGTCCCTATATCCCTATGTATGCTTCGATCTTTAAAACTACGCAACGGATTTTGATGCGGTTTGTTTTAATTTAATTATATTTTATTTATTTAAAAAGGTCTGAAACTTGTTCTTCAATATCAAAATTACTTAAATAAAAAAAAGTATATATAAAGTAGAATTGAGAAACTTTCTCCTTTTTTTGAAGTCTGTTAATAACACCAAAAAAGTTAGCGGAAAATTTGTAAACAACGCCATCTACCGAGAAAACCAAAAACTAATGAAGTTAATCCCAAAACCGCTGTGTTCGTAGCCCCCCGTATTCCCCAAAGAGTTTTATTGCGCTGTCCGAAGGAAGTAATTTCGTAGGTCCGACTTTTAGTTTTTAAGAAAGTTCATTTTCTTTAGCCAGACATTTTTCCAGCAATATTTGTATGTACGAACTGCAAAAACTTTAACACCTATTTCCATCTTTAAATCAAGGTAATAGAGTTGATTTTTTAATGTTACTTTGCTTTTCTACTCTTTAGTTTCTACGAAATTGGTCGACACGAAAAACTAGATTATACTAGTCTGAGATAGTTTCAAAGTTTGTTTTGAAGACAAAGCTTTCGGGAGGTGATTTGTTAAAATTAAAGTTTTCTTTTGGAGATTGAATTGTTTATTGGAAAAAATGGTTGACATTTTTATTATTTTTACTCCTCATTGTACTAACGTCATCGTGAGATAGAGCTCTTGTATTACAGGACGATTCTTTTAATTTAATTTAATGTCAAATACAATGCCCATGTCAGTCGTTGTTTTCTAAGTAAGTACATATTATGTCCAAAAATAGATTTATGAATTGCTGTGCCCCGCGGTTTCACCCGCGTAGTTTCCGATCCCGTGGGAATTTCGAGATAAAACCTATGTCTTTCCCGGACCATAAGCTACCCCTGTACCAAATTTCAAGTCAATCGGTTCAGTAGTTAAGACGTGAAAAGGTAACAGACAGACAGAGTTACTTTCGCATTTATAATATTAGTTAGGATATATATCTTTGATTTATACTTGAATGTCCAGACTGGGTTCTTGTCACTATGCTATGTAGGAAATATATGCCCTAGTCAATGTGTGCTTCAGGAGATTTGAGTGCTCGACCCACGGTGTAGTAGTCACTTCAAGCTGTAGGCGAAAATCTAATGTAGTCAAATTGTGTTCTAGACGGTCCCAGACCAACCCAAACCTACTACTAATACTTGGTACTATTTAGCTATAAGTATGTGATATGTATACGGACGTACATAACGTTATATTTGATTAAACAAACAGCCGGTGTATGTAAAGTTGTGATAAAACATTAATTTGACATGCGTACAGCACACCAATATAACTAAGTCCGTTATCAGTGGGGCGATAAAACATGCTATCACATTCAAGTGCATGCCAAGCCGAAAATGCACTTATTGCCGCAATATTAAATGCATTGTAGGGTAACTGTGATTTTTGATATAAACGGGAAAGAATTTTGGTATGAGGTGAAAAGAGTAATTGCTTCAATGTGTCCTCTATTTCTATTGTATTTGTTTATTAAGTATTTTTATGTATTTCCTTAGTTTTTATTTTTTTTGTATTTTTATTGTATTTTTTGTCTAAATAGTGTGTGATGATTAAATAAACTGTTTCTTTCTTTCTTTCTCTAGACTCTAGAGACCAGATAAAGCCTAGAATATCTATACTTCCAGTCAGTGACAGATTAAGACTTCGCGATGCATGCCCTTGATCCAAGCCTTCGTGCCCCCAGGGCTAGCTAAGAAAAAAGGTCAGCTAACAGCTCACTATGTTCAACATGGTAGGGCATTTCAAGTACAGCTACGGCCCTGGGGCCCCCAGACGTGATGCCCTAGGCAATTGCTTAATTTGACTAAGGATTAATCCAGGACTGCTTCCAGGTAGCTACTAAATCTAGGTAGGGATCAGTTTAGTTTTCTATGACCACAACCCGCCTAAAAGAGAATCATGGCGTTCTATTGCTACAAGAAGCTGCCTAAAGAGATTGATTAAGTACCTACATATCACCAATATGGGGCAGATTGATGACACTGTAAAATTTAAGCCATTACACTTTGTCCCACCAGTTGGCCCACCAGAGGCGCCTTGGTGGGCCAAAGTGGAATAATTTGCGATGAAGTCATAATCATTCACTACATCTTCTCATTATAGTAACTGACCCCTAACTAAGTTCGAAGCTTGTATCTAGAGTATCACAAACTACGAATACACTCATTCACACACACACCCAGACCGAGACAAACAGGAATCAAACCCTCTACCTTACGGATGGCAGTCCGGCATGGTGACCACTCTGCCATCGAGGTCGTCAGATTTCAATGTCCAGTTTATTACCACCAGGAGACATGTTTCTTAACTTCCGCTTCTTTTTGCGCAACAGCGAATTTGACTCGTTTGCTAAGTGTCTGGTTAAAAATGCAACTGTAAAAAGTTTTCTTTACAATAGTGTTGGTGCCAATACAATTCCCTAGACCTCCTATAATCCTGGTCACAGTACAGATATCTCATATCACTACGCGATAACAAGTCGAACCTCCAAGGGTAAAGTTTTGTACACTAAACAAATACACAGTGATGACATACCTACACAAGATTAGTTTTATTACTAGATAAATGTGTGTAATGTCTATTTATGTATGTACTTTGATAGGTTTTTAATGATAAAAAGGCAATTGATGAGCCATACTGAATTACCGAAGGCCTAACCCTTTGATTTGATTACCGTAAGCACCAAAATCGTTTTTTAGGGTTCAAAATTTTCGAAAATTCTACGTCTCTCAGTCGTCTGTCTAAAACTTAAAGTATTTCTAAGAATTAACACTTCCAGTTTTTTAATTTATTATAGCTTTACACCGGTTTTAAACACGTACCTACATTTGTGTGTGAATGAGTGTGTGCGTAGTTTCTGATACCCTAGATACAAGTTTCGAGCTTAGTTAGGGGTCAGTTACTGTAATGAGATGATGTAGTGAATGATTATGCTATGTTATTTAGACAACAAACTATAAGTACTTATGCCTTTCATCGAAACAGTTCTCTGCAATAAGACCTCTCCAAACTTTGAGTGTATCCTTTGGTCAAAGCTACTGTTTTGATAGACAAGTTTATCAAAACGAATGTCATTATTTTAACCGGGTGATGCGGTGTATACTGAATTTAGTTGAATCCCTCAACTAGTTTCTTTCAGCTACTAAAAATATCTACATCGTTGGTTTCGTTTATTAATAAAAACAATTTCTTATTTATTTTACTGTTTTTAAAACAACAATTTACTATGTTTAATAAGTAATAAATAAAATACTTAATCAAACAAAATACTTAATTAAAGTTATAAAACGTAATTAGTACAAACCATTAGTTTAGCGGGTGACGTAAGTCGGTTATCAGCCAACCTTGAACAGTGATAACAGCCACTTGCAGTATTTCAGTTCGATTATGAAAATTAAAGTTTGCTATTTCACTATTTTATTTTATACTAAAGGCTCGTTTTTCTATCGCCAGATAACTTTATTCGAAATTTGAAATTTTGACAGTTATTTCATTCAAAAACTAACAAACGTCAATTTTATTCGTTGAATAAAAGTTATCTGGCGATGGAAAAATCAGCCTTAAGTGCAAAAGTAAGTACTTATTATAAAATTAAGTATCCGTACGTTCGCCATTTTACATTCAAATTTGAAATATATAGATAAAGTTGCTTGTTTGATTCCTGTGCGAGGCAAGTATTTGAGTATAAGTACTTACATACTCGTAGGTAACAGCTAGTTTTGTCATATTTTCTCTAAGTAATTTCATGTAATTTCATGCATAATACTCTTCTATTTTAAAATGCCTTGTGTAAAATTCTCAACTTATCAAGCACATTGTGTTTTGGGTTTCAAAGAGGCACTCTCAATAATAACAAATAATGTTATCGTACAATAAGTTATTTTTTTGTCATATATCGCCTCACTGCCTGCTGCAAAGCTCTCCAAACGTCTCCCCCAAAAATTGTCAACTCTCCCTGATTTAATTAATAACTTAATAGGTACTTATAAACATTAAAATACCAAACTCCACACACAAATCTATCCAACAAAACTACATATATCTACCTAAACTGTATACAGTTTATCTAGATACAAGTGTAGTACTAAAACTAGTTTTATCTATAGCTGTGAGAAGCAAGGTCGCCAGTGATCGCGGTGCAGGCCTTAGTCGAACACTAAACTTGAATTGTAGGCTAGGTCATTGAGACTTAGGACTAAGTACTGGGTATTTTAGGTCTTAAGGTATATTTCCAGTTATTTTATTAGGTTTAAATATAAAGATTTTAGCTTATGTTTATGATATTTGAAGTTTTAATTAATGGATTTCTGTGATATGTAATTTGGGTATTTATGAAGATGTCAACTAAATAAGTCTAATTAGTCCGTAATATAGATTTCGCAAAAATATTGGACACGTATTTTCTCTTTTTTGATACAAACAAATAATTAAGACGATATAGTGCATAGAAAACTCGTGTGACGTCACAGCTACGTACATTTTTTACCAAGAATTATCGTCACAAGCCCCCACTCCTGAACTTTAATGAGTTATAACTCAGATTTATTAATTTGATAAAAAAAAATACGTGTCTAATATTTTTTCGACATCTATCTGACGGACTAATTAGAATTTCATTTTGTTTACCCAGTCGACATCCCTATTGTAGGTAAGGTCATTGAGACTCTGGAGTACGTACTGAGTATTTTGTATTGTAGGTCTCTTAAATATATTTTTAGATATTTTTCTATGATATTTCGATTAGGTATTTTTATTTTTAGGTGTTTTAGAGATATTTGAAGTTCCAATTGATGTTTTTTACCCCCGACGCAAAAGGAGGGGTGTTATAAGTTTGACGTGTTTGTGTGTGTATCTGCCTGTCTGTGGCATCATAGCTCTCGAACGGATGAACCGATTACAATTTAGTTTTTTTTTTTATTAAATGGGACTTACGTGCAATTGTTCTTAGACATGTTTGATGAAAATCGGTTTACCCGTTTGAAAGTTATGGGGGTTTGAAAGTAATTGTGTTGGGGGTTTTTTAATTTTTCTCTAAGCTATTTTATTTGAATTTGTAGGTTAGGTCATTGAGACTTTAGTACTTGGTATTAGTACTTATATTTGGTTTTGGTATTGATGGTTTTAAATGTTTTAGTTTCGATATGTGTTTTTAATTGAAGTTTTTTGTAGATAGATGAGGTTTATTTTTATGTTTTAGAAGACTTTTTATTGCGCTTTTGTCTTTGGTGCTTTTTTTGTAAGTGTTTAGTTGTTTATGGTTGAGCTAAGTTATGTAATGTAAATACTTATAAAGGGCCTGCATCCTGCGCACATACTTAGATACTTAATGAAATTTGAAAGCGTGTATTTGTTTTAAATTAAGTAAGTAATTAAATAAAATTATGTTAATTATTATGTAAGAAACAATTTTTGCATAAATACTTTTTCAAAAGCGTTTAAGTATTTAAATTGAATTTTGTACTCATACGAGTATAACGTCACAAAAAACAAAAATCATCATCAAAATTAAAATAAAATTGAAAAAAATTCAAATTTCGAACGCTGTTCTATCGAAATGAAATGTCACCGAAAATCCAAAATGGCTTTACGGAAAATAGTAACAAAGCGAAAACAGTTCGAGCCGTTATCTAACCGTGAAAAAAACTCGCGCCCGCCCACTGCGCCTCTCTCTTACGGTATTTCGGACGTAAGACAGGGACAGATAGCGGAAAACGAACGCAATAGACAGGGACAAATATATTTTTGTGCGTACACCTTTTGAACGAAGTTAGTTTGGCCTGAATGAAGGCTCTATTATATTAATTGTTCGTGTCACAGATTTCGTTTTTGGAACGCGTTTTACTAGTTGATATTTTAATTTTTATGCTTTTTTGTTCGTTCTGTTCTGTTCTAATTTTGAATTTGAATGTTGCTTTTAATGTTTGAATTTGAAAGCTAAGTAAGTATGTTCTAATCTAATTTAAATAAAAAAAAAATGATTAATCATTTTCAACACATTTGTTTGCGTTCTATTCTAATTTTGAATTTGAACGTTTGCATCTAAGTTGCTTATTTCCTTTCCTATGTTAATAAATAACAAAATTAAATTAGTATTTTAATTAAACAAATTCAATTGAAAACAATAACTAATTAAGTTAATTATTTACCAATTTGTTATTCACGTTTAGTTTTGACGCAATTTCCTGTGCGGCAGCCATTTTGATTCGATTTTTAAATATTGTGGTTTGTTTGTGGCCAATGGCTGCTCGTTTATGTATTGTGGGTATGTACTAATATATAATTAGGTAAATAATAATTTGACTCATTTACTAATAGTAGTTGGAATGTAAGTACATTAATATTATAAAGAGGAAAATTATGTGGGTTTGTCAGGGGAAATCTTTGGATCTACTAAACCGATTTTAAAAATTCTTTAACCAATAGAAAGCTACATTATTTGGGGATATCATAGGCTATTTTATCCCCGTATTCTCACGGGAACGGGTACTAAGCGGTGAAAACCGTGAGACGCTGCTAGTTACAAACAAATTCAATTGAAATCGTTGAAATAAATTTAGTTTAACCACTTAAGTAACTTGAATTTAGTTTGAGTTTTATAGTTTCGTTTACGTCATCCAACCTGAGGTTCCGGGTTCAATTTCAAGGTCCAACCTGTTTATATACTATTTTCCAAACATAATTAATTTGAGATCACTAATGTCGTGATAAGAGAAACTTAGGTACTTACGGCTATTCCTCCTCACTGTACTAATATCATCAGTGAGAGAGACGCCTTTGGCCTTCGGTCTTACAGGAATCTTACAGGACTCTAATTCTTAGACACAAATTAGGCTTAAATACCTACTTAGAACTCAAAAAGTTACATGTCCTAAAGTTAGAGGTCCTGGGTTCTATTCCTGAGTCATGACAAACATTTTTGGTATTATAGCAAAAAAATACAAGAATTTGAGATCACCAACACGTGAGTATAAAGCACACATTCGACATGGTAAAAAAAATAATCTATGCTGAATCCTGAGTTTGATTCCTAATTCAAGCCACATATTTTTGTCATCACCTTAACATGAATCGGATTTGAGATCACCAACACTCTACGAAGCTAACATTAGACATGATAAAATATAGGTACATACGTTTGAAGCAAACTTTCGTAGTTCTATGATTAAAAATGACTCGAATTTGAGATTACCGACACGTTTTTACATCTCATTATAGTAACTGACCCCTAACTAAGCTCGAAACTTGTATCTAGGCTATCAGAAACTACGCACACATTCATTCACACACACCCAGACGGAGATAAACAAAATTAAAACCAACATTCGTAGTTCTACGATAAAAACATTAGACCCAAGGTCTAATTGACATACATAATATTCGGCGTCACCCAACACGCGTGTAACGCGACGCGCCGCACAAGGCTGCGCCCTTGTCGTTCGGTGCGCGCACAAACCTTCAAATGTATATAGTTACGTATCTCATTACCTTTGGTATTATTGTTGATTGTTTGTTTGTTTGTATGTTTTAAAAAAAGTATACTAATATTATAAAGAGGAAAGTTTTGTTATTTTGTAACGAATAGGCTACGAAACGATTCAAAAATTCTTTCACTAATGGAACGCTATATTAGGAGAGTGACATAGGCTATATTTTATCCCTCTTTTTCCACGGGGATGAGACGTGTGTGGGGTGCTGCTAGTTAGATTACATTTTAAACTATTGGCCGAAAAAAATGAGGTCGAAAAAATGTCTGCAAGTTTTCCGGAGGTCGATTTCTTCAGGTGGTTTAATAACTGAAGAGAGGTTTTGATCTTGCAGGGATATCTTATAGCCTGAAACTATTTTTTTCAGTTGGCCTTTTTTTTTTTTAAATGAGAACATGATTTCTTTGGAAGATTTTAGACCCAATTATAGTTTAGATTTAGACAGTTCACAACACAATGCTTCTTGTTTTCGACCTAACCTAACCTAACCAGACCTATTATAGTATTTTTATTTTCAGTTAAAAAATAGTAAATAAGATTTAAAAATGTGCGTGTTTTAAAATTAATAGAACCTACTTTACACTCGTATAAGAGTAATCAATCATAAACTCTTATAAACCAGGCAAAAATCAATCAAAATGTATCGAAAAACCAACAAAAACGTGAAACAACATAATCATCAATAAATTGGTTATTATTAATAGTAATTATAATATTAATTGGCACACAGCAAGCAATTAATTTCCAAGAAACTCCAGTATGCGGAAACCTTACAAATAGTTCATATAAATTGTGTATTTTGTCTAAATTGAACTACTTTTGTGCGATGTTGGCTAAAATTCAGATGAATTGAACAATTATTTAGCACTTGTTATTTAGGTTTTGATTAGCTATTAGTTAATTTTGTTGCTTTTAATTTAAAAAGTACATATTATTATGTGTAAATTGAAGGTTTGAAACTAACCTTTTTGTTTCGGATTTTTGATGTACTCGTATAAGTTTTAGGAAATTTGAAATGAACCTTTAAGTAATACCTAAGTTAATTACCTAATTAAGTTCAAAGTGTTGTATTAACAGTTTCATTGCAAATGCAAATGCTTATCATCTTAATTATATAAATGTAAATATGTACTTAAGTATATTATTTCATCTAAAATTCCACGAAGATATTTTACGCTCTACAAAAATAATCATTAACAAGAATTCAAAACGTGCCACAGAATAAGCAACCCCATAGAATTGCAACAAAACAAAACTTCAAACTTGACAAGAGCTAAAAATGACAAATGACATGCCCATTTGACATTTGCCTACAATCACGACCGCTAACAAGTCGACGGTCAAATAAGACTCGAAACGCGCAAGTTTTCTGACAATTAAAACTCGTTAATCAAACTGACAGATTACCTCGTTAGCGGACCTTATTCAGGTCGCAGAGGCTAATATGTCAACGTCACAGTTGAGTAGGCAATTTGATTGGAGGGAATGAGTGTCCTTTCTGTATTTTAGTGTTTTTAAAATGTTTTTGTTGAATATTCTCATGTCACACAGTCTGCATCTCATACACTGGATACTTCTTCTTCTTTTGAATCTTTATCCCATTAATTATCTAATTGGGGTCGGTTTTCAGTCCAACCAGATTTGGTGGAATGTCAGTATATATTTTACGTAGAGTAACTGAAATCAGACCTCCACAATCCAGATAGGATATTTGGTTCAACTATAGGATATTTGGTTCAACTATAGTACATTTGGTTTAACTATAGGACATTTGGTTCAACTATAGGACATTTGGTTAAACTATATGACATTTCGTTAAACTAACTGTTAGACTTTTGAACTTAAAAAGTATGTCGTTGTTAGGTTTTGAGTACGATTCCAATCATTTTGTAATCATCATGACTCCAGTTTGAAATAACCAACACTCATTATGCAAAAAAAAATACTTATAACGCATATTCCTCTTCACTGTTATTAACATCAGTAAGAAAACAGTCCCGAATTAACCCTTAATCAATTTAAGTGCCTAGGGCACCACGTCAGGGGGCACCAGAAAACACCAGAAGGGGCACCAGAGCATATAATGATTGGGCCGTAGCTATGCTTGAAATGACAAATGCCCATTTTTTTCTTCTTCAAGTTCCACTGTAGCTTGAGCCCTGGGCTTAGGTGGCTACTCAGCCACTAAAAACTCACCTACTGGTGAGTAGCCACCTTGTGATTTTCTTAGTGGTCATCTCAGCCAGTACTTTAGCCGATTGTGGGTGAGCCAACCACTCCACATTTTGGACATCGTCCTCTCACCTACTTTATTAAACTTAACCTAGAGACCGTACTAAGACTGTCAAATGTTACATTGTTTAGATATATCGCGCGATTTTTGGACAAAAGTACCAGGCAAACATGGGTTGTTAGGAGTTTTACATACAATTTTGTTCAAGTACGTAAAATTAAATTTGAAGTACTAATGGTCCCCTAGGCGTAAACCAAATTGATGATTTTGTATTATTGGGGGTCCCAAAAGGCTCGGGTTGCTTAGGGTATCATGAAGTCTCAATCCGTCACTGAGAAAACCATGTCCTTAAGTGCCATTACATTAGGGCACGAACCCACCGCCACGCACGCTACGCACGCTGCACACGGCTACACGGCGCTGCCATACAATTGAAATATCATCTGTATGGCAGCGCCGCGTAGCCGTGTGCAGCGTGCGTAGCGTGCGTGGCGGTGGGTTCGTGCCTTTACTTTATTTTATACACAATTTTAAAGTAAAATAAGGGAAATATTAAGTATTCTAAACGAGGCAAGGTCACAAGGATTGTGTTACGAATAATATAGCAACTTCCTTGTTTTTACGCATTTTAGTTAGGTATCAAGTTAGGTATCCTAGTTGGCTGGCGACCGCGGAAGTACTTTTAATTATAATAAACCATTGTGACCTTTAGATTTTAATATCTGTTAGTATTGGAGACATACATTGTAACAGCATTGTACATAATAGTAATTCTAGAATTTAATTTATTTGTTGTTTCAATAAAATAAACTTTAATATAACAATTAATTTCACACACACCTTGCTTACATCCTTACTAATATTATAAATGCTAAGTAACTCTGTCTGTCTGTCTGTCTGTTACCTTTTTCACGGCTAAACTACTGAACCGATTGACTTGAAACTTGGTACAGGCATAGGCTATGTTTTATCCCGAAATTCCCACGGGATCGGGAACTATGCGGGTAAAACCGCGGGACACAGTTAGTACATAAATACATACAAATATATACGTATTTAACTAGAAGAATATCGTATGAATGTTAAGAAAAGTGTTCCATACAATGTATGGTTATTATAACCGGTCTGAAAGGATGCAGGTGTACCACACTACTGAGATAATAATCAAATGTACTACCGAACGAAACTTAAACTTAATTAAAATATGGTTTATCTTACCAAATAGTTAACTTTTATATTTTGTAGATTATTGTTATTTATTTACAAGTGATAGTCGAGTTTCGAGAGCGTCGGTGGCGCAGGGGTTAAGGCCGTTGACTTCCGATCGGAAGGTGCCTGGTTCGAACCTTACCAGTCCCGCCACGTACCAATATGTTTTCAATTATCGAATTCATAAGTACGTTAATTTCGACGCTCTTACGGTGAAGAAAAACATCGTGAGGAAACCTGCACACACCTGGGAAGAAATTCTAAGGTTGTGCGTGAAGTCGACCAACTCGCACTTGGCCAGCGTGGTTGACTAAGGTCTAATCACCCTAATTCAGGGTAGGCTCGTGCCCCTCGGTGGGGATATAAATGAAATGAGCTGATGATGATGAGTCGAGCTGGTCTGTCCCGCATTGGACTAACCAGTCACTTTCGCAGGTGCGTTTCAAACCCTACAACTCCAACGGACGCTACATAAAATCATCTCACGTTGTTATGACCCAGGAGCACAAGTAAAGGTCTGTGAAAGAACACTCCAAATCGTAACTGAAAGAAGAGAACATTATTTTAAGAATATTATATCTGAATTTACATTTTATACTTAAACTAGCAAACATAAAGGAAAAGTCCTTTTAAAAAGAAACTTTTTTAAAATAAAATATTGAAAAATGTTATCCTTACTTCCTTACTATTCTTATATATAAAATTCTCGTGTCACAGTTTTCGTTGCCATACTCCTCCGAAACGGCTTGACCGATTCTCATGAAATTTTGTGAGCATATTCATTAGGTCTGAGAATCTGCCAACATCTATTTTTCATCCCGAAATTCCTACGGGAACTACGCGTGTGAAACCGCGGGGCGCAGCTAATAAGTAGTATAAATGCGAAAGTAACTCTGTCTGTCTGTTACCTTTTCACGGCTAAACTACTGAACCGATTGACTTGAAATTTGGTACAGGGGTAGCTTATGGTCCGGGGAAGTACATAGGTTTTTATCCTGAAAATCCTTCGGGATCGGGAACTACGCGGGTGAAACCGTAGGGCACAGCTAGTCCGTCATATACCTACGTAAAAATACGAGGCCACCATATTGTTTTTACTTTGAATGACATCACTTAGCCAACCATGCATTATCATTTAAATTAGGTATTAGCTGACTTTTAGCTCGGTTTTGTGTTAACTAAATGGTAGTGCCTTCAAAAGTATAACATGTGTGTCTGATGGCAATCGCTTCACGTAAAAAAATATAGTTTAATAAATACTTACTTACTTGTTAAACAAATTGATTATGGAGACAAACCCAATTAGACATTTACGACAAAAGTTTGAAAGAATATTACATATTTAAATAAAACTAACAGCCCCCCTAGCATGACTGTGCGTGATAAAATATATAGAGACCACGAAATAATATCGATTTCGCGAGCATGACCAAATGAATATGGCGTAGTACGATATGAAAAATTAAATATGGCGGCTATATTTATTATATTTTGACAGTTGGATATCAATAAATAGCTATATCGATTACGCGAGCATGACCAAATGTCATAAAATTAATCACGTGGTAAAATTCAATATGGCGGGTATTTTTATCAAATTTTGACAGTTGGATGTCAATAAATCGCTGTATCTATCGCGTTTTCGAAGTCATAGCCTAGCAGATTTATGTTGTGGTCATAAGAAGCTTAAGTATTTACATAAGTCAAAAAACTTTATTTCAATGTGTAGTGTTCGTGTAAATCAAAAAAATCAAGTAAGTACTATGTAATTAAGAATACCTACTTAACTTACTAAACCAAATATCGCATAAACATTAAATACAAATACAGTATTAAACTACGAAACCTAGATCTAGTTAGGTATCAAGTGCATTAGTACTAAAGCCGGTTAGGTCTCGGTGTATCTGCGAATAATGTGAATCGCTTACAGCGTGGCCCCGCGCCGCCCCGCTAGATGCAAGGTCGCTGTAGTGATACACTTCTTGAGATATTGTACGGATAGTTTGTATTTTATGTTAATAAGAAATAGTGTGTTTTATGAGTGGTTTGGAGAGAGTATTTAAAAAAAAACAATATAATTCATTTTTGTAATAAAATGTAGAGTTTTTCTCTCTAGGATATCTAATTCAGGAATCATTTCAAAACGTCAGAAATAGTAACCAGTTTAAAAGCGTTCAAAGTATATTTATTTAGACTAAATTTTTAGTTTGCAAAATAACTATTTAACTAACAATGACAACTAATTTTGAAATTGACCGAGAAGATGTGTTTAAATTTTGTTTAAGTACACAGTAAAACATTAACAAATAAGCACATCTAACAATATTTTGCATTATCTCAAAATATCGTATAATAAAATAATAGAGGCCTCTTACATTACTCACCAAAACATCAAAACCAGACTTTATTAGCCGAAAAAATGTATTAAACAAAAAAAATTATTAAATAAAACATATCCCATCTAACACCCAAACCATACTAGCCCTATTGCTCTTGCGCAGACTCTAACCTAGAATCGGGTAGATTTCGTGACATTCACATCTATGTGTGAGTACTGTTATTATTACACCATTTTCGACTCTATCCACAACTAAATAAAGTCCATTTAACATATTAAAATTGATGTTAAACAACTTGACATTGCATTGGTCGGTTTTGGTATGATCAAATGGGCGTTTCTATATTTGTTTAGAGTAATATGAATGTTTAGAACTGTTTATTTGATAATTAACAGTTTTGTGTTGGTCGTGACAAGGTTACGCCATTTTAAAACAAACATGGCCGCGGTGAGTTCGATTTTTAAGGAAAATTGTGGTGTTTAATAGTTATTTTAATATTGTTTGTGTTGGTTTGGAGTTTTGTTTAGTATTTTTGTACCTATTGTGTTTAACATTAGTATGTTTTGAGGGATTTTCACGTTTCCATTGGGTTTTTCCCGATTTTTAAACTACCCTAGTAATATTAAGTACTCAAATTTATTTGTTGATTATTCAATTCTTCTTTGGTAAGCTGATGTTCATAAGTGCTTTCAGCGCCATTTACCATCAGTTTGGTTTTTACTTTCACTAGATTTGGTGGAATGTCAATTTTACGTGAACGCGGCTGCCATCAAACGTCCACATCCCATAGAGCGATACTACATTCTTTGGTTAAACCAAATATTGGATTTTTAAGGTTCTAAATACCCGAAACGACTATCGATGACGTCACTACGACAACTAGAATCGACAGCTTTACGTGTCACCCCCAGACAAAATAACCCCAATTAGTCCTTTTTTTAAACCCAAACTAAATTAAATATATAATAATATATTTAACTAAATTAAATATATTTGAAAAAATAAATTGTCAAGTTAAAACCCATAAAATGTAAATCAGCTGTGTAGTGTACAACGTAATGCGCTGCGCCGGCGCATGGCCGTGACATACAAACCGAGGTGCGAGTTGTATCCAAACACTAACATAAATACTAGGTCTAGTTAAATCTAATATTATGTAATGGTGGTGACACAAGTGTTTGTTGTGTTGTTTATTTTTAAATATTTTTAGTGACTTTTAGCTTAATTTTTGAAAGGTTTTTGAGTAGTGTTAATTGGGAACTTAATTAATAAGTAAGTACTTACTTACTTTAAAAAAATCAAATTAATCATATTATCTGTGATATTCTTTTGCTCTGCTTTATGTATTAAGAAACCTAAACAATTTTAAATCTCAATTTTTCCTACCATATAAGTACATAACCATATGGAAACAGAACTAACTTTTATTACAAGAAAATTATTTATTCAATATATTAAAATAGTTAAACACTTTTCTACACGATAGTACTTTGAGTTAACGTGCCATACGCTGAATGTATCACTTTAGCATGTTATCGTATAACATATTGTTAAATAGATAAACAAGCTACAACACTCGGTTTTACTTGGATGACATTGAAATACAATCATCACTTTTTAGATTTAAAGGCAAAAAGTATCGTCTCTCCTTCTCTATCTTAATTTAGTGGAAAATCCTCTCTCATTTTAATTAATATTGTAAATAATAATACAATGTGAAAAAAGCGTAATTATTACGCTTGACTAATGTGTTGATGATCTCAAATATGAAAATTACGAGTTTCAGGAAATAAAGCTTGGTCCTATTATGAAGTAAGTACTAAGTAATTTTTGTTTTCCAGAAAAACCCAGATTCCCAGAAAGCTCAATCAAAGCTCAATAATATCATTATTATTAAAACTGTTTGTTTTCCTTTTTTTTAATAAAATTAAAAAAAATAGCTTATATTACTCAAAGCTATGATTGAGCTTTTTGGGAATCTGGGTAAATCCATGCCACACAACTAATTTTATACCTAGAAGCTTTAAAATTCATTGCACATGGCGGAAAATGTGTTTGAAAATGAAACACAAAGTTGCGTCATAAAGTATTTTCCGTTAAGTATTTACTAACAAATTAATATTACTCATGGCTAGATCAAAGTTTATAAAAAACATTAAATTAACAATAAGGAAACAGTGATTAATGTACAATTTAATAAACGACTATGATTGCTTTAGTAATTAAATTACGTATTCCGCCATTTTGTTTCGCTTATGTCATTTTGACATTTTAACTGTTCATTTGACATTTGTTGTGTGAAAAAGAAAATCGAGGAAATCTTTATTGAGTCACAATCGTTTCTGTGCCGGTGACAGCGTCGCTGTAATCGCATCTTTTGGTTGTCAGTTTATTGAAAATGTATCCAAATGACTTATGAGTCGAAATGACAATAAGTACTTAGCAGCTTCCAATTTTTCGGCACAGAAAAGATCGTGACTCAATAAGTAGTTCATTTTAGATAATATTTTATTCAAGCTAAATTATTGTCACGTGACTTAAAAAAAGCAGCGGTTTCACCCGCGTAGCTCCCGCTCCCGTGAAAATTCGGGAATAAGGTTATGATAAAAACCTTCCCCTTGAATCACTCTATCTATTAAAAAACCGCATCAAAACCCGTTGTGTAGTTTTATAGATCTAAGCATACATAGAGACGGACAGACAGCAGAAGTGACTTTGTTTTATACTATGTAGTGATTTATAAATTCAAATCTTCTTTCATAAGCTTTCTGGCGTTCATAAGTGCTTTTTTTTTGAGGCCGAAATAAATTATTTTTGCACTTAATTAGGGCCAAATATTTTTTAAATTATTAAATTAGCTAATAATATTAATGTCTCCAAAATATAATATAAACAAGAGTTTGCTCATAAACAGTTTATGATCATTATAATAAGAATGTGTTGAGAACCCCAAAGGCCAAAGGTGGATGAGGTCAGATACCACTTTCTACATAAACGTGAAATTTGTCGAAGATTTGTTTGCCGCTAAAATACTGTATTTTCATAGTCAATAATTTTGTAGTTGATATTTAGTCACAATAAAAAGAAGAATCATCGACACTCCTTACGTTACGGAACTTATGGGCAACTAGCTGTTCCCCGCGGTGTTACCCGCGTAGTTCCCGATCCCGTGGGAATTTCGGGATAAAACATAGCCTTCCCCGTACCATAAGCTACCCCTGTACCAAATTCAAGTCAATTGGTTCAGTAGTTTAGCCGCGAAAAGGTAACAGACAGACAGAGTTACTTTCGCATTTATAATATTAGTAAGGATTAGATCCTTTATTTGTTTAACCAAAAAATGTCGTATCGTCTTCTGGGTTGTGTTGCTCTCAACCCTAAGACCAACCCAACCAAAGACCCTTAGACTAATAGCATAGAAAATATTGATATTCCACAAAAATAGGTTAGACTAAAGTAAAAATTTACCTAATAAGAAATGGGATAAAAGTTCGGAAGGAGCTCAGAATAATTGATGGTACTGGAAGAAGTAACAAGGTAAATGAGATGAGAGTTCCGAAAAATTTGGTAGAAGTAGACCTGAAAGATGATACTACTGATGATATATCATATGATGAAGAATAAGCGTAATCACCAGGCTTTCCCAAAACAAAAAGTACTTATAAGTAAGTAACTTAATAAAATTCAAAAGCTACACCATGCCAGTTTTCCAAATTCAAATCCAAACTGTTCCAGAACAGTAGTTTAAAACAAACAGTTCCACAAATCAACTCTTACGCAATAAAAGCAAGTCATTGAATTATTACACGATTGATCCTGACAACATTTTTTCAAATAAAAAAACGAATAAAAAATTTCATGCCATATGCGTTTCACATGAATCGTCTCGCAGCGCATTCGATACAGTTTCAAATGGACACATGTGTCGACGATATTATGGAGTGATTGTGTTGTCTTGTGATCTATCTAGAAATCTAGATAGTTATACTTTTACTGCCCCATGTACCCCCAGTACATTGACAAACGCGGTTTTATTGCTAACTAGCTATGCCCCGTTTATACCCGAGTGGACCCCTTATACCGTGGGAATTTTGGGATAAAAATTCTATGTGTTATTCCTAGGTATGAGGAACATCTGTACCAAATTTCATTAAGATCCATTCAGTAGTTTTTGCGTGAAAGAGGAACAAATATCCATACATCCACACTCACAAACATTCGGCTTTATAAATATAGTAGGATAGAAGCATTTTTTTTCTAGTTACCTATTATAAGAGCAGACGTGTATGATTTTCAGTCTAGTTTTTAAAATAGCAGTCATGCACAAGGATGGAAGGAAGGCTTTGATTCCTGGTTGTAGAACAATGCATAACCTAACTTAATTTACGTTTGAGGTGACCAAACCTCATTAGGCAACCGTAGTGCATGTTTATTTTATAAAAATAAACCATGATAGAGGCCTCAAGCCGATTATTCGAAGTATCTAAACCTTACGTATCTAAGTGACTAAATATTTTAATAAATAACACCTCGCCGTTTAATAATGATGGAGTCGGTATTCTCTTGTCTGAATCAAACTAAGGTCGCGCCTCCCCCGACAATGGCCTCCATTAGATATTCGCGTTTGGTTCATTTACTTATTGAATTCCGTGAGAGCAAAAACTGTAACAATTCCCTATAACAATTCACTTACAACCTCCAACGCATTGTTTCCTTCACAATGTAAAATTTCCTACACCATTACAACTCGAAAGACAATTTCCTATAATTTTACAAGTTCACTTTAACAAAAGAAGTTAATTTGTGTGATTCGAAACGCATCATCATTTCGATTGCGTCCGCCATTTTGGAATTTGCGCGCGCTCCCAACTGTCATTAGGCAGTGATGCCAACTTCGCGAAATTACAAGTTATGGCTGCGTTCAACTATTAAATTATGGGATCCTAAGAGTTGCCTGCGTACGAACGGGTCCGGGGTACATAATTATATCGCTTTTATAAAGTAATTTTGAGGTTATTTTGGAAAGCACAACGATGGTTATGTTGTTAGCTGTTTGATTGCATGACAACAATCTTTTAGAGTCTGTTGACAGTAATCTAAGTACCTACGTTTAATTTGACGAATAGTTACTTTATTTTACTATTAAATTAATTATAAGCATATAATTAATCGTAAGAAAACTTTATATGTTAAAAATTGGTAAGTTAACGAAGTAAGTAAGTAGTTGCCATTTTAATTAATTGATTAATTTGTCAGACATTTCCGCCATTTTGATGTCAATATTAGCGCGTAAACTTTGAGGAAATTGTTAAAGATTATAAATTATTTCCTGTCGTTTCCGGAAAGCAATATTACATAAAGAAAATTTTAAAGTCACTGTTTCATAACTTCAAAATCCAATCAATTACTGATAAAAACTTCTCACCAAGTTAATAGATTATTAGAAGACAAATAATACGCTATTAAAATCTATTAACCCTGAACCAAAACATTTAAAATTGATCGACGTTTCAATTAGGTTACACTTGGTCACGAGAGGAGACTTACAGAAAGTGTTAGAATACCAGAAGAATAGAAGTTCATAAACTATAAATTACTTGCTTAAAACCAACAAATTTCCTCTCCATTATTTACATAAAACCTTCCAATAATGCAGTGTGAATACCACGACAGTCCAACTCCATCTAACTCTAGACAATTTTTGCCGCAACCGAACAAAACACTTGAACAATTTTGATGAAAATAGTTCAGTTTTAATGTCAATAGCCATTGGTTAGTTCCGAAGTTGAAGGTACAATAGATGGGTATATTAAAATACTTGAATAGTTCCATTATTACGCAACGTCCACACCTGCCAACTAGTCATTCAAGTTGTTGTAATGAGTTAAATAATATTATTATATTTTAGAAATTTGTTTTAGGAAGTTTTAGTTTTGTGACTAATTGTATTTAAGATGGTGAGTACTTCAACTTGTAATAGTGTAACTAAGTACTAAACTTGAACTGACGTTTAATGAGCTATTCTTGTGTTTAATAACAATGGTCAAGGTGATGTTTTAAGTGAGTGTGGTATGCAAATCCCAAGCTATTACATAATATATTCCTTACATACACAAAATGAGAATGATACCACAGGAAGATAATTTAAGATGTTTCTATGAACAGTGACTTTATAGTTTTCTTTATTCGAAAAAAAATCACCAGATGTATAAAAAAGTTATAAGTATACAATTGTTATAAGTCTAATTAGATTTTGTTTATGGTAGTGAAGCGTAGTTTAAAAAGTGTTTCATATTTTAATTAAAACTTTTTAGAACTAATTTCTGGTTGATTGGTTATTTGATCTTTTCTTTTTGAATACTTAATTAGGATCATATCTTTGTTTCCATTGCAAAAAGTTACTTTTATTAATAAAATTATGTATTCGATCAAAGAAATATATCAATATGAATAAATTTTTGTAACTCGATTTAGAAAAAGTAAGATCCGAGTTTATCTTGAGAGGACTCATCCTATTTTGACTTGTGTTAAATTGATATTCTTTGGTTAATTAAATTGAAAGTCATTCTTTTCTCATCCCAAGCTAAATTGTCCAAACAAAAGTATGGATAAGAAAACAATTTTAAATTCCATTGGGACAACTATTTTAAATAAACTTTTTCCGATCTACCCCATGTCTAATAGGAGTCAGTTTTAAGTTTACCCAAATTTGACAGAACATCACTATTCAACACGAAACAAATGTCATTAAAATTACAATTTAACCCCCCAACAAATCAACCATTTTCTATCAATAATAACGGTTTTAAGCCCAGTTTTTTGTTAAAAACTTATTCATTCAAGTCATAGGAATGGTTGCAATGAGTTACTTATGTAATTACAAGTCGTAAGTCAGTGGCACGGTCGAGTAAACTTGCTTGGTGCGGACGCGGCGTGCGAACCAACACAAAAAATGTTTGTAGCTATTCAATCGGTTTTAATAGAAATAGGGGCTTGTTTTTAGATGAATTTGTAGTTTTTTAAGTATTTTTTAGGGGTTAAGTTATGTTGTAGTGATGGGTGGAATAGGAATAGATGGGTAAAGAGTTTGGTGGGAATTTTGATTTTGTATTTGAGGAGTAAGATGATTTGAGTTTTTTTTTGTATGAACTCAGTACTAAATTTTTATTGCTCACCACAATTACAAGATAGTACAAGTTATTGTGGACCCTGTTAGGGCACACGCAAATATGAAGAATACAATATTCCATAATAAGTACAAACTTTCTTTAGTATTCGGTATTTTAAGAGTTATCGAATTAATAATGGATAAAACCCGTCTATTTAAATTTATAACTTAATTGCTAAATACTTATCCATTTTCTAGATGGATTTTTACTAAGTTTTTATCCCCTTTTCACTAGAGATTGAATTTTGAAAGGTATCTTTCGTCATTTCGTGTTTGTTTCTGTACATAATAATTAATAATGTAATCATCTTAATATTAAGTATTTAGGTATAAACAAAGCTTTAAAAGTCCATTAAAAGTTCCTATCGATACAAAATAGGAAGACATTTTGTTTTGAATACCTACCTACAATAATTTTTTCATTATGTTATAATAAAATAACATTATGTTTAAATATAATTTATGCATCAAATAATAATTACCTATCATTAAAAGTTTTTTCAATGGAATATATGCGTTATTTCTATTAAGATACAATCTAAAATTGGTTGTGATTTAACTTTATTTGTCGAATCAATATTTTATATAAAAGAAGCAGGTGTCGTCAACCGTTTTGAATGTTTTATAAAAAATTATAAAAATGACACTTTTTGGCATCTTAATGGGGTTCCATTTCGAAGTCTGATCCCGTGGGAATTTTTCAACAAATCAATAAATAAATTAATCGAATAAAATTCACCTAAAGTCCAAACATAAGCTTTTTCAGTATACTTACCTCATACTAGCAGAATACTTATAGGTATAAATATGATGGGATAAATACTTATAATAAATCTATAGTAAATTAATTAAACTGTAAGCTCCCTCCTCAAACCAAAGACAACTAAAACTAAAAAGACAACTAACTAAAACACTTATCATTTTAGTACAGTAAGAAAAAATTGGTGTAATCAGTACCTACGCTTGCCCAATGCGTAAGAAATATTTTTTTATCGTTATTTTGCACTTAAAAAATAATAACTATAAATAATAAAAATATGTCAACGAGTTCTTTGTACTCAAAGATAAATTATTTTGCTCCTTTAAAATGAGTAAACAACTTTAATTTTTATCGGTTTAATAATTTATAACCTACACTTAGTTGAGCTACGATAAATTATTACAAAGTATCGTCAATTTGTTTGCTATAACTAACAATTTTCCTGTCTTACCGCAGCTGTATCTAATAAAAATGTCTTCAAAACTCGTTATTTTTTTACTCAAAAATAACTTGCTTTTTATGTATAAACTGTCTAACATTGAACCTAATACCGCCAACCACCTGCCGGCCAATGGCACCCCGTAAAAAATAATTACAATTTAAAACCGTACCAGGCCCTATGCAGCATAAACCCACCTTAAAAGGAACCTATTCTATGGGAGATGTATTAAAAATTAAAATAACAACTCGCGTGCAACGACCGAACGATAGATACAGGTAAAAAAGTAATAAAAGACACACACAGCGAATCGCAAATGAGATCTTAATGCGATAAATTTAAAGTACTATTTCGAATAAACATTAGTCCGGCAGATGTTGCTCGAAATGAAGATTAGGGGAACTAAGGCATAAAAAGCGGTCAGCCAATCGCGTCCTGCGTTGGTCATGCGTCCCTTTCGCACTGGGACCTCTCGCTCTATCTAATGCTCATATTTTTTTGCTGTTTAGTCTAATTCCTCATTCAAATAGCGTTCGATTCCAGGGGCGCAAAACCTTTTAAGGCTAAACTATTTTTATTACAAAAAAGAACTGAAATAACCGCGTTTGGACTTTTGAACCGGTTAAAATTAATAATGTGTATGAAAATGTTAAAATAATTAAATTGTTATCATAGATTATGATCAATGGCTTTCATTTTTTCCATGGTCATGAGTTGAAGCGTGTTTGCGTGTGATGAGCGTAGATAAATGTTTCATGGTAAAATATTGCTATTTTTTTCGTTTATTATGTCATGTGTTTGTAGAATGGCAATCATTTCAATTAAAGAGGCAGTTATCAAGGCTGTGGACTTGTACTGATTAATTTAAGAGCAGAGTTTCTTTGATTGGTCTTGTGGGCGAACAGACAAGTCTATATTTTTCATTGAAACATTTAGATATTTTACTCAAGCCTGTGTGGGTGTGTCGTGTCTTAATTGATATTTTATTATAGAACTCTATTTTAGTAATAATAACTGAAGGTTGTTTTGTAGAAATAACGTACAAGGTTTAATTGAAAAGATAAAAATAATG
Organism: Timandra comae; assembly: GCA_958496195.1. Lineage (NCBI taxonomy): Eukaryota > Metazoa > Arthropoda > Insecta > Lepidoptera > Geometridae > Timandra > Timandra comae. The sequence continues at coordinate 2,325,643 of OY292376.1, forward strand.
TGTCTGCGTAAATCTAAAAAACATAATATCTCGGGTTTGAGCTTAGTAACGCACATTAGTCAAGTCAGCTCATCATTATAAGAGACTGTGAGTCTGTACTCTATAATGTGATCTTACATGACGATATTACCTACACTATAAACCTTGCAATGGTTGTATGTAATGTTATAATTCGAAAAGCTACTATCAACCCTTTACTTGCTTCACAGTAAGAAATAAGTATTTCATACATTATGAAGGTTTTGGTACTTATTATGACTAAATCGCACTTTATGCTTAGATCTTTTAAATCCTTGCAATTGCATCTTTCACCAGAAAATAGAGAATTCAATAAGATGTTTTATAAAAGTTACATACCTAATAAATGCAGGTGAAACCACAGAACCTAGCTAGTAAATAAGTACACAACTTAAGTAATACCATAATAAAATGTCAAATCTATAATAATTTGAATAACAGCCGTGGTCCAAAGGTCGGTGCAGTAAGGTCTTGAGATGTTCAGCATCCGGCCGTTATTGTCTTGATGTCTTCTAAACAGATTTGCACATGTATCTCGTTATCGTCTCTTTGTGTTGGGTTTTTGTAGTTACAATAGTAGATAGATAGGTATGTTAGTATCTAACTTATTTTATCACTAGCGGCGCCCCACGGTTTCACCCGCGTAGTTCCCGTTCCCGTAAAATATGGGGATAAAATGATGCTAAAAACCTTCCCACTGAATCACTCTATCTATTAAAACAAACTGTATCAAAATCCGTTGCTTAGTTTTAAAGATCTAATCATACATAGGGACATAAGGACATAGGGATAGAGAAAGCGACTTTGTTTTATACTATGTAGTGATATGACTAAAAGGCAAGTTTACTTATAGATTAACGCACAGATTTTTTAAAATTCAACCCCAATTTGAAATATCACTGAAACATTAACTGATGAGAGGTCTTTGTTCTTTAGTGGGATCATAAATGACGATATAATTGATTTAATTTTCATTTTTTAAGGTATTCTACTTGGTACTACGATTGGCTCTTGCGAAAATTTTAAATAAAAAACAAGGAACATTTGTAGCCAACTTTATACCATTTGAAATTGAATTCTGTAATTGATAATTTAGCGTTTAGTACATAAAATAAACAGAACACCTCTTAAGAAAACTATAAAAATATCTAAACTTTACTCCCAACAATTTAAAACATGCAATTGAAACATAACTAGATTACGCAATAATTCTCCAAGCCATAAACACAATAATACCTTAAACATAATAAAAAAATATAAAACAAGTAAGGATATAATTAAATAATAACATTATGGCGAATAATCTGGTGGAATCCAGTACATTAGTGATCTGCCAAACAAGGACAGCGTATATTTCCGCGTTGAATCATTTTAAATAATGTTCAATGGTTGGTCCAAGTTATGAGCGATTTAGTTTTATTTATGGAAAAATCCTACTAATTTTATAAACGCGAAAGTTTGTATGTATGGATGTTTGTTACTCTTTCACGCAAAAACTACTGAATGGATTTTAATGAAATTTGGTACAGATGTTCCTCATACCTAGGAATAACACATAGGATACTTTTTATCCCAAAATTCCCACGGGATAAGGTTTCACGCGGGTAAAACAGCTAGTATTTAAATAAATAAAGAAGTAAGTAAGTAACAGATAATTCAAGGATGATCACACTAACTTATATCCTTTGTTGTTAGTATTTTACATAGATAAGAACAGATCTATAAAAGTAGCTATGTTGTTGGTGTACTTACATAAAATTTGTAACATGTCGTAAACGGGAATCAAACATAAATGAAAAGTTAAACAAATCCCGCTTTTCTATTTTTCCTAACACACTGTCATCCCTTAATAGCATCTGACAATGCCCTTGTAACTATTCTAAGTTCCAAGTGGTCTTTCAGTCCATTTTCATGTTTCTGTTGTTTTTTTTTTATTTTATTCGGAAAACAAACAGTATAACATCTAGATGAAATACAAATTAGTTAAATATACACCATTTACATTTTTACGCATATAGTTAGAATAAGAATAGGAATAAGAATAATTTATTGCTCAGTTTTTACCCGTCACGGGCATGCAATATATTAAAAGTTTACAATAAAACTAAACATGAAACATAGGTAATGAGATCATTAATCATAAAAGTTAACCTATAAAGCAAAAATTACACTTGCATAAATCTAGGTATGTGTTACAATGTGTTTCTTAATTAGATAAATGTTATTATTATTGCTATTTTAACTAAGTCTACGTATTGATTTGTTAAATATCGGATGTCAACCAATTTGTGCTCAAAAGTGCCTTATCTTTACAAGGGGCTGTATTAAACAAATCATGAAAAGTTGTCATGAAAATATTTATCTTCAAAACATATCCACTGCCACAGTCCGCTACATCTCCTAACTTGTGACATACAAACAAACATGCATACACAAATGCGAGTGAGTCACATTAACCTTGAAACCGTCCACTCTAATCGTAGTTTAGCCAATCAGTAGTCAGAACGCAACAGATCCATCCTTTGTTTATCAAACCACGTTTTTTGTCTAACGCCATTTTGAAAAAATGACCTTTTGTTTGGCGCGCAAACGATTTTTTTCTTGTTAGTAATTAATTTTGCTATTTCTCTTTGTATTCTTGTTATTTTTATTATTGTTGATGATTTTTATATTTATTTACTTAAATGTAAAAGTCTTTGTTTGATAACAAATTCAAAGTTTTGATTAACAAAAAATGTTTTGAACTTCTGACTTTTTTGTGTTTTCATTAGAAATAGTAACAACCCGCCCCTGGGCTTTGCATAGGATTATTTTTCTCGTCGATTTTCCAAAAAAAACTTTCATACGAACTTTGTCCTGACAATAACAAATAAGTAAGTAGGTAGGATAAGAAGAAAAAAACAATTAACAAACACATAGGTTTTTATTTTCATATCTTTATACTTTTAACAATAAATAGATAATATACTTAGATAGATTAAGTATTACTTATTTATTTATTTGTCATACTTTTGAAATGAAACCATCCAAATAAAAACTTTTTAATGACTTTGTTAAGGTTTTACGCCGTAGCATCAGAAATACAAAAAAGAACTTAAGTTATTTTTAACCCACAGGAACACTAAAATTAACTATAAAAAACTTAGTATTACCACAACTTAAAATCCCATCAAAGTAATAGACAAAAACGAGTTTATAAGTACAAAAAATTATTCAATATTCTGGGAACAGTGTTGCTATAATTATGGTGTAACAACTGAGTTGCAGTATCTCAGTAGAGTTGAATGGCACATAATAATAATATTAACGTGTACGTTTGTATGTAATTGTTAATAATTACAGCACTGCAAACTGTTTTAATGTACCACGTGGGGCTTTTAACTGACTTTAAGAAAGGAAGTTATCAATTCGATCTTTATAGAGTCACAAAGTTTTCTGTGCCGGTGACAGCGTCGCTGTAATCGCATCTTTTGGTTGTCAGTTTATTGAAAATGTATCCAAATGACATTTGAGTCAAAATGACAATAGTAGCTTCCAATTTTGGCCGCCGGCACAGAAAAGAACGTTTTCCTCTCTCTCTCTCTCCTTCTACTTATTTAGCAGAATGTATCTTATTCTCGAATTTTCATAGATTTTTTTTTTGATTCATTTGTCTTTTTAGCAAACTCTTTGTCATTTATATGATGCTTACTTAATTGCTTCTTTGAGGCCAACGAATTTGAAAATCAAATCGCTACATCTCCCGCTACCAGTCCACCCACACCCAACCCAAGTGCAATGGACAATAAACTTTATCACAACGCAATAAATATCAACATCAATTAATATTCGATATTTACATCGGACCCTGATCGTTAACAGTTATGAGAAAGTAACCGTTTTTAACTATTTGCTATCAAAAGTAACGCTACTAGTGTGTGGTATATGGTTATTAAACTTTATATTGTATTTTAAAGACGTTATTAAATTATATTTAGATATTTTTTTTTACCTTTATATGTATAAGTTGTTACATTGTTGTTTCTTTAGATCTTTTTGAACTCTATTTGTTGCTTTTATATCAATTTAGTCCTTAGCCTTTATTTGCCTTTAATTTTAAGTCGAACTTTCTCTAAATATTGTCATGGCTTAAAGCTTAGAAAAATATGATGATGCTCCCACTATAGATTCCAAGTTACTTTTTTTCCGAAAACAAAATTTTGCAAGATTGGGTCACAAAGTTTTTAACTAATATAAAGTTACATTATCCACAGTCTATAATTTTCCTTACTATTTCTACAGCACTAAAACTGGTGCTCACACCTATTGTTATAATAATAACTGACTAACCAATCCCCTCTATTTTCCAGGTCTAGAACGGGTGGCGGAGGAGTTGATGGGTCGAAGAAAATGGAAACAATATCAGAACTCGTCAATAGCACGTCACGAGACTCCCTCCAGCGACGAAGACTCCATGCCTTCCACAGACCAGCCCCCGGCACTCAAAATCAAGACGATAGCACAGATCAACGAAGACGAACGGCCTGCAGAGAACAAGCGGCCGGAGACGATCCTCGAGTCTTTGATCAAGAGGCCAGCCACGCAGCCCAAGCTGGAACTGGCAGAGGAACCGACAGACTGGAAGCCGCCAGATAAGTGCTACTTCTGCACTGATGGTGATAAGGCAGAGGTCGTCGATAGCCAGCCACAGGGTGCTACTGTGAGTATAATATATTTTACAAAGACTTTTGTAGAAAAACGGCAAAAAGCCTTGCTTTGTCTTGATAAACTTAGGTAGGTAATCAAAATTGGTTAGTTCGTTTGAAGGCACATGTTTACGCTTTTATATTTCTGACAAAAAAATATAAGTTTTATTAATTTATTAATTAACAAAAAAGTATACTTAGTCCCAAAATTCGAGATCTCCAGCATGCTTTAGTGAATCCTCCTAACTGTACCAATATCAATCATCAGTAACATAATTATGTAGATGTGTTTGGTCAGCAAAATGATCCTACTTTTCAGATCGATGATGTTTTCTGACTTTTTTAAGCATTCTTAATAATTCTTTCTTTGTTCTGTTCATGAAATCTATGAGAAAATTGTACTCATGTAGAGTCATAGTAGGTCGCATAAATTTAGCATAACTATTACAAATATAAACTAAAATAACGATTACATAACTATTAAGTTGCACATACTTGGGTTACCTCAAATTAAACTAAGGTGTTGCTATTAACAAGATCGATTACGTTAGTGTTTACCTCTACAAATTAGTTGGTAACAAACTTCGAGTTTATTTGACTGGCAACTCTGATTCCACGAAACTGTAATGACATTTATAACAGTTTATAATTTAAATTTAGTTTAATTTATATGGAAGTTAGTTTTAGTTGTTTGTAAGTTGTTCAAGTTTAGTTCGATTTAATTATTACTAAAAGATTATTATAATTGAATGGAACTAGTTTCAATGGATTTCATTTGTGGGTTTAATTTTAGATTATACAGCTTGCTTGATGACGTGTGCCCAATGCCCATTGCACCTGCCTGGGTAGAGGTTCCAGGTTTGACTTCTAGGTTGAGAGATAGATGTTTGCTATTTTATAAACGTGGGCTAAATTAAGATTAGCAGAATTCTTAGTCAATTTTGGTGCATATAAGCCTAAGTATGCCTTTATACTAGACCAAAATACTCGCTAAAAATATAGCCATCCTTTAGTGAAAACAAATTTGAAATCGAGAGTGTGGATGTTTAGATGTATTTTTGTTCCTCTATCACGCAAAAACTACTGAATGGATTTTAATGAAATTTGGTACAGATGTTACTCTACACAAAGGATACTTTTTATCCCAAAATTCCCACGGGATATGGTTCCATGCGGGTAAAACCGCGGGGCACTGCTAGTACTTAGATAAAGATATAATACACCTTTAAAGTTACGAGAATTCCTCGCTTAATTTATAAGATTCAATAGGTTTAAATAAATACCTAATTCGATACAAACGCGTCTAGTATTCGATCATCAAACTGGCGTTTCATGATGATGCCATAGACCTTCACCTTTGGTCTATGATACCTATATTTAGCATTCGAATGACTCATTGTTGACACCCTTAAATACTGGAAAATTTTGAATGAATCATTTTGTCTATAGGTGAGAAAATATTGAACTTTGAGATAAGATTACAAGGAGCGTCGAGCAGCAGATTTCCTTACGAATGTATTCCCGTGTAGGAAACACGGGAATACATTAATGCTGGATAATGCCTTTTATGCATTTTTTGTGAAATTATTTAGATATTGAAAATAAAATAAAAAAGAGGGACATGGCCATAGAAGGTCAAAAATTATGAAAAAAATAGGGTTTTTTTTCTTAAGGGATTTTTGTTGTAGTTATAATTTTGTTTCACATTTTCTGATGTTTATAACCACGACAAAAATGCGTTTTAGTAGTTATATTTCAATGTGTAGTATTCATGTAAATTAAAGGAAGAATTAAATTGAGGACTTTACCCAATAGGGGGATAATTTTATTACAATAATAATTTATCTAGAAAATTCTGGCTGTTAGTGTGATTGGAATTATTTTTGTTTACTTATTTACTGTTTATATTCACAAGTTGCTAATGCTAATAAAACTGCATGTACTCACTGATGAAAAAAAATCATTTTTACTACTGTAAGGGCCTATTTCAGGTAACGTTACTCACCAAGTAAAGTTAGTTTTGTGTCTTTCTGACTTTATATCAAGTGACAAAGACAAATCTTGTGAGTAGCTACTCGGAACGTTACTTGAAGATGATGAAATAGGCCCTAAAAATAAGGTACAATGTATTTACACATGGATTAAGCCGTATGTCTCGTATTTACGAAGAATTTTCCAAAATTCTGCTTTCTCTCTCTCTTATTAGTAGTGAAGAAGAAAAGTCGTTATCACCACGCTTATTCAATGCGTGGTGGTGTTCTCAAAGCAGAGTCATGTTTGGCAAATAACAAAGCTTCTTTACTATTTCCTAACAGTTAAAATTAAAAATAAAAGCTCCTTCAAATTACGAATAAAACTTTAATAGTCAACAGAGGAATAATACAAGCTTTTACAATACAATTGTACGTTGTATACGTAATTATATAAGTACATGGAAGGTCCTATATATAAACAATTATTGTCAGTTAATGTTTTATCAACAAAAGCTCATCCCCATCAATGAATCTAATCATTGTTTGCCCATAATTACACTTTATTGTAAACCCTTTAGCTTGCTACAGTAATTATGTGCCTTGTCTAAACCATGCTTAACAACTACCAATATCACGAGACCCGTCCATCTCGAACAAATGATACTAAACAAAGAACATAGATAGATCTCTTTACGCTGGCTATTCGACGCATAGTTTCAATTTATGAAACAATGCCTATATGCCTTATCCATTTTCTACGATTCCACGTCAAAGAAAGAAAACTAGTATTTTGATTAATATGCGCGAAAGAGAGGGTGCGTAAACTGTGTTGTGTTTGCGTTTTAAACTTTGTATTGTTGGTAGTAAAGTCGATTTTAGCTTTGATGTTTCGTCCGCTTGTTACTGAAATAGTGGATGTGGAGGCGTAGGGTATGAAAGTAGGCAGTGTTCGGACAGAGAGCGGTGGAGTAGATATTGTGATGATAAGTTTTTGAAAAAAATAAACACTTTGTTTTTTGTTGCGTGAGAGCTTTTGAGTTTAAGGTTGTTAATTTAGTTTTAGGGGTGGGATATTTTATTATTTTTCTTTTGATAGTTTAATAAAAATGAAATGATTTTACAAGAAACTTTAAGGACTTTATGTTTCAATGAAATTTTCCCATGCATTTTAATATAATCGACTCTTAAAAATTATATTTTGTTAGTAAAAATGTATCGGTAGATTTGACTCCTATTATTTATGTATTTGCACTTAGATATTTATTTATTATCTTAATTTGACTTTAAATAGAAACAGCAAATAACAGATCTTTCTATAACGAAAGCTTCTTACAACTATTCTTACAATAACGAAAGCTTGATAAAAGCATTGTTCTTTAAAAACGACTTCCCCAAAAGCTCTCTCTCTGAAATTTTATTACAATTTTTTTTTTTTTTTATTAAACTAAAAACGTCAATTATTTGCAAAACATCTTTAAACTTGACTTTTAACATAAAACAGACATAATAATTACATATCGCATCATAACTAGCGAGAGCCTATAATTACGTCATCAATAACTTGCCATATCAATTTAAAAATATAAAAAATGGACCAAAAACTGTAAATTATTTTTAACATTTACGTGTAATGCCAGAAACGTTAGCACTAAAATGAATATACCATAATTACATAGTAAAAATGCACGGACCATGAAATAAATTCTATACTAAGTAAGTATTCGCCATTTTGTTTTTAGGTTTAGATGGTTTCGTATTTGTAATATCGAAGTAATTAGATACGTAATTTTGGTTTTTTTTATTAGGTAATTTGTTTTTTTTTTTTGCCAAAAAATACTTATACCTACTGTTGGTGCAAATGTAAGTTTGTTTGTTAATTTTAGTACATCAGAATAGTACTTATTTCATTTTTGAGATTAGATAAATTGGGTACCTATGTGTTTTACTTGACTTAAAAAAGTTTCTAATTGTTTTTACTAAAATGTCATTAATATTTGCATTCACCAAACATAAGCATAACAACCCAAAATCACGCCTCGCTTCATTAAAAAAGTAAAAATACCTTTGCTCTTCCTTTAAAAATAAAAAAATTATCAACAAAATGAAAACGCACCCTCTCCGTGACTTTCGCAAGTCGATCGGTTTAAACAGCATAGGCTGGACAGAAAAGCCTATAGGGGCGGTCCGCGAGGGTGGAAACCTCGGAAAATTCACGTGCAAGACCCACCCCTCTGCGAAACACGTGAATTCAAATAGCCTTACAGAACGACCGCCTTTTACTAATCATTGCCGTTTCTGAAAAAAAAAAAACAATTTTAATAAACATCAAATTTTAAGCGTCAAAGTCAAATGTCAAACTTTTGTGGCGGGAATTTTTTTATGACGTTTTTGCGTGGAATTGTGTTTGTGAAATGGAATGATAGTGGTGTTTTAGTGGTTTTTTTTCAATCAGTGATATTTTTTTTCAATAATATTTTAGTCGTGCAAGCTTAAATGTGAATAAAAAAGTTTTGTTCAAAAGTTTTCAAAACAAAACCAACTGAATACATACTGAGTAGTAATATTAAGGTGTCAAAAGTTTTTTTTTAAAGTGATTTTTTAAAACTTGACATGTGACAAAAAAAAGTTTCGTTCAAAAACTTTATCAAAACAAAAAAACTAAACTTTAATTATCACATCAAAGTGCCTTTTTTACTTTTAAATCTGTGACGTTTAAAAAGCGGAAATGTTGAAAATGAGCTTGCTTTGTAGTTTGAGTGTTCTTTGTTAGATGTTTTTTTAATTTTTTTTTCATAGACTGATGAAAACATGATGTGATTTCATGGTTAGTTGGAGTAATTAGTTCGAGACATGGAAACGGCCTGATTTACAACCGCATGCGTCAATTTATTATTTTCACAAACAATTTTACAACTTTTTAAACATTAACACGATTTTTGTTTAGTTTCTTTTTTATCTATTTTTGATTTATTGCTGCGTTTAGCTGAACGCCTTTTTTTGTATCGAAGTTTTTTTTGTACGATAGGTATACGTACTATAATAGCAAAGGTTTTATGATTACGTAAATAATGCAAATTGCGCCATTTTGAATAAGTATTTAATTCAAAATTAATTCCAAAAAATCACTCAGGTACCTATGTAAGACTATGCTACTATTCTATTTCTTACCAAGTACATATTTATTTTACAACTAGCAGCGCCCCGCGGCTTCACCCGCGTAGTTCCCGTTCCCGTGGGAATTTTGGGATAAAAAGTATCCTATGTGTTATTCTGATGTATAAGCAAGATTATTGTAAAGTTTCATTAAAATCCATTCAGTAGTTTTTGCGTGAAAGAGTAACAAACATCCATACATACAAACTTTCGCCTTTATAATATTAGTAGGATGAATTTAATTTCTTGGTATCCTTGAAATTACTCATCCATCACAAAATATTTTTACTCAAAAAGTAAGAAAAAAAGAAGATTAATTTAAAATTATAAGATACGCTAGTAATTAATTATCATCATTTGATGACATTTTTTTAATATAATATGACACAACAATCGCGAAAAGTAAAAATGTATCGACTTCTAAGTACTTACTGACATAATTATCATCTCACTTTTGCAGCCGACCAAAAGCGTCTCTTACTGATGACAGAAGCTCACACATTTTTTTAATTTAAATTAATCTTTCTTATTAAATTAATTAAAAAAGGAAGAAAGAAAAAGTGCATTCAAGATCAGTGATATTAAAAAAACAAAACAAAAACAATTTCACCAATATTTACAACAAAAATTAAATTAACTAAGTTCAAAACCAACATTAATACAATGTAAGTGATAATCAAATTTATCAGAAACAGGCCCATGAATGAAATATTATAATAATGTGTCCATTTAATTGTGGCTATCCTTGGCTTACTTGTCAATTCAATAGGTTATCTAACTGTTAAACACATGTTTAACTTATGTTCAACTCCCTACGCATTGTGCGATGTCAAAAGTATTATATTTGACCAAATTGCAGTCGTTATTAGTTTATTTTTTATTCAAAAAGATGTTTTCTAGGATATTTTATTCGATAATCTTTCGTCTAACAAGAGAAAGAGAAAAACTTGCTACCCCACGTAGTCGATTAAGGGCAGGAAGATAAAAAAGAACAAATCTTCTTATTTTATAATTGTTTGTTCTATTGGTATTTAAAATGATACAATCAATGTACCTACTCTACCATCTTCAATATAATAGCAAAAAAAACAGCTTTTAATTTTCAATTGTAATGTAATAACTCTTAACTCTTTTAGGGTTAAGCTCGCTATATTTAATATTTAAGTCTCTGTGTACAATTATAAATAAATAAATAAAAGTCACATTTGAACCTAAAACACTATGCCTCTATTTATTTATCGCTGATTTGATAGACGGGTTTAACGTTTAATAACCTGTTAGATTTTCATTTAGTCGATAATTAACACTAATATTATGTATTTACATTTAATTAAACATTTAAATAGCGTTAATAGGTATTAAAAAGTCGCGGTGAAAACCTTGAAAATATAAAATAGGTAATGAATTGGCGCGTACAACGGCTAATTTGAATATATTGGCAGGCAGGTGTCTAATTAGTAATTACGAATACAAAAACGACCTCACGGCTATTCTAATCAGCTCATCGAAATACGCAACAATCCTTCTTGAATATTTTATACAAAAAACAACAATTCCATAAGAAAACGTTAATAAAAATACTAATATAAATTCAAACTGTTTATTAACCGGTTCCCACGACCGCCATTTTTGTTCGTCCTCGCCTGCTATTGGTCGAGGCCACGGGTTTAGAATTAGAATGTGTAGACCCCACCATTTGGCGAGCGGCAAAATTATGTGGCCAGTATTTTTTTTTATGTTCCAAGTTCAATAGTGAGCAGGTGGCACAAATTGGCCGTCAAACCCGTTGGCTATGGCATGGTATTAGAAAAAAAACGTCCATTGTCGATGGCGCTGTCAACCAATTAGAGAACGGTTTGTGTTGTTTGAATTTTGACGTAATTAGATGTTTGTTTGACAGAAAATTGTACGTTCAATATTTAATCATTGGAGGTTTTGTCCCGTGCGGTTTTTTTCAACATTTCTTTTTCCCTTCTTCATTGCCTACGTCATAAAAACTTAGTATCAAATTTTAACACAATTAAGTGCTTTGAATTGTGTATTGATAGGATAGAACTGTCAGTAATGGTTGCCTTAAAAGATCTAAAGACGATGGCATAAATGTCAAAATGGAAAGATTATAGTAGGTTTGTTGTTTTTTTATGACAAATAAGTTTTAATTGTTGATTTCCTTATAGATTACTTTATATATTTCCATTTAATTCTCCTTATCAGGAAATGAAAAACATTTAAAATCCAATTAAGTTATTTTCCTAACACAAAAATGTTAATAAAATAATGGCCTAAGTAAAAGGTGCCTCAAGTTGTTTTTTATACTTACTTAATTTAACCGTTTAGAGTTTTACCTTAATTTATATATAATTTTGGGTATTTTTTCTTTCCTATAATTTTAATATTAAATCCTCTTATTTTATCCCTAACAACTGTTTGCTACCACAATAAAAGACTTTTTTTTTAATTGAAAGCTACTAAGTATTGTCATTTGGATACATTTTCATTAAACTGACAACCAAAAGATGCGATTACAGCGACGCTGTCACTTGCACAGAAAATATTGTAGCACTATAATATTAGTATGACATTCGAATGCACTAAAGTATAAACGCAGTTAGGTAGTAGGTAACTACATGACGTATGTCAGTATAGCAAAACAATCTGTTAGTTAATATTCAAGGTAGACATGATTATCGAATAGTCAAGGTAAGCCCAACTAGTTACACTGCACCGACGACATTAACGTTTGACTTTACATGTTTTCAAACGTAACTAATAAGTACCAAGGTATTTACATACTTAAAGCGCTTCAAAAAAGGAAATTTGACATAATATGACAGATGACAGACGTCAACCTTTTCATTTTATGGATCTGAATTTCGAATAGGCAGTGTGTGTCACAAAGTTGCCTAATCCAATGGAAAAAAGGTACTAAAACTACTTAATATAAAATTCTGGAAATTTTGTGAAGTATATTCTTGAATGCCAAGTCCTAAAATAGAAATTTGACAGTCTATAATATGACAGGTGACAGCCGTTAACCTTTTCGGTAATTTAAGCTTAATTTCGAATAGATGGTTTGTTAAATAAATATCAAACCTACAAATTCTGTGACAAAACTATTTCTAATTATAAAGAATGCATTCTATAATGTATAAGTATCTTAATTCAATACAGTAAAACTTAGTTTAAAATTGTGAAATTATTTTAATACAGATTTAAATTTAGAATTCCCAAGTATTCGCTGTATAGAAGTTTTTGTAAACTCCAAGAATTGAATTTAGAATTCGAACGTCGAACAAGTTTTAAATTTGACAGTTTGGACAGAACAAAAAGACATTCCAAATTTGATTTCAAATCATTTTCGAACAGAAAATTGTGAATTAAAATTGATTTACTAAAACTAGAAAATTCTTAAAAACAAACAAAAAAGTAAGAATTTTACATTAAATACAAATTAACGAACACTAAAACGTATTTGATAAACGATATCCTATGTTATAATGAGCTATAAATTAAATTAACTAAGTAATAATTATGGCTTGTTATTCATTTTATTACTTTGTAGGTACTTTGTAGGTCTGAAGTTTGTTTAAAAATTTAAGTACTTACTTACCTATTGGTTATAAAATCATTATATCTAAACTATAAAATTAATTGCAAGCGGGTTTCGTTTACGCGTCGAGTTTCGTCGGAATATCTTGACAAGTTTCAGCCACATACCATAACCCATTATTTATTTATTTTTAGTAAATTAAATTTTGTAGGTAGACCTTTTGCACCCAAGGGCCTATTTAACCATCTTCAAGTAACGTTCCGAGTACCTACTCACACGTTTTGTCTTTGTCACTTGATATAAAGTAAGAAAGAGACAACACTAACTTAGTGAGTAACGTTACTTGAAGGTCGTGAAAGATGTACAATTTTGAATATTATCTATAATATAAAAATGAATCGCAAAATGTGTTGGTAAGCGCATAACTCAACAACGCCTGGACCAATTTGGCCAATTCTTTTTTTGTTGTGTTTGTTATTGTCAGGAGAAGGTTCTTATGTAAAAAAAATCAAAAAAAACTGGAAAATCAACGGGAAAATTGGACCCGTGCGAAGCCGGGGCGGACCGCTAGTGATAAATAAAAAAGCCTGCTTCGCTGTCTACACGAATGAGGTTTAGCTGGAATATTTTGAAATAGAGAATTTTCTCGAATTATCTACCTACTTATACTTAGATACTTATAAAACTTAAATAAACTCATACAGTTTCTTTAAACTTTGACATCAAACACCATTTACACAAAGATCGAATTTGATAAAAAATGCATCCAATAGTTTATACGCAATTAAAAATCTAACAAACAAGGAAAATAATATTTCAAAATTGTTTCACTTCGTAATTTCCCTGTATCCAAGTTTATTGTTAAATTCTTACGCAAATGAAAAATGATACGGAAAATTCCATGACATTGGATCGGAAAATTTCTATTAATTTCAGCCTTCGGTTAACGTCTTTGTTTGGTAATTTGGTGCCTCCACTTCTGGTCTGAAGACACAACTCAATGATCAATGGAGCTTTCTTCCTCATCTATTAATTAACGCTCCAAACGCAACAATTCATACAGTTTTGTGGTACATTTTACGGAAAAACTGCAACGCCTACAGATTTGATATTTGACACAGTTATCTCAATTCATGTCTAGAACTGCAAATAACCGTGTTTTTTTATATTGAAATAAAATATGTGCGGCGCGCACAAGACAATGTTTAAAAGGCGTGCCCCCCACAAAGCTTAGCTAGCTTACCTTTTCATTATGTATATCATATACAACAACACCTATTATATACAAATAAACAAACAATAGTTATTTATGGTACAAGCGAGGTAAGTTGGTGATTACTTCCGAGGCGCTATTGAGGCCCGAGCCGTCAGGCGAGGGTCTGAAGATAGCCGAGGATATCTAATCATCAATACACGCGTATACCATACAACGTTTTTCAACACATTTGCGAAGAAATTATCATTTTTCGCTAATAAATAAACAGATTTTCTATTCGCGCGCATCCAACACAACAATGGTGATCAGCCAAAGACTAAAAGAATATACTTATTAAAAAAAAATCGAATGAATGAATGAATGGAATCGACCATAGACCTACCAAAAGTAAGGCAACATAGTTGAAGTTTGTTTTTAAAATGTATGGACACGATTTTTTTGGTATCGAAACTTTTTTAAAACTAAACAATTAAAAAAAAATCTATGACTCACTAGTGAATCAAGCGTGTCATTATTCAACTGTTTTTGCACAAATAAGAGCCCCTTTATGAGCAAGTGTGTTGAAAAATATTTGATTGTTTATTTGTATATAATAGGCTCAGAAACTAAACTGCTGAACCGATTTCAAAAATTCTTTCACTAATGGAAATCTATATTACCAGCAAGTGACATACATAGGCTATATTTTATCCCAGTATTCCCTCGGGAACTGGAACTACGCGCGTAAAATCGCGGGCTGCTGCTAGTATCTACTATTTCTAAGACAGGGTCGAAGGGTGCTAGCAGTAAACGTTATTTCTAAACTATAACTGTTTTTTTTTTATTTGACAGAGTCCGGCCTCCGAGTCGGACAGTAGCGAGGTGTCGGGCGCTAAGAGTCCGGCTGCACCCGCGCCGCCATTGTTGCAGCATCTGCTACAACTGCATGCTCAGAATCCGCAGGCAATCACGCAGGTAACGATACTTATATATTATTGTCAGCTCATATATCTGCTTTCGACCGGTGAAGTACCACACCATCATCATCATCGGCCAATATTATGTCCGGACCGAAGGGCTCGAGCCTACCTTGGCTGATTAGGCCTTAGTCAACCACGGGCCGAGTGCGGGTTGGTCATGGACAAAGTTCGAAAAGAAATATTTCCTCTAAATGTCTCCTTGATATAAATAACACAAGCATTTGGTGACAGTCAATGATTTCCTAACTCTTTATGATTTTTAAGCCGAGCCGAGGTTCAGCCAACATGGTCATGGGTTAAAATCCCACTTTAAAGAACATTTTAAATCTACCATTAATAATGTTATAAATACAACTACTGTAGTAACGGTTACAGTTTCAGCAGATGGTCGCGACGCTGGCGGCGCTGGGCACCGGCATGCTGCCGCCGCCCTTCGCCCAGAACTGGATGCTGCCCCGGATGATGCAGGCCAGGCAGCACTGTGATAGGTGAGTACATAGAGAGATTAATTTCATCGATTTTAATAATAATTTTGACAAATAGAAAGCTTTGTTACGGCACGGTAAAGCTTCCTCTCAAATTACGCGCAAATACAAAATCGCATTACAAATACTTTAATGAATATTCTCATAGGAATGTTTAGGGTATGATGGGGTCGTCAAATGCAGAATTCAATAAAAGTTCAATAAAAATTCAATAATTTTCCATGTTCTATCAAATTTTCATTTACTTACTTAAATAATAAACCAAACATTAACTTTAATACAAAATGATATTAGTACCTACATGTAACATGTAGTTGGAAATCGTTGTTTTTCTAAACCTGTATAACTGATTGTTATTTCAAAATAACGTTGCATTTAATATATGTATAATCTAAAAAAAAACTCGTTATTGAGAATATATACATCTATTAATAAAGCAACCACGATAGAAGCTGTATAAGATAAGCAACCTACTGAACAAGGTTGAAAGGCTGACCTTCATGAACATTTACTAACAAAATCATGTTATAGAGGAGCGTCCGCTCTAAAGAATCTAAAGTTTAAGGTAAAACTAGAGATATTACTTCAATGCTATCTAGTACGTGGATCGTGGAATAAGTTTTCAATATAATAAAGCTGTTTTACTTTAAACGAGCAATAACTTGTATTTTAACGTGAACAAATCTCGTTTCTGTGAGATAATCTATACTAATATTATAAAGAGGAAAGATTTGTTTTTTTGTTTGTTTGTTTGTATGTAACGAATAGGCTCCGAAACTACTGAACCGATTTCAATAATTCTTTCACCATTAGAAAGCTACATTCACCCTGAATAACATAGGCTATATTTTATCCCCGTATTCCCACGGGAACGGGAACCACGCGGGTGAAACCGCGGGGCGCTGCTAGTTCCGAGATAAAAACATTAAATTTTAAAGACCCCCAACACAATTACTATCAAACCCCCATAACTTTTAAACTTTTTCATCAAACATGTCTAAGAACACTCGCACGTAAGTCCCTTTTAATACAAAAAAAAACTAAATTAAAATCGTTTCATCCGTTCGGGAGCTATGATGCCACAGACAGACAGATACACACACACACACACAGACACGTCAAACTTATAACACCCCTCTTTTTGCGTCGGGGGTTAAAAAGAAATGTCCTAAATCGTTAAATACTGAAGACTAAATTTGAAAAAACTGCTTCTGTTGCCCTAATTAAGACCCTAATCGACCTAATTTCTCTTAAATGTCAATGTCTTAAAAGCAATGTAAAAGTATTTATAAGGTACAGACAAGCTTGTTACAATTTTAATGTAACTACTTATAGATTTTATTACTGCTATTAAAATTATAGAACATTTAATTTTACCGGACTTCACGACAGCCTAGATATGTATGCACCTGCCTAGCAAGCCAAAAGTTTAATTTCTAGATGGTTCTTGTCTACATAAACATGACTTAAACACAAAAAACGTATTAGACAAATCTTGTCATAGTCAATGGTCATTCTTACTGTAGTGTATAACATAACATAAATCATTCACTACATCATCTCATTATAGTATCAGATCCCTAACTAAGTTCGTAACTTGTATCTAGGGTATCAGAAACTACGCACACACTCATTCACACACACCTAGACCGAGACAAACATTTGTGGTTCTCACTACGGGAATCGACCCCGCAACCTTACAGATGGCAGTCCGGCATGGTAACCACTCTGCCATCGAGGTCGTCGCCAGTAAATTGATAATATAGTTACTTATAAAAATCCTTGAAACAATTGATAAATTGGCAAGGATACAATGTGAATTATCGGGAATCGAAGCACATTGAATTGATTTAGTAGCCCGCATAATTGTCAGACGCCGTGGTGGTCCCTTAATATTTATTAGCTCTTATATTTAGATTCTGCTCTAACGGATGTTAGCTTATTAAAATAATAGTTTTTATTTCGTAATTTAAATAGGTATATAAGGTTATAAGGTCAGACTGTAAACCGGCTGTCTTACTAATGATATTAATATAATGAGGAGAAATATCCGTATTGGTCATACTACACAAATTAGTGTAAATGACCTTTAAACTAGGGAACAAACCTGGGACCTCCGGCTTAGCAGGCAGATGCACATCACACATGCCACTAGATCGCCAGAAGTTAGACGTATATTCGCTTCGCCATCTGTCGTTTAACTAAGCAAACGTACTACTAAGCAACGGAAAAACGTACTTAAATCCTTTTTTGTAAATACATACTTAGAATAAAATCAAAGGCATGTTAATTCACTATTCACCTTGGAAATCGAACCACAACCTTTGGCACTGCAAGCAGGGTCACTACGCCACTTGGGCATTAAAGCAAAGAAAAAACAAAAGATTCCACAGACAAAGTTAAAAATAAACCACTACCTATTATGGAACGAGACGTATAAGTTTACACAAGAGTAATACCTCATAAAAATAAACAAGATAGACGTAAAATCGATATACATTATATCTCGATGCGTCCTTCTATTAGGGTAGGTGGCGATCGTTAGCATTTTATGTGACTCGAGTATAAAACCGAATCCGATTCTAAGTCGGCACGCGAACTAAATGTGTTTCTCGATGTATCGAAATAATATCGATTTGGTTAGTGTTAGGTGGAATTTTAACGATGTCATTGATTTAGTGAGGTGGTTTGAAATTTTTCATTTGTTATTTTTTTTTTTTATTATCAAAAAATATTTTATAAACCAGCATATCTCTTATTCTGAGATACGTACAAGTAGTAAGATTAATAATAATATCCGTTCAGTTGTCAACTCGTAATCGCACACGGAATATAAATGTCAGTAAAAACGATCATTATTTTTTACCGGCTGTGCCTCGCGGTTACAACCGCGTAGTTCCCGATCCCGTGGGAATTTTGGGAAAAAACATAGCCTATGTCCTTTCCCGGACCATAAGCTACCCCTGTACCATTTCAAGTCAATCGGTTTAGTAGTTTAGCCGTGAAAAGGTAACAGACAGACAGACAGAGTTACTTTCGCATTTATAATATTAGTTAGGATAAAGTACATAAAATAGTCACTCAACAATAACAATTTTGCAATTGCACTAAGTATATAAGTTTACATTGTATGGAATTAAATAAACTATTTCAATATCGAATCTAATTTAAAACAGCTTAATTCACCCAAAAATAATTTAAAACAGATCACTCTAAAGCCTTAGTTACATAAAGAAACCGAAATAACGAAAAGACATTCTTCTAATAATTAAAATGCAATAACAAATAATTCTAAAGACAGCCTTGAGAGAATTCTAATGTACCTTCTACAAGTAAATATAGAAGTTTATATACATAGACTAACGTAGAGTCTTGAGGCGTACCGCAAGGTGCTACTCTAGGTCCATTAGAATTTTAAATTGATACGGAATTTGTAGTATTGTTCTGTGTGCATGTAATAACGATGACAACTAGCCAAACAAGACATTGTCTTGTTAAATACTGTGATGTATGTGAAGGTAACTGATTTATTTACATGTTTTAACGAGTAGCTGTTTAGCGAGATAGTTACTGATATATTGTGTTGGCGTTAATTGTTAAAATTTGTTGTTTGACGTGTTTTAGTTAGGTAAAATATTAATTTGTGTTGTTTTGTACTGCGAATATTACCTACTTTTATACTAAAGATACGTATTATGATAGAGTATTTATGATGAGTTCTTTATTTTTATTTAAAAAACACTATTTTTTCTTGACTACTGCTAAAAATATATCGATTAAAGGAAGTTAAAGAGTTAAATTTACCTCGGAATTTTCTTTTTAAATAAGTAATCGTCATTTAATCAGTTGCTTTAAACTGTGTTTCGTCTCTATTTAACTAGGCATCAGAAACAAACTACTACAAACCATGCGGAACAACACAAAATTTAGAATCACACTTCCGCCAATTTCCTATTTGAAGACCTTTTGATTATATGATCCCAAACTCTCAGAAAAGAACCCAAAACATCAAATAAAGAAGCCCAAGCAACAAGTGAACATACTT
Organism: Timandra comae; assembly: GCA_958496195.1. NCBI lineage: Eukaryota > Metazoa > Arthropoda > Insecta > Lepidoptera > Geometridae > Timandra > Timandra comae. Next base: position 2,345,727 of record OY292376.1, read on the forward strand.
CACATATACTTACATATAAAGGTGTGTTCATAGCAAAAGGAACCGCGATTGTCGGTGCGACTTCCTCCCATCTACAGACGGATGTGCCACGTGTGAGGCCTTAATACTGCCGAGGGTTCTCTCTTACTTACACTTTAAGATTTTGTAATGTTCTTTATTGTAAACTTTTAATATGATTGCATGCCTGTAACGGGTAAAAACTGTTGTCCAATTGATATAATTTTAATTTTAAGAAGACCTACATGTACCAGTTTTTTTGAGTAATATTTTTTTCTTATTCTTATAGGGTAGGTCTTAAGTTAAGATTTTGAAATGTTCTTCTTGTAGTTTAAGGGTCTTAAAAGGTTTAATGTTAAAAGGTAGAATGTTCTTTGTTTGTTTTGGTTGTGTTTTATATTTAGGAAAAAAGACACAGAAAAATTCTTACCTACTTATATGTACTGGCGAGGTGATCAAAGTCAAAGTATTTTTTTAAATAAAGATGGTAGAGCGTTCTTTAGTTTGAACTTGGTCTTAAGTTGAGGATAAAAATATGTCTTAATTCTGGCTAGATTTTGGTCTTAATTTGATTTGGATTTGGTCTCAATTTCATGGAGAATCTACAGTACAAATTCAACAGTTTTTACGCGAAAGAAGTCTAATACAACTTTCCGAAGTATAATATTAGAGTAAAAAATTAATGTACCTAGGTACTAGACTAGAATGTATCAACAAGCCCCACAGTCCTATGTAAAATATTGAATCACGTTATAGTTATTAAATTGTTAGACCATAAACAAAACACTAACGATCGTAAATGTCAAAGTGGCGTCAGAATTCCTTGTTTGTAGCTAAATAAATAAGTACTCGTACTTATTTAATAATTTATAACATAATAACGTTAACGACCAAAATGGCGAATAAACAAAATGGCGTCACTAATACATTTTGAATATAGAACATGTACCTAGATAGATATATATAAAATCCCTTACAACCAATTTATTAGAAAAACCCTTACTACCAAAAAACAAAATGACGTAGCTTTTTTTAAATAAAGAACAGTTAGAATGTGTTTAGAAAGATTCAAATAAAGAAAAGTTAGAAAGAATTACTAAGATTCAAATAAAGTAGGGTTAGAATTAATTTAAAAAGATTTAAATAAAGAACACTTAGAAAAAATGTAGAAAACAGTTAAAAACCTACATCTGTAGTCTATGCCAACACTGAAATCGTTTTAACTAAAACAGTGTTTGTATTTAGTAATTCCATGTGTCAATGTGTTGTCACCTTGAAGAAGCTGGTACAATAGATCGGCGCGGCTTTGTGTTGCCGTCACACTGTGCTGTATTCACACTATTTCAGAAACGTTTCGTTGCATTGTTGGGGTTTCGTTCTCCTATGCTGAGGTACGGAATGACAACGATATTTGAAATCAATTGAAAATGTTACAGTCTTTTATTTGGAAATTTTGCAATATGGTTATGTTGAAATTAGGGAAGATGCTCATTTTGTTCACAATAAGCATTATTGTACAATTAAAAACAGTTTATCAGTTTATAATGTAGAAAATACAACAATATTCCAATTGCAACCTTTTATTCAGACTCAACATTAAAACAATCCTAACTAATATTATAAATGCGAAAGTAACTCTGTCTGTCTGTTACCTTTTCACGGCTAAACTACTGAACCTATTAACTTGAGATTTGGTACAGGGGTAGCTTATAGTCCGGGAAAGAACATAGGATACTTTTTATCCCGAAATTCCCACGGGAACGGGAACTGAAACCGCGGGGCGCTGCTAGTAAACTATAATATCGTTATGAAACCGTTCCACCGCATAGCGCATGTCACCTGCTTAGTTCGACAATACTCGATTGAATGAGAACGTTAAAATGAACAACTCGCAACAGATGGAAATGGAGACATTGTTCGGTATTTGTTTGCTACCTTCGTGGTACTACGTAGTCTATGGTAATAAGTTTGTAAGGTTGGCAATTGGTTATTGATTTTCGTGGTTTGGATTCGAAATTCGAAATTTTTGTTGATATTTTTTTGTTTTAGGTTTAATTGAGGTATAACTTGAATAGTTTTTTAAGTTCTTATTGAAGTTTGTTAGAATGTTCTTATGTTGATCTTAATGTTTAAGAGCTCATATACATACATCATCATCAGCTCATATACCTTAACTATAAGAAAAAACTATCTTTCCTATTTACCTACATCAAGTTTAATTTCTAACTCCCAAATTTTATATGAAAAGGGATCACATTTCAAGGAATTTTATTAAATCAAAGTACCAGGAGAACATAAAATGAAAGAGCTTGTTATCATTTATGTTCTCCTGGTACTTTTAATTAAGAAAATTCCTTCAAAAGCGATGCCTTACCAAAAAATTATTCACCAAGTCATTAAACTCATTAAAATATACAAATAATATATTAATTTATACAAATTTAAACATTCTCAATAATATTTAGTCATTATTTATTCATCAAATAGTTTTAATGTTAGTAAAATGCAGGTTTAATGCACATTTAGAAACACTTGGGTAAATGACAAGCAATGTGCCTATCACAAAAATAATATTTAATTCAATGATAAAGAATAAAAGCTGTTACAATATTTATTGTAAGGTTCTTGAATTCTGGCAAGGCGGTCTTATTCTGAGAATAATTTGAATTAAATATTTTAATTTAATCGATGAAATCGTTTCTCAAAAATTAGGCACTAGACTAGGTCCCTTGAGAGAGGCCTTAATCTAAAGCCAAACTTACAAGAAATATAACATCTAGCTTTTAAAAATATCTAGGTAAATATTTAGGCTAGCTCTTACTTTTCTAATTTATACAATCAGCTTAAGGGAGAACTTGGTCTGTGTCATTTAACCCTTGGCTTGAGCATTTTTTTTCATTTATAATACCGCTGGTGCAGTCATATTTGAATCAGTCTTGTCTATCTATACGAAGAAGAAGATTTATAATACTAAAAAAATACCTTTGATATGAAGCATATAAAAAAGTATCGGCCTGTAAGATCTTACTGCAGGGCAAAAGCTTCTCTAGGACAGTGGAGAGATATATACGTAATCACGAATACTTAATTTGTATTGGTACTCATAAAACTCCTAAAAAACTAGAAAGTAAATACATATTTAAATAATATAAATAGTAATTTAAATAAATTAAATAAAAATAATCATTTACACAGAATAACTACATAAATGAAAGCAATTATTTATATTAAAATATATAAGAAAGTTGCACTCACAAATTTTAGTTGTATTAATGCGACGGTAAACGTATTTAGAATATATTAAGTTGTGTATAATTTTGTGTGAAATCATGGTTTGTTGGTATTGCTTGATTTATCATAGAATTTGGTGCAATTATTGTATTTTTAGGTAGGTAATAAGTAACCTTTTCATTTATAGTGTTTATCCCGATCTTGGTGTGTGTGTATGAATGTGTATGAGTCGTTCTGATACTCTAGATACAGATAATAAGCCTAGCTAACTAGGCAGTTGATTCAATATAATTGTGATATAATTTTATCGCAATAAGTTCCCAGATTTTTGTGTGTGCTGGGATATTTTTTGGTTACACCAACGAAGTGAAGTATCTTAACTTCCCGTAACGACTGTCGATGATTTTTACTACAACCGAGACCGACAACTCTTGTTTTTGATAATGAAAAGGCTTCTAAAAGTCGTCATATACTTATAAATATTTCCAAATCACCTAACCTAACCATGTATGTACCCTCTCCAGCAGGTCAGGCGGCGAAGAGAAGCCGGCCCCCTCATCACCGAACCTGCTCGCGGAACAGCCCCTTGATCTCAGCGCCAAGTCTACATCCAGCACCAGTGGAACACCTCCTCCAGAAACCAAAATATTGGATAATAGGTATGTAGAAATATTTCGATACAATTTTCTCGCAGTTATTTGGGATAATTTGTTGGTAATGGGATCCCAAGTAGGTGGTTAGCTTCCAACCAACTCGATTGAAATAATCAATGACAAAATCTATTGAAATTAGTATGTTTTATATTAATAATTTCAAATTGACTCGCGTTACTCGCATATCATCAAGACAGGTTGGAGACGTGTAGGTTTTCTTTAGCGAGGATTTCAGGCTCACCACATTAACTTATTGTAGATAGAGTTAGCGTAAATCTAAGAAATCTTAGATTATATCTTAGCAGTTAGTATACCTGTAAAGTTCATCTTAATCGGTTCTGTAGTTTTGCGTAAAAGAGTCACGCACATCTATAAACTCATCCACTCAAACTCTTGCCTCTGTTAATATGTTCAATAAAGATTAGTTTGGTACAAAATATTTTCAAACTTCTGTCTATTTATCTGACTTTAATTTTGACGGGACTTTCATTGGCACAAACACAATTTTCTGACACCTTACAAAGCAACACTAAGTATATCCCAATATTCCCGTAGCACAATTACCATCCCAACTACTTTACCACCCAATATTTTCCAAGTTAAATCCCTATTCTATCGCGTCCCATTCCTCTCGCCCACTCCTAAACATTGCGATCCTGAATTCGAATACTCCTTTCTCGAGCTTCACTTTCTAGGGATGTTATCTCACAAACATGTTTCTCCGTTCACCTGTTCAAGGTTCTCGGTCAGTCAGTCAGTGTTGTATGAATACTAGGTTTCTGTTTACGGATTTGCTTGGGATTTGATTATGTAGTGGTTTTTGAGATCTTTAAAGTTTCAAGATCAAACTTAGTTAACATCTTTTTGTATTTTGTAATATGTCGAGCGAAATTAGATCAAATAATCATTATCATTATCAGCTAATATATGTTCCCACCAGGGGCTCGAGCCTACCCTGAATATATTTATATTCATGACCTTTTCTATTAAGTACTTAACGCCTCAATGGTCAAGTGACATGTGCACCTGCCAATCCAGAAGTTCTGGGTTCAATTCCTGGTTCAAGCGATGTTTGCTAGTTTCCAAAACATGACTTCGGTTTGAGATCACTAACACAAAAGCCAGGCAGCGTGGTAGCGTTTATTCCTCCTCACTGCGAGGCCATTTTCAGTGGTATCTTACATCATTTTTACCTATATTATTTTCTGTTCCGGTGACAGCGTCGCTGTAATCGCATCTTTTCGTTGTCAGTTTTTTGAAAATGTATGTAAATGACATTAGATCAAAATGACAATAGTAGCTTCCAATTTTGGCTCCGGCACAGAAAATATTGTGACTCAATAAATCATACACCATCGATATGGTGGATGTCAAAGTGTCATTGCCCCTTGGCTAGTAGTTTCGTTTTCACGGTTTAATGGGTGCGTTCGCATTGCCATTGTTATTGTAACCCGACTCCTGTAGGAAGTGTTATGCGTTTCGAATTCACCATCAACAGGTATACACGCCCATGGAAAATTGATATTATGGTGTATTTTCATATAGTTTTCATTGATATGGATATAACATACACGTAATGTACATATGTAATATGTAGGAAGTCAATATCAATCAAAAATCATTTATTCCTTTACTAGCTGTGCCCCGCGGTTTTTCCCGCGTAGTTCCCGATCCCGATAAAATTATGTTAAAAACCTTCCTCTTGAATTACTCTATCTATTACTGAAAACCGCATCAAAATCCGTTGCGTAGTTTTAAAGATCTAAGCATACATAAGATCTAAGGGACAGAGAAAGCGACTTTGTTTTATACTATGTAGTGATGAACATCAACCACTGAATCTACCACAATGAAAAATATCGTTATGTAAATATCAAAACTGCTCATTTTTACAAATAGTAAGTAAAATTGTCCATTTCCAAGAATAAATACTTATAAGTATATTTTGTAGGTACATTATGTGCTGCTAAACAAAAGCCTCTTACTTTTTTTTGTCAACCTATAGTGTCCCACTGCTGGGCAAAGGTCTCCCCCAAACATTTCCAACCATCCCTATCCTTCCTACGGATGATTAAATACAGTGACGAGGTAAATGCGTAATCACCACACTACATAATTAGTCGAAAAGTATGATTTAAAAAGTTACTGTTGACCTCTGCTTTCTAATAAGATCAAAAAGTTAGTCTCGCCCTCTGTTGAAGATGGCTTTGGATGTTTTATACTTAAATAAAACTAGATCACAGATATTGATATCTTTGATTTACACGAACACTACACATTGAAATAAAACACTATATAGATCACAAGACTAATAGATCATAGATTTTGAGCATGTAATTTTTTCAAATTCAAATTCAAATGTATTTATTGCGAATAAAGGTTACAATATGGTGTTACAGTTAATACTTAAATTAAGAATCTCTTTATTCTACCTTACATGAGGCATGCAATATGTATGCAACTTAAACAATATTAATTAATACCAAAGTAACAAAATTTAAACAATCTTAATAAACAAAACAAATAACAACAATCTTAGAAAATCAAAAATAAAACAAACTCTAAAAAGACAAGATAATTTAAGGTACATTCATCACAGACGTTTAGATGACACCATAAAAAAAAGAATCAATAAAAAAAGAAAACAAATAATATACATATATAAAAAGGTTGGTTATTGCTGGTCGTCAACACCCTCTAAGATAACCACTACAGGACAAAGATCTCTATCAATTTCTTATAATAAGATCAAACTCCCAACCTAATTTTAACCCCCGAAAACTTCAACATGGATAACAATTAAATTAAAAAAAATTAAAACCCCCAACACAATTACTTTCAAACCCCCATAACTTTTAAACGGAACAACCGATTTTCATCAAACATGTCTAAGAACACTCGCACGTAAGTCCCTTTTAATACAAAAACTAAATTGAAATCGGTTCATCCGTTCGGGAGCTATGATGCTACAGACAGACAGATACACAGACACGCACGTCAAACTTATAACACCCCTCTTTTTGCGTCGGGGGTTAAAAATGTTCATCAAAATCTTTAGAACCCTTTTCGAACGTGATAAGGGATATGTATCTACATACAAATATTGCTCATTCCATACATGATATTGTTTGTCCCTATATACATTTACCTATGTATAATCGGTAAATAGGTACATATGTACTACAAACAAGACGTTGGCAATGTTTAGTTCTATCGTAAAAACTGGTACGTTGACATCGGGTGATATGCGTTCTTTGACTTGCGTTGTAAAAATAATGGATTAAGTATACTTTTTTGTGTTGCCACTTAACTAAAAGAGTTATTTCAACATTTCACTATCATCATCATCATCATTATATTATCTAAATATATAAAACTCAAAGGTGACTGACTGACTGAGACATAGTGATCTATCAACGCACAGCCCAAACCACTGGACGGATCGGGCTGAAATTTGGCATGCAGGTAGATGTTATGACGTAGGCATCCGCTAAGAGAGGATTCCCACGGGATTGTGATATATGCGGGTGAAACCGCGGGGCACAGCTACTTAATAAATAAAAACACATTTACTCTTTTCCCTTCATTAAATATTAAAATAATAACAAATTAAAACGTATGATACCTAATGAGCGTAGGTAAACAAATAGATCTTCGATAAAAGTTCTCAAAATTAAATCAAATTTACCAACAGTTACCAATAAACTTTCTAGATAGTACAAACTCGAAATCAGGTATTTTATGCTAATTCTAACACAGTTCTGAGTACAGTAATGAAACCAAGAGATGTTATAAACGAAAGTAAAAGTTACGTTAGTGTAAACATGTACTTATTTCTCTTAAATTTTAACGACTAAGGGCCTATTTCACCATCTTCAAGTAACGTTCCGAGTAAGTACTCACATGCATTGTCTTTGTCACTTGATATAAAGTAAGAAAGAGACAAAACTCACTTTACTTGGTGAGTAACTTTACTTGTAGGTCGTGAAATAGGCCGTACATAACATAACCATTCACTACATCATCTCATTACAGTAACTGACCCCTAAGTTCGTGACTCGTATGTAAGGTAAAAAAATAGCTGAACGGATTTTATGAAACAAGGGATCCAGGATACAGATTATATCCTTTTAAAGCGTAGAACACACTCTGTGTTTCGAAAATCTGTAGTAGAAAACTCTACGTTTCGAAAATTAAGAACTCCTAAGTATATGACGCTCTCTGAGTTATAACCTAATTTAATTCTAGTGAAACCACGAGTAATAAATGATTCCTTATGAATCATGTATGTATGTCCCTCGTAAGTGTTCTTTGTAACTGCTGTGATATATTTGGTCAGACTTTTAAGGACTGTCGATGTTAGTTAGGCAACCGGGTCCAAAGATGGCTTAATTTTCCTTATTTCATAACATGCTTCGACTCAAAACTTATCAAGAAGCAAGAAAAAGCCTGCAGACCACCAATGCTCATATCAACAACAAATAATCATTATTGAACGACAAATTACCGCGACAACAAATTCATAATTCATTGACCGTCAAGATAAACCTTCGATTTGCGAGTAGGAAGCGTCACAAGCAATGTATTGTCTCAGCGGCGATACACACACAATGTCCAATCGATAACTGAATAAATTCATTCGTCGGGAGCGCTATGTGGGTCGTATCACCCGCCAAAACAAATAAAAATGCATCCATAGCTTGTCAGTGCATCGACCTTGCATCCTCACACGAAACACACAGACATACCCTCTTAAAACCCAGCACATAAAGACCAGAATCGCGTACGTGCGCTCGCGAAAAATAAGAAAGCTAAACAGAAGATGAAACTCAAGACGGGTGCCTTAATAATGCAATTTTATACTCTAAAGCTTTGGAAATAAAGTTGTTATTTGCACAGGGTGTGGCGAGATAAGGGAGCATTCATAATAACCCGTTATCGGTTATACGAACTGTAAATATTTCGTATTTTATCTTGGATTAATAGAGTTTTGAAACGTTAGGGTTTGTTTGATTGTCGGCTGTTGACTCGAAAGTGATTCACTTTTTTAGTACGAGTTTTTATCGTTTTGTTGTGACTGTAGCTAAGTGTAATAAACTCTGTACTTTATGAAAAATGATGAAATCTTAATCTTAACGGAGTCAAACTCTACGTGGTCTTGACCAGGAAATGGCTTGAAATGTTTTCATTGCCATTTTTGTCCTGATTATCAAAATGCTATTTTGGAGGTCGAAGATCCCACTGCAGGGCAAAAATGTTTTCATCACATCAAAAAAAATCATCACTTCACATCATGATCAAAAGTGTTTTGGTTACATAGAAAAGATCTTGCTTATATAGGAAATGATAATTACGGGCCGGTATTTAAGGCGAGAAAACGTAAAAAAAATTATAATAATATTATTATTGAGCAACAAATCCGTAGACACACACAATCTAACTAATCCGCAACGAACATCGTCTATAATAATGAACCGCGAAGAAAACAAACAAACGAACTCCATTAGAATTTAGATTAGTCTCCAACTTTATTCAGATCACGAAAAAAATATACAAAAAGTTCTCCCAGACAGGGACTGAAATCTACACTATGGCTAATTCGATTACCGACCGATAATGCACTTAGGAGTCGAATGGATTTTTAAAATATTGGTTTGGTTGTGTCTAATGGCAGCCGAAATAGAAGTACCAGATGTGTGACACCTTCCGTTTCTTCCTAGTTTTATTTAGTGTACATTAGGTGTAAAGGATGTTAAGGGGCCGCTTCACAGGTTTTACTTCTCTTATTGGACAATGATCTCAGTATTTACTGAATCTGGTCAAATTTTTAGCATCATAAACTTTGCTTGCTCGAGATTCGGAAGTGTAAGTCTTTTAGAGTAAGGGTATCCAGTAATGTAACAGCATTGTGAATTTATTATGTGTTGTTACAGATTGAAGCGTAGCGCGGCGGAGACGTGCGGCGCGAGCGGCGGCAAGCGCACGTACACGGAGGAGGAGCTGCAGAGCGCGGTGCGCGACATCCAGGCGGGGCGGCTGGGCACGCGCCGCGCCGCGCTGCTCTACGGCATCCCGCGCTCCACGCTGCGCAACAAGGTGCACAAGTACGGCGCGCCGCTCGACCCACCCGACAGCGAGCCCGACAGCGAGCCCGACCGCCCCGACTCACCGCCCTCTGTCATCCTCAAGATCCCCACCTTCCCCCCACCCGACGATAAGAGCTCCTCGCCCGCCACCCCCGTCACCGCGCCCGTCACCCCCCTCCTCCAGCCCCAGCCGCCGCTCGCCGTGCAGCCCCTCATGCTGCCCCCCAGCGTGTTCGCGGACCCCCCCTCCTCGCAGCATCTCTTCACCTCCATCAGCGACGTCATCGCCAAGAGCATCAGCCAGAAGTTCCAGCAGCCGCTGGAGGCGCGGCCGCAGCCCGGCGAGCTGTTCATGCGCGGCCCCGAGCGGCACGTGTCCGTGATCAAGACGCCGCCGGATGGCCCGCGATACGGCGTGGGCGCGGGTGGCGGCGCGGGCAACTCGCGCGCGCCGCCCGCCAACAACGGGCAGGCGGCCGGCGGCAAGGGCACGCGGCCCAAGCGCGGCAAGTACCGCAACTACGACCGCGACAGCCTCGTGGAGGCGGTGAAGGCGGTGCAGCGCGGCGAGATGTCCGTGCACCGTGCCGGCTCCTACTACGGCGTGCCGCACTCCACGCTCGAGTACAAGGTGAAGGAGCGCCACCTGATGCGGCCCCGCAAGCGCGAGCCCAAGCCGCCGCCGGACGCCAAGCCGCAGCCACCCAAGCCGCCGCCGCCCAAGCCACCTGCCAAGCCCTTCTCCAACGGGCTGAACGGGCCAGAGGGCGCGTACGGGGGCGCAGGCGTGGGTGCGGGCGCGGGGTACCCGTTCTGGGCGGGGGCGGGGTTCGCGCCGCCGGCCGCGCCCGAGCTGTACGCGTCGCACATGATGCGGCGGCTGCGCGAGGAGGCGCCGCCCGTCAACGGCTCCTTCCTGGAGGGCATCATCCGGTCGTCGCTGGAGCGCGAGCGTGGCGAGGAGGGCGGGCGGCGCGAGCGCGACCGCCAGCTGGCCGCCGACATGCGCGACGCCGTGCAGCGCCTGCGCGCCGACAAGCTGCGCCCGCGCAATGGGACGCCCACGCCGCCCGCCGCCTCCCACCCCGACTCCGCCTAGGGCCCACGTCCCCACCCCCAGTACATTCCCGCGGATCAACAATCCACATGTTAGTTTCGTATAGTGTCCGGTTTGAGTTCCGCCCCGCTTACCCTCAATCGTATCGTATCACAATAGTTACCTAACGTCACAACCAGTTCGATATATCACAGCTTTACTAAGGCAGTATCACAATGATTAGTGTTAGTCCCGCCGTGACCGCCACCTCCCTGTCCACATACACACGTACAAACATTCCGGTCGGGGTCGTATCGCAGCCGACGCGGTCGGTCGTCGGACGTCGGTCGCGCCCCGACCGACACCGACCGCTCGCGGTTGTCCCGAATCGTTACGAATCCGAAGAGCCTCATTTTCAAAAGACAACCAAAAGTTAACGTTATATATAAAATTAACTATTTAAATATTATAGGATAAGGTAAAAACAATGTAACAAATTAATTATAAAAGCTAGCTATGAGTGTAAATGTTATCGAGTTATAAGTGAACTATTGCAAATTTTGCGCGGTGTTTTTTATAATTAGATAGGTAATATATTGAATGAAATTATTAGCGCTATTGGCTGAGTAAGTAGTGCAAGTGGAGGTATCGGGAGGCGACCCGATCGCCCCCAACTCGGTCGGCCTTCGACACACGAACCGACTTCGGACTTATGTGCAATTATTATTTTGTATAAAATAGTAATGTTTAACTGTGTCTAAGCTAACACGTGGATTTCCATATTATTGAATGTGATATTTAGGTGTTACGAGTGCGGTTGGCTGGAGGCGCCCGCGCCGGGCTCGCTCCTGGCCGGCACCCACACACACGTACCTACATTAAATACATCTAGTGAACTTATATATTTTATGTAAACATTCTATCTTAAGAAAATAAATTCTTATTTTTCATGGTCCAACTTTTAAATGTTTATTCGACTATACAAATATGTGGATAATCATAATTATATTATACTCTTGTCGATTTAAATTATTCCAAAAAGAAAACCCTCAAAAAAAATATAATCTTGAATATTTGTGAAAATGTTTTTTGGTGTTCGATCAAAATTGTTATTATTAAAATGTACGAGGTGGAAAATGTATACGCTCTCACAGATAAATTTAGGTAAAAACTATTTGGATATACTTAAAATTATTAAATTAAAGGTACTCGTTTGTAAGTGACATGTAATTGTGCGCCTGAAAATTAAACAAGTCTTTGTATTATGTATATGTAATTAATTATATACATAATTATATTATTATACAACTTATAAATAAAAATATTGATGTCGTAATTTTAACTGGGAAGCCATGATGTGCAAATAGTACCTACAGAGATCTTTCGACATTTCGACATACATTCGATGTTTACATACAGGACCACTACACAAACTATCATTAATATATTGTAAATTAAGAAATTATATTTCAAACGAAAGATATCTAACCAATACATATCCCAAGTGCCGAGATGTCGAACGCATTCTCCACAACAAATGAAATTGAAATTAACAAATATAAACAAATTTTTTAAAACTAGTCTATAGCGATTTCACATTTATTTCTCTGTGCATAATTTTCGACGTCTTTTTAGCATTTAGTGTTTAAAATTATCTCTATAAACGTTATGTGCATTTATCTAAAAAAACACTTTTGTATATTAAAATTAAAAATATAAAAATTATTTACCGTCGTGTTGGCAGCCCTACCAGACCGCATTTCGAATTGTTTTTTGAAAATTTAATGGAAAAAAATGAAACTCGAACAACTTTTTTTTTAAATACGTACGTATGATCTGTGTGTTATGCCTGACATTTGTTGATAGCTTAAAGAAGGTTATTTTGTGTAAGTTTGTATAGGACATAGGATGGGACATTTTGCAAAGAGAACCTAGATAATAATGAACATTCCGTTTAGAATGTTATTAGATATTTTTTTTTAATTATATATGTAATTATAAATATTTTTTAATTGGGAACAAATTATGTTGTTTAATCTTATTTAGTAATGTTAGTTATTTTTAAGTGGCTTTATTTTGTAATAACATTACATTTATAGTTTTTATTATAATTATATTGAAATGTTGAAATATAATTGTTTTTGTGCAAAGTGTTTGGGGAACCATTCCCGGGATAAAGAGATAATGTGACTGATTTTGTAGGTGAGGAAAGTTCGCTTTCAGTCGGTCTGTACAAATGGTATACGCCGCCTTAACACTTAACGATGTTACGAGTGGTCTCTACCCCTAAATAAACTGTTCAACAATTTCAATAATACTGAATATAATAGCTAAAAAAAAACAATCTGGCCATCGAGAATTTTGACATTTAATTCAATAATTAATTAACAGTTGTCAAATCGAATTGTCATTTTCGATATTTAAATGAATCCTTTCGAAGTCAGATTGTTCTTTTGTATCGAAACCTTCTAAGATCGAAACTCAAGTTTACAATTGTATTCTCGTTGAATATGTACAATGGCGTATTTCTCACAAAACAAGAGAGATGTAATTACTGCCTCTGTTCAAATACCTCATAGAGAAACTGTTTTATAATGGAGCAACCCTTAATTTTTATAATCTGTGAGAATTCCGCCATCTTGTAGAGACCACTAGATTAATAGTGAATCATTTTTATTGTATATTGTTCAATCATTTTCCACATAGAATTAAGTATTTTAGTTAATAAATTATAGTGTAATTTCAATTATTAAGGTAGTAAGTAGTAATTCTTTAATATTTTTTGTTAATTTTTTTCGTAATTTTCCTTAAGGTTAGGTTAATCGAACGATCCTCGGATCGGGAACAAAAAAGACAATGAAGGGAAGTTGCATTTAAAAAAAGAAAAATAAATATTTGCATCCGGTATTTATTGCTGGTAACATTCATAGAATTCGAATATGGAACAGATGCGAGTCGCGCTCAACCAGATTTTGAATTTTAAACGTTCGATGGAACAGGAGCTGAGAATAGCGGGAAAAGAAACGTCACAATGTCAAAATACGTGAAAAATCAAAGAAACAGTTATTTTTTTCGCATAATACATTTTTTTTTAACAACAGCTCCTTTGCCTTCGAATATATCTCGTAAAAGACATTGCCAGCCGATAATTTGTAAGCATTTTAACACTTTATACTTTGTTGGTATGTTATTGATCATTTTTCAATATTAGGTGTAAACGGTCGTATCTGTCAAATACGTCTTTTTTATATTATTGTCAAATATTGAAAAATGATTTCGTTAAATGTAAGTTTCGCCTTTATTGTCACTATATATTAATTGTTTTCCTTATCTGTATCTATTTCTAGATTAATTTAAACAATAATAATTATTGTACTTTTTTAATATTACAATAATTGAATTAGTAATTATTCGTGGAAAGGTATAGAGATGCTTTTAATATCTTTATAATAAATACAAACCTATCAGTGTAACGCGTGCGTAGGCACATGTAATATTTTTTTTACATTATGTACAATTGAAGCATTTAATTTTAGAAATATAATATAATGTTATCTTTTTTAAAGTGAATTAGTTATTAATTTGATTTTTACGATGTATTTATATAAAATTAACGGTATACAAAAGTATAATACATCACAAGGCGAGCGGGGAAGCCCCCGTTGGCCGGTCCCCTCGTCTCTAATACAAATTGGAAGTTTCTTTTTGTGATTTTAATTAAAAATGCAGGTAATGGACCAATATAATGATAGATACACTGTTATTCTACTAAATAAATGAAAAAAATGAAGCTCAGTTTTTTATATATTTAATAATATATAAACAGCTAAATGAGCTCAAGATCAAATATAAATATTGTTATTTAATTATTGAGTACAAGTTTTAATGAAATATTTTTTTCAATATACCTTATTCGTCTTTTATTTTTGTTATTTTGTTCTCTTTTTATATTATTATTGTTTAAATCATAACAGATTAGATTCGCGTTGAATTAAGCGACTCATTATGATTATTTTTTATTATTATAAATTTATATAAATATATAAAATATTGTATGTTTCACTTCGCTCGCTCGACTCACATCAGATAAAGGAATAAATTGGTGTTTTGTTTTAGCAATTGGCCGATACTATTGTATTAAATCTAGTCAAATTTTTTAGAGTGGAAAAAGCTAAGCTTACGAACGATTTGACTGAACATATTTGATAGAAGAGTTATAAATTTAACGTCCAATAGTCGCTTGGCGACCGTAAGTTGATTTGAGAATGTGGAAATTGTGGAATTGTAAGTGCGAAAAGTCGATGGTCGAAACCTATCGCGTCTGCGATGCGATGCGATGCGACCTACCTTTGTAATACCTATGTAATTACTTATATAATCGAGGTGAATCACGTTTTTTATGTCCTTATATATATAAGAACCCTATATCTTACGTTAAATATCTTAATGAAATGGCTGGTTAGGTTGATGTAACAATGTGCAAGGATATTTAAAACCTGTATACAATAAATTTCTTTCATTTGTTGAAATTTTTTATTGTTTTATTTTTTCCTGTGTTAACCCATGTATAGTTGAGATTGATTATAGTGTAGATAAAAGGAAGGACTCTCAAAGAAAAACCTTTCAAATCCTTACTAAGTATAAACATAATATAAAAAGCTTAAAAGCTTGTAGAAGGCTTTTATAGATGTATTAGCGGCGCCCCGCGGTTTCACCCGCGTAGTTCCCGTTCCCGTAGGAATATGGGCATAAAGTTATACTAAAAACCTTCCCACTGAATCACTCTATCTATTAAAACAAACTGCATCAAAATCCGTTGCGTAGTTTTAATGATCTAAGCATACATAGGGACTGTTTTATAATATGTAGTGATTATTTGTTTGATACTCGATCACTCACCAACTACTGGACTGACTAAGATTAAATTAAGTAGATATTACCAGTATCTAAAACCTATCGAACATTTTCTATAATTCAAATGATAGAGTACTTATTTTAGTATTTATCCTGGCCAATGACGGATTAAGACTTCATGATGCCCTAAGCAATCCAAGCCTGGGGGGCGGGGGGGGGGGGGGGCTCAGGGTTCAGGCTGTAGCTAGAGTGGAATTTGAGAACGGAAAAAAAAGCTCAGCTCAGCTAACACTGACCTCGCTATGGTCATGGCCGTCAAGGTAAGGCATGCATAGCTACGGCCCTGTCCCCCTAGCCCCCTATCATTGTGTCAACTAAGAAATTTTCTGGTGCTTCTGATGCCCCTTCTGGTGTTT
The DNA here is from genome assembly GCA_958496195.1 of Timandra comae. Taxonomy (NCBI): domain Eukaryota; kingdom Metazoa; phylum Arthropoda; class Insecta; order Lepidoptera; family Geometridae; genus Timandra; species Timandra comae. The sequence goes on from OY292376.1 coordinate 2,362,000, forward strand.
TCTGGTGCCCCCCACACGTAGTGCCCTAGGCAATTGCTTAATTTGATTAAGGGTTAATCCGGGACTGATCCTGGCACGGGATTAACACAAACATCGTGAACTGCAAAGTTCGCGTACACCAAAGTATGAAAGTAAGCCATGTGTGATATAATACTACTTATGTAAGTATCTGGATGAATAATTGTGTCTATATACTACTAATATTATAAAGCCGAATGTTTGTGAGTGTGGATATTTAGATGTGTGGATGTTTGTTCCTCTTTCACGCAAAAACTACTGAATTTTATGAAATTTGATACATCTGTATGATGTTCCTCATACCTAGGAATAACACATAGGATCCCAAAATTCCCACGGGATAAGGTTCCACGCGGGTAAAACCGCGGGGCACAGCTAGTCTACCATATTATGCTAGACAAAGGACTAGTGTATCAAAAAAGTGCTTAAATTTTCATTAAAGTTGTGTTTTTAAATAAATTGCTTATTGGATTGTGAAGTTAGTTAGCAATTAGTTAAAACAGTCGTAACTATTTAAAAAAAACAAGTGGAGCTAAATTTTTAAGACAGATCGCTACGCAAAATCATTGATTACGTATCTAGTGAGTAATATAACATAAGAACACTATAATTTTCAGACAAGTTGTTCTAAGTTCAAGCTAAAACAGTCGTAACTGTATAAAAATTATGTAGAGCTTATTTTTTTTACACAGATCATAACAGACAAAAACTTTTATAGATACTTAGGTATCTAAGTGAGTAAATTAACATAAGAACACTCTAATTTACAGACCGTAAAGAAACACTAAATACTTAATATACTTAATTAAAAAAACATTAATATTAAATTAAAATTTTAAAATACCCCCAACACAATTACTTTCAAACCCCCATAACTTTTAAACGGGTCAACCGATTTTCATCAAACATGTCTAAGAACACTCGCACGTAAGTCTCCTTTAATACAAAAAAAAACTAAATTGAAATCGGTTCATCTGTTCGGGAGCTATGATGCTACAGATAGATAGATACAAATACAAACATATACACGTCAAACTTATAACACCCGTCTTTTTGCGTCGGGGGTTAAAAACCAACGTATGTTTAAACTGTCAAAAAAACCGCTAAAAACAAATAAACAAAGAAAATGATCTGTCAAGTTTCATCAGCCAAATGTCATGTCATTATCTTGTTTAAAAACCTTAAGAAATGGCTAACAATCGGTGAAAAATTAACAAAACACATGTAAACCACATTATAACCACAAATGACATGAATTAAGTCAATTTCAATTATTACAATTCAATTTTGAAGCCAATTTTCGACTTAGCTCGAGGCTGTATGCCACTTGGTTCCAAGGTCAAAGGTTTTAAGAAAAAAGTAAATTTTAAAATGGCCGCCCTGCCAAATGTGGTTCAACGAGAGGATGGTAACCTAATAATAGGGATATGTTTTTGTTACTTATTTTAGTTGGAGTTAATATTTCAATTATTTATTTATACATAAGTACTTACTTATAGGGTACATATGTATATTAAAAACGTTTACTTATAAAGGGAAAATAATGATTGATGTTTTTTGTTGCGTTTGGCTCCGAAACGTTCCGATTTGTAAAATTATTTCACTGTGAGATACCCAGTTTACATTCAAATTAAATATAAAAAGAAATTATTAATTAATTAAAATAAACTTTAATAAAAAGTTTTTTAGTTTTTACAATATTTTTATTTTTGTATAAGTATTGAGCCAAACTTCTGACTCTACATAACTCTACAAGGCCCCACGTCTGTTCCAGACAAGAAATGTTTGTTATTAGACTCGACAAAATTATTTTCTTTTACATGAATATTTTTTCTTATCTGAATCAGGCAAGAAAAAAACTTACCGTGGATATGCAGCCTATGTATTTTGAACAAGGTGTGGAGTTTGTGACGTGAGGCCTAAGTAGTAGAGTTGTGTAGTGTAGAGTCAGAAACTTGGCTCAAATAACTTTTTACTGAAGTTTATTTTCATTTTCATTAAATAATACTTATTATAATATAGGTAAGTACCTTTTCTATTTAATTTGCTGCTCTAGGAAGACTAGATCAGTGTCAATTTTAAATACTTACTTACCTATTACCTTACAAATTCAAAAAAGAAAATTTTAGGGATTTTTTTTAGAAATTACAATACCTAGATATTATTAAAGAGGTAATCATAAACCTACTACCTAAATACTTAAGTAAATTTAACCAGAAAACCAAACACATAATATCTCAAAAAAAAAAATTAAAATTCACCACAACCCGTCAGACCATAACCTATACCCACATATAACTCATTATGAAGCACAAAACTTGCCGAAACAAAAGAAAGTGAGTTAAAAAAAACAAAAGCGGTCGTCCAACCCTGACATTGCGCCGGCGACGGTTCCGAAACCGCCCGAATGCATCCCAAACGAAGCCGAAAGTGCCCGAATCCCTCCGAAAGACCAGCCCTGACCTTCCACCAATGCTCTTGACTTCAATTTTGTCTGTATGTGTGCGTCTCTCTATGTAATTTGGGTACTTCATTTTGTGTTTGTTTTTTGGTTTTGTGCCACAGAGTAGGTAGAGTTCAGATGGGATAGTGAAATGCTTGGGTGTTGGTTAGGCAAATTAGGTACTTAGTCAGAATTTTTTGCAAAGGGTTGATCCAGTTAAGCTATATTTTCCGAATATTTATGTAAGTACTTATGTACATACTTTAGTGTTTATTTAAGGACAAAAATAAAATATAAATACTTACCTAATACTTAAAATTTTTTTTTCTACAGTTGTAGAATATAAGAAAATTTTAACAGACGTAAAACATGTCTCCTTAAAAAAGATACTTACAACAAAAAGGTACCTATTATTGGAAACTATTTTCCCAAGAAATGTAATATAAGTACAAAGAAAAGATTTCCAAATCCCAATAAATAAAATCCAAAACTGTACCTACCCACTAACAAAATTACATAATCCGTCCCTTCTATTACTCCCCTAATCTTTGCCACACAATTCGGATACATTTCGTGTACACAGACGGCACACAGACTATACACATAAGTACTCATTTACAGCGTGTATGTGTTTGTGAATTTTTCGCCGTATGCACTTTGGGCAATGCACTCCGAGCCGTAATGCCACTGACCTTGGACAACGCAGCTGCGCGCGCGAACCCAACGTTTTTGGACGAAACGTTCCCAAATTGAAATTTATGAAATTTACTTTTTAATTTTTTTGTAGTTTTTTTTGGGATTTGATTTTAGAACATTTTAAAAAAAAATGTTGAATTTAGAACTTATTTTCATTATTATTATTTTTTTATGTAAGAAAATCAACTTTCACCTTAAGAAACACCAGATTTTTCTTTTAATTAGGTTGTTTAATAAAATAGTTTTAATATGTTACATTATGATTTTTATTATTGCATACTTATATAAGTATTAAGTAAATAAGTATAGGTAAATACTTATTACCTTCTTATTCTATTTCTGTTTTACCCACCAAACGCGTTAAATAGGATTTGTGGATTGTAGATTGGTGCGTAAGGAAGGATTTATATGGAATATAAATCCTTCCTTACGCACCAATAAGTAAGAATCTTAAAGTAAATCTAATTTTGCGTTTGGCGCTCATTACCTACTTGGTCTACTTATAGGAATATCATCTGTCCTTTTGTCTGTACCTAGGACTTCAGCTGAATTATGTACGTACTTCCATTAGATCCTTCGAACTAAGTAAGTACCTATGCCACAATACGTGAACAGATATACATACTTAGTGATTTAAAAGGAGACTGTTAGTAAGTTTAAAATAAATCAACTCGTAGGGAAACCGCATGAAAATTCCATTCAGAAATTACATCTTACACCTACTCAAGTTAAATAACTTTCTTCAAAATCTCAAAAAAAAAGCTACTTAGTAACTACTTAACAACAATTAAGAATTATGATAATGAAAGGAAAAGAAATTAAATGTCACTGCTTCCTTCAAGCCTGAATTTCCTATTTCGCAAAGATTAAAAAAACTTGGTCATTATTTGTGCTCGGCTTGCGAAAATAAGTCTTTGTTTTAAGGAATGGCGTCCTCAAAATAACGCCATTTTCTTTTGTAATAAGTAATAAACATTTTTTATCATGTTTTTGTACTTAGCTCTTTAATTTTAAATTGTGGAGTTTTTTTAATTATAATTACTTATAAAACAGGTGTAGGAACTGTAGATAAATGATTGTAGTAGGTACTTAATTAAACTTGGTAAGTTACTTACTTACTTATTTATAATTAGGTACTAATCTTCGCTTTCTCGCGAGTAAATCTTGTGCGTAAAGAAATTATGTGATACTAGCTATGCCCCGCGGTTTAACCCGCATAGTTTCCGATCCCGTGGGAATTTCGGGCTCAAACATAGCCTATAGATGTCCTTCCCCGGACTATAAGCTACCTCTGTACCAAATTTCAAGTCAATCGGTTCAGTAGTTTAGCCGTGAAAAGGTAACAGACAGATTTACTTTCCCATTTATAATACATAGGTATTAGTAAGAATAAGTACCTAAGTATCTACTTATACCATGTTTGTGTTAATCTAGGTTTTGGACTAAGTATGTGAGGGACTAATTTTATCTAAATATGTTTACCCGTTTTGGTTTGCCATGTAAATGTCTAGAATTACAAAACATTATACTAGTTATAATTACTATCTACTCCTAAATTAACATAAAATGGGAACATCAATGTGACCATAAGGTTTTATTTGGTAAAAGCCCTCAAAAGTTGAATCAAAAATTATCCATGCGCGCGGATAGCGTAAAATGGAAAACTGAAATTATCAAGAATAGTGTAAAATGCAAAAATAAAAACGGAAAACTGGAATCGGAAAGTGCGAAACGCACAAAATATGGTCTACGAAAATTGCGGGAAAACTGTCTACATACGATACTTAAGTATACTTCTTCTATGGTGTCAATACCTATAAATAAGTACTTAGGTAATAGGTATGTAATTGAAACTCTAGCTAACGATTTTTTACCAAAACGGTAATGAGTACTTACTTATTCTTCTTAGCATTTAATAAAACTATTTTTAACCTCACACAATTTCATAAACCATAAAAATCTAATAGATAGATAGATACGCCAGTCAGTAAGTACACATTTATCTATACATCGAAAGTAGAGTTCCTCGTCGTAGCAGAATGTAGACAAAAGTTTTGTACTTCATAAAAGTTTACAAAATTAATACACGTAACGCCATCTATGAATATTTGTTGGAAATAATATAAATGTTTGGAACACTGTTGTAGTGTTAATTTATTATTCCAATAGATGGCGTTGTCATGAAACAATATTTCTTTGAATTATTCTTATCTAGTTCCATAAAACTTCTTTCCGTGATAGTTCTACATTATTTAAGTCTAGAGAAACTATATTTTACATTGATTTATCTGTTAAAAATTTGTATGTACATAGAGTTTTAAAACTTATACCGCCATCTATGCAAAAATTATAGAATTAACTTAAATTGTTTTGACATATAGTTAACATAGAGTTATTATATTATTGTACTAGATGGCGTTGCTTGAAGCTATGTGTTAAAAATAATTAATAGTTTTAATTAGTATTATTTTATCTAATACGCAACGACGTATTTTCTCTACAGTGAAAAAACGAATTTGATTTTTTTTTAATAAACATTGAATTTCATTAAAATCTTATATTAAAAATGGTTTCTGAACGAACAAAAATTTTCTTTTTGTAGAAATTAAAATGTCAAACTAGTATTACCAGTTACAAAATAATGCCAGTTATTTAAGTATATTTGAATTGCTAACATATTTTGTTGTTTTAATGTCATATAATATATATAAAACGTAATTGTTAATGGACAAACTCACATATTATCAAAATATCACAAGTATCCCTGTCAAATAAATATTTTTAAGAAAGCGTAGTCATCTTCATTACTATTTTAGGTATTTAGTTATTCATTTATTGCTTACATGTTTTTGGGATTTGCTGATATTATAAAAAAAGGGTAGTATTAAAAGCATAAACCCTCCAAGGGCACAGTATTATACAAGTAAAAACTCATGACATTATTGAAATAAAATTATGAAAATACCGAAATATTAAAATATTTTAGTAAGTTCTTAAATTAACAAAATCATAACTTTGAGCAAATTGAAATTTAACTGTTATTCATCATGATCTTATTTATGTAATAATTTAATAGATATTATTAAAAAAATAGTTTTTTTAAATTGTGTATGTTTAAAATATTTTACGTACTTATTTAAAAAAAACACATTAAAAATGTTTTAATAAAACCGACCAAACTATTGTCATTTTTTTATCTCATTAGTTTGGTCAGTTTGTTACCTATCTTAATTACCATTTTAAATATAGGTAACACGATAAACCAAATCTCCGGTAAAAAGAAAATTATCTTCTATAATATAATATTTAATTAAAAATCTACATTGTCATTGTATAAATGTCGAAATGTCCAACTGATTAAAAAAAAGTGTTGACGTAAACTAAAGTTTCGGGAAGATATTTTTACGGTATGACAACCCCAAATTTAGTACCGTACGAAACTACGCGACGTTGGATCTGCTTTTACGTCCGCGCTAACAAAACTCGTTGAAAATGCATTCATCAAAATGGTAGAATCGTTGCAAATGTTTTTATTCCTGTTCAAATCAAAATACAGACGAAAATGTTCATGGTTCTCCCCGTTCCAGTGTTCAGTCCTCATAGTGTTATTGTTGTGTGCTGGTGTTCTTTCTAAGTGTAGTGAACATAACTGTTTAAATGGTGTGTGTAAGGATGATACGTGCTTATGTTCTGAGGGTTGGCAGGGTCCAGAATGTCAGTACTGCGGCGGGAAAGTAAAGTGAGTAAGATTTAATCGAGAGAATATCTTCCAAAAGGGATAGTTCAGTGACCTCTTTACCAGACGCGCCTTGTTTGCAAGTAGACAGTTTGCAAGAGAAAGCCGACCTGGGATTATCCAATTATAATAGTTTGGCTTCTTTGTTACATCCTGAGTGTCCACGAAGGCCGACTCAGGACGCCTATTATATCTATTTTAATATTACAATGACTGTAATTCGCATTCATATTTACATGTACGAAAAATAACCTGTTCCAATTTTAAAATATAAATTCCTATTAGGATTTTCTTTTTAAATATTTCCCTAAAAAAAAAAATAAGGATTGCAGCTATGGGGAAGGAAATGTAGCTTCATTATATTAAACAAACTTTATTACACAAATATAAGTTAATAATATATTGTTTATAAACAATTAGTAGGAGTCACAATCATTATTTTCACAACAGCTGTTGAGATTGGATTTGTTTTCGATTAATAATAAACAAAAAGTTGTCATTTAAAATGTGAGTCATTATTATCTAAGATTAAGAGTGTAATGTATCTATAATGTTACCATTGCTAAGAAAATAAAAAAATATCAACTTTTTAAAAAGTTTCTAGCTACTTTCAAAAACAATTTTAAACAAAGTTTATACTTTATTATCGTTAGAATTTTACATAAATAGTAATCATTAACCTACTTCTTTATATTTTTATCTTTAGTTTTAGTGTGTGAGACTTTGTTTATGCACTTTATTATGTGTTTGTAACTAAAAAATATACAATAAATGTTATGCTTAACTTATTATATTACCTTGAAGCCACTGTTTTGTCTATGTTCGATGGTATGAAGTACTTGATATTCATATTAATACAATTTTATTTGTTACTAGTAGAGCCCCGCGGTTTCACCCGCGTGGTTCCCGTTCCCGTGGGAATATGGGGATAAAATATAGCCTATGTTACTCAGGGTGAATGTAGCTTTCTTATGGTGAAAGATTTTTTGAAATTGGTTCAGTAGTTTCGGAGCCTATTTGTTACAAACAAACAAATCTTTCCTCTTTATAATATTAGTAACTTAAAAACTTATTAAAATTATTGATTCTTAGATGAACAAATTGAAAAACTTGTAAAATAATTTCAAAATCTAAAAATCTAATAGGTAATTCAATTATTGTTATAATTAAACACAAATTTTCAAAGTTAAATTTCTTCTACTGAGAATCAACTAATAAGTAACTCAGTGGAGTGTCTTTTACAGACAAGCTGTGTCCCGCAGCTTAACCCATGTCAGCTCCGCTCCTATAGGTTGTAGCTATAGCCTGTAGCCTTCGTCAATAACTGTGTGGACAGTTATCAAGGAAGGCTACAGGCTAAAAGAAATCAACAGTATTTGTTCATTTCAAAACCAATTGTACCTACCTGAGATCAGCATGTACTTGTACGCGGGATTTTTTCCGCACCTAGACCTCTCAGATTGGGTCCCTCGTGCATTGTGCGAGATCAGCATGTCCAATGGAATAAACAAAAACTCAAACTTTATATATTGTATTTGCAACCTCGATGGCAGAGTGGTCACCATGCCAGACTGCCATCCGTATGGTTGCTGGTTCGATTCCCGTGCAAGGTGAATATTTGTGTTAATCACAAATGTTTATCTTGGTCTGGATGTGTGTGTGAATGGGTTGTGTGCGTAGTTTCTGATATACTAGATACAAGTTTTGAAGTTAGTTAGGGGTCAGTTACTATAATAAGATGATGAAGTGAATGTTTATGTTTAAATTAAGTAGTAAACATAATCAGCATATCGATTATAAATGTTTATGATCCTAAATTTCTTGTAGACAATTACTAAATACCATAAAACCTATTTTCTATTGAAAATGTCAACCCAATTAATGTTGAAATAGTACTGGTTATTAGAGCATTCTAAAATTTTATAGGTAAATTTCAAGGTGTTTACCTACTAGGTATATAAAATGTAATTATTATATAAAATGAATGGGTTTGATGGAGAAACATCTAAAATAAGAATATTAAATCAATGATACAATAACATAATCATTCACTCCATCATCTCATTATAGTAACTGACCCCCAACTAGGTTCGAAAAATATATCTAAGGTATCAGAAACTACACACACACACATTCACACACACACCCAGACCGAGATAAACATTTGTGGTTCACACAATTAATCACCCCGCACGGGAATCGAACCCGCAAACTTACGATGATCAATAAAAGCAGAGCTGATGTATGTTAAACGGCAGGGTGTAACTAGTTAATGATATTTGTAACATTAAGGTGCATATTATACTATGTAGTTATTTCCGGACAATGTGAACAAGTATCCAGAGCCCATCAACCAGAATAATCAATCGGGCCTTATAAAAATAAACAAATCTTTGCTTCTACTGTCTATTAACATATGGGATCCATTATCTAAAAGTGCACACCATAAATATCCAAAAAAAGGAACTTTATTCCTACCGGATATCCCACTCCCATTTCAATTTATTTTCACAATTTCAAAATACAACTAAATGTAACAATAGCATGATTAATTGTCAACAAAGATGGCAGCATTTGATGGTTGAAAACAGATGTGGCCGATAAACAGATTCGTTGCATAAATTAACATAAATTATAACTGTATAGTAACATCATAACTTTGTTTTTGGACACTAATTTAGTTTGTGATTTGAATCCTGTTGATCAGGGTTTTTGAAATTTTAGGGCAATGTACTCTTGTCTATACATATGTACTTCTATTTACCTAGTTCTACACTAATATTATAAAGAGGATAGATTTGTATTTTTGTATGTAATTAATAAACTCAAAAAGTACTGGATCGATTTTAATAATTATTTTTTCATTAGAGAGCTACATTCACCCTGAGTAACATAGGCTATGTTTTGTCCCTGTATTCCCACGGGAATGGTAACTACGCGAGTGAAACCGCGAGGCGCTGCTAATAAAACTATAAAGAGAAAATATTTGTTTGTTTATAACTAATAAGCTCTGAAACTACTAAACTTATTTCAAAAATTCTTTCACCATTAGAAAGCTACATTTACCCTGAGGAACATAGGCTATACTTTATCCCCGTATTCCCGCGGGAACGGGACCCACTAGTTAAAGATAACAGTGAACCCCACACACACCCTACCACATGTTTTTATATCATTGGATTTTATGTGCTTCTAAAATATATAGGTACATACTCGTATTATCTTCTTCCAAAACCTTTATCCCTTGTCTATTTGGGGTCGGTTTTCAGTTTAACCAGGTTTACTAGAATGTCAGTATTGTATGTAAAGCGCCTTATATCAGAACTTCAGAGAGAGTTCTATTTAAAGGGTAAATAGAATAAAATAAATATTTAAGAGGGGCTCCCATACAACAAAAGTTATTTTCCTTTTTTTGATACCCATATTTTAATATTTCTTTTTTAAAATTACATTTTATATATTTTCGCGCATTCCAGTGTAAGCGCCCCCTTCGGCTACATCACAGATGGCCCGGGGAACTACAGCGTCAGCACTGCCTGCTCCTGGCTTCTCTCGCCTCCCCGTCTAGGTCCCAACCCCCCCGTAATAAGGATCAGGCTGGAGAGCTTCGCGACCGAGTGCGGGTGGGATCACTTGTATGTGTATGATGGGGATAGTGTCAGGGGTGAGAAACTGTTGGCTGTTTATAGGTGAGTGTTCATTTGAAGCTACTTATTTGTTAGTTGCAATAAATCTAAGCTAAGTTAGTTTAAGGGCCTGTATCACCAATTGCTGGTAAAATATCGGATAGCTACTCACCAACTCACAAGTTTTGTCTTTGTCATTTGACATAAAGTAAGAAAGAGACAAAACTAACTTTACTTGGTGAGTAGGTAACTCGGAACTTTACTGGAAGATCGTGAAATAGGCCCTAAGTGCTTTATTTTATTTGAGTTAAAAGATACATAATGATTTGTTATTAAACCCAAAGTATATTCTAAGTTTATGGCTACAAGCATTTGAACAACAGTTGAGATAGATGTAGTTTTTTAAATGCTTGTAAACGGTGAAATCAATCCTAATGTATTAATAACCTTATTGGTTGTCACCTTGCCAGAATGGGTAATGGAGATCTGCGGGTTCGATTCCCGTGCGAGGCAGTAATAATGTATGATCGACGAATGTATTCCAATCTGGGCGTGTGTATCAATGAAAGCTAGTCAGTTGGTAAGTATATGAAGTTGATGGAGTGGAGACAAGCGCTATAATAACAGCTATCCATGACAAGTCTTAATCATTGTTTTACAAAGCCGGGACTATCTGGGTTTGTTTAATAGTTCCTGAGGTCAGCACATTCAATCCAATCCTTTCTTAACAATACTTAACACTAACTAACACCCATTTTTAACCCGTTTCAGCGGAGTAATAGAGCGCGAATCCTCTTGGACGCGCCAGGTGGTCGCCCGCTCGGGCAATGCGCTGATACACTTCTTCTCGGATGATGCGTACGCGATGGAGGGGTTCAATATCACGTATGCGGCGTATTCTTGCCCCTCTGACGATCATCGGACTAATTGTTCTAGTAAGTTCTTAATATTAGGATATTTCGTCTTAATATTAGGATAGGTCGTGCCTTCAAATACACCGGTCAATCGACCTGTTAACCGACCAATCTCCAATTTGTCTTTGCCTACGAAAACTGACATTGGCGGAATTGTTAAATCTGCAGAAGCCATAATATAAAAATCATCTTATATAATGTCCCCACCGTGGGGCTCGGGCCTGAATTAGGATGATCAACATGATGTTTTCCTCCACCGTCAGAGCGTCGAATAAGTGCATACGAATTCGAACATACTTTGGTACCTTATGGAGATCGAACAAGTTTCTTCCGTATTGAAGTCAAACCTTTAACCACTAAGCCATTGATGCCCTTTTAGCTTCTCTTTCGTAATCATTTAATATATATATGGAGAAAACTTATTTCTCGTTCATTAATAAGAATGATAGAATGTATTTTCTTATGGTGAAACTTGTGTATGTTACAGATCACGGGGAGTGTGAAGATGGTGTGTGTAGATGTGAACCAGATTGGATAGGAGTCGCTTGTGATGAACCACTCTGTCCAGGTAACAATAATAAGACTATTCTGCTTGTCAAATTTAGTTTAGGACATCAGATACATCAAAAATTGGATCTCTGACTCCAAAATCAGTAAAAGCTGTATGACCGGAGTCAATGAATCAAAGCAAATACTTACTAAATTGTAGTTCATTGAACTTTATAGAGTAGATAATTTTCTCAACTAAACATTTTTAATTCCTGGTCTTTTCATATATAATATATACTTGTCATATAATAGTTCATCCAAGAATTTCAAATAACTTTTCGAAATTCCACCCTAATTTTAATATTTAATAATATACATTCTTCTTTGTCTGTTTGCATAATCTATTAATAATAAATAAATGTTTTACTTCATAATAACCCCAACAACTCTCCCCCCCCCATTCCAGAAAATAAACTCTCACCTTACTCAGATGTTTTACTCTCCAGTCTATAAGATAATTATGTGTTTTTTCCTTATACTAATCAAGGTATTTACCCTCATTCCAGAAGACTGTAACGCCGGCCAGTCGGCGGGCACTTGCGGCGCGTCCGGGTGCACGTGCGCGGGCGGGCGCGCGGGCGCGGCGTGCTCGCGCGCGGGCGGCGCCGCCGGCTGGCGCTGGGCCTGGCCCGAGGGCGCTTCGCCCCGCGTGCCGCCGGCAGCAGGGCACGTGCTCATACACCACCACCTGCAGCTGCTGCGGGTGGCCGGGGAGACGTTTGACGACGATGAGTTGTTGTATAGGTGGGTTTCGAAAGTTACAATCTTCGATGCAAAGTGTGTCAAGTTTCGCTTATCAATATACACATAGTGTACTGTATGTGCAACCTCGAACACGTCCGCCCTCGCCAATGTTGTTGCAGTTGCTTACAGATGTAAGCAACTGCGACGTCCATGTGCTTGCGCATACAATACATAATGAATTTATGGCCGTAACAAGTGGGCGTGTTAGACCAAATCTAAAACTATAAAAGATGATCAACAAATCTTCATTCTACATTTTTTATTTAATTTTTTTTTTATGACGCATCTTTTAAACCAATAGGGATATCCACTAAAGAAATCTAATTAGTCAGATTGACTTCGCAAAAATATTGGACACGTATTTTTTCTTTTTTGATACAAACAAATAATTAAGACGATATAATGCATAGAAAACTCGTGTGACGTCACAACTACATACATTTTTTACCAAGAATTATCGTCACAAGCCCCCACTCCTGAACTTTAATGCGTTATTACTTATAACGCATTAAAGTTCAGGAGTAGGGGCTGTCAGTTTTATTAATTTTAAAAATAAAAAAAATAATTAGAATTTCATTTTGTTTACCCAGTCGACAATCCTATTATAATAATTGTTGTTACATTGTTCCAGATATAAAGTAAAAGAAGACACATGGGAGGCGATAGAGACGATGAAGCCTGCGCCGGCGGGCCGGTTCGCCCACTCCGCTGTCATGTACGGACACGAGCTCATTATGTACGGAGGAGTGGTGGCCACCAATGATCCTGAGAGGAGGTAAATACAGAATAATATAATATTATCATTCACTACATATACTAACTGACCCCTAACTAACTTGTATAAATTAGACTTAGGGCCTATTTCACGACCTTCAAGTAAAGGTACTCAGTAAAATTTTGTCTCTTTCTTACTTTATATCAAGTGACAAAGACAAAACATGTGAGTAGTACTCGGAACGTTACTTGCTTGAAGATGGTGAAATAGGCCCTTAGATTACATAACATGTGAACAGTAGGCCTTGAAAACAAGAATAATTTTAAAAAATCTTCTCTTTTTTTCATCCCCATTTTGCTCCCATTTTTACCCCCTTTTGACCTCAATTCTATTCCCAATTGAAAAAAGCTCTTGATAAAAAATATTTTGGATTAAGAAACACGTGTGTGTTTGTTCGGTGTATTAAATTAATGTTGAAAAAGTCCTAGCTGACGGAACATTTTGGAAACATTTTTAAAAAAACCTAAATAAAATGAAACACTAAAAATTAATCTAAATTAATGTTATTTTGTTTCCAGCGGTGGTCTAACAGGATTAGAAGGTAGAGGTAGTGAAGTGACGAACGAGTTGTGGCGCATCAGACTGGACTCGAACCTGCCACAGTGGGTCAACGCCACCCCTACTACATGCTCGCCGCACCGACCCGCGCCGCTACGGCATTGTGGTGAGTTTGAAGTTATTTGATTCAATGGTATCCTAACTAGTCCTAACTATCATAATCCTAACCCTAACTAATATTATAAATGCGAAAGTAACTCTGTCTGTCTGTCTGTTACCTTTTCACGGCTAAACTACTGAACCGATTGACTTGAAATTTGGTACAGGGGTAGCTTATGGTCCGGGAAAGGACATAGGCTATGTTTAATCCCGAAATTCCCACGGGATCGGGACCTACGCGGGTGAAACCGCGGGGCACAACTAGTTATCGTATGGAGGGTAGAGGTAATAAGCATACTATTTTACGGAGCGTCCTGAGATTGCGATGTGAGGCGTTAATACGCGATGATAGGCGAGTGCTACGCGGCATATTTTTCCTACGTGCGTTTAACGCCGAATGAGAATGTCTCGGAATGAAAAGGTTCGTCACCTTAGAGTTGGTTTTCACTTGCAATTGTATTGCAAGAAACAATTAAATACCAACATACTAGTTTAAGAAACAGTGATGCTAACATTTAAATAAATAGAATGAAGTTTGCTATCGAATAAGGTTTTGCTTGATTTTTCTATCCTTTTTTAAACACTGCCTTGTGCGCGCGGCATATAAAAACTTCTTTGATATTTTGCAATGATGTCATTGACCGATTGACAATAGTTTTAACAGAAATAATAATGGTAGTTTGAACCAACAAGAAGGTTTTAGTTAATCAAAAATCTTGTTGACTAGATATTTATCCTGTCAAACAACACTGATCTGAATAATTTTGAACTTTATTATCGAGCAGTAGAACATTATTTTCCCTAACCCGAGTTTATTCTTTACCATAGTTTCGAAAGGTAATATGTTTTCGCGACACATTATACGAATCAATTTGAAAATTGACGAACCTTTTCATTCCGAGACTGTACCAAATAACCGACGAACGATTTCGATCAACTATCACTCGTTTGAGGGTAAACAATTATGACTTCGAATAATACTGAAGTCCACCCATCACTGTTATGACGGTGTCAGACATTGCTTAACCAACAATGAACTATGAGCGCTTCTACTCATATAATCGATAAGGTCTAATATCTCATACAAACCCACTATAAATGTATATTAATCTGTGTCTGGCAGGCGGTCTGCACGTGTCTGGCCACACGGCTGTGCTAGTGTACTTGGGCCCCACCAAGAAGCCCGTCATGTTGTCATTCTTTGGACACTCGCCGCACTACGGGTATCTTCATATTGTACAAGTAAGTTTATTATAATTAAAAGTATTAATAAAAATATAGACTTAAAAATTAATATAAATTATCGACTTACATTTTGACTTAAAATCTTTTGCAAGTGATTTTGAACTTTGATCCCCTTTTTTACACGCTTTTTATTAGCTTCACCTGTATGTTTGTATGTTTGTTTGTAACCGACTTCTTTGGGCGCTATTTTGACCCACTTTAAACGGCCAGATTTCGTTCAAACTTTGTAGATTTATTGAGGACCGATGACAATACACTAATTTGATAAAATTATTCCATTTTTCAATTTGCAAAATATGATTTTTGTTAATTTATACTAAAAAGTAGAAAATAAATTATAGTTTAAAAAAACTAAAAAAACACGCTTTTTATAGAAAACCGAACTAAAAAATAGAAAATAAATTTTAATGAATTTAAATTAAGAAAATGGTGTTCAAAATTTCAATAAATATAAATTAATAATAGTGTGAATAAAAATATATATATTTGATTTTAAAAAAAGCGTGGGGTGCATGGTGTCAATAGTTATAAATATTTTATTGACAGATATGAGTAGAGTGATTATCATTTCGATAATATTTTAAAAATCACCCCACGCTCTTTTTAAAATAAAATATTTTTTTTTTATTCACACTATTATTAATTTATATTCATTGAAATTGTTAACACTATTTTCTTAATTTAAATTCATTAAAATTTATTTTCTATTTTTTAGTTCGGTTTTCTATAAAAAGCGTGTTTTTTAGTTTTTTTAAACTATAATTTTTAATCCTCATTCTATGTAATATATATATTACGAATAGGGAGAGTTGGAGGTGTTTGGGGGAGACCTTTGCCCAGCAGTGGGACAATATAGGTTAACAAAAAAATAATATGAAATAAGTAATATTTTTTGAAATTCTTTATCTCAATATAATATTTCTATCAGCTGATGGACAATGTCATCGAACCGGAGCCACTATTATAATTTTCATTTTGGAAGATAAATGGATATACATATAGCATAGATACACTCATATTAATTTGTCCAGTAATTTTAAAATAGTGGTGTACATATTGATATAAGTAGCGGCACGAAACTCTAGCGCTGACCGTTATTGCGCAGAAGTCAAAAATAAGGTATCACAGGGGGGCTAGAGGGACGAGGGGAGTGTGTGCGTAGCGCCGGTTGGCTAGTCTGCCGCACTCCGTCCCCCGCCACGATAGCACACTCCGCGGACCTCTGAATGAACAGTCGCGTTCTAAAGTATATTATTATAAGCCGTTCATGGATAGTTTTTTTTAACTTTAAGTTTGTTTGATATTTTTGGTTTTTTATTAGTGTTTTTTAGTAGATGGTCAATACTATACAACTTAATATTAAAGTTTAAGTTAACTTTAATATTAAGTAGGTAATTATTAATGTTAGCGCGCGCAACAGTACCTAATATCATCCACATTTCGTGCATGATAGACATACTATTTATTTAAATAAAATATGTTGTTAAAAATATTTGTTTAAGTACTTAGTTATAGTAATTGTAATTGAGTTATACGTAATTGTATTTTGTTCGCTACTGTACACATGCGCAGTTATCCCCTCTACGTTTCGCTCAGCGCTAAACTTACGTGCCGCTACCTATATCTTTGATTTACACGAACACTACACATTTAAATAGTGGTGTACAGTCTGCTCCAGATAAAAGGTACCAAATTGGACATTATCAAGGGGGTAACTTTATTAATCACTTCTGACGCTGACTGTATATACCCGTTATCTCCCAGGAGTACTACATCGAGGAAGGCACGTGGGGCGGCGGCGCGTCGCGCGGCTGGGCGGCGCGCGGCGGGTTCGGCCACTCCGCCGTCTGGGACCCGCTCTCCCGGAGGGTGTACGTGCACGCCGGGCTGGTTTCCGAGTCCGAGGCCACGCAGGTACTGCACTACTGGATTTATTATTGTATTGTTCGGCCACTCCGCCGTCTGGGACCCGCTCTCCCGGAGGGTGTACGTGCACGCCGGGCTGGTTTCCGAGTCCGAGGCCACGCAGGTACTGCACTACTGGATTTATTATTGTATTGTTCGGCCACTCCGCCGTCTGGGACCCGCTCTCCCGGAGGGTGTACGTGCACGCCGGGCTGGTTTCCGAGTCCGAGGCCACGCAGGTACTGCACTACTGGATTTATTATTGTATTGTTCGGCCACTCCGCCGTCTGGGACCCGCTCTCCCGGAGGGTGTACGTGCACGCCGGGCTGGTTTCCGAGTCCGAGGCCACGCAGGTACTGCACTACTGGATTTATTATTGTATTGTTCGGCCACTCCGCCGTCTGGGACCCGCTCTCCCGGAGGGTGTACGTGCACGCCGGGCTGGTTTCCGAGTCCGAGGCCACGCAGGTACTGCACTACTGGATTTATTATTGTATTGTTCGGCCACTCCGCCGTCTGGGACCCGCTCTCCCGGAGGGTGTACGTGCACGCCGGGCTGGTTTCCGAGTCCGAGGCCACGCAGGTACTGCACTACTGGATTTATTATTGTATTGTTCGGCCACTCCGCCGTCTGGGACCCGCTCTCCCGGAGGGTGTACGTGCACGCCGGGCTGGTTTCCGAGTCCGAGGCCACGCAGGTACTGCACTACTGGATTTATTATTGTATTGTTCGGCCACTCCGCCGTCTGGGACCCGCTCTCCCGGAGGGTGTACGTGCACGCCGGGCTGGTTTCCGAGTCCGAGGCCACGCAGGTACTGCACTACTGGATTTATTATTGTATTGTTCGGCCACTCCGCCGTCTGGGACCCGCTCTCCCGGAGGGTGTACGTGCACGCCGGGCTGGTTTCCGAGTCCGAGGCCACGCAGGTACTGCACTACTGGATTTATTATTGTATTGTTCGGCCACTCCGCCGTCTGGGACCCGCTCTCCCGGAGGGTGTACGTGCACGCCGGGCTGGTTTCCGAGTCCGAGGCCACGCAGGTACTGCACTACTGGATTTATTATTGTATTGTTCGGCCACTCCGCCGTCTGGGACCCGCTCTCCCGGAGGGTGTACGTGCACGCCGGGCTGGTTTCCGAGTCCGAGGCCACGCAGGTACTGCACTACTGGATTTATTATTGTATTGTTCGGCCACTCCGCCGTCTGGGACCCGCTCTCCCGGAGGGTGTACGTGCACGCCGGGCTGGTTTCCGAGTCCGAGGCCACGCAGGTACTGCACTACTGGATTTATTATTGTATTGTTCGGCCACTCCGCCGTCTGGGACCCGCTCTCCCGGAGGGTGTAC
The DNA here is from genome assembly GCA_958496195.1 of Timandra comae. NCBI lineage: Eukaryota > Metazoa > Arthropoda > Insecta > Lepidoptera > Geometridae > Timandra > Timandra comae. The sequence continues at coordinate 2,380,658 of OY292376.1, forward strand.
GTGCACGCCGGGCTGGTTTCCGAGTCCGAGGCCACGCAGGTACTGCACTACTGGATTTATTATTGTATTGTTCGGCCACTCCGCCGTCTGGGACCCGCTCTCCCGGAGGGTGTACGTGCACGCCGGGCTGGTTTCCGAGTCCGAGGCCACGCAGGTACTGCACTACTGGATTTATTATTGTATTGTTCGGCCACTCCGCCGTCTGGGACCCGCTCTCCCGGAGGGTGTACGTGCACGCCGGGCTGGTTTCCGAGTCCGAGGCCACGCAGGTACTGCACTACTGGATTTATTATTGTATTGTTCGGCCACTCCGCCGTCTGGGACCCGCTCTCCCGGAGGGTGTACGTGCACGCCGGGCTGGTTTCCGAGTCCGAGGCCACGCAGGTACTGCACTACTGGATTTATTATTGTATTGTTCGGCCACTCCGCCGTCTGGGACCCGCTCTCCCGGAGGGTGTACGTGCACGCCGGGCTGGTTTCCGAGTCCGAGGCCACGCAGGTACTGCACTACTGGATTTATTATTGTATTGTTCGGCCACTCCGCCGTCTGGGACCCGCTCTCCCGGAGGGTGTACGTGCACGCCGGGCTGGTTTCCGAGTCCGAGGCCACGCAGGTACTGCACTACTGGATTTATTATTGTATTGTTCGGCCACTCCGCCGTCTGGGACCCGCTCTCCCGGAGGGTGTACGTGCACGCCGGGCTGGTTTCCGAGTCCGAGGCCACGCAGGTACTGCACTACTGGATTTATTATTGTATTGTTCGGCCACTCCGCCGTCTGGGACCCGCTCTCCCGGAGGGTGTACGTGCACGCCGGGCTGGTTTCCGAGTCCGAGGCCACGCAGGTACTGCACTACTGGATTTATTATTGTATTGTTCGGCCACTCCGCCGTCTGGGACCCGCTCTCCCGGAGGGTGTACGTGCACGCCGGGCTGGTTTCCGAGTCCGAGGCCACGCAGGTACTGCACTACTGGATTTATTATTGTATTGTTCGGCCACTCCGCCGTCTGGGACCCGCTCTCCCGGAGGGTGTACGTGCACGCCGGGCTGGTTTCCGAGTCCGAGGCCACGCAGGTACTGCACTACTGGATTTATTATTGTATTGTTCGGCCACTCCGCCGTCTGGGACCCGCTCTCCCGGAGGGTGTACGTGCACGCCGGGCTGGTTTCCGAGTCCGAGGCCACGCAGGTACTGCACTACTGGATTTATTATTGTATTGTTCGGCCACTCCGCCGTCTGGGACCCGCTCTCCCGGAGGGTGTACGTGCACGCCGGGCTGGTTTCCGAGTCCGAGGCCACGCAGGTACTGCACTACTGGATTTATTATTGTATTGTTCGGCCACTCCGCCGTCTGGGACCCGCTCTCCCGGAGGGTGTACGTGCACGCCGGGCTGGTTTCCGAGTCCGAGGCCACGCAGGTACTGCACTACTGGATTTATTATTGTATTGTTCGGCCACTCCGCCGTCTGGGACCCGCTCTCCCGGAGGGTGTACGTGCACGCCGGGCTGGTTTCCGAGTCCGAGGCCACGCAGGTACTGCACTACTGGATTTATTATTGTATTGTTCGGCCACTCCGCCGTCTGGGACCCGCTCTCCCGGAGGGTGTACGTGCACGCCGGGCTGGTTTCCGAGTCCGAGGCCACGCAGGTACTGCACTACTGGATTTATTATTGTATTGTTCGGCCACTCCGCCGTCTGGGACCCGCTCTCCCGGAGGGTGTACGTGCACGCCGGGCTGGTTTCCGAGTCCGAGGCCACGCAGGTACTGCACTACTGGATTTATTATTGTATTGTTCGGCCACTCCGCCGTCTGGGACCCGCTCTCCCGGAGGGTGTACGTGCACGCCGGGCTGGTTTCCGAGTCCGAGGCCACGCAGGTACTGCACTACTGGATTTATTATTGTATTGTTCGGCCACTCCGCCGTCTGGGACCCGCTCTCCCGGAGGGTGTACGTGCACGCCGGGCTGGTTTCCGAGTCCGAGGCCACGCAGGTACTGCACTACTGGATTTATTATTGTATTGTTCGGCCACTCCGCCGTCTGGGACCCGCTCTCCCGGAGGGTGTACGTGCACGCCGGGCTGGTTTCCGAGTCCGAGGCCACGCAGGTACTGCACTACTGGATTTATTATTGTATTGTTCGGCCACTCCGCCGTCTGGGACCCGCTCTCCCGGAGGGTGTACGTGCACGCCGGGCTGGTTTCCGAGTCCGAGGCCACGCAGGTACTGCACTACTGGATTTATTATTGTATTGTTCGGCCACTCCGCCGTCTGGGACCCGCTCTCCCGGAGGGTGTACGTGCACGCCGGGCTGGTTTCCGAGTCCGAGGCCACGCAGGTACTGCACTACTGGATTTATTATTGTATTGTTCGGCCACTCCGCCGTCTGGGACCCGCTCTCCCGGAGGGTGTACGTGCACGCCGGGCTGGTTTCCGAGTCCGAGGCCACGCAGGTACTGCACTACTGGATTTATTATTGTATTGTTCGGCCACTCCGCCGTCTGGGACCCGCTCTCCCGGAGGGTGTACGTGCACGCCGGGCTGGTTTCCGAGTCCGAGGCCACGCAGGTACTGCACTACTGGATTTATTATTGTATTGTTCGGCCACTCCGCCGTCTGGGACCCGCTCTCCCGGAGGGTGTACGTGCACGCCGGGCTGGTTTCCGAGTCCGAGGCCACGCAGGTACTGCACTACTGGATTTATTATTGTATTGTTCGGCCACTCCGCCGTCTGGGACCCGCTCTCCCGGAGGGTGTACGTGCACGCCGGGCTGGTTTCCGAGTCCGAGGCCACGCAGGTACTGCACTACTGGATTTATTATTGTATTGTTCGGCCACTCCGCCGTCTGGGACCCGCTCTCCCGGAGGGTGTACGTGCACGCCGGGCTGGTTTCCGAGTCCGAGGCCACGCAGGTACTGCACTACTGGATTTATTATTGTATTGTTCGGCCACTCCGCCGTCTGGGACCCGCTCTCCCGGAGGGTGTACGTGCACGCCGGGCTGGTTTCCGAGTCCGAGGCCACGCAGGTACTGCACTACTGGATTTATTATTGTATTGTTCGGCCACTCCGCCGTCTGGGACCCGCTCTCCCGGAGGGTGTACGTGCACGCCGGGCTGGTTTCCGAGTCCGAGGCCACGCAGGTACTGCACTACTGGATTTATTATTGTATTGTTCGGCCACTCCGCCGTCTGGGACCCGCTCTCCCGGAGGGTGTACGTGCACGCCGGGCTGGTTTCCGAGTCCGAGGCCACGCAGGTACTGCACTACTGGATTTATTATTGTATTGTTCGGCCACTCCGCCGTCTGGGACCCGCTCTCCCGGAGGGTGTACGTGCACGCCGGGCTGGTTTCCGAGTCCGAGGCCACGCAGGTACTGCACTACTGGATTTATTATTGTATTGTTCGGCCACTCCGCCGTCTGGGACCCGCTCTCCCGGAGGGTGTACGTGCACGCCGGGCTGGTTTCCGAGTCCGAGGCCACGCAGGTACTGCACTACTGGATTTATTATTGTATTGTTCGGCCACTCCGCCGTCTGGGACCCGCTCTCCCGGAGGGTGTACGTGCACGCCGGGCTGGTTTCCGAGTCCGAGGCCACGCAGGTACTGCACTACTGGATTTATTATTGTATTGTTCGGCCACTCCGCCGTCTGGGACCCGCTCTCCCGGAGGGTGTACGTGCACGCCGGGCTGGTTTCCGAGTCCGAGGCCACGCAGGTACTGCACTACTGGATTTATTATTGTATTGTTCGGCCACTCCGCCGTCTGGGACCCGCTCTCCCGGAGGGTGTACGTGCACGCCGGGCTGGTTTCCGAGTCCGAGGCCACGCAGGTACTGCACTACTGGATTTATTATTGTATTGTTCGGCCACTCCGCCGTCTGGGACCCGCTCTCCCGGAGGGTGTACGTGCACGCCGGGCTGGTTTCCGAGTCCGAGGCCACGCAGGTACTGCACTACTGGATTTATTATTGTATTGTTCGGCCACTCCGCCGTCTGGGACCCGCTCTCCCGGAGGGTGTACGTGCACGCCGGGCTGGTTTCCGAGTCCGAGGCCACGCAGGTACTGCACTACTGGATTTATTATTGTATTGTTCGGCCACTCCGCCGTCTGGGACCCGCTCTCCCGGAGGGTGTACGTGCACGCCGGGCTGGTTTCCGAGTCCGAGGCCACGCAGGTACGGGACTGGATACATTGGTGTATTGCGTCACAATCTTTTCTGTGCCAGCGGCCAAAATTGGAAGCTCCTATTGACATTTTGACTCTAATGTCATTTGGATACATTTTCAATAAACTGACAACCAAAAGATGCGATTACAGCGACGCTGACGCCGGCACAAAAAAGATTGTAGCTCAATACTAGGATTAATCCTATTAAAATAATAAATGTGAAAGTCTGGATGAATTATTGAATTTTATAAGTCAAATGTCGACTAATTTTAGGGCGCTTACTCAAATTACTTTTAGGAGTTCCCATGACAACCTAACGCCATCAAAATGGCCACTCATTGATGCTTTTGTACCCAAAATTAATTGTTAAAAAAATCTTGTCAATTAACACGAAAAAAGAAGAAGGGTGCTTACAACAAGAAACAGGTTACCGATACCGTTAAACCTGTACGTGTCGATCGGTATCCAACAAGACAAATATCAAAACTGCCGAAACTATTAACAGCAAATAATGTTCAAATCTAAACCGTATTTACAACATTTTTAAGCATTGCAGATGCATATATTAATAGTTACTCGCCGGCTCATATAGATAACTAGCGGCGCCCTGCGGTTTCATCCGCGTAGTTCCCGTTCCCGTAGGAATATGGGGACAAAATTATGCTAAAGACTTCCCACTGAATCACTCTATCCATTAAAACAAACTGCATCAAAATCCGTTGCGTAGTTTTAAAGATCTAAGCATACATAGGGACAGAAAAAGCGAATTTGTTTTATACTATGTAGTGACATGTATGATAGTATGCATCTCTTTCGTTCACACGGAATGTACATTCACTGTCCTATCTTGGGCCAGAAACTCGCTGATAGTTCATCGCTCACTCTGCCGCGGTGGGACCACTGCTATATGCTGTAAATATGGTTGTTGTATGTTCTTATCACAATTATCTTTTATTTTATATTTGCAGGCTCCATCAGCAGCACTATACGAGTACGAAGTGGAGACCAGAATATGGAAGCCGCTACCCTCGGCCCCTATACCTAGATATCTACATTCAGCTACTTTTGTGTCACCAGGTAATATATATAGTTAGTAAAGGGCTGATTTTTCCATCGTCAGATAACTTTATTCGAGGAATAATTTTAAAATGTTGACAGTAATTTCATACAAAAACTGACAAACATCAGTTAAGCTTATAAATTAAGCAGACTCCTCGAATAAAAGTTATCTGGTGATGGAAAAATCAGCCTTAAGTCTAAAAATACGTGATTATCAGTTTGGTGGGGCTAGTGGTTGTGAACAATTATTGTGTATTTTTCTGTTTAACAAAAAACAAGTAGGACTTTTTATTGGTGATGCGGGATTTTATCCCTTTTCAACCCTCTTACGGAATGTTAGGACTTAACATGTCTGGGTTTTTGCAAACTTGCGGATACTGAAGTTATTATTAGTGATGTTATTAAGTGTTTACCCTTTTTCAACCCCCAAGTATATTTCGACATACCTGGCTATGAAAGCTCTCCTAAACTGAATAAATGATTTATAATATTAATTTAATTGTTATTACAGGAGTATTGTTAGTATTCGGCGGTAACGCCCACAACGACAGCGCGGCGGCGCACGTGGCCAACCCGGCCGGCGCGCGCTGCTACTCCAGCGCCGCCTACATATACGACGTCAGGTTTGTACGGGTTACATGGCCAAGGCTTTGTGCTTTTGTTATAAGTTATTTAACAGTGACAACGTAGAATAAAAATGAGATTATTAGATAGTATGACAAAGACGACTTTTTTGTGAGCGGACACTTGATATTTTTCTCTAATGTATTTTACATTTGAATAGTGATTACTGCCATCTGTAAGGTTGCGGGTTAGATTCCTGTGCGGGGTGAATATTTGTGTGAGCCACAAATGTTTATCTCGGTCTAGGCGTGTGTGTGTGAATTTGTGTGTGCATAGTTTCTGATACCCTAGATACAAGTCACGAACTTAGTTAGGGGTCAGTTACTATAATGAAATGATGTAGTGAATTAATATGTTATGTTATCTAGATGTGCGTCGTGGCACGAAACATGGCCGCCGCTGGGCGCGGCGCGCGCGTCACATTCCGCAGCGAGACTCCCGCTTCAGACTAGGAATAGTGTTATTATACATGGAGGGTGAGTAGTTATTGAGTTTATGGTGGAATGGATAAGGCCTGTAGTTTTTGGCCGCGATGATGTATTGTGAGATTGATGTAGAAGCAAATGTTTTTGAGTGTAAGCGCTAAAAAACAAGATAGAGTTTGTTCGGTTTATTAGTATTAATACTTAATACCGAACATCTTAGCTTGCGATTTACGTTCGCGACGTTCTGCGACGCAAGCAGTTTTGATTACTTTAATTGTATAAATAATATTACACATTAGTGCGCAATTAACATTTGCCACATTCGGTGCATTCTCATTCTAATTACTCTAACTAGACTATTAATACATTCATCTTGTGAATTATCTGGACAATAAATGAGTTAAGTGAAACATAAACATTATTATTTCGAGCACAGCAACCCTCGCTACCCGTACAGAGTTTGTTTTTTGAATGCGCTATTCTCGGGAACTACTTTTTGTAGTTGATTGTTGGTTTATTAACGAAGATTATAAAATAAGGGCCTTACAGGGAAATGTTTTAAGTGTTTTTATGTGATCGGAAATAATTTTATTGTTATGTGTCTTTTTGTTTATCACACCCAAACGTTCAAGTGATGTTTTTCGGACCAATTTATTAAGGAAAAATTATGTCAAAACGGTTGATTATCATTACTCATTATATTGATATTATGCTACAGTTTCGACGGCCGACTCCGCTCAGATGCGTTAGTATTCGAAGCCGGCGATCCTTGTTCGACGCACACGACCGAAGCCGCGTGTTTGACTAGTACACAGCGAGCGGCGATAGCTTGTGTGTGGAGGCATCAACTACAACTGTGTGTTTCGGTGAGTTTAGACTATGTTATATCCTTTTTATCCTATTTTTTATTCTGATTGTTTTAGTATTCTTTTAGGCAGGGTAATTTTTTCTTGCCAATAATAACTTAATAACGATACAAAGAAAACCCAAAGAGCTGAACAGATTGAGCAGGTACAAACATCCCTACTAATATTATAAATGCGAAAGTAACTCTGTCTGTCTGTCTGTTACCTTTTCACGGCTAAACTACTGAACCGATTGACTTGAAATTTGGTACAGGGGTAGCTTATGGTCCGGGAAAGAACATAGGCACGTTTTATCCCGAAATTCCCACGGGATCGGGAACCGCGGGGCACAGCTATTATTAAATAATTACACAATATAAGACATACAACATTCCTACATTAGGGGGCGTCCATTAATTACGTGAGGTTTTCTAGGGGGGGAGGGGGTCAAGCTAAATCTTTCCAAATCTCACTTAGGGGGGAGGGGGGGTCTTGGCAAATATCACGTATTTTTTTTCTCCCAGAAAACGATGTAAAATTGCGTGAAAAATTATTTTTAGAATAAAACATGATCAAATCTGAGAAAATAGTGTTTGTCGTATTCATCCGAACATCGCAGAGCAATGAAGTAGCGCTTGATTGTTTTTCTTAATAATCCAACACGTTTACAGTTCAAATAGAAGTTTTCAAGAATCTCACGTGAGACTAGGGGAGGGGGGAGGGAGTTGAAGAAAATCTTACGATATCTCACCAAGGGGGGAGAGGGGGTCGAAAAATTGACAAAAACGCCTCACGTAATTAATGGACGCCCCCTTATTGGAATAAAAAAAACTAAGAATTGAACCTATAGAATTGGGAAAAATATATCATATTTTTTATTATAAAATCGTTTTTAAATAGTATACTATTTTCATTGTAATTACAGTTAGAAGAAGTTGGTTGGAAAGAGTCGTTTGACGGTACAGTCAAAGCATGTATGAACGAACCTATGTTTGGTAAGTTATTCTCTTAAATACTACTATATTCCACTCAAAAAATAAATTTAAATCTTATATAACAGTAATGTCGACTACCTTGACGTCAGAGTGGTCACCATACCGGATCTGTAAGGTTGTTGGTTCGATTCCCGTGCGGGGTGAATATTTGTGAGGACCACAAATGTTTGTCTCGGTCTGGGTGTGTGAGTGTGTGCGTAGTTTCTGATACCCTAGATACAAGTTTCGAACTTAGTTAGGGGTCAGTTACTGTAATGAGATGATGTAGTGAATGATTTATCTTCCAGACGAGAGTATATGCAGCAGCGCGCTGTCGTGCGGGGCGTGCGCGGCGGCGGGCTGCGCGTGGTGCGGCGCGTGCCACGCCTCGCACCACTACTGCACCAAGCACTCGCACCAGGTATACCTCAACATTGAGTCAATCTTTTCTGTGCCGGCGGCAAAACTTAGAAGCTACTATTGTCATTTTGACTCTTGGATACATTCTAATAAACTGACAACCAAAAGATGCGATTACAGCGACGCTGTCACCGGCACAGGAAAGATTGTGGCTCTATACAAAATTTAAAATCATTTATTCAAGTAGGGCCTCTAAGCAGGACCTAAGTATGTCGAATGTAAACACCGATGACACATGACACGACGAATGAATGAATGAATGTAAATTCCGAAATTTACATTCATTCATTCATTCGTCGTATCATGTTCATCCATCCAACACTTGAATAATTAAATTAAATCAGTCGAGAAGAAACGGCAAGAAATTCTGACTGGAATTTCTACCACTATGGTTTCTGCCCCTATTTTAAAGATTCTTTCCGTGCTTCGGATGGCACGTTGATCAACACATATCAGTGAGAAGACACAGTTAATCCATCAGATTCGTTCATACTCTAAATTGATCAAATCGTTTGAGCGAGACTAACACACATCAATCTAATGCTGTGTGGGTGACCAGCCCGCACTCAGCCTGTGGGTGACTGAGGCCTGATCGCCCTCATTCAGGGTAGCCTTGAGGACATAATATGAGATGATGATAAGGCTAGGCTATGCTGAGACACAGGTGACGCAAGCCGCAGGCACGTGCGACGCAGACATGTGTCTGTCAGCAGAACAGAGGAGACTGCGGCTGCGTCTCAGCATACGCATAGCGTAATGGTTGTATAAAGAGTTGTTTCCTTTGTTCCCGATAGATGGCGCTAAGCGTGGAGGAGTGCGGCGTGAGCGGCGAGGCGTGGCGTGAGGCGTGCGGCCGCCTGCACTCGTGTGCCGCCTGCCACGCGCACCGGGATAATCATAAGGTATGGGGATTGAAAAATAGGTTATTATGATTAAAAAGTAACTTCAAAATTGTAATTTATACTAGACTTGCAGTGTCCCGCGTAGTTCCCGCTCCCGTGAGAATGTGGGGAAATAATTATACCCAAAACCTTCCCCTTGAATCACTCTATCTATTAAAACAAATCGCATCAAAATCCGTTATAGATCTAAGCATACATAGGAACACACAGCGGGAAGCTATTTGGTTTTATACTATATAGTGATGATAAATTTAATTGATAAATTAAAGGGGGTGTGGCAGACCAAATCTTAATTAATTATAATGTGTTTGTTTGTCAGAATAACGAGGAGTCAAGTCAACGCGCGTGTTATTGGGACTACGACTCCATCAAATGTAAACCGGCCAATTCATCGGACGATATTAGGTAAGTGTGTTCGCTATCGCTTTTCACTTTTAGGCCACGGTTAGGGAGACGTGAAGCGTTAGGCGGCCCGCATTAAACTTATGCTGCCTTATTTGCGTTACATTTTTAGTCTGGTTTAGCACTAAACCAGGTTTTACAATCTATTTTGAATACTGTCAAAGGACTAATGTGACAGATTTGACTGACAAGGTGTCAAATGCTTACCAGGTTTTGTTAAACCAGACTAAAAATGCAACGCAAATAAGGCAGAGGGGGATGTGAAATTCCCATTGAGTCGGGAGGATCCTCCAACCAGACGGGTGTTATGTCTGGTGGGCAGCGGCCCATAGGTTGTAGCCGGACTTTCGTATAAGGACAATCGCTCGGTAAATTTCTCTTGCGCGATTCAGGAATCTTCAGTTTTAGTTCCTAAGTGGCGAGGTAGATGTCGCTACATCATCGTCAGTATTAAATTCCGATTTGGAGTGGTAGATGTCACCACAAACTCTGGCGTTGTATGAGAGTGTTGATATTTCTGTTTATACCTATTACAATAATTTTGTATTACTTGCCATCGCAGTCCAACGCGGCAATGCAACCAGCGTAATGGGCACTTTCGCGCCGGGAAGATGCGGGGGGGGGGGCGGGGGGGGGTTTACTTTTATTTGTAACTTTAAGTTGAACCTATTGTTATTTAAAATTTAAGAATATATTATAATTTTAGTGTATTGTAACTATTTTGTGCTGTAATTTGATTATAGTATATTATAATTGTAATGCCTGTTCGTGCAGGTCGGTGGCGAGCACGGGCCCGTGCAGCGCGGCGTGCGCGTCGCTGCGCTCGTGCGCCAACTGCACGGCCGAGGAGTGCATCTGGTGCGCCTCCGCCGGACGCTGCGTCGACAAGGTACGTTAGCTAAAGCCCGCTAGTAATTCACAGAGAATATGGTACGTTGACCTGTAACTTCTATCTCTGTCACACCTCTGTAAATTATATTTCGTCCCGCTCGCACGGATGCAATGGAGAGCGGGACGCATTATAATTTACGCAGGGGCGACAGAGATAGATAGCTACAGGTCAACGTACAAATTTTTCTGTGAATTACGACCGCCGGTCTATAGTGGATTTACGTTCTTGTAAGAATACAGGGATTAAATATACCTAAATCTTAATTCACACATATCAATAAAGTGATAATTCTGACGCAGTATCGACACATTTCGTCCTAGTTGACCAGATTCAGAGAGCTTTCCAATGGTCCTTTTGTTAGGTCATTGGCCACATCAGTGAAAATCAATCGCTTAATCCTAAACATCTCGGAGCACGGTTAATTATTTGTGACTATTAGCTGAAAGTTCTTGTTCACGCCAACCGGCTGAACAGGGAGGTGCGGCGTGCGGGGAGCGCAAGCGCATACCTCATTGAGACAATAACCGTCAACATTCAACTATTTATAATTATTCTGCCTTATTTGCGTTGCATTTTTGTCTGGTTTAACAAAATCTGGTAAGCATTTGACGCCTTGTCAGTCAAATTTGTCACTTTAGTCTTTTGACAGTATTTAAATCTATACTTAGATCAGATTGTAAAACCTGGTTTAGTGCTAAACCAGACTAAAAATGCAACGCAAATAAGGCAGCGTATGTGTAGAACAACTCAGTACATGTATATGATGTGTCGGCAGAACGCGTACGGCGCGTCGTTCCCGCTGGGCGGGTGCCGCGCGTGGTCCACGCTGGCGGCGGGCGGCGGCGCGTGCCCCGCGCCCGCGCCGCGCGCGCCCGCCGGCTGCGCCGCCATCCTCTCCTGCGCGGCTTGTCGCGCCGAGCCCGCCTGCGGCTGGTACGGACTACACTTATATCAATAGCCACACAAATAAAAAGAAGAGGACACATTTTCCAGCTAGTGGTTTCATTCCATAAACATTTAATAACTTTAGCACTAAATTGAACCCTCATAATATAGTTGTTGGTCTGGAAATTTTTAATTTAGTAAAAACTTAATGATATATTCTTTGCATTGATTCCTAATATCTAGCGCGCCATATTATAAGTCAGGCCGGGCCGGCGTCAGTAAACGAGCCCGCATTATCCCCATATTAAACACGCAAGAGTGCCGGATTTGCAAGACTAAATTACATAACTTATGTGCGGGTGATAAGACTTGCGTCGGTCGCCAACGCTGCCTGGAGTCGTAACGAGAGCGCTCGCACCTTCAAGTACCGACTCTGAGTACATCGGACGAGCAACGCGCCCTCTGCACGTGGAGCTCGCGCCGCGCGATTTGTTGTTAGATATCGCACGCCACTCCCAGCACGGCGCAGACGCGAGCTAGCGTGCCGTATTTTGTAATATTGCACGCTTTGAGAAGCCAATTTCTGACAGCTTTTAGGCCTAACAATTAAAGTGATTATATTTTACTAGCGGCGCTCCGCGGTTTCACCCGCATAGTTCCCGTAGGAATATGGGGATAAAAATATGCTAAAAAGCTTCCCACTGAATCACTCTATCTATTAAAACAAACCGCATCAAAATCCGTTGCGTAGTTTTAAAGATCTAAGCATACATAGGGACAGAGAAAGCGACTTTGTTTTATACTATGTACATATATCTTTATAATATAGGTGTGACGACGGCCTAGGCGCGGGCGGCGGTGCGTGCATGGCGGGCGGCGCGCGGCGGCCGCACGCGCCCCACGTGTGTGCGCACACGCACTGGCACTTCACACGCTGCCCCGCCTGCCAGTGCAACGGACACGCGCTGTGTGACCGCCACGACAGGTACATACACACACACACACACACCCACTGGCACTTCACACGCTGCCCCGCCTGCCAGTGCAACGGACACGCGCTGTGTGACCGCCACGACAGGTACATACACACACACACACACACCCACTGGCACTTCACACGCTGCCCCGCCTGCCAGTGCAACGGACACGCGCTGTGTGACCGCCACGACAGGTACATACACACACACACACACACCCACTGGCACTTCACACGCTGCCCCGCCTGCCAGTGCAACGGACACGCGCTGTGTGACCGCCACGACAGGTACATACACACACACACACACACCCACTGGCACTTCACACGCTGCCCCGCCTGCCAGTGCAACGGACACGCGCTGTGTGACCGCCACGACAGGTACATACACACACACACACACACCCACTGGCACTTCACACGCTGCCCCGCCTGCCAGTGCAACGGACACGCGCTGTGTGACCGCCACGACAGGTACATACACACACACACACACACCCACTGGCACTTCACACGCTGCCCCGCCTGCCAGTGCAACGGACACGCGCTGTGTGACCGCCACGACAGGTACATACACACACACACACACACCCACTGGCACTTCACACGCTGCCCCGCCTGCCAGTGCAACGGACACGCGCTGTGTGACCGCCACGACAGGTACATACACACACACACACACACCCACTGGCACTTCACACGCTGCCCCGCCTGCCAGTGCAACGGACACGCGCTGTGTGACCGCCACGACAGGTACATACACACACACACACACACCCACTGGCATTTCACACGCTGCCCCGCCTGCCAGTGCAACGGACACGCGCTGTGTGACCGCCACGACAGGTACATACACACACACACACACACCCACTGGCATTTCACACGCTGCCCCGCCTGCCAGTGCAACGGACACGCGCTGTGTGACCGCCACGACAGGTACATACACACACACACACACACCCACTGGCATTTCACACGCTGCCCCGCCTGCCAGTGCAACGGACACGCGCTGTGTGACCGCCACGACAGGTACATACACACACACACACACACCCACTGGCATTTCACACGCTGCCCCGCCTGCCAGTGCAACGGACACGCGCTGTGTGACCGCCACGACAGGTACATACACACACACACACACACCCACTGGCATTTCACACGCTGCCCCGCCTGCCAGTGCAACGGACACGCGCTGTGTGACCGCCACGACAGGTACATACACACACACACACACACCCACTGGCATTTCACACGCTGCCCCGCCTGCCAGTGCAACGGACACGCGCTGTGTGACCGCCACGACAGGTACATACACACACACACACACACCCACTGGCATTTCACACGCTGCCCCGCCTGCCAGTGCAACGGACACGCGCTGTGTGACCGCCACGACAGGTACATACACACACACACACACACCCACTGGCATTTCACACGCTGCCCCGCCTGCCAGTGCAACGGACACGCGCTGTGTGACCGCCACGACAGGTACATACACACACACACACACACCCACTGGCATTTCACACGCTGCCCCGCCTGCCAGTGCAACGGACACGCGCTGTGTGACCGCCACGACAGGTACATACACACACACACACACACCCACTGGCATTTCACACGCTGCCCCGCCTGCCAGTGCAACGGACACGCGCTGTGTGACCGCCACGACAGGTACATACACACACACACACACACCCACTGGCATTTCACACGCTGCCCCGCCTGCCAGTGCAACGGACACGCGCTGTGTGACCGCCACGACAGGTACATACACACACACACACACACCCACTGGCATTTCACACGCTGCCCCGCCTGCCAGTGCAACGGACACGCGCTGTGTGACCGCCACGACAGGTACATACACACACACACACACACCCACTGGCATTTCACACGCTGCCCCGCCTGCCAGTGCAACGGACACGCGCTGTGTGACCGCCACGACAGGTACATACACACACACACACACACCCACTGGCATTTCACACGCTGCCCCGCCTGCCAGTGCAACGGACACGCGCTGTGTGACCGCCACGACAGGTACATACACACACACACACACACCCACTGGCATTTCACACGCTGCCCCGCCTGCCAGTGCAACGGACACGCGCTGTGTGACCGCCACGACAGGTACATACACACACACACACACACCCACTGGCATTTCACACGCTGCCCCGCCTGCCAGTGCAACGGACACGCGCTGTGTGACCGCCACGACAGGTACATACACACACACACACACACCCACTGGCATTTCACACGCTGCCCCGCCTGCCAGTGCAACGGACACGCGCTGTGTGACCGCCACGACAGGTACATACACACACACACACACACCCACTGGCATTTCACACGCTGCCCCGCCTGCCAGTGCAACGGACACGCGCTGTGTGACCGCCACGACAGGTACATACACACACACACACACACCCACTGGCATTTCACACGCTGCCCCGCCTGCCAGTGCAACGGACACGCGCTGTGTGACCGCCACGACAGGTACATACACACACACACACACACCCACTGGCATTTCACACGCTGCCCCGCCTGCCAGTGCAACGGACACGCGCTGTGTGACCGCCACGACAGGTACATACACACACACACACACACCCACTGGCATTTCACACGCTGCCCCGCCTGCCAGTGCAACGGACACGCGCTGTGTGACCGCCACGACAGGTACATACACACACACACACACACCCACTGGCATTTCACACGCTGCCCCGCCTGCCAGTGCAACGGACACGCGCTGTGTGACCGCCACGACAGGTACATACACACACACACACACACCCACTGGCATTTCACACGCTGCCCCGCCTGCCAGTGCAACGGACACGCGCTGTGTGACCGCCACGACAGGTACATACACACACACACACACACCCACTGGCATTTCACACGCTGCCCCGCCTGCCAGTGCAACGGACACGCGCTGTGTGACCGCCACGACAGGTACATACACACACACACACACACCCACTGGCATTTCACACGCTGCCCCGCCTGCCAGTGCAACGGACACGCGCTGTGTGACCGCCACGACAGGTACATACACACACACACACACACCCACTGGCATTTCACACGCTGCCCCGCCTGCCAGTGCAACGGACACGCGCTGTGTGACCGCCACGACAGGTACATACACACACACACACACTAACACACACACACACACTAACACACACACACACACACTAACACACACACACACACACACACACACATACACACACACACACACACACACACACACACACACACACACGCGTACACATTTTAAACTCTCGCGAATCGGAATTCATTGGTCTTAATCGCGTATGACATATAATTATTCTTATCAGTCTTCTCGTGACCACGATCGGTGTAACCCGGTCGAAACGTCGAGGTAATTAATAATTATGTCATACGCGATTAAGACCAGTAAATTATGCAATATTCACGTATACACAGTACACACAAGTACACATTATTATATAACCACTCGTGTACATGCACGCACTAACACACGCAAGCAGACATATACTCACATACTCAGTAGGTACTATTATCAATGCATACGGGCGCGGTCGCACCGCTACGCTCGGACGCACGGCGTTTTCATACAAATGTACTTTGAATTATATGACAGCGCCGCGTGTCCATACATCGCAGTGGGCTTGCGTCTTGCGACACACGTTTAACTAATATACTAAGGCACGCAACACACACGCACAGATAAACGCACATACACAATATACAAACATACACCTTTTTCTTCGTCGTCGACAACATACTCACTCACTTTTCTCACTACGCGAAACCAATACAACATCGACACAACATAATGTTGTGACAACTCCAACCGCCATACTAATGTAAGCTGTGTTAGTGTTGTGTTGTCCTCGTGTCTGAGAAAACGGCGCATACATTAGTATGGCGGTTGGAGTTGTCACAACATTATGTTGTTGGTATCGCGTACTGAGAAAACGCCCTGCCCCTGCTAACAGTGTGCGCATTATGTGTAGATGCGTCCAGCCGTGCGCGGCGCGCGCGCTGGGCGAGCACTGCCAGCTGTGCGCGCCCGGCCACTGGGGCTCGCCGCTCAACGGGGGCGTGTGCCAGCGTACGTACACACACCTTACTTTATTTTTAACATCTATTATATTTTTTACTCCCGTTCTCTTAAGTAAACCGCCACCATTATTCTGCATTGGTTGGCTGGTAGAGAATGTGATGTTAGCAATTAGGGAGTTATATGACGGCACCGCTATCATTAGAAACCAAAGCTTAAGTAGTGACGAGATCTATACGCTAAATACGCAGTGTTTTCCCTGCATGTCTCTAAAAGGGAGTCTTGTGTGAGCGAAAACGATTCGCGGCGTGACAGTCAATAGAGCGAACGACATCATCGTATTCGCATGTCACCTCTTAAAACGTCGCATACGTTTATTAACCCCCGACGCAAAAAGAGGGGTGTTATAAGTTTGACGTGTCTGTGTGTGTGTGTGTATCTGTCTGTCTGTGGCATCATAGCTCCCGAACGGATGAACCGATTCCAATTTAGTTTTTTTGTATTAAAGGGGACTTACGTGCGAGTGTTCTTAGAAATGTTTGATGAAAATCGGTTGACCCGTTTAAAAGTTATGGGGGTTTGAAAGTAATTGTGTTGGGGTTTTTTTAATTAAATGTTTTTTTAAATCATCTTGTTACACTGGTTTTCCTTAAATTAATGAATATTATGACTAAAAAAACTTTTAATATATTTTTCAGCGTGTGAATGTAACGCGCAAGCGGTGTCCTGCGCGGCGGACACGGGGCGATGTTTCTGCAGCACCAAGGGGCTCGCCGGCGACAGGTGTGACAAGTGTGACAACACGAACCATTACCACGCCGACGTGTATAACAAGGGGGCTTGTTATTGTGAGTATAATATACATATATTCATTTGTTTTTTTAATATTTACAATAATATATACCGATAGTCGTGAGTGGGAATGGTCTGATCCAACATCTAAAGAGGCTTTCGCTCGAAGGTTGGATCAAGAGGCAGATACAGAAGGCAGTGATTTTAGATACGGCACGTATCGTGAGGAGGTTCCTGTCTCTGCAGCCCTAACTACCGGTAGTTAGGGCCCTGCCCCGCTACTGGCAGCCTTCTATTTTTTAAGTTTTTATTGTATATTTTGTTTTTATTTTTTATATTGTAACAACTTAAAAAATAAGAAAATAAATGAATATATGAACAATATATTCATACATATTGTGTTGAAAATTAACACTTTATTCTTAGATTTTATACCAGATTCAAAGATTTTATAACATTCATTTTATCTCGTTTATAACATAATTAGATTTTTTAATCTAATACACCACCACCAAACCAGTTGATTTAAAAATAACACACCCTGTATTTCACAACATATTTTTCCTATAGTTTAATTTCTACAAAGAGTATGTGTACAATAAAGAGTTTATACATTTAAATACATTTTACAATAAGCTCTGAGAAAACGAAATCTTCATCGTTTTTTTCTCATACATATTTAATCATACATTAAAAATTAACTATTCATATAACATACCTTTACACATAAAATTATCATTGCAGACGATCTAGCAGTAGACTACCAATTCACGTTCAACCTGTCAAAGAAAGAAGACCGTCACCTGTCCGCCATTAATTTCCGTAACGCGCCTGTCAAAGCTGACGTGGACGCGGACTTCAGCATCACTTGTTCTGCGCACGCGCGCCTCAACCTGACAGTACGAACGCGAGCGCATCCGCTCGAGAGGCCGCTGTTCACAGACCTCAATTGCACCAATTTTAGATACAAGTTAGTACCGTACGTGGGTTTTAATTGTTTTAGTGTGTAGTAATTGTGATGGCCTTATACTAAGTTTCGACACCAATTTTTGGTAGTAGCACATACTTATATACCAAATAAATATGTAATAACCAGAAGACAAGGCAAGACTAGCTATCAAGTATTAGCGCACATACATTCATTCACATTCCCAAACCGAGATAAATTCTACTACCTTCTTATATTTTAAACGTGAAATTTTGTATGTATGTGCACGTAAAACTACTAAACCGATTTAGATAAAATTTGGTACAGACTTTCCTTATATCACATAGGATAGTTTTTATTCGAAAATTTCCACGGGATAAGGTACTGTGTGGGTAACACAGCAGCTAGTATATTATACAACTTAACACACTTTCTTAAATTTCAGATTCGCGAAATCAGAGCACGCGTTCGGCGTTGAAGACAACGTGACACTGACTACGTTTTTCGTCTACGTTTACGACTTCAAACCTCCGCTGTGGATACAGATATCCTTCTCACAATATCCCAAATTAAATCTCCAACAGTTCTTTATAACTTTCTCTAGTTGTTTCCTACTGTTATTGCTCGTCGCTGCTGCCTTGTGGAAGATTAAACAGGCGAGTTTAGATATTTAAAATAACATAACATTCAATCACTCCATCATCTCATTATAGTAACTGACCCCTAAGTTCCAATCTTGTATATAGGGTATCAGAAACTACGCACACATTCATTCACATACACTTTATGTGAACTGTGCTTCTATTTACGACCTCGATGGCAGAGTGGTCACCATGCCGGACTGCCATCCGTGAGGTTGCGGGTTCGATTCCCATGCTGGGTGAATATTTGTGTGAACCACAAATGTTTGTCTCGGTCTGGATGTGTGTGAATGAGTGTGTGCGTAGTTTCTGATACCCTAGATACAAGCTTCGAACTTAGTTAGGAGTCAGTTACTGTAAAGAGATGATGTAGTGAATGATTATGTTATGTATGTTATTTACGGTACTGATACCCTTTATAAATCCCAACCTTTTGATTAAATTATTGTATTTGTTATAGAAATACGACATGTACAGAAGACGGCAACGTTTATTCGTCGAGATGGAGCAGATGGCATCGCGGCCATTCAGTCAGGTCTGCGTCGAGCTAGAGAAGGGGGTCGCAGGTTCGTACCTTGATATCTCTACTAGCAGTACCCTGCGTAGATCCCGCTCCCGTGAGAACACGGGGATAAAATTATACTTAACACCTTCCTCTTGAATCACTATCTATTAAAAGAAACCCCATCAAAATCCGTTGCGTAGTTTCAAAGATGTAAGCATACATAGAAACAGACAGCGGGAAGCGACTGTGTTTTATACTGTGTAGTGATTAGTGGGACTCGATGTGTCCCGCAGTTTCATCGGCGTATTGTGCTTCAAATATATCTGTTCCGGTTCCGGTGACAACGTCACTGTAATCCATAGAGTTAATACACATAGAGCAGGGAAGGCATACGGCTGCCTGTAAGCGGAAACGTCCTATGTTTAGAAAGAGAGAGAAGATCGCGGTCCCCTATTATTGTACAAAAATTTAGGTCGTTAAATGAGAAACCGCGATCGTCTCTCTCTTACTAACCGAGGGACAACTGGAGACCTGGCTCCCCTGCTCTATGTATAATATCTCTATGCTGTAATCGCATCTTTTGGTTGTCAGATGATTGTCAGTTTAATGAAAATGTATACAAATGACATTATAGTCAAATTGACAATAGTATTTTTACGATTTTGGCCACCGGCACAGAAAGGATTATGGCACTATAATTTCACGTGACTTCATTGTTACTAAAGTGTCAATTAGTCGACATGTGTGTGAACTACCTTACTTGTATTGAGTGAGTGTTTACTTACACTCGCCGCTCGCGCTGTCTTTCTTTGACTTCCGCACTCTGCTCGCCACTCGCGGGAGCGTCGGACAGCGACATGACGAGTGGCAGCACGGGTGACGTGTTTACATTCAGTCACTGCCCATTTCCTTGCCCTGTACGACTGAGTTAAACGGGGGGTAACGGAAGCTCCTATTACCTATGATATAACTCAAACGGGACTAACTGACTGACATAGTGATCTATCAACGCACAGTCCAACTCAAAGGTGACTGACTGATATATCAATGATTGCCCAAACCACTGGACGGACGGAAAAATTAGTCACCTATAATAAGTTGGCGCTACCCCCAGGCGTGCCGGCGCCCGGCCCCCCCGCGCCCGTGGCCCTGGAGCCGCTGGCGGGGGGGCGCGCGGCCGTGCTGTCGCTGCTGGTGCGGCTGCCCACGGGCGGCACGGGCCGCGCGCCGCCGCTGGGCGGGCTGGCCGTGGGCTCCGCGCTCGTCACGCTCGGACACCACCACGCCGCCGGCAAGCGCCCGCACCGCCACGACAACCGCCACAGGTACGGACACGTGGACGGACAAGCGCGAGCGTATGGGGACACGCAGGCCGCGCAGGGAATAGCAGGCACGTGCGACGCAGACATGTGTATGTCCTGCTCTCTCTCCGACGTTCCATGCAACACAAATTCTGCTCTGCTCTGCCCTGCGCGGCCTGCGTCGCCTGCGTCTCAACATACGCTCGCGCTAACCGCTTTAAAGTAGACTGACAACCTAGCGCTCGTCACGTCACTCACACATCCCGAATAAAAACACACACACACATATCACACACATTCCAATATACAAACACACACACATACGTGCGAGCTTATCACATAACACGCACAAACAGACTCCACCCGCCAACAAACTATTACACAATTTGACGGGTGTTAATGTATAATTTATTACTCTGTAGCTTTTCTGAATAATTTAAAAACATACAAATGCTCATACAAAAACACATAGATTTTCACAAAACTCCCACCTATAAAATAACTTCATATAACAAATACAAACACACACACATACATATTTAAATGAACACACACACAGTCATATCCGTGCACGCGCACACACGCGCAAACATACACTCATACACACTAAAATACACTGAGGGCCTATTTCACGATCACCAAGTAAAGTGAGCCTTGTCTGTTTTTACTTTATATCAAGTGAAAAGGACAAAACTTGTGAGTATCTACTCGGAACTTATCTTGCTCGTAAAATAGGCCCTAAGTATATCTTTACACGACAATTTAGTTTTGATTGTTGCATAATTTACAGATCTTAATCGCGTATAACATAATTATTATTTACCTCGACGTTTCGACCGGCTTACACCGATCGTGGTCATGAGAAGACTTTAAAATAAGACCTGTAAATTATGCAACAATAAATTCCGATCGCGAAAGTTTAAAAAGTGAATTTAGTTTTGTATTCGAAAATAAAGTCAACCGTAATCTTTCTCGATACCTAAAAATTTATTTAACATTTTTTTTTTTATTGTTTTCAGAATGTAACCGCTGTAAATATGAATATTAAGTATATGTGTATTGTAAATATTGGTCAGTATAGTGCGTTGCTCAAAGTGTTCCATGAAATAATACTCAGAGGATAATAGGTTTTATCGGGTACAGTCTCACTGCGTTATTCGAAAATGTATTTTAAAGTCATTGAAATAAAGTTTATAATTGAATAGCAAAAAGTATAACGTTATTTCTATCATCAACGGATTATAGAATCTAAAACCTCGTATTAAAGTCCAATTTTGTAAAACAAATCAAGCTACTTAAATAATTTGAAAAGTATATCTATCTCTCTCAGATATACTAAATTTGATACGTAAGAAAGAACAAAATACCGTTACGAATAGTGTTGTGAGACTACCGCAATAGACTAACAAGAGTTCCGTACACTAAACGAATATTTCGAATAAACTTTATGTATAGGTCATGATAGGAAAAGGTCGTCAGTTTTCAAATAGATTACACAATCTTTTCTGTGCCGGTGACAGCCATGAAGTTGTAGGTAAAATTGGAGTCCACACTTCGAATACCTACTTGAAGCATAACCTATGTATCACTATCGTGCTCTCTGTGGGCAGGCTGTCTCTTTCTAACTAAGGTAACCTCTAGAAAGAGAGTCCACGCTAAAAAGAGAGATCGGCCCACAAAGACGTAGGTATTTGCCTCAAGCTGTTGTTCTAAGTGTGGGCTCCATTTTTACCTACAACTTCATGGTGACAGCGTCGCTGTAATCGCATCTTTTGGTTGTCAGTTTATTGAAAATGTATCCAAATGACATTAGAGTCTAAATGACAATAGGAGCTTCCAATTTTAGCCGCCGGCACAGAAAATATTGTGACTCAATACAGTGCTATAATCTGTTCTGAGCCGGTGGCCAAAATTGGAAGCTACTATTGTCATTTTGACTTTAATGTCATTCCTATACATTTTCATTACACTGACAATCATATGACAACCAAAAGATGCGATTACAGCGACGCTGTCACCGGCACAGATATATCTGTGGCACTATACAGATTATTATAGCTCAATTCTGAGCAAACGAAAATAGATCTTAATGTGACGAACCTTTTCTCACCATGACTATATTTGAAAATAAGATCGAATATCAATAATGTTTGGCAGCTGATGAAATTAATTATTTTGGCAGCCGATTGTAATGGATTTTGTGATTTGATTTCAAAGTGTGCGAACTCTTTAACGTTTGTAAACAATAGAATGAATTTAATTATTATATTATAAGAAATACAGTGTTGTTTACGTCATATTATCAAAACTTGTAAAAATATTTTATTATTAAACGAAACGTACGTCATTGTTTATTATTAATTTCTTTATACAGGTTGTTTGTACGTACCGATAGGTCGAATCCGAGGTAGGAAACTAGTCGAGAGATTCCACTTATCGGTACGTACATACAACCCGTATAAAGAAATTGTAGAAATATGTCCGTATTATCTTCTTATAACTGTATCTATGTTTAAAGCTGTAAAAAAGTCGTGTAGAGAGATATCTAGGTATCAAAAGATATATTTAGCTTTTATATTGCCACAAGTGAAATAATTTTTGAAATCGATTCCGTAATTTTTAACAAACTTCTCAAACAAACAATCAAATATTCCTTCTTTATAATATTTGTATAATTTAAAAATCGTATTAATGACGTAATCAATACTGTATTATTATAATATAATAAATGAAATAAATGAATGTTAATTTTGTATAAAATAATAATTGATATTATAAATATATGATCTTTATATAGTATTAGATATAACTTCCGTGTTTATGTGGCCAAATAAATAAAAAATAACCTTTTTAAATATGTAAATCCTTGGAACAAATACAATTTATTTATTAATTAAATAAATAATAAAATTAAAAGTTGTGTATAGGCCTAAAAACTTTTTCAACACATGAAAACTAGATTAGACCTAGTTTATTAAACATAGGTCTTAATCGCATATGGAAATAACTATCAGCGCCCCGCGGTTATTTTATTATATTTATTTATATATATTATACCCACATAGTTCCCGATCCCGTGGGAATTTCGGGATAAAACATAGCATATCTCGTTCTCCGAATCATAAGCTACCCCTATACCAAATTCAAGTCAATTGGTTTAGTAGTTTAGCCGTGAAAAGGTAACAGACAGAGTTACTTTCGTATTTATAATATTAGTAAGGATTTAAAATGATTTCCTCATGTTTTAGTTAACTAAGAATTGTCCTATAAAATCATACCGCAGACCAATTTAAACTGCAAATCAATTGGTCAATGACTGCACAAACCACTAAGGTTTTTATAAATTCATCCCTCAATAGGGTGAAATTGGGGATGAAAGATTATCATCAGATTACTTATATCTAAATTTTGTGATCGTTTATTGTATTCATTGCTCGTGATACCTTACCGTAATTATGATTAAATCAGTTCTTTCGTAGTTCATTCCTCAAGGGGTAAAATAGGGGAGGAAATTTTCATCATTTGACATGATATGGTCATAATTTTAATACAAATTATATAAATATTTATATAAATATTTATTTAAATAATTAAATTGTATTAGTTCCAAGGTGACTGCACTGTTATGTCACAGGCATGTTAGTGAAAATAGTCAGTTTTATAAACATCTAGTTCGTTGGTCAATTTTTTATATAAATGAATTTGTAATCTGTGAAATGTTTTAAAATTGTTGACTTTCAATGAAATTGTTACAGCTTTTTTGAAGGTTTAAAGGATATAATATTATTGGGTTTTAAAACTAGTATTTCTCTTTATTTTCTAACGTTATGATAAAGTAAAGAAAAAAAATCAGCTGTCTGGTTATCACCGTTCTTGAGATACAGCCTGGTGACAGACGGATAGACGGACAGCGAAGTCTCAGTAATAGGGTCCCGTTTTTACCCTTCGGGTACGGAACCCTAAAAACAGGATAAATACTCGCTTTAAAGCCTAATAATAATATATTCTAATCGTGAAATTTAAAAAAAAATGTAGTATACAAAGTTTTTTGACACTAGATCGGCGCCATTTTGGTTTGCAATGACTTAATTTATCTTGGATTAGAAACAGTGGCAGTAGTGACATTAACAGAAGTGACAAATAGTAAACTCACGTGACAGATAACGTCATTAAAATCCAATTTAGCGACATCTGGTGTTTTTTATCCTCAAAAACTTGTTAACCGACTTCAAAAATAGCAAGTTCACAATTTGACTGTAATTTGATGTGTACGTCATGTTATTGTTAAAAATAGATCGATTTTGATGATTATTTTTTTCAATAGTTTTTATATTTGGAGTCGGATATTGGTTCTTTTTACAATAGGGATGTCGACTGGGTAAACAAAATGAAATTCTAATTAGTCCGTCAGATAGATTTCGAAAAAATATTAAAACACGTATTTTTTGTTTAATCAAATTAATAAAACTGACTTAGTTATAACGCATAAAGTGCAGGAGTTGGGGCTTGTGAGATAATTCTTGGTAAAAAATGTACGTAGCTGTGACGTCACACGAGTATCAAAAAAGAGAAAATACGTGTCCAATATTTTTGCGAAATTTATCTGACGGACTAATTAGATTTTTTTAGTCGACTTTTCCCTATTCTTTTCCCTTTTTCCCTAACTTAAAATAACAAAAACCTATTTATATCACACAACATCACAATGTTTTAGTATAAATTTTACAAATAGACATTTTAAATTTAATTTTATGTACGTAATCCTCATGACATGAAGCTTTGCTAACTTGACTTGAAAATAAATAAAATATAAATATATAATACGCTTTAAAGAGTGCGAGAACTCGTGTTAGGGATACCATTATATTATTATTTTGCTAGTATATTGCTAGTCGTAAAACGTGCTGCTATTTAACATTGCGTATGTAATAAATAAGAATGTATATAGCTTTATACGGACTTTATAAAGATATTTCATTACGACTGAAAAAAACATGTAAATGGTGTATAAAGATTCTTTTTGTATGAAAGCATTTAATTGGCGTGTTTGTTGTATCGAATCGAATTCGAATTTTGAGTTTTTTTTTTAGTTTTTTTTTTCGATTATTTTGACAATTTTGATTCGATTCAACACTTACGTTGTAGTGTACACGTAGGTTTATAGTTAGGTAAAAATATGAAAAAAGTATTTTATGAAAATATATTTAATTATTAACTAGTTATGCCTCGCGGTTTTATTTGCGTTAATGTTTTTTTACCTGAATTAAAAGAGCCTTATCATAATCAGCAATAATAAAGTTATCCTTGTTGGATAAACTAACAAACAACGCATTTATAATATTAATAAAAATATCAATTTAGGAAATGTTTCGTAGTGTTTAAGCTTCTTTTCGCATACAAAATGTTTATTTTTTGTATTTAGATTGTACTGCCATTAACTTTTGTTATTATTGTAACATTCGTCCTTATATCCAAGCCTTTAAGGGTGATTTTCCATTGAAGCAAAGCAGATTAAGACCAATCTTAATTATGTGCCAACTATCATTTGTAAGTGAGTGAGACTTTGAGTTATTTCAGTATAACTTTTGTATTTTGGGATAAAAATGTGAAGTAAAAATGTATGGTATCGGTCTGTAAGATACAATTGCAAGCCAAAGGTCTGATGATATTAGTACATCCATCCACGGCTAGATATTATAAACAGGGTGACCCAAATAGAACGGCCAGTGGGGGGGAAGTATAAAACTTTAAGAGATATAAAGATCAGATGACATGGCTCCTAGGAACAGATCTGTGTATCTCTTATAGTTTCAGACTTCCACCCTCTGACCGTTCTATTTGGGCCATTCTGTATTAAGCTACGCTTCGATAGAGTTTCACCCAAATCGATACGGTGCAAATATTCGATATATCACGATATATCTATCTTATGGCAGTTTGCTTAATAAATATAATAAACAACTTAAAAGTTGTTTGAAAGACAACAAAATCACTATAATAGATGGTTTATTGAGAAATAATGAAAAAGTGTTTCAAAATACAGAAATAATCTGTTAGACAGTCAAAATAAGTCGATCAATTGAAATTATTATCTTTTATCTGGTAGATAAGCCTGCTGAATTAGCAAAAGTAAGTGCCTCTTTCACGGGCTTCAAGTAAAGTTCCGAGTAAGGTACTCACCAATTAAACTGAGTTTCTTTCTTACTTTATATCAAGTGACAAAGACAAAACTTGTGAGTAGCTATCCGATATTCTATCAGTAACTGGTGAAAAAGACCTTAAGTGAACCATCTTGGATAGGTATATTGGCTTAGATTAAATATTAACCTGTATCAGGCAATGGATTAACCTTTACCGAAGGACAAAATTAATAATGTTAAAATAAATTAATAATTTAGACAGATCGCGGTGATCTTTAAGACTTTTCCACTTAGATGTATTCTATCATTTATTTATTTTGTGTGAATGAATTTTGCGATAACTTTTTGTACTAAAACTGGTCGTTTTAACAAATGACTGGTTTCGTAGTTGTTCAACTACATTGGCAGTTTTAAATGTTTTTTTTTAAATAAATTCACTATCTTGAAATTCGTTAACGTTTAAGAGTAATTATTTATTATTTTTATGAGATTTAATTTTTACAATGTATTCCTTAAGTGCTCGACTCATAAACAGCCAAAGCAAGGTTAGGCGATTTTTCGCTTCGCTTCCTTTTTCGCACAGTAAGTGAAGCACCTAAACCAATTATAAATAGTTATAAAAAACATCTGTACCAAATACTTGAATTGGTCCGATTATATGATGTAAATAACTGCTATGTTATAAAAAAGATTTATTTTTATTTTCCCGTTATTTCGACAGTATTGCTATTTTTTTTTCGAACCTTTAACCCATGTCTATTTGGGGTTGGTTTCGATTACAAATAAATAATTATTCGATGGGATACATTGTATAGAATATTGTTTTTATATACCTATTGAAATAAGTATAAAGTGAATTTATCATTTAAGTATAGGCAGCTTTCCGCAAAAGAACTTTTCAGTTTATATTAAACCACCTTTTGAAGGCTTTAACTCTCCGTAACGATTGCCGTTGATGTTAGTACGACAATTGCCGATGGAGTTAGTACGACATCTATCGATGATGTTAGTACGACAACCGTGATTTAAAGTGCATGGAAACGCTCATGCAATTAGAAGGCACTTCGTAAATGACCCTTATATTATTTAAGCTACAGTGATTGTATAAACCAGGCCTCATATCGAAGCAATAAATTATTTTACTTCCAATATTCAATCCTAATCCATGAGATTAAGATTGAAGATTGATTTCATTCATGTTTTTTTGACGTTAGGTTGCCAATAATAGCTAAACGTCACAAACATTTTATGAAAGCAATCTTCAATCGTATGGACTAGAATTGAATATTAATATTGGGCGTTAGGCAATAAATGTTTCCAAACAACAATTTATCCTACATTTACTATGAAGCAAATGTGTATTGAGTCACAATCTTTTCTGTGTCGGCGGCCAAAATTGGAAGCTCCTATTGTCATTTTGACTCTAATGTCATTTGGATACATTTTCATTAAACTGCCAAAAGATGCGATTACAGTGACGCTGTCACCGGCACAGAAAATATTGTGACTCATATAGGTAAATGGATAGGGGCAATAATTGTTGTTCAAAACATTTGGTTGCGAACATTTTTTGCTTCGATGTGCAGCCTAGTTATTTTTATATTATGTTATGTTTACATATACCGTTATAAATAATTATTATATACCTACTTAATTGTTGTTTTGTATCCACAAAATCTAGTTTAAACGAGCGAATGTGTGTATTGTGTACATAAGTATAATTGAATACTAAAAACATAAATTATTGGATTTCGTAATAAAATATAAATATTTTGATCTGCATTTTGTTTTTTTTATTCCTTTTACCGACCTGTTACGACTTGCACTGTCCTATTTGTACAATGATACTTTTACTCGCGTAAATCGGGAGTTCGACATAAAAGTATCCCAGTGGTATTCTATGTGTTATACCTGGTTATAAGAAACGAGTGTGTGCGTAGTTTCTGATAACCTAGATACAAGTGACAAACTTAGGGGTAGGTTACTATAATGAGATGATGGAGTTATGTTATTTTATGTATGTTATATATGCTTGGCATGTTCATTTAATATATATAATTTTATTTAAAGTTTTGTAAAGTCAGTAAGTACTCTACGCCAGGAATAGAACAAGTAGGTTTTACAGAAAGTCTATTCGTAGAATTATGTAGCATCAGCCGCTATTCGTAGCATCAGTCGCTATTCGTAGCATCAGCCGCTATTCGTAGCATCAGTCGCTATTCGTAGCATCAGTCACTGTTCATAGCATCAGTCGTGGCAAGTAGCATAATGAAGCATCAGCCGCTATTCGTAGCATCAGTCGCTATTCGTAGCATCAGTCGCTATTCGCACAACAGTCGTGAGTAGCAAGTCGTGATACGTAACAACAGTCGTGATACATAGCATCAGTCGTGATACGTAGCATCAGCCGTGATACGTAGCATCAGTCGCGATACGTAGCAACAGTCGTAATACGTAGCATCAGTCGTGATACGTAGCATCACTCGTGATACGAAGCATCAGTCGTGATACGTAGCATCAGTCGTGATACGTAGCATGAGTCGTGATACGTAGCAACGGCCGTGATACGTAGCATCAGTCGTGATACGTAGCAACAGTCATGATACGTAGCATCAGCCGTGATACGTAGCATCAGACGTGATACGTAGCATCAGCCGTGATACGTAGCATCAGCCGTGATACGTAGCATCAGTCGTGATACGTAGCAACAGTCATGATACGTAGCATCAGTCGTGATACGTAGCATCAGTCGTGATACGTGGCAACGGCCGTGATACGTAACATCAGTCGTGATACGTAGCAACAGTCGTGATACGTAGCATCAGTCGTGATACGTAGCAACAGTCGTGATACGTAGCATCAGCGTGATATGTAGCATCAGACGTGATACGTAGCATCAGTCGTGATACGTAGCAACAGTCGTGATACGTAGCATCAGTCGTGATACGTAGCATCAGTCGTGATACGTAGCAACGGCCGTGATACGTAGCATCAGACGTGATACGCAGCATCAGTCGTGATACGTAGCAACAGTCGTGATACGTAGCATCAGCCGTGATATGTAGCATCAGCCGTGATATGTAGCATCAGACGTGATACGTATCATCAGTCGTGATACGTAGCAACAGTCGTGATACGTAGCAACAGTCGTGATACGTAGCAACAGTCGTGATACGTAGCAACAGTCGTGATACGTAGCATCAGTCGTGATACGTAGCATCAGTCGTGAAACGTAGCATCAGTCGTGATACGTAGCATCAGACGTGATACGCAGCATCAGTCGTGATACGTAGCAACAGTCGTGATACGTAGCATCAGCCGTGATATGTAGCATCAGCCGTGATACGCAGCATCAGTCGTGATACGTAGCAACAGTCGTGATACGTAGCATCAGCCGTGATATGTAGCATCAGCCGTGATATGTAGCATCAGACGTGATACGTATCATCAGTCGTGATACGTAGCAACAGTCGTGATACGTAGCAACAGTCGTGATACGTAGCAACAGTCGTGATACGTAGCATCAGTCGTGATACGTAGCAACAGTCGTGATACGTAGCATCAGTCGTGATACGTAGCATCAGTCGTGATACGTAGCAACGGCCGTGATACGTAGCATCAGACGTGATACGCAGCATCAGTCGTGATACGTAGCAACAGTCGTGATACGTAGCATCAGTCGTGATACGTAGCAACAGTCGTGATACGTAGCAACAGTCGTGATACGTAGCAACAGTCGTGATACGTAGCAACAGTCGTGATACGTAGCAACAGTCGTGATACGTAGCATCAGTCGTGATACGTAGCAACAGTCGTGATACGTAGCATCAGTCGTGATACGTAGCATCAGTCGTGATACGTAGCAACGGCCGTGATACGTAGCATCAGACGTGATACGCAGCATCAGTCGTGATACGTAGCAACAGTCGTGATACGTAGCATCAGTCGTGATACGTAGCAACAGTCGTGATACGTAGCATCAGCGTGATATGTAGCATCAGACGTGATACGTAGCATCAGTCGTGATACGTAGCAACAGTCGTGATACGTAGCATCAGTCGTGAAACGTAGCATCAGTCGTGATACGTAGCATCAGACGTGATACGCAGCATCAGTCGTGATACGTAGCAACAGTCGTGATACGTAGCATCAGCCGTGATATGTAGCATCAGCCGTGATACGTAGCATCAGCGTGATACGTAGCATCAGCCGTGATACGTAGCATCAGTCGTGATACGTAGCAACAGTCGTGATACGTAGCAACAGTCATGATACGTAGCATCAGTCGTGATACGTAGCATCAGTCGTGATACGTGGCATCAGACGTGATACGCAGCATCAGTCGTGATACGTAGCAACAGTCGTGATACGTAGCATCAGCCGTGATATGTAGCATCAGCCGTGATATGTAGCATCAGACGTGATACGTATCATCAGTCGTGATACGTAGCAACAGTCGTGATACGTAGCAACAGTCGTGATACGTAGCAACAGTCGTGATACGTAGCATCAGTCGTGATACGTAGCATCAGTCGTGATACGTAGCATCAGACGTGATACGCAGCATCAGTCGTGATACGTAGCAACAGTCGTGATACGTAGCATCAGCCGTGATATGTAGCATCAGCCGTGATACGCAGCATCAGTCGTGATACGTAGCAACAGTCGTGATACGTAGCATCAGCCGTGATATGTAACATCAGCCGTGATATGTAGCATCAGACGTGATACGTATCATCAGTCGTGATACGTAGCAACAGTCGTGATACGTAGCAACAGTCGTGATACGTAGCAACAGTCGTGATACGTAGCATCAGTCGTGATACGTAGCAACAGTCGTGATACGTAGCATCAGTCGTGATACGTAGCATCAGTCGTGATACGTAGCAACGGCCGTGATACGTAGCATCAGACGTGATACGCAGCATCAGTCGTGATACGTAGCAACAGTCGTGATACGTAGCATCAGTCGTGATACGTAGCAACAGTCGTGATACGTAGCAACAGTCGTGATACGTAGCAACAGTCGTGATACGTAGCAACAGTCGTGATACGTAGCAACAGTCGTGATACGTAGCAACAGTCGTGATACGTAGCATCAGTCGTGATACGTAGCAACAGTCGTGATACGTAGCATCAGTCGTGATACGTAGCATCAGTCGTGATACGTAGCAACGGCCGTGATACGTAGCATCAGACGTGATACGCAGCATCAGTCGTGATACGTAGCAACAGTCGTGATACGTAGCATCAGTCGTGATACGTAGCAACAGTCGTGATACGTAGCATCAGCGTGATATGTAGCATCAGACGTGATACGTAGCATCAGTCGTGATACGTAGCAACAGTCGTGATACGTAGCATCAGTCGTGAAACGTAGCATCAGTCGTGATACGTAGCATCAGACGTGATACGCAGCATCAGTCGTGATACGTAGCAACAGTCGTGATACGTAGCATCAGCCGTGATATGTAGCATCAGCCGTGATACGTAGCATCAGCGTGATATGTAGCATCAGACGTGATACGTAGCATCAGTCGTGATACGTAGCAACAGTCGTGATACGTAGCATCAGTCGTGATACGTAGCATCAGTCGTGATACGTAGCATCAGCCGTGATACGTAGCATCAGACGTGATACGCAGCATCAGTCGTGATACGTAGCAACAGTCGTGATACGTAGCATCAGCCGTGATATGTAGCATCAGCCGTGATACGTAGCATCAGCCGTGATATGTAGCATCAGCCGTGATACGTAGCATCAGCCGTGATACGTAGCATCAGCCGTGATACGTAGCATCAGTCGTGATACGTAGCAACAGTCGTGATACGTAGCATCAGTCGTGATACGTAGCATCAGTCGTGATACGTAGCATCAGTCGTGATACGTGGCAACGGCCGTGATACGTAACATCAGTCGTGATACGTAGCAACAGTCGTGATACGTAGCATCAGTCGTGATACGTAGCAACAGTCGTGATACGTAGCATCAGCGTGATATGAAGCATCAGACGTGATACGTAGCATCAGTCGTGATACGTAGCAACAGTCGTGATACGTAGCATCAGTCGTGATACGTAGCATCAGTCGTGATACGTAGCAACGGCCGTGATACGTAGCATCAGACGTGATACGCAGCATCAGTCGTGATACGTAGCAACAGTCGTGATACGTAGCATCAGCCGTGATATGTAGCATCAGCCGTGATATGTAGCATCAGACGTGATACGTATCATCAGTCGTGATACGTAGCAAAAGTCGTGATACGTAGCAACAGCGTGATACGTAGCAACAGTCGTGATACGTAGCATCAGCCGTGATATGTAGCATCAGCCGTGATACGTAGCATCAGCGTGATATGTAGCATCAGACGTGATACGTAGCATCAGTCGTGATACGTAGCAACAGTCGTGATACGTAGCATCAGTCGTGATACGTAGCATCAGTCGTGATACGTAGCATCAGCCGTGATACGTAGCATCAGACGTGATACGCAGCATCAGTCGTGATACGTAGCAACAGTCGTGATACGTAGCATCAGCCGTGATATGTAGCATCAGCCGTGATACGTAGCATCAGCCGTGATACGTAGCATCAGCCGTGATACGTAGCATCAGTCGTGATACGTAGCAACAGTCGTGATACGTAGCAACAGTCATGATACGTAGCAACAGTCGTGATACGTAGCATCAGCCGTGATATGTAGCATCAGCCGTGATATGTAGCATCAGACGTGATACGTATCATCAGTCGTGATACGTAGCAACAGTCGTGATACGTAGCAACAGTCGTGATACGTAGCAATAGTCGTGATACGTAGCATCAGTCGTGATACGTAGCATCAGTCGTGATACGTAGCATCAGTCGTGAAACGTAGCATCAGTCGTGATACGTAGCATCAGACGTGATACGCAGCATCAGTCGTGATACGTAGCAACAGTCGTGATACGTAGCATCAGCCGTGATATGTAGCATCAGCCGTGATACGCAGCATCAGTCGTGATACGTAGCAACAGTCGTGATACGTAGCATCAGCCGTGATATGTAGCATCAGCCGTGATATGTAGCATCAGACGTGATACGTATCATCAGTCGTGATACGTAGCAACAGTCGTGATACGTAGCAACAGTCGTGATACGTAGCAACAGTCGTGATACGTAGCATCAGTCGTGATACGTAGCAACAGTCGTGATACGTAGCATCAGTCGTGATACGTAGCATCAGTCGTGATACGTAGCAACGGCCGTGATACGTAGCATCAGACGTGATACGCAGCATCAGTCGTGATACGTAGCAACAGTCGTGATACGTAGCATCAGTCGTGATACGTAGCAACAGTCGTGATACGTAGCAACAGTCGTGATACGTAGCAACAGTCGTGATACGTAGCAACAGTCGTGATACGTAGCAACAGTCGTGATACGTAGCATCAGTCGTGATACGTAGCAACAGTCGTGATACGTAGCATCAGTCGTGATACGTAGCATCAGTCGTGATACGTAGCAACGGCCGTGATACGTAGCATCAGACGTGATACGCAGCATCAGTCGTGATACGTAGCAACAGTCGTGATACGTAGCATCAGTCGTGATACGTAGCAACAGTCGTGATACGTAGCATCAGCGTGATATGTAGCATCAGACGTGATACGTAGCATCAGTCGTGATACGTAGCAACAGTCGTGATACGTAGCATCAGTCGTGAAACGTAGCATCAGTCGTGATACGTAGCATCAGACGTGATACGCAGCATCAGTCGTGATACGTAGCAACAGTCGTGATACGTAGCATCAGCCGTGATATGTAGCATCAGCCGTGATACGTAGCATCAGCGTGATATGTAGCATCAGACGTGATACGTAGCATCAGTCGTGATACGTAGCAACAGTCGTGATACGTAGCATCAGACGTGATACGTAGCATCAGTCGTGACAGTAGCATCAGTCATGATACGTAGCAACAGTCGTGATACGTAGCATCAGTCGTGATACGTAGCATCAGTCGTGATACGTAGCAACGGCCGTGATACGTAGCATCAGTCGTGATACGTAGCAACAGTCGTGATACGTAGCATCAGTCGTGATACGTAGCAACAGTCGTGATAAGTAACAACAGCCGTGATACGTAGCATCAGACGTGATACGTAGCATCAGCCGTGATACGTAGCAGCAGTTGTGATACGTAGCATCAGTCATGATACGTAGCAACAGCCGTGATACGTAGCATCAATCGTGATACGTAGCATCAGTCGTGATACGTAGCAACAGTCGTGATACGTAGCATCAGCCGTGATATGTAGCATCAGCCGTGATATGTAGCATCAGACGTGATACGTATCATCAGTCGTGATACGTAGCAACAGTCGTGATACGTAGCAACAGTCGTGATACGTAGCAATAGTCGTGATACGTAGCATCAGTCGTGATACGTAGCATCAGTCGTGATACGTAGCATCAGTCGTGAAACGTAGCATCAGTCGTGATACGTAGCATCAGACGTGATACGCAGCATCAGTCGTGATACGTAGCAACAGTCGTGATACGTAGCATCAGCCGTGATATGTAGCATCAGCCGTGATACGCAGCATCAGTCGTGATACGTAGCAACAGTCGTGATACGTAGCATCAGCCGTGATATGTAGCATCAGCCGTGATATGTAGCATCAGACGTGATACGTATCATCAGTCGTGATACGTAGCAACAGTCGTGATACGTAGCAACAGTCGTGATACGTAGCAACAGTCGTGATACGTAGCATCAGTCGTGATACGTAGCAACAGTCGTGATACGTAGCATCAGTCGTGATACGTAGCATCAGTCGTGATACGTAGCAACGGCCGTGATACGTAGCATCAGACGTGATACGCAGCATCAGTCGTGATACGTAGCAACAGTCGTGATACGTAGCATCAGTCGTGATACGTAGCAACAGTCGTGATACGTAGCAACAGTCGTGATACGTAGCAACAGTCGTGATACGTAGCAACAGTCGTGATACGTAGCAACAGTCGTGATACGTAGCATCAGCCGTGATATGTAGCATCAGCCGTGATATGTAGCATCAGACGTGATACGTATCATCAGTCGTGATACGTAGCAACAGTCGTGATACGTAGCAACAGTCGTGATACGTAGCAATAGTCGTGATACGTAGCATCAGTCGTGATACGTAGCATCAGTCGTGATACGTAGCATCAGTCGTGAAACGTAGCATCAGTCGTGATACGTAGCATCAGACGTGATACGCAGCATCAGTCGTGATACGTAGCAACAGTCGTGATACGTAGCATCAGCCGTGATATGTAGCATCAGCCGTGATACGCAGCATCAGTCGTGATACGTAGCAACAGTCGTGATACGTAGCATCAGCCGTGATATGTAGCATCAGCCGTGATATGTAGCATCAGACGTGATACGTATCATCAGTCGTGATACGTAGCAACAGTCGTGATACGTAGCAACAGTCGTGATACGTAGCAACAGTCGTGATACGTAGCATCAGTCGTGATACGTAGCAACAGTCGTGATACGTAGCATCAGTCGTGATACGTAGCATCAGTCGTGATACGTAGCAACGGCCGTGATACGTAGCATCAGACGTGATACGCAGCATCAGTCGTGATACGTAGCAACAGTCGTGATACGTAGCATCAGTCGTGATACGTAGCAACAGTCGTGATACGTAGCAACAGTCGTGATACGTAGCAACAGTCGTGATACGTAGCAACAGTCGTGATACGTAGCATCAGTCGTGATACGTAGCAACAGTCGTGATACGTAGCATCAGTCGTGATACGTAGCATCAGTCGTGATACGTAGCAACGGCCGTGATACGTAGCATCAGACGTGATACGCAGCATCAGTCGTGATACGTAGCAACAGTCGTGATACGTAGCATCAGTCGTGATACGTAGCAACAGTCGTGATACGTAGCATCAGCGTGATATGTAGCATCAGACGTGATACGTAGCATCAGTCGTGATACGTAGCAACAGTCGTGATACGTAGCATCAGTCGTGAAACGTAGCATCAGTCGTGATACGTAGCATCAGACGTGATACGCAGCATCAGTCGTGATACGTAGCAACAGTCGTGATACGTAGCATCAGCCGTGATATGTAGCATCAGCCGTGATACGTAGCATCAGCGTGATATGTAGCATCAGACGTGAAACGTAGCATCAGTCGTGATACGTAGCATCAGACGTGATACGCAGCATCAGTCGTGATACGTAGCAACAGTCGTGATACGTAGCATCAGCCGTGATATGTAGCATCAGCCGTGATACGTAGCATCAGCGTGATATGTAGCATCAGACGTGATACGTAGCATCAGTCGTGATACGTAGCAACAGTCGTGATACGTAGCATCAGACGTGATACGTAGCATCAGTCGTGACAGTAGCATCAGTCATGATACGTAGCAACAGTCGTGATACGTAGCATCAGTCGTGATACGTAGCAACGGCCGTGATACGTAGCATCAGTCGTGATACGTAGCAACAGTCGTGATACGTAGCATCAGTCGTGATACGTAGCAACAGTCGTGATAAGTAACAACAGCCGTGATACGTAGCATCAGACGTGATACGTAGCATCAGCCGTGATACGTAGCAGCAGTTGTGATACGTAGCATCAGTCATGATACGTAGCAACAGCCGTGATACGTAGCATCAATCGTGATACGTAGCATCAGTCGTGATATGTAGCATCAGTCGTGATATGTAGCATCAGTCGTGATACGTAGCATCAGCCGTGATACGTTGCATCAGTCGTGATACGTAGCATCAGACGTGATACGTAGCAACAGTCGTGATTTTTCTAAAAATGTGTTTCGCTCGCGCTTTGTACCGATCTATGTTTTTAAGCTTCTGACATTATTTTAGAGCCGTTGTGGAAATATTAAAATGAATTGAAACTTTGTGTTTGTGTTTTTGTACGCGACTCGTTATATACTTAGCGCTATATTATATACTTACTACCTATATACCGGCGTGTGGAGGGTGGCGCGTGTCGGTGACGCGACATTGCACGCGTCACGAGACACCATCACCGTTATTTTATAACTTGGATGTATCTTTGACTTTATTCCTATTTAGAGTATTTTTTACCTGTTTTTTATATGTTTTTATGATCGTAGCTTTATTATTAGTCATACGTTTCAGTATTTCGTTTTCGATTTTTTTTTTTGTATTTTTGAATTAGTTGTTATTTATTTGCAAATATTAATTTTGTATCGACATCGGCACGTTTGGTAATAATTTGAATTGTTTATTGTTTGTTAGTACTTAGTTATGTCATTTTGTATCGCTTTTGTACCAAATATGTGTGTCTGGCGAGCGAGTATGTTCGCGCGGTGTTCCTATTGTTACAGACGCGTCGCTCGCCAGACACGGGACGAGCGGACACTACACACACGGGGAGACATACAGACAGACACACACACGGACAGCGGGAGACAGACAGACATACATGTACATACACACACTCCAGCACACAACACTCATACACACACAGATTCACGCCGAGACACAGACATTACACACGGGGAGACAGACATACAGACACACACACATAGAGATAGACAGAAATACAGTCAGACAGACATACGAACACTGACGGAGAGACACAACACACTCTCACTCTCACTGGGTCACAAGTGAGTGTCACCGGGTGAGAGTCACACCCATAGAAAGACATGCACTGACAGACAGACAGCCAGACACACACACTGTGCCCCGTGAGAGTGTCACCGGGTGAGTGTCCGCTGGTCCCGCGGAGTACACTGTACACATTGTGTCGATAGTGTAACGTAGTGCCCATTGTGTACTGTTGGCGAGTTTAGTTCGTTGTTAGCGGGCGGCGGGCGCGTCTCGCGGCGTAACGCCAGTCTGACCGCGCCACTCACTGACACTGAGTGACTCACTCACTGAGTGACTCACTCACTGAGTGACTCACTCACTGAGGGTAGCTACACACTCGAATACAAGATGGCCGCCGCCGCGACGCGCCGCCCGCGCCCTCTGTAGCTATTGGTTCAATACGACCGTTTTTATATGAATTTTATTATCATTATTATAGTATTTTACTAAATATTAGCCCTTTATTGAATTTGGTTTGTTTTATTTCACCCCTCGTTAGTGTATACCGTGTAATGTAGGTATGTGTGTGTGTGTACTCCTCGCACTGTGTGACGTCACGCGGCCTCTCCCCGCGAGTGACGTCACTCCGACCGCCGGCGTCTCACTCACTCGGTGAGAGACAGCGGAGCGCAGACATCCACCTGGAACGTACAGACACACACATGAGACAATTGAGATTATTACTCAGGTATATTACAATACAAGTGTCAAGGGAGTGCTGGGAATAAACAACATGGGAATGTAAACGTAGATCGGGAAAGTGAGTCAGGTTGAGATATAAATGTCCCTCGTACAGATGTGAAATAGGTCGCAACACATCACTAGAAGGTACACTAGGTTAGGTTAGGTTAGTACTGCGACAACACGACGAGCGAGCCGAGCGAGCGAGCGACACAAATGTCACACAACAATGGTCGACACTCTATGACTTGGAGAGTAGCTATTGTACATGATACACTTGTGGTCTCACATCTGTACGGGGGCGACTAGAACTGGATTGAATTAACCTGATCAGTGACGTCACAGTGCTGCGCTCTCCTCACGCTGACTCGCGGTGAGAGGCTCCCGGCCGTCTCTCTCACTGAGAGAGGACCTGGAATGGGCGGCCACACACGTGAGACATAATATAAGGCAATACAATTTACATTATACAAATTTCATGGATAAACTGGGAATAAACCACATGGGAATTCCCATTCCCATGATGTTTATTTCAGAAATGTGTTTAATAAATCAGCGTTATCACCAAGTTGATTGTGATATAACACTTTGTACTTCACTAGGTAGACCAACGCCTCCCGTAAATGATTCAGGGGTCAGTAGTTTTCGAGATTCACATCTAAAACTAAAGGGTTACTAAAACTGGACTAACTGACCTTATCAGTGACGTCACACCACTCCCCGCGCAGTGAGTGGTCCCGGGTCAGTCTCACTCGGTGAGAGTGGAGCGGCGGCGGTCCTGGAATGTTCGGCCACACACATGAGTTTGTGTTTACTAGATGGGCAAACTGGGAATAAACAACGTGGGAATGGAACGATAGCTCGCGAAAGTGAATTAGGGAGTATGTTATTGATAGACACAATGTAAACTTGTATGTTAATGAATACTAAAACTAGCGGTACTTCCCTTCCTTCGGGCCTGTTCAGGTGGTCACACGCGCAGTGAGTGAGGGGAACCTGTCGGTCTCACTCGATGACAGTGGAGCGGGGGAGACTCTGAAATGTTCGGCCACTCAATGAGAACATGGTTTTACTATTAACTTATGTAACGTGGGAATGGGAAAATATCTGAAATGAGTTGATTGCAATATGAAATTGAAATAGAGTAGGTAGCTTCTAAGTAATATTGAATACTAAAACTGGCTGTACTCCCCTGTCACGTGATCCTTCAGGACTATTCTCCCTCTGTCTCTCTCTCTCTCACGTCGCTCCGTCAGCTAATCACACTCTCGGTGAGTGAGCGGGCCCTGGAATGTTCGGCCACTCAATGAGAACTACTAAATTGTACAAGTTTCAAGGGATATCTGGGAATAAACAGCATGGGAATGGAACGATTACTTGAAAGTTGTTTGTGCTACGAATTGTATCTGGGCAGGTGTCAAGGTATAGCAACAACATTGTACAATACATTTAGGTGATATACAGTTATAGAATACTAAAACTGGTGTCACTCTCCTGCGTCCCTCTGGCGCTGTATCCCTCTCGCTCT
This sequence comes from Timandra comae, assembly GCA_958496195.1. Taxonomy (NCBI): domain Eukaryota; kingdom Metazoa; phylum Arthropoda; class Insecta; order Lepidoptera; family Geometridae; genus Timandra; species Timandra comae. Next base: position 2,421,478 of record OY292376.1, read on the forward strand.
GACGAGGCGCGTCGCTCCGTCACACGCGGTGAGTGAGAGGTCTCGCTCGGTGAGAGAGCGGAGTGGAGACGCGGTCTGGAATGTTCGGCCGTGCATTGAGTGTCACTGTATTACTAGATCGGTGAACTGGGAATAAACAACATGGGAATGCAGATGAATGAGTTGAATTCGTGTTAGGACATACTTACTCTTATTTCAGACACGGGAATACAATGGGTAAGTATATGATTATGAATTTGGTACATGACTAGTCCTTGTGATAAGCATGCAAAATAATAAATAATATAGTAACACTTATATATAAACTTCATGAAATGGCAACTTTAACAATAGAATAGGTAAGTAGATCAAGTAGGTAATTACCTACATAAAATAATAAAGAAAATTATAAAAGTGCAACAACACAAGTAGGTACAAATATAAAAATAGTTAATATAAGTACTTACATTAATTAAAAATATAAACAAATAAAAGTCATGTTGCATAATACATACATAACACATATAATTTTAATATTAAATCAAACAATAGTCATAAAGTCATAACAAATAAATAATTAGACGTGACGTGTAGCATCAGACGTGATACGCAGCATCAGTCGTGATACGTAGCAACAGTCGTGATACGTAGCATCAGCCGTGATATGTAGCATCAGCCGTGATACGTAGCATCAGCCGTGATACGTAGCATCAGCCGTGATACGTAGCATCAGTCGTGATACGTAGCAACAGTCGTGATACGTAGCAACAGTCATGATACGTAGCAACGGCCGTGATACGTAGCATCAGTCGTGATACGTAGCATCAGTCGTGATACGTAGCAACAGCCGTGATACGTAGCATCAGTCGTGATATGTAGCATCAGACGTGATACGTAGCATCAGTCGTGATACGTAGCATCAGTCGTAATACGTAGCAACGGCCGTGATACGTAGCATCAGACGTGATACGTAGCATCAGTCGTGACAGTAGCATCAGTCATGATACGTAGCAACAGTCGTGATACGTAGCATCAGTCGTGATACGTAGCATCAGTCGTGATACGTAGCAACGGCCGTTATACGTAGCATCAGTCGTGATACGTAGCAACAGTCGTGATACGTAGCATCAGTCGTGATACGTAGCAACAGTCGTGATAAGTAACAACAGCCGTGATACGTAGCATCAGACGTGATACGTAGCATCAGCCGTGATACGTAGCAGCAGTCGTGATACGTAGCATCAGTCATGATACGTAGCAACAGCCGTGATACGTAGCATCAATCGTGATACGTAGCATCAGTCGTGATATGTAGCATCAGTCGTGATATGTAGCATCAGTCGTGATACGTAGCATCAGCCGTGATACGTTGCATCAGTCGTGATACGTAGCATCAGACGTGATACGTAGCAACAGCCGTGATACGTAGCGTCAGTCGTGATACGTAGCATCAGTCGTGATACGAAGCATCAGACGTGAAACGTAGCATCAGCGGTGATACGTAGCATCAGTCGTGATAAGTAGCAACAGCCGTGATACGTAGCATCAGTCGTGATACGTAGCATCAGCCGTGATACGTAGCATCAGACGTGATACGTAGCATCAGTCATGATACGTAGCAACAGCCGTGATACGTAGCATCAGTCGTGATATGTAGCATCAGACGTGATACGTAGCATCAGTCGTGATACGTAGCATCAGTCGTAATACGTAGCAACGGCCGTGATCCGTAGCATCAGACGTGATACGTAGCATCAGTCGTGACAGTAGCATCAGTCATGATACGTAGCAACAGTCGTGATACGTGGCAACGGCCGTGATACGTAGCATCAGTCGTGATACGTAGCAACAGTCGTGATACGTAGCATCAGTCGTGATACGTAGCATCAGTCGTGATACGTAGCAACGGCCGTGATACGTAGCATCAGACGTGATACGTAGCAACAGTCGTGATACGTAGCATCAGTCGTGATACGAAGCATCAGACGTGAAACGTAGCATCAGCGGTGATACGTAGCATCAGTCGTGATAAGTAGCAACAGCCGTGATACGTAGCATCAGTCGTGATACGTAGCATCAGCCGTGATACGTAGCATCAGACGTGATACGTAGCATCAGTCGTGATACGTAGCAACAGTCGTGATACGTAGCAACAGCCGTGATACGTAGCAACAGCCATGATACGTAGCAACAGCCATGATACGTAGCATCAGTCGTAATACGTAGCAACGGCCGTGATACGTAGCATCAGACGTGATACGTAGCATCAGTCGTGACAGTAGCATCAGTCGTGATACGTAGCAACAGTCGTGATACGTAGCATCAGTCATGATACGTAGCATCAGTCGTGATACGTAGCAACGGCCGTGATACGTAGCATCAGTCGTGATACGTAGCAACAGTCGTGATACGTAGCATCAGTCGTGATAAGTAACAACAGCCGTGATACGTAGCATCAGACGTGATACGTAGCATCAGCCGTGATACGTAGCATCAGTCGTGATACGTAGCATCAGCCGTGATACGTAGCATCAGACGTGATACGTAGCAACAGTCGTGATACGTAGCATCAGTCGTGATACGAAGCATCAGACGTGAAACGTAGCATCAGCGGTGATACGTAGCATCAGTCGTGATAAGTAGCAACAGCCGTGATACGTAGCATCAGTCGTGATACGTAGCATCAGCCGTGATACGTAGCATCAGACGTGATACGTAGCATCAGTCTTGATACGTAGCAACAGTCGTGATACGTAGCAACAGCCGTGATACGTAGCAACAGCCATGATACGTAGCAACAGCCGTGATACGTAGCATTAGTCGTGATACGTAGCAACAGTCGTGATACGTAGCATCAGTCGTGATAAGTAACAACAGCCGTGATACGTAGCATCAGACGTGATACGTAGCAACGGCCGTGATACGTAGCATCAGTCGTGATACGTAGCAACAGTCGTGATACGTAGCATCAGTCGTGATACGTAGCAACAGTCGTGATAAGTAACAACAGCCATGATACGTAGCATCAGACGTGATACGTAGCATCAGCCGTGATACGTAGCATCAGCGTGATATGTAGCATCAGACGTGATACGTAGCATCAGTCGTGATACGTAGCAACAGTCGTGATACGTAGCATCAGTCGTGATACGTAGCATCAGCCGTGATACGTAGCATCAGTCGTGATACGTAGCATCAGTCATGATACGTAGCAACAGCCGTGATACGTAGCATCAGTCGTGATATGTAGCATCAGACGTGATACGTAGCATCAGTCGTGATACGTAGCATCAGTCGTAATACGTAGCAACGGCCGTGATACGTAGCATCAGACGTGATACGTAGCATCAGTCGTGACAGTAGCATCAGTCATGATACGTAGCAACAGTCGTGATACGTAGCATCAGTCGTGATACGTAGCATCAGTCGTGATACGTAGCAACGGCCGTGATACGTAGCATCAGTCGTGATACGTAGCAACAGTCGTGATACGTAGCATCAGTCGTGATACGTAGCAACAGTCGTGATAAGTAACAACAGCCGTGATACGTAGCATCAGACGTGATACGTAGCATCAGCCGTGATACGTAGCATCAGCGTGATATGTAGCATCAGACGTGATACGTAGCATCAGTCGTGATACGTAGCAACAATCGTGATACGTAGCATCAGTCGTGATACGTAGCATCAGTCGTGATACGTAGCATCAGCCGTGATACGTAGCATCAGACGTGATACGCAGCATCAGTCGTGATACGTAGCAACAGTCGTGATACGTAGCATCAGCCGTGATATGTAGCATCAGACGTGATACGTAGCATCAGTCGTGATACGTAGCATCAGTCGTGATACGTAGCATCAGCCGTGATATGTAGCATCAGACGTGATACGTAGCATCAGTCGTGATACGTAGCATCAGTCGTAATACGTAGCAACGGCCGTGATACGTAGCATCAGACGTGATACGTAGCATCAGTCGTGACAGTAGCATCAGTCATCATACGTAGCAACAGTCGTGATACGTAGCATCAGTCGTGATACGTAGCATCAGTCGTGATACGTAGCAATGGCCGTGATACGTAGCATCAGTCGTGATACGTAGCAACAGTCGTGATACGTAGCATCAGTCGTGATACGTAGCAACAGTCGTGATAAGTAGCATCAGTCGTGATACGTAGCATCAGTCGTGATACGTAGCATCAGCCGTGATACGTAGCATCAGACGTGATACGCAGCATCAGTCGTGATACGTAGCAACAGTCATGATACGTAGCATCAGTCGTGATACGTAGCATCAGTCGTGATACGTGGCAACGGCCGTGATACGTAACATCAGTCGTGACAGTAGCATCAGTCATGATACGTAGCAACAGTCGTGATACGTAGCATCAGTCGTGATACGTAGCATCAGTCGTGATACGTAGCAACGGCCGTGATACGTAGCATCAGTCGTGATACGTAGCAACAGTCGTGATACGTAGCATCAGTCTTGATACGTAGCAACAGTCGTGATAAGTAACAACAGCCGTGATACGTAGCATCAGACGTGATACGTAGCATCAGCCGTGATACGTAGCATCAGCGTGATATGTAGCATCAGACGTGATACGTAGCATCAGTCGTGATACGTAGCAACAGTCGTGATACGTAGCATCAGTCGTGATACGTAGCATCAGCCGTGATACGTAGCATCAGTCGTGATACGTAGCATCAGTCATGATACGTAGCAACAGCCGTGATACGTAGCATCAGTCGTGATATGTAGCATCAGACGTGATACGTAGCATCAGTCGTGATACGTAGCATCAGTCGTAATACGTAGCAACGGCCGTGATACGTAGCATCAGACGTGATACGTAGCATCAGTCGTGACAGTAGCATCAGTCATGATACGTAGCAACAGTCGTGATACGTAGCATCAGTCGTGATACGTAGCATCAGTCGTGATACGTAGCAACGGCCGTGATACGTAGCATCAGTCGTGATACGTAGCAACAGTCATGATACGTAGCATCAGTCGTGATACGTAGCAACAGTCGTGATAAGTAACAACAGCCGTGATACGTAGCATCAGACGTGATACGTAGCATCAGCCGTGATACGTAGCATCAGCGTGATATGTAGCATCAGACGTGATACGTAGCATCAGTCGTGATACGTAGCAACAGTCGTGATACGTAGCATCAGTCGTGATACGTAGCATCAGTCGTGATACGTAGCATCAGCCGTGATACGTAGCATCAGACGTGATACTCAGCATCAGTCGTGATACGTAGCAACAGTCGTGATACGTAGCATCAGCCGTGATATGTAGCATCAGACGTGATACGTAGCATCAGTCGTGATACGTAGCATCAGTCGTAATACGTAGCAACGGCCGTGATACGTAGCATCAGACGTGATACGTAGCATCAGTCGTGACAGTAGCATCAGTCATGATGCGTAGCAACAGCCGTGATACGTAGCGTCAGTCGTGATACGTAGCATCAGTCGTGATACGAAGCATCAGACGTGAAACGTAGCATCAGCGGTGATACGTAGCATCAGTCGTGATAAGTAGCAACAGCCGTGATACGTAGCATCAGTCGTGATACGTAGCATCAGCCGTGATAAGTAGCATCAGACGTGATACATAGCATCAGTCGTGATACGTAGCAACAGTCGTGATACGTAGCAACAGCCGTGATACGTAGCAACAGCCATGATACGTAGCAACAGCCGTGATACGTAGCATCAGTCGTAATACGTAGCAACGGCCGTAATACGTAGCATCAGACGTGATACGTAGCATCAGTCGTGACAGTAGCATCAGTCGTGATACGTAGCAACAGTCGTGATACGTAGCATCAGTCGTGATACGTAGCAACGGCCGTGATACGTAGCATCAGTCGTGATACGTAGCAACAGTCGTGATACGTAGCATCAGTCGTGATAAGTAACAACAGCCGTGATACGTAGCATCAGACGTGATACGTAGCATCAGCCGTGATACGTAGCATCAGTCGTGATACGTAGCATCAGTCATGATACGTAGCAACAGCCGTGATACGTAGCATCAATCGTGATACGTAGCATCAGTCGTGATACGTAGCATCAGTCGTGATACGTAGCATCAGCCGTGATACGTTGCATCAGTCGTGATACGTAGCATCAGCCGTGATACGTAGCATCAGACGTGATACGTAGCATCAGTCGTTATACGTAGCAACAGTCGTGATACGTTGCAACAGCCGTGATACGTAGCAACAGCCATGATACGTAGCAACAGCCGTGATACGTAGCATCAGTCGTGATACGTAGCATCAGCCGTGATACGTAGCAACGGCCGTGATACGTAGCATCAGTCGTGATACGTAGCAACAGTCGTGATACGTAGCATCAGTCGTGATAAGTAACAACAGCCGTGATACGTAGCATCAGACGTGATACGTAGCAACAGTCGTGATACGTAGCATCAGTCGTGATACGTAGCATCAGTCGTGATACGTAGCATCAGCCGTGATACGTAGCATCAGACGTGATACGTAGCATCAGTCGTGATACGTAGCAACAGTCGTGATACGTAGCATCAGCCATGATATGTAGCATCAGACGTGATACGTAGCATCAGTCGTGATACGTAGCATCAGTCGTAATACGTAGCAACGGCCGTGATACGTAGCATCAGACGTGATACGTAGCATCAGTCGTGACAGTAGCATCAGTCATGATGCGTAGCAACAGCCGTGATACGTAGCGTCAGTCGTGATACGTAGCATCAGTCGTGATACGAAGCATCAGACGTGAAACGTAGCATCAGCGGTGATACGTAGCATCAGTCGTGATAAGTAGCAACAGCCGTGATACGTAGCATCAGTCGTGATACGTAGCATCAGCCGTGATACGTAGCATCAGACGTGATACGTAGCAACAGCCGTGATACGTAGCAACAGCCATGATACGTAGCAACAGCCGTGATACGTAGCATCAGTCGTAATACGTAGCAACGGCCGTGATACGTAGCATCAGACGTGATACGTAGCATCAGTCGTGACAGTAGCATCAGTCGTGATACGTAGCAACAGTCGTGATACGTAGCATCAGTCGTGATACGTAGCAACGGCCGTGATACGTAGCATCAGTCGTGATACGTAGCAACAGTCGTGATACGTAGCATCAGTCGTGATAAGTAACAACAGCCGTGATACGTAGCATCAGACGTGATACGTAGCATCAGCCGTGATACGTAGCATCAGTCGTGATACGTAGCATCAGTCATGATACGTAGCAACAGCCGTGATACGTAGCATCAATCGTGATACGTAGCATCAGTCGTGATACGTAGCATCAGTCGTGATACGTAGCATCAGCCGTGATACGTTGCATCAGTCGTGATACGTAGCATCAGCCGTGATACGTAGCATCAGACGTGATACGTAGCATCAGTCGTGATACGTAGCAACAGTCGTGATACGTTGCAACAGCCGTGATACGTAGCAACAGCCATGATACGTAGCAACAGCCGTGATACGTAGCATCAGTCGTGATACGTAGCATCAGCCGTGATACGTAGCATGAGTCGTGATACGTAGCATCAGTCTCTATTTGAAGCATAAGTCTCTATTCGTAGCATCAGTCTCTTTTCGTAGTAGCAGTCGCTTGTCGTACTTTTAGCTTCTACTCGTAGCAACAGTCGTGATACGTAGCATCAGTCGATTTTCGTAGCAACAGTCGTGTTACGTAGCATTAGTTGCTATTCGTAGCATCAGTATATTCTATCTATATATTCGTAGCATCAGTGACTATCTATTCGTAGCATCAGTCTCTATCTATTCGTAGCATCAGTCTCTATATATTCGTAGCATCAGTCTCTATTCGTAGTAGCAGTCGCTAGTCGTAGTGGTTAATTGGTAATTCTTAGGGCCTATTTCACCATCTTCAAAGTTAAGTTTCGAGTACCTACTCACAGGTTTTGTCTTTGTCACTTGATATAAAATAAGAGAGAGACAAGACTGACTTAGTGAGTAACTTTACTTGAAGGTATAATATTTAAAGCTGAATTAAAAACAATAGCGTGTGCTAATTTGCCTTTAATCTCTTGATAAAATTAAACTCAAATCAAATCAAAATCATTTATTAAAATTAATTTGCTAATATACTTATCGCAATTTCCGAGACCGTACCTCCCGTGCTAGTTGAAACTGTGTTACGACAAGGTAAGGCCTCTCAAATTACAAAACATAAAGTATGATAACAAATAAAATAAATACATATATACATAATAATTTACACATATACCTTAAAGACTAACATACATATTGCATCTTATAAACTAATTTGTTCACGTCTTTTCGGCGACGTGAGGCGCGGGGGTTTTGTAGCCGGGGGGGCTTGTAGCCAGGGGGTCGTCGGCGGCCGTGGTACCTCCGGAACACGACACCCTTGGGCCACAGCTCCTCTCTCAGGAAGGTCGCCTGCAGCTCCGTCGGCACGCGCACAACAAAGGAATTAAAGTCGACTTTGTTGCGCGACTCCAGCTGCTCGACCATCAACCGGTATTTGGTCTTTATCTCCAGGAAATCCACGGTGTCAGTGGAAAACTAAAATCTATGTGAATTGAATTAATATAAAAAAAATACCGGCCGAATTGAGAACCTCCTCCTTTTTGAAAGTCGGTTAAAAATAAGTACAAATTACGTAAAAACGCTTTACATAAGAAGTTATGGTAAACAGGTAGTTTATTTATATAAATAATATTTATGTAAGTAATTAAATAAATAAACATACTCTTCGTAATATGTAGGTAATTGTCAATACCTTCATTCGTCGTTACATCGTAGATGTTATTTTTTATAATATTATTTTAAAATATTTTTTTTCAACCAAGCGTTGATTTTTTTTCCTCCTCATTGTACTAATATCATCAGTAAAAGTTTTAGAATTTTCGGATAGTCAAAAAGGTTTAATTTAAACGTCAACTTCTTTTATCAAAGAAAAAATAACAAAAAAGTTTTCAATTTTTACCAAAAAGGTTTTAAACTGTGTGTGACTTTGATATACAAATCAAACGTCTAAAATGAAGTGACGAGTAAATTTAAAAAGTAATTAATAAAAATAATGTATTTTAACTTTTGTTACATTTTAAATAGATTATTTTAAGTGATATACACACGTTTTAATTTATAGTTATGTCTGAATTAACTGAAAGTGTTAAACTTTTCAGTTATTAAAATTTATTTACAATTTGTGAGTTTATTAATGAACGCAGTAAGTACTTTAGATATTAAGTTTTTATGTTTTTTCTTTTTAAACTATCTCTTCTTTCTAAGTAGAAGAAGAAGCTATCTTTATGAGTAACGAGTGAATCGGTACCTACCTTCTATGCGAGCACACTCCATCTTAGGCTGTAAGTATCATCACTTTCCATCAGGCGAGTGCAGTCAAGTGTAAGCCTGTTCAAAGTTTGGTTTGTTTGTTTGAAGAAATGAGGACGCATTTCAGAAACTACTAAATATTTTCGTTTTATTTTGGATGGTCATAGGAGCGGAGCAATAGTATTTAAGGCGTGTTAAACCGTGGGGCATTATATAGATTTTTATATACTTAATATTTTTGAGGGTCAATAAGAATATTTTAACTTTTTTGGGAGTCAATAAAGAATTCACCAATATTTTTCCAGCGATGCGTCACATATTCCCACTAATAACGTTGCTGGCGTTAGCGGCGGCGGTGACAGACGAACATCCATACTGCGCGATCCGGTACAAGAGGCTCTGCCAAGGCAAGGGGCGGCATGTCGCTTGTCAGTTTCCAGATGTGAGATAAATACTGTTACTTAGATTAGTTAAAATATAACTATTAATACTTACTTAGGGTTCCCATAAACGCCGCCACGAGAACCTAGACGCATAAAGTAGAAGCATGACGATTGTATCGTGTGGCGTTAACCGTCGACAACCCTGTGTGGCGAGTCCATATAAAATGAAAACTACAGCGTCTAGTTCATTTTTCATTTTTAAAAGATCTTTATTAGTAAATATGATTACAAATAATATACAATTCCAGTGTACATTGAGATCCTAGAATTATAAATTAATTATTTATGTATACAGCGTCTAGTGGTCCGTGTGCCAAATATAATGCAAGATGAAGGCCGATAGGTCAGTAAAGAAGGTGCCTGTTTCTAATTCCACCACGTACCAATGTACTTTTAATATTCGACGCTCTTACGGTAAAAGAAAACCTGCATGCACCTGCGAAGATATTCTAAGGTTATGTGCTCCCCGCACTCGGTCTGTGGTTGGCTAAGTACTTTTTTTCCCGCTGTGAAAATGCATAGAGCGGCATACCACCGAGAGCCGAGATCGGGAGGACTCACGGTGGTTATGTGGGGCTCTCCTAGCCGGAAGGGATGGGCCTACCCACTAAAAACACAGCGACTTCCGTCCGCGTTACATTGGGGTGCCGTAGGATCCCGAGGGGGATGTTGGCTAAGGCCTAATCGTCCTAATTCAGGGTAGGCTCGAGCCCATCTGTGGGGACATATATGACCTGATGAGGATATGAGCAGTATATAATATGTATTATTTTCAGTCCGGCCCCGGTCCGTCGTGTGAGAACTACACAGTGATCAAGTTCAATAACGATTTGAAACACTTTATACTACATTATGTTAACAGGTTCGTTTCTAACGATCTTCAATTAAAAGAATCTTTTATTCTAAGTTAGTACAGTCATATAGTCAAACGGAAGACGTCTCTACCTATTAAAAAAAATATTTTATTTAAAAGTACACTTCCCAGATTATTCCATGATGATACCTTTGTGTGACGCGATTTGGGTATTTTCTTTTCAATTCTTAGATAAAAAAATGTTGTATTATAATTAGTACCTATCCATAACATTGCAGGCGTCGTCAGCGCATAGCATCAGGCAATGAAAGAGTTCGCGGCGGTCTCCATTTACCCAAGCCAGAAGTTATGATGATGGTGGTCAGTATATAATTTGTTTGTGTTTTAAAAACTTAGGTTTGGTTGAAAAATATAAATAGCTAAACTGAAATTATTGTCAAAGATCGTACATTTTTCAGGAATGGGACCGTGAGTTAGCATTCCTGGCTCAAAGGTTAGCTGACCAGTGCCACTTCGTGCATGATGACTGCAGAGCAACTGGTAACTATCTAAGTATATTTTATTTTAAAGAAGAGTTAAAATGTGATTATTTCTAAATACACACTTAAAATAAAGGACACGCAAACCAAGAAACAAGAATAAATAAAAAAAAACCTTTTTAAAAACAAGCTAGCTTTTATAGCATTGTCATGGGACTTACATAAGTATGCCAAATTTCAGCTCCATCGGATAACCATAGTGGTCGAATAATGGCTTGCAAGATTTGATTACAGACAACGGGACAGGTGAAACTAAATAAAAGCTTGTAAAAACAGAAATGTTCAATGTTCATTGTTCTTGCATACAAATGAATGTCTTGAAATATAATTTAATCTAAAACCTTTGGCGTAGTAGGTAGGATCAAGAAAAGTAGTGGAATATGATGACGAGTTTTTACATTCAAATTATTATAATTAACGGGATATTTACCATGTATATTATTTGTTTCGAGTTTCCGATATTTCGACGCTGTTGCAAGCGCCATGATCATGGCGTAAAGTTTGAGTGCTAATAACCATGATAACTATAAAAAGAGTTTTTACATTTTTTTATGTTAAATTTGGTTTTTTAATTTAAAAATGCGACCAATTAAAGTATACCTTTCGAAGTAATTTTTTTACAATTATTTCACTTTAACCCTCATCTTTCCTCCCCAGTACGGTACCCATACGCGGGGCAGACGGTGGGCGAGGTCCGGTGGCGGCGGTCCGAGGAGCCGGTGGAACTCGGCGCCAGGAGGTCCATCCGGCGCGTGATGGACGCCTGGTGGGGCGAGCGCCGCCGGGTCTCACCGCAACAACTCACCGCGCCTTTCAAACTAACTGCCAAGTAATAATGCACATATGCCCAAATTAAGACGACCTCGATGACAGAATGGTCACCATGCTGGACTGCCATCCGTAAGGTTGCGGGTCCGATTCCCGTGCGACATGAATATTTGTGTGAACCACAAATGTTCGTCTCGGTCTGGGTGTGTGTGTGTGTGTGTGAATGAGTGTGGTGTTTGCGTAGTTTCTGATACCCTAGATACAAGTTACGAACGTAGTTAGGGGTCAGTTACTGCAATGAGATGATGTAGTGAATGATTATGTTATGTTATTTATTCAGACACCACAAAATGAGAAATAAGGAAACAAAATAAATATACAATCATTTCCCTTATACCCAATCCCCGTTTCTCCTACAGAGGTGCAGTATGGGGGCACTTCAGCCAGCTAGCAGTGTGGACGCTGCAGGCCATGGGTTGTGGGGCGGTGCATCACGGCTCCACACACCCTCGACTACTGCTTGTCTGCGACTTCTCCCACACCAACATGCTGGGCCAGAAGACGCTGGCTCCCGGCTCGATGTCACCCTGTCCTATACACTTTGTTAGAAGACCGAGGTCGCAGTACCCTTTGTTGTGTGCGCCGGTAAGTTTGAGCTTTTATTCTATTAGAAAATTGTAAAAATAATGGTGAAATTGGCAAAATAAATTGATGCATTATAACATAACATAATCATTCACTCCATCATCTCATTATAGTAACTGACCCCTTATTAAGTTCGAAACTTGTATCTAGGGTATCAGAATCTACGCAAACTCATTCACCTACACCCAGACCGAGATAATACGTGCACTAGTACGGATAAGAGCTAGTTACAGCTCTCATAAGCTCTTAAAAGCCCTCAAAAGACAAAAATATAGCATTACGCACAAGGCATTCAAATTAAAGAGGGTTAGTTGTAGAAAACTGACCACTTAGGAGTACATTCATGTAAATATACCAACCTTTGCATTCCGCTAAGCGCCATATTGTTGTTGTTTCCAAACACTTGTGTTATTCCTACATGGAGTCATCAACTCCAAAATAAATTGCAGTGATCTCCTCAATCATATTAATATTAACATTCCCTTCAAATACCCTAGACATAAAATTTGTAAAATATTCAATGTTCCCCACTGTCGCACTAATTACACCCTTCACAGTCCACTACCCAGAATCTGTACTAAATACAATGACCTTAATGCCAAATTGGATCTGTATATATTCCACGATTCCTTAAATAAATTTAGAATTAGGATATTAAGTCACATTAATAGTTAAATTCATAATTGTAAAGTTCATGTTTGTACTAAGTACCACGTACTACTTAGTACTAACAATCAGTTTTTGTTTTCCTTTTATTTTACTTTCCCTTTTTTTATATTTTCCCCCTTTTTTATACTTATTATGGTTTAATGTTATTTTTTACCACGTAACCTTTATATCCATAGTTTTTTATTTTCTTTTATTTTATTTCATTTGTCTTGTGTAATTATTGTCAATGTTGTGTACATTTGTTATTGGTAGTCATATAAGAACAAAACCACCTTTATAATACTTGATATCTGTATATTATATGCATTACTGTAAATGTACCTTTCTTAAATAAATAAATAAATAAACACTTCACGACTTTGATAACTATGCATATTAAAGTCTAATACTACAAATACCAACCCTATTCCCTTGCCAAAAGGTTCGGTATTCAGTAACACCGGAGACAGAGGAGGACACTTATGAGGAAGAGGAAGAGGAGGACGAGGATCTAGACGCGGGAATGACCATAGATATAGGAGACATGCCGCCCCCGACCAAACGTCACACCAAGTCCACTGTCAAGTGGACCACTGAGAACCCGCCGCAGTCGCCTGTGCTCATGTTTAGAGGTAAGGGGAAAGGGTAAAAGTGTAAGAGGGTTAGGGTAAAAGGGTAGGGGTGTTACCAGACCAATCGATCGATCATCGATCGAAGGCATCGATCAATGTCGATCGATTGGTCTGGTGGAAACTATCGATCGACGTCGACTATTTCATTCTACCATCGATCGATTGGTCTGGTAACACCTTAAGAGGGTTAGGGTAAAAAGGTATAGGTAAAGAGAAGGGTAAAGGAAAAGGTTATGTGTAAAAATAAAAGGTAAGGGAAAAGAAAAAGAAAGGGTATGGCGGGCGCGAGGATAAAAAAGGCGTTAGTTTTAAAAGGCAACAGTAAAAAACGTAACTGCTACATATGTCAAAATGGCGTAATTGTAAATTGAATTGTAACAGACTGCGTGATTTTTTAAAGAAGTTTAGTAGACCATCAGCGGTATTTAAAGATTGACTAAAATGCTCAAAGGTATGCCGAGGTCTTGATGAAAATTTAGGTCACAAAGAAACAAAAGCAAAATCAAAAATATTACAAGAAGGATGTACCTTCTGTCCATTACAGGCATTCACTTTTATTCGTCACATTTAATTTTTAGACGACCCCAAATCCCGCACCAAGGGAGTGATGATTGAGAAGTTAGACCAGGAGCTAGAAGCGAAGAACAAGGCTCATTACAAGAGCCAGGTCACTGAGGCGGACATCATCAGACAATGGAAGAGCAGACCTACACCGTACTTGAAACATTGGAAGTAAGTAATAATCAGTGTTTATCTCGGTGTGTGTGTGTGTGTGTGAATGAGTATGTGCGTAGTTTCTGATACCCTAGATACAAGTTACGAATGTAGGGGTCAGTTACTATAATGAGATGGTGTAGTGAATGATTATGTTATTCTATGTATGATAAATTAAAAAAACTTAATTCTTGATGGAAGTAATAATTGAATTAAGTATTAGTTAAAGAACTTAGATTTCTAATTAAGTATTAGTTAAAGAACTTAGATTTCTAAGTTCTTTAACTAATACTTAATTCAATTAGAACGCTCTTTTATACGAACTTGAATAACTACTATTACTTACTTGAAACATTGGAAGTAAGTTCCATCCATCAACATCAAATATATGTCCCCACCGAGGGGCTCGAGCCTACCCTGAATAAAGGGTGATTAGGCCTTAGTCAACTAAAGGCCGAGTGCGGGTTGGTCGACTTAACACACACCTTAGAATTTCTTCACTAGTGTGCAGGTTTCGACACGATGTTTTCCTTCACCGTAAGAGCGTAAAAAGTTCAAATTGAACTGGATTTTAAGTTTAACTGTTGGTAATCAGTCAGTCAGTCAGTATCGTATGTAGAATAATAGGATCTCACCGTTTAGGACGATCTCTGGTCTGTTTCCATCGATGCCTCAACATAATCAGTTCTTGCTACAAATAAAATGAAACATTAAAATAAAAAAAATGAAAACCCCCAACACAATTACATTCAAACCCCCATTATTTTAAACAACCATCATTTAAGTCGCGATTTCTGTTACAAATTCAACATATTTCTGCTTTCCACAGCGAGGCATCCGATTCCAACGAAGAGGTCCTTCCGTTGAAGCCGATGATGTCCCTCAGGACTCGGGAACCGAACACGAACATAGGATTAAACTTTAGAGTCACCTCGTCATCTACCACTGCAGTAAGTATATCTTTAGTTCCCGTTCCCACGGGAATACGGGGATATAATATCCTAATGTTACTCACTTACCTATTTTATTAAAGTAATAAAGTAGGTAAGGATATAAGATTTATTAAGTATAAACTTTATAAAGGCCGCAAAAATCTAGTTAATATAAAATAAAATAAAATTAATTAATTAAATAAATAAACATCACCATGCGAAGCGGTGGGCCGGTAGTTGAATGATAAAAATATTAGTAACTAGCAGCGCCCCGCGGTTTCACTCGCGTAGTTCCCATTCCCGTGGGAATACATGGATAAACTATAACTTATGTCACTCGCTGACAATATAGCTTCCCATTAGTGAAAGAATTTTTGAAATCGGTTCAGTAGATCCCGAGATTACCCCAAAAACGCAAACTTTACTTCTTTATAATATTAGTATAGATAATTTGTGTCAAGGGCACATGATGTCATAATGCGGCGTCTGCGCAACGTAGGTTGTGACGTCACCCGCAGTGCTCCCGGCCGCCGCTAGATGGCGGGAGCGTGTTTCTGAATCGCGCAAACGTTTTATGCCGGGTTTGAATGACGTCCGCCGGCCGACCGTGTTTCGACAAGACCTTACTTCATAGGATCATTTCTATAGTAAGCTCTTCGCTAAACGTCCACACTATGTGAGTCGTCCTCAGCCACGATGAGGAGAAGTGGCGCGGCGCCCTGAGCGTGAGGCGGGCGAGGGTAGTCTACCCTCAGCCCTCGATGATCGTTCACTCCCCTTCGCGGGGGAGCGTGGGGTGTTGTCGCTGTCTGAGTGGTTTTTTTAACACCTATATAAAACTTAATCAAATTTATATTATTTAGATTAATTAATCATACATCCTTCTAATGTTCTAAATGCGAAAGTATGTGAGGATGGAAGTAAAAACTGCTGAAGCGATTAAGATGAAATTACAGGACTAGGATAATACATACAGAAAACAGATACAGGATAATACATGGTACAGATACTCCTTTCCTTATTATCAGAAATATCACGATACTTTTTATTCCAAAATTCTTAGAAATCCACTGGGCATAGCTATTAAATCATATATTTATTTTACTTCTATCTTAACCATTCAAAAATTGAAAAAAAGCTGTATTATTCTGTAATTTTTAACCCCAAAAAGAGGGGTGTTATAAGTTTAACATGTCTGTGTGTGTGTGTGTATCTGTCTGTCTGTGGCATCATAGCTCCCGAACGGATGAACCGATTTCAATTTAGTTTTTTTTTGTATTAAAGGGGACTTACGTGCAAGTGTTCTTAGACATGTTTGATGAAAATCGGTTGACCCGTTTAAAAGGTATGGGGGTTTGAAAGTAATTGTGTTGGGGGTTTTTTAATTTAATGTTTTATTTTATTTGTAGCAAGAACTGATTATGTTGAGGCATCGATGGAAACAGACCAGAGATCGTCCAAAACGGTGAGATTCTATTATTCTATAAACGATACTGACTGACTGACTGATTACCAACAGTTAAACTTAAGACCGACGACTGTCGATGGTGTTAGTACGACATCTGGGTACCGAGCCACGATACCGATGACACGAATTTCCACAGAACTTTATTATTTTTGCGTGCTGATTGTAAAATATGTTATTATTTCATGCATTTTGATGGTTTTCAGGCCCGGCGAAAGCGCACTATTGTTGAATACACAGCCCACATTGAATACACGGCGTGTGTCTGCTGTAAGTTTATATTTTACTTATTTATTATAATAGTTTTAAAGTTTTTGTAATGTAAAATATCATCATCATCAGCTCATATAATGTCCCCACTGAGGGGCTCGAGCCTACCCTGAATTAGGGTGATGGCCTTACCACGCTGGTCAAGTGCGGGTTGGTCGACTTCACACACAACCCTAGAATTTCTTCCCAGGTGCGTTCAGGTTTCCTCACGATGTTTTCCTTCACCGTAATAGCGTCGAAATCCTAATCCTAACTTTAATAATATTATAAATGCGAAAGTAACTCTGTCTGTATGTTACCTTTTCACGGCTAAACTACTAAACCGATTGACTTGAAATTTGGTACAGGGGTAGCTTATGGTCCGGGAAAGAACATAGGACACTTTTTATCCCGAAATTCCCACGAGAACGGGAACTACGCGGGTGAAACTGCGGGGCGCTGCTAGTATAGACATAAAATTATATCTATCTATCAAGTGGCCACCTATAGCGGGGCAAGGCCCTTGCTACCGGTGGTTAGGGCTGCAGAGACAGATACGTCCCGTGTCCAAAACACTGCCTTCTGTATCTGCTCCTTGACCCAACCGTCAAGCGAAAGCCCCTCAAGATGTTGTAGAGGCGTTTTGCTATCAACCGCATAAATTTTTTTTAGCCAATATCTAAAATAATAGTAATAATAATTCAGAAAAACTATTCTGTTAATCCCGACGTACAATTTAATTGTTTTACAACATTTTTATTTTAACCGACTTCAAAAAAGGAGAAGGTTCCCAATTAGACGTGATATTTTTTTATATATTTTTTTGTTTTCTTTTTCAGGCTGCTCTAATGTTAGACCCTGACGATACAGACCAGTTATTCCGCGACACCGGTTTTAAGCAAGTTAATAAAAAAAATTGACAATTTATTTTTGACTACGCATCTTATTATTTTTTTGTATTTTCTTAAGTGTTTTTATTTGTATAAATTAATTTATTTTGTTATTAGTTTCACAAAAAAAGTGTTAGTGATTGAGTAAATGGTTTTGAAACAATGATTTTGTTTTTTTTTTTATTATAATGCAGTTCAGTCAAACAGCGGTTATCAGCGATATTTAATGCTACGAATTCAGTAACTGACGCTACGACTTCGATAACTGACGCTACGACTTCGATAACTGACGCTACGAATTCCGAAACTGATGCTACAAACATCTATAGTATATCGGCCACAGGCCACAAAAACACGTTTTTAATTTTTACAAGAATTTATTTCGAACCGTATTACTACAACAACATGGTTTAATTTAACTTGACAAATCTTGACACATTAATACAAAAACCATTCCCGCTTTTTTAGTTCCATATTCCATTTCTTAAGAAAATAATTTCAACTATCTTGACCCTTATTGCTATCACAACAAGAGCGCAAATCGCAGTCACATTCGATGCCAATCAGATGAAACATGTACGCACACATTGTGAAACAAAATAAGCATCTAAGGCTGCCAAAAAAGTTACAACAGCACATATTAAAATAACAAACAAAGCAAACGGATTACACTAGTCAAAAAACACTTTGAAATTTAGTGCTTAAGCTATTTTTAGCAGTAAATTATGTTTTAGAAGTCATTATAAACACTATCGAAGTACTTCCGCTTCTAATCCTAAGTAAGCAGAAGTTTCCGCAACGGTAGTTGGTATTCTGGAATTCCGCATCAAAATAATTTGTTAATATTCTTGAATAGACAATATACACTCATCCTTTTAGGCCTTGAATATGCTATTTAAAAGTAGAATATCCGAATTATGAATAAAAAACAGAACTTAACTAATCTAGCCGTACTCTAACGACTATTTATAAACTACATCTTGTTTTATTCACAAAGATAGTAATTTTATTATTGTTTCTTGCTAATTTATTGGATTACATTTTTATATTATGGCTTTTGCAGACTTGCTAATTTAATAGCTAAAACTACTTTTGAGGCGGTATGTCAAGCCTTTAATGATTAACGAGAAAGTCAATGTCTACAATCACATGTCAATTTATTAATATTTGTTTAAAATTAAATTAATTACTTTTATAAATTTACTAAATATATTGATTTATATTTGACTATAATAAATATTTTCACATGTCTTGAGATTATAATGAAGGTGTGTCAATATAATACCTAAATCAAAATAAATTACGGAATCAATTCACAAGTTCTCGGCTATGTTACCCAGTTAAATAGACCATAATAGAAGTTTACGTAGAGCAGAAGTTACCTGCCTAATCCGAAGTAATAGCGATACCGCAGAAGACATAACTCCACACAATACACTAAAGTTGGGCAGAAGTAAAATTCAAGGTGAGCCACGACAGAAGTGTATGTTGCCACGACAGAAGTTACCCTGAAGTTGTACTGCGGTAGAAAATAATGTTGAAGTTAAATTGAAGTTGCACCGCGGCAGAAGTGTATGTTACCACGGTAAACTACTGGAGATTTGTCACTACAGAAGCTAATGTTACCGTGGCAGAAAAGGCTGAAACTGTGTCGCGGCAGAAGTTAATCTTACCGTGGCAAAAGTCACTGGCCAAGTTAACCCAAACATGTGTCTTGCCACTATTTTCAATTGTTTCTGTAGATGTGATGTTATTCTATGTTGTTGTGTGTGTTGCACAGCCGTTATATCTCACTGCGTGGATTACGAATGCTGCACGGATAGGACGCCATTAGATTTTTGTTAAAAATATTGTTTACAATAAAAGTGATATACGAAGTTTATAGGTGTTTGATTGATAATAAAATTATCCGTTATTATAATGTCTAGTTGAGAAAAAGTCTTTGCAATTTTCCAAACATGGCTTTAGGTACCTAGGCATTATAGGCTTCCTCACTATACTAATAAAATTGAATTGAGATAAACTTCTGCTGGAAGGAAATGGAGGAGTACTTTACCCAGCAGTGGGACATACTTAAATAAATAAAAAAACATCTTATGATTTTTATTTAATAATCTACACGACCAATCGAATATAAACAATAGGCCAAAAGCCAGTAACATGTTTTCATAACAATGTTCCTCTCAAGCAATATTTGATGAAATGCATGAAAACATTTAAGTATTAAAGCTTTGTGAAGGTTAGCTGCGGTTTCGTGCATGTGATGAGCGGTGGTAGCCTTGCAAACTCTATGAATTTTAATAGTTTTACGGTTAGCGTCAGATAAAAGGTACCGTCACTTGGTTGGCAATACCAAAATGAGGAAGGGAGGCCTTTGATCTGACGCTGGCTGTACATTAGTTGACGATCTTTCCAGGGATCTTAAGCCTGCTGACCTACACCATACTTATTCATAGTTTACCCATATTTATTCATAGTTTCATAGAAACTATCCCCAGGTAAAATTTCGAGAGGAAATAACTGAAAATGTGCGTGGGAGACTACCGTTGTTCATACCACCAACTTTTCTGCATCTAACGTTCACCAGGCTTTTATTTTTTCCCAACGATCGCTTGAGTGGAAATAATTTATCAAATTAATACCTGTAACAACACGGATCACAAGCTTGACATTGATGATAAAGATATTGGCATGGTGTTATACAAAATATACATTTTAAACATTCCTTATACGCATGGCAACAGGATCGCGTCATGTCTTCGCATGGGGTACAGTCACAATAACAATTACACATTATAAATTTAGATTTCTATCTAGAAATCTGGTGCAGTTCAGAAGTCTTTTATAAGTAAAACATTTATTAAATAACATTATTTACGAAGTAGTTCGCTACCTTTATAAATTAGCGAAGTAATCATAATGATTCGCAGCTACTTCTGCTTACTTCTTTTGCGAAGTAACTTCTGTTAAGGTAACAACATTTTCTATAAACATCTTTTGCTGTTTATTTAATGTTGAATGGTTGTTAACTAGATTTTTTATGCATTTCAAAACTATCTTCTATTTCTCTGTTTCCGATTAGTTTGATTTCTGCTTCAAGAAGTATGATTTGGAGTCTGTCAAAAGATATTTTTATCATTAACTCTTTATGAAGCGTGCAATCGGTGGTAAAAACAAACATAACATAAACAATCACTACATCATCTCATTATAGTAACTGACCCCTAAGTTCGAAACTTGTATCTAGGGTATCAGAAACTACGCATACACTCAAAGGAACATTGTGTGCCATTATTTTTCTAAATCAGTCCATTAGTTTCAGAGACTGTTCAATAAAAACAAACATACTTTTGTATATAAATAATACGTATAGAAATGTACTTATATTTGAAAATGAGTCCTCAATTACTGTTAGGGTAATCCCAAGATTCTAATAATAAGACCTTAGAAAGGTAAGGTTGCGGGTTCAATTCCCGCGCGGGGTGAATATTTGTGTGAACCACAAAATGCTTGTCTCGGTCTGGGTGTGTATGTGTGAATGAGTGTGTGCGTAGTTTCTGATACCCTAGATACAAGTTTCGAACTTAGTTGGGGGGTCAGTTACTATAATGAGATGATGTAGTTAATGATTATGTTATGTTATTAGGGGTGAGTAACTTTAATGAGACGATAGATTTGTTTGAATAAATAATGTTGATAGGGAAATTAAAAATGCTCTTTATAATATATCACTTACAATGGTCCAATAGTGCATTACAGGCTTTAATTGATCAATAGCTTAAATAAATCTACACAATTGATTAGAAACTAACGAACTTTCGCGATCCTAATTGTTTATTATGTAAGCATTCTATATAATTTTTAGTTTTAGTAAAGTATTCTTGTTTTCTTCGAGTATTCTTTTGATTTTTTTAAATAAATAACTTTCAATTCTTGTGTTTTTGGCTTCTGAGGGCATCAAGCTTTTGTAAATATTACGTGGGTACGTCTCAATTCTGCTAGTGTCAGTTATGACTGAAGATATGTCTTGATAGATCGAAATTGACAAAACTATTTAATGGCACAAACGAAACGCTTGTCTTGTCTAGCCTAGGATGATGTATCATGATACAACCTGTATAATAATTATAGAGTCACCAAAATTTTCTGTGTCGGCGGCCAAAACTGGAAGCTACTATTGTCATTTTAAGGGCCTATTTCACCATCTTCAAGTAGCTATTATAGCGTTTCGAGTAGCTACTCACATGTTTTGTCTTTGTCACTTGATATAAAGTAAGAAAGAGACAAAACTTACTTTACTTGGTACTAACTTTAATTCTATTGTCATTTGGATATATTTTCAATCATCTGACAACCAAAAGATGCGATTACAGCGATGCTGTCACCGGCACAGCAAAGATTGTGACTCTATAATAACAAAAGTGTATGTTTTAGTTTTTTGTCCATGAGTAGGCTATTTAAAAAATTATTTATATTTTCATATTTCTTATATTCATTACAAATGGCGCAATCTGTCCAATTCAGAATCTGTCCTATACAAATTAAAAGTAATTGGTCCCTGGTAGCAAAAGAACGAAAAGTATGTAGGAAATTTGGGAGGCCTCTGTCGAGAACTGGGACAATTTAGGGTTAATAAAAATAAAAGCGTTGCTACTTAGTTCACTTTCATTTTAATTTTAAGACGGTCACAAAGTTTTTATTTTATATCAGCCAGACTGTGATTAATACAATTTTTTTTATTTTTTTTTATTTTATTGGGAACTCAACGAGCGCTGGCCCCAGGGTCGTCCCCCGACACGTTGCAAGCAAGACCTTTAGAGGTTCGACAGAGATTGGAAGGAGCTGGCTAGGGACAGAGACAGATGGACGGATTTGGGGGAGACCTTTGCCCAGCATTACAATACAGCCCCCTAGCATGACTGTGCGTCATAAAACATATCGACACCACGAAATAATATCGATTTTGCGAGCATGACCAAATGAATTATGGCGTGCTACGATGTGATAAAATTAAATATGGCGGCTATATGTATTATAAGTTGATAGTTGGATGTCGATAAATAGCTATATCGGATTCGCGAGCATGACCAAATGTAATAAAATTAAATATGGCGGGTATTTTTATCATATTTTGACAGTTGGATGTTGATAAATCGCTTTATCTATCGCGTTTTTGACTTCATGCTAGCCCGGCAAGATGAAAAACACTATTAATCACAGTCTGGCTCACACCAAGAACTACACATATGCGTACATAGCGTTATACATAATATAAATTTTAATATTTCACAACATGGGAATGTACATTCTCCGCAAGGACAGTTACAATGCGAATTACACATTATAACCACTTCGATTTATCGATTTAACTTAAAAATGGCGAAGTTCGGTAACATTTTACAATTAAAACATTGGTTAAATAACATTATTCACGAAGTTAGATACTTTTATAGTAAGTTAAAGAAGTAATTACTTCTGCGGAAGTGTATGCGTACTTCTGTCTACTTCTTTTGCGAAGTAACTTCTGTTAGCGTAACAACATGATTATTATAGTATCTACAAGTTTTGCTGTTAAAATATTGAAGTATAGTTGTTAACTGTTTTTTTATACATTTCGAAGTTCTTCTTCTTTTCCTTTACTGAAGCTTCCGTTAATTTCTGCAATAAGAAGTGTTAGAGTTCGTGTCACTTTATCAAAAGATATTTTTATCATTACTACACAATAATATACTTACGACTCTTTTATTGACTAATAGCGGCGCCCGCGTTCCCGTAGGAATATGGGGATAAAATTATGCTAAAAACCTTTCCACTGAATCACTCAAAACAAACCGCATCAAAATCCGTTGCGTAGTTTTAAAGATCTAAGCATACATAGGGACAGAGAAAGCTAATGTTATGTTATAAGTAGGTATGTATTACTTACAATTTTAGTTATACCGGGTGTCCCGTAAGTAGTGGACCAACGGGATGTGGGGGATAGGGGAAACCGTTACCTACCAGAATCACCAAAATTTATTGTCCTAGGCCTCATAGTTTTGAAGTAATATTTTTTAGTAAGTAGGTGAAATTATCGTAATAAGTGCACATTTTTCTTAATTCTACAAAATCTATTACTTATTTTGATGTTATTTTTATTCAAGGGCGTTAAGAATACATAGGTTTTTCTAATTTAAATCATATTTTAGTGTAATTATCATTAACATTAAAATTAATCAACAAAACAAGTGCAATTGTTAAATTTTAAAAAACTCATAGTGGTAGGTATTTGAGCTGAGCTGGTGCAAAAAAAATGTATGGTAGCCTTGTGGAACTTTATTTTAAAAACATCTACATATCATAAGGATTACAAAACAGTATAACTTTGTGGTTTCAAATTAGTAGTTTTTTATTTTAACTAATATCAAAGTAAAAGGAAATTTTTGAGACAAAACAAAAATTCATTGCTAATTATGGAAATTCGTTTATTACTCAATTTATTTTTACATTAAGGGCTCTAAATGCTTTTTTTAGCTCTTGTGCATAACAACATCTTCGTATAAAGTTTTTTTGTAAACTTTTTTGGGCTCTTTGATGATTTTTTATCAATTCAGAAACATGGTTGAATTTTTGTCATAACTCTCGTTTATAATGAATCCTTTGGATTATTTTCTATAGGGTTACCTCAAAGAAGCAGTTAATGAGACAAATATTCATGATAAACGAGAGTTATGACCAAAATTCAACCATGTTTCTGAATTGATAAAAAATCATAAAAGAGCCCAAAAAAGTTTACAAAAAAACTTTATTGTTATGCACAAGAGCAAAAGAAAAGCATTTAGAGCCTTTAATGTAAAAATAAATTGAGTAATAAACGAATTTCCATAATTAGCAATGAATTT
This sequence comes from Timandra comae, assembly GCA_958496195.1. NCBI lineage: Eukaryota > Metazoa > Arthropoda > Insecta > Lepidoptera > Geometridae > Timandra > Timandra comae. The sequence continues at coordinate 2,446,430 of OY292376.1, forward strand.
TTGTTTTGTCTCAAAAATTTCCTTTTACTTTGATATTAGTTAAAATAAAAAACTACTAATTTGAAACCACAAAGTTATACTGTTTTGTAATCCTTATGATATGTAGATGTTTATAAAATAAAGTTCCACAAGGCTACCATACATTTTTTTTACACCAGCTCAGCTCAAATACCACTATGAGTTTTTTGAAATTTAACAATTGCACTTTTTTTGTTGATTAATTTTAATGTTAATGATAATTACACTAAAATATGATTTAAATTAGAAAAACCTATGTATTCTTAACGCCCTTGAATAAAAATAACATCAAAATAAGTAATAGATTTTGTAGAATTAAGAAAAATGTGCACATAGTACGAAAATTTCACCTACTTACTAAAAAACGTTATAACTTCAAAACTATGAGGCCTAGGACAATCAATTTTGGTGATTCTGGCAGGTAACGGTTTCCCCTATCCCCCACATCCCGTTGGTCCACTACTTACGGGACACCCTGTATACAGCTTTAGTTATATACAGGGTTATTGGTTAAGTCGACCTATTCCCGTCAAGGGCGTGTAGTTTACATCGTTTCCGACTGATTTCACCATGAAACACCCTACCCTAAACCTAACCGTTTAAGAGATATTTCAATTTATTTGTTTTTATAAAAATCACCGGATCTTCGGCTATAAGCTTGGATATTTTCAAATGCGTGTGTCTTATTATTAATATTACTTGATTTTTACGTTTATAATAAGGTGCTTTGTGACCCCAATAACAATTATTGTACCTAAAATGAATAAATAAGTAGTTGTAGACGATTAAAACTTATAAAAAATAATATGCATCAGAAAGTTTATTTTTCGTTCAAGGATATCTAGAAAAAAATATATGGCACATGTTTGGCACTAATGCTTAAAAATATCTACATTTCATCAGCTATCCAACGAGGTATAACAACCTAGGGTTTTATCGAAATTTTGTACAAAACATTTAGTTTTATAGGCTACTGGGGAGGATAAATAAAACAATAGGTCAGCATACAGAGCAAGATACTAAACTTATTAAACTTTTAAGTTCTACACACACCATTTTTGAGTCTAAATTTCTTGTTCGACATGTCCGACCCTGCGTTGCACACATCCTTGCATTCTTTTGCGAAGACCAGTTTTCACTACACCAGTAGTTAATTTTGTTCTTATTTAATTGACCGCAATAAATTAATAATTCTGTCTCTCAGTACTTCAATTGATGAGATTGGATTGGGCTCACTATACACGAGACTCTTCATGTACCCCCACACATCAAAATCCATGGGGGTTAAGTCCGGACGTCCGACTGGCCAGGGTATAGGCCCACTTCGTCCAATCTATTTGTTTGGATGATTTGTGTTTATCCATTCTCTGACACTTGTCCTGAAATGGGCAGGGCAGCCATCATGCTGAAACCACATGTCTTGAATAAGATTGAGTTGCAAATCATCTAATAGGTCATTTAGGTCTTCTCGCAGGAAATTTTCATAGTTTTCCCCATTTTAATTGTCGGGGAGAAAGTAAGGCCCAATCAAATGATTGGAGATAATGCCATCCACACATTCAGGCAAATGGATTGGACGAAGTGGGCCTATACCCTGGCCAGTCGGAAGTCCGGACTTAACCCCCATGGATTTTGATGTGCCCAATCCAATTTCATCAATTGAAGTACTGAGAGACAGAATTATTAATGCGGTCAATTAAATAAGAACAAAATTAACTACTGGTGTAGTGAAAACTGGTCTTCGCAAAAGAATGCAAGGATGTGTGCAACGCAGGGTCGGACATGTCGAACAAGAAATTTAGACTCAAAAATGGTGTGTGTAGAACTTAAAAGTTTAATAAGTTTAGTATCTTGCTCTGTATGCTGACATGTTTTATTTATCGTCCCCAGTAGCCTATAAAACTAAATGTTTTGTACAAAATTTCGATAAAACCCTAGGTTGTTATACCTCGTTGGATAGCTGATGAAATGTAGATATTTTTAAGCATTAGTGCCAAACATGTGCCATATATTTTTTTCTAGATATCCTTGAACGAAAAATAAACTTTCTGATGCATATTATTTTTTATAAGTTTTAATCGTCTACAACTACTTATTTATTCATTTTAGGTACAATAATTGTTATTGGGGTCACAAAGCACTTTATTATAAACGTAAAAATCAAGTAATATTAATAATAAGACACACGCATTTGAAAATATCCAAGCTTATAGCCGAAGATCCGGTGATTTTTATAAAAACAAATAAATTGAAATATCTCTTAAACGGTTAGGTTTAGGGTAGGGTGTTTCATGGTGAAATCAGTCAGAAACGATGTAAACTACACGCCCTTAACGGGAATAGGTCGACTTAACCAATAACCCTGTATAATAAACGGCTTAAATACTCAATACAATTGAAAGCTAACGAACGTTCATGATAGATATTATTATTTATGTTTTTATTTATTTTATTACTATAATGAGATGATGTAGTGAATGATTATGTTATGTTATTTATCAAAAAGACTTGTAATAAGCTTAGTGTGTTGTTACTTAATTATTTTATTATTATTTTGTCACAAAGTTCAGGTACTTTTATAGCACTATTCATTTAGTAAGTTTATATTTTAAAGATTGTTATTTTATTATGATATTGTTGTTTTCTTTGAGTTGTCTTTTATTGTTTTTGTAATGGCTTCTGCAGACATTAGGTTTGTCGCAAATACGTTAGTGTCAGTTATCACTACATTCTTCTCTGTCTCTGTCCCTATGTATACTTAGATCCTTGAGAGAATCCTGGTCGTGATCCTTATTCTATGCTTAGATCTTTAAAACTACGCAACGGATTTTGATGCGGTTTGTTTTAATAGATAAAGTGATTCAGTGGGAAATTTTATCCCCATATTCCTACGGGAACGGGAACTACGCGGGTGAAACCTATAAATAATTGACAAAAAGCTTGCTTCCCCCTGGGCCAAACGAACCAATGAATGAAGGTGTGGCGACATCTACCTCGCCACTTAGGAACTAAAACTAAAGAGTCCTGAATCGTACAAGCGAAAGGATGATGCCAATTTTGGTACCCCCTCCAATAGCTATGTGCAATATATCGTTGGATAGCCATAGTTGAGCAGAACAAAAGTTACTATGGTGTCAAGGTCCAAATATTAGTCCGAACAGAGTTATGCAGTACCAAACATTCAGTTTATCATAATATCATCCACGTAGATTGATAATGAAAAACAGTGCGAGATTATTCTAAGTTGTTTATTATTATAAAAAATGCATTTTCTTCGTATTGGGTCCACTATGACCTCATTTAAAAATAACATGGGCCTTATGGTCGGAGGGAGGATCCTCCCTTTCCAATGGGGAACCCCAATCTGGTGACCCCGACGTGATACGTCAGCTCACAACATCCCCAAATGCATTAGTAAAATATCTTTGAAATCCACCCTCGCAAGTACCTAGTGTCAGAATCTCGTGATGCATCTTCCTAGTACTATAAGCTGGCGTCCGTGTGGTGGCTTATGCATTGTCACTTTTTTATCAAACGTATACGTAAGAAGGGGTGGTTCAGGATCACCCCCGAGAAGTGGTGTGCATGTGCACTGTGGGATATCTGTAAGGCCTAGAGTATAAAGAATTAAAATGACTGTGACTAATGATTGACACTATTACCATTTGATTACAGACCTCTCGCCTCTCGCTGACCATACGAAACGCAATAGCTCTCACTAACTACTTGACCCCGTTATTCTGTGAGAGTGTGGTATTTCTCCGGTCGAGTTAGCCCATGTTCGTACTGGGATATTGCCAGTTTCGCAAATGAATGATTCACTTGAAAATGGAGTATACAGTAGTGGTCTCTACCACTACTGTTGTCCAGTCATCCATTTCTTAAGAAGTACTAAAAACATCAAAAATGTGAGCAGTTTGAGAGAAAGTACTTTGACATTGCTTGGTTTGTTTCGCGTAAAGGCGTATTAGTGGGTCTGCTTATTTCATCAACTTAAGAGCTGTTGCTCTTGTGTGTGTAACAGGTGCAACTCCCTCCATCTGCCCCTATCTAAGGCGGCCTCCTTCACCTCCTTATACGACACGACAACGACCTTATGTATGGGATCATTATCGGAAACAATTAGCGATGGTACGAATCTAGGTTTGGCAATGCGGTAGAGCCCACTCAGATTCAGATCACACGCACAAGAGTCCCACTACGTAGGTAACTAAATATGTTTTAAATGCTCTGATCAATAGGGCTCCATATTAGTATATTATCTATTAATATTTGTAGCGTACAGATGACCTATTACAATCCTACTAATATTATAAAGGCGAATGTTTGTGAGTGTGTATGTTTATTACTCTTTCACGCAATAACTACTCAACCGATTTAGATGAAATTTGGTAAAAGTACAGACAAATTTGGTATACCCACAGAATTGGGATGTACGTGGATAAAACCGCGGGCACAGCTACTGTTATTTCATGTTAGGGTGATTTTATTGTCACTAGTCTCGGCAGCGCCGTCGGAGCACCCGCGTTTGGAGATGTCTGGTGGTAGTAGTTGCGTTTTGTCGCGCGCTTGAACAGCGTCGCACGGTGGGCTGAGAATCGACTTGAATAGTCATAGGGATTTCAATTTCCTATGAAAGCCTATCAAAGCCGATTTTCAGCCCACTGTGCGCTGCCCAGCGGCGCGTTTAGCAGCGTGATAAAAACCAGCCTTAAAGTTATAATAATAGGATGCTGAAAGAAAGCAAATGATGGAAAACTAAATTAAAACTTGGACATATGTTTTATTAGCAAGTAGCACAGTACACTCACAAGCGGTCACATGACGCCCGACCACGCCTAGAGGTCGCAGGCTTCACAACAACATTCTTCACAGCCACATTTCCTCCATATCCAAGTACAGCAGAAACAACAGCATACTATTTTTACAATTTTCCAATGGAACTTATCAGAATCAAGAAAATCACACATTTTTCTATAATAATTATTATTATACTGTCCACTATTTTTGTACCCTCGTATCAAGGGATGTCTTTATCTCCAATTATTGTCCAATTATAGTTTTCTATGCTTTAAAATAATTTACTTCCGTAATATCATACTTCATTTGGTCTCTTGCGATGGTTACTGTTATCGTTGATACTATCATTAATGAATACCTTGGTTTGAATTAATTCAATATTTGTGATGTATGATTCAGCTTCAAATAAATATATACTTATTATTCCGTTTGGTAAACTTCAAATTACTTTTCCAAAATATATATTCCACTCACTAGAACTTAACAAGAGCCAGCCAAGCATCACTTGGTTAATTTATTTGGCAAATAACGAAACTTAGTAGATGACTATAAAAATTTAAATAATTTTGTAAATCTATTTTATCTTAACGTATTTTGATCGAAAATTTGATGTATTTGTGACATGTGTTTTGTCATTGAACTTCGAGAAAGAAGGTTTTAATAAGAATTTGAGATGATATAGATAAATAGATTTTTCCACATAAAATAGCAAGAAATATGTTATATTCGATATAACATTTAATTTTTGAACATTTAACTGTATAATATTTTAGTCATACATTTTGCTTCCTCTAAGTAAGTATAACATATGAGATAAGTAGACCAAGATGAGCCAGATAAGATTTTGTATAAGGAAGTAAGTTCGGAACTTGTATCTAGGATATCAGAACAGAAACTACACACACACTCATTCACACACACACCCAGACCGAGACAAACATTTATGGTTCACACAAATATTCACCCCGCACGGGAATAGCTCCCATAACCTTGATAGCTCCCATAACATGACAGTCCGGCATGGCGACCACTCTCCCATCGAGGTTTTTAAAGTATTCTTCTGTAAAATTCCAGCGCAGCCGCAGTACAGTATTGCACACTGTGTCTGTAATGGGAGACTCACCAACTGATGTCTCGGAGTGATGAGCGCAGTACAGTGTTGTACACTGTGTCCGTAATGGGAGACTCACCAACTGATCTCTCGGGGTGATGAGCGCAGTACAGTGTTGTACACTGTGTCCGTAATGGGAGACTCACCAACTGATGTCTCGGGGTGATGAGCGCAGTACAGTGTTGTACACTGTGTCCGTAATGGGAGACTCACCAACTGATCTCTCGGGGTGATGAGCGCAGTACAGTGTTGTACACTGTGTCCGTAATGGGAGACTCACCAACTGATGTCTCGGGGTGATGAGCGCAGTACAGTGTTGTACACTGTGCCTGTAATGAGAGACTCACCAACTGATGTCTCGAGGTGATGAGCGCAGTACAGTGTTGTACACTGTGTCTGTAATGAAAGACTCACCAACTGATGTCTCGGGGTGATGAGCGCAGTACAGTGTTGTACACTGTGTCTGTAATGGGAGACTCACCAACTGATGTCTCGGGGTGATGAGCGCAGTACAGTGTTGTACACTGTGTCTGTAATGAGAGACTCACCAACTGATGTCTCGGGGTGATGAGCGCAGTACAGTGTTGGACACTGTGTCTGTAATGAGAGACTCACCAACTGATGTCTCGGGGTGATGAGCGCAGTACAGTGTTGTACACTGTGTCCGTAATGGGAGACTCACCAACTGATGTCTCGGGGTGATGAGCGCAGTACAGTGTTGTACACTGTGTCTGTAATGGGAGACTCACCAACTGATCTCTCGGGGTGATGAGCAGTACAGTGCTGTAATGGTCAGGCGTGTTGCGCTCTATCAGATGACCACCTCGAGAGTCAAGTCACTTGATCACATAAAAATAACTAATATCATTGAAAGAAACTCGTAGTAACGAGACTTAAAAACTGTTAGAACCAAAAAATAATTCGAAAATTAATTGTGAAGGTGCGGTGTACGTAAAGAAGAAAGGTACAAATATTGACATAAATACCCATTAAGTTATAGGTCGTAAGCTACAAAAAATAAGTTAAAAACAAGACAATATAGGGTGGTGGTTTAAAAACGCAGCGCGCTACTCGTCGTATCGTGCTGAGCCGCGATGTGCCGAACTGTGCTATGTTTTTAATGGAGCTCTGCCATGCTGCGCTGTGTTTGTTGATTGTTAAAAAAGCTATAGCTATATAGCTTTTGAAACACAGCATAGCACAGCGCAGTAGAGCGCAGCATAGCTCGATGTTGATTTGTCACCCTTATTTGTTCCTAGGATAACTTTCTAACCGTGGTCGTATACCAATTCATTCACAGATCATCGGGTCAGTTTAGGACATCCGTCCTAACAAGAGATGCCTATTGCCTAGTTCTTTTTTCCATTAACTCATATAATAAGGACATAGTTAGTTATCACCATAACTCGTTTTTAACCCCCGACGCAAAAAGAGGGGTGTTATAAGTTTGACGTGTCTGTGTGTGTGTGTGTGTGTGTGTGTGTGTGTGTGTATCTGTCTGTCTGTGGCATCATAGCTCCCGAATGGATGAACCGATTTCAATTTAGTTTTTTTTTGTATTAAAGGGGACTTACGTGCGAGTGTTCTTAGACATGTTTGATGAAAATCGGTTGACCCGTTTAAAAGTTATGGGGCTTTGAAAGTAATTGTGTTGGGGGTTTTTTAAATTTTTAATTTAATGTTATATAAATTCGTAGTTATATTATAATAAGGCAACAGATATGCCTAATTAAGGCCTAAGTATGTTATATTGAGTAATATTAAGAGTAATATTATCACAATTCGATCATGGGCTGATGGGATCGGAGAAGTACCACACTCTCAATGAATCTCGGCGTGATGTGCTCTAATAAATAGTTACTTATTACTTTTATCATATGCTAGCGGGGCCCCGCGGTTCCACCCGCGTTCCCGTAGGAATATAGGGATAAAACTCTGCTAAAAACCTGTCCACTGAATCACTCTATTAAAACAAACCGCATCAAAATCCGTTGCGTAGTTTTAAAGATCTAAGCATTCATAGGGACATAGGGACAGAGAAAGCGACTTTGTTTTATACTATGTAGTGATCAATAACTGAGCTTTTACCTACATAGTTCCCGAACTCGTTTGAAGTTCGGGATAAAAGATAGCCTATATCCTTCCCCGTACCATAAGCTACCCCTGTACCAAATTTCGAGTCAATCGGTTCAGTAGTTTGGCCCTGAAAAGGCACCAGACAGACAGAGTTACTTTCGCATTTATAATACACACTAGCAGTTTCACCCGCGTAGTTCCCGTTCCCATGTGAATACAGGGATAAAATATGTCACGCACTGATAAATTTTCTTTCCATGAGTGAAAGAATTTTTGAAATCGGTTCAGTAGATCCCGAGATTACCCCTTACAATTTAACAAACACACAAACTTTACTTCTCTATAATATTAATAGAAGTAGATAAGGATTCTTTGCATAGGGGCAGATTGAGGAAGTTGCACCTGTTACACACCGACAAGAACAACAGTATTAAATGAATGATGATTATTCTTTGTCACCACGCGCCCCATGGTTTTATCCGCAAAGTTACCACTCTCGTGTGAATGCGGAGATATAATTATACTAAAAATCTTCCCCTTGAATCACTACCTATTCTCTCTACCTACCTATTCGTCAATTAAAAAAAACACATCGAATTCCGTTGCGTAGTTTTGTAAATTACACTCGAAATGCGGGATATTTAATAGGTATTCAATATAACATAACATAACGTAATCATTCACTACAACATCTCATTATACACTTGAGAGCAAAGAAATCGCACACCTGCTCATATTTCATTTCAAGGTTGATTTTTTTAAAACATGCTTGTATTTTAATTCCCGTTTATATACCAAATTTAAGTGCACACTGTCAGCTTTCAGATAACACCTTAAGCTAATCCACAACCCTTAAATTCATTACAGTAAAGCCAAAAGAACAATTGGATAGGAAATCACTCGTTTCAGGTAGTGCTAATTGAGCTACTAAGAGCGGGTATAAAAGGTGAAGGGTTGGGTGAAACTGCATCATCTGCATATCAAATTGTAGCTTGGAAAGTCAGCTATAGAACACGTCTACATTCGAAACAAGAAAATGGATACCTCACCAGAAATATCAGGTCAATTGGTTGCGCTTGTGGTGACATATGTAATAAATGTATGCGTAAGCATGTATATGTGTACGGCAAGGTGCGGGGATAAGCAGTCGCCCGTGCACTGCCATGTGTAACGGTTGCATTATTAATATAGAGTACATAAAAACTAAAGACGGACTTTCATTTAAATATAGTAGTAGTATATCTCTACATTGGTGACCCCGACAATTATTATTAAAATCAGTGACTATTAGTGCCGAACAGTTAAGTGTAGTGGGGCGACTCAGCATGTACTCCAACGCGGCACCAGCACCGAACACAGCACCAGCACCGCCGGCACCACAACTCAGGGTGAAAGATGAGCAAGAGTCATCGAGCGTCTCATTGGCTGCTATCAGTGTGTCAACAAAACTACCGGACTTTTGGGTAGACATGCCACGTTTATGGTTTGCCGACAAAATTGTGGAAAACACCCGATCGTCGTTCGAGGTGGCCGAGGTATCGAACAAGGGCGCGGCGGCGGCGTCGCAGGCACCGCTAACCGAGTTGGTCACGCAACTTAGGAAGCTAGCATTGGAGGTCGCTTCACTACGCAGCGAGGTCCGCAGCCGGGAGCGTTCCAGAAGTAGGAGCCAGCAGCCCTACAGGGAGAGGTCTGGGTCAGCCAAAAGAAGAGCACCAGGGGACCCAGGATGGTTATGCCGGTTCCACTATCGGTATAAAAAGCGAGCGAGGTGTTGTGAACAACCCTGTGCTTGGAGGACGGAAAACAACGCGGAAAACTAGATACGGTACGTTCGGATTCGGTGGACGAATGTACGCGAGGGCAAATGACAAGAAATCACCGGTTATTAGTAAGGGATAGTTTATCTAGGCTTACCTTTTTAATAGATACGGGAGCTAACATATCCGTTATTCCAAAAAGGTGTGTTAGAGGCCGTAGATTAGAGCCCTGCGATTTTAAACTATATGCCGCTAATGATAGCGAGATAAAATCGTATGGAATTTGTTATTTAGAAATAAGTTTTAATTTAAGACGTGTATTTAAATGGCCATTTATTGTATGTGATGTCAAACAACCAATAATTGGGGCAGATTTTTTAAGAAATTTTAAGCTGTCAGTAGATTTATACAATAATAAGTTAGTAGATTTAATAACTAATATGCACGTTTGTGGATTAAAAAGTAATGATTTAGGCGGGACTATTAAATGCATTAATAGTAGTCACCCGTACGCGGATTTGTTAGAAACCTTTCAGGAAATCACATTGCCACCTAATTTCAAGGATATTCCCGAGCACTCCGTCTACCATCATATCGAGACCACGGGCCCGCCGGTTCACACGAGAGCAAGGAGGTTGCCGCCACACAGGTATGATAAAGTTAAAAAAGAATTCCAATTAATGCAGGAACTAGGGATATGTAGGCCGTCAAATAGTGCGTGGGCAAGTCCGCTACACGTAGTTTCAAAAAAAGATGGAGGTATTCGCCCGTGCGGCGATTATAGGATGCTCAATTCAATTACGAAACCCGACCGGTATCCAATACCTAGGGTACAGGATTTTACATTCGGTTTACATAATATGAAAGTTTTCACCAAAATCGATATTTGTCGAGCTTATCATTTTATTAAAATTTGGCCGGAAGACATACAAAAAACTGCTATAATTACGCCGTTTGGTCTTTACGAGTTCCCTAGGATGACGTTTGGATTACGTAATGCAGCCCAAAAGTTCCAACGATTCATAAATAACACAATTTTATCAGGTATAGAGCGATTAAATTACAATACTTCTAATGAATTAAATAGAGATAGTTATAACAATAACATTACAGGCCAGTCAATTATGTTCGGGTACTTAGATGACGTCATAATAGGATCGGATAACGAAAAGGTACATAAGGCTCATTTGCATTTATTGTTCGAACGATTTAGTAAATATAATATATCAATTAATTTAGGAAAATGTGTTTTTGGTCAATCAGAGATAGATTTTTTAGGTTACAAGGTCTCAGAAAAAGGTATTGGCCCTTTGACGAGTAAAGTCGAGGCAATTACAACATACCCTAAGCCAGAAACCGTCGAACAACTTCTTAGGTTTCTCGGGATGTTAAACTTTTATAGAAGTCATATTCCTAACGCGGCCAAAGACCAAGGTATATTAGATAGGTATTTACATGGAGCTAAGAAACGAGATAAACGTAAGATAGAGTGGACGGACGAGGCAACTAGTGCATTCGAACAATGTAAAATAAATTTAGTGAATGCCGCCACCTTATCTTACCCGATTGCTGACGCAGAGCTTGCGCTAATGACAGACGCTTCCGATTTTAGTATTGGCGCGGTTTTACAACAAAAAGAAAATGACACATGGAAACCCCTTGGTTATTTTTCTAAAAGGCTCACGGATTCGCAAAAGAAGTACTCTACCTATGACAAGGAACTTTTGGCGATTTACGCTAGCATAGTTTATTTTAGAAATATGATAGAAGGTAGGAATTTTACAGTGTATACGGACCACAAGCCACTCACGTACGCCTTTACAAAATTAGGGTCAAATAAAGAATTACCTAGAAGGGAACGACAATTGTTGTATATTAGTGAGTTTACAAACGACATACAACATATTCAAGGTAGCGAGAATGCAGTTGCTGACGCATTATCGAGGATAGAAACAATAACATGTCCGAACTCGATACAATACCTAGAAGTTGCACAACAACAGTCGAACGATACTGAGTTAGCAAAATTATTGAATGCAGGTGTAGATAGCAACATACAATTGAAACGTATTAATTTAACTGACTCAAATAATACAATTTATTGCGAAACATCTACAGAAAATATTAGACCATATATTCCATTACAATGTAGAAAATCGGTTTTTGAAAATTTTCACAGTTTGGCTCACCCAGGCGTTAGAGCGTCACGAGCATTAATTTGTAAAAAAGTATTTTGGCCCGGTATGAATAGAGATATAGGTATATGGGTAAAATCATGTATCAGGTGTCAAAAAAGTAAAATAGGCCGTCACACAGTATCTAGATTAAGTAATTTTGAGGAAAGTGATCGGTTCGCGCATTTACATGTAGATATAATAGGACCTTTGCCTGTGACGGAACAAGGTTATCGTTATTGTGTAACTATGATCGATAGACGTACGCGATGGCCAGAGGCCTATCCTATAGCTGATATGACCGCAGAAACAGTGGCTAAGGCAGTCTATGAGGGTTGGATATGTCGCTTTGGATGTCCAAATAAGATAACAACGGACCAAGGACGACAATTTGAGAGCGAACTATTCGTAGATTTAATGAAAATACTAGGAATTAATAAATCACGCTCAAGTCCGTACCACCCTCAGTGTAACGGAAAAATTGAAAGATGGAATAAGTCATTAAAAGTTGCACTAACTTCCCGTTTAAATAATAACATAACTTGGTTTGTAGAATTACCTACTGTCATGTTAGGGTTACGAGCTGCGTGCCAGGTAGATAGCGATTCCATAAGCGCAGCGGAATTTACGTTAGGACACTGTTTGCGTTTACCTGGAGAATTCTGTACGGAAACTAATGTTAAAGTAGACAATCCACAACCGTACATAACTAGACTAAGGGATACTTTAAGTAAAATTAGACCTAAGGATAGAAAGCTAAATAATTTTAATAATATGTTTGTACATGCTGATTTAAGTTCCTGTTCTCATGTCTTTCTTAGAGTAGACGCAGTTCGGAAACCATTAACACCGCCGTATAGTGGACCTTATAAAGTAATACAGAGAAATTCCAAAAACTTTAAAATTTTAATTAATGATAAAATTTGTACCGTTTCAATAGATAGAGTGAAACCGGCGTACATGTTAGATGAAACGACCAACATGTCGAATAGCAACTTGAATCAGCAGCCGTCGGATATTACTAATGTAACCGCACCCTTAAAAACGTCACGCAGCGGTAGAATAATAAATACACCAGTGAGGTTTCAAATTACTTAGCCATAAGATATGATAAGTCTAGAAATTATTGTAAGTAGAAATATAAGTAGCGTTATGCACCGTAAGTAGTTTAATTATTATGATAATAATTAATTCCTTAGTTTGAGTTTTAGGCAATTAGAAATATATAAATAGAGTTTATCGCATTTTCATTTACAGAACTTAGGAAAGTCTGAAACTGTACAGACAAATATAAATACTGTTTATTTTTAATATTGTCTAACATTTGTATCCAAATAAACTAAGATGGGAAAGACTTATTCAGTTGAAAGGAAAGAGGAAGAAATTGTTATCGCACAAAATGGGGCTAACCAGGCCTCCACCACGCACACTGAGTTTCGGCTAGAAGCTCTAAGCACAGCCGTCACGGTGATTGGCGTCATATTAGGAATAATGTTGTTAATCATAGTTTACAATAAATGTGTGAAAAAGGCTAGGCGGTCCCTCCGTAAGGAGTTAGGACTCGCAAACAGTGCAAGTGTTCAAAGTGTACAACCCAATGTAAACCATATGTAATTCACTTCAGTTTTTTTATTGTATGAACTTAGTTAAGTGTAATAGAAACTTTTGTATTTTCTTATACCTTTATTTTTTTATTTTTTTTGTAGAAGGGGGTGTGTGTGGTGACATATGTAATAAATGTATGCGTAAGCATGTATATGTGTACGGCAAGGTGCGGGGATAAGCAGTCGCCCGTGCACTGCCATGTGTAACGGTTGCATTATTAATATAGAGTACATAAAAACTAAAGACGGACTTTCATTTAAATATAGTAGTAGTATATCTCTACACGCTAATTGAACCTGGCCATAACCAGATTCAAATAGCCAGACAGTTGAATTTATGCCATTACGCTGTTCGGTGAGTATATCAGCGTTATTGAGAAAGTCGTAGCTTTAGTCGCCGACTGGGTTCTGGCCAAAAATGTACAGCATCAGAGCGTGATGACCATTTTCTTCTGACCTCATCATTAAGAAATCGCCGGTTGAATGCTGTTAAGCTCTGTCAGCAACTCCAGGAAGTAAGAGAAGTTGAAATTATCCGGTGGACAGTTAGAAGAAGACTAGCCAAAGGAGATCTGACAGCGCACAGATCAGCTATCGCTCCAGAATTGACCATAGGTCACCGGCAAGCACGACTACAGTTTACTCGAGAACATTTGATTTGAGCAATGCGCCATACGAGACGCCTTTTGAGAAGCAACACGGGGTGAATCGCTCATTTGGTCTTTGGTTGCCTCCTTCACGTCCGTCGTTGCCATGGAGACATCCTGCACTAGTCAGAGAACAATACCGCTGTCCATTGGTCCATCGTCCAATCCAAATGTTCTCGAGCGAACTGTAGTCGTACTTGTCGGTGACCTATGGTCAATTCTGGAGCGATAGCTGATCTGTGCGCTATCAGACCTTCTTCGGCTAATCTTCTTCTAACTTTCCACCGGATAATTTCAACTTCTCTCACTTCCTGGAGTTGCTGACAGAGCTTAACAGCATTCAACCGGCGATTTCTTAATGATGAGGTCATAAGAAATGGGTCATCAAACTCCGATGCTGTACGTTTTTGGCCAGAACCCCATCGACGACTAAAGCTACGACTCTTTCGATAACGCTGATATACTCGCCGAACAGCGTATTGGCTTAAATTCAACTGTCTGGCTATTTGAATCTGGTTATGGCCAGGTTCAATTAGCGCAACCACGAGACCTGATATTTCTGGTGAGGTATCCATTTTCTTGTTTCGAATGTAGACGTGTTCTATAGCTGACTTTCCAAGCTACAATTTGATATGCAGATGATGCAGTTTCACCCAACCCTTCACCTTTTATACCCGCTCTTAGTAGCTCAATTAGCACTACCTGAAACGAGTGATTTCCTATCCAATTGTTCTTTTGGCTTTACTGTAATGAATTTAAGGGTTATGGATTAGCTTAAGGTGTTATCTGAAAGCTGACAGTGTGCACTTAAATTTGGTATATAAACGGGAATTAAAATACAAGCAAGTTTTAAAAAAATCAACCTTGAAACGAAAAATGAGCAGGTGTGCGATTTCTTTGCTCTCAAGTGTAGTAACTGACCCCTAACTAAGTTCGTAACTTGTATCTAGGCTAGGGTATCAGAAACTACGCACACATATATGTCGTGGCCATATCGTTTTGAATTTGCCCATTTCATGAAATGATCGGCCATTTCATGATGCGGTCGCATTTCATGAAGCGGCCAACTTAATTTGATCAGATCATTAAATTGTTATCGTTTCACGATTTTTTCATCAACGTTTGGCCAGATCGTAAAATTCACTTCGTTCGCTCGCCTCGCACTATGTGGGGTCACAGTTCTAATCTAACCTAACCAACTCGTTTCACCTTATCCTCGTAAAGTCTTTTGTTCTCATATCCCTTATCATTTCATAATAAATTATTCACTTTCTCACTGCGATTTTCGTCAACGGCCGCCATCTTGCGCATTAACCTAGCGCTTGCAGCGCCTCTTCCGGTAATTAATGTAACTATTTGACGATATGATCAAATGATCTTGGCCGTTTCATGAAATAGCGGCGCGTTTAGTTGACCATATCGAGAAACGATTGCTTATCATTGATCTGCCCTAACCACATCATGATGTGACCATTAGACAGTGAGACATTTCATGAAATGTGACCACTTCATGAAATGGCCGATCATTTCATGAAATGGTCAAATTTACGATATGGCCACGACATATATACTAATTCACATATCTACCAAAACGTTATCATTTATTTGGTTAGGAGATAAGAACGCAGTTGATTGCGTCTCTATTTACATTAAAGATAAGTAAAGCGATGTTTCACCTTGTAAAGTGAACAATACTATGTACAGTTGGTTACATAATCTATATCACTACATAGTATAAAACAAAGTCGCTATCTCTGTCCCTATGTATGCTTAGATCTTTAAAACTACGCAACGGATTTTGATGCGGTTTGTTTTAATAGATAGAGTGATTCAGTGGGAAGGTTTTTAGTATAATTATATCTCCGCATTCCCACGAGAGTGGGTACTATGATGCGGATAAAACCATGGGGTGAGGTGACAAAGAATATTTTCAACTCACTTGCTCAAACTTGCTAAAAACAGTTGAATAATGACACGCTTGATTCACTAGTGAGTCATAGATTTTTTTTAAATTGTTTAGTTTTAAAAAAGTTTCGATACCATAATTTCTCCATATTCCTACGGGAACGGGAACTATGCGGGTGAAAATAGTTAGATAGCCCATTTATTGAGGAAGGCTATAGGCTATATTTTTCCCTGTATTCCCACGGGAACGGGAACCACGGCGGGCGCTGCTTGTATACTAATATTTATTAAGTATAGCAGCGCCCTGCGGTTTCGTAGTTGCCGTTCCCTTGAGAATACGGGGATAAAATATAGCCTGTATATACACCCTTATTTTGAATTTGAGATACTTAATCTCACAGCTAATGTAAACGACGGGTGACAATATAATAGTGAAGTTAGTTTTTTCTTTTGCCTTTATTTAAAAAGTTATGATAAGTCAAAGTTTTTCAAAATTCCGCCGAATTTTATTGTTATTCTACACCGAACAATAGGCGAACGCGCGATACACAGCTGAGCGCGGTCATCGACCCGAGCCGTCACAGAATACTTGATAGCTAGTGTGCCGTCTGGTAATACGACATTTATTTAGTATTTTTTAAAGATAAGTAATCGACTATCATTTTTGATATTTTTATTAGATATATGGATTCAGTTACTGCTACAGATATTCTGATTTTAATAAGTCCCATCATTTCAAAATAGGGGTGTATATAGATTTCTATTAGAGAAAGATTTTTTTTATCGGTTTAGTAAATTTTGAATTAAATTGTTAACTCATAGAAGATTAGAGTATTGAAATATTTTATTAAGCTATTGCATAGCTTCTATCGAGAGCATAGACTACCTATGTAGTCTATGATCGAGGGCCTTGAGCGCGGGGACCGAATCCAGAAATTCCGTAACGAAAAAAAACCTCACGTTTTTATTATTTTTTTATCGAAAACATTTTTTATGTAAATTGTCCAAAAAGATTTTATAGTAATGTAGACAAAGTTTTTATTGTATGAAGTCCCAAAAACGACATCAACATTTCTAAGGTTAGGATTGCAATACAAAAATAAAAAAAACAATTAGTTGATAAAATTGCTATGCAATAGCTTTACCGCGGCAGTCCCCGAGTGCCACACGTTTTTTTTTCAGGGTAGGCTCGAGACCCTCGGTGGGGACGTATCTATGAACTAATGATGATATTGTGCCACAATATATGCTGTGCCAGTGACACGTCGCGTCGCTATAATCACATCTTTTGGTGGTCTGCGATACACAGCTGAGCGCGGTCATCGACCCGAGCCGTCACAGAATACTTGATAACTAGTGTGTCGTCTGGTAATACGGCATTTATTTAGTATTTTTTAAAGATAAGTAATCGACTATTATTTTTGTTATTTTTATTGGATATATGGATTCAGTTACTGCTACAGATATTCTGATTTTAATAAGTCCCGTATTTTTAAAATAGGGGTGTATAGGAAAGTTAATGTGATAATAGTAGCTTCCAATTTTGACCACCGGCACAGAAAAGATTGTGGCACAATAAATATCTCGATTTATTAAAACTAAACTACTTATGACGATGACTGTACATAATGAGTCACAATACTGTGACGTGAAATGAACAGAAACGACGGAAAATACTACAGTGACTAATTTACTTGTCTTTAGTGTTATAAAGGTTACTGTCAAGTTACCATCTAAAGTATCTGACAAGTGATTTTCAACAATAATTTTACTGCATTAAAATAATGAATTTAATAAATTAAGTATAATTAATATAAGGATTGGAACAAACGAATAAATTGGTGTCATTGGAGAAAAACTGGTTTAAAAACTGCGTTTGGAATCGACGCGATCAATAAACGAGGGAAAAAATAAAAATATAAGTACTTATTTGAACGTTTTTGGTGGGATTTTAATATAAAAAAATGTGTTGTATTTGTTGTCCTTGTAGCTGTGGAAGTTGTGGGAGGATCCTAAGGTGTTTGTTATGTATAACATTGTGCGTTTATTTAGCACAACTGTGTGGTTTCGATGTTGATGACGACTGTTGTAATTGCTGCGGAGACGATTAAAATTGTCATAATTATATTGAATTTGGTTTGAAATGTTTTTTATTTGTCTTTTATATTGCATTTGCGTAAGTAAAACTTTACTCTCACCCAAACTAATTATGTTATTCTTCTTAGCGTGTCGACTTTTTTGAGGACCAGAACTCGGCCACCGATATAGCACTATCAGTGGCCTTGTCAATCGACACGAAGAAGAAGAAGTGGCCTTGTAAAGGTCCTCGCGTGTGCAGGTGTAGGGACACGCACGGCAAGTTAAAACATAGAAAAGGAAAGTCTTAAACTAAATTAATTTCATAATATAAATATTCATAGTGTAAAACAAAGTCGCTGTCGCTGACTGTCTGTCCCTACCCTATGTATACTTAAATCTTTAAAACTACGCAACGAATTTTTTTGATAGAGTAATTCAAGAGGAAGGTTTTTTAATTTTATCCCCGTATTCTCACGGGAGCGGAATCTACGCGGTTGGCACCGCGGGGCGACTAATCATAATCATTCACCACATCATCTCATTATAGTAACTGACCCCTAACTAAGTTCGTAACTTGTGTCTAAGGTATCAGAAACTACGCACATACTCATTCATACACACACACACCCAGACCGAGACAAACATATGTGGTTCAGACAAATATTCACCCCGCACGGGAATCGAACCCGCAACTAATGTAGGTAATAAAGCTAAAAAGTTTGTTTGGTGGAACGTGCTATCTCAGGAACTACTTATTCGTCCAAGTTGAAATATTCTTTAAAAAAGTGTTCATTAGCCCATCATATTTAGTGGAGAACAGTGACGGATTAAGACTTCATGATGCCCTAAGCAATCCAACAATCCAAGACTTCGTGCCCCCACGGCTGTAGCTAGAATGGAATTTGACGACGAAAAAAAAGGTCAGCTAACACTGAGCTCGCTATGTTCAACAAGGTAGGGCATTTGTCATTTCAAGCATAGCTACCCTGGTGCCCCTTTTCTGGTGCCCTCCCAGACGTGGTGCCCTAGGCAATTGCTTAATTAATCCGGGACTGGTGGAGAAGGCCTCAGGTACCTACTTATGTAAATAATATACACCCCTATTTTGAAATTACGGGACTTATTAAAATCAGAATATCTGTAGCAGTAACTTAATCCATATATCCAATAAAAATATCAAAAATGATAGTCGATTACTTATCTTTAAAAAATACTAAATAAATGCCGTATTACCAGACGGCACACTAGCTATCAAGTATTCTGTGGCGGCTCGGGTCGATGACCGCGCTCAGCTGTGTATCGCAGCGTTCGCCTGTTGTTCGGTGTAGAATAACAATAAAATTCGGCGGGATTTTGAAAATCTTTGACTGATCATAACTTTTTAAATAAAAGCAAAAGAAAAAAACTAACTTCACTATTATATTGTCACCCGTCGTTTACATTAGCTGTGTGATTAAGTATCTCGAATTCAAAATAGGGGTGTATATGTATTGGTATATATCATATAAGTACATAAGTATATCTATATTATCTCAATCCGTACCCGTAGAATGGAGAATAAAAACCAATAGATAAGTTCGATGGCAGAGTGACAACCATGCCGGACTGCAGGTTCGATTCCCGTGAGAGATGGATATTTGTGTGAACCACAAATGTTCGTTTCGGTCTGGGTGTGTGTGAATGAGTGTGTGCGTAGTTTCTGATACCCTAGATACAAGTTTCGAACTTAGTTAGGGGTCAGTTACAATAATGAAATGATGAAGTGAATGCTTATGATAAGTTATGTTATGTTCGCGAGTCACTGTAGAACTGATGCCTACTACGAGTCTATAACTTCTATTTGGCTTAGTCCATTTAGTTGTTTCATAATTATCAGGAAAAGGTAAAAGAATTAGTTTGAAGAATCCGCTATAACTCTACGGCCACACTGTCGTGCGAAACTGTCGCGACAAAATCCTTGATTGTGCGCCAATTTACCCACAGTGAGTTTAAGGCATTATGTCAATGGTTTAAGGGCATTCGAGTTCGCGGAACTGATTCGCGATAGGACGAATTCTTTGGCCAGACGTGTCGCGACAACGCAAATGTTCGCGTTATCGCGATAGTGTGGCCGTAGCATTAGATATTGCGGATATTGTTTAATTCAAAATAGTAAATATACTCGCACATAAAAACCTTCTTCTCATTTACTCTGGATACAATGTCAAAATAGTCTGTCATTAATCAAATTATAAAAGCAAAATTAATATTGAAGATTTACATATATTTATTAATGGATTACTTTGGTGTTAAATTATGAGTGTTTTGTATTTGTAAACTGTGATCGGTAAACTTGTCGAAGCGTTTCGGACGCTATCCAATGATTTGGATGTATCAATCACCACCTCGTGAACACAAATGATACATTGTCCAGTTCCATAAAAACGAAAAGAGGACGTCTATAAGAGAGAATAAGGTAACTTTTAGAGTTATCTTATTAACAAATTTGGGGAAACATTACATGAATGAGAAGTAACATAGAAAGATGTGTTGCTATGATTGCTGCGAGAGTTGTGACGTATGCAGCTGTGGAAGTTGTTGGCGGACAGACGGCACTTTTTGTACCGGCCTCAAATGTATCACGGGGGCGAGTCTCATCGGGTGGTTTTTACGGAAAACAGGCCTAACAGATTACTGTCCCTCTTGTGAAAAACTCTGAAGATATTTTGTGTGTTTTCATAAATTATTATATTGACTTGTATTGTTATTTAAATGATTACATTTTAATTTGTTTTTGAAGTGTTTTAATAACTGTTATTGTTATTAGACTGTTTATTCTTCTCGCAAACCTTTGTCGCAGTGTCCAGGGGATAATTGATCGCGATATATCGAGCAAATTCTCATGGTGAAAACATTTTTGTTTCTTCATCCTGTTGAACCGCTTAAAGTAACTGACTGAGAAATGACGGTTATTCATTCAAAACACAAGCAATTTTATCTCCAAACTAGCGCCGCGGTTTCACCCGCGTAGTTCCCGTTCCCGTAGGAGTATGGGGATAAAGTTATGCTAAACTGAATCACTCTATCTATTAAAAGAAACCGCATCAAAATCGGTTGCGTAGTTTTAAAGATCTAAACCTTATCTGAAGATACATAGGGACATAGGGACAGAGAAAGCGACTTTTTTTTTACTATGTAGTGATTTGCCAGTTAGCAGAATCGGGAATAGTTATTCCCAGGCATTTTAATTTTATTGTAGGAGGAATGTAAATATGATGTTTCATATTTTTTACTTTTTGATATGTGTAATTAATATTACTGAGTACAGGTTCCGCAGAACATTTTTTCCAATTGTACTAAGTACAGGACTATCAAGCTAATTTTCTGTGAGTAGCTACATTTTGATGAGACGTCCAACATTTGATTTTCAAAAATTCCGATTGTGGTGGCTAACTGGGATAGCAGGGATATAAAACTTTTGAGCGTAAGACTGTAATAACCTACCGCCCAATTTATAGGACATTAGCGGCGCCCTGCGGCTTCACCCGCGTAGTTCCCGTTCCCGTAGGAGTATGGGGATAAAATTATGCTAAAAACCTTCCCACTGAATCGCTCTATCTATTAAAACAAACCGCATCAAAATCCGTTGCGTAGTTTCAAAGATCTAAGCATACATAGGGACATAGGGACAGAGAAAGCGACTTTGTTTTATACTATGTATTGAAGATAATGGAGTAAGAGCCCGCTACTGCCTGACCTTCGTCATTTTATAAAAGCTGAAAGTTTGTCTACGTGTGTCCCTAGTACAGGTAAGAATGATCCCCACCCATGAAGCTGAGGCAGCGGTGGCTTTGGCAGATAACAGGTAACAAAGGTGTATGAAATTCCATCTCAATTTCGTCATAGTATAAAACTCTATTTTTTGATATTTGATGCATAATGATATCAAAAATCACGTTGCTCAATGCCGGACAGCTAGTATGGTTCCAACCCTCTGCCGGACACCCTTAAACTATGGTAATTTATAATTAAACTTACGTCATTTTATAAAACCTAAATTTTATATATAATTTTTAGGGGGCCTATTTATCTATGTTTCCATAATTGCCGGACAGCTACGACGGTTCCATCATCTTGCCAGACGCATTCAAAGTGATGAGCAATAGCCCGTGAGTGCCTAACTTTCGTTATTATATAAAAGCTGAAAGTCTGTCTACGTGTGTCCCTAGTACAGGTAAGAATGATCCCCACCCATGAAGCTGAGGCAGCGGTGGCTTTGGCAGATAACAGGTAACAAAGGTGTATGAAATTCCATCTCAATTTCGTCATAGTATAAAACTCTATTTTTTTATATTTGATGCATAATGATATCAAAAATCACGTTGCTCAATGCCGGACAGCTAGTATGGTTCCATCCCTCTGCCGGACACCCTTAAACTATGGTAATTTATAATTAAACTTACGTCATTTTATAAAACCTAAATTTTATATATAATTTTTAGGGGGCCTATTTATCTATGTTTCCATAATTGCCGGACAGCTACGACGGTTCCATCATCTTGCCAGACGCATTCAAAGTGATGAGCAATAGCCCGTGAGTGCCTAACTTTCGTTATTATATAAAAGCTGAAAGTTTGTCTACGTGTGTCCCTAGTACAGGTGAGAATGATCCCCACCCATGAAGCTGAGGCAGCGGTGGCTTTGGCAGATAACAGGTAACAAAGGTGTATGAAATTCCATCTCAATTTCGTCATAGTATAAAACTCTATTTTTTGATATTTGATGCATAATCATATTATAACTCACGTTGCTCAATGCCGGACAGCTAGTATGGTTCCAACCCTCTGCCGGACACCCTTAAACTATTATGGATGATGCCAGAATATGTTTGGACTCTGTTACCCTCTCCAATAGCTATGTGTAATATGTCGTTGGATAGCCATAGTTGAGCTGACAAAAGGTTCCTAAGGAGTCAAGGTCCAAATCTTAGTCCAAACAGAGTTATGCAGTACTAAACATATCAATTTATCATAATATCATCCACGTAGATTGTTAAAACAAAACAGTGTAATGGTATAAGGTTATTTTAGGTTTTTTATTATTATGAACATTGCATTTCCTTTTTATTTAAAAATAAAAATAAAATAAAATAAAAAGACATTTATTGTTTCACAAGTAAAAAAATAACAAAAATGCACTTATTCTAAAATACGCTATGAAATGAAACAAAAGGTATTTAATATTGCGATTGTTTTATGTTCCCATTCCATTCCATCAAAATTGAAAAACCAATGAATTAAAGTAAATCAAAGGACATTTTTTGTTGTTAAATTTATTGTTTAGTTATTACCTTATTATTACCTTATACCATTACACTGTTTTGTTTTAACAATCTACGTGGATGATATTATGATAAATTGATATGTTTAGTACTGCATAACTCTGTTTGGACTAAGATTTGGACCTTGACTCCTTAGGAACCTTTTGTCAGCTCAACTATGGCTATCCAACGACATATTACACATAGCTATTGGAGAGGGTAACAGAGTCCAAACATATTCTGGCATCATCCATAATAGTTTAAGGGTGTCCGGCAGAGGGTTGGAACCATACTAGCTGTTCGGCATTGAGCAACGTGAGTTATAATATGATTATGCATCAAATATCAAAAAATAGAGTTTTATACTATGACGAAATTGAGATGGAATTTCATACACCTTTGTTACCTGTTATCTGCCAAAGCCACCGCTGCCTTAGCTTCATGGGTGGGGATCATTCTTACCTGTACTAGGGACACACGTAGACAAACTTTCAGCTTTTATATAATAACGAAAGTTAGGCACTCACGGGCTATTGCTCATCACTTTGAATGCGTCTGGCAAGATGATGGAACCGTCGTAGCTGTCCGGCAATTATGGAAACATAGATAAATAGGCCCCCTAAAAATTATATATAAAATTTAGGTTTTATAAAATGACGTAAGTTTAATTATAAATTACCATAGTTTAAGGGTGTCCGGCAGAGGGTTGGAACCATACTAGCTGTCCGGCATTGAGCAACGTGATTTTTGATATCATTATGCATCAAATATCAAAAAATAGAGTTTTATACTATGACGAAATTGAGATGGAATTTCATACACCTTTGTTACCTGTTATCTGCCAAAGCCACCGCTGCCTCAGCTTCATGGGTGGGGATCATTCTTACCTGTACTAGGGACACACGTAGACAAACTTTCAGCTTTTATAAAATGACGAAGGTCAGGCAGTTGCGGGCTCTTGGTCCATAAATAAGCAACAGTAAAAATAAGTTTTCAAATTAGTAAAATAATGGGTAGAAATTTACTCGATTCATCTCTCTTTTAAAATTACAATTTATACT
The DNA here is from genome assembly GCA_958496195.1 of Timandra comae. Classification (NCBI taxonomy): domain Eukaryota; kingdom Metazoa; phylum Arthropoda; class Insecta; order Lepidoptera; family Geometridae; genus Timandra; species Timandra comae. The sequence continues at coordinate 2,470,964 of OY292376.1, forward strand.
TAGGTACATTTCATGGAAAAGATGGTACAAATTATCCTCAATTTCAATATTTAATTTGAACTGAGGGGAAATTATTTCAAAACTGAAATTGGTAACATGGGAAAATATAGTCCCATAAGTATCTTCTAAGAATCGGTGTTTCGTTTGGGAGACGGGAATAAACGTTATTTTAATTAAAAATTATGTAAAAACTAGCTGCGCCCTGCGGTTATATCCTTTAATCCTTAGCTCGTAGTACCTACCTATATCATACAATCCATGAAGATAAAGGTAAAAATGGAGTCCACACTTCGAATACCTACTTGAAGCATAACCTATGTATCACTATCGCGCTCTCTGTGGGCAGGCTCTCTCTTTCTAACTAAGGTAACCTCTAGAAAGAGAGAGTCCACGCTAAAAAGAGAGATCGGCCCACAGAGACGTAGGTATTTGCCTCAAGCTGTTGTTCTAAGTGTGGGCTCCATTTTTACCTTTAACTTCATGGTAGGAATTCATTCAACATGAGTCATTCAGTATATAATTGATATTTTACAATACGTTAATTAATCACCCAAAAATAATGAGCTTTTAATTGATTTTCAATTGAAACTACATTAACTAACTATTGCCATAATGATGTTTATAAGTACAGATATAGAAGGCTTGCTGATGCTCGTTTATTAAAATCGTGATGTAAAGAGATATGATAAAGTAAGGTCCAATGGAGAATGTTCAAGTTTCGAATTTTAACGTTTCAAAGTCCATCCTACTAATATTATAAAGCCGAATGTTTGTGAGTGTAGATGTTTAGATGTGTGGATGTTTGTTCCTTTTTCACGCAAAAACTACTGAATGGATTTTAATGAAATTTGGTACAGATGTTCCTTATACCTAGGAATAACACATATACTTTTTATCCCACGGGTAAAACCGTGGGGTACAGCTAGAATGAAATAAAAAATGTGTGTGTAAAAATAACGATATGGCACGCAACGTACTGCGCGAGTGTAATATGACCTGCGACGCTGCGACGTCACGCCAACGCGCGGCGATTGTAAATTAACGGGACTTTTAAATGTCGATAAAACCTAAACTAATTGATATTTTGAAACAATAAATAGTTTATAAGTTACAATCGATTTCGCATACTCAGTAACATTCTCCTTTATGTAAGTCCAACGTAGTTATGCGATACCGCAGCAGGAGTGTCTCCTAGAGAAGGATGTGAGTGGTACCAATAATTAGTTAAGTAAATGTGCCGTTAGTAAAAAAGTTTGTGCGTCTTGTAGTTTTTGAAAAAACCTGAAATAAACACTTCTTGCGGGTTATTTTCCCAGTTGCCCCCACCGGCATCGCTCCCAAAGGGGGCAACTGGAAAAGAGTAAAAAAAAATCCCAGTTGCCCCCACCAGCATCGCCCCCACTGCGCACTAGGGGTAACTGGGAGTTTGTAAAAACTCATGGTTTTTCCCAGTTGCCGCCTTGTCTAGTAAAGAGAAAAATGTAGCAATTGTTTAATAATTGTAAGAAAAAAGTGACGTAAGAACTAAAACACTAGTTTTAGCGCTTCGCCGGCCGCTGCCGCGGAACGCTCGCTACGCTTGCTCGGCTCGCGCGATGTGTTGTCGCAGTTCTAACCTAACCTAGAACCTAGTGAGAAGTTGTTTAAGCAATTGCAGGGCGGTTATTCTTCTACACTTCTAGTTACGCATGGGAAAAATTATCTACATAGTTGTACTTTACGTAAGGCGTCTCAAGTGGGGGAGACTGGGTGTTTAATTTTTAAATAACATAACATAATAATTTACTACATCATCTCATTATAGTAACCGACCCCTAACTAAGTTTGAGACTTGTATCTAGGGTACCAGAAACTACGCACACACTCATTCACACACACACCCAAACAGAGACAAACATTAGTGGTTCACACAAATGTTCACCCCGCACGGGATCGAACCCGCACCCTTATTTATATTTTAAGTACCCACCTACATACTTACATAAATCAAGTTATAAATAAAACTAGTATTACGAAAATTAATCATTTATTCAAAATTACAGAGTAAACACAATCACATAGGTGTATTAGTCTTACTTACTATTAGAGAAGATTTAAGGCACATTCAGCAGTCTTAATTAAGTACTTAAATAATGTAACTTATAATAGTTCACATAACATAACATAGCAAGCAATGCACTTCATACGGATTTGAACGACTGATCTGTCCCGTCCCTTTCACCTATTTTGGTGAGTATAAAAAAAGAATTAATTAACAATAGACTTTGACAATAGAGCTTGAATTCAAAAGTGTCGAGCCGAAAGGGTCTGTCGCGGAAGGTCGCGGACTATAAAAAACGTATAAAAGTCAATTGGGGGCCTTGTTGGACTGCTACCGCACCAGCTGAAAGTCACTGATTATTTTTCTGTAATTGTGCCGTCAATGGTAACAATTCAAGAATAGCTGATATAAAAGATTGTCGTGGTCGGTATGTTGAATATATCTCGTTGTTTTCTATATTAAGTGATTTTAATGCGCCAGCACTCCATTGAGACAATCCCTTTGTTTGGCCGTGTTCTGAACTCTTGAGATGGGCTTCTAAATCAGCCCAGCCTTCAATAACCAGGTTACAGTACCCGCAGTGGTATTCACGCGGGCGAATCTGAAACATTGTGGTAAATTTATATAATTAAATTATACATAGTATAAATTGGAGAGTTCGATTGTTTGGTTGAACGCGATAATCTCCGGAGCTAAGTAATGGTTTCAAAAATGATTTTTAGTATTGGATAACACATTCATAGAGATAGGTTATAGAAACTGTGGTCAAACTTGAATATACAGGTTGATTTTTTCAAGTGGGCGTGGTAGACCAAATCCGAAACTTTAAGGAAAAATGCTGATAGAAGCCGTCATTAATTTAAAAAAAAACAATATCTCTACCCAGGAATCGAACCAATTGATTATGCCATCATTGATATGAAATGTAACGATTTAATAAGTAAATTAGATAGTAAACATCCTGCTCTTGTTATAAATATTGCCTCCTTACAAATAAATTATCTTAAGCCCAATAACTCTCCTAGAGATAATTATTTTAAAGCTAACTATGACAATATTACACAAAGTCTTAAATGTATTGATTGGTTTGATTTACTGAGAAACTGCAATAATGTAAATGAAATGGTATCCAAATTTTATATGACTATTTATGCTTTAATTGACGCAAATGTTCCCAAATATAAAAACAAAAAATATATAGTTCCTCCTTGGTTTACGAATCGACTTATAAAATTACTAGCTGAAAAAGAGAAATATCGAACTAAAGTCAAATTATACAATATATATAGTATATAGAGACGTAAATTGCTATAAACTGCGGGATCGATGTCAAAAGCTTATGTGTCACTCAGAATATAAACATAACATCGAAACAAGCCTAAATAAAAATCCTAAATGTTTTGGCGACACATTAAAAACAAAAGAGGAGGACATTCAAGTCTACCATCAAAAATGTACAAAGATAACCAAACTTCAGATACAGGTACCGGAATTGCTAGTCTATTTGCCACTCATTTTGCTTCCACCTTTAACGAAGTAAACATAATATCAAATAAGGAACATACAATCACACAACCGGTTTCAAATTCTATTAATACATTACATACAATTCAATTGTCAGACAGGGAAATAGCTCAGAAAATTTAATTCTTGGATATAAGCAAAGGCTCGGGCCCAGACAGTATACCTCCTATATTCATTAAAAAATGCGGTAAACAATTGACATTTCCACTCTCACTCATTTATAATCAATCACTTCTCACTGGTATATTTCCAGAAGAATGGAAAAAAGCTCGAATAGTTCCTATTTTTAAGAAAGGAGATACTGATAGCTAATTACCTATAACAAATGCTTCCACATTCACTTTTCTCACAAAAAAAATCCTTTTATGTCATCATATACCATAAACAGTACTATTTTAACAAAAGTTAGTGAGACTAGAGATTTAGGTGTAGTGATCGATAACAAACCTGATTTCAAATCGCACATAAATAATACCGTAAAGAAATCAGCCAAAATGTTAGGTTTCATTAAAAGGAATACAAAAGGATTTAAATTTGCCCAAACCAAAATAATATTATACAACTCATTAGTTCGCAGTCAATTAGAGTTCTCCAGCGTTGTGTGGAACCCTCAGTATGCCGTTGACTCTCAAAGAATTGAGAGCATACAGCGCAACTTCACCAGATATCTTGCCTTTACTTCGTCGGGGATCTCACACAGATGTCCATACAACGACAGACTCAAATTCTTTAAAATGATATCTCTGCGAGACCGTCGTTCCACTAATGATCTAGTAATTCTTTTATTTAAAATAATGAATGGTAAGATTAAATGCGAAGATTAACCCATTAATATATCTATATCCGTTCCCAGAAAACCCATAAACAAACTGTTTCATTTACCTCATTGCAATACTAAATTTGGACAAAATTCCCCACTATTAAGAATATGCAGTAGCTACAACTTAATATCAAAAAAGATTCCTGATATCGATATATTTGGAGATAATCTCAGTAAAAAAACGTATAATAAACCAGTAGATACCTATATTATTACTTTTATTTTTTATTATTACTTATTTTTTTATCTCATTAATCTTAAGCTGAAATTGTATTTTTTTTATATTCATGTTTAATTGTATTTTTCCTTATATTTTAGTTTTTATTTTGTTTTGTTTTTAAGTTGTCTGTCTCATGTTTTTATTGTATGAGTGTTGTGCATGCCTGTAATTGGCACACATACCAGAACATAGACTATAAGTAATTTGTGTGTGTTGTTGGCAATGCCTAAATAAATAAAAAATGCCAAAAATTGACACACCCTGTAGTACCAATCATCTGAAAGTATTGCTAATTAGAATCAAATTCTGGAAAGAAATTAAGTACATAATGGTGGAAGGAAAACATCGTGAGGAAACCTGCACACACCTGGGAAGAAATTCTAAGGTTGTGTGTGAAGTCGACCAACCCGCACTTGGCCAGCGTGGTTGACTAAGGCCTAATCACCCTAATTCAGGGTAGGCTCGAGTCCCTCGGTGGGAACATTATATGAGCTGTTGATGATGAAGAGAACAAAATACTATTGCCTTTCAACATATTTCGATATTCCTTTATAGTTTCGGATTTGGTATACCACACCCACTTGTAATTCACCCTGTATATTCGTGTGCGTCAGAATGGCTGGTTGCCTGTGACTTTTGATCTATGAGAGTTGATTAAAAAATTGCTACATAATTGCTTATATTTGCTACTCGATGTTTTTGTTTATCTTACCTCTCTGACAAATTCATCTTTCATGTTTCCTAAAACCGGTGTTTCGTCCATAGCCTTTAAATGCCTTAGTGTCTTGATATGGTTATAGCCATCGATAGCAAAACGATTTACAAACACCATCATTTTCGATTTGCAAACATGGCATGATATATTTATCATTGTGTTGGCTAAATAACTCATAGTGCATAAACATAAACTCCAAATGTTGATGCACATATTTTCATTAAGAACTATACTTTTACCCAATTGTTCATGCTGTTTTATAACCAAATTCCCAACAAATTGGGTCATTGTTATTTTGTTATTCATTTTGTGATATTCCCCAGACACATGTTCCTTCATGCCCTTCAGCGTGGAAGGGAATGTCTTGTCGCACAGTTTACACTCACTCTGGCCGCCCGCACCGCTCACATTGTACGACAAATTGTTCTCCTTAGCAAACGTTCTCGCTCTGTCATCGTCTAGGTGCGTCTCACCTTCGGGACCATTTGTTTCAGCGGTGTATTTCGAATTCTCGCTATCTTCATCATCTTTCCCTTCGCCGGGAAGAGGTTCTCCACTTACTACGTCACGTGTGCCGAGTCCATTATCCACATTTTCATTGACAACTGTTGTGGAGCACTTTATATTGAGCTTTTCGAATTCCTGTTCGAGTTTAAAATATTGTTTGTTATGGTCGTCGCTGTCGAAGTGGTCGTCCATCTTGGCGAGAGTGTGCACTTGATTGCAAGTCACACATTGAAATGAACTATCGTCGATCTAAAACAACAAGATTTTTTTAATCTAGACAAAAAGTTCTAAATTAACTAGACTATAACGATAGCTACTATAGTTTCAAATGGTGTGTGTTACCATGCGGTAGAGTTGTTTCCCCGGGCGGACCTGTACTCTGGAGTGCAGTAGTCTCACCAAGTGAGCGGGCTCGCGCGCGTGTTGCTCCCGGTCGAGGAGCTCGCGGTCGCACAAGGCGCACGCGCGCTCGGCGATCGCGTGCCACGCTTCCGCGCCCACGAGCACCGCCTCAAACGCGACCACCGCGCGTGCACCGCCCACGCTCACCGCCCTCAACACCCCACACGCCTTACTGCTGCGGTGGCCCTCGCTCGCCACGTGCATGTTTACTTTAACGCCCGTCGGCAGCAACATGCTGCAGTAGTCACAGAAATAACCCAGTTTTATCTGTAACAAATCAAGATTTTATTATGTCCGTGGATCGCTTGTGCATGCGTGTACATGGTAAGTTTGTCTTGTGTCGGTTTCAGACAAGATGAAAATATTCATGTACATAAATGAGAAGAATTTTGTCGTGGCTTTGTACAAAAAACTTCTAAAAATCTAGTGTGTGTGGTATTATGTTAATAAATGTCACTCGTGACGCTTCTCCCCGCGGACACTGCTCGCCGAGCACTGGTCGAAGACGGACGTGTCTCGAGATCACAGGGAGAAGAACAGATACATTGTGTACCTTTATTTACTTCCTAATTGCCTATTAAGTACATAAGGAGGCAAACGCCACAGTATGTACATGAATATTTTCATCTTATCTGAATCCGTCAAGACAAACTTCTTTCTCATCGTATGCACGCGGCCTTAGAAAGAGGTCATGTCAAGCGATGCCCGCACTAACCTAAAACTAGTCATTTTGAGTAACCCGTGTGTGTAACGCCACTCTTAGCTCGCATCTCTATGAACGACATCGTATGTTGCCGCTTCACGCACCCCTTCACCGTAAACAGAAAAAACGTCGGACGCGCCGCGAAACGCCACGTTCGGCGACGCGCAACCGCGTCTGCGTAAACGTGGCCTTAGTGGTATACTGTACCTTTCTGATGTTGTCGTCGCCATACTTGTCCAAGTGCGGGTGGTGTCGCAGGCAGTCGGCGTGCGTCGCGAGCGCCACGTGGGCCTCCACCTCCGCGGGGGAAGCGAGTTCGCGCTCACAGGCGAAGCAGTATGCGCCCACTTGCCCGCTAAGGATGCAAGACTTTTTGAATTTGGCATTCATTTTCGAACTGTAACAAACATAAAAATAAGTAAGTAGTAAGTACCTACTCGTTAATTTACCCCTTACGACGAAAACCGAGCACACAGCCAGCGACTGCATCGCGACTGTATCGATGCAAATACGTGACACTATTGCGACTGCAACGTGACTATGTCGCAGTGAGCTGAGCGAGGGCCTTAAAGGCCTATTTAACTAGTTATACCACGGACCTATATTGCACCTATACGTAATTATATACCTATTTGTTTTCCGAGAAAATGCAGATTCCAGGAAGTCATGTGGGCTCTCTACGCGCCTGAAGAAAAAAAAAGAAGGGCTTTGTCCCTCATACGAGTATGCCGACTCTGGTACCTGATACCTATCTCCCGCAATTTTTGTTTCTCGAAATCCCGCCGGTACTAGGTACCTAACCTAACAAACGCAACGACAACATCAACAAAACAAGGTAGGTATGGTGCTACCTACCCGCATTATAGGTAGGTTCTCCGAAATCGCGTAAGTACCTACTTACCTATGTAGTTTCTCTTTATTCCTAGGAATGTATAATATAAAAGGTGCCCAAAGTTCAGTTTTAGAACTTTCTTTGTCTGATCACACAGCCTTGATGATTTGTCCGATAAAAAATATGTGTAGATATACCTACTGGTATAAACTTAAAAGAAACTATAGCGAAGAAAATATTGTTAAGTTTGTTGATTGCCTACAACAGTATACTTTCCATGAATGCTTCATAGACGATAATGCTAATGAAGCATTTGATCTATTTCATGATACATTCAAAATGTTTTATGATTTATGCTTTTCATTAGTTAGAGTGAAAAATTATATAATATCGCGTCCAAAATGGATAAGCAAAGAGAGCTACTGTGGAATTATAGGCATTCAAAAACCACTCAAAATAAAATTATATTTAAAAACTATTCTAAAAGACTCAAATCAATTATTAAACAAACTAAAAAAAACGCAGAACAATAATTTCGTATTGAACTTTAGTAATAAAACAAAAGCTACATGGACAGCGGCTAGCTAGTTTTATTTCATTAAGTAACCTTTATTAGTTGTGTTTTTTTATAACCGTTATTACTCCATCAATTTATATTCATTTTGATACACGTAAAAGTAGATAGGTATAATAGGTACACCAAATATATTTCAATACAATAATTTTAAACTTAAATGCAATAATCAAGAAAACTGTAAATTACTCACTTGATCGTCGTGAACTGTTTAACAATGTACACATTAACTGACTCGACTCGATCGACCAACGACTAAAAAATACTGCTAACGCTAATGAAATATAATATAGTTTGTATTCACTATGGTGTTGGTTGGTAATAATATGTAATGTAGTTCAAACTGGATATTCCCTTTCATAAACAATGACATTGAGTGTGTTCCTACCGCCAATACTTTGGAAGTACTTATTCCAAGTCTAGTAAGATGGACCTATAACATACCTATAATAATAGTTATAACTAACTTAGCTTAGATAGTATCAAACAGTGGACACTGCTCTGGCTAACTTGACATTATGATTAATAATTTCGTGCTTTATTAAAATATTTGACTGTATTTTGAAATTAGTAAACTTCACGATACAGCTATTCCAACTGCCTGAACACGCTCATTGAAAGAAATGAAATGACGATTAATAGTTTTAGTATTGCCATTATTGCATATTATTTCCATATTATTTCTTAGTCCGTTTAAAAAGAGTAGACAAAAAACGAAGACGCCACTTTCGTTTTACTGGTATATTATTTATCTGGTTTTGATACTTGCTAATCCTACTAATATTATAAATGCGAAAGTTTGTATGTTTGGATGTTTGTGAGTTTGGATGTTTGTTCCACTTTCACGCAAAAACTACTGTATCGATTTTGATTAAATTTGGTACAGATGTTCCTTATAACTAGGAATAACACATAGGATACTTTTTATCCCGAAGTTCCCATGGGATTGTGCATAAGTAATCGTATGTTTTATTGTAACTTTTTGTAGTCACAAATCCTATAGATGGCGCTGTTACTTAATTTTACCTACAACTACATGATTCCAGCGCTGGATTGGAATGGTTCATTATCTAATCGTTCAATTCACTCAGCAAACACAAACACTCAAGCTCAAGCAACAGGCAGTCACAGACAAGACAAGATAGTCCACGTCAGTGTCGTCAGTTCATTCAGTCAGTCGTCAGTCTGTTGATGACTCTTTGATGTCTGTGGTTTGAGACCACTGAGCCTGTTTCCCATGAAGTTGTAGGTAAAAATGGAGCCGACACTTAGAACAACAGCTTGAACAAATACCTACGTCACTGTGGGCCGATCTCTCTTTTTAGCGTGGACTCTCTCTTTCTAGAGATTACCTTAGAAAGAGAGAGCCTGCCCACAGAGAGCGCGATAATGATACATAGATTATGCTTCAAGTAGGTATTCGAAGTGTGGACTCCATTTTTACCTACAACTTCATGCTGTTTCCACATTGAGGGAAAATTTCCCTTTTAAGGGGAAATTACGGCCCAGAGGGAAAGAAAGAGGTAAAAGAGATGTAAAGGGGAAATAGAAGGAAATCATTCGTCGTCATTTGTGGAAAAAAATAATTTCTATATTCTATATAGACAATACCTTGTGTTACCATATAAAAGATGAAAAATAAAAGATTTCTATTACTTAATTTATATTAATTTTTCAATACACTTGCTCATAAATGGGCTCTTATTTGTGCAAAAACAGTTGAATAATGACACGTTTTATTCACAAGTGAGTGGTTATTATTATTATTTTTTAATTGCTTTGTTTTTAAAAGAGTTTCGATACCAAAAAAATCGTGTCCATACATTTTAAAAATAAACTTCAATGAGGGCGGTCCGAAATACGAAAACATTACCAACAGTGCACACGCGTGAACCAAATTGATATGTGCGCTGTTTGCGCGCTATCAAATCGGACCAGAATTGTATGCGTACGTGTGTGCAAATGTCAAAATTAGTGTTTCGTATTCAGCACTTTGAATTGCAAGATTCAGAAAACAGTTGTTGTAGTTAGTAATTGATAAGAATGCAATATTTAATAATATATTAGGTTTTTAGCCATTTTAAACATGTACAAGTTTAATAAAAAACTAAAACAAGTCAAATTCTGAAACGTCATATACGTACAAGTTTAATAAAAAACTAAAACAAGTCAAATTCTGAAACGTCATATTTTGAGTTTGACATTAGCGCCAGTGTGACCAGATTTAGTATTTTTATACTTTTTCAGTATATTTCATCGATTTTTCCGAACATCAGTATATTTTCAGGTATATTGCTGGCAGTCAGTATTTTTGGGTATATTTTGGTTGAAGTTATGGCAACACTGTAGTGAGTGATCGTCTTTGCGCCAATGTTTGCGGAATTCCCCGGACCGGAACGCGAACATTGGGACTTTCCCGGATATAGTTTATACTCATACATGTTATCTATGAGCAAAGATGAGTAAGTTACAGATATGACAAGAAAGACGGCCGTTGCCGGCGTTGTAGTATTGTAATACTACATATACAATTATCAATCAATACATAGTATTAATCAGACTTGCAGAATGTATGTTCGCCTTCAACTTTACTACTGCTGGACCGATTTTAATGCGGTTTGCAATATTCGATAGAGCGTAATTTCCAGATTGCATACATTCAAATTCTTTGTGTTTCATGAATATCAGTCTACCCGGACAAATTCGGGACGGACCGCTAGTTTATCTATAATTTTCAAAACAACGTCTAGTTTTTAAGTTTTCAGTTGCATGAATAGGTAGTAAAATGAATGAATAGGTAGTAAAGGTAGTTAAACTTAAAAGATACTTTATTACTAGTATCAAATCGTCTAATACGGTTCAAGTGAAATGATTGTCTCTTCTGCATTCAACTTATTCTTTGAGGACTTTCTTTCGATAATTCGGGAATTTCCCCAAAATAGGAGATGTTTTTGTCATCATATAAATAGAACGCGATTTTCGTTGTTTTTATTTACTTAGTTGCATTCATTCGGACAGCATGTCTAGTTTTCAGCAAAGTTATTTAGCGAAGTGGGAACAAATTCCGGAATTTTCTTCGTGGCTTTCACGTTACAAAGATGACGAGTTCACCGCATTTTGCAAAGCATGCAATGCGAAAATGCAAAGTAGATTAGCATCTATAAAACAGCATGCAAATACTGAAAAGCATAAATTGAACTTGATAAAATATAAAGGACAGTCAAAGGTAAGCATAATTCGCTTTACTTAACTAGTTCAAGGCGTTCGGATATATTTTAATTTAATTAAAGTTAATCATCCTAGTTTTGTTTCTCAAAACCAGTTAGGTAACAGCTATGAAATGCGGCGCTATTATAAAAAAAAACTAATCAAGTATTTTAAAATTTTCAGGTTGATACATTTTTCAAAAAGGCCCCACTGAAAGACGAAGTCAAGAAAGCTGAGCTGCGTTTATGCAGTTTTCTGTCGGAACACAACATCCCATTTAGAGCAATGGACCATCTTAGTGATGTTCTAGTGAAGTGTTTTACCGATTCCGATATTGCGAAAGAATTTTCCTGCAAGAGATCCAAAGCAGCCGCTATAACTTATAATGTTTTAGGACCCAATTTCGAAAAAGATATGATTGAAGACATGCTTGGTACTGCATCTCCTTCAGGTAAACCAGTATATTCAATTATAATCGATGAGAGTACAGATGTTGCATCAGTCAAAGTATTGGCAATAGTAATTAAATACTTCTCTGAAACTAAATGTACTGTACAAACCAAATTCCTTGATTTAGTTGACTTAAGTGGTGAGACCGCAGGTCATTTATTTAATTCGTTGTCATCAAAATTATCGGAATTAGGTTTAGAAATAAAATACTTAATAGGATTCGCTGCTGATACTACGAATGTGATGTTCGGTCAACATTCTGGCATTGTTGCAAAAATTAAAGAAGTAAACCCAAAGTGCTTTTTTATAAAATGTGTTTGTCACTCTGCAGCATTAAGTGTTAGCCACGCCTGTAAAATACTGCCTAGAAATTTAGAACAAATAGTAAAAGAAGTTTATGGATATTTTTCTCAAAGCAGCAAGCGTCAAAGAGAATTTGCTGAGTTCCAAAATTTCACAGACACTGAAAATCACAGAATTTTGCGTCATTACGACATAAGGTGGCTTTCACTTCATGCCTGTATTAGTAGAATAATTGAGCAGTGGAGGGCATTGCAACTGTTTTTTCAAGACCAATACTTGAGTGATCGCAATATGTCATCAGAATTTTTATTTAATTCTTTTACCACTGATATAAACAAATTGTACTTTTACTTTTTGGACTACATATTGCCGATTGTAAACAAATTTAACATAATTTTTCAAGGCGACTATCCGTGCATTGATAGACTGTATGATGATGCATCTAGTATGTACTTGTCGATTTTGGGTTGCTTCATGAAAGCTAGTTACATCAAACGTACGGACAATGTATTTACGTTAGACCCAAAGTCTAATGTAAATTATTTGCCATTGAAAGATATGTACTTAGGTATTCAAGTAGGCCAAGAATTAATCAAACACAGGGAAAACATAAACATGAAAGAGCAAATTACTGAGTTTTTCAGAAGGTGCCAATCATTTTTAATTGAGTTGAGCATGCAATTTGTTGAGTTGAGCCTTTTGAAAATCCAGTTTTTCGAGAACTGAAATTTCTTGACCCACACACTGCCGTGCATAAAGAATTTCGCAGTTTACGAAATGTGATAGAAACTTTCCCATGCGAAGTACAGCCAGAACAAATGCAGTTAATTGACGAAGAATATAGAACTCTAAAGTTTGATCGCGAAGTAAGTGATTTGTTACAATCTTCCAGCACTGGCTCACCCATCTCGTGTGAACAATTTTGGGTGAAAGTTGGGAAAATTTCTAACAGTGATGGCATGTTAAAATACAAAAATATAACTAGTTTTAGTAAATCTCTTCTATGTATACCGGTATCGAATGCTGCATGCGAGCGCATATTTTCACAGATAAATTTAATAAAAACGGACCAAAGAAACAGATTTATAAACAAAAATGTGTCAGCTATTTTAAAAACAAAGCAAGGTGTTAAGGATGACGGAGGTTGTGTAAATTTTAATCCTTCGAAAAGGATGTTAAAATATAACTCTAACATTTATTGTGAAAATGAATAAATAAAACGTGTTAAAAAAATCAGTATTTTTAATGGTATATCTGTCCTATGTAAGTCGGTATATTTCAGTATTTTTTTGAGGTGCCTCGGTATTTTCGTAAAATTTAATCTGGTCACACTGATTAGCGCACACACTGCACAACCTGTTTTCCATGAGCAGCGTGCTATCGGTACCAATTGCGCGAAAAAGTGCAATTAGGACCGCACGGTAAGTTGCCTTACTTTTGATAGGTCTATTAATTGCTTACATTTTTTTGAGGGGAAAAAGCACCTGAAAAGGGGAAAGAAATTTGACGACAAATGATTAAAATGGGAAACACTGCACTGCGCTCACTGAAGTTGTTTTTAGTATGGAGCATGAAGTTGTAGGTAAAAATGGAGCCGACACTTAGAACAACAGCTTGAGGCAAATACCTACGTCTCTATGGGCCGAACTCTCTTTTTAGCGTGGACTCTCTCTTTCTAGAGGTTACCTTAGTTAGAAAGAGAGCCTGCCCACAGAGAGAGCAATAGTGATACATAGGTTATGCTTCAAGTAGGTATTCGAAGTGTGGACTCCATTTTTACCTTTAACTTCATGAGTATGAACGTATCTCTATCCTACTCCAATAATATGGTTTGATGCTAATGTGGCGCCACTCTAATTTAATGCATTTCGACGGACACTTTTTCATGTTCAAGATGATTCTCCTGACCTTAGTTAGTTTTACCCTCCTTTCTTTTTAACCGACTTTAAAAAAAAGAGTAGGTTCTCAATTCGACGGGAACTTTTTTGTTTTTATTGTACGCGTGGATTTAAACTCGAGTTTTAATTTAAACTCATTTCTCCCATACAAAAACGATTATTAATATAAAAAATACAAAATAATTAAAACAATATTTATTGTTATTTAAACTTAATATATTTCATATACAATTCATCATAATTAATACTTATATAAACTATTATTTTCTTAATTTTTATACAAATAAATTATAATTATGTTTGTAGCGAGTCTTGATCTTGAGAGGTCTTTAATTCTTCCATTTAATGGACTGAAAAAAAAAAACATTATAGCGTTACTTTCAAACATGATTTAGGTTTGAGGTCACCAACATCTATACAAAATTGGAGTGTCTGTAACAGACAGACAGACAAAAAAAAAGGTAGCACTCCGGGAGTGCCGGCAGAAGTGAAAACTTCAATATTAACGTTGTGTTTAATTATAAGTATAAAAGTACTATCATTTATGAGGTAGAATACAATGTTTGTTTCTTACTTCAGTTATCATAAACGTCACGTGATGCTGATCTTACGATTTTTCGATCAGCATCACGTGACCCTGACGCGAGTTTGAAAGTTTTTACCCATACAAAAAAAGTGCTCAGCGCCGCTAAAGAAGTTTTCACTTCAAAAACAGACACTCCAATTTTATTTATTTGTATTACTGTATCGATTTAGATTAAAATTGGTACAGATGTTCCTTATAACTAGGAACACATAGGATACTTTATATCCCGAAATTCCTATGGGATTGGGATTCACGAGGGTAAAACCTATGATATACACCCCTATTTTGAATTCGAGATACTTAATCACACAGCTAATGTAAATGACGGGTGACAATATAATAGTGAAGTTAGTTTTTATATTTTGCTTTTATTTAAAAAGTTATGATAAGTCAAAGTTTTTCAAAATCCCGCCGAATTTTATTGTCATTCTACACCGAACAACAGGCGAACGCTGCGATACACAGCTGAGCGCGGTCATCGACCCGAGCCGTCACAGAATACTTGATAGCTAGTGTGCCGTCTAGTAATACGGCATTTATTTAGTATTTTTTGAAGATAAGTTATCGACTATTATTTTTGATATTTTTATTAGATATATGGATTCAGTTACTGCTACAGATATTCTGATTTTAATAAGTATCGTAATTTCAAAATAGGGGTGTATAATGTAGTATTATGATACCACATAACTCACAGTACTGGGGTTCAAAACCCGGCTGAGGTTTTTTTTAAATACTTACAGTATCTCTTAGAGTATTTTCAGCTAAAATATATTCTTCGGATTGCGGACTTAATGTCATCTTGTAATTGGTCAACGAAAGGCGGTCTTTCTGTTTTGTAAATGTTTCTATTACAACTGAATGTATCTGTAACAAAATAAACAAAATCCTTACTAATATTATAAATGAGAAAGTAACTGTCTGTCTGTTACCTTTTCATGGCTAAACTACTGAACTGATTGACTTGAAATTTGGTACAGGGGTAGCTTATGGTCCGGGGAAGAACATAGGCTATGTTTTATCTCGAAATTAATACGGGAACGGGAACTACGCGGGTGAAACTGCGGGGCACAGCTAGTATAACATAAATACATACACCTAGAGGATTTATCACTACATAACATAACATAATCATTTACTACATCATCTCAGTGGAGTACTGTTTTAACGGGTGCGCCAAAGTTCACCTAAAATTTCAACTCCGATAATTGGAAATCCGAAAATTTTCTTCCTAACATTTTTTATCCTAACAATCGCAACTCCTAAAATCTTTGTCACTAACGTTTTAATTCCGAAACATTCAACTGCATAATGTCAGTAGCAATAAACATCTTTTACACTTTTATTTGTTTTCCTATATTTTCTCAACATAACCATCGTTCATACTATTATTCAAAGTCATATCTTTTTTGTTTAGATTTATTTTTATTTATTATAATCAATATTATATACATAAAATTTACGTAACTTTGTTTTTACATAACATGTAGGTATAACATATAACGCACGAGCCGAGCGAGCAAAACCAGAGTCCTGCTCCAATCATTCAGTCAAGTTCCAGTAACGAATCGGTCCTATTCCTAATTATTGGTTTAGGTTATGTTAGAACTGTGACCCCAACGCACGAGCCGAGCGAGCGTAGCGAGCGTGCCGCGGCAGCGGCCGGCGAAGTGCCAGAACCGAATTGGTCCTTTAGTTATGGTTATGGTAAACTCCCAGGCCATAAGCATAACCGTAAATGAGTCGTATAATAATCATTAAAACTATAAATATCATCTTCTACCCACATTTTTTATTACACTTGGTAAATGTTTCGTTCTGAGCATGAGTGAAAATATTATGGTAAGTATGTTTAGGGATAAAAACGTTATGATAAAAAACAGTAGGAGTTTAAATATGTTTACATTAACGATGTTAGTAATTAAAATTTTCGGACACATCAGTGTTATGAGCATCGTCGGTAGCACTACAAATAGTATGAATTAAAACTTTAGGATGAAAATTTTTAGGAAGAATGATCATTCGGACTACAAATAGTTAGGAAAAACATTTTCGGGTAAAGAACTTTAGGTGAGCCAATATGGACCCTGTTTTAACATCTTGTCAAATTTTTTGTGAGACCACTTTTATATGATTATTTTACTTTATTTTTATGCTATTTTGTTATCCTATGTATTTTTGATTGTGTATTTAAATGAATTGACTTAAAAATAAAATATGTATTATGTTTGACGTATTGTAATATTAATTTTCTTTTATAATAATTTGTATGTGATGTCATTATTGTGTTAATTAGTGTAAATGGAATTATTATGCCGTTCTAATTATCAATAAACAAATAAAATAAATCTCATAGATGATGTATTTCTGCTGCCGCTTTAACAAATACTAAAAACAAAATAAAATCAATAATTTAAAAAAGTCTTACAGGGTAATTTATACATACAGGTGAATCCTCGTGACACAGCTAGTGTATACTAATAATATTATCATCATCATCATCAGCTCATATAATGTCCCCACCGAGGGGCACGAGCCTACCCTGAATTAGGGTGATTAGGCCTTAGTCTACCACGCTGGCCAAGTGCGGGTTGTTGTCAAAATCTAATATATAAAATTCTCGTGTCACAGTTTTTGTTGCCATACTCCTCCGAAACGGCTTGACCGATTCTCATGAAATTTTGTGAGCATATTCAGTAGGTCTGAGAATCGGCCAACATCTATTTTTCATCCCGAAATTCCCACGGGAACGGGAACTACGCGGGTGAAACCGCGGGGAGCTACTATAATATTATAAAGAGGAAAATTTTGTTTGTTTGTAACGAATAGGCTCCGAAACTACTGAACCGATTTCAAAAATTCTTTCACCATTAGAAAGCTACATTCACCTTGAGTAACATAGGCTATATTATGTCTCTGAATTCCCACGGGATGCGCGGAGCTAGTTACCTTATAAACCTGGGCCAATCTCATTCTGTCGTCAGCGTTGGCAATTTTGTTAACGCATGTCGCCATTAACCGATTTGGTGCCTTTAAATCGTTCAATCGTGCCAGTAATACTTCAATGGGTATGTGAGACGATACTGTTGTCCGTCCTAGCCAATCCTGAAATAAAAAAAATAGTTTTTATCCTACTAATATTATAAATGCGAAAGTTTGTATGTTTGGATATTTGTACCACTTCCACGCAAAAACTACTGTATCTATTTTGATAACATTTGGTACAGATGTTCCTTACAACTAGGAATAACACATAAGATAATTTTAACCCGAAATTCCTATGGGATTGTGTATAAGTAATCGTATGTGTTATTTAACTTTTTGTACTCACAAATCGTTCCAATAGATGGCGCTGTTACTTAATTTTTTAACACACTATGGTGAATTGTGCCGAGATTGTATGATACTACGAGCTACACATTCTCACGGGAGCGGGTAAAACCGCTGGGCGCTGCTAGTAGTTATCATAATTATTAGCACTCAAATTATTATGATATTTACCATGTATATTATTTATTTCGAGTTTCCGATATTTCGACGCTGTTGCAAGCGCCATGATCACTTATAACATACATGGTAAATATCGCGTCAATCATAATAATTTGAGTTTAAAAAAAAGTTAGAAATTATACAAATTATAAAATTATCAAGAAAAAGTAACAACTAATTACGCTACTACCAATAGGAGAGAAGCTTACGCGGGTTGAACCGCGGGGCGCTGCTAGTATTAGTATACTAGCAGCACCCTGCGCTTTTACCCCCGTAGTTCCCGTTCCCGTGGGAATACGGGGATAAGCCTATAGCCTTCCTCGATAAATGGGCTATCTAACACCGAAAGAATTTTCAAATCGGACCAGTAGTTTCTAAGATAACGCGTTCAACCAAACAAATATATTTACTACTATACATACCTTCCTCTTGAATCACTCTATTTATTAAAACAAACCGCATCAAAATCCGTTGCGTAGTTTTAAAGATCTAAGCATACATTATAGTATGTAGCAATTATTAATCTAATATATAAAATTCTCGTGTCACAGTTTTCGTTGCCATACACCTCCGAAACGGCTTGACCGATTCTCATGAAATTTTGTGAGCATATTCAGTAGGTCTGAGAATCGGCCAACATCTATTTTTCATCCCGAAATTCCTATGGGAACGGTAACTACGCGTGTGAAACCGCGGGGCGCAGCTAGTATTAGTATAGATTAATCAACTTTATACACTGATTTTAAAATTATCTTAATATAAGTTACTGTTTGGGTATATTTACTTACTTTCTTAGTAAATAGAGATTCCAAAATGTCCCATTTGTTAGACCTTGCGTGCACATTTAGTACAATCCAATCGTATTGCAGAGGGCTTATCTGAAAAAAAGAAATAGGGAGTCATCATCATCAGCTCATCTTTACTCTATACATATAAATAAAATAGGAGTGTCTGTTTGTAATATTGAAATAACAGCTTTTTTGCTTCATGCATATGAATATGTATACTGATTTATCCCGAAATTCCCACGGGATTGGGAACTATGCAGGTAAAACCGCGGGGCACAGCTAGTTTCATATAAAAATTCCAGCCGTTTAGACGTGAAGAAGTAACAAACATACAAACTCGCTCACAAACTTTCGCAATTATAATACAGTCTCGGAATGAAAAGGTTCGTCAATTTTTAATTTGATTCGTATAATGTGTCGCGAAAACATATTACCTTTTGAAACTATGGTAAAGAATAAACTCGGGTTAGGGAAAATAATGTTCTACTGCTCGATAATAAAGTTCAAAATTATTCAGATCAGTGTTGTTTGACGGGATAAATATCTTGTCAACAAGATTTTTGATTAACTAAAACCATCTTGTTGGTTCAACCTGCCATTATCATCTCTGTTAAAACTATTGTCAATCGGTCAATGTCATCATTGCAAAATATCAAAGAGGCTTTTAAATGCCGCGCGCACAAGGCAGTTTAAAAAGGATAGAAAAATCAAGCAAAACCTTATTCGATAGCAAACGTCATTCTATTTATTTAAATGTTAGTTGTTCATCACTGTTTCTTACACACTGGTATGTTGGTTGGTATAATTGTTTCTTGCAATACTAGTGCAAGTGAAAACCGACTCTAAGGTGACGAACCTTTTCAATCAGTAACTGTACATATTGGTGCGATTAAAAATATCACAATTATTATAGTAAGTACCTGTTGCCTTTGACACAGAGTGAGAGGGGACATCATATTGCCGGCTCCCTCGCTCCAATGGTGCGCGCACGCATGCGCCAAACAATACAACGCAGATTTGTTGTTTAACTCCGATTTATTCACGTGTTTCTGCCATTCTGTAAAATAATATAATATCTATATACACCCCTATTTTGAAAATATGGGACTTATTAAAATCAGAATATCTGTAGCAGTAACTGAATCCATATATCCAATAAAAATATCAAAAATGATAGTCGATTACTTATCTTTAAAAAATACAAAATAAATGCCGTATTACCAGACGGCACACTAGCTATTAAGTATTCTGTGACGGCTCGGGTCGATGACCGCGCTCAGCTGTGTATCGCAGCGTTCGGTGTAGAATAACAATAAATTTCGGCGGGATTTTGAAAATCTTTGACTATTTAAAATTTTAAATAAAATTTAAGAATAACTTTTTAAATAAAAGCAAAAGAAAAAAACTAACTTCACTATGATATTGTCACCCGTCGTTTACATTAGCTGTGAGATAAGGTA
This sequence comes from Timandra comae, assembly GCA_958496195.1. Lineage (NCBI taxonomy): Eukaryota > Metazoa > Arthropoda > Insecta > Lepidoptera > Geometridae > Timandra > Timandra comae. The sequence continues at coordinate 2,491,483 of OY292376.1, forward strand.
TCGCAATTTCAAAATAAGGGTGTATACATAACTAGCTGTGCCCCGCGGTTTCACCCGCGTAGTTCCCGATCCCGTGGGAATTTCGGGATAAAACGTATGTTGCCTATGTTCTTTCCCGGACCATAAGCTACCCCTGTACCAAATTCCAAGTCAATCGGTTCAGTAGTTTAGCCGTGAAAAGGTAACAGACAGACAGAGTTACTTTCACATTTATAATATTAGTTAGGATTATATATAACTCAAACTAACTGACTGACATAGTGATCTATCAACGCACAGCCCAAACCGTAGACGTAGGCATCCGCTAAGAAAGGATTTTGATTAATTCTACCCCCAAGGGGATAAAATAGGGGATGGAAGTTTGTACGACGGAAGTCATTATTCTACGCGGACGAAGTCACGGGCAAAAGCAATGTTTTTATAAATCTATACAGGGTGAATTTTTAAGTGGACGTCGTATACCAGATCTCAAACTATAAAGCTATGCCCCGCGCTTTTACCCGCATATATCCCGATCCCGTGGGAATTGCGGAATAAAACATAGCCCATGTTCTTTCCCGGACCATAAGCTACGCCTGTACCAAATTCCAAGTCAATCGGTTCAGTAGTTTAGCCGTGAAAAGGTAACAGACAGACAAAGTTAGTTTCGCGTTTATAATATTAGTAAGGATATCGAAAAATGCTGAAATGAGTCTCGATGCCAAGTCATTCATCATCATCATCATCAGGTCTTGCATGTCCCCACCGAGAGGCTCAAGCCTACCCTAAATTAGGGTGATGTGATTACTCGTAGACCTTAGTCAACCACGCTGGCCAAGTGCGGGTTGGTCGTACTTCACATACAACTTCATACTTCACATACAAGCAATTATGTACAGGTTTCCTCAAGATGCTTTCGTTTACCGTGAGATCGTGGTACCTGGCGGGGTTCGAACCAGGCACTTTCCGATCGGAAGTCAAAAGTTACGTTACAGATTGGTCTTCGAGCATTACATTACAACAATACCTCCCTGACTAACGAGCATTACAATTAATATTTACAAATTACAATTAATAAATTACAAGGTGCGCATTGTAATGCTCGGTTCTCCTTCACTGATGTAATGCTGAAAACTGTAACGTTACATTACACGCGAATGCTTTCCGTGAAGGAGGACCTTTAACCGACGCTTTACTTACCAAGTAACTTGACGTAATCGGCTGTCATCTTAGCGTGGTGCGTGTCGACCCCCGGCTGAGACAAATGCGTGCCCACCAAGTTGGTTAACTTCCTCAGTAATCCGTCCACACTGCTTTGGGATTTCACCGTATGCTGGTATTGGTACATCTATAATGAAAAATCGTAGTAATAATCTAAACCGATTTCAAAAATTCTTTCACCATTAGAAAGCTACATTCACCCTGAGTAACATAGATTTGTTTGTTTGTAACGAATAGGCTCCAAAACTACTGAACCGACTTCAAAAATTCTTTCACCATTAGAAAGCTACATTCACCCTGAGTAACATAGATTTGTTTGTTTGTAACGAATAGGCTCCAAAACTACTGAACCGACTTCAAAAATTCTTTCACCATTAGAAAGCTACATTCACCCTGAGTAACATAGATTTGTTTGTTTGTAACGAATAGGCTCCAAAACTACTGAACCGACTTCAAAAATTCTTTCACCATTAGAAAGCTACATTCACCCTGAGTAACATAGATTTGTTTGTTTGTAACGAATAGGCTCCAAAACTACTGAACCGACTTCAAAAATTCTTTCACCATTAGAAAGCTACATTCACCCTGAGTAACATAGATTTGTTTGTTTGTAACGAATAGGCTCCAAAACTACTGAACCGATTACAACAATTATTTCACCATTAGAAAGCTACATTCACCCTAAGTAACATAGATTTGTTTGTTTGTAACGAATAGGCTCCAAAACTACTGAACCGATTTCAAAAATTCTTTTACCATTAGAAAACTACATTCACCCTGAGTAACATAGGCTATATTTTATCCCCATATTCCCACGGGAACGGGAACCACGCGGGTGAAACCGCAAGACGCCGTTGGTAGTAGATATAGACATACTTACAGCAGCCTCAGGACTTCTTCCCAGCATTCTGTAACGGAGAATATTTATTTTTATAGCTTGCAAAATATTTTACTCAATTAATAAATAAATATTTGAGTCGAGTAATGTTTGTTTCTTCGGATAATTTTTGATAGTTGATTGCATTGAAAGAATTTGACAACATAATACATTGAGAAAGTTTCCTCTTTCTCAATAAAGAATGAAAATATTTTAATAAATACTCTATTTGGTTAACATAACATAATCATTCACTCCATCATCTCATTATAGTAACTGACCCCCACATTCGTAACTTGTATCTAGGGTATCAGAAACTACGCACACACTCATTCACACACACCCAGACCGAGACAAACTTTGTGGTTCACACAAATCTTCACCCCGCACGGGAATCGAACCTGCAACCTTACGGTCGGCAGTCCGGCAATGTGACTTTGCCATCTAGATCGTCTAATTTAATGTAATATGCCCCGCGTTTTTATCCCCGTGAATCCCAATCCCATGGGAAATTCGTTGTTAAAAGTATCCTATGTGTTATTCCTAGTTATAAGGAACATCTGTACAAAATTTAATTTAAATCGATACAGTAGTTTTTGCGTGAAAGTGGAACAAACATGCAAACTCACAAACATAAAATCTTTCGTATTTATAATACTAGCGGCGCCCCGCGGTTTCACCCGCGTAGTTCCCGTTCCCGTGGGAATTTCGGGATAAAAAGTATCCTATGTGTTATTCTGATGTATAAGCTATATTGTGGTAAAGTTTCATTCAAATCCATTCAGTAGTTTTTACGTGAAAGAGTAACAAACATCCATACATCCATACTTACAAACTTTCGCCTTTATAATAGTAGAAGGATTAGTAGGATTGTTGTTGCTATACTTTGATGTGTACTCACGTCAATAAGTCAGTTAACTCGGTGATCTTTCCCTCATTCTGTAGAAATGCGATGTAGTGATTAAGTGCCACGGGCCGTGAAGATAGCAACTCATACACTAGTTTCTTGTTAAGTGTTGCTATTAAGAACAATACTATCTGAAAATAGGGAAAAATATATATCACTACATAGTATAAATAAAGCCGCTTTCTCTGTCCCTATGTATACTTAGATCTTTAAAACTACGCAACGGATTTTGATTCGGTTTGTTTTGATAGATAGTGATTCAGTGGGAAGGTTTTTAGCATAATTTTATCCCCATATTCCTACGGGAACGGGAACTACGCGGGTCGCCGCTAGTCCTACTAATATTATAAAGGCGAAAGTTTGTATGTATGGATGTTTGTTACTCTTTCACGCAAAAACTACTGAATGGATTTTAATGAAACTTTACAATAATCTTGCTTATACATCAGAATAACACATAGGATACTTTTTATCCCAAAATTCCCACGGGAACGGGAACTTCGCGGGTGAAGCCGCGGGGCGCTGCTAGTATTATAATAAGTCTGTTACATATCAATAATAAGTAATAAAAAAAAACCGGCCAAGTGCGAGTCGGACTCGCGCACGAAGGGTTTCGTACCAAAATCGATAAAATATTATACCGTTTGTTGTATGGGAGCCCCCCTTAAATATTTATTTTATTTTGTTTTTAGTATTTGTTGTTAGTGGCAATAGAAATACATCATCTCTGAAAATTTAAACAGACTAGCTATCACCGTTATTGAGATACAGCCTGGTGACAGACGGACGGACGGACAACTATGTCTCAGTAATAGGGACCTGTTTTTACCCATTGGGGAGTCCTAAAAACGAAATATGTTTATTATTTATAATTAATTTGGGGACAGAAAATTACTAAGTAGGTATATCCAATTTCTTTACAATCAGCCATTATTATAGGGAAAACACTAGTAATAGGATAATAATGGGACTATCTAAAGATCAGCACATTCAAAGAAACAGTTCCACATAGAAGAAATGTAGTAGAACCAAAATGTGTTTCCTTGCAGAAATGTTGAACTTTTGCTTGCTTTGCTCGCTCAATAAATCAAACTACATACTGTCAGTATAGCGTTTCCATCACCAACAGCCAGCGCTCCATCAAGCAGCTCAGTTTTACTCTTCAAACTCCGGTGCACATGAAGGGAACAGCTCCGACCCAGTATAAGTCTTTTGAGTGTCACTTCAACAGTTTCTTGCTCGGGTTGAATTACTTTCTTAGGATCAGTGCCCGATTGCGCTTGGATAACTGGAATAAGTAACAAAAAGATAATAGTTATTTATGGTACAAGCGAGGTAAGTTGGTGATTACTTCCGAGGCGCTATTGAGGCCCGAGGCGTCAGGCGAGGGTCTGAAGATAGCCGAGGATAGTAATTATCAATACACGCGTGTACTATACAAAGTTTTTCAACACATTTGCGAAGAAATTATCATTTTTCGCTAATAAATAAACAGTTTTTCTATTCGCGCGCATCTAACACAACAATGGTGATCGCCAAAGACTAAAAGAATATAATTATTAAAAAAAAATCGAATGAATGAATGAATGGAATCGACCATAGACCTACCAAAGGTAGGGAAACATAGTTGAAGTTTGTTTTTAAAATGTATGGACACCATTTTTTTGGTGTCGAAACTTTTTTAACAAAGCAATTTAAAAAAACAATCTATAACTCACTAGTGAATAAAACGTGTCATTATTCAACTGTTTTTGCACAAATAAGAGCACCTTTATGAGCAAGTGTGTTGAAAAATAAATTTATGGCACTCGAAAAGGTGGTATTTGAGATAGGCCTTTGACCAATAGTGGGACAAATATGTGGGACTTTCTTTATTTCTTTCTAGTCGCTGCCTGTCTGAACTATCTGAAGATTTAAGCATACATTATGTAGGACTGTCCCAGCATACATTACATATGTATGCTTAAATCTTTTAAACTATGCAATGGTTGATGATGCGGTTCTTGCGGCTTTAATAGAAGAGGTAGGTATTTTTTGTATAATTTTATCCTCGCAGACTTTTTTTTTTGTACTCATATTATAAATTAAATAAATCAATTGTGTTTCAGTTAAGTTAATCTAGGTTTTAATTAGATCTTAAGCACTTACCTATGTAGACTAATGTAAATAGTAGTCTTGATACAAACCTTTGTGGTTTACAGATGCTAACTAAAGTATTAATGTTTTGTAAGACTTTTTATAGATAACTAGCTGCGCCCCGTGGTTTCACACGCGTAGTTCCCGTTCCCGTGGGAACTTCGGGATGAAAAATAGATGTTGGCCGATTCTCAGACCTACTGAATATGCTCACAAAATTTCATGAGAATCGGTCAAGCCGTTTTGGAGAAGTATGGCAACGAAAACTGTGACACGAGAATTTTATATATTAGATAAATAAAAAAAAACTTACGGGAGCAAGAACTACCCGGGCGCTGCTAGTATTAAATATAAAAGAATTTCTTACTCAGTTGTAAAACCTTGGGGCTGACAAGGCTAGTGATTGGTAGTTCTGTTGTTTTAACGGTGACACCGGCAAAACCAAACACACTTTCTTCTTTCTGTCCCGAGTAAGGTTTCTGACCTATTGCTAGAATCTCTTGAGGTGTGAGCTGGAATTTTATATTTTGGGATTTATATTTGGAAATGAATTGATTTAAAATGCATACATACTAATTTTAAGTGCTTATAAAATAACATTGTAGAAATTAAAAATGAAGTATTTTTTAAGAAATCATGTTCATGAAGCAAATGAAGATGAAAAATATTTTATTTAACTTAACAGTATTTACGGGGAGACCTTTGCCCAGCAGTGGGACAATGTGGGTTGAAAAAAAAACAGTATTTAAGTACATTACTTATGATTAGCAGCGGAAATATCTAGGTTTGTTATCTGTATTTAAGAATTCTAGGGTGTCAGAAATTACATACACACACATTGAGATAAAAATGTAAACATAAAGTGTGATCTAATTTAAATATTTATTTGGGGTTTGTTATCATCTGGGGGTTTGTTTGAATGAATGAGTGTGTAGTTAACATAACATAATCATTCACTACATCATCTCATTATAGTAACTGACCCCTAATTAAGTTCGAAACTTAAATTTAGGGTATCCGAAACTACGCACACACTCATTCACACTATCACCCAGACCGAGACAAACATTTGTAGTTTGTGATATTCTAGATATTGATGAAATAGAGATTGGTGAATAATTATAATCAAACAAATACTTACAACATCATCATCGAAACTAAAAGCCTTGGCTTTCGTTTCACTTGTGTTCCAATAATCGTCGTCATCCATTTGTACTTTGATGATTTAATTAAACTATATTGTTTGGAGAAATGTGTTATATGTTCATAATTAGCTTAAAATTTTACATTTAATTTTATTATTCACATTTCACAACAACACACACACAATACAATACAATAGAAAAAAAACAAACACACGTCATGACGTCAGAACAGAAGACTGTCACTGACAATAACAAAATTATGTGACAAGTGACAATTTAGATTGTTATTAGAGCCGTGGAGGAAGGATTTCTAATAAGCTCTCATATTTTACGCAAAGAATGGGACTTATTAATAGTAAAGAATTCATTATTATTTTATTAGATCTGACGTTGATTTTGTGGTAAGTTATAGAGGCAAATAATCTAAGTCTGTTTGAATATATTCTGCCCTTGAATATTATTGGTAGAAAGCCTTAAGATGCTGTACTAAAGGGATAAGGGGTTTAGGCTTGTGAGAAATAAATCCACCACACATTGTTCTTAAAAAAGGTTTATTTATCGATTGTATTCCACTATTTAAAGAAATACTAATCATTAAAATAAAGCTAATGATCTTACTTAAAAAATAATACCTATCTATGCGCTTTTCGTAGTACTAAAATCCATTTGAACACCTGATGGAACTCTCTTTTCTTTAGCTCCAAGTGCTATTTGTATTTCAGCTATAGATTTTCCCTTCGTTTCAGGCACGCAAAATAGATAAAATAAACATAATAATACTGTAATAATGCCGAATAACCAATACGTAGATGCTGGTCCGATGGTAGATATTAATAGGGGGAAATATTTTGTTGTCAAAAATACGCTTAGGAGGGAAATTATATATGTTAGTGGAAGACCTACGCCTCGCGATGGATCGTCGAATAGTTCTGCTGATATAACCCAGTTTAGGGATCCTATACCTGTGAAAAAAAAGGTAAGTAAATGCTTAATAAAAACTCATAGGCGTAAAGGGAGGGAAAAAAAGGTAGGTAGGTACCTATTTTGTCTTTTAGAGATTGGAGAACTTTAGACCATAGACGTATAATAGTTGCGCAAACATTAATTTCTACTCTTTTTAGACGGACTTTATTATTAGGGATTTTCTTTTAAAGTGCGCACTCAGAGAAAACTGTTTCCTCTGAGAGTGCTCATTACATAATGAATTCAGCGTAGCTAAATGACTAATTCAGCATACATTGCTGGCTAGGTGTTTACTTTCACTGTTACTTCAATTCCATCTTCTAATCTAACTAACCAGCAATGTAAGTATATCGAATTAGTCATTAAGACATGCTGATTCAGCATAATACGCATTTAAGATTTTAGATCACAGAAAACACAACAAACATTAAAAATCTCACTTTTTTTTTGCATTCACTACATCATCTCTACTGACCACTAAGTTCGTCCATTGTATCTAGCTAGGGTATCAGAAACTACGCACACACTCATTCGCGCACACACCCAGACCGAGACAAACATTTGTGGATCACACACTTACCAGCACTATAACTGTAAACAACTAATATCAAAGACGCCAGAGGCAGGAAATTCATAAACCCTCTTATTGGTTCACTGCCCTTCATATAGAAAAAGGTGCCCAATCCCACCTGCAAAATAAAATTTACATATTCAATCAGCATGGAGCGGAATCTAATAAAATGGATACTTATTTTGAGACTACAATAACATTTATTTATAACCTTTTTTTATAAAATTCACCATTGATTTCGTGTTAACAAACGTCACAAACGTCCGTTGATCGCATCATTACGTGTAAACTAACCGTACCCCGCGGTTACCCTGTGTAAATTGCAATCCCTTGAGAATAAATCCACCCACTCACCAAAACTTTCACATTTCTAATAGTGTCAGGATTTATAGATTAAATTAGATTAGGGATGTGCTGCTTACACTAAGGAAAGTTTAGAAGCAAAACTGGTGTACCAAATCAAGAATGGTACGTGTTTTTAGACCATGTCAGACAACTCAAATTATTATAATTAACGGGATATTTACCATGTATATTATTTGTTTCAGTTCATCCGTGATCATGGCGCTTGCAACAGCGTCGAAATATCGGAAACTCGATACAAATAATATACATGGTAAATATTCCGTTAATTATAATAATTTGAGTGCTAATAACCATGATAACTATAAAAACTACATGTCAGACAAATATTTGCTGTAACATAATTGTATGGAACATGCAAGAAAATGGTATCATTTAAATGGACCTTATCATATGCTTACCATTCCCACAGCAAGTCCAGTTAGAGTAGTAGCCATTATAGGTTTCCTTCCAAACCTATCAGTCACACACGTTGTCAACACGCTGGCCAAAATCTGTATCAATCCTAGTATAACTGAAGATATCTCCGGCCTTATATTGGTCTCAGTAGATTCCAATATAGTTTGCAGATAGAAAGATATACTGTTGAACCCACATAGTTGACCTCCCAAGCCTAAAATGTTGACTATCACAAAAGTTTTAAGGAAAGTACGGTTCTTGAAGAGTTGCCTCTTAGTGATAGTCACATCGGATGGGTTTAACGAGTATTCGTCGAGCTCTTCGTTGGCTATTGTTTCTGATCCTCTTAGGTAGGTGAGGATTTTGAATGCTTCGGATTTTCTGTCTAAAATTTTTTTGGATATTAGTTTTTTAGAAGTTTTTAAGTAAAATGTGTTGGCTTTTAAGATCCCAGTACAGGAAAAGGTCCGATAAATAGGTACTCCTATTAATTGCGTGTTATGGATTTAAAACCCATGCTATGTTTGGAAAATAGCAATTATATTTTTTTATAATAAAAAAGACAAACTGTTGATCTTTCTGTTGATTGTCTTTTTTGAAAACTGTTATTGATGCATTATTGTTTACGCATAGCAATAATAGCGTCAACCTCATTACATTCATGGCCATTAGAGTCACAGACAAAGCTTTATATTTTGATATTCATCACACTTGATAACATTTCATTAATTTAATAGTACTTATCTAAAAAATTGCGGACACGAATTCATCCTGGGTTAAACATGTTTGCTATTTTCCAAATATGGTTTATGATTATCATCAGACATAAATGAAGCAAGTATGTGTGTGTGTGTGTGAGAGAGATGGAGGGATCTTAGACTGATTTCAGGTTCACGCCGACGATACGCGCACTGTCAGCGCTGATGGCCGAGATATGAACTTCTAGGAACCATGGTACCAGAAACGTGGTGAAACCGCGGGGCGCTGTTAGTTTATTATATTTTGACAGTTGGATGTCGATAAATAGCTAATACTTATCGATTTCGCGAAATGTGATAAAATTTATCACGTGCTAAAATTAAATATGGCGGGTATTTTGATCATATTTTGACAGTTGGATGTCGATGAATCGCTTTATCTATCGCGTTTTCGAAGTCATGCTAGCTCGGCAGAAACTGTTCCTAGAAGTTTATACATCTCGGTCATCTCTAGTAAACTTACCTTTAGAATATAAAAAGTAAGGACTATCCGGTAAAAAGAATATTGGAATCGTAGTAATTACAATAGCAGCTGTGTAGAATATGTTCAACGCGACGTAAGGCGTAAATGGACCTATACACAACATGGTCACTACCCCTACAGAACATAATATCTGGAGAATCGTACCGAGACTACCTCGGATTTCTTTCTGGAATAAAAAAATGAGTTATTTTAAACAGGGTGGCCCAAATAGATTGGGTCAGTAAAAGCAAGTCTGAAACTATAACTCTACGGCCACACTGTCGTGCGAAACTGTCGCGACAAGATCCTTTGATTGTGCGCCAATTTACCGACAGCGAGTTTAAGGCATTATGTCAATGGTTTAAGGGCATTCGAGTTTGCGGAACTGATTCGCGATAGGACTAATTCTTTGGCCAGACGTGTCGCGACAACGCAAATGTTCGCGTTATCGTGATAGTGTGGCCGTAGCATTAGACATATCAAGAACTGCATTCATACATTAAAAAAACTCCTAAGGTTTTCACCCATTCTTATCCTTGATACAATTAATATATTAATCATCAACTCGTATAATGTCTCCGCCGATGGGCTCGAGTCTACCCCGATATAAGGTGATCAGAGTTTTTGATTGGTAGACATCACACTCAGCCTTAGAATTTTTTCTCAGCTGTATGCAGGTTTTCTCATAACGTTTCCTTCCTCGTCACAGCAGTGTATAAATAAACATACATTTCTGAATTAAGACGAAAATATTAACAATAACTTATACTCACACTGGCAATTTCAGAAGCATACATAGGAACAACGGAGAATATTAGGCCATCACAGAATCCTACAATTGATCTTCCGACCATGAGCATCCATACTTCAGTGGTGAAGATCAAAATGAGTCCAGCGGCAAATCTTGGTGTGCACGCCAAAACTAACGATTTCTTCCTACCTATCCGGTCTACTAGCAAGGCTGCCAGGAGATTAGCTGGAAACATTAATTTAAAAATTTAAAAAGCCCCCCAATACTTTCAAACCCTCCTAACTTTTAAACGGGGCAACCGATTTTCATCAAACATGTCTAAGAAATCGCACGTAAGTCCCCATTAATACGCGGGTCGCTGCTAGTCTCAAATACGATGATTTATGGGATTTTAAAAGGTAAGGGCCAATTTTTATTTTGCTTGAGGAGATTTGGAAGACATAAATGTAGGTGCTGATAACTAGCTGTGCCCCGCGGTTTTACCCGCGTAGTTCCCATTCCCGTGGGAATGTGGAGATATGGTAAAAACCTTCCTCTTGATTTACTCTATCTGTTACTGAAAACCGCATCAAAATCTATTGCGTAGTTTTAGAGATTTAAGCATACATAGGGACATAGGGACAGAGAAAGCGACTTTCTTTTATACTACTTATGTAGTGATATAACATAAGTACATATAGGTACATAATATGGTTTTAAAGAATAAAGGCAAAAGGTCATGGCGACCTTGACTTATAGGAAGTTATAAGAAGCTGTTTTTAATTAATTTTGATCGATGTTAGTTTAGTTAGATGAACACTGTGTTTTTTTTCATTATAACTAGTACAAAAAAATCGTCTATCGAAAAAAAACTAAGTACTATAACTATTAAATACTCCGAAACTAAAATACCAAGAAAAATCGAACATATAATTTCTTTAAAATTCAATGTTCAATAGATTTTTCATGGTTTTTTTTCAGCACAAAATTTTTAACTATTGCATTTATAATTAACAATAGCAGTACATTATAATATTATGAATTTATGCATTTTTTCAATATAATTTTTCACAGCTTAATATTTTTTGTAACGGATTTAATTCAATGTAATAATAAAACATGTTTTACAGGTGTCCAATTTAACGGTTTTGCATTATTTTACCATTTTTCGGCGTGACTAATATTTTATTATAATGCAAGGTGAATTTTTCATACATTAGTAAGTATTTTCTTTTAGCTATGCCCCCCGATGTTTCACACAAAATCCCATTATTGTGTGAATTTTCGGATAAAAAATATCCTAAGTAGGTATAATGTTATAACGACCTCGATGGCAGAGTGGTCACCATTCCGGACTGCCATCCGTTAGGTTGCAGATTCGATTCCCGTGCGGGGTGAATATTTGTGTGAACCACAAATGTTTGTCTCGGTCTGTGTGTGTGTGTAAATGAGTGTGTGCGTAGTTTCTGATACCCTAGATACAAGTTTCGAACTTAGTTAGGGATCAGTTACTATCTGGGGGCACGGCAGTGCCCCCCGCCAAGTCGAGCGCGAAGCAAACACTGCCGTACCATCCTTTACAGGAACCATTTCGCCGCATTTTCAGGCCCCTATTTGAGAACCTCTGGATAAGCCTAGAACGCTGAAATTTTCGTCATCCAGTAAGCTATACAATCACATACTTAAAATAAAATTTCAAGCCTGTAGGTCATTTAGTTCCGAAGTTAAGCGTAAGCAAAGTTTCGTATTTATGACAGACACTCACTCACTCACTCACTCACTCACTCACTCACTCACTCACTCATGATCATCAAAATAGAACTAGTACTTCCTATAAACCTAGAGAGCTGAAATTTGGTACAGAGTTAGGGTTTAATGGCCACATAAAGGGAAATCTATAAAAACTAGGATAATCGAACGGGAACGGGAATTATACGGGAACGGGAACGGGAATTGTAACTCAAGAACGGCTGAACTGATTTGGCTGAAAATTGGTGGGGAGGAAGCTTAGAACCAGGAAAAGGACATAGAATACCTTTAATCCCGAAATTCCCACGGGATTGGGAACGGGAATTTAAAAATCAAGAACGGCTGAATTGATTTAGCTGAAAATTGGTGGGGAGGAAGCTTAGAACCAGGACAAGAATATAGAATACTTTAATCCCGAAATTCCCACGGGATTGGGAACGGGAATTTAAAAATCATGAACGGCTGAATTGATTTAGCTGAAAATTGGTGGGAAAGAAGCTTAGAACCAGGACAAGAATATCGAATACTTTAATCCCGAAATTCCCACGGGAATGGGAACGGGAATTTAAAAATCAAGAACGGCTGAATTGATTTAGCTGAAAATTGGTGGGGAGGAAGCTTAGAACCAGGACAAGAACATAGAATACTTTTAATCCCGAAATTCCCACGGGAATGGGAACGGGAATTATAATTCTAGAACAGCTGAACTGATTTGGCTGACAATTTGTGGAGAGGTAGCTTAAAACCAGGAAAAGCACATAGGATACTTTTTATCTCGAAATTCCCACGGAAAAGCGAACGAGAACTACGCGGGTGAAACCGCGGGGCGCTTAGTAATAAAATACTACTCCTAAAAAGAAAAAAATGTGTCAAATAAGAAAATCTAATAAAATAAATTAATGTAAACAAATTTTAACAAAAAGAAATGAAATCCCACCAAAAACATTCTGTAAAAAACTAGCCAAGTCTCGATGGAGCTGCTTGTTTATCTCTAAAAAGTAATGAAATCTAGACAGACTCGTGCCAAGTTTAAGGTTCCTTACTGCGATTTCTTTATTGTTATAGTTAATGTTATGTGACTTGGCCGTGGTGGTGGGTAATAATGAGACGATGTAGTGAATGATTATGATTAATGTAATGATTATGTTATTCCAGGTTCTGTACCAAATTAAATCATTTCAGTAATTTTTACATGAAAGAGTAACAAACATCCAACCCCAAAAACTTTCGCATCACTACACTAAATCACTATAACTAGGTACTTCACACTTCACTACATATAAAACAAAGTCGCTTTTTCTGTCCCTATGTCCCTATGTATGCTTAGATCTTTAAAACTACGTAACGGATTTTGATGCGCTTTTCTTTAATAGATAGCGTGATTCAAGGGTTTTTTGCATTATTTTATCGCCGCATTTTCACGAGAGCGGGAACTACGCGGGTGAAACCACGGGGCGCTGCTAGTTTATAATTTATACTAATATTATAAACAAGTAAAGTTTGTGTGTTTGTTAAATTGTAAGGGGTAATCTCAGGATCTACTGAACCGATTTCAAAAATTCTTTCACTAATGGGAAGCTAGGTATATTATAGTGACATAGGTTACAGTTTATCCCTGTATTCTCATGGGAATGGGAACTACGCGAGTGAAACCGCGGGGCGCTGTGTAATATTAATATCTTACTTACCAACCAGCCCAGTCAAGAATGGTATAGAGACAACCCATGATCCTTCTTCCTCGGTCAATGGTCGGGATAGTACAGTCTCATTGACGTCACGAAGTTTGACCAGGACTGGCGACGGCCATACCAGTCCCAAACCGGTTGCTAACACGCTTAGGTTTACTGAAACAAAGGCAGATGGAAAATGTTTAAAGAAAGCTTTACAACTACATCTTACTAATATTATAAAGCCGAATGTTTGTGAGTGTGGATGTGTGGATGTTTGTTCCTCTTTCACGCAAAAACTACTGAATGGATTTTAATGAAACTTTACAATAATTTAGCTTTTACATCAGAATAACACATGGGATACTTTTTATCCCAAATATCCCACGGGAACGGGAACTACGCGGGTGAAACCGCGGGGCGCTGCTAGTAACTACATAAATTATACATCCAGTGGGAGTGAACTTGTACTTGTACTTAGACGAGCTCGATGGCAGAGTGGTCATCATACCGGACTGCCATCCGTTGCGGGTTCGATTCCCGTGCGTGGTCAATATTTGTGTGAACCACAAATATTTGTCTCGGTCTGGGTGTGTGTGAATGAGTGTGTGCGTAGTTTCTGATACCCTAGATACAAGTTTCGAACTTAGTTAGGGGTCAGTTACTATAATGAGATGATGTAGAGAATGATTATGTTATGTTTATCTGTACCAAATGTCATCTAAATCGACTCAGTAGTTTTTGCGAAAAAAAAGGTCATTAGCTATTTTCGCTAAATATTCAATAGCTATTCGTAGACAAAATTAATGAAGAACTATTAAATCCTCAAAGAAGAAGAACAACGTAGGTACTTAAGTAAGAAGAACAACTTACCTAAGTATTTAATTTAAGTAAGTACTTATAATTAACTGTAATTTTTAATTAATGAATGCTGATTGCACCTTTAAAAGTATTGCACACTGTATAAGACTTGAAATGTTATTTAATTTTGTTAATGTTATGTGTTAATGCTTTGGTGGAACTTATTAAAATAAATAAATAAACAAGACGGTTGAACTTCGGTGAGAGTGAGGTAGGTAGGGCACATTGTGATTTTAAGGTAGGGCATTGCCCCAGAATGCCCTACTAAATCTGTCCTACTAAATACGGCCCTGTGCTGTACGAAGTCTATAAGTAGGTCATCATCATCATAGGCCTTTACATCTACATAAGATGATTTAGGTGGCGTTAGGTAACCCCGTAACAACCCCGGGGTCGTTCATTTGTGGAAAATGTGGTCGCAGCTGTCACTCCCGCATAGGACTCTTCAGTCATGAACAGAAATGTTCTATAACAAATTGTTCAATAAGTAGGTAGGTAGGTACAAGATATTATTATGAGGAATACCTATTTACACAACGTGCAACGCAGGAAGTAACCAATTTCATATTCATTGGTTTGCCATTGTAGTGTTTCTAGTTCATGGACTTTATTGGATCAATTGTGAAGTAGTTTAGCATGGGTTGAAATATTCCATTAGTAAAATAATTACACTTTTGACCTTACAAACAGAAACCCCCGTCAGTTTGATTTGTTTGTATAAAGGTGTTGATAGACTTGAGCATTCGCCTTTTTCATATTTTGCCGAACTGAACAACGAGCCGAGCCGAGCATTGCAACGAACATTTTCACGAGCATTCTAGATAAGGCTCTAGTCGATGCACGTCAAAAAATATTCTTCACGAAAATGTCAGACTTGGATGTCAGGCGGGGCGCGTAACGATGACCGAAGCTAGACTCGGCAAAAAGGTCGCTAGAATGCTCGCTAAAATGTTCTCGTATTTTTCTGTAATGTAACATTCGCGTGAATGCTCATTACACTGCTCAAGTCTATCAGCACCTTAAGAATCTATTGCGAAAGTATTCGTTGTAACTCATAGGTACCAGAGAGGTTTCTAAATTACCCAATGGACCCATTTTGTAACACTCGACACTCTGAGAATAAGGGACTAGACACACCTATTAAGCTCCATTCAGCGTTTGTCATTTTGTTGTAGTGTTACATTTTGTAACACTCGACACTCTGAGAATAAGGGACTAGACACATCTATTAAGCTCCATTCAGCGTTTGTCCATACAGAACAACGATTTTGTATGAAGACGATTCAGCTGACTGGATGCGTACGCGTCTCCATACAAAATCGTTGTTATGTATGGACCGCGCTGAATGGACCTGAATAAATGTGTCTAGTCCCTTACTGATTATGATATTATGTGTATGCGTTAACTTGTGTATTTAACTCTTTCGACTTCGACTTTTAGTTAAGTACATACTCGTACAGTCTGATTTATAAAGTTAGAGTAACTGCCGACTAACATAACATAATCATTCACTACATTATCTCATTGTAGTAACTGACCCCTCACTAAGTAAGAACCTAGGTATCTCTGAAATGGCTGGACCTATTTTGACGGGACTTTTACTGGCAGGTAGCTGATGTAATAAGGAGTAACATAGGATTCTAAATTCCCGCGGGATTAGTAGTAGTATTAGTAGTCGCACGTAAAACCGCGGGGCACAGTTATCTACTATAAGCTTAACTTGCCCTTTGAAATACGGATCATACGAAAATGAACTCGCAATGGATATTGAACCTGCAACCTTCTGGCGGTTTGATAAAAATATAATAAATAATGATATCTCAAGTATGTTACAAGTGATTGTCTTAGGTAAGTAAGTACTTAATCAATAGTCATACAATATGTAGGTTATTGATAGATAAAACACGTGCTAATTGGTTTTTTATCATTAATTAATAATGTACCTAACAAGTGTTTTAGTAATCAGTACATAGTTATAATTAGCTTTGTTCCGTGGCTAAACTCGGATTTTGCGAAAGATATTCCGTGAGGAATTAGGGATAATAATGGGCATATACTCTTTATATCCTACAAAATAAGAATTACTGGTTCTATGAAAAAATATTGATCACAAATATTGACGGTAGATTAAAAAAATGTCTAAGTACCTAAATGTTACCTTTCCTGCTAAATAAATAATTACGGGTTTTATTATAACGTGCAGCGTATGAAAATGTTTGTTCAGTTACTATAATGAGATGATGTAGTGAATGCTTATGTTATGTTTATTTTGGTCTCGATGTGTTAATGAATGAGTGTGCGTTTTTTTATTCTGAAATCCTTGAATGTTATGTTTTAATGTAAATACCAAGCATTTATTGAAACTTACGTGTTGTAACAACTAAATATTGACGCACTATCGGACCAAAACTTTGAAACATTTTGAAAAATTAAAGTCACAAAATAAAATTAATACATACTATTTTTCATTTGTTTTTTTATCACAGCATTTTTTTTTTCACTGAATAGGTAAGCGGCAAACTTATAAATCCAAGTTAAAATTTTTGAATATCGAAGTTTTTAAAAACGAAAACTTACGAATTGCCCGCACAACATATTTTTAAATATTTACATTCCATGGTTTAAAAATGGAACAAAGAAATAGCACTATTTAAAGTAACATGGAATTATAAAAAAAAAATAAGTAGGTATCGCAAAAATACACAATTTTTAAAAACACAAGTCAATTGTATTTAAATATATCAACTGATATGTTTACACGATTTATGAACTGTGATTTGAACAAGGAATTACTAAATAAAACGACAATTGTCTAATAGTTCTACGAATTGATTTTTAAATAAAATTTGTTGGACTGGTAACCGAATAGCGTGTTGCCGGCACTGCGAGGCCGTTACTACACACGGTAACTATAATTTTAGTTACAAGATGCATTCAAATTGTCGTTACCACGAGTTTTCTACTGATAAACATACTAAGTAATTTGTTTACATATAATATAACTTAGTTTTATTATTAAGTTGATATGCTGAGTAAATATTATTGAGTAAATATGTGAGTAATTACATAAATAAATAAAAGTATTGTCAAGTCTTTGTTCACTTGACAAAGACTTTATACTTATATGAATAGCTATTATAAGTACTTACTTATTTTATTTTTCATGAATTGATATATACAAATCGAATTAAAATATCTACATACGGTTTTCATTTAAAAACGTACGATCCATATTAACTATTTTTAAATTTAATTAGGTACCTACCTAGGTATTTGCCTTGTTTTGTTGACTGTGGGGATTAATGCTTTGAGCATCCCCGCTGCAAGCGCTGGGCTGAGGTATGTGGGATGGGACTCACCCTCCACCAAGATGGAGCGGTGGAGGTCCTACCCACAAAAGCCCCGGGGGGCATTCGTCAATGCGCATGAGTGCCTGGCAGCAGTTAACCGAGTACCTAAGTCCGCAATTAGGTACTTATGTATGTTATTTTCCATGAGATTTTTCTCACATAACTTAACTTTTTATATATTTCACTATCAACATTTTTGGAAGATCTAAGTATGTATAGTTTTTAAACATCCAAGATCCGACTGCTATTCGGTTATCTTCCACTACTTAGTAAAGAAAGAAAACTTATCCAAGTACTAATAAGGTTTACATTTATTTCTGTTTTTTTTGTTTAAATTCAGATTTTATTATTAATTTTATCTTAATTTTAATTATTATTATTCTATTGAACCTCCTCCTCTCTCTTAATTGCTGCTCCCTATTCACAGGGTCCATGTATATTATTGTAAAATATAATATTATGTGGATGCAATAAATAAATAAATAAGTACCACTTATATGAAATCTGAAGAGTTTGTTTGGAGGCACAGGTAAATAATAAAATACTTTAATGCTAAAAGTTATAGATACCAGTGGTAGGGGCAAACGTCACGAACTTTTTCAATTTCGCAGCAGTATTTCGTGTGTAATAAGTACTTAGGTAAGTACTAACTTGTTTTGGTAAGTACATAGTATTACATTCACCATCAATGACGTTTGATGCAGCAAGCGAGGTCGTTATGAATGGATGGCGTTACTAATACTACTTAGGTGACTGATTTAATATGCGCATTGATAACAAACTAGCAGCTGTTTTTTGTACTAAAGATTTCTTTGATTACGCGAACCCATTGAATTTTCATGAGGAATCTTATACTTACATCGGAAATTTAGGTACTTACATAAGTTTTTTAAGTAACAAACATTAAAAGGTTTTTATCGAAATCAGCCCTAGTGTTTTTTCAGCATATTTCGCTATTCTTAAATGTTTCGGATTTGGTTTACCTCGTATTTACTTGAGAAAATCACCCTGTATATCAGTAACATATATTATCAAATCTTGATATAAACTAATATTGCATCATTATATTTTGGGCAATCAATAAGCTCTGTCACGAATCGAGCCAGTTGGTTTTGGAAAAACACATCACATCACATCACACACTAGGTATCTAATTTATATTATTGCAGGTAGATAATAGTTAGTGCTAATAGTGATGCTACGACCACTTGAGCTAGCTTAATGACAAACAAGATCGAACCGGAAGATCGGAAGATGCTCATAATGAGAAAAAAGTAAATATCTAATTAATGTAAGTTGGTAATTTGAAAAAAAAAAAAGCATTCCTATTGTATTTATTTTTATCAGAAAAATAGAGAAAAATTAACCCATGAGTGGCTCAAAAGACTTGTTACCAATTCATCGACGATACTGACATTACTGACAACAATGACACAACTTTTTTAGTCTATGGGTGGTGTTATTACGATAGCGAGCATTCATTGAGGTTATTTTTATTTAAAATTTTAAAAACAAATAGAATTTCTAATTAAAAATGCCGTTCATGAAAGGAAAAGCTCCTATTAGACGCACACTTAATTATTTAAATGCTGGAAGATTGGTATTAAAGGATAAAATAAAGATATTTTCAGTTGCGTACAATATAGTCGGCCAGAATAACACAGGTGCAAAGGACTTCGTATTTTGGTATTTACCTCAAATACAGTTCAAAAACCCTGATGTTCAGGTTGCTACGTTCAAGAACTTGACTCCCTCTCCATTTGTCAAGTGTTACTTCGAAGATGGAAGAAAATTGTTGGTTGATATTGACAATAAGTCGAAGGAAGATATTTTGGAACATTTAATAAGAACTGTTGGTAAGTACTACAGTAATTTAAAATACCCAGCCTGTTTGTAAATGCCAGTCCGCTTCGATTCCGGTGCGGGGTGAATATTTATGTGAACCACAAATGTTTGTCTCGGTCTGGGTATGTGTTGTGATTGTGAATGAGTGTGTGCGTAGTTTCTGATACCCTAGATACAAGTTTGGAAACTTAGTTAGGGGTCAGTTACTATAATGAGATGATGTAGTGCATGATTACATTATGCTATGTTAAATTTCTGTCTTGTTACTTTGTCAACTTAAAATTCGGTTGTATTTAATTGTAATTGAAAAATATCTGTGAAGTACTCTTTTCCATAAAACAAATGTAGGTAAATCCTTTTTTTTTAATACAATAGCGCCGTCTCACAGTTTCATTCGCTTGGTTCCTGTGGAAACAAGGGGATAAAATATAGCCTATGTTACTAAGGGTAAATGTAGCTTTCTAATGTTGAAAGAAGTTTTGAAATTGGTTCAGTTGTTACAAACAAATCTTTCCTCTTTACAATATTAGTATAGATAAACAAATAATAATCTAACAACCACTAAATTCTCATTACAGGTAAATCCAAAGAGGTTTTAGTCCAGGAAGCAATAGCGGCTGAAAAGAAGGATAACCCGGCCAATTTCGGTATCGGCTGTGAGAGACCTTGCATCTGTGAGGTATATGGTCAAGTACCATGTCCCGGCGTGGTCCCATTACCAAAGTTTATGAGAGGGAAATACAAGAATCAGGAAAGTTAGATTTTTAGTAATAAGTAGTTTTTATTGTAATTTTATAATGTAAAGTAAAATAGTTTGTTAAATTATGTAATTTTTTTATTTTGCAGTTATCTCCTGAACTTTTTATAGCATAAAATCACTACATCATCTCATTATAGTAACTGACCCGTAACTAAGTTCGTCACCTGTATCTAAGGTATCAGAAACTACGCACACACACCCAGACCGGACAAACATATTTTTAGCAATATTTTCTTGATTTATAATTTCTTTTGACTCCTAGCCAGTCATTGGCATGTGCACCTACCAAGTCCGAGGTTCTAGGTTCTATTTCTGGGTCAGGCAATATAGGCCCAGTATTTTCTACAGCTTAGGTTTGAGGTCTTTAAAACACATTGTTGTGATTTTGCCTATTTCTCTTTGCTAATATCATCTTTGAGGGTCCTCCGTTCCAGTGACAATTTGTAGACATTTTTTTGTATTCTTATCTTACAAGCTATTCTTGTATTCTAACACAATTATGGTAAACTAGCTGCCTCCCCCAGTTTTACCCTCGTGAATCCCAATCCCATGGGAATTTCGGGATAGAAAGTATCCTATGTGTTATTCCTAGTTATAAGGAACATCTGTACCAAATTTAATCTAAATTGATACAGTAGTTACATACAAACTTTCGCATTTATAGTATTAGTAGGATTAGGAAAACTAATTGTGCTCAGTGGTTTTAGGCACACAATTTTTTAAAGATGTGATTATGAAGCAAATAAGCCAAATATACTGAAACATCAATTTATACAACAAAATCATATAACTTATAAAAACATTTACAATATAAGTACACACAGTTTATAGTTTATAGAGCAGGAATTACTTGATATAGAATTAAATTGCAGTATAGAGTCACAATGTTTTCTGTGCCGGCGGCCAAAATTGGAAGCTACTATTGTCATTTTGACTCTAATGTCATTTGGATACGTTTTAATAAACTGACAACCAAAAGATGCGATTACAGCGACGCTGTCACCGGAACAGAAAAGATTGTGACTTAATAACAAAATTTTATTGAATTGATATGGATTATACATCAAAATGAGTACTTCTTAACAGCCATGGCCATTAACGCAGCAGCTATGTATTGCAGGTTGTTAAACGCATTGAACGTCTTTGATTTGTAGTGCCAGAAGAGGCAGTCATCCACTTCTTTGCCTCGAGGACATGTGTGGAAGTATATCCAGTCACAGCATGTATGTCGGCAGATTTCCTGGAATATTTAAATGGGGTTATTCTGTAGCCTTACGGTACAATTCCAAGACGAGCCGCAGACCGCAAACTGCAAGCGACAACACTTTTTCTATCAACAAGCCTATTCACGTTGGCCGAGCTGACAACCAAGGCCAACATGTATAAAGCGAAGGCAAATACAAGGCAAGAGGTACTGCCTATGCACGAGCCGAGTGATGGCAAGACAATGCAAATATATACCATACGTTAGTATTGGCGTTCGCTCGGCCAACGTGTATAGGCTGCATTACAAATAGGTCACCATATATGCCATGACAGATTTATATTAAACATCTTGGAGGGAAAAGTTGAAGGAAGAGGAAGGGGTCGGCCAAGAATAAGTTACATGAGTCAGATAAAGGATAGGGTCGGTGTGGTGTCGTATAAGGAGGTGAAGGAGGCTGCATTGGATAGGGGCAGATGGAGGGAGGGAGCACACAAGAGCAACAATTAAATTGATGAGGACAGATGATATTTTTATTATTATATTCTGTAAAATTCTTCTGAGCAAAGCACTTACAACTTTGCTCACATAAATATATTAGCTGCCTTATTTGCGTTGCATTTTTAGTCTGGTTTAATAAAACCTGGAAGCATTTGACACCTTGTCAGTCAAATCTGTCACTTTGACAGTATTCAAAATTGATTGTAAAACCTGGTTTAGTGCTAAACCTGACTTAAAAATGCAACACAAATAAGGCAGTAGGAGATTTGGCGAGGGACTGCTATTAAAAAAATCAGGCGTTTACAAATATTAATCTATTTCTAATTGCTGTTCGTTAGTCTCGCTAAAACACACACAGAGAACAGTTGGACCTATATGTATATATGACTATATGTATCACGGCTGAAACCACCGAAAAGAAAAGATTAATAATGTAAATAGATACAATTTTGTGGCAGTGCGAAGATGGACTTATTAATATGTAGTATCAATCTTAATAACAAATAAAAAAACTTACTTCAATAGTTAACTCAAATTGATGCACTTTATCTTCCTTTTTCGACGTAGGTCCAGAAATGACGACGTAAGCTTGATGCAAAGCGTCTCTAGTTTTGGTACACTGTTTCATTTCTGTGTGGGTTTTTGACGTTATGTCCTCGCTGGCGTGGTAAAGTAGGGGGCTTACTGGACATTCCTAGTGACAGAGGATATTCTTAAAGATAGAATGTAAAGGCTTGTAATTTTCATCATCAAGTCATATAATGTCCCCACCGAGGGGCTCGAGCCTACCCTGAATTAGGGCGATTAGGGCCTTAGTCAACCACGCTGGCCATTTGCGGGTTGGTCGCCTTCACATACAACCCTAGAAATTCTTGAATTCCTAGAAAACCTGCACTACACTAACCTGGAAGAGTGCAGGTTTCCTCACGATGATTTCCTTCACCGTAAGAGCGACGAAATTAACGTACTTATGAATCCGTAAATTTAAAACACATTGGTACGTGGCGGGACTGGTGGGGTTCGGACCAGGCACCTTCCGATCGGAAGTCAAAGGCTTTAACCGCTGCCCACCGACGCTTGTAATTTACAAAGAAATATTGCCACATCACAAAAAGAACAATTTAGACTAGATTATTTCTTTTCTCCTAGCCTCCTGGCCTAGATTCTGAAGCAAATCTTATTTTTTTTTGGAAGTATAAGGAAATTACTTTAAATACCCATAGGCACATTTCAATTTCATTGCTCAATATGCGTTGATCTCTATACAGCTCTTGTCTATAGAAAACACTAGTTTTGTATGAATGCTGGACAGATGCGTATAATACGCGTTTCCATTCAAAATCTTTGTTTTCTATCGAAATAAGATAAATAGAACTAGATAAAAGCTAGTGGTCTCTATTTGCTTTAAGCAAGCACCTTCAGTTAGTTAGACATTATGTAAGTAAGTTTAAAAGTTCAACGCTTCAATAACATAACATAATCAATCACTACATCATCTCATTATAGTAACTGACCCCTAACTAAGCTCGAAGCTTGTATCTAGGGTATCAGAAACTACGCACACGCTTATTCACACACACACACACCCAGACCGAGATAAACATTTGTGGTTCACACATATATTCACCCCGCACGGGAATTGAACCCGCAACCTTACGGATGGCAGTCCGGCATGGTGACCCCTCTGCCATCGAGGTCGTTAATACCTAAAAATAGTAGTTTCTGATACCCTAGATACAAGTTACGAACTAAGTTAGGGGTCAGTTACATAATGAGATGATGGAGTGAATGATTATTATGTTATCATCATATCATCTGCTCATTATAATGTCCCCACCGAGGGGCACGAGCCTACCCTGAATTAGGGTGATTAGGCCTGTTAAGTAATGTTAAATAATGTTGATAAATAACTAACCTCACAACAGCATTTGAATCTGATATTAGCTCCAAGCATTGGGCACAGCAGTAGATATGAGTTCAGTACGGGATGAGGAGCACCCACGTATGCTATGTTCAGATATTTCATTGAGCCTGTTTCCTCCTGTAAACAAACCATGATTATTGTCAGATTTACATGTTTTATCTGCTGAATAAGTTCAAGAAACCCACACACACACTAGCGAAGAAATTCTTTTTAGCGTTCCGTACCCAGAGACTTCGCAGAGACTTCGCTGTCCGTCCCTCTGTTACCAGGCTGTATTCAAGAACGGTGACAAAAACGTGTTTTTTTTGTTGTTTTTCGTTCGGAACTTTCGTGCGCGAGTCAAAATATTCAAAATCGATTAACTTTAAAAAAAATATTTATTAAAATTAAATACAGTTTTTGATTAATAAGATAATAAGATAATTACTACACTAATCTATATATATATAAATCAATTGCTGTTCGTTAGTCTCGCTAAAACTCGAGAACGGCTGAACAGATTTATCTTATCTTGGTCTTGAAATGTTCGTGGAGGTCTAGGGAAGGTTTAAAAGGTGAGAAAAATTCAAATAATTGCCGGGAACACGGGAACGGGTACTACGCGAGTGAAACCGCGGGGCACAGCTAGTTTTATATAAAATAAAGTATAAAAGTTATAACTTTTATTTAACTATTCCTGCGTTCGATGTCGGAGATGGAATGAACGGTGTTCTTTCAGTGCTTTTATAGTATAGCCTGGCTGGGCGTGTTTCCTAGAAGTCCAAGGTATATACAACAAGACGAGGTTCCAGTGAAGTCTGGTTATTGATACTTTGTAACCCAAACATCCATTGTTCTGGGCTTCTACTGAGAACTGGAACATTATTATAATTACTGCTATCGCGAGTCCGACTCGAACTTGACCGGTTTCAAATCAAACTATATACAAATTCATTTGTATATTTTGTTTTGTGTGTCGTATGTTTTGTATGTAAGTATATTTGTTTCTAACATTAAATTATAAATTTAAAAAACCCCCAACACAATTACTTTCAAACCCCCATAAATTTTAGACGGGTCAACCGATTTTCATCAAACATGTCTAAGAACACTCGCACGTAGGTCCCCTTAAATACAAAAAAAAAACTAAATTAAAATCGGTTCATCCGTTCGGGAGCTATGATGCCACAGACAGACAGATACACACACACACACACACACAGACACGTCAAACTTATAACACCCCTCTTTTTGCGTCGGGGGTTAAAAACTAGTATTTTATGAAGATTCAAATATAATACAAACCATGATAGCCATGATAGTAGCCAGACTGAGCAGAGTGGCATGAGTTCTCGACTGCATACATATGACAGGCACTAACGACTTCTCCGCAAACCGCTGGACACAGAAGTGGCTTGCAGTGCAAACGAAAATTATATCCGCCATGCAGGAGAATATTCTGGAAAAATATAATAAATAAAAACACATATGTAAATAGCGTAACACATATTATCGTCATCTAGTCACAAACTAAGCAAATCATTTACTATGGATACTTACTAGACAACGGATGACCATACTAGAATACTTAAGGTGTTACCAGACCAATCGATCGATCATCGATAGACGGCATTGATCGATGGTAGATTGGAATAGTCGACGTCGATCGATAGTTTCCACCAGACCAGTCGATCGACGTTGATCGATGCCGTCGATCGATGATCGATCGATTGGTCTGGTAACACCCATACTTTGTTTTGTAAATAAGTAATGTATAGAAAATAACCCAGACCTAGACAAAACATTATTATACTGTGCCCAGGGCGAGACAAACATTTTTGTGAACCGCACTCATCCTCCTGATTAAGGCCGGATGTGGCTGAAACTAGCCGAGGGATTCAACTTAAGTAAAGGTACGTGTAAATATCCCGTAAAAAGATATTAATTGGTTCACACAAATATTCACCCCGCACGGGAATCGAACCCGCAACCTTACGGATTGCTGTCCGGCATGGTGACCACTCTGCCATCGACGTCAAAGGTAAAAAAAACAAACATAGGTTCTTTTATTCTAAAATTTCCACAGGATTCGTATTTCCGCAAGTAGAGCCACGGTGCTAGTTAAAAACGAAACTTACAATCCATTATAATCATGTTCCCACACCACATGGTCGATGATGTTGACCTCATCAGCTCCCAAGAGTGAGGCAGCCTTCGACACAGCAAGGTTCAACATCGGTTGGTTCACCTCTTGAAGTATCATCACTTTGCAGTTCGACATCACATTCTAGGGTTCAGTCAGAGGAAACATGGAAATAGGAACTCGGAATACACATATTGTGACAAAAACATGTTAGTCGTGATGCCTATCGCATAGCATAGATCTTAAACATTATAACAAAACTATTAAAGCAATAAAACGTAGGTTCACAAAATTGACATGGTAAAAATCCCGCGGGATCCTGCGGGATCCGACCGCGTTACTTATTGGGGAATAAGTAATTAAACGCGGTCAGAAGCCGCTGTGTTTTTAGTGGATATGCCTCACCCTTCTGACAGCGTGATCCCCACATAACCACGTCGCTTGAAAATTTTGAATAACGTATCTACTAGAAAATATGTATCTACTAGCAGCGCCCCGCGACTTCGTTTGCGTCCGGAATTATGACTATATAGGAATAATTTGGGTTTTCCCCCTTTTCTCCCCCTAAGAGGGGGGGAGGGATTTCCAAAAATCCTTTCTTAGCGGATGCCTACGTCACATCATCTACCTGCATGCCAAATTTCAACCCGATCCGTCCAGTGGTTTAGGCTGTGCGTTGATAGATCACTATGTCAGTCAGTCACCTTTGAATTATATTATATTTAGATATTGGTTTCGCAACACAAAGCTACTCAGTATAGGTAATGGAAAACTAGTTTAAAATTCCCCAATACAATATATTATTGAAGTTGCGGTGGCACTTAGTTCTAACCGGCTAAAACTAAATGAAACCGCACTTCGGCTTTTAGCCGAGCATACTCGTATTGATACTATCTGTACCCCGCGGTTATGTCAGAGTTGAATTTTCCCTTTGGCCGTGATGACTGATTATAAATGAAAGATTTAATGTAACAAAGTCTTTTTATCTGATCTATATTCTTTTTCGATCTGGGTGTGTCTGTGAATGAATGTGTGCGTAGTTTCTGATACCTTAGATACAAGTTTCGAACTTAGTTAGGGGTCAGTTACTATAATGAGATGATGTAGTGTAGGTACTGATTATATAGTTTCGGTTAGTGAGAGAAATTTTGAAATCGCTTCAGTAGTTTCGGAGCCTATTCGTTACAAACAATCAAACAAATCTTTCCTCTTTATAATATTAGTTTAGAAGTATAGATAACTGCGGGGCTTATGAACTAGGTAATATAATACTCGTATAACAATCTGTAGAATTTAGAAGACATTACCAATTTAACTTCATGTGTGTTTGCGTACTTGCATTTCATTCTCATTGCACTGACTATGATTTCCAACACCATTTCCGCTGTCCATTCCTTGAAGCAAATCAAGTGGCTTGGTTGTCTGATGATAGAAATAAATATAATGAATAAAATATAACCAGATTTTTGGCGACCTCGATAGCAGAGTGGTCACCATGCCGGACTGTCATCCGTACGGGTACGATTCCCGTGCGAGATGAATATTTGTGTGTACCACAAATGTTTATCTCGGTCTGTGTTTGTGTGAATGAGTGCGTGCGTAGTTTCTGATACCCTAACAAGTTTCGAGCTCAGTTAGGGGTCAGTTACTATAATGATGGAGTGAATGATTATGTTATGTTATTTTTTTGCCGATTTATATGCCTGTCGCAGTTCAAGCTAAGCAAACTTAGCTTAGCTCGCGGTCTGTAACTGGCATTACCACGCAGGTAATAGAACCCACAACCAAAATAAAAATAATGAATAAATATTAAAATGTATCATCATCATCATCAGCTCATATAATGTCCCCACCGAGAAGCTCGAGCCTACCCTGAATTAGGGTGATTAAACCTTAGTCAACCACGCTGGCCAAGTGCGGGTTGGTCGACTTCACACACAATCTTAGAATTTCTTCCCAGGTGTGTGCAGGTTTCCTCATTAAAATCCTAACTAATATTATAAATGCGAAAGTAACTCTGTCTGTCTGTCTGTCTGTCTGTCTGTTACCTTTTCACGGCTAAACTACTGAACCGATTGACTCGAAATTTGGTACAGGGGTAGCTTATGGTCCGGGAAAGAACATAGGATACTTTTTATCCAGAAATTCCCACGGGAACGGGAACTACGCGGGTGAAACCGCGGGGCGCTGCTAGTGTATAATAAAATAACAGTAAATAAACTTACGTATATTGACACATTTGATATCGAACTTGAGTATACAAAGGTATATATCTCCGTAAATAATTAAACATAACCATTTTCGCCAATTAAATCAACTCCTAATTTTGTAATTGAATTTTACTCTTTAATTTGGTACTCATATAATTTTATGTAAACAAATAATTTTATCAAAAACAAACATTAATTTGACATTTTATGTGATCGTTTTTGACAAGTCAGAAAGATAGACAATCTTTGAAGATGTCAAAATTATAGATCTTCTTATCACCTACCTTCTTGATAGAAAGTGTAACTGATCAACGATCATCAATAGCTGAATCCACACCGGATCCACCGCGCGCCAATCGCGCGCGGCAGGAACGTGATCCAAATGTGACAGGCGGCGTTGTATGGGCCGCGCGCGATCCAAACCGTCCACACCGCGCGCATCTTTGGATCACGTTGTCTGCCTCGGCGATCGGAGTGCGGTGGGTCATCCGGTGTGGACCCAGCTAACAAATGCCAACTACTTACGCACACACTTGTCCATACACTCAGACTCAAGTAGTTCATCGTATCATCATCATCATCAACTCAAATGTCCTCATGGGGGGCTCCAGCCTATCCTGAATTAGGGCTGGCGTTTGTCAACCACGCTGGCCAAGTGCGGGTTGGTCACGGGCAAAATTTCTTCATAGGTGTGTGCCGGTTTACTCGCGCTGTTTTCCTTCACCGTAATGCAGCCTATACACGTTGGCCGAGCTGAGGCCAACGCGAGCGAAGGTAAATTATAACATAACATAACATAATCATTCACTACATCATCTCATTATAGTAACTGACACCTAACTAAGTTCGAAACTTGTGTCTAGGGTATCAGAAACTTCGCACACACTTCACACACACACACCCAGACCGAGATTAAGAGACAAACATTTGTGGTTCACGCAAATATTCACCCGCACGGGAATCGAACCCGCAACGTTACGGATGGCAGTCCGGCATGGTGACCACTCTGCCATCGAGGTCGTCAATTAATACAAGGTAAGTGGTACTGCCTATACACGAGGCGTGCCGTGACGAGCCGAGTGATGGCAAGACAATGCAAATATACTGTCCATACGTTGGTATTGGTGTTCGCTCGGCCAACGTGTATAGGCTGCATAAGAGCGTCGAATTGACGTAAGTACATATGAGAAAACACATTTGATTGATTGAATTGATTGGCACTACGAGTAAGCCGTTTGTTTTTAATAAAGCGACTGTATTTTTCAACTCTACACACATTTTGTCCAGGGACGGAGTTTCAAACATGTAGTTACAGTGAAATACGCATGCAAATTGTTTCCACCGCGTCCCCGACCGCGGAATGACGAATCAAACTTTGCTCTGTTAACTAACGTAACTTTGTTTTTCCTATCCGTCAATTTGCTAACAGCCCGTAAAAGTTGAGCCAACAACCATTTTTTGAAATGAAATTGTAAAAACGTTTCCCGCTTCATGTAAAGTTTGGTGTTGCAGTTTAATTGATGCTTCAGTATTGGGTGTTCGTTTCTAATTGGGACTACATAATTGATATTCCTGTATTCTGACCACACGACCTTCTGCGCTCTGAAGTGGCAGTGGGCTGGCCACATCTGTAGGAGAACCGATGGCCGTTGGAGCAGACGAGTTCTCGAGTGGAGACCGTGACTCGGCAAACGTAGTGTAGGCTGTCGTCCTGTTGCTAGGTGGAGCAATGATCTCCGCAGGGTAGCCGGGAGAGAGTGGATGCGACGTGCTGCCGACAGGACATTGGTGCGAGTTGGGAGAGGCCTATGTCCAGCAGTGGACGTAAACAGGTGATGGGCTTTCTGCTAGATCGGTGGTTTTTAAACATTTAATTATCATTTAACCATTCAAAAAATCGGCCGGAAGGGAATGAATAAAGGAGTTTCAAGCTGTTTGCTTCGAAGTTTATGTACTAGCAATGTGGGTTACTAGTAGTGTTATTAACCCCTCCAACCAAGCTACGTATGATTGTGTCTGGTGTGGGTAGGGAATGCTGACCTAGACGACAAGATAGAAGACATAAGTACTTACATTATTTGTGTTTGACAACTAGCCTACCCAAAAATAAACTCGAAAACGTTGCTAGTTCTTACCACAAGACAAAGGCCAGAAACCTTACCCATTTTAGTTACCTTTTCAATCCTTGGTTACACCAATTGCATCGCAATTTCAGCTCCCATCGATCGTGCCAGTTCCTTCACTTCTACACCCCTATTTTGAATTCGAGATACTTAATCACACAGCTAATGTGAACGACGGGTGACAATATAATAGTGAAGTTAGTTTTTTTTCTTTTGCTTTTATTTTAAATAAGTTATGATAAGTCAAAGTTTTTCAAAATCCAGCCGAATTTTATTGTTATTCTACACCGAACAACAGGCGAACGCTGCGATACACAGCTGAGCGCAGTCATCGACCCGAGCCGTCACAGAATACTTGATAGTTAGTATGTCGTCTGGTAATACGGCATTTATTTGGTATTTTTTAAAGATAAGTAATCAACTATCATTTTTGATATTTTTATTGGATATATGGATTCAGTTACTGGTACAGATATTCTGATTTTAATAAGTCCCGTAATTTCATAATAGTGGTGTATAATACACGCCACTGCACCTCGCCTGGCAGACTAGGTCACGACATGACACGCGATCTTGTGTGTATCTTTAAATCAATTTAATTCTTAATTACCTATACTTTTTCGCATGAGTTTTCCGAGTGCAGTGTTCATGGCAGTAGTCACCGTCATTATAGTAACTGTGCTGCTCTATCCGAAAACCTACAGCACTTTTTTCTTTTGGCCGGCACTTTGAATTTTGGGCTGAAAATGTATTAAAGGTGGAGGATGTTCTTTAAACAGAAATTAAATTTAAATTGATTCAAACTCCTCAATAAGAAGAGATATATGAGGTTCCTAGCACCGAGGTCGCAGTTCAATGACGTCACGTCGACGAGACAAAAAATAACTAATTAATATAACAACCAGTTTAACATATGAACGCTAATTTATAATGTTTTTTAAATGGTTAATGACGATAATTGGTTTATGGTGTATTATTTGAAATAATATAAATAATTGAATTAGATATGACTAAAGCAAGGAATTTACTTTAGCTATACTTATAAGAATTAAAATACAGAATTTTGAGTTTTGTAACTAACACAGTGCTATCAAAACGGGATTAGAACCCGCTTACCTCATATTAGGTAGGATCTTTCCAATGAAATGTAATGTTTCGTATAACAATAATACTTTTATTCAAAATTATTTTAATCAATTACAATATGTAACGGTATGGTAGCGGTTCAATTACAATATGTGAAGCGCTCATGGCCCAGTGCTACCCGCGGATCACTTGTGATCCGTGCGGTTAAGCAACGTCTGGCACCGTCATGACTGTGATGGGTCATTGCTAAAAATGACTTTTAATTTCATGAGCGTTTCCGTGCTTCGGAGGGCACGTAAAGCCGTCGGTCCCGGTTGTCGTACTAACATCATCGACAGTCGTTACGGGTAGTTAGAGCCCTCAAAAGTCTAACATTCAGTTTAACCAAGAATGTCGTATAGCCCTCTGGGTTGTGGAGGTCTGATGGCAGTCGCTTTACGTAAAATACTGACATTCCGCCAAATCTGGTTAAACTGAAAACCGACCCCAAATAGACATGGGATAAAGGTTCGGAAAAGAGAAAAGAGACAATATGTAACGGTAAAGGAAAACATCGTGAGGAAAAACATCATTCTCCATAACTCTATCTTCGTAAATGATTGATCCCATAACATTTTTCATTTCAATTTATTAATAAAAGCCTTATGCAAATTCTCACTCCTCTACCCCCATTCATTTAGACGTTGATTTATCAGTCAGTCAATCAAGACAAGCAATTATTACGTACTAGCTGTCCCCCCGATTTTACCCGCGGTGTATCCCAATCCCGTGGGAATTTCGGGATAAAAAGTGTCCTGTGTGTTATTCCTAGTTATATGGAACATCTGTACCAAATCTATCTATCTCTATATACACCCCTATTTTTAAATGATGGGACTTATTAAAATCAGAATATCTGTAGCAGTAACTGAATCCATATATCCAATAAAAATATCAAAAATGATAGTCGATTACTTATCTTTAAAAAATACTAAATAAATGTCGTATTACCAGACGGCACACTAGCTATCAAGTATTCTGTGACGGCTCGGGTCAATGACTGCGCTCAGCTGTGTATCGCAGCGTTCGCCGGTTGTTCGGTGTAGAATAACAATAAAATTCGGCGGGATTTTGAAAAACTTTGACTTATCATAACTTTTTAAATAAAACCATAAGAAAAAAACTAACTTCACTATTATATTGTCCCCTGTCGTTTACATTAGCTGTGTGATTAAGTATCTCGAATTCAAAATAAGGGTGTATATAAAACTCTTCCGTTACTGAGTGATGTACTGACAGACAACGCACAGCCGAAACTACTGGTCGTAGAGAGCTGAAATTTGGCACGTGTGTTTGTTGGGGGGAGTAGGCAACCACTAATTTTTGGAAATTCCCCCCTTAGGAGGAGAAAAGAGGGAGTCGGAAGTCATTATTCTACGCGGACGAAGTCGCCGGCAAAAGCTAGCTAAATCTAAATCGATACAGTAGTTTTTGCGTGAAAGAGTAACAAACATCCAAACTCACAAACATTCATCGCATTTATAATATTAGTAGGATTAACTTTAATTAAGATAACTATTGATTATAATAAGTAACCCAGTAAGCACCGTACGCATAGAACACGGCTATCCCTAACATATATTAACGTTATATACAGCCACGCAGGTGCATAATATATTCTACTGGCGAGCTATTTGTATTGTTTATGGTGTAATGTGTACAGTCAGGGAAATAATAACTAACACAATATATATTTAAGTACTAACTGTGCCCCTCGGTTTTACCCGCGTGGAACCTTAACTCGTGGGAGTTTTGTGATAAAAATTAGGTATGAGGAACATCTGTACCAAATTTCATTAAAATCCATTCAGTAGTTTTTGCGTGAAAGAGGAACAAACATCCACACATCGATACATCCACACTCACAAACATTCGGCTTTATAATATTGGTAGAATGTTTCATATTCTATCATGTTAGAGATATCTCATATCTTGTCATATAAATATTTATATAACAAGATATGTGTCACAATATATAACCTTTATATGTACATACTTTCTATCTAGCAGCTTGATATTGGTAGAGTTGTGGCTTAATAACGCCTGCAGTTTATTTAATGTTTTTGTGTGTATTTTATTTCATACCGGCCCAGGGCTTCTTCACAAAAAAGTTTCATCATGCCCCTTAGAGAGACTAGTGCCACCGACCAATCGGGGAAGTTAGTTTTATCGTGTCACAATGTGCGCCTCACTGCAAAAATCGTTCCAGTATTTCTCTTCACAATCCAATAATAAAACCAATATTTCTCTTCACAACATTCGAATAAGATTTTATTATTAAACGAAACGTACGTCATCATATATAATTATTTAACAAAACTAGTCGAGGATTTCGACTTAAATAAGTACGTACTAACATCCCGTTTTGTTAAATAATTATATATTCTAATAAGAGCCTATTTCACGACCCTCAAGTATAGATACTCACCAAGTAAATTAAACTCGAGAACGGCTGAACGGATTTATCTTATCTTGGTCTTGAAATGTTCGTGGAGGTAAGGGAAGGTTTAAAAGGTGAGAAAAATTCGAATAATTGCCGGGAATACGGGAAGGGGCACTACGCGGGTGAAACCTCAGGGCACAGCTAGTAGATAATATAAATTAATATACTTACATATTAATTGTATTTTCAAGATTATTTTTGACTATAGTACATTAAGTTGCATAAATTTGTTTGTAAAATTTTCAAGGATGATCTTTTTTAATAATCATTCACTACATCATCTCATTAATTAAAGTTAGTTTTGTCTCTTAAAAACATGTGAAAAGTAAAAACACAAAACATGTGATTACCTACTCGGAACGTTACTTAATGATGGTGAAATAAGCCCTTAGTACACTAAATTATCAATATAATTATGGTAGAGAAAAATCCCCCGCCAGTACCAGTACATTGGGTCGTATTTTGTGTGTAATCACAATAGCAACTAATTAGCTCCCGGATCCAGTTGGGAGGCTTTTTGGGCACAAATCTACGTGTGTAGCATCGTTATACCGTACTTTACGTTTGCAGGTTCACACCTAATGGCGTCTGGGAACGGGATACAAAAATTGTATCTAATTCTGCCTGTTATGCTAAAGGTTAGGACGATACTCGCTAAAGACAAACTATTTTGAGTAGTATCTGCTCCAGACAAACAATTTTAAGCATTAATTTATGTTTGTTGTATAGGTAGGTAATCTAAAAATGTGTTTACAAATAAAAAGTTTAAGTAAGTACTAGCTGTGCCCCGCGGTTTTACCCGAGTGGAACTTTATCCCGTGGGAGTTTTGGGATAAAAAGTGTATAAGGCAAGGGTATAAGTTGCAAATATTCTGAGCTGTATTGGTCAACCAAATTGCCAACAAAATGCAATTTTTCGTTTCCAGACACCTTTAGAAATACAAGATAAACATCCGATTAATATCCTACTAATCCTAATAATATTATAAATGCGAAAGTTTGTATGTTTGGATGTTTGTGAGTTTGGATGTTTGTTCCACTTTCACGCAAAAACTACTGCATCGATTTTGATTAAATTTGGTACAGATGTTCCTGATAACTAGGAATAACACGTAGGATACTTTTTATCCCGAAATTCCCATGGGATTGGGATTTACGAGGGTAAAATTGTGGGGTGCAGCTAGTCCGTAATAATCACGCATTAGAAAACTCTATTCTGTAGTAATAATCATTTCCGAGTTTCGTTACAATATTTATACAAAGACAAATTGTTATTTCCGCATCTTAGAGGTTTTGTTTTCTTTTCCTGGAGATTTCTTTTTGGCGAGATTTGAGTGGTTCTATGAATTAATAAGAAATCACGATTCGTTAAGTGTAATGTTAAGATTTTTTATGTTATTTAGTACACTAGAAGCGCCCCGCTGTTTCACCCGCGCTGTTATCAATTTACCCCTCTTTTCTCCCCCTAGGTAGGGAATTTACAAAAATCCTCTCTTAGTGGTAGCTCTCAACAAACACACGTGCCAAATTTCAGCTCTCTACGACCAGTAGTTTCGGCTGTGCGTTGTCTGTCAGTCAGTACATCACTCAGTAACGGAAGGGTTTCATATACTTATGTATAGAAGAAGAACATTAAAATGTTTTTATATTATGTATACTAGAGTAGGTATACTTTAATATAAATTAATTAATATTAATAAAACCTCCAAAATATAGATCATCTTCCTTCCACATTCTTTTAAATAATTTAATTATGCTAATAAATAAAATAATTTAATATACTTACATATTAATTGTATTTTCAAGATTGTTTTTGACTTTAGTACATTAAGTTGCATAAATTTGTTTGTAAAATTTTCAAGGATGACCGTTTTTTAATAATCATTCACTACATCATCTCATTATAGTAACTGACCCCTAAGTTCGTGACTTGTTTCTAGGGTATCAGAAACTACGCACACACTCATTCACACACACACACCCAGACTTTCGAAATGTTTTTTGGGGGACATAAACATATGAGCTGATAATGATGATTCTATTATCCCTTTACGTATTATTATTAACCAATTTCGTGCTAAAACAAAGAATTACGGAAGTAATTTCGTTCTCTAATAAATGTTAACCTTGTGTTGCAGTTTATCTGTACACTAGTTTGTGTTGTTTATGTTATTAACAATATTTGATCACGTTTGTTATAATTAAACTTAGCTTTTGAGTAAACAAAATCATTATATTACATTATTTGTGTAGTTACTACTTAGATGTAGTAAAATACCTTTTCTTTGGCTATTACTTAGAAGTTGAAAAACTATTTACTTATCTTATATACACCCCTATTTTGAAATGTCGGGACTTATTAAAATCAGAATATCTGTAGCAGTAACTGAATCCATATATCCAATAAAAATATCAAAAATTATAGTCAATCGACTATCATTAAAAATATCTTTAAAAAATACTAAATAAATGCCGTATTACCAGACGGCACACTAGCTATTTATTTATTTATTTATTTATTTATTGATCACCAACATAATGTACACCATAACATTAGTATAATTTAACATGCGAGAGTATGACTTTTAAGTGCCATCACAATTACAGGTGAAGACAGCATGCAATAGAATAAAAAGTAACAAAATAAAAGTGAATTTAAACAATAATCAAAATAAACTTATGAATTTAAAAATTTGTTTAGAACAAATTAGATAAATACATAGTTATTGATTTTTATAATAATACATTAATACGAATAAAAAAAAAAAAATAGTAAGTACTTATAAGAATATAAATTATTACATTGATACTTATACCTATCATAAAATGACGCAATATTGGTTTAAGTGAATGTCTATGAATAAAGATACATCAGAGCAATGTTTTTTTGAGCTTGCGAATGTCGTCAGCAAATAAATCCAAATCTTTAGTTTTATTAACACTGTTAAATTCATTGACTAGGCGATTCAAAGGCGCGTTTTGACCGAGGTTTGTTCTACAAATGTTACTTTTTAAAATTTTGAAACTCAAAGCCCTTGGTAGACGCGATGGTGCAGAAAAAGATAAGGAAGAAAGTAATTCAGGAGCGTCCAGGACGCCATTTGCAAGCTTGCTTAAGAAAACAAGGTCTAACATGCGTCTTCGATCTGATAAGGTAGCAATATGAAAGTGTTGTAACCGCTCTTCATATTTTGGAATTTGTTTTCCCAAATTGAGTGAATATACTAGGTGCCATAAGAAGCGCTTTTGAATACGTTCGATTCTTTTAATGTAAACATCGTAGAAAGGATTCCAGACTACACTGCAGTATTCCAAACCACTACGAACAAATGAGTTGAACAGTAAAATCTTAGTATTAGGAGACTTAAAGTCTCTGCAGTTACGTAGGATGAAACCAAGATTTTTAAGTGCCTTTGCACAAATGTTGTCAATGTGAGCATTCATTCTTAATTTGTTATCAAGCAAAATACCTAGGTCTCTAATATTATTTACTTCTATTAAATTGCTGTTGTTAATTTTGAAAGTAAAACTAGTGTTAGTTATTTTACGAGAAAAATGTATGCAAAAGCATTTAGACGCATTATGATCCATTCCATTATTATCACACCATATCGATAAACGATTAAGATCATCTTGTAAAAGTATAGCATCAGATAGGTTGTTTATAGGTCTAAAAAACTTTAAATCATCGGCAAACAAATAATAACGAGAATGACGGAAGCATCTGCCAATGTCGTTTATGAATATATTAAACACTAGCAGCGCCCCGCGGTTTCACCCGCGTAGTACCCGTTCCCGTGGGAATTTCGGGATAAAAAGTATCCTATGTTCTTTCCCGGACCATAAGCTACCCCTGTACCAAATTTCAAGTCAATCGGTCCAGTAGTTTAGCCGTGAAAAGGTAACAGACAGACAGACAGACAGACAGACAGAGTTACTTTCGCATTTATAATATTAGTTAGGATTAATGGACCGAGATGTGATCCCTGTGGCACTCCGGAACGTACTAAGAACGGCTCCGAAGAAAAGCCACTTATAACTACTTTAGAGTGCCGATCTGAGAGATACGATCTAAACCAATCCAGAAGTGGGGGAGCAACTCCGTGATAAGACATTTTTTGAAGCAATAATTGATGATTAACTCGATCGAACGCTTTGCTAAAATCAGTATAAATCGCGACAGCGGACGAACGATTGTCAAGCTCCAAAGAAATATCGTTAACAAATGAAGTAAGATTAGTAGCAGTGGATTTAGATTTTGTGAAACCGTGCTGATTAAAATCAATTAACTGCTTAAAGTGCCAAGCTAATACGGGATATAATAATTGTTCGAATATTTTAGCAAACACTGGAAGAATGGATATTGGTCTGTAATTTTTTATTAAGTCTTTATGACCATTTTTATGTAAGGGAATTGCTAAACGAGTTTTCCAGACTGACGGGAATATTCCAGAGGTCAACGACATATTGTAAATAATACATAGAGGTTTAGCTATAGCTGAAGCAGCTTTAGCAGCAAAGACCGATGGAATACCATCAGAGCCGGCACCCTTAAAGAGATCCAGTCTTTTTAAAATCTTTAAAACCTGATCATACTTGAATTTAACGGTGGAAAGGTAATTATTAGTTAACGAAGCCACGAGATCAACATTTGATGCAACATTGGAACTATTGTTAGAAAAACTAGATGAAAAATTTTGAGCGAACAGGTTACAAATGTCACTGCCGTTTGAAGCTGTTAAGTTGTCGAGAGACATTTGGGCTGGAAATTGACTGCTATTCTTTCTTTTGCTCTTAATGAAGGACCAAAATAGCTTCGAGTTTGATTTTAAATTATGTTCTAGTCTATCAATGTAGGTATTGTAGCAAACCGTCATTAAATGTTCAGAGCGCTGTTTGGCTAGTTCGAATGACAAGTCGTCAAGCGGGTTGTTATTAAATTTACGTAATTTGTTTCTATACTTCAGCTTTTCTTGTAAAAGGCTTTTTAGGCCGCCGGAGAACCAAATTGGGTAGCGCCGCGACTTAATCTTGGATTTAGGTACATATTTGCGGATAGCATCTCGGATATGAATATAAAACACTGAAAGCATATCATCTACTGAAGAGCAATTAGCAAATTCATCTTCCCATATAACACTGTTCAAATTATCAACAATTTTCGTGTAATCAGCCTTATGAAAGCAAAAATGACTAGTATTGTTAGGGCTAAGATTGTTTTGAGACCCAAAAGATACAAAAAACTGAATAGCTGGATGATGAGGGTCAATTGAAATCAGTGGAGACGAATCAATATCGAGTTTCAAAATGTCAACATTACTAAAAACTAGATCTAAAATCCTATCATTACAATTGAGAATATTATTATGTTGTTTAAAGTTATTAAGAACAGCAAAGTCTAATAGTTTTGTGGTAAAAGAGCTATTATTAAGATCATTGACAATTGAATCAGAGTTTCCAGAAAAGTTCCAAGATATAGTACCAAGGTTAAAATCGCCGAGAAGAACTATGTTCTCTAACCTGTTGCGCTCAATGACGGAATTAGTGTTGTTAATAAATTCATTTAAAACATGTTTCTGGATAGGAGGAGGAAGGTAAATAGCACACAAATGATTTTTTTTATTATGACCCTTATTATTGTTACAATCAAACTCAACCCATAAATCTTCGCATTTAGACTCAAAAGACTGCAGGCGTCTGGAATTTAACTTCTTGGATATTGCAATAAGTACCCCGCCACCATTTTTATTACTATGAAAGCCGCTAGTTTCTCTATCACGTCTGTAGACATTATATCGACTATCAAAAAGTTCAGAATCGAAAATACTGCTATTCAACCAAGTTTCAGTAAGCGTTACAATGTCATAATTGTTACATACAGAATTATTAAAGAGATCAACAGTTTTTGTTCTTAAGCCTCTGACGTTTTGGTAATAAAATTGTATCATAAAAATATCAAAAGTATAAAAAAAAAAATTATTTTAAGTAGACCAATAATGCAAAAATAATATAAAATGTATAAGAGTAAAATTTAGTAAAATGAAATTATTGTGTTAGATTATTTAAAGTACTTGTATCTTTTATTAGAATGTAATTAGACGAGTCCGATTTTCTTAGAAAAACTTTGCCGTCGCGTACCCACACAAATCGATAACTGAGTTCTTTGGCCTTCAGGCGGGCAGCAGCATGCAGGGCCTTGGTCGTGGGAGTAAGGTGCTCAGTAACGAACACCGGGCTCTTCTTGTCGCCGTAACCCAAGTGACCGGTATTCAGCTTATCGCCGGGGTTATTTCTGTTAAACTTGATCACTTTAGCCAGAAAAGTATCACGAACCCTGCGGCTATTAAATTTCACTAGTATTGAACGAGGTCGAGGGCTTTCAGTATTGAGTTTGGCAATCCTACTGCAGTATTCCACGTCAGTGTCCGTCACCGGACACCCAATTACACTTCCAAGTTGCTGAACCGTCTTGTAAATATTCTCGCTCTTATGTTCGGGTACACACTGAATTTCAACGTTGTTTGTGCGAGATAATTGCTCCATTAGGTGTAGACGGTGAGTGAGATCGCGGGACGAGGCACGCAGTACGTCGTTCTCACTTTTTAACTCACGTATTTGCGCCTTATACGAAGCGTTCTCGCTGTTAACTTTATCGAGTTCCAAGTTGGAGTAAGCTAGGCTCTCTTCAAATTTATCTAACTTACGCTGAAAGTCCTTAATAACGGTGTTCAACTTGCGATCCAATTCCTCTCTAATAATTTCTCGAATATCGTCCGCCGATATGCAGCCGCAGTTATTAGAGCTACGAGGCTTAGAGCGTAAGGTTACGTTGTCGTATTGCTCCTCGGTCCAGTTGTTTGGGTTTGTAACCGCAGATGAGACAGCAGAGGAACGAATCGGAGTGTTAGAGTTATCGCCGCTATCAAGTATTCTGTGACGGCTCGGGTCGATGACCGCGCTCAGCTGTGTATCGCAGCGTTCGCCTCTTGTTCGGTGTAGAATAACAATAAAATTCGGGAATAAAATGCGGGATTTTGAAAAACTTTGACTTATCATAACTTTTTAAATAAAAGCAAAAGATAAAACTAACTTCACTATTATATTGCACCCGTCATTTACATTAGCCGTGTGATTAGGTATCTCGAATTCAAAATAGGGGTGTATACTTGGCTATCACCTACAACATCAGAGACGGTGTTCTAAGAAGTCCGCAGTGCGCGCGGACCTTTACCAATAAAATCGGCTATGTGAGCCATGTCAGAGCACATGCACGACGCTAACGGAGTAGAAGTGGTCGCCGTAACCGGAATCGGTTGGGAACATAGAGGTATTATATATAGAGCAGGGGAGCCAGGTCTACAGTTGTCCCTCGATTAGAAAGAGAGAGACGATCGCGGTTATTCGTTTAACGACTCAAATGCTTGTACAATTATAGCGTACCGCAATCTTCTCTCTCTTTTTAACCATCGGACGTTTCTGCTTACAGGCAGCCGTATACCTTCCCTATACGGCTATAAGGTTCCACGCGGGTAGAACCGAGGGGCACAGCTAGTTTTCAATAAACTGACAACAAAAAAATGCGATTACAGCGAGGCAGTCACCGGCACAGAAAACTTGGTGACTATACATAATAACTTCCTATGTGTAGATTTTCCTTTATTTACTCTATGGGAAGGTTCATATCTGACGGAACATGCGTCGCGTATTATCGGTCGCGTCACGCCAGAACAGGCAAATGTTTAGAAAAACACTTGACCGTTCACACTCAAACTCAACGCACTGACGTATAACCGGTTGAGTGTGAACGGTCAAGTGTTTTTCTATACATTTGTCTGTTCTGGCGTTACGCGACCGATAATACACGACGTATTTTCCGTCAGATATGAACCTTCCCTATGTATAGATGATTAGATAAGCCATAAAGCCTTTCTTTGAACAAACTTTGTAAATCCGACATCTACTTTAGTAAGAAAAGCGTCTTCAAAATTATTAAACTCTCGAGGCTCATTATATTGGCTTTAAAGATTATCATACTTATAAAATACTTAAGTACCTATTTTACAAGTAACACTTCATGCAAGTTTTTTACGTAGTAGCTAAGTGTGTATGTTTAAAAATAATAAGGTAAGTCGTTGAAGTGTTGGTTTAATGAAAGAAATACCTTTAGGTGTTTTTGTCTAGATACTTATATTTTTTTTTGGGTTAGCACAAAGTATTCCTTAACAATCATCACCACTATCTTTCCTCTTTATAATATTAGTATAGATGTATCCAAATGACATTAGAGTCAAAATGACAATAGTAGCTTCCAATTTTGGCCGCCGGCACAGAAAAGATTGTGACTTAATATTCTTATTTTCTAAATATGACAAAGTTTTGACATCACTAGTAATTATTAGGCAAACATTTTCGTCTATTGTTTGTCGTTGTTTGTCATTGCACTGATATCATCAGTGAGAGAGAGGTCTTTAGTTTGCAGAGGGCTCATAAAGTCTTACAAGACGATAGTTTTTGTTTCATTAATTTATGACATTTTTTTTTATTATGGGAATAGTTATACATATACAACATTTTTTTTTATGGTAATACCAACTTCTATCTAATATATAAAATTCTCATGTCACAGTTTTCGTTTCCATACTCCTCGGAAACGCTTGACCGATTCTCATGAAATTTTGTGAGCATATTCAGTAGGTCTGAGAATCGGCCAACATCTATTTTTCATCCCGAAATTCCCACGGGAACGGGAACTACGCGTGTGAAACCGCGGGGCGCAGCTAGTTTATTTACAATTTTGTATGTTAACCAACTTTTTAAAATTATTTAGGGCCTATTTCACATCCTTCAAGTAACCTTACTCTCCAAGTAAAGTTAGAATTGTCTCTTTCTTACTTTATGTCAAGTGACAAAGACAAAACTTGTGAGTGTTACTCGGAACTTTACTTGAAGAACGTGTAATAGGCCCTTAATGTCAGTACTTTTTGTTAAATATTACTGGCCATTAAAGAAAAAGAATTTAGATTTTTTTAAAGTTGGAAAACGTAATAGACAGACACAAAACGTAAGAAATTACAAAATTTAATTTAAGAACATCATATTGCAACAATCGAATGTTCGCTATAACTTGGGAAACCCACAAAACGTAATTTTACAGAGCCACCTTTGGTCCAAGGTGAATTATACCTTATTTGTTTATTATTAACACTCATTTTAGTATGCTAGCATTGGTCTGAAGGTAAGCAAGTTAGCAACATTGCGCTTAAGCACATTTCAAGTTCAGTGTTATTTTAACGTTCGAAAGAATTGAACGCGCGCGATTTTTAAAAGTCACGTCGTTCGTTTTTTAAATGTAATACGAAAAATATTGAAAATAATAAAGTGATATTGTGTTGTGTTTGTGACATTTAAAAAGTTCGATATTTAAATTTTGATGTGTAACGTGTTATCATAATTTAGGTAAGATTTTGTTGTTTTTTTCTAGTTTTAAATATTATTTAAAAGATATACGAGTTGTCCTTAACTCCGATTTAAACTTGATTATAATTTAATAATTTAACAGAGAACCTGTTTATTTGTCATACGTATAAATAAGTTGATAAAAACTATGCGAATAGGTAGGTACCTATAAGTTTTAAAAAATTCCACTGCGTTTAGCTTATTTATGGCTACATTAAGGGAATTCTACGTTGTTACTTCAATTGTTTAACAATTGAGAAGTTACTTAACAATTTTTTTTCTTTTCATAGACAATAGACAAAGATTCATTGACAACATAGATTTAAAAGACCTTCTATTCACATTATGACCATCAGATTAAGAATGTTAATTTCCTAATTAACAATATTTAGCAAATGCTTATTAATATTAATCTACTAATTACATAATGAGTTATTTAATCCACTTGAAATATTAACGATCTAGTGCGTAGTTGGTAGTGACCCTATGTTTATGACAAAGGTTGCGGGTTCAATTTCTGCTCAAGGCAAACTTTTATTTGTTTGTCCTAAGTTAGACTTTATACTCGTTGTTTTATCTTTACGTACCTACGTTGATTTCGACAAAATGCAATAATCGAACCTGCAACCCATTGCTTAAGTTATCAGTTTGCCACTAAGGTCATTAAAACTACAAGTAGGTGTTCTTCGAAGACATCCTACTACCTATGTAATATTA
Organism: Timandra comae; assembly: GCA_958496195.1. NCBI lineage: Eukaryota > Metazoa > Arthropoda > Insecta > Lepidoptera > Geometridae > Timandra > Timandra comae. Next base: position 2,536,052 of record OY292376.1, read on the forward strand.
TAAAGCCGAATGTTTGTGAGTGTGGATGTGTGAATGATTGTTCCTCTTTCACGCAAAAACTACTCAATGGATTTTAATGAAACTTTACAATAATTTAGCTTATACATCAGAATAACACATAGGATACTTTTTATCCCAAAATTCCAACGGGAACGGGAACTATGTGGGTGAAACCGCGGGGCGCTGCTAGTTTGTTATAATTCTTCAAAATACATCTAGATATTTTTCTCTATCTCTAAGTAAGTAAGTATTTATGTGAGTATTCGTTCATATAACCTTTTAAATAACTTTAAGTTTCTTCTTCCAAAAACCTCTTGGGAATATTTAGGAACTTTATCTATCTTGAAAGTAAATATAGGAAACTCTTTTCCCAACGGTTTAGTACTTTCAAATCTTATAAAGTTCATGAAAATAGTCAAGTTTTGAGCAAACTTTATTATAGACGTGGTTCCCGTTCCCGTGGGAATACGGGGATTAAATATAGCCTATATTACTCAGGGTGAATGTATCTTTTTAATGGTGAAAGAATTTTTGAAATCGGTTCAGTAGTTTCGGAGCTTATTCGTTACAAACAAACAAATCTTTACTATATTGGTGTAGAAGTATTCCATACTTCTTTTTAACTTAAAACTAGTTAGGAATATCAGGTTTTGTAATTATTACTAAGCCCAGACCATTGTAGAGTACTTTATGCAGTTGTTTGAGCTGATAGCTGATGAGTTAAATAATGGCGGCCAAAATTGATACCACACTTTTTCTGCTACTGTTTGATTTTCTTGTGCATGAGGTTTCTTCCTCGGCAGTACTTTTGTAAGGTCAACCGGGGCTATTGCGTCTTTGGAGCAAATGCGTATTTATTAAATTATTCAAAAACTATTCATTCTTTATTAATTACTGCGTAGCATATGTTTATAAGAAATACAGCTGCATAAAGTCCGAGCAAACGGCTCTCTACTTCACTTTTCAAGTATTTAGCCATTTTGTAGATGGAGGATTTTGTAATGAAAAAAAAAATGTGTACGAACTGGGAGTAGAAGTGTACCAACAATAAGCCCTCTCTCTTCTTCTCTTTAATTCGAATTAAAAAATCATTTGGTGGAATTAAGAACGTATAAGAGTTTAAAAAAAACACTTCAAAACAAAGTCGTCGTGACTGTCTGTTCATATGTATGCTTAGATCTTTAAAACTACCCAACAGAATTTGATGCGGTTTCTTTTAGTAGATAGAGTGTTTCAAGAGGAAGGTTTTTAGCATTTTTATCCTCGCTTGCTCACGGGAGGGGGGCCTACGCGGGTGAAACCACGGGTGCTGCTAGTATTCATATAAAATAGTTTTTGTACATTGTGTCAGTTGATATAGTAAGATTTTAGCTTATAAATATTAATTTAGATAATAATATTAATGAAATAATATTAATTCAACTAATTAAAATGTTTGGCTCCTAGAAATCCTTCGATGTTTTGAAGATGTCCTCAGCAGATTAACATTATTTTTATTGATTTAATGTGTGTTTCCGTATAATAATAAAAAATATATCTAAAAAATACTTTTTTCGTATATTAACCTCTTCCGTTATTGAGTGATGTACTGACTGACTGACACACACAGCCGAAACTACTGGTTGTAGAAAGCTGTTTGGCACGTGTGTTTGTTGAGAGGAGTAGGCTACCACTAAGAGAGGATTTTTGGAAATTCCCCCTCAAGGGGGAGAAAACGGGGAAAAGTTATTATTTCACGCGGACGAAGTCGCGGGTAAAAGCTAGTTGTGTATAAAATGTAGGCCTCTAAATAAAGACCTTCCTCTCACTGAATCTAAATAAACAGTGCAAACCTGGTGATATTAATATTTAGTGACAAAGAATAGACGCAATCACCACGCTTTTCTAAAGGCATGTTGGTGATTTCAAACGCGAGGTGTGTTACAAGTTTCGAACTTAGGGGTCATTTACTATAATGATATTATGGCGACATCTACACACCACCATAAGGAACTAATTACTAACAGCAACATCTATCCGCAATTGTGGGAAATAAACTAAAGAGTCCTGAATCGCGCAAGCGAAATTTACAGTGCAATTGACTATGTATACGAGAGCCCGACTACAATCGTCGGGCAGCTGCCCACCAGACATAACACCCGTCTGGTCGGAGGATCCTCCCTTTTTAAATGGGGATTCTCAAACCCCTAATATGATGGAGTGAATGACTATGTTATGTTAAGAAACTTAAGAAGCGAGTATAAAGAGACCCAGCATAAATATATAAAATGCCTTTTATAAATCCTATACATTTACAAAGATATGTATTTGTATAGGCATATCTTTGTAAATTTTAAAAAAATACACATTAAATTATTAAAATGTGAAATACAATGCGTTAAAATATAGTCTGTAAAAATATTACTTTGAAAACAAGAAAATGTTTCTAAACAATGTAATATCTTAAATGACTTTGCAAAATTTAGAAATGACTTGCGCTTTTGCAGTCGAATTTATTTCTAATGTATTTTTCCTTATCTGATGGTAGGTTTATTGACCTTTGTTACTAAAGGAGGGATAAAGGAGGTTGTAAAAGCTATTGTTTTTATCTAGATTTACGAATGAACTGATAGATAGCTTACAAAAAGTCATAAGGAAGCTTGAGAAAAACATTAAAACTATGAAGATGTAAAACCTAAAAGAAAATTATATTTGTATTAAATTTGCGATCAGTTAATTGGTGTAGTTTATTGTTTACAACTTTTTTGTAAACATACAGACCAAGACAAACCGACAAACGAAAGTTCAATAAATGTAACACAAAAATAATTATTTAATGTGGGAATCGACCCCTTTTACCTCTGGGATAGCAGGCAGGGCTACCAACTACACGACTAGATTGTCTTGTAATAACTAACTAAATTTTCTTATATATACCGTAATTTGCTTAACTACCCTTATGCCCTAATTCAGTGTAGGAGAGCCCCCCCTCCCCCCCGGTGGGGACACAATAAGAGCTGATGATGATGAACCAAAACTACATCACTTGGTTATTTACATTTCTATTAACTTGTTGTTAGTCTTGTGACAGACAAACAGTGATACTTGCAAATAAAAATTCCACAATTTAGCAATCATTGCAATACGTCGGTCGGCCTTGTGCATACGATGACTTGACTTTAGAGGAAATAAGATTGATATGTACCGATGTTTCATGATACTATTTCTGTGGTTTGTCACGTGTAGCATGTGCATTATTATGATATGTATTACATAAGTGTTTTTATATAACAGATGGATAGCAATATTTAAAAAAAAATGTTTGATATGGTAGAGTGGTTATCATACCGGACTGCTAAAGAAAGAGTTGCAGTTCGATTCCTGTACGAAGTGTTTTTTGTGTAGTTCACAATTTTTTATTCCGGCTTACACGAAACAGGCTCAGCCTAGTGTGTAAGCCACCGACAATCTGTTTTTAGTTTTAATTTTGCTTTTATTAATAAAAATATTCTTATTTTATTGATATTTATTTTGGTCTGCGTATGTATGTGCGTAGTTTCTGAGGTTTGTAACGTTTAAATTCTTAGAATACATTTTAGACTTATAAAAACAGATATTTAAGAAAACAAAAACATAGACCAACGCATTGACATTGAAAATCTAACATTTGAAAAACCGGATGTTTCACAATTTATTATTAAAAACGTGGTTTTTACGTTTACAAATAGGATACGGCCTAACCTTCGGTCAGTGTGGACTTTGTTATTTGTATGACTAATATTGTAAGTTGTGAAAGACAGAGCCCTTCTCCGGCCGTGGTAAAGACGCTTCAAGCGAGACATATTCGTTTGCGAGGCGGGACTAGATAGTCTAGATTCCTTGCTCTTTGCTTCAATCTATTATTGTTTTAAAATAAAATTTCTTCAATAAAATAACATACTTAACATATTATAGTTATATTCACTACATCATGTTATTATAGTAACTGATCCCTAACAAAGTTCGAAACTTAAATATGTTCCAATGTATTTATTTATTTATTACATTAAGTAAACAAAAATACTTACTTATATTTAAAATAAACCTATACTCATATTACTTGACTAAACACAGGTATATTATGCACATTTTTCGATGACCTCGATGGCAGAGTGGTCACCATGCCGAACTGCCATTCGTAAGGTTGTAAGGTTCGTAAGGGTGAATATTTGTGTGATCCACAAATGTTTGTCTCGGTCTGGGTGTGTGTGTGAATGAGTGTGTGCGTAGTTTCTGATACCCAAGATACAAGTTTCGAACTTAGTTAGGGGACAGATACTATAATGAGATGATGTAGTGAATGATTATGTTATGTTATTTTTATATAAAGGCAAGGCAAAGCAAAATATGTGATTATCTCAGTTCAAACACGGCATGACTCGACTGGGGAAGTACCACAATCTCATAGAACATCGGCGTCAAGTAGTAGTTGTATTAAAAACAAAAGAAAAATTATTTCTATTAACATACATTCACTCTATTCGAAAATTACGTCAGCAGAAAATATACAAAAAATTCTTATTTAAAATCTCTTACATATAAAAACCGTCGATTTAATATACAGACGGAATATCGTAACGACATCTCAGGTTACTAAACTTAGGTTCACAGACCTTTTGAAAGAAGTGAAATAAATGATCGTGCATTAGTCGACAAAATTTAGGTTCAAATAATTTAGGTTTCACGTTTTAGGTCTAGAAATATCTGAATTTATGATATTCAGTATAAATCTGAGGTTCTCAAAGTGGGGTTCGAGGACCCCTGGAGGTTTGCTCTTTGACAGTAGGGGGTCGCGACAAGATTTAACGTAATGGTCGGCAGATGACTGGCAGGCTTCCGTGGAATATTCGAACTGTTTCAATAATATTATGTTTTTGATTGATTTTTGAGTGGCTAGATTGGAATAATATTTCAAATTCTCAAAAGAAAACAGTGAATTTCCTTTTACTCTTAGCTACATCTCAATATGATGTGCTCTACTTAAACAAGTACTTAACAGTAGTAGTATATTATGTAATGTACTCGTAAGTAGACTTCTTTAGTCGGTCTGGGTGTGTGTGTGAATGAGTGTGTGCGTAGTTTCTGATACCCTAGATACAAGCTTCGAGCTTAGTTAGGGGTCAGTTACTATAATGAGATGATGTAGTGAATGATTATGTTATGTTAATTTCGACCCTTGCCTTGGAGAGGAGGATTTTTGAAGACTCCTACACTACAACCGAGACTGAATGAAAACGTTCGTGAGATTAAGACCCTAAACTCGATATTTGACGGTTTTTGTACTTTTTGATCTAGTCATATTATATGAAAAGCGTATTTTATAAACATGCTTTTAGGTAATAATTAAAGGAAATATTGTCATCTAAAAAATACTCAGAGAAAAACAATATTATACAGAAAACTTAAAAAATATATCAAGAAAACTGAACATATGTTTTCTGAATTTCACTTTTAGCATTAACTTCCATGCCTTCGGATTCTAGTAATTCGACCAATTTAGCACTAAAAATTAAACAAACTTAAAGTCCAGATCCTTATTAAGGAAATACTCATAGGAAAATTTAATTGTTATTATAATTATTATTGAAATCGAAAAAAATATAAAGTTAGAATTTGTAAAAATCACACTCAAGAAAATCGTAATTTACGTTGATAAATGATGCTCAAAACGTTATTAAAATTACCTCAAATAATAAAAGAATATTTTCTACAACAATTATACTAAAAAAAATCTCTAAAACAAAATGTCTTTTTTTCTACAAATATTTTAAAATCATCATAAAACTACTATAAAATCGGACGCACGAAACAATTCAAATCAGTCTGCCGCGAGGCTTTTTAGAGAGAGGACGTATCGCTCCTACCGAGCGTTTGACCTTTGCGGCGCTCACGAATTTTATACGATAACTCATCAACATGTTTTGATCGATAATAATTTTTGTTTTATAATTTGAATTATTTATTAAAAAAAAAAAAATTTACATTTATGATAACAAATAATGTTTTAGAATGCAGGCATTTACCCACATTAGTAATGTAGGCATTTACCCACATTAGTAATGTAGGCATTTACCCACATTACTAATGTAGGCATTTACCCACATTACTAATGTAGGCATTTACCCACATTACTAATGTAGGCATTTACCCACATTAGTAATGTAGGCATTTACCCACATTAGTAATGTAGGCATTTACCCACATTACTAATGTAGGCATTTACCCACATTAGTAATGTAGGCATTTACCCACATTACTAATGTAGGCATTTACCCACATTACTAATGTAGGCATTTACCCACATTACTAATGTAGGCATTTACCCACATTACTAATGTAGGCATTTACCCACATTAGTAATGTAGGCATTTACCCACATTAGTAATGTAGGCATTTACCCACATTACTAATGTAGGCATTTACCCACATTAGTAATGTAGGCATTTACCCACATTAGTAATGTAGGCATTTATTTGTTTTATTCATTATTCCTTGTTGTGAATAATGGAATATCGAATCGAAAGTTATTACGTAAATTATATCTAATCATATACTACCTACTACGAATCGTAAAAAAAAATATACTCGTATTTTTACTTTTGTCAATAACTTTTACACAATTTATAATTTCCAATGGATCAAAACCATTCGGCCGGAGTATTCAGAGCGAGCGCGCCGTCACCACATAGACAGTGTGCATGCGGACACGCGTGCGCGTCTGTGTGAGTGAAAATTTGAGTTGTCGCGCGCCAGATCAACCCTCTTAAAAGCCGCTTCGGCAAAACAGGGGTATGTAGGTCCTTAAGTTTGAGAAACACTTATAAATAAATGATCAATGGATTGTCGAATCATGAACGATTTATAACGGTATCACACTACATTAGGTTTTATATCACCGACTTTATAGACGTTAAAAAACTAAACCATTTAATAAGTACTTTAGCTGTTAATTTATGATTTATGATGACTGGAAACTAATTTAATAAATATATAACTTACGTGATGAAAAAATGTAATAGTAAAAATACGCTTCTAAACTGTGCAGCTTAATATTATTGGTATAGATTAATTTGATAGAAGTATTTCATAATGATTATGACTGATTTGAGAGGCGTATTTCTAAACTTAGTCTGCTGATGAAATAACAGTTTAAAAAAGTTACATCATTTACATTTTGTATGACCAGGTCTAGACTAACTGATAGGTTTAATAAATAGATTGGTGGGGCTACAGCTGTGATAGTGCATGTCTATGTGGCATTTCTCCCCAAACAATGGCCCATCTTCTAACTTGCCGTGCGTGTCCCTACACCTGCACACGCGAGGACCTTTACAAGGCCACTGATAGTGCCATATCGGTGGCCGAGTTCTGGTCCTCAAAAATATGAGTCGACACGCAAAGAAGAAGAATAGTTTGGTAGAGCCAATACAATGGCGTAATCTCGATAAAAAAATTGGCATAAAAATTATCCCATAGCATTCTTCCCAATATACCTCTGTATTCCTTATTAATTGTGTTCTTATTGTATACCAATATCATATATAATATGTGGTAATCATAGGAGCATAAAAATAACTAGTCCGCCATCTTTGAGTGTCCGCCATATTGCACTTAGAATGACGTCACTTTAGCTAAGTCACGCAATTTTAAATTATGATGAATTGACATTGAATCTTTCCAGTAAGAATTACAAATCTTGTGTGTTGATGATTCACTGATTTTCTTACAAAATTTCATCTAGAATGGTTTAGAAAAATATTTAAAACAAGAGAACTTAGTTATATTTCCGTGCTTCGGAGGGCACGTAAAGCCGTCGGTCCCAGCTATCGTACTAACATCATCGACAGTCTTTACGGGTAGTTGGAGTCCTCAAAACTCTAACATTTGGTTTAACCAAAAAATTTCGTATAGCCCTCTGGGTTGTGAAGGTCTGATGGCAGTCGCTTCACGTAAAATACTGACATTCCGCCAAATCTGGTTAAACTGAAAATCGACCCCAAATAGACATGGGATAAAGGTTTGGAAAAGAAATAGAACTTATATAGTTATACATTAGCATCATACATAATCCTAATACTACATAGTAAGGTAGAACAATAAATATTTGAATTTGAATTTGAACATAATTAAATTCAAGTAAATTTCCATTCAAAAACAGACTGTTATAAATAGGACACCTAAATCTATAATTTCTAAAGGTATTTGAACTGATAATGCCTAAAAAACAACCAAGCCGAACAAAGAAATAAGCACCCAAAATTACTACGTCATGGTAGATTTTTATCATTATTAACGTTTTTGCTACAGCATAGAAACATTTTTACCTACGTCATTATCATGGAAGTATAAATATGTGGTATGCGTCACAAAACCTGTTTTAACTTCGAACTCAGGATCGATGTTCTTATTTTTATTAATCTTGTGTTATAGATAGTTTGAGGCAGGTTTAACTGAAATAAACTTGTTCGTAACTTGTTTTTGAAGGGCTAAATTCCGGGGTATTGGTCTTTCTTAGCTTTTTTTACAATCACTTATTAACGCACGTATTTTGTGACTAGGAAGTTACTGGACTTGTTGTGTTTTTTATTTAAATTAATGATAATTAAAGGTAAATTAATATATTTGTAAAGGTATGCAATACTATTGTGATAATAGCAATAATAAGTAATAAAATTGTTAAATTGTGTTTTAGTAATAAGAAAAATGTTATTGAAAAAAGTTAATTGTATTAGCTTAAGTAACTAATTAATTATTAGCTTCTAATTAATAACTGTAGTAGCCCTCCGATTGCAAGCACCCTTACGGGGTGTCACATGTTCATGTATTATATTATTACCTATTATATTATTGTCATGTGACATGAATAAATAAATAAATAAACAGTAGTATAACAAAGGCATTATAAACATACATTTCTATGAAAATTTGTACTTTGACCATGAAAAACATAAAGTCGGAATGTTTAAGTTAAGACGTACTTATTTCTATGAAAAACGAAAGCGCTGGAAGTTCATAAAAATACCATAAATTGTCGATGTATTTTTTGTGATAGCTTAAAGTTTTATGAACTTTCAATTTAGCGTTAACATATAGGAACTAAAAGTCGAAAGTTATAAAACATTTTAAAGAAAAACTGTGAACAAAATAGTTTTAAAACTTTACACAAAATGTGATATTGAAACACTTTTCGTGAGAAATTGTTCAAATACTACAGATGTTCATTCATAAATTATGACACGCTACAGTATGTTTGAAGAATATTGGTATACCAATTAATTTACAGAAATGTTTAAAAGTATTTTCAACTAATATAAACTAGGTATAGTCGCGTTAAAGATATTAATCATAAAAGACCGCTTTATCAGTAAGTACTTACCGTTATTATTTTTCTGTCTTCGTTTCTTTAATATTAAATGTGCATGCATTTGAAAATGAATATATTAAGTAGTTACTCTTTCACGCAAAAACTAATTCTATCGTGTTTATACAAAATAAGTATAGAAAAATGAAATAAATTTAAATAAGATTAAATTGTTTTTACCGGACCAAAACTCAGCTTACTTCTACACCTGCGTCATTTGCCCCAACAGGTCTTCTCGGGTGACAAAAACTGCCTTCCTACCGAATCGATTTAGATATAACAAATGCCTTATAACCAGAAATAATAAATAGGATATGGTTTATATCCGAATTCCCCCGCGATTGAGATTTAGCAGGTAAATTCGCGGCTGTTCGTAGTATAATATATTTAGTAAGATATTTATTTAAAAGGAAGAAACAGAAATATAAAATAACATTCAAGTCGACCTTGCCGCTGAGTTCGTCGACTTTGAAAATACTTAAATTTCCATTTTGGATTAATGTAGGTAAGCACTACACATACATATTTGCATTTTAAAATTAACTCTTTGACAGCCTTAAAGTCATATTGTTAATATTGTGGACAGTCAAGAAACATATTTGCCATGTGCAGCACCGTTCTTGAGATACAGCCTGGTGACAGACGAACGGACGGACGTGCGGATGGATGGACGGACTGCGTACGTAGCGCGGTTCATAAAGTTTTAGTCACTATGAGTCAATTCGACGGGAAGCGTCGCGCATTTTGCGTGCGCGCATTTTACGAAAACTCTCGTTCGTACGTAGTTGTCAGGCGACTATTTTGTTCTGAGTATGGTGTACGGCAAATTAGGGAGGCTCCGAGTGCTAATTTAATTAAAATCTGGATAAAGCGTTTTGAAGAGACTGGATCGACGTTTAAACCACACGCGAAAGGTCGTCCACGCACATCTAGGACCGAAGACAATATTGAGAGTGTTAAGCAGTCGGTACGAGAAGATCCACAAATGTCTATTCGCAAGAGATCGTCTGTCCTAAACATATCGCGACGAAGTTTGCAACGAATTTTAAACTTGGATCTTAAATTGCATCCATACAAGCTGCAATTAACTCAAGAATTGAAAGACTCTGACTTCATAGCACGGCTCACATTTGCTAATGAAATGCTCAATCGGTTTTCAAATTTTGAAAACATCCTTTTCTCTGATGAGGCACATTTTCATATGAATGGGTTCGTAAACCGCCAAAATTGTCGTTATTGGAATAGTGAAAATCCCAGACTCAAACATCAAAAACCGTTACATAGCCCTAAAGTGACAGTTTGGGCCGCAATATCTGCCAAAGGAATAATTGGTCCTTATTTTTTTGAAAACGCACGGGGGCAAAACATCACTGTTAATACCGAACGCTATGTTGCGATGTTGGAAGGTTTTTTGGCCCCAGAACTTGAAAATTCAAGAATAAAGAACTCTAGGACTTGGTTCCAACAAGACGGAGCTACCAGTCACACATCAAATGACTCCATGGCGGTTGTGAAGCAGATGTTCCCTGGCAAACTGAGTTCGAAAAGAGGTGATATCCCATGGCCTCCGCGCAGTCCAGACTTGACGCCTCCTGACTTTTTTTTGTGGGGATACCTCAAACACAAAGTCTACACCAATAATCCGAGAAACATCAGTCAGCTCAAGGAGAATATTCGTGGTGAAATGGCAGCAATCACACCAGCACTACTTAAGAAAGTTTTCGGTAATTTCCGTTTGCGGTTAGAGGAGTGCCAACGTAGAGAGGGTCATCATTTAGATGATGTTATTTTAAAAAAATAAACTTCAGTTATCACTTAATAATTGCTGCACCCCGCGGTTTCACCCGCGTAGTTCCCGTTCCCGTAAGAATATTGTGATAAAAATAAGCTAAAAACCTTCCCACTGAATCACTCTATCTATTTAAACAAACCGCATCAAAATCCGTTGCGTAGTTTTAAAGGTCTAAGCATACATAGGGACATAGGGACAGAGAAAGCGACTTTGTTTTATACTATGTAGTGAAGAGAGAAGAAGTATGGATTAGTACTACTACTGTTACTAATTATTACTAACCCACCATTTAAGGATATCATACACAAAAACACCACAATCAGTAATGCCGGAACATTACCATATGAATAATTAAAAAAAAAACCATTGACATTAAACCTACTTCCTTTTATTAAAAAGTAAATGACATTTCATTACTTAATGGAATGATATTGAAAAAGATATTTTGTATTAATGATAATGATTTAACTAAACGTTAAATTGGATTTAAGACATTATTGTAAATGACTAGCTTACATGGTTTTACCCACGTTGACGTATTTTGCAAATCTCTATAAAATAGGCTATTATAGGCTATAATATATTTTGGATTAAAGTATATATCTACTATATAAAAATAAGTCGGGTTTTCCTTCCTGACGCTATAACTCCAGATCGCACGAACCGATTTCCACGGTTTTGCATTAGTTGGAAAGGTCTCAGGCTCCGTGAGGTTTATAGCACTATAGTTTATCCCTGTATTCCCACGGGAACGGGAACTACATGGGTGAAACCGCGGGGCGCTATAGTAAGTAATGATTTTAAAGTTATACCTGGCTATATCATGTAAAGTATTATTTCAATATTTATCTACAACATAATATGGTTAACGCTTTTTAAATGTTATTTAAACGCCCTCTTTATTTAAATTACTTTAGGGTTGTTTCCAATGACATACAGTCGTTTAGTTGTAGTCGAATGTTTAAAGAGTTTGGAGTTGTGTTATTGTGGAATTAAATATACACCCTTATTTTGAAATGATGGGACTTATTAAAATCAGTATATCTGTAGCAGTAACTGATTCCATATATCCAATAAATTGATCAAAAATGATGGTCGATTACTTATCTTTAAAAAATACCAAATAAATGCCGTATTACCAGACGGCACACTAGCTATCAAGTATTCTGTGACGGCTCGGGTCGATGACCGCGCTCAGCTGTGTATCGCAGCGTTCGCCTGTTGTTCGGTGTAGAATAACTATAAAATTCGGCGGGATTTTGAAAAACTTTGACTTATCATAACTTTTTAAATAAAAGCAAAAGAAAAAAACTAACTTCACTATTATATTATCACCCGTCGTTTACATTAGCTGTGTGATTAAGTATCTCAAATTCAAAATAGGGGTGTATAAAAAAGATATCAAAGTATTTAATTATTAGTGTTTTATAACTTATTACAAAGAGAAGTGCCATGCTGCGGGATAATTGGACGTGAGTAAATATGATATTTAAAATATAACAGGGTGGCCCAAATAGAACGGTCAGTGGGGGGAAGCCTGAAACTATAAGAGATACAAAGATTTGTTCCTAGGAACCATGTTATTGATTTTAGTAAAAATAAAAACTGCATTCATAGATTTCAAAAAAATCTATTACTCACTGCGGGAATCGAACCCGGAAATATTGAAAAAAAAATTTTTGTCAACCTATAGTGTCCCACAGCTGGGCAAAGGTCTCCCCCAAACATTTCCAACCATCCATATCATTAGCAGTGTCCCACCAGCTACTGTCGAAGGTGGTAAGATCATCCCGCCAACGCTTTCTGGGCCGACCGCGACGACGCCCTCCTTGATAAATTTAATGTTCGTTATTTTTAACTAGAAATCGATTATGTACGTCGATTATGTATGTCTTAAGCAGTAAATGTTACTAAGAAACATGGTATCAAAAATGAATTGTTTTTCACGTCATTACATTAATAATACAAGAAAGTAATATTACTCGAGTCACCTTGACCGAGATGACATGCATGTCGTAATATTCGAGGAAGTGTTGTGACGAGACCGGATTGAGACGACAGTGAATTCATTGTCATATTTACGATAACTTAAGTTTATTCAAATGCATTTTAGAAACAGTTACGCAAGCTATTTTACTCCATTTACTAGATTTTTAGGAAAACTGTGTTTGGAGTACCTACCTGTGTGAAATTATAAATACAGGCATAAAATATAGCTTACTAGCTATGCCCCGCGGTTTCACCCGCGTAGTTCCCGATCCCGTGGGAATTTTGGGATAAAACATAGCCTATGTCCTTTCCCGGACCACAAGCTACCCCTGTACCAAATTTCAAGTCAATCGGTTTAGTAGTTTAGCCGTAAAAAGGTAACAGACAGACAGAATTATTTTCGCATTTATAATATTAGGATGGGTGACACTATAAAAAATATCCTAAACATCTAGTTATTTTAACTAACATAATATCATTTTTTTTTAATCCTGTATTTAACTCCCAGCTACGCAATCCAAAAAACGCCGGCGTTTACACACAAAAAACTTAATATTACAAAAAGTATGTCTAATGGTTTTATTCACACAAACTTTGGCTGTCAAGCCATCAAAATCACATTATGATTAATTATAAAAAAATGTATTGCAAAAACTTAATTTACAATTGTATGTACGTAAGATGTAGCGAATAGATTATGTACTTATTATGTAATTACGTTTTTGAGCAATTAAAATATCCTACTAATATTATTTGTGTTTGTGAGAATGCATGGGTGGATGTTTGTTATTCTTACGTAAAAACTACTGAACGGATTTGGATGAAATGTGTTAAAAATGTTCTTTATATATTACTAGCAGCGTCCCGCGGTTTTACCCGCATAGTTCCCGTTCCCGTGGGATTACGGGGATAAAATATAGCCTATGTCACGCACTGATAAATTAGCTTTCCATTAGTGAAAGAATTTTTGAAATCGGTCCAGTAGTTTCGGATCCTATTCATTACAAACAAACAAACAAATCTTTCCTCTTTATAATATTAGTATAGATAGAAATAGCATATATTTTATGATACTTCTTTATTCCGAAAGCGAGTGTGTGTGACAGAAGATACGACTGTAAAGCATAGTCTCTCGTCTTGATAAAAATGATTCCGTGGGGAGGAATAAACGTAATCACCACGCTACGAGCATGTTGGTGTTCTCAAGCCCGAGTCATGTTGGGGACGGATAAGCTTTATCACTATCACTACAAAGTATAAAACGTGTCTGTCTGTCCCTATGTATGCTTACATCTTTAAAATTACGCAACGGATTTTGATGTGCGTATTTTTAATAAAAAGAGTGATTCAATGGATAGTTTTTAGCATTCATTTTATCCTTGGGAGCAGGAAATACGCCACAAAAGGGTTACGGATTCGATTCCTGTGCGGTGTCTGAACGTGTGTAGGTACGTATAAATAGATTTCCGATACCCTAATTTCAGGTTTTAAGCCTAGTTAGTGGAAGCTATATGAATACGATAGAGTGATTGATTATGTTATGTTATATCACATTCTAACTTCCTTATTGAATTATATTACGTACCTACTCAATCAATTAGAGGGTTCTTGCTAAAATTCTTCTTCATATACCTAACATGTTCATTCAAAAATAACGTGTATATTCAAGGTTATTCATGGTTTTAAAAATAAAAAACTATTTAATTATTAAAATGTTGCCAATCGAAACCTTGTCTTGTTAGTAACGAACTAACTTTACTTCTTGCATTGATTCGAAAAGAAAACAAGAAGGAGATTCTATGTTTGAATGTATGTATTTTTAGGTATAGCGAATCGAAATATGAAAATTACTTTTTTGTTTATCATCATCACTACATAGTACAAAACAAAGTCGCTCTTTGTCTGTCCCTATGTATGCATATATCTTTAAAACTACGCAATTTTGAAGCGGTTTTCTATAATAGATGGAGTGATTCAAGAGGAAGGTTTTTAGCATAATTTTAACCCTACATTCTCACGGGAGCGGGAACTATGCGGGTGAAACCGCAGTGTGAAGCTAGTTATACATATATACTTAGTTAACATAACATAACGTAAATCATTCACTCCATCATCTCATTATAGTATCTGACCCCTAAGTTCGAAGTTTGTATCTAGGGTATCAGAAACTACGCACACACACATTTATACACAGTTAAAACTTGTAATAATAGTATATAATACAAGTCAAATGGCTTGTTAGTGAATAGAACATTTTTCCATTATTTACCTCCTTTGAAAGGTCATAAAACAATAAGACTAATCGAGTTAATGCATTCATTCATTAATTAACAATGTCAAGACCATTGTCTGCTAGTAGTTGAGAAAAATACAATTAAATCAGAATCACAAAGAGATTTAACTTTGATTACGTTCAAATGTAATTTTAAGTAAAAAAAATGATATTTTATCTCTCATCGATCCTAATTTTGATTTCATATGCACTTACGTTTATTCGACTCTCTTACGGCGAATAAAACATAGAAAGAAAGAAAAGAAAGAAAAAAATATTCAACACACACAACAACATAAAGCCGCCCACCGCGACGCACGCTACGCCCACGGTCCACGGCCACGCAGCTCAGCTTCGTTGAGCTAACCCAGTCAGCCACGAATGTATCATTGACGTCATTTTCGTGCGTAGCGTGTGTGTGTACTTCGGTTTGTTTGAGCCCACAACACAAAGCACACAAAAAATGAAATAAAGAACGCATGTACTAAATATAAATAAAAGAAGAAAATACAAATAGAGTGGTGTGTTAAATGTCAATGTCGAACATCGTGTGGAAACCTGCACATACCTGCGGAGATATTCTGAGGTTGTGTGTGAAGTCGACCAGCCCGCACTCGGCCTGTGGTTGATTATGGCTCGAACCTAACCTGAATTAGGGTGATTTGGCCACCCTAATTCAGGGTAGGTTCGAGCCCCTTGATGGGGACATTATGAGCCGATGTTGACGATGAAACAAAGAAGTTTTGTCAATTTGGTTTTTAATTATATTCTTAACATTAATCTAACTAACCATAACAAAAACGAATTAAATCCAAAGTTGATTTTATATTTTTTGACAACTGGATCTCATAAAAACGTTCCATAGAGATAATATAATATTTAAATAATATTAAAAATAAAAAAACGTGTCTATTAATTCTGTTATGTGGTTTGAATGTATTAAATATTTGACCGGTTTTGGCTAGTAAATAAATATCGCGTATTTGTACTTCAACGTACCTGTGTTCAAGGTTTTAACCTTATTAGTTATAAAACTGTGCTAATTCTAAATTTTAAAGATTAAAATGCGTAGGTGACATGTTGTTTACACTTTTGCTAATATGGTAAGTAGAGGTTATTAGAACTGTTTTGGTTTAAAGGTATTGATAGATAATAATATTTTCACGCACATAAAGGGGCTCTTATTTGTGCAAAATTAGACAAATAATGACTGACATACAGAATGGACACATAAATGGTTGTATGAATCCTGGATAATAAAGATATTTTTGATATTGATACTTTTTTACACGAAAATTTCCATAGGATTGGGACTTACGCGGGTTAACCCGCGAGATACAGCTAGTAATTATAATATATGATATTTAAACGTAATATACAAAGCCAATTATTAATTAATAGTTAAACCGCGGTGCCCATAACATTAATGGAGGCAACATTGTAGAAGCTTTTAGCTACCGTAATGAAACAATCACTATTATACACGAGGATGAGCGCAAATATATTACGAGAGTAATTATATAAGTAAGATTTATAACAACATATTATTGCTTGCAAGTTTATAACGTGTCTTGTCAACAATTCTTGTATATAACTCATTATATTCACTACATCATCTCATTAAAGTAACTGACTCCTAACCAAGTTCGAAACTTGTATCTAGGGTATCAGAAACTACGCACACACTAATCCACATGCACCCAGACCGAGATAAACATTTGTGGTTCACACAAATATTCACCCCGCTCGGAAATCGAACCCACAACCTTACGGCTGGCAGTCCGGCATGGTTGACCACTCTGCCATCGAGGACGTATTATATCTTTCTATTGTATATTATTTGACGACCCCAAATATATGGAAGATACCCTAGATACAGGTACGTAATAGAATCTATGTAGTTAGGTGTCAGTTGATGAGCGGAGATGATGATAGAATGATTGATTTTATGTTATGTTATATTAACATTGGATTAATTGGGGTAGTACGTAATAAGGTTTTTTTCTTCCTTTCTAAAATTCCTCATCCCGAAAACATTATGGCGTAGTTCAAATTTAAAAAAATATTTAAAACTATTCAGAATATCGTATAGAGCACAAACTGTTTCACCACTTTGGACATTTTATTTAAAGCATTAACAAGAAAATACTTAAAGAGACTAAGGGTCTATTTCACTCACATGTTTTGTCTTTGTCACTTGATATAAAGTAAGAAAGAGACAAAACTAATTTTACTTGGCGAGTAATTTTACTTGAAGGTCATGAAATTGGCCCTAAATATTACGATTATAAAATATTCATTACTTAAATCTGCTACGAGTAGAAGTCAAGTTGTAAAGACAAATGTTTGCGTACAAAGACCACTTAAGACAAGGACTTGGCAACTAATTTGCATTTCTGCGAGACAGGTTCAGAGCTCAGAGCACAGCTTCTGCGATAGTATGTAGGTATTAAGATGGATCTTTTTACTCTTCGACGCATATATTATTATGTATTGTACATTAAAAATATCAGGTTTTTATAGCATTTCTAACTCGGGAATGGCTGGATGGATTTAGGTGAAATTTGGCATAGATGTTTCCAATAATTGGGAATAGCATATAGAATACTTTTTAGTCTGAAATCTCAAAGGTAATCGAGTGAAACCGCGGTCCATAGCTATAATATACATTACTACTACGTGAACCTACATAATGTATTTATAGCAGTTAGTGTTGATGAAAACAATATTTTTTTTTGTATAAAAAACGCCATTCCAAAGTATACTGATTCTGTCATATTAGACATATTAGTTTTTTATAAAATTATTATTTAATAATAAAAAAATATATT
The DNA here is from genome assembly GCA_958496195.1 of Timandra comae. Taxonomy (NCBI): domain Eukaryota; kingdom Metazoa; phylum Arthropoda; class Insecta; order Lepidoptera; family Geometridae; genus Timandra; species Timandra comae. The sequence goes on from OY292376.1 coordinate 2,554,315, forward strand.
ATCAAAAGTATTTATTTGTAGCTATGATCGAATCTTCTTATAATTAAAATTATGGTTATTTTTCTAACAATACAATTAATTACATAAGTTTTAAGTACGTTCTTTGAATAAAATATAGATATTTTGACATTCTATAAAGTAATATTCCACAGTTTGCCAACAAGTTGAATTGCAATATGTATAATGGATGGTAGATACTTTAAAAGTTGCTTAAAACGTGACTCACTGTTTCTATAACGTGAATCAAAGATCAAAAGTATATAATATCTACATGTTAAATGTAAAAACAAACAAATGTTTTGTACGTGCCTATATAATTACCGGATTTATTTAAGAATAGTAGGTGTAATTGTCTTTAGGAATTTATGTGTATTTCTTAGTAGATATTATAGTATACTTGCTGTGCCCCGCGGTTTCACCCGCGTAGTTCCCGCTCCCGTGGGAATTTCGGGATAAAACATAGCCTATGTTCTTTCCCGGACCATAAGCTACCCCTGTACCAAATTTTAAGTCAATTGGTTCAGTAGTTTAGCCGTGAAAAGGTAAGACAGACAGAGTAAGGATAAATCTTAAAATCTCTCTAATAGCAGATATAATAATTTTTAGAATTTATCTATAAAGGATATCGTAAAAATAGCCAAAAAATTAGACAAAAACATTTCTCTTAATCATTAAGATTGAGAAATGTATAATTTAACCGTGTTTTCGAACGAACAAACTTACTTTCGCATTTATAATATTAGTTAGGAACACTGATTATTGAAGCTAAAATGTTTTACTTGAAGTTCTGACACTGGAGTTTTTATTTATTTAAATAATTTTTGAATGACGTGATTTAAGAGATAACTCTCCTTTCTTAGGCGAGAAAATCGCCGATAGTTCATCGCTCACTCGTCCGCGGTCGGACCACTGCCTATATATATTATTGGTAGTCATATAAGAACAAAACCACCTTTATATTAGTATATTACGAGTATATATGTACATTACTGTACCTTTCTTAAATAAATAAATAATTAAATATTTGTTACTAGCAGCGCCCCGCGGTTTCACGCGCGTAGTTCCCGTTCCCGTGGGAATACGGGGATAAAATATAGCCTATGTTATTCAGGGTGAATGTAGCTTTCTAATGATGAAAGAATTATTGAAATCAGTTCAGTAGTTTCGGAGCCTATTCGTTACATACAAACAAACAAACAAACAAACAAATCTTTCCTCTTTATAATATTAGTATAGAAAACTCACGTTTTCGGTAACCAATTAAATTACCTCCAAAAATTATACAATCATACAAAAGGTTTAGTAATTATAAAACTATTAATATTCATACTGACGTCAATATTTTTGAAGATAAATAATAAATATAATTGAGTAAGAAATACGTGGAAAAATACCAGAACTTTATTGTTATGCTTGGTTCACAATATTCCAGTCCAGCGCTGGAAAGCCAGTCAAAAATGTGAACCGACACTACAATGATCATTCCAGTCTAGTTAACTCCATTTGGTTGCAGCCAACTTGACTGTTTTATTTATTTTTCAATGTTGTAATTGCAGTTTGAATCCAGTTGACACGACTTCAATAGAACTGCAAACCAAACGCGCAGTCTGATTACCAGTTCTATTGCAGTCGTGTCGACTGCTTTCGAACGTCTCATCCGAACTGCATCTATTGCAGTCGTGTCATTCAAACTGCATCCGAAGTGCATCTGCACTGCAATTTGCGGTCGGATTGCAGTTAGAATGCAAGCTGTCTGTCTAGACTCTAAGCTGCCGATATAATTCAGTCTAATGCTGGATCAAGCACTGGACTTGATAAACTAGCTTCATTACTGGCCTGGAACAATGTGAATCGGGCTATATTTTTTGATTGGAAATGTGTAAATGCAATGACTTTGAAGGAAAAACTTAAGTACATAGTTGTTTATATGTACCATAATGATTCTTATGATTATAGTTCTTAAAAAACCTTCATGGTCTGTGGTTTGTTTGTTATTTCTTGTATTTTAACCGACTTAAAAAAAGGTACTTAGATCTTAATGCAGTATTTTTTTAGATGTTTGTTATCTTCGTCAATTTGGGAAACGATTTCAAAACTATTATTTAGAAGGATTTGTTTCATCTGAAAAATACTGTTTTTTTGTTTTTATACTGTTTTTTCTGCTAATTTGACTTCTGTTTGTAGCATTTACGAAAAAAAAATGACATATCCTACTAATATTATAAAGCCGAATGTTTGTTCCTCTATCACGCAAAAACTACTGAATAGATTTTAATGATGACAGATGTTTCTCATACCTAGGAATAACACATAAGATACTTTTTATGGGTCTGTCACGCGGGTAAAACCGCGGGGCACAGCTAAAAAGATTATAAGATGTTAGGTCCCGGTTGTCGTACTAACATCATCGACAGACGAGTAGTTAGAGCCCTCAAAGGTCTAACAAAAAATATCGAGGCACACAAAAAAAAACAAATAAGTGAGAATTATGGAAAACTCCACTAACAAGTAAATAACATAGTTATTTTAAATGTAAATTTTTACAAATTGTATAAACTACTGTTTTTGATAACTCTCTTTATGTGTCCTTTAAATATACCTATGTGTGCTTTTACGAGTGTATAAACAGTTGTTTTTCTTCGCAAAATTCAATGGCAAATTTGAAATTAATAATTAAATTTTTGTACATAATGCTTGCCATTGCAATACATAATGTATCATTTTTCATTCATATTGTTTTATGTGGATACCAGTGTTTGTTTAAGGCAAAGTAAACTATAAAGTGGAAAGTATACATCTTTGGCATCATTAAATTACAAATTAATGTTTTCAGTAACAACCGTACTATTTACATGCTAAGTACTTATCTGTATAAAATATTTTTCAACACACTTGCTCATAAAGGGGCTCTTATTTGTGCAAAAACAGTTGAATAATGACACGTTTTATTCACTAGTGAGTTATAGATTGTTTTTTTAAATTCGCAAATGTGTTGAAATACGTTGTATGGTACACGCGTGTATTGATGATTACTATCCTCAGCTATCTTCAGACCCTCGCCTGACGGCTCGGGCCTCAATAGCGCCTCGGAAGTAATCACCAACTTACCTCGCTTGTACCATAAATAACTATTATTTGCTATTATTTATTACTAGCACCGCCCCGCGGTTTCACTCGCGTAGTTCCCGTTCCCGTGGGAATTTTGGGACAAAAAGTATCCTACGTTCTTTCCCGGACCATAAGCTACCCTTGTACCAAATTTCAAGTCAATCGGTTCAGTAGTTTAGCCGTGAAAAGGTAACAGACAGACAGAGTTACTTTCGCATTTACAATATTATATATAGTTAGGATAAAACACCATGTATATTATGAATATAATAAAGCTTCAGAGTTTGTTTGTATGTTTGGTTAGAAGTGCTAATTTCAGGCTTCAATAGAAACAAAAATAGCCCAGTTATCAAGAAAGGATATTTAACATTAGGTACGCTAACCAAAAAGTGCGGCACAGATTGTTAAAATTATAAAGACGTAGAGTTCATATTAAAGTATGTGAATACACGTGACACAGCTTGTATACGTGATAAAAAATATGATAAAAATAAACATTTGTTTTCTTTAAAAACATTAACAAATTCGTTACATAAGTAGTATGGACGTGCTCTACATAGCACGTTTATTAGCAAAGACATGAGTTATATAGTGGACAGAGCAAGGAAAAGGGGACAGACGGAACTACTAAAAATAAAATATCTATAATTTTAATATTTGTTAAATACGTTGTTAGTTTTCTTGTTCTGAAGTTTTGTCCTACTTTTAATTACTTGATAAATTGATTGATTAATTTAATTGAAGTCGGTTTTTGGTTTAACCAAATTTTGGCAAAATGTAGTCAGTTTAACTGACTCGTCCATGGCCGCCTTTAGTATTATACGAGAAGAGGCTGCCATTCCAGAGACCTTCACAACCTAGAAAGGCGATACGAGATGTGATGATCCAATATTGTAATTTAAATTAATGTAACAATTGTGCTATGGTATTAAATCTGGATAAAATGTTATTTTTTACTTTATACAACATATTTTACTACTTAATTTAATTTATTATACTTCGGATATAGTTTTATAATCACTACATAGTATAAAACAAAGTCGCTTTCTCTGTCCCTATGTATGCTTAGATCTTTAAAACTACGCAACTGATTTTGATGCGGTTTGTTTTAATAGATAGAGTGATTCAGTGGGAAGGTTTTTAGCATAATGTTATCCCCATATTCCCACGGGAACGGGAATTACGCGGGTGAAACCGCGGGGTGCCGCTAGCAGGTGATAATTGTGAGTTTCAATGTCTTGTCAATTTTATACGATCCTTTTAATTTACTAATTTAACTTATAAAGGATTTATATCCGACCAAATAAGTCAATTTAATACCACTTAATTCAATGCTAATCATTATAATAAACTTCGTCTGCCTTTTTTAGCTATCCATTGTCGCAGTCAGTGAATGTTGTGGAAGTGACCTTGAAGATCACCTCATTTCGTCCGCTAATGGCTGATTTGCAATAATATCTAGGTTAGATTGTGTCTTGTTTAGTTCTGTGATTATTACTTAATTTGGTTATCTTGACTGCCTTCTGTATTTTTTAAAGAGTTTTATACATTACTAGCAGCGCCCCGCGGTTTTACCCGCGTAGTTTCCGCTCCCGTGAATATATGGGGTTATTATGCACTAGCTGTTCCCCGCGGTTTCAACCGCGTAGTTTCCGCTCCCGTGGGAATTTCGGGATAAAACGTAGCCCATGTTCTTTCCCGGACCATAAGCTACCCCTGTACCAAATTTCAAGTCAATCGGTTCAGTAGTTTAGCCGTGAAAAGGTAACAGACAGACAGACAGAGTTACTTTCGCATTTATAATATTACATAGTTAGGATTGGGATAAAAACCTTCCTCTTGTCATCAACCTCTCTATTAAAAAATCGCATCAAATTTTCTTGCAGATCTAAGCATACATAGGGACAGACAGACAGCGACTTTGTTTTATACTATGTAGTGACGAATGTGGTAGACCAGTTGGTGGCTGTGGTTTTACCTGTAAATATCAAGGTACATACTTTAAATATTAAGAATGATTGTTATTGACTTCGTTATGACTATAACTTATTTATTAACAACTATAAATGCAGGCGAAACAAAATAAAAAATATTAGATCGCAAGTACTCAATCCGATTGGCACTAAGCGAGAAATGTTTGATAAAGTTTATATTTTTGTTATGTTTGCTATTATCAGGCCAATGTTTTTTAAAAACTTGAAAATAGTAGGACTAGGGCCGAAAAATTAAACAACAGACAAAATAATTGTCTTCCATTATAACCCACATAATAATTATTATGTGCGTTAATAATAATTATTATGTGGGTTGAAAGAGTAAAACTAACTCAAAATAAATCATATACTTATTGTAAAAACAGTCTTACATATAAATATATTTAGTTTTATTCAATAAAAAATCATAATTTGTTTGTCTCGGTCTGAGTGTGTGTGTGAATGAGCGTGTGCGTAGTTTCTGATACTCTAGATACAAGTTCCGAACTTAGTTAGGGGTCAGTTACTATAATGAGATGATAGAGTGAATGATTATGTTATGTTATGAGAGCTTATACGAGTATTCTAGTGAATTTATTTCGGGGATGGGTTGCAACCTCCAAATTCTTTTTAGGGCGAGTTATCAATGTATCTCTTATGGTTATTTATAGCAATAATTATCGAAAATTATATCTCATAAAGAATCCTTTAAAAAGAACAACGATTTACAATTATAATACTACAGAAACATATATTTAAAGATGACATTGATAAGCCATAAAAGTCATAATTATATGACCATCTTCGATAATACATACGCGAAACATAAAAATCGATAAATTTCGGCAATTTTTTTCTCGTCAATTTTATTTATGTCAAGGTAAATGTCATAAGAAATAAAAACGTCAAGTTTAATGGAAAGTTCATTGTCAGACTGGTTATGGTGTTATTACTATAATAAGTAGTTCCAAAGGTATAATCTAATTAAAAGCCGAAAATATCAACGTCATAGTTAATCTCTTCTCGCTTTTTAGGGTTCCGTACCCAATAGATAAAAACGGATTACCGATACTTCACTGTCCGTCCGTTTGTTCGTTCGTCCGTCCGTCCGTCCGTCTTTCTGTCACCAGGCTGTATTAGTGATAGCTAGACAGTTGAAATTGTCACAGATGATGTATTTCTATTGCCGTTATTACAACAAATACTAAAAATAAAATAAATATTTAAGGAGGGCTCTCAACAATGTGTTTTTTTTCGATTTAGGTGCGGAACCCTGCGTGCGTGAGTCCGACTCGAACTCTTTTTTCTTACTCCTCCTGATTAATTATATTCTGGTATCAATAAAACTGGCAACGTATTAAATCTCTTCTGAGTTATATGGGTGTCCGTCTGTCCTTTTGTTCGCAATGCTGTCATAAAATAAATCAAAAATAGAATGTTACTCATAAATATATCCACTATGATAAATAATACTTACAAATAAATTTTAAATCATTAAACTCTTTGATATAAATTTATAGCTAAATTTGGTTGCCTTTGGCTAAATCATACATATTATATTTACTTACAAAATTCCTCAATTTTATACTAACTGGTTGTCAGAACAAAATATTTGTTTTTCTAATAAATATATTTGACGTAAACCGTTTTCGACGAAATTGCTATTATAAAAATGAAGATAAAATAATAGTTAATATCGTGAACATCTGGTTCCAAGCGATAAAAAAATTAACATAGAAATTGCCTTTTGAGTCAGTTGAAGTGTGAAATATATTTTGGATTTTAAATATATTTAGGAAAAGTACACAAAATATAAAACAGATTATAAACTAGATTAAAAAAATGTTTAAAGAAAGAAAGCATGTTGTTTTATTATTTCAATAGTAAAGAAGTTATGTCCCTTTTTCATTTGGTATGGAAAAAGAAAATATGTCATATCTTCTTTTCCATTCACGGGACTATTAAGGAGTTCCGGTATTTTGGAAGGCTAGTATGGGGCCAAAGCCAACACTCGGAAGCCCTTTGACATATTTAATCTTGTGTAAAGAGTGCACAATCCGGCGACTATCCCTGTATAACACTATAAAATGCACCCAAGGACAGTTCCCGGTTCTGCTGGGACTATTGCAAATATATGGAAAACTACGACTGGGTTATGAGAATGGGATGTTTAATGGACTGGATATTGGGGAACTCTCGAACTCTTTTACGCTAAAAATATTGGACAGTCTTTGATGAAATTTCGTACAGCCGTTCATTATATCCAGGAACAATTAATGGGATACTTTATATCCCAAAAATTCAAGAATAGAATGAGCAAAAAAGGAAGTATTATGGAGTATTCATATGTTGTAAGTAACGATAACTTTTTATGACCGGTTTGTGTTTAAAGACAGGTGGTAACGCGTCATTTAATTACGTATACTCAGGGTTATATCAATGACGTTGCTTGACAATAATAATTAATAGGTTTTTACGTCTGTGCGTAATTATTGATGTAAACTTGTACGACCTTACAGCGGGTCGGGGAAGGTTAAACTCATTAGATCAAATTTGTTTTTTTGTAAGAAGATTTGCCTTGCAGTGTCATTTTATTATAAACTAGGTTTCCCCTGCGGTTTCACCCGCGTAGGCCTCTTTCCCGTAGGCATACCGGGATAAAATATAGCCTATACCCAGGCCCCAGTGACGCTTAAGTACATCTTTAAAATATTAGTTTAGATTAGTTTTTGCCCGCGACTTCGTCCGCGTGGTATTATGACTTCCGTCATACAAACTTTCATCCCCTATTTAATCCCCTTGGGGATAGAATTAATCAAAATCCTACGCAGATGCCTACGTCATAAAATCGACCTGCATACCAAACAGCGATCCGTCCAGTGGTTTGGGCTGTGCAGTGTGCGTTGATCACCATGCCAGTCAGTTTATTAAAATACTTACATTGAAACACGACTTCAATCTTACTTTTGAAGCACTATTTTGAAGTCTTGAGGGAATAAGTCTAATCTCTCATTTCTAAGCGAGCACACTCCATCTTAACCTGTACCATTTTTACAATCAAGCGAGCTACAGTCAATTGCAATCCTATAATGTAAAAGAAACTGTATCAAATGTAAAAAACGACATAATTTCTCCTTATTTATTAAAACACTGGCTGCAAAACTCCCTCTTCTAGAGGAAAAAAATACCATATAACTGCATTACACTGATGAAACAATTTGTGAAATTGACTTTACTTGTAATCAGCCAGTTTTCTCCAATTAAACCTCTCCAGTTTGGTACCTCTTCCTTTGTGTTGCAATATATGTTAATTAAACCAACATTACACTTTTGAGGGTATCACTGTCATTACATTACATAGTACAAAATAAATTCGTATGCTTGTATGTTTAAATGTTTAAAACTACGCAACGGATTTTGATGCCGTTTATTTTAATAAATAGAGTGATTCAAGAAGAAGGTTTTTACCATTATTTTCTCCGCATTCTCACGGGAGCGGGAATTTAAAGAATGAAAATTATGAAAAATCTTCAAGACTTTGGCCCCATGCGTAGTCGGGGCAAGCCACTAGTATATACATCACTACATAGTATAAAACAAAGTCGCTTTCTCTGTCCCTATGTCCCTATGTATGCTTAGATCTTTAAAACTACGCAACGGATTTTGCATTTTACGCATCAAAATCCGTCTGAATCACTATTCAGTGGGAAGGTTTTTAGCATAATTTTATCCCCATATAACTACGGGAACGGGAACTATGCGGGTGAAACCGCGGGGCGCTAGTAAACAATAAACAAAATATATAGCTGACACATGACTCCCAATGTTAAAATTGAAATAAATCTTTTACTCATCAAAGTATTTTACGATGAAATTACGAGGCATCGCGTCTCTAATTTGTACTTAACATCATTTTGAAATTAATGTGCCTTAAATTAACTTTATTCGATTTGAAGAGGCGTTCGAATCCTACTAATATTATAAATGCGAAAGTTTGTATGTCTGTGAGTTTGGTGTTTTGATGTTTGTTACTCTTTCACGCAAAAGCTACTGTATCGATTTAGATTGAATTTAGTACTGATGTTTCTTATAACTAGGATTAACACATGGATACCTTTTGTCCTGAAATTCCCATGGGAATGGGATTCACGCGGGTAAAACCGCGGGACGCAGTATTTTGATATTTTTCTGTACTTTATGCTTTCCATATCGGCCTTGTTGTCGTACTAACATTATCGACAATCGTTACCGATTATCGACAGTCGTTACGATTTCAACGTTGGCTGATGAACGTTTGTTATGTTTAAAACATGTCTCAGCTTTGAGATCATCAACACGCTAACAAGCGTTATTGCGCCTGTTCCTTTTCGTGGTATATCATCATCATCGTCATCATGAAAGAGCGAGAAACCCCTTGATTTACAGTGGAATCTTATAGTACACTAGCTTTTGCCCGCGACTTCGTCCGCGTGGAATAATGACTTCCGGCATAATTTGAGATTTCTCCCTTTTCTTCCCCAGGGGAGGGGGGGAATTTCCAAAAATCCTCTCTTTTTATGGCATTGCCGCTATTTTGTTATTGATGCCTAAGTTATAACATGTACGTGTATACCAAATTTCAGCCCAAACCGTCCAGTGGTTTGGGCTGTGCGTTGATAGATCACTATGTCAGTCAGTCACCTTTGAGTTATACGAGTATATACATATTTAGATGCATTTTGAAAAACTATTTTTAATAATAAATAAACGATAAAAGCATATTCATGTATTTTGTGTTTTCTTTCTTGAAATTGCTTATACATTATGTTAATTTGAGCAATAATTAACAATCCTAATCCTAACTAATATTATAAATGCGAAAGTAACTCTGTCTGTCTGTCTGTCTGTCTGTCTGTTACCTTTTCACGGCTAAACTACTGGACCGATTGACTTGAAATTTGGTACAGGGGTAGCTTATGGTCCGGGAAAGAACATAGGATACTTTTTATCCCGAAATTCCCACGGGAACGGGTACTACGCGGGTGAAACCGCGGGGCGCTGCTATAATTAATATTTTGTATTGTTCCGGCAAGCGTCGCTTGTACAGTACAATGGAGACTTTTTTGTATTTACGCTCATTATGAATTCTCGTGGAAGGTATAATATAATAATATTTTTTTCAACACACTTGCTCATAAAGGGGCTCTTATTTGTGCAAAAACAGTTGAATAATGACACGTTTTATTCACTAGTGAGTTATAGATTGTTTTTTTAAATTGCTTTCATTTTAAAAAAGTTTCGATACAAAAAAAATTGTGTCCATACATTTTAAAAACAAACTTCAACTATGTTTCCTTACTTTGGGTAGGTCTATGGTCGATTCCATTCATTCATTCATTCGATATTTTTTTAATAAGTATGTTCTTTTAGTCTTTGGCCGATCACCATTGTTGTGTTGGATGCGCGCGAAAAGAAAAATTGTTTATTTATTAGTGAAAAATGATAATTTCTTCGCAAATGTGTTGAAAAACGTTGTATGGTACACGCGTGTATTGATGATTACTATCCTCGGCTATCTTCAGACCCTCGCCTGACGGCTCGGGCCTCAATAGCGCCTCGGAAGTAATCACCAACTTACCTCGCTTGTACCATAAATAACTATTATTTCACTTGGCAAAAGCCTAATAAATATCGAAATTAAAGATTACTGTTTTTAATGATTTTCTTTTCTTTTATAGGTACGTCATTTGTTTTTCATTCATATTACACTAACAACGCCAAGCAGTTTCACCCGCTTAATTCCCACTCCCGCAGGAATACGGGGAAAAATTATACCAAAAACCTTCCTCTTGAATCATTCTATCTATTAAAGAAAACCGTATCAAAATCAACGACGAGTGTGAAGCGTACTCATTATTATACCGTGGTATAGGTAGTTTTTCTTAATTGATTGCTAGGTCTGGTATATAAGAAAAATATTTTTCTCTACTTTTACCCTAGCCAAGTTCAGTAGTTATTTCGTAGAAGATTATTGGAAAAATCATTCCTTAATAAGTCTTTAATATGAAACCCCATTCCGCCAAATCTGGTTAAACTTAAAACCGATCCCAATTATACATATTTAAGACAAAGGTTTGGAAGAAGCTGTCTTTATTTTTGTTCACCCATATCGTCCGACTGTTGGGCAAAGCTATCCCCCAAACATTTCCAACTCCCTTTATCCTTCTCAGTCTCCCACCAGCTACTGTCGAAGCCGACAAGATCATCCCATCAACGTTTTCTCGGCCGACTCCGACGACGCGTCCGAGAGCTCATTTTTCAATCCAAATCAAATCATTTACAATGAACAGTCTTTAATATGGAAAGAAAAGATTTTTTTTAAAGACACGACGTAAAATTCTTAGCTAGTATAATGTATGTTAGTATTTAAATGTATTGTTATGTGTTATTATGTCCTTTACGACAAAGACTTTGAACTTACAACCTTAACACGTACCTATGTGCATATAATATATTCGTACTTAGCAAGGTATATAAATAGTTTTAGGTATAAATATTCAACAGATAAATGCCTTTTTCTCTGCTGTTTTTCGACCGATTTTGTTTATATACCTAATCGTTATTTAGTAACTGCTGTCGTTCTAACATCATCGACAATAGTTACGGGTAGTTAGAGCCCTCAAAAGTCTAACATTTGGTTTAAGCGAAAAATGTCGTATAGCCCTCTGGGTTGTGAAGGTCTGATGGCAGTCGCTTCACGTAAAATACTGACATTCCGTCAAATCTGGTTAAACTGAAAAGCGACCCCAAATAGACATGGGATAAAAGGTTCGGAAAAGAAGACTTGTAATTTAGTAAGTAACTATTAACGATATACATACTTTATCAGGGTAGGCTCGAGCCCCTTGATGGGGATATAATATGAGCCAATATTAATTATGACGATTATAATTATTTTTAAAATGTTTAAATACAATAATTAATTCACACACATCTGGTAATTAACATTTTTAGTTTTATATGTTTAAGAATAATAAGCAATATCTCATTTAAAATATCCATTTGCATTAAAATGTTGTTTTGAAGTTGAATTTTACTGTATAGGTATAGTATAAAAAATAACCTTAGAAATGTAATAGCAAAAGGTAGTGGGTTCAATCCCATGCAAGGAATAAAATATCTGTGGCATCCACAAAATGTTTCTCTTTGTCTGTATGTGTCCGTAATTTCTGATACACTAGATACAGGAATACATCTAGAAGACAGTTGGTATAAGATGATAGAGTGATTGACAAGAACGCTAGTGACTCATCAAAGAAAACATATGATTCCAACAATATTTTATGACTCATTATCGCCAATTTCATTGTAATTTACAAGCAAATAACATAATTTTCTTAATTCTACATAAGCTTATTAGTCACAAAACTAAGTATTACGCATTAATACTACATAGTGCGGCGGATATCAGTAATTTTCCATGATCCTTGGACTCAATAAGATGGATTCTTGAAGCATAACATTAAGTATTTTTTGTTCCACGCGGAACAAAAGATGGTTATGAACAAATCGTTATTAATCTATTGCATCATTAAGTTAATTGCTTTTATAATACTTTTGTTAAATTTACCGCTATTTTTATTAAATGTTTGTGTATATGTTTTTTATTTTTATAATATGGATTCTTTAAAATATAACTTAATATATTGTATGTTAGTCAGTCATACATTATCTAATAGGATGAACTAAAATTAATAAAAAATAAACTAACTGACGACCATGATGGCGGAGTGGTCACCTTGCCAGACTGCCATCCGTAAGGTTGCGGTTTCGATTCCCGTGCGGGGTGAATATTTCGTGTGAACCACAAATGTTTATCACGGTCTGGGTGTGTGCGTGAATGAGTGTGTGCGTAGTTTCTGATACCCTAGATACAAGTCACGAACTCAGGGGTTAGTTACTATAATTAGATCATGTTGTAGTAAATGAGTTTATGTTATGTTATGTATGTTAAATAGGAGGATAAGGTAGTCATGACATAAATTTGTTTCCAATAATATTTCAAAATATTTTTTGGTGATACAAGAATTCATAGAAATTAATTAAGTACCAATATATATGTTTCCAGTCGTCTATCAAGGGGGATTTTTCAATAACCCTTATCTTGTAAGCATCGCTAACATAAAAAAATATATGCAAATTGGTGTAGTAGTTCTAATTAATTCCGGTCATTTATTTTTTAAGTATTCATTCTGATATAAATAGATTACGAGTTAGCATTTGTATATTTTTAAAATTGAATGGAAAAATATAGAATAACTTATTTTCTATTTTTAGTATTGACGAGTTTTAAAAAACGTACCTATTGTTTTTTTTTTGTTGTTAGAATATTATTTAAAACGTGATTTCCTATTGGCTGTGTTTTTTGTTGTTTTTGTAATTTTTAGGGTTTTTTCTTTGTAATCGATTTGACTTTGAAGCTTCTTTTTAGGTAGTATTTTTGTAATTTTATTAAAAAAGAAATACCAAAGTGTATATTGAACAAAATTGGATTAAAAAAAACCTATTGTTCGGACGTTAAGGCTCCGCAATTAGACGACTCAGTTGCGTCCATTTTGCGTGAGGTGGGCGTCTAGTACCAGTTCAAATCTTCCAATAAGCCGATCAGTCCCCTCAGGTTTCTGGTGACTTCCTGGAGTGTGCTGGGCGACCCGAGGTGCAGCCGTCTATATTTATCAGGTCGTTTTATTGTTAGAAAAAGGTTTCTATTAAAAAAAAGTATCAAAATCAAACTCGTGCGAAACCGGGGCAGGGCGCTAGTATATAAAAAAAAGTCAAAAATGATTTATTCAGTTAAGGCCTCAATGAGGCACTTAAGAACGTCAAAATTGATTCTACCTCCGATTCGGAAATTACAACAGCCGAGAAGAATCGGCAAGAAACTCGTGCTGGTATTTTTTTTTAAATAAAATAAAATACAAACAGTACCTTAAAACTAGTACAATGTCATAGATAAAAAAAGAAAACAAATAATAAAATCTATACTTAAATATAGAAAAATACTTATATGTACCTATATAATCAAAAAGTAGCATGTTGAGGTTGCGGGTGCAGAAATTTAATTCCAGACATATACATTATACATATATGTATATACATTAACTATTAATAGCGTAACCTTAAGGAAGTCTACAAATTGTTGATTTCATTATTATTTAATGATTATGAAAAACGTGTCCTGACTATAAACACCAAATTGTCCTCACAATAAAAATAAATTATTTCTACAAATAAACTATAGTTGTTCTGCAGTTTCCCGCATATTAATCAAGATGATAAATTAGGATGAAACATAGTCTAGACGTTTAGACATTTTAATCTACTTTTTGTGGATAAATTGATATTAATCATATTATAAGATTTGGAGATATTAATTTGTTTTTCCTTTTATGAACGAAGGAATGCCTTATTGGTCTATTGTAATTCTGCCAGCCCAAGGTGTCGGGTTCGATGCGATGCTGTGCTTCATATGTTTTTAAGTTTACTTTTCCCCTTTTGATTCGTTTATTCCTTCCCACTGTACTACTAATATTTCATAGTCCTGAAGATCCTACAGGACTATGAAATTAACACAAATAAAAATACATTATAAGATCAGGCAAAACCACGCTTTGCTAGTTTAAAATAAAAATAAATAACGTTCATAAAGACAACTATTATAATCATTACAATTCCACAAGCACCCACAGACTAATTTTACCATAAGCCAAGCAACTATTATTCAGCCTAACTTTTTTTTTGCAGAAAAATGCCGGCCTACGACAATGAAGGGGCAACGATATCCATGGAGGACGTTCGCGAAATAGACCATCCCATAACTATTAGCACTATCGAAGAAGAATTAACAGCCAGAAGAAATCGTATGCTTAAGCCACAGAAGTCAACAGTAGCTTCTAGAAAAGAACAAGCTGTGTGCGTGAGAAGAGCTCACAAGAGATATGGTCCCGCCAAAAATCCGAATATTATTCTCGATGGATTGAATATGACAGTTCCCAAAGGCACCATGTGAGTATTAAAAAAAAACATTACCTTAGACTTAATTTCTTGAGCGTTTCCGTACTTCACAGGGCTCTTAAAGGGCTTCCTAGGATAGCGTCATATAGCGGCGGTAATCGATGAATGATGTTTCCGTGCTTCGGAGGGCTTGTAAAGCCGTCAGTCCCGGTTGTCGTACTAACATCATCGAGCCGTTACGGGTAGTTAGAGCCCTCAAAAGTCTAACATTTGGTTTAACCAAAAAATTTCATATAGCTCTCTGGGTTGTGAAGGTATGGCAGTCGCTTCACGTAAAATACTGTCATTAAACTAAAAACCGACCCCAAATAGACATGGGATAAAGGTTCGGAAAAAGAAAGAAAACGATGAATGACGTCACCAATACAGGCGTCGAACATTTTATACGTTGGCACCGTAAAGCAGTTGTAATTTTTTGTTCGTATATAGCGGCCGCTATATGACGGTACCTAGGGTAAAATAGGGCATAAGTCGTTTCGGCTCCAAATGTAATAGTAACATATTCGACAGACTAAAAATTGCAGTAGATACGCTAAAGGACACAAAACTAGAGTCTAATTGCAGAAAAACTGATCACTTATGAGTAAATACATACGTACTACTCGTATATGTATCCTACAAATTTTATAAATGCGAAAGTTTGTATGTTTGTGAGTTTGGATGTTTGTTCCACTTTCACGCAAAGACTACTGTATCGACTTTGATTAAATTTGGTACAGATGTTCCTTATAACTAGGAATTACACATAGGATACTTTTTATCCCGAAATTCCCATGAGATTATGTATAAGTAATCGTATGTTATATTGTAACTTTTTGTAGTCACAAATCCTACCAATAGATAGCGCTGTTACTTAATTTTTTAACACACGATGGTGAATTGTGCCGGGATTGTATGATACTACGCATTCTCACGGGTACTACGCGGGTAAAACCGCGGGGCGCTGCTAGTTCTTTATAAAACAACAAGAACTTTATTAAAGGAAGCCTTTTTATTTAAGATTTCCTTACAAAAACCAAGTTTCCTTACATTTTAATCTGCAGCCAACTTCTAAAACAAACAAAAGAAATTAAATATTCAACCAGGAAGTTTATAAAGCTTAAAATTGTCACATATTTTCTAATGTTCCGCCTTAATTTCACTTCTTCACAATCTTTCGCTTATAAAGTGACAAATTAAGACAATGGCTTAAGCTGTTCGTTTTATAAAATTAAAATACTCCTTGTGTTCCAATATTAAAAAAAACACATGCTGTGCCCCGCGGTTTTACCCGCGCGGAACCTTATCCCGTGGGTATTTTGGGCGAAAAAGTCCCATGTTACTCCTTATTACATCAGCTACCTGTCAATAAAATTCCCGTCAAAATCGGTCCAGCCATTTCAAAGATTAGCTGAAACAAACAAACAGACATACAGACAGGCAAAAATAGCAAATGAAATGATATTTTGGTGTATGTACCGTATATTTATATGTATGTAGTAAAAAGCCGTTATTAAAATTACAAACAGACACTCCAATTTTATTTATAATATGTATAGATGTTACGTTAGCTACTAAAAATATCTGGCCGTTATTAAAAACCTTTGCTGTTGCGTCACACTCAAATGAACTGGCTGAAAAGACTGAAAATTAACTACAAAATGGAGGGAAACTTTAAAAAATGAATCCTTTTTGTTAGCTTTTATGTAAAACTAGTAGCGCCCCGCGACTTCGTCCAGTGGATAATGACTTTCGGAAGAATTTGGGTTTTTTCCACTTTTCTCCCCCTAGGAGGGGAATTTCCAAAAATCCTCTTAGCGGACGCCTACGTCATAACATCTACCTGCATGCCTTTCAGCCCGATCCGTCCAGTGGTTTTGGCTGTGCGTTGATAGATCACTATGTCAGTCAGTCAGTCACCTTTTATTTAGATAATATGTTATTTTATAGTTACAATCCTTATTAGTTAGTACTCGTAAATGATTTTCACGCGAGGTAAATAGTTGAGCAAACTATAAAATGTACAGTGTACTTAACGTTTTTTTTTTTGGGGAGAAATGATTCATTCATAATTCATTTATTTCTTTGTAAACATGGGTATAACAAACAAGTGGTGGAAAGAAGTACATATTATAGTGCTGCCATGTTTTACCTAGTGGCGTACAAAGTATTATTATTATACCTCGGTCTGGGTGTATACGTGTGTGCATGTTTTTTGGCAGCTGGATTAAAGGCATTGAAGAGTCAGTTGAACTGATCAGTCCAGACATAAAACTGTGCGTCACTCCAAAAGTTTTAAGCCAACTAGATTTCCCCACTGGAATCTGGCATCGCTCCGGTGATTGATGACCATTTTTGGATCGACGCCAGTTAAGTGATAAGTTCGAGTGACTCGTCAATTGCCATTTTTAAGCATTTAACAACTTGGAAGTCAAGTTTAAGACTCAAGCTGCCTTATTTGCGTTGCATTTTTAGTCTGGTTTAGCACTAAACCAGGTTTTACAATCAATTTTGATTACTGTCAAAGTGACAGATTTGACTGACAAGGTGTCAAATGCTTAGCAGGTTTTGTTAAACCGGACTAAAAATGCAACGCAAATAAGGCAGTATGGGAACAAATATGTAATGATGATGATTGTTCTTTTCCCTTTTCAGCTACGGTCTCCTAGGTGCATCTGGGTGTGGTAAAACTACACTACTGTCATGCATAGTAGGCAGAAGAAGGCTCAACTCTGGAGAGATCTGGGTGCTTGGAGGGAAGCCTGGAAGCCCTGGAAGCGGTGTGCCTGGCCCCAGGATCGGATATATGCCTCAGGTTTGTTAAGCTGGTTTTCATTCCCTATTTCACCATCTTCAAGTAACGTTCCGAGTAGCTCACATGTTTTTTCTTTGTCACTTGATATAAAGTAAGAAAGAGACAACACTAACTTTACTTGGTGAGTATTACTTGAAGGCCGTGAAATAGGCCCTAAATCACATTATAGTATCTGACCCCTAAGTTCTTTCGTATCTAGGGTATCAGAAACTACGCATACCTTCACACGCACACTAAAAAAATACTATCAAAAATAATCACAATCTGAAACAATATCCCAACTTTCCTTATGAAACGTTTATACCCTCAAACAAGATAATTACTGAATACATAATCCCTGTACATAGTAAATAAACACGTTAACGTACCATAATACGTTACGGCAGTTAATAATATCGTAATAGGGAAATTGGTGTGTATATAACGAGAATGTACATGTAAATTGTAACAAGATAAATGGATAAATGTGAGAACAGACTTAATTACTTTAACGATTGCAGACTATGGGGAAATGGGAGACGGATTTCTAACCTTTGATTTAGTTTTTGATTCGCATTGATAGTAGTATCATATAATCTCGGCACAATTAACCATCGTGTGTTAAAAAAATAAGTAACAACGCCATCTATTGGTAAGATTTGCGACTACAAAAAAGTTAATCATAAAACATACGATTACTTATACACAATCCCATGGGAATTTTGGGGTAAAAAGTATCCTATGTCAGTCCTAGTTGTAAGGAACATCTGTACCTTTAATTTAAATCGATGCCAGTAGTTTTTGCGTGAAAGAGTAACAAACATACAAACTCACAAACATACAAACTTTCGCATTTATGGTATTAGTAGGATTAGGCTGTTTTGGAACAATAAATATTTGTATTGATATCTTTGATTTACACGAACACTACACATTGAAATAAAACACTTAAACGGATTTTTGTCGTGGTTGTATTTTGTTTCACATTTTTTGACGTTTCTGGGTTTGAGAAAATGTAAAACAAAATACAACCACGACAAAAATCCGTTTAAGTATTTTATTTCAATAAATATTTGTATTTGTATGTAACTAAAGACGTGTTTAGATAAATTAGATTCTTACCTCCATTTTCAGTTATTCTACATAACAATAGTGAATCGGGTGTATTTGCCAACAATTGGAACGCGTAGGAGATAGGCTCTATATAGCCTATACATACGATAATTTGTTTATATTGTACTCAGGGAGGGAGGTTCGAGTCTCGTGCTGATGAAAATTGATTAACGGTATTGGCGTAGACAAACTTAATAAAGACTGTTTAGGTTATATTAAGAAGGTTAAGATAGGGGATTGACCTTTATTATATTCGTTTTCAACACACTTGCTCATGAAGGGGCTGATTGTGCAAAAACAGTTGAATAATGACAAGCTTGATTCACTGGTGAGTTATAGATTTTTATTTTGAATTGTTGTTTTAAAAAAGTTTCGATACCAAAAAAAAATCGTGTCCATACATTTTAAAAACAAACTTCAACTATGTTGCCTTACTTTTGGTAGGTCTATGGTCGATTCCATTCATTCGATTTTTTTTATTAGTATATTCTTTTACTCTATGGCCGATCACCATTGTTGTGTTGGATGCGCGCGAATAGAAAAACTGTTTATTTATTAGCGAAAATGATATTTTATTATTAATTTCTTCGCAAGTGTGTCGAAAAACGTTGTATGGTATAATAAAATATCATTTTCGCTAATTCATCATCAATCAACTTACCTCGCTTGTACCATAAATAACTATTATACGCTATCATATAAGACAAGAATATCTTTTGAGACAAAAATGTCTATAACGACCTATTTCACGACCTTTTTAGTGGGCGTGTGAATGAGTGTATGCGTAGTTTCTGATACCCTAGATACAAGTTTCGAACTTAGTTAGTGGTCAGTTACTGTAATGAAATTTAGGGTTTTCACGACCTTCAAGTAAGGCTTTGTGGCCAACCCGCCCTCGGCCTGTAGTTGACTAAGTGCCTTTTCACCACCTTCAAGTAAATTTACTCACCAAGTAAAGTTAGTTTTGACTCTTTTTTACTTTATATCCAATGACAATGACAAAACATGTATGTAGCTACTTGGAAAGTTACTCGAAGATGGTGAAATTAGACCTTAAGTATTGTTTTGAGTAAGGTATAAAGTTTATGAAGTATGCCTTGTAGAGTTAGGAGTCAGAAGTTTGGCTCTTCATGAGATTTTTGTTAACTTTTTGACAGTGTGATGAATATGGGCTCGTCTTGGTAACATTTTACATGGATTTTTTGGGAGAAATATTTTTTATTAACTGCAAAACTAGATAGATTATTTGGTTTGTTAGAAGGTTTCCGCGAAATCGCTTTTCCGTGCATAAATTTTCAGCATTCGCGTTTTTCCGCGGTCTCTTTGTTTCTATAGTAAAATTTCTTGGTCTAACTTTTATGTCATAGCTAATGTTTAAAGCCTTAATGCTTAAAAATCGGTTCATTCGTTCGGGAGCTATGATGCCACAGACAGACAGATACACACACACACACACAGACACCTCAAACTTATAACACCCCTCTTTTTGCGTCGGGGGTTAAAAACAACTCCAAATGATATGTTATATTATTTGCACCATTAGTATAGTTAGGTTTTTATTCAAGTTAAATTGATTTATGTTGAGAAAAACTGTGTTTATAAGTTTAATTTCTTAAATATTCTAAATAATTTTATTTAAGAACAATGAGCCATTAATATAAATCATTATTCTATACATATTTTTATAAAATTTATCGTCTTTTGTTTCACATTAGATAATTTAAACTAGACTCTATTCTTTAAGTTATTGAGTTGTTATTTCAATGTGAGTAATATAATACTGAGACTATTATATTATAAAGTAAATTTTCAAATCACTGATGTGGAAAGAATTACTCATATTAAGTTTGATGATAATTCTATTATTGTTGACTGACTGTGCCTCGGAGTTTTACCTGCGTTAATTTTGAGATAAGAAATATCTGTATACTTTTTAATCTAAATAAGTTCAGTAGTTTTTGCGTAAAAAAACGTTGAAATATGATTTGTGTCGCTTACAGTAACTGACCCCTAAGTTCGAAACTTGTGTCTAAGGTATCAGAAACTACGCACACACTCACACATAAAATCAAAAATTCAAATAAAAACAATATTGGGCTATAATTTATCGCTGCAATGGGTTGCCAGTTTTATTAAAAAAACATGCAATTTTTATTTAAAGAATAAATAATGCTTTAACAATGACTGGTAGTTTCACAATTACGATAATTCTAGAAAAATCCTTCTATTACAACAATAATATGCAATCATATCTATTAAATATCATAAAACTAGGGAAAATTGATACACAATTTTAAATTTCCATATTATATACCTAGAAAATAACCTACATAGGTACAAAGAAATAAAAGTAAGTATCTGTTTCTAATTTCAACAGGTTTTTACTTACTAATCAAAAAATCACTTTATAAAATATCGGCGTCCCGCGGTTCCACCCGCGTAGTTCCCGTTCCCGTAAAAATATCGGGATAGAACCTTCCCACTAAATCACTCTATCTATTAAAACAAACCGCATCAAAATCCGTTGAGTAGTTTTAAAGATCTAAGCATACAAAGGGACATAGGGACAGAGAACTACTACTATGTAGTGATTTGTTTGTATGTCTGTTTATTCTGGCTTATATCTAAAACAACGAGACCAATGTTGACGGGATTTACACTCTCAGATAGCTAATTTAATAAGGAGTAACTTAGGTTCTTTTATTACTTTTTAAACCGAAATTCACAACATAACATAAAAATAATTCACTACATCATCTCACTATAGTAACTGACCCCTAAGTTCAAAAATAGTATCTAGGGTATCAGAAACTCCGCATATACTCATTCACACACACCCAGACCGAGACAAACATTTGTGGTTCACACAAATATTCACCCCGCACGGGAATCAAGCCCGCAACCTTACAGATGGCAGTATAACTTACGCAATTCCCATGGGAATTTCGCAAGTAAAATCGTGGGACACAGCCAGTAAAGAATAATATCTTTTCTCATTTGGATATGAAAGTAAACGTCAAATAAATCTCTATTAAGATTTATACTCACCCCTTTTATTAATTCCTCTGAGGAAGATCCATCTGGCTCCACACTGGAATAAATTCAACTGGTATATCCTACTAATATTATAAATGCGAAAGTTTGTATGTTTGGATGTTTGTTCCACTTTCACGCAAAAACTACTGTATCGATTTTGATTAAATTTGGTACAGATGTTCCTTATAACTAGGAATAACACATAGGATACTTTTTATCCCGAAATTCCCATGGGATTGTGTATAAGTAATCGTATGTTTTATTGTAACTTTTTGTAGTCACAAATCCTACCAATAGATGGCGTTGTTACTTAATTTTTTAACACACGATGGTGAATTGTGCCGAGATTGTATGATACTACGAGCTACGCATTCTCACGGGAACGGGTACTACGCGGGTAAAACCGCGAGGCGCTGCTAGTTAAAGATAAATGTACTTATGTAGCTTATTTTTTTAAGTATACAAAAATTAAAGATAGTAAAGAGTTGTGTCTTTGAATGAGTGTGTGCGACGTGTGTAGTTTCTGATACCCTAGATACAAGCTACAAACTTAGTTAGGGGTCAGTTACTATAATGAGATGATGTAGTGAATGATTATGTTTTGTTGTTTATGTTAAACTGATCCCACCAAAAACATTCTGTAAAAAACTAGCCAAGTCTCGATGGAGCTGCTTGTTTAACTCTAAAAAGTAATGAAATCTAGACAGACTCGTGCCAAGTCTAAGGTTCCTTACTGCGATTTCTTTATTATTATAGTTAATGTTGTGTGACTTGGCCGTTGAACATTGTTTAAAAGGTTAGTAGTGGGTACAAGTCAATTTTGTTTACATGTAATGTTATAACATTATTAAAATACGCAGCTTTATCAAGCCTACAATTGACTGGATATTGAATCAACATTTTTCAAGTGGCTATAATTAAGCAAATTTTCTATCGTCAATGGATAGGTTCTGGATTTTTTAAGATTGGTGAAATAGCGTCATGGAGCTCCTAGTTTTGTACCCTTGTGTACATACATGTGTACCCTTCAACGGCCAAGTCACACAACATTAACTATAATAATAAAGAAATCGCAGTAAGGAACCTTAGACTTGGCACGAGTCTGTCTAGATTTCATTACTTTTTAGAGTTAAACAAGCAGCTCCATCGAGACTTGGCTAGTTTTTTACAGAATGTTTTTGGTGGGATTTCATTTCTTTTTGTTAAAACTTGTTTATATTGATTTATTTTATTAGATTTTCTTATTTGACACACTTATTTTTTAGGAGTAGTATTATATTATTAAGCGCCCCGCGGATTCACCCGCGTAGTTCCCGTTCGCGTTTCCGTGGGAATTTCGGGACAAAAAGTATCTATACATAAATAGTTTTTAAGCTACCTCCCCACAAATTGTCAGCCAAATCAGTTCAGCTGTTCTAGAATTATAATTCCCGTTCCCATTCCCGTGGGAATTTCGGGATTAAAAGTTTTCTATGTGCTTCTCCTGGTTCTAAGCTACCTCCCCACCAATTTTCAGCCAAATCAATTCAGCCGTTCTTGAGTAATAAATTCCCGTTCCCAATCCCGTGGGAATTTCGGGATTAAAAGTATTCTATGTGCTTCTCCTGGTTCTAAGCTACCTCCCCACCAATTTTCAGCCAAATCAGTTCAGCCGTTCTTGAGTAATAAATTCCCGTTCCCATTCCCGTGGGATTTTCGGGATTAAAGTGTTCTATGTTCTTGTCCTGGTTCTAAGCTACCTCCCTACCAATTTTCAGCCAAATCAATTCAGCCGTTCTTGATTTTTAAATTCCCGTTCCCAATCCCGTGGGAATTTCAGGATTAAAAGTATCCTATGTCCTTTTCCTGGTTTTAAGCTACCTCCCCACCAATTTTCAGCCAAATCAATTCAGCCGTTCTTGATTTTTAAATTCCCGTTCCCAATCCCGTGGGAATTTCGGGATTAAAAGTATCCTATGTCCTTTTCCTGGTTTTAAGCTACCTCCCCACCAATTTTCAGCCAAATCAGTTCAGCCGTTCTTGATTTTTAAATTCCCGTTCCCAATCCCGTGGGAATTTCGGGATTAAAAGTATCCTATGTCCTTTTCCTGGTTCTAAGCTACCTCCCCACCAATTTTCAGCCAAATCAATTCAGCCGTTCTTGATTTTTAAATTCCCGTTCCCAATCCCGTGGGAATTTCGGGATTAAAAGTATCCTATGTCCTTTTCCTGGTTCTAAGCTACCTCCCCACCAATTTTCAGCCAAATCAGTTCAGCCGTTCTTGAGTTACAATTCCCGTTCCCATTCCCGTATAACTCCCGTTCCCGTTCGATTATCCTAGTTTTTATAGTTTTCCCTTTATGTGGCCATTAAACCCTAACTCTGTACCAAATTTCAGCTCTCTAGGTTTATGGGAAGTACTAGTTCTATTTTGATGATCATGAGTGAGTGAGTGAGTGTCTAAAATGCGAAACTTTGCTTTCGCTTAACTTGGGCACTAAATGACCTACAGACTTGAAATTTTATTTTAAGTATGTGATTGTATAGCTTACTGGATGACGAAAATTTCAGCGTTCTAGTCTTATTCAGAGGTTGTCAAATAGGGGCCTGAAAATGCGGCGAAATGGTTCCTGTAAAGGATGGTACGGCAGTGTTTGCTTCGCGCTCGACTTGGCGGGGGGCACTGCCGTGCCCCCAGATTGACTGGCTCATAAACATAAACTACTGAACCGATTTTAAAAATTCTTTCAATAATGGAAAGCTAATTTATCAGTGCGTGCCATAGGCTATATTTTATCCCCCATATTTCTACGGGAACGGGAACTACGCGGGTGAAACCGCGGAGCGCTACTATTTTATAATAATTAAGAAATAGTATTCGTAGGTACTTATATTGAAGACTAAATAATTGATTTATTTTTATTGTTTACAGGAGGTAGCCCTATTCGGCGAGTTCTCGATCAGAGAGACTCTGATTTACTTCGGGTGGATCGCGAACATGCCTACCAAGGAGGTTGAAGAGAGGATAGATTTTCTAGTGACTTTGTTGCAGTTACCTAACGCTACTAGGTAAGACGAAAATACATTTATTAATGGTAAAAATGTTTATAAAAGCTTTTATAAAAAATATTTGTATACAAAATTAAGAAGCCACAGAACCATCATTAGCTCATTATTGGTACATGTCCCCACCGAGGGGTTCAAGCCTACCCTACATGAGGGCGATGAGGCCTTATGTGACCACGCTGGCCAAGTGCGGGTTGGTCGACTTCACACACAACCTTCGGAATTTCTTCAAAAGTGTGTGCAGGTTTCCTCGCCATGTTTTCCTTCACCGTAAGAGCAATGAATAAACGCACATATGATTTCGAAAATCGAAAATATGGTACGTGGCGGCGTTTGAACCAGGCACCTTCCGATTGGAAGTAAAACGCCATAACCCCTACCCTACAAGGAAGCTCCCTCCTGCCACAGAACCAATTTATGTGTTTGGTATAGGTATTCCTATTAGAAATGTACATTTTCCTAGTAGCCACGAATAAACATGGAATAGTTTTATGTAGAGATAGCTGTGCCCCGTGGTTTCACCCGCGTAGTTCCCGATCCCGTGGGAATTTCGCCTATGTTCTTTCCCGGACCATAAGCTACCTTTGTACCAAATTTCAAGTCAATCGGTTCAGTAGTTTAGCCGTGAAAAGGTAACAGACAGACAGAGTTACTTTCGCATTTATAATATTAGTAAGGATAAGTAAGTCTTTTATAATCCGCGGTAGAAATCAGGATTAAGGTGGGTAAAACTGTGGAGCTGCTTGTACAATATATCTTATAAAAATAAACTATATTCACAAATTATTTCTTAATTTTAAAGAAAAGTAAAAATTCTCGTGCGTGGTCACCATTATACATAGAAAATTAACATACATTTTTAATTCCAGACAAGTCAAAAACCTATCAGGAGGCCAGCAAAGAAGAACATCTTTAGCCGCTGCCTTGATTCACGAACCTGAACTACTCATTTTGGATGAACCGACTGTGGGAGTCGACCCCGTGTTACGGCAAAGGTAACCTTATTATCATTACATTATGGTTTAATTTCAATGAAAACTGCTTTGCAAATAAGGGTCAAAATTGACTGAACTGTGAAGCGATTTATCGCAGAAACGTGCGTCTAAACGACATAACGCAAGAAATTGCGACAAAATGCAATGACTAAAACATAATTCATTATTTTGAACAATATTTTTTCTTACATTTTAATATTCTTATTTTTTTTTTGTCAACCTATAGTGTCCCACTGCTGGGCAAAGGTCTCCCCCAAACATTTCCAACCATCAACCATACCTTCGCAGTGTCCCACCAGCTACTGTCAAAGGTGGTAAGATGATCCCGCCAACGCTTTCTCGGCCGACCTCGATGACGCCCTCCTTCGGGAACCCACTGAGTTTGGATTTGGATTTAATACTTAACTTTTGTTTAGAGCTTATAAAAAGATACTTAAAGATTTAAATACAAAGAATCTTTAAAAATACTCCGATAACACAAGGTCAAAAATCTTACGCGACCAAATTAACTTCAAAATAAAAGTATCAAAAACGAAAATAGACTTTAATAGTTAAAAAAGCTCTTAACTTAACGTAATAAAGTTCAAAATAGCATTAATTGTTGAGATACCCTCAGTACATAATTCCTATATAAATATCTGTACTATTTATGTTGAACTAGGGCAAAGTCTATTCTAAGTTGCGGACGCCCAGAGATGTATTAAGGGAATAATTTGGGCTAAAATTGTATGAATATTAGTAGTACTTCTCAATATTTACGGGGGGGGGGGGGGGGATGATTTTAGATTTCGAATTTTGGTGTTGTCTAACGGTGGTATGATTTCTCTGTTGCTTTCATTCTTCAAGTATACAACAAAATAATAGCCGTCAGCATGAGTACTTTGAAGCTTGAGGTCTCAACTTCAAACCCTGGGTAAAGCAATGCTTGCCCACTTCTTTCTGAACGTGGTCCAATTTAAGATCTTCTTCTTCTATCGTGTCAATGGCCACAAAATAATATATTTAAGTAAAGAAAATAAAATAATAAATACTAAATAATACTAAATTTTCCCGGACCAAAACTCAGCTACTTCTAAAGATAAGATCTGATCTTACGGAAAAGGCGAGGGTCTGAGGCAGTGGTGCAACCGCGGGCGAGTGAGCGATGAACTATCGGCGAGTTTCTCGCCCTAGAACAGGGTAGTGAACATACATTCCGTTCGTCTAACAATGGGATTTTACAGGCTGATATTATACAAACCTTTTAAAACAACCCTTTATACAAGGGGCAAATACCCCCTTCTATCCTTAGTACATCCCTGTCCCAAAATAACCCATTTCCACATTTGAATAATGCAACAGTAAGCCTACACCGTTCCTTAATGCACTTGGTAAAGTTACATAAATTTTGTTTCAGTATTTGGGACCATTTAGTGGACATTACTAGAGGGCAGCGAACTACTGTGATCATCACTACTCATTATATTGACGAGACTAAACAGGCTAATATTGTAAGTATTATATCAATAAATATAAAATAAATAAAGTATAATAAAAGAGACGCCTCGCGGGTTCACCCGCGTAGTTCCCGTTCCCGTAGGAATATGGGAATTCAATTATGCTAAAAACCTTCCCACTGAATCACTCTATCTATTAAAACAAACCGTATCCAAATGCGATGCGTAGTTTTAAAGATCTATCTTTGTTTTATACTATGTTGTAGTAGTGATTCTAAAGAGGATAAAATTGTTTGTTTGTAACGAATAGGTTGGACGAAAAAAAAAATTTTGGTGTTAGAAAGCGCATTTATTGAGGAACATAGGCTTTAACTTGCTAACGACCAATATGAGCTGAGCAGAAGTAATTATCGCGAGTGGACCTGCGGGGCACAGCTGTATGCTAGACCAATAAATTTGGTAGTGGTGGAGCTTAAATGTGATTGTCAAAGTTCGAACATGGTCTGGTTTGGGCGGAGAAGTAACACACACATAGAATACTGAATTGAAATTATTGGATAAAGTAAACATTTTGTATTGTAGTTTCTAATTTCTAATATTGAAGACCTCGATGGCAGAGTGGTCACCATGCCGGACTACCATCCATAAGGTTGCGGGTTCGATTCCCGTGCGGGGTGAATTGGAATGGGTATTTTTGTGAACCACAAATATTTGTCTCGGTCTGGGTGTGTGTGTATAGTTTCTGATGCCCTAGATACAAGTTACGAACTTAGGGTTCAGTTATTATAATGAGATGATGTAGTGAATGATTAAATAAATATTCGCGAACTGAAGGAAACATTAAAACTATGGTTCGTTTCTTTCTCGTTAAACTAAACATGAGATAAAATGTTCTTTCAAGATAGTCGAAAAACTGAAGATTAAAATATAAATAGTAATTCATAATTCTCTTCCAAAAATAAAGAATTACACGCACAAAACTCGGGAACAAAATCAAGTAATAAATAAAGGTTTATTCAAGGTTCAGTGTGTACGAAATGATAAATGTCACAAGATCTAGAATGTGTGAATTACAGTTATAGGTCATTTCTCTAAAGCTGGCGCGAGCAACACATACATTTTACACACGTATAGTGTCTATGAATGTCACTCAAAGTGATGTCGTACGTCACAGTTATCATGACAAGTCAGTCCGTCCCTCTCGCGCGCGGTCAAGCTTTTGAGTATGAACGGGACAGTGTCATATGTTTGGTTTTGGAACTTAAAAATACCGGTTGATTTCATTTCATCCAATCAACTTCAAAACTGGTTATTCTCTATTCGTATACAACAAATAATTTATTTTGAAACATACTGTATTATAATTATAAAAAAATTGCATTAGTGTGAGTATTTTGATGGCGCCAGGTCTAGAGAAATTACCAATATGTATGAACACAGATGGATAGGGAATTTGGGAATAAGTCCTTAATAAAGGGAGACAGAATCGGGATAGAGGGTCGTTCACATTTAGGGGTGGGGTTTTAGTTTTAGAAACGTGATATGTTATTAATATTATGTCGGTGAACGGACGGATATTTTAGTGAAGGTTTTTTATTGTAACTAATATCTATACGGGGTAAATATTTGTGTAAACCACAAATGTTTGTCTCGGTCTGGGTGTGTGTGAATGAGTGTGTGCGTAGTTTCTGATACCCTAGATACAATACAAGTTGTGAACTTAGTTAGGGGTCAGTTACTATGAGATGATGAAGTGAATGATTATGTTATGTTATACATAAATAAAGGGCTACCTTTGCTGACAGATTGACTGATCACAGCTTAAACCACCACGGATAGCTCTGATTTGTAAAACAAACATAAATTCTTATAAATAAAGTTCAAGATCCTATAACATGATTCTAATCACGTTCTTAGTAATACAGTTTCAATAAAACTAATGAATCTTTGCATTTTATTAATATTGTATTAATAAATATTGAGACGTCGAATGCAGGCAAACAACACTAAGATATTTTTAAATAAAATAAGCAATATCTAAGTGAAATTCTTAGTAACTTAAGACTAATAAATTTGGGCTACGATGAAGGAATTTTAAACAAATTGAATTATGTTTGTAGAGTCGAAATGTTAGATTCAAATGAATATTTATAACACGTACTTTTTGTAAGATATGAGATATAAATGTAAATAAAACTATATTTAGATGTTTTACATATAAGATTACCGCTTTTATGTCACATGTTGAGATTACTGAATTGCATTTAAAGCATGGTCTTACGGTGAAGGAAAACATCGTGAGGAAACCTGCACACACCTGGGAAGAAATTCTAGAGTTGTGTGTGAAGTCGACCAACCCGCATTTGGCCAGCGTGGTAAGGCCATCACCCTAATTCAGGGTAGGCTCGAGCCCCTCGGTGGGGACATTATATGGGCTTATGATGATTACGCCTATCTACACTGTATTATATATTATATCTCAAGTGAGAGATGTCTGTCCCGTATTTTTATAAGTGGTCTAGTAACTGAGTCTCGCAGTCTAGGCATGATCCGAAATGAATGATTTCGTTTATTCTCTCGGATACACAGACATTTGTTATCGTTAACATAAATTGATTGGATTTTTGCTATTCGAATGATTATTTTTGTGAGTCAGTTATAGAGTAAACAGAAGTAGGAAAATGAACTATAATTTCAAATCATCAAGGTAATAGACGTAAGAAAGAAGATGATTAACTTTTAAAAGCTGTAATCTGTTTTGGGTGTTACCAGACCAATCGATCGACGGAATCGATAGACGGCATCGATTGACGGCATTGATCGACGGCATCGATCGACGTCGATAGACTGGTCTGGTAGAAACTATCGATCGACGTCGACTATTCCATTCTACCATCGATCATTGCCGTCGATCGATAATCGATTGATTGGTCTGGTAACACCCTTAGACATACTTATTGATTTCTTTGACATGAACACTACACAATTAAAATAAATCGGATTCTATAAAGAATCCGAAACGTCCGAAAATGTAAACCAAAATATAACCACGACAAAAATCCGTTAAAGTAGTTTTCAAACAATGTTTTAGACACATAGACTACCTACCCAGAATAGGTAGTCTATGTTTAGACATAATGTATAATTTATTTTATCCTCCAGATTGGCCTAATGCGTGGAGGAAGATTCCTAGCTGAAGAATCGCCAATGGAGCTCATCACCCGGTATCAAGCAGACAGTTTGGAACAGGTGTTCTTGAAGCTCTCGGTGCTACAGAATCTTGGGAAGAGGAGGAGATCCAGTATCCTGGCTGATGTCGTCGAGAAAGTGGAATTACCAGCTATACCTGTAAGAGAGTATTTCTTTCTATTTATCTTCTCAGTACACACAAGGTTCTCAAACTGGAGAGGTCTGTTTGCGGAACTGCCCTTTTACAAGTGCCTAATACAGCCTTTTCCCCATGTTATGTGGGGTTTTCATAACTCGTCTTCTCATTCTTATCAGCCGTCAACTATGCATTCATTCCTTTCAGACAGTCCATCCATCTCTTTTTATGTCTCTCTTTACTCACAAAACCACCATTATTCTCATTTCAGTTATGGGACATTCTTCCAAATATATATCTGCATGAAATTCTCTTAAAAAACCAGCCATGTATTTTTGCTTTTAGAAAATGACTATAATACCCACATTTTTTCGCAGAACCCCTCAGCCATTGACCTTGAAGAAGCAGAGATTGGTGAAATCTCTGGAGAGTTTGGAGACAATGTATCAATGAGTAGCAAAGGACGAGTGGTGGTGACGCCAGAAATCAATCCACCGATTGACTCCTTGCCTCCTGAAGAGAAACCAAAGAGAGGATGTATGGAAATGATGATGCCAATGAAATGGCATCACATGAAGGCGCTGATATGGAAGAACTTCTTGAGTCTTTTGAGAAACTTTGGGTAACTAAAAATTTTATAATTATTAATTTTACTTAAAAACCCGACCGTAATTAATTACACATGCGATGAAAGATGAAGTTTGACTATATAACTTAGCTTATTAATATTTATAATGTTCATCCAATTATCTGGTAAGGAAATATTAAGAACCATAACTAAAATTAATGACTGATGATTTCGACAAAATTAATTTCATCAAACATGTCTAAGAACACTCGCACGTAAGTCCCCTGGCTTGTTCCAATCTGTCCGACAATTAGTTCGATCATCGAACTACTTGGACAAAAATATTCCAAATAGTCCGACAGTGAATTTTACGGTACATTCAATGGGAAAAATATTTGCCCAGTATTCACGTCATGGTACTTCACATACATATAAAAACCTATAATATTATTATCAATCCTCTTTTAAGTCATATTTTTCATAATTTTTCCACTTAAAATAAAAGATCGAAATGAATATTTATTTAAGATTTTTGCAATGAAAGTACCAGAGAAGCATCAAGGTGCAGGAGATATACTTAGAATTATATTATAGCCTATATGAATAATAAACATAAATACGTCTTTATTAAAAAATTAACGCTTTAGGTTATGCTCTCCTGGTACTTCTAATAATAATTCTCCACAGAAATACCAATAACTTTATTTAATTTTGTGAATTCATTTAACTAAGTTTATTTATTGAAAATACCTCCTCTACATTTCTGTTCTCCTGGTATTTTAAAATAGATTATTGTTAAATTTCTTAAAACATAATTTATTTTGAACAGAGCCATTTCGTTATTTCTTTTTTATTTGACTGTATTTTACTGCTGTCGGACTATTTGGAATATTTTTGTCCAAGTAGTTATATGATCGGACTACTTGTCGGACAGATTGGAATAAGCCAGTCCCCTTTAATACAAAAAACTAAACTAAATCGGTTCATCCGTTCAGGAGCTATGATGCCACAGACAGACAGATACATACACACACACAGACACGTCAAACTTATAACACCCCTCTTTTTACGTCGGGGGTCAAAATAGACTAAATGATACAATTGACTAACCTTGTTCCATCTTTCACAGAGTTCTAGCCTTCATTCTCGGTCTCCCACTAACCCAAATGATCCTGTTCTGCCTGGCCATTGGTCACTATCCCGAAGGACTACCCATCGCGGTCGTCAACTACGAAACGAACAGCACTGAGGCACTGTGTCCTTACGACAAGACTACATGTCCACAAGACCCAGAAACGTATGATTGGAACCTGACTATGTTTAGCTGTAGATATTTGGAGTATCTTTCGAAGAGGCAGGATAATTTGGTGAGTAGACATACATACATACATAATCAATTACTCCATCATCTCATTATAATACTCGTAACTGACCCCTAACTAAGTTCGTGACTTGTATCTAGGGTATCAGAAACTACGCACACACACATTCACACACACACACAGACCCAGACAAACATTTGTGGTTCACACAAATATTCACCCCGCATGAAAATACTCGCAACCTTACGGATGGCAGTCCGGCATGGTGACTACTCTGCCATCGAGGTCGTCAATCACAACATTTTTATTCTTAACAGGTTGTTTTTAGGTTGGGTTTGAAATCACTAACACGCTTTGAGTATATTTAATCTAAGTATTTTACTATATACTTTTTACTTGGCAGGCAGCTGTTATGCCATTAGAGAGCCGAGACGTCAATCCTACTATATCAATTCTCTTAATATTATAAATGCGAAAGTTTGTGTTTGTGAGTTGGGATGTTTGTTACTCTTTCATGCAAAAACTACTGTATCGATTTTATAAGTTAACCACATGAAAATATTTACTGAATTACGAAAATTCTAAAAGCAATATGATCCCATTAAATAGTTTATTAGTTAAGTAGTTAACATTGTGAGGTTATAACCTTTTTGTTTTAGATCTTCAATATCGGAAAATTCTTTAACTATATTTATTAATTTGATGCTCATATCTTTATTAATTAGATGCCTATAAGAATGTTACAAAATATCTATAATTAATAACTATAAAGGTCAGCAGTTACCCATGCCCATGAATCTTTACAAAGATCGGAAGATTAAATTTATATTAAACTAGTTGTGCAACGCGATTTTTCCCGCGTGAATCCCAATCCCATTGGAATATCGGGATTAAAAGTGTCGTATGTGTTATTCCTAGTTATAAATATTGGAGAAGTTAATTTTAAAACATGTTTCCTTATTTTTTTTTGAAGACAATTTCGTTCTATTTTCAGTTATTAGAAACTTGCTTTGTTTATTATTAAGTTTGCCTCGAATAGGCTGCGAGATTCAATAAAAAGTTTGATGAAAAAATAGGATTTTTTACTAAAAACTTTCGTGAATTGCTCTTGGAATATCTCTAGGGTATAAGTATTGTCATGGGGAGGAGTTGGTGTTTCAATTTATGACTATTTTCGAAAGAAAATGAGGAATAAGGTTGCTAAGAATTAGCTATATTAGTCAAATAAATTATGAATTTAGTGTCTTCTCATTATGTCTATTGTCGGAAGTAAAACAGGCTGTTTTGATCGAAATCTAAATTTCCAAATCCACAATTTTCCCCCTCCAACCCACCAACTTGCCAAAAAAAACAAAATTAGTTATACTAAATTTTATAGACCTTTGCCCAGCAGTGGAACACGTCCAACCGTTGACAAAAAATATATATTACTAGTAGCTCCCCGCGGTTTCACCCGCGTAGTTCCCGTTCCCGTGGGATTACGGGGATAAAATATAGCCTATGTTACGCACTGATAAATTAGCTTTCCATTAGTGAAAGAATTTTTGAAATCGGTCCAGTAGTTTCGGAGCCTATTCATTACAAACAAACAAACAAACAAATCTTTCCTATTTATAATATTAGTATAGATAAAAATTATCTGGCGATGGAAAAATCGGCCCTAAGTTAAAGTGAAATTGATTATTAGCCTTAATATGGCTAGATCTTAATTTTTGGAAGTACATAAAGTGGTGCATCATGGACAAAAAAGTCAGCTACTTCATTTAACTGTTATATTGTAGTACTTAATTAAGGTAACAAGGAACACATTCAATAACGCCCTTGTCTAATAAACACTAACATGTGAGATTAATTACTAAGGCAGATTACATCGATTACATTTTAAGATGACGGTCTCGATTCTGGTAATACAAGTTAAACTTTAAACCGCAGGCACGTTAAACCGTCGATCCCAGTTGTCGTATTAGCATCATCGTAGTAGTTAAGAGCCCTCGAAAGTCTAATATTTGGTTACACTAAAAAATACTATCGCTTTCTGAACAAGTAATGGCAGTTATGATACTGACATTACATCTAATCTGGCCCCCTTAAATCCCAACCACAATGAGACATGGCTATAGTTAATATGTTTCTTTTTTTATTGCAATATTCTCTTACTGCATTATTTGCGTTGCATTTTTATGTGTTTAGCACTAAACCAGGTTTAACAATCAATTTTGAATACTGTCAAAGTGGCAGATTTGACTGACAAGGTGTCAAATGCTTACCAGGTTTTGTTAAACCAGACTAAAAATACAACGCAAATAAAGCAGCTACAGACTAATATCTTGCAACGATTTCATTTATTAATCTACACTATAATATAAAGAGGAAAGATTTGTTTGTTTGTAGCGAATCCGAAACTACTGAACAGGTTTCAAAAATCCTTTCATTAATGGAAAGCTAATTAATCAGTGCGTGACATAGGCTATTGTATCCCCGTATTTCCATGGGAACGGGAACTACGCGTGTGAAATGCTCTATACACCCTTATTTTGAAATTGCGATACCTTATCTCACAGCTAATGTAAACGACGGGTGACAATATAATAGTGAAGTTAGTTTTTTTCTTTTGCTTTTATTTAAAAAGTTATGATAAGTCAAAGATTTTCAAAATCCCGCCGAATTTTATTGTTATTCTACACCGAACGCTGCGATACACAGCTGAGCGCGGTCATCGACCCGAGCCGTCACAGAATACTTGATAGCTAGTGTGCCGTCTGGTAATACGACATTTATTTGGTATTTTTTAAAGATAAGTAATCGACTATCATTTTTGATATTTTTATTGGATATATGGATTCAGTTACTGCTACAGATATTCTGATTTTAATAAGTCCCATATTTTCAAAATAGGGGTGTATATTCTGTTGATCTGCATTAAAATTCCTATAAAACAGAATTTACACGGATTTAACGGCGCACTAATATGTGGTTACATTTAGTTAAGAAGCATCAGAATCGAGGCCATTATTAATGAATTTGTTGTCAATCTAACCATGTAATTGAATTGGCTTGATATTACACGTAATGTATAATTCCACTGATGTATTATTGTTATATTTACCATTATTAATTGCTAATGGGCCTGCATTGCGGAGAAAGTTATGATATGGACTGTTAGTAATGAGAACTTACTACGAGTAATCCTTATCTTACTGACTGATCTAACTCAGCTCAAATAAACGCATTGCGCTGAAATTTGATACTATATACACCCCTATTTTGAAATTACGGGTCTCATTAAAATCAGAATATCTATAGCAGTAACTGAATCCATATATCCAATAAAAATATCAAAAATGATAGTCGATTAGTTATCTTTAAAAAATCTATACTAATAATAAAACAGTAGAACCACCGTGTCTGTACATTAAATAAATTTACCTAAAACTGATAGGGGGGGATAAAAGAAGGTCAAAGGAACACAAAAAAACAATTTTCGACTTTCTTTCCTGTCTGTCTGTCTGTTCACGATAATATCAGAAAGTACTGAACGGATTTTCATGGCGTTTCCGCATATGGATTAAGCTTAATTTGGCGCAATATATAGGCTTTGTTTCATCTCATTTGGATAACGAAAAGAAAAGTTATCGATAAAAATATATTTTGTTGTTTTGAATTTAATAAACAATACTCCGCCCACGACATCGCTTGGGTAATATCCGTTTATATCGCGCAACTTACCACCTTATTTAGTTCTAAGTTATTGAGATATTCTTTAAAATTTGGGAGGAATCGTAGACTTTGTTGTTTATCGGTCCTATGATTTCAATAAAAAAATATATTTATCAACACTTCGCTTCCTTTTGACGAGAAAACATTGCTGACAAAAATATGTACTACATTTTGGATTTTGTATAATAATATTTCATAGATATCAAATTTGACAGAATATAGAATACTTCAATATCGAACGCTTAAAGGGCATATGCACATAGCGGATTTTCAGGCAATCGAAACTTTTGTGAACAAGCTAAAAAATTGTATAGACGAAATATTAAAGTGCAGTGTACGGTACGTACGTACTATGTTAAAGAAACATCAACAGAGTGTCTTTCCCTTAATAAAAAACAATAAGAAAACTGCTGATGGATACATTATTAACATAAATATTTTATTAAATAGTTTAAGTTAAATTAAAATAACTTATTAGCCTTTTAGAAAAATGCATTCAAAATTTTCGCCTCAGTCAGGACTTGAACCCGGAACCATGCTGAATCGTAGCACTGCTCTATCCAATTGAGCTACCGAGGAGATCGTAATATACTGAAGTTCTCAAAATGGTGCATCAGACATCAAAAAAATATCTACAGCGCCGTCAAGGTATCAATTCAATAAACAAAATAGTTTTTGGCTACTGCTGCCATAACAACGCAATTCTGCTAATGTCAAAGTAGGTAAACGTAAAACAACACGATGCACGATGGAGATTAGTCATTAAAAATTTTTATCGAGTATAATCCGTCACGGTATCTACGTGAGAGTGAAAAATAGGCAGTGTGCAAAGGTCCTAAAATTTATGATATTCTTTACACAAAGTTTGGCAGTATTGAGTTTTAAATATATAGGTGCATTCAACCTTCTTTTTGTTAAATCAAGCAAAAAGTTAGGTTGTAGATTTATGACCTTTATTCGAGTACCATTGCACAGTTTAGGACTTAAATTACGAAATTTATTGTATGTGAGGGGTGTCCAGAAACATTTAATGAATTCAGAAATTCTATCGGATAATTTGTGGATTCTTCTTGATCCATCATACTATTGATAGAGATATACTCTCGAATACGCTACAGTATTCCATTATTTATTGCACATGTTTGATCATTTCGAGGAGTTAAAACAGACCTTTTACATAACCAAGTATTGTTCTGATGTGTAATATTACTTAGGTCGCCGTACACTGAAATTATTAGCTCCTGCAAGGACGAAACAGTACAACATAACCTATCACTTAAAGCGACTTTTCCTTCATCATGTGGATAAGTTCCGTCACCTATATTTAATAATAAATCAGGAAAATGTTGTGGATGTGGGTCATCTCCAAGTCTCACCCACATATTTGTTGTTAAATGCATCGATACAGGTATAGTCGCCGGATTGTGCATCCTTTACAGAAGATTAAAAATGTCAAAGGGCTTCCGTGTGTTGGCTTTAGCCCCATACTAGCCTTCCAAAAGACCAGGACTATTATATAGTCCCGTGGTCGGAAAAGGAAACTTATAAAAATAATAACATGATAATTCAGTATAACATACTGACAATAATCTTAAGAAACTTCAAAGCAAAGTTAAAATTAAGCGGTTTCACACGCGTTCCCGTGAGAATTTCGGGATAAAAAGCATTATATGTCCTACTCTCAGACCTACTGACATGAGAATCGGTCAAGCCGTTTCGGAGGAGTACAGGAACGAATATTGTGACACGAGAATTTTCAATATTTTTTATTATAGAATAATCATTGTTTTTTTTAGTAATGATTACATATGATTAAAATAATTTCAACATCCGGTAAAGCATTTGTTTGATTACATAGAGTATAGCTTTGAAAAAGTCAACTAGGTACGTGACATAAATAAACCAATTTCCACGCGGACGAAGTCGCGGGCATCAGCTATACTAAATAAATGCCGTATTACCAGACGGCACACTAGCTATCAAGTATTCTGTGACGGCTCGGGTCGATGACCGCGCTCAGCTGTGTATCGCAGCGTTCGCCTGTTGTTCGGTGTAGAATAACAATAAAATTCGGCGGGATTTTGAAAAACTTTGACTTATCATAACTTTTTAAATAAAAGCAAAAGAAAAAAACTAACTTCAGTATTATATTGTCACCCGTCGTTTATATTAGCTGTGTGATTAAGTATCTCGAATTCAAAATAGGGGTGTATAGTTACTAGCAGCGCCCCGCGGTTTTACCCGCGTAGTACCCGCTCCCGTGAGCATGCATAGCTCGTAGTATCCTACAATCTCGGCACAATTCACCATCGTGTGTTAAAAAATTAAGTAACAGCGCCATCTATTGGTACGATTTGCGACTACAAGAAGTTACAATAAAACATACGATTACTTATACACAATCCCATGGGAATTTCGGGATAAAAAGTATCCTATGTGTTATTCCTAGTTGTAAGGAACATCTGTACCAAATTTAATCAAAATCGACACAATAGTTTTTGCGTGAAAGTGGAACAAACATCCAAACTCACAAACATCCAAACATACAAACTTTCGCATTTATTATATTAGTAGGATTATAATGTAGGCAAATAGGTCTATTCATAAAGAAAAAAATACAAATTGAAAACCTCCTCATTTTTTAAGTTGGTTAGTAAAAAAGATAAATTGTTGGTGACTTGATGATAGTATGGTGTATTCCCGTTTTCCCCACTAAATCTGGCCCCACCAGTGGGGACCACGGGAATTAAAAAACAGTATTTTTTATTTCCGTTGTCCCCATCAAGCTTCAAGGTAGAAATTGGCTTTAATAAAAATATGAAACAATCTAAAATTAAACCGTGATTCAAGTCAGAAATAGTCAAAACATTATTTAACTGAAATATTAATTAAATCATATAAATTTTACACTATAAAGGTAAAATCCGATTAATCTTATACCTCCTCACTGTGTTAATAACGAGTTGCCCTATTATTACGAGGTCTTAAATCATATTTTGATATATTTTTACGTAATTGTTCACCATAATAAAGCCATAAATCAAATCCATACTTCATTTCCTAAACATATCAATTAAATTGCTTCCTTATTCGATACTAGCTTTACGCCGCGGTTTCACCCGCGTTAACCTTAATCCCGTAGGATATTTTTCGATAAAAAGTATCTTATGTGTTATTTCTAGTTATAAGGAACATCTGGACTAAATTTCATGTAGTTTTTGCGTAAAAGAGTACAAACATCCATCCGTTCAAACTTTCGCGTTTATAATATTAATAGCAGCGCCCCGCAGTTTCCGGTCCCGTGAGAATATGGGGATAAAATTATGCTAAGTAGCTTCCTCTTGAATCACTCTATCTATTAAAACAAACCGCATCAAAATCCGTTGCGTAGTTTTAAAGATCTAAGCATACACACAGAGAAAGCGACTTTGTTTTATACCATGAAGTGATATAGAAGTAGGTACTATTAGGAATTATGTAAAAAAAATGCCTAATCACTCTTCCGTTACCACATATTAGATGGGATATAAACAAAGTATCAAAACTATACCGTAATATACGTGAATATAGCAATATTATGGCGTAGTTACGTGATCGAAATATCACATTTGCCAAATGTTATATTGTTTACGTGGACGTACTAAGGATTTTGCGTTTGGGGCATAAATATTACATGCATTGTCTTTTTTACTGCCCTCTTTCTTTATGTGGGGACGGTACAACATGTTTTCCTTTCCTTTTAACTTTGTATTCACTTTTCTATACTTTAATCCTAACTAATATCCTAATCCTAACTAATATTATAAATGCGAAAGTAACTCTGTCTGTCTGTTACCTTTTCACGGCTAAACTACTGAAATTTGGTACAGGGGTAGCTTATGGTCCGGGAAAGGACATAGGCTATGTTTTATCCCGAAATTCCCACGGGATCGGGAACTACGCGGGTGAAACCGCGGGGTACAGCTAATAAAATTATAAAAAGGAAAGATTATTTTGTTTGTAACGAATAGGCTCCGAAACTACTGAACCGATTTCAAAAAATATTTCACTAATGGAAAGCTATATTATCAGCGAGACACACTATATTTTATTCCTGTATTCCCATGGGAATGGGAACTACGCAAGTGAAACCGTGTGGCGCTGCTAGTATCTTAAACGTCTTTCACACAGTCCATCCATTTCTTTTAAATCTCCCGGTATTTTTCCTAACTAGACCATTCCATTTTTTGGTCGGTTTTGCGTATTTTAAAGCTTACTAGATATATGGGATGCACATTACGAATAGGCTAGTTAACCCCTACAACTATGCTAAGGACTCTTGTGTCTGAAGTAGGTTCACAACAATAATACAATGGATTAGAACTCACGGTCTCTTGATCGCCCTAATTGACCCAATTGTTAGACTTTTGAGGGCTCTAACTACCCGTAACTACTGTCGATGATGTTATTATGAAAATCAGAACGGTGACTAACTTGCTTTCCGAAGTTCGGACACGGGTGTGTGTGTGAATGAGTGTGTGCGTAGTTTCTGATACCCTAGATACAAGGGACGAACTTAGTTAGGGGTCAGATACTATAATGAGATGATGTAGTGAATGATCATGTTATGTTATGTTCATGAAAAGTTGCTTCGTTTTTTTGTTTTGTAATTTAAATTCAATTCAGATGTTTTATTTCAAGTGTTCTTTATAAGTTGCACACATAAAAATAGGTCCTATGACTTGGCGTCTTTTGCATGTGTTGCAAGATAGGGGTTACTTTTATCCCTAAAACATAACATAACATAATCATTCACTACGTCATCTCATTACAGTAACTGACCCCTAGGTTCGTGACTTGTATCTAGGGTATCAGAAACTACGCACACACTCATTCACACACACACCCAGACCGAGACAAACATTTGTGGTTCACACAAATATTCACACACGGTTTCTTTTTTGCATGGGATCTCTGCTAATGACTTACTTTGCTAATGCCTTTCGCACATGTTCAAAATAGTTCATTAGATTTCGTGCCTATTGCAGGCGTAATATATAAGAGCAGTTTTGTCCAAAAAATATTCTTTGTATCCATATTTACGGGGACCTTGGTATAGGAGCCCTTCGCCCACGATCTTAGTCCCTTAAATCCATCCGTGTCCTTATAGGATTCCAAACGTCCGTGCGTGATTCAGTGCTGCCAT
The DNA here is from genome assembly GCA_958496195.1 of Timandra comae. NCBI lineage: Eukaryota > Metazoa > Arthropoda > Insecta > Lepidoptera > Geometridae > Timandra > Timandra comae. Next base: position 2,595,965 of record OY292376.1, read on the forward strand.
ATTATATTGTATTTTTATTGACCCGTTTGTGATTAGTTGCTAAATAATATTGACATTTATTGTTCCGCAAAGGATTACAAGTTAATGAATGTGTAGAACAAAGGATCTATTTGTAGTTGATTCGTGTACAAGTCTTGATTCCATCTCAACTGGGTACCCTGTGTCTACATAGTTATTTGATCGAAAAGTCGAGGCAATTTATTATACGTATTATCAAAAAAATAAATAATCTTTGGACATAAATAATAACTCACAACTGATGTTCGAATGCACAATCTTTTTGTCAAATTAGGGAGACGTCTTTTTAGAATATTTTCATTGAAAAGGGATGCATTATTTTCTGTCTCGCAACAGCTGCTTGTTTGTTTGTTGAATAACAAATGCTGCTCTACGTAAAAATCCACCAAATTTGGTTAAACTAAAACCGTTCTCAATTAGAATTGTGATAAATGTCCAGAAGAAGTCGAAGATTAATTATGACTAACTAAGATTACTAATAACTAAATCTATATATTTTTTCTTCCCCTAGATCCTATACCCGGATAAAGAATCAGCCATGATGGCCGCTACTCACGGCCAAGCACGAGTCGTGTTGGTGTTCCCGGCTAACTACTCGGAATGCTTAAAGGACAGGATCACGGAGCCACGCAGGATCGACTCATTTACCATCAAGAACTCAGAAATGGAAGCTCATATGGATGATACTGGTAAGTACATTAATAACATAATCATTCACTACATCATCTCATGATAGTAACTGACCCCTAACTAAGTTCGTGACTTGTATCTAGGGTATCAGAAACTACGCACACACTCATTCACACACACACGCAGACCGAGACAAACAATTTTATGGTTCATACAATTCACTCCACACGGGAATCGAAACCTGCTACCTCACGGATGGCAGTCCGGCATATTAACCACTCTGCCATCGAGGTCCGTCATAATATAATAGACTAGCAGCGCCCCGTGGATTCACTCGCGTAGTTGCCATTCCCGTGAGAATACAGTGATAAACTATAGCCTACGTCACTCGCTGACAATATAGCTTCCCATTAGTGAAAGAATTTTTGAAATCGGTTCAGTAGATCCCGAGATTACCCTTTACAATTTAACAAACACACAAACTTTACTTCTTTATAATATTTGTATAGATAGTATAGAGATGTCTGGTCTCGGCTCCATACAAAAGTATGCTCAAGATGCATGTTTGATAAACTAGTATCTTCGCCCGATTTGTCAGGTGTTTATTATGCCAAGCTCGAAATCATCTTATGTAGATGTTAAGGTCTATGATGATGATGATGAGAAAAGGTACCCCCCTTGTTAATGCTCATTTTGGTATTGCCAACCAAAGGGAACCTTTTATCTGACCGTAGGTACTCAAAAATAGATGATGATCTGTTCAATTGTTTACATAATAATCTGTACATCTAATGAACTATTAACATTGTAAATATGTAACTGATACAATAGTGTCCGACCTGTATGCTATTGACTTATTAGTGTTGATTTAGTCACCAATGTAGTGTTAAAAATGAGATGAACTTTTTGAATATAAGTTTCATTCCAGCTTGGCTAGCATGACTTCGAAAACGCGATAGATACAGCGATTTATTGACATCCAACTGTCAACATTTGATAAAAATACCCGCCATATTGAATTTTACCACGTGATTCATTTTATGACATTTGGTCATGCTCGCGAAATCGATATAGCTATTTATTGACATCTATACAAGATATTATTTCGTGGTTTCTATATATTTTATCACGCACAGTCATGCTAGAGGGGTAGATCATCGAATTGGGTAAAATCACTTTTAATTCTAAAAACAAACATTCTTTTAAACCCTTTACAAATCAGTTTATCCCCACAATAGATAAAACAAAATATTACGACCATTTTACGAAAACCAATAATACCGAGGTATTTTCTGCCATATTCCCGAAAAAATATACCGGGATATATAATATTGGGGATTGAAATTCGGTACATACCTTATTTGTTATTCCTTTCATTTTCTCCTGACCCTTTTGAGGGACGAAATAATTCTATTAAACGACACTTTTTATGAATTTCTTTCGTTCACTTGACCCACGGTTAAGATGTGATTTATCCGATAAGTTTTATTATTTTATTACATTTGGTATTCATGTTTCCATATTGTAGTATCGTATTTGTCAATTTGTATGTACAATTTGTCTCTTTTATCGTGATACATTAAGTCCCTACTATCCCTACTTCCCTACTAATATTATAAATGCGAAAGTAACTCTGTCTGTCTGTTACCTTTTCACGGCTAAACTACTGAAGCGATTGACTTGAAATTTGGTACAGGGGTAGCTTATAGTCCGGGAAAGAACATAGGCTATGTTTTATCCCGAAATTCCCACGGGATCGGGAACTAGGCGGGTGAAACCTTGGGGCATAGCTAGTATCTTATAACTATAGTGTATGTAGTAGATACTTCGATGAACAAGCACTTTCGTCGATTTTATTTATTATTATGTTGTTGATTTCATTTATTGTTATGTCGTGGTCAAAATAGATTTTCAAAACACATCGCAATCTACTCTCATACTAAGCAAAGGTGCTCCTAAGAGGTTGTATTTACTTTAATCGAAAAAACCAACAAACAGTCGCTGAGGCCGAAATCGGTCATCAAAGCATCATCATCAATCTACACTAATATTATAAAGAGGAAAGATTTATTTGTTTGTAACGAATAAGCTCCGAAACTACTGAACCGATTTCTAAAATTCTTTCACCATTAGAAAACTACATTCACCCTGATTAACATAGGCATATACTTTATCTCGGGAACGGGAACTACTTGGGTTAAACCGCCGCTAGTACAATATATTGAGAATACATAGAAATTACTTAAAACAAGTTAAACACAATCATGCACAATCAAATGTTTGTCTTGAATGGGAATCGAACTCTTAACCTTTGGCATGATAGGCATTGACGGGAAACAAAAAGTGGGATTCTTTTTAACCCCCGACGTAAAAAGAGGGTTGTTATAAGTTTGACGTGTCTGTGTGTGTGTGTGTATCTGTCTGTCTGTGGCATCATAGCTCCCGAACGGATGAACCGATTTCAATTTAGTTTTTTCGGTTGACCCGTTTAAAAGTTATGGGAGTTTGAAAGTAATTGTGTTGGGGGTTTTTTAAATTGTTAATTTTATTGTTTATAGTGATTCACTCACACCATTATTTTAGGATACACGGACCCGGATACAAGTCCCGGCTGAGTCCGGGCATTTTTCAAAAAACTAAAACTGCCTTTTTTCCATTTACCTCTTGGTCGTCAATTTTCGAATAAATTCCTCCGATCCAATACAACATTTCATCCTATTAAAACAAAGTATTTGTAACTCGTGAAAGTGCCTGAAAAAAGGTTTTATTCCCTGAAATTTGCATGTAAATTAGATTTATAAAGATTGGTCCAATCACAACGATTGGGAAATTGGTCTATTTTGTGTTTTTTAACGTTGAATTTTACACTTTAAATTGATGAGGTTAAAATCCATTTTGTTGTATCAGGTTTGGTAGTTAATGACTATAACTCCTTTTTCGGTATTAATTCGTATATCGTAATAAGTCGAAGGTATTTATTGGTTTGACGTGACTTGGTGATATTTAAGTAATATATTTTTAATCCCCGACGCAAAAAGAGGGGTGTTATAAGTTTGACGTGTCTGCGTGTGTGTGTGTATCTGTCTGTCTGTGGCATCATAGCTCCCGAACGGATGAACCGATTCCAATTTAGTTTTTTTGTATAAAGGGGACTTACGTGCGAGTGTTTTTAGACATATTTGATGAAAATCGGTTGAACCGTTTGAAAGTTATGGGGGTTTAAAAGTAATTGTGTTGGGGGTTTTTTAATTTTTTAATTTTTGTTACCTGTGTCCTATGTAACCTTTCTACCTATCTATTGCTGGAAACTTTATCACAATCCGTTGAATAGTGCGTACAAGTAAAGAATGGAACTCCATGCCACACCTGTTTAAGACCCATGTAATTTTTCGAAATATGTATCATGTTTTTATTTAAGTAAATTAAGACCGTTTCATAAATCATCACAAATATTCGAAACAAAGTTTTAGAGTTTTCTTAAAACAATGAAAAGTTAAAGAAAATAATGCCCAGCTAAAGATATAACAATAGAAAAGTTTCAAACAAAAAATTTGTAACAATTTATTAAATGCAAATGTCATTATTTTAAACTATAAAAAACACATTAGACGTCATCAAGAAACTTAAATTCAAAAGTTTGTTTAACGGTTTGTAATTTATCAAGATGATAATATCATTTTTCATAACAATTTTTAAAGTTTGCGAATGATAAATGTTTTGATGGAGTGTTCAAACGAAGCGAAGGTTTTCATATTCACTACATCATCTCATTATAGTAACTGACCCCTAACTAAAATCGTAACTTGTATCTAGGGTATCAGAAACTACGCACACACTCATTCACACACACATCCAGACTGAGACAAACATTTGTGGTTCACACAAATGTTCACCCCGCACGGGAATCGCACCGCAACCTTATGGATGGCAGTCTGGCATGGTGACCACTCTGTTATCGAGGTCGTCGAAAGCTGCAGACTGTACATTTTTTACCCATTTTCTTTCATCATCATAAGTTTATATTATGTTACCCACCGAGGTAGACTTACCTACCTACAATTAGAGCAATCGAGTCTTAAGGCCTAATTAACCATCTTCAAGTAACGTTAGCTACTCACATGTTTTGTCTTTGTCACTTGATATAAAGTAAGAAAGAGACTAAACGTGTTGACCACAAAGCTTTATTTTTTTGCAGTTTCCTCACAATGTTTTCCTTCACCGTTAGAGCGCCAAATAAACGTACATATTTGAAATTACGAATTCGAAAAAACCTTTCAGTTCACCTATATAGGTAAATTAGGGTCTTATTTAAAGTCCTTCTTACCCAAAATAAATCTTAGAGTGACCCAATGTAAGGTAAGGTACATAAACATTAAACGTCCAATAAACCTAAAACGACGGATTTCACGAAACTTGGGCTAAACTTTTTCACGAGATGTCGTTAAAATGTTACTCCGCAAGAGACTCTCAAACTTTTTGAGTGGTAAACCTTTTTTCCGAAATCTATTCTTCGTTTAACAATAAAAACCGAGGTTGCGTTGGAATGTTTTGAGCTGGTAAATTAAATTATATTTGATGCTAAGATCAAATTGGACGAAAAGAAAAATTAGGGTGATTACAGTGTCTTAATTAGTATAAATAATGATAAAAAATATCCGAATATTTTATGTGTCCAAACTGAATCAAATTCTTCTACCGTAGCAACAGAACTATGAATAGATTTTTGTGCCAACTGATAGATTCACTACCTAGAAATCAGTATTATATTACAAATACAAATATTTTTACTACCACAATCTCTCTAGATGCCTACTGCGTTAATCTTTAGTACCACTCAACGGATTTATAAGCCTGTGGCGAATTTACATATTTCCTAAGTGCAGGCAGTAAATTTTTTGCCGTCCTTACCTCTAGAATTGTAAAGTTTATTAGTTAGGAAAGCTGGAGACCAGTCTGAGGAGAATTTCTTTTGTTTCTGTACCAGGTAAACTTTGCTTCTCATAATCATGCTAACCTAGGGCTAAAAATTATGCATATGCACACGAACACATCATACCACTAATTACAAATGCGTAAGTTTGTAAAGATGTTCGTTATACGTATTTAATAACTACCAAACCTTGTAACGCGAATATTTGTATGGATGGCCGATACTATAATAATTTGATATTATAAATTAGTGTGTAAGTTAGAAGCCGGGTAGTAATATCTTCTAGCTTTACTCATAATTCGAAATACACAGACAAAATTATAACATATAGATTTGCACCGAAAGCCGGAATTCAGTTCGCGAAAAAAAATGTCTTGTTATTTTCTGTCACCCAGTTCCTTCATAGTTTGAGAACCACAGACGCAACCCAATCAAGTAACCACATTTAATTGGCTCTCGTGATTAAAACTCATTTATTGCCCGTGTTTAGGGAGTTAGGGAGTATATATTGTTTACATTTCTCGTAAAAACAGACATTGTATTTTTATTGTGCACACCAAAAAACGTTGCTGTTTTTTTTTCATAAAACCTTTTTTTTGCGACGTTTCAATTTTGTTTTTCTGCTATGGTGGCATCGGTTTAGAGGTTATGTTTGTTCAAGTTTTAATTTAATAAATGTATTCTACTTTTCTTTATATTTTTTGCTTTGTAATTGGTATTGAAAATACGAAAACAGTGTTTTTAATAACTTTGTGTAGGTATTAGGGTGTTGGTAATTTGGAAAACTTTGTTGTTTTTTTATATATATACTGTTTATTAGAAAAAGTTGATATGACCTACATTCTAAATTTAAACCTTTATACTTTCTCGATCTTTATTTTACAACTTTTTAGATGAAAATACATGTGACGTCATTAGAAATACAATATGGCGGACTTCAAAAGATGGCGAATCAGTTATTTTATGCACCCTTATGATTAGGTGTTTTAAATAAAAGAAATTGATGATAATACATAAGTAAATGACTATAAATTTGAACTAAAATAAAGAAAAGGATTTTATTTGTTTTTCTAAGGATTAAAATCTTATAATTATATATTGATTTTTGCCAACAGATAAACAAGTTGAATGGATGCTGAGCAGAGACCTGGGCTTGGCGTTCATGGAGGCTACAGAACAATTGGCAGATGTATGCAATTTGCCGAGCAGAATCATGTCCATACCCGTTCATGTGAGTATATTAAATTATATAGTCTTTATAAACTTGGGGATCAATTTATATTTACTACTAGCTGTGCCCCGCTGTTTTACCCGCGCGGAAATTTCCCCGTCAAAATCAGTCCAGCCATTTCAGAGATTAACCGGAACAAACAGACAGATAAAAATTGTAAAAAAAAATATTATTTGTGTATGTACCGTATATATTTAATATGCATGTGGTAAAAAGCGGTTATTTCAATATTACAAACAGACACTCTAATTTTATTAAATGTATCACTATAGTGATATTTTAAAGACGTAAGTTGTAAGGAAAACGGTAGAGCGCTGCTAGTTACAAAAATAAATGAATGAATTAAGTCCAATAAGCAATCAATAGAACCTCATGCAGATAAACAAATAACATCAAAACGGTACATTTTTACACGAACCTTCAAACCATAAGATAAAAGTGCTTATTTAAACAATTTTTTGAATGTTACACTCGCAATATACTCTAGAAAATCCATTAGGTGGGGAAGTGCAAATGCTTTTTATGAACTCACTGAATATTTTATATTTAGCACATTGCCTGTGAGGGGAATTCGCCACGTAATTTATGGGTGAAAATGTGTGTTGAAATTGTTATGAATTAAATTGATCAACGTTATTCATGTCGACGTTTTATTTTGCATTGTTTTCGGTTTTTATTGTAGACTAGCTTTTTAGAATAATGACTTCCGGCAGAATTTGGGTTTTCCCCCATTTCTTCGCCTATGGGGGAAATTTCCAAAAATCCTCTCTTAGTGGTAGCCTACTCCCCCCAACAAACACACGTGCCAAATTTCAGCTCTCTACAACCAGTAGTTTCGGCTGTGCGTTGTCTGTCAGTCAGTACATCACTCAGTAACAGAAGAGTTTTATATATGTAAAAAATAATATAGATGGGATCGAATATTGTTTAATGTACATTTATTTATCATGTGATAAATTGATAATACAACGTACGAGATATTTGGCTAACAAGTCAGATTTTTACGAGCTTTTATTTAGTTTCACCTGTCCCGTTGTCTGTAATCAAAACTTGGAAGCCATTTTTCGACCACTTCTGCCAGGCTAGCATGACTTCAAAAACGCGATAGATAAAGTGATTTATCAACATCAAACTGTCAAAATATGATAAAAATATCCGCCATATTTAATTTTACCACGTAATAAATTTTATGCATTTGGTCATGCTCGCGAAATCGATATAGCTATTTATCGATATCCAACTGTCAAAATATAATAAATATAGCCGCTATATTTAATTTTTCATATCGTACCACGCCATAATTCATTTAGTCATGCTCGCGAAATCGATATTATTTCGTGGTGTCTATATATTTTATCACGCACAGTCATGCTAAGGGGGTTATCCGATTGAGCTTTTGGCATACCTATGTAAGTCCCATGACAATGCAATAAAAGCTAAAAAAGCTTGTTTTTAAAAAGGTTTTTTTCTTTCATTTATTCTTGTACCCTTGAGTATACTTATCTAATATAGACTATATTAACTACTATGATGTAACTATTAAACATAACCCTACCAAATCCAGAAAGCTGAAATTTTCGGAACCACAAAACGATTATCCCTAAATGATTCCCTAACCGGAACATAGAGCCTACATACTATAATTTGCCGTATAGCTTCTTAATATTATATTATCATCTTACAAGACTTGTTGATTCCTGTGGGATAAAGATGCTTATATATAATGCTACTAGCAGCGCTCCGCGGTTTCAGTCGCGTAGTTCCCATTCCCGTGGGAATACGGGGATATAATATATTATATGTTACTCAAGGTGAATGTAGCCTATGTTACTCAAGGTGAATGTAGCTTTCCAATGGTGAAACATTTTTGAAGACAAACGAACAAATTTTTCCTCTTTACTTTATAATCCTAACTAATATTATAAATGCGAAAGTAACTCTGTCTGTCTGTTACCTTTTCACGGCTAAACTACTGAACCGATTGATTTGAAATTTGGTACAGGGGTAGCTTATGGTTCGGGAAAGAACATAGGCTACGTTTTATCCCGAAATTCCCTCGGGATCGGGAACTACGCGGGTCACAGCTAGTATTAGTATAAAACACTATAAAATTTAATCCCCAAGTAGTATTAGAGTTTCGGATATTTGAATCGTCGCGTTGTTGCAAGCGCCATGATCACGGATAAACTTTTAATAAACCACTCCAATTCACAGCGACCACGGAATCAAATCGAATTGAAACCTGAATATTTAGTGCTTTATTTAGAAATGTATTTTGTTAAAACATTTTATCTGAAACAAAATTGTTGAAGTGTAAACCTGGGTAGAGTATTTTCACTGAATATTTTAGTATTCGATAGAGTTTCATTTATAAAAAGTTTATTTTCAGTTTCTGTTCTGATTTTAGTTTTATTTCATTATAACTGTGCCACTGTATGCATCTCATTCAACTATAATATAACTAGCTGTGCCCCGCGGTTTCACACGCGTAGTTCCCGAGGGAATTTCGGGATAAAAAGTATCCTATGTCCTTTTCCTGGTTCTTATCTACCTCCCCACCAATTTTCAGCCAAATCGGTCCAGCCGTTCTTGAGTTATAAGTGGCGTAACTAACACGACTTTCTTTTATATATATAGATTTTCATTTTACTTATGCTTCATATTTTTTGTTTCATAATGGTACTGACAGAAAACCAAATAAATATATAATTTGCAAAATCTAAAACTTGGTTGATAAAAATAACAGACTAAGGGCTTATTTCACAATGTTCAAGTAACGTTCCGAGTAGGTACTCACATGTTTTGTCTTTGTCACTTGATATAAAGTAAGAAAGAGACAAAACTAACTTTACTTGAAGGTCGTGAAATAGGCCTTAAAAAGTATAAAAGTATGGTAAAAAAAACGTCTTATCTCTATTTAAATATTTAAACCCAAAATTCCTTGTATTTCATTAGTCTAGGCGTCAAATCAAGTAATGAATAAGTTTTAATAATATCACTTTCTTTCCGAAGCATATTTCCCTAAAACAAAGGCTCTGTTTTCAGTATTACTAATGACATTATCTTTTCAGTTCCATGAGCCTATTTACGGGCTGACCGTGCCTAACTTCACCGACTTCGCTGGACCTGGTGTTATTTTGACGTAAGTATATTTTTTAATAAAATTAAGTAAGCTAAAGAACTTTGAGAAATATCGCAGGCCGCGCAGGGCAGACGTCAACATACGCCCGCGCTCTTAGAACCAGAGGAATCTTGGTCGTGATCCTTATTCTATGCTCGCGCTAATGGAGCTGTCATAGATATTTAAAGAGGTGACCTGTAATATCAACACTTTTCTAAATAGGAGAAATCGAACCGGCTCTCATTGATTAATGCGTGTGTCTGCCTTTGATTTAAAAGGTTGCGAGTTCGATCCTCGCAACTTAAATCAGTTTGTTTGATTTTAAGGTATTAAAAATTCACACACTCTTCTTCTTCCTTGCCTTATCCCATCTACTTGGGGTCGGCCCTCCTCGTTCTGAGGCGCCAGGACGTTCGGTCCTGGGTTGCCTGTGAGTCCAACTGTGCCCGTTTCATGTCTTTGGAGACGGTTGTCATCCACGAGGCTAGCGGCCTCTGCCCTCTGCCCTTTTTCCCTTTTGGAATGGCCATGGCTTTCTTTATGGCGTATTCCTCGCACCTTCTCATCACATGTCCGTACCACCTCAAACGGCTCTCAGTCATCTTTTTTGCAATAGGTGCTACTCTGAAGGAGCCTCTTATGTACTCGTTGCGTATTTTATCGAGTCACACTCAAACTGAATAATGTACTTACCATATAAATAAACATTTCCTTTGCACGAAAGAAATGGAACCAATCCAACCATTACCGTATTGGTGCAGTTTATGCCGGTGATTATTCTGGATCATAGAATAGAAAATAAAACTGTAGAATTATTCCCAATTTTCTCCGTAAAAAGAACAAATCCATTTTGCATAACAAACCGTAGATTCGCGTTTAATCTATTCCCGTTTTGACAGAAAACAATTACAGATTATGTACAACATGACAGCCATTTAATTTCAAATGTTTTCCTCATTCTTATTAACTATCTCTCTGTTTTAAGCCGTATTTGGTTCTGAGTTTATGTTAAGTAGGTATTTGTTTGGATGATAAGGAAAATGATTTTGGTAAATAATGATAGGTAATAATACTAATAATATAAAATCTTTGAAGAATATCTTTTTAAATTTGTTTTGCAACTTTTTCTCTACGCACTAGGCAGACCGGTATACACCCCTATTTTTAAATGATGGGACTTATTAAAATCAGTTTATCTGTAGCAGTAACTGAATCCATATATCTAATAAAAATATCAAAAATGAAAGTCGATTACTTATCTATAAAAAATACTAAATAAATGCCGTATTACCAGACGGCACACTAGCTATCAAGTATTCTGTGACGGCTCGGGTCGATGACCGCGCTCAGCTGTGTATCGCAGCGTTCGCCTGTTGTTCGGTGTAGAATAACAATAAAATTCGGCGGGTTTTTGGAAAACTTTGACTTATCATAACTGTTTAAATAAAAGCAAAAGAAAAAAACTAACTTCACTATTATATTGTCGCCCGTCGTTTACATTAGCTGTGTGATTAAGTGTCTCGAATTCAAAATACGGGTGTATAATACTACTAGCATTAAGTCCTTTATATTTTTGTGCAAGCTATTAAATAGGAAAATAAGATGATAACACTTGACAAGTCGACAATTGAAAAGTTGACAAGTCGACAATTGACAAGTCGATAATTGATAAGTTGACTTGTTGACAAGTTGATTAGTTGACAAGTTGACAATTGATAAGTCGACAATAAACAAGTCGACAATTGACAATTACCATTAATCATTATGTCAACCTTCGACAAATGCTAAGTAGTCGAAAAAGGCTGTATACAATACTATTTTTTTTAAATTCAAAGTAGCATTATGAGTGATCCATGCATCCTCACCAACCTTCGCAGATAGGATATAAAAAGTCCTGAATAAAAGAGCCAGATTATCCATTTGCAGACTTAAACAAGCAACAGTGGACACAAGTTATCATCCCACTGGACATTTGCTAGCCAATTTCTGCTAAAATATAAACGTTTATAATAATTGAGACCTTTCAAAATACCCAGTTTCGATTAGATTTACAGCCGCCCACTTCGTTTATCTTGCCAAGTTTAATTTGATAAGATGATTTATAAGAAACCGCTTCCGGACATGGGTTATTCACGTAAATTGAATCAAATAATGATATTTTAAATTAATTTCATATCTATTAATGTGTTTTTGGATTTAATTGAATTTGTTTGACGATGGCAGAGTGGTCGCTGGACGATCTGTAAGGTTGTGGGTTCGATTGTGGTTGATGTGAATTTCTATTGAAAAAAACTATCAATTTTGATCAACATATTTACTTAAAGTTTTTTGCTTTTACAGTTATTTCCTGAAAATTACATGATTTCTAGGAAAACACTATTAATGTTTGGAAAAAACATTAAATTTAAAATTTAAAAAACCCCCAACACATACCCCCATAACGTTTAAACGGGTCAACCGATTTTCATTAAACATGTCTAAGAACACTCGCACGTAAGTCCCCTTTAATACAAAAAAAACTAAATTAAAATCGGTTCATCCGTTCGGGAGCTATGATGCCACAGACAGACAGATACACACACACACACACACAGACACGTCAAACTTATAACACCCCTCTTTTTGCGTCGGGGGTTAAAAAATAGCGTCCATGATAATATTTACCTTCTATTAACGGAGGTTGCATAAATTTGTTTTACTTTTAAATACTTATGTAAAAAAATTTGTCAACAGTATAATATTCTTCTTGGCCGTCGCTCTCACATCGGGAGCCATGTTGTCTGAGAGGAACGAGGGAATACTGGAACGATCGCTAGTTTCAGGGATAACAGGTAATGTTAATACATTTATTTAAAAAAAAATACTATGAATTTTTGAAAAATCTAAGAAGTGTACTTATACCATTTTTTTCAATAATTTTATTTAATATTATATCAACATACAATAATAATAATTTAAAAAAAACCGTAGACTGCTTAAAGAGTTTAGCGCTATGCTACGGTTCAGCATAGTCCAGAATTCAAGTTCCAGTTAAAGCGAAAATTTTGAATCAGTATTTCAAAGAACCAAAAAATCTTCACTATAATTTAATCAAGCAATTACCACCTCTATTCTCAGACACACAGATACTATTCTCGCAAATATTGGTCCAGATGTATAAAAATTTAACCAAGCAATTACCACCCCTATTCTCAGGTCCCGAGATACTATTCTCGCAAATAATGGTCCAGTCTCACACGTGATATATACCTATGTAAAAAAAAATAACTAAGCAATTACCACCTCTATTCTCAGGCACAGAGATACTATTCTCGCACGTGATGGTCCAGATGTTGGTGATGATAGTGCAGACTGTCACTGTGCTGTTGATCGGCTTCGTATTGTTTGGCCTCACGATGAAGGGACCCATTGGATGGGTGACCATATTGACACTGATCACTGGACTATGTGGGATGACGTTTGGTAAGTTTATTTAACCTATAATGACTATACCTACTGTAGTATTTAAATTATATTACGGGGAGCCCACCTGCCTTCGAGCTCGATCAGTGTGACTGTGATCCACTGAGGCCGTTCACTAAAATATTAATGTTAGTGTCATGGGCCCCCACTTGTGGTCGTTGACACTAAAATTAATAGTTCAGTGCCAACGGCCACCAATGGTGGCGGTTTTAGTGGTGGTTGGGAGTAAACCCTTTTATTAAATATTTCTAATAAAATTTGGTTATTTGCATAGTGCAAATAACCAAATTTCATTAGAAATATTAAAAGACAAGAACGGGGTTGAACTACTTCATATAAAACTCTTATGGAATAAGGGAATGGGCAAACAATTTATCTGGCTACGTGTCATTTGTTTATGAAAGTTGAAATGTCAATTTACGGGGTGGAAAAACTTAGCCAGCTGTATTTTTGTTACTTTTAGGCTTATTAACCTAAACGGATAAAAAAAAATTCCCAGTGAAACACATTTTTATCACAAAATTACCTATTAACGTTACGATAACGCAGATTTGTATGGGATCGAATCAGCGCCATCTTCTGGCGGAGTGTTCGATCCCATACAAATCTGCGTTATCGTAACGTTAAATTTTCGAAAATAAAACTAGCACTAGGCACACAGAATGATTTGCGAGTAAAACCGCATAGCCCCAGTAGTTACTTAAAACACTCAAACACTCCTCATGTCCATTGTAATAAATGTTATCAACAATTATTAATACGACGTGAATAAGAAGCTGATTATCATACATTTACATAACATTAGCATAAAGGCGTTTGTACATTAGACGTATAAACTGCGCGTTTTAAAACGAAAGCTCTATTAGTAAAGTAAAAAAACTACACTTTCATCTAGACTGCATTCCGCTGTGGTTTATAAAACTCTGCTACTTGAATTGTCACTGACTATAAAGTTGTCCCATACTGGGTAACAGGGCCCCGATTCTCTAAGCTATTAAGCTGTGATAATGCTACTCAAATGTATTTTAATATCACCATTATGGCCGTTTTTTGACATTTGTTGTCATCTTGGTATTCTCTTAGTGAAAAATAACCAAATGACTCAATAGCTCCATAAAACTTAGATGGTTGTCATGGAAACAGTATTCTGACGTTTATTAGTCAAAAAATATATTTGAATTTTGATATGCAACAAAGACCACTGAGACACCATAGCCATATGAATAAATTTTAGCAGAATACCAAATTCCTGACACTCTCGTTATGGTGCCTCAATATAAACATATTGTTTGATCAATAATGTCAAATTGCAGACTTAGGCCTCTGGTCGACTTACCACTTAGTCCTTCTTCTTCTTTTCCTTTATCCCATGCCTATTTGGGGTCGGTTTTCAGTTTAACCAAATTTGGCGGAATGTCAGTATTTGACGCGACTGCCATCGGACCTTCACAACCCAGAGGGCTATACGACTTAGTCCTTGTCCTATGAAATTTCAGTATCATATTTTTGTCTCCGCCTTTTTTCTTTTTTCTATCTCTTTTGCATAAAGTGTGATGATTACGTATACTCGTCTTTTCTATACTAATACTAGCTGCGCCCCGCGGTTTCACACGCGTAGTTCCCGCTCCCGTTCCCGTAGGAATTTCGGGATGAAAATGCTCACAAAATTTCATGAGAATCGGTCAAGCCGTTTCGGAGGAGTATGGCAACGAAAACTGTGACACGAGAATTTTATATATTAGATTTATCAGTAGCATTTGTCGCACAAAGTCAGCATGAAAATATTTCCGTATGAAATATTAAATATATGTGCCAACTTTGTGTCCATTAATCTCGGACAAGCAGACGGATTATTTATTACCAATATCCATTTTTGACCGACATTGAAAAACCTCCTTCTTGAATTGGCGATCTATTTTGTTTGTATTTTTCTTTTTCGACTGTTAGGTTTGTTCTTATGGTAATTTTAAACGGCATGATATTACAATAGTATAAATTGTCTCTAAATAGGAACTCTTTTTGAATTGAAAAAATATTGTGAAGCTTACAAAATTAACAAAAGAAATATACGTAAATAATTGTAACAGAGCGCTACTTGCCGACAAACTGTTCACAGTTTTGCGGGACATTAAATGTAAGATATACTACTTGGGACTTTTTATTTTGAGATAATAAGTAAAAAAAAAATGTAAACCTTGCAAGGGACTCAAACCTAGAACCGATTCATTTACAGACCAGCACTGTAACCTCTCTTTAATTCGGGCGTTATTTGACAAAAATAAACGCGCGTTTTCACCGTCTAGTGTGTACTAACCTTAACGGATCTAAAAGTTGTACAGCATAATAACGATCCGAACAAACATAATTTAGATTTTAAGATAAGAAAATAAGGGATTTAACAAGAAAACCTTTTTGTTACTTTAAGTATTAATTATTTTTGATTACTGGTAGTTTTAGCGAAATTAGTTCTTTTTTTTTAATAGGTTTTTTAACCATTCACTTGCCCGATAGGTGTGTGAGTTTAATGCGTATGTTAAAGCGCCCACTAATAAAACAAAGAGTTGATTTTGTTAGTTTAGTAACAAGGATTTTACGTGTTTCTCGAAAATAATTTTGTAAAAAGGTCTTGTGTATCTTATAGGTAGTGAGTTAAATATGCCCTGCGGTTTCATTTTCTTCAATTTCTACTGCTCTGCACCTATTGTACGTCGTGTGATGTTATCTATATAGCCATCCTCAGTAAATGGGCTACCTGATGGGCTATCTGACACTAAAATAATATTTAACTTCGAACTAACTAGTTCTTAAGTTCACCCAAACAAACAACTCTTCAAGTTTATAATATTACTAGTGGCGTTCCGCGGTTTCACCACGCGGTTGCCACTTTGTTTTATACTATGTAGTGAAAATGTCTCATTTTTTTGTATGTCATCCTAAACGAAATTCAAGCAGATTTCCGTTGCATAATATCTAAGAACTAGCAGCGTCCCGCGGTTTTGCCCCCTAATAAAATGGGCTATCTTACACCGAAAAATTATCAAATCGGACCAGCAATTCCTGAGATTAGCGCGTTCAACAAAACAAACTCTTCAGCTTTATATATTTATTAGTATAGAGTATAGATAAGTTAGTATTGATACCCAAAGTATTATCTTAAAATATCTTCTTCCTTTCAAAGTAATGCAGTAGGTAATCAAAATATGCTTTTTTTAATATTAAGAAATCATCAATTTCAGTTGGTAAATGTCCACAAAAATATACGAAGGGAAACAGGTTCCTTTCTCTGTTTGCTCTCAGGATTTCAGAATCTTATGTTTGTAAATATTATCATGTCCTTTTGTCACGTTCTCAAACAACGTAATCCTAGTGCGAACGTGTGTTTGTTTTATGTTAAATTATTTTACGTATTTTATTGTTAGAAGTATAACATTTAATTTTGGTTGAACCAAAATGTATTGCTTTCTGAGTTGTAGACATGCGTAAAATAGTAATCTCATTCCGTCATATTTAGATAAAAATAAAAATCTTGCTAAAAACTGATCTGAATCAGTTTTTAATAACATTAATCTTTCTTCAATAAAATGCCCTTGTGGACACTAAAATATTTTAACCAATTTAAGTATGTTTCTGAGGTGTAATTACAGAAAACTGCCCACTTAACAAGTAGTATTTATTAACTTTTAGGTAAAGTACGTTAGTTTTTTATGATTAGTGGTAAAGTTTAGGTATTAGTAAAAAAAAGATTCTTAGAGTAATATTTAGTGATAAAATCAGAAATATCGTTATTATCCAGGATTATAAATATATATATTGTTGTCGTATTAACATCTTCGACAATCGCTACGGGTAGTTAGGGCCCTCAAAAGTCTAACATTTGGTTTAATCAAAAATGTCGTATAGTCTTCTGGGTTGTGAAGGTCTGATGACGGTCGCTTCACGAAAAAATACTGAAATTCCGCCAAATCTGGTTAAAAAATCCGACCCCAAATAGACATGGGATAAAGGTTCGGAAAAGAGAAATACAACCACATTCAATCGTCATTTACAATTATTATAGAGGCACTTAAAAATAATCAAACTCCCTTTCTTAACCATATATTTTGTTTCAGGTTTCGTGGTATCCTGTATCTGCGACACTGACAGAACTGCCACGTACTTGGCACTTGGATCATTCTTGCCAATGGTGCTTCTATGTGGAATCATTTGGCCCGTTGAAGGTAAGAAAGTATTTAAATTGTAATAAATATTGTGAATAGTTTTTATACTTGGTTTGTTGAGTGGGACTTATGAAATTGAGTGACTTAGCGAAATTGGTGATGGCAATCTTCTTGTGACTTTTGGAAGTTTCCTTAAAATCCTTAGAAAGAATTTTTGAATTTCTAGAGATATTATTTCTTACTCATACCTTTATAGAATTATACAATTAAAATAGAATCACCATCTTTTTTGTTCTGGTGACAGCGTCGCTGTAATCGCATCTTTTGGTTGTCAGTTTATTGAAAATGTATCCAAATGACATTAGAGTCAAAATGACAATAGGAGCTTTCAATTTTGGCCGTCGGCACAGAAAAGTTGGTGACTCTATACTCGTAAATAACTGACGGCTGACTGACGGCACCTGACTGACGGTAGTTAACATATTAGATTTTCTGTAACTTCTTTAAGGAAATATTAATTTCTTCTTATAAATTATATTATTTCACTCTCTTTTCCTTGCAAATACTAAGTGCTAATGGTGTATTTTCATGCTAAATACCCCATTATACCCTTGATAGAGTCCCTCAAACTTTCCATCACAACTTGTTGACTAGTAGAGTTGTTTACGGGTTACACAATTAACATACTGTTATTTGTTATGATTGTTTCACTAAGTGAAGTTTCAATAAATTTTCCGAGAGAACTGAATAATTTAATATTTAATGGTAATCGTGCATTGAGGTCGGTAGGGCACTGGAAAATATTGACTCAAAGTAATTGAACTCTTATCTATTTGTAATAAGATGTAAATTACAATATTAATGCTGCGTAAGTAAAAAGTTGTAAGAATTCTGAATTAGTATGTTTGAATTAGTATGGTTTTACCCGCATAATTCCCATCCCATGGGAATTTCGACATAAAATATGTCCTTTCCTGGACCATAAGCTACCTCTTTACCAAACAAGTCAATCGGTTCAGTAGTTTAGCCGTGAAAAGGTAACAGACAGACAGACAGAGTTACTTTCGCATTCATAATATTAGTAATTATAAAAAACATACTTATTTCAAATTGATCTAAACAGATTAGATTTTGTCTATATTGTGAAGTGACGATATAATATTTTCAACGTGCACCCTCACCATATCAATATTTGATCTGTAGTGTGATTTACAATTTAAAACTTATTTAATTTAAAACTAAATATATAAAACTTAATTTAACTAAGTTAGTATATAATTCTCCACCCAACTGTTCCCCGGTGTGCGTTCGCTCTTAATCTCCGATTGACTAAAGCAATAAATCGTTAAGTCCTACAATCTATCCAATTTAGTCCGTCAATACACTTAGTTGAATTTGGACTAACTCCAATGTGCTAATGTCAGACTATTACCCTGTTATTAGCGTCGCATTTTAGTCTGGTTTAACACTAAACCAGGTTTTGTAACCTGGTCTATGACTGCCTTATTTGCGTTGCATTTTTAGTCTGGTTTAACAAAACCTGGTAAGCATTTGACACCTTGTCAGTCAAATCTGTCACTCTAGTCCTTTGACCTGTCAAAGGACTAGAGTCACAAGATTTGATTTGAATACTGATTCAAAATGATTCAATCAGATTGTAAAACCTGGTTTAGTGGTAAACCAGTCTAAAAATGCAACGCAAATAAGGCAGTGAGGAAAATTCTGTATGAATTGGAACGATAGCACAGATTATGATATGAATAAACAAAACCATAAACTAATTTAAGTTTTACTCTTGGTCTAACTTTAGTTCTGGAAATAATTTCTAAAAGCAAGTCTTACCTTAAGACAGGTTTTGTTAGACTAGGTTTAAGAAACGAACGATAATAAGACGATTACTATAGGTGGATTAGTATTTACTCTTAGGAAAGTGCTTTTCTGTTCTCCTTTATTAGGTTATCAACCCTATTTTTATTACGAAAGTTCGTCTTTTTTTACTCTAATGATTTTTTTAACCCCAATAATGGGTGTTATTATAACCCCTCTTTAATACCCCGAGTTTTATATCTCTATCTGTTTTTAATTATTGAAAAATAAATGTAAAAAGTAAACTTATTAGTAGCGCTACGGGATTGAGATTTTCTCACTCCTGTCAAAACATCCGGGATCGATTCCCGAAGTGAGTAATAATTTTTTTAAATCTATGAAGGCAGTTTTTGTTTTTACTAAAATCGATGACATGGTCTTGAAGAGATCTTTGTATATCTTATACGCTATTTACACTATGCTGCAATGAACAGGGAAGTGAGGAGGGAAGTGGGGGATAGGTCACTCGTGCTGCTACTCGTCATGCCGCTGCCCACTTCCCTCCTGCTCATTGCAGCATAGTGTAAATAGCGTACTGCCGCGGAAGTATTTTGGGAAATATTTCCGGCAGCGCGAGTAGCAGGAGCAGGAGCATAGTGTAAATAGGGTATTATACATAGATCCAGACTTGCCTCAACTGGCCGATCTTTTTGGGCCACCCGGTATAAGAACAAAGCCTAATTATTTATTGTATTTAATTTGACCCACTTTTTTATCCCACAGGTATGCACATAATACTGCAATGGATAAGCTACGTGCTACCATTGACGAAATCTACCGAGTCTCTTCGATCGATGCTGCAAAGGGGATGGACCATACAAGTACCTACAGTGTACTCAGGATTCATATCAACAGCTATCTGGATAGCTATCTATCTGACGACGAGTATATTGTTATTGAAATTCAAAAAGGGATGAAATCGGGGTACAAAATTTATATTGTAAGTTAGTTTTTTTATTGACGGTTGGAAAGTAACGTTTGGTTAATGTTGGCTCGATTTTTGTGTTCTTTTTTTAAGTTGGAATGTTTTTTGTAATTATAATCAATTTTGTTTATGATTTTTTTTCGTGAGTAATTTGAAAGTTTACGTTCAAATTGAAAATTAAATTGATCAATTTTTTTTTTAAATTGTTCAAAACTCTTTTAAAATGCACGAGTAAGATAAACCTAATACAATTTTAAACACATTCTCCTTCTACTTTGCGTCTTTCTTTTCCGAACCTTTATCCCATGTCTATTTTGGGGTCGGTTTTCAGTTTTAACCAGATTTGGCGGAATGTCAGTATTTTACGTGAAGCGACTGCCATCAGACCTTCACAACCCAGAGGGCTATACGACATTCTTGGTTAAACTGAATGTTAGACTTTTGAGGGCTCTTACTACCCGTAACGACTGTCGATGATGTTAGTACGACAGCCGGGACCGACGGCTTTACGTGCCCTCCGAAGCACGGAAACGCTCATGAAATTAAAATTCATTTTTAGTAATGACCCATCACAGTCATGACGGTGCCAGACGTTGCTTAACCGCACGGATCACAAGTGATCCGCGGGTAGCACTGGGCCATGAGCGCTTCCTTTGCGTATTGACTCAAATTTTTGAGGACCAGAACTCGGCCACCGATGTAGCGCAAAACATATTTACCACACTCTGCTTTTCAACCACCGACGTTTATTTTATAGGGAAAAATGGTAGGTATATTTGGCATAGAATTTAGTCATTATTTAATCGTATGATAATATAATAATTTCTAGGTATTACAGAATGTTAAATAATAATTAGAACTTTAACATTTTTAAAATGAATAATTCTTTTGAATTATGAATTTTATATTTGTTTTAATTAATTTAATTTTGCGTATATTTTTATAATTATTTTATGAAAGTTTTGTATTTGCTCAATAAATTGATTAATTATTATTTTTAAGGGTGTTTACCTCTGGGATGGTATTCAAATTTTGTTCTGTTTTTTATTATTATAAAAACAGTTTCTAAAAATGTTAGCGTCTATTTTACGATCTTCAAGTAAAGTAAGTTTTGTCTCTTTCTTACTTTATATCAAGTGACAAAGACAAAACATGTGAGTAGCTATTCGGAACGTTACTTGAAGATGATGAAATAGGCCCTTAGTCTAGTTGTACCTTGCGTATATACAGATAAGGTGACAAATAACGTGATTTATAGATAAAAAAATGAATAAAAATAAAGTTTATTTGGAAAAAATTTCCAGGTAGAATTTAAATAAATGAAACTTGTTCATCTGCGAAAGTTAAGGTGAAAATAATACGTGATTCTAAATAAAAATTCAATCATTAAACTTTGATTCAACTATCTTAATTATTTTCATAGAAGTCCTTTCCACTGGGAGTAAAAAGAGTGACAAACATACACACAAAATATTTTATTTGGGTGAAGAAAAAAAAACACATTTTAAAATAAATATTCATATTTTTATATTGTACTTATTGTTTAAATTAGAATTAGGGCCTATTTCACCATCTTCAAGTAAAATTCCGAGTACTTACTCACGAGTTTTGTCTTTGTCACTTGATTAGAATGAGACAAAACTAACTTTACTTAGTGAGTAACTTTATTTGAAGGTCGTGAAATAGGCCTTTAGTGTTATACGATAATGTGATCTATCTACATACATATAAAGTCCTAATTAAATTATTTCATGTAAATATTAGGTTATGTACTCGTGGTTATGTTCAAAGTGATTGGTACAATTAATTATGTATTTTATATTTTAATTTTATGATTAATGTGATATATGTTTTAAGGAATAAATGAACATTGTAATTAAGACGTTTTTTTATTTACAAGCTGAGCCTAGTAATAGATTTTTTAAGTTATTTATTAGTGGTCCCAGTCGCTGGTAGAAATATAATATTTTTTGCGGATATCGCCGGGAACCGCGTAAGGATGATGATGATGGGTAAAGAAAATGAAATTCTATTTGGTCCGTCCGTCAGGTAATATCACTAAATTAATCAGGTAAAATTGGTAAAAAAATCTAAGTTAAAGCCCCTTCAAGTTGGAGAGTGGAGGAAGGAGTCTTATGTGTATAAAATTTATCTAAAATATAATTTGCCACTTTTCTCAATATTCTCCCTAATTTTTCCACTGAGTAACTCAATTAATAAATAATTTTGCCGCTTCTACTCAACATAATCTCCCTCATATTTTGATTGCAACTGAGTGTCTCAATAATTAGACCTAGTCTTACGGTCGTCTATGAACACAATTATAAACTTGTGCGAAAGATTCAGTGATACGAAGTCTGCATTCCGCCGCGTTGTTGTGGAATGTCTGCTCGGCTACTTTCGCGTGAGGATTCACTGCTACCTGTCAAATGAAGTAGTATACTGTAAGATCTCAATCCTTACTAATATTTATTAGGCTGAAGAGTTCGTTTGTTTGTTTATTTTAATGCTAATTAATCTCAGGAGCTACTGGTCCGATTTGAAAAAATATTTCAGTGTTAGATCACTACATACTTAGTATAAAACAAAGCCGCTTTCTCTGTCCCTATGTCCATATGTATGCTTAGATCTTTAAAACTACGCAACGGATTTTGATGCGGTTTATTTTAATAGATAGAGTGATTCAGTGGGAAGGTTTTTAGCCTAATTTTATCCCCATATTCCTACGGGAACTACGCGGGTGAAACCGCGGGGCGCCGCTAGTAGCCCGTAACATTTACTACATCATACATACATAAATCACTCACTACATCATCTTATTACAGTAACTGACCCCTTACTAAGTTCGAAACTTGTGTCTAGGGTATCAGAAACTACGCACGCACTCATTCACACACACACCCAGACCGAGACAAACATTTGTAATTTACAAATATTGAGGCATTCTATTGGTTAAATTAAGTAGTTATTTTCTATATCGGTTTCGATTTAGTAGATGCAGACATTGCTCTTTACAACCACACAAACTTACCACTTACAATATTTGTATCAATATTATTTAAATAACATTTAATTAAAAAAAAAACCCAAAACAATTACTTACAAACCCCCATAACTTTTAAATGGGTTAACCGATTTTCGTCAAACATGTCTTAGAACACTCGCACGTAAGTCCCCTTTAATACAAAAAAACTAAACTGAAATCGGTTTATCCGGGAGCTATGATGCCACAGACAGACAGATACACACACACACACAGACACGTCAAACTTATAACACCCTTCTTTTTGCGTCGGGGGTTAATTAGAATTATAATATTATTTAAATTATATTATTTGACGACCTCGATGGCAGAGTGGACACCATGCCGGACTGCCATCCGTAAGGTTGCGGGTTCGATTCCCGTGCGGGGTGAATATTTGTGTGAACCACAGATGTTTGTCTCGGTCTGGGTGTGTGTGTGAATGAGTGCGTGCGTAGTTTCTGATACCCTAGATACAAGCTCCAAGCTTAGTTAGGGGTCAGTTACTATATTGAGATGATGTAGTGAATGATTATAAAGTTCTTAAAAACGAGTTACCTTAAACTTGTAGTCCCCCGGCACGACATCAGTAACATCAACCCATTGACAATCAATATTATACATATACACGTCGGCACAATTGACGGAGACGCCTGCGAACAAAACGTTAAGTTTTAGCCGAGGAACTTATAATTGGTCCATGAAAACCTACAAACTAGAATTGCTGTTCAAACTACAATTGTAGTTGTATTTTCTATATAATTTCTTGAAAGAGTGAATAATTGCTTCGTTAAATTATTAAAAGTATTATGAATAGTACTACTTCATCATACTTTTAATTACTTACTTACTGTTTGTTTCCTAAATAAAAAAGAAAATTAGGTAGATACATTTTTGAAAAATGCATTCAAAATTTTCACCTCAGCCAGCACTTGAACCCGGAACCATGCTGAACTATAGCACCGCTCTTCTTTTCAGCTGCTCTAAGACCGCTATACATTTTTGTTCATTATATTAATCTTTTATTTATTCCAGTAACATAATTGTTGCCGATATTATACATATGTATGTACAAAGATTTAGATTCATTGACGTTCACAAGTGCTTCATTGAGGCCTTAACTAATAATGATTTTTAACCTAAGCGTCTAAACGCTTAAATTTAATTTCGTACCTTGATCACCATAATTCTTACAAGAATACTTCTTCTCGACTCCTGGTAAACAAGTATTATCTTCTAGACAGAAGGAGGCTTTGTGACCTTCGGCTACCCGTACGCCCGAATGGTCTAATATATCAAACGTTGCAAAAACTTCCATGCTGTGATAATGCCTGCAAAAGTTTAATAAATAAAAAAGGTAGCACTCCGGGAGTGCCGGCAGAAGTGAAAACTTCAATATTAACGTTGTGTTTAATTATAAGTATAAAAGTACTATCATTTATGAGGTAGAATACAATGTTTATTTATTGCGCTATCGTACACAAATATGTCAATTTATATGTTGTTATTTATCTGTCACCATCCTTGGATACGCGTGGGACGCTGTACATAAACACACACGGTCATTCGCGCAAGCGCCCTGTGCCGCCTAAACAGAGCAGCACACTCAGGCACGGTAGAAAGAGTGGGAGATACTAGTTCCTCTCCCTTCCCCTCGATCTTACGCTTTTTCGATCAGCATCACGTGACCCTGACGCGAGTTTGAAAGTTTTTACCCATACAAAAAAAAGTGCTCAGCCCCCCTAGACAAATGGCAATTACGTTAGACGTATAGAACAGAAAGTTCCTTTTTATGAATGAAATTGATATATGCTTACGATTTGTAATTTTGCCGCGTTACGAAACGTGAAGTTGGAAGACAAGTGGTCATTTATCTATTCGTCGAATTTCGTCGCAAGGAAACTTCAAGGAAATGCCACAGTAGTACATTTTTCATTCAAAATGGTGAATGAATGAGGTTTTTCTTTACTATTGATATAAATATTAAAGATTAAAATAAATTATATTAAAGATTAAATTTTAGTTCATAGTAAAACCACAGATAATATTATACTAGTAAAACCAAAGTTCATAATTTGAATTGCACAAAGTTTATAAAATGTACAAAAAATTTAGTTTTTTAATAGATTATAATGCTAATAAATACTCGAATAATTATTTGACAGAATAAAAATAAATTTTAAAGTAAAATAAATTATGAACAAAATGTTTATTATTCCATGGCACAGAGATAAGATACTTTGTGTAATGTGTTCTGTAGCGAACTGGCGAACGCTCCAAATATATGCCAAATCCTCGCGCCGTGGCGCAATAGGTTGTCAATTGGTAGCCAAGTGTACAAAAACATAATGAACGCATAGTCTATTCGTTTAAAGGTAAAAGTCAGTGGTCTTGTCTAACGGTTTTATTGTTAGATACTTTGATTATATACTTGTCTAGATGCAAAATTGGCCGTACTAAAACGGGTCAAATAAAGTATACTATATTTGGTAGACTCACTTCTTGTTTACATCAGTGTTATTTGAATGACTTATGGATAACGCTCACGAAAAATAATTATTTATGCCGGTTTGCGCTGTTAAATTAGTTCAATTGAAGTTTATTTATTTTCTATTACAAATTTCTATTTTACTTTATTTAATTAGGTATATTGACATTGACATAATACCTAATACAATAATAAACGAGCCGTACTCACACATATTCCGCAATTTGAGGACAATTATAACGCGTCGTTTGTTGGCATTACTCTATCTAGACAAATATATAATCAAAGGTTAGACATCATATTATTAGAATTTATTATTTTCAAGAGCCAAAAGATGGCGTTGTAATAAAAGGATGGTGTGATTTGACCATAGAGGTATTATACATTGTATTATATTAGGGATTTGACGCCAGCAAAAGCCATAAGAAACGAAACTTCAATGAAATAAATTATGTTTTACAACTTTAGAACTTAAAGAATATTATATACTTACTTAAATACTTAGAGTAAATATAAATACATAATAATTAAGGCATTAGGTAGATAGTTGCAGATAAAAAATGTTGGTAGCCTAGATTTTTAAAGATAATGTACACAGTTTTTATCATAATAAAGAATTAAATCTGGGGGCACGGCAGTGCCCCCGCCAAGTCGAGCGCGAAGCAAACACTGCCGTACCATCCTTTACAGGAACCATTTCGCCGCATTTTCAGGCCCCTATTTGAGAACCTCTGGATAAGCCCAGAACGCTGAAATTTTCGACATCCAGTTAGCTATACAAGCACATACTTAAAATAAAATTTCAAGTCTGTAGGTCGTTTAGTTCCGAAGTTAAGCGAAAGCAAAGTTTCGTATTTATGACAGACACTCACTCACTCACTCACTCACTCACTCACTCACTCATGATCATCAAAATAGAACTAGTACTTCCCATAAACCTAGAGAGCTGAAATTTGGTACAGAGTTAGGATTTAATGGCCAGGTAAAGGGAAAACTATAAAAACTAGGATAATCGAACGGGAACGGGAATTATACGGGATCGGGAACGGGAATTGTAACTCAAGAACGGCTGAACTGATTTGGCTGAAAATTGATGGGGAGGTAGCTTAGAACCAGGAGAAGAACATGGAATACTTTTAATCCCGAAATTCCTACGGGAATGGGAACGGGAATTTTTAACTCAAGAACGGCTGTACTGATTTGGCTGAAAATTGGTGGGGAGGTAGCTTAGAACCAGGAAAAGGATATAGAATACCTTTAATCCAGAAATTCCCACGGGATTGGGAACGGGAATTTATAACTCAAGAACGGATGAACTGATTTGGCTGAAAATTGGTGGGGAGGTAGCTTAAAACCAGGAAAAGAACATAGAATACTTTTAATCCCGAAATTCCCACGGGATTGGGAACGGGAATTTATAACTCAAGAACGGCTGAATAGATTTGGCTGAAAATTGGTGAGGGGTAGCTTAGAACCAGGAAAAGCACATAGGATACTTTTAATCCCGAAATTCCCACGGGAATGGGAACGGAAATTATAATTCTAGAACAGCTGAACTGATTTGGCTGACAATTTGTGGGGAGGTAGCTTAGAACCAGGAGAAGCACATAGGATACTTTTAATCCCGAAATTCTCACGGAAACGCGAACGGGAACTACGCGGGTGAAACCACGGGGCGCTTAATAATAAAATACTACTACTAAAAAGAAAAAAATGTGTCAAATAAGAAAATCTAATAAAATAAATCAATATAAACACGTTTCAACAAAAATAAATGAAATCCCACCAAAAACATTCTGTAAAAAACTAGCCAAGTCTCGATGGAGCTGCTTGTTTATCTCTAAAAAGTAATGAAATCTAGACAAACTCGTGCCAAGTCTAGGGTTCCTGACTGCGATTTCTTTATTATTATAGTTAATGTTGTGTGACTTGGCCGTTGAACATTGTTTAAAACGTTAGTAGTGGGTACAAATAAATTTTGTTTACACGTAATCTGTAATGTTATAACATTATTAAAATACGCAGCTTTATCAAGCCTACAATTGACTGGATATTGAATCAACGTTTTTCAAGTGGCAATATTCTATCGTCAATGGGTAGCGGTTCTGGCGACAGATTGGTGCAATGGTGTCATGGAGCACCTTGTTTTGTACCCTTGTGTACATGTGTACCCTTCAACGGCCAAGTCACACAACATTAACTATAATAATAAAGAAATTGCAGTCAGGAACCCTAGACTTGGCACGAGTTTGTCTAGATTTCATTACTTTTTAGAGATAAACAAGCAGCTCCATCGAGACTTGGCTAGTTTTTTACAGAATGTTTTTGGTGGGATTACTTTGTTTGTTTATTTTTAATATTTATCAAAAACTAGAAGGTCAAAATACGAACACATGACATTGTTTTAATCGAAATTATATTATTTATTAATTAATATCAAGATTCATGCAAACATTACTACAAAATTTGCAAATAAACTATCGTCGCGGTTTTAGCGTTTCTCTCTTCTTAAGTTTTCTGCATGGTCCTAGCATGCGCTAAAATTCATACGCTCGCGGCCCGAAAACGTTTGTCAAACTGCCACTTGGCTGCCAATTTGTAATTTCTATTCACAAGCAAATGTCAAACTCATTTCATTTACTAACTTGCTATGTCAGTTGGAACGATTTGTACTGTTTGACAATTGTAAAAAATGACATGCGCCAACGAAATCAAAGAAGTTAGCGCTGTTGTAGAGACGACGTTCGTTTGTGGAGAAAACGAATAGACTGGGAGCGTTTGCCACTTGTCTAGGGGGGCAGCGCCGCTAAAGAAGTTTTCACTTCAAAAAAAAAACTGGGTCTAAACCTATGTAAGTGCATTCTCTTTTGCCGAGGGGCTCGTCCCACCTTGGATTGGGGCAATAAGCCCTCGACCAAAGGCCGAGTGCGGGTTAATCGACATCGCTGTCACACTTAGGCAGAAATGAGTCTGTTCGCAAGTTGTGCATAGGTTTCCTCATCATGTTATAATTTACCGCAAGAGCATAATAAACGTATCTACGTATGAGTTCGAATATCATAAACATATTGGTACGTAGCGGGGATCCATGATCCAGGCACCTTCAGATAAGGCCCAAACGCCACTACGCCATCGACGCTTTTACGGTGAAGGCAACCAATATCGTGAGGAAACCTGCACTCATCTGAATTTAAATTCTAAGGTTGTGTATGAAGACCAACACGCACAAGGCCTGTAGTAGACTAAGGCCTGATCGCCTTCATTCAAGGAAGAATTGATACCCTCAGTGGGGACATAAATATGATGATACAAATGATACAAACTTTATACCACTTACATATGACACAGATGCCATTGCCAGAATTGCTTCGGAAGGTATGGTCTGAACTCATCATTACCAATATTCAATGACGACGCTGTAAATCGAAGCAACCGCCTCGTCTCATACTGCCAGTCTGGGTTGGTGTTTTTAATCTGTGTTTACAAGATTTTTTCAAATTATTCTTTAAAAAGTTCTGGATTGTAAGTAAATTAATAAATCATCATCGCGTCTGACATTAATCCTGCAAGGATCAGATTTCTACGTCCATTTTATTTAGCCAGCTTGGACTTCCGATATAAGTAACTAGGTCTGCAATTTGAAATTATTGATCAGACAATATGTTGATATTGAGGCACCATAACGAGAGTGTCAGAAATTTGGTATTCTGCTAAAATTATTTCATATGGCTATGGTGTCTTTGTTGCATATAAAAAAATAGTCGAATAAACGTCAGAATACTGTTTCCATGACAACCATCTAAGTTTTAATACCAAAATGACAACAAATGACAAAAAAAAAAACGGCCGTAATGTTGATATTAAAATACATTTTCGTAGTATTATCACAGCTTAATAGTTTAGAGACTCGGGGCCCAGGTATTAAACAAGACGGCAAATTCTATTTCTATTTCAAAACAAACATTTGTGTGCATGATGATAAACATGACTCTTTAAACATCAAGACAAACGTTTTTTCTAGTTACGTGTATGTCTATTTAAAAAAAGTATTTTACAACAAAAGTAGTTATAAGAATGCTTATCCGTTGTCTAGCTTTGCTTACGGTGGCAATGTGAATTACGTGTCCGGATATTATGTATTATTATTTACCAAGAAAACCATACAGAATTTATAAATAAACAAACTTACATCATAAGCGGATTTGCTCAAACAGTTCTCTTCCATAGCACACTGTAATTGTGACATCATAACGTCTTGTAAATGGGCAGATCTTTCTATAATAGCGGTATCGAGCATCAAATCTGCTAACAGTGGGGTGCAAATTACTGCTGCTACGTAACCTGTATTCAAATTCAAAAATAATTTATTCAGATTGAGCATCGAAGAAGTACTTATGAATTTCAAAGGGCTTATAGATTTTTTACATAATCATTCACTACATCATCTCATTATAGTAACTGACCCCTAAGTTCGTAACTTGTATCTAGGGTATCAGAAACTACGCACGCACTCATTCACACACACACACAGACTGAGACAAACATTTGTGGTTCACCCCGCACGGGAATCGAACCCGCAACTTTACGAATGGCAGTCCGGCATGGTGACCACTCTGCCATCGAGGTCGTCAATTACATATATGATAACATTAATTTACTCTGAAAATATAAAAAAATATTACAAACCACGATTCCCTGGACAATTAACATTAGAAAAATCTTGCATTTTACAAAAGGAAAGGTTTGTTTCATTCCCATCACAGTGTATGCCACTGACAATTATTCTAGAGGCTCCAAAGTAATCAGTTTGGAGAGCCTGCTCTGCATACCCAAGACCTAGGTGACGACAGACAACTGAAGCTTGGTATAGTGTCCAACCATCGGGACAAATGCATCCCCAAATATCGTTGTGTAATATCTGAAAGGTTTTAAATAAATGATTTAGTACAGCAATGAGGAGGAATATGCAAAATATTGCAGGAAAAAAAACAAAGGCCTCTTACTAACTGATGGTATTAGTAGAGTGAGGGGGAATATGCGTAATGACGACGCTAGTTAAGTCGTTTTGGTGATCTCAAATCTAAGTTATGTTAGGAAATTTGTATTGCTCTTGACCCAAGAGTTGAACCCGGGAGCTCAGGCGATTTGTTATGATGATCATTAAGTATAATTAAATAAATAATAGTAACAACCTCAATCCTCCCTTCATTATTCCCTCTACCTCCAACCAATCTCAAGCTAGTTCTTCCGATATCTATAACATTTACTGAATGCTCTCTTCCATAGTGATTCTGTGGTTTCTTGAAGCTTAATAAATCATCATCAAAATCATCATTGAAGTCATCATTGCATATGACGCCTGCAGCTTCGCCAGCATCACAATCTGAATATCCCCATCCAGAAAATATACATTGGGATAGACTGTGTTCATCTCCTTGACATACTACGTCATCCATCCAGTATTTTCCTATAAATTGATATGTTTTTTTAAATGTAAATAAATGAACAGCATTATACACGTAATCATTATATAGCAAATTTTCATATAACTATGATTATTGCTATTGTCTAAGTTGTTAGAAACTTACACATTCATACACACACGCAGACAAAGATAAAAGTTTAGTAGCAAAACATTTAATACTGCTGGCTTAACATGCCTTTTCAATGCACGTAAAATATTAGGCAGTTAAGATTCGCCTTAGTAACATTCACCCATCAGTATTTTCACGGTTCCAAGCATTACTTGGCTAAATAGCAGAGCAAGCGATCTCTTAGCATTAGGCAAAGAGTTGGCTTGATTTCCTTCCACGTCGACGTCTTTTCCTGACTCTAGTAGATTCTCTAATCTAACATACGAATATACACCAGTTGAATGAAGCATCGCTGCAACGCTGTCGTCAACGGCAGAGGCTTTATAGAACTAGTATTATATTTTTTTATTTTATATCACTGTATTAACCTATACAGATGTCAAATTACCATTGCTCTATCTAAAATTTAAAAAATCAGGGGCCGTCTGAAAAGCAGCGCTGTTTTGAGACCTTGACCTCAGTACAGCTAAAGCTTGCATTTATTTAGTTTTATAGTTGACTTTTTATTTTTTTATTTCATACATTCGTTCGGTCGATGTCAGGAACTGACGTCAGCGTGAAAAGAAATCGAGCCTAAAGGTTATAAAGAAACGTACTAGCAGTTTCACCGAACTGTCCGCCTCTAGTAGCGACCCCAGTACTGTTGAACGTTCTGCAAACAACTTTTGCGGCGGAGTCGTCCCAGGAATCATCGCAGACCGCTCCCCAGCGTCCAGCGTGGTAGATATACACGTTTCCTTTACATAAAAATGTTATTTTATGTAAAATATATCCATGATGTACAGTGTTACAAGAATTCTAACTGTTGCGGTTGATTTCGGAGAAGTTTCAGAGTGCCTAGTGCGAGTTTCATTTTCGAAAACTTTACGATAACGCAGATTTGTATAGAATCAAAGCAGCGCCATCTTCTGGCGAAAATCAAAATTTAGGTTATGCTAGTCATTATAACAAAAACGCTGTAGAATTAAAGATTCCCATTAAAATAATAGGTCAAACCTTTGAAGGTAAGCAACAATGAAGAGACCAATATACCAATTGTTTTAGTATGTTATAATATGCAGCAGTAAACATGCCAATAATCATTTTACCATTGGTATAATTAAAAATGTTGTATATGACGACGATTGAATAATTATTTAGGCCTCTACTTGAAGGCTAGCCGTGAAAAGCTACTTTGACTTGTTGGCTGTGACATTTACAGCATACATACCTTTATCTATTCAATATGAAACAGATAGTTTAAAATTAAAGAGTTATTTTTATACATAAATATAAAAATCGGAAAATTATTCCACACAATCATATATTTAATGCAGGAAAACCGCGAGCCCAAGCTAGTTATTGACAATCGATAATCTTAACAGCGCGCTGTTATGATTATTTTTTTGTTGATAAATTTAGCGTTGTCAAATAATTATAAGTATCTATCTTATATTTCTAACGATATACCTAAAAAGAGTCTAGTTTATTCGAATTTAACTTTATACGAGTATATGTAAATAACTAAAGTACAAATTAAAATAAGTACTTACATTTGAAACATAGAATTAGATTAAAAAAAATACCATAAGAGATTTGAAAGAAAAAAATATTTTCCGTAAATTCATTCATCGCAACTCAGCTTATAATTAATAAACATCTTCCTGCTCAATCTTTTAAAAAGCGGAATTGATAAACGTAAAATATTTTGGGATTAAAATATTAATTAAAGAGAAATCAAAGCTTAAGTAAAAACGAGCTCACCTTCATATTTAGTCCTTCCGCCAACCAGTTTAATGCGACCCTCCAATTTTTTTTGTTTATTCAGCAACTTTTGCACAAAGTTCGCTCTATTGGCTCTTTCATCTTGACTCAAATCCTTACTCAACACTCCAACTGTCCTTATTACAAGCACGAATAAAATCAACGTGACTAAATTCTTTGGCGCTATTGAAAAAAATGTGCTTAATTTAATAAATATTAACACCATTGTTTTATTATAATCACACGTTCTAATTTTTATTTACTTTGCAATACTTAAAGTTCACTCATGACATAACATAGTAATGTTTTGAATAATTTACAACCCATTTGTGTATCCTAAGTAAAGTAAAGGGCTCAACGCACTCCCTTGCGGCACACCACTCTTAAACTTTCTTTGACAGCTCAGATTCACTTCGTGCCTCTAATAATACAAAGGAAATGCCTTTCTAACTGAGAAACTAAGTTTATTTTATGTTTAGACAAGATTAATGTTCGTTTCAATGCAAAATTACTATGTGTTCGCTATCAAAGGCATCGTTAAGGACTAGACTGTGTATGGTGGAGTGAGATTTGCTACTGACGTCAGCGTGTTCATGTTTGTTGTAGTTTAATTGTTATTAATGTACTAGTTCAAGGTCTTAACGCTTGTTCATAGACACATCAGATGTTCAGAGATTTAAGGCGATGCTTATGTCTAAGAAAAATATTGTTTTCATTATGCAAGCGAAGTAAATGAAACATTATTAATAAATAATAGGAATTTATAAACGAATGTTACCTCAGTCTGAGGAAATGTTATTTCTTTTTCCTTATTGTTATTTACATTTATATTACGAGCACATCCGACTATTCATAAGGTTTTCCAAAAGATAAATAGATTTCTCTAAAATCTAAATATATATACCTCAATAGTAACTGACTGACTGACTGACATAGTGATCTATCAACGCACAGCCCAAACCACTGGACGGATCGGGCTGAGATTTGGCATACAGGTAGATGTTATGACGTAGGCATCCGCTAAGGATTCCCACGGGATTGTGATATACGCGGGTGAAACCGCGGGGCACAGCTAGTAACTAATAAAGAGACTGATAGATACTTGATTCATTTTTTCTTAGTTTTTTATTAATTATAACGGAAAAGTATAACTAAGATAAATCATAAAAAGGTTTGAATATTTAAATATGTTAATCAACTTTTGATGCCGACTGTCTGCCTTGGTCTGTTTACCAGATTTCTCCTAAATCACGCAACGAATTTTAATACGATTTTGAAAGCGATGAACGAGAAAGGTTTGTTCATATGTTGTTGATTATTGGACCAAAATCAAAAATCTTTAAGTAACCTTACATGTTTTTAGCATAAGTTTATCCCTATATTCCTACGGAAACGGGAACTACGCGGGTGAAACCGCGGGGCGCCGCTAGTTATGAATAAAGAGGTAAAGTTTGTTTGTTTCTTTAAAAGTTCTAATCTTGGTGATTACTTCTTTTAGAAATGTTTTTGAGACGGTTCTTTATGAGTAATGTTTTGGACAATAATGTCAATACAGCTAACAAGGTGGCTACTCACGAGTTTTTACTTGGTGAGTAGCTACCTAAGCCCATTAATTTACTTTATAGAAATACTAAAGTTACTTCTACGTTTTAATACTAACGACATACAATCATTAGACAAATAATTCTAGCTAATCCAACAGAAAAATATTAATAAAATGATACACAAAAATATCTTAGGCGTTACACAAACAATCTACTATATAAAAATAAGTCGGGTTTTCCTTCCTGACGCTATAACTCCAAAACGCACGAACCGATTTCCACGGTTTTGCATTCGTTGGAAAGGTCTCGGGCTCCGTGAGGTTTATGGCACTATAGTTTATCCCTGTATTCCTACGGGTATGGGTACTACGCGAGTGAAACCGCGGGGCGCTGCTAGTTATAAATAAAAATCCAAGTAAAATTCAAGAGAATTAAGATGAAGAACTTCAATGAAACAATTTGAGTGTCTCAACGAAGTTTTAATCATAACAAAACTGTTGGAATAACAAATAAATCTTAGTTAATTCTTACAAACGTTTCCTCTTAATTGTGATCGAGTACGCGGAACCGTTACGAACATTCCATTTGACCTAAATAATAAACGAACGCAAACTAACACATACTGTTAAATAATTGGTTCTTATAACTAGCTGTGACTCGTTGTTTTACTCACGTTAGCCTCGCTCCGCTTCTATTGGTCTTAAAGAGATGTTGTTTAGCATATAGCCTTCTAGTCTAGTAGTCCTTCTGGTCTATTTACTAATCTATCTGTGTCTAGGGTATCAAAAACTAAGCAAATACTTACAGACACGACCAGCCTCCCTAGTATGACTGTGCGTGAATTTTTTAACACAGTATCGATACCACGATATAATATCGATTTCGCGAGCATGACTAAATGAATTATGGCGTGCTACGATATGAAAAAATTAAATATGGCGGGTATTTTTTTCATATTTTGACAGTTTGATGTCGATAAATAGCTATATCGATTTCGCGAGCATGACTAAATGTGACAAAATTTAGCACGTGCTAAAATTAAATATGGCGGGTATTTTTATCATATTTTGACAGTTGGATGTCGATAAATCGCTATATCTATCGCGTTTTTGAAGTCATGCTAGACCGTGATAAACGTTTATGCATAAAAAATATGTTTACCTCGTTTGGGCATCGAACACGCAACCTTTTGGCAGTTTTGTAATGCCTGTGCTATTCAAAAATGTTTTTATAATCTTTCCAGTGACCCAGTTAACATTATATTATATTTAATACAAACACAATGTTAGATTAATTACTTTAACATAAGAACAAATAATTACTTTTAGATTCGGGTAAACCTTTGGTCAATCCCTTCTTTATAGTGCAAGAGCCGGCCCATCGATATTCACTGATTTGTTAATCAGTTATAACATATTTTTTAAAAAGATCAATATACATAATAGCTTGCCTATCAAAAACCCTGCCAGGCTAGCATGACTTCGAAAACGTGATACATATAGCAATTTATCAACATCCAACTGTCAAAATATGATGAAAATACCATATTTAATTTTACTACGTAATAAATTTTATAACATTTGGTCGCGAAATCGATATAGCTATTTATCGACATCCAACTGTCAAAGTATAATAAATATAGCCGCCATATTTAATTTTATCAAATCGTACCACGCCATATTCATTTGGTCATGCTCGCGATATCGATATTATTTCGTGGTGTCTATATATTTTATCACGCACAGTCACGCTAGGCAGGCTGACCAGGCTATTTCTTTTTTCATCGTTCTGTGCCCTATCCATATTTTATTCTTACTGACCTAAATTATATAAAGTATATGCAAAGGTATACTTGCCTACTAATTTCTTGATCACACTAGCAAGCATTATTATATATTATAATTTGATTTTAAAGAGAGATTCTGATTGAGAGAGAAAGAGAAAGAGTCCTAGGTTCAAGTCCAAGTTGTTGGTGAAATTTTTTAATGTTCAAAAACCGAGCGTATATTAATTTATTTGTTTATTGCCAGGCTCTTAGCCTATAAGGGCCGCACACGGTTAAAGGGAAGAGATAAATATCAACTGAAAATCTGAATATAACAAATGGAACATCAGATAACGCGATTCAATTAAATGATTACAATCTTTAACTGAAGTAATTTTAAAAGGGTGACGGAGGCATTCATCTCTATGGAATTTTGCAACGTTTAAGGAGTTTTGGAGTGACAATTTATAGTTTTAGATTTATTATGGAGTAAATGTTAATGAATTTTGTAGTATATTATGTGTATGTACTTGCAAGAAGGCAGTTTTCCGTTATTTTTGTGAAGGAGACTTAATACATAACATACATACTTACATTAAACAAATATTACAATTAGGGCCTATTTCACCATCTTCAAGTAAATTCCGAGTAGGTACTCACATGTTTTGTCTTTGTCACTTGATATAAAGTAACAAAGATACAAAATTTACTTTACTTGGTGAGTAACAGTACTTGAAGGTCGTGAAATAAGCCCTTTATAAAATAGAAACTGTTTATTAATAATGTGCATCTGCTTGCCAAGCGCGGTGATTAATCCTATATCCCCTCATTGTACAGTCTCGGAATGAAAAGGTTCGTCAATTTTCAAATTAATTCGTATAATGTGTCGCGAAAACATATTACCTTTTGTAACTATGGTACAGAATAGACTCGGGTTAGGGAAAATAATGTTCTA
The DNA here is from genome assembly GCA_958496195.1 of Timandra comae. Lineage (NCBI taxonomy): Eukaryota > Metazoa > Arthropoda > Insecta > Lepidoptera > Geometridae > Timandra > Timandra comae. Next base: position 2,633,416 of record OY292376.1, read on the forward strand.
CTGTTCGATAATAAAGTTCAAAATTATTCAGATCAGTGTTGTTTGACAGGATAAATTTCTTGTCGACAAGATTTTTGATAAACTAAAACCTTCTTGTTGGTTCAACCTGCCATTATTATTTCTGTTAACACTATTGTCAATCGGTCAATGTCATCATTGCAAAATATCAAAGAGGTTTTTATATGCCGCGCGCACAAGGCAGTGTTTAAAAAAAGGATAGAAAAATCAAGCAAAACCTTATTCGATAGCAAACGTCATTCTATTTATTTAAATGTTAGCATCACTGTTTCTTACACTGGTATGTTGGCATAATTGTTTCTTGCAATACTAGTGCATGTAAAAACCGACTCTAAGATGACGAACCTTTTCATTCCGTGACTGTACTTATAATACTATTTAGTGAGTATGTGTGCCGTGCGTGTCCCTACACCTACACACGCGAGGACTTTTACAAGGCCACTGATAGTGCTATATCGGTGACCGAACTAATTCTAACTGACATACATAGTTGGCCATGAGTGGCCTTAACTACTTCACCGATAAGATAGGGGGAGAACGGAAGGTTCTCCGCAACCTGCAGGGTTGGAGGTGACTTAGCCCAAGGGCGCCTCGAGGGAGGCACGAACCTCGGCTTGAGCCGTCACCGGTGTGGGAGGAATCGGGGAAAATCGCCCCGGCACATAATTGTACCGATAACGGGCAGACAGGAAGTTTCCTCGACCCCGCCGGCGGGGTCGGTTATTATCTGTTATAAGGGTATTTTGTGAGTTGTCAGTCTGGGACGAGCGCCGCTCTGGGCGCGAGGGTTGTACGGCAATAGCTGCCGTAATAGGGTCGGGCGGGTCATTGAGAACGCTACGAGGCCTACGGTAGCGTTCTCTGAGCAGAGACCTGGGACGGTAATTGGCTGCCTTAACCACAAGGGGATTAGGGTGGTGGAGGGCTCTATCAAAGAAGCGTGCCGACGCTTGCTTGAGGAACTCCTTGATCGAGGGTAACTCACAGTCACTGTGGAGATCTACTGACCGTTGGTACCACGGGGCACCGACGGCCTTGCGTAAGAACCTATTTTGGAGGGCTTGTAAGACGGCAAGTCTTACCGGAGGAGAGTGCGCGAAGACGACGCCGGCGTACGTCATGATCGGACGGATACAGAGCTTGTAGATAGTCAACTTATTTCTAAGCGAATCGGTGACCGAGTTCTGGTCCTCAAAAATATGAGTCGACACGCAAAGAAGAAGAAGTGAGTATGAGTGTGTGTGTAAGAGAGAAAGAGAGAGAGAGACGTAAAATATAGATGTCTGCAATAAATATTCGTTTTTCACAAATAACCACATACGCTTCATAGAGTAACAACTTAATAAAAGAGATATCAATGTCATACATAAACCTGAACAAACAGAAATTTGTATTGATATAGCAAACAGGAAAATGTCTAATAAAATCTTGCGGAAATAAATACGGTACGATTCCGTTTTGGCGGTAAATGTATTTCTTTGAGTTTTGTGGAGAAAGGATTGCGATTGACAATAAAGTGTGGTTGAAAGATGAACTATATTCATCAGGGAATTTGATGGAAATGTTCTATTTATTGATATCAGTAGGAAAGTATGTTTGTTGTTTGCAAGGATAAGAGTGAATTTCCCGGCGCCTAAATTTGCGGGTCGTGGGGCTTTTGGGACCGGGACCGCGGTCCAAACTTACACCTTTTAATTTTTTATTATTTTTGAGTAGTATTTCGGGACCACAAGAAAAATGAGTTTAAAGTACAGTTAACAAAAACAAAGCAAATAAATTTAATATAAATATATCTTCTTCTACAGAGTGAACTTTTCAAGTGGGCGTGGTAGACTAAATCCGAAAAAATGCTAAAAGAAGTCTCGAGACCTATTTTGATAAAAACAAAAACTACATCATTATATTTTTGAAAAATCTATATTCTTTGCCAGGAATCAAACCAGTTGAGTATGCCACAAAAATGTACACACCCTGTATTATCGTGTCATCTGAAAGTGTTGCTATTAAAGAAACTACTCTTTTCAGCATTTATTGAGATTCCTTATAAGTAGTTTCGGATATCGTCTACCAAACCTACTTGAAAAATTCATCCTGTATAGTTATAATATAGTTTTCAACACACTTGCTCATAAAGTGGCTCTTATTTTTCCGCAATCAGGCACATAATGACACCTATTATTCACAAGTGAGTTATAGATTTTTTAAGGTGCTTTGTTTTTAAAAATGTTTCGGTACAAAAAAGATCGTGTCCATAGATTTTAAAAAGAAATTCAACTATGTTGTCTTACTTTTGGTACGTCTATTTGGTGGTCGATTCCATTCATTCATTCATTCGTCCATTTTATTATAAGTATATTGTTTAAATGTTAGACCGATCGCCATTGTTGTGTTGGATGTGCTCGAATATGAAAACTGTTCCTTTATTAAATAATAGGTCGCGGTTCGTGCGTCCTCGAATTTATGTAAACATGTAAGTTGGTCGCGGTTCGAGCGTTTTGTAAAATATAATAAAAAATGGCTTTATTGAATAGTCGCGTCATTGGTATTTTACATCAAACTCACAGATTTACTAACCGAATAGACATGGCAAAGGGCTTACCTCGCAAGTCACAGATACTTGAAATTATTGAAGTATTCCATGATCCTAAATATTACTAATCCAATGAAACTAAATATTGTCTTAATTTAGTTTCAAACATATAATTTATTGTTGTAAAGACTTAATATATGTATTTAAATATACTTACTAAGAGTATAAGAATTTTTATTTAAAAAATAACGCTTTAAGTTAATGCTGTCCTGGTACTTCTAATAATAAATTCTCCAAGACCAAGACCAATTACTTTATTTAATATTGTGAATCAATTTAACAAAGTTTTAGACCTCTTCTACATTTCTGTTCTCCTGGTATTTAAAATAAATTATTGTAAAATTTCTTATACATAATATTTATTTTGAACACAGCAATATGTTTTTTTTTTGTTAACTGTACTAGAAACTCATTTTTCTTGTGGTCCCGAAATACTACTCAAAAATAATATAAAATTAAAAGGTGTAAGTTTGGACCGCGGTCCCGGTCCCAAATGCCCCACGACCCAAATTTGCGTGGCAACTATGAAATCGGTACTAAAAAATATAGTTATAATGTTTAAAACTTTCTTTTTTTTTGGTTAGATGAAATAGTCACCTATGTGAGGCACTAAATATTTCATTACTGGGATTAATAGGTTCTCCAGAAAAAAATGTTAAACCTCGAAATCTTTCATCGCCGTGTCTGTCCACAACTCACCTTGATGTGTATTATACCTCCTTGATGAAAACCTATTGGTTGAATACATTGAAACCTAGTTTTATATGATACTTGGATAGTTAAGGTATTGTTACGGAATACACTTAATCAAATATTTAAACAATACAACGAATGGTTACTAGAAAAACATTTGTCCCAGAACTTCCTTTCATCGCCATGTCAAAAACATTTTTAAACATATTGTTCCAACTAAAGACTTGCGTCTCCTTCTCTGTGTGCTAAACGTTGCCCAATAGTACCGCCTCAGTGCTCGACGTGGAAGGACGTGTCCACGTGCCTGCGTTTTCAAGCTATAAATCTAAGTGTATCCCTATTTTGTTACTGGACATTTTTTCTTTCATCGCCGTGCATAGGTATAACTTCTATTGGAACAAGTTTATACTCTTGATTGAGCATTCGATAGAATGCCCATACTCTTCTGTTTATTTGTGAATTGTTTAGTTCTTAGGATACCTAATAGATTTTATGTAATTTTAAATTTTCGTCTCGTTTCTCATCGCCATGCTTTCATTTCCGTGGTTTCCATAGCAAATATTTGCTATGGCAATGAAAAAAAAGACACGGCAATGAACAAATTTCATTGCCGTGTCTTTTAAAACAAATTACTTTCATCGCCGTGGCCAGGTCTTTCATTTCCGTGACTTATATTTTCATCGCCATGGTATGATTAGGCAAGGAAAACATATTTGCCTGTGATACAGTGTACCGAATACTGACAGTACAGTACTCGTCAAGTAATATCTCTGCAATACGACAAAAGACTTAAGTAAAGACTTATAAGTACAGTAAATAACTCATTTGTATTTACTGTACTCCTTCTAGCTCTTTTTCTTGATTCCTTAAGATCGTGTCCGTTCTGATGCACTGTAATGGAGTCGTGTACCAGCCATTCCACTCCGCTCTGTCTTCGGCTCTTCTCAGAGCTGGTAATTGAGAGCCCTGTTATTGCCTTGATCAGGTTTGACCAACGGGTAGGTCGGGTAGGTCTACCTTTCCCGCCACAACCAGCTTGTCCAGGCTGTATGACCGTTGTAGCTCCAAATGTGACCAAAGTAGGTCAGGACTCGTAGGTAACATATCGTAGACAGTCTTGTTTTTACGTCAAGTAGTTCTAGAATAGACTTATTCGTACGTCTCGCTGTTAACGGTATGTGTGGCATCCTTCTCCAGCACCACATTTCGAAAGCCTTAATCTTTTTTCGATCTACAGCGCGTGGATAGACCAGGACTCACAGCCGTATAGAAATATCGAGAATACCTGAGATCTAATTAGTCTCATCTTTGTTACGTTTGGAGATGGTTTGGACATTCCAGATTATCAACATTTTGCTTATTGCTTGCCCATCTCCACACAAATTCGAATCTCTTTCTCGCAGCCTCTCTGATTACTGATCGTTCAGCCTAGGTATACAAACTTGCTCATGAATTCCAGGTCTGACAATTCTCCTGTGCGTGTGATCTGTTCAGCTCGGTCAGTGATCATAACCTTTGTCTTCGACTTGTTGACCCATAGTCCTACTGTCTCGGTTTTGCGTTCTACTCTGCTGAACATTTCAGCAAGTTCGTGCTCAGAGGATGCGACCAAAGTAGTGTCATCTGCATATCGAAGGTTGCTGATCTTGTTCTTGCCAACAGTAATGACTCCCTCCCACCCTTTTAAGGCTCTCCTACTTATATAGTTTCTATAGTTATCATGGTTATTAGCACTCAAATTATTATGATTATACAGCGTTGAAATATTTCGAGTTTCCGATATTTCAACGCTGTTGCAAGCGCCATGATCACGGATGAACTCTCCTACTTATATTTCGTATATCCTATAGTATTCGCCATAGATGTTAAATAGATGCAGCCTCAGATCAGCCTGCTCATCCGGGATGATATGCAACATAATCTTACTGGCATGCGACTGCCCGAAGGGAAAAGTTCGTGTGATCGACCTAGCCTCTCTTAAATACTGTGTCTCGGCCGCACTAGCACGCGGGATGGATATGTAATTCTCTACAACTGTGCAATCATTTCCATACTCATAGGTTCTGGGCTTTGGCAGATCATTGAGTACTAACTCTTGGGGAACACCGGCATTAATCGCCATTTGATCGGACGAGCATCCATCAAGAACGACCCGTATCGATAGATCCTGCAAGAAGTCCGATATAAACCCACACAAACTAACAGGCCGTATGATGAAAGCATGCTTATAAAGCACGTAATTTTGTGGACCCCTTCTTGAGCAGGGGGATCAAAAGCGATTCTTTCCAATCTTTAGGCCATATTATCATAGGGGTTTTATGTTAATCTTATTAAGAAATTCGATCAATTATTATCATTCGATGTGGCGTAGATAACCCGTCTGGGGGAGTATGCCTCTCCTTCTCGGAGACAGGCGTGTATATATTGTATGTTAGGATAATATAATACTCATGTCAGTATATAAAAAAATGTTTTATGTATGGATTTTCATTTCCGTGGTGATTCTTTCATTACCGTGGGACAGTTCTTTCATTGCCGTGGACGCTTGTTTCATTGCCGTGCACGCATGTTTCATCGCCGTGGCATGAAATTTTTAAACTTGTGTTATTCGTTAGTTTTTTAAGTAATCAGCTTGATAATAAGCAAGAATACATACATTATCAAGAAGTATAATAAACGCTAATTATTTTTGAAAAAAACTTAAAAACAAAAAAATCCACGGAAATGAAGATTTTTGGGGACTTGTTGAAATTCACTCATAAGTCAATGAAGATATTTTGATTAGTTTTAAACTGTAAAACGCTCTCGATGGCAGAGTGGTCACCATGCCGGACTGCCACCCGTAAGGTTTTGTGTTCGATTCCCGAACGGGGTGAATATTTGTGTTAATCACAAATGTTTGTCACGGTCTGGTTGTGTGTGTATGTGAATGAGTGTGTGCGTAGTTTCTGATACCCTAGATACAAGTTTCGAACTTATAGGGGTCAGTTACTATAATGAGATGATGTAGTGAATGATTATGTTATGTTACGTTATTATTCTATGCACGAAATCTACATACTTAATATACCTTTTTTGCGTCTTATGGTACGGCAAGGATGCCGTTACATACGACTTCATACGAGTGTAACCTGTTCATATTTTCTACGTACTTTACAAATGTACATAAAAAAACTAATAAATAGTGGTGAAGTAAAGATGTGGGGGCGAGCCTCAGCTACCTACCGGGTCACAGGTGGCGGATAGTGAAACGTCCTATAGTATGTAGGACAGCTGCGAATAAGGGGAAACCCGAATAAGCAGTCCCGGACCAGAGGCGGTAAGGTTACCAGAGAGTGTTGGAGTATTTGGTGGCACAGGTACTTCCTCGAAATGACACAAAAGTCTCGATGACGACCTTATGACATGGCGAACAAACACCGCCATTAAATATGTGTTGCCCTGGCAGAGGGAAGCAGCCTGTCAGTATCTGGAGGAGCGGATCTCGCGGGGAGAAGTACGGTCACCCAGAAATGAACCTGCGGGCGACGATGGAAACCATCACAACCGGCCGCAGCACTGCGATCACCAACCCGTCGTGGCTGACGTGGTGATTATAGCTAAAACCCTTCCCTAACAAACCATGACTGAAACAACAACAAATCGACCCCGAGTTCCCAGCGCTACGTCAATCCCTGGTCCGAGCAGTGGCCGGGTGATACGGGGCAGGGGTGCGAAAAGTAATCCCTGGGAGTTGACTAACTGCTATACCAAACTAAAATTAATGACATACAACATCCAGTCGTTGTCGTCTGATGATAGACTAGTGGAGCTAGAGACGGAACTAGAGAAGATTAATTGGAACATTCTAGGACTTAATGAAATAAGACGAAATGGCGAGGAACTAATAACTTTAAATTCAGAACACCTTTTCTACTACCGCGAAGGCCCACAACCAGGTGTAGGAGGTATCGGCTTTCTTATCAACAAAAACATAAAAGACCAATTAATTGAAATCAACAGTATCTCTGATAGACTGGCATACTTGACACTCAGAGTAACGAAGATGCATAAGCTGAAAGTTATTCAAGCCTATGCTCCAACTGCAGACCACCCAGATGAAACAGCAGAAGAGTTCTATGAAGACCTAGGGCGCCTGATAGATACTATTAAATCTTCATACACAGTGATAATGGGAGACTTTAATGCCCGCATTAGTGAGAAGGAAGCAGAAGGTGAAACTAGCATTGGCAATCATGGTTTAGACAATAGAAATCCAAGAGGACAATTAATGCTTCTCAACTTCCTCCAATCAAAGTCACTATATGCCATGAACTCATTCTTTCAGAAGAAGGCACAAAGAAAATGGACCTGGAGACACCCGAACGGTATACACAAAAGTGAATACGACTACATAATCACTGATAAAAGGGAAACAGTAAGAGACGTCACTGTATTGAACAGATTTGGTACAGGGAGTGACCACAGATCGGTAAGAGCTGATGTCTTCTTCAACGTCCGATCCCATAGAACAAATTTGGTCAAGAAAAAGCATATACCACATCACATGAAAGTCGCTGCATTACGGGGGAATACCGACCTGTATATAAGTGCTGTTGAGAACAAAGAGCTTTATCCAAATAACATCAACGAAATGACGGTAGATGAGATCAACAGCAACATTGTTAGTGCAATTACTGAAAGTTTGACAAATATACAGCCGCCAGCGATCCAGAACAAAGCACACATATTAAGATCAAACACACTTCAAATGATGGAACAGAGGAGAGAAATGCAAAGCCAGGGAAAACCTGACACTTCTGAGTACAGGGAACTGAAAAAAGATATAAGGAAGTTTGTGCGTACCGACTTGGAAGAACACAACAATTACCTTATACAAAGAGCAATTGAAAGGAACAATAGCCGTAGAGTTCTAAGGATGCAGATTGGTAAGGGAAGAAAATAAATTTTCAAGCTTCTCAATGACAGGAATGAAGTCATCACCGATCGTGACCAACTCGTAACAATTACGGAGAATTTCTATCGGACTCTCTACACCAGCAAAATCCCTTTCTTGCATACCAACCAGCAAAGTACAACACGACGACCTGTACAAAATGTGGGATCCGAAGAAATGCCCGATATAATACCTGAAGAGATAATCTCTGCAATCCACCAGATGAAGAACCAACGTGCCCCAGGGGAAGACGGAGTACTGCCGGAGATGCTGAAAACTAATATAAAATCTCTATGGGACGCACTTGCAATACTTTTCACAAAATGTTTAATAGAAACCAAGGTCCCATCTACCTGGAATAACGCCGTCATTACTCTTATTCACAAGAAGGGAGACATAAAGAAATTGGATAACTATAGGCCAATAAGTCTACTGTCGCACCTCTACAAGCTATTCACTAGAGTCATAGTCAACAGGTTGGAAAAGAAACTAGATTTCTACCAACCACGAGAACAAGCAGGTTTCCGGTCAGGATTTAGCACTAACGATCATTTACAGACACTTAAAACTGTTATCGAAAAGTGTAACGAATACAGGAAACCACTTATTCTAACTTTTATCGACTACGAAAAAGCCTTTGACTCCATTGAATGGTGGGTGGTAGAACATGCACTGACAAGCTGCCGAATAGACGAAAGATATATCCAAATGCTGAGCCACCTCCATGCGAATTCTACAGCTTGTGTCGCCCTCCACAGGAAAACTAACAAATTCAAACTTGAAAGAGGAGTTAGACAAGGTGACACAATTTCGCCAAAACTTTTCACACTCGCCTTGGAATACATATTCAGACAGATGAAATGGGAAAGCAAAGGAATAGTCGTAGATGGGGAAAGACTCTCCAACTTGCGATTCGCGGACGACCTGGTTCTCATTTCAGACAATGCTGAAGATATGCTGTCTATGATAGAGGATCTCAAAACCGAATCTTCGAAAGCAGGCCTCATAATGAACCAAAGGAAAACGAAAATTATGACTAACATGGCAGACATTATACACCACCAGTTACCAGTGGAAACGGTAACTGAGTACATATACCTTGGTCATAAAATTACGTTGGGCTATGAGAACCAAACGGCGGAAGTAGACCGTAGGATCGCACAAGCCTGGGCAGCATTCGGCGCAAACAAACTGTTCCTTCGTGGTAAACTACCACTACACCTTAAAGTTAAGGTATTCGAGCAACGTGTCATGCCCGTGTTCACGTATGGTGTAGAGACCATGACTCTCACGAAGAAATCTGCTGAGAAGTTTAGAGTAGCGCAAAGAGGCATGGAGAGAGCGATGCTAGGTATCACACTGCGCGACCGGAAACGGAATGAGTGGATTCGAAGTAAAACCAAAGTGAGAGACTTGATGAATACCATAGCAGCGAAGAAGTGGTCGTGGGCAGGACATATAGCTCGAATGGACGCGACACGCTGGACCAGAAGGGTCCTGGAGTGGAGAGCCAGAGCGAACACCCGCGGGCGAGGAAGACCGCCTATACGTTGGGTGGACGATATCAGACGACACGGAGGTCATGACTGGATGAGACGGGCACAAGACCGCCAGGAATGGAAAAGAAGGGAAGAGGCCTATCTTCAAGAATGGAGCACGATAAGGCCGATATGATGATGATGATGAAAGATGTAAAAAATGTTTTAAGCTCTTCAATCACAAATAACAAACACACACTAACAATACTTGGTAATAGGTATGGATCATAAAATACTGCACCGTATTATTTGCGTTGCATTTTAGACTGGTTTAGCACTAAACCAGGTTTTACAATCTGATCTAATTACAATTTTGAATACTGTCAAAGGATTAGTGACAGATTTGACTGACAAGGTGTCAAATGCTTAAACCATATTTTGTAAAACTGGGTTTTAAATTTAACGCAAATAAGACGGCATTACACTAAATATGGGTCTATGTATCTATACTACACTAACTACGCCTACCATAAGACCACTAAGCGTACAATACATAAAATTACGCAGTTCCCCGAGTGTACTAACTTTAATCACAACCATAGGTTCTACCAGAAGAGCTATAAAACTGTCACACCTATAGATTCAGGGTAATTTATGGCTCCGGGAAAGTTTTATTGAGTAGCCTGTACCAGCGCAATTTGGCCTCTCGTAGCTATTCATGTGACTAGCTAAGCCCGCGGTTTAGCTTGCGTAACTCTCCTAATATTAGTCGTAGCGTCATGTTATATAGCCTATCTATAGCCTTCTTCGATAAATAGACTATATAACACTGGATTTTTTTTTCAATTCGAACCAGTAGTTCCTGAGATTAGCGCGTTCAACGAAACAAACTCTTCAGCTTTATAATATCAGTATACGTTGGTCGTACCGCGTTAATTTGGTGAGCGATTAGCAAACTCTGTTTTGATATTTATCAGGTTTTTGGGGTGTAGATTTGTGAAAAGATTCTGTTATAATAATTGCTTATTAAAGTCTCTTATAATCTCTTATAGTATGGAGACTGACAGTTAATTTAATGTATAAGTATTTTATAGGATTAAAAGATTATGTAAAATAAAAATACAAAATATGAGATGATTTTTTAGAAGTAAGGGTTGAAATTTCAATTACTGGGTTAAGCCATTACTGTTTGTTATTTCGAAACATGGCTCAGGTTTCAAATCACCAACATTGACAACTTGGTGATTACGCACTGTGCTACGAGTAATATCATTAGTGAGAGAGGATAGCCTTTGGGCTGTGTTTTTACAGGCCGATTTATTTATTACTAGTAGAGCCTCGCAGTTTCAACCGCGTAGTTCCCGTTCCCGTGGGAATACGGGGATAAAATATAACCAATGTTACTAAAAGTGAATGTAGCTTTCTAATTGTGAAAGAATTTTTGTAATCGGTACAGTAGTTTCGGAGCCTATTCGTTACAAAGAAATAAACAAATCTTTCCTCTTTATAATATCAGTGTAGATTGGTGCTTTATAATTTAAAAACATGTATTGTACATGGAATATTTTTATCCATGAATTCGTCCAAAATCAGGACACAGGAATATTTAAATACTTACTTAGTTCAAAATTAACATTGACATGACACATGTCAGTCTCGTTGATAAATGAAACGCAATGCTGTCGGATTTAGCAATGGACGGCGGATTTAGTTGATTATATCTCTATTCGTATCTCCATACATAAAACAAATTGGGTTATTAACACATCGCTGGATCGTTTTTAGTAAAATTCAGGATACTTTTTAACGAAATCGAAACAAAGGGAACCGTGATGAAACCGGCACTGTATAACAGGCAACCATTCCTGACTGACTGACTGACTGATCAACACACATAATTTCAAAACGACTAAATTGTATATTGACATTGTTGTTGTGTTAGTACAAGTTGATTGAACATTTTTTTTTAAAACAGTGGAACTGAATAATAAAAGTCAAAGAAACTATTCTTGTGTTTCTTTATCCTTATATCAGACAGAATGTGTGCTATTCCTGGTTATAGGAACATCTGCACCTTTTGTTTCAATCGATCCAATTTTGCCAGATAGCAAACAATTGCTTCCAGATCCATAAAAAGGTATCAATCGCGGAATATTCCAATACCTCTATACAGGGGGATTTTTTTAAGATGGTGTGTGTGTGATGGTGACCAAATGAAAAACTACTTATATTGAATATCGAAAAATATTGAAAGGCTTCGCGATCCTAATTTTGATAAGAACTGAAATTGCATAATTGAATTTTGAAATGATTTTTCCGTTGTTTATGTCATAAAATGATTTGACGAAACGCTATTTAAGGTTTCATCACAGTTGTGAATATTGGGATCTCAACTAGTATGTTATGTGCTAACAAAACAATAAATAAAATTTCAGTTCAATTCTAGAGACTAAACAACATAACATACTCATTCACCACATCATCTCATTATAGTAACTGACCCCTAACTAAGTTCGAAACTTGTATCTAAGGAATCAGAAACTACGCACTCACTCACACTTAAAATAAAAGCTTCTAAACACGATAAAATTTTGATTAACAACCAAAATACTGAATCAAATTGTCTGCCCAAAGTTATGGCAATTTATAGAGAGCACCATAACCTGACTATTAATCTTCCAACTTGTTTCTATAGTCCTTTATCCAAGCCGCCATTTTGGAGGTTTAAACAATTAATTGTGTACCTTAACATTACCTAAACAGTGCCATATATAGCTGTGAACAAGCCATTTGTGGGTGCTAGTGTGCGGCTTTTATTGTAAGAATAGGTCGCTGTCTCATTATGAAGCTCAATTTGGTGTGAATTTAAAACGTTGTTCATTATTTTAAATCAACATTGTTAAGGTTTTCACGATTGATACCAAGAACACTTAAAGTTGAATAATTTGTTCATTTCCTTGAACGTACAAATCTCAGGAAATGCTAGACTGATTTAAAAAATGATTTCAGCCGGGCTAGCATGACTTCAACGCGATATAATAAAATATAGCGATTTATCGACATCCAACTGTCTAAATATGATAAAAATAGCCGCCATATTTAATTTTATCATATCGTAATGCTCATTGGTCATGCTCGCGAAATCGATATTATATCGTGGTGTCGATATATTTTATCATTTATCTATACGCCCAGTCATGCTAGGGGGGCAGAGTAAGTTAGCCCATTTATCGAGGAAGGCTATAGGACATTACGCTACGACCAATAAACGGGAACACGGGTTTAAACTGCAGGTCATGACCGTTACCACTGCCGGCTACGTAATTTTTTTGTACTTAAAACCCATAATCACCACGACTTCTTCCCCAATTCTTATGAGAATATGACCCAATTAATCCTTATGACCTAATTGTAATCGACTTTTTGTAGGACGCGTGCGTTGCAACATTGCAATAAGTACGTTCTATTTTTGTCCTACAAATATCGGTCACCGATTATCGAGGGTGTGTAGGCGGGTTAGCCTCGGGGCATAAGATACACATTCGTCTGACATAAAGGGTGTCGACGGCAATATGAGTAAGGGGCCTTCGCTCCGGGCCTGTTTCACAAAATTTCTTTAAAGGAGACTCGTCTCACGTATCGCTATTCAAACTATTTTCAAAACAAGCACGAGTGAGTTATCATCGACTTACACCATAGGTATTCAATAAGGGTGAGGCCAAACGAGCGTAATTTTGTGAGTCGTGAGTCGCAGAATTTCGTTAGCAGAAATTCTGCTGCATTCAGTTTCATAGAAAAGTCCTATTTGATTCACACGGCCGCGCAAAATGAGTTGTCTGCCGACTCACACGTATAATATCAACTGAATTTCGGTCGGGGTGAGGTGGGGAGCTTGCACGATACAAGGATTCGTAAAAATGTTTTAGATTACAACTGAAAATATGTCCGTCCGTGTGGCAGTCTAACCGAATTTCAGTTGAACGTAAATTTCGCGACTCGTTTTACGCGACTCACAACTCACAAAATTACGCCCATTTGGCCTCACCCTAACAGTGTAATTTTTTTTCCATGAGTTACACTGTTTATTCTATGAAATGTTCTAGTTATAATATCTCTTATTAGGATACCTAGCTTAAAACTATTCCTACGTTAGTATTATGTAGCCAGTGGTTTTATTCATTGTAATAATAAATTGTAGTTGCTACCCAATCGCCATAATATCCATAAATGAATCCCTATTTGTCTTGTTCACGCTAACGACGGAAACAGATTGGATAATCCTTCTTTTGTACTGTTCGTTATCGCCAGGATAAGGTTTTAATGAAAGTTTTCGAAAAACTACTGGGCAAAACCCTGAAAAACTGAATTGGATCACCATTAAATGATATAAATAATGTCAATGAATACAAAAAATACTGGAAATAAAAACAATCAAAGCATATTAATGGTATCCTACTAATATTATAAACAGAAAGTTTGTATGTTTGTGAGTTTGCATGTTTGTTCCACTTTCACCCAAAAACTACTGTAATCTAAATGATTACATTTGGTACAGATGTTTCTTACAACTAGGAATAACACATAGCATACTTTTTATCCCGAAATTCCCGTGGGATTGGGATTCATGCGGTTAAAACCGTGGGGCGCAGCTAGTATATTATAATTTCGTTTTTTACTGGTTATTTTTCCAATACAAATAAATCAGCAGTAGTGTCACATCAATTTATTGAATCTAGTATAAAAAATACACATTTAAATTGCCATAAAAATAAACGGTAAATACCAACAATAAATCGCTGCGTGCGTTTCACCTCAGCAGACTACGCTGCATGAACCATGGTACACATAGAGCAAACCCACAACTCATATGCGCCCCAAGACGAGGGGTGATCTAGGATAGCTCGTACCCCTCAACTCACTATCTAATATATAAATAAAATTCTCGTGTCACAGTTTTCGTTGCCATACTCCTCCGAAACGGCTTGACCGATTCTCATGAAATTTTGTGAGCATATTCAGTAGGTCTGAGAATCGGCCAACATCTATTTTTTATCCCGAAATTCCCACGGGAACTGGAACGGAAACTACGCGTGTGAAACCGCGGGGCGCAGCTAGTTTCCAATAAAATTGTTTTAATCCTTTTTAAGTGGACGTTAAAATGTCAATGGTCAGAACCGATAAGTTTGGTCTTTCCCTTTGTGGGGTAAAAGTCTCACATTACGAATTAGGAATTTCCCATTTTGACCAAACCGAAAGGTACAAAAGAAATTGAAATTCAGTAAATAGTTCGAGTATCCCTTCGGAGTGATATGTTGTTGACCTTTTACGCCCCTTTAGGTAAGCCGATCGGAACGTTACCTGTTTTTATGAGATTTTCTTCCACCTACCGTCAAGTAATCTATGTGACACTTTTTGACAATTTTAGATGTATTTATTTGGGTTTGAAATCACCGACATGCTTTGGAAACGTGAAGATTGGGTCTATTCTTACGTAATTGTGCTATTTTTTTATCATTCACTACATTATCTCATTATAGAAACTCTTAACTATATTCTCTCTCTCTTTGATCAGCAGTGGCATCTTATAGGATGATATTACTTTTTAATTCCAATACAATAATTAATATAAATAAGCACTGTGTGAACAACCTTTGTTTCGCTAAAAAGAAGAGTGGATGGAAATAGTGAAGACATTTTTTCCCAGAATTTTTATGTAGCTAAAATATTTTCTCAATTGAAATAGAATTTCCTAAAGTTATCGCGTTCAACCACACAAACAGATCACATACTTATGTTTTTCGTAGGAACAAAAATTGCTCAAACATAATAGGATTACAGACATACATTATTCTTTATTATAATATTCTATCAATCCTTAGTTCCTTACTAATATTATAAATGCGAATGTAACTCTGTATGTCTGTCTGTATGTTACCTTTTCACGGCTAAACTACTGAACCAATTGACTTAAAATTTGGTACAGGGCTAGCTTATGGTCCGGGAAAGGACATAGGCTACGTTTTTATCCCTAAATTGCCACGGGATCAGAAACTACGCGGGGTTTCTATTTTTTTTTCTTTCTTTCTTCTTTCTTTTAAAATTTAGCTATGCCCAGCGACTTTTCTTGAGTAAAAAACAATCTTGTAGCTGTATTTGTCGTGGCCATATTGTAAATTTACCCATTTCAAGAAATGGTCGATATTTTTTTTATCATTGATCTGCCCTAACCAAACGAAATGCGACCATTTCATGAAATTATCGACCATTTCATGAAATGGGCAAATTTACGATATGGCCACGACATATACATTAACCAACTCCGCATACACCAAGCAAATGATATCGATGCAGTTTTTGCCATTCCAAAATTTCACCTAAGTACCTACTCATTATTATACTGTGCCTATGCGAAGCCAAATATCGTCTCTAGTTAATAACAAAGTATACATTGAAATAAAACACTTACTTAAACGGATTTTTGTCGTGGTTGTATTTTGTTTTACATTTTCTGACGTTATGGATTCTATACAGAACTCGTGATCACAGAAGACCAAGATGGAAAACGTCTGTACAAAGTAATGTAAAAAAAAGTTCAGAAAATGTTACTAAATGCAACTACGATAAAAATCCGTTTAAGTGTTTTATTTCAACGTATACTTTGTTATTAATTAACTAGAGACGATATTTGGCTTCGCAAAGGCACAGTATAATAATGAGTAGGTTGTTAGGTGAAATTTTGGAATGGCAAAAACCGCATAGAAATCATTTGCTTCGTTTAGGCGAAGTTAGTTGATGTATACAGCTACAAGATTATGTTTTGCGCAAAAAAAGTAGCAGGGTATAGCTAAATTTTATCCTAATTATAAGTACTAGTGTTCGTGTAAATCAAAGATATCAATAAAGTATACCTTACTATTCAATCCAATCCAGGTAATCATTTAAAGTATCCGCTTCCAGTTTATCTGCTGTAATAAAGTAATTTATTTAAATACAAAGTCATGAATATTTATCGAGTTAAATTTAATGGTTCATTTATCGACAGAATGGCTTAACGACAAATTATGAAGGATATTAAACATTGTTTATGTTATTTAGTAGTTTATAGCCTAAACTGGCGATAAATATTATTATGAACTAGTTTTAGCTGTAGTTGTAAACGGTGGCTATAATATCTACATGAATTTCTGTTATTCTGTGCTCTAAAATAGTTTATTATATACTAGCAGCGCCCCGCGACTTTGTCCGCGTGGAATAATGACGGTAGAATTTGGGTTTCCCCCCTTTTCTTTTCGAATTTCCAAAAATCCTTTCTTAGCGGATGCCTACGTTATAACATCTACCTGCCAAATTTCAGCCCGATACGTCCAGTGGTTTGGGCTGTGCGTTGATAGATCACTATGTCAGTCAGTCAGTCACCTTTGAGTTATACAGTGTGTGTCTACAACCCTGGCTTTTTTTAAAGGAGGTTAATATAACGTATATTCATAATGTAACCATGATATTAATTTAATTTATAAACTAAATTTCAGACTTTGTTAATTTTCTTACAAAATTTTAATTGCCAGCAATGTAAAGCACAGTAATTTGACAAATACCAAAAACCTCCATACATAAATGCATTGACAAGGACGACAATACATTCTACGCTAGCTATCACAGTTTTTCACCCCCGTACCACGACATGCTTTGTACCAAGTGACTATACGACAATTACACAGTATGTCTTCTACATTTAAGTTGTGGATTTAGAAAATTTAATAGTGGCGTTAATTAACATAATTATGATTTACTAATACGTGCAAACAATTGTTAACGAAGCATATTATCATCAGTCTTTATAAAAGCCCGGGTCGTAGACACACACTGTATATACATATGTATATTTAGATATTAAGTTTATTGAGACCACTGAAACTAACAGAGTTGCGGGTTCGATTTCTGGTGGTAGATATAGTGATTGATCCATATTTTTGTATCTTAGATATTTGCTATATGATAAAAATATTACATGTTACTATTTAATAAGTCTTAACAAAATCCCATTATATTGCCTGAACTAATTCACATTATCTACAAGAAACTAAAGCAGAACATGACATTAATATGAATGACGCAAAGGACATTACTTATAGTCCCATCTGGCGGAGTTATCCCACGGGATCCGGGACTAATGATGACATCTGAATCTGTTTCAGTCATTAGAGAAAGTTTAATCACAATCTTTTCTGTGCCGGCGGCCAAAATTAGAAGCTGCTATTGTCATTTTGATTCTAATGTCATTTGGATACATTTTCAATAAACTGACAACCAAAAGATGCGATTACAGCGACGCTGTCACCGGTACAGACAAGATTGTGACTCAATACTCGCTAGCTAGTCTAATCAATTTTAGAGGGATATGGAATAATTGTGCTTGTATGTTGATCGCTTTAGGAGGTTTATTTCTAACTCTGAATTTTGGAATGGGTGTAGTATTCCAAATTTGGAACTACAAGAAATAGCTAAAAAATGGCCCAGCATGGTTCCAGGTTTTAGTCTCGGCTGAGGAGAAAATTTTGAACGCATTTTTAAAAAATTAAGGTGATAACAATTTTGATAAAAACTTAAATTTCATCATTGGATTTTTCATCATTTCTATTTTCATAATTTTAAGTCCCGAAAAATTTTGAACGCATTTTTCAAAAATTGAAAGTTTTGATACCAATTTTGATAAATTCATCATTTATGGAAACCAATCCTTTATTTCACAGTCTAGTGATCCGCCATTCGGATAGTCACAAAGTAATAAAATCTAATTCATAACAATAGCAAATAAAAGCTGATATTCAAATAAAATGTGAACGCGAATTTCAATTTTAAAAGTTTTTAGCGTAAAAATTGAACGATATCCCGGCGGAATCCCGGGAGTGATTTATAATGTACTGCTTATGTAAACAACGTGAAAACGTATTTTTATACACAAATGGTTTTTAAATATCGTTTGTCTCTGGGGACTTAGGTCTCGTTTGATGTAGGTTTAGCCGCTAGATTTTTGGGTTTTTAGCTCTCGATATTTGACTTTTGACGTCGATATTTTGTTATTTTGTGAGTGTGGTGTATGATCCTTGATCAAGTCTATGTTCGGACTATGATATGCAGAGTTTTCGTCTACCACTAAATAACTATCGTGTTGTGTTCTACTTGTAGGTGGACAGTTTTTTCCTATATTCGTGTAGTGTATTAACATCGTCGACAGTTGCTACGGCTAGTTACGAGTACACTCCTCCAGACATAAAATTACGCAAAGAACCCTTTAGGAGTCTTAAGTTATTGAAAACTGCTCCCTTTCACAAACAATTTAAATAAGCACGTTGTGTCTTTGTTGTTAGCCTATTCAATAAGTACAAATAAATATAAATGTTCTTGTTGTTTGTCTTGTCTAAACTTTACTGCTCTCAAAGATAGTAAAATCTAGTAAAATCAGCAAAAAAAACAATGATTTCCAAAAAATCTCCTAGAAACCTATTCCAGACGTGTGCAAGTCATTAATCAATGTAGAACGAGATGGAATATTCTAGTTAATTTATCTTCGTTCGATTAACGCTAGTTCTGTGGGTAGGACAGGACAGATTTGTTAAGAAAAACGTAGCAAGCAAAAATATACTTTGTTTCTAGGTATATTCAGTTGAAATTAGTATTTTTTTAAGTAATTGTGGAACTTTAGAAGAAATACTCAATTAGATTACAAACATAATTTGATATTTTTTTAAAGAAAACAAAAATTAAATCCCGCACGCACATAACATATTCGTATAATATAAGTTTTTTTTAAATTTAGAATCTATTAACCAAATCAATCAATTTGAAGCTTCGCGATGAAAACTTTTCACGCCTTTCAAGAAGAAAAATGTTAACGTGCTATTTACCAATAAGGCCAAAACTAGTTAAAATAATCAACTTCTATGCAAAATTATATCTCTATATGCACTATTTTACACTGTGCATTGTCCTTCAATCAGTTTGCTAAATTTTTTTTTTAACTTCATATTATTATCGTCTCAAATTTTATCTTTAGTGAGACAAAGATCCGTTTCACCACAACGTCTTTTTAAAGCCTAATTCACTGTACCTTGTTAATTAACTTTGACGGCCCAACAATGCCCAACATTATAATGGAGAAATATTAAAATGATGACGTTAGGTCTAAAGATATTGGATTACGAATATTTTCTTGTAACGTAATTTTAATAGTAAAGGCAGAACTATTATTGTGTTATAAAACACTAGCAGCGCCCCGCGGTTTCACCCGCGTAGTTCCCGTTCCAGTGAGAACTTCGGGATAAAAAGTATCCTATGTTCTTTCCCAGACCATAAGCTACCCCTGTACTAAATTTCAAGTCAATCGGTTCAGTAGTTTAGCCGTGAAAAGGTAACAGACAGACAGAGTTACTTTCGCATTTATAATATTAGTAACTATCCTAAGTTAGGATTAGGATTTATTAAAATATTATAAAGATTTGCAAAAAAGCATTAGTTTTTTTCAAACCGTTATGCGAGTTGCACACCTAAAGCTAAACTAAGCAAGTTTAGCAATAATGCGTCAGCTATGCGAGCTAAACTAAACTAACATAACATAATCATCATCTCATAGTAACTGACCTCTAAGTTCGTAACTTGTATCTTGGGTATCAGAAACTACGCACACACTCATTCACACACACACCCAGACCGAGATAAACATTTATGGTTCACACAAATATTCACGCACGGGAATCGGACCAGCAACCTTACGGATGGCAGTCCGGCATGGTGACCACTATGCCATCGAGGTCGTATAGCTTAGCTTTTGGTCTGAATCCGCCATTTTGGTTCTTGTGTGAGTATTCGTCGTATTTGCAGAAGGGTCATTCGTCCGACGAACGATCCTTCTTGGAAAATGTATCACAAAGGCAGGCAACACTTGTAAATCTAAGTTTGGCCATGGGTGACGGTAATCAGTTACTATCAGATGATCCGTCAGCTTTGTTAGCTCCTATTACTATAAAATAAAGACATATTGATGTTGTTTTCTTGGATTTAGGAGACATTACATAATGAAATAAAACGCCTTATATGTATTTTTGTTTTACAGTGTTAATTCCGCATTATCTCACTGGTGACTGGACATATTTTTACTTACTTGCTATCTATTGGATTTGCACCAAATTACATCGCCTACTATCTGTTCTAGCCAAATGTTGCTAGATGAAGTTACTTTTCCCATTATTAACGCAAAATGTGAATGTATCGTAATGGACCATAGTGGTATTACAGAACTATTGGTTGTATAATTTTACGGTACTTAGAAAGGTTTAATTAAGTTTTTTTTTAATTTATTTATCAGATCAATCAATTACATAAAAACATAGGTCTACTTAACATTTAAAAACCATGGAGGTTTGAGTTGATGTTAAGTTGGAATCTACACTGTCAACATTTTTAATTTTTAATTTTTTTGAGAACGTTCCTTCCTATTCACGCATACAAAGTTTTGCTCCAATATTAAAAGACAAAAACATCCACAATCTAAAAACAAACATCTGTCGTATATCCTTTACGCAACTACTTTATTTGAAAGGAAATTGAATTCGCTTTCTGTTAAATCGGAACTCGTGACGTGCGTAAGCCAACGTGAAGAATCAGGCTCATTTAGCCGAACAATGAAAATAGATAAATGGTTCAGTAGTGGAAACAGAGGCACACAATAAAGGCCTAGTCTTTATCTTTTTAAGAGCCATAGTATAAAACAAAGTCGCTTTCTCTGTCCCTACGTATGCTTAGATCTTTAAAACTACGCAACGGATTTTGATGTGGTTTATTTTAATAGATAGCGTGATTCAGTGGGAAGATTTATAGCATTATTTTATCCCCATATTCCTACGGGAACAGTAACTACGCGGGTGAAACCGCATAGCGCTGCTAGTACTTATTATAAAGACGAAAGTTTTAATGTATGTTGTATCTCATTCAAAATATTGTTTGCATCTTTCAGATAACTACGCATTGATATCCATCAGTCAATCGTTTGGGAATATCTGTTTTTAAATTCAGAAGAATATTTAACCCAAACAAACACAGCCTCGCACTAATTACAACTTTCTCGGAGGACTCTAACCAATTCGAACTTTAAATAAAACCTTGTTAAATAAAATAATTTGATCATTATTGTCGCAAATTACGAAAAAAAGTGTCATTCTCGTTTTCGTTACCGTTAAATTTTCTAAATCTGCCTTCCTGAAATAAGTTGATTTATTCAAACAAAGCTGAAAAGACGCGAAAATAATATTTCGAATCATTTATTCATTACATTCAAAACGATTTAAAAGTCTACGGTCTGAATTAATTATAAAAAATACTCGCGAAAGTAAGGCAACTTTTTCGATTTTGTACAAAGTTTACAAATTTTTCTTTCACGCTTGTCGCCTTAGACCAACTGTTTATACAGTTTACGATATTTCAATGGAATATATTTTTTGTAATGAATAAAAGGAATGGAATAATATTTGACTGCCTGATTTCTAGGTTGATTCAGGCTGTGTTTTATTGATAACTAGCTGTGCCCCGCGGTTTTACCCGCGTAGTTTCCGATCCCGTAGGAATGTGGGAATAAAAATATGCTAAAAACCTTCCTCTTGAATTACTCTATTACAGAAAACCGCATCAAAATCCGTTGCGTAGTTTTAAAGATATAAGCATACATAGGGACAGACAGCGGGAAGCGACTTTGTTTTATACTATACACCCCTATTTCGAAATTAGGATACTTATTAATTTGACGATATCAGTAGCATTAACTGAACCCATATATCGAAGAATAAAATAAAAGAGGATGATCAATTTGGCAGCCATAGGAATACCAAAATAATGTATACCTAAGTACATTAGTACATAGTTGCTAACTTCGCGCGGCTCGCGGCATCATCGTAGGTACAGACTACAAAGAAAAAATATTTAATAATTAATTCCCGGTCGCTCGACCTCCCCGCCTGCCCCGCCCCCTCGCCCATCTTCGTCGCAAGCGCCGCGGCCGCTCAGCTAGCTTCACCAATTCGTTCACCGCTCACGTGCCGCGAGGTTGTACGCAAATGTAACGCCATGTTTAATTAAAATTACCAGTTTTATCTATCAATTTACTTCTCGTGAGTACATACATGGTATGGTACGTGCATTCATCAACGTTGGTGGTCTCATCAAAACTCAAGGATAGACGCGGAAATGTAGTGAGTGTTTGTGTGTTGTTAATGTGTGATTCAGAAAATGGAATGCGACTGTTCCCAGGGCTAGTCCTAGGCTAGGACTCCTAGCGGCCTGGCTTTTTGGCTTTGGCCTGGGATCAATAACCATTTAGAACTTCGGTGAAAACTAAAGGTAAATAATAATACCTACCTAAGTATAAACTTACAGTATTTTTTACGTAACTTAAAAGTTAGGTTTTTATTTTTAATACGATTAATATTCTAGTACCTAATAATAATTGTTATAACGTGTACTTACCTTACTACGTAACAAATCGTAATAATAATAGATAATTATTATTGAATAGGTATTACGATATGACGGAACAGGTCATGTTAGGTACGTAATATCAATCGTAGTAAAAATGAATACTAACTTCTTAATTAAACACACCCAAATTATTGTAAATAGTAAATACCTACCTAGCCAATACGGTGGTCCAGGAGGTGATTTTAGCATAAGCCCCTAATGTTATGTTACAAAGTGTTCGAACGCGGCCGATTTCTTCGATAGTTATACCTACATCATTTAGCCGGTTCTAAGCCCGTAAAGAATGAAGAAAGTTAGAAATGTAGAATTGTACGTGAATATTTACTTATTAATGAACCTATCTTTTATTTTTTATTTGTATTATTCCAACATAATCCTACTAATAAATAGCTAACTAGGTAGAATAGAAAACCAATTTTAAAAACAAAAGTAAAGCCGGTTCGATGTCTTGCTAGCATCAGCTGTTCATCGCTGAACTCGCGTGAACTTTGCGGAGTGTGTTGGCTCCGCTATTGTAGGACGTGAATAGATTTTGACGAAATTTACAAAAACTTTTATTTACTTACCTTATCTTTTGAAATAAAGGCAAAAAATAAACATTTCCTTGACTATTATATTGTTAACCCTAATTTACATTAGCTGTGAGATAAGGTATCGCAATTTCAAAATAAGGGTGTATATTGTAAATTATGTATTATATTGTAATGTATTCTTTACGAATCTATGTATATACGAGTATATTCTATCCCGTCCTGTCATATCTCTAGATTAATGTGGATCGAATGGTTTCGATGTCAAGCTACACCTTGATTCTATTGAAACACCCAAAACACCCTCAGGCAATACCCAGCCCTACTCCACATATCATAAAAGCCAAATTGGCATAACGTTAAACTGTACCTTTACAAATGCGATGTTCTCGTAAATCAAAAATTATGGTTCTATGGTTTGACAGTTAAAGATAAATCAAATAGGTAACAGTGTAGATTTTACCGACAACTTTTCCTGATTAATTAGGCTGAAAAAAGTATTTTTGTTTCAAATTGGGTTTTCTATTGTATACTGTCAATGAAACAAGTTGATGACATGCAAACTGATTTCTTTATTTCTGTGGGTACTTATTAAATATAACATTCATCTACCCACCCTGACATCTCCCTTCGCAAATTAACAACAAAAAACATACATACATAATATTAATTATATAATATTAGTTTGTGGCACTAATAAAACCAAATCGTATGTTTTATCATGCATGCAATTAACAATTACAGTGATATTTACTATTCATGAATACATTTTATTCTTATCTATTATCGTTTACATTTGAACATATTTATTTTTTATTTGTTAACATTATAGTATATTTATTTTAAATAGGTATGCTACTCATTTAATAAGCAGGTAGGTAAGTACATTTATTAGTTTGATTACATATTAGGTATACAATATTATTATTAAGTTCGTTTTATTCTTTGTCTTTGTTTTGTATTAGGTATAATTTTATATTCAGTTTAATATAAGTAAGTGAGTATATACATGACTGTGAGTACATTTTTATTAAAATTTTAATACAAATTTTTTTTTTAGTTTAAAGATTTTTAGTTTAAAGATTATATAGGTACAATTCGAGTCACAATTTACGACAATTTTGAAAACGTACATTATCATATAAACATATACGTAGGTAATTATAAATAAAAAAACAAAAAAATATATAATTACTAAAATAACTAGTTTAGGGAAAAATAAAATTGAATCTTACAAAGTATATAAGTAAATACTATTTTCGCCCAGTGTACATTTGTGCGGCCCATCTATCCGGAGGTCTCACTATCCTGCCGGAACGAGTTACATAATTATTGTTAGAATTGAGATCTTGACCGTTAGCACTAATGGGAGCCGAGTTCAATGTACTATCAGCTGTTAATACGTCATCGTAATCAATGTGTGTGTATTTATTGTGCTTCATTTGTGAATCTACAATGATATATCTCCTATTACGAATTATTTCACGACCATTACCTAATAAAATTTTGTACCTCCTATTATTTAGCACCTGTATAATTGTACCCGATATCCATCCGGTACCTATAAACTTTTTTATTTTAACGTTTTGCCCTACTTTTAATTTTGATAAATTTCTTGCCCCCTTGTCATAGTATTTTTTGTAGTTGTTTTGTTTTAATTTTAGTTCTTGTTGAATGAGTGTATGATTAGATGATGGTATGAAGTAGCCGGGGTCTGGGAGAATACTACGTAACTTTCTTGATTGTAGAATTTCAGAAGGTGAGGGAATTTTATCTGATATCGGAGTGTTAAGATATTCTATAATTGCGAAGCGATAATCTGAACCTGTAAAGAGACATTTTCTCATTATATTCTTAATTGTTTGCACAGCTCGTTCAGCTTGTCCGTTAGACTGATGGTGATAAGGTGAGGTTCTGATATGCGAAAAACACCACTCTCTTGAAAATTCTGCGAATTCTCTGGATGTAAACTGTGGCCCCCCATCTGATACTAGTGAATCTGGAATCCCTTGTCTCGTAAATATGTCTTTTAAACAATCAATAATGGCTCCTGAAAGTGTGCTTTTTAATTCAGTCACCTCAATAAATTTACTATGATAATCTACCACCAATAAATAAACTTTCTTATTAAAATAAAATAAATCAGTACCCACTTTCACCCAAGGTTTGTGTGGTATTTGATGAGGAATTAATTTTTCTTTCATATTACTTTTTCTGTGCGTTAGACAAGCTTGACAATTTACTATCATATTTTTTAATTGATTATTCAACTCAGGCCAGTAGTATAATTCTTTTGCTCTAAGTAAACATTTTTCATAACCCATATGACTTGTGTGTAATTTTTTCACTAAGTCTTTTCTTAAATTTTTTGGTATTATAATTCTTTGATTGTTCCATAATAAACCATATCGATCTGTTATCATATTTCTGTGTTGCCAGTATGGAAGTATTTTATCATCAACTTGTTTTTTATTTTCTGGCCAACCTTTCTTTACATATTTACGTAAAATGTTCATCTCATCGTCCGTTTCGGTTTCTTTTTGTAACTCTTGGAATTGTTTGTCGCTCATGGATTGCGTCGATGTAACAAAATGTATAGCTTCTATATCTTCATCACCCTTTAACTTCTCATCCGATGACTCACCATTTCTAGGTAAATGGGCTCGTGATAATGTGTCCGCTATCAATAAGTCTTTTCCAGGTTTGTATACTAATTTAAAAGTGTAAGGCTGTAACCGCAATAACATTCGTTGTAATCGAGACGGTGTGTCTGCTATTGGTTTCTTCACTATAGTTATAAGAGGTTTGTGGTCAGTCTCAATGGTAATATCAGTACGTCCATATATATACGCATAAAATTTCTCACACGCAAACACACACGCGTAAAGTTCTTTTTCAATTTGAGCATAATTCTGTTCAGTTTTAGTTAAGGATTTAGATGCATATGATACTTAAAAATATTTTAGGTAAATTATTTTGTAGTAATACCGCACCTAGACCGCTCTTACTTGCGTCAACAGACAGAGTAATAGGTCTGTTCATGCTATAATACTGCAACACAGGCTTAGCTATTAAGCACTTTTTTAAATCGTTGAACGACTTCTCATGAGCATCTGTCCAATGCCATTCTATATTTTTTCGTAGCAGTTCTCTTAAAAGCCCCGTTTTAGTTGACAAATTTGGTATAAAATTACCCACGTAAGTAACAAGCCCCAAAAACCTTTCAACGTCCTTTATATTCTGTGGTGTTGGCATTTTTGTTATAGCTTCTATATGGCTGTCATCAGCATATAAGCCATTTTTTGTGATCTTATGACCTAAATATTTTAACTCTTCGAGCCCAAACTTACACTTACCTAAGTTTAGTTTTAGATTGATTTTACGACATCTTTCTAGCACATCCCTTAATCTTCTATCATGAATTTCCTTGGTACTTCCATGGATCAAAATGTCGTCGACGTACATACACACTCCCTCCATGTCATCAAAGTTTTGCTGTACTTTTCTATGAAAAATTTCACTAGCAGAACAAATACCGTATGGCATTCTTAAAAATTTATACCTTCCAAAGGGTGTATTGAACGCGCAATAGTCTGTACTGTCTTCATGTAGTTCGCATTGCCAAAAACCATTAGAGGCATCTAGTGTCGAAAAGTACCTTGCACCTGACAAGTTGGCCACTATTTCATCTAAAGTTGGCAATCTAAAATATTCTCGTTTGATAGCAAGATTTAATTCTTTTGGATCAAGACATATTCGTAAGTCGCCATTGGACTTTTTAACTATAGTTATACTACTTACCCAATCTGTAGGCCCCTCCACTTTCGCAATGATTCCTTGTGACTCCATCTCTTCCAATTTAATACGCACCTGCTCTTTTATTGGTATTGGAATTTTCCTTGGTGCATGTACTACTGGCCTACAATTCGGATCTACAATTATTTTATATGAACCAGGTAAACAACCAAGCCCTTCAAATACGTCTTGATATTCTTTTACAAATTTGGGTGTTAGGTCCGGCGAATTAATGCTAAACAATCGTTTGACAAGGCTTAATTGTTCACATGAATATTTTCCTAGTATTGGGGTTGAATCTACATCGGCTATTTTAAATTCTAACACGTAAAATGATTTTTTGTACTCTACCTTTAAAAAACACTTTCCTAATACTTTAATATGTGCTCCAGAATACTCCTGTAACTTGGTTTTTGTGTTCAACAAATGAAGACGATTTATACCTAACTGTGTAATATATCTTTCTGGCAGTACATTGACATCAGCTCCCGTATCTAGTTTAAATCTGATATTAACACCATTTACACATAAAATTGTTGACCATTCATCATTATTGTTTAAACTATAAATTACCTGTTCATCGGAGTCTTGAATACTATACACATTACACATACGCGAGTAATGGTTTACTCCCGAACACTTTAAACATCGTTTGCCATACGCCGGACACTCGTATCTCTGATGCGTTAGCCCGCACCTGCCGCACTCGATGGGTTGCCGTCTCGAACCTGTGACCGCTGACCCGGCTGCCGCACGCGGTGCCGGTCCCCGTCCTCGCGCTGCTGGCCCCGCTCTGCTGGCGCCGCGCATGGCGCGCCCTGCGCCCTGCGTCGTGCGTACGGCGCCACCTCCAGGTGTATTATATCCGAAACGCATCTCACGTTTTTTTATTCTATAGACATCCTCACTATGATCTTGATTTTCGATGTTATTTATACACGACGACTCCAAGTTTTGGTTGATTAATTTATCTGAATATACTCTTGAAACTATTACAGCACGACAAATCTCCAATGCTTTTTCTAATGATAAGTTTGCTTCTCGAAGTAAACGCTCTCGAATGCCTGCGTCTGTCACGCCACATATTAATCGATCTCGTATCAATGAGTCACATAATGTTGAAAATTCACATGTTTTAGCTAACTTTTTCAAGTCGTAAACATATTGTTCAATAGACTCGTTTTCACTTTGATTTCTTGTAAAAAATCTATGTCTTTCTACCGTTACATTTTTCTTTTGTTCAAAATGTTCGCAAAATTTTGATAACACCTGTTCGACGGTTGTGCATTTGACATTAAACTGTTCATATAATTCCCGGCACTGCTCACCAACAACATGCAGCAATATGTTTACTTGAATTTGTGGTGCTTTTTTAGATAGTTCACATGCTTCGAAGTAAATAATAAAACCTTTGCTCCATTTGTTCCAACTATCACTCAAACTCCCGGTTGTGACGTTCAATACACTTTGATCGAAATTAAACGGCGGCGGTGGCGATAATACACTTTCCATTTTTATTTCTTTACTATACTGTCCTTTAATAACGTTTATTTGTATAATATATCTTATTCTTTCCACTGTTTATGATTTTAATTTAATATACCGACTGCGCCATGCCAATGAAACAAGTTGATGACATGCAAACTGATTTCTTTATTTCTGTGGGTACTTATTAAATATAACATTCATCTACCCACCCTGACATATACGATACATTTTTGATGGTATTTCATGATTGCATTTTTAAGATGCGCGATTTTATTGATGAACTTTACGCTCTACGCGCTAATCTCAAAAACCCCTGATTTAAAAAAAATGTTACAGATAGTAATTTATCGGAGAAGGTAATCTATTTTTATATATAAAACTCTTCCGTTACTGAGTGATGTACTGACTGACTAACAGGCAAAGCACAGCCGAAACTACTGGTCGTAGAGAGCTAGGTGTGTTTGTCGGGGGGAGTAGGCTACCACTAAGAGAGGATTTTTGGAAATTTCCCTCCTAGGCGGTGAAAAGGGGGAAAATTGAAAAACTATGCGGGTGAAACCGCGGGGCGCGGCTAGTAAGTAATATCACGGTAGGACAAATAGGAGCGAAACTAACGCAGGCTAAGCATTGCACAGTTATAGAAATACATTTAATAATCCAAAGTTCACTTTAATATGAAACTATTGTTTACCAATGCAGTGTTCACACATTGTATAGTAATGTGTTCTAAGTGTGGGTTACACGAAATGTGATGCGCTCTAAATTACTGAGGCAATAAAGCTGAATGAGACTGAAGCGGAGACAGCCCCGAGGTGAAAATGAAACATTTTTTGATAGGGCTGCTACATACAAAGAACGTTTAAAATCCAGTGACAATCTTCTAATATATAAAAATCTCGTGTCACAGTTTTCGTTGCCATACTCCTCCGAAACGGCTTGACCGATTCTCATGAAATTTTGTGAGCATATTCAGTAGGTCTGAGAATCGGCCAACATCTATTTTTCATCCCGAAATTCCCACGGGAACGGG
Organism: Timandra comae; assembly: GCA_958496195.1. Taxonomy (NCBI): domain Eukaryota; kingdom Metazoa; phylum Arthropoda; class Insecta; order Lepidoptera; family Geometridae; genus Timandra; species Timandra comae. The sequence goes on from OY292376.1 coordinate 2,663,498, forward strand.
AACTACGCGGGTGAAACCGCGGGGCGTAGCTAGTATAAATATAATCAAATCTTATGGAAGTGCGTGACATTATACTTTTGTTATGGAATGCTTTTGTTGAAATAAACACTATTTAAGTTTTTTTATTATATGAGTGTTTTGGAGTTATGTGCACGTTAAATTATCAGTTTTATGAAACAGCCTACTTTAATTTTATTAAACTTTTGACTAAGAGAAACGAAATATAATATCACTTCTAGTAATAACCAATACTATGTAACTATATTTGGAGACTCTTTCTATTTATTTATTTAGTTAGACACACAACAATATCTTTACTTCATCATCATCAGCTCATATATGTCCCCACCGAGGGGCTCGAGCCTACCCTGGCCAAGTGCGGGTTGGTCGACTTCACACACAACCTTAGAATTTCTTCCCAGGTGTGTGCAGGTTTCCTCACAATGTTTTCCTTCACCGTAGGAGCGTCGAAATTAACGTACTTATGAATTCGTAAATTGAAAACACATTGGTACGAGGCGGGACTGGCGGGGTTCGAACCTGGCACCTTCCGATCGGAAGTCAACGTTTAACCCCTGCGCCACCGACGCTCTTTAACCCCTGAGCCACCTTATTATACTAATAATAAAACTTATTCTATGTAACATTCCCGTGTGAGATATCTTTACAGAAGTGTACATTTGTTTAAGTTTACATTTCTATCTGTGCGTTCTAAGTAATAATTCTATATTTTATGCGTAGTGGCACCCCTATTTGTTAATATTCACAGGCCTGACGTTTCACGTTATAGGATACCGTCAAAAGAAATGTTTTTCTGTCTCATGTTTTATAACTTTTTGCTTCTTTTTGTTGACATAAGTATAATTATTCAGCTTTGATATTCGAGACACGTTTTCCAAATGATTTTTTTATAATAAATGGGACTTAGATTACGAGGATGTTTTTAATAAATGACTTCTAGAACCTAGCATATTAAGGTTTATTATGATAGTAAGTTTCTCTTGGGGTTTTATCCGAGTTATTACTTTATCTGCGGATTTTGTGAAGATTTTAAATTAAATGTGGACCGCGTAGACGTTTTACATTAAAAATGCTGTCTGAAGAAACATATACTGAACTAAGGATCGTGCCAAATCGTAGTGCTGCTTTTTGCCAAAGATATAGATCGCTTAATAAATCAAATCAAATCAAATCGAAAATCATTTATTCAATTAAGGCCTCAATGAGGCACTTATGAAGGTCACTGAATCTACCACCGATTCGGAATTACATCAACCGAGAAGAATCGGCAAGAAACTCGGGCTGGTATTTTTTTTTAAATAAAATGAAATACAAATGTCACTTATAACTAATGTCAACAATAAAAAAACAAACACAAAAAGTAAGTACTTATATAAAAAATCTATAAATATAGAAGTAAAATAATTACATAGGTCAAAAACTAAAAATAGCATACTGAGGTTGCGTGTGCAGAAATTTAATGCCAAACATCCCGGTCATTAATATAGTCCGTAACCTTAGATTTGATGTGTACTCCTAATTTATCCTACTTCTTCTTAGTGTACTTACTACCTATAGCAAACTATTGGGCAGACGAAAATTTTGATACTAAGCCGAACATAAACACTGACACAATAAAGTTAATTTAAAAAAATAAGAAACCGACTTCAGCACTAAAAAGTAAGAAAATAAACGATATTATTAATACATATTTACAATTTATAATTAGTAACTTTTGGAGTCAGTTCATCCAGAAATTCTTATGGTATCAAGAATATCGCGAGCAAAACCACGGGTCACAGGTCGTTTTACTTTTAATAATGTCAATCGACACCCCAGCCTACATTGTTGCGGGTTTTTCCTCGATTTTTCCTGGATCCCATCATCAGATCCTGATTTCCTTGACATGGGACCACTTCGCGAATATCCGCTTTCTAATAAAACAAGAATTTTAAAATGCTCCATTCATGATTACAAAGAAATCGCGTAACAAACACACAAAAAAAAATATATACACGTCGAATAGAGGACCTCCTCCTGTTTTTTTGTAAGTCGGTTAAAAAGAAAAAGAAGAAGAAGACTACCTATATGAAACCCTGCACTTTTACGATCCAATAACCGTATGATTTATTTTCTACGTGAAAATATTACTTACACTGAGGAACTTTATGACTCGACTACTAATTTGCAGACATTTTATATTTTTCCAAAGTTTAAAGTAACTTTAAATTGCAGTCGTTAACTTAACAATTAAGAATTTTGTAAAGTTACCAATTTTTACCGGTTCAAACCAGTTAAATCCAATTTGGGCCGGTTAAGAACGGTTCAGGTTAAAACTCTGTGATAAGTTACTTAAATCATTTTCATTTTTTAAAGAAAGTTTTGATTTTACCGACAGCTATATCAACGGGTTGTACCACGGATAAGTAATTATATTCGTAGTCCAACTGAATGCCTTGTCAGAATTACAATGTTAAGGGCCTATTTCACGACCTTCAAGTAAAGTTACTCACCAAGTAAAGTTAGTTTTATATCTTTCTTACTTGCATCAAGTGACAAAGACATAACATGTGACTAGCTACTCAGAACGTTACTTGAAGTTGGTGAAATAGTCCTTAATTGTCACGTAACCTCTCAACCTTACCAACCAACCTTATCGAAGCGCATTAGCTCTCACTCCTTCAAATACTCTGTGACACTGTCGTACTTACACACTTTTTAAATTTCCGCGTTCGGAATTCATCGTTGCATAATTTACAGGTCTTAATCGCGTAAAACATAATTATTATTTACCTCGACGTTTCGACCGGGTTACACCGATCGTGGTCGAGAAGACCCGGTCGAAACGTCGAGGTAAATAATAATTATGTTTTACGCGATTAAGACCTGTAAATTATGCAACGATGGACTGTCGTACTTACCCGGTAGAGCCAACCTACCTTTGAACTGTGATAAACACATACATACAACATAGGCCAATAATAACTAATAAGTTATTCTTGAAACAAGCTTCCAATTGTAAGGTCATTTACACAGAACGTCTCAATTAGTTTAAAGAGGGTCCTTTATCGACCAAATCATACAATAGGTACCAATGTTTGCTTAAGATTAAGATAAGTGTCGAAGTTTAATAAGCTTTATTGTCTATTAACCAGCTGTTATCTGCGATTCTGGCTGTCTAATTATTCTTAGTTGCAAGTTTCGAAATATTGTCATTTTTAATTAAATTGTAACTAATTCTAACGTCATCATATTTTACGTAGACAGCTCACAATCAGACGTCCATTGCCAGGCAGGCGATAGCTTTTTTTTTTTTTATTAAACTAAAAGTTATTTTGAGTGATCCAACTACCCGTGACTACTGTCGATGATGTTACAAAGACACGATGCACATCTACACACATCTACACACATACGCGAAGGCTTAACGTAACTTCCAAAGCATGGAAACGCTCGTGAAATTAAATTCATCCACCCTCTGGTAAAGGCAACCCATTTAAACCATTTATTTCCAAGTGTAATACCAAAAATAAATTTACAAAATAATACCCATCTCTGTTATGATGATGGATAACCGTAAGGCGTACAAATCTCAAGTATTCCACGATTAAAACTATAAATACAGCGATTTATTGACATCCAACTGTCAAAATTTGATAAAAATACCCGCCATATTTAATTTTACCACGTGATTAATTTTATGACACATGGTCATGCTCGCGAAATCGATACAGCTATTTATTGACATCCAACTGTCAAAATATAATTAACAAAGCCGCCATAATTCATTTGGTCATGCTCGCGAAATCGACATTATTTCGTGGTGTCTATATATTTTATCACGCACAGTCATGATGGGGGGGCTGAACAGGATAAAGAATATTCTGTTCCAATTAATATTCTTTGCTACAAATCATGATTGAATCTGTATAATGAAGTTTAAGCCAGTCTGTTCAATCTAATGAAATTTTCAGATCGATCGTGTTCGGGTCAGCCTCATGCTGCATAAATTTGAAACTATTAATTTATTATTGTGATGGCAAAGTGACTTGAAGCATCATCTTAACCAATTTATAAATGTGAAAGCAACTCTGTCTGTTACCTTTTCACGGCTAAACTACTGAATCGGTTGACTTGAAATTTGGTACAGGAGTAGCTTATGGTCCGGGGAAGGACTATGTTTAATCCCGAAATTCCCACGGGATAAGGTTCTACGCTGGGAATACCGCGGGGCACAGCTAGTTGATAATATACTCATGAGCACTCTCTCTTATATATAATGTTATAACTTTCCAGAATTAGATCCTTATTAGCGATACTATCGAGTATATAGGTGTGATAAAACACAATCATCATTATTTTTTGAATCAACTGGTTCGATTTCTAGCTCGGAATTTCAAAGATCTACAAACATACAAAACCTAATCTCAAGTTAAATACAAACGCCAACCAAAATAAAACATCAAAGAAACACTATTACCGAAGTTTTACTAAGAAATAAACATTGCAAGTTACTTTCCAAAGCGAAAATGTTAAAAACTAACACTTGGTAGCGAACAAGAGAATGTATAGCGACGGCGCGCGACTTCACGTGTCCAAATTGAATTCCATTCAACACCGCACATGAAACATTCACGATGTGCTCAAATGCGAAACATTGTGTGAAGCGGGACAAAAAAATTGGTCATTTAAAAATGTAACAAAACTTGTCAGGATCATTTTTACACTTTCTTGACATTATGTAAAAATCATTTAACTCCGAAAACAAAAAAAAAACTACACTTAATTTTTAATTTTATTTAATTTAATTTTTTTTTTGAATGCGAGAGTATAACAAAAACGGTTAATTTTTAATTTTGTGGGTAGTAGCTAGAAACGAGACCGGATTAAATCAAAATAAATATGGTGATAAAGTGAGAGTAGGTAGGTAATTCAAAATTAGTAAGCACTTTTCTTGTTACAAAATTTTGTTGACCAGAGTTTTCAATATTTTCAATTTTAATGTTTTCATTAAATTTAATATTTTTTTTGGTAAATCAATATTTCCATACAATTCAATACAAAGCTCATAAGAAATTGAGAACCACACAGTTTCTTTGGAATAAAAGAGCGAAATAACAGCTTTCCCAATCACTACTAAAACATTCACAAATTTCAAACAAAAGTTTAAACGGAACAATGGATTGGAAACGTCTATACTTTCATTGTCCCGAACCACACAACTCTTTCCACGGAGATTAATATTTCATAGTACCAAACCGGCATTTGTTCTTTGCAATTCTCCTAAATCCTGCAAAGATATTTCTCGTGGTTATTGCTACACAACTGTATATTAAAAGTGTAATTACAGTCAGTTTTAATTAAAATCATTGTGGTTAACGTAATGTATACTGGTAAATGAAATTGGAGTGTATATTTGTAATCTGAAAATTATTTGTTATCAACGTAACATAATCCTTCACTACATCATCTCATTATAGTAACTGACCCCTAAGTTCGAAATTTGTATCTAGGGTATCAAAAACTACGCACACACTCATTCACACACAGACAGAGACAAACATTTGTTCACACAAATATCCACTCCGCACGGGAATCGAGCCCGCAACCTTACCAATACAATACCAATTGTGCTAGGTATTATTTATAAGTGAACAGATCTCTTCAAATGATTTAGTCAACTTGCAGCGACAGGAGTTTATGGACTTTCAATCCTGATTCCAATTCAATCTTGAATCCAGTCTAGGAAATTAGTGAAGTGGGAATTCTTTGACATATGGGAAATATTTTAGTCAGTTGGGGAAAAACTGTTTTATCAACTGAGACGTGGGAAATTCTAATTATTTGCAAACACTAATGTCAAAGTCTGGTCCCATCATGATAATTTGAAACTAATTTATATCTTCGAAAATAAATAAAAATTATAGGCAAAACCTCGGGACGGTAGCTACCTCAATATAAACGCCAGTTGTAAGGGATTAATTAAATAATTTTGTTGTTACTAACCCTTTCAATGTTTTTCGGCTTATCTCCGGTATTTTTTTAATTACGTCAGCAGTTTAGGGTTAAATAAAATTGCTGATTTGGTAGATCGCAATGCTTCTTAAAAATATAGGAATGTAAGTACGTTAATTACAATATGACTTTTAGACGAAATTATAATAATATGACTTTCGACATATTGACTTTCGATATTTTGACTTTCAACATTTTGATTTTCGACATTTTTATTTATTTAGAGTCACATACATACATATGTAAATGTTAGCCTATGTTGTTTTATTAAATACTAGTGGCCCGCCCCGGCTTCGCACGGGTCCAAGTTTCCCGTTTGCTTTTTTGCATAAGAACCTTCTCCTGACAATAACAAACTCAGCAAGAAAATAATTATTAATTTATGGCGTGACAACGGGAAACGAGTTTCATTTTTATATATATTTATATAGATAAATACACCATTATTTTTATCCAGTATTTACAGTCTTTTCGTAAACACTTTGTGAATGTACAGTGCTTCTATATTTCTATTCTTCAGTATCTTCTTCAAGTTATACAAAACTTGGCATTGAGATAGGTGTGTTAGTTTCCTGAGAACATTTTTCTTCGCACAATATTCGGGGAAGTAAATAACTAGTCACATAAGTCTAACTCAATGTAGCACGTTCTAACACCGGATGTGTTTCTGCCACCTCAAAATTACGACTTGGGTGACATAATATATGTTTTCACATTATTCCTATTACGTAATACCTCATAGGATATATGAATAAATCTGGTTCAAAGTTATTCTAAGGGTTGGGACGCATTCATGTGCAAGTATCCGTGTGATTGGTTACCCGTGTTTCTTAAGTTTTAGGGCTGGTACACACTACTGCTGATAAAATAAATAAAAAAAAACATTTATTGCCACATTTATATGACACATATAAAATAAAATAAAAAATAAAAATATCTGTATTGCCAGAATCAAACAGAAACAATATAAAATAAATAAAATGAATCAGTTAATGGCAAAAGGATAAGTCTCTTTTGCTGTGAGATGCAACTGCACAGCGCTGTTTTTCAGACTACCCTATTTCATAGTATACACACAAACATATTCTTTTTAATTCGAGGATAACACTGATACAACTTTTTAAGTAACATAAAAATATAAAGAGGACACGGATAGGAACATAAAAAACATGTAGCAATGGAAGCCGTCTTCAGCTTTAGCTGTACTGAGACCGAGATCTCATACAGCGCTGGTTTTCAGACGGCCCCCGCTCTCTAAGATGTTAGGTAAGAGTGATGGCAGTTGACAAATTTTATTATTAAACGAAACGTCATTGTTTATAATTAATATCTTTTACGGGATATTTACACGTACCTATAAGTCGAAACCCTCGACTAGTTTCAGCCACGTCCGGTGGCCATCATCAGGAGGATGAGTGCGATACGCCCGCGCCGACGGCGTCTCGCTCTGCAGCTCAGTTGACAAATTATCTACTAAGATTAAAAAAAAAAATAAAGATAAAATTATCGATAATTTTTTGTTTCTGACTGGTTGTGAAACTTTTTATCACATCACTAAATAAAAAACCTGCCAAGTACGAGTCTGACTCGCGCACGAAGAGTTCAAGTTGCAAAAAAACCAACGACAAAAAACACGTTTGTTGCATGGAAGCCCCCCCTAGATATTTATTTTATTTGGTTTTTAGTATTTGTTGTTATAGCGGCAATAGAAATACATGTGAATTTCAACTGTCTAGCTAACACCGTTTTTGAGATACAGCCTGGTGACAAACGGATGGATGGACAGCGAAGTCTCAGAAATAGGGTCCCGTTTTTAGCGTACGGAACCCAATAAACTATGGGACCGATTAAGATGAACGTAGATAAGTATAAATGTTTTATTATTAAACGAAACGTACGTCATTGTTTAAGATTAGTTTCCCATAACAAGCCGTGCGTGTCCTTACACCTGCACACGCGAGGACCTTTACAAGGCCACTGATAGTGCTATATCGGTGGCCGAGTTCTGGTCCTCAACAATATGAGTCGACACGCAAAGAAGAAGTTTGATACGGTATATTTGTACGTACCGATAGTCGAATCCCGTCGCGTATCGGTACGTACAAATATCCCGTATCAAATTAATCTTAAGGTATAAATTTTCTTTATAACTAGAAATAGTAGTTATATCTTTTACTTGAAGTTCTATTTTACCGTTCCTTAAAATTCCGACAAGAGAAATGACGGGAATGGCGCTAATTTAGTCAAAATTCAATATAAATACTTTGATGGCCCTTATAGCCAGCAATAAAAATAAAAGGGATATATCAATCCTGAGACTTTCCCGAAATAAATAGCAGAAATAGAACCGATTTAGACAAAATTAGATTTGTACGAACTTCTTTAAGTACTTCTACTTTATTGATTTATTTTTTTATAGTGTATCACACAACCTTTTTGGATTTTTGAAAAATGGATTCAAAATTTTCACCACAGCCAGGACTTGAACCCGGAACCATACTGAACCGTAGCACCGCTCTTTTCAATTGAGCTACCGTGGCTTCAAGGCGACTGGTCGAAAATCATGAACGCTTGTTATTGTACTTCTAATTATTATATTTATGACTAGTAGCGCCCCGCGGTTTCCCCCACATAGTTCCCATTCCCGTGGGAATATGGGATAAAATATAGCCTATGCCACGCACTGATAAATTAGCTTTACATTAGTGAAATAATTTTTGAAATCGGTTCAGTAGTTTTGGAGCCTATTCGTTACAAACAATCAAATCTTCCCTTTTTATAATATTAGTGTAGATATATGACGAAATTACATAGATATAGTTTGAGATGGTCCTTATAACCAAGAATAGCTCAAAGGATACATTTTTCTTGAAGTTCTCATAAGAGAAATAGCGCAGCATTATAGAACGATAGTCTGAACAAGGCTTAACGTTGTCTACTTAGGCCCTTGTCCCCTTGTACGAAAATAAAGGTGAATTGGCATAGTTACTGTGAAAATGTAGGCGTGAAAATATTTTTTGTATTTTCTCCAGTGAAGTAGGTTCTGATAAATAATTTTCTTGACTTAGTATTTTCATCTGTTTCTTTGGCTAATGAATGAGTAAATAATGATTGTAGGTTAAAAAAGCGTGGTGATTACTTAATATTTGACACATTTTGCATAACATAATCATTCACTACATCATTTCATTATAGTAACTAACCCCTAAGTTCGATACTTGTATCTAAGGTATCAGAAACTAAGCACACACTCATTCACACACACCCAGACCGAGACAAACATTTGTGGTTCTCACCAATATTCACCCCGCACGGGAATCACACCCCCAACCTTAAGGAAGGCAGACCGGCACGGTGATCACTTATATCATCAGTGAGAGAAAGGATTTGATGCTTCTTCTTTGAGTCAAAGAGCAAACATTGCTTTAATATATACTTAAAGCTGAAGAGTTTGTTTGGTTGAACGCGCTAATCTCAGGAACTACTGGTCCAATTTGAAAAATTCTTTCGGCTTTAGATAGCCCATTTATCGAGGAAGGCTATATCTTTCCCTGTATCACCACGGGAACGGCAACTACATGGGTAAAACCGTGGGGCGCTGCTAGTATATCTATAAACTGACTCAGAGAATAAGCTATCGTTGCATAATTTACAGGTCTTAATCGCGTAAAACATAATTATTATTTACCTCGACGTTTTGACCGAGTTACAACGATCTTGGTCACGAGAAGACGCGATTAAAACCTGTAAATTATGGAACGATGAATTCAGATCGCGAAAGTTCAAAAAGTGTATTAGCAGAATAAGCTAGTTTAAAAATTCTGTTGATTTTAGTAAGTATAGTTTCAACAAAGAGGGTAAGATCGTAAACGACCCGTTTTCCCATGGATTTCCCCAATAACACGTCTCTATATTCTATTTTAAGTAAATACTTACAAAATAAAAAATCTACATGTATGTTTTTTCGTTGTTTCATACTTCGCTTAGTATTTATAAATAAATAAAATAAAATAAAAGTCATTTATTTCAGGCACAAAAACCCATAGTTAAATACGTACAATAATTATTTTTAACTTAAGACACTGTATAGAGGTGTAAAATAAAGTAGAAATTAAAATAAAATAAGATAAAAAATAACATAAAAAACATTTACGCAATACAAAATAGTGTTGAGTCATTTCTTGTTCTCGTTCATGTGAACAGAAATCCAATGCTTATACATAGGATTCCGTATGTCGTCAGAGACAGCCCTAAGTATCTTGTTGTCGGATCTGCGCAAGCGATGCCAAAATGATGCCACCCGCGATCTAATTACGGCATAAAAATCGGGTACCCCCGCCTCGGCGAACATACCAGACGCACTGCAGTACCTTGGCAACCTCATAAGAGCCCGGAATGCATTATTATACTGGACTCTTATGGTGTTCATTGCTTTTAGTGTAAACGTTAACCACAACTCACACGTATACATGCATAAGCAGTAAGCTTTGAAAAGAGTGGTTTTTACGTTTTTACTGCACTTAGCGAAGCGGCGAGCAAGCATGTTGCTCCTAACGGCAAGGGCCCTGCGTTCTCGTTCGATATCAGCGTCATCCTGCAGCTTATCCGTCAACAAATGCCCAAGATATTTGAACTGCTTAACTACACTGATTGGAGCACCATTCAAACGTACTTCAGGTATCCTGCCCGGGCCCCGTCCTGACGTGAAAGTCATCATTTCCGTTTTGGAGACATTGTATTTCAGCCCGTGTGCATTTGCATAATGCTCACAGATTGAAAGCAGTTTCGCTAACCCCTTGATCGAGGGACTGAGGAGCACCATGTCATCTGCATAACTTAAGTTGTTTACACACACGTTACCCAGATGACAACCGACCTTGGAGTCCCTCAACTCCTCGATCAAGCCATTCACGTACACATTGAACAGGTCCGGCGAGGTCACCCCCCCTTGGCGAACTCCACATTCTAGTCTATATTTACTAGAAGTTGTGTCACCCCATTTAACAATGTTTGTTTGGTTTCCGTACCAGAATTTCAACAAACTGACAACTGAACTAGACACTCTCGACGCTCGTAATTTGGCCCAGAGAATATTATAATTAACCAGGTCAAATGCGCGACTGAGGTCCAAAAAGCACGCATACACAGATGTATTCCGTATCGTGTAGTAATTTACAGTACTTTTCAGGCTAACAATAGCTGCGTCTGTTGATAGTCTAGGGCGGAAACCAAATTGCGCGTCATTAATTTTAATATTCTTAACCAGCTCCGGTTGAATAAGGCGCTCCAATATTTTACCAAAGATGGTACCCAGTGATATAGGGCGGTAGTTAGCTACTGCGCTGAGGTCACCCGTTTTGTTTTTGATTATGGGTACCACTAGCGTTTTCATTAAGTCCTCAGGCAGATAACTGTATTTAATACAGAGATTGAACAGGCAGCACAAGTGATCGTATACTTTACTACTAGCCCAGAGAATGTGCTCGATACTGAGCGCGTCATGCCCAGGATATTTACCATGTTTCATATTCATTATGACTTTATAAATATCCTTACGCGTAAATTCTATAACTGCATCATTGTGATACGGTTCAGCATCAAGCACACACTCCGCAGGAAGCGGTTTCAATTGGAACCTCTGTGCGAATAGCTCGGCTATCTCAGATGGCCGCTGCGCGCCCTCCACCGATACGGGTAGGCTTTGCTTATGATTTAACTTTTTAGTTGCATTCCAAAATTAAATATTTTTTTTGTTTTCTCTGTGTAAAGCTAATAAATTCATTTTAATAATATCCTCATTGTTTTGACACCATCTAACCTTATTTTTAAAGATAGCGCGACTGCTGTGCATGTTCTCAAATTCAGTCCCGCAGGTAGGGCCCCCGGCCGCCATCCAACACTTGAAATAAAACCTAGCTTTATCATTGTGATAGTTCCAACCGGTCACCTGTTTTTTTGATTTCTGCTCACATGAACGAGAACTCACAATAGCAGCACTTTGCAGCACATCAACAATATGCCTGTAATATTTGTCTATATAGTCATAGTAACCACTAAGATGAGTACAATTAAGTATGTCTTTACAATCACACATAATAAAATCAGAAAACGTAATATCCAAATTATTGAAACAAAATTCACTATATTCATTAATTTGACTAGAATTTCTCTCGCCCCACCGTATATATCTCAGTGAATCCGGTTTACAAGTAATGGTAGGACCGATTGCAACTCCCGATGATGTATTATAGGTTGCGATGTATAATGTTTTAGCTAAATTTTATTTTACTAACAGCGCCCCGTTTTACCTGCGTAGTTCCCGCTCCGCCAAGAATTCGAGAATAAAATTAAGCTAAAACCTTCCTCTTGAATCACTTTAACCGTATCAAAATCCGTTGCGTAGTTTTAAAGATCTAAGCATACATAGGGACTTAGGGACAGAAAGCGGCTTTGTATTATACTATGAAGTGATTACACTATTAAGCTATCACGTTTTGAACTCATTATGAACTCAGACTCCTCGAAGAGTCTTCTCGCGACCACGATCACGACACGGTCGAAACGCAGAAGTAAAACGACCTCGATGGCAGAGTGGTCACCATGCCGGACTGCCATCCATAAGGTTGCGGGTTCGATTCCCGTGCGGGGTGAATATTTGTGTGAACCACAAATGTTTGTCTCGGTCTGGGTGTGTGTGTGAATGAGTGTGTGCGTAGTTTCTGATACCCTAGATACAAGTTTCGAACTTAGTTGGGGGTCAGTTACTATAATAAGATGATGTAGTGAATGCTTATGTAGTGTAGTGAATGCTTAAAATTATTTTTTCATGTTAAGTTCCGTATTTAGTAGTTACAATAATGTAGTGATTAATATTTTATTACACCTTTATTCTATAGATATCTATAGATATTTTATTTCCATCCTTCATCTACCACAAAAATAGTTATAAATAAAATACGATTACCATCCCAAAACTCAGCTAGTTGAACAAAACTCATTGAACTATGAACAGGATGTGCGAAAACAAAACATAGATAATCTTATCCCGTGGAAATTGTATCCAATTCCCGGGGGAACAGATTGTTTTCGTGACGTCCTTTGTCTCCAGACTTTACAAAATTCCCTTAATACATTAATCCTGAACAAAAGTACGGGTAAACAAAGCAGGTATTGTTTGTTTGTTGCATATATTCGTGTTGAATTGTATTTTCGTCAGGTGACATTATTTTGATGATGTGTAATATATAACATAACATAACAATCATTCACTACATTATAGCAACTGACCCCTAACTAAGTTCGTAACTTGTATTTAATCTAGGGTGTCAGAAACTACGCACACACCCACACCGAGATAAACATTTGTGGTTTACACAAATATTTACGAATGTAATATGATTGTTTTTTTTTTATATAATATAAATTTTAACAAATCTATTGAACGAAACCTATGATGTAGACAATATAAGCGAATAGCTGTAACATACGGACTAATATCATATACAATACATCCCTAAAAGTAATAATTTTATTAAAGTAGGTAGTTCAAAAGATTTTTTGTAAGGATTGGACTGGGAGGCGAGTGAAACACACGAGAGTTAACATGTATCTGATTATATTCTGAATAAAACAAACCTACCTCTTACATGAATCATATCTTAACCTACATACCTCTCAATAGAAACTTAGTTCTTAATTTCTTACTTTAGCACATTCAAACAAACAATCTCTGCTTTTTACACGAATCATCTTTCTAAAAATATACATAATTTTATTTATCAACATATTTTTATCATCGAAAATTCTGAATTTCACCCACTATCCCGAATGTTCCAAAAAGCTTTCAACGGCATTCATTTACTTGAATACTCACCCTCACTACAAAAACCCATTATTATTTAAATAGCAAAACCCTTTCAAAGTGAAATATAACAAAAAACACCATTCATTCAAAACAAAAGATTAATTGACATCAATTTTTTTACCTTATCACGGTAGGCAGTCCCTAATAAAAATACGAAAGTTGATGAAATTTTACAAAATACGAAGGTACGGTGAAAAATCTAGGGAAATATTACTTGGTTCGTGTATGAACGTCGTTATTCATGGCGTACCACGCTTCCTTTTGAGAAATTTTGGCCAGGGACGTATTAAGATTTGAGGTAATTAAGTTAAAAGAACATAAAAGAGTTGAGATAGTTTATCTAATAAGGATATGCGCGCATTTAATTTTTTTGGTAATTATGACAAATGCTCACACAAAGCTAAATAAATGGGTTTAATTATTATTTTGTTACCATATATGCTTTTAATAAATAAATAAAAAAAACGTGTGGCACTCGGGGACTGCCGCGGTAAAGCAATTGCATAGCAATGTTATCAACTAATTGTTTTTTTTATTTTTGTATTGCAATCCTAACCTTAGAAATTTTGATGTCGTACTTGGGACTTCATACAATAAATACTTTGTCTACATTACTATAAAAACTTTTTGGAAAATTTACAAAAAAATAGCTATGCAATAGCTTAAAAAAATACCTCAAAATACATGAAAGTTAAAGAAAATAATTGCATATATTCGTACAAGCTCTGATGCAACGCGTGCGTTTTACAACGCAGAACCTGGTTAAGTTAAAATACAGAGAGAATTAGCACAGTATTTTTTGTAGAACCTGAGATATACGAAACGAGGCTAAAAAAGTTTTCCACCAATATATCTACTTAGGTGTACATAAGAAACAGACAGCAAAAAGAAATACTAAAAAAAGATGGCGCCGAAAAATGGCGGGCGAACCAAATGAAATAGTATATCGATGACACCTCTCTCTGTTATTTTCCTACATCACCCTTAATACGGCCCTTTGTACTTGTACGTTTAGACATTTATTACATCAAACGTCAATACATTTGCGTTATTGAAATATGTGGTGGAAAAACCCAACTATTTTTACATCTCTGCGCTGTGTGTACTAAATATTCATAGTGAAATATTGACTACAGGTATAGAGGAAATGTATGTAATGGTGAACAGTAGCACGGGTGTGAACAATTATTAGACTAAGGGCCCATTTCACGACCATAAAGTAAAGTTACTCACCAAGTAAAGTTAGTTTTGTCTCTTTCGTATTTTATATTAAGTGACAAAGACAAAACATGTGAGTAGTACTCGGAACTTGATGATGGTGAAATAGGCCCTAAGTTTATCAAAATACAACAAACAACATTAAATCTCCTAAGAAGGTTATATAGTAGTAGTATCAGGAACGCGCACACTCTTTCATATCATAATAAACCGAACCAAACATTATTTTTATCTGTCACAATAATTAGTGCTTATAAAAATGACCAAAACCTTATGATTTTCAAATAAAAATGAGACTTTTGTTGATCATATTATAGTGTTGACTTTATCAATTATATACAGTGGTGGTCACATAATTAAGAACGATTTGAAATTCCATATATTTTTTGTCTAAATCATTTCTTGTGTAGTTATTTATTGCTTTTGGCAGTAACTATTTATGTTTTGAGATAGCTACGTGACTGGGGCAAATGGGATTAGGAATATAGAATTGAAAGGTCAACTATTTTTTTTACAAATTTCATTAGTTCTCTTTTGTAACGAATTTAATGTACCAATGAAGCTGGACAAATAATTAAGAACGATTTATTAAACTGTTCAAAAGTTATTTAATATAAAACTTAGATTCAATAAATGATATTATTGTGAAAGTAAAATATCAATTTATTGTATTTTAACTGAAATTACTAGTTGGCAACATGTTTACGACTTTTAAATTACTGATTTACCTATACCGGGCGGCGACGCATTGACTCAAACAATTTTTGACATTTTGTAAGAGAAACAGAGTTCCATTCTTTGGAGAAAACATCATTACAGCTCTCTTTAAATTGACATATTGTCCATTTAAAACTATTCTCTTGACTTCGAACCAATAATTCTCGATTGGGTTTAGCTCTAGGCTGTAAGCTGGCCAATTTTAGACAGAAATTAATTGCAATATGAGATATTCTTTAACGGTGCGCGCATTATGTTTTGGGTCATTGTCGTGCTGGAATGTTCAAATTGACCAAAACCCTACAAGAACGTCTTCAGCTTGAAGGAACATAGCTTTTCCATTAAATTCTTTGTCTTGGAATTGATTCATGTTTTCTTGTGTCAGCTTCACAGCTTCAACGCCGTATTGAAATTAGCATACAAAAATGTCATATTTCTCCATCATGTTTTAATGTCACTTTTGTGTATTTATGGTCGAGTGATTTATTCGGAAGATGTTGTTAACGTTGATTTTCACCAGAGAACACCCTAGTTTATATTAGTTTCATCAGAAAAATATCATTTTTCCTCTGTCTTAATATCCAGTTTTCACACCTTCTTGTAAGTGCCAGCCGGTATTGCCTATGGCATCGTCGCATGATGGGTACCTTCGTTTTTATTCTTCCGTGCAGCTTTCCTTTTACAAAATACCTTCGTATAGTACGTGCCGAGATTGTTGGAAGAGTTATTTCTCCCAAAATATTCGTTTCTTAGCACATTAGACCCTTTTAAATTATTTTCTCTTCCAAAACGAATGTTTTCGATCATCTCGACGTGATGACTTTCTAGGTACGCAACAAACACCAACCATTTGAAGTAATTCTGATATGTGGCAAAATGCTTCACGGCGTGAAAAAATAACGTTTTTGAGCATTGTAAAGTGTTAAATATCTTTTTGTTCGACCAAATTCTTCTCAGGAAGTTTTTTATTATCTACCTTGTAGATTTGTCAAAACTTTTATTTTTCTCCATATGAATTCATATGAAACAATTACTTTTAAGACCTTTACAGTACTAAATGAGATCTAAATAATACGAATAGTGACTTACAACCACAAAGCTATGGAGTGTTCTTTATGTAAACTTGAATAAAAAAGTTCACTATTCAGCGTTCTTAATTATATGACCGGCCAGTACGTAGTAATATTAGGTTTAGATCTAATGTATAAAGTTTATCTTTTTATTTATTAGCCAATCGTGTGTATCAACTGATGTATCGATACTATGGAAATGTTTGAAGGCATCAAAAGAAATAAAAATAAATACATGCAATTAGTTATTTTGAAAAAATCGTTACGTAAAATAATCGTTCTTAATTATATGACCACCACTGTATTTGTGGACAATTAGTCAGCCCCATTTATCATACCAATTTTATCTGCCAGTTTACGCTTCGCATTGAGCGATGAGGCGAACACCAGCCCTCTATAACTTTACCTATAATCCGTCTATGACGAATATGAACAGAGTGTTGTAACCATGCGTTGTAACTCAAGGTAACTCAATTTTAACTTGTCTTTTAACATTCACATAAAGAAAAAGCGTTCGAAATTTCTCTTTTACAGCTATTTTTCCTTTATATATTTAGCCAGGTACGTGTGCCTTGTAATGCAGTGGTCGACGTAGTACGACACTGTACATTACTTGGGCGAGTTTCTCGCCTAAGAAATGTACAGTGAACATACATTCCGACTGTACTTATGTAAACGAAAGAGATGCATGTATTAATAGTTACTCGCCGACGGTGTGAACAGGCGAGACCACTGAGAATTTTAGTCGGTTCAGTAGTATTTATGAAAGAGTTATACAAAACCTGTATCCTTATTCGTCCTGTTTCTAATATCCTATAGTCTCTTAAAAGCTGGCAATGATTATGCTGACTTTGTTCATGGGCGATGAAATTTACAAACCATCTGCCCATCAACTCATTTGCCCCTTATTTTTCATATAAGATCCGGGTGTGTGTGAATGAGTGTGTGCGTAGTTTCTGTTACCCTAGTCGGCGATTCTCAAAGTGTGCTCCGCGGAACAAGAATTTAGAAAAAAAAAAAAAAAAAACACCCCTCTCTGGTCGACCGTACTGACAAGGCGCGGGTAGCAGCAGCGTCTTTAGTTCCTAGCGTATGACATTTTATCATTCCGATTATACATAACTACCTACTTATTACCCGTAATTGTAATGTACTAAGATTACAATATGTATAACAAATAATTAAACACACACCAGCAAAATTAGAGGAACGTTAGTTCATTTGTGGCAATATCAGATTTTTTGTTATAATGTTGTTTTATTTTTATGATTATTTCAATATTTTATAAGTAAATGAATTTTTTTAATAATAAACTTGTTAATGGAAAAAAAATAAAATTTTAGGTAAGATGTACTTCTTATATGAATTTTACAAAACTAAAGTTTTTTTTTCTCCTCATGTCTGGTGATCTCGCTGGTCAGTCGATTTGGGTAATTTCCACTTCGTTTAAGTACTTACGTACCACTTTAGCAGAATCCGTTATCATGCATAAAACAAAACCGTCGCCTATAAATCGTGCAAAAGGCATTTCATGGGGTTCCAAGACATCGGTTATGTATCGCTGTGCGGTCAGGGATCCATTTTAATCTGACCTTAGTCTGACCTCTGGCTCTGACCTTAGTCTGAACTCTGGCTCTGACCTTAGTCTGACTTCTGGCTCTATCCTTAGACTGACCTCTGGCTCTGACCTAAGGCTGACCTCTGGCTCTGACCTTAATTGACCTCTGGCTCTGACCTTAGTCTGACCTCTGGCTCTGACCTTAGACTGACCTCTGGTTCTGACCTTAGTCCGACCTCTGGCTCTGACCTTAAACTGACCTCTGGCTCTGACCTTAGTCTGACCTCTGGCTCTGACCTTAGTCTGACCTCTGGCTCTGACCTTAGGCTGACCTCTGGCTCGGACCATAGACTGACCTCTGGCTCTGACCTTAGTCTGACCTCGGGCTCTGACCTTAGACTGACCTCTGGCTCTGACCTTAGTCCGACCTCTAGCTCTGACCTTAGACTGACCTCTGGTTCCGACCTTAGTCTGACCTTTGGCTCTGACCTTAGTCCGACCTCTGGCTCTGACCTTAGACTGACCTCTGGCTCTGACCTTAACTGACCTCTGGCTCTGTCCTTAGACTAACCTCTGGCTCTGACATTAGTCTGACCTCTGGCTCTGACCTTAGTCTGACCTCTGGCTCTGACCTTAAACTAACCTCTGGCTCTGACCTTAGATTGACCTCTGGCTCTGACCTTAGTCTGACCTCTGGCTCTGACCTTAGTCTGACCTCTGGCTCTGACCTTAGATTGATCTCTGGCTCTGACCTTAGTCTGACCTCTGGCTCCATCCACGTCACGCTCGAATGTCCCATTTTTGGCTTTAAGCGATTTGAATTGGAACAAGAAATTAATGTAGATATAAAATTAGAAAACATAAGCAAAATTTTAGAAAATAAGGAAATCAGGGAAAAAATTTTAGAATATTGTAAAATAGTGTGTAAGAAGATAATAAAAATAAATAAGTAATAAATACACACATCAAAAGTGTCTAGGGATCAAGCATTTTTATGCGGATTTCTTGAGATTGAGATGTGGCTTTGTAATAAATTTATGATTTTATAAATTTATATGGATCCTTTTTGGTGCATTTCATAATTTGAATCAGGAACTGTGAATCAAATTCGAGTAAAAGATGAAAATCAGCTGTCAATATTTTCCCTATAAAAACATACAACGCATTGAAGACATTATTAGTGCTACTGTTTCCCTACTACTGATTAAAACCAACGTTATTATGGAGCGGCGACGTCATTTAAGCAGGGAAGAAATGCTCAGAGCCGTGGGAATGATAGAAGCTGGTTCCCGGCAACGTACTGTGGCTTTAGCTCTGAATACAAGTCAGAGTGTTATCAGTCGACTTTGGACACGTTACCGAAGCACTGGTACCGTGGCTGAGCGCCATGGAGGACGGTATCGCTGCACCACACGGAGACAAGACCGATACATTCAAATCTTAACTCGAAGAGCTCCAACAATAACCGCCATGATGTTAGCCGTGCGGCTTCATCACTCTTCAGGGAACTTAATTAGCGACCAAACAGTCAGAAACCGCTTGCATGAAGTGAACCTTCATTCCCGAAGACCGCTACGGGTACCACCTATAGCAATGCACAATCGTAGGATTCGATATCAATGGGCTCTTGAACACAGAAATTGGGCAGAAGAACAATGGCGTTTCGTGTGCTTTTCTGATGAGTCTCGTTTTGGTATGAGACCGGATACAAGACGTATACGACACTGGAGAACCCCTGGACGCCAACAGCGATTAAAATCCTGCCAGGAAGTCCATCCTTATAGTGGTGGAACCATCATGGTATGGGCGGGTATTTGGATCGGCGGAAGAACTGAGTTGATTTGGATCAGAGGCAACCTCAACGCTCAAATTTATGCTGAGACGATTGTATCAGACGTCATCGTTCCTCTACAAGTGCAAATCGGTCCCTTATTTCAGTTAATGCATGATAATGCACGACCGCACACCGCAAGAGTTGTAAGACAGACTCTCGCCGCAGCTAACATCAATGTCCTGCCCTGGCCTGCTCAGTCGCCAGACTTGAACCCGATTGAGCATGCATGGGATATGCTACAGAGAAGAGCTCTGCCGAATATGGAGGGTATCCAGTCGCAAGAAGACCTTTTTTTGTTGTTGCAATGAACATGGGCGGCCATTCCACAGCGTGATTTGGATGAACTCATTTTGAGTATGCCAAACCGATGTTCTTGTGTTGTTAGTGTTCGCGGTAGAAACACGGATTATTAATTGTTTAAGTTACCCAATAAAATTTTAAAGAAAACTGTTATTTCAGTCTTTTTTTCGAACTTTAATGTTAGTGGTTCAAATGTCAAAAATCCCTTTATTAGGAAAATGGCAAATTTCTTTATTAATGCAAAGGTGACTTGGTTTATCGTTACTGTGACAAACGAAAACACTTTATTTGATGAATCCTTAAAGAAATTTTTAATTAATATCAATCAGGAGAAAAGTTATTGCAAAAATATATGTTGATCCCTAGACACTTTTGATGTGTGTAGGTTACTACCACATACTTAAATGTATATAGGTTAAGTGCCGACAACTATTGTTAAAAATAGAAACTGTAAATAAATAAACAAATGTGTGTGTAAAAACTCATTGTACCCGTAGAAATTAAGAAAAATAGATAATTAGGATAGATGGGAATCCCACCCATATAGACCTCTGGCTCTGACCGAAGTCTGACCTCTGGCTCCGACCTTAGACTGACATATGGTTCCGACCTTAGTCTGACCTCTGGTTCGGACCTTAACTGACCTCTGGCTCTGACCTTAGTCTGACCTCTGGTTCTGACCTTAGACTAACCTCTGGCTCTGACCTTAGTCTGACCTCTGGCTCTGACCTTAGACTGACCTCTGGCTCTGACCTTAGTCTGACCTCTGGCTCTGACCTTAGACTGAACTGTGGCTCTGACCTTAACTGACCTCTGGCTCTGACCTTAGACTAAACTGGGGCTCTGACCTTAACTGACCTCTGGCTCTGACCTTAGTCTGACCTGACTGACTGACCTGACTGACTGACCCGCCTGACTGACCCGACTGATTGACCTGACTGACCTGACTGACCTGACTGACCTGACTGACCTGGCTGACCTGACTGACCTGACTGACCTGACTGACCTGACTGACCTGACTGACCTGACTGACCTGACTGACCTGACTGACCTGACTGACCTGACTGACCTGACTGACCTGACTGACCTGACTGACCTGACTGACCTGACTGACCTGACTGACCTGACTGACCTGACTGACCTGACTGACCTGACTGACCTGACTGACCTGACTGACCTGACTGACCTGACTGACCTGACTGACCTGACTGACCTGACTGACCTGACTGACCTGACTGACCTGACTGACCTGACTGACCTGACTGACCTGACTGACCTGACTGACCTGACTGACCTGACTGACCTGACTGACCTGACTGACCTGACTGACCTGACTGACCTGACTGACCTGACTGACCTGACTGACCTGACTGACCTGACTGACCTGACTGACCTGACTGACCTGACTGACCTGACTGACCTGACTGACCTGACTGACCTGACTGACCTGACTGACCTGACTGACCTGACTGACCTGACTGACCTGACTGACCTGACTGACCTGACTGACCTGACTGACCTGACTGACCTGACTGACCTGACTGACCTGACTGACCTGACTGACCTGACTGACCTGACTGACCTGACTGACCTGACTGACCTGACTGACCTGACTGACCTGACTGACCTGACTGACCTGACTGACCTGACTGACCTGACTGACCTGACTGACCTGACTGACCTGACTGACCTGACTGACCTGACTGACCTGACTGACCTGACTGACCTGACTGACCTGACTGACCTGACTGACCTGACTGACCTGACTGACCTGACTGACCTGACTGACCTGACTGACCTGACTGACCTGACTGACCTGACTGACCTGACTGACCTGACTGACCTGACTGACCTGACTGACCTGACTGACCTGACTGACCTGACTGACCTGACTGACCTGACTGACCTGACTGACCTGACTGACCTGACTGACCTGACTGACCTGACTGACCTGACTGACCTGACTGACCTGACTGACCTGACTGACCTGACTGACCTGACTGACCTGACTGACCTGACTGACCTGACTGACCTGACTGACCTGACTGACCTGAACTTCCCCAACTTCCCCAACTTCCCCAACTGACCAACTTTGTGTCTGACCGATTCATTCGAAGGCCAACCTCAAGACTTGCAGTGTTCAGTTGTTGGAGCATTCCTTGCAGTTCATGTGCTGTTTTGTGTCAATTAGTCAGGCGTTTTCTTCCGACGACGACACGCCGTAAAATATCAATTTTATTTTTTTCCATTAAAGCGCTGGCGGGATGATCTTACCACCTTCGACAGTAGCTGGTGGGACACTGCGAAGGATAGGGATGGTTGGAAATGTTTGGGGGAGACCTTTGCCCAGCAGTGGGACACTATAGGTTGACAAAAAACAAGTTTATTATTAAAAAAAATCATACGTAGAATATTCAAATACTCAATCATAGAAATAAAACAACAAAAATCCGAAAATTTTCACAAATGAACTAACGTTCCTTTTTGGTTTGATGGAACCCTATTTGAAGTATATCGCTTTCCAAAAGGGTTCCGTTACCAAAAAAAATTGAGAACCACTGCCTAGATACAAGTTTCGAACTTAGTTAGGGGTCAGTTACTATAAGTGAATGATTATATTATGTAGGAGTAAATGTTTTATTTCGAATCCAATATAAGAAGTGTATGTAAAAATGTTTTACTTTAAGCCCCCAATATCACAAACATGTAGCCAATAGACTTTTACTGATTAAGCCAATTACTCTTGAATTCTGTTCCTGTTCGAAAGCTGCACATTGTTCCTTAATTTGATTAATTAGACAACTCATTCACGAAAATCTCAATAGAATATCCTGTTACAAGACAAATTAAACGAATAAATGAAATTGCAATGTCCAATAAATCGCGTAAAGGTGGCCATTGAATAGTCAGTTTAACTGATCAGTTGAACTGACGTCCATCAAGAATGGTCGTCAATCACATTCCAGATTCCAGTAGGGAAATCTTAACATAACATAATCATTCACTCCATCATCTCATTATAGTAACTGACCCCTAAGTTCAAAACTAGTATCTAGGGTATCAGAAACTACACACACACACATTCAGACCGAGACAAACATTTGTGGTTCACACAAATATTCACTCCGCACGGGAATCGAACACGCAACCTTGCGGATGGCAGTCCGGCATGGTGACTACTCTGCTAGCAAGGTCGTCAAATAAAACTTTTGGAGTGACGCACAGTTTAATGTCTGGACTGATCAGTTCGACTGACTCATCAATGGCTACCCTAAATTACTTACGATGGCCATATTTCTGTTCTAATTTATCGTTTCTTTACGGCCGTCCCCTTAGTATGAGTTAATATCGTTTAATATATTTAATGATGGGGAAAAGTACTAATATAAAATGTTTTGTTGCAATAAAAGTTTATTTATGTGATCTAAGTGAAGATATGATTATTATGTGACAATAGAAAATGGTTGGGAAAACAATTTGGATGGCTTTTCGGCCTTTAGAACAGAGTAATACTTCACTCGATCTCGTAATAGGAACATTAGACTTTTTATGTTGTAGGACAAGAATAAGGTATTAAGAACCTCGTACTACGTTTTTGTTTACCGTAAGTAGGTAAGTGTGATATAAAATATACTAAAGGTCATTAGAAATTGTAACGGATTTTTGTTCTTGCAGAAATTCGATTGCTGCTTAATGATAACAGTTTTTTGGATTTCAAAAACGGCAAGCTCGGATAGTAGTGTGTTAACGGCATTGATTTGACTGAAAAAAAAAGCATTAAGACTTCCTTGAAAAATGACAAATAGCAAACTAGCAAGCAATTACTTATAATCATTTGTAAATCCAAAAGTCTGAATAGCATGGTTCCTGGTTCAAGTCCTGGCTGAGGCGAAAATTTTGAATGCATGTTTCGCCCGCGTAGTTCCCGTTCCCGTAGGAATATAGGGATAAAATTATACTAAAAACCTTTTCACTGAATCACTCTATCTATTCAAAAAACCGCATCAAAATCCTTTGCGTAGTTTTAAAGTTTTAAGCATACTTAGGGACATAGGGACAGAGAAGGCGACTTTGTTTTATACTATGTAGTGAAGAAACCAAAACTTCGTTCCAAATCGATAAGAGATTGAGTTAGATACGTAAATAAATTGCCGAAACTCCAATCCATCACATTCCTACCTCATAAATACAAACTCGAAAAGAAAAAACTGATAAATTCCAATCACAACAAATTATTTGCAAGATGTAAATCATAAGAAAACTTGAAGAAACACGCAGAAGTAAGAATATTCGTATTTTCCATTTATTTCGGTTGTTCGAAAGTTTTTACTTCGCCTATAATATCTGGAATTCTCAATTCTCCGGATAAAGTTTTAATCCATCGTTTAGTAGAGTTTGTTTCGGAGGATTGGGGCCAGTTTATAGATAATCCATCCCCTATAATGATACTTATTAATCTTATTTCAAAGTTTTGCTGTGCTATGATAACTTTGGGTTAAGAAAGTTATTATTTAGAAAGTCATCTTCATTATTTATACAGCAAACCAAAGAGGTGACTTGGTGACTCTATAACTAAAAAGTAACTGTGCGTTAACAGATCAGTGAGTCGGTAACGGTTGCCATTTATATAAACAAACTAGATGTGCCCCGCGGTTTCACCCGCATAGTACCCGTTCCCGTGTTCCCGGCAATTATTCGAATTTTTCTCACCTTTTAAACCTTCCCTAGACCTCCACGAACATTTCAAGACCAAGATAAGATAAGATAAATCCGTTCAGCCGTTCTTGAGTTTTAGCGGGACTAACCAACAGTAATTGATTTTTATAATATAGATATAGATACAGGGGTAAATAAAAGAAAACTCCGCATTCAACTGTATACTTTCACATTAAAACTCCCGCAAAGTTTTCAGCCTCAGACAGTTTTCCTTCAGACTTATTTAAAACTGCGTTTCCAGTCAATCAACGTCTAACATTCATTAAATAAACTATAAACTTAACTGGTTAGATAGGTTTATCTAGGCCGAAGCTTTTCAGTCGGAACTTTCCAAGTGTTCCAACTTTATTGATCTAAAAAACTAATCTTAAACAACTATAAAAAGTGCTATCATGCCCTGCGGTTTTACCCCCGTAGTTCCCGTTCCCGTGGGAATGCAGGAATAAAATATAGCCTATAGCCTTCCTCGATAAATGGGCTATCTAACAACGAAACATTTTTTCAAATCGGACCAGCAGTTCCTGATATTATTCGCGTTCAATCAAACAAACAAACTCTTCAGCTTCACTACATAGTATAAAACAAAGTCGCTTTCTCTGTCCCTATGTATGCTTAGATCTTTAAAACTACGCAACCATATTCCTACGGGAACGGGAACTACGCGGGTAAAACCGTGGGGCGCCGCTAATTACTTTTATATTAGTATTAGTATAACATAACATTCACTACATCATCTCAGTATAGTAACTGACCCCTAACTAAATTTGAAACTTGTATCTAGGGTATCAGATACGCACACACTCATTCACACACACACACCTAGACCGAGACAAACATTTGTGGTTCACACAAATATTCACCCCGCACGGGCATCGATCCCGCAGTCTTACGGATGGCAGTCCAGCATGGTGACCACTCTGCCATCGAGGTCGTCAAATAGATGTTGTATCACAACAAACCCCAATTAATGTTGCTCTACATCGACCTAATGACCTGGCACGAAATAAATAGCTTGTTTCAACGCAAATAAAGGAAATAGACCGACACAGAACTAAGCCGCGAACCTACCGCCACCCACGCTACGCCCACGGTCCACGGCCACGCAGCTCAGCTACGTTAAGCTATAGCCGAGTCAGTCACGAATGTATCAATGACGTCATTTTCGTGCGTAGCGTGTGCGTGTACTTCGGTGGGTTACCTCATACATTTTCATAGAAAGTGAAGCTGAGTACACGTGCGTAACGTGTGCGTGTACTTCGGTGGGTTTGAGCCTTTATTGTATTTATACACTGCGATGCGAATTCGATCGTCGCCTCGCAGGAAAACAAGGTACTAAACTTACTGGCTTTTATTTACGAAGATTTATTACGTATAATGTGATTTTTATATGTACTTATTGGATTTTTGTATTAGTTTTATTTTGCAATGTTTGTGTACACCATTCGTTTTAGTGATATCGATATTCTATGAGATTATGATACTACCCAGTCAGCCCATTTTCGAACTGAGATTATCACAGTTTTGCTACTAAAACAACTTATATTTCTAATGTAATTTCCTATGTGGCTCGTGATTTTATTCGCGTTAAATACTTCTCCTCTGCTATGGGTCATAAACAGTTACATAGGATATCAACTGATCGATAAATTAGCTTCGGTTATCATATAATAATTAGCTAAACTAACTAATTAGCTCGAATCGGAATAATGTTTTAGTGTTATAATAGGTAAGTAATTATATTCTTGAAATTAGTGCGCTCAAACAAACAAACTCTTATGCTTTATAGTATAGAATTTTGTTAAAAATAATTCGAATTCATTCAGCATACAAACAAAGTTAAATCTTTTTATTTAAATGTCTCTTCTTTGAATACCTGCCATTTTCCAAATACACACATCAAAAGTGTCTAGGGATCAAGCATTTTTATGCGGATTTCTTGAGATTGAGATGTGGCTTTGTAATAAATTTATGATTTTATAAATTTATATGGATCCTTTTTGGTGCATTTCATAATTTGAATCAGGAACTGTGAATCAAATTCAAGTAAAAGATGAAAATCAGCTGTCAATATTTTCCCTATAAAAACATACAACGCATTGAAGACATTATTAGTGCTACTGTTTCCCTACTACTGATTAAAACCAACGTTATTATGGAGCGGCGACGTCATTTAAGCAGGGAAGAAATGCTCAGAGCCGTGGGAATGATAGAAGCTGGTTCCCGGCAACGTACTGTGGCTTTAGCTCTGAATACAAGTCAGAGTGTTATCAGTCGACTTTGGACACGTTACCGAAGCACTGGTACCGTGGCTGAGCGCCATGGAGGACGGTATCGCTGCACCACACGGAGACAAGACCGATACATTCAAATCTTAACTCGAAGAGCTCCAACAATAACCGCCATGATGTTAGCCGTGCGGCTTCATCACTCTTCAGGGAACTTAATTAGCGACCAAACAGTCAGAAACCGCTTGCATGAAGTGAACCTTCATTCCCGAAGACCGCTACGGGTACCACCTATAGCAATGCACAATCGTAGGATTCGATATCAATGGGCTCTTGAACACAGAAATTGGGCAGAAGAACAATGGCGTTTCGTGTGCTTTTCTGATGAGTCTCGTTTTGGTATGAGACCGGATACAAGACGTATACGACACTGGAGAACCCCTGGACGCCAACAGCGATTAAAATCCTGCCAGGAAGTCCATCCTTATAGTGGTGGAACCATCATGGTATGGGCGGGTATTTGGATCGGCGGAAGAACTGAGTTGATTTGGATCAGAGGCAACCTCAACGCTCAAATTTATGCTGAGACGATTGTATCAGACGTCATCGTTCCTCTACAAGTGCAAATCGGTCCCTTATTTCAGTTAATGCATGATAATGCACGACCGCACACCGCAAGAGTTGTAAGACAGACTCTCGCCGCAGCTAACATCAATGTCCTGCCCTGGCCTGCTCAGTCGCCAGACTTGAACCCGATTGAGCATGCATGGGATATGCTACAGAGAAGAGCTCTGCCGAATATGGAGGGTATCCAGTCGCAAGAAGACCTTTTTTTGTTGTTGCAACGAACATGGGCGGCCATTCCACAGCGTGATTTGGATGAACTCATTTTGAGTATGCCAAACCGATGTTCTTGTGTTGTTAGTGTTCGCGGTAGAAACACGGATTATTAATTGTTTAAGTTACCCAATAAAATTTTAAAGAAAACTGTTATTTCAGTCTTTTTTTCGAACTTTAATGTTAGTGGTTCAAATGTCAAAAATCCCTTTATTAGGAAAATGGCAAATTTCTTTATTAATGCAAAGGTGACTTGGTTTATCGTTACTGTGACAAACGAAAACACTTTATTTGATGAATCCTTAAAGAAAATTTTAATTAATATCAATCAGGAGAAAAGTTATTGCAAAAATATATGTTGATCCCTAGACACTTTTGATGTGTGTATTATGTCACATTAAAATGTGAGTTGAATACAAATTTGATACGATTCACAGCTTTATAATGGCCTCATAAAAATACAAACAGTACGTTTTCATAAATATATTAAACTATAATATATTTATAAAACATTATAGACATTCGTTTGTTAATCATGGATCTCAAAAGTAGGTTTAAAATTTTTAAACATGATTTACATCTCAAGGTTGCAGGTTCGATTCCCGTGCGGGGTGAATATTTGTGTGAACCACAAATGTTTGTCTCGGTCTGGGTGTGTGTGTGTGAATGAGTGTGTGCGTAGTTTCTGATACCCTAGATACAAGTTTTGAACTTAGTTAGGGGTCAGTTTCTATAAATGAGATGATTTATTTAATGATTAAGATTATGAATGCATAAAGTCAAAAAACACAACTGGTATACAAATAAATGTCAACACTTAATGTACCATGAGAAAAAATAGTCTAAAAATAGATGCAGTAAATTCAAAACATCAGAATACTATAAAAACCAATAAAAGAAATATCCATTACAGATATTACATTATTTTTGTTACAGCAACCGTTTCAAAATCCACTCCACATTTTCTCGTCTAAATAAATGAAAAAAGTCCGTTCGTTCCGTCTGTGGGTCTGTTTCTGAGTCATTATAATGATCACGGTAGACTGAGAACCGTTTCATATTGGTTTCATTCTATATTTACATCAATTTCTATATGTATTATGTTTGTTTTTAAAGTTGAGTTAGATAGTAAATAAAAAAATAATTTCTTAAATGTCTCAATATGATTGAATAATTTCCGCACACACATTACACATTGACGAACCAAGTTGTCTCGGCCTGGGTGTGTGTGTGAATGAGTGTGTGCGTAGTTTCTGATACCCTAGATACAAGTTTCGAACTTGCTTATGATTATGATTATAAGTGGCACAACGCTGCTCCTCAAAGTCAAAGTAAAAAATCATTTATTCAGTAAAAAAATCTCAAATACTTGTATGTGATCAAATGTTTATCTCGGTCTGTGAGTGAGGTGAATATGTGTGTGCGTAGTTTCTGATAGTAGAATCTAGGTTTCCCTAATTTAAACCTTATTCTCTAGCTAGTTTTAATAACTGCCCTAGCCCAGGGAAAAAACTTAGTTAGGGATCAGTTACTGTAAGTGGTTCAAGTCGCGTTAATTATTAATTACTAGCTGTGCCCCGCGGTTTTACCCGCGTAGTACCCGTTCCCGTGTTCCCGGCAATTATTCGCTTTTTTTTCTCATCTTTTAAACCTTTTCTAGACCTCCACGAACATTTCAAGACCAAGATAAGATAAATCCGTTCAGCCGTTCTCGAGTTTTAGCGAGACTAACGAGCAGCAATTGATTTTTATATATATAGATGACAGCACCTATTGGTCCTAGCTTGATATTATAATCCTTTTCACATAAAATCAGTTTCTAAGATTGGCCGTTTAACGAAACAAATTCTCCAGCATAATACTCGTAATATTAGTATTGAGATACATAATAACAATGCAAGTTAACAGCTTGTTAAATCAACAGAGCCGTATCAAGTCCATATTGACAATTAAACACGTGTCAAAACAATCGTTTGACATTTCAAATTGAATGTTTTGACGTTTGACTGACTGACGTGTATGTAAATATTGACGTACTGCTCTATATTTAAATTTTCGTTGTTTTAATGTCATTGGTTAAGAGGATTGATCTGCCGCGCGACAACTCAAATTTTCACTCACACAGACGCGCACGCGTGTCCGCATGCACACTGTCTATGTGGTGACGGCGCGCTCGCTCTGAATACTCCGGCCGAATGGTTTTGATCCATTGGAAATTATAAATTGTGTAAAAGTTATTGACAAAAGTAAAAATACGAGTATATTTTTTTTACGATTCATAGTAGGTAGTATATGATTAGATATAATTTACGTAATACCTTTCGATTCGATATTCCATTATTCACAACAAGGAATAATGAATAAAACAAATACTTAGTTTTTTGTTTTTAAAATAAGACATGATTTTTTTTTGGTAAGTAACGAAACTTTTTAAAAACAAAGCAACATACGAGTAAAAAAAAGTCTATAACTTACTTGTGAATAATATATTTTTTGCCATAATGGTATTGATTTTTCATATATACTAATTGCAGTTTTAGTTTTTATTAAAATCGCCAGCAATTTTCGATATTCCTTTCCATATAGTTTCGAATATCGTCTACCACGCCTACTTGAAAAATGCATTCTCTGTATATGTACAACATATATTATCGGGACAACCTTTTAGCGCTAAAAGCAGGACTTTCTAAATTATTTCGTTTCCGTTTTTGTTAAAAAAAAACCGACTTCAAAAACTAAAAAGTATAAAATAACAAATATTTAATGTAATACCTCTTATGCGATGTAGCACATAAATAAAATAAAAATGCGACCAACCCAAGCGGGCAAACGTTCGTTAACGGTCGTCTCGAATTATAGTTTTGTAGTTTATTTTTCTAATAGTTTTATTTCTTTAAGGCTTGGCACCGACTTCACACTTATCAATAGGTAACATACACACAAAGGTATTAATTAGCATCGCATAAGAGGTGTATTAAATTAAATATTTGTTATTTTATACTTTTCAGTTTTTGAAGTCGGTTTTTTTTTACTTTTGAGTGTCACAACCTATCTGGTTGTAAAGTTCTCATCGATACAAATTAATCAAGCCCAAACACGAGGTAACTGCTGTTAGTCGTTGAAGAGTTCCCTCGACTATCTTCCAGGTGCATCATCAGATCGACTTCAAACCTTCATTTAATTATAATGCTTTAAGATAATTAACGAAAAACTTAACAAATGCACTAATCACCCTACGATTTTCTAAAGTTCCTCTCAATTTCTCTAGAATGCCATCATTAGATCCTGGTTTCCTTGACATGGGACCAAACGGCAAGTCCATTCTTTTGAATAAAAAAAGAATTTTAGTAATCGGTACAGAATTGACGGAGATATCGTTGAACATATTCATAAAAAAAAACATACCGGCCGAATTGAGAACCTCCTCCTTTTTGGAAGTCGGTTTAAAATAATGTTGTTTTATTGCTCATTATTTCTAAAACTTTATTTGTTATCATAAATGTTAATATTTTTTTTTAATAAATAATTCAAATTATAAAACAAAAAATATTATCGAGTATCAAAACATGTTGATGAGTTATCGCATAAAATTCGTACGCGCCGCAAAGGTCAAACGCTCGGTAGGAGCGATACGTCCTCTCTCTAAAAAGCCTCGCGGCAGACTGATTTGAATTGTTTCGTGCGTCCGATTTTATAGTAGTTTTATGATGATTTTAAAATATTTGTAGAAAAAAAGACAATTTGTTTTAGAGATTTTTTTTAGTATAATTGTTGTAGAAAATATTCTTTTATTATTTGAGGTAATTTTAATAACGTTTTGAGCATCATTTATCAACGTAAATTACGATTTTCTTGAGTGTGATTTTTACAAATTCTAACTTTATATTTTTTTCGATTTTAATAATAATTATAATAACAATTAAATTTTCCTATGAGTATTTCCTTAATAAGGATCTGGACTTTAAGTTTGTTTAATTTTTAGTGCTAAATTGGTCGAATTACTAGAATCCGAAGGCATGGAAGTTAATGCTAAAAGTGAAATTAAGAAAACATATGTTCAGTTTTTTTGATATATTTTTTAAGTTTTCTGTATATTATTGTTTTTCTCTGAGTATTTTTTAGATGACAATATTTCCTTTAATTATTACCTAAAAGCATGTTTATAAAATACGCTTTTCATATAATATGACTAGATCAAAAAGTACAAAAACCGTCAATTATCGAGTTTAGGGTCTTATACTCGTACATTTTAGTTAATTAAGTGCGAAATGAGGGTAGATCTCTAGATTAAAATCAACAAGTTCAAGAGGGTTCGTTCTAATGTTCGTACGATGCATTTTCATCGTGCGTTGAGTTTCAAACATACAGATTTCTTCAATGTTCTAAAGCTCGCAAGTCGTCGCATGAGCACGGTAAGGCGTCGTGCTAGTTGACAATTGATTGTACGATGGCACGATGCGTTTTCATCGAACGACGAAAATTACTATAAAACCCATCGTGTAATCGTGCGATGGAAATTAGAACACCCTGAAGATATAATGTATGAATTCATGGCACGATGTTAACATATGATGCCATCGTACGATCATTTGCCAATTAGGACGAACGCCTAAGATAATTTCGCCTATTTTCGTTGCACGATGAAAACGCATCATTCAAAAGTCCAACATTTGGTTGGTTCAGCCAAAAAATATCGTATAACTATCTGGGTTGTGAGTCTGATGGCAGTCGCTTCACGTAAAATACTGACATTCCGCCAAATCAAGTTCAACTGAAAAGCATAGTCAAAGTCCGCCATCCTTCTCGGACCTGTCGTTACTAGTCCGCGGTGCAGGTTGCTGGCGGGTGATAGCTGCGGCGTAACCACGTTGAGGCGTCGAAATGTCCTATATTTATAACAAACTAGCGGCCCGCCCCGGCTTCGCACGGGTGCAATTTTCCCGTTGATTTTCCAGATTTTTTTACATAAGATCCTTCTACAGAGTATTAGAAAACAACAAAGGAAAAAAATTGCCAAGTCGGTCTAGCCGTTCTCAAGTTATAGCGTCAGGAAGGAAAACCCGACTTATCTCTCTCTCTCTTAATATACAGGGTTATTGGTTAAGTCGACCTATTTCCGTCAAGGGCGTGTAGTTTACATTGTTTCCGACTGATTTCACCATGAAACACCCTACCCTAAACCTAACCGTTTAAGAGATATTTCAATTTATTAGTTTTTGTAAAAATCACCGGATCTTCGGCTATAAGCTTGGATATTTTCAAATGCGCATGTCTTATTATTACTATTACTTGATTTTTACGTTTACAATAAGGTGCTTTGTGACCCCAATAACCAATATTGTACCTAAAATAAATAAATAAGTAGTTGTAGACGATTAAAACGTAGATATTTTTAAGCACATCTGCCAAACAGGTGCCATATTTTTTTTCTAGATATCCTTGAAAGAAAAATAAACTTTCTGATTGTTATTATTTTTTAAAAGTTTTAATCGTCTACAACTACTTATTTATTTATTTTAGGTACAATATTGGTTATTGGGGTCACAAAGCACCTTATTATAAACGTAAAAATCAAGTAATAGTAATAATAAGACATGCGCATTTGAAAATATCCAAGCTTATAGCCGAAGATCCGGTGATTTTTATAAAAACAAATAAATTGAAATATCTCTTAAACGGTTAGGTTTAGGGTAGGGTGTTTCATGGTGAAGTCAGTCGGAAACAATGTAAACTACACGCCCTTGACGGGAATAGGTCGACTTAACCAATAACCCTGTATAATTCTCGTGTCACAGTTTTCGTTGCCATACTCCTCCGAAACGGCTTGACCGATTCTCATGAAATTTTGTGAGCATATTCAGTAGGTCTGAGAATCGGCCAACATCTATTTCTCATCCCGAAATTCCTACGGGAACGGGAACGGGAACTACGCGTGTGAAACCGTGGGGCGCAGCTAGTCTAATATATAAAATTCTCGTGTCACAGTTTTCGTTGCCATACTCCTCCGAAACGGCTTGACCGATTCTCATGAAATTTTGTGAGCATATTCAGTAGGTCTGAGAATCGGCCAACATCTAGTTTTCATCCCAAAATTCCCACGGGAACGGGATCGGGAACTACGCGTGTGAAACCGCGGGGCGCAGCTAGTTTTTATATAATAGTAGATTTTATTAAAGCAACCATAAAACAAGACAACGTTCGCTTCCCAAAAATTTCTTAAACAAATGTTCTCATAAATGTTTATACACGAAATTCCATCGCATTATAAATAACATTTAACGTAAATTAACGTGTGTAATCCTTGGAGATGAGAATGGTTCATTTTAAAGCACCCACGGGAGTTACGTAGGTTCGTTCAAGTGCTTACAAGTAGGGTACCGATCAAAATCGTCCTTCATTCCTAATTCGTTGTAATGTTTAACATGCCCTTCATGATTTTAGGGTTTTAATTTGTCTGCTGTTTAGGGTATGAAGGCTTCTTTATATGCTTTTGTTAATGTGTGTAATACATATATGTTTGTTTCAGCACGCACAGCAAACTAGTGCTGCCTTATTTGCGTTGCATTTTTAGTCCGGTTTAACAAAACCTGTAAGCATTTGACACCTTGTCAGTCAAATCTGTCACTTTGACAGTTTTCAAAATTGATTGTAAAACCTGGTTTAGTGCTAAACCAGACTAAAAATGCACGCAAATAAGGCCGGAGATGTCCAATTGTGAAAACTGCCCAAGTGCCCTCTTAAGAGTACAATGCCTGACGAGCAAAAAGTTTTTATATAAGTACCTACATTAGTAGTGAAGGTAGTACACCTATCAATAACGGTAGAAATAAATTTACTAAAACATTAGCGGAGAAGTATGCCAGGGAGATTTTGTTAGAGGGTAGTTAGAGCTCTATTAGATACCATGTTTTCTAGGTTGTGGAGGTTGATGGTAGTCGGTCCACGTAAAATACTGACAGTTATAATATGGTTAAAAAAACTAACAACTAACTTCAATTAGACATGCGACAAAGGTTTAGATAAAAGTAAAGTAATACTTATTTGTTATTTTTTTAAGGGATCGGGAACGAAAGCCGTGTGGCACAGCTTGTAGACCATAATTAATATTTCATTATAGAATTTCAACTGCGGTACAACACAAAATTTAATATTGACTGAATTTTGAATAAGTATTAAAACCATTAAATTCTATTGAAATCTTGAAATTGAATGCTGTGGTTTTCCGATATCCAACTCGTTTCCTTTACGGAGGGGATTACTAGCTGCATACCGCGGTTTTGTCCACGTAAATCCCTTAACAGATCCCGTGGGATCTTCTACTAGCTGTGGTCCGTGATCATTTTCATTTAATGATTTAATTTTTTTTTCTAAGTTGTACAGTTATTTTTGCAACTTAAAAACTAGTGTCCCACATAGAGTGAGGCAAGGCCCAAGCAACTGTTGATTAGGGCTGCAGAGACAGGAACCTCCTCACGATACATGCCGTGTCCAAAATCACTGCCTTCTGTATCTGCCCCTTGACCCAACCGTCGAGCGAAAGCCTCTTTAGATGTTGGTCGAGGCTTTTTGCTATCAACCGATTCGTACTAACGACTTTCGGTACAGTAATTATTTTATTTATTTCTGTTTTTGTACAAAATCTTTACAAACAAAATGGCTTCCGATCGCAACTTTTTAGCTTGTCAAAAATACTATGCGAAACATGTCTGAATTTTGTAATTTTTCGGCGGTTCCTCTCGCAAAAAGTTGAGTTTTATCCCAGTCTTTATGTTCCATTTTTCTACAAAACTTCGGTTTTCACTTTAGACGAATATCCCAAAAGTCTTTCTTTAGTGCTCACCTATTGTGTAAAAAGAATTCCTATGCAAATCGGACTTAACCCTTCGTAGATTGAGTTGTGTGGTAGTAGGTAGAGTAGTAATACGGTGTATGTCATTGCAGGTAGATAGAGCCTTCAAACCAAATAATGTTGTACTGCCTTCTGGCTTGTGAGAGTCTAGTGGCAGTTGGGTTTATATAAATAAACTAGCTGCGCCCCGCGGTTTCACACGCGTAGTTCCCGTTCCCGTTCCCGTGGGAATTTCGGGATGAAAAATAGATGTTGGCCGATTCTCAGACCTACTGAATATGCTCACAAAATTTCATCGGTCAAGCCGTTTCGGAGGAGTATGGCAACGAAAACTGTGACACGAGAATTTTATATATTAGATAGATGTTGCCTATATTAAAACAATATAGATTCTGCCAATTCAATGTACTTCCAATTACCATGGAACAAGGACAATTTCTAGTGGACTACGTAGGCATAATCTGAAGTACAGTCAGCAACAAAATTCGATTAAGACCTTTTTTTGTAAAGTAAAAACTTTTTAATAATTATTTCTCTATCACTTGTCTCTTATTCAAATTAATAATAAGTTACTAGCAGTTCAATGCGACTTGACACATAGTTATTCAAACTCGTGGATTTTACAAATACGCTAAAACAAAAAATAATTATCCAATCCTATTGACTTTATTAAGTTTAAAGTCTTAACCAAGAGAAAGTATGGATCATTTCATTATTTCATATACTTACCCAGATACTAAAAAAGTATGTAAGTATATTTCTCGTTTTAAATTGACAAAAAGGGTTTTAAAATAAAGAATTTGTTAATCGTTTTTGTTCCTAACCCTACCTAGTCCCAATAGAAATGTTTTATTTCATAATCGTAGAATGGTCGCGAACAAAATCCTCAAATCGATCGGACTTATCCGTTTCAGCAAAAAGTAGATTTCGAGTATTTGTCTCCGTTTGGGATCTAATATTGAGTAACTGGTAGGTTTTTTGATATTTTTCTTAGTATTTTGAAAGTGAGAGTCTTTGTTACAAGATAATTAAGTTAGGCAGTGTTCCCACCGCGGGCGAGTGAGCGATGAACTATCGGCGAGTTCTCGCCTAAGAAAATGACAGCGAATGTACATTCCGTGTAAACAAAAGAGATAAGCACATATTAATAGTTACTCGCTGGCGGTGTGAACAGGCTAGTAACTTTAAATAATATGTGCATCTCTTTTCTTTACACTGAATGTATGTTCACTGTCCTTTTCTTGGGCGAGAAAATCGCCGATAGTTCATCGCTCACTCGCCC
Organism: Timandra comae; assembly: GCA_958496195.1. NCBI lineage: Eukaryota > Metazoa > Arthropoda > Insecta > Lepidoptera > Geometridae > Timandra > Timandra comae. The sequence goes on from OY292376.1 coordinate 2,700,983, forward strand.
GCGGTGGGAACACTGCCTTACAAATCTAAATCATTTATCTTTAGTGGTAGATAACCCGTTAATAGTTGATGTATGTATAATAGGTAGTTGTTTAGCATGTTGTTGACAAAATAATCTGTTGACAAATAAACCATTGATCTTCAATTATATTTGATGAAAGTCTGGTTCTAATAATCATTCATTCACTACATCATCTCATTATAGTAACTGACCCCTAAGTTCGTAACTTGTATCTAGGGTATCAGAAACTACGCACACACTCATTCACACACACACCCAGACCGAGACAAAAATTTGTGGTCCACACACATATTCACCCCGCACGGGAATCGAACCCGCAACCTTATGGATGGCAGTCCGGTATGGTGACCACTCTGCCATCAAGGTCGTCAATATAAACTGTTGATTTGTGAAGCTTTTGACCTAAGTAATGGTGTTGATTTAATGAATGTTAACCCTCACTGGGTTCTAATCCTGAGTATAAAAATAATAGTTTTACGAGAAATAGTACCAAACATGAACAAAATTTTGGCGTTTACAAAATTAGTTTATGTTTTGTTGATATTAATAGGATATGGAGTTAAGTCACGAAGGTCATTAATATAATGTTTATTTTCATAATTACATAACTTCGCTGTATTTGTAACTAAAATGATGCAAAAAAATCAATATAAGTACTCTGAAAGTTTCAGGAGCTATTTAAGCTTCGATCTCGTATAGATATATAAAAAACCGGCCAAGTGTAAGTCGGGCTCGCGCAGGTTGTTGTTATAGCGGCAATAGAATACATCATATGTGAAAATTTCAACTGTCTAGCTATCACCATTCTATTCAGATACAGCCTGGGCCCTGATTCTCTAAACTGTTAAGATGTGATAATGCTACTCAAATGTATTTTAATATCGACATTATGACCGTTTTTTTGGCATTTGTTGTCATTTTGGTATTCTCTTAGTGACAACTATTCCGCTGACTCAATAGCTCCATAAAACTTAGATGGTTGTCATGGAAACAGTAGTCTGACATTTATTTGACAAAAAAAAAAAAATTGTATATGCAACAAAGACCACTGAGACACCATAGCCATATGAATAAATTTTAGCAGAATACCAAACTGACAGTCTCGTTATGGTGCCTCAATATCAACATATTGTCTGATCAATAATGTCAAATTGCAGACTTAGGCCCCTGGTGAAAGACGTACGGACAGACGGAAGGACAGTGAAGTCTCAGTAATAGGGTCCCGTTTTTACCCTAAAACCAATACTTTATTATAGTCATCTTCTTCGCAATATACACAAAAATAAACACAAACATATTTTATACATTCTAAAACTATAGATATCATATACAAGTTTACTTTCGTTTGTTATTTAAAGTTTGAACCAAAATCCTAATATCGTTCTGCGGTTGAACAAGTTTGAATTTCCATCCAAATATTTGCGTTAACGTGTCTGCTGTATTCAATTTTTGTCACGAACCGAGCGTAGGTGAAACGGAACTTCAAACAATGATATTTTAGTTATTTTTATTTTTTGACTATGGCTAAGCAAAAAAGGAAGAGTATTTATTGATGACCTCGATGGCAGAGTGTTCACCATGCCGGACTGCTATCCGTAAGGTTGCGGGTTCGATTCCCGTGCGGGGTGAATATTTGTGTGAACCACAAATGTTTGACTCGGTCTGGGTGTGTGTGTATAAGTGTGTTCGTAGTTTCTGATACCCTAGATACAAGTTTCGAACTTAGGGGTCAGTTACTGTAATGAGATGATGTAGTGAATGCTTAGGTTATGTATGTGAGTATGTTTTGATAATAATTTTGTTGAAAATCGACCTGTAACCAACCATTGCAAGACAAAGACTTGATAATAGTAGTATGAAAAATGTATTGTCACGTATTGTGAAACTGAATTTCAAACAGTGTTATTGAGGTATGTATGCGAGAATGTTTTGATAATCATTTTAATCACCAATAAGTATAATCACCACGCTTACGTAATGCGTGTTGGTGATCTCAAACTCGAGCTAAATGGTAAACATGACAATGACAATAATAAAATGACATGATAACTCTATCAGTAGGTAAGTTCAAAACTGTGAAGGAAAACATCGTGAGGAAACCTGCACACACCTGGGAAAAAATTGTAAGGTTGTGTGTGAAGTCGACCAACCCGCACTTGGCCAGCGTGGTTGACTAAGGCCTAATTATCCTAATTCAGGGTAGGCTCGAGCCCGGTGGGGACAGTATATGAGTTGATGATGAAGTTAAAAACTAAAGTAAAAAATTCCAACCTACTTATATATTTTCAAAAATCCTCATAAAATAACAATCATAATCAATTAACTGCCCAATATCTGTTGGATTTCATTCAAATTCTTCCCCTTAGTCTCCGGAACAAACTTGTAAGTGAAAAAGAACGCCACAATACAGGAGAGTGAGAAAATCCAAAAAGTGATATCTCCTCCTAGAGTGTTGACCATGGAAGCAAAGCCAGTAGCTACACCGAAGCCGATGAGCCAAGCTGTGGTCATGGATACAGCTGACCCTGTACTTCTTGCGTTGCCTTTGAACATTTCTCCAACTAACGCGGAAGGCATTGTGCCGAAACCTGGGAAAATATAACATGATCAAGTACTTATATAAATATCCCGACATATCGTGCATTGTCATCTAGTCCTAAGCTATGAAAAGCCAGATTTGACGGAATGTCAGTATTTTACGTGAAGCGACTGCCATCAGATCTTCACAACCCAGAGGGCTATACGACATTTTTGGTTAAACTGAATGTTAGACTTTTGAGGGCTCTAACTACCCGTAACGACTGAACATTTTTTTGCAACAGATAAACATACTCAAGCATATATTTTTGTAAATGAATAGATAGAAAATACCCAGACCAAGACAAACATTCATGTTCATCGTAGGAATCGAACCCGCAACCTTAGTATACTCGTAGTAGGCAGTGCAAACTAAACCACTCGGTCGTCGAACTAAATAACTAAATATTGATTGAAGATCAATCGCTATAGAAATATTGAAAATCGCATTTCGGAAAGTCTAAGATTTCTATGTGTTAATATACTGACATTATTAAAATTAATGATACAAAAACACTTACCAATTTCATATGAGAAGAAGTACATGATAAGTGCCATTAAAGGTAACCAACCCACGTTTACAATAACAGGATTATTGACCCGGGATAAGTAGAAATATGTGCCGAGAGTCATCTGAAATATTCAATTATCTATATTAAAATTTTGTATTGTACTTTTAAGTGGGTAGATTTTCTCGGTAAAATCTCTCCAGTTTGTTTTTTTTTGTGAGTGTTCAGCTTGTGCTTGCAATAGGGATCTAAAAGAAAAAAAAATCGATTATCATTTTGCTATCATATTTTTTTTTTCTAACAGAAATTTTTGCTAGTAGCATAGAATGCCATAGCATATTTTTTGTTGCCTAAATATAAAAAAACTTAAGCATTTGATAACCTCTCTATTTAATTGTTCCTTTCATATTATACGAATTAAAATGTTTTTAACAGTAATAAACTTGATGTTATTTTATTAAGTGCAATTTTATCTCTTAACTCACCAGACTTAGAGCACAGAATGCCGTGGACGTGAGCAGTAATATTCTTCTGCCAGCTCTCTCCACGACTGTTGGTGCTATCATGCTTGATATCAATCTGGTCACACCTACTATTATAGTGGCTATGTCGGGTCTGGGAAAGAAAACGTATAAAGTTTACATAAAGATCTGTTTAATTAGTTTTCTTGTTAGAAAAACCTTTCTGCATATCCCCATCTATGGTAGAATTCCAATAACAAACATGACTCCGAAATCAAATTCAAGTCTCTCATTCTAAGTCAATCATTCTAAGTTTGTGAATTCAGATACCAATAAAACACTGAGGTTAATAAACATAAAATGTATACTATGGACTTTTATTTGCTATCTCTTATATGAATGCATCTGGTAATATTCCAAGCTTGCAGCAAAAATGATGATGATGATGATGAGGATGATGTAGTACAAATAAATAAGTAATACAATTTTAAAACTTACTCAATAGAAGACCCGGCTAATTGAAAAATAGTTGTAGCAAAGAAAAGAACAGCAGCTACACCGCTAGTCTGCTGCAATGTGCATAAACTGAGGGTTATGAACAACGACTTTCTGTTCGCTTTCACTGTGAATATCTTGATCCAGGCTTTCCAGCTGTGACCATCTGTGGGCTTTGTACCTTTCACTGATTCAAATACGTTTTCTAAATCGTCTAATCTGCCAAGACGACGAAGAGTTTCTTTTGCTTCTTTTTGTCTGCCTAAAACATGAATAAGTATGAATAGAATAGAAATGTTTATTACTATCGTATTATACGATACTTATCTATTTTTAATTTTATAGAGCGTAGCAGAATGTTGGCTTGTCAGACTTAATTAAAAGGCAATGATTTTTATTTTACTGATGATGCTAGTTAAGAAAGAACCAGCGTAATCATTAAGAGTCATGATTAAAACATAGCAAACATTGGTCTCGATCCAGAAACTGAACCTGTAACCTGTAGTTTGGCAAACAGTTTTATTAAACAGCCTGAAAATTAAATCTATATACACCCCTATTTTGAAATGATGATACTTATTAAAATCAGAATATCTGTAGCAGTAACTGAATCCATATATCCAATAAAAATATCAAAAATGATAGTCGATTACTTATCTTTAAAAAATACTAAATAAATGCCGTATTACCAGACGGCACACTAGCTATCAAGTATTCTGTGACGGCTCGGGTCGATGACCGCGCTCAGCTGTGTATCGCAGCGTTCGCCTGTTGTTCGGTGTAGAAAACAGTAAAATTCGGCGGGATTTTGAAAAACTTTGACTTATCATAACTTTTTAAATAAAAGCAAAAGAAAAAACTAACTTCACTATTATATTTTCACCCGTCGTTTACATTAGCTGTGTGATTAGGTATCTCGAATTCAAAATAGGGGTGTATAAAAATTAAACCCGTTTTCCTTGGTCACGGCATCACGCGTGAATGGCTGGACCGATTTCACTAATTCTTTTTTTGTTGTATTTGTAATTATTAGGAGAAGGTTCTTATGTAAAAAAATAACTGGAATATCAACGGGAAAATTGGACCCGTGCGAAGCCGGGGTGGGCCGCTATTTTAGATAAAATACATACCTTTAATAGCATAATAAACAGGCGATTCAGGAATAAATGTTATCCCAATCAAGTGAACGATATTAACTATAAGGACTATGTATCCCGTAGCTCTGTATGACACGTAAGGTCCGATGGTGTAAGCTGCAAGAGTTCCGAAGATACCAACTATAGACGTCGAAGTTAGGAGTATGCCTCTAATATTGGTTGACCTGAAGAGAAAATTTAAGGTTATTTTATTAGATTTTATCCAACAACGCAAAAAGGATTGGCCGTAAATGTGGTCATTGACAGTTTGACTGATCAGTCCAAACATATAACTGGTGTCACTTCAAAAGTTTTAGGACAACTAGATTTCCCCACTAGAATCTGGAATCGCTCCTGTGATTGACGACCATTTTTGGATGAACACCAGTTCAACTGACTTGCCAATGGCCACGTAGATTGGCGTGCATTAGGCCATACTTGGTCTTTGACGTTCAGTAGCATCTTTTTAGCAGTAATAAACGACAGTTTCACATACAGCGGATTTTTCCTAAGCAAATTAAAATCAGCTGTTTTTAAAAACTGAGACATTTTATAAATCAATGAATCGAATTAAAGATAACTCCGAAAAAAATACGACATTTTAATTTTTCTTCCCAACCTTTGGGCTTTCAGTTCAGCCAAATGGATTTCGTGGAATTAAAAAACATACTGCATTTTACATTGTTTATTTTCTACAGTTTCATGTGTGTTACACTGGCCTTTATCCTGGGGATAGAGTTTTAATCTACCACGCCAGCTCGGTGCTAATTGGTGTAAGGTTTCCATGTATTAAAAAACACAGAAGCTTTTTCTCACAAATACAAACATGGCAGAAATAGAATAACCAAAACATGTGCAGCTTTTCGTAACGCAGACTAGTCAATCCTTCCACCACGACTCAACGGCAAATAACTTGCCGTGCGCGTCCCTACACCTGCACACGCGAGGACCTTTACAAGGCCAATGACAGTGCCATATCGGTGGCCGAGTTCTGGTCCTCATAAATATGTTCAAAGAAAAAGCTTTTCGTAAGTCATTCAGTCAAAGTCAGTCCGTCAAGTCAGTCCGGACGATATTTTATTAACTTATTTGATAATAGCTAAGTGGCTATGCCTACTTTACTCACGTGGATTCCGATAAGTGGAAAACTAACGAGCAAATAACGCAGGATTGTTCACAATTATTGGAAATCCGGATAAATTAGATGCTCTATACAATGGCTTATTAAGTTCAACTTACGCAATTTCTCCAACATAAACCAAGTTACTGACAGTCACCATTCCCATACCGAGACCACTGATTATCCTTATGGCAAATATCATGCATATATTCGTAGTGGTTGATATCAAAATTAGAGATAGTAAATTGAGAGAACCTCCAAAAAACAAACATGGCTTTCTTCCTATTATGTTTGAAAGGTAACTTGGTATGTACGGACCTGAAAAAAAAAGATAATAGAGAAAATTATGAAAGATTTAACTTTAAATATAAAAACCTAATATTATGAAGGGATAATTCTACTGTACATACTTGGGAAATCAAAATATTATTGTCTCCAAATAAATGTAAACCAACCCATTTTTCCAATGTATGGAAAAATGGGTTTCTAGAAACTAGTCATAGGCGGTCATAACGCACACAATTTTAACGAGGAAGTCAAAATCTGCATTATACCAAAATTTCAGCAAATTTGACCAAAACCCATTTGTCCATACATGATGCAGGGTCCTTATCACTGCAGCTGGGAGTTGAACCCAGAACCCCACTGGACAGTGGTGATTTATGACTCATTTGATCTAGCAACGGTAAACAGACTCGTATTTTGAAATTTAATTAAAAAAAAGACATACCAATTATAGCCCCAACATAAAGTAGCGATCCAATACATGACGCTTGAAAGTCAGTGATGACATACGACAGAGGGGTCTGGTCAGGGTCCTGTAGCTTCGGGATTATCGGGGCTGACCACCCCACGCTGTACCCATCGATAAACTGGCCGATGTTTACTGGAATAAAAAATAATAACGATATAAAATAATATATTTGTAACATACTATCTTTTGCCCGCGACTTTGTCCGTGTGTAATAATGACTTCCGTCATACAAACTTTCATCCCCTTTTTTATGCCCTTGGGGGTAGAATTAATCAAAATCCTTTCTTAGCGGATGCCTACGTTATAACATCTATTATACGTTCCGATTCCGATCCGTCCAGTGGTTTAGGCTGTGCGTTGATAGATCACTATGTCGGCCAGTCACCTTTGAGTTATATGTTACTTGACTTGTACCTTTGAGTTATTTTGTTAGACTAGCAGCACCCCCCCGTTTCCTTTTAGTTCCTTTTCCCGTGGGAATGAAATATAGCCTATTTTTGAGAGATTTTTTTAAATTGGTCCAGTAGTTTCGGAGCTTATTCGTTACAAACAAACAAACAATCGATCAAATTTGCGTAAGCATGTATTTATAAATTTGATTAGTTTGGGAGTAGAATTAAAAAAAATTTGATAATCCACCATTTTAGATTCAGAATGACGTCACTTGGCTAACCATTCACGAAAGAATATTTTATTGCATAAATAAATATTTAACATTACTTAACATGTAAACTTAATACCTTATTTTAATTGCAATCTTTATTAAATAAGTATTTATTAATATTCAATAGATACCTATTAGAATTTAATTAAATGAATAAATAATAGTTTTGTTTAAAATAATATTATAATTTCGTTTTTAATGAACTGATAATGACTCAAGTACCTAGACTTTATAAAAATACTAGCGGTGCCTCGCGGTTTCACCCGCGTAGTTCCCGTTCCCGTAGGAATATGGGGATAAAATTATGCTAACAACCTTTCCACTGAATCACTCTATCTATTAAAAGAAACCGCATCAAAATCCGTTGCGTAGTTTCAAAGATCTAAGCATACAAAGGGACATAGGGACAGAGAAAGCGACATTGTTTTATACAATGTAGTGATTATTACGTATATAATTATCAGGTGTTTATTTCATATATATTTTTTAAAAACATAATGTATTTACTAGTTTTATATACTGTTATCTTAAAAGAGTCAGAGATTGACAACGCTCTTTTAAACTTATTGTACTTAACATAACATAACATAATCATTCACAACATCATCTCATTATAGTAATTGACCCCTAACTAAGCTCGGAGCTTGTATATAGGGTATCAGAAACTACGCACACACTCATTCCCACACACACACAGACCGAGACATTTGGGATTCACACAAATATTTACTCATCGAACCCGCAACCTTACGAATGGCAGTCCGGCATGGTGACCAGTCTGCCATCGAGGTCGTCAAAGATTTAGTTTAGTAATATTTTTTGGTAATATAATTTATTAAGAACTAGCTGTGCCCCGCGGTTTCACCCACGTTGTTCCCGAGCCCGTGGGAATTTCGGGATAAAAAGTATCCTATGTTCTTTCCCCGACCATACGCTATCCCTGTACCAAATTTCAAGTCAATCGGTTCAGTAGTTTAGCCGTGAAAAGGTAACAGACAGACAGACAGAGTTACTTTCGCATTTATAATATTAGTTAGGATTGATAGATTCTTTTGAGCCACTAAGTAAAAAAACATATATTTTAATTGTGAGTTTAAACATACTTTAATTTTACTCATTACTGTCAGTGCTCTGCGGTTTCACCCACATTCAAATGTATTGTCCCTAAAAACCTTCCTCTTGAACCACTCTATATCTAATGATGAAAACCACATTCAAATACGTTGCGTAGTTAAAAAGATTCAAGCGTAATACAGATGGACATGAGTGCGATTTCTTGTTTTGTTTTTACTTTCTAAAAAATTTAACAAATTTTGAATTTCCTTTCAAAAATAACATCGGAAGTGTAAAAATCGAAATTAATAGGTTAATTAAAAAATTAATAGGTTCTCAAATTATTATGATTAACGGGATATTTACCAGGTATATTATTTGTTTCCGATATTTCGACGCTGTTGCAAGCGCCATGATCACGGATGAAAACTCTGCAACAGCGTCGAAATATGGGAAACTCGAAATAAATAATATGTATGGTATATATCCCGTTAATCATTATAATTTGAGTGCTATATCCATGATAACTATAAAAAAGTTAGTAGTTTGTTTTGGAAAAACTACAATTAAAATAATAAATAGAAACTTACCACACGCTACGATCAGAAGTTGGGTCTTCAAATAGGAATTCATGTTGAGGAAAATAATTTGAAATTCATGAAATTAGTTTATTGCACTAAAACATTTTCATTTCTTCAGTTTATTCGTAGTTATGTTATAATTAAATAATTTAATTTAATATAAAATTTACAATTAATCTGAAAGTTTTAATAAATATTTTTTAAATTTTAATTAAAAATCCTGATCCAAAAACTATTTTATTAAACTTTAAAACGATTACCGTATAGACTAATAACAAAAAAATATACTTAAATTAAATATACCTACTAATAGTATTAAATTGTTGAATAATTATAACAAACTAAGTTATTAACTTATTCACAAGTCATGTAATATCTTCTATAGATAACTTTTAAATATGTATATATACGGTATCAAGTACTAGCAACCCGTCCTGGCTTTGTACGGGTTCGACAATATATATAATATATCGTAAGGTTGCGGGTTCGATTCCCGTGCGGGGTGAATATTTGTGTGAACCACAAATGTTTGTCTCGGTCTGGGTGTGTGTGTGAATGAGTGTGTGCGTAGTTTGTGATACCCTAGATACAAGTTTCGAACTTAGTTAGGGGTCAGTTACTATAATGAGATGATGTAGTGAATGATTATGTTATGTTATATTATATTAAAACTTGTGCCCTGCGGATTAACCCACGTCCCAATCCTGCAAAAAATCGACATGAAAAGTATCCGATGTGTTATTAGAATAAGGGCCTATTTCACGACCTTCAAGTAAAGATACTCACCAAGTAACGTGAGTTTTGTCTCTTTCTTACTTTATATCAAGTGGCAAAGACAAAACTTGTGAGTACCTACTCGGAACGTTACTTGAAGATGGTGAAATAGGCCATAAGGATAGTAGTTATAAGGGACCTAGTTGTAAGGGACATCTGTACCAAATTTCATATAAATCGCTCCAGCGGTTTAGACGTGAAGTAGCAACAAACATACACACTTTACTTTCTTGCTATACTCTAAAACTGCAGATGAAGGAAATAATTTCTATTTAACAAAGTGTCAATTACACCAGCCCAACGATAACGGTGAGTTGCTGACACAGCGAGTCGTGATGTGCATACATAGCCGACTTGAGTCACAATCTTTTCTGTGCCGGTGGCCAAAATTGGAAGCTACTATTGTCATTTCGATTCTAATGTCATTTGGATACATCTACACAATTTATTTATTTTTTTATTATAAAGAGGAAAGATTTGATTGTTTGTTACGAATAGGCTCCGGAACTACTGAACCGATTTCAAAAATTCTTGCACTAATAGAAAGTTAATTTATCAGTGCGTGACATAGGCTATATTTTATCCCCGTCTCCCACGGAAAAGGGAACTACGAGGGTGAAACCGCGGGGCACTACTAGTTTTTAATAAACTGATAACCAAAAGATGCGATTACAGCGACGCTGTCACTGGCACAGAAAAGATTGTGACTCTGTACATCGATACGTGGAAATTACTTCACTTTTGTTTCCAACTTTGAACGATTGTCATCGAAATAGTTTAATAACATTGTAACTTTATTGAATAACTATTGCAGTAAAATCGATTTTTTTCTGGCTCTACTTTTTTATTCGAAGCGTGATTTTGTATTGTCTATAACCTTCCTCAATCAATTGGTAAACACTAAAAGATTTTTTCAAATCGTACCAGTAGTTCCTGAGAATAGCGCTTTTACTCAAACAAAATCCTTGGCTTTCATGATAATAAGTATTGTATACAAGATTGAAATAACACACAAATATTATGTTTTTTTATCCATGTAGCATTAATTCGGGTCTGTGAAGTTAGCATCTCAAGTGTTACTAGAACTTATTATTTACTAGCTGTGCCCCGCGGTTTCACTCGCGTAGTTCCCGTTCCTGTAGGAATTTCGAGATAAAGCATAGCATATGTTCTTCCCCGGAACCTAAGCTACCCCTGTACCAAATTTCAAGTCAATCGGTTCAGTAGTTTAGCCGTGAAAAGGTAACAGACAGACAGAGTTACTTTCGCATTTATAATATTAGTAGGGATTAGTAGGGATTTTTTAGTATGATATAAAAGTACGAAAGAAAAAGATAGCAATAAAACACAAAAATCAACTCATCATATCCTGTATTTCATTCAAAGTCTTTCCCTTAGTCTCTGGTATAACAAACAAAGTGAATAGAAACGCGATGATACACGATCCTCCGAACAACCAAAAGGTGACGTCACCACCCAGAGTGTCCAGCATTGAGTTGAACCCAGTTGTGAGAGCGAAGCCGATTAGCCACGTTAATGTGATGGCTAAAGCGGACCCATTAGCACGGACGTTAGCACGGAACATTTCGCCAACTATCGTGTTTGGGATTGTACCGAATCCTGAAAAAAGAATAACATAATTAATCAATTTTAATGTAAACTGCAAGTTGCAGTCAAGTGCATGAGCCTAGTCCAGTTAATAGTTATTTATGGTAATCGAATGAATGAATGAATGGAATCGACCATAGACCTACCAAAAGTAAGGCAACATAGTTGAAGTTTGTTTTTAAAATATAAGGACACGATTTTTTTGGTATCGAAACATTTTTAAAACTAAACAATTAAAAAAAAATCTATAACTCACTAGTGAATCAAGCGTGTCATTATTCAACTGTTTTTGCACAAATAAGAGACCCTTTATGAGCAAGTGTGTTGAAAAAAAATTAATTGGTGTGTTATCTGACACTAAATCTAGATAACAAATCGAGACTCAAAATGTAGACTCAAATCCATTATAAAAAACTAGATACAAAATCAAGAATCAAAATCATGACTCGAGGAGACCTAGACTCAAAATCTGGTCTCAAAATCCAGATAAATTTTCAGACTCAAAATCTAGACCCAAATGCGGCAACTTGCAGTTTAGCAAGAAGTGAATACCAACTATTTGCCTTCTTAGATAATCAAAAACATTGTATATTATCAAAACTCACTACATTTCAATAATAGCCAACATTATACATTACCTATTCTTCTACTAAATAAAACGGTGATGTAAATTTTATTACATAATAAAGTAAATAAAGGTTCTTAACTCGTATAAATAAATTATGATAACTTACCCGCTTCATAGGAAAAGAAGTAAATAATTAAAGCTACTAACGGCAGCCAACCAAGCGTATCTAGAATATGACTATCTATTCTGTCTAAGTAGAAATATGTGCCCAAAATCACCTGGAAAAGAAAAATGCGCAAAGTTATTTTGTGTTTCAATGCTGGAATTGTTATTATTACTACAAAATTACAATTTTCATAATCAGATATGATATTTTGGAATCAAGTCACCTGATTTTTTAATAACTAGCGGCGTCCCGCGGTTTCACTTGCGTAGTTTCCATTTCCGTAGGAATACAGGGATAAAATATAGCATAGTTACTCAAGGTGAATGTAGCTTTTTTATGGTGTATGAATATTTGAAATCGGTTTAGTATTTCGGAGCATATTCGTTACAAACAAACAAACAAATTTTTCCTCTTAATAATATTAGTATACTTAGACTACTGTCACCCATTAGGCATCCACAACCAAGAATAGTCACATGTGTGTAGGATTGGCTTTAAGAGATAACAGGACATTACGAGGATAAAAAAATGTAGGAAAGGGGGTTTGAACTCCGGACTTAACATAACATAATTATTCACTACATCATCTCAGTATAATAACTGACCCCTTACTAAGTTCGGAACTTGTATCTAGGGTATCAGAAACTACGCACACACTTAAAGGCATATTATAACCACGACCCTTAGTTATGGACTTAATGGAATTAAATAAAGAGCATAATAATAGAAATCTTACCAAACTCAAAGCACAAGCCATCGTCGATATCAACAACAACATTTTCCTTCCACTCCTCTCAACAAATAATGGAGATATCAAACTTGATACTAATCTAGTTACTCCTATTATTATAGTTGCCAAATCAGGTTCTATGGATGAACCAGCTAACGTGAATATTGTAGTAGCAAAGAACAAAACTATAGCAACACCACTTGTTTGCTGTAATGCGCCTATAGTAAAAGTAATGAGTAAAGATTTTCTATTAGATTTGATGGTAAAAATTTCAACCCAATCTTGTATTTTGCTAGTTTTCTCCTTTTGGTTGACATTTTCTAGAATTTTTTCGGCTTCATGACTTCTGCCGAGGTGGTTCAGGATTTTTGTTGCTTTTACGTCGTCATCTGGAAGTAGATTAGAATATTTTTTCATAGTTTTTATCCAAACCTTTATCATAAACGTACATATTGTATCTAAATGGGACCAAGTTGATAACTCCAACAGAGTTTATTGAACAGCAAGAAGACACGTTGAGTCGTTCAGTGCGGGTTGTCGTACCCATATCAGGACAGTCTTTTTAGGTAGAGTTCTCAACTTTTTACCCCCAAAAATTCGCAAATTAGAGAGGTTTGTTTGCAGAAAACTGCCCAATTACATACATACATACTTTTAATAAACGGCAATATTAAGGCAGAGTTATCAGACCTCCACAACACACGAGGCTATTCCGCTTTAGTTAAATCAGCTATTAGGTTTTGGAGGACTCTTAAAGTGAAAAATACAAAAGCTCATTATTTTAAAGATAAAAATAAATTAATACCTTTCATAGCATAATAAATAGGAGATTCAGGTGCTATAAAGAAGATCAGCACAACATGTATCACACTTATTGCCAAGGCAATGTAACCCGTAGCAACGTATGACACAAAGGGTACAATGGCGTAAACGATCAAAGTACCAGTGATACCAACTATAGATGTTGAAGTTAGGAGTATTCCTCGGATTTTAGTTGATCTGGAAAGAAAGTATAATTCTGTTAATAGAAAAAAATATAGGATATTAAAATGTATCTATTGACGACCTCGACGGCAGAGTGGTCATCATGCCGGACTGCCATCCGTAAGGTTGCGGGTTCGATTCCCGTGCGGGGTGAATATTTGTGTGAACCACAAATGTTTGTCTCGGTCTGGGTGTGTGTGTGAATGAGTGTGTGCGTAGTTTGTGATACCCTAGATACAAGTTTCGAACTTAGTTAGGGGTCAGTTACCATAATGAGATGATGTAGTGAATGATTATGTTATGTTATGTATCTATTTTTAACTTAAGAGCTATAATCTTCCAATCCAAAGCATCTCTTTCACTTCCTTATACGCCAGCGACCTTATCTATTATTTGAGTCATGTAGCTTATTCTTGGACAACCCCTTTCTCTTTTTTCTTCTACTTTTCCCTCCAAGATGTTCAATATAAATCTATCGTGTCGTATAAGGTAACTTAGTAAATTAAGAAAAGAATTCTTATACAACGATATCACCTCGCGAGTATCCGTTTTCTAATAAAAATTCATGATTACGAAGAAACCGCGTAACAAACACACAAAAAAAATACAAGTCGAATAGAGAACCTCTTTCTTTTTTAACTCCCGACGCACAAAAGAGGGGTGTTATAAGTTTGACGTGTCTGTGTGTGTGTGTATCTGTCTGTCTGTGGCATCATAGCTCCCGAACGGATGAACCGATTTCAGTTTAGTTTTTTGTATTAAAGGGGACTTACGTGCGAGTGTTCTTAGACATGTTTGATGAAAATCGATTAACCCGTTTAAAAGTTATGGGGGTTTGAAAGTAATTGTTTTGGGGGTTTTTTAATTTTTAATTTAATTTGGAAGTCGGTTAATACTAAAAATATTTATAAATAGTAACATGAACGTACCACAACCTACAGATAAATCCGCGGGGCACAGCTAGTAAATAATACATGGTAAATAACTATTATTCATAATAATTTTAAATAAAACACTTAAACGGATTTTTGTCGTGGTTGTATTTTGATTTACATTGTAAGTGTTTTATTTCAATGTGTAGTGTTCGTGTAAATCAAATACATCAATATAATAATTTGAGTTATTAATTACATATTTATTTAGTTTATGTATTACATAGTTCAAGTTTCTGGCAAGTAAACATTTCGCTCCTTGGGCCTTTTGTAAATAGCCAGTATTTATTACAGGGTGTTAACGGGGAATATCTAGGAACGTTGACAGGGGTTCAAGAAAATAACGGCTGTACACACAACCTTACGTTATCAGAGTGTACCAAACAGCACATATTCGGTATTTTCCTTGTGTTTTCTTGAGCTTGTTTACAGACTTATTTATATATACGGTCAAAGATTATTTATTTCTCTTAGGACCGATTTTTCCATCGCCAGATAACTTTATTCGCGGAATAATTTTGAAATGTTGACAGTTATCCTAATCCTAACTAATCCTAATCCTAACTTCCTAACTGTATTATAATATTATAAATGCGAAAGTAACTCTGTCTGTCTGTCTGTTACCTTTTCACGGCCAAACTACTGAACCGATTGACTTGAAATTTGGAACAGGGGTTAGCTTATACGAGGGGGGGTCAAAAAGTTCGCGGAACGGAGGGGAAGGGGGGTGAAATAAAATACTGTACTATTTTTCTTTTTCAATATATTCCCCCTTAAGTCGAATACATTTTTCAGATCTCTCTATTAACTTATTAATACCGTCGAAAAAAAATGATTTGTCTTTGTCCTCAAAATAGGCCGAAATCGCCGACTTGACTTCTTCATCATCGGAAAATTTCTTCCCCCGAAGCTCTTTTTTTAATTTGGGAAATAAAAAATAATCACAGGGGGCTAAGTCTGGACTATAGGGAGGATGGTTTAACATTTCGAAGCCACAGTGATGAAGGGCAGCCATCGCAACGCGGCTCTTGTGTACCGGTGCGTTGTCATGCAAAAGCAGCACACCCTTTGTCAACTTTCCCCGCCTTTTCTCCTTGATTGCTTCTTTTAATTGTCTTAGTAGATTAGCGTAGTATTCTCCCGTTATAGAAACACCCTTATCTTTATAATCTATTAATAAAATACCCTCTGTATCCCAAAAAACAGTTGCCATGATTTTTCCAGCCGATTGTGACACCCTGTATTTCTTAGGGGGGGGCTGACCCTTTTTATG
This sequence comes from Timandra comae, assembly GCA_958496195.1. Lineage (NCBI taxonomy): Eukaryota > Metazoa > Arthropoda > Insecta > Lepidoptera > Geometridae > Timandra > Timandra comae. The sequence goes on from OY292376.1 coordinate 2,717,389, forward strand.
CCACTGCATAGACTCTTGCTTCGACTCAGGCTCATAATGATGAACCCAAGTTTCATCTGCAGTAACAAGTCTTGCAAAAATTCCTTCCTTGTCGGCGCTACAGAGGTCTAAAAACTCCTTTGAATACTCGACGCGCAGCTGTTTCTGTGGTGGTGTGAGCATTCTTGGCACCCATCTTGCGCTGACTTTTGACATCCCAAGATTGTCGTGTAGAATATTTAAAATGGTTGTAGGTGATACTCCAACCATTTCTGCAAGTTGTTTCTTCTTCAAACGAGTATCCTCCAGTATAAGATTCTCCACTTTTTCAACGATGTTTGAGGTGGTGGCCTCAATCGGCCGTCCTGAGCGAGGGTCGTCTTCAAGAGACTCTCTGCCTTGCTTGAAAAGGCTATTCCACTTGTACACCATGGTTTTCCCAGGGCAAGAGTCCCCGTATACTGATAACATTTCTTCCAAAATTTTCTGAGGTGGTTTTCCTTGCTTAGTGAGGAACTTTATGACGGCACGAAACTCGATTTTTTCCATGTTCAAGTTTTTCTTCCGGATTCACTTGTTTGATCGACGACAGGTCAAAGGTTATTGACACAATCAGGTTCAAACTTGGCATATATACTCACAAAGAGTTGCTCATTAGTTACTACCTGCGGCAGGTCCCCCACCCCCCGCTATCCCCTCCATTCCGCGAACTTTTTGACCCCCCCTCGTAGTCCGGGAAAGAACATAGGATACTTTTTATCCCGAAATTCCCACAGGAACGGGAACTACGCGGGTGAAACCGCGGGGCGCTGCTAGTTTCATACAAAAACTGTAAAACGTATTTTATTCCTCGAATAAAAGTTATCTTGCGATGGAAAAATCATCCCTTAAGATATTACAATATCACTTACAGTTTTATAGTTATATCCCGCATTTAACCCTATACTTAAATCCAGCCAGACTAGCATGATTTCGAAAACGCGATAGATAAAGCAATTTATCGACATCCAACTGTCAAAATATGATGAAAATATCCGCCATATTTAATTTTACCACGTAATAAATTATATGACATTTGTTCATGCTCGCGAAATCGTAATAGCTATTTATCGACATCCAACTGTCAAAATATAATAAATATTGCCGCCATATTTAATTTTATCATTTCGTACCACGCCATAATTCATTTAGTCATGCTTGCGAAATCGATATTATTTCGTGGTGTCTTATTTTATCACGCACAGTCATGCTAGGCAGGCTGAAACCGTAAATAATTTAGGATAAAAAGTATCAAAAGTTTTTTTCTAGATTACAAACTACATGTATGTCATTATTATAACTACTAAATATGGGTCAACATGTTTTGATTTTGACATTGAAACCTGTTAAGCCGTTTTTGCGTTATTGGTTAGCGGAATATGTGAATAATTTCACATTTGGTTTTATTTGTCAGTATTCGGTTTTCTTTAGTACCAATTGTATTTTATTTTATAAGAAAACAGCAAAGAGGATAGTGCGAGTTTCTAGGCAATTTTCTTGGAATCACTCGAGAAAAAATAATGGCATAACATCTGAGTCGAAGCTTCCGAGCTACTGTTAGGTTTGTTTTACATTATAGTTTAAGAATTATATCGCTAGTCAAAGTTCTTAATTTTATCACTGACGATCTACGATCATTGAAACTCCTAGGATAAGTTACTTACTTAAATCTATATGAAGCGTTTTTGATTTTACGAGTACCTCATACAAGATGATCTATCTTACGTTTGCTATAATATGATTGGCTGGCAAAAGATACAGAAGTCTGAGTAAAGTTATGCTTTATAAAACCAGTTTTAAAATTATGGATTTAAGTAACATAAATATCTCGTAATATCATTCAACTTTATGAATTTTACTTATATTTATTAGCAGCGCCCCGCAGTTTTACCCGCTCCCGTTAGAATGTGGGAAAAAAGCCAAAAACCTTCCTCTTGAATCACTCTATTTATTAAAACAAACCGCATCAAAATCCGTTGCGTAGTTTTAAAGATCTAAGCATACATAGGGACAGAGAAAGCGACTTTGTTTTATACTATGTAGTGATGATTAATCTATATACTTACGCAATTTCCCCAATATAAACGATGTTACATACAACAGTGATCCCCATGCCCAAACCACTGACGATTCTCAGAGCGTATACCATCGCGATGTTCGATGTAGTGATCACCAGTATATAGGCGACTATGTTCATTATTCCACCAATAAGCAGACATGGTTTACGTCCAATTGAATTTGAAAGCATTCCTGTTGCATATGGACCTGAAAATAACATAACATTACATAATCATTCACTCACTCCATCATCTCATAGTAACTGACCCCTAACTAAGTTCGAAACTTGTATCTAGGGTATCACAAACTACGCACACACTCATTCACACACACACACCCAGACCGAGACAAACATTTGTGGTTCACACAAATATTCACCCCGCACGGGAATCGAACTCGCAACCTTACCCGTACCATTTTATTTTATTTCGACCTAAAACTGAAGAAAAATCATACAAATTTATACTAATACCAGCAGCTGTGTCCCGTGGTTTATCCGCATAGTTCCCGATACCGAGGGAATTTCGAGATAAAACCTAGCCTATGTCCTCCCCCTGACCATAAGCTACCCCTGTACCAAATTTCAAGTCAATCGGTCCAGTAGTTTACGCGTGATGCCGTGACCAAGGGAAATAGGGATTCGTATTGAAAGGAAAGTTTTGATTGCTTTTTTGGATTGAATATGCTCCGAAACTACTACGAAGTAATAGTTTTTTTCTAAATTTATGAATGCAGTTTTTATTTTTACTAAAATCGATGACATGGTTCCTAAGAACAGATCTTTGTATCTCTTATAGTTTTATACTTCCCCCCACTGACCGTTCCATTTGGGCTACCCTGTATACCAGTACGCCCACGGGAAAAAGTTAATAATATTAACACAAATGTAAAAGATATGTAAAAGGCTGTGTCCTGCCTGATTGACGGGATAAAAAGTTCCATAATGCAATTTTATTAAGTAATTGAGTTACTCAGCTGAGTATTTAACTTCGTAAATATTAATTGCATAAAATTATCGACAGAATTATAAGTTACTTTAAGTCTGGGACTTTAAATATTAATATAATCATGAATTAAGTTCATTGACATTGAATTTTATTATCAAATATTCGTTTACACTTATCAGTTTTTCAATGTCAAAATTCTATGACCCTTTGCTGATTTCGATATTGAATTTCGATTAAATCAAATGATCAGATAAGATATAATTATGATTATAATTAAAGTAATAATCAATAATAAGTATCTGCATCTAACAATTTAGACTTAAGTGAAGACACGAGGCAGTTAAAGACAGGGTCAATGGCGTCTCCCACATGAAGATAAAGGTGAAAATGGAGGCCACACTTGGAACAACAGCTTGAGTCAAATACCTACTGTCTCTGTGGGCCGATCTCTCTTTTTAGTGTGGACTTTGCAGACTCTCTCTTTCTAAAGGTTACCCTAGTAAGAAAGAGAGAGTGCACAGAGAGCGCGATAGTGATACATAAGATAGGTTTCAAGTAGGTATTCGAAGTGTGGACTCCTATTTTACCTCTAACTTCATAGTCTCCCATAAGCAAGAGAAGAGGTCCTTCACACGCTTACTCGTTTATTTACTAGCGGTGCCCCGCGGTTTCACCCGCGTAGTTCCCGTTCCCGTAGGAATATGGGGATAAAATTATGCTAAAAACCTTCCCACTGAATCACTCTATCTATTAAAACAAACCGCGTCTAAATCCGTTGCGTAGTTTTAAAGATCTAAGCATACATAGGGACAGAGAAAGCGACTTTGTTTTATACTATGTAGTGATAATGATGTCTCATATGCCGCGTAGTTTAGTAGAGACAACATAAAAAATTAATTACACTTACTTAAATATTTTTTCACAAAAGACGAAGATTCAATGAGAATGAGGATCAAAGCGATATAACAGAATCCAGTGCTTAACTTTTGTAATGTTAAAAAATGTTTCAATGACAGCTTCGATGGCAGAGTGGTCACCATGCCGGACTGCCATCCGTAAGGTGGTTCGATTCCCGTGCGGGGTGAATATTTGTGTGAACCACAAATGTTTGTCTCGGTCTGGGTGTGTGTGTGTGTGAATGTGTGTGTGCGTAGTTTCAAACCCTAGATACAAGTTTCGAACTTAGTTAGGGGTCAGTTACTGTAATGAGATGATGTAGTGAATGATTATGTTATGTTATGTTTCATTCTGTAAATTTTAAGACCTACGTTATTGTAGAAAGCTACAAAAATATGCTGCAGTCGCAAAACGTTCGATAGAGCTACTAAAATAGCTGCTAAAAGTTATACACAACTGACCTATAGAACCTAATATAATACCGTCTAAAATAGTAAGACTGCAACACAATTTTCAACTCAACATTTTAATAAAATGAAAATAGTTTTGCTCTACATTTCGGTTCTATTTCAATAGAAGTTGGAATTAGATGTCTTAGAATTTCCCCGAGTGACGGTAGTTTAACATTTAAATAGCGATATGAATTTCTAATTTGGGTTGTATTTTTGTTTAAAATATTTGATTTTGAAATTGGAATGTCTCGGGCGTTATAGTTCATTTGAATGATGAAAATAAAAAAATATGAACATTTATGTTGAGGTTTTATATTTTGTTTCTACCAATATATTTTTATAGTAGCTGCTCACAGCATGCGTGACAAAATATTTATTATCATAATACCCTCGTGGGTATTCACAAAATATTTTACAAAAAGGAAACCTATAAGATCGATCAGAAAGTATAATATCCTATAGAAAAAATCCTTACTCAGTTCATAAATGATCGAATTACCTCCCCTATTACCTCTAATAAACACAAAAAAAGAACCTCATTAACCACCTCCAATTTTGGTTGTCAATAATTTTGAGTCTGTTAAAATACATTACTTACCAATCATAGAACCGATGTACAGGAGAGACCCAATCCAGGATGCCTGTAGATCAGTAATGGGTTCATCCAAAGGGCTTGTTTCAACATTTTTCAGTTTCGGTATTATAGGAGCTGACCAACCTACGCTGTAACCTACCACTATTTGGCCGATGTTTACTGAAAAAGAAAAGTTTTATGACATAGAGAACCAAAAAGCGAGCAATTTGATGATGTCAAAGGGGACAAATAAGCAGACGGAATAAAAATGTAAGTAACTACAACTTCCTTTGATAATGGACACTTGGCACTCAGAGCTGCCTCAAACAAGAGTCCCAAACACAATTCTTTAAAGAAAACCAGAATATTGGTAGAAGAATAGGAGGATGAGCAAAGAAAGCAGAAAAAGTTGGACAAGGAACAAAAGGAAGGAGAAAGGGTTTTGGGCCATGCGTAATATAGTGTCAGCAGTAGGCAGCTCATATTACTACTTGACGCCGAGAAAATAATGTAATTTTAAGAGGTTAGTCTAATTGTCTAACACCATATTCATAGTTTTCGCGTTGATATAATCATAAGGGCTGGTTTTTCTATCGCCAGATAACTTTTATTCGACGAATAAAATTGACGTTTGACAGTTTTTGTATGAAATAACTGTCAAAAACTCAAAATTATTCCTCGAATAAAGTTATCTGGCGAAGGAAAAATCGGCCCTAAATGTAATAATTAAGAGTTTTGCTCTACCACTTCTATTTTAAACTACCAACGATTTAAGATTTCCCAAGGATAACAAATCATAAGCTCTTAAACAGTATAGAGGTATAGTTCTCCAATACATTGTCCTCATTAAACTTTTGGTTTACGCGGCACGCATCGCAGAGTTTCTACTGTTCAGTCATCATGACTTTTTCCGACTTCTTCAAATTTCAGCTAATTTGCACAAAACCCAATGAATTATGCACTTAAACCGGCCTCATCAATCACTTTGTCTATTGGAGGAAAGCGTATCGGTATTAGATGACTGTGCACAGAACAGATGTGACGTCGGTCTAAATCCAATATGGCGATTTCTCAAAGATGGCGAACCAGATAAGTTTTAAATATCTGATCCACCATTTAATTTCAGTTCATTCGTGATCATGGCGCTTGCAACAGCGTCGAAATATCGGAAATGAATAATATAGGTAAATATCCAGTTAATCATAATAATTTGAGTGCTAATGACCATGATAACTACAAAAACAGTAATTTTAAAACATCAAAACTCATAAAGGTTTTATGAGTACCTTAAGTACCCAAGCAATGCAATACGCAATTAAAGAATATTTCGAAGAAGAGACGACTGTCTATTCAGGCAAAAAATTATATGCAAATTAAAAAAAAATAGATGGGTATAAATACATAGGTATAATAAAAATAGATGTTAGTTATTTCAATTTGTAATAAGTGTCATATAATGTATTATTTTTTAATTTTAAGTATTTAAATTCTGCACTAACGCCTTAGGAAATAGCCTGTAATGTTAATGTATGTGTGTGTGTAAATAAATAAATGTTTCTTCCTTTATTTTCGTACCCTATTATAGGGTCTATAAAATTATCTCATAGTATTATGTCCTATTTGCAACTTTATAGGCTATAATAAATTATTTTTTATCACAAAATAGTTGTTATTTTAAAATAAGTGTTATGTGGGTGTGGCACCTATTTAAAACAAAGAATATTATATAAAACTTACTGCAAACAACTATCAACAACTGCCTTACTATCGACTTCTCCATTTTCAAACTGTTATATACATATTTATCACGTTCCATTTATATAAAAATATCTATTTTATTTTAATTCAACATTATTTAGTTATTCATCGTGAATTGTAATTAGTTGAGTGGATAAATTAATTGACAAAGTGAAATTAATATCATTTTTGTATTGTTATCTTATTTTTCACATGTTATCTTAAAGGTATAAGTTGGTAGCCGACTGCAGACATCAGCAGCAGACCACACGAACGCCGCGCCACTACTGGTTTGTAAGTGTATTTCTATGAAATTACATTCGTAGTGGGCGACATAAAGCTAGCTTCGTGTCGTCGAGAGTGTCATGTTGACGTTAGGCGACGACGTGTGGTCTGCTGCTGCTGTCTGCAGTCGGCTACCAACTTATACCTTAATGAGATTTGATTAACTGATTTTTTTGGAGTTCCTTATTTACAATCAATTTTAGACGGTCATCAGACCTGTCGCCATGTATGGGTCTGAATGTTGGGCTATGAAGAAAAAGGATGAACAAAGAATGCATGTTACAGGATGTTAAGATGGATGAGTGGGGTAACAAGGATGGACAAGATACGGAATGAGTATGTCAGAGGGAGTTTGAAAGTTGTGCCGATTGTAGAAAAGATAAGAAGTGCTAGATTGGGATGGTATGGGCATGTGATGAGGAGGCCAGAACACCATATTGCTAGGAAAACTATGGATCTGTGTGTAAAAGGAAACATTGGAAGAGGGAGGCCAAAGAAGGGTTGGATGGAGTGTGTGAAAAGGGATATGAATATGAAAGGAGTGAATGAGAGTATGACGAGTGATAGAAGCGATCGCTTCGGCACAATATGTTTTCTTCTTCCACCCGAGTGGAAGAGGAAAACATATTGTGCCGACTCCACTTAAGTGGGACAAGGGCAGGGAGATGATGATGATGTTTAATATGTGATCAATGCAATGATGACCCATGTGGCAGAGTTGATATGATAGACTACCAAACTAAAAGTTGCCGGTTTTGATTCCCGTGCGAGGTTATTATTTGTGCCATGTATAAATTTTATCTCAGTATATGTAAGAAATTTGTCTTGTCGTACTCAGATAAGATGAAAACATACATGAAATAATTATAATTAACGGGATATTTACCATTTATATTATTTGTTTCGAGTTTCTAAATTATATATGGTAAATATCCCGTTAATTATAATAATTTGAGTGCTAATAACTATGTTATAAAATATATTAGTTAAATAGTTTTTCTCCGTATGTAAAATGAAAATAAATTCTAATCAAACTAAAATTATAAAATGCAGAGACAGATAATATCTCAAATCTGATAACCATTAAAAATATATTTATCAAATCTCTTTTCGATATCGCGATAGACTCAAAAGTCTAACATCAAAAATTGCCTACACTTGATAACTGTTGCAGGCCTAATTATTTAATGATAATTAGTGTGATATTTATGCAAACGTAGTTTTTCGCCAATTTACTCCATTAATTCCCAAGTTAATCTAATATATAAAATTCTCGTGTCACAGTTTTCGTTGCCATACTCCTCCGAAACGGCTTGACCGATTCTCATGAAATTTTGTGAGCATATTCAGTAGGTCTGAGAATCGGCCAACATCTATTTTTCATCCCGAAATTCCTACGGGAACGGGAGCTACGCGTGTGAAACCGCAGGGCCCAGCTAGTCTCTATATATAAAAATGAATCCCTATTTCCCTTGGTCACGCGTGAAAGACTGGACCGATTGATTTGAAAGGTACAGGGTTAGCTTATGGTTTGGGGAAGGACATAGAACATAGGTGACATAGGTTTTATTCAGAAATTCCCACGGGAACTATGTGGGTAAAACCGCGAGGTCGAAAAGAAAAATATAAAAAATCGATAGTAATAAATATTAGATATTTGTGTGACCAAATCCTGTTCAGATGAAACAAATTTTCCCAGTAATAGATCGATTTAACACCCTTGAAAAACAATGTATGAACACATATCGTTACTTCCATAAGCCTTGTTTCCAAGAACGATATTACAAATTTCATTAAATTAATACAGGATAGGATGTTTATTAACACGATCAACAATTAACGTATTTAATTTACGATACAATACAATTTGGACCTTAAATATAGGAGCATAAAACTTAATCTCAACTTGTTAATTAAATTCGGTGTCGTCACACGTTCCTGTTGATGTTTTGGAGATATTCTATGACAGTTAATCAAGTTCCTGAGGGTATCGGGATGTATTTACATAACAGTGTATTACATCACTCGAGTATATTAACAGACGGACGGAATCGAACAAAGTTTGATTGGCAATTCAACTTGTACAAAGATATGTTTAAGGTTCGATATTTGTGTGATACACGACTTTCACAAAGTGGAATTCTTTGGAAACTCACAATTACATAATCGTATTGACTTTCAAGAAAAAGTGGCTGTCAAACTTTTTTAGCTGATTAGGGCGAAAAATATATTGTGTGTTTAAGAGTTATAAATATAAAAGTAAAATAAGACCAAGTAGGCATCTTTGAATAAGCCGTCTATAATTTAGTTTAGTGTGAAAATTAATCAAAAGGTAATTAACAGGATGAGTTGTTTTATATTAGTAAGGACAGTACAAGTAAAACAGTTCAGGTACTTATATACAAAATAAACAACTATTCGTGATCAGAAGAAGAAGAGCTCCAACATGGATTTTCCTTTTTTTCCTTTACAAATCGGTAAACGGAGGCTCGTGATATACAATATAATTTTTGTAGAGATACGAATCTTTGGGCCAAGTCTCTTCTACGTATTTAAATATATTAATAACATTGAACAGTCTCCTTGTCCGTAGAACGCATTGGTGTATGTTGATCTTCGGCGAAGTAAAAGTGCAAGCACTGTTTGAACCACGTTTACTTATTTTCACCAAAATCAACGTTCAAATAAAAGAAAATTAACGATAACTGAAAATAAAACATAATACAATAATTACTTTAAGACCCGAAACTCGATAATTGACGGTTTTTGTACTTTTTGATCTAGTCATATTATATGAAAAGCGTATTTTATAAACATGCTTTTAGGTAATAATTAAAGGAAATATTGTCATCTAAAAAATACTCTGAGAAAAACAATATTATACAGAAAACTTATAAAATATATCAAGAAAACTGAACATATGTTTTCTGAATTTCACTTTTAGCATTAACTTCCATGCCTTCGGATTCTAGTAATTCGACCAATTTAGCACTAAAAATTAAACAAACTTAAAGTCCAGATCCTTATTAAGGAAATACTCTTAGGAAAATTTAATTGTTATTATAATTATTATTGAAATCGACAAAAATATAAAGTTAGAATTTGTAAAAATCACACTCAAGAAAATCGTAATTTACGTTGATAAATGATGCTCAAAACGTTATTAAAATTACCTCAAATAATAAAAGAATATTTTCTACAACAATTATACTAAAAAAAAATCTCTAAAACAAATTGTCTTTTTTTCTACAAATATTTTAAAATCATCATAAAACTACTATAAAATCGGACGCACGAAACAATTCAAATCAGTCTGCCGCGAGGCTTTTTAGAGAGAGGACGTATCGCTCCTACCGAGCGTTTGACCTTTGCGGCGCGTACGAATTTTATGCGATAACTCATCAACATGTTTTGATACTCGATAATAATTTTTGTTTTATAATTTGAATTATTTATTAAAAAAATATATTAACATTTATGATAACAAATAATGTTTTAGAAATAATGAGCAATAAAACAACATTATTTTAAACTGACTTCCAAAAAGGAGGAGGTTCTCAATTCGGCCGGTATGTTTTTTTTTATGAATATGTTCAACGATATCTCCGTCAATTCTGTACCGATTACTAAAATTCTTTTTTTATTCAAAAGAATGGACTTGCCGTTTGGTCCCATGTCAAGGAAACCAGGATCTAATGATGGCATTCTAGAGAAATTGAGAGGAACTTTAGAAAATCGTAGGGTGATTAGTGCATTTGTTAAGTTTTTCGTTAATTATCTTAAAGCATTATAATTAAATGAAGGTTTGGAGTCGATCTGATGATGGACCTGGAAGATAGTCGAGGGAACTCTTCAACGACTAACAGCAGTTACCTCGTGTTTGGGCTTGATTAATTTGTATCGATGAGACCTTTACAACCAGATAGGTTGTGACACTCAAAAGTAATAAAAAAAAAGACTTTAAAAGCTGAAAAGTATAAAATAACAAATATTTAATTTAATACACCTTTTATGCGATGCTAATTTATACTAAACTTTTGTGTGTATGTTACCTATTGATAAGTGTGAAGTCGGTGCCAAGCCTCAAAGAAATAAAACTATTAGAAAAATAAACTACAAAATTATAATTCGAGATGACCGTTAACGAACGTTTGCCCGCTTGGATTGGTCGCATTTTTATTTTATTTATGTGCTACATCGCATAAGAGGTATTACATTACATATTTGTTATTTTATACTTTTTAGTTTTTGAAGTCGGTTTTTTTTAACAAAAAAGGAAACGAAATAATTTAGAAAGTCCTGCTTTTAGCGCTAAAAGGTTGTCTCGATAATATATGTTGTACATATACAGACGAGGCATTTTTCAAGTAGGCGTGGATGACGATATTCAAAACTATAAGGAAAGGAATATCGAAAATTGCTAGCGATTTTAATAAAAACTAAAACTGCAATTAGTATATGAAAAATCAATACCCCATTATGGCAAAAAATATATTATTCACAAGTAAGTTATAGATTTTTTTTTACTCGTATGTTGCTTTGTTTTTAAAAAGTTTCGTTACTTACCAAAAAAAAATCATGTCTTATTTTAAAAACAAAAAACTAAGTATTTGTTTTATTCATTATTCCTTGTTGTGAATAATGGAATATCGAATCGAAAGGTATTACGTAAATTATATCTAATCATATACTACCTTCTACGAATCGTAAAAAAAAATATACTCGTATTTATACTTTTGTCAATAACTTTAACACAATTTATAATTTCCAATGGATCAAAACCGTTCGGCCGGAGTATTCAGAGCGAGCGCACCGTCACCACATAGACAGTGTGCATGCGGACACGCGTGCGCGTCTGTGTGAGTGAAAATTGAGTTGTCGCGCGGTAGATCACGGCTCTTAACAAAGAATTATCAAGAATTTACGAAAGTAATCGGGAAGAAAACACTCACGTCAACAAGTTGATCAATAGTAAAAATTACGGGTACAATCCGGCTAAATACGGAAACTATGAATTCTACTTTCAATATTTAAAATGACTGTTCACCTTCATTTAGTAGTATTAAAATGCATCCATAGTTTGAGATCTACAGCATTTTTTAACCGACTTCCAAAAAAACAGGAGGAGGTTCTCTATTCGACGCGTATGTTTTTTTTTTTGTGTGTTTGTTCCGCGATTTCTTTGTAATCATGAATGGAGCATATTAAAATTCTTGTTTCATTAGAAAGCGGATATTCGCGAAGTGGTCCCATGTCAAGGAAATCAGGATCTGATGATGGGATCCAGGATAAATCGAGGAAAAACCCGCAACAATGTAGGCTGGGGTGTCGATTGACATTATTAAAAGTAAAACTACCTGTGACCCGTGGTTTTGCTCGCGATTTTCTTGATACCATAAGAATTTCTGGATGTAAATTTTTTGGCTGTATTCTTTCGTATTTAAATCAAATGCTGTTCACAATTCATGGGTTTTAGATATAAAAATGTCATGTTTTTTAATTCGTTAACACACACTGAAATAAACCCGAACCTACAACATTTTTTAAAAATGATTTTTTATACTATTATAGGTACCTATTACACATATATCTTCAGAGCGTTTTCATAAAACTTTTCGTAAAAATATATATTTAGATATTACAAACAAACACTGCACCAGATTAGATTGTATATATTATTTTAATTAATAAATAGACAGTATAAACGTCATCCTCTATTTTCATTTTTATTTTGACTTTGGTTAATTTTCTAAAAAGTTCTTATACCTTTGCGGTTATAAAGAAGTTTTGTAATAAAATGATGGTTTAATTGGGACATATTGGGACGATGAAGTTAAAAAGAAGTAGGTAATAAAATGCAGGGTTGTGTTAGATTATAATGAATCATGTGTAACATCAGCTCATGGGACAGGATTCAAGCGGTACCCGTTGAGGTTGAACTGCTCGACACTTATAGAGCAGCGAAGAAATACCTGCAAGAAGCTATTGCCCTCGCAACTCTCGCGGCAATCGTGGGAAACGACCTCTCCTTGCCAAATGAAGTCTCTGCTATGGTAAGCGAGGAGAGGTCTTGGATTGGAGTGTCCACCTTTTGTGAGGTCGTACTCTCGCAAAAAGAAGCTGCGGAGAGAGAGCGCGAAGCCCTCTCCACTAACACTATCCGCAGCAGAAGGTTGGGCAGACGGAGGCATGACTACCACTTTGCAACCGCCATACGCCCGAACTGCGGCAGTGATCCCCGGGGGGAGATCCACTGCCGCCATATAGGCCTCAAGGGGGCGCGCGGTACTTTCGGAGGGGGTGACTCAACATTTGTCGCCTAGAGCTACATTCTAGCTCGGAGGAGAAACCCTTAACATGGTAGAGGTGCTGTCCGGGATCGTAGTAGCGAGCAGCCGCGTTTCTTCCGGTTTCGGCCATAAGCGCAAAGGTGGCACACAGAGGGGTTTTAGTCGGTAAGCGCGTCGCCGCTCCATCTTTGCGCCGTGGAGTCCGACATACCCCGTCGTTCCCCTGGACAAAAGCCCCTGGAAAGACGTAAAGTCTTCCTCCCACAAAAAAAGGATTCAAGTGATCCACGAGTCAAAAGCTCTTCTGGAGGAAAATTTAAGCGTCTTTTGTTGAAGGAGACTTGCTTCCCACTAAAAAATTTAAAATAAAGTTAATTTAAAAAAATAAGAAACCGACTTCAGCACTAAAAAGTAAGAAAATAATTTAAAATAAACGATATTATTAATGAGTGAATTTCAACAAGTGCCCAAAAATCTTCATTTCCGTGGATTTTTTTGTTTTTAAGTTTTTTTCAAAAATAATTAGCGTTTATTATACTTCTTGATAATGTATGTATTCCTGCTTATTATCAAGCTGATTACTTAAAAAACTAACGAATAACACAAGTTTAAAAATTTCATGCCACGGCGATGAAACATGCGTGCACGGCAATGAAACAAGCGTCCACGGCAATGAAAGAACTGTCCCACGGTAATGAAAGAATCACCACGGAAATGAAAATCCATACATAAAACATTTTTTTTTATATACTGACATGAGTATTATATTATCCTTACATACAATATATACACGCCTGTCTCCGAGAAGGGCAGGCATACTCCCCCAGACGGGTTATCTACGCCACATCGAATGATAATAATTGATCGAATTTTTTTATAAGATTAACATAAAACCCCTATGATATATGGCCTAAAGATTGGACAGAATCGCTTTTGATCCCCCTGCTCAAGAAGGGGTCCACAAAATTACGTGCCTTATAAGCATGCTTTCATCATACGGTCTGCCTGTTAGTTTGTGTGGGTGGATATCGTACTTCTTGCGGGATCGATCGATACGGGTCGTTCTTGATGGATGCTCGTCCGATCAAATGGCGATTAATGCCGGTGTTCCCCAAGGGTTAGTACTCATTGCAACACTTTTCCTGTTGCATATCAATGATCTGCCAAAGCCCAGAACCTATGAGTATGCAAATGATTGCACAGTTGTAGAGGATTACATATCCATCCCGCGTGCTAGTGCGGCCGAGACACAGTATTTAAGAGACGCTATGGTCGATCACACGAACTTTTCCCTTCGGGCAGTCTCCGATTGGAGCGATGCCAATCTGATCAAGTTCAATGCCTTGAAGACCCAGGCGGGTCTTTTCTCCGCAAGGAAGACGCTGTTTGAACTGGCTCCTATTTTCCGGAGTGTATCCTTACCTATAGTGGACCACCCTGACCTTTTTGGAATAACGCTGACCTCAACCCTCAATTTTGGTTCATACATTGAGTCAAAGGCTCAACTGGCTGCAAAAAAGCTAGGCGTCCTCTCAAGGGTGCGACGGTACTTCACTCCAGAACAGCTGCTCCAACTCTATTAAGCATAAGTTCGGTCGCGCATGGAGTACTGTTCGCACCCTTAGGATGGATCAGCTAAATATCAACTTGAGGGGTTGGAGGCCCTAGAGAAGCGTACCAAGAGACTCCAGAGTTTTGAGCACCGGCAAAAAGTTGTTAGCCTATGGGTTTTTTATCGGATACATTTTGGAGAGTGCGCATCGGAACTACACCGCTTAATTCCCCCATCTCCGTTCTGCCACCGAATGAGCAGGGAAACCGATAAACGTCACCCATACATGGTAGATGTTCCATAAGCTCGCACGAAGCGTTTCGCGTCCACCTTTATAATGCAAATAGCGAGAGTGTGGAACTCCCTGCACAGCTTCTCTGTTCTGAAACTTACAAATTAAACATACAATCTGGGTCTTTTTAAGTCGCGAGTCAATAGGTACCTTCTAGGTGAGCACGTTCCATCTTAGGCTGTACCATCGCTTTCCATCAGGTGAGTTATAGTCAAGTGCTAGCCTATTCTGGGTAAAAAAAAATGTGCACCCTACCGGACTGTGGCACTTATATCCCATGCCAGTAAGATTATGTTGCATATCATCCCGGATTAGCAGGCTGAAAAAGAGTTCCTTTTTCTATTTAACATCTTTGGCGAATACTATAGGATATACGAAATATAAGTAGGAGAGTTCATCCGTGATCATGGCGCTTGCAACAGCGTTGAAATATCGGAAACACGAAATATTTCAACGCTGTATAATCATAATAATTTGAGTGCTAATAACCATGATAACTATAGAAACTATATAAGTAGGAGAGCCTTAAAAGGGTGGGAGGGAGTCATTACTGTTGGCAGGAACAAGATCAGCAACCTTCGATATGCAGATGACACTACATTGGCCGCATCCTCTGAGCACGAACTTGCTGAAATGTTCAGCAGAGTAGAACACAAAACCGAGACAGTAGGACTCTAGGTCAACAAGTCGAAGACAAAGGTTATGGTCACTGATCGAGCTGAACAGATCACACGCACAGGAGAATTGTCAGACCTGGAATTTATGAGCAAGTTTGTATACCCAGGCTAGACGATCAGTAATCAGAGAGGCTGCGAGAAAGAGATTCGAATTTGTGTGGAGATGGGCAAGCAATAAGCAAAATGTTGATAATCTGGAATAGTTGATAGTCCTGGTCTATCCACGCGCTGTAGATCGAAAAAAGATTAAGGCTTTCGAGATGTGGTACTGGAGAAGGATGCCACACATACCGTTAACATCGAGACGTACGAATAAGTCTATTCTAGAACAACTTGTAAAAACAAGACTGTCTACGATATGTTACCTACGAGTCCTGACCTACTTTGGTCAGATTTGGAGCTACAACGGTCATACAGCCTGGACAAGCTGGTTGTGGCGGGAAAGGTAGACCTACCCGACCTACCCGTTGGTCAAACCTGATCAAGGCAATAACAGGGCTCCCAATTACCAGCTCTGAGAAGAGCCGAAGACAGAGCGGAGTGGAACGGCTGGTACACGACTCCATTACTGTGCATCAGAACGGACACGATCTTAAGGAATCAAGAAAACGAGCTAGAAGGAGTACAGTAAATACAAATGAGTTATTTACTGTACTTATAAGTCTTTACTTAAGTCTTTTGTCGTATTGCAGAGATATTACTTGACGACTGTACTGTCAGTATTCGGTACACTGTATCACAGGTAAATATGTTTTCCTTGCCTAATCATACCATGGCGATGAAAATATAAGTCACGGAAATGAAAGACCTGGCCACGGCGATGAAACTAATTTGTTTTAAAAGACACGGCAATGAAATTTTTTTCATTGCCGTGTCTTTTTTTTCATTGCCATAGCAAATATTTGCTATGGAAACCACGGAAATGAAAGCATGGCGATGAGAAACGAGTCGAAAATTTAAAATTACATAAAACCTATTAGGTATCCTAAGAACTAAACAATTCACAAATAAACAGAAGAGTATGGGCATTCTATCGAATGCTCAATCAAGAGTATAAACTTGTTCAAATAGAAGTTATACCTATACACGGTGATGAAAGAAAAAATGTCCTGTAACAAAAATGGGATACACTTACATTTATAGCTTGAAAACGCAGGCACGTGGACACGTCCTTCCACGTCGAGCGTTGAGGCGGTACTATTGGGCAACGTTTAGCACACAGAGAAGGAGACGCAAGTCTTTAGGTGGAACAATATGTTTAAAAATGTTTTTGACATGGCGATGAAAGGAAGTTCTGGGACAAATGTTTTTCTAGTAACCATTCGTTGTATTGTTTAAATATTTGATTAAGTGTATTCCGTAACAATACCTTAACTATCCAAGTATCATATAAAACTAGGTTTCAATGTATTCAACCAATAGGTTTTCATCAAGGAGGTATAATACACATCAAGGTGAGTTGTGGACAGACACGGCGATGAAAGATTTCGAGGTTTAACATTTTTTTCTGGAGTACCTATTAATCCCAGTAATGAAATATTTAGTGCCTCACATAGGTGACTATTTCATCTAACCAAAAAAAAGTTTTAAACATTATAACTATATTTTTTAGTACCAATTTCATAGTTGCCACGCAAATTTAGGGGCCGGGAAATTCACTCTAATACATATTTTCAATTTATAATTAGTTACTTTTGAAGTCGGTGACAGCCAAAGCCTTCATTTATATTTTAGGCGCGTCTCATGCTATCTTATAAGGAAAAAAAACTATCCTGGGCTGGCACTGACTCCAAAAGTTACTAATTATAAATTGAAAATATGTATTAATAATATCGTTTATTTTAAATTATTTTCTTACTTTTTAGTGCTGAAGTCGGTTTCTTATTTTTTTAAATTAACTTTATAGGTTTTAGTAATGTCAATTATCATCGTCATTACTACCTTAGATGAAGAATTGGTTTCGCTGTGCCCGATAGGTATCGCCGACGTACTAGTCAAATGCGGCAACAATCCGTACATACCCGGCGTATCCGAGCCAAGCACATTGCAAGCTATCTGTGAGGCGTAGTACGTACTTAATGTTTTATTAAATTTGTATTTTTTTTTTCAGTTTGCGTGGTAAAACTGTGTAAAAATAATACTTCAAGAAATCAATTTCGTGTACTTAATAAAAAAAAAAACATAAAATAACATAAATCCCTAAACACCATTTCCGCCTAGCATCGTTGCAATTTGTACACACACTACAAAAATGAGTTGCTGCCTTCACGGAGCTGTTGATTTTTGCAGTGGTCTCACCGCGGGCGAGGAAGCGATGAACTTTCAGCGATTTTGTCGCTCAAGCAAAGGACAGTGAATGCACATTCCGTGTAAACGAAAGAGATGCATATTAATAGTTACTTGCTGGCAGTGTGAACAGGCGAGTAACTATTAATAATATATGCATCTCATCAGGTATTGCGGTATCTATGCAACCAATTTTACATCTATGGTTACTAAATAGTACTTATAAAACAAAGTCGCTGTCGCTGTCTGTCCGTCCCTATGTATGCTTAAATCTTTAAAACTACGCAACGGATTTTGAAGCGGTTTTTTTAATAGAGTGATACAAGAGGAAAGTTTATATGTATAATACATGCATGATATTGTAGAGAAACACTGATAAATCTCGGGGTTTCTAATATGATGACGTAAAAAACTCATTTTTTGCGCTTACATTGCAAAAGTATTTACTCTAATAGTTATTTATGGTACAAGCGAGGTAAGTTGGTGATTACTTCCGAGGCGCTATTGAGGCCCGAGCCGTCAGGCGAGGGTCTGAAGATAGTCAAGGATAGTAATCATCAATACAAGCGTGTACCATACAACGTTTTTCAACACACTTGCGAAGAAATTAATAATAAAATATCATTTTCGCTAATAAAATAATCAGTTTTTCTATTCGCGCGCATCCAACACAACAATGGTGATCGGCCAAAGACTAAAATAATATAATTATTAAAAAGTTGAAGTTTGTTTTTAAAATGTATGGACACGTTTTTTTTTGGTATCGAAACTTTTTTAAAACCAAACAATTAAAAAAAATCTATAACTCACTAGTGAATCAAGCGTGTCATTATTCAACTGTTTTTGCACAAATAAGAGCCCCTTTATGAGCAAGTGTGTTGAAAAAGACATTTGCCTTTTACATGATTTGATTTCAATAAGTATCTTAGAAGATATCTTAGTTTTAAAATAACATTACAGCTAAATTATGATCAAGGCCACAGATTACTAAATAGTTACTACGACAAGGCGACCCGGCTAGTGCACGGCGGCACAGAATAACTATTTTTTCACCTTCTACGTAAATGTAGTCGGGGGTAAAAATAATTATTACACGCGGACGGACTTGAGGGCAAAAACTAGTTTGTTATATATTCTATATTTCAAAGATTAATTAAATATCAAGTAGTCAGTAATGTCAAAAATAAATATTTTTTTCTTTCTTTCTTTCTTTCTTTCTAATGAGAAGTCTATGTATTATTGATAAAACTTGACATATTAAAAAACCTTTTTCATGGTTTCTTTACATTTTGTCTCACGGCAAAATGAATAGGGTATAAGTTGTGTAAATTTCATCTAAATCATTTTTGTAGTTTTTGCGTGAAAGAGCAACAAACACCCATCGATCCAAACTTTCGCGCTTTTAATATTATGTAGAAGGATACCCACTATTTACTTAATAAAAAACAAATTAAATTGTATGACACACTTAATGTCCAATATATTTATCATATATAAAATACACTAGTTAACGCGACATTAGTTTAATTTTATATTAAAATTATTTTTTTGTTTTTTTACGTTTTTGTACGGGATTGGTCGGGCAAAGGCAGGGCCTCGTACAACGAGTCTTACACGGTTTAGATGTATCACTGCCTGATGACATCCTTTCGAAGTTCTCTGGCGCATCTAATAATTCCTTGACTTGTTCTGCTAGAATATTTAGCGTTTTAGACATTTCTGCTATTGTATTGTATGCTTTTGGTCGCTCACCAGACACTTCACGCGTAATTTCCCGTGAAGGAACCACAGTTACCTCTTCTTCTCCCTCGTAACTTGAATTCTGACTATGGTTACTATTACTACTAGGCTTTATGGTCGTCCTTAGTGTAATGCTAACTGGACTTGTGGTCGCCGTCACAAGGGGAGATGTGCCAAGATGCCTGGAGATCTTCGCTGGCGCATGTTGTACACCTTGGTTTGCGTACACTGGGCATTTGGTTTGGCATCTTCTACTGTCTGTTTGAGTAGAACGCAGGGAATGTTTCATACACTCAAATTTGCCACATTTAATTCTTGGTCCGCTACTGGGTCTGGATTTGTTTTTCGGGCAGTCTTCGACTGAGCACGCGTTGTTGATTGGGCAGTCGGAGCTGATGCAGCTAAAAGGCTCGTCCGCTCTGATTTCCAAGTTGGTCTTGCAATCAGGACAAGGGCACAGTATCTTGATGATTCCATTCTTGACGTCGGCTATTTTACCTGGAGTGTAGTTCAGGCACTTGTAGTGGATCCAGTTCTCGCACGCACCTTTACATTGCAAACCAGATTTATTGGTCACTGTTTGTCGGCAAATTTTACAAGGATTTTTTATTTTAGGACATTTTGACATTGTGCCTTGTGTCCTATTTTTGCTTTATGGAAAATCTTTCATGGCTATATGGTGTGGGTATTTCTTTAAATGTATTTTTTTATTTATTTTAATGCACAATGTAACGAAATAACATTACATTGTCTGTCATTGTTGATTTCTTTGAAGAACAGATGATGTT
This sequence comes from Timandra comae, assembly GCA_958496195.1. Lineage (NCBI taxonomy): Eukaryota > Metazoa > Arthropoda > Insecta > Lepidoptera > Geometridae > Timandra > Timandra comae. The sequence goes on from OY292376.1 coordinate 2,737,982, forward strand.
GTTAAAAGTCAATATCCACACAATAGCAACTTTAATTTTTCTTTATTGTCTATGTAAATTAAAGAAAGTCTGCCATAAAAAGGTGGTACACAATAACACAGACTAAAATCAAAAGGTTTTAAAGAAAAGTATTGATAAACTGCTTGGTCTGAGTTTTCTACAAATAGAGAACAACATAACATGTGTCAAACAAGATCAAGCAAGACACAATCACAATATTAACTTATTTATTAATTCACAAGTTATTTTCATTCCTACATATCCAGTTTTAAAAACGACCAACATGAGTACCTAAGAAAACGTTTATATTTTTTCTATATTATGCAGAAAACAAAATGATTCTGCGCCCCGACACAAATCAAAATGTCGAAAAAATGTCGTATACAAAAGAACGCTTGCAAAATATGTCTTCAAAGTGTATCTAAGAGGACAGGAATCCAGTGTGAGGGCGCATGCAAAAAATGGGTCCATTACGACTGCTTAGACTTCACACCGGGGAAAGTGAGAGACATCAAGAAAGGGTACATCAAAGTGATGTGTCCATGTCCCGATTGCTCCACAGAACCCAAAGAGATCTTAGTAAATCCACCGTTTACCTGCAAAAATCAAAATTGTCCAGCAAATAACGCCCCGAAATGTACTTCACTGAGCTGTCCAATCAACAACCCGACGCCGTGTGAGAAGAATACTTGTACGAAAAACTCGGATTTAATCGATAAGCCGTACCATGTGCCCAACCAGGTCAACATGCCGAAGAAGAAAACATGCGAAAAACCGAAATCAAGTCAAGGTAGTCTGCCTTCTTCCTACAAAAGAAATTGCTCTGCTACATGCTGTAGTCCCTCTTCAACAGCTGGTACATATATACTTTTACAGAATAAATCACTTGATATTTTTGATGATCTTCATTTGTGTGTGCACGTTATGTCCAAATGAGATTTCTTTAAAAATAAAGAAATTGGACATTTAATAACATCACACATTTGGGATCTGCTAAAATTTTATTTTCTAAATTTTCCAAGCCCAGCTTATGTGACCTTAAAAAAGGTTGCCACATTATAAAGGAAATATCACTTAAAACTATAAAGATAAAATAAATGTAGCCATGAGCCTATATAATTTGATTTGTGTTACAGGGTCGTGCAGTTTTTCGAAAATGCCATCTATGTCAGATTCTCAAATGGTGGGATCACAGAGGGGTTGCAACCAGTCCATGGTGACTGCTCTGGAGCAAATGTGTAACACAGTAGGAGAGCTATCATGCCAAATCAGAGAGTTAATGTTAAAAATTTTGGACAAAACACGTAGTTAATGCAATAAATATATTTGTTCTCAAACATGTCTTATTTTATTTACCCTTATAGAATGTGCACCTTAAGCTAAAGGTTCCTGATTCGATTCTTGGAGCATGTATGCTAGTTTCCAAACATGGCAAACGTTTAGATTATCAAAATTTATTAGGCGTAATTCATCGTGTCAGGTTTATTCATTCCACAATAAAACAATTCTTCGCCTTCCAAAAGGAAACCACCTCCACCGCACTAGACGAGGCCTCCATCAGATCTTGCAGGTTGCAGGTGGACGGACACGCAAGGTAGGAGAGTAGGTGCGGCATGTCCTGTATGGGGGCTCCACACTCGCACTTGACAGTGAAAAAAAAAAGTAGCACTCCGGGAGTGCCGGCAGAAGTGAAAACTTCAATATTAACGTTGTGTTTAATTATAAGTATAAAAGTACTATCATTTATGAGGTAGAATACAATGTTTATTTATTGCGCTATCGTACACAAATATGACAATCTTACGCTTTTTCGATCAGCATCACGTGACCCTGACGCGAGTTTGAAAGTTTTTACCCATACAAAAAAAGTGCTCAGCGCCGCTAAAGAAGTTTTCACTTCAAAAATCCTTACTTATATATCTAAACACACCAGACATCGTCATCTAGACCTAAACTACGCATAGCTTGTGCTATGCTGGATACTAGACTACGGGTATAAACATACTTATGGGCACATCCCAGTCGTCACCACATAATATGCATAATATAATATGCTTTTCTTGTAAAATATAATATACTTATTACTTAGGATAGATAGCAAACACCCAGACCAAAACAAACAGAGATGTTTATGCACACAAAATTTGTGTCTTGAACGAGAATCGAACCCGTAACCGTCCGCATAGTAGGCAGGATCACTACCAACTAGACCTTTAGTGCCAGCCATAGCCCTGGCAAGCTCGACAGAGGCAGCCAGAATGAAATAGTAAGAATGCAAGCTACCGCTACAGTTAGTGCTAAGTAAGGTGGGCCTACGTAAGACGAACCGAGCACGAGCGGAAAGCAATCCGAGCAGAAATTCATTCAACATTTTTCTCGTTCGAAGCTTGTAAGTCGATCCACGCTATATGAATTTGCGCCTGGCTCTTGCTCGGCTCGTCTAGTCTGGACGCACCTTTAGCTTACTAAACAAATAAATAAAGATGAATATGTATTTCAAGTCCTTTTTATTGTTTTTAATTTCATTTTACACATCATGTATGACTGTTCAAGTGGTGACTATGACACATTTTGCTCCAAGGCGTTTAACACAAGTGATTGTAGCTTTTACTTCATTGATTACATCATCTGCGTTTTCATTTCTTCTCATATGTTCAATTTATCTCATCTTGCACATCATATCTCTCAACTGATTAGTGATTACTCCAACGGCATTACACATTTGTTCCAGTGCGTACAACATAGACTGATTGCAGCTGCTTCTTATAGCTATCTGGGTATCGGAACATGGTCTGTTTCTGCAAACTATAACAAAAGGAATATTTGTTGTATTAGCAATAAAATAATGCTTATATTTTAAAAACTATCAGTGAGCCACGGCATCACCTGCACAGATACTTGGGCAACTTGGAAGTCCTTAAATAGACTGCGGACTCAAGTAGGCAAGGAGAACATGAACTCGTACAGGTGGGGCTACAGCTCTGATAGTGCATGTCTGTGTAGCATTTCTTCCCAAACAATGACCCATCTTTTAACTTGCCGTGCGTTCCCCTATACCTGCACCTACGCATCGCTGAAAATTAGTTAAAGATAGATTTGTTAATACTAACGTAGTTTGGAAGAACAACAGCAGGCATCAGAGTTTGTTTGGCATTTGATCCCACATTTAGATCGAGATGGGCTGGCGCAAAGTCTTGGTCTAGAGCAGCCCGGTTTAATGCGACATTTGGATGAGCTTCTCGAACATATTATTGTTTTAGAGCATGGCCTCTGGCATTTAGGTACGCTGGGGCAAACCTTGGGCTTGGAACAGCGCTTTATTCGGCATTTTGATAAGATGTTAGGACATATCCTTGGTTTAGAGCAACGTTTTATGCGGCATTTGGTTACGCTTGGGCATATTTTTGTCTTCGAGCATGGTTTCATACGACATTTCGACGCAGATTGACACATAGATTTGGAGCAACGTTTCATTCGACATTTCGATGTGCTCGGGCATATTTTAGGTCTTGAACAAGGTTTTGGCAAACACACTTTCGTCTTGGAGCATGGACTGGGCAAACAACATTTTGACATTGTGCTTGCACATAGTTTTGTTCTAGAGTTGGCGCAAGGTTTGTTCATGCGGCATTTTGATGGGGAGGTCGGACATGGGGGACACGGCTGGCATGGTGGTTTCGGGTCATAACATTTTGATGCCGTAGGACAACAGTTTCGAATTTGCCGACATTTAACCATACTAGGTGTTGGGCATAGTCTCATTCTAGAACACATTGGTTTGGGTAGAAAACAAGGGCTTGGACACATCTTCGGCTTGGAACACACTTTGGATAAATGACAAAGGCTGGTGCTCGGGCAAATCTTAGTTCTAGAGCATGGTTTGGGCAAACGACATTTGGATGGGGTACTAGGACATATTTTTGTTCTAGAGCAGGGTTTAGGCATATAGCAACTACTAGTTGCGCACAATTTGGGTCGGGAACAGGTTCTAGGTGGGGAACATTTCGAATAGCTACCTGATGGGCACAATTTTGGCTTAGAACAGGATTTATACGTACGGCATTTTGCTAAAGGACTTGGGCATCCTCTCGTTCTAGAACAGGATCTTGGTAAATTACATTTTGATGGAGTGCTTGGACAAGTTCTAGTTCTAGAACAAGATCTTGGTAAATTGCATTTTGATGGAGTGCTTGGACATGCTCTAGTTCTAGAACAGGATCTTGGTAAATTACATTTTGATGGTGGACTTGGGCAAACTCTCGTTCTTGAGCAAGGTTTGGGCAAATAGCATTTAGAAGGAGGACTTGAACACATTCTCGTCCTGGAGCATGGCTTAGGCAAATAGCATTTAGAAGGAGGACTTGCACATACTCTTGTTCTGGAGCAAAGTCTCAAATCGCAAGTTGATAAACTGCTTGAGCATATTCTTGAGCACGGTATATGGCATTTTGATGGAGAACTGGGGCATATTCTGGTTCTGGAGCACGGCTTCGGCATACATTTTGATGGAGAGCTTGGACATATTCTGGTCCTGGAGCACGGCTTCGGCATACATTTTGGTGGAGGGCTTGGACACCTCCTTGTTCTTGAGCATTGCTTCGGTAAATAGCATTTCGATGGAGGGCTTGGACACATTTGCGTTCTAGAGCATGGTTTTGGTATATAGCATTTCGATGGGGGGCTTGGGCATATTTTAGTTCTAGAGCATGGCTTAGGTATATAGCATTTCGATGGAGGGCTTGGACACATTTTGGTTCTAGAACATGTGTTAGGTATATAACATTTTGATGGGGGGCTTGGGCACATTTTAGTTCTAGAACATGGTTTAGGTATATAACATTTCGAAGGAGGGCTTGGACATAATCTAGTTCTTGAGCACAGGGGCTTAGGCATATAACATTTTGACAAGCTATTAGAAGGACATATTTTTGTTCTGGAGCATGGTTTAGGTAGGCATCTCGATGGACTGGGATTACAAAGTCTAGTTTTGGAACAAAGAACTTTAGGTACGTAGCATTTCATTGGACTTATAGTTGGGGGGCACAACTTAGTTCTGGAGCAAGGCTTATAACATTTTGATACGCTCGGACATTTGGGTGGGCTAGAACACACGTTTGTTTGTGAACAAGGTTGGTGGCATTTTGTTAAGCTTGGACATAAATTCGTTTTGGAGCAGGGTGGTTTGTAACATTTTGTTTTACTAGGGCATAAATTAACTTTAGAGCAAACAGGTTTATAGCAAGTTGATTTACTTGGACACAGATTAATTTTAGAGCAGGGCTTGGGTGAAGAGCATGGCTGCATAGGCTGGCAAATTTTTGGCTTACAACAATGAGTAGGACTGCGTTGCGGGCAAACTGGTTGTCTGCATGTTGGGGTAAGCCAAATCTCTCTAGGTTCACTCTTGCAGTCTGGACAGGGGCATATGATTTTTAAGTTTCCCGCTCTTATGTCTCTTATTTTTTCAGGACAATATTCTAAACAGACAAAGTGAACCCATTTTTTGCACTCCCCTTGACACTGTACTCCAGTTCTGGTGGTGACAGTTTGAAAGCAAATCTTGCAAAGGTTCCTTTTTTGCCCGCATCTTCTCATTCTGTTTTCTTTCTACTTCAGGATTTCATTGTCTGGTGAAACACAATGCTTGTTGTACATCGTTAATTAAATGTGATAAAGAGTTACATGATGCATAAAACTATCGTTTGTTGATTCAATAAAATATTTTTGATTGACGTCTAAACGTAACTATGATTTAACCGACATGTTGTGTAGAACTCTTTAGTGAAAACTTAGTATTGCGTTTATTTATTTACATCTTGCTTTCTTTGAATACTGCGATTCATAGACATTAATGAAAGCAGGTTGAACTAAGAAAGGGAATAAAACCCATTGATCCCATATTTGTTATGGTGTGTGAAGGAGTGTGTACGTTTTTAATACCCTAGATTCAAGATACGAACACAGTTAAGGATCATTTTTGGGGTCATGTTATTTAATAAAATCATAGACTCAACAAACCGCTACATTGAAAAATCTTATGAAAATAATTGTTTGGGATCTCGACGGAAGTCCTAAGGTGACTCCCTGATCTGTGGGATCTCCCAACAACTTCTACATGTGTAAAACATACTAACTACCAATTTTTAATGCGCTCATCGTATTTGGACTACTGGACTGAATTTAATGAAATTTTGGAAGCAACTCTCACACATTTTGTGCGAAAGTATAACCGGAGAGTCTAATTGCTAACTGCCTTCTTATAAGTACATACATATTGAATGTGTATCCTTAGATCTTTGTATGAATGGTCTAATAACATAGTATAGACCGAGTTCCTATTTTGGAGTGTGCAAATTCTAAATACAGCTCCAATCTTTAGTATAAAAAAATAAAACAACATTATGCTATTGAAACTGGTTATAAATACATTTAAAAATACTATGGTTTACTAAAAAATCATGTCCATTTGAAATATATTGTTGAAAGTTCGTAGCAATTTATCTTCTGTTCCACATTTTATTGATGGGCTCGTCTGATTGCCGAGGATACCCTGATAGCAAACAATTTTGATGATCACACTGTCGACACCGGCACGGCTTGTTCAGCTGGCACACAGTGTTATGGACGCACGGAACCACACAAGGATTCTGTCTGCAGCATTCCTGTTTCAAATTTAAAAACTGACTCATTCGTAGACAATTCTCGCAAAACTTTGTAGAGCCACAAGTAATATCTGTTTGGGAAATCGCTGAGTCTCTGAAAAATGATAGTTTATTCGTTTCTGGGATTTCAAATAGTGAATGCGTTTCTTTGGTCGAAGAACAACCTGTGTTCGAATTATAGTCATCATCGTAATCATTATAGTGGTTGATATTACTCCCTGTCATTGGCATCGAGATATCTGGCATTTGCATCGACATTTTTGGCATTCTTGGCATTCTGGGCACTCGACTCATGTTGTAATTGCTTGTGCAAGATGTTCTCCGAGAAATATTTTGAAAGTTATCCAAGTTTGTTTTCGACTTGCAGTCCAGGCAGGGGCAATGGATCTTTCTAGCGCCAGATTTACATTCTTTTATCGCCTTACGACAAAATCCTAAACAAGAATAATGGTACCAACTTTCGCATTCTCCTTCACATTTGAGTCCAGCTTTTTTTTTAACACTTTTGCCACATATTCCGCAATTTTTACGTTTCTTCATGCTGTAGTTTCTTCTTTGTAAACTAACTTTATAATATCGGCATTTTCTATTGTAGCGGTACCGTTTTATTGGAGGTTAAATATTATTTTATTTCTGGCATCATGTTTGCTAATTGTAAGGTGTTATCGTACTTTAAGTGATATTGGTACAATTATGGCTTTATTAATCGAAGCCATAATTATTTAGATAAATAAAATTGAACTGATTTTGCAATAGCTCTATTGTGAACTTTGTAGTATTGTCATTTCTGACTACTCTGTCAGAAATGCCAGAATATTAATTTATTTATGTCATGGGATTAAATACTTAACATTTTACAATATATTTCAAAGTTATACTTTTTACATGATAACTTACCGAACGCATACGAAACGCACACAAAAAGAACGGGAAATGAAGACGGGAATCGAATCCGTAATATCCTACTAATATTAGTATAAAGCCGAATGTTTGTGAGTGTGGATGTTTGTTCTTCTTTCACGCAAAAACTACTGAATGGATTTTAATTAAATTTGGTACAGATATTCCTCATACTCAGGATTGACTTTTTATCCCAAAATTCTCACGGGATAAGGTTCCACGCGACATACAATGCTGGTTTAACATCTATATCATATAAGCCTGAGGGTCATCATCATACTAAAGGCGGAAATTTTTAAGTATCTGTATGTATGTTACTCCTTCATACTCAAACAATTAAGCGGATATTTATGAAATATTGCGACATTCTGTGTAAATTAAATCCCTTGCTGCAACGATATTTTTAGTTCGACTTTAAGGGGTCTATACTTACTCGTATGTATAAACACTAACATCGACTGCCGTATCGAGACGATAACTTGGACCGGATACTTGAAGAGTCCAAAACAGGTAAACGCCCGTGAAATTAAAGGCTTTTTCTACATTAAATAATAAATACTTCACAGAAACATAATTTATTTACCAACACAAAGCATGAAAGCAACGGTTCGTGAATATTTAAAAGGTTTTCTTTTTATAAAATAAATATTGTAACCGAGTAGAGTGATTGATTGCTGGAATAACAAGAATCGACACTTCCATGGATACTTTAGAACTTTATACATGAGTGAACATGGAAAATAAAATAAGTCTATAAGTATAAGATTACTAGCAACGCCTTCTCGGTAGAAGTATGGAGCCTAAATAATAATTGTAGAGCCTAAATCTTGTATGGAGCCTAATCCTTAGTATGGAGGCTAAATACTGAGCATGGAGCCTAAATCCTAAGCATTAAGCCTAAATCTTGTATGGAGCCTAATCCTTAGCATGGAGCATAAATAATAAGCGTAGAGCCTAAATCTTGTATGGAGCCTAAATAATAAGTGTAGAGCCTAAATCTTATATGGAGCCTAAATCCTAAGTATGGAGCCTAATCCTTAGTATGGAGCCTAATCAAGCACAGCTTGTAATAAAGCACAGCTAGATAATAAAGGCTTATATTGTAGGAATAAAGTATGAAAATATTATGACATCTCTATACACCCTTATTTTGAAATTGCGATACCTTATCTCACAGCTAATGTAAACGACGGGTGACAATATAATAGTGAAGTTAGATTTTTTCTTTTGCTTTTATTTAAAAAGTTATGATAAGTCAAAGATTTTCAAAATCCCGCCGAATTTTATTGTTATTCTACACCGAACGCTGCGATACACAGCTGAGCGCGGTCATCGACCCGAGCCGTCACAGAATACTTGATAGCTAGTGTGCCGTCTGGTAATACGACATTTATTTGGTATTTTTTAAAGATAAGTAATAGACTATCATTTTTGATATTTTTATTGGATATATGGATTCAGTTACTGCTACAGATATTCTGATTTTAATAAGTCCCATATTTTCAAAATAGGGGTGTATATAAAAATGAATCCCTATTTCCCTTGGTTACGGCATCACGCGTGAACTACGATTGACTTGAAATTTGGTACAGGGGTAGCTTATGGTGCGGGGAAGGACATAGGATGCTTTATCCCGTAATTCCAACGGTATCGGGACACAGCTAGTTTTATTAATATAATATTCATAACGTAAATAACTTTGCAATAAACTGCAGTTTACGCTGCAGTACTTCATGCTACGCGTTTTTAATATATTAGTTATATTTTATGAACGTGTAGTAGTGATGTGATAGTTAAATTATATTTATCGATAAATAATATAAAATTGTCAGTTTATAATAACATAACATAACATAACATAATCATTCACTACATCATCTCATTATAGTAACTGACCCCTAACTAAGCTCTAAGCTTGTATCTAGGGTATCAGAAACTACGCACACACTCATTCACACACACACCCAGACCGAGACAAACATTTGTGGTTCACACAAATATTCACCCCGCACGGGAATCGAACCCGCAACCTTACGGATGGCAGTCCGGCATGGTGACCACTCTGCCATCGAGGTCGTCAATTAATATCGACTTTTTTAAATGTGATTGTAACGTCTCCAGCATACATCTAAATTAATAAATAAAACTTTTAAATTGAAGTAAATTTTGATTTTTGTACGTCACAAGTCCGTCATTAATATTATTTTATCTCAAAAATTATACTGAATTTTGAAGAGGTCCCAAATATAAGTGGCAAGAATAAAATACCGTCCTGTAAGATCGAATAAGACCTCTCTCTAGCTGATTATGTAATTAAATAAATACCTATTAAAAATAATAACAGAATGTCTTCTCTTGAAATAAAACTATTTTAACGAATATATGTCGTGGTTATATTTTGTTTTACATTTTCTGACGTTTCGAATTCTTTATAGAAATCCGAAACAAAAAATCCAATAAAGTAGTTTTAAATCTTTTCTTTTTTCAAAATATTATTCATAAAAACCAGTACAAACAAATCAAAGTTTTTACCATAACAACATTAATAACCACGTCGAAACCCAACAAGACCGTTCAAATATTGTTCTAACCGATCCAAAACAAATATCAATTGACTAAAAGGTATCTATCGTTCCTAATATCGGTGATGAAGGGTAAACAGTGGATCAATCAACGAGAGAAGCGCATGAGCCAATCAAAACACGGCCCCGATGGATTTTACCTGTCAAAGCCAGTGATATTATAATTAAAGGAATAGATATGGTACACTGGTCTGTGTATGGAAATAGTATACGGAAATTAGGCTTATTGGCATTGATATAAATAGTGTTTATCAGTTAAAGGACCTTTTTCACCATCTTCAATTAAAGTTCCGAGTACCTACTCACATGTATTATCTTTGTCACTTGATATAAAGTAAGAAAGAGACAAAACTAACTTTACTTGGTGAGTAACTTTACTTGAACGTCGTGAAATAGGCCCTTATAGATTTAAAAACCTCCTTTCAACTAGTTTCTGCCATAAAGTTGCCTCAACATATGTCGATGAAACTAGTCAAGAGATGTGATGAGAGAGCTACGCACGTATTACCTTATAAAAATTAAAAGTTTACATCGTACGTTTCACTTAATAAGGTATGGGAGTGTGTTTGTTTACTAATAACTGTCAGTAGAATAACATATATTTATTAACAAGTTAACGTAAACAAAAATACCGTCAATATTATGACAAAACTTCTATGTTTGATGTATAATTGCGGGATTCAAATAATATCGTTTACAATAAACAAGTAAGTACCTCCTAAGGTCAGTCAACTTCAATGGCATATGCACTTACTGTACCAATCACGCAGTGGATAAGCGTGGTCTCTACGTCCTATTCCTCCTCACTGTACTAATATCATCAATGTGAGAGTATTGAGTCACAACCTTTTCTGCGCCGGTGGCCAAAATTGGAAGCTACTATTGTCATATTGACTTCAATGTTATTTGGATACATTTTCATTAAACTGACAACCAAAAAATGCGATTACAGCGACGCTGTTCCCGACACAGAAAATATTGTGGCTCAATACCTTGCAGTGACTGAGACCAGCCGGGCTAGCATGACTTCGAAAACTCGATAGCTATTAATCGACATCCAACTGTCAAAATATAATAAATATAGCCGCCATATTTAATTTTATCATATCGTAGCACGCCATAATCCATTTGGTCATGCTCGCGAAATCGATATTATATCGTGGCGTCGATATATTTTATCACGCACAGTCATGCTAGGGGGATAGGTTTATATTTATCGATATTACTATTATTCATAAAGGCACATCCCTAATTGACAGTATGTTTCCAAACAGTGAGTACAATATTATTCGTATATCAAAAGCCCGCGGTTTCCGATTATACCGCTCGGGCTAGTTTCGATTCTGTAGACCATATTAATATGTTGCATGTGTTGTTAGGACGATATATTAATATTGTATCTTATATTTATATTTTATTAGCCCTCAGTGTCCTCTAGAATCTATCTATTAAAAAAAAATGTGGGACACTTTTTTAAATTATATCCCATTCTTCCCCAGAGGGGACAAACCTGGTGGGAACAAATGGGACATACCCAAGAAAACCGTTGCGTAGTTTTAAAGATTCAAGCATACATAAGGATAGGCAGCGGGAAGCGACTCTGTTTTTAATCGACTTCATTATGTACCCACTATGTACTGATACTATGAAGTTATCAATATACATGTACTTAATGCAAAAATGATACATATATAATCTAAGTTTTGTTCATAGAGGAGGGAATTTCACCACTCGCATTTTACTTTATTCTTTTCCATTCACGGGACTATTAAGGAGTCCCGGTCTTTTGGAAGGCTAGTATGGGGCCAAAGCCAACACACGGAAGCTCTTTGACATATTTAATCTTGTGTAAAGGATGCACAATCCGGCGACTATCCCTGTATAACACTATAAAATGCATCCAAGGACAGTCCCTGGTTCTGCTGGGACTTTTGCAAATGTATGGAAAACTACGATACGACTGGGTTATGGGAATGGGATGTTCAATGGACTGGATATATATTATGGGGACTATGGACTTTACTTTATTCTTGTTATTACTTCTTAAAAAGGTAGGTACTAATAGACTTTTTAACTTCCCACGGGGACTTAACCCCAAATTCCTACAGAACCGGGATGTATACATATACGGGTAAACCAAGGTCCGCTTCTTCTTTCATTCATCGTGTCCGGTTCACATCTCCTCATACTTTATCTCTCCAAAAAGTAGCCACCCCCACCGCACTACTAGATCAATTCCTCCATGGTGCAGGAGGATGGACACGCGGGGCAGGAGACCAGGTGCGCCATATCTTGTATAGGCTTGTAGGCTCCACACTCGCTCTGGACGTTTGAAGGATCAATGTAGCCCCATTTGGCGCGATTGCTCTTACAGCGACCGACCTGGGTACGGAGTCTGTTGAGACTCTTCCAGGTTGACCACTGCTGCTCCGACCCCGGTGGCAGATGTTCAGCCGGGGTCACAAAGTTTGGAGGATGGGGGTTTTTTTTACTCCACATCTCATGCCTCGATTTAAACACATTCCTAGTATCCTATGAAAATAGAAATACCTAACGTAGGTAAGAATTTAAGTTACAAGTCAGTCAGACCTTTCTATAAATTTTCAAGTCACGTAGGCCAGGCTAGTTTGCTGTTAAATTTCCCAAAAGTATCAAGTTTTTTAGTTTTGTCACAATAGAAAAGTGTTTCTTTAGTTTCTTATTTATCGTCGTGACATTTAATTCCCAGATTATTTCTAAATTACTTACTACAAAAAGATTCCCAACTGTATTGTATTTTGTTTGCTGTTTATTACTTTTATTTGAAAAATGAATAAAAATATACTTACATTAAAAATTTTTTTTTTTTTGTATCTTACTGATCGAATCCAGACGTTATAAAATTGAAATAGATTTTTAAATAATTTATTGATAATATCATATTTTTATGTTAATAAATATGCCTATCTATTTATTATCAAGTATATATAATCTATTTAAATCTTAAAAAATATAATAATCGATGATAAGAGTTCAAGATCTAGTTCAAGTTTAATATTACGCTCAAGGTCATAAATATATGAGCTGATCATTTCAAGTACAAAAAATTATGAAGCGCATCGTAAACGAACCTGTAATAATTGCTGCATAAACACTTTTTGCATGTGTAATTATCAAAGGCGTCAATAATATTATACGCTTTAGTATTCTACTAGCAGCGTCCCGAAGTTTCATTCATTACAATCCCGTAGGAACATATTACATATAAGCCTTTCTCTTGAATTAGTATCCATTATTGAAAACTGTATATATGTTCAATCCTAATCCTAACTTTAATATTTTAAATGCGAAAGTAACTCTGTCTGTCTGTCTGTCTGTTACCTTTTCACGGCTAAACTACTGAACCGATTGACTTGAAATTTGGTACAGGGGTAGCTTATGGTCCGGGAAAGAACATAGGCTACGTTTTACTAAGTATGTAAATAAAAGCATACAAGGCATCTAGATAATAAAAATCACAACACTTCTTTAACATCAAAACTTTATTTAACATCACTCTTCTCTCCAACTTCCAATCTTTCCATTTCTCTTTGTATTTCCAAATAGGATTTCCCTTTGGTCTCCGGTATAACAATAGCTATATATAGTATAAAAATAATGCAGCATACGCTGAAGGTCCAATAAGTGTATGCTGGTCCAATCTCCTTGATTAATACAGGGAAATACCTGACTGTGATGAAGACGAAGAGGAATGCTGTGAATGCTGCTATAGAAAGGCCTAGAGGTCGATATTTGCTGTCGAAGAGTTCTGATACTTGCATCCAATATAGGGAACCTAAACCTGAAATAATTGTTTGTGTTAGCTGGGTCCACACTGGACGATCCACCGCGCTCCAATCACCCGAGGCAGGAGCGCGAGCCGTCGATGCACGCGGTGGTAGGCGTGGATCGCGCGCGACCCATACAAACCGTCCTGCAACATTTGGATCGCGCTTCTGCCGCGCGTGATTGGAGTGCGGTGGAGCGTCCTGTGTGGACCTAGCTAATTCTGATTGTAATGCGCTGGTAAGTGGTCATCAGAGAGTAAATGACTGCATACAGTCATTTACTCTCTGCAGCAGTGATCATAAACACAAGTCTTTTTTAACCGACTTCCAAAAAAACAGGAGGAGGTTCTCTATTCGACGTGTATATATTTTTTTTTTTTTGTGTGTTTGTTACGCGATTTCTTTGTAATCATGAATGGAGCATTTTAAAATTCTTGTTTCATTAGAAAGCGGATATTCGCGAAGTGGTCCCATGTCAAGGAAATCAGGATCTGATGATGGGATCCAGAAAAATCGAGGAAAAACCCGCAACAATGTAGGCTGAGGTATCGATTGACATTATTAAAAGTAAAACTACCTGTGACCCGTGGTTTTGCTCGCGATATTCTTGATACCATAAGAATTTCTGGATGAAAATTTTTTGGCTGTATTTTTTCGTATTTAAATCAAATGCTGTTCAAAATTCATGGGTTTTAGATATAAAAATGTCCTGTTTTTTAATTCGTTAACACACACTGAAATAAACCCGAACCTACAACATTTTTTAAAAATGTTTTTTTTATCCTATTATAGGTATCTATTACACATATATCTTCAGATAGTTTTCATAAAACTTTAAGTAAAAAAATATATTTAGATATTACAAACAAACACTGCACCAGATTAGATTGTATATATTATTTTAATTAATAAATAGACAGTATAAACGTCATCCTCTATTTTCGTTTTTATTTTGACTTTGGTTAATTTTCTAAAAAGTTCTTATGCCTTTGTGGTTATAAAGAAGTTTTGTAATAAAATGATGGTTTAATTGGGATGATGAAGTTAAAAAGAAGTAATAAA
The DNA here is from genome assembly GCA_958496195.1 of Timandra comae. Classification (NCBI taxonomy): domain Eukaryota; kingdom Metazoa; phylum Arthropoda; class Insecta; order Lepidoptera; family Geometridae; genus Timandra; species Timandra comae. The sequence goes on from OY292376.1 coordinate 2,752,994, forward strand.
ATGCAGGGTTGTGTTAGATTATGAATCATGATTAACATCAGCTCATGGGACAGGATACCCGTTGAGGTTGAACTGCTCGACACTTATAGAGCAGCGAAAAAATCCCTGCAAGAGGCTATTGCCCTCGCAACTCTCGCGGCAATCGTGGGAAACGACCTCTCCTTGCCAAATGTAGTCTCTGCTATGGTGAGCAAGGAGAGGTCTTGGATTGTAGTGTCCACCTTTTGTGAGGTCGTACGAGAGAGCGCGAAGCCCTCTCCACTAACATTATCCACAGCAGAAGGTTGGGCAGACGGAGGCGGGACTACCACTTTGTCCTGCAACCGCCATACGCCCGACCTGCGGCAGTATTCCCCGGGGGGAGATCCATTGCCGCCATATAGGCCTCGAGGTGGCGCGCGGTACTTTCGGAAGGGGGTAACTCAACATCTGTCGCCTAGAGCTACAGGGTACCCTTAACAGGGTAGAGGCGCTGTCCGGGATCGTAGTAACGTGCAGCCGCGTTTCCTCCGGTTTCGGCCATAAGCGTAGAGGTGGCACACCAAGGGGTTTTAGTCGGTAAGCGCGTCGCCGCTCTATCTTTGCGGCGCGGAGTCCGACATATCCCGTCGTTCCCCTGGACAGAGGAAAGACGTAAAGTCTTCCTCCCACAAAAAAAGGATTCAAGTGATCCACGAGTCAAAAGCTCTTCTGGAGGAAAATTTAAGAAGTCTTTGTCTTTTGTAGAAGGAGACTTGCTTCCCACTAAAAAATTTAAAATAAAGTTAATTTAAAAAAATAAGAAACCGACTTCAGCACTAAAAAGTAAGAAAATAATTTAAAATAAACGATATTATTAATACATATTTACAATTTATAATTAGTTACTTTTGAAGTCGGTGACAGCCAAAGCCTTAATGAATACTAGCTGTGCCCCGCGGTTTTACCCGCGTGAAACCTTATCCCGTGGGAATTTTGGGATAAAAAGTATCCTATGTGTTATTCCTAGGAACCTAGTATGAGGAACATCTGTACCAAATTTCATTAAAATCCATTCAGTAGTTTTTGCGTGAAAGAGGAACAAACATCCATACATACAAACTTTCGCATTTATAATATTAGTAGGATATTAGTAGGATTATAGGCGCGTCTCGTGCTATCTTATAAGGAAAAAAAAAACTATCCTGGGCTGGCACTGACTCCAAAAGTAACAAATTATAAATTGTAAATATGTATTTATAATATCGTTTATTTTAAATTATTTTCTTACTTTTTAGTGCTGAAGTCGGTTTCTTATTTTTTTAAATTAACTTTATTTCTACGAAATATTAGGAGGAGAATTTGGATATCTTAGAAATTCTATAACGGATGACTTCTACTTTTTAGCTAATAATAAGTAAAAGTTTAATTTGTAAATGCCTCGTTCAACTAAGTTACACTTCTGAACAGTATAAATCATTTCGTTTCGTAAGTATAATATTTTATATGAATTTGATCATATTTAATAAAGGAAACGTTACCTGCATTGTACGAGTAAATAACCAACATAATCGAAACCAACGGCACATAATTTAAGAAACCAGTAATTTTCACTTCATTATTTTCAAACCAAAAGAATGTTCCTAAACCCATCTGTAACAAAAGTTAAATTTAACAAAGATTCATGTTTTTGCTCGGGTTCTGTGATCTGATTCTGATGTGTATGTCCGTTGTCACTCATATGGGAGAATTCCTAGTACCAAGGTGTGGAGTTGGGGAAGTAAAGGAGCATGTCATGCCATCAAGGACAGGCGTTAGGCGTTTAGAGGGTTTACTCCCAACGGCCACCACTAAATCCGCCACCACTGGTGCCCAACTTTCATCCCATGTCTACTTGGGGTCGGTTTTCAGTTTAACCAGATTTGGCGAAATGTCAGTTTTTACGTGAAGCGACTGCCATCAGACCTTCACAACCCAGAGGGCTATACCACATTTTTTGGTTAAACCAAATGTTAGACTTTTGAGAGCTCTCTACCCGAAACAATTGTCGATGATGTTAGTACGACAGCCGGGACCGACGGCTTTACGTGCCCTCCGAAGCACGGAAACGTCATGAAATTAAAAGTCGTTTTTAGTAATGACCCATCACTGTCATGACGGTGCCAGACGTTGCTTGTAGTTGACCAATTCGATATGGGATAAAGAATCGAAAGAAGAAGAGGTCAAGTTGACAGATAAAAAGAAATATAACATTAAAGAAAGCAATGAGTATAAAATAGATATAAATATATTTACCATTCCAATACCGATCCCAATAATAGATATAATCAATATATATTTCCTTCCAAATCTATCTGCTATGAATATGGTACATAAACATGCAAATAGTTGAACACATCCGACTATAACAGACGAAATATTTGACGACACATTAGTGTTCGTCAATTCGAAAACATGTTGCAAATAAAACATTACAGTGTTAAAACCTGTAAATTGCATCAAAATCGAGAAAGCAATTACTTTTACGATGACTTTTATAACTTTTTTGTCTTTGATAAGTTCTTTTTTCGAAATTCCAATGTGGTGGATTTTGGTATATTCGTCCATTTCCTTTTGTGCTAAAGCTTCTGAATTTCGTAGAGTTATTAATATTTTTTTTGATTCGGTAAGTTCGCCTGAAAGAGAAATTTTATTAAAAAAACTACAGGAAACCTAAAAATTTAATAAATAAAGTTTTAATTAATGCAGAAGCATATATTTTTTGGCCAATCGGACTTAAATTTTTGAATCGATCAATAGAAATTATCATTGTTCATTTGGATTATTTTTTAGTGTTTCAATCACTTTGACTCTCTAAAAATACATATCTTTTTCAATATTTTCATGCACGCAGTAAAAGTTTGTATGCAACTTTTACTGCGTTTGTTTGTTTGGAATCGAACCCAAATTTTGGCACACTATCATTAGCCCAATAGATTAAGATCCCAATATCTTACCCGTGCAATACAAATAATAAGGCGATTCAGGTATAAATACAATAGTTAGCGTTGTTCCAACGAATACCGCCATATTTATGATATGCAAATTGATGTAGGACACAAATGGACCCACTGACAACATTATCATCGCACCGATTGCTGATAAAATTTGTGAAATTGTACCTAGAGAGCCGCGGAGTTCTTTCTGGAACATAAATATGACAAAAATCTTAATGATTTAAAGACATAACATGGAATGTATGTGTTAACTAATATTATAAATGCGAAAGTAAGTCTGTCTGTCTGTTACCTTTTCACGACTAAACTACTGAACCGATTGACTTGAAATTTGGTACAGGGGTAGCTTATGGTCCGGGAAAGAACATAGGCTACGTTTTATCCCGAAATTCCCACGGGATCGGGAACTACGCCGGTGAAACTGCGGGGCACAGCTAGTATCATATAACGATTATAGGTTTGGTTTTAGGCTTTCTGTGTGACATTCGGCTCGTAAATATAGAAACACTAGCTGCACCGGTTTTACTCACGTGAATCCCAATCCCATGGGAGTTTTGGGATAAAAAGCATCCTATGTGTTATTCCTAGTTATAAGGAAAGGAACATCTGTACCAAATATCTAAATAAAACATTTTTGCGTGAAAGAGTAACAAACATACAAACTTTCGTATTTATAATATTAGTAGGATCTATTCACATGATGAACTTAGTTTCTAAGAGTGGCAAGCCAAATATACGTCAGCTAGCAACAAAAATACCATATCCATAAACCCGAGATACGTAGACACGATAAAGCCGCGAACCCACCGCGACGCACGCTACGCCCACGGTCCACAGCCACGCAGCTCAGCTACGTTGAGCTACAGCCGAGTCAGCCACGAATGTATCAATAACGTCATCTTCGTGCGTAGCGTGTGCGTACTTCGATGAGTATGAGCCTTTAGTCGTTGATACGGGTTAATATCATGGGCAGTCGTTACGGATAGTAAGAGCCCTTAAAAATGTTACCAAATCGCACACAAAGTACCCAACTTAAAGAGGTCTAATTGGGGAAAAACTGTTCACTTACGACCTTATCCTATACTAGCGGTGTCTCGCGGTTTCACCCAGGTGGTTCCCGTTCCCGTGGGAAAACGGGGATAAAAATATAGCCTATGTTACTCAGGGTGAATGTAGCTTTCTAATGGTGAAAGAATTATTAAAATCGGTCCAGTACTTTTTGAGTTTATTCGTTACATACAAATCTTTCCTCTTTATAATATTAGTCTATCTATACTAATATTATAAAGAGGAAAGATTTGTTTGTTTGTAATGAATAGGCTCCGAAACTACTGTACTGATTTCAAAAATTCTTTCACTAATGGAAAGCTAATTCAGTGCGTGACATAGGCTATATTTTATCCCCGTAATCCCACGGGAACGGGAACTACGCGGGTGAAACCGCGGGGAGCTACTAGTGTAGATATAAATGCGAAAGTTTGTATGTTTGTGAGTTTGTTTGTTACTCTTTCACGCAAAAACTACTGTATCGATTTAGATTAAATTTGGTACAGATGTTCCTTATAACTAGGAATAACATATAGGATACTTTTTATCGCGAAATTGCCATGGGATTGGGATTCACGCGGGTAAAACTAGGGCCTCATACATAGCTATAAAATACTTACACTAGCAATTTCAGAGGCATAAGTAGCAGCAAGAGAAATGCCTATAAAATCTGCTATACCACTCAAACATCTGCCTAATAACATCATCCACACATCTTTGGCGAAAATAAACAGAAAACAAGTCAAAATTCTTGGTAAAGCAGATAATAAAATAGCACGTTTTCTTCCGAAGTTGTTTGCTAGGTAACTTGTGAAAGGCATCGCTGAAAGATTAAAGTATTTAGCTTAAGTCAATGACATAGAGTTCATTTTTGTTTATCGTGAACCCTTTAGGGTAAGGACCTACCAGTTGATATCTGAGGGTAAATAGCCGTAGTAATACTCATTGTAGTACACAGTAGGGGTATTGTTAAATGGATTGTTAAGACTAGTATTATGTGTATTAGCGAATAATAGTTTAGAATTGGACTGGTTTGAGTAGGGTATTTTCGTCAGAACGGTGTTTAACTACTGCCAAAGCAGTAGTTGAAAATCGTTCTGATGAAAATACACCCCTATAATAAAATTCGGCGGGATTTTGAAAAACTTTGACTTATCATTACTTTTTTAATAAAAGCAAAAGTAAAAACTAACTTCACTATTATATTGTCTATAACTATATGTTTGTACGTACTTATTTAAGTCGATTCCCTCGACTTGTTTCGTACAAACATCCCGTTGTATTATATAGTTATATATAATGACGTACGTTTCGTTTAATAATAAAATATTATATTGACACCCGTCGTTTACATTAGCTGTGTGATTAAGTATCTCGAATTTAAATAGGGGTGTATGTGTATATGCGTCAGCAAATAATTTTTTGACCGTCAAAAAGTTAACATTTTCCATATTTTTGCAATATGCCACTCTCTTCCAGAATTTAATCCTTATTTATTAGTGACACTATCGGCAGGTGTATTAAAACAGCGTACGTATTTTTTTCGTATTTTGGACGAAAGAAAATGAAGAATTCTTTTAAAATTTTGCGCGATGTTTATTATAGTTTCATAGACCTTTGACCTTTCCTAATTGTTTCCAACGGGGGCGGTTCTATCTGGCCTGCAACCAACGGTTTCTGGAAACCTTGAGCAAGACTTATAACTGTAAGATGATAACGATGATTGTAAGTTTCATTGTCAGTCTACCAACCCCAAATGAAAATAATGATCCAGTAGGAATAACTAAATATGGATTGCCTTATTTAAGAATCTAAGAAGTAAATAATATCTCTATAATTTAAATTTTACAGTTTTTAAAGATTAATTTAATTATTTTCCTTACCAACAAGTGCAAATATATTGCTAATGGATACAATCCAGGCAGTTTCCGTGTCAGATAACTCTCTCGGTAGTATCGTCTGATTGACATCTCTCAGCTTCACAATCATAGGCGATAGCCACGCTATATCTGCGCCCATGTGGAGGAATGTGAAATTAACTGGAAAATAAATATTATGGTTTAATTTACAAACATATTATTATCTTAATATATATAACTCAAAGGTCAGTGACTGACTGACTGACTGACTGACTGACTGACTGACATAGTGATCTATCAACGCACAGCGTAAACCACTGGACGGATCGGGCTGAAATTTGGCATGCAGGTACATGTTATAACGTAGGCATCCGCGTAGAATTTTTGTAAAATCCCATTAAAAGGGGGAAAAATCCAAATTCTGCAGTAAGTCATCATTCCACGCGGACAAAGTCGCGGGGCGCTGTTAGTTCTTTAATGAGCCGTTAAATTGTAATCTTAACTAATGTTACGAGTATTAGAGCAAGTTTTTTTTAACAAAACAAAACATAATCATTCACTACATCATCTCATTACAGTAACTGAACCCTAAGTTCGAAACTTGTATCTAGGGTATCAGAAACAAAACACACACTTATTCACACATTTATTAATGTCTTTTCTTCAGGCTTGTTCTTGCTCGTTCACTAAAGTGAGCGCTAAGAACTAGTTCTTTTTTACAAATGAACTAGTTCGGACAACTAGTTCTATTAGTTCCCTAGTTCATTTCCCTCACTCGTTCTGTCACGAACGATGATACGCATTGAGTTCGCTTGGTTAATCGGTCTTCTAGCTCTATTAGTACCAGATGCATATAAGTTCAGTCGAAAGATTCGAATCAAAATGTTTCGTCTTAGAGTATACTCTAGTTATGTACGAATAGAGAACTAAAAATTACTGTTCCGCCTTATAGGTTACCAAATAAGGTCGTAAATTGTTCCTATGAATTAAAAAAACAGCTTTAACGGACATGAGTGGGAACTGGTAACGCTTAAGAACTATAGGAACTAATAACTCTCATCGGTGATCGGTCGCCTTAGCCGGTTCTCTGATTTTAATAGTTCAACGAACGAACACTTATTAAGATCTTACGGAATCGGTCGTTCTAGTTCACTGTCAAGAATTCATTCCTAATAGTTCATAGTTCCTGAACTACACAAGTCTATTTTCTTTATCTCTTGATTACATAATTTACCAGAAAACTTAATACACACATAGTCTGACTTCACTTTGGAATGCTAACTAAGGTTATTTTACTCCGACGCTGCCCGTACATTAAAATAATATTCCTAGGACATTTTTAGGGTTCCGTACCTCAAAAGGAAAAAACGGAACCCTTATAGGATCACTTTGTTGTCCGTCTGTCCGTCCGTCCGTCCGTCTGTCAAGACCCTTTTTCTCAGGAACGCGTGGAGGTATGAAGCTGAAATTTATATCAATTACTCAGGTCTACTGTCCCTTGAAGCTGTGAAAAAATCAAACTTCTAAGCCAACGCAATCAAAAGATACAGCCGTTTATGCCGCAAATTTTCGACACTTGCAAGGGAATCAAAACCTACAGGGTGCTTCCCGTGAACTCAGAATCTTGAAATTTGGTACGAAGCAACGTCTTATAGCATAGATAAAGGAAAAATTACGAAAACCATAAATTTTTAGTTACATCACATAATATATATTTTTTTAATAATTTTAACCTTACTACCCATTTCCTCATAAACGCGTAGAGGTATTGTTAGGGATGTAACGAAACTCCTCTTTTTGTTAATGATGTACTATATTAGATTACAACGTTAATTTGGGTTATAACGTAAAGTTGTATACAATGCAAAAATGGTGGTGCGGAGTCGACCGACCGACCGACCGAATGTGAAGAGAATGCCAATGTGACGCGAAGCTCGGGGTTCGCACGCCGGGCTCGCCGATCGGGGTTCACAGCCGAGCGTTCTCCCGCCTTTATTTAAAAGCGCGTTAACATGTTGCCCCCCTTGGAACGTCCCGTTCCAACGTTGGTAAGGGACAGAGTCTGTTGAAGGCTCTTCTTGTGGTCCCCGCTGTGGTGACGACATCTGCGACGCGGTTGATCCCGTCTGCACCCTTGTAGACTGCTGCTACTCGACCCAACAGCCATCGATTGGGAGGAAGGCGGTCGTCCTTGATCACGACCAAATCCCCAAGATTGGGTTGACCTTTCGTCTGACGCCATTTGTTTCTTGTCTGTAATTCGGAGATATATTCTTTGTAATATCGTGCCCAAAAATGCGCTTTAAGCGCTTGAATTCTGTTATATTGGTTTAAGGAGTTGATGGAAGCTGTGGTTTGGACCTGGGAAGCAGGTGACATCATTATCGTTCGTCCGATTAAAAAATGCGCAGGTGTAAGTGAGACAAGATCAGAGGGATCGTTAGACATTGGAGTGAGAGGCCTAGAGTTAAGTATGCCCTCTATCTCTACTAAGACTGAATTCATTGCCTCGTAGTCGAGATGAGCTAATGATAATACCCTATTCAAAATATGTTTAACTGATTTTACGGCGCCTTCAGCTAGACCGTTGAAATGGGGACTGTACGCAGGACTAAATTTAAAGGCTATTTCCTTTTCGGCTGAATATGAAATTATACAATCAGAGTTATGTTTTAAAAAATTATAAAGTTCGTTACAAGTTCCTCGAAAGTTTGTACCGTTATCTGACCAGATGGCGGTGGGCTTGCCTCTGCGGGCAATGAATCTATTTAACGCTGATAAAAAGCCTTGTGTGGACAAGTCGGTCACAAGTTCAATGTGCGTTGCACGTACGGCCAAGCAAACAAAAACACATATGTATGCCTTTTTAAGTCGCGAACCTCTACCCTTTCTGTCGAGTATCAGAACTGGACCTCCGTAATCTACAGCTGTATTGGCGAATGGATACTCTGCGTGAAGTCGTTCTTCAGGCAGGTTACCCATTATAGGTTGATATGTTACACCTGAGAATCTACGGCATTTAAAACAATTTCGAGTAATTTTTCTCGTTAAGTGACGACCGTTAATTATCCAAAACTTGTGTCGCAACGTAGCTAATAGTAGTTGCGGCCCTGGGTGTAATAAAATCTTGTGATAGTGCTCCACTAGCAGTCTTGTGATATTGTGTGACGCGTGAAGCAGTATAGGATGTTTTGTGTTGTAGTCATAGTTTGAGTTTGAGAGCCTACCACCAACTCTTATGATCGAATCTTGAATAAAAGGATTTAAACTTAATATTTTATCTTTGGAGGATAGTGATCGGTTAGAGTTTAAAAGAAAATATTGCTTACTAAATTCGTCTCTTTGTATGACCTTACAAAGAGTTTTCGTTGCGCAATTAAGTTCTGATGTCAGCAATGGGCCTGTGAACTTATTTTTGATATTTTTACAATTGTGAATAAAACGATACAATAGGGCAGTAATTCTCTGTAATTTATTAAAATTTGAATACTTATTAGTAAAACATTCTTTTTGAAACTCTGTTTGAGAAATGTGGACCTTGACCTCTGGAAGATTATCTATGTGTACGTATGGAGGCTGTGTAGGTATGTTTAGTTCTACCTCGCCTAGGAAAGGTGGTCCCGTCCACCACAATGCTGATTTTTTCAATTGCAGGGCATTAAGACCCCTTGAACCTATATCAGCTGGGTTTATGCTAGATGGTACGTAGTACCAAGATGATGGTTCTGAATCACGTGTAATCTCTACTACTCTATTGTATACAAATTGTTTTAATCTTTGGTGGCTACATGTTTTAATCCAACCAAGTACTATAGTGGAATCAGACCAAAAATATTCAGAATGAAACTTTAAATGTAAAGCCTTCTTCAACTGTTTTGCTAACTGCATCGCCAGAAGAGCTCCACAAAGCTCTAGTCTAGGCATGGTTAGTTTTTGCCTTAGAGGAGCTACCTTGCTTTTGGCTAATGCTAAATGTACCTTAATGTCTCCTGTGCTTGATATTGTTTTAATGTATGAGCATGCTGCAAACCCTAGATTTGATGCATCTGCGAATGTGTGCAATTGAAGTGAAATGTAATTGTTACATAGAATTCTGCGTGGTATTTCAATATGGTTCAACTCTGCAAGGTGTTGAATGAAATTATTCCACTGGGATTGTATATCAAGGGGTAACTCGTCGTCCCATGAAATACCCTTTGCCCATAACTGTTGAAGAATACGTTTTGCTTGTAGCATGCAAGGGTTAATTAAACCTAGTGGATCAAAAACTTGCGCTACTGTAGATAAAATAGAGCGTTTACTAATGCTTGATTTTGAAGGTTCTATATGTTGAAGTGAAAATTGTAATGTGTCCCTCTTACATGACCATTGGATGCCCAAGGTTTTTGTATGTTCGTGTTTGCTTAAATTTACTAAATTGTCAGTGTTGTTTTTACCTACAATCTGATTGAGAAGTTGTGTGTTGTTAGAGTGCCATTTACGCAAATTAAAATGAGCTCCTTGTAACTCACGTAGAACACCCTTGCATATTTGACTTAACGTTTCCTCATTATCATGTCCACTTACAAAATCGTCAGCGTAAAAATCAGATAGAATGGCTCTACTTACTTGTTCATTACTGCAATCTTTACCGAGCTGTACGAGGCATCTAAATGCTAAGTAGGGCGCAGAGGCTGTTCCATATGAAACCGTATTTAGAAAATATTGTTTAATTTCTTGACTAGGATTCGACCTCCAAAATATTTGTTGTAACTTACGCTGATTTGGGTTTACTAAAATTTGTCTATACATTTTTTCAATGTCGGCTGTTACTACGAATTTGTGTTGACGAAAACGAATTAAAATACTTATTAAATCATCTTGGATTGTGGGACCTACCATTTGTATATCATTAAAGGATTTACCGGTATTTGGACTGACTGCTGATGCGTCAAATACTGTTCTTAATTTAGTTGTCAAACTATCTTCACGCAGGACACCGTGATGTGGTAAGAAATATGAAATGTCTTTGTGTGTTGGGTTAGTGTTTTCTGACATATGACCTAGAGCCATGTATTCCTCCATGAAATCTATATAACTTTGCTTGAAAACTGGATTACGTTTGAATTTACGTTCTAATGACTGAAATCTAATGAGCGCTAAGTGTTTGGATTCACCAAGACATTCTAGTGAATTCTTTAATGGAATTGTGACTACAAACCTGCCGTCTGGTTGACGAACAGTTGTTTTTATGAAAATTGATTCACACTCACTCTCAACCTTTGGTTCAGTTTGTTGAGTGGTGGTCAGCGATTCTAATTCGAAGAACTTGTCGAGCTTTGTGTCGAGCTCGATGTCCCTATCATGATTGAAATTGCAAGGTACTGTTTGTTGAGTGAATGATGATATTTTATTAATGCCTTTATTTCTGGAGTTCGTAATTCCGACTGTACCAGAAACAATCCACCCTAGTGTTGTTTCAACCAGGGTTGGTTTGCCCTTTCCTAAAGAAATGCGTCTGTTTTGTAAAACTTGCCAGAACAAGTCTGCCCCCAGTAACATCTGCACTTCAGCGGGTATGTTATATGTTGGGTCCGCGAGGTGGATGTCTGAGGGAATATTGAAATGAAAACTATTTACCTTGTGTGATGGTATTAGTTGAGTGATTTGTGGTATGACAAAACAATTTATATTTGTTTTGTAACCACTGTTTGTAAGTGTTGAAATTGTGACGTTACACCTGTTGGTGACTTCTGAAAATTGATTATTCAATCCTTGCACGGATATTGATGTTGAGTATGTTGGAATCTTTAATTGTTTTTGTAATTTGTGAGTAATGAAATTTGATGTGCTGCCGTTGTCCAGCAGTGCACGCACTCTGTGTAAATGACCTGTGTGATCTGAAATAAGTACTATAACGGTGGATAGTAAAACCTGACATTTATTGAAAGACATCGCTGATAGTGCGATGCTGTTGTGTGATTCGGTACGGTCTTGCATTGCAGGTAGTACTACGCACTCGCCTTGATTGAATTGAGTGTTTGTTTTGTGCATGTGATCTAAGTGTAATAGGCTGTTATGCCGTTGGGAGCATATTTTACATGATCCATATTTACAAGTTCTTTCGTCATGCCCTCCATGCAAGCAATTTAAACAGAGTTTTAAATGTTTGGCCTTTTCGATCCTGATTTCAATGGGCATGGTTTTAAATTTGCTGCAATGATATATGGAGTGAGGTAACTTGCAGACAGGGCACAACCGTTGTGGTTGTCTGTGCATAGCTTGATTAGTAATGAATGTTTTTGGTCGCATGTGTGTTGTGTCACTGTGTCTGCGTGTTGGTTGCCTATTAGCCTTTTTTATTGATTCTAGCAAGTCAGCACGATTTCTAAGAAATGAATTGAAGTCATTTAAAGTTGGGATCTCTTTACGCAAATTACGTTCTTGTTCCCAGTCACGAGACGTGATGGGGTCAAGCTTACTGGCCGCCATATAAATAATGAGAAGATCCCAGTGCTCCGTAGGTACCTTCATTGTTTTTAAGGACCTGAGATTTTTATTGACTATATCAGTTAAGTTTCTTAAAGAAATTGAAGATTCTTTTTGAATTTGTTCAATGTGAAACAATGCATGGACATGATTATTAATTAACATTCTATCATTATTATAACGCTCACACAAAACATCCCATGCTACCTTATAATTATCCGAGGAGATATCTATTGAATGTATTACTAATGCTGCACTATCCTTGACACTTGCCTTTAAATAATGAAATTTCTGAATATCGGATATTGATGTATTGTTGTGAATTAGTGACGTAAATGTGTCTCGAAACTCTAACCAGTTCTGATAGCGTCCAGTAAAGGTAGGTAACTGCATTGTAGGTAATTTTAGGTTGGGCCCACCTGATCGTGTCGCAACATTTGAACCTGTGACTGAAGCGAAGTCCTGGCCCGCAGAGGCAGCGCCCGCCGCGGCAGATGTTGTTCTACTCAGCAGGTCCTCCGCCGCAGCTAACAACCCAAAGTAGCTGCATTCAAAGTTCTTGCGTTCGGTTACCTCCTCATCTGGAAATTCCGTTAGGTTTTCTATTTCAATCTGATTTGAATCAAAGTGGTCGTACATTTGTTGTATTTTAGCTAATCTAGCACTTAGCTCGTGAGACTGCAAGCTATTTAATTCTGTACATGGCAAGAGAGGATCGAGATATGATTTAAAAATTGTAAGCTTAGTTTTATGTGAAGCTCTTGTTTTCTTTAATGATTTGAGCGACTCCATGATTTAAATTTAAATAGAAGTAAAAACAATTAATTAGGTTTAACTAAATTAACTGAGAGTTTTTGAAAGGAACAAAATTTAAGATCTGATATTTAGTAATAGGATAAAATAAAAACGTGTTAACAAAATGATTGAAACGATACGTAAATTTTAGTTTGCGAGGAGCAGTAATGGGTGCAAAGTGCAAACAAAGCGCAACAATAGGCAGGCAGCGAAAGCGTGCCATATGCAACGTGCAAAACCGGTTCGCGCAAAAGCCACGCCACGCGCCCGTGACTCGGCAACCGATACCCGCTTACTTGCCGTCAACTGTGGACTTTGCCCCGAACGTTCTGGAATGTGAAAAAAAACAACAAAGTATTTGCGATATAATAATGATTTACGTTTACGATTCTGGGAACAGTCTTAGCAGAAAAAAGGCATGTGGTTAATTCGTGGAACCTCTGAATTAATTATCAATGTACGTTAATGACTAGGTACTAATTGTAATAGTTGAAATATTGTTGGGATTTGGGATTTATTTATACGTGTAAGTAGGTTAGACAAAACGAATAATTAGAACGGTGTGATGATCAACCGTATTACATTTTATGAATTTTAAAGTAGATGAATTGGACATTCAATGAAGTATGATAATGAAATATAATGAAAGATTTTGATGATAAGATCACTACACTGCGCATTTGAATAATCGGAACAAACTCACGACACCACGTGTTGCAATCCCTTTTCTTGGTTTTGTTTTCTTGTAGTCCTTCTTCTTGATCGTAATCCGGCTCGAAACTTGTTAGGGATGTAATGAAACTCCTCTTTTTGTTAATGATTTACTATATTAGATTACAACGTTAATTTGGGTTATAACGTAAAGTTGTATACAATGCAAAAATGGTGGTGCGGAGTCGACCGACCGACCGACCGAATGTGAAGAGAATGCCAATGTGACGCGAAGCTCGGGGTTCGCACGCCGGGCTCGCCGATCGGGGTTCACAGCCGAGCGTTCTCCCGCCTTTATTTAAAAGCGCGTTAACAGGTATTAAATTGAAATTCATACCAAATACTCAGGTCTATAATACCTTTAAGCTGTAACAAAATCAAACTTCTATGTCAACGCAATCAAAAGAAACAGCAATTTAAGCTGCATATTTTGAAACTCGCAAGTACTCGCAAGGGAATCAAAACCTAAAGGGTACTTCCAGTCGACCTAGAATCTTGAAATTTGGCATGAAGCAACGTTTTATAGCACACATAAAGGAAAAATTCCGAAAACCTTAAATTTTTAGTTACATTACAAAATATATATTTTTTAATAAATATAAACTTATTACTTTTTTCCTCATGAACGCGTAGAGCTATCAAGTTACGGAACCCTCGGTGCGCGAGTCCGACTCGCACTTGGCCGGTTTTTTTTTTTATATAATATTAGCTGACCGGTAAACGTTATTTTGTCATCTATATCTATATAGGTATATAAATATGTATCTCTTCCGTTACTGAGTGATGTACTGACTGACAGATAACGCACAGCCGAAACTACTGGTCGTAGAGAGCTGAAATTTGGCACGTGTGTTTGTTGGGGGGAGTAGGCTACAACTAAGAGAGGATTTTTGAAATGAAAAGCTAGTATAATTATAAATTTTTGGGGTTGGTTGGCCACGTTAGTCAATCACGATCTTTGCTCAGACCTACCGAATATACTTAAATATATGCACAAAAATAGTAATAAAATAGGTCAAGCCGTTTTAAAAGGAGTTTTGTATATCTATACTAATATTATAAAGAGGAAAGATTTGTTTGTTTGTTTGTTTGTTTGTATGTAACGAATAGGCTCCGAAACTACTGAACCGATTTCAATAATTCTTTCACCATTAGAAAGCTACATTCACCCTGAATAACATAGGCTATATTTTATCCCCGTATTCCCACGGGAACGGGAACCACGCGGGTGAAACCGCGGGGCACAGCTAGTAAGTAACTATAGAGATAGATAGAAAATATCAAATAGTAGGTAGAGTGGTCACCATGCACAATTGCCAAACAAAGGGAGCGACTTTCATTTCCGTGCCTCGCGGTTTTTCTTACTGGTCTTTTCCTCTAAGCTTTTCCTATTGGTCATATAATAGCATGACGTTAAATATATGAGGACATAGCTATAGTCTGAAATAAGTAAATAATAGGACTAGCCACAAGAAAAGTATCTTCAATTCGAACCACTATTTCCTAAGATTACCGCATTAAGCAATAGCGATATAGGTAAGCTTTCCTTGATAAATGAACTATTCACCAATAAAATCTTTTTCAGTCCGTACTAGTAGTTGTCTAGGTTAGTGCGTTCAACCAAACATACTTTTAGGTATAAGGTCTTACAGCCACACTCAGAAACGCACAGCCTATGTCACGCACTGATAAATTAGCTTTCCATTAGTGAAATATTTTTTGAAACAAAAACTCAAACTTTACTTCTTTATAATATTAGTATAGATATAGAAGTGTAGATTAAATATTAAAACTTACCAATAACGACATAAACATATTGTCTTAAAACCGGTGATATTTTGATTAACATTGAGAAACACTTGATACTACCACTGCGTCTTAAAAATTAAATCGTTCTCTGCATTCATTGAATGTAACACGGATAAACAGACATTCCTATCTTATTTGATTAGTCTTAAACCGCATTAAAAAAAGACTAACGACATTGAAAAGTAAAAAAAAATATTTTACAAGTATACAACTGTGTCTTGTGGTATTACTCGCATACATTCTGGTTTTTAAAAGAAGTATCCTATGCCTACTAAACATAAAAACAATATTAAAAATAAAGACGCATAAAAATACTGATGACAATGAATCATTTTATTTTCATTCTTAGGGTACCGTACCCAAAGGCTAAAAACGGGACCTTATTACTGAGACTTTACTGTCCGTCCGTCCGTCTGTCACCAGGCTGTATCTCAAGAACAGTGATAGCTAGACAGTTGAAATTTTCACAGATGATGTATTTCTATTGCCGCTATAACAACATATACTAAAAACAAAATAATAGTTATTTATGGTACAAGTTGAGGTAAGTTGGTGATTACTTCCGAGGCGCTATTGAGGCCCGAGCCGTCAGGCGAGGGTCTGAAGATAGCCGAGGATAGTAATCATCAATACTGGCGTGTACCATACAACGTTTTTCAACACATTTGCGAAGAAATTATCATTTTTTGCTAATAAATAAACAGTTTTTCTATTCGCGCGCATCCAACACAACAATGGTGATCAGGCAAAGACTAAAAGAATATACTTATTAAAAAAAAAAAACGAATGAATGAATGAATGGAATCGACCATAGACCTACCAAAAGTAAGGCAACATAGTTTAAGTTTGTTTTTAAAATGAATGGACACGATTTTTTTTGGTATCGAAACTTTTTTAAAACTAAACAATTAAAAAAAATCTATAACTCACTAGTGAATCAAGCATGTCATTATTCAACTGTTTTTGCACAAATAAGAGCCCCTTTATGAGCAAGTGTGTTGAAATAGTTATTTATGGTACAAGCGAGGTAAGTTGGTGATTACTTCCGAGGCGCTATTGAGGCCCGAGCCGTCAGGCGAGGGTCTGAAGATAGCCGAGGATAGTAATCATCAATACTGGCGTGTACCATACAACGTTTTTCAACACATTTGCGAAGAAATTATCATTTTTCGCTAATAAATAAACAGTTTTTCTATTCGCGCGCATCTAACACAACAATGGTGATCGCCAAAGACTAAAAGAATATAATTATTAAAAAAAAATCGAATGAATGAATGAATGGAATCGGCCATAGACCTACCAAAAGTAAGGCAACATAGTTGAAGTTTGTTTTTAAAATGTATGGCCACCATTTTTTTGGTGTCGAAACTTTTTTAAAAACAAAGCAATTTAAAAAAAACAATCTATAACTCACTAGTGAATAAAACGTGTCATTATTCAACTGCTTTTGCACAAATAAGAGCCCCTTTATGAGCAAGTGTGTTGAAAAATAAATATCTAAGGAGCTCATACAACAAACATGTTTTTTGTCGTTTTTGGTGCGGAACCCTGCGTCCGCGAGTCTGAATCACACTTAGCGGGTTTTTATACTCGTATGTTAGTTACATTTCAATTTTCTTGTAACTTAAGAAGTCACTGTATTATTACAAAAAAGAATTGAAATAGTTCTTCTTGAAATAGCAACCGATGTCCTATAAAATGCAGCAAAACCAATATTTCGTTGGTTGAAATCTCATCTAGGTTTTAAAGCAGTCTAGAACATCTGGTGCCAATAAATTGTGGATATTAAAACTGTAGCTTGCGTAACATCTTAATCTTTAGTGGTTTAGATTAAAAATATGATATACAGACTGGAGTTTTATTAGCATATGCACTGTCAGCTAAGTCAGAGTACCTGAGTCCAATTCCTGGGTTCAACAATGCATATTTGGTATTATTAAAACATAGCATGGGCTATTTCTGCAAGTGTACTTATACCACTGTACTATATGATACTACACTAGCAGGCGCCCCGCAGTTTTACCCGCGTAGTTCTCGCTCCAGGGCCCCGATTCTCTAAACTATTAAGCTGTGATAATGCTACTCAAATGTATTTTAATATCAACATTATGGTCATTTTTTGTCATTTGTTGTCATTTTGGTATTCTCGTAGTGAAAACTACTCGGCTGACTCAATAGCTCCATAAAACTTAGATGGTTGTTATGGAAACAGTATTCTGACGTTTATTTGACAATTTTTTTATATGCAACAAAGACCACTGAGACACCATAGTCATATGAATAAATTTTAGCAGAATACCAAATTTCTGACACTCTCGTTATGGTGCCTCAATATCAACATATCCTGCCGTGAGATGCAAAGGATATTTTTACTTAACGACCTTGAACGACGACGAACGACGAATGACTACTTTTGACGACCTCGATGGCAGAGTGGTCACCATTCCGGACTGCCATCCGTAAGGTTGCGGGTTCGATTCCCGAGCGGGATGAATATTTCTGTAAACCACAAATGTTTGTCTCGGTCTGGGTGTGTGTGTGAATGAGTGTGTGCGTAGTTTCTGATACCCTAGATACAAGTTTCGAGCTTAGTTAGGGGTCAGTTACTATAATGAGATGATGTAGTGAACTATATCTACCAAACAACGCAATCCGTTCGGTAGTTTGAGCTGTGTGATGACAGATCAGTCAGTCAGTGACGCGTTACTTATTATCACAGTATTAAACTGACTTATTATTCCCAAGGATTTTGTTATGCACCGAGGGTTACTCAAAGAATCTTGCCTATTTTTATAAATAAGTATACTTAACCGAAAACATAAATAAAAAATATTTTAATAATCCTAATAATATTTTCTCGCTAAAGAAAAGGTTGAACGATCGCAGTCTGTTCGTAGTTTTTGTATAAAAATAAACATTTCAATTCCATCTGTTGAGGAAAATGAATAAAGGAAATACAGTCGTAAGTCGAAAACAGGTGTACAGTCTGTAAAGTAAATGAAATGGGAACTTGGGTAGTTCTGTTATCAAAAGATATTAATTTAATTATATTTTTTTTGTTTTCAAATCTTTGTCATATTTGTATTTTATTGATAGTAGTATTCATCTAGGAACGAGAGATGATTTTATGTAGCGTCCGTTGGAGTTGGAGGGTTTAAAACACACCTACGGAAGTGACTGGTTAGTCCAATGCCGGACAGGAAAACAAACAGTTAACAGTAATATTAATAAGTGGTACAAACTTATCTAAGCCGAGGTGGCAGCGTTGATGTACGTTTTAGAAAAAGGCTTAATTTAAATGTTCGCCTTTCTCTACATTTTAAACCATTTAAACCATTTATTTCCACATCTAATACAAAATAAAAAATTACATAATAAAACTTATAATATAAAACAGTTTACGATGTAGTGGAGCAGACTCAGGGTGACAAATCTACATCGAGCTGTGCTGCGCTGGGTCGAGCTGTGCTATGTTTGGTTCTCGCTCGCCTAATATTTGAATGAGGATACAATCAAAGCATGCTGTGCTGCGCTGGGTGAAGCTGCGCTCTGTCTGGAGTAAAAATAACCTAGCTTCAGAAACATAGCACAGCTCAACCCAGTACAGCGCAGCACAGCTCGATGTAGATTTGTCACCCTCAGTGTCCGCTGTGACGCCGCTGCACTGGTTTTCAGTCTGTCATCACTATAGGTATCTCAACATCGCTTCACATTGTATAAAACAAAGTAGCTGTCGCTGTCTATCTGCCTAATGTATGCTTAAATCTACGGCTTTTGAAGTGGGTTTTAAATAGATACTTAGAGTAATTCAAGAGCAAGGTTTTAGCATCATTTTATTTCCGCATTTTCACGGGAGCGGGTACTACGTGGGTGCAACCGCTAGTTACATTATAATTTCGAAGTTGGTTTAATATAATTTTCAAAGATACAGGATATATTTTTATGGCAAAAAATAACAGTTAAATAAATAGACAAATTCTATTTAGAGTCTAAGATAATCTGAAGGGATTTATTTAATCTGTAAACTTAATTTTTAGATACAAACTTTATATAACGTAGCATTGTAACTAGAATAGCAAATATAAGACTTAACAAAGTTTTTCTAAGACCACGGAATTTAATATTAATCTCTGATTAAACAGATAAAGATTATGATAATTTTAAACCTGCGTACTTTGTTACAGTTATAACGAATGCTTTATTTCATTTTAAACGTTTTTAAACATTAGAATGTGTTTAGGGTCAAACCATTTTGATCGTTAACACAACTGTGTGTGTCAAAATGGTTTGACTCAAACCAAAATTTATGTGTTTGACTCAAACCGTTTGTCCGTCTCGGGGCCTCTTTAGTTAGCTGTGATTTAAGCTAACTAATACATAGATAGAAAGAGATAGTTCTTTCTTCCGTGTTTAGATTAGTTACTTGA
This sequence comes from Timandra comae, assembly GCA_958496195.1. Classification (NCBI taxonomy): domain Eukaryota; kingdom Metazoa; phylum Arthropoda; class Insecta; order Lepidoptera; family Geometridae; genus Timandra; species Timandra comae. The sequence goes on from OY292376.1 coordinate 2,773,064, forward strand.
ACGAAAATTAGATATTCAGGAGATTCACACAGCAAGTTACATCAATCAATTAATCGCTATGTCACTCATCATCATTGTTTTGTAATTTATTTCATCTGTAATCAAAATTAATAAAAAGGACTACGATTTATAGATCGTTTTGTTTATATACTTACTTACTTTTGACATTAGTTTTAAGGTACATTTAATTTTGTATTTTATTTTATAAAAAACCAGCCCGAATTTCTTGCCAATTCTTCTCGGCTGATGTAATTCCGAATCAGTGGTAGATTTATTGACCTTCATAAGTGCCTCATTGAGGCCTTAACGGAATAAATTATTTTTGTCATTGACTTTGAGGGGAAGTGGTCCTTTGACTACTCCTGAGTCGCGAATGTGTGATAGCTGAATAATCTTCCTCTAGCTGAACTGACTCTGCAATAATCGCCATTTCAATGCTGCGACACATACCTCAATAATACACATTATTATTATCTAGCGCCATTGCAGACGAGCGATTTCTTGTCGCGTTGCAGAGTCGCTTGAACACCTTGATAGGTAGTAGATATGACAATAAAAAAAGGAAAATTACTTTTTTATTTATCTGTGTTTTTAACATTAAACATTTTTTATTTATTTATTTTATTTTAACTTTTGAATTTATTTATGTTATTTCCGCGTCAATGCCGATGGTTTCAGAATTTTGGCATAAAAATAGTATGTTGTGTTATAAATCATATTTCTTTAAGATATGATATTTTGTATCCCAACAAAAAGTATCTAAGAAATAAACAACGTATCTACCAAAAAAACATTCCAATCCGTTCAGCAGTTTAAGCGTGAAAGAGTAACAAATCCTAACTAATATTATAAATGAAAGTAACTCTGTCTGTCTGTCTGTTACCTTTTCACGGCTAAACTACTGAACCGATTGACTTGAAATTTGGTACAGGGGTAGCTTATGGTTCGGGAAAGAACATAGGATACTTTTTATCCTAAAATTCCCACGCGAACGGGAACTACGCGGGTGAAACCGCGGGGCGCTGCTAGTACACTATAAAAAACCTTCGCATTTATAATATTGGTGTCAAGTGAAACATTTTCATTTTTACTAAAAACGCGTGCTTGCAACAACGCGCTCGCCAAATCGGTGTTATACGGGTAATTAAACGTAATATTCTAATCATATAAACAATAAAAGATAACTTTATTTATTCAAACTGATATCTTCAAATAATGATGTGATAACATTAGTAATGGATCTAAAGATAATCCAGTTTTGAACAAATTCTTATGTATACATTGTTGTTAGATAGTTTGGAAGTGAATTTTTTATTTGTGAAAAATGATTATGAATATTGGTATTGTTATTCGGCAATATGTTCTGGTTATAATTGGTAAGAACTTTTATTTACACTACTCACTACATAGTATAAAACAAAGTCGCTTTCTCTGTCCCTATGTATGCTTAGATCTTTAAAACTACGCAACGGATTTTGATGTTTTTTATTTTAATAGATAGAGTGATTCAGTGGGAAGGTTTTTAGCATAATTTTATTTCCATATTCTTACGGAAACGGGAACTATGCGAGTAAAACCGCGGGGCACCGCTAGTAATATAATAAAGAGGAAAAATTTGATTGTTTGTAACGAATAATCTCCGAAACTACTGAACCGATTTCAAAAATTCTTTCACTAATGGAAAGCTAATTTATCAGGACGTGACATTGGCTATATTTTATCCCCGTATTCCTACGGGAACAGGGCGCTACTATTGTACTAAATTATATTCGACTCTAATGGTGAAAGTGAAACATCGTTCAGAAACCTGCACACATCTGCAAGGAAATTCTAGGGTTGTTTATGAAGTCGACCAACCCGCACTTGGCCAGTGGTTGACTAAGGCCTAAGCACCCTAATTTTGGGTCCTTTCCATGCCATTTGGATAAAGTTGTCGCTTAAGAATTTCAAATTATATCTAATTTTGGCAATCACCCTAATTCAGGGAAGGCTCGAGCTCCTCGTTGGGGAAATTATGAGCTGATAATGAAGATCTGACTGGCATCAGCCTGATAATAATTAAGACGTTTGGAAGTTCGATCTTCTTCCAGTGCACCATTGACGTGATCCCACTCCAGACACAAACATAGTAACATAACATAATCATTCACTACATCATCTCCTTACAGTAACTGACCCCTAACTAAGTTCGAAACTTGTATCTAGGGTATCTGAAACTACGCACACACTCATTCACACACACACCCAGACCGAGACAAACATTTGTGGTTCACACAAATATTCAGCCCGCACGGGAATCGAACCCGCAACCTTATGGATGGCAGTCCGGCATGGTGACCACTTTGCCATCGAGGTCGTCTAGTAGTTTGGTTGGAGAAGTTAACAGGACTACTAGGCATGTGCAAAGTGTAACCCATATGATTTTGCGTTGTATTATGCATCAGCCGGTTAGGTGATTTTGTTTATTTTTGTTTTACTTAGTCCTTAAACAAGGAAAGGGCTGATTTTTCCATCGCTAGATAACTTTAAACGAGGAATAATTTTGAAATTTTGACAGTTATTTCATACAATTCAGTCAAACGTCAATTTTATTCCTAAATATGAACATCACTTGAATGGTACAACATAAATAACAAATATTTAAATGAATTAGATAATATTTAGTATTACTGCCTTCCAATAGTACTTAATATGCATTACGTAAGGCCCATTATGACCATTTTAAATGAAAATTGTTCCCTTAAGTGCAATAAGCATTGCTCGTGAATTGTCACTGTACTTCTAAACGTATTTAATACATACTAGCTGGGCCCCGCGGTTTCACCCGCGTAGTTCCCGATCCCGTGGGAATTTCGGGATAAAACCTAACCTATGTCTTTTCCCGGATCATAAGCTACCCCTGCACCAAATTTCAAGTCAATCGGTTCAGTAGTTAAAAGCCGTGAAAAGGTAACAGATAAGACAGACCGACAGACAGACAGAGTTACTTTGGCATTTATAATACACACATCAAAAGTGTCTAGGGATCAAGCATTTTTATGCGGATTTCTTGAGATTGAGATGTGGCTTTGTAATAAATTTATGATTTTATAAATTTATATGGATCCTTTTTGGTGCATTTCATAATTTGAATCAGGAACTGTGAATCAAATTCGAGTAAAAGATGAAAATCAGCTGTCAATATTTTCCCTATAAAAACATACAACGCATTGAAGACATTATTAGTGCTACTGTTTCCCTACTACTGATTAAAACCAACGTTATTATGGAGCGGCGACGTCATTTAAGCAGGGAAGAAATGCTCAGAGCCGTGGGAATGATAGAAGCTGGTTCCCGGCAACGTACTGTGGCTTTAGCTCTGAATACAAGTCAGAGTGTTATCAGTCGACTTTGGACACGTTACCGAAGCACTGGTACCGTGGCTGAGCGCCATGGAGGATGGTATCGCTGCACCACACGGAGACAAGACCGATACATTCAAATCTTAACTCGAAGAGCTCCAACAATAACCGCCATGATGTTAGCCGTGCGGCTTCATCACTCTTCAGGGAACTTAATTAGCGACCAAACAGTCAGAAACCGCTTGCATGAAGTGAACCTTCATTCCCGAAGACCGCTACGGGTACCACCTATAGCAATGCACAATCGTAGGATTCGATATCAATGGGCTCTTGAACACAGAAATTGGGCAGAAGAACAATGGCGTTTCGTGTGCTTTTCTGATGAGTCTCGTTTTGGTATGAGACCGGATACAAGACGTATACGACACTGGAGAACCCCTGGACGCCAACAGCGATTAAAATCCTGCCAGGAAGTCCATCCTTATAGTGGTGGAACCATCATGGTATGGGCGGGTATTTGGATCGGCGGAAGAACTGAGTTGATTTGGATCAGAGGCAACCTCAACGCTCAAATTTATGCTGAGACGATTGTATCAGACGTCATCGTTCCTCTACAAGTGCAAATCGGTCCCTTATTTCAGTTAATGCATGATAATGCACGACCGCACACCGCAAGAGGTGTAAGACAGACTCTCGCCGCAGCTAACATCAATGTCCTGCCCTGGCCTGCTCAGTCGCCAGACTTGAACCCGATTGAGCATGCATGGGATATGCTACAGAGAAGAGCTCTGCCGAATATGGAGGGTATCCAGTCGCAAGAAGACCTTTTTTTGTTGTTGCAACGAACATGGGCGGCCATTCCACAGCGTGATTTGGATGAACTCATTTTGAGTATGCCAAACCGATGTTCTTGTGTTGTTAGTTTTCGCGGTAGAAACACGGATTATTAATTGTTTAAGTTACCCAATAAAATTTTAAAGAAAACTGTTATTTCAGTCTTTTTTTTCGAACTTTAATGTTAGTGGTTCAAATGTCAAAAATCCCTTTATTAGGAAAATGGCAAATTTCTTTATTAATGCAAAGGTGACTTGGTTTATCGTTACTGTGACAAACGAAAACACTTTATTTGATGAATCCTTAAAGAAAATTTTAATTAATATCAATCAGGAGAAAAGTTATTGCAAAAATATATGTTGATCCCTAGACACTTTTGATGTGTGTATTAGTAAGGAAGTAAGGACTAGTAAGGATTAGTATGGATAAGGATTTAAGGCAAAAATAACGTCCATTAACAATTCATTGTTTAAATTTTGACATGTGTCATCATCACCATCAGCCTTCCACAGCTGGAAATTTTCATTTTCCCGTTTCGCACCACCATACTCCATTATAAGTGTACCCCGCGATTCTACCCGCGTAAATCCCGATTCCGTAGGAATTTCGGGATAAAAAGTTAGTATGAGTTATTCCTGGTTATACGGGATATTTGTACCAATTTTCATCAAAATCGGTTCAGTAGTTTTTGCGTGAAAGAGTAAGAAACATACACACGCACACACACATTTTTTTTTATAGAATACTAGTGGCCCGCCCCGGCTTCGCACGGGTCCAATTTTCCCGTTGATTTTCCAGATTTTTTTACATAAGAACCTGCTCCTTTCAATAACAAACACAGCAAAAAAAGAATTAGCCAAATCGGTCTAGCCGTTCTCAAGTTATGGTGTGATAACGGGAAACGGGTTTCATTTTTTTTAATATAGATTAGTGTGAGTTGTTAATCATACTATCAAAAGAGCAAAAACGAGCTTACAGCTCTCTAGTGCTAAATCTCACCATAGTAGGTAAAGTCTCTAGTGTAAAAAGGTTTATTTCAAAGAACTTTGAATCCCTAACAATATTCCGACGAATTAAAAACCTCCTCCTTTGTTTTTAACGTCAGTTAAAAATAAATTATGACTGAAATTATTATGTTCGGTATTACTTAAGCGGTAAAAATAAATAAATGAGGTATTTACCTACATAAAAGTAAATATAGAGGTAAATAGGAGGTCAACAATTGTTTGATTTTAACATGTGTGAAATCGCGGTCATAGCATTTTATACGCTTGACAGAGGTATTGTGCGAAATTTATACAAAATATAAGTTTTTTACTTAATATGCATTACTTTAAAATAATTTTGATGCAAATATCCTTACTAATATAATAAATGCGAAAGTTACTCTGTCTGCCTGTCTATCTGTCTCTCTGTGACCTTTTCACGGCTAAACTACTGAACCGATTGACTTTAAATTTGGTACAGGGGTAGCTTATGGTCCGGGAAAGAACATAGGCTATGTTTTATCCCGAAATACCCACGGGATCGAGAACTACGCGCGTGAAACCGCGGGGCACAGCTAGTTTGAAATAAATTAAGTTTTATTTTGTTACATTGCGAGACTGATTCGTTTTTATTTGCAAGTAGATTCATTTTTATATTATACTCCAGCGGAGGCTATGCTCGTATTAGCCAAGGCATAGCATGATGGAATACTTATAGCCTATTTTCAAATTAAACCAGAGGATCTTATAACTAGCCCGTTAGATATTTGTATCTCTCCTCAGTTACACAACATAGGTACAGACATGGAGTCACACAAGCTCGCAGTCAACAATACCCACGTATACACATCATCATCAGCTCATATATGTCCCCACCGAGGGGCTCGAGCCTACCCTGAATTAGGGCGATTAGTCCTTAGTCAACCACAGGCCAAGTGAGGGTTGGTCGACTTCACACAAAACCTTAGAATTTCTTCGTAAGTGTCTCATACACACTAATCTATATATTACTAGCTGCGCCCCGCGGTTTCACACGCGTAGTTCCCGTTCCCGTTCCCGTAGGAATTTCGGGATGAAAAATAGATGTTGGCCGATTCTCAGACCTACTGAATATGCTCACAAAATTTCAGAATCGGTCAAGCCGTTTCGGAGGAGTATGGCAACGAAAACTGTGACACGAGAATTTTATATATAAGATTACATAAATAAAACTCTTCCGTTACTGAGTGATGTACTGACTGACAGGCAACGCACAGCCGAAACTACTGGTCGTAGAGAGCTGAAATTTGGCACGTGTGTTTGTTGGGGGGAGTACCGGAGTAGGCTACCACTAAACCGGTCCATTGAAATACACGGAAAGTATCTCCCCGCTCCCGCTCCGCTCGCGCTCCCGCTCCGCTAGCGCCCCGCTGCCCGCTAAATTCAAGACACCGGCCTAAGACGGGATTTTTGGAAATTCAGAGAAAAGGGGGAAAACTCAAATTCTGCGTGAAGTCATTATTGAGCAAAAGCTAGTGCATTTATAAAGTACCTTACTGACATATTTCTTTTTATTTTTCCAGCCAACTTCACAGTATTACAAATGGGTCTGACTCTGGGATGGTTATCGCCAGTATTAGTGAAACTGTCAGATCCACACCAGAGTATTCTGACGCAGCCTCTATCTTCAGATGAAGGCGCGTGGTTTGTGGCTATCAGTAGCATCACTGGTATGATAGGTACGGATAAAGTGGTTTCTGAAGGATTGAAATTGTGGCTTTTTAAGGTTAATCCTGCAATTTTAAAGGTTACGGGTTTTGGCAAGGGACCGAGACAGATGGAGAGATTTGGGGCAGACCTTTGCCCAGGATGTGGGACAGGTTGATTAAAAAAAAAACGGTCTGTGTGTATTGCTATGTGTGTACTTATATGACACTAGTAGAGCCCTGTAGTTTTACCCGCCTAAATCTTTGTCCTGTGAGAATTTTGGAATATAATTAAAGTATTTTTTTTTATTCTTGGTTATAAAGAAGATTTGTACCAAACTGGTGTTGTAAGTTCGTAACCTATTCAATACGCACAAAAAAAATCTTTCCTCTTAGTTTCATTTCAGATACCAATTTTGAAAATCCTAATCACCCAACATTTCCAGCGTTATTCTACACAAGCAGCTTAGCAGACAGTATTGGCAGAAAGAAGTCTTTAATACTCTCCAGCGTTCCACGCCTCATGATGTGTGTGCTGTACCTACTCGTGGCAGAACCTTGGGCTTTGCTGGTGGGCAGAAGTCTATGTGGTGTGGCTGATTTCATGGGCATATCTGTAGCTGCTGCATATGCCTCGGAAATTGCTAGTGTGAGTGTTTCCATAATCTTAAGGACGTTCTTTACGTGAACTCCTGTCAGGGTATGCATTTAGATAAATTGTACCCGATTATTAATGTATTATACATATTATTACTTTTTTACTTTATAAGAAGCTGCTATTATATATCTTCTTCTAATATATAAAATTCTCGTGTCACAGTTTTCGTTGCCATACTCCTCCGAAACGGCTTGACCGATTATCATGAAATTTTGTGAGCATATTCAGTAGGTCTGAGAATCGGCCAACATCTATTTTTCATCCCGTAATTCCCACGGGAACGGGAACTACGCGGGTGAAACCGCGGGGCGCAGCTAGTCTTATATATAAAATTCTCGTGTCACAATGTTCGTTCCCGTACTCCTCCGAAACGGCTTGACTGATTCTAATGAAATTTTGTGAGCATATTCAGTAGGTCTGAGAATTGGCCAACATCTGAAACATAGCCTATGTCCTTTCCCGGACCATAAGCTACACCTGTACCTATCGCGGGGAACAGCTAGTAATCAAAATTTGGACCTTAAAGTCAATCGGTTTAGTAGTTTAGCCGTGAAATGGTAACAGACAGACAGACAGAGTTACTTTCGCATTTATAATATTATATAGTAGGGACTAGTAAGGATAAGAGTAATTTTAATAAAAACGTATTCTCAGGTTGACGTGACACTTTAAGACATCAACAGCATATAACGGCTTAATTATTACCCTCATTACAGTAAATACAATCCTTTTCTCTTTAAAATAATTCATTTAGGTTTTGTATTTAGGTCATATGAAGATTACAATTGTTAATCTCAGCTTCTAGGAATTACTGAAAACTTAATACTCATTCTGTATAAAATTTGAGGATAAATCATAGAAATTATTAAATAACAAATTCTGGAAAATATTCCAATTAAAAGTACCAATTATCTGCGGTAAATACTAGTTTTGGGAAAAACGCATTATTATCTTAATTTTATAGTTTTAATTTTAATTTTATTTTAAAATGTATACCAAAAACTGGAGTGTCATTTTCTTCTGTTTGTGACCCTTGCTTGACCCAACTGTCGAGCGAAAACCTCTAAATGCTGTGTTTCTCTTAGATAAATAGCGCACTAAGTTACCGCAATTGTAAATTAAATATTGATGATGATGATGTATTCCATGCCAATTTCGGCAACGGCGACCGTCTTCTGTATAATAGGGTTATAGGTTACTGGTTGGATGCGTCCTCACATGACTAAGGTACCCAATTTTAGCAGTGAATTTAAAACAGTTGCTACATGTGAGGACGCCATTTACATAATTATACGTGATGTTGGAAGGCGTATGTTACCTTTTTATGTCAAGATCACGCCACGAGGAGTTACTTTTTGTCTGACGCTGACTGTAGCTGACTTTATAGTATAACCAAACCAGGTTTAACTATTGTTGGGAAGCCTTGCTGAGAAAATGCAACCCCGGAGTCGAGTAATGGAGGCGGACTCCCGGAGTTATGTGGGGCTCTCCCCGCCAGAAAGGCGAGGCCTACCCACTAAAAACACAGCGACTTCCGTCCGCGTTACATTGGAATGCCGTAGGATCCCGAGGGGGATTTCTACCACGGCAATTGTAAGGATGCCTAATAAATAAATCATATCATCATCATCATTGCGCATGGCATTAATCCTGCGAGGATCAGATTTATAATAAATCATATCATTTTGTTTTTCAGAAAGAAATCCGTGGTGGTCTAGGGACAGTGACTCAGATACTATCAGCCTTTGGATCTATGTTAATGTTGACAGTAGGACCATTTGTCTCCTACGTGACTATCAATATCATATTGACATGTCTCACAGTCGCCACGTTCTTGCCAATGTTTCTGCTACCCGAATCTCCATATTTCTTGTATACTAAAGGTAAAATATTATTGTAGAAATAAAACTACTTTATCGGATTTTTGTCGTGGTAATATTTTAATTTTAGATTTGCTTTTGCCCAGGACTTCGTTCGCATGGAATAATGACTTCCGGCAGAATTTGGAATTTCCCCCTTTTCTCCCCCTAGAGGGGGGATTCCCAAAAATCCTCTCTTGGTGGTAACCTACTCCCCCCAACAAACACACGTGCCCCGCTCTCTACGACCAGTAGTTTCGGCTGTGTGTTGTCTGTCAGTCAGTAAGTCACTCAGTAACGGAAGAGTTTTATATATACGAGTATATATAGATTTTATCATTTCTGTAAAGAATCACAGTAGACTGAGATGCAAGACGTCTACAAAGTAAAATATAACCACGACACAAATTCGTTACATTACTTTTAAATTTTCAATATGTAGTGTTCGTGTCGTGAAATCAATAAACAATATTTGTATTAAAAACATAATAATAGTGACTTCTCCTCTATTATTGTATTTTACAAGTTCTAGGACCCCAAACTTTGCAAGTCCTACTAATATTATCAAACGCGAAGTTGTTTGTTGCTCTTTTACGCAAAAACTACTGAACCGAGAATAACACACAGGATGGTTCTTACTCCAAAATTCCCACGGGATTGGGATCTTGCGGATGAAGCCGCAAGGCTCTGCTAGTCATGAATAAGTTTATTATACTAATGTCACGATTTTGGTAATAAAAACCAACGTTACAGAAATAGTATTTAAAGAAGTTACTAATTTTAAATGAGTAATAAGGAATAGGTTAGGCCTGAGTTTAGTTCCGAGGTCAAAAATGATTGTTTCAATTAAAACATAACAATAATAGTGAGATTCAGATTAGTTCCAGATCACTAACTAATTACTGAGCTTATATTATCTAAATATGTTAGTGAAAGTGATAAACCATGTCTAGGAAAAAAATGAAAGGAATAAACACATTTAAAAATAACTTTATTGTTAAAAATGATGTGGACATCTATAAATCGATGTATATCAGAACTTTCTGTAATATATCCTCTGTAACTGTCAATGTTTAATATACATGTTGTTGATGTTCCTAAAATAAATAAATAAATAACTTCTTAATATTTTTAACCAGGTGACACAGAACAAGCCATAAAAATCCTAAGCAATCTCAGAGGATCTACAACAGAAGCTCAAGAAGAAATAAAAGAATACGCATTACTAAGCAAATCATCAACAAAATTCAAGGAAATTATCAAAGATATCGTTTTCTTGAAGACTTCTGGAAAAGTCGTGCTCATAACTTTTGGCTTTATATTTACTGGTTATAATGCCGTAACGTTATATCTACAAACGGTGTTAGAAATGACCAATACTTCTTTGAGATCAGAAATATCGTCAGCCATTATTGGATGTCTGCAACTCTTTGCTTGTATCTGCACAATTTTTGTGGTTGATAGATTGGGTAGAAAACCTGTTATGTTGACGGCTTTATGTGGCATGGCTGCTGGGTTGGTAAGTTCTGATTTTAATCCTCCTAATATTATAAAGCCGAATGTTTGTGAGTGTGGATGTTTGTTACTCTTTCACGCAAAAACTACTGAATGGATTTTAATGATATTTGGTACAGATATTCCTCAAACCTAGGAATAACACATATTATACTTTTTAGCCCAAAATTCCCTCGGGATAAGGTTCTACGCAGGTAAAACCGCGGGGCACAGCTATTGTCTTTATAGTTCTCAAAAATCGTATTCCATAATACTAATATTAAAGCCGAAGAGTTTGTTTGTTTGGTTGAACGCGCTAATCTAATGAATGTCCGAATGGATTTTTTTGCTAATTCAAGAACATTGCTGCTAATTCATTGAAAAAGGCCTGAAGCATCAGAGGCATTGATATATAAAATCATGTTATATAAGTAAAAAGTAATTTGCGTGAGCCAAACCGCGGGGAACCGCATACTATGTGCAAAAAGTTGGTTTCTTATGCCTTTAAGTTACTAATAAACACAAAAATTGCATAAGTTACAACCTAAGTTACATTAATATCTTTCTTTCTTGTTTTTCTTTCAGATCGGTTTAGGAGTATTCTTCAGAATCACAGAGACTGCTGATACCATAACTGGATTCATGAATTACCTGCCATTAATATGTCTTGTGTTAATCATTTACTGTTATAATGCTGGTACGTTATATTTTTCATTATTTTACCAAATATTTTTCCATGATGACAATGTGTACGGAATCTTGGCCCGTAAGTGGATTCTCCACCCCTATGATCCCAATATGGAACTCTCTGCTTTAATTTTAAAGCTAAATTCTTTACGAATATCTCTAGCCCTGTTTTTAATAAACATAGGACAACAATGGTCTCTTTTATTCTTAAAAATAAAATTTATTATTGATCACGTCTATGAATGACAAAAAACGTGGATATACTATTGTTATTCTACGTTTATTAATAAGCGAGTACCTTCATGTTTTATTTGCTATTTTCGTAACCAAGTAATTTTATCAGATATCACTGGCGAATAAGGTTCTCAATTAATAAATAAAGAAAACATTCTAATATCTTCTGATAGTTTCTAGTGTGACCTCTATTTTTGACTAGAAATCTCTTTTAATTTCATCATCGCGCGCTACACTTAAACTATAAATCTGTCGCATGCCATATTTTACTTCTAAACTACTGGTGGTCGTGGACCACTGATTGGGAATCACTGCCATACCAGGGGTCTTTATATCGATGACATAATATTCCAATTTCCTTCCAGGTCTCGGATCCCAGCTATGGATGCTCATGGCAGAACTCTTCGACGGCCAGCACCGGGCATTCGGAATATCTCTAGCCGTCTTCTTCGCTAGCATTTATACCTTCCTTACCCTCAAATACTTCCCCAGTCTGATGTCCATCATCACGCCAGCCTGGACTTACTGGACCTTCAGTATCTGCTGTGGTCTTTTGGCAGTGTTCATAATCTTTGCTGTGCCAGAAACGAAGGGAAAGCATTTCTCTGAAATACAAAGGGATATGGGAAGGACTGATTTGAATGAAGATTATAAGGAGAGTAAAGCTGAGAGTGTTTATATTTGATTTGTGATTAATGATAAGAAAGTTTGAAAATAATCGAAATATTTTTAGTAATAAGTATTACCTGTACCAGTTTGTGTAAATGTTGAATAAATAAATGTACCTGTGACCCTAAAATCCCTTTATAATTTTTCCCGTTATGTTTCATAGATTTGTTAATAGATTTATCATCGGCAAACGTTACGGGCAGTTATAGCCTTCAAAAATCTAACTAAAAATATCACAGCACGTTCAAAGTACGCTAATTAATGTAGAGATCAAAACCAAAATCATTTAAGTCTCAAGTCAATTTTCCCGGATTTGATTCCTGGATCAAGCAATTCATGATTACCATTTTATATACCAACATGCACTGGACAAGGTGATGATTAGTACGCCCATTCCTCCTACTGCTTTAATATCAAGAGTGAGCATATCCAAATTGGATATAAGTTCTTGGAATCAGCGGGTTCAAACAATTTTTTTAATATAATTTGCTACTTTTTCTCGATAAAAAAACATATATCTAGGTAGGTAAAAAGATGTCAAAGACCCATTACATAAATCCGCAAACATATATTTAAGAAACCTTCCCGAATCTAGCGGTGTCTTCCTAAGATCAAAAGGCCAATGGCATCAAGGAAAACTAATTCTAAGGTTATTCACCGGTATTTCCTTGGCGAGTCAATGTTCAGGGTCAAATGTCTTCAGCGTAATATCTTCTGTAATTCGTAAATAACAAGCAATAACAAGTGCGTGCTGAGCCACAGTATAGCTTTCGTAACCACTTCACAATTATTCTAAATGGTTTTGTAATATATAGGATTTATTCCATAATATTTTGTACGACTTGGGTATTTTGTACAAAATTTTGTAAGTAGCTAAAAAGTTCTTCCGTTACTGCGTGATGTACTGACTGACAGACAACGCACAGCTGAAACGACTGGTCGTAGAGAGCTGAAATTTGGCACGTGTGTTTGTTGGGGGGAGTAGGCTACCATTAAGAGAGGATTTTTGGAGATTCCCCCCTGGGGGCAGAAAAAGGGGAAAAACCCAAACTCCGGAAGTTGATGGCCGAAAGTCTTTATTCCACGAGGACGAAGTCACGGGCAAAAGCTAGTTTTACGATAAAAATGGCACAGTTCACTATGCTGGAATACCAGAGGGTAGTTGGTTTGATTCCCTTGCAAAGTTCATATTTGTATGATTCACAAATTTTTATATAGGTGCGTGTGTGTGTATGCGTGCGTACATATTTTGTGATAGGTGGGATTTTCTGTACCTTGTCACAAACAAGTAATAATAATTTTTATAGTTATCATGGTTATTAGCACTCAAATTATTATAATTAACGGGATATTTACCATGTATATCAGTTCATCCGTGATCATGGCGCTTGCAACAGCGTCGAAATATCGGAAACTCGAAACATATATTAAACATGGTAAATATCCCGTTAATTATAATAATTTAAGTAATAATAAGTTATTCTACATAAATACTTTAAATTAAAATAAGTTATTATTTATATTAGTTGCCTATTCATTGTCAAAGAGCAAAGCACTTATTTTTATTATTATGTTTTGTTTTCAATGTTTGTTACGGTCACTAGTTTTATAATATTATATTTTATTAATAGTTACGTAATTATTTAAAAATATGTGCAGAACAGAAAAGGAAAAAAATATTAGGATAATATTAATGAAGTTATTTGCTTTTAATGAGAGCCGTATCAGGATCAATCATTTATTTTCTTTTTTGCTAAGGAGGCAATCACCTTTATGGTGTGGTAAGTGGAATATCGGAAACTTCATATAAATAATAAAAGTACATCTACATGGTAAATATCCCATAAATTATGCGTTGAGTATTGATTTATTTATCTCATGGGGAATATGGTGGGATAAAGGGCCATAACTAATATTATATTGGTAAGTTTGTATTTCTGTGTATATTACTTTTTCATGTTCATACGACTGAAAGAATCCACACTAATCTTAAGGCCTTTGACGAGTCATATGAACTGACAGTCCAGACATAAAACTGTAGCATCACTCCAAAAGTTTTAAGCCAACTAGATTTCCCGTCTGGAGTCTGGAATCGCTCCGGTAATTGACAATCATTTTTGGATGGACGCCAGTTCAAATGATCAGTTAAACTGACTATTCAATGGCCACCTTTGGGAAGTACATATATTAGTCTGATTTTTTATAATATTTTTAACCCTACACGCAAAAAGAGGGGTATTATAAGTTTGACGTGTGTGTGTGTGTGTGTGTATCTGTCTGTCTGTGGCATCATAGCTCCTGAACCTATTTCCTTTTTTTTGTATTAAAGGGGACTTACGTGCGAGTGTTGTTAGACATGTTTGATAAAAATCGGTTGACCCGTTTAAAAGTTATGGGGGTTTGAAAGTAATTGTGTTGGGGGTTTTTTTAATTTAATTGTTTTTTTATATATACAGCATTTATCCAAGAGAGTATATCATTAATCATTAGTGTGTAACCATGAGGCACATCTTGTTAAACATGATGATTTAAACAACCTTACATAATAAGCATTCATAATTATTACCTATTATGTCATATGCCTACAGGTGTGACAATGCGGGTTGAAAAAATGCCTAAAGGTGCTCCTTCACCGACAGCATTCGCGTGTAATGTAACGTTACAAGTATCAATAAACGAATAAAGTAATATTTTTATTTAGTTAGTTATACTTTAATTATATTTAAACTTGGTTATTCACTTGAATC
Organism: Timandra comae; assembly: GCA_958496195.1. NCBI lineage: Eukaryota > Metazoa > Arthropoda > Insecta > Lepidoptera > Geometridae > Timandra > Timandra comae. The sequence continues at coordinate 2,788,258 of OY292376.1, forward strand.
AATCTTGGTTTAGAATAAAACGTGGCTTCGTTTTTGAGTGACGTGTGTTGTGGAACCATTTTTGTTTTAAATATTTTTCGTTCCTTCCATTTTGTTTTAAGCAGTTTTATTTTTCAAAATGTACGGATTAAATTTCGGTCCCGTGTTAAGGCAGTATTTGGTTGTTATAGCAGGTAAGATTTGCTATATTTTAACCGATTTTAAAGAAAAAAGAGTTTCTGTTTTCAGCTGCATTTACCTATACACCCTTATTTTGAAATTGCGATACCATAGTGAAGACAATATCATAGTGAAGTTAGTTTTTTTCTTTTGCTTTTATTTAAAAAGTTATGATAAGTTAAAGATTTTCAAAATTCCGCCGAATTTTATTGTTATTCTACAACGAACAACAGGCGAACGCTGCGATACACAGCTGAGCGCGGTCATCGACCCGAGCCGTCACAGAATACTTGATAGCTAGTGTGCCGTCTGGTAATACGACATTTATTTTGTATTTTTTAAAGATAAGTAATCGACTATCATTTTTGATATTTTTATTGGATATATGGATTCAGTTACTGCTAAAGATATTCTGATTTTAATAAGTCCCATATTTTCAAAATAGGGGTGTATAGAGCCATAATCTTTCCTGTGCCGGTGACAGCGTCGTTGTAATCGCATCATTTGGTTGTCAGTATATTGAAAATGTATCCAAATGACATTGGAGTCAAAATGACAATAGAAGACTCCAATTTTGGCCGCCGGTACAGAAAAGATTGTGACTCAATATGTATTTTTACCAATATCTCCGTCAATTGACACGATTTTGAAAATTCTTTGATTAGTTTGAAATTAATACCAATAATAGTATTGAGCTCTTGAGGTGATACCATTGTCATCAAGTCAGGATCTGATGAGGAAATCTCTTGAAAATTTAGGAAATTACTCTTTTTTCTATGATTATGAAGTTGATTAAAGACGATTAAAGGTACAATTACTAGTCAGACCGCAGACCGCAAACTGCAACCGCAGACCGCAAGCGACAACACCTGTTTCTATGAACGTCTATGAAATTGATTCCAAGCGCGGCTACACTGCTGCCTGCAGTCGCGACGCGCTCTTTCATAGATGTTGATAGAAAAGTATTGTCGCTTGCAGTTTGCGGTTGCAGTTTGCGGTCTGCGGCCCGTCTTCGAATTGTACCTTTATTTAGTAAAGAATTTTCAGTTTGTAAGAATTCTGTTGTACCTAAACTTAGTTTTTATGTAAAATATTTTGCAATTTCCAAAGAGTGAACGCGCTTTTTTCGGTCCCCTACCCTTTATGTTGTGATCCGTGACCGGAAATCAAACAAAACGCGTTCGCGAACAGAAACCATGAAAAGGATGGGTCTATAAAATGTTTGTGTGCTTGCAAGTGAAATATGAAAAAAAGGGAAATAATGGTAGATTTTTCTAAACGTACTTATGTTAGAAGTAGGTAGTAGGTAGTAGGTACCTACCTAATTATCTTTTCAATAGACCTTTAGGTAAAACAGTGGAATACTGTGCGTAATAAAATTGAAAAAGTTAAACTGATTTAATAAATACAAATTTCAAAATGTAATAGTAAGTTTGTTTTGACGACCTCGATGGCAGAGTGGTCACCATGCCGGACTGCCATCGTTATCGATCCCGCAACCTTATGGTTGCGGGTTCGATTCCCGTGCGGGGTGAATATATGTGTGAACCACAAATGTTTGTCTCGGTCTGGGTGTGCGTGTGAATGAGTGTGTGCGTAGTTTCTGGTACCCTAGATACAAACTCCAAGCTTTGTTAAGGGTCAGTTACTATAATGAGATGATGTAGTGAATGATTATGTTATGTTATGTTTGTACGTTGTCTAGTTATCATGCATAGTTTACAACTGTGTAGTTGGCGATGCGTGAAGAAACCAGAAAACCAGACATTATTATTTGTAGCATAACCTCTTTTCTTTCAGCAAACATGGCGTATTTCCAACTTGGTCTCGGCTTCGCGTCACTATCACCCATGGTAGCGAAGCTCAGTGCTCTCAATCAAACTGTACTGCCTCATCCGATCGCTAAGAGTGAAGGTGCTTGGATTATATCTATTGGATTCCTCACTGGATGTATCAGTAAGTTAAGAATTTGAATAATTATGTGGTGTAGTGGTCACCATACCGGACGCATAACCGTTTGGTTGCGGGTTCGATTCCCGTGCGGAGTAAATATTTGTGTGAACCGCAATGTTTGTCACGGTCTGGGTGTGTGTGTGAATGAGTGTGTGCGTAGTTTCTGATACCCTAGATACAAGTAACGATCTTAGTTAGGGGTCAGATACTATAATGAGATAATGTAGTGAATGATTATGTTGTTATGTTATTATTTGGTTTTATAAGATTACATGAAAAATTATAGGTAACTAGCAGCGCCCCGCGGTTTCACCCGCGTAGTTTCCGTTCCCGTGGGAATTTCGGGATAAAGAGTATCCTATGTTCTTTCATGGACCATAAGCTACCCCTGTACCAAATTTCAAGTCAATCGGTTCAGTAGTTTAGCCGTGAAAACGTAACAGACAGTCAGAGTTACTTTCCCATTTATAATATTAGTAAGGATTATTAAAACACGTATAAAAACATATTAGGATGTGAATTTACATTTATTTCCGTGGTCATACATTATTATTTAAAATACAAACTAAGTATATAATAACACAAAGCAGCTTCTTATGTGTTACCTACCTCTTCAAAATGAGGTATTGCACCAGTTTCAATAAGAAACCCAAAAAAGATAGCAGATAGATAAAAACTCCGTAATCTACGTATTAACCCTAATCTTCTCCAGGTTAACGTAATTATTACCTACACGAGATAGAACTAAACGCAATGAAGAAAAGGAACTAAATAGAATAGTTCCTGCTCCCGTGAGAATGCGGGGATAAAATTATGTTAAAATCTTCCTCTTAAATCTATCTATCCATTAAAATAAACCGCATAAAAATCTGTTGCGTAGTTTTAAAGATTAGCATACATAGAGACAGACAGAAAGCGACAGCGACTTTGTTTTATACTATGTAGTGATTGAACTCTGTCAGTTAGTTTATTACTTAGTTTAGAAAGTAGCTTAATATCTAATATATAAAATTCTCGTGTCACAGTTTTCATTGCCATACTCCTCCGAAACGGCTTGACCGATTCTCATGAAATTTTGTGAGCATATTCAGTAGGTCTGAGAATCGGCCAACATCTATTTTTCATCACGAAATTCCTACGGGAACGGGAACTACGCGTGTGAAACCACGGGGCGCAGCTAGTACTATTATAGATATAACTGTGACCCGCGGTTGTACTGACCTTTTTAATATTTTCTTTGTCATTTATTCAGGTCCGAATTGTCCCTGTTTTTTGACATAATACTAGTTGCATCATCATCAGCCTACCTAAGTCCACTTCAGCTCTTCTTTGCCAATCACTGCCCACCGCTTTGCGAATGTCGTCGCTCCAGCTAGTCACAGGGCGTGTACTAATAGCAGCGTAATATTAGTTTGTATCATAAAAAATAATCATTTGCTTTTCTTTCTCAGGTCTGTATTTAGTCATATTCATGGCGGATCGCTTCGGCAGAAAGACAACAATAATATTGTGCTGCTTTCCCCGTGTGGCTGTTACTATATTTTTGATATTTGCTGATAGATTTTGGATGCTTTTGGTCGCAAGAGGAGTCATCGGGTTTGCGGACTGTGTTTTATCTATTACTCCAATTTATATTTCTGAGATTGCTAGTGTAAGTAATACATGTATCTTTTCTTTGACTTAACCGTTATTTGTAGTCACATTCTCGATGTATGTAAATATTTCTGTGGTTGATAAACTTGGCTAATTTCCATGAATCTATCATTGGCAGTTAGATCTCCCAAGCAATTTAACAGGATAAGATCTGAAACAGTGAACGAATAATCTTCTGTTGGGACCGGTAATCTTCTTGCTGGCAGATTTTCTCATCTGTACTTTTATTTATAAATTAAAAAACCCCCAACACAATTACTTTCAAACCCCCATAACTTTTAAACGAGTCAACTGATTTTCATCAAACATGTCTAAGAACACTCGCACGTAAGTCCCCTTTAATACAAAAAAAAGCTAAATTGAAATCGGTTCATCTGTTCGGGAGCTATGATGCCACAGACAGACAGATACACACACACACACACAGACACTTCAAACTTATAACACCCCTCTTTTTGCGTCGGGGGTTAACAATTACAGAACATTTAGAAAATAAATTCCTAAAAGGTCGAGAAAAACTGGACTCAGATAGATTAAACTAACCTCTATGAACAATGGAATAAGGTTTATAATAACATTTTCATTCCAGAAAGAAATCCGAGGCAGTTTAGGCACAACATCACCATTGCTATCATCACTGGGATCAACAATAATGATCACCATTGGACCATTTCTCTCATACAACTCTTTGCAAGTAATGCACGCGACTACTGTCGCTGTTACTTCATTACCACTGCTGTTTCTGCCCGAAAGTCCTTATTATCTTTATTCACAAGGTAAGTTGATATCGTATGTTCTTTTTACTATGTTTCAAGAAACTGATGAAAGTTAATAAATGCTGGATTTTTTATTTCTTCACTCATAAACAATTATATTGACGGCAGAGTGGTCACCATGCCGGACTGCCATCCGTAAGGTTGCGGGTTCGATTCCCGTGCGGGATGAATATTTCTGTGAACCACAAATGTTTATCTCGGTATGTGTGCGTGTGTGAATGAGTGTGTGCGTAGTTTCTGATACCCTAGATACAAGTTTTGAACTCAGTTAGGGGTCAGTTACTATAATGAGATGATGTAGTGAATGATTATTTACATTTACTAATAAATTCTTCAAGAACATAATTTTATTAGCAGTGTAATAAATAACTTTAGAAGAACTAATATATTTTTTAATTTCAATACCAGGACAGCAAGAAAAATCAATACAAATACTAAACACAATAAGAAAAACAGAAACATCAGTTAAAGAAGAACTTCATGAGTACACTTACAGAGAAACAAATATCAAATGGCGAAAAGTATTGACAGACAAAATTAGTCTTAAACTGTTTGTAATAACGTCTATTATCGCATTTGGGTCTCAAGCTACAGGATACAATGCTGTACTTACTAACATACAAAGTATATTTCAAGTGACTCATACAGTTTTGAAATCAGAAATAGCTTCAGCTATAGCTGGTGCTATACAGCTGATAGCTTGTATGCTATCAATAACTTTAATAGAAAAATTTGGAAGAAAACCCTTGATGATAGTATCTCTAATAGGAATGAGTGTTGGCATGGTAAGTTCAATAAATCATAGCATTTTTTAAAATGCAATCAAAATTTTCGTCTTGGCTAGGACTTGAATACGTAACCATGCTGAACCGTAGCACTGCTCTTTCCAATTAAGCTGCAGAGGCTCCAAGGCGACTGGTTGATGATCTTGAATGCCTGGCTGAGGCGAAAATTTTGAATGCATTTTTCAAAATCCTTAAAAAATATATGATTAATACTTACAATCCTAATCCTAACTATCCTCATCCTAATCCTAACTAATCCTTATCCTAACTAATATTATAAATGCGAAAGTAACTCTGTCTGTCTGTTACCTTTTCACGGCTAAACTACTGAACCGATTGACTTGAAATTTGGTACAGGGCAGCTTATGGTCCAGGAAAGAATATAGAATACTTTTTATCCCGAAATTCCCACGGGAACGGGAACTACGCGGGTGAAACCGCAGGGCACTTCTAGTAGATAATAAATTTAAAAAAAAGATCATCGACTTCCCAAGAGAAAGAAATTCCTAGTTTTTAGCCTTTTCCATGGTTATAACAGCTACTATAAAGTTAGTTTTATTAAACCTTCCTGTCCGAACAGCTAACGTAAAACTGGCCAAACGAAAAAAGATATAGCGAAGTCATTCAGTTGATTAATTCCATTGAACCCTTTTCAGGCAGGTGTTGGCACATTTTTCAAAATAATAGAAAATGAAGAAGTACACGGAATGTGGAATTATTTGCCGATACTAGCATTCTTTTTCATTATTCTGTGTAATAATTTTGGTAAGATTATCCTACTATTTAATATTATAAAGCCGAATGTTTGTGAGTGTGGATGTTTGTTCCTCATTCACACAAAAACTACTGAATGGATTTTAATGAAATTTGATACAGATGTTCCTCATAGAAATAACACATATGATACTTTTTATTCCAAAATGCTCACGGGATAAGGTTCCATGCGGGTAAAACCACGGGGCACAGCTAGTTTTAAATATTTTTAAATAACATACTATGATCCCCGTAATTCCTTTAATATCTATATGTTTCACAATACTTTTACTATTTGACGATAGAAATGGCAGAGTGATCATATTAGACTGTTATCCGTTAGGTTTTGTGGGTTCAATTCCCGAGCGGGTCGAATATTTTTGTGAACTACAAATTTTTATCTAGGTCTGGGTGTCTGTGAATATTTGTGTGCGTAGTTTCTGATAAATCATTTTTTATTTTATTTATTGAAAAAAGACACAACAACAGTTTAACATATTAAGCATTAAAACAGAATACACATATTTAAAGAAGGGTTCTGATATGTAAACCAATTATGGTTGTGTACAGCATTTCAATATCATAAACAAAATCATCTTTGTCATTATCTATCTACTTATGATTACTTACTATCATAACATAATCATTCACTACATCATCTCATTATAGTAACTGACCCCTAACTACTTTCACATATTTCATGATCTTTATCAATTTAATATCTTTTTCTTAAAAATATTTAAAGAATTTCATTCCTTTTCACATTAGAGATATAATTTCCAAGTGCAAAAGGAACCCGCATGCACACTTTCACAGTTTTAATTATTTTACGTGTGCGTTGATAACCTGTTAAATACCCAGTTTTATTCTTTAGTAGTATAAATATAAAATTCATGGCAATTAGATCTCCTCTATAGATTCGCTGTTTGCCAAACAAAGCCACTATAAGTAATAACATTTAAGATTTTTAACAACTAGGGCTTAGTCTCGGTAGCAGTTAGCATGATCAGTACCACGTTTCAACGCGGTCGTGGGTTCAAATCCCAGTTAAGATGAACATTTGAATGATATTTTAAACGATAAGTACGATGTAGACATTATTGTTTTGTACATGTTATGCGAACGTATCGATTTAAGTCGAATCCCTCGACTAATTTCAAACACATTCGGTAGCCTTCATCAGGAGGATGAGTGAAATGCGCTCGCGATGGCGTCTTGCCCTGTACTGCTATGTATATTTCCAAAATATCATTCTCTTAACAATATCCTTCTTTTGTATCTACAATAAAATTTACTTGACACAATACACAGATCATGATAATAACAATTCAATATAATAAAAATTATGGATGTGAGTGGATGCGGCGTGCCGCCGACAGGGCACATTGGCGCGAATTGGGAGAGGCCTATGTCCAACAGTGGACTAATGCAGGCTGATGATGATGATGATGATGATAAAAATTAATCCTTTATTTCTATTGCAGGATTAGGAGTAGTCTGGGTACTATTATCTGAACTGTTTGACGGACCATTAAGAGCAACAGGCGTATCATTCGCAGCCATCATGGCATCATTTTCATCTTTCCTAACCACTACCTATTTCCCATCTTTGTTAACTGATCTGGGGTCAGCGTGGACTTACTGGATGTTTGGTACCAACTGTGTTCTAACTGCATTGTTTGTAGCTGTCACGGTACCAGAAACCAAAGGGAAACCGTTTTCGCAAATACAAATTGAGTTGGGAAGAGAAGTTGATTGGAAAGCTTGAAATGTATTAGTTTTAAGTCTTAAGATAAGTATAATTAATATCTTTTACGTGATATTTACACGTACCTATGTCGAATCCCTCGACTAGTTTCAGCCACGTCCGGTGGCCATCATCAGGAGGATGAGTGCGATACACCCGCGCCGAACGGCGTCTCGCTTTGCACATAGTCGAGGGTTTCGACATAGGTACGTGTAAATGTCCCGTAAAATATATTAAGTATAAACAATGACGTACGTTTCGCTTAAGATAAGTAGTTTTGGAAGTTTATGTAAGTACGTTTTATGTGGCCAGTTTCTTGCAATTAAACATCTCGACTTTTGGCCCATTTTGAGGGATTTTTAGAGTCTACTAAATATCTTTTGATTTCATGATTCCTTATTAAATAATTATAATTTTAGAATTAAGATTTCATGTTAAAATATTTTATAGTTTATTATATTACCAAAAAATTTACTTATGCAATGAAGCGAGTTACCTTCACAATCAATTTGATACATTTTATTTGTAATTGGCACACACACCCTAACTACTATAAGTGATACTTTTGTATTTTTTATTTATGTGTGTTGTTGACAATGCTTTAATAAATAAATAATTTTATAATTTACATATCTACTTTTATTTCATTTACTTTATTATATTTTACTTATATCGACAGAACACACCCCAATATGCAACAATACAGGATACAACTTCACACCAGTCTAGAGATTACGTCATACGCGATACTCACTCACAAAGTTCACAAGCTCATTCATTCTTTGTGTTCGTTCTTTTGATGTTTTGATCAGGATAAGTGTTTGTTATTGTATTTCTTAGTAAAAACAGTCAAATAGACTGTTTTTCATAGATTATTATTTACTGTCGATGTGTTTTCACTACATACCTAGTATAAAACAAAGTCGCTTTCTCTGTCCCTATTTCCCTATTTCCCTATGTCCCCATGTATGCTTAGATCTTTAAAACTACGCAACGGATTTTGATGCGGTTTGTTTTAATAGATAGAGTGATTCAGTTGGAAGGTTTTTAGCATAATTTTATCCCCGTATTCCTACGGGAACTACTCGGGTGAAACCGCGGGACGCCGCTAGTTAACCTATAAACGTTCTAAAGTGAATTAGATCAGATGATTGTGTGTTTTGAATAAACAGATTGTGAATAAACTGTATTTGTTTATTATTGACTAACTTAACTGAATCTTACTAACCTCACATCCCTACTAATATTATAAATGCGAAAGTAGGTCTGTCTGTCTGTCTGTTGCGTTTTCACGGCTAAACTACTGAACCGATTGACTTGAAATTTGGTACAGGGGTAGCTTATGGTCCGGGAAAGAACATAGGCTACGTTTTATCCCGAAATTCCCACGGGATCGGAAACTACGCGAATAAAACCGCGCGGCACAACTAGTAGGATATAAGCATGACTAAAATACAGTTGTTTCTTATTTGTATAACAATTTATTTTATTACAAGCTTTTATTTAGTTTCACCTGTCCCGTTGTCTGTAATCAAATCTTGCAAGACATTTTTCGACCACTTTTGGTTGTTTTAAAAAAGCTTGTTTTAAACAGGTTTTTTTTAAATTTATTCTTGTTTATTTAAAGTGTTTACAAAAGGTATTTTCGCATCTAACACATTATTGTATTTGCTAATAAAACTTGCTTAGTTTCATCCAAATGAAATTCAACTAACTTTGAGCTCAATAGTCTCATGTGTCAATAAGTGGAAGAGGTTCCAAGATAAAACAAACGTAGTACATTCAAACACTGGCTGCAAGTTAAATAAAAGTTTTGTAACAGCCTCAGAGCGAAGCGCGTCGCAGATAGAAACAGTGACACTGTTACTAACACTTTAAAAAAACTAAGTAAATTTAAAACTTGGATACTGATAAAAACGTTAAAAAAGTATGAGACAAGAAAATTTCCATATTCCTCGATGTAGAATGACACAACATGTTGATTTATCGTCCATATTATTTGAGCTGCTTAACTTGTAAGGAAGAGAGAAGCCCATTGACGACCTCGACGGCAGAGTGACCATGCCAGACTGCCATCCGTAAGGTTCCGGCTTCGGTCGATTCCCGTGCAGGGAATGTAATTTATGTATGAATATTTGTGTAAACCACGAATGTTTGACTCGGGCTGGGTGTGTGTGTGAAAGAGTGTGTGCGTAGTTTCTGATACCCTAGATACAAGTTACGAACTTAGTTAGTGGTCAGTTACTATAATAAGATGATGTAGTTAATGATTATGTTATTTTATATATGCCGATCAAAATCGTTAACCTCTTTTACACCACAGTCAGATCATAACTTTTAAACGGGTTAACTGATTTTCATCAAACATGTGTAAGAACACTCACACGTAAGTCCTCTTTAATACAAAAAAAAACTAAATTGAAATCGGTTCATCCGTTCGGGAGCTATGATGCCATAGACAGACAGATACACACACACACACGTCAAACTTATAACACTCCTGTTTTTGCGTTGGGGGTTAAAAAAGCAAGATAATTCCTTAATGAAAGATATTAACAAATTGTTATTACATCAATATTCATCTTCCTGCCCTTGTCCCACTTAAGTGGGGTCGGCACAATATGTTTTTCTCTTCCACTCGCTTCTATCACTCGTCATACTCTCATTCACTCCTTTCATATTCATATCCCTTTTCACACACTCCATCCAACCCTTCTTTGGCCTCCCTCTTCCAATGTTTCCTTTCACACACAGATCCATAGTTCTTCAAGCAATATGGTGTGTTCTGGCCTCCTCATCACATGCCCATACCATCCCAATCTAGCACTCCTATTACATCAATATTAATGGTTGAATATAATGATCTTCTAAATTCGGTAAAGTATTAAGATTTTAAAGTGCTCCGTCGTGAGACGTAAGTCATTAAAATGTGATACTTGATTGAACGCTTAAGATTTTCGAGAACTTTCCACTGAGAGTCACAAATTTATTGGGTAATATTAGGTTATTTTTGGTACTTTAATATCTATAGTTTAATATATCACTAGAACGTTTCTTTTACATGTATTAATTATTTTATTTTTAAATTGAAAAATATTAATAAAATCTTGAATTTTTTAAAGGTAATAAAAATTGCTACAATTTCATATGTAGGTAACTGTTCTTGAATTACATTTTATGTGGTTTTTTCTTGGCAGGTTAAAGGTACAATTCCAAGACGGGCCGCAGAACGCAAACTGCAAGCGACACACTTGTTTCTATCAACATCTATGAAAGAGCGCATCACGACTGCAGGCAGCAGTGTAGCCGCGCTCGGAATCAATTTCAAAGACGTTGATAGAAATCTGCGGCCCGTCTTGGAATTGATATTTGCTACTTTTTAAGTGAAATCTCCTCAAGGTATTTAAACATTTTTATTTTTTTCACGAAATTACATTTAACGCGAATAAAACCACAACTACTTAGTTTTAAATTAAGTTATAGACATAGTTTTATATTACAATACTTAAAAAACTAATATCAAAAAACTTTCTTGTTCCAAAATTAATTCACGCAAATACATATGTATAATGAATTCATGTAGGCCGGAATGTTTACTGCCCAACTTTTTTTTAATTTCGCCCTCAGCAGGCGTATATGAATTTATGTTCATTTTATTTGAATTACGTTTATTGTATTGCGACATGCCTTTATTGAATATATTGTCTATTTACTTAACATTTTTTGGGTTAAATCTAAATCTGAGACGGAATATTAATTGTATTTATTGCTACAGAAAAGTGTAATAAGTTGATGATATACTTGACAACCTAGATGCGGGTTCGATTCCCGTGCGGGATGAATATTTGTGCGAACCACAAATGTTTATCGGTCTGGGTGTGTGTGTGTGAATGTATGTGCGTAGTCTCTGATACAAATTACGAACTTAGTTAGGGGCCAGTTATTATAATGAGATGATGTAATGAATGATTATGATTGTATTAATTTGTACACGTATTATGATTAAACTACAAAACAAATTTAGATTAAATTAGGTACAGATATTACTTATAAGCAGTAATAGCACATGGGATACTTTTTATCCAGATAATTCCACTAAAATAACGGAAATAACGCGGGTACAACTGCGAAACATATCTAATTAACCATACATACCGAAAAAAAAACTACCCTAATGTTATTCAAAAATATTATACGAGTTTGTCAATAATGAAATGTAATCCTAATTTCCTACCCAAAACATTATGAAACTTCAACGATCAATCTAATGACGTCATATCATTTGTTGCCTTTCGATCCATCATGCTATTACAAAATGACAATTAGAATGACAACCACACAATGCATCATTATTTTACACTTACTGTATCTCTTAGATTTTTACGTATATCTCAATACCGCTGGTATTTGAAGTTAATCTACAATAATCCTAACTAATATTATCAATGCGAAAATAACTCTGTCTGTAACCTTTTCACGGCTAAACTACTGAACCGATTGACTTGAAATTTGGTACAGGGGTAGCTTATGGTCCGGGGAAGGACATGTTTTATCCCGAAATTCCCACGGGATCGGGAACTGCGCGGGTGAAACCGCCGGGCAGAGCTATTAATATTAATCTACATCTACACTAATATTATAAAGAGAAAAGATTTGTACTTTTGTAACGAATAAACTCAAAAAGAACTGGACCGATTTCAAAATTTATTTCATCATTAGAATGTTATATTCACCCTGAGTAACATAGGCTATATTTTATCCCCATATTCCCACGGGAACGGGAACTACGCGGTTTTGATCTTCGATGTTGATCTGCGATGTTGATCTTCGATGTTGATCTTCGATGTTGATCTTCGATGTTGATCTTCGATGTTGATCTTCGATGTTGATCTGCGATGTTGATCTGCGATTTTGATCTTCGATGTTGATCTTCTATTTTGATCTTCGATGTTGATCTTCGAATTTGACCCTCGATGTTGATCTTCGATGTTGATCCTTGATGTAAATCTTCGATGTTGATCTTCGATTTGGATCCCCGATGTTGATCTTCAATGTTGATTTTTGATGTTGATCTTCGATGTTGATCTGCGATGTTGATCCTCGATGTTGATCTTCGATGTTGATCCTTGATGTAAATCTTCGATGTTGATCTTCATGTTGATCTTCGATGTTGATCTTCGATGTTGATCCTCGATTTTTTTTCTTCGATGTTGATCTTCGATGTCTATCTTCGATTTTGATCTTCGATTTTGATCTTCGATGTTGATCTTCGATGTTGATCTTGGATGTTGATCTTCGATGTTGATCTTCGATGTTGATCTTCGATGTTGATCTTTGATGTTGATCCTCGATGTTGATCTTCGATGTTGATCTTCGAATTTGATCTTCGATGTTGATCTTCGATGTTGATCCTTGATGTTGATCTTCGATAATGATCTTCGATATTGATCTTCGATTTTTATCCTCGATGTTGATCTTCGATTTTGATCTTAAATGTTGATCTTTGATGTTGATCCTCGATGTTGATCTTCGATAATGATCTTCGATATTGATCTTCGAATTTGATCCTCGATGTTGATCTTCGATGTTGATCTTCAATGTTGATCTTCGATGTTGATCCTCGATGTTGATCTTCGATATTTATCTTCAATGTTTATCTTCATGTTGATCTTCGATGTCGATTTCCGATGTTGATCTTCGATGTTGATCTTCGATGTTGATCTTCGATGTTGATCTTCGATGTTAATCTTCAATGTTGATCTTCAAAGTTGATCCTCGACGTTGATCTTCGATGTTGATCTTCGATGTTGATCTTCGATGTTGATCTTCGATGTTGATCTTCGATGTTGATCTTCGATGTTGATCTTCGATGTTGATCTTCGATGTTGATCTTCGATGTTGCTCTTCGATGTTGATCTTCGATGTTGATCTTCGATGTTGATCTTCGATGTTGATTTCCGATGTTGATCTTCGATGTTGATCTTCGATGTTGATCTTCGATGTTGATCTTCGATGTTAATCTGCGATGTTGATCTTCGATTTTGATCTTCGATGTTGATCCTCGATTTTTTAATTTCGATGTTGATCTTCGATTTTGATCTTCAATGTTGATCTTTGATGTTGATCCTCGATGTTGATCTTCGATAATGATATTCGATATTGATCTTCGAATTTGATACTCGATGTTGATCTTCGATGTTGATCTTCAAAGTTGATCTTCGATATTGATCTTCAATGTTGGTCTTCGATGTTGATCTTTGATGTTGATCCTCGATGTTGATCTTCAATGTTGATCTTCGATGTTGATCTTCAATGTTGATCTTCAAAGTTGATCCTCGACGTTGATCTTCGATATTGATCTTCAATGTTGATCTTCGATGTTGATCTTCGATGTTGATCTTCGATGTTGATCTTCGATGTTGATTTTCGATGTTGATCTTCGATGTTGATCTTCGATGTTGATCTTCGATGTTGATCTTCGATGTTGATCTTCGATGTTGATCCTTGATGTAAATCTTCGATGTTGATCTTCATGTTGATCTTCGATGTTGATCCTCGATTTTTTTTCTTCGATGTTGATCTTCGATGTCTATCTTCGATTTTGATCTTCGATGTTGATCTTCGATGTTGATCTTCGATGTTGATCTTGGATGTTGATCTTCGATGTTGATCTTCGATGTTGATCTTCGATGTTGATCTTTGATGTTGATCCTCGATGTTGATCTTCGATGTTGATCTTCGAATTTGATCTTCGATGTTGATCTTCGATGTTGATCCTCGATGTTGATCTTCGATAATGATCTTCGATATTGATCTTCGATTTTTATCCTCGATGTTGATCTTCGATTTTGATCTTAAATGTTGATCTTTGATGTTGATCCTCGATGTTGATCTTCGATAATGATCTTCGATATTGATCTTCGAATTTGATCCTCGATGTTGATCTTCGATGTTGATCTTCAATGTTGATCTTCGATGTTGATCCTCGATGTTGATCTTCGATATTTATCTTCAATGTTTATCTTCATGTTGATCTTCGATGTTGATTTCCGATGTTGATCTTCGATGTTGATCTTCGATGTTGATCTTCGATGTTGATCTTCGATGTTAATCTTCAATGTTGATCTTCAAAGTTGATCCTCGACGTTGATCTTCGATGTTGATCTTCGATGTTGATCTTCGATGTTGATCTTCGATGTTGATCTTCGATGTTGATCTTCGATGTTGCTCTTCGATGTTGATCTTCGATGTTGATCTTCGATGTTGATCTTCGATGTTGATCTTCGATGTTGATCTTCGATGTTGATCTTCGATGTTGATCCTCGATGTTGATCTTCGATGTTGATCTTCGATGTTGATCTTCGATTTTGATCTTCGATGTTGATCTTCGATTTTGATCTTCAATGTTGATCTTTGATGTTGATACTCGATGTTGATCTTCGATAATGATATTCGATATTGATCTTCGAATTTGATACTCGATGTTGATCTTCGATGTTGATCTTCGATGTTAATCTTCGATGTTGATCTTCGATGTTGATCTTCGATTTTGATCTTCAATGTTGATCTTTGATGTTGATCCTCGATGTTGATCTTCGATAATGATATTCGATATTGATCTTCGAATTTGATACTCGATGTTGATCTTCGATGTTGATCTTCAAAGTTGATCTTCGATATTGATCTTCAATGTTGGTCTTCGATGTTAATCTGCGATGTTGATCTTCGATTTTGATCTTCGATGTTGATCCTCGATTTTTTAATTTCGATGTTGATCTTAGATGTTTATCTTCGATTTTGATCTTCGATGTTGATCTTTGATGTTGATCCTCGATGTTGATCTTCGATGTTGATCTTCGATGTTGATCTTCGATGTTGATTTTCGATGTTGATCTTCGATGTTGATCTTCGATGTTGATCTTCGATGTTGATCTTCGATGTTGATCTTCGATGTTGATCTTCGATGTTGATCTTCGATATTGATCTTCAATGTTGATTTTTGATGTTGATCTTCGATGTTGATCTGCGATGTTGATCTTCGATGTTGATCTTCAATGTTGATCTTCAAAGTTGATCCTCGACGTTGATCTTCGATATTGATCTTCAATGTTGATCTTCGATGTTGATCTTCGATGTTGATCTTCGATGTTGATCTTCGATGTTGATTTTCGATGTTGATCTTCGATGTTGATCTTCGATGTTGATCTTCGATGTTGATCTTCGATGTTGATCTGCGATGTTGATCTTCGATTTTGATCTTCGATGTTGAACTTCGATTTTGATCTTCGATGTTGATCTTCGATGTTGATCTTCGATGTTGATCTTCGATGTTGATCTTCGATGTTGATCTTCGATGTTGATCTTCATGTTGATCTCCGATATTGATCGTCGATGTTGATCTTCGATGTTGATCCTTGATGTAAATCTTCGATGTTGATCCTCGATGTTGATCTTCGATTTTGATCTTCGATGTTGATTTTCGATGTTGATCTTCGATGTTGATCTCCGATTTTGATCTTCGATGTTGATCTTCGATGTTGATCTTCAATGTTTATCTCTGATGTTGATCCTCGATGTTGATATTCGATGTTGATCTTCGATGTTGATCCTTTTTTTAGTTGCCTATATATATATTTTTGTTGCATATAACATAACATAACATAATCATTCTCTACATCATCTCATTATAGTAACTGACCCCTTACTAGGCGGACTATATCTGTGCCATCCAAATTGAAACGAATCATAATATTTTACAATTGTAATGTTAATTCCTTAAATTCATGTCTAGACAGAAACTATTATCGTTAATTCAAATATTTTTTAGATATCGATAAATTACAATTTTGTTAAATAATAGAGAGCTGAGATATCTTGTGTTGTTGAATACGTATACTTAGCAAATCACTATCACAACATAGTATAACACAAAGTCGCTTTCTCTGTCCCTTTGTATGCTTAGATCTTTAAAACAACGCAACGGATTTTGATACGGTTTGTTTTAATCGTAAGTAGATAAGAATAGGTCATAAAAATATCATTGTAATATTGCTAGTAAAAACGGATATGTTATCGAAAATAACCTAGATTTGATAGTAATGTTTTCCTAATTGAGGATAAGGGTTAAATGAATCATTGGCGAAGAAACAAACAAATATAATAGGTTGGATTCCTATAGATTGATAATGTGATTTTTTCATACGATTGATTATTTTAGTTTTTATATGTGAGGCTATTTGCCCATCAGAATATAAGTATAAGTATTTCCACTGTCGGGCACTGTTGGGTGGTTGACAAAAAAACTATAACTGATCCATAAAATGAATCACTTAATTAATCTGAATTATTAATACTAAGCAGGCCCCTGACAAATTATAAATTATGATTAATATCTATTACGGGACATTTGCACGTACCTATGTCGAAACCCTCGACTAGTTCTAACTATCATCATCACAGTTTTACTCTACCACTATAAAAATATAAAATAGACTCTAAATCCTTTACATTAAACCACACATTACATTACTCCGCAAAAGTAAATAAGCATTACAAGTTTTAACTCCAGATAACTTTCGATATACCTATGCCCATTCGATATAAGTGAAACATATTTGTACCTTTGTAAAAAGTTTAAGGTATTCCAAAGTTTTGTTTAACCTTCTTCGTTTTGGGCTTTGGTATAGAGTTAACTAACTACAGTTATAGAGCTCGTATATCTAACGATGAACAGTAGGCACAGGTGTGAACATACGACTTTTTTATTTACTTTTTGTTTATGCCTCCCACAAAAAAACTCCGTTACTCCAAAAATATTTTCAATGTTTTTTCTATGGTATAATATCCAAGTTAAAATAAAAAAGTGTGGTCTGCCACTACCTCATTTGACCACAATGTGGCCCATGACTGCTTAAAGATTTGCCAACCACTGCCGTATATCATCATTAGTCGTCGTCTAATAACATGATTTTAGCCCTCCAAACCTTAGTTTAAGCCTCCACACCTTAAGTTTAGCTCTCAAAACCTTAGCCCTCTATAACTAGTTTATCTATAGAATTTGCCCAAAAATACTTCACTAAAGTCTCTGAAGATGAAGCGTGTTTGATTAACGTTTGAAAGGAAACATTTTTTCAAATTACTTTCGTATTGAACCTTATGGAAGGTTTTTGAGAGGCTCAGTGTGTGTTATATCAGAAGAATGATCACTATTACTTTTAGACGGATTTGTGTTAAAAAGTATAGGGTGGCCATTGACGAGTCAGTTTAACTGATTAGTTGAACTAGCGTTCATCCAAAAATGGTCGTCCATCACCGGAATGATTCCAGATTCTAGTCGGCCTAAAACTTTTGGAGTGAAATCTCAGTGTATGTCTGAACTGATCAGTTCAACTAACTGGACAATAGATACCTTAAAAAATTTTTTTAGTCTTAATGTATTTTTTAGTCTAAAACACTGGTCTTAATCGTGTATATTTAAAAGTAGTTCAGTTTGCATTAAAGTTAACTAAGTATAATCATTATTAAAAGCAGATGGGTCACTTGATAGTCTACCATCGTTCAAGAAAACCAGAAGAGAGAGAGAAGAAGAGTCACAAGCGTGACGGCAGCTTTAATGTTTAGGAAAAAGATCCGAGTTTATCCCGAAATTCCCATCATCATCATCAGCTCATATATATGAACCGAAATTTCCACGGGAACACCAAAAAGAGAATCACGCGTAAACCTACCATTTTCATAAATAGGTACAAAATACATTTTCTGTATGAGCACTCAAAGTAATATGTTAGTTGTGGCGTGAAATTATTTTGCAGATAAATTTTTATCCCTTCCTTTCCATTTTATTGCATAATGTGATCGAAATTACGACACGCGAAGTGTAAAATGAATATTGAAAGGTACCAGCTAAATAACTACGTTGGATTTTTTAAAGAAGCAGTGGATATGAGTAGCTTTATTTGTTGATATATTATTGTTTTGCGATTTTCGCTTTCTTTGGTACTGCTTTTAAGGACCACAATTGCTTGCATGCTGAGATTTTTCGTAGATTTTATGGCTAAGGTGTTACAATTTTTTGTTTGGCTTGCAATGTTGGTTTATTTGTTCAGTCATTGCTTGGAAATTAAATTCAACCGATTGGATAGATATTTTGCACATTATATGTATCAGAAACTACGCACACACTCATTCACACACACACACACACAGACCGAGACAAACATTTGTAGTTCACACAATATTCACCCCGCACGGGAATCGAACTCGCAACCTTAGGTATAGCAGTCCGGTATGGTGACCACTCTGTCATCGAGTTAGTCAACTCTACTTGTATATCCTGTGATACCACTGAATATCGGCGTCAAGTAGTAGACCGATAAACTCTAATTCCCCACAATGAATTAAGTTGTTTGTGCTGTGTGTTATAATCAGTCAGTCAGTCAGTAAAAAACGTATAAATACAGAACTACTCGTATAAGAATAGGGTAGTTTCCTGGGTAAGCAAAGTGAAATTCTAATTAGGCCGTCAGATAGATTTCGAAAAAATATTTATTTATTTAAATAGGAACACCAACAGTATAATATATTATACTCCAGCATCATGCTGAGTTGCTACCGTTTTGTGGCCACTATTTTATGTACTTTTTGTTCTTTTTTTATTGTAAGTTATATTGGTCACAAATAAAAATTTTTGTATTTGTATTTGTATATTAAAAATTACAAAGTGTTATAATAAAAAGGCCTTAATCTAATATATACCAATTACTGGTGTACACAGCACTCTTAATGTAACACAGTAATTAATGAAAGAAAGAATTAAGTATATCGTGAATATTAATAAAATTATATAAAAAAAAAAGAAAAAAAGAGAGAGTACGAAGTAACATATAAAACAAAATGAATAACATAATTATAACGAAACATTAATTTAAAACAATCAGATAAGTACCTACTTATTAATTAATAAAATTCTTATAACAATAATAAAATTAAAATTACTCAAGTCATTGATATACTATATAATATTCGGCACGTATTTTTTTGTTCCATCAAATTAATAAAACT
Organism: Timandra comae; assembly: GCA_958496195.1. Classification (NCBI taxonomy): domain Eukaryota; kingdom Metazoa; phylum Arthropoda; class Insecta; order Lepidoptera; family Geometridae; genus Timandra; species Timandra comae. Next base: position 2,808,144 of record OY292376.1, read on the forward strand.
GACTTAGTTCTAACGCATTAAAGTTTAGTAGTGGGGGCTTGTGACGAAAATTGCAGCAACCTGTGACGTTTCACGAGTTTTCGACGCACTGTATCGTCTTAATTATTTGTTTACATGGAAAATAAAAAACACGTGTTCAATATTTTTTGAAAATCTATAACACGGGCTAATATTTTTTTTAGTTAACTACCCTAATATCTACCATCTCCTATTGTAATAGCCCAAGGGAAGGATCTTAAAATAGATATCGCCCATAGAAAATCCCGCCGTACCAACTTAATCATGTTTAATAAAAAAGTATATTAAGTTTTTCATGTTGGACATAAAACATGCGTACTAAACCAAAATTGATGTTTTTATAACATACTTTAGTCATATAAATGGAGAAAAATGCTATTCTTGTTATAAAATATTAATATCAGTGAAGAAATGTGGTGTTACTGGCTGTGCCTTGCGGCTTTACCCGCGTTTTATTTGTCCTTTGGGTAGTAAGATAAATATATGTCGTAATGTATTATTTATCAGATCATCTCTATCTATCTCGGTCTACACTATCTACAGTAATTTTATAAAGAGGAAAGATTTGTTTGTTTGTAACGATTAGCCTTCGAAACTGAACCGAGTTCAAAAATTCTTTCTAGAAAGCTACATTCACCCTGAGTAACATAGGCTGTATTTTTATCCCCGTATTCCCACGGGAACGGGAACCACGCGGGTGAAACCGCGATACGTCGCTAGTAGCTTATGTACGAGTATCTAATAGTAGCTTCTGGAAAATATTAATGACAAACTTCAAAATAACGTCCATTACAATCATAGAGGTATTATACATTGAGCATGGGAGTCAGACCTGACTCCCGTACCGCGATCCTCTCTCTCTTTCTAACTATCGGACGTTTCCACTTACAGGCAGCCGTATGCCTTTCCTACTCAATGTGTATTAACTCTATAATTGTAATCAGTAATATCGACTGATGTAATTTTCAAATCGCAGATTCAAAATGAATTTACGGAAACAAAGCACGTTCCTATTATAAAGTTTGTTATTTGAATATTTTGTTTACTTATAATGATTTAGAGTTATTTGTTTGTCAATTTCTTTTTGTGTAATATCTTTGTTCTTAAGTTTTTATTTGAATTTGAATATAAAGTAGGTAGCAAAAGCGACTTCGTCTATGCTATGTGGGAGCTCACAAGCTTTTTAAACACTGCCTTGTGCCCGCGACATATAAAAACCTCTTTTTTTAACCCCCGACGCAAAAAGAGGGGTGTTATAAGTTTGACGTGTCTGTGTGTGTGTATCTGTCTGTCTGTGGCATCATAGCTCCCGAACGGATGAACCGATTTCAATTTAGTTTTTTTTTGTATTAAAGGGGACTTACGTGCGAGTGTTCTTAGACATGTTTGATGAAAATTGGTTGGCCCGTTAAAATTATTGGGGTTTGAAAGTAATTGTGCTGGGGGTTTTTTAAATTTTAAATTTAATTGTTATATTTCTATTGAAAAATAACATTTTAACTATTTTCTGCACATCTAGACATGATTTGAAATAGCTATGTTAAATATCAAATCTGTAGGTGTTGTAGTTTTTCCGTAAAATGTACCACAAAACTGTATAAACTGTTGAATTGGAAGGGCTTCGCTCGCCCTATACAACTTTTATTGGCCTTACAAACTTCGTCGCATAGTTTAGTCAAAAAGAACTAAGTAGTTAAAAATGTAAGAGAAAACAGATTTATTTCCAAAAATTAAATCCGGTTCGTCCTTAAAGTTTTAGGGCAGAATGACAAAGTTACTTTTGCATTTTAAATTTTTAGCACGTTTTAGAAAAGGAAAATATTGTTCGAATTATGCTCACTGAAAGACACTTAATGGGGCTGTAACTCAGAGGTTTGGGGTTCGATACCTGGGTCATATTTTGAAGATATTACAAATAACTTTATCTATTTAAATTAAAGAACAAAATCGTAATTCATTTGTTTATAAAAGAGAAAAAATATTCATTCAGAATTTTCACCTTAATTCATGAAACACTGTAAAAAATTGAATGCTAACAAAAATATCTTTATGTATATTTTATTAAAATACCAGTTCCTAACATCAGATATTACCACCATCTAATTTTATAAGCAAATAAATAAAAATATGTAAATTATACTCAATTATTCAGTGAATTCTAATGTATGTATTCCGGTCTTTACATCATTTTTTTTCCATTGGAAACACGCACAAAGTTGATTTATACTAAATTCATACGATCACGCTTCGATACCTAACTCAGATATCAAAATTTAAGCTCCATAAAATATACAAATCGACGCCTTATTAAATAAAGATGAAGGTTTATTTTGCATTGCGGTCCGTTTAGGCATTCAAATTTTATGAATAATATACTATGTTACTAGCTATACCTCGTGGTTTGACCCATAAATCCCTAAAACAGGGAATTTAAGGATAAAAAGTGTCCTATATCTTATGTCTAGGCTTAAAGGAATATTTGTACCAAATTTTATCTCAACAAGGAAACTCTCATGAAGCAATTATGGAAGTCTCTCATAAAAGCCACTTTGTTTTTTGTATTTAATTGTAGATAATTGCTAAATAAGAAAATAACATAACATAATCACTCACTACATCATCTCATTATAGTAACTGACCCCTAACTAAGTTCGAAGCTTGTATCTAGGGTATCAGAAACTACGCAAATATTTTCACTAAGTACATAAACTTATATACGAAAAGTACAATCAAACTATACAAACCATTAATTTAACTTAAAAATAAGGGTTGTAATTAAAAATCACTTTAGAAACGACCATCCAAAACTATACGAATATCAGAAAATAGAAAAATATTTACACCATTATAAGTTACTAGCTTTCGCCCGCAACTTTGTCCGCGTGGAATAATGACTTCAGGCAGAATTTTGGTTTTTTCCCCCTTTTATCCCCTTGGGGGTAGAATTAATCCAAATCCTTTTCTGGATGTCTACGTTATAACATCTACCTGCATGCCAAACAGCCCGATCCGTCCAGTGGTTTGGGCTGTGCGTTGATAGATCACTAAGTAAGTCAGTCAGTAACCTTTGAGTTATTATATATTTAGACTTACAAAAAGGGTAAAGGTACAAACCATCAATTTAACTAAACAAAAGTCTCGTTCAGAAATAAATTATCAAATAATTCTACCTATTAATTAGTACAGCTTATTATAATTAACAATTCTCGTTCAGAAATAAATTATTTAATTACCAATAATTAACTCGTACCATATTAAGTACTTTCAAGTTCTAGAAGATTCTACACATTAAATACGTAGATGTACTAGTGAGTATACAATTCTAAACTTTATTACCTTTAAATAAAGTCTAGGATCGCACGGTAATTGTTATCACTCAATTAACTTCTGAACGATGTATAAAATCTACTGTAATTTTGTAATGTTTTAAATTCCTTTGAAGTTTGAGAATGTTCCACGGGACTTCCAATTATGCCTTTCCTGAATTTAATGACTTTTTCAACTGTTTCCCTGCTGTCATTGTAAGCAATTGTTACGTAGAGATGCCAAAATGTAATGGATGACTTAAAATTACGTTGTTGTTGAGTTGATTCACAAATCAGAGTGGGTTTTAATGTGTTTTTCAAAAGCACGTTTGATTTACAGCAATTGATAATGTCTGAAGTATGTATTAATTTATAACGACAGTTGCGAGTTTGATTCCAACTCTAAGTAAACATTTTCAATATATACTCAATTTTTATTGCTCACCACAATTACAAGATAGTACAAGTTATTGTGGACCCTGTTAGGGCACACGCAAATATGAAGAATACAAATTAGTTAGAAATTTACAAAATGAAAAAAGTACTTACTAAAGTAAATGGAAAATAAGTAAAATAAAAAATAAAAAATGTTTTACAATAAAATGAATATTGAGACAAAATAATAATGTTAAAACTAAATAATTAAAATATGTTTTTAAAGTTCGAACTTAGTTAGGAGTCAGTTACTATAATAAGATGATGTAGTTAATGATTATGTTATACGACCTCGATGGCAGAGTGATCACCATGCCGGACTGCCATTCGTAAGGTTGCGGGTTCAATGAGTGAATATTTTTGTGAACCACAAATGTTTATCTCGATCTGGGTGTATGTATGAATGAGTGTGTGCGTAGTTTCTGATACCCCAGATACAAGTTTCGAACTTAGTAAGGGGTCAGTTACTATAAGATGATGTAGTTAATGATTATGTTATATGAAAATGTCAGAGTGATTTTAATGTTACGTAAATTGTAAAGTACAATATGTAACTTTTTTCTTAAGAATATTTCTCGCCAATGTGTGTGTAATGCCTTTGAACTATAGTTCGAAGGATTCCGATCGGTTGAAAGTTTCATTTTAGCGCAAAGTACTTGGGAAGTAGTTTGCAAACTATATGCACCTGTGGTTCTTTGAATACATCTTTATTAATGCTTCTTTGGTCTCACGGAATAACGAACTATCTCTCTCTCTCTCTATTTTTTCTTATTCGTGTTTGGTCTGTATATTAATGAATACTAGCTGCGCGGTTTATCTTTTGCCAATCCCATTTCTGTGAGACTTTTGCGACCATGATAACATGGAAACCAAACAGCTAAATAAGTCTAATAGTTTTTACGTAAAAATGCAACAAATTTTCAGCCATATACATTAGATTTATATAAGTAGAATTCTAATTATTTTACACGGGCTATATGTACTTACCGATGTTAGTCGAATCCTTTGACTAGGTTCAGCCACATACGATGACCTTTATCAAGAAGCGTGAAGCTTTCTCAGAAAGATAAAAAAAGGTTATCAGAAAGTTAATTTTATCGCATCCTAAGTCGCTGACTAAAATACACAAATTCTAAAATTAACAAACTTGAAAGTTACTGACCCATTGATATGTTTATCCGCTGTATATTAAACATGCACTGATATGGAAATAAGGATGGACCAAGCAAGAGTTTCCTTAGAAGTATATAATTGGCACATGTTTTCAATCGAATGATTTTGAAGATGCACTGATCCGAAAACACATCTTGCTAGTGAAGTATACTACGCACAACATTATTTATCCCAACCCTTGACTTTGGGATCAGTGAAAGAGTTTATTATTGTGTAAATCCTGTTTTGTGGTTCTAATTGACCACAACTGATATGTCGCTTCATGGATCAGCAATTGTGTGTGGTTTGAGGATTGAACTATGAAATAATTGTGTGGTACCATCTGTGCCTCGTGGTTTTACTCGCGGAACTGCCCGTTTCATTGATTTTTAAATCGCTTCTCTCTATCTTTTCCGAACCTTTATCCCATGTCTATTTGTGGTCGGTTTTCAGTTTAACCAGATTTGGCGGAATGTCAGTATTTTACGTGAAGCGACTGCCATCAGACCTTCACAACCCAGAGGGCCATACGAATTTTTTTGGTTAAACCAAATGTTAGACTTTTGAGGGCTCTAACTACCCGTAACGACTGTCGATGATGTTAGTACGACAACCGGGACCGACGGCTTACGTGCCCTCCGAAGCACGGAAAAAAAAAAAAGTATTTTTTAATAACGACCCATCACAGTCATGACGGTGCCAGACGTTGCTTAACCGCGCTTTTAAATCGCTTTTGTAAAAAATGGTAAGAGATCTGTTCAAATCGGTTGAAGAGTTTTCAAAATTTATCGACGAACATTATTGCGATTTTAATATGTACCATATATGTATATAACCAATTGATTTTTCTGTATTATCACACCATCTAATGAGGAGCAAATTCTGGAAGTAATGCTATTCCTATGGCAAACTAAAGTAACATGCACAATAATATACTAGATTGCAGATACAAAATAAACCTATCCGTAGTTAGAAACTTATCCAGGCCTGTCACGTGCCATACACTAACGTCACAACATCAGACCTCTCTAGAGACATCATATCTAGTAATAACTATAGATATAATTAGAAGTTGGTAAATTCATCACAAAACCGATGTGCTTGTCAAAACACGTTCCTATTTAGCCGTTAGTAATTAATGGTGGGGACAAACTATGTGATCGGTCTGAACTAATGAGATCTACTAATTAGTGTGTGGATTGGACTTTTGATATATAAATACGAGATATTATCTTATATACAAAATTCTCGTGTCACAATGTTCGTTTCCGTACTCCTCCGAAACGGCTTGACCGATTCTCATGAAATTTTGTGAGCATATTCAGTAGTTCTGAAAATCGGCCAACATCTATTTTTCATCGCGAAATTACTACGGGAACTACGCGTGTGAAACCGCGGGGCACAGCTAGTATATTATAAAACTAGCTTTGACTCTATTGAACGTTTATTTTGAAACTTGAAATATGCTTGCACTTGACTAGCTCGCCTAGAAAACGCTGTGATAAACGTTGAGCTTGCTCGCCTAGAAGGTACCAATTCACTCGTGATTCAAATAGTGTAGCGTGATCTTTTATGCGCTAGAATGGACGTTTAATATAATGTCATTCGTTCGCTAGTCGGATGAATAAGGTTGTATTAGTCGTCCGTAAATTTTTCATTTCAAATATGAATTAAATATAAAGTGTTTAGCCTAGATAAATTGGCTTGAACATTTTATCAATTTGAACCAGTAGTTTCTGATAGTGATGTAACGAATGTTGGATTTTTCGATTGCGAATATTTATCTTTAACATTCGCGAATGTGAATCCGAATATTTTAAAATTTCAAAAAAAACGCGCGTAAAATATTTGACAGGTTTGACGTTTCGTGTCGGCCATGTTTATATTAATACATTAGATTTTTAAAGTTTAATAATTTTGTTTCAAGTAATTGTTTAGTTTTTTTAGTAAAAAGAAATTGTAAAAGTTAAAAATGGTAGTAGAGTAATAATATATATACTAAATGAATGCAAACCTTACATAGTTGTAACAAGGCTGATTAATGTTAGATTTGATCAGATCTCTGAAGTTCTTTTTCATAAATGTGACTTTAATTTAGAATGTAGAAGTATGATTTAATAAAAATATCTAAGTGTTATCTATTGTATTATTATTTCATATGAATGCATATAATAATTTCCTTTTTGATTATTAAAAACATTCGCTAAATATTCGCTATAATTTTAGCGAATACGAATGCGAATGCGAATATTGAAAAATATGCGGATATTCGCGAATGCGAATGCGAATATACGGTACATCACTAGTTTCTGAGATTAGCGAGCAAACTCTACAGTTTTTATAAGTCCCAATTTCTCTTGGTCATCATTTGAAAGTGGCTAAAACTTATAATTGTAAAAAAAATATTGTTGTTATACAATTATCATTATTATCAGTGAGAGAGAAACCTTTGCGCTGCAGTATTATTTTACAGGCCAATACTATATTTTATAGTTATCATGGTCATTAGCACTAAAATTATTATAATTAACGGGATATTTACCATAACGGATGAACTGGTTCATGGATTCATCCGTGATCATGGCGCTTGCAACAGCGTCGAAATATCGGAAACTTGAAACAAATAATATACATGGTAAATATCCCGTTAATTATAATAATTTGAGGCCAATACTATATTTAGAGATTACCAACACCCATGTTGGGCAAGTGTAATAAAAATCGGTCCAGCCGTTTCGTTTTGTTACAAACATTGTACACGAGAATTTTGTATACTTACACAGACAAAATAAACCTTTTTATTCTCATTGAAATCCCTTGTGTAGTTTGAAAGATCTAAGCGTACATACATTATGAGGAACAGTCGGCGAGAAAGGCCTTTGTTATGTACTAAGTATATAAAAAAGATAGTATATAGACAGGCGTACGCTTGAATTAGAGATGAGAGTTTTAAAGATACATTATATACTTACTCCTTATATTTATCTCCTACGAGATCGGATGTAAGTTATATGACGACCTCGATGGCAGAGTGGTCACCATGCCGGACTGCCATCCATAAGGTTGCGGGTCCGATTCCCGTACGGGTGAATATTTGTGTGAACCACAAATATTTGTCTCGGTCTGGGTGTGTGTGAATGAGTGTGTGCGTAGTTTCAAACCCTAAATACAAGTTTCGAACTTGGTTAGGGGTCAGTCACTATAATGAGATGATGTAGTAGTGATTGATTATGTGATATTATGTTATATAGTAAGTAGAAATATAAACAACTCTTTGATATTACTTTAAATTACTTTTATTAATTGATAAGGTACTTAACATAGTCTCAGAATTCCACGGCGATTTATACATTGCATTGTTTATACAAATCTAGACTTTATTTCGATGTGCTTAAAGTACATATTATTTACAAGATACGAACACTCACACACTATTATTATATTTACAATTTCTTATTATTTGAGATCAATATTAAAACATTATAATAACTATTGAACAATTTATTTGATTTAACTTAAAACCAAAATATGTGAAGTTTGATTGACTTCACTAATTTTGAGTGAAGTGAATAAAATGACATTAATAAAAGTTGAAATCGCTACGTTAATCTATATCGTAGACGAGTACGAAAACAACGAGATATATGGGAAGGTTCATATCTGACGGAACATGCGTCGCGTAACGCCAGACGCACTAACGTATAATCGGTTGAGTGTGAACGGTCGAGTGTTTTTCTATACATTTGTCTGTTCTGGCGTTACGCGACCTATAATACGCGACGCATTTTCCGTCAGATATGAACCTTCCCTAAGCCCATTGAAGTCACTATGTCAAGCGCTAATGTAGTGTAGCGTCGTAGCAATGTTAATGTTCAATGTTGGTTATCGTAGCGATTGAAAAGTACATAAGCTACGACGTAGCTAAATTTATACAGTGACTTTGCTCAACGTAGTGACTTCAGCGTATTTAAGTCGCTACGCTAAGCCACTTCATAACGACTTCCAGAGTAAAGATGAATCCTAGAACACAGCTTACATACAGAGTGAACTACTGATTTGCTTATCTTAGGGCCTATTTCACCATCTTCAAGTAACGTTCCGAGTAGGTACTCACATGTTTTGTTTTCGTCACTTAATATATAGTAAGAAAGAGACAAAACTAACTTTACTTCGTGAGTAACTTTACTTGAAGGTCGTGAAATAGGCCCTTATTCACATAAAATTTGATACTTGCCTGTCATTAACTTAATACGAGTACAGTAAGATAACTATAATACAAATTGAGTCATTTTAAAAACATGTTATTGCTTATTTCAATATTATTAACATTACAAGTATTAATTGCAATATAAAACATACTAAGAACATTTTGGCGTTTTAATAAATTAGATACAAGATACAGTTTACGGTGTTCGTTTGGCATTGTTTTCGTTAAAATTATAAATCATGTTACCTGAAAAGGTAGGATAAATAAATGTTGAAAGGTCAGTTGAACTTATCAGTCCAGACATATAACTGAGGCGTCACTCCAAAAGTTTTACGCCAACACCTCCAAATAAATGTTGACTTATAAAGGTGGCCATTGACGAGTCAGTTGAACTGATCAATCCAGACATAAAACTGAGGCGTCACTCCAAAAGTTTTACGCCAACACCTCCAAATAAATGTTGACTTATAAAGGTGGCCATTGACGAGTCAGTTGAACTGATCAGTCCAGACATAAAACTGAGGCGTCACTCCAAAAGTTTTACGCCAACACCTCCAAATAAATGTTGACTTATAAAGGTGGCCATTGACGAGTCAGTTGCACTGATCAGTCCAGACATAAAACTGTGCGTCACTCCAAAAGTTTTAAGTCAACTAGATTTTCCCACTGCAATCTGGAATCGCTCTGGTGATTGACGACCATTTGTGGATGGACGCCAGTTAAATTGATCAGTGTCAATGGCCACCTTAAAGGTCCATATCCCGATCGCTCCCAACTTAAAACAATTTTGAAAGTATGCATTTTCTAAAACTTTATTGCGTCAAATTGCCAATATTGTAATAACTAAACATAACATGCATTTAGTCATTCGAATATGAATAAACCATACATAATTTGATCCGAACTTTTTCTTCATATCAACAAAGACAAACGAACATCATAAACAGCAACCTACACATAAAATCCTAACGCTTACTCCTCAAACACTTTTTAATAGTCAACCTCCAGAAAGCGAGCCTAAAATCAGGTGAATAGAAGGCATAAATGAACGGATTGATAGCAGAATTGAACCAGCCTAGCCACGTCAATATATACATTAGCACTGGATTCACATAGTCACTAGGAATAAAGGGAGTTAGTAAGTAATATAGGAAGAATGGAAGCCAGCACGCTACAAACCCTCCTACCACAAGGCTCAACGTTTGCGCCGTTTTTGTTTCTCGTCTCAACGAAGAGACTCTATTATTTTCATGATCTTTGACCGAATGAGTTCTGTTTTTAGTGGTACTTCTGTATTTTGTATTCGCTTTGAATGTGACGTCATTGAAGCGAGATTCCCTATCTCTGCTGCGTTGTCTTCTCTTCTTTTCTGCTTTGAAGCAGCAAGGGCATTTATGTTCTTGGGAAGAGCATTCAGGTTGATGGTGGGATGTTCTAGAAAGTTGTTTGGAAGCGTTCTGTCTTAGTGATAGTTTGTCTGAGCCGGAGTCTGATTCTGTTCTTATGCAGGACAGCTTTCCTCTCTGTAACAAAGAAATATATTTTTAAGTTTAGTTTGTGGTACGAGTTTTTTGCCCAGTAGTGGAACCGTGAGTGGGACGATATATGTCATCATCATCATTGACTATATATATACATCACTGAAAATGATTTATGTGGCGTCAGGTGATTGAACAATTTGCTATAGAACAATATATTTAATTAATATAATGTAGGTTGACAAAAAGACAGCTGTGGCTCTTGGATTCACCTTTCTTTCAGGTGTTCGATAATATCATCAACACGCATATTTTGAAAGACAACTTATATATTTATCCCTCTTGATTGATACACCTAATTACCACGCACAATCAGTATTAATATAAAATAACAGGCGACAGAGGAATTAGACACAGGAATTGAATCCCTTTACGCCACGTGTCCACGGTAAGAAAGTCTTGTCGGCTTGAAATGAGAAGAATTTGGTCGAGTCTATGTACGAAAAAGAAAAAACCGGCCAAGTGCGAGTCGGACTCGCGCATGAAGGGTTCCAAACCAAAAACTACAAAAAATCTCGTTTGTATGGGAGCCCCCTTAAATATTTATTTTATTTTGTTTTTGGTACTTATTTGTTATTATAGCGGCAATAGAAATACATCATCTGTGAAATTTTCAACTGTCTAGCTATCACCGTTCTAAGATACAGCTTGGTGACAGACGGACAGATGTATGGACAGCGAAGTCTCTGTAATAGGGTCCCGTTTTTACCCTTTGGGTACGGAACCCTAAAAATCGAGTATTTATGTGAATATTTTCGTCTTATCTGAAGCCAACAAGACAAACTTTCATGCGGCCTTAGGGTTTTCAGGCAGGTGTAAATTGCCGACCAGTTATAATTTATTTATTTATTTTTATTTATTTAATAGGAGATCCAACAGCTTTTCTAAACAGTATAGGTATTAATTAAGTTTAGTGACAGAGAGCCAATTATAGGATCTCACGTATAAAAGCTAGGTTATAACATATGCTTGTGTGAGCGATCGTATTGTGTACGAATCGATTTTTTTGTGAAAAGGAGAGAGAAGAAAAAAGAACAATGATAATACATAAAGAGTTACAATAAAAAGATAGGAAATCCAAACATCCAATCATCGCGCGTCGCCGAAAAAAAGTTAGCGCAAATAATTACCCTTATTAAGGCTTTATTTATCCCACCCTATTTTTAAGCCAAGATAATTTTAACTTCGTCTAAAATAAATTCAGATAAACAAAAAAATGCTGAAACCATCAAAGATGAGATCAAAAAATAAGACTATATTTTACTATATTATTTAAAAGGTATTTTTGTCTCTTTCTAGCTAACTAGATTACGTTTACTAGAGCAGGACAAAAATACTTATTTACGAGTAGTATTACTATATAAGAGTTCAAATATTTCAAGCCCACACACGTCGTTTTTTTCAATAAAAATATTTTTATTTAGCTTTTATTGGTAAACGATATTTGAGAGATTATGAGAGCAATGTCTTGGTCCAATGGCATTTTATTGAAGGTCATGGGTTCAAATCCATGATTATGAAGCAATAAAAGTAAGCTAGCTGTGGCCTACGGTTTTACTTGCATTAGTTTACAGAGTGGTGATAACAACGCCGCTGACAGTGTTAGTTTGTAGTTGTTCTATATAAATTAATTTAAAATCATATATTGTGTTTATAATATTACCAGCTGCGCCCACATTTTTTTCTTTTAATTCCTTAACGGATGCCTACCTCATAATAAAATAATTCGTGAAATGCAATCCGTGTTTTTTTAGCTCTAACCACCAAACGGTCTATCTTTTCAAGATTGACCGTTTGATCTTGAAAGATCAGTCAGTCAATCATCTAGTAACGGTTTCTTTTATAAACAGGGCCCCGATTCTCTAAACTATTAAGCTGTGATAATGATACTCAAATGTATTTTAATATCAACATTATGGCCATTTTCTGTCATTTGTTGTCATTTTGGTATTCTCTTAGTGACAACTACTCCGCTGACTCAATGGCTCCATAAAACTTAGATGGTTGTCATGGAAACAGTATTCTGACGTTTATTTGTCAAAATTTTTATATGCAACAAAAACCACTGAGACACCATAGCTATATGAATAAATTTTAGCAGAATACCAAATTTCTGACACTCTCGTTATGGTGCCTCAATATCAACATTTTGTCTGATCAATAATGTCAAATTGCAGACTTAGGCCCCAGATATTTACTCGCAATAAAGACTAACTATTCTAACACTAGGCTCACGTACGCCATTAAAGTGAAAGCAATTTACTAAACAACGGTTATGTAATAACCGTTAAACCCTAATGCGATATTTCCTCTTTCAAATTAAGTAGGGTGCGTCTACAACATCATTACGACGCTTTCTTTGGCAGTCATTATGGGATATGTAAAACTGAGTTGTGTGAACGTTTCTTTAACATAATCATCTCATTATAGTAACTGACCCCTAACTAAGTTCGAAACTTGTATCTAGGGTATCAGAAACTACGCACACACTCATTCACACACACACACAGACCGAGACAAACATTTGTGGTTCACACAAATATTCACCCCGCGCGGGAATCTAACCCGCAACCTTACGGATGGCAGTCCGGCATGGTGACCACTCTGCCATCGAGGTCGTCTTTACTTCTTCTGAACCTCTATGTCATCTAATTGGGGTGGGATTTTGGTTTAACCAGATTTTGTAGTATGTCAGTATTTTATGTGGAGTGAGTGACTGCCATGTTTGTTTGTGGATGCGACGTGCCGCCAGGGCACATTGATACGAGTTGGGAGAGGCCTATGTCCAGCAGTGAACACATACAGGGCCCGGATTCTCTAAACTATTAAGCTGAGATAATGCTACTCAGATGTATTTTAATATCACCATTATGGCCGTTTTTTGAAATTTGTTGCCATTTTGGTATTCCTTTATTGAAAACTACTCCGCTGACTCAATGGCTCCATAAAACTTAGATGGTTGTCATGGAAACAGTATTCTGACGATTTTTATTTGAATTTTGATATGCATCAAAGACCACTGAGACACCATAGCCATAAGAATAAATTTTAGCAGAATACCAAACTGACACTATCGTAATGGTGCCACAATATCAACATATTGTCTGATCAATAATGTCAAATTGCAGACTTAGGCCCCAGGTTGTCGATGATTGATGTTGATGACTGCCATCAGACACAGAAGGCTATATGTCATTTTTCGGTTAAACCAAAGTTTAGACTTTTGATTTAACTACCCTTAAAGATTATCTTAATCGGTTCAATAGTAGTCACATGTAGAAGCTACAATCGTCCTCATAAACTTTGAAGGAGTCTTGTAGTAGTATTCAAGTTAAGAAGCATATAAATTATTTACAATTTACAACCCATAAAAAACACAATCAATATTATTAATAGTAATATGTCTGCACAAAACAGGCTTAAGAGGGGTGTCGGGCTGGAGCTTTCCATGCAAACGTAATCCCGTGTTTCCTTCTTGGATAATGCCTCTGGACTAAAATTTTTTTTTCATGAAGTGTGGATCTGCTTTTATGGCTATGTCCCTCTTTTTTTCAATATTTTAATAATAAAAACTAAAATAAAAAATAAAAAATAATTTATTGCTATATTCAAATTAAAATACATTAAAAAAACACACACAGAGTCAAGTTATGTGACATTTTCATTTTTTTAACATAATCATTCACTACATCATCTCATTATAGTAACTGACCCCTAACTAAGCTTGAAGCTTGTATCTAGGGTATCAGAAACTAAACACACACTCATTCACACACACACACCCAGACCGAGACAAACATTTGTGGTCCACACAAATATTCACCCCGCACGGGAATCGAACCCGCAACCTTACGGATGGCAGTCCGGCATGGTGACCACTCTGTCATCGATTTTGAATGGAGAGGAGACAATATGTCATATCATCTTAAAGATACTTAAAAAAATAAAAAAGAGGGACATGGTCATAGCAGATCCACACTTCATGAAAAAAAAATGTTTGCTCTAGAGCCATTATCTAGGGAGGAAACACGAGACTACGTTTGTATGGAAAGCTCAAGCCCGACACCGCTCTTAATGAAAGAGCTTGTTGATAAAAGCCTGATATCGCCGTACAATATCACTGGAAGCTTTGCCGAGCTTATTTCCAGACTTTATGAGTAATAAAGTAGCTTTTGTTCTAGCTTTTCTGATAATACAAGTGGTTCATTATGTAACAATAGTGTTTGGATGTCGTCATTTATTTTTATTGGTTGTTTGGGTGAAGTATGGTTAAGGTTGGATGTATGTCGTAAATTGAAGGGTGTAAGGTCGCAAATGTACGTTAAATATGTCAATGTTAAATGTAATGTATGATGAGCTGTGATCTGCAGTTTTAACAGCGGAAATCAAGATTTTGCCTAGGAAAATCCTATAGAATTTATATGGTTTTTAGGTTTTAGATCCGGCATTACTTACTACCTAAAATATGGGTACCACAATTATAGCTATGAGAATCCAGGGCGAGTCACAAGTGTTTTCTAAATAAAAAAGTCCGTAGATACCTATATTGAGCCTAGACCAATTTAACTAACAATAATAGTTATTTATGGTACAAGCGAGGTAAGTTGGTGATTACTTCCGAGGCGCTATTGAGACCCGAGCCGTCAGGCGAGGGTCTGAAGATAGCCGAGGATAGTAATCATCAATACACGCGTGTACCATACAACGTTTTTCAACACACTTGCGAAGAAATTCATAATAAAATATCATTTTTCGCTGTTAAATAAACAGTTTTTCTATTCGCGCGCATCCAACACAACAATGGTGATCAGCCACAGACTAAACAAATATACTTATTAAAAAAAAATCGAATGAATGAATGAATGGAATCGACCATAGACCTACCAAAAGAAAGGCAACATAGTTGAAGTTTGTTTTTAAAATATATGGACACGATTTTTTTGGTATCGAAACTTTTAAAAAAAAAACTATCTATAACTCACTAGTGAATAAAACGTGTCATTATTCAACTGTTTTTGCACAAATAAGAGCCCCTTTATGAGCAAGTGTGTTGAAAAATATTAGTTTTTGTTAAGACACGCATTTATGATATAGGTTTGTGCCGTTTGGCAGATAGATATTATGTCGTTGACATTCGCCAAGAAAGTAAAATGAAAAAACGCGGGTCAGCTCACAGTATGTATGTAATAATAGGATTACATAAATTTCAATGTTATTTAAAGTTAATGTTATAAAAGACTTTCCCAGTCTTAATAAATAGTACAACAAAAAAACACGCCATATATTGCGCTCAGTGTCAGTAATTTTCCTGATGGAGGCTTCAAATTACAGTAACACATACCGACTTCACTGTAACCCCTAAATCTCGGGTAAATAACGAGTTACTTCGGTAAATCGGGAGAATTATATATGCTTGGATATTTATTTGTGTCCCTCGGGCGTAATCGTTTATGATGCTTAGACTGTTGTAGTTGATTTTATTTAGCTACTAGTTGTGTTGGTTTTAGATTAAAATTACATCAGAATAGTAAATCACACACGAACCTAGTTTTACCCATAAGAACGTAAGAAAAAAACCAAAATAATGTCGTGAACCAGACTTAGGTGACGGCTCATCCCCACCTTACATAAAAAGAGGAATTATGAAAAGAAGAGATAATTGAGTAAATCTATTTAAAAAAAAAATAACAAGTGGGCGTAGTTCGAAATTTAAATTCTATTTTAAAACAAACGCGTGGTTCGTTTGAATTAAATTTTATAACAAACGCATAGTTCGAAATTTGAATTCAATTTAAAAACACGCGAAATTCGAAATTTAAATTATTATTATTTCTCTAATTACCTTAGAACATTTAGTACTACTGGCCAGCTGCTGATGTCTTCTCGCCACCACACAGGATATCCTCGCGTAGACATAGACCATCACAGACATCGGGATAAAGAACGAGCCCATGGCTGAAAAGACCACGTAGCCAGCGTTCTGGTTGTACCGGCACACACCTCCTTGGTTGTGGTCTGGTTCGTACCTGGGAACAAAGGATAAAAAAATAAAAATGGCGGATTGGTTATGCTGTTGCCAATAATAAGCATTCACTACATCATCTCATTATAGTAACTGACACCTAAGTTCGTCACTTGTATCTAGGGTATCAGAAACTACGCACACACTCATTCACACACACACCCAGACCGAGACAAACATTTGTGGTTCACACAAATAATAGGAATTACAATTAGTCAAAAAGTATATCCTCTCAGGCAAAAAACACATTGATTCATAAACGAGTTATGAACTAACAAACATTACCGAATCGAAAACCTTTCACCATAAAAACAACCGAATCAAAAACCCCTCCATTTCCTCAAGCAAAACCGCTACGCCACAAAAATCTTAGCAAAAATACAAGTAACATATTAATCCAATTGCTGTGTCCGCTAGCGACCGGATATCCTTCACAAAATCCCATTTTTCCCTTTAACCCCGTGACCTATTGAAGGTCGGGGGGCGTACCCTGACCGGGACACATGAAAAGTTAAACGTAGTTATATTTTTTGGACTGTCACTGGCAGAACTTATGATGCCTTGAGAAGGGCGTCGAAAGAAATTTGGTTAGATAAGAAGGATCGTGTATAAGTGATATGTTTGTGCCTGACTTTGTTGGATTTTTAATACTTGATAGTATGGTATTAGAATGGAAAAATAAATATGTTTCTGTGCAAGATGGAGGGTTTGCCCCGCGTTTTCAGTTACTACTGCTTCGCGCTTATTGGTCGTAGGCTAAAGTAGTAATTATAGCCTTCTTTTATTCCATTCACGGGACTATTAAGGAGTCCCGGTCTTTTGGAAGGCTAGTATGGGGCCAAAGCCAACACACGGAAGCCCTTTGACATATTTAATTTTGTGTAAACGATGCACAATCCGGCGACTATCCCTGTATAACACTATAAAATGCATCCAAGGACAGTCCCCGGTTCTGCTGAGACTATTGCAAATATATGGGAAAACTACGACTGGGCTATGGGAATGGGATGTTCAATGGACTGGATATAAGGAACTATGGGGACTATGGCACCCGCCGATACAATGCTAATTATTGCCTTTATTATTAACACTTAAATATTGTTTTGTAATCAAACCAGTAGTTGCCCAGAGTTTTCTATCTATTGTATGTATCAAATCAGACTTTTTAAGGCTCTAAGTAGCCATAACGACAGTCGATGTTAGTAAGCTCATTACTTGAAAACGGCCACCCACAGAACTTGGATAGATAGATAGATAGATATTCTTTATTGCACATACACACACAAAGACATATTACAGAAACAGTTAGACAAAAACATTTGGTACATGGGCAAAGGCGGTCTTGGAATACTCTATGTACTTACCAGTATTCCGATTTCTGTGCGGCCACCCATTCCTATTGTGACATTTATCTATCCATACAACTAAATAAAATTTTAGTGTCATTTTTTAATATTGAAATAACCGCTTTTTACTACATGCATATGAATATACATATAGAACATACACCAAAATATATGTATTTTTTTAATTTTGTCTGTCTATCTGTTTGTTTCGGATAATCTCTGAAATGGCTGGAACGATTTTGACTGGAATTTTATTGACAGATAGCTGATGTAACATAAGATACTTTTTATCCCAAAATTCCCACTGGTTCCACGCGCTAGTTATTTATATAAATCATACTCACCACCCAAACATAGGAGGACAAGTGATAGCTCCAGCAGCAATCCAGACAAACAGTATCATCGTCAACGCCAGTTGCTTCGACCTTCTTCTCCTGGAGTAGGTCAAGGGTCTGGTCACAGCCAGGTAGCGGTCGACGCTGATCGCACAGAGAGACAATATGGAGGCAGTACACATGAGAATGTCCAGGCTTATCCAGATATCGCAGAGGATCCAACCGAGCTCCCATTTACCTGTAAGGAAGAATGGTGTAAGATTTGGATTGGCATTACAGATTTATCATAGTTACGTGTAATTAAATTAAAAATTTAAAAAACCCCCAACACAATTTTCACAATTTTTCAACTTTCAAACCCCCATAACTTTTAAACGGGTCAACCGATTTTCATCAAACATGTCTAAGAACACTCGCACGAAAGTCCCCTTTAATACAAACTAAATTGAAATCGGTTCATCCGTTCAGGAGCTATGATGCCACAGACAGACAGATACACACACACAGACACGTCAAACTTATAACACCCCTCTTTTTGCGTCGGGGGTGAGAAATACACATTACCTATATGAAAACTAGGGCATCAAAGGTATGAATGTAGAAGGTTGTTTTGGGCGTGGTACAATATTTTCTTATATGAAAATCGATAATTACACGAACATCACAAAATTCTACTGTGCTAAAAAGAGGAAACTGAAAAAGAGGCTTTTGCCCAATATTTACTACTAGCAGCGCCCCGCGGTTTTGCCCGCGTAGTACCCGCTCCCGTGAGAATGCGTAGCTCGTAGTATCATACAATTTCGGCACAATTCACCATCGTGTGTTAAAAAATTAAGTAACAGCGCCATCTATTGGTAGGATTTGTGACTACAAAAAGTTACAATAAAACATACTATTACTTATAGACAATCCCATGGGAATTTCGGGATAAAAAGTATCCTATGTGTTATTCCTAGTTATAAGGAACATCTGTACCAATTTTAATCAAAATCAATACAGTAGTTTTTACGTCAAAGTAGAACAAACATCCAAACTCACAAACATACAAACTTTCGCATTTATAATATTAGTAGGATATTATAACCACTCTATAAATTATACTTTTATTACTTAACAAACTGCTAAACAAACAATACGTTTAAACTTTCCATCTTTATTTTAACTAAAACCACAAACACAAAGAAAACTTACAAAAAACTACACTTTCCCGGTTCGCAAACGGAAAATTCCCAAAACTTCGTGGATAAAAGAAACTTAGCGAACTTTTAGTTTCATTGTTCAAAATCCAGCGAGTTTTAGTTTTAAAACTTTTTGTAACTTGCTACTTGATTAATGATGAATATAACCTTTTTTGGTTTTTAATGGGTTTTAAAAATCTAAGATATTTGTCTTCTTTTTTCAAAATTTTGGCTTCTATTTTATTTGGATCGGTTTTTAGTTAAATCAGTTTTACGCAGCTTAGACACATGCACAATAGGGTAGTTTCGTGGGTAAACAACTTGCAATTCTAATTAGTCGGTCAGATAGATTTCGAAATAATATTATGCACGTATTTTTTTGTTTCATCAAATTAATAAAACTGACTTCGTAATAATGCATTAAAGTTTAGGAGTGGGGGCTTGTGACGTCAACTGTTGGTGAAAATTGTAGCAATCTGTGACGTTTCACGAGTTTTCGACGCACTGTATCGTCTTAATTATTTGTTTACATGAAAAATAAAAAATACGTGTCCAATATTTTTTGGAAATCTAAAAGACGGACTAATATTTTTTTTTTTAGGCAACTACCCTATTGCACATATTTGCACACAAATGTGTTAAACGGAAATAGAACCTGCTACCTTTGGCATAGCGGAGCGTTAACTACCGACTACGTCACTTGATTGTTAAATGTTCTATCCGTTAGGTAGACTCACAAACTATATTTGACATTCATAATTGCTTCTTGCCCAAACTAGTACAAGATTTTGAATTAGAATTAAACATATTCGTATAACAAATACGTCTTGAAGTAAGTCTAGATTATGTAATACAACCATAAGTTAAATAATGTAAATAAGTATGTTTTTCAACACACTTGCTCATAAAGGGGCACTTATTTGTGCAAAAACAGTTGAATAATGACAAGTTTTATTCACAAGTGAGTTATAGATTTTTTTAAGTTGCTTTGTTTTTGAAAAAGTTTCGATACCAAAATAAATCGTGTCCAATACATTTTATAAACAAACATCAAGTATGTTGCTTTAGTTTTGGTAGGTCTATGGTCGATTACATTCATTTTTTTTTAATAAGTACTTTTACATTGTTATGTTGGATGTATGCGAATAGAAAAACCGTTTCTTTAATAGCGAAAAATGATATTTTATTATTATTTTCTTCGCAAGTGTATTGAAAAACGTTGTACACGCGTGTATTAATGATTACAATTCTCGGTTATCTTCAGACCCTCGCCTGATGGCTCGGGCGTCAATAGTGCCTCGGAAGTAATCACCAACTTTACTCGCTTGTACTATAAACAACTATTATATCATTATTTTCTACATGTTACATACCTAATCTAACTATTCTTTAGGTACCATTCAACAAACCCACAACAATGTAGGTTTTCTAGGGCATCAGACAAAAAATAAACTACCATTTCTCCTTCACATTCATTCTATAACGTAATTCATTGAGGTGACTAGGTAAGCACAGAAACGATTACCTCGACCGCAGGTGCTCCCAAACACCAAATAATTATACCTAAACTATCTTCCAGAACCATCCATCATTGCGTTGAAAGAACAAATTTTTCTCCACAAAAATATCTGCTAATACCGAATTTCAGTCTCTTTTTGTGTTGCAATTACTTACGTTTTTAAGAGCTATGTCAACAGTTTAAAAAACTTGGATTTTGTAATGAGTTTTTAATGTTTGTTTGAAACATTTGGGGTTTTTATAGTTTGGGGTAATTTAAAATTTTGGCTCTCTTTTTAACCCCCGACACAAAAAGAGGGGTGTTATAAGTTTGACATGTCTGTGTGTGTGTGTATCTGTCTGTCTGTGGCATCATAGCTCCCGAACGAATGAACCGATTTCAATTTAGTTTGTTTTTGTATTAACGGGGACTTACGTGCGAGTGTTCTTAGACTGTTTGATGAAAATCGGTTGACCCGATTAAAAGTTATGGGGGTTTGAAAGTAATTGTGCTGGGGGTTTTTTAAATTTTTAATTTAATTAGCTTTAGTAATAGTTTAACAATTAAATATAAAGAAACGATAAGGACTTCGAGGAAAATTAGGTTGTTTTAATTTTTTTAGTTTGGTTAATTTAAGCAGTTAAAATGCTTTAGTGTATGTATTTGGTTTAACTATTATGAAGAAAGATTAGGGTTAATTCTTATCCCGTGGAAAGTTTCACACAAAAAGTACCTTACTCTAGGTTTTAAGGAACTTCTGTTAGACCATTTTTTTTATAAATCGGTCCAATAGTTTCATCATCAAATAAACATAAATTCAAATCTTTCCTCTTTATAATATTAGTAGGCATAGAAAAATAACATTCCTTGGTCAAACGTTGCATGTTTCTTATTTCCAAACATAGCTCATGTTTGAGATCACCAACACGCATGAGACAAACGTAAATATAGCACAAATTCTGTACTATAGTTTTTTCTTTCTTTCTTTCTAATAAATTATTTATTAGCAACTTATTTTACAAAAAAATATACATTGTTGAAAAATAAGGGCACAGTTAAGAAATGAATGTACTTAATTATAAAACTAAATAAAAATATTAATTATATAAACAATGTTATATTAACTTGAAATTAATAATATAAAATGTAAATCTAATCTTTATCTCTAAGAGACCTTTGCCCTATTGTGGGGTTTTACGACAGATAACTTTATGCAAAACAAAACACAGGAAACCCATGACGTCATGCTGCTGCAAAAATAGCAATCTTGTGAAATATGAAGCAATGTAAGTACTCGTAAAGTTACATAGAATTGCATAAGATTTCATTAACATTTTGCAACATTATGGGATCAAATTTCTTTGTAAAAATAAACATAACATAACATAATCATTCACTACATCATCTCATTATAGTAACTGACCCATAACTAAGCTCGAAGCTTGTATCTAGGGTATCAGAAACTACGCACACACTCATTCACACACACACACACACCCAGACCGAGACAAACATTTGTGGTTCACACAAATATTCACCCCGCACGGGAATCGAACCCGCAACCTTACGCATGGCAGTCCGGCATGGTGACCACTCTGCCATCGAGGTCGTCGATAACGAAATAACGGAGGGCATAGTTACTTATGTTACAGTAATAATATTTAAGTATAATATCAATTACCTAATTACTGACCCATTTCTACAGATAACGATATACCATGTACAAATCTAGAAAATAAATCGAATAATTTTCCAACATCATAATAGGCAAGTGTGGTTATTACGCCTATTCTTCCTCGCAATACTAATTAATATCTTAAATGAACGTGCGGCCTTTGACCGACAGTGTGATCTTCATCTATGTGTGTCGATTCATATTTTTGAGGGTCAGAATTCGGCCACCGATATGGCACTATCAGTAACCTTGTAAAATGGGTGGGATCTAACAAGTTGATACATACAAACTGAAAATAACAAAAGCCAAGAAATAACAATAACATTTTAGTAATTTCCAGTTCTGGACGAGTCTATGTATGTATAATATCGTTTATAACGAATCGTTTGAACCGATTTCAAAAATTATTTCACCATTAGAAAGCTACATTCACCCTGAGTAACATAAGCTATATTTTATTTAACCAGATAATATCAAAAACCATTTTAGTAATTTCCAGTTTTGGACTAATAAATAATACTGTTACTAAGTAACATAATATCAATCTTATTTACACAATATATGAGTATGAGTCATAGTCATCAGTGGGTATTACACAAATAAATATATTAGAGGAAACTACAAGGAAAATGCTTTAAAAATAAAGACGATAGTTATATATACAGGGATAACTGAACTGATAATTTAAAACAACTAAGTATGTAGATTTGCACCATATTTAAAAAATAATGTGAAATTCTTATCAATTATTGCGTAATCGCAGTCTATACTATATAAATGCTGAATCTAACGGTGCAATTAATCAGTATGTGATCGACCGCAGTAGAGGGTAGACGTGTATTTAGTAAAAAATATCGATATTTTGTATCAAAATGTGACTTAGTGTTTGTTTGTAGTGCGATAATTGTATCGGTAAGTTTACCAGGCATTTTTTTTTCTTTGAATTGTAGTCTTTTATAAGTGAATTTTATTATGATACTAGCGGCGCCCCACGGTTTCACCCGCGTAGTTCCCGTTCCCGTAGGAATATGTGGATACAATTATGCTAAAAACCTTCCCACTGAATCACTCTGTCTATTAAAACAAACCGCATTAAAATCCGTTGCGTAGTTTTAAAGATCTAAGCATACATAGGGACATAGGGACAGAGAAAGCCACTTTGTTTTATACTATGTAGTGATAGTGAAGTTTCATGGGATGTGTTTATTTAAAAAGTTATGAGAGATCAAAGTTTTTTTTCTTTTAAATGGCTTTTGAACATGAATACAAGTCGAACACAGAATAACAATGAGTTAGTATGCTTATTCGTTACGAAGTTTGTTAGGTTTTAGGATACATTATCGACGGCCATTTTTGATATCTATACTAATATTATAAAGAGGAAAGATTTGTTTGTTTGTTTGTTTGTTTGTTTGTTTGTTTGTTTGTTTGTTTGTTTGTAATGAATAGGCTCCGAAACTACTGGACCGATTTCAAAAATTCTTTCACTAATGGGAAGCTATATTGTCAGCGAGTGACATACGCTATAGTTTATCCATGTATTGCCACGGGAACGGGAACTACGCGAGTGAAACCGCGGGGCGCTGCTAGTATTTTATAATATGATTTATGGGTTTAGTTACTGCTAAAGTTATGTAAAATTGTACATACATTATTTTATCTATAGAAAATTGTGGTACATAAAGCCATAGCGACAAGAAACTACCAATAATAGGTATTTCCCGATTCTTCCTTTCATTTTCTGTTATAAAAACATTTAAATCAGCAACCAAATTAAAATAAAACTAGTTAATGTTGTAACTTTGAGTACTTAATTGATGATTTTTTTTATTTATGTCCAAATTTGACATTTAGATTAATTAAAGCATGACCACCTTCTTCCTTAAGAGTATTTTTAGGAACGAAAATTCCTAATGTTGACAAAATCAATAGGGATTTACTTTTATTTAAATTTAAACCATTCATTTCTACACCAAAATACAAGAAAAATACAAAAAAAAGAAATTACTTATGCTCTAATTAAACAAAAATAAACAACTTAAAACTACAGTAATAATGGTGTTGAGAACAGACTCAGTATACGCTACTTGAATCTCATGTTTAAATCTTTGGTTTATCCTTCCATCATTGTCTTTGTTATTTACAAAAAAAATGTTATAATCCACTTTTTTGTTACAGGTATCCACCGTTAGGGTGGAAGCTTATTACTTCAAGGTAACGTAACGTGTATTTCAAGTTGAAACACACATATACTACCAGTACAAAACAGGTATCCAACAATCGCAAAGAAAAAGAAAGTTACTTCATTTAAGAAAGCAAAAGAAAGCAAGTCAAAATGATCAACTACTTCATTTACGCAAAAGACTATTCTGGTTCAACCAGTTATGATAGCCACTACCACAACAACGGTCTAAAAACTCTAGACCAATTCATTATTGATGTCGAAACAATGAAAAAAGAGATACAAGATGCTGGAGAAGAAGTAACAGAATCGAAAATAATTTACTTGCACTGGGGTCACGTTTGTAACGAAGTTGATGAGGAAACAACTAGAAATGCATATCTTTATCTAGAAGGCAGAGATCCTGCGACATGTCCAGTCACAATTGTCAATTGGCTTAAAACTAACAATGTTATTAGTGACGAAAATTGTAAAATTAGATTGCTGTACATCATTACAGATGGTTTGATAGATTATGATGATGCAGAGAAATGTTTTGAATCAAATCATGATATGCATTATGAAACAGTTGTATTTCATGCTTTCAGTGTTAACCCAGGCAATGTAGACCTCTCAGTAGCATCGTCTTTCTTCAAAAGCAGGTGTATGGTGTACTGCAATAGCGAACTTCATGACAGCACTGATATTTCGAAGGAGTTTGACTATAGCACTATTAATGTTAACAACTTTGCGTCTGAGAAAGAAAATTTGAAGTCTTACATCAGATATAAGTATCTCAAAAAAACTGAACGTGATGCTCATGCTTTGCGGGAAATTGAGAAACTCAAGAAACTGCGAGCGCGACTGTTTGAAGACTTGAATAAAACATGCGAAGTTAAACTCGAAACTAAAGATAGAAGTATATTTCTTCGCGAATTTGCTTGCACGGATTGGTACGAGAGTCTTATTACTCAGTCTTCGGCTTATGAGATAAAGGTTGACGTTGAGAAATCTATTGCTACTTTGATTAATTACATCACGAGCGAAGCTAAGTCTTACTCATTTGACGCTTTGAAATTCGACACGAATTTTAATAACTACGTCGAAGAAGAGCCGATAGTTGACGTAGATTTCAATGACGAACAAGAAATTGCGTTTCCCGACATTATCCTGGAAGACGAAAAAGGAATCCCTGTTATCATACTAATGGAATTGAATCTTTTGAACAAAATTATTTTCCACGATAAAAATGATTCTGAAACAGTACCACCTGCTAGTTTTAGTAAATTCAAATCAACTATGGAGTGTCCGCTGTTTTTGGTGAACGATAAAGACGTAAGCGAATCAATAGGTTACTTTTACACTTTGAACGTCTACAAACACTTGTTGGAAAATAATACACGGACTGAGCCGCGTACGCGAAGACCGTTTCACGGAGGTCTAGTGCTGACAGATACAGACCAATTTGACAAATACAACGACTACATTTTGTCAGCAACGTACTTCGACTCCAAAAAAGTAAACTTTAATATTGGATTGTTCTATTACGTACTCTGGAAAAACTGCGAAAACAAAGAATGGATGGACAGAAATGTCGTTGACCGTTTTAAGAAGTATACAATGCGACGGATCAGTGAGACAGTGTGCAGAATTGGCCTCTCATCTTTGCCATTGGATCCTCAGAAAATCACTTCGCTGCCTACTGCTTTGTGGTACTGCATTGATCTTTCTTCATGCCTCTTTAAAGATGATCCTCTAAATTTTACCCAGGAACGACTGAGAATGTTCTACGGAGTAGCACAACACATGATTGAAATCTTGAAGTACTTTAACTATGATCTGAATCTGGAGTCTATTGAGAAGCGTAGGGAGTTGATAAGTCATGTAATGATATTGAAGAAAATTCAAAAGTATAGAGAGAAAGTTTATTATCTGCTTGAAAGGATATTTAAGACTGTAGACGGTTTTTTGGTCAGTGAAATTGAAAAGCCAAACAATCTGTATAAGCTAAATTACCTAAAATTGAAACACAAAGAAATGTTGTGTGAAGAAGTGGTACAAGAAACGGTTCATTTGAATGACTATGTTCATCTGATGCATCGTGTGAGTGGTGACTCGAAAACGTCAAAAGTCTTTGACATTTGCGAAAAGACATTCCGTCCCTACTTCGTTATAGACCAATACAAGTCATTTTACACTGAACTAGTCAAGAACACTAACAAAGTAGTTATCAGTAATGATGATGACAAAGATAAAGTAAAACTATCATTCGAACCAATCGATACACTTAAGTTTGACAGAGTCCTATCTCTGTACAATCTGTTTATTAACTGCGTTAAAGATTTGGAGAAATATCCAACCTTGTCTGAATATGCAGACTATATTATAAAGAAGAAACAGTTCAACGAAGATTTGGTGACCATATTTCCAGTTAATGTTTCTCTGGATATTAAAGCTGTGTATGACCGTTATCAGAAAGTAATATCAAAAGTTGAGGTTAATGAATTTATTAGGACTTGTAAAGTTAATGCAAGTCGAATAGATCGAATCAAAGCTGAAGAACGAGTGAAATTTGATAATGATAATGAGATTATGAAATTTATTAGTAACGAGGAGTTTAATGTTAATTTGAGAAAGAAAAAGTAGTTTATGTTTAATACCAAAGAATAAAAAAAATGAAATTATCGAAATCATTTCTTAAGAGATACTTCGTCTAGTAGCATATCGACTAAGCCTGAGGTCTTAGGTTAAATTCCTGGGTCACGCAAACAAAATCGGTGCGCTTGTACAACACTTATTCGGCAAAACGTGTTTCGCCTTTTTCTTCTTATGATACTAATATTATCAGTGAAAGAGAAACATTTACTCTGCAGTGAGATATAGTCCATTACTGTCCTAATATTCTAGATACCAAAGACATACAATGTACAAATCCATTTATTGTAATACCTAGTGCTGATATAATAATGATGATCGTATACGTAATATCAAATCAAAATAATACTCAGTTTAGTTGAGACTCAAGGATATAAAAGAATATACATTAGAAGTTTTTGATGTAATTATTTAAAATTAAAGAAAAATATTTAAAGTAAATAAGGAATACCTATTTCTGAAATGTATTTCCTTTCCGTACATACTTTGTTAGTATACCGCCTACTCAAAAATTATATATCAGCCGAAAATATGGAAAAAGAACTGATCTGATTATACCTAAGTACATATTTTATAAATTGTAGTAATCTCCTGTATGTTCGTTTTGTTTATAAGTTAATGTTTTAGAATGTTTATTTTGTAAACAAATAAGCGTACCAAATAAAAAACTAAAACAATCTAGTTTGTGTACTTTATTTTATAGACCTAAAAATATGAATAAACATAATATCATAACATATTAATTCACTACATCATCTCATTATAGTAACTGACCCCTAACTAAGTTCGTAACTTGTATCTAGGGTATCAGAAACTACGCACACACTCATTCACACACACACCCAGACCGAGACAAACATTTGTGGTTCATACAAATATTCACCCCCTACGGGAATCTTAAATTAGTAAATTAAAGATAATTAGTAGACTACATAGATTACTAAATTATATTTACTAAGTCTTTATTTAATGTAGGACATATAGAGTACAGTCGGCATCAAAAGTTAAGTAAGTAATATACGTATGGTTTCGGGTTCGATTCCCGTTGAAGTTAAAATAAGTTATTATGTCCATAAATGTTTATCTCAGTCTGGGTACGGGAATTATAAATCTTTTCTTTACAGCCGCACTCAGACGCGTTTAATGAATACTTTAGCGCCACAATATTTCTGTGCCGGTGACAGCGTCGCTGTAATCACATCTTTTGGTTGTCAGTTTATTGAAAATGTATCCAAAGGACATTAAAGTCTAAATGACAATATGAGCTTCCAACTTTGGCCGCCGGCACATACATGATTGTGGCACATTAGTTAAAGGCTGTTGCTAGCCGTCCGCTAGAATGGACATTTTATTCGTCCGAATTACTGGACGACTAGGCACTTCGTTAGTTAAAAGTCTCTGGCTGTTAGTATTTTCAAAACGATAATGATATCTTTAACATTCTCGTTATTTTAGTTTCGATTCAATTTAATTGGTATCATTTTGATTACAGATTATACAAAGATATTTAAAATATTAAAATTGTGTAATTCCGGCAACCTTTACCAGGTCGTCCGTCCATCATGTAGGTGTTCGTCCCACGCTGCGCTTCCCAGTACGTGGTCTCCATTGGAGAGCCATGATTTCAATTTTAATATAGAACCTGCATGTTTTGGTTTTGTAGTTAAGTAATGATAAATTGTAGCCGAGTATAAACTATATATTAAAATAAGTATAAATGTGAATACATTACTCCTTACAGTTGTTTTTCAACAAATACAAACAAACATTACAATTATTAACATACATACACAGTCCTAAAATAACTGTAGAAACTCCGTTAATACATAATCTTCACTCCGTCAAGCACGTACAGCCGTGATGATATAATACGAAAAGAAAAAACTTTATATTTTCACGTCACGGAGAGGTTTAAAATTTTACGTGTTTTAGGAAACCTTTCCGAGTACGCGTGTTAAGGTACAGTTACACTGACGCGAACTTTTTGGTCGTCATGTCGACATGTCAAAAGAGGCTACAATATAATTAAATTTAAAATACCCCCAACACAATTACTTTCGAACCCCCATAACATTTAAACGGGTCAACCGATGACATGTCTAAGAATACTCGCACGTAAGTCCCCTTTAATACAAAAAAAACTAATTTGAAATCGGTTCATCCGTTCGGGAGCTATCATGCCAGACAGACAGACAGATACACACACACACAGACATTTCAAACTTATAACACCCCTCTTTTTGCGTCGGGGATTAAAAAAAGACTGATAATAATATGCCGTCCGTAACACAGCGATGAATGACGTCACTAGCAAGCTCTCTATGTAAAAATAATGGCCCGGTTGCAGAGACTTACACCTGAGTCTACTGTGATTACGGAATCCGAAAGGTAAATGAAAAAAAACCGCATCAAAAATCCGTTAAACTAGTGTTATTGAATTACTAGTATTGAATTATTGAATTACTAGTGTTCGTTTTTAAAACGTAAGTATTTTCTATCAATTTTTGTCAATTTTTGCTTCAAATAGTTAAAAATACACCAATTTAATTTGTCTATTATATAATTGTAATTAATCTAATTGTGTTACGTTACGTTACATTAGCTTGTTCATAAGAACCTCCCATTAACCCATCTTCAATGCCCCTACCCGTGAAGATATCCTACTAATATTATAAAGGCGAAAGTTTGTATGTATGGATGTTTGTTACTCTTTCACGCAAAAACTACTGAATGGATTTTAATGAAACTTTACAATAATCTTGCTTATACATCAGAATAACACATAGGATACTTTTTATCCCAAAATTCCCACGGGAACGGGAACTACGCGGGTGAAGCCGCGGGGCGCTGCTAGTAACATCATAAAAACTACTTAAGACACCTCCGGGTGTAATACGTTTTGATATTTAATTTCGATACCCTTCCCTTAACGTAAGGTAATCAAAAATTACAAAGAAAATAAACAAGTGAACGCGTTTTTAGAAAAATATTGTTTTTAGTTGAATTTAAATCTTTAAAGCCGAAGCTTTTGTTTGTTTTGAACGCGCTATGCTAATCGCGGGAACTAAATTGATTTGAAAATTTTTGGAAACAAAATATTTACAAAAACTTTTGTAATACTTAAATGTTTTATGTATAATGTATGTTTGTACCTGTTAATTTTTGCAAAAAGACCTCTAATTTGCGTCATCTTCCTCTAACGTGTGTTCGTTATCTCAATCCCCAAGATACTCCATCCAGGAATCAAACCTGTGATTTCCTCTTCCGGATGATCTCTTGGCTTGTC
This sequence comes from Timandra comae, assembly GCA_958496195.1. NCBI lineage: Eukaryota > Metazoa > Arthropoda > Insecta > Lepidoptera > Geometridae > Timandra > Timandra comae. Next base: position 2,838,955 of record OY292376.1, read on the forward strand.
AGTTTATAAATAAAAATATTATACATTACAACACTTACTTATAATAAATAAATAAAATACTTACCAGTAATATGCACAGCAATAGCCGGCGGCATTACGAATATGCCGACCAACAAATCTGCCGCTGCCAAACTCGTCACAAAACAATTAGTCACAGTTCTCAGCCTCTTCGTCGTCACAACAGCTGATATAATCAAAGTATTGCCTATCACAGTCACAATTATCAATAAAAACAACACTATAACTACACTTATCTCTATAGAGTCATATTTGCCGTCACTGTGACAGTTGGTACCATTTGTCACACAATTTGACAGCTCCACAGTGACAGTTGTATCCAAAGTGACAATTTCGTAGAAATCGTTCGTTAAATTGTGATTTTCTTCGTTCGTGTTTTCTGAATAGAATTCTGTTTGTATCTCGGTTGTGTTCCATTTTGTTTCTAGATGCTCTGACGGGGTTATCATGTGATTATTCGATGTTGTATGTCATTTGTCACTCTGGTTGTTTGACATTGTCTGGAACAAAATTTGGTATTATTAGTTTAACTAAGGTTTAACTAAATGTAACTTAATTACTCGTAGCATGCTCGTAGCTCGTAGCTGTTTGTTTAATTTGAGCGTGGCTTTAGTATCAAAATGACACGGTATTTATTTAAAAAAAATGTAAACAGAGTGTCATATTTATTAGCAATTAGCAGTGCCCCGCGGTTTCACTCACGTAGTTCCCATTCCCGTGGGAATACAAGGATAAAATATAGCTTATATTACTCGCTGATAACACAGCTTTCCTTTAAGTAGTGAAAGAATTTTTGTAATCGGTTCAGTAATTTCGGAGCCTATTCGTTACAAACAAACAAACAAATCATCCTCTTTATAATATTAGTATAGATGCTAAGGAAGACTAACAAACATCTATATAACAAATGTTTGTCTCAGTCTGGGTGTGTGTGTGAATGAGTGTGTGCGTAGTTTCTGATACCCTAGATACAAGTTACGAACTTAGTTAGGGGTCAGTTACTATAGTAAGATGATGGAGTGAATGATTATGTTATCTATCTATCTTTCAATCAAGAGAAACTTTCGCATTTATAATACAGGCAAGCGTAGTTAGCCACTTAAAAAAATACAAAAATAAAGTACAGAAATATTTCCCGTCATCATTAAAATAAAAATCCCTTTCCATTATACCTAATAAAGAAAAAAACTCCGAACAATACTCGGAAGCAATTTGAAGAAAGGCATTTTGCAAACAACCGTTTGTACCATAAACAATTCGGACTTAGTGAGGAATAATAAATCCATTATGTGATTCCCTCCTAATCCTTGAAGATAGGTAGTCGCGATTAAAATACGACATTTCTTTTAAACCAACTCACAAAGAGAACAATTTAAGATAATTCTATTATCTCTTAAAAATACGACCCGAAAAGTAGACTGGTGCTAAAATTTTCGCCAAAAAACAACTGTTTGCGACAGTATTTTCTTTTAGAGATCTTTTTTTAGGTGTTTTTACGTTGATTTGTTGAAAACGGTGTTAGATTTATAAGTTTATCTAGTACTTTCGTTTCTTTAGGTTTTTTGAATTGTTATTTGGAGTAGATTTATATGGAACGCATTAAAAATAAAACTATGTAATAGTTCCCCAATATCCAGTCCATTAAACATCCCATTCCCATAACCCAGTCGTAGTTTTCCATATATTTGCAATAGTCCCAGCAGAACCGGGGACTGTCCTTGGATGCATTTTATAGTGTTATACAGGGATAGTCCCCGGATTGTGCACCCTTTACACAAGATTAAATATGTCAAAGGGCTTCCGTGTGTTGGCTTTGGCCCCATACTAGCCTTCCAAACGACCGGGATTTCTTAATAGTCCCGTGAATGGAAAAAACTATGTACTAAAAAGGTGAGTATTTTTTAAATAAAAGTCATCATAATTTAAAGGATAATCTTAATTCTAATACAATATTCGGGCCCCCACATTAGGCATTGCCTGTCCTGTGGGGGAGTAAGTTTATTCAACACTCCGGACTACGCTCTATCGAGTCCTTTGAGGACATTTATGAACTAATGATATTTTAAAAAATAGGAAAAAAATTAAAACCTCCTTTTTAAAATCGATTAAAAAATAAAATAGTCAAACAGCCGCACTTAGACACGTTTAACGAATACTTAAACTAATGTGCCAAAATATTTCCGTGCCGGTGACAGCGTCGCTGTAATCGCATCTTTTGGTTGTCAGTGTATTGAAAATGTATCCAAATGACATTAAAGTCTAAAAGAAAATAGCAGCTTCCAATTTTGGCCGCCGGCACAAAAATATTTTGGCACATTAGTTTAAATATTCGTTAAACGTCTCTGAGTGTAGCAGTTAATCTCGAATAGAGTTAGAGCCAGTTAGAAACGCGAACAAACGGTTCTGCTCGCAAAGTAACGACCGCATTTGATATTCCTAACTTTCCTTCATTTCTTTTCTTACTTAAGGCAATAAAACTAATGCTTTATGGTAATACCTTCGGTATTAAAATATTTTACTGCGCAATATTGAACTGAGATTTTCAGGTTTTACGTTTTTATTGAGCAGAGATTTGCAGGTTTTATGTTTCACAGCTTACTCGGAGTTTTATTTTAAGTACTATATCTTTCATCTATTTTATTGTATCTACTAGTAAGTGGGCAAATTTTCCTTTATTTGATACAAGCAGCGCCCCGCGGTTTCACCCGCGTAGTTCCCGTTCCCGTGGGAGTTTCGAGATAAAACATAGCCTATGTTCTTTCCCGGATCATAAGCTACCCCTGTTCCAAATTTCAAGTCAATCGGTTCAGTAATTTAGCCGTGAAAAGGTAACAGACAGACAGACAGAGTTACTTTCGCATTTATAATATTAGTTAGGAATAGATTACCCAAATAGACAGGCGTCTTGGGTTCTTCGTGCGCGTTGCGATATTTTTGTGAATCTTAGTACTATTAGGGTCCGACCGCACTGGCTGCGCTGCAGCGGCACTGCACTGCAGCGGAGCGACGCGACACCTAGCTGCGAGGTATTCTTTCTTACTACGCCGCGCTGTACGCTCACTACGTTGCAGCGGCGCGACACTGCGCTTTTTAGAAAGAATTTTCGTCACTAGGTGTCGCGTCGCGCCGCTGCAGCCAATACGGTCAGACCATTAATGAGTAATAAATACTGGTTATTAAGCTTAACTACTGGACTATCTATGATATTAGTACAAAAACCGGGACCGACGAATCGAGACGAATTGAACGTGTATTTTGGACAAATTAAAAATCATTTGGGAATAATTCAACAGTTCATTTCCTATCTTATATGCTAAAAACTACTCTGAAACTTATAGTCACAGTTAATATTTTTCGCATTATTTTTTCTATAAAGTTACGCATAATAACAGTACGAGAAGTTTAAGTACAAGTAATTTTATAAATATAAATGAAAATCCATAATTTGGCTAACCAATCCAATTTCTGGAAACTAAATCCCTATATTTTAGATAGCAGATAGATAGTAATATGAGCTGAGAAAACCTAGTTTCAAAATACGTTTTGGATAGAAACCTAAAATGGAAATGTCTTCGGGTTTTCATAAAAATCCGTCGCAAAGTTCCCAGATTTGTATCTTGTTAGTAGAGTTATATTATTTGTATTTACTTCTGAATGTTTTTATTCAATACTTATCTAGTTTGGATAACTCGTTATTAAATAATAGTTATTTATGGTACAAGCGAGGTAAGTTGGTGATTACTTAACATTTTAAAAACAAACTTCAACTATGTTGCCTTACTTTTAGTAGGTCTATGGTCGATTCAATTCATTCATTCATTCGTTTTTTTTTAAATAAGTATATTCTTTTAGTCTTTGGCTGATCACCATTGTTGTGTTGGATGCGCGCGAATAGAAAAACTGTTTATTTATTAGCGAAAAATGATAATTTCTTCGCAAATGTGTTGAAAAACGTTGTATGGTACACGCGTGTATTGATGATTACTATCCTCGGCTATCTTCTGACCCTCGCCTGACGGCTCGGGCCTCAATAGCGTCTCGGAAGTAATCACCAACTTACCTCGCTTGTACCATAAATAACTATTACTAATTATTTTGTTTTTAACCCCCGACGCAAAAAGAGGGGTGTTTTTGGTGATGAACTGATTTTAATTTAGTTTAATAATAAGCAATCCATCTAATAAAGATATACAAGTATCTATTAACATAGCGTGTCCGCGAGAGATTTGTTAAACATCATTTTTGTAAAGGGTACTGTTGTTAATCAAACAATAGATCTTAAACAAAAGAAGGTAGGAATAAGGTCATCATAAGTTCACCGGTAAAGAGCGTAGTGGTTAAGACCTTTTCCAAAAACCTGCTGGTTCAATCCCCGCCACGTTGAAACGAAATTCGAAGTTTGAATTATCTTTTTATTCGACGATCTTACGGTGAAGGAAAACATCGTGAGGGAACCTGCACACACCTGGGAAGAAATTCAAAGGTTGTGTATAAAATCAAACAACTCGATGGCAGAGTGGTCACCATGCCGGACTGCTACCCGTAAGGTTGCGGGTTCGATTCCCTTGCGGGGTGAACCGCAAATGTTTGTCTCGGTCTGGGTGTGTGTGAATGAGTGTGTGCGTAGTTTCTGATACCCTAGATACAAGTTTCGAATTTAGTTAGGGGTCAGTTACTATAATGAGATGATGTAGTGAATGATTAAGTTATGTTAACTTATGCTATAAAGGTCTGCCTGATATATGACTGAACACTGACAAAAAAAAAAGAAGCTATTATTTTCTAATTCTCTTACCCTTAACTTCAATATCTAGATATTCATCTATTACAATGTTATTTTTAGTAAGTATATAATAAAAAACTACATTATATTTGTTTGTCGCGTTCACACCCGTCCTATTTACGTTGGATATGTTCACCAAATCACGTTTGACACCTCGTTATACCTCACATCAAGATTCATACATTTCATATTTTGAAAGAATATTATCAATATCTTATCTTAAAATAACATTTGGGTATAGTAGTGCGGATTTTATATCAGATAGTTTTTAAAATGTAAAGAAATTTCAATTAAAAATCGACTTTAATCTAAACAAGAATAAGTTTTAAAAAACTTTTAAAACAAGCTTTTTTTTGCATTGCATTGTCATGGGACTTACATAAGTATGCCAAATTTCAGCTCAATCGGATAACCAGAAGTGGTCGAAAAATAGCTTGCAAGATTTGATTACAGACAACAGAACTGGTGAAACTAAAAAAAAGCTTGTAAAAATTTATAATCGAAAAGTACAAGTAAAGAAAAGCTCATAAAATGAAATTATCCTTCACTCTTTTAATATTTAAAAAAGACCAAAATGCCACACACATACTCGTATATATTTTTATTACTTTAAGAATCCCAAGGAAGTTATCATCATCATCATCAGCTCATTCATGTCCCCATCGAGAGGCTCAGACCTTACAACCACGCTGGCAAAGAGGTGGATTGACTTCACACACAACCTTAGAATTTCTTGGAGGGTTAGAACCAGCATCTTCCAAATCCAAGTTACATTCCTTAGCCACTGCGCCATTCGCGATCTAAGGAAGTAATTAGAACAATATATTTTCCGTCTTTTTTCCAAAGAATCAATCTTTAGCGATGTTGATTTGTCGGTTTACAGTCCGTTGGAGTTGCCCGCCTTTATTGCTTCCAATAGCCAGCCGGGACGATATTACGACTTTGAAAGGGTCGAATAAGATTTGGTCGCCGTTTTAGGAGGTATTATGGAACTTTGTTTTTTACTTCCATCCTTTTGAAGCCATGTGACGAAATGGTTTTGTAATAAAAAGAAGATATACCTATAGATAAAACGAAAAAATGTACCTATATCTATAGATATAAGCCGTTTTTGGAATCCTGATTTTTAAGATTTTAATATAGGTAAATATAGGTACCTACCTATATTTACCTATATTAAAATCTTAAAAATCAGGATTCCAAAAACGGCTTATATCGTTTTATACACACAAAGCAATTTTTCAAAGTCATGGATTTTGGATCGTTTAAAATTCGAGTAGAAAATTTGAAAATATGTGAGCGATTGTATTACAAGAGTTAATTTGAAACGCATTAGTCTATATAGTCTGATCATTCCTTACGCGTATTCTTTTTACTGTATAACAGAAGACAATCGTCACTGAGTGACTGATCTATGAACACTTTGGCACTCAGATATTATTCGTTGGCTATTAAAAAGGCGAGTAAAACCACGAGGCACAGCTATGTAATTCCTAAGTATATGTCACTAGCGGCGCCCCGCGGTTTCACCCGCGTAGTTCCCGTTCCCGTGGGAATATAGGGATAAAATTATGCTAAAAACCTTCCCACTGAATTACTCTATCTATTAAAACCGCATCAAAATCCGTTGCGTAGTTTTAAAGATCTAAGCATACATAGGGACATGGGGACATAGGAACAGAGAAAGGACCCCAAGTCAACATTACATTACATAATCATTCACTCCATCATCTCATTATAGTAACTGACCCCTAACTAAGTCCGTAACTTGTATCTAGGGTATCAGAAACTACGCACACACTCATTCACACACACTAAAACAGGTCCTTCGAGAGATTGACAAAGTAGGTAATCTTACACACTTGTGGGAAAACTTTTTGAAAATTAACCAAGTTTCAACATGTAGAGGTTGAAACTAACTGTTTGTTTAAGAAACAGATAATTGGATACCGAAACTACTTGTAATTGTTTGTGTAAATCGTCCTAATTTCAGTTTAATTGAGTCATTAATCTTATTAGTTAATTTGATACGTTCTACAAGTTGATTTAAGTAAATGAGTCGCTGAGATTTAGATTATATTAGTGTACTAATATAAGCTTTGCTCTGTGTCGTACCCGTGGAAATTTTGGGAAGAAAAGCAGTTTATATGCTTTTCCTACTAGACTAGCTTTTGCCCGCGACTTCGTCCGCGTGGAATAATGACTTCTGTCATACAAACTTTCATCCCCTATTTTATCTCCTTGGAGTAGAATTAATTAAAATCCTTTCTTAGTGTCTGGGTAGTAGTAGTAATCTGGCTCTGCGTCATTCCTTTGAAAGATTTCAGATGAAAAGTATCCTATAATGCTGTTCCAGGCTAAACAAACATCTGTGGCCTACTAGCAATACACCTAGATCCCGAGTGCGATTCGAGCGATACGTAAAGATATGATGTACATTATATAACTAGTTAGTTGTCATGATTATTATAACTCAAATTATTATGCCCTATTTATTGATATACGAGTATATTTACCATGTATATTATTCATCCGTTATCATTGGGGCTTAGAACAGCGTCAAAATATCGGAAACTTGAATTAAATAATATACATATACATGGTAAATTAAATATCCCGTTAATAATAATTTGAGATGTACATTATATTCTAAACATGACTTGGTTTTGAGATCACCAACGCTCATTTGGTAAGCGTAGTTGTAACTATTCCTTCCAATGTACTATAAAATCAGTGAGAGAGTTCTTTGCCTTTAATATGTTACAAGTCGATAAACTAGTCTATTGTATTTATACTCGTATATTATCTCGTATATTACTCTCGTATATTATTTATGAAAAATAAGTTTACCCAAAACAAATAGTAAATTTCCAAATCGCAAACCACTTTGGTCACATTTAAAAGATTGAATACAATAAAAACCTCTTTCATATAGGATTATGTCAAATTTAATATACTTAATATTAAATTTCATAGAATTGTGAACCATATTAGAATTCTTTCATTATACGAATAAGAACTTTATTAATGTACTTTATTACGATTTTCGTATTATATAAATATGACACTAGTGTTATTTAAATCACTTGGAATTACTTAGAAAATTATAAAAAAAAGTAGGTAAGTACTTAGTTACTTGTAAGACCCTTCTACAAGACAGACAGACATCTTACTATGTAAGATTATGACAACCTCGATGGCAAAGTGGTCACCATGCCGGACTACCATCCGTAAGGTTGCGCGTCCGATTCCCGTGCGGGGTGAATATTTGTGTGAACCACAAATGTTTGTCACGGTCTGGGTGTGTGTGTGAATGAGTGTGTGCGTAGTTTCTGATACCCTAGATACAAGTTACGAACTTAGTTAGGGGTCAGTTACTATAATGAGATGATGGAGGTAGTAAATGATTTGAAATCTAAGTACCTTTAACATAACATAAGATGTTAAAAGTACTCAGAATTCAAATAATTTTCAATTAAGTCATTGATTATCAAAACTTTCTTCAACAGTGCGATCTTAAAAAAATTAAAGTATCGGCCTAAGACCCTTCCATTATAAAGAAGCAAGATTATTATGTTTAAAAATGTTTCAGTCAAGAAGAAAATTACAATCTTTTGTTGTCCAATCTTACGAAGAGCCAATAAAGACTGGTCTGATAATCCAGAAGCTTCGATGGCCCTTCAAACAGGAGATGAGCTTTAGTTTCTAAACTCAGGCCACTGGAGGGCTGTTAAAAAAGGTTATAAAATTATATCTTGAAAATTAGGTGTTAAAATCACTCCCTCTACTATATTTGTTTTGGCAGATAATATAAAAATATCAAGCATTTTTGAAGTGAAACTTTTTTTGGTGCGTTGGGTATTTTTGGGATAGAAAAAAATATTGAACGCGTACCTTCCATTAGTGAGCCCAATAATTGCAGGTTTTAATTATAACTGTATAAATCTTTAAAAAATGACTTTTTGTCTTAGATAGTCTTCCTATATTAATACAAGAAATATAATTTTACGTGTATTACTTGTATTAAAAATAATATAAGTAGAGTAACTAACGAATAAATAACTATATATATTGATGCCAATTTTCAACTTTAAGGACCTATTTCACGACCTTCAAGTAACGTTACTCAGCAAGTAAAATAATTTTGTCCCTTTCTTACTTTATATCAAGTAACAAAGACAAAACATGTGAGTCTATACTCGGAACGTTACTTGAAGATGGTGAAATAGGCTCTTAAAATAATAACGTAATTGTGACATCTTCGTTTAGTCATGAAATCTATCAAACTTATACGAGTACCTATCACATACCATAATCATTCACTACATCATCTCATTATAGTAACTGATTCCTAAGTTCGTCACTTGTATCTAGGGTATCAGAAACTACGCACGCACTCATTCACACATACCTATATACTCGTAATATAGATTTACCCCAAAAATACCTATTATGTAACATCAAAATATCGATAAGAAATATCTTTCCAATATCCTATCCATAAATTACTTCACACGTCACAGAGAGGGGTCAACAAATTGTGTCATTTTGACACAAGGAGACAAGGCATAAGCTTGTGACGACATCTATATAAACTTAAAATATTCATCAATTTATTATCAAGTAATGTTTGTGACGTAAGACGGTTAAAATTTGGTTTAAGATTGCTTAAGTACGAGTCACAAAAGAGAGAGAGAGAGAGAGATGAATTGCTAAGATTTGTGACAAAAGATTACTTCCTATACAGATTCACTACATAGTATATAAAATTAAATTTAAAATTTAAAAAACCCCCAACACAATTACTTTTAAACCCCCATAACCTTTAAACGAGTCTACCGATTTTCATCAAACATGTCTAAGAACTCTCGCACGTAAGTCCCCTTTAATACAAAAAAAAACTAAATTAAAATCGGTTCATTCGTTCGGGAGCTATGATGCCACAGACAGACAGATACACACACACACACACAGACACGTCAAACTTATAATACCCCTCTTTTTGCGTCGAGGGTTAAAAACAAAGTCGCTTTCTCTGTCCCTATGTATGCTTAGATCTATAAAACTACGCAACGGATTTTGATGCGGTTTATTTTAATAGATGGAGTGATTCAGTAGGAAGGTTTTTAGAATAATTTTATCCCCATATTTCTACGGGAACGGGAACTACGCGGGTGAAACCGCGGGGCGCCGCTAGTAATATTATGAACGCGAAAGTTTGTAACGATGTTTGTTGCGATGTCACGTAAAAACGACTGAGCCGATTTAGATGAAAATTTTATTTTTAGAAAATCCTGTTCCAGTCATATTTAATGTGATAAATGATCAAAATATTAGTAACTACCCTCAATATTATTTTTATGTTGTCACTAGCTGTGCCCGCGGTTTCACCCGCGTAGTTCCCGATCCCGTGGGAATTTCAGGATAAAACATAGCCTATGTTCTTTCCCGGACCATAAGCTACCCCTGTACCAAATTTCAGGTCAATCGGTTCAGTAGTTTAGCCGTGAAAAGGTAGCAGACAGACAGACAGTTACTTTCGCATTTATAATATTAGTCATTTCAGAGAACAAGCAACGCTTCTGTGATTCATTTAATCATTAAAGTACATTTACCGAACATTAGAACCAATAATTAAATCCTACTAATATTATAAAGCCGAATGTTTGTGAGTAGTAGATGTGTGGATGTTTGTTCCTCTTTCACGCAAAAACTAAAGCATAGATTTTAATGAAATTTGGTACAGATGTCTCTCATACCTAGAAATAACATAAGGATACTTTATATCCCAGAATTTCCCCAGGATAAGGTTCCACGCGGAGCACAGCTGGTTTATAATATTAGTAAGGATTACAGATCATCGATAGGATTTTGAACCAATATTAAATGAGAACTAAAAGTACAAACTATTCAATAAAAATCTGAAAGAATTGAAAAGTTCCAACGTATTTACGGTGACGGTTTCCAATTTGCCGACAACAGAGATGAAAGGATCAATCGCGTAATAGATTAATAGGTGGTCAGAGAGCTAGCTTTGATCTATGACGGGGTTTGGGTACCATTCACACCAAACTGAGTGGTTCGTACTGCTCTTTTGAAAGTTGTAAAGGAAATTGAGATGTATTGGTAGTGGATAGGGTTTATATTACTCTTTGAAATCGTTGTTCACCAACAAAAAAAAAGAGTTCATGATTGAAGATAAAATTGCATTACTTTGAATACGACGTTTCATTATGAGAAAGAACCTCATCATCAGCTCATATAATGTCCCCACTCGCACCGAGGGGCACGAGCCTACCCTGAATTAGGGTGATTAGGCCTTAGTCAACCACGCTGGCCAAGTGCTTGTTGGTCGACTTCAAACACAACCTTAGAATTTCTTCCCAGGTGTGTTGCAGGTTTCCTCACGATGTTTTCCTTCACCGTAAGAGCGTCGAAATTAACGTACTTATAAATTCGAAAATTGACATTGAAACACATTGGTACGTGGCGGGACTGGTGGGGATCGAACCAGGCACCTTCCGATCGGAAGTTGACGGCCTGAACCCCTGCGCCACCGACGCTCTTAAGGAGAAATTACTTGCCTCCAAGAAATTAAGGAAGTTTAATAATATAGAGCGATGGATATTTTAGATAAAAACGCGAAAATAAGCGTCAATGCATGTTTTGAAAGTTCTTAAAATAGGTTGTTTATGACCAGTTTTGTATTTTAATCCTAACCCCAATCTGTTAGATGTAATATTTCATGTTCATTGTATTTTAAAGTATCGGATTCAATCCTGTTCTCTGCCTGGGTTAACTGATTATATTGTATTTTCGTATTACTCTAAACAATTTATGTATCAAACTTTACTAAATAACATAACATAATCATTCACTACACCATCTCATTATAGTAACTGACCCCTAACTAAGTTCATAACTTGTACCTAGGGTATCAGAAACTACGCACACACTCATTCATACACACACCCAGACCGAGACAAATATTTGTGGTTCACACAAATATTCACCCCGCACGGGAATCGAACCCGCAACCTTACGGATGGAAGTCCGGCATGGTGACCACTCTGTTATCAAGGTCGTCAAAATGTTAATTTAAACTTTTTAATTTAAAAAAGCCACGACATGTTAGAACTACATCTAATCTACCGAACAGAATACACATGGTTAGTTTTTTGTTAAATTTGCTTAAAAATATTATAATCTTATCTGCAAACACTATAAAAAACATTGCTTAGGTAGGAGTCATTCATAGACTAGCTGATTTTATACAGATAATCATATTTGCTTTTTCTGACACCCAAGGAACTTGTAAGAACGTTAGGAATTCCATTTTTGGCTCAAAATATAAACTATGGGCCTATTTCACGATCTTCAAGTAAAGTTCCAAGTATCTACTCACAAGTTCTGTCTTTGTCACTTGATATTAAGTAAGAAAGAGACAAAACCCATGTTACTTGATGAGTAATGTACTCGGAGCTTTACTTGAAGATCGTGAAATAGGCCCTTTATCCAAAAACGGCCAAATGGAAATGGAAAAACAATGGCATTTTGGATATGACTAACATACATTTAGTTAGTAAGTATAAGTAGATATAATATAGGTAGGATTAGGATTAGACAGGATTATATATATTACTAGCAGCGCCCCGCGGCTTCACCCGCGTAGTTCCCGTTCCCGTGGGAATTTTGGGATAAAAAGTATCCTATGTGTTATTCTGATGTATAAGCAAGATTATTGTAAAGTTTCATTAAAATCCATTCAGTAGTTTTTGCGTGAAAGAGTAACAAACATCCATACATACAAACTTTCGCCTTTATAATATTAGTAGGACTAGCTGTATCCCGCGGTTTTACCCGCATAGTTCTCGATCCCGTGGCAACTCCAGGATAAAACGTATATCCACCCCCGGACTATAAGCTAACTCTGTACCAAATTTCAAATCAATCGGTCGTTCACGCGTGATGCCGTGACCAAGGAAATTAGGGATTTATCCTACTATCCTACTAATATTATAAAGGCGAAAGTTTGTATGTATGGATGTTTGTTACTCTTTCACGCAAAAACTACTGAATGGATTTTAATGAAACTTTACAATAATCTTGCTTATACATCAGAATAACACATAGGATACTTTTTATCCCAAAATTCCCACGGGAACGGGAACTACGCGGGTGAAGCCGCGGGGCGCTGCTAGTTTTTATATAATAGTACTAGCTGTGCCCCGCGGTTTCACACGCGTAGTTCCCGTTCCCGTGGGAATTTTGGGATGAAAAATAGATGTTGGTCGATTCTCAGACCTACTGAATATGCTCACAAAATTTCATGAGAATCGGTCAAGCCGTGTCGGAGACGTGACGTCAAGGAGTACGGAAACGAACATTGTGACACGAGAATTTTGTGTAATAGTATAGAGATTTATTCCGAAATCCACACAGGATTATCTACGCATGACAGAAAAATATCTTTTCAACACACTTGCTCGTAAAGGGGCTCTTATTTGTGCAAAAACAGTTGAATAATGACACGCTTGATTCACTAGTGAGTCATAGATTTTTTTTAAAATTGTTTATTTATAAAAAAGTTTCGATACCAAAAAAAATCGTGTCCATACATTTTAAAAACAAACTTCAACTATGTTGCCTTACTTTTGGTAGGTCTATGGTCGATTCCATTCATTCATTCATTCGATTTTTTTTATTAAAAATTTATTCTTTTAGTCTTTGGCTGATCACCATTGTTGTGTTGGATGCGCGCGAATAGAAAAACTGTTTATTTATTAGCGAAAAATGATAACTTCTTCGCAAATGTGTTGAAAAACGTTGTATGGTACACGCGGTGTATTGATGATTACTACCTCGGCTATCTTCTGACCCTCGCCTGACGGCTCGGGCCTCAATAGCGCCTCGGAAGTAATCACCAACTTACCTCGCTTGTACCATAAATAACTATTAAATAAACAACAAAAAATAACTCACGGAAACATAACCTTTCAAAATGAAAAATGTTTTTGATGAAAACGTAAAAAAATATGAAAAAGCTAAAGAAACTGCTACGCAAATTCTTCAGACGCCAAAATTCTTTCTCTCAATTAATCTGTGTTAAGTTTTTACTGCGAAAATATTCGGGATTTAGAAGAAAAACTTCTGTACTTTTATTCAGGTCACTTAATTTCTTTTACTTTTAATTAAATCCTACTAATATTATAAAGCCGAATGTTTGTGAGTGTGGATGTATGGACATGCGGAGGTTTGTTCCACTTTCACGCAAAAACTACTGAATGGATTTTAATGAAACTTTACAATAATTTAGCTTATACATCAGAATAACACATAGGATACTTTTATCCCGAAATTCCCGTGGGATTGGGATTCACGTGGGTAAAACCGCGGGGCACAGCTAGTATTAAATGCGTCAGTTTATATGTTTGTGAGTTGGATGTTCGTTACTCTTTCACGCAAAAACTAATGTATCGATTAAGATTAAATTTGGTATAGATGTTCCTTATAACAAAGAATAACACATAGGATACTTTTTATCCCGAAATTCCCGTGGGATTAGGATTCACGCGGGTAAAACCACAGAGCGCAGCAAGTATTTATATAATAACTGCTTTTTGTTCTAATCTAGGTCCTTTATGGTATCTAAGAATAGACTAATACTATTATAATCTATTTCTAGATAAACTTGTATTAAACAAGCTATTATTACTTAAATAACCATTATTTAAAATCATTTTAATCAAAGATTTGCTTTAATAAATTCTAATGAGATTTGCTCCCATATCTACATCTACACTAATATTATAAAGAGGAAAGATTTGATTGTTTGTTTGTTTGTAACGAATAGGCTCCGAAAGTACTGAACCGATTTCAAAAATTCTTTCACTAATGGAAAGCTTATTTATCAGCGCGTACCATAGGCTATTTTATCCCCGTATTCCCATGGGAATGGAAACTACGCGGGTGAAACCGCTATTAATTTTATTAGAAAATTAGAAATCAAAACATTTTCTTGATTTAGATAGAAATTCAGATAGAAATAGTTTTTTTTTTCTATTTATATTTAAAAACTTTATATCGCAAAATCTCGACTTGAATAATGCGCGAATAACGCAGGTAAAACCGCGAATCACAGCTAATCTATAACAGTAATAATGCAGATAAACCGACAGGCGAAGCTAGTATACAAATGACTTTATCAAACACCATCAGAGCGAGTTAAGACTGATCAATACGTTACGGGAAGTGAGTTAAAACTGTCAGTAATTTGATCACGTACCGATGGTTGACGTCAGTTCAGATAATTAAATTAGAATCTCCAATATTGCACAGGTTTAACGAGTTTCATATATAATTTTATTAAAGATACATGTTCATTTTAAATTTAGGTCAAGGAATCGGGTTCTTTACAAAATGACTTTAAAGTTATTCTGCCATATTCGGGTATCTACAAAAGATTTCCGCCATATTTGAGAATCGGCCATATTGGATTTACGATGACGTTAGCTTAACTATCCTAATCCTAATCCTAACTAGTCCTAATCCTAACTAATATTATAAATGCGAAAGAAACTCTGTCTGTCTGTCTGTTTATCTGTCTGTCTGTCTGTCTGTCTGTCTGTCTGTCTGTCTGTCTGTCTGTCTGTCTGTCTGTCTGTTACCTTTTCACGGCTAAAGTACTGAACCGATTGACTCGAAATTTGGTACAGAGGTAGTTTATGGTCCAGGAAAGAACATAAGACGTTTTATCCCAAAAATCCCACGGGAACGGGAACTACGCGGGGGAAACCGCGGGGCGCTGCTAGTTAAAAATAAATCTTGTGACAGCCTTGAAGTAGATTATAGTAAAACAAAAGAAAACTTTACTCCACAAACCACAGGTTCCCGAAACTAGTAAAGCAACTTTAAATTAATTAATCTATACTTATAATTATAAAGCTGAATAGTTTGTTTGTTTGGTTGAACGCTATAACCTCAACTACTTTGATATGTGGTAAATAGAAGGGCGAATACTTCTCAAAGGGTCTTTTGTGCGTGATGCGATCTATTAACATAATAATATAATCATTCACTCCATCATCTCATTATAGTAACTGACCCCTAACTAAATTCGAAGCTTGTATCTAGGGTATCAGAAACTACGCACACACTCATTCACACACACACCCAGACCGAGATAGGCATCATCACAGATCATGGCGTCAGTTAAGGGGCTCTGAGATGCCAAATGCCCGTTTTCGGAAGACTGGTTATGATATTTCTACTATTAGTACAAAACTATTTTATGTATTATATGCAACTTTGGTTCTTTAACTAAACTTGACCCGCACCGAAACACGATAGCATTACATTTTCTCGATACATTTTCATTTTGAAAATTGTGCTTTTAAAATTTGTTTTTGCGGTCTACGTAAAAAGTATAAGAGCTGGTACCACGAAACTTCGAATACGCTTAGTAAAGATAAATAAATAAGTCTCACCCGAAAGATTTTTTAATCATTAAAGCTTTTCACTAATAATTATTGAATTTCATGTTTTTATCCAGTCTTATTTGAGCCGTTTCGAGGTTGTCATTGCGCTTCTCTTTCCTTTCAATGCAGTGCGACAGTGACCGCTGAACGGTGGTGCTAGACGGACGTGTATCACTTCTCCTCGTGCTCAATGCTGTTTTTTTTTACATTGCTAAACAACGGGATATGAATAAAACTAAGATTTTAATTGCCTGAACTACATTACTATAATATTTCGTGATGATCAAACAAGCGGTACTCTATATAACATTTTAATATTTCAGACAAAGATAAAAATATAAACACCGATTGCACAATCGTCAACGAATACGAATGAACTATAGATGTGGCACTTATTTTCTTTCCCTTTCGTCATGCGCCTTTGTCTCTTTCATACATATGTACAATTTACGCTATTTTTGAGAGCCGCGAATGTTGACACGGCACGTCTATAATATTTTTTTCGAGTCGTTGACAAACTTCCAGAAGATTTTTGACACTAGCTATGATAATATAAATATAGTAAAACTAACTAGTTTGTCCAGTACAGGACAAAAAAAAATTGATGATCCATTTCCATTTTTATGTACGTGTAAATTTTATTATTCGGATCAGACTTTATGAAGTTATGATGGGTACAAAAATTGACAAAGTACCTATGAAAAATGACACGGTTTGACCAAACTGTTCAAAGTTTAGTCCAATCAACTCGTTACTGGATTGATTTAAAAATACTTACTTCAGTAATGTAAAGTTTTACTTTCAGTATTATTTTTGGATTAGGTATATAGCCTATCAGGTACTTGAAATCAGTAGTTCAATAAATTCATATAAATAAATAAATGTAATATCCTAATAGACTTTTAACAAAAGCCTAATAGAGTAGGCTCAAGCCCCTCGGTGAGGACATAATATGATGATGAAAAATATTGAGAATGTTTGTTTCTTATTATATCATTAATTGTCTATCGCGTATTAAATTCTTGGATACCTGGTAAATTGAACATGAATTTTCAAATTTTATCGCATTAAAAAACAGAATGCACGTGGGTGAAACCGAGGGGCACGGCAAGTATAAATACTCAATTATACTCTGACACACGATTATTGATTAGATAACCGTACAGAGACAAAGCTTCATACAACCTCACGAATCGGTTGCCCTGCTAAACAGGCACGTAGAGTGTTTTTTTTTATTGATTTTCTTCTTTATTAAAATTTATCATTATGAGTATACAGATATTAGTTATTTATAGTACAAGTTTGTAAAGTTGGTGCTTACCACCGAGGAGCTACTGAGGAGGATAGCCGAGGATAGTAATCACCAATACATACGTGTATCATACAACGTTTTTTAACACACTTGCGAACACAATAATCATAAAATACAATTTTCGCTAATAAATAAACATTTTTCCTATTCGCGCGCATCTAAAACAACAATGAGATCGGCCATAGACTAAAATAATATACTTATAAAAAAATGAACGAATGAATGATTTGGTATCGAAACTTTTTTAAATATGTACAAAGCAACTTAAAAAAATCTATAACTCACTGGTGAGTAATAGGTGTCATTCTGTGCCTGATTGCAGAGAAATAAGAGCCACTTTATGAGCAAGTGTTTTGAAAACATATATTTATTAGGGCGAGCAAGGCGGAGTCCGCCTGGCGGAACAATCTATTCAGTTTTGTGGTCCATTTTACGTAAAAACTACAATACCTACTGATTTGATATTTGCCATAGTTATTAAAATTTGTGTTTTTATATAATCGTTTAAATACTCATTTCAATACACTTGCTCATAAAGGGGCTCTTATTTGTGCAAAAACAGTTGAATAATGACACGCTTGATTCACTAGTGAGTCATAGATTTTTTTTTAATTGTTTAGTTTTCAAAAAAGTTTCGATACCAAAAAAAACGTGTCCATACATTTTAAAAACAAACTTCAACTATGTTGCCTTACTTTTGGTAGGTCTATGGTCGATTCCATTCATTTATTCATTCGATTTTTTTAATGAGTATTATCTTTTAATCTATGGCCGATCACCATTGTTGTGTTGGATGCGCGTGAATAGAAAAACTGTTTATTTATTAGCGAAAAATGATAATTTCTTCGCAAATGTGTTGAAAAACGTTGTATGGGAAACGCGTGTATTGATGATTACTATCCTCGGCTATCTTCAGACCCTCGCCTGACGGCTCGGGCCTCAATAGCGCCTCGGAAGTAATCACCAACTTACCTCGCTTGTACCATAAATAACTATTATCTTGTATTGAATTTCCATATTTTACATGCCGCGAGTTAAAGGCAGTCTTGGAGTGATTAAAAACCTTGCGAGACCCCACAGAGCATAGACAAAGCCACGTTTTTAACTACCTAGTTTTATTTTTAAGTATCGTTCATTAATTTTACATTTTTGTTTGCCAATCTCTGAAACTAAAATTGGTTTGATTGTTGTCATAGAGCACTTTTATTATTTGACAACCTTGCCAAAACAGGTAATAATTTTACACGTTCTTATTAAGCTTTGTCTCTGTACGGTTATCTGCTCTATTTTTTAGGCTTTAAGCTATTCGAAATGTTAGGCTCGCCGCTGACTGTGATTTTTTGTCACTAAGTCGAGCGCAAGAAAAATATATGTAAGCTATAAAGAGTGCGCTCATTAAGGTAACGTGACAAATAGTTTCAGCGATATGAAACATGCTCACTGGTGTGACTTATTGTCATTCGGCCGGCCGAATATATCTTGTACAATTTTCCTTATTATTATCATTTGCATTATATAGGATGCACCCAGTAGCGTTTTTATTTTCGTTTCATTTTTCTTCTACGTATTTCAAGAGGACTACGTATATCAATCACGACTACCTCTTTGAACCCCATAACAAAAATTAACGCGATTTGACACCCTAGATAAGATTCAGTATAGCGCATTGTGAGTGACAGCAGGTGATAGTAATAAAAAGTCACGGCAACAAAACATCATAGTTAGCGGCGGGCCTTATAATTCAAAACATTCTGACAATAATCATTTTGAGATAAAACAGTTTGTACAATTGCACAATCGCAGTCACGAGGCAGGGGGAAGTTAGACTAGATCTTCCGTCCGCCACCCGTCTGCTTCACCCCCTCAAAAACCGAAATTTGACTAGAAACCTCGCCTTAAGGACATAACGTCCTAGGCATCATAGACATTACGAATCACAATAACATTAAATTTAAAATTAATAAAGTTAATTTAAAAAAATAAGAAACCGACTTCAGCACTAAAAAGTAAAAAAATAATTTAAAATAAACGATATTATTAATACATATTTACAATTTATAATTAGTTACTTTTGGAGTCAGTGCCACGGGTTACAGGTAGTTTTACTTTTAATAATGTCAATCGACACCCCAGCCTACATTGTTGCGGGTTTTTCCTCGATTTTTCCTGGATCCCATCATCAGATCCTGATTTCCTTGACATGGGACCACTTCGCGAATATCCGCTTTCTAATGAAACAAGAATTTTAAAATGCTCCATTCATGATTACAAAGAAATCGCGTAACAAACACACAAAAATATATATATATTTTTAGCGTCAGAAGTGGAGTTTTATTAAAAAAATACAAAATCAACAAGAAAAAAGTTTATTACAATTTAAATCACAATTTAATCAAATAGAAACTAAAACGGTACAATACACAATTACTTATTACAAAATCAATTACTGCAAACTTCAATCAAATAATAATAAAAAGAATAAAGAAATGGCTTACGTGACCTTGATAACGACCAACACTGA
The DNA here is from genome assembly GCA_958496195.1 of Timandra comae. Taxonomy (NCBI): domain Eukaryota; kingdom Metazoa; phylum Arthropoda; class Insecta; order Lepidoptera; family Geometridae; genus Timandra; species Timandra comae. Next base: position 2,859,066 of record OY292376.1, read on the forward strand.
CTATCACAAGACGTCCGTACACTACGAGAGCTGACGAGCAAATGTGTCGAAATAATGAGGCTCCCTCCTTATATAGACTAGAGTAGGGTAGTTGATGGTGGGGAAAGGAGACTCCTTACACGGCCTCTCCTGACGTTGAGTCGTCCTCGACGCAAACCCGTTGGATTCCGCTAGGACCCGCCACTGGGGAACTTGGTGGGTCAGTATCTATGTCGTTGTCAAGTAACGGCATAGACAGACCGGTCGTAGGAGCAGACTCTGTTTCTATATCCTCCTCGTCATCATCTAAAAGCAAAAGACCATTAGTCGACCAATTCAGGGCAGCAAGTTAGAAACACTCAACCTTGCAACCCAATCATACTGTCTCCTGTCAATCAATTTATTCGTCATCTTTCATTATCATAGAACTCAATCATGACGCACACATACATCATTCTAAAAAGGATAACACATAAAACAACGATTTCCGTTAGTATCCAAAGGCCTGTACATGTACTCTTCAATCTTGCCAGTCGACTTCATCACCTGGTTACTGGTGAACCCTGTAATATGGTCTGCCAATCAGACCCACTCGTACGATTTCAAACGTACGAGCGCATTCCACACTCAGATTATAATCACACGTGTGAAGCTTCCCGACACGCTGACAGTATTCAGACGTGCCGAGGCTTCCCAATACGCCGACCGCAATCAAACGTATTGAGGCATCTCAACATGCAGAGCGAAACATACATGTGAGGGATACGTCACAGAGAGTAGTCATCCATGGCTCACCTCATAGGTTTACCACAGGGATACGTCACAGAGAGTAGTCATCCATGGCTCACCTCATAGGTTTACCACAGGGATACGTATAACTTTGGCCATTATTAGCCTTACTTACTCTCAAAAAATGCAGCACATGTCTCGGGGCACCACTCACCCCGCCACGGCACCATATACTGTGCAGCAGCTTGCGTAGTTTTACCGTAACTACCGCTGAGCAGCCGTAGAGTGTAGCGTCCACTGGGTAGAACTGCCACCACCTTGTATGGACCGCGCATGCCGGAGTCGAGTTTACCTGCCGACTGAGAATGCTTTATAACGAACACCAGGTCATCAACATTGAATTGACGTGGTATGGATCGTCGTTGGTTGGCTCGTTCATCCTGATTGGCTTGGTTACGTTTAAGAAGTTCACGGGTTCTACTCCTTGTGATTTCACGTAGAGCCTCCCTGTTGGGTGCCGAACCTTCGATTGCTACATCTCTTACCAGCGCTCTAACCACGGGAGTTGTAGCTTCTGTGCCTATAAGGAGATTCAAGGGAGATACTTGCGTAGTCTTCTGTTTTGTGATATTCAGCACCAGTTGTAGTTTCCACAGAGTCTCCGACCATGGTAGATTTTTGTGGTTTGTTTAAATACGTAGCATGTTGAGTACCGTCCGCATGTATCTCTCCGCCTGACCATTCGCCTGGTGCATCTCCGGTGTGATGTAGTGTAGATTGCAGCCCAATTCGTTGATCCACGTTACTCTGACTTGGCTTTGATAAAACATCTGTCCTCGGTGTGTCCCGGTTTCTTACAAAAGGTGCAAGTATTACTAGTCGATGGTCGAGCATTATACGTTGTATTGGAAGACACTTGTGGCGGCCGGTTGATAGGTACATTCGACTTGGGTTGCCTACAGGCGCGACCGACATGACCAAACTGGTTACAGTTATAACATTTCGGAACCGGAGCGCTACCAGACTTTGTAACTTGTGTGTGTCTTTTATGTTCAACCACCCCGTCCCGTTTTCTCGCTAAAGGCTTGATGTAGATTGACAAAAACGAAACGATAGTGTCAGGGTCTAGGCTAGCGTTGGCGGCGGCAGAGCGCACTTGTGCATTATCTATACCGCGTATCACAATAAGAGTCCTTAAGTCGTCGCTTAACCCCTGAACTATCTTCAAGCGCAATAGGGTACGCCGGGCGTATTCAGCGTAACTAGAATATTCCTCCGAAGTTGTATTCATCGCTTCGAACAAGATATTGGCATAGTCCAATTTAGCAGGACAGAGAGATTTAAACTCGCGTTTAAAATTAGACCAAGTGCGGTCATTCGAGACCCATTCTCCTAACCAAACCCTAGCATCGCCCCGAAGGCACCCTGCAACACGCGACAGACATTCGTGGTCGTTCCACCCGTTAGCCTCCCTGGCGCGATCCACCTCTTCGCACCATGCTTCGATGTTATTAATTGATGGGTCAAAATTAGACACATAATAATGCTGCGACCTTGCGGGTTGCATGGTTTTAATTGCTTCCATCAAAGCACTTGCGAGGGTAGACGCTTCAGAACAAGGGGTACTAAGTTCTTTATGTTGTCGTGGCGCAATATTATCGGATACCGGAGTCACAACTGCGGGTAAAATGTCGGTGTTATGAACCGGGCGAGCCCTTTCTTTAGATGAACGGGGCTCGACAGGCGAAATTGTTCGCGAGCGCGACATTGATCCGACAAAATGATCACTACGAGAGCGATGCCTACTACGTGACGTGCGCCTAACCCGAGTACGCGACCGACGTACATCAGTATTGCGAGAATCATGTCGATCTCGGACGCGTAAGCCATCTCGCAAAGGACGTCGTCTATTCGAATCGAAATCCCGTCTATCGAGGTCGCGGTTACGAGACCTTCGAGAAGTATGTCGATCCCGATTACGAGAATCATCCCGCGAAAGACGCCTCCGTGGACTAGGCGTACTAGTACGTCTCATTATCACCGGTTAAATAAGCAAATAGGCACACAAAACAACGAATAAAATAACAAAGAAAAGAAGTAAGCAGTAATCGTAAACAAAAGAAATTCAAACGTTAACGGTTTTCTTGTTTACAACAAAACAGTGATTATGACAGTTCTACGTTACTGTGGGCTTGTAAGTCCTTTATCCCACTTCTGATTTTAGCGTCAGAAGTGGAGTTTTATTAAAAAAATACAAAATCAACAAGAAAAAAGTTTATTACAATTTAAATCACAATTTAATCAAATAGAAACTAAAACGGTACAATACACAATTACTTATTACAAAATCAATTACTGCAAACTTCAATCAAATAATAATAAAAAGAATAAAGAAATGGCTTACGTGACCTTGATAACGACCAACACTGACTATCACAAGACGTCCGTACACTACGAGAGCTGACGAGCAAATGTGTCGAAATAATGAGGCTCCCTCCTTATATAGACTAGAGTAGGGTAGTTGATGGTGGGGAAAGGAGACTCCTTACAATATATACATACACGTCGAATAGAGAACCTCCTCCTGTTTTTTTGGAAGTCGGTTAAAAAACCCCCAACACAATTACTCTCAAACCCCCATAACTTTTAAACGGGTTAACCGATTTTCATCAAACATGTCTAAGAACACTTGCACGTAAGTCCCCTTTAATACAAAAAAAACTAAATTGAGATCGGTTCATCCGTTCGGGAGCTATGATGCCACAATCACACACGTCAAACTTATAACACCCCTCTTTTTGCGTCGGGGGTTAAAAATATTTACATCACACGGGAATCGAACCTACACACTCAAAAACATTTGTGGATCATACTAATATTTACCTCTCACGGGAAACGAACCCGCAACCTTTTGCTTGGCAGTCCGGAATTTACTTGTAATTAAACGTTTGAGGCTCAAATTATTATTATAAACTGAGCTAATCCGTGATCATGGCGCTTGCAACAGGCGTCGAAATATCGGCAAGTCGAAACAAATAATGTACTTACATGGTAAATATCCCGTTAATCATAATAATTTGAGTAAGACTATAGATCCCCGGTACCTGAATTTAATGGTGCTGTTTATTTGGGGGTGTTTTAGACGCTCATTATAAACCATATTAATGTTTTTTATAGTAAAGAAACGCATTATAAATTAATTACGACAAAAATAAAATCGTAAAAATGTAACTAAATCAAACTTTTTTTAGACAAATATCCTCAATAGATTAAGCAAAAAGTTTAAATGTATTATGGTGAGCCCCTAGAACACCCCCAAACAAACAGCATCATCAAATTCAGGTACCGGAGATCTATAGCCCACCCATAATTTGAGTGCTAATAACTGTGATAACTATAAAAACTATACAGGGTGTCGGATACTTTAAGGGAGTAAAATATGGTATTTTTTGTCGACAAATCACGATTCCAATTTTCTCTAGCTACCTCCATTACAAAATGGCAGCCTACCCTACATTATTTATTTTCAAATGAGACATATTTCATCTGCCTAAGACGTTTACATGGATAGCAATGACTAAATCAGTACAAGCACCCGCGCGTCGAGTTGGAAAAAACAAAATGGCTGCCATTTTGTAATGGAGGTAGCTACAGAAAATTGGAATCGTGATTTGTCGATAAAAATACCATATTTTACCCCCGTAAAATATCCGACATCGATGCCCGGACACCCTGTATAAACATTTTAGGGCTCGAACTACTTGTAACAACTATTGATGATGTTAGTAAGACAACCGAGACGGCTTAAAATACCCTCTGAAGCACGGAACTGCTCAAAGCATACAAAGGCTTATGAAATGTGCAGAAAGGATTAACCATACATATGCATAATAAATGTTTGTGGTCTCGCTGCAATGGCATTGCAATTGTTAGTATAATTTATTCTAGATTAACGTAAGCCTCTTAACAAATGCATTTATGTAGTAAATCTATTCAAAACGATGTGGTGCTTAGTCTTATAAGGACAGCGCACCGCAGTTTCACCCGCGTAGTTTCCGTTCCCGTGGGAATGCGGCGATAAAATATAGCCTTTGTCACTCGCAAATAAATTAGCTTTCTATTAGTGAAAGAATTTTTAAAATCGGTTTAGTAGTTTCGGAGCCTATGTTACAAACAAACAAATCTCTCCTCCTTATAATATTGGTATTGATTGGAAAGTTTGTGTCGAAAATGTCGGCCACAATGTCCTTATTTCTATTATTAAAATACGCAACGGATTAAAATGCAGTTTTCATCAATAGTTAAAGTGAAGTGCGTTAGCGACAGCATTTCTTCGCCCTTGAAGAGACGATTGCAAACAAACAAAAAAAATTTACTCGTGCATAACCAAGCCACAAGTAAGTATATAATATTAAAAATAACACAATACATCTTCGACATATAATCATAACATAACATAATCATTCACTCCATCATCTCATTATAGTAACTGACCCCTAACTAAGTTCGAAACTTGTATCTAGGGTATCAGAAACTACGCACACACTCATTCACACACACCCAGACTGAGATAAACATTTGAGGTTCACACAAATATTCACTCCGCACGGGAATCGAAATTGTGTGAATACACTGTAAAAAACAATACACATTAAATTAGTACAAGAGTTACTTAGTAACTAGCTAACGAGCGAATTAATAAATATGTATGTTCTTGATATAACTATATATCAGGAAACTTGTATCTAGGGTATCAGAAACTACGCACACATTATTATTGGTATCGTAAACGACAAACTAAATGTACGTACTTATTATTATATTGCTACAAATCGTTATAACGTTATGTTAAGTATTTATAATAGCATAAAAACAAATTAGAGACACGTCTCATATTATCGTGTGGTGGGTATATCACGAAATAAATAAAGCATGGCTTCAAATTTGAACTGAGTGTAGCTGTTCTTGTTTACGTACTTAGTACTTGCTATTATATACCTATAGCTAGCAGCGTCGGTGGCGTAGGGGTAAGGCCGTTGACTTTCGATCGGAAGGTGCCTGGTTCGAACCCCACCAGTCCCGCCACGTACCAATGTGTTTTCAATTTACGTAATTCATAAGTACGTTAATTTCGCTCTTACGGTGAAGGAAAACATCGTGAGGAAACCTGCACACACCTGGGAAGAAATTCTAAGTTTGTGTCGACCAACCCGCACTTGGCCAGCGTGGTTGACTAAGGCCTAATCACCCTAATTCAGGATAGGCTCGAGCCCCTCGGTGGGGACATTATATGAGTTGATGATGATGAACAAGCAGCGCCCTTATTGTTTTTTTTTTTGGGAACGCACTTTACATTACTCTGCAAATGATCTGATGTCTTGGATGATAATGTGATGTTATGTCATTATGTCTTCTTACACTAAGTTAAAATATATAGACTAGAAATTAAAGTTGAAGTGCTTTTATGCTATATTTATTTATCCCAGCCTTAGTTAGTAGACAGTTCAGAAATTGTGATTTAAAAATTAAAGAGACAATTTGTTGCTTGGTTCGCGTCGGGAGTCGCTTGCATTTTAACTTTCTATTAGGTTTTTAGCATTTTAAATTTACTTTGGTACCTACTTTTATAATTACCTTACAAAAGTGTTAAATGAATTAGCGAATGATATTCTCTGCTTAATAAAATAATAAATAACCGGTTGGATCTGTCCTGGGATGCATTTTATAGTGTTATACAGGGATAGTCGCCGGATTGTGCATCCTTTACACAAGATTAAATATGTCAAAGGGCTTCCGTGTGTTGGCTTTGGCCCCATACTAGCCTTTCGAAAGACTCCTTAACAGTCCCGTGAATGGAAAAGATATAACCGGTTTATTATTCCACTTTTATCACCCAAGTGATTAAATTCCACTTCTTTGAGGACTAAAATCACCTGGGTGATCAATTTCACATGATTAGGCAGACATAATTTTAATGTGTTATTGATATTTTCTACAGTGTATTCACACAATTTCGATTCCCGTGCGGGGTGAATATTTGTGTGAACCACAAATGTTTGTCTCGGTCTGGGTGTGTGTATGAATGAGTGTGTGCGTAGTTTCTGATACCCTAGATACAAGTTACGAACTTAGAGGTCAGTTACTATAATGAGATGATGTAGTGAATTATGTTTTTGTTATTATGTTATGTTATGTTTCGGTTTGAGTTTCTCTTGGTGTTGCTATTTAAAATGAAAGAAAGAGAGAAAACGTGTATTAATTGTTGTATCTTTGTTATTCCTCATTCATTATTAAGATAGCGAGACTTAGCGACGAGACAGACCTCAAAACTTAGATTGTAGTCCTTGAGACCTTAACCTGACTGACTGATTTCGAAATTAATATACCTAATGAAATTTGTAAATAATGAATAACTAGAGACACGTGTATATCATGGTCTGGCTGTTTTCTGTATAATTACCTTATTTATAATTACATATTTTCAAGAACATATAACATATTTATTATGAATTCATATACAATTGTCTAGTTACTAAGTAACTCTTGTACTATTTTAATGTGTAATATTTATTTTACTGTGTATTCAACAATTATTTAGGCTGAATTGGAAGAGCGGTGCTACGGTTCAGAACGGTTCCGGATTCAAGTCCTGGCTGAGGCGACAATTGAATGCATTTTTCAATATTATATAGATGTGTATTTTTGGGTCTATAATCAGTTATTTGTACGTAATTGCTACATCACTACATAGTATAAAACAAAGTCGCTTTCTCTGTCCCTATGTATGCTTAGATCTTTAAAACTACGCAACGAATTTTGATGCGGTTTATTTTAATAGATTGAGTGATTGATTGAAGGTTTTTAGCATAATTGTTTCCCCATATTCCTACGGGAACGGGAACTACGCGGGTGAAACCGCGGGGCGCCGCTAGTATATACATATATATAGCCTGATACAAATAAATGAAAAATATATATATTCTTTTGTAGTAATACGAGTATAAGTTTTGCTTAGTTTAGAACAAAGCACGAGTATATTATGGAAAATATTTATCCGGATATTTATAAAGAGTATTTTCATCTTCAACCCATTGAAATATTCAAAAACATAACCAGCAAAAGAATCCATGAATCTCATACATCACGCATTCAGACGGAACTTGAGTATTCATAACTGTGGCATATTTACTATTCGGTATACTGTGTCGGCGTTAATATTCAACCCGGTTCAAAGGTGGCTGTGTAAAACGCATTTGTACCTTCAATTTGCAAGTATAAGTTATAGATATAGCCCTATTTTGGTCATCAATAGCCTATAGCCTTCCTCGATAAATGGGCTATCAAACAAAAAGATTTTTTCGAACCAGTAGTTTCTAAGATTAGTAGGTTAAACCTAATCTTCTGCTTTACAATATTAGTATAGATTCTAAATTATGAAGAACATTTATACATATATATTTAAACTAAATTCCTTACTATGTTAAGCAGTTTTTAAGTATGTACATAAAATAATTTATCACTACATAGTATAAAACAAAGTCGCTTTCTCTGTCCCTATGTCCTTATGTCCCTATGTATGTATGCTTAGATCTTTAAAACTACGCAACGGATTTTGATGTGGTTTTTTTTAATAGATAGAGTGATTCAATGGGAAGGTTTTTAGCATAAATTTATCCCCATATTACAACGGGAACGGGAACTACGCGGGTGAAACCGCGGGCGCCGCTAGTGACTTCTAAATGATGAAGAAAAAAACCTTATTTATTCTGCACTATTCCATACTAAGTCCAGGTAGTTTTTGCGTGAAATACTCGTAATAACATATATTTATATCTATACAACCCCACTTTTACAACACAAGTAGGGTAGGAAGTTCATCATTATCATATCCCTCCATCTAAAGGTAAAAAGTCAAGGTCACATTCTATTTTTCCTATTCCGATATTTTCCTTAACCATAAATAGAATACTATTTATAAAGAAAAACTTTTATGTCATGGTGACTGATCAAAGCATGAACCGGAATTGAACTTGCTACTCTACGTTTACGTGACATGTTTACTTGAACTTGACTATTATTCATTCCGAAGGTAAGTTATTACAGACATGATAAAAATCTATGTACCGTATAGCCACAGTAAGAAAACTCGTTAGATTTCCAATAAATTCCTTTGTAAGTAATGTATTATCTTAGTTCCTTTTTCACACTAAGCAGACAACTGCATATAAAAAAAAATAACCTTTTTAAAATCAAGCTTTATCTATTATTGCATTGTCATGTGACTTACATAAGTATGCCAAATTTCAGCTCAAACGGATAACCAGAAGTGGTCGAAAAATGGCTTGCAAGATTTGATTACAGACAACGGGACAGGTGAAACTAAATAAAAGCTTGTAATAATTTACCTACTAATAAACATACTTCAGCACTATATCTCATAAATAAATTCATAAAATACAGGTTGTAACCCTCAGTAATACCCCCCAAGGCATCAGCGGCTATTCAAACGTTGAATAATCAAAAGGTCACCAGCTCACCTAGATCCCGGTAGCACACGACAGACGGTAAGCCAGGTCGGTAAATGTTTAAAGGCACAGATATGTGTCCTCAGTTTAGCTGAATAGAGCCTCATTCAGTGATACCACAGATTACTAAATAGTTACTAGTGACACGGCCCACAAATCGTCCCACGTTTGGTTTAAATGGTATATCATCACTATCCTACTTTACACTATACAATTATTATAAAAGTGAAAGTTTTAAGAATAAATCACGACGACCTCGATGGTAGAGTGGTCACCATGCCGGACTGCCATCCGCACGGGAATTGGACCCGCAGTCCGATTCCCGTGCGGGGTGAATATTTGTGTGAACTACAAATGTTTGCCTGGGTGTGTGTGTGTGTGTGTGAATGAGTGTGTGCGTAGTTTCTGATACCCTAGTCTAGATACAAGTTTCGAACTTAGTTAGGGGTCAGTTACTATTATGAGATGATGTAGTGAATGATTATGAAAAATGGGTAGATATTTGTTTCCTTCTTCTTGTAAAATTACTGAATTTATTTAGACAAAATTTGTTAAATTCTTGAAAATTATGGCTTTCTATTCGTAAAATAATTTTCAAATACGGTTCGGTAGATCCAAAGATTTCTCCTACAACCTGAACACCTCATCTCATAACTTTAAATATTAGCACAGATATAGGTAAATATTAATATTATTACAGAGTTCAGCCCTGAGATACAAGAACTTATTACATAACTTAAAAGAAAGAAACAATAACCAACATCCAAAGGCTAGTTTCTATAAAAAACGTTTTTCAATTACCGCGACCAGATGCGTATGTCATCACCGTATATATTCCCTTTGAAATATATTAATTGTAGTGTTCTTTGTTGAGACTAGCCAATTGCAATAGAAACAGATCTGGATACAAAATACAAATATAGATTACAATTACTTTGTGCCTAGATTGTTACTTAAACATTTATAATATTAGTTGTTATGTAAGCTAGATGCCTATTTTAATTAAGTTTTGTGAAACGTTAGTCAGCACACACAAATTCGTATTTCGTTACGTGTGCCTGATAAATGGATGGTGGTAAAGGTACTTTAAAAAGCGAAAGTCAGTCTCATCACATTTGACGACCTCGATGGCAGAGTGGTCACCATGCCGGACTGCCATCCGTAAGGTTGCGGGTTCGATTCCCGTGCGGGGTGAGTATTTGTGTAAACCACAAATGTTTATCTCGGTCTGGGTGTGTGTGTGAATGAGTGTGTGCGTGAGTTTCTGATACCCTAGATACAAGTTTCGAACTTAGTTAGGGGTCAGTTAGTATAATGAGATGATGTAGTGAATGATTATGTTATGTTATTCGTTTCGGGTAGTTAGAACCCTCAAAAGTCTAACATTTGGATTAACCAAAAAATGTCGTATAGCCCTCTGGGTTGTGAAGGTCTGATGGCAGTCGCTTCACGTAAATTGCTGTCCGCCAAATCTGGTTAAACTGAAAACCGACCCCAAATAGACATGGGATAAAGGTTCGGAAAAGAAGAAAGAAAAGAGTCTTAAGTAAGTTTAAAAATGAAAATTTTCCTCAGCTAAAAGATTACCAATATTATTTTAATCTAAAGAAAACAGGATTAAATCAAATAAAAAAATCCATAACACTTGAGGCATCTTTATTAATAGTGGCACAAAATGGATTGAAAATTAGTTGCCTATTAGTTAAGCAAAACAACAGATATCTCTTTTCCAAACCATTGTCCCATGTCTATTTGGGGTCGGTTTTCAGTTTAACCAGATTTGGCGGAATGACAGTATTTTACGTGAAGCGACTGCCATCAGGCCTTCACAACCCAGAGGGCTATGCGAATTTTTTTGGTTAAACCATACAATAAAAGATATGAGTAACTTAATTAATAACTAAAACATCAAGACATAAAAATCAAAGGCGCTAAATTATTAATTGAAATGGAGTCGTTACGTTAATAAAACTTCGATATAAAACTACGCTGTAAACCAGTGCTTAGTTTAACGCGTGAAACATATAATTTTATTGTAGTTTTATTACTGCTTGCAATCTCACTTCTACGTCAAATGTATTAAATTTTATGTGACTCAAAAGATTTATTGGGATACTAGGTTTTTGTTCCCGACTTCTTTCGTATGGAGAACCGAAAAAGTTTGTTGAAATACAGGTTTTGATAATAATTTAAATAATAATACTTCTTATTACAATCCCATTGTCCGTATGTGCAGATATTACAATGAAATATCTAGCGATGCCCCCTCAATCGATATTTTTAATCGCTCTCCATTGGTCTTCAAACGCTCAATAAAAGGTATCTTGTACTCCTATTGATCTAAGTATTTAATCTATATTTGTGTTGTACTAGTAGATTTGTATTCTCTCTCTTTTACTTTTTAATTTTTGTTTTTTTTTATTTAAAATTGTAATTATTCTGTAAATTGAATGTCTATAATTATTTGAAGAGAACGTATTTTATTGGAATATTGTAAATGTATAATACTTATGTCATGCAGTGTGAACACGTTTTTGGGTTGCAGTCCAGACTGTAAACTTAATTAGATTTAAGCACATTTTTTATACATAATTAGATTGTAACCCGTTGTGTCACCTATTAAATAAATAAATAAATAAATTAAAAGAAACTTTTTTAAATTGGGAGACGAAAACTCAAACTAAGTAATAACTTATTATCCTTACTAATATTATAAATGTCTGTCTGTTACCGTTTCATGGCTAAACTAATGAACCGATTGACTTTTAATTTGGCACAGGGGGGTAGCTTATGGTTTATCCTGAAATTCCCTCGGGATCGGAAACTATGCGGGTAAAATCGCGGGGCACAGCTAGTAAGTGATAAATACCCTAAAGACTAACATACACAGTTTATAATGACAACCTTAGGTATAGGCAATCTTCTCAACTGACACTTAACAAGTTACATTACCTATATCAGAAACATATTAAATATTGCTAATAAGCTTGAAAGAACCGACAATATAGACTTCACCATCCTACTAATAAAATGCGAAAGTTTGTATGTTTGTGAGTATAGATATTACTCTTTCACGCAAAAACTACTGTATTGGTTTACATTAAATTTGGTACAGATCTTCCTTACAACTAGGAATAACACATGGCATACTTTTTATCCCAAAATTCCCACTGGATAAGGTAAAACCGCGGAACACAGTTAGTATTAAAATAAATGTAAATGTTTTGAAGTAATTTTATAAAACATTTAATAAATCTTAATTAAACTACCCCCAGTTATTAGGCCTAAGTGAAATTTATTATTTCAACATCTTTCCCTTGTTTGATTATATTATTTTTATGGAAGGTTAATTACATTATTTGAAGCTATTTATAAGTAATATTTTTACTTATACAAATACTAGCAGCGCCCCGCGGTTTCACCCGCGTAAATATAATATAGCCTACTAACACTCCGGCATAATGTGGCTTTCCAATAGTTAAAGAATTTTTGAAATCGGACCAGTAGTTTCGGAGCCTTTTCGTTACAAACAAACAATCAAATCTTTCCTCTTTATAATATTAGTTTAGATTTAATATTTTTTCTCATACAAATCTTCTAAATATGTATATCTAACTCAAAGGTGACTGACTGACTGACTGACATAGTGATCTATCAACGCACAGCCCAAACCACTGGACGGATCGGGCTGTTTGGCATGCTGGTAGATGTTATGACGTAGGCCTCCACTAAGAGAGGATTTTGATTAATTATACCCCCAAGGGGTTAAAGGAGGAAAACCTAAATTCTAACGTAAGTCATTATTCCACGCGGACGAAGTCGCAGGCAAAAGCTAGTTACTTATATATACTATTCGTGTTCTAAATGTTCACTTCAAAGAGACCAGTAAAAATGATTAGATATGACGTTCTTTTATGAAAAACTAGCAGCGCCCCGCGGTTTCACCCGTGTAGTTCCCGTTCCCGTAGAAATTTCGGGATAAAACGTAACCTATGTTCTTTCCCGGACCATAAGCTACCCCTGTACCAAATTTCAAGTCAATCGGTTCAGTAGTTTAGCCGTGAAAAGGTGACAGACAGACAGAGTTACTTTCGCATTTATAATATTAGTTAGGATAGTGTTTTTCTCTCTTCCATTTTTGAAGTAAGTGATATAAGAAATATCTTTCTATTACACAGAAAACTTTCTGCTAGAAGCGTAAATAACCAAAGAAAAATATGATATGATCAAATTGCCTATCTGGAACATACTCGTAAGTTAACATATTTTTTCATCTCACGACTTAGGACTGACTTGACCTAAAAAAAGTAGGCAATTTCAATGATATATCAAGGTATGAAAAAAGGGATATTTTATAGACTTTCTTTCCTTATTTTAGCCATTTAGAAAGGGTTGTTGAACCTTTTTTTTTGTACGACTAAGAGCTGATTTTTCCATCGCCAGTAAACTTTATTCGAGGAATCATTTTGAAATTTTGATATTTCATATAAAAACTGTCAAAAGCCAATTTTATTCGTCGAATAAAAGTTATCTGGCGATGGAAAAATCAGCCCTAAAAGTATTTTCCAAACATAGCACGGATTTGAGGTCACCAACACACATTGAGCGAACGCGATGATTACGCATATTCTTCCTGTACTAATATTATCTGTGGACATTTGTTCTACAGGGGGATTTTACTGGTCGAGTCTATAACTATATTTTACTTTTTTGGTTATTTTATGTACATCGTGGTATAATATACAATTAGACATCCCAAGGGTACCGAAAGGAAACTAAATCATGACATGACAAAATTATAAAAATGCTTTTTTTTTTTTTAAGAGTTAAATTTTATTTTTTATCTTTTTCTAACTGGCGATAATAAACTATTCGTACCTATTTTGCGAAATTTTATCCAAAACTGGTCTAATTACGATCAAATTTAAATAAAAGAAATATGACGAAATTTTATAATATAAGCAATTGTTATAAAATTTGTAAAATCCAAGTCTTGAATAAGGATTAAAAAATTTCTTTTAACATAGCAGAAAACTGCGTTCTTACTAGTACAAGTACAATAAGGAAAGTCTATTAATAAATTAATATAACGAGTATATCTTCTCACTTCTTTAATACTAAAAGTGAAAGAGGCGTTTGTCTGGCAGAAGAATCATACAGACTAATAATTTACTTTACGATTATGAATATAGTAACTTTGATTTACACGAACACTACAATGTAAAACAAAATACAACCACGACAAAAATCCGTTTAAGTGTTTTATTTTAATGAATATAGTACTTGATATCAAAGCTTCGCGCTGAAATTAGCCTTAAATTTTCAGGATATTGTACTTTAAAAAGATAACGTAAAATCATAAAATATTTTATAGGTTAAATAGAAATAACTTAGTTTCTTTTTTCTATCTCTCGTTGTAGTTTTATAATTACTGACATAATTTAATTTAAAAAAATACTTTGATGATGGCAATGTATTTTTAAAATTACTAAAAAATTACAACTTACCCAAAAATATAAACAAAAACACTTCTTATATCACTTTTTATTTATTATTATTATACACAGTTCACTTCCAACCATTAAACATTTTTTTTAAATCATCCTTCAAAATTATCTTTTTTTAATTAAATCACTTCACAAATAAATTTCCGATAATTTTCCCCACAATTTATTTAAACTAACTTTTTATTTAGTTTAGTAATAACTGTTTAAACTAACTTTCAAAGTTATAACCGAATCATTTCATTTCGCTATTTGTTCGGGGTAGCGACGCGACTAACCCTCCTCGAGTTTCGATTGCTACTGAGGTCAGGGGTAGTTTTCTTACCCCTTGTTCTGAATTTAAGGGCATAATGAAGATTCTATTTTTGAAATTTGTGCGTATTTAATATACTTATAGTTTAATACGTGTATTTTAATACTTGTGTAGTTTTCTTACTCTTTATTGCACAGGTATTGTTATGTTTAGGTGGGAAATACATTCTATTTTTAAAATTGCTGTCTTTGTGCGTTTGTACGTATCCTATCACCATTCTTATTGAGAACCGAATTAATATCTATTTTTGGCAGGTATTTTCTTTTTTTAACCCCCGACGCAAAAAGACTGGTGCTATAAGTTTGACGTGTCTGTGTGTGTGTGTGTGTGTGTGTATCTGTCTGTCTGTGGCATCATAGCTCCCGAACGGATGAACCAATTTCAATTTAGTTTTTTTTTTGTATTAAAGGGCACTTACGTGCGAGTGTTCTTAGATATGTTTGATGAAAATCGGTTAACCCGTTTACAAGTTATGGGGGCTTGAAACTAATTGTGTTAGGGGTTTTTTAAATTTTTAATTTAATGTTTTTTGAAATGAATTTTGTATATTCTGTGATAAAACGAATCTAATATTCTTTATTTAAAATGCACTATAACATTTGAAAATAAATAACTTTTATGAAGCCTAAATATTGTAATCAATTGAGACGTTTAAATAAACTATAAACCCTTACATTTGATTCAAAATATCTTAAGATAACATCAAAGCGAAAATATTAATAAATAACAATATTTATTTAATCCTTTTCAAATAATACGAAACGATCTTTATACCAGTTTTTCTTTATCTTTGAGAATAAACAAATATATCAGAGGCGTTCGGCTTCATTACTTTTTATGTTTCAAAGTTTTCCAAACGAAAAATACTGTAAATATATACAAATATATGATATTAGACTGTCTGTCTGTTATAATATCTCTTTGAAAATATGACACTAAAGTATGGTCGAAGTCGACCTTGGCCAGCGTGGTTGACTAAGGCCTGATCACCCACATTCAGGGTAGGCATAAAGTCCCTCGGTGATGATAATTAGCGAAGCCGCATGCAAACATTAGCAACCTTCCAAATTAAACTCTTGAGCCGTATGATCCCACTGCAGGAATATTTTTATGCAAAATGTTTATAAAATATCAAACATGCATTGCCTGACCTAGGAATTGAACACGGAACCTCAGGTATGCAGCAAATGCCATTATAAAGGGTGGTTAAATTTCAAGGGCGGATGTTGAATGTGAACCACGCATAAACGTTTTTTTTTGCATATCTGTTGATATTTCTTCAACTTCAAACTCACTCAATTTGAACCCTGGGGCCTAAGTCTGCAATTTGACATTATTGATCAAACAATATGGTGATATTGTGGCACCATAACGAGAGTGTCAGAAATTTGGTATTCTGCTAACATTTATTCATATGGCTATGGTGTCTCAGTGGTCTTTGTAGCATATAAAAATTTTGACAAATAAACGTCAGAATATTGTTTCCATGACAACCATCTAAGTTTTATGGAGCTATTGAGTCAGCGGAATAATTGCCACTAAGAGAATACCAAAATGACAACAAATGCCCAAAAAACGGCCATAATATTGATATAAAAACACATTTGAGTAGCATTATCACAGCTTAATAGTTTAGAAAATCAGGGCCCTGGAAAGTTTATATCGAGCAACGCTTTAAAGTTATTCAGGCCTATTATGAAAAGCATAACGTGCAAAAATTTGAGCTAACAGGATCTGTAGAAGGTGTAAAACACCAGTACGAGCATGTTAGCATTTACCAAAGACGCATTATAACGAAAATATATAGATGAAGTATGAAAATACTTTTAATGGCGGTCTTATCAAAAAAAACTTTCAATCAACTTTTGAATTGAGAGGATTATAAGATCGTGTCCAGATAGGACGATTTATTCGCGCTGTGAGGAGCATTTTTATTAAATTTGTTGCATTCAAATGAAACATTCGCGGCAACGTGCGCTGTATACAAATTATTTTTCAACACACTTGCTCATAAAGGGGCTCTTATTTGTGTAAAAACAGTTGAATAATGACACGCTTGATTCACTAGTGAGTTATAGATTTTTTTTTAATTGTTTAGTATTAAAAAGTTTCGATACCAAAAAAAATCGTGTCCATACATTTTAAAAACAAACTTCAACTATGTTGCCTTACTTTCGGTAGGTATATGGTCGATTCCATTCATTCATTCATTCGATTTTTTTTTAATAAGTATATTTTTTTAATCTATGGCCGATCACCATTGTTGTGTTGGATGCGCGCGAATAAAAAACTGTTTAGTTATTAGCGAAAATTGATATTTTATTATTAATTTCTTCGCAAGTGTGTTGAAAAACGTTGTATGGTACACGCCTATATTGGTGATTACTACCTCGGCTATCTTCTGACCCTCGCCTGACGGCTTGGGCCTCAATAGCGCCTCGGGAGTAATCACCAACTTACCGTACAACGTTTTTCAACACACTTGCGAAGAAATTAATAATAAAATATCAATTTTCACTAATAACTAAACAGTTTTTCTATTCGCGCGCATCCAACACAACAATGGTGATCGGCCATAGATTAAAAGAATAAACTTATTAAAAAAAACGAATGAATGAATGAATTGAATCGACCATATACCTACCAAAAGTAAGGCAACATAGTTGAAGTTTGTTTTTAAAATGTATGGACACGTTTTTTTGGTAGTATCGAAACTTTTTTTAAACTAAACAATTAAAAAAAATATAACTCACTTGTGAATAAAACGTGTCATTATTCAACTGTTTTGCACAAATAAGAGCCCCTTTATGAGCAAGTGTGTTGAAAATAACTATTATTTCATGATTTTACTGTACATTTTTATTTTAATAACGGGATATAAATAAATGTATGTAATAAGATTTAAAATTATACATTACTAGCAGTGCCCCGCGGTTTTACCCGCGTAGTACCCGCTCCCGTGAGAATGCGTAGCTCGTAGTATCATACAATCTCAGCACAATTCACCCTCGTGTGTTAAAAAATTAAGTAACAGCGCCATCTATTGGTAGGATTTGCGACTACAAAAGTTACAATAAAACATACGATTACTTATACACAATCCCATGGGAATTTCGGGATAAAAAGTATCCTATGTGTTATTCCTAGTTCTAAGGAACATCTGTACCAAATTTAATCAAAATCGATACAGTAGTTTTTGCGTGAAAGTGGAACAAACATCCAAACTCACAAGCATCCAAACATACAAACTTTCGCATTTATAATATTTGGAGGATTGGGTGGAGAAAATAATATTTTTCAACACACTTGCTCATAAAGGGGCTCTTATTTGTGCAAAAACAGTTGAATAATGACACGTTTTATTCACTATTGAGTTATAGATTGTTTTTTTTAAATTGCTTTCATTTTAAAGAAGTTCCGATACCAAAAAAATTGTGTCCATACATTTTAAACATAAACTTCAACTAAGTTTCCTTACTTTTGATAGGTCTATGGTCGATTCCATTCATTCATTCATTCGTTTTTTTTTTAATAAGTATATTCTTTTAGTCTTTGACCGATCACCATAGTTGTGTTGGATGCGCGCGAATGGAAAGACCGTTTATTTATAAGCGACAAATGATAATTTCTTCGCAAATGTGTTGAAAAACGTTGTATGGTACACGCGTGTATTGATGATTACTATCCTCGGCTATCTTCAGACCCTCGCCTGACGGCTCGGGCCTCAATAGCGCCTCGGAAGTAATCACCAACTTACCTCGCTTGTACCATAAATAACTATTAACAAATGCAACCATTGAGATCGTTGGAGAAAAAGTAAGGAAAATTGCTGCCCTGTAATTGTAAGCTCATAGAATTCTATAAATAAGTTTTATGAAAAATCTCCTATCAATAACTTTGCTTTGTAATTTAATTTGTTGAAGATGGATTAATCATAAACTATGTGTACCCCGCGTATTAAACACGCTTTAACCAATTTCAATCATCTGGGAATTTAAGGATAAAAAGTCTTACGTGTCATTCCTAGTTATAAGAAACATCTATACCAAATTTAATACGACGACCTCGATGGCAGAGTGGTCACCATGCCGGACTGCCATCCGTAACGTTGCGGGTTCGATTCCCGTGAATATTTGTGTGAACTACAAATGTTAATCTCGGTCTGGGTGTGTGTGTGAATGAGTGTGTGCGTAGTTTCTGATACAGGTTACGAACTTAGTTAGGGATCAGTTACTATAATGAGATGATGTAGTGAATGATTATGTTATCAATTCAGTAGTCTTTGCGTGAAAGGGTAACAAATCAAAACTTTTGCATTTTTAATATTAGTTAGGCTAACTTGTACATAAAACAGACTATGTATCCCACATGATCCCGTTCACACCTATCCATGTCCCGTTAAACTAAATTACTTATTTACCGATAAAATCGTCAATTAAACTTTGCACTCAAAACTTTATATAACCGGTAGGATTACTGTTTGTTCCACCGAAGTGTTCGTGGTTTGGAAAAGGCTTAATTTCATTAATTAAGACACACAGTCCGTTACTGAAACCTTCGCGTAAATAACTAAGGAATTTATTGGTGTCCCTTTTAAGTAAGAAATAACACTGTATTTATTGGTATTTTTTATTTAATTATATTATTTTTGGAAGTCGCTTCCAAAGTTTGTGGTATTAGGGTGCCAAGCTATGGTTTATTTTAGTAATATTTTCTATTTTTGTCTTGTCTTGGTAAATCGGACGGTTTTTAGTAATTATATTTACTCAAACTTGGGAGCGGATTTTTAGCGTAAATAGACTTAGGGCCTATTTCACTACCTTCAAAGTTACTCACCAAGTAAAGTTAGTTTTGTCTCTTTCTTACTTTATATCAAGTGACAAAGACAAAACATGTGAGTAGATACTCGGAACGTTACTTGAATATGGTGAAATAGGCCCGTGTAAGTTTACTAGAAACAACTGCCATCAGACCTCCATAATTTAAAATGCAATACAACATTTCCTTGTTAAAACTAACCTATCAAAAGTATTTTTTTTTTGTCTGAGCGAGAAGCAAACCCGTTACCATTGGCATAACGGTCACTACTAACTACACCACTTTGCCACCAATATTACTAAATGTGTATTTCAATTATAGGAACAAAATTCACTGAACACATTTAATTTCAATATTTTCAATGTTGTTTATTTAATGTACTTAATTATTTTTTGACATATTAATCTAAGTAAGTTCTATTGTGATTATTTTTTATTTTATTAATTTATTTATTTTCATTGTTTTTAATTTAATTTTGTTATTAATTAAATATGTTTTTCTTTTCTTTTTGCAATTAGTAATCCATCATAATTATTATTATTTTTATTTTTTGTTTTGCTGTAGTTCATTTTATGTATTTTCTCTACAAACATTTGTTATTAAGTTAAACTAACATTTATGGACACTGTGGTCTGGAATAAATGTATATTATTATAAAATTCACTGCAGTTCTATAAACAAAATACATTGAACATTAATAAGAAAGGTATTTTAAATTCAACCCCTTAGGGAGTGTTAAATAGGGTATGAAAATTGTACTGCCGATAGGAAATCCCGCGAGAAATTGGTAAAATAACTTAATAAAGAAAATATTGATGTATCTGGTTGAAACGGACTTATCGCTACAAGCGATCTGTTTCAGAAAACCTTCGTATTGTTGGTTTCATTATATGCGTATCACATTCATGATTTGGACTTTGAATACTAATTGAATACAAGTCCGCCATCTTTTGAGTTACACCATATTCTATTCGGAATGGCATTAAACATGTTTAATTTATATTGTTTTATGTTTTCTGTATTTTATTTATAACTTTGTACTCTTTTCCATATACATTTCTAATACAAAACAACACAAAAAAAATAAGTGTTGTCGGTAAATAAATATGGATTAAGACTAACTATTAAAGTACAGTTGTTAAATTTCATTAGTTTTTAAAATCTAAATCCACATCAAACCTACAAAACATAAAATTTAAAAAAGCAAGTCTTTAAAACGCTCTCACACAAATTGCACATTTCGAACAAAGCTGCTGTTTCCAAATGTTCCCCAATTCGTCCACACATTTACATATTAAATACATATTTCCTACCTTTATGTTGGTAGTCGTCTTAAATTGTGCACTAATGCCAACATAAAAATAAAAGTTATCGTTAAGTACAGTCTCGGAATGAAAAGGTTCGTCACCTTAGAGTTGGTTTTCACTTGCACTAGTATTGCAAGAAACAATTATGCCAACATACAAGTGTAAGAAACAGTGATTTGAATGAATAGAATGACGTTGGCTATCGAATAAGGTTTTGCTTGATTTTTCTATCCTTTTTTAAACACTGCCTTCTGCGCGCGGCATATAAAAACCTCTTTGATATTTAGCAATGACGACATTGACCGATTGACAATAGTTTTAACAGAAATAATAATGGCAGGTTGAACCAACAAGAAGGTTTTAGTTTATCAAAAATCTTGTTGACAAGATATTTATCCCGTCAAACAACACTGATCTGAATAATTTTGAACTTTATTATCGAGCAGTAGAACATTATTTTCCCTAACCCAAGTCTATTCTGTACCATAGTTTCAAAAGGTAATATGTTTTCGCGACACATTATACGAATCAATTTGAAAATTGACGAACCTTTTCATTCCGAGACTGTACTTCTAGTGGTTCTGTGTGCGGGAATTTATTGTTTTGAGATTGTTCCTTCGGGTAATTTTGCCTTTTTTAGATTTTTTTCACCTGTCAATATTAGGTAAAATTGCCATGCTTAACTTTTGAGAGGTGTTGCCAGTTTTAGCGAAAATCGTTTTTTTTTGCTTTGTAATGAATAGTTTAATAAAGTAGGTCTTCTAAATTTTGCGTAGGTACGGAATTAAAATAAAATATAAATAAATAAAATTCTTGTTTATTGTTTTCTTCAGATTAGTACAAAAAAAAAGGTTACATCAGAACAAATAAGTGAAAAAAACAAAAGGTGGCGGCTCAGCTTGTGCTGCCCGGCGTATGTTACTCCGAGCAGCGCTGGTTTTCAGCCGCCCCCGTTCCTTACAACATTAAACAGGAACGGTCTGGGCCCACGTCCATAAAATATTACAAATAAGAAAAAAACAATTATAATTAAAAAAAAACAATCAAAATTAAAATATTACAAGTAATAAAAAAACAAAGTAACTTAAATTATAATATAAATTACTATACTTAATCTATATTTGAGTCTTATCATTCTCTCTCTCCGTCTCTTATGGCGTATTAACTATGTGTAGGTGCGTGTGTTTGTCAAGTGTTTCTCTAACACATATTGTACTATATTAAAGAGATTTTATTGCAGAAAACTATCGACTTACTAATAATATATCGTTTTCTCATATAAGTTACTCTTTTATCTACCACTAGCAGCGCCCTGCGGTTTCACCCGAGTGGTTCCCGTTCCCGTGGGAATTTTGGGATAAAACTAGCCTATGTTCTTCCCCGGATCATAAGCTAACTCTGTTCCAAATTTCAAGTCAATCGGTTCAGTAGTTTAGCCGTGAAAAGGTAACAGACAGACAGAGTTACTTTCGAATTTATAATATTAGTAAGGATTAGATTACAAACTAAAGTGTAGTTTACTTTCCAGTAAACTTCACTCTGCCTTATTAGCGTTAAAGGTAGTTTAACAAAATCAGGTTTAAAGCTAGTCTTGAATTAAGAAGTTATCGATATTAGAGATTAGGAACTAAAGTTAGGCCAAGTAATCTTAGAATTTAAACTGGTTATGGGTTCATTTATTCCACAGGTTCATTCAATGAACGATACGAACTGTGCTTATAACAGTGTTTTCTTTCTCTCTAGTGTATTGAGCCACAATATTTTCTGTACCGGTGACAGCGTCGCTGTAATCGCATCTTTTGATCGTCAGTTTACTAAAAATGTATCCAAATGGCATTAGAATCAAAATTACAATAGCAGTTTCCAATTTTGGCTGCCGGCACAGAAAAGATTGTGACTCAATAACGTTGAACCAGAGAGACTTTAGACGTTAATAAGACAAACTTTAACATAAACCAAGACAGTTCTACAAAAAATGATAAAATAAAAACGGCTTTTCGTAGAAACCACTTTAAAACGACTTAACACACAAAATATTGTATATAATACAAAATACAAATACAACGTACAAAATATTAATATTTTAACCATTTTTTGCAGTTACCGACTAACGAAGTCTTGAAATGTTATACTTGTATTTAATGAAGATGCGCCATCGAACTGCGATAGGAAACTTGCAGCTATGTGCAATATTAATGACGGTCTTATAAACATGGCGGTTGCAATATTATGTCACTGCAAAGTTTTAGAGTATTTTGTGACAGCAAAAATAGTACCAAAAAATGATATATGGTTATGATGATGACCAACAGATGTTGAGGTGGAGGGTTCGATTCCTGCTTGAGACTATGTATGTGAATAGGTGTGTGTGTGTCTTGGTCTGGGTGTATTGTATTTATTCTAAATTCGTTTTAAATACAATTTTCAACTTTTAATGCTGAATCATATAGCTCAGAATTGCTCTAAAAAATACTATAAGAGGGTACTGACACTATAAAAAATAATGACGTATTTATTAAAACTCGTAAAAAGGTACTGGACACTGTATAAAATGTAGACTAACGAAATATAAGAAAGAGGATTAACATACTTGTTCTACTTCTTCCGTGTCAATGGCCACAAAAATAATCAATTTAAGATGGGCGTGAAGTCTAAAGGGACGGGGTGTTTTAAGCTTCAAAGAAGTTTTTTAGCTTCCTTTGGGTGCCTCGTAACATACTTGTTTAAAACATAAAATAATACAACAAAAATGAAAACTAGGATAAAAAAGTTGAATTAAAACAC
Organism: Timandra comae; assembly: GCA_958496195.1. NCBI lineage: Eukaryota > Metazoa > Arthropoda > Insecta > Lepidoptera > Geometridae > Timandra > Timandra comae. The sequence goes on from OY292376.1 coordinate 2,883,025, forward strand.
TCTAAAATACCTTGTTTCCCAAACATTTTTGAGTGGTTTATATGTAAAATTAAATAAACATTTATTATTATAATAAACTAGTCACCAAAACCATTGAATATTATGTGAATAAATCTCTGTTTTAATGACTTGTGGCATTGTTTGGTCGTGTGCCTTGAAACGAATATTTAATTTAATGTGCAATGTTTCAGACATTCGCTTTAATAAATTGCTCTAATTTATAATAATTAATGCAAGAGTTATTTATTTCTTATAATTGTTTGGAGCATACTAAGTGTTACACGCGGATTTTACCGGAAAATTATTCTGTGAGCATTAGTATAAAAAATAGGAAGAAACGTCATTACAAAATATTTAAGTAAGTACTTATATAAAAGTCTCATATTTTATTTGCAATAAACTCCTCTGATTGTTATGATAGGTCTAAGAACATGATCTGCCTTATTTGCGTTGCTTTTTTAGTCTGGTTTAGCACTAATCCAAGTTTTACAATCAATTTTGAATACTGTCAAAGTGACAGATTTGACTGACAAGGTCTCAAATGTAAGCATTTGCAATGTTTTACAAGCAGGTTTTGTTAAACCAGATTAAAAATGCAACGAAAATAAGACAGTATAGGTCTAAGAACATGATAGGTCTTAGAACAGGCCGTTATATTTTACATCCCTAATTACCCGTATAAGGGGGACAAAATAAACATCCCAAAAAACACGGCAAGACAACGTGTATCGGTATAGTTATTGAGTCACAATCTTTTCTGTGCCGGTGGCCAACATTTGAAACTACTTATCATTTTGGTTCTAATGTCATTTGGATACATTTTCAATAAACTGACAACCAAAAAATGTGATTACAGCGACGCTGTCACCGGCTCAGAAAAGATTGTGGCACAATACATCACTACATTGTATAAAACAAAGTCGCTTTCTCTGTCCCTATGTATGATTAGAGCTTTAAAAATACGCAACCGATTTTGATGCGGTTTGTTTTAATAGATAGAGTGATTCAGTGGAAAGGTTTTTGGCATAATTTTATCCCCATATTCCTACGGGAACGGGAACTACGCGGGTGAAACCGCGGGGCGCCGCTAGTATTTTTCTAAAACATTCACAATTAATTAATCTCAAAGTTGTCTGCAAATAATTAGCAGTATTAACTTAAATGTCATCATTATGATACTTTAAAGCATCCTGCCATTGTGAAGGCTTCACAAACAAAATGGCGACCACAATAGTTCTGCAGACCTACGCCAGACCACTAACTTTGCAGATGTTTGTGACACGTTAAGTTTCAAGACAAATAACGTAAATATTTTATCAAAACTTTGGACTATGAATAAAATATGAGGGTGACAAACGTGGTATAAGTTCAAATTACTGTACACACCTTATCAAAGTATATTAAATGTTACACGCGGATTATCTATTAACTAATAATATAAATGTGAGTTTGTGTTGATGTTTGTTATTCTTTTAAGGTAGGTTCATATCTGACGGAACATGCGTCGCGTATTATCGGTCGCGTAACCAGAACACACCCAACCGATTATACCGTTTTATGATTAACCGTTCACACTCAACCGATTATACGTTAGTGCGTTGAGTGTGAACGGTTAAGAGTTTTTCTATACATTTGTCTGTTCTGGCGTTACGCGACCGATAATACGCGACGCATGTTCCGTCAGATATGAACCTTCCCTTAGGTAAAAAGTACTGGACCGATTTAGATAAAAGGTTCAGACGTTTATTTTAATCGGGAACAACATTTTTATGTCAAGATTCCCACGGGATTGGGATATACGCTGGGCGTTCCTATATACTTATGCATTTGTGTATAAGTTTCTTACTTCTTGACGCTCAAATCGCTGCACAGATTTTCATAAATTTTCGTACAAATATAGAAAATTAACTGTATTAAAAATAGAATACATTTTATCTTAAAATTGACCCAGAATTAAAATTTACGCAAGTAAAACCGAGGAACATATTTAGTACTTTACATGAGCACAAAGTTTGTTACCCCACGACGTGTAAAGACTTATTAATTACTTGTTATTGTGTGTAAACAGATGTTTTTCTAACCTCTGTTGATCCCGCGGGAATTTGGGGATACAAAGTGTCAGATTTCAGCAAGAATTATACCTGTAAACATCTGTAATTAGTGTTGATACCAGAACTATATTATTGGGTGTGTTTTATAGTTGGTAAATAAAATTTAAAAACATTAATGTAGCTGTATAATGATTTTTATTAGACTGGACTATAACGAGACTTTTACATGGCCCAGACGAGACACTGATATGAAACGATAAATTTTTGAAGTAGTTTATTATATTACAGTGCATAATCCACAGATCAGGGACCTTAGGACTTCCGTCCTAGCTAATCCTTGAATATCTGTGTGAACCACAAATGTTTGTCTAAGACTGGGTGTGTGTGTGAATGAGTGTGTGCATAGTTACTGATACCCTAGATACAAGTTACGAACTTAGTTAGGGGTCAGTTACTATAATGAGATGATGTAGTGAATGATTATGTTATGTTATTTATACCGATTACGAATAATTGTGAAAGAACAGATTTAAAATAATTTTTCATCGCTTGCTGGGGGAACGAATTAAAACTTCGTTATACTAAAAATTAAAAGTATAGGTACTTTACTAATTACAATGAATTTATGAAAGTAAACAATATATAAGTCGGATTCTCATAATATTTTTAAATGAGAATCATTTGGCCGCCGACGGATTCGCCATTGGAGTTTTCTCACAGTTTCTTCTTAAAAGTTAGATTAAATTATAAATGCGCATAGAATATGAGATTCTGCGTCAGATGTTTATATTGCTAGCTTTTGCCGGCGACTTTACATGTTTATTTGCTTTAAGTTTATGCAATACTAGCGGCGCCCCATGGTTTCACCCGCGTAGTTCCCGTTCCCATAGGAATATGGGAATAAAATAATGCTAAAAACCTTCCCACTGACTCACTCTATGTATTAAAACAAACCGCATTAAAATCCGTTGCGTAGTTTTAAAGATCTGAGCATACATAGGGACAGAGAAAGCGACTTTGTTTTATACTATGTAGTGATGTTGACAGCTAACTGCCAAAACGAAATTGTCGAGTTTTCCTTTAATTCTTAGGAAGGGAATTCCTTTAATTCTTTTAAGTTTACTTATCATGTTTTCTATTTTGCAGACATCTAGCAAGGTAATAAATAATGTTTATTCCTCGTCATAAACTGCCTTATTTGCGTTGCATTCTTAGTCTGGTTTAGCACTAAACCAGGTTTTGCAATCAATTTTGAATACTGTCAAAGTGACAGATATGACTGACAAGGTGTCAAATACTTACCAGGTTTTGTTAAACCGGACTAAAAATGCAACGCAAATAAGCCAGAAAAAGTTTATGACATTCGGGGCAAACGAGAAGACCGCTCTGCTGGTAAAGAACTACCGTCACCCATGGAACTTTCAGAAGTCAGAAGAGTCAGAAGAGTTACAAGTGCATGAGTCGCAAGTTCATTGCTAGCCTTTAAGGAATATAAGGGGAAAGAGAAGGAGGGCGAGAGGATCTCAGGACCTCTCACTCATCATGCGAAACGCAGTAGCTTACAAACTTCATCCTATAGTCTGTTAAAGTGTGGGAAGTACTTCCTTGATCGCACTAAAATTCATCGAACTGTGAGCATGCTGTGAGTCACAATTTAGCGAGCAGTCCCGGATTAACCCTTAATCAAATTAAGCAAATGCCTAGGGAACCACGTCTGGGGGGGGCACCACAAAACACCAGAAGGGGCACCAGAACATACAAGGATAGGGGGGCCAGGGTCGTAGCTATGCTTGAATGACAAATGCCCTACCTTGTTGAACATTGAACATAGCGCGCTCAGTGTTAGCTGCCTTTTTTTTCGTCGTCAAATTCCAGTCAGACCTGGGGGCACGAAGAATTGGATTGCTTAGGGCATCATGAAGTCTTAATCTGTCACTGTTAGCTAGAGATAGATAGAGAGAGAGAGATATCTGTCTGCTGTGGAATCTTACAGGCTGATACTATTTGGCGAAGCTTGATTCCAATAGTTTTTTTTTTGTTAACCTATATTGTCCCACTGCTGGGCAAAGGTCTCCCCCAAACACCTCCAACCATCCCTATCCTTTGCAGTCTCCCACCAACTACTGTCGAAGGTAGCCAGATCGTCCAACGCTTTCTCAGCCGACCCCGACGACGCCCTCATTCAGGAACCCATTGAGTCATTATGTGGCCCACTTCTCAGATGCCATCCGACTCACATGACCCGCCCATAGTATTATTAGATTCCAATAGTTATAAAATTTAAAACCATGTATTAAAACCTCTGTTTTACTTATAATAAAAACCTATGAGAACACTTCGCAGAAGTTTAAAAAGTGTTAGAAAGTATTGAAAATTGTTCCTGCGAGAGTCTCATTTGAAACCCACTGTACGAAGTTGAGCTCGCGAGTATTGTAGCGTTTTCATTATTCATCTACATAAAAGATTTCTGCACCCTGAATCCCAGAGACACGGTAAAAAGTGAATATAATATCTCTTTCCTATTATATACCACAATTTCTTATAAACCAATCACACTAAAACTTTTTAAAACAACTTGAAACGTAAAAATACAAATAAAACAATTTCAACGCTCAATAGAGTTTTAGGGTTCGAAATTAAAATAGGGAAATAACTAAGAAAGGAAATCGGGAGAAAATAAAGGTTAAAATTTCAAAAGAGATTCGGTAAACGTAAGTCCCTTGATCCTCTATTCAGGGAGGCGTGTTGGTTACGCCATATAAATCGGAAAAAAAAAACAATTCTGGGAAGTTTCAGGACTCCAATATTCGGAAAATAATCGGCATTTGTTTCTTTTTTAACAAGCGGTTTAGCTTTGCTGTGACGTTGTTGAATTATCTATTAAGTTCCATTTAATTATTACTAAATAACAAGAATAAATAAAAACAAACCTTTTTAAATACAAGCTTTTTTTAATTTTTAGAATAAATAAAAACAAACCTTTTTAAATACAAGCTTTTTTTAATTTTTATTGCATTGTCATGGGACTTACATAAGTATGCCAAATTTCGGTCGGAAAATGGCTTGCAAGATTTGATTACACACAACGGGACAGGTGAAACTAATAAAAGCTTGTAATGACTAAGCATTTAACAGAATATAATGTACTTAAAACGTATTGTATTACCGACAATTGCTATCGATATATTATGGAAGGATTTATTCAAAATGTACAACAAAAGAACAATTGAATTATTACTTTCACGAATGAAATTTGTTCTGGAAAGTTGTTCTGTACGAGACTCCGTATCCGATGTATTTTAACAATTTTCTAACGCTAAACTCAGTTAGTATCGGATTTTGTACGATACGGCTTTGAAATTTTGTATTTTTAGAACGTATTTTATAGCTGTACCTCACGGATTTATCGGCGCAAAGTTTTAGTAAACCATCTTTTTGAATCACTCTATGGTTGATTTTAGTCTCACGCCGCCGTACCTTCAGCGCTGATGACCGAGATATATTAACTTCTAGGAACCGTTTTTGAATGGCGCTATCAGCGCGTATGGATTCTAGAAGTTCAAAAAACTGCATTAAAATCCGTTGCCTTATTTTGTAGATCTAAGCGAGCAAGTAGCTGTAGTGATTTTGTTTCATATTTTGTATCCCATACAATGTTACTAAAAATTGTGCTTGTTTTATTGTAGACTAGCAGCGCCCCGCGGTTTCACCCGCGTAGTTCCCGTTCCCGTGGGAATTTCGGGATATAAAGTTCTTTCCCGGACCATAGGGTAGCTTATGGTCCGGGTACTGTACCAAATTTCAAGTCAATCGGTTCAGTAGTTTAGCCGTGAAAAGGTCAAACAGACAGACAGAGTTACTTTCGCATTTATAATATTAGTAAGGATTAGTTAGGATGACGTTGTACCATTGCATTTGTAGCAGAAATTGCATTCTTTTTCTTGGAACTAAACTTGGAATTGCACTAGTGCAGTGCATGGATTAACGTGCACTTCAACTTTAGACATTGAAATGCAGTTTGTAAAGACTTACCTACAATAGAGTTGCACTTGAACAATGATTAAGGAAAGAACTATGTTTGTATAAAAAAAAAAATTTACATGATTTTATTTAGTTTCACCAGTCCCGTTGTCTGTAATCAAATCTTGCAAAAGATTTTTTGACCACTTCTGGTTATCCGATTGAGCTGAAATTTGGCATACTTATGTAAGTCCCATGACAATGCAATAAAAGCTAAAAAAAGCTTGTTTTTAATAAGGTTTTTTTTTAATGTATTTCTGGTGTTTCAGTAGGTTTGGTATAAAGTTAAAAATACTTATATGGAGTAGAGAACATTGCCTTAAGTAGTTTTAAAGCCTAAAAGTGTGTCATGGCAGTTACTCCACGTAAAAAATGTGATACTTTATGTGATACTTTACGTAAATCTTTCCCAGCTAGGCTAGCATGACTTCGAAAACGCGATAGATACAGCGATTTATTGACATCCTACTATCAAAATTTGATAAAAATGCGCGCCATATTGAATTTTACCACGTGATTAATTTTATAACATTTGGTCATGCTCGCGAAATCGATATAGCTATTTATTGACATCCAACTGTAAAAATATAATAAATGTAGCCACCATATTTATTTTTTCATATCGTTACACGCCATTACGCATTTGGTTATGCTCGCGAAATCGATATTATATCGTGGTGTCTATATCATTTATCACGCACAGTCATGCTAGGCAGGCTGGTTTTTCAGTAGGTTTGGTATAAAGTTAAGAATACTTATATGGAGTAGAGAACATTGCCTTAAGTAGTTTCATAGCCGATTTTGATAAAAACGAATAGTGTCTCATGGCAATTGCTCTAAGTAAAATAAAATACTGACATTCTCCCGAATCTTTCCCAGAAGAAATTTGTCGTAGCCACTGCATATATCTAATTTATAATTATATATGACGACCTCGATGGCAGAGTGGTCACCATGCCGGACTGCCATCCGTAAGGTTGCGGTTCGATTCCCGTGCGGGGTGAACATTTGTGTGAACCAAAAAAAAAGTTTATCTGGGTGGTATGTGTGTTGTAGTTGAATTCCTAGAGATCCTACGGCACCCCCTTAAGACGCGGACGGAAGTCGGTGTGTTTTTAGTGGGTAGGCCCCGCCCTTCTGGCGGGGAGAGCCCCACATAACCACCGGGAGCTACCTTTCATTCTCGGCTCCCGGTGGTATGCGATTCAACGCATTTTCACACCGTTAAAAAAAAAGGGTGGTATGTGTGTGAATGAGTGTGTGCGTAGTTTCTGATACCCTAGATACAAGTTTCGAGCTTAGTTAGGGGTCAGTTGCTATAATGAGATGAGGTAGTGAATGATTATGTTATGTTAACAGTTGATCTTACTTCTTATATAGATAACTTCACTCTGGTATTTGGAAATATTATGAATCCTTTAAAATGTTTATATTCTCCTTTACAATATAAATAAACCCTATCTTTCGTATAAAATTATGATGGCAGTTGAACGCGAAGTTACCGTACTCATATTTTATTTCTCATAATATTTTATTTGTTTACGTCTTTATTGAATAGCTAAAGAACCTTAAAATCTTTAAAAACAAAAAAGTATTGAGGCACAATCTTTTCAGTGCTGGCGGCCAAAATTGGAAACTGCTATTGTCATTTTGATTCTAATGTCATTTGGATACATTTCCAATAAACTGACAACCAAAAGATGCGATTACAGCGACGCTGACACCGCCACAGAAAAGATCTTAAGAGAGAATCCTGGTCGTGATCCTTATTCTATGGAACTGCCAAACATAGGGTTGTGAATTTGATAACCGAACAAGGTCCATATTTGTGTGTTTAAAAATGTTTATTAGTTACCTGGGCTAACCTAAATACAAATGGCACCACTTGGTCATCAAACGAACATACTTATATGAACGAATATTTCAAAAGTTATTGCAAATTCTTAAAAAAACGAATATTGCAAATTCTTAAAAAAACGAAAAAAAACTTTAAAATAAAATCTACGCCAGCTTAGATTTTTTTAAATAAATCTATAAATACCCCATATAAATGGGCAATCACAAATCAGGATAAAATGTAGAAAAAGGGTCTTTGGGCTTTTGGGACCCTGACCGCAGTACCTACATCCATAAATACAATAATTATATTTTATTAGTATTTTGGGACCAATAAGTAATATAAACAGCAGGCAATGCCTCGCGGTTTTAATTCCAGTTTCTTTTAATTTCTTGAAAAAGAAGGGTGTTATAAGTTTGACGTATCTGTGTGTGTGTGTGTGTGTATCTGTCTGTCTATGGCACCATAGCTCCCGAACGGATGAACCGATTTCAATTTAGTTTTTCTTTTGTATTAAAGTCTCGCTCGCACAGCAGGTAGATAAGGACGCGTACGCGCGGTCAGTTCTCTCAATGGCGGATGAGGACGAAATTAATAGTAAAATTGTTATTAACGAGTTCCTAGCGTTTGTTCAAAACAAAATTGACGTACTAGACGAATTAAGCATTGTACAAATTTGTGTGACAAACTTTAAAGAAGTTGAAATAGAGGTTGGAAAAGCATTATTGTGTGAAAAACTTATAAATGGAGGGTGCAGGAATATACAAAGGAAAGGTGAAGATAAGAGTAAGAAAAATGTCAAGGATGTGATTAAGTTGTTTAAAGAAAGTGATCCATCCATACAGCCGATATGTGTGGCAAGAAATCTTAACCGTCTGCCACCGGTGACCTTTGACCACATAGACGTAACGCGCCTATTGAAGGATTTAACTATATTAAAAAACGAGTTACTACTGTTACGTAACGAAACTGTGACCAAATCCGAATTGGATTTTGTACAAACTACTTTGACTACAGAAATATCAGACCTGCGAACAAGTGTATCAAAATATGACGACCGAATAAGAAATAATTACGAGCGGTGTAATAAGTCTATTGCAGCTATGAGCGAGACGAAGAAACAAACAAATAAAAAGTTATCTCCGCGTAAGTCAGCTGACAACGTGAATGTATCTCAGCCGTCGAAACCGGTTGCGGTCCCAGTACTCCCGCAATCACCGCTAGAAGTGCATACCCCGTCTTATCGCGAAATAGTTAAACGTGATAACAAACGACGTTTACACTTGAACTTTGAACAACAAGTGCAATCGAACAACACGGAAACCAGTTTGGACGATGCGGGTTTTACTAAAGTTACGTATAAATCTCGCAAAATTAAAAACAAAAACCAGAGTGGGTCGGCCCAGGGTTCGAGTAAAATACAGGCAGTGGAAATACCTGTATCTATCTATGTTTCCCGACTAAGGAAAGACACCGGCGTTGAGGATGTTAGAGACTACATGGAGCAAATGGGAGAAACCTGTCAGGATGTTAGTATTTTACAACAAAAATATGAAACGTCGTTTCAATCGTTTAAAGTAACTGTAAGTAAACAAAGTGTGCAAAAAGTATTGTCTAGTGACTTTTGGCCTGTGGGTGTTAAGTTTAGACGCTTCCGAGGACCGGCAGTACCATCACTGCGTAAACAAGTTAGTGTATAATTTTTTAACTATGGATAAGTTAAATAAAACAGTAACTTTAGCTTCATTTAATTGTAAGTCAATTAAAAGGTCAATTCAACATGTTCGTCATCTATGTAAGTCTGTAGATATATTAGCATTACAGGAGACATGGCTTATGCCATATGAATTAAATTATATTAGCGAAATTGATAATGAGTTTTGTTTTTATGCGAAGTCTTCTGTCAATATTTCCAAAGAAGTGTTACGCGGTAGACCCTTTGGAGGGCTCGCATTACTGTGGAATAAATCTGTTTTCTCTGATGTGCAAATAATTGAGAGTAATAATGACAGAATAAGTTGCATAGAAGTGAAACATCAGGAGCGAAAATTATTAATATTTAATGTTTATATGCCATATGATAATAATAAGGATGATAACTTCGTAGAATTTACTAATTGCTTAGGTAATATTAGCTCAATAATAAATGATGGGGACATTGAAGCAGCCTATATTCTTGGGGACTTTAACGCCCATTTAGGGACGAGGTTTGGAAGCGAACTTTTGAACTTTTGTCGCGAGGAAAGCTGGGTATGCGCGGACGTTGAGAAGTTAGGCGCGGACTCGGATACGTACACATATCAATGTGAAGCTAGCGGCGCTCGTAAGTGGCTAGACCACTGTTTGTCAACGAATGCTGCTTGGCTTACAATAAGTAATATTTATATAGATAACGACGTATTCTGGTCGGATCACTATCCACTGATTGTAGAATTAAATGTGCATGCTGTAATAACTAAATCTAGTCAATCGTTATGTAATAATATAGATAGTAAGTATAAAAATATTTTATGGAAAAATAGAGATCTAAGTCAAATAAATAAATATACAGAATATTGTTATAAGAATTTGAAGTGTGTGAAAGTTTTAGAAAATTGTATTAACTGTCAGAATAATAAGTGTCAGGATATAAGTAGCCATAAGATAGGTATAACGAAACTTTATAGTGATATTTTAGATATTTTACAAAAAGCTTCTAGTCAATGTTGCCGTTCTCAAACCGATGGCAAAAGACAAAAGAAACAGATGGTAGGATGGAACTATCATGTTAGTGAGAGTCATAGAATAGCTAGAGTTTATTATAAATGGTGGGTTGAGAATAATAAACCTAAACAAGGGGATATTTTTGACAACATGAACAGTTCGCGAAAACGGTTTAAAAATAAATTAAAGTGGTGTCAAACGAATGAGGAAAATATAAAAATGAATATTTTAGCGGTAAGTAGAGCTGAGAATAATTTTGGTAAATTCTGGAAGGCTACTAAATTGTTAAACCATCGTGAATCAATGCCCCTGAGTGTGAATGGTAAAAATGATGGAGTGGACATAGCGAATATGTTCGCTCAGCACTTCAAGGTGGAGCCTAGAGACATAGATAATTGTGCCGCAAACGTGGCAGATGACAATAAGTGCGTGGAGTCTCCACTATGCAGCGACTCGCCGAACTTCACAGCAGCTGAGGTGGCACGCATTGTACGCTCTATGACGCGAGGTAAGTCGCCCGGTCACGACGCGCTCAGCATTGAGCATATACTGTACGCAAGTGATGAGATATATCGTCTATTGGCGAACTTATTCACTATGTCCACCAAGTACGCCTATTTACCGGAGGCTATGATGAAAACGATTGTAGTGCCTATCGTTAAAAACAAGACAGGAGATCTATCTAATATAAACAACTATAGACCCATCTCGTTAGGTACAATTGTAGGTAAAATACTTGAGAGGCTGCTTCAACCCGATCTGGCGAGGAACTTTTCGATAAACGACGCACAATTTGGTTTTCGTGCCGGACTTTCAACAGATTCGGCGATAATGAGTTTAAAATATATTGTTAATCACTATGTGAATAGAGATACCACAATATACGCATGTTTTTTAGACTTAAGCCGGGCATTTGATCTTGTTAATTACCAAGTGTTATGGGAAAAGTTAGTGGGAACCAATACACCTAGAGGCTTGATAAATCTGTTGAAATTTTGGTACGAGAACCAAACAAATTGCGTAAGATGGGGCGACGCGCTATCTAGTGAATACAGACTAGATTGCGGCGTGCGTCAAGGGGGGCTGACGTCTCCGGACCTATTTAACCTGTACGTTAACGAGCTTATCGAGAGGCTGAGAAGCGCTAAGACGGGATGTCATGTTGGTAACCTGTGTGTTAACAACTTGAGCTATGCCGATGACATGGTGCTTCTTAGCCCCTCGATAAACGGAATGCGGAAGCTACTAGACATTTGTGAAGTATATTCAAAGCAACATGGGTTGAAATACAATATACTGAAGACGGAGATGTTAGTGTTCCGGGCAGGTAAGGGTCCGGCGACGGTACCGCCAGTACTGTTGGAAGGCTCGCCAGTTCGGGTTGTGAGGAGCTTTAGGTATTTAGGACATGTGCTTACAGAGAACATGTGTGATGACGATGATATCGAGAGAGAGCGTAGGGCTCTCGCAGTCAGGTGTAACATGCTTGCTCGCCGGTTCGCACGTTGCACAAATCAGGTGAAAATAACTTTATTCAGAGCATTCTGTCAATGCTTATACACATGCCAGTTGTGGATAAAGTTCACAAAGAAATCGTACAACGTGCTGAGAGTGCAATATAATGATGCTTTCCGCATCATTATGAAGTTACCGCGATATTGCAGCGCGAAGGGCATGTTTGCTGATGCAAGAGTTCCTGACTTCTACTCGATTCTGAGATCCAGGACAGCCTCTTGTATGAAGCGATTACAAGTAAGTAAGAATAGTATATTAAGGACAATAGCAGAGGACTATGGTAACCCATTTGTTAAATTTTGGTCTGTGATACATCGGTGCGAGAACGGCAAATTTTAATCAAGTGGTAATGATCTAGGTAATTTATATACTTTGTATTTGGTTCGTTTTATTGGTTTTATATATTTATTTTACATTATAAGTCAGTTTGTATACCTTTATCTTATTTTATGTATTGTAATTGTATTGTAATTTTATTTTTCTATGGGATGTTTTGTCCTGATACAAATAAATAATAAAAAAAAAAAAAAAAAAAAAAAAAGGGGACTTACGTGCGAGTGTTCTTAGACATGTTTGATGAAAATCGGTTGACCCGTTTAAAAGTTATGGGGGTTTGAAAGTAATTGTGTTGAGGGTTTTTTTTATTTAATGTTATTGTCATATAAGTATACTCAATTATGTTAAAAACCTTCTTCTTGAATTACTCTATCTATTAAAACAAATCGCATCAAATTCCGATGCGTAGTTTTAATGATCTAAGCACACATAGGAGCAGACAGACAGCTACAGTGACTTTGTTTTATATGTACTGCTAGCGGCGCCCCGCGGTTTCACCCGCGTAGTTCCCGTAGGAATATGGGGATAAAATTATTAAATCAAACAAACTGCATCAAAATCCGTTGCGTAGTTTTAAAGATTTAAGCATACATAGGGACAGAGAAAGCGACTTTGTTTTATACTATGTAGTGATGTAGTGATGAGGCATACCATAATATTTAAACGTATTTTTATAGATCAGTCAATCAATAGGTAACGATAGATTTTTTTATACTCTGAAAAAATCGGACTGTGTGTGAAGGAACAGTTTAGTTGTATATATTCAAATTAATTAATATAATATACAAATTTAGGGAAATTCTTTCAATTATTTGAGGCCAGAAAGATAAAATAAATCGATAAAAAAGTATAATTATTATATTAACAATAAAATCACTATTCTCATCAAACTTTTCTACCCAAAGACAGTTGAATTTCATGAAATGTTCTTCCCTTAGTCTCAGGTATATACAAAATAATAAATATACAAGTAATGATGCAGTTTCCCCCGAAAACCCAGTAGGTGGCCGCCGGTCCTATACTAGCGGTCACAGTGGAGAAATATCGAGTAGTAAGGAATATGAATATTGTTGTACTAATGACGCCTACGGAGACGCCTAAACCTCGCGACGGGCCGTCGAATAGTTCAGCTATTAACATCCATATTACTGAGCCTATACCTGTAACAATGTTAATATATTTTAATTTTCCATTATTCTATCATTATAATTTATTTGAACATAAATCGGAAACTATACGCACACCGAGACATGTCTATAACATACAATTGCATGGGAATCGAAACCGCAATCCGGGATGGTAACAATAGCATAATTTGAGTTGTTATTTCTTTATATTATAACATAACCATTCACTACATCATCTCATTATAGTAACTGACCCCTAACTAAGTTCGTCACTTGTATCTAGGGTATCAGAGACTACGCACACACTCATTCACACACACACCCAGACTGAGACAAACATTTGTGGTTCACACAAATATTCACCCCGCACGGGAATCGAACCCGCAACCTTATGGATGGCAGTATAGAAAACATACAGCTTCAAAAATCTACAGTAGTAGTTGATGATCTTAATCCCACCATGGCTCCATGTTCAAAAAATACATTTTCTGACCTAGAAATGGAACCCAGGATCTAGGACTTGGCACCTGCTTTCCATTCTCTCACCAGCATGCCGTTAATATTGTAATAAAAACAAACCTGCATTAAAACAAAATATCGCCAACATGAATGAAGCAAGCGGTAGGTAATTCAATAATCCAGTGATCTCCACCTCATATTCTTTCACTTTGAAAAACGCTCCGAGACCGAACTGAAAATATACCATTATTTTTTAAAAACCAGCCCGAGTTTCTTACCGATTCTTCTCGGCTGATGTAATTTCCGAATCGGTGGTAGATTCATAAAGGGTTTACGGAAAGAAGGCACATTGCTTCAAAACAGGGTTTTAAATTTGTATTTTTAATACTAGCTGTGTCCCCCGGTTTCACTCATGATAATAAAAAAACCGATTTTCCTGTCTGTTACCTTTTCACGGCTAAACTACTAAGCCGATTGACTTGAAATTTGGTACAAGGGTAGCTTATTGTCCGGGAAAGAACATAGGCTACGTTTTATTCCGAAATTCCCACGGGATCGTGAACTACTCCGCGGGGCACAGCTAGTTTTAAATAAAAATATACATGTAGGTTCAATCGAAAATAAATAAATAGATAACCGCGTTAATAACAAAACTAATTTACATTTTGAACAAAAATATAAGTGCTTAGGTTCAATCGCAAAGTAACTAAGTATATCCTTTTTAATAAAAAAAAACGTGTGGTACTCGGGGACTGCCGCGGTAAAACTATTGCACAGCAATTTTATCAACTAATTGTTTTTTTTATTTTTGTATTGCAATCCTAACCTTAGAAATTTTGATGTCGTACTTGGGACTTCATACAATAAAAACTTTGTCTTCATTACTATAAAAACTTTTTGGAAAATTTACAAAAAAAAAGTTTTCGATAAAAAAATAATAAAAACGTGAGGTTTTTCTGGATTCGGTCCCCGCGCTCAAGGCCCTCGATAGAAGCTATGCAATAGCTTAAAAATTGTTCATAAGTCAAAACAAATTCATACTAAATTAAGAACGCCCCCAATTTTCTTTCCGTCTTTAAAAATATACTTATCTACTTACCAAACCAACAGCCATGCCAATTAATGTAACTATAAGCAACGGTTTTCTTCCAAATCTGTCAGTTAAGAATATCGCACACAGACAAGCAAGTAACTGCACACACCCAATAATAGGCGAACACATATCGGCAGTAATTGTTGTGTTAGCCGATTCCAAAATAATCTGCAGATACGCCGATATAGCATTGTAGCCGATAAGTTGAAAGAATATACTCAAAAATAGCACTTTTCCGATTGTTTTTAGAAATGTTGTGTCTTTAAAAAGTTGTGTTTTGTTGACTTCTGTTCTGTTTGAGCAATATTCCTTCATTTCTTCTAGTGCTTTCAATTCTGAGCCTCTTATGTGTGTTAGTAGTTTGAGCGATTTTTCTTTTTGTCCTAAAAAAACAATTTAATTAGAAATTTATTTATTTAGTTATCGCTAAAAATAACAATAAAGGTCTATACTAAAATTATAATGAGAAAGAGTTTGTTTGTTTGGTTGAACGCACTAATCTCAGGACCTGTTTAAGAACACCTATTAGTGTTCGATAGTCCAAGACTTCCTACTTTTGGACATTTCGACAATCCGACATTTATGTACTTACTAACAGCGCCCCGCGGTTTCACCCGCGTAGTTTCCGTTCCCGTGGAATTTCGGGATAAAAAGTAAAGTAAGCTACCCCTGTACCACATTTCAAGTCAATCGGTTCAGTAGTTTAGCCGTGAAAAGGTAACAGACAGACAGATAGACAGACAGATAGAGTTACTTTCCCATTTATAATATTAGTAGGAATGTTCACTTAGGGACGGGGCTATTAAAAAAATATTATTTATGGAAACACACGTTTCGTAAATAAAATATCAACCAAAAATAGAATAAATTACCCTATAAAACCAAGAATTTAATTAAGACAGTTTAAAAATAAACTTTTTATGATTGTAATTTAGAAAGTTACGACGAAATTACTTTATAATTAAATATCCTTTTTAGTCAAATTAATTTTTTCAGGTAAATTGAACGTTTTGTTGTCCACATTATAATGTGAGCTATAAGCTGTGCTACATGGTTTCGCTTATAACTTTTTTAATTTTGGTTCTACGACTATGGCATTTTAACAAAAGATGTACTTAGATAATATTATTGGCAACAAGAAATGCTAAATAATATTTTTATGAGACCTATAGTTTGTCAGATAAACCTTCAACCCCTTTTTCCAAGATGGCGGCCGTTGGACAAGGGTTGCAACCACACAAACTTGGATTTAACTTTAAACTGACCCCCTCTTGACATCACAAAAATAAAATTGCGTCCTCTGAGAAATAATTTACAAATGTATCTTTTCAATGTATTATCCAGGGAGGAAACGCGGGACTACGTTTGTATGGAATGCTCCAGCCAGACACGACACCCTTAATAAATGTAACGCAAAGCTGTTAATGCATGTTCGATAAAAACTTACCTTTAACGTACAAAAAGTATGGACTCTCAGGTAAAAACCACTGTGGTATAAACATTACAATTAATATCCCAATCATTACTATGTTTATTGTGAAGTAAGACACGAACGGACCGACAGACAGCATGGCCAGCATGCCTATAGATGATAGTATTTGCGTTATTGTACCAAGGGCTCCACGGATTTCTTTCTGGAAAGTGATAGAAAAAATAGAAAGATAACATAACATAACAATCATTCACTACATCATCTGGTTATAGTAACTGACCCCTAACTAAGTTCGAAACTTGTATCTAGGGTATCAGAAACTACGCACACACTCATTCACACACACACCCAGACCGAGACAAACATTGACACAAATATTTACCCCGCACGGGATCGAACCCGCAACCTTATACACCCCTTTTTGAAATTACGGGATTTATTAAAATCAGAATATCTGTAGCAGTAACTGAATCCATATATCCAATAAAAATATCAAAAATGATAGTTGATTACTTATCTTTAAAAAATACTAAATAAATGCCGTATTACCAGACGGCACACTAGCTATCAAGTATTCTGTGACGGCTCGGGTCGATGACCGCGCTCAGCTGATCATCGCAGCGTTCGCCTGTTGTTCGGTGTAGAATAACAATTCGGCGGGATTTTGAAAAACTTTGACTTATCATAACTTTTTAAATAAAAGCAAAAGAAAAACTAACATCAATATTATATTATCACCCGTCGTTTACATTAGCTGTGTGATTAAGTATCTCGAATTCAAAATAGGGGTGTATAGTATTATTACAATACATAAATAAATATTATTAGCTTTACTTACACTAGCAATTTCTGATGCGTAAGTGGGAACAGCTGATAAACTTAGCACATCAGATATTCCACATAATATCCTGCCTAGGTACAGCATCCATACTTTAGTGGCGAAGATATTTAGACCACACATTAGGAATCTAGGTATTATTGACAGCAGAATGCAGTATTTTCTTCCCAACTTGTCAATTAGGTACCCGACAACAAGCATTGCTGAAAATGTGTAAAAGATTTTTAAATTGAAGGCTGTTGTTAATGGTCCGCTAGGCGGATGAATAAAATTATTTGTTCATCTTATTTATCCATAAGATTAATTTATCATACGCCAACTTTTCTATTATATGATAAATGAAAAAAATATGTTGACATTCAATTTTTAACAATGCCTGGTGATCCGCTAAGCGGTCTTCTTAAAATTATTCATCCGATTAGCGGATCATTAGTCTCTTTGTAAGTTGAATACTTGCATATAATCCTATAAATCGTTATTACGTCTATTCCTTTTCACCGTGCTATATCATCAATGACATAGGTCTGCACTAAAATATCCAGTTACATGACTGTTTATTTACACATTTATCATGCGCAAACATATTATACTATCCTACTAAATGCCTTTGAAATACTTATTAGTACAGTGATGAGGAATACACGTAATCACATCGCTTAATGCATGTTGATACAGTTTAGCTAATCTTTATTTGTAGACGAAACAAAGTCACGTTTGTTGTAATTTGAGATTTACTGAACCGATTTAAGTTTTTTGTTCAGATAATGTTCTAAATATGTAAGAACGGTCAGTGGGTAGAAGTACAAAAATATAAGAGATACAAAGTTCATAGGAAATATACATATAGTTCCATATCGGTGGTCGAGTTTTGGTCCTCAAAAATATGAGTGGACACGCAAAGCAGAAGGAGCTATGTCATCGGTGCAATAAAAATAAAAATTGCAGACTTCCCGCCACTGACCGTTCTGTTTAGGCCACCCTGTATAGGTATAACTAACCAGGAACATACAATTTAATACACTTTGACTCTTTGCGGGGATCGAACCAGCTTCTGAATGACAGTCAAAGGCCATGACTACTACGCTATCAATGCTCGCGGGGCATCGCAAAGCTATGGAAGGTCGTAGACTCGAGATTTAGAAGTGCTCGATTAGGGCCTTAATTGTATAAATATTTTTTTATTTAATCATTAGGCAGTGGTCCGACTGCGGGCGAGTGAGCGATGAACTATCGGCGATTTTTCGCCCAAGAAAAGGACAGTGAATGTACATTCCGTGTGAACGAAAGAGATGTATATATAATTTATAGTTACTCGCCTGTTCACACCGCCGGCGAGTACTCGTTACTCGCTGAGATACAAAAAAATAATCGCCCGCGGTCGGACCACTGCCTGACATAGTATAACACAAAGTCGCTTCCCGCTGTCTGTCCCCATGTATATTTAGATCTTCAAAACTACGCAACGGATTTTGATGCGGTTTTCTTTAATAGATAGAGTGATTCAAGAAGAAGGTTTTTAGTATAATTTCATCCTCACATTCTTACGGGAGCGGGTACTACGCGGGTGAGACTGCGGGGCGCTGTTAATTGAAATAAATATGTATTAAAATCTTTACTAAAAGTTCCAGAAGCAGGTGCTAAGGATACAATCCACGCTGCTTCATCATCAGTAATAGGTACCATAAGCCTGGTCTGGTTAGCATCCTGCAATTTGACTAAAACTGGAGAGTTCCATCCAACACCCAAGCCTAAACCTAAGATGCTGAAATTCGCTGAAAAAAAACAAGAGTTTGTTATATTAGTTTGGATAATCCAAGACTATTATTTTATTTTATATGAATGTTTTGTGTAAATGCTGTTGGTGTAACTAATAAATAAGTAAATAAATAGTACAGCTAGGCTAGCATGACCTCGAAAACACGATAGATACCGCGATTTATCGACATCCAACTGTCAAAATTTTATAAAAATACCAGCCATATTTAATTTTAATTTTATGACATTTGGTCATGCTCGCGAAATCGATACTTATAGCTATTTATCGACAGCCAACTGTCAAAATATAATAAATATAGCTGCCATATTTAATTTTTCATATTGTACCACACCATAATTCATTTGGTCACGTTTATCACGCACAGTCATGCTAGGGGGTAAAATTGAGCTTTTATCCCAAACGGCACAGGTTTCGGGGCGGGTAAAACTGCAAAGCGCTCCTAGTATGTAAAAAATGTATATTCGTTTATCCTTCTTACTTACAAGGACGAAGTTAATTCATGTTTATCAACATTGTAACAACTAAACACCGATTTTAATCTGACCAAATATTTGCATAGGAAATAATATAATAAGTTTTATTACAAAGATTAGAGGTTTAATTACATTGTTAAACCCATTATCAAGTGTAATAAGGCTATTATGGGATTAATAAATAATAGTTGCGACCTACGCTAATGTTTTCTATGGGAATATGTGATGAAATATTTACCACTAGCTTTTTTCACTAGTTTACGGTTTTGTTCGTGTTTTTTTTTTCTTAGCGGATGCCTAAGTCATTATACAGAATTGTATCATTGCAATCTGTTCAGTGGTTTTAGCGGTGTGTTGCTGTTGATAGATCAGTCAGTCAATAACGAGTTTCGTCCAAATTGTATGTCTGGAGAAGACAAAAATTGATTTGGCATTCATTTTTTATAATGTTTTTCACCTACGATGATGCCGCGAGCCGCGCGCAGTTAGCAACTATGTAGTAATGTACTTAGGTATACATTATTTTGGTATTCTTATGGCTGCCAAATTGATCATCCTGTTTTATTTTATTTTCGATATATGGGTTCAGTTAATGCTACTGATATCGTCAAATAAATAAGTATCCTAATTTCAATATAGGGGTGTATTTATTTAAAAACATCTCCACAGCTGAAATTTGAACCGGTGCTGAATCGTAGCACTATATTTAGGGAAGGTTCATATCTGACGTAAAATTCGTCGAGCGTATCATCGGTCACACTAACGTATAATCGGTTGAGTGTGATCGGTCAAGTGTTTTGCTATACATTTGTCTGTTCTGGCGTTACGCGACGCATGTTCCGTCAGATATGAACCTTCCCTTATGGTTCAAACCACTATAAGTACCTGTTTTATCAGCTGTTCAAAATCCTAAACGCTTGGAATGGCTATATGACAGCCACTAGTGACATAATACCTATGTAGAGACAATATTCGATTGTCTAACCGAAAAAGATATTTATTTTAATTTAAAAATCATGCATGCTGAATAATATGGCCTTGTATTATTCACGCACGTGTGATTATTAAAATTTTGGAAAAATATGTTTTATTAAATATTTTAAAGAATATAGAAAATTTTAATAATTTAAAACACTCTCAACCATGTCACCTTATAAACTAAAAAAAAATGCGTTTTGGAATACACACATTTGGGTTAAATCAAAATGTTATAGTCGTCTGGATTATGAAGGTCTAATGGCAGTCACTACGTAAAATACTGATATAAGTACTTAAATCCGAGAAGTGGGCCCACATAATGACTCAATGGGTTCCCGAAGGAGGGCGTCGTCGGGGTCGACCGAGAAAGCATTGGCGGGACGATCTGGCTACCTTCGACAGTAGTTGGTGGGAGCCTGCGAAGGATAGGGATGGTTGGAGGTGTTTGGGGGAGACCTATGACCAGCAGTGAGACAATATAGGTTACCAAAAAAAAAGTAAGTACTTAAATGACTCCAAAATCTGGAGAGACAGAAAAAATCTATAAAACAACCCCTATTGCACATAGGATAAAGATACGAGAAAAAAGTACACTTCTTGTTTGTGTGGGGTTAGTTAGAAAACAGTTCATAATTAATTTTATTTTTCTTCCGATATTTTTTTATCCTATATCTAATCGGGATTGTTTTTAACATAAACCAGGTTAGTGGAATATCAGTATTTTATGTGAAGTGACTGCCATCAGACCTTCACAACACAGAAGGTAATACAAACATTTTTGGGGCCAATTATTAAGTGTTGGGGATATTGATTATTAATCTAAGTACCCGTAACGACTGTCTTTGACAAAATTATAAATAAATAACACTTACCAACAATAACAATAACATATTGTTTAAAAGCAGGTCCGAGGAAAATCATTTTTAAAGACTAATGAGACAAACAAGACTTCACCAACGCGGTCCGATAAACACTGAAGTGTTTACAACATTAAATCTAAGCTCGGTACACAAAGGATTAGAGGAACTAATGCTTTATTTACACGAAAGTCAAGTCTTCAACTGTGCAGAAAGAAAAATTTACGTATCGACCATATCCAATATCGGTTAGATATTTTGATGAAATTTTAAGAACATTCCGGTCTGGGAATAGCATCCCTTCTATGGGGTCAGAGAGGAAATTAGGGTCAGATAGGAAGTGGTGTCAATGGGATGTTTCAGCTGGGGAAGTGATGTCGGGAAATAAAGATCAGAAGGGACATGGGGTCCGATGGGGAAGTGGGGTCCGATGGGAAGTGGGATCAGATAGGAGGTCGGTCAGAAAGGGAAGTCGGTCAGACGGGAAGTCGGTAAGACGGGGAAGTCGGCCAAATGGGGACGTTAATCAGTTGATCAGTTGGGGGAGTTGGTCAGTTGGGGAAGTTGGTCAGACGGGGAAGTTGATCAGTTGGGGAAGTTGGTCAGACGGGGAAGTTAGTCAGACGGGGAAGTTGATCAGACGGGGAAGTTGGTCAGATGGGGAAGTTGGTCAGTTGGGGAAGTTGGTCAGATGGGGAAATTGGTCAGATGGGGAAGTTGGTCAGACGGGGTAGTTGGTCAGATGGGGAAGATGGTCAGATGGGGAAGTTGGTCAGATTGGGAAGTTGGTCAGATGGGGAAGTTGTCAGACGGGAAAGTTGCTCAGTTGGGGAAGTTGGTCAGACGAAGAAGTTGGTCAGTTGGGGAAGTTGGTCAGTTGGGGTAGTTGGTCAGACGGGAAAGTTGGTCAGACGGAGAAATCGATCAGTTGGGGAGGTTGATCAGTTGGGGAAATTGGTCAGATGGAGAAGTTGGTCACAGACGGGGTAGTTGGTAACATGGGAAAGTTGGTCAGTTGGGGAAGTTGGTTAGACGGGAAAGATGGTCAGATGGGAAAGTTGGTCAGATGGGGAAGTTGGTCAATTGGAGAAGTTGGTCAGACGGGGAAGTTGGTCAGTTGGGGAAGTTGGTCAGATGGGGAAGTTGGTCAGATGGGGAAGTTGGTCTAGCAAGTGACGGATTCGTAGCAAGTGACGGATTCGTAGCAAGTGATGGATTCGTAGCAACTGATCGAACCGTAGCAAGTGATTGATTCGTAGCAAGTGATGGATTCGTAGCAACTTATCGATTCGTCGTAAGTGACGGATTCGTAGCAGATGGTCGATTCGTAGCAAGTGATGGATTCGTAGCAACTGATCGATTCGTAGCATATGATCGATTCGTAGCAACTGATGGATTCGTAGCTAGTGACGGATTCGTAGCAAGTGATGGATTCGTAGCAAGTGATGGATTCGTAGCAAGTGATGGATTCGTAGCAACTGATCGATTCGTAGCAAGTGATGGATTCGTAGCAACTGATGGATTCGTAGCAAGTGATGGATTCGTAGCAAGGGATGGATTCGTAGCAACTGATCGATTCGTAGCAAGTGACGGATTCGTAGCAACTGATCGATTCGTAGCAACTGATCGATTCGTAGCAAGTGATGGATTCGTACCAACTGATGGATTCACAGAAAGTGATGGATTCGTAGCAAATGATGGCTTCGTAGCAAGTGACGGATTCGTAGCAAGTGATGGATTCGTAGCAAATGACGGATTCGTAGCAAATAACGGATTCGTAGCAATTGACGGATTCGTAGCAAGTGACGGATTCGTAGCAAGTGACGGATTCATAGCAAGTGATGGATTCGTAGCAAATGATCGATCCGTAGCAAGTGATTGATTCGTAGCAGCTGATCGATTCGTAGCAAGTGACGGATTCGTAGCAAGTGATGGATTCGTAGCAAGTGATGGATTCGTAGCAAGTGACGGATACGTAGCAAGTGATAGATTCGTAGCAAGTGATAGATTCGTAGCAACTGATCGATTCATAGCAAGTGACGGATTCGTAGCAACTGATCGATTCGTAGCCATTGATCGATTCGTAGCAAGTGACGGATTCGTAGCAACTGATCGATTCGTAGCAACTGATCGATTCGTAGCAAGTTATGGATTCGTAGCAACTGATGGATTCGTAGCAAGTGACGGATTCGTAGCAAGTGATGGATTCGTAGCAACTGATCGAACCGTAGCAAGTGATTGATTCGTAGCAAGTGATGGATTCGTAGCAACTTATCGATTCGTCGTAAGTGACGGATTTGTAGCAGATGGTCGATTCGTAGCAAGTGATGGATTCGTAGCAACTGATCGATTCGTAGCATATGATCGATTCGTAGCAACTGATGGATTCGTAGCTAGTGACGGATTCGTAGCAAGTGATGGATTCGTAGCAAGTGATGGATTCGTAGCAAGGGATGGATTCGTAGCAACTGATCGATTCGTAGCAAGTGACGGATTCGTAGCAACTGATCGATTCGTAGCAACGGATCGATTCGTAGCAAGTGATGGATTCGTAGCAACTGATGGATTCGTAGCAAGTGATGGATTCGTAGCAAGGGATGGATTCGTAGCAACTGATCGATTCGTAGCAAGTGACGGATTCGTAGCATCTGATCGATTCGTAGCAACTGATCGATTCGTAGCAAGTGATGGATTCGTAGCAACTGATGGATTCACAGCAAGTGATGGATTCGTAGCAAATGATGGCTTCGTAGCAAGTGACGGATTCGTAGCAAGTGATGGATTCGTAGCAAATGACGGATTCGTAGCAAGTGATTGATTCGTAGCAGCTGATCGATTCGTAGCAAGTGACGGATTCGTAGCAAGTGACGGATTCATAGCAAGTGACGGATTCGTAGCAAGTGACGGATTCATAGCAAGTGATGGATTCGTAGCAAATGATCGATCCGTAGCAAGTGATTGATTCGTAGCAGCTGATCGATTCGTAGCAACTGATCGATTCGTAGCAACGGATCGATTCGTAGCAAGTGATGGATTCGTAGCAACTGATGGATTCGTAGCAAGTGATGGATTCGTAGCAAGGGATGGATTCGTAGCAACTGATCGATTCGTAGCAAGTGACGGATTCGTAGCATCTGATCGATTCGTAGCAACTGATCGATTCGTAGCAACTGATCGATTCGTAGCAAGTAATGGATTCGTAGCAACTGATGGATTCGTAGCAAGTGATGGATTCGTAGCAAGTGATGGATTGGTAGCAAGTGACGGATTCGTAGCAAGTGATTGATTCGTAGCAGCTGATCGATTCGTAGCAAGTGACGGATTCGTAGCAAGTGATGGATTCGTAGCAAGTGATGGATTCGTAGCAAGTGACGGATACGTAGCAAGTGATGGATTCGTAGCAAGTGATGGATTCGTAGCAACTGATCGATTCATAGCAAGTGACGGATTCGTAGCAACTGATCGATTCGTAGCCATTGATCGATTCGTAGCAAGTTATGGATTCGTAGCAACTGATGGATTCGTAGCAACTGATGGATTCGTAGCAAGTGACGGATTCGTAGATAGTGATGGCTTCGTAGCAAGTGATGGATTCGTAGCAAGTGACGGATTCTTAGCAACTGATCAATTTGTAGCAAGTGATGGATTCGTAGGAACTGACGGATTCGTAGCATCTGATCGATTCGTAGCAAATGACGGATTCGTAGGAATTGATCGATTCGTAGCATATGATCGATTCGTAGCAACTGATCGATACGTAGCAAGTGACGGATTCGTAGCAACTGATGGATACATAGCAACTGACGGATTCTTAGCAACTGATCGATTCGTAGCAAGTGACAGATTCGTAGCAACTGATCGATTCGTAGCAAGTGATGGATTCGTAGCAAATGATCGATCCGTAGCAAGTGATTGATTCGTAGCAGCTGATCGATTCGTAGCAACTGATCGATTCGTAGCAACGGATCGATTCGTAGCAAGTGATGGATTCGTAGCAACTGATGGATTCGTAGCAAGTGATGGATTCGTAGCAAGGGATGGATTCGTAGCAACTGATCGATTCGTAGCAAGTGACGGATTCGTAGCATCTGATCGATTCGTAGCAACTGATCGATTCGTAGCAACTGATCGATTCGTAGCAAGTAATGGATTCGTAGCAACTGATGGATTCGTAGCAAGTGATGGATTCGTAGCAAGTGATGGATTGGTAGCAAGTGACGGATTCGTAGCAAGTGATTGATTCGTAGCAGCTGATCGATTCGTAGCAAGTGACGGATTCGTAGCAAGTGATGGATTCGTAGCAAGTGATGGATTCGTAGCAAGTGACGGATACGTAGCAAGTGATGGATTCGTAGCAAGTGATAGATTCGTAGCAACTGATCGATTCATAGCAAGTGACGGATTCGTAGCAACTGATCGATTCGTAGCCATTGATCGATTCGTAGCAAGTTATGGATTCGTAGCAACTGATGGATTCGTAGCAACTGATGGATTCGTAGCAAGTGACGGATTCGTAGATAGTGATGGCTTCGTAGCAAGTGATGGATTCGTAGCAAGTGACGGATTCTTAGCAACTGATCAATTTGTAGCAAGTGATGGATTCGTAGGAACTGACGGATTCGTAGCATCTGATCGATTCGTAGCAAATGACGGATTCGTAGGAATTGATCGATTCGTAGCATATGATCGATTCGTAGCAACTGATCGATACGTAGCAAGTGACGGATTCGTAGCAACTGATGGATACATAGCAACTGACGGATTCTTAGCAACTGATCGATTCGTAGCAAGTGACAGATTCGTAGCAACTGATCGATTCGTAGCAAGTGATGGATTCGTAGCAAGTGACGGATACGTAGCAAGTGATGGATTCGTAGCAAGTGATAGATTCGTAGCAACTGATCGATTCATAGCAAGTGACGGATTCGTAGCAACTGATCGATTCGTAGCCATTGATCGATTCGTAGCAAGTGATGGATTCGTAGCAACTGATCGATTCGTAGCAAATGACGGATACGTAGCAAGTGATGGATTCGTAGCAAGTGATAGATTCGTAGCAACTGATCGATACGTAGCAAGTGACGGATTCGTAGCAACTGATGGATACATAGCAACTGACGGATTCTTAGCAACTGATCGATTCGTAGCAAGTGACAGATTCGTAGCAACTGATCGATTCGTAGCAAGTGATGGATTCGTAGCAAGTGACGGATACGTAGCAAGTGATGGATTCGTAGCAAGTGATAGATTCGTAGCAACTGATCGATTCATAGCAAGTGACGGATTCGTAGCAACTGATCGATTCGTAGCCATTGATCGATTCGTAGCAAGTGATGGATTCGTAGCAACTGATCGATTCGTAGCAAATGACGGATAC
Organism: Timandra comae; assembly: GCA_958496195.1. Lineage (NCBI taxonomy): Eukaryota > Metazoa > Arthropoda > Insecta > Lepidoptera > Geometridae > Timandra > Timandra comae. Next base: position 2,909,898 of record OY292376.1, read on the forward strand.
GTAGCAAGTGATGGATTCGTAGCAAGTGATAGATTCGTAGTAACTGATCGATTCATAGCAAGTGACGGATTCGTAGCAACTGATCGATTCGTAGCCATTGATCGATTCGTAGCAAGTGATGGATTCGTAGCAAGTGATGGATTCGTAGCAAGTGACGGATACGTAGCAAGTGATGGATTCGTAGCAAGTGATAGATTCGTAGCAACTGATCGATTCATAGCAAGTGACGGATTCGTAGCAACTGATCGATTCGTAGCCATTGATCGATTCGTAGCAAGTGATGGATTCGTAGCAAGTGACGGATTCTTAGCAACTGATCAATTTGTAGCAAGTGATGGATTCGTAGGAACTGACGGATTCGTAGCATCTGATCGATTCGTAGCAAATGACGGATTCGTAGGAATTGATCGATTCGTAGCATATGATCGATTCGTAGCAACTGATCGATACGTAGCAAGTGACGGATTCGTAGCAACTGATGGATACATAGCAACTGACGGATTCTTAGCAACTGATCGATTCGTAGCAAGTGACAGATTCGTAGCAACTGATCGATTCGTAGCAAGTGATGGATTCGTAGCAAATGATCGATCCGTAGCAAGTGATTGATTCGTAGCAGCTGATCGATTCGTAGCAACTGATCGATTCGTAGCAACGGATCGATTCGTAGCAAGTGATGGATTCGTAGCAACTGATGGATTCGTAGCAAGTGATGGATTCGTAGCAAGGGATGGATTCGTAGCAACTGATTGATTCGTAGCAAGTGACGGATTCGTAGCATCTGATCGATTCGTAGCAACTGATCGATTCGTAGCAACTGATCGATTCGTAGCAAGTAATGGATTCGTAGCAACTGATGGATTCGTAGCAAGTGATTGATTCGTAGCAGCTGATCGATTCGTAGCAAGTGACGGATTCGTAGCAAGTGATGGATTCGTAGCAAGTGATGGATTCGTAGCAAGTGACGGATACGTAGCAAGTGATGGATTCGTAGCAAGTGATAGATTCGTAGCAACTGATCGATTCATAGCAAGTGACGGATTCGTAGCAACTGATCGATTCGTAGCCATTGATCGATTCGTAGCAAGTTATGGATTCGTAGCAACTGATGGATTCGTAGCAACTGATGGATTCGTAGCAAGTGACGGATTCGTAGATAGTGATGGCTTCGTAGCAAGTGATGGATTCGTAGCAAGTGACGGATTCTTAGCAACTGATCAATTTGTAGCAAGTGATGGATTCGTAGGAACTGACGGATTCGTAGCATCTGATCGATTCGTAGCAAATGACGGATTCGTAGGAATTGATCGATTCGTAGCATATGATCGATTCGTAGCAACTGATCGATACGTAGCAAGTGACGGATTCGTAGCAACTGATGGATACATAGCAACTGACGGATTCTTAGCAACTGATCGATTCGTAGCAAGTGACAGATTCGTAGCAACTGATCGATTCGTAGCAAGTGATGGATTCGTAGCAAGTGACGGATACGTAGCAAGTGATGGATTCGTAGCAAGTGATAGATTCGTAGCAACTGATCGATTCATAGCAAGTGACGGATTCGTAGCAACTGATCGATTCGTAGCCATTGATCGATTCGTAGCAAGTGATGGATTCGTAGCAACTGATCGATTCGTAGCAAATGACGGATTCGTAGATAGTGATGGCTTCGTAGCAAGTGATGGATTCGTAGCAAGTGACGGATTCTTAGCAACTGATCAATTTGTAGCAAGTGATGGATTCGTAGGAACTGACGGATTCGTAGCATCTGATCGATTCGTAGCAAATGACGGATTCGTAGGAATTGATCGATTCGTAGCATCTGATCGATTCGTAGCAACTGATCGATACGTAGCAAGTGACGGATTCGTAGCAACTGATGGATACATAGCAACTGACGGATTCTTAGCAACTGATCGATTCGTAGCAAGTGACAGATTCGTAGCAACTGATCGATTCGTAGTAACTGCTCGATTCGTAGCAAGTGACGTATTCGTAGCAACTGATGGATTCGTAGCAACTGATGGATTCACAGCAAGTGATGGATTCGTAGCAAATGATGGCTTCGTAGCAAGTGACGGATTCGTAGCAAGTGATGGATTCGTAGCAAATGACGGATTCGTAGCAAATGATGGCTTCGTAGCAAGTGACGGATTCGTAGCAAGTGATGGATTCGTAGCAAATGACGGATTCGTAGCAAATAACGGATTCGTAGCAATTGACGGATTCGTAGCAAGTGACGGATTCGTAGCAAGTGACGGATTCATAGCAAGTGATGGATTTGTAGCAAATGATCGATCCGTAGCAAGTGATTGATTCGTAGCAGCTGATCGATTCGTAGCAAGTGACGGATTCGTAGCAAGTGATGCATTCGTAGCAAGTGATGGATTCGTAGCAAGTGACAGATACGCAGCAAGTGATGGATTCGTAGCAAGTGATAGATTCGTAGCAACTGATCGATTCATAGCAAGTGACGGATTCGTAGCAACTAATCGATTCGTAGCCATTGATGGATTCGTAGCAAATGATCAATTCGTAGCAAGTGATTGATTCGTAGCAAGTGATGGTTCGTAGCAAGTGACGGATACGTAGCAAGTGATGGATTCGTAGCAAGTGATAGATTCGTAGCAACTGATCGATTCATAGCAAGTGACGGATTCGTAGCAAGGGATGGATTCGTAGCAACTGATCGATTCGTAGCAAGTGACGGATTCGTAGCAACTGATCGATTCGTAGCAAATGATGGATTCGTAGGAATTGATCGAAGCAACTATCGATACGTAGCAAGTGACGAATTCGTAGCAACTGATGGATACGTAGCAACTGACGGATTCTTAGCAACTGATCGATTCGTAGCAAGTGACAGATTCGTAGCAACTGATCGATTCGTAGTAACTGCTCGATTCGTAGCAAGTGGCGTATTCGTAGCAACTGATGGATTCGTAGCAAGTGATGGATTCGTAGCAAGTGATGGATTCGTAGTAAATGATGGCTTCGTAGCAAGTGATGGATTCGTAGCAAGTGATGGATTCTTAGCAACTGATCAATTCGTAGCAAGTGATGGATTCGTAGCAACTGACGGATTCGTAGCATCTGATCGATTCGTAGCAACTGATCGATTCGTAGCCTCTGATCGATTCGTAGCAAGTGACGGATTCGTAGCATCTGATCGATTCGTAGCAAGTGATCGATTCGTAGCAAGTGATGGATTCGTAGCAAGTGACAGATTCGTAGTAAATGACGGATTCGCAGCAATTGATCGATTCGTAGCAAGTGACGGATTCGTAGCAAGTGACGGATTCGTAGCAAGTGACGGATTCGTAGCAAGTGATGGATTCGTAGCAAGTGATGGATTCGTAGCAACTGATCGATTCATAGCAAGTGACGGATTCGTAGCAACTGATCGATTCGTAGCCATTGATCGATTCGTAGCAAGTTATGGATTCGTAGCAACTGATGGATTCGTAGCAACTGATGGATTCACAGCAAGTGATGGATTCGTAGCAAATGATGGCTTCGTAGCAAGTGACGGATTCGTAGCAAGTGATGGATTCGTAGCAAATGACGGATTCGTGGCAAATGATGGATTCGTAGCAAATGATCAATTCGTAGCAAGTGATTGATTCGTAGCAGCTGATCGATTCGTAGCAAGTGACGGATTCGTAGCAATTGACGGATTCGTAGCAAGTGACGGATTCGTAGCAAATAACGGATTCGTAGCAATTGACGGATTCGTAGCAAGTGACGGATTCGTAGCAAGTGACGGATTCATAGCAAGTGATTGATTCGTAGCAGCTGATCGATTCGTAGCAAGTGATGGATTCGTAGCAAGGGATGGATTCGTAGCAACTGATCGATTCGTAGCAAGTGACGGATTCGTAGCAACTGATCGATTCGTAGCAACTGATCGATTCGTAGCAAGTGACGGATTCGTAGCAAGTGATGGATTCGTAGCAAATGACGGATTCGTAGCAAATAACGGATTCGTAGCAAGTGATGGATTCGTAGCAAATGATCAATTCGTAGCAAGTGATTGATTCGTAGCAGCTGATCGATTCGTAGCAAGTGATGGATTCGTAGCAAATGATGGCTTCGTAGCAAGTGACGGATTCGTAGCAAGTGATGGATTCGTAGCAAATGACGGATTCGTAGCAAATAACGGATTCGTAGCAATTGACGGATTCGTAGCAAGTGACGGATTCGTAGCAAGTGACGGATTCATAGCAAGTGATGGATTCGTAGCAAATGATCGATCCGTAGCAAGTGATTGATTCGTAGCAGCTGATCGATTCGTAGCAAGTGACGGATTCGTAGCAAGTGATGGATTCGTAGCAAGTGATGGATTCGTAGCAAGTGACGGATACGTAGCAAGTGATGGATTCGTAGCAAGTGATAGATTCGTAGCAACTGATCGATTCATAGCAAGTGACGGATTCGTAGCAACTGATCGATTCGTAGCCATTGATCGATTCGTAGCAAGTGACGGATTCGTAGCAACTGATCGATTCGTAGCAACTGATCGATTCGTAGCAAGTTATGGATTCGTAGCAACTGATGGATTCGTAGCAAGTGACGGATTCGTAGCAAGGGATGGATTCGTAGCAACTGATCGATTCGTAGCAAGGTACGGATTCGTAGCAAGTGATGGATTCGTAGCAACTTATCGATTCGTCGTAAGTGACGGATTCGTAGCAACTGATGGATTCGTAGCAAGTGATGGATTCGTAGCAAGGGATGGATTCGTAGCAAGTGACGGATTCGTAGCAACTGACGGATTCGTAGCAACTGATCGATTCGTAGCAACTGATCGATTCGTAGCAAGTGATGGATTCGTAGCAACTGATGGATTCACAGCAAGTGATGGATTCGTAGCAAATGATGGCTTCGTAGCAAGTGACGGATTCGTAGCAAGTGATGGATTCGTAGCAAATGACGGATTCGTAGCAAGTGATTGATTCGTAGCAGCTGATCGATTCGTAGCAAGTGACGGATTCGTAGCAAGTGACGGATTCATAGCAAGTGATGGATTCGTAGCAAATGATCGATCCGTAGCAAGTGATTGATTCGTAGCAGCTGATCGATTCGTAGCAAGTGACGGATTCGTAGCAAGTGATGGATTCGTAGCAAGTGATGGATTCGTAGCAAGTGACGGATACGTAGCAAGTGATGGATTCGTAGCAAGTGATAGATTCGTAGCAACTGATCGATTCATAGCAAGTGACGGATTCGTAGCAACTAATCGATTCGTAGCCATTGATCGATTCGTAGCAAGTGACGGATTCGTAGCAACTGATCGATTCGTAGCAACTGATCGATTCGTAGCAAGTAATGGATTCGTAGCAACTGATGGATTCGTAGCAAGTGATGGATTCGTAGCAAGTGATGGATTCGTAGCAAGTGACGGATACTTAGCAAGTGATGGATTCGTAGCAAGTGATAGATTCGTAGCAACTGATCGATTCATAGCAAGTGACGGATTCGTAGCAACTGATCGATTCGTAGCCATTGATCGATTCGTAGCAAGTTATGGATTCGTAGCAACTGATGGATTCGTAGCAACTGATGGATTCGTAGCAAGTGATGGATTCGTAGCAAATTATGGCTTCGTAGCAAGTGACGGATTCGTAGCAAGTGACGGATTCATAGTAAGTGATGGATTCGTAGCAAATGATCGATCCGTAGCAAGTGATTGATTCGTAGCAGCTGATCGATTCGTAGCAAGTGACGGATTCGTAGCAAGTGATGGATTCGTAGCAAGTGATGGATTCGTAGCAAGTGACGGATACGTAGCAAGTGATGGATTCGTAGCAAGTGATAGATTCGTAGCAACTGATCGATTCATAGCAAGTGACGGATTCGTAGCAACTGATCGATTCGTAGCCATTGATCGATTCGTAGCAAGTTATGGATTCGTAGCAACTGATGGATTCGTAGCAACTGATGGATTCGTAGCAAGTGATGGATTCGTAGCAAATGATGGCTTCGTAGCAAGTGACGGATTCGTAGCAAGTGACGGATTCATAGCAAGTGATGGATTCGTAGCAAATGATCGATCCGTAGCAAGTGATTGATTCGTAGCAGCTGATCGATTCGTAGCAAGTGACGGATTCGTAGCAAGTGATGGATTCGTAGCAAGTGATGGATTCGTAGCAAGTGATGGATTCGTAGCAAGTGATAGATTCGTAGCAACTGATCGATTCATAGCAAGTGACGGATTCGTAGCAACTGATCGATTCGTAGCCATTGATCGATTCGTAGCAAGTGATGGATTCGTAGCAACTGATCGATTCGTAGCAAGTGACGGATTCGTAGATAGTGATGGCTTCGTAGCAAGTGACGGATTCTTAGCAACTGATCGATTCATAGCAAGTGACGGATTCGTAGCAACTGACGGATTCGTAGCATCTGATCGATTCGTAGCAAATGACGGATTCGTAGGAATTGATCGATTCGTAGCATATGATCGATTCGTAGCAACTGATCGATACGTAGCAAGTGACGGATTCGTAGCAACTGATGGATACATAGCAACTGACGGATTCTTAGCAACTGATCGATTCGTAGCAAGTGACAGATTCGTAGCAAGTGATCGATTCGTAGTAACTGCTCGATTCGTAGCAAGTGACGTATTCGTAGCAACTGATGGATTCGTAGCAACTGATGGATTCACAGCAAGTGATGGATTCGTAGCAAATGATGGCTTCGTAGCAAGTGACGGATTCGTAGCAAGTGATGGATTCGTAGCAAATGACGGATTCGTAGCAAATGATGGCTTCGTAGCAAGTGACGGATTCGTAGCAAGTGATGGATTCGTAGCAAATGACGGATTCGTAGCAAATAACGGATTCGTAGCAATTGACGGATTCGTAGCAAGTGACGGATTCGTAGCAAGTGACGGATTCATAGCAAGTGATGGATTTGTAGCAAATGATCGATCCGTAGCAAGTGATTGATTCGTAGCAGCTGATCGATTCGTAGCAAGTGACGGATTCGTAGCAAGTGATGCATTCGTAGCAAGTGATGGATTCGTAGCAAGTGACAGATACGCAGCAAGTGATGGATTCGTAGCAAGTGATAGATTCGTAGCAACTGATCGATTCATAGCAAGTGACGGATTCGTAGCTGATCGATTCGTAGCCATTGATCGATTCGTAGCAAGTGACGGATTCGTAGCAACTGATCGATTCGTAGCAACTGATCGATTCGTAGCAAGTTATGGATTCGTAGCAACTCATGGATTCGTAGCAAGTGATGGATTCGTAGCAAATGATGGCTTCGTAGCAAGTGACGGATTCGTAGCAATTGACGGATTCGTAGCAAGTGACGGGTTCGTAGCAAGTGACGGATTCGTAGCAAGTGATGGATTCGTAGCAAATGATCAATTCGTAGCAAGTGATTGATTCGTAGCAAGTGATGGTTCGTAGCAAGTGACGGATACGTAGCAAGTGATGGATTCGTAGCAAGTGATAGATTCGTAGCAACTGATCGATTCATAGCAAGTGACGGATTCGTAGCAACTGACGGATTCGTAGCATCTGATCGATTCGTAGCAAATGACGGATTCGTAGGAATTGATCGAAGCAACTGATCGATACGTAGCAAGTGACGAATTCGTAGCAACTGATGGATACGTAGCAACTGACGGATTCTTAGCAACTGATCGATTCGTAGCAAGTGACAGATTCGTAGCAACTGATCGATTCGTAGTAACTGCTCGATTCGTAGCAAGTGGCGTATTCGTAGCAACTGATGGATTCGTAGCAAGTGATGGATTCGTAGCAAGTGATGGATTCGTAGTAAATGATGGCTTCGTAGCAAGTGATGGATTCGTAGCAAGTGATGGATTCTTAGCAACTGATCAATTCGTAGCAAGTGATGGATTCGTAGCAACTGACGGATTCGTAGCATCTGATCGATTCGTAGCAACTGATCGATTCGTAGCCTCTGATCGATTCGTAGCAAGTGACGGATTCGTAGCATCTGATCGATTCGTAGCAAGTGATCGATTCGTAGCAAGTGATGGATTCGTAGCAAGTGACAGATTCGTAGTAAATGACGGATTCTCAGCAATTGATCGATTCGTAGCAAGTGACGGATTCGTAGCAAGTGACGGATTCGTAGCAAGTGACGGATTCGTAGCAAGTGATGGATTCGTAGCAAGTGGGATTCGTAGCAACTGATCGAACCGTAGCAAGTGATCGATTCGTAGCAAGTGACGGATTCGTAGCAACTGATCGATTTGTAGCAACTGATCGATTCGTAGCAAGTAATGGATTCGTAGCAACTGATGGATTCACAGCAAGTGATGGATTCGTAGCAAATGATGGCTTCGTAGCAAGTGACGGATTCGTAGCAAGTGATAGATTCGTAGCAAATGACGGATTCGTAGCAAATGATGGATTCGTAGCAAATGATCAATTCGTAGCAAGTGATTGATTCGTAGCAGCTGATCGATTCGTAGCAAGTGACGGATTCGTAGCAATTGACGGATTCGTAGCAAGTGACGAATTCGTAGCAAATGACGGATTCGTAGCAAATGATGGCTTCGTAGCAAGTGACGGATTCGTAGCAAGTGATGGATTCGTAGCAAATGACGGATTCGTAGCAAATAACGGATTCGTAGCAATTGACGGATTCGTAGCAAGTGACGGATTCGTAGCAAGTGACG